>JAEIFN010001072.1:11095833-13809166 GCA_018903675.1 Zaprionus capensis | reverse complement strand
CAACGACCTAATCAATCAGGTCAAGGTCGAGGATGATGAGTATCGTACCGAGGAGCAGACATACTACAGCATTGCCCATACGGTGCACGAGAAGGTCTTTGAACAGGCCAGCATTATGGTCAATGGCCAGCTAAAGGAGTATCAACTGAAGGGTCTCGAGTGGCTTGTCTCCCTGTACAACAACAATTTGAATGGCATTCTCGCCGATGAAATGGGTCTGGGCAAGACGATTCAGACAATTTCTTTGGTCACTTACCTAATGGATCGCAAGAAAGTAATGGGTCCCTATTTGATCATTGTGCCCCTTTCCACCCTGCCCAATTGGGTGCTGGAGTTTGAGAAGTGGGCACCAGCTGTGGGAGTCGTTAGCTACAAGGGCAGCCCTCAGGGACGTCGCCTGCTGCAGAATCAAATGCGCGCCACAAAGTTCAATGTCCTGCTTACCACATACGAGTATGTGATCAAGGACAAGGCAGTGCTGGCCAAGATCCAATGGAAGTACATGATCATTGATGAGGGTCATCGTATGAAGAATCACCACTGCAAGTTGACGCAGGTGCTCAACACGCACTACATTGCACCTTATCGTCTACTCCTGACGGGCACACCACTACAGAACAAGCTGCCTGAGCTTTGGGCACTGCTCAACTTCTTGTTGCCCTCTATTTTCAAGTCATGCTCAACCTTTGAGCAGTGGTTCAATGCCCCCTTCGCCACAACCGGTGAGAAGGTCGAGCTGAACGAGGAGGAAACTATTTTGATTATTCGTCGTCTACACAAAGTGTTGCGTCCCTTCCTCTTGCGTCGTCTCAAGAAAGAGGTCGAGCACCAATTGCCCGACAAGGTGGAGTATATTATCAAGTGCGACATGTCTGCGCTGCAGCGTGTCCTCTACAAGCACATGCAGAGCAAGGGCGTGCTGCTTACCGATGGCTCCGAGAAGGGCAAGCATGGCAAGGGAGGTGCCAAGGCGCTGATGAACACGATTGTCCAGCTGCGTAAGCTCTGCAATCATCCCTTCATGTTCCAGCACATCGAGGAGAAATACTGCGATCACACAGGCGGACATGGTGTTGTTTCAGGTAAGAATCCCACTTGACTATATAAAGTTAGTGCAATGTAACTTATTAACTTTCTATATCCCTCCCCTAGGTCCGGATCTGTATCGTGTGTCGGGTAAATTCGAACTTCTTGATCGTATTCTGCCGAAGCTTAAGGCCACGAATCATCGTGTTCTACTCTTCTGTCAAATGACACAGTGCATGACCATTATTGAGGATTACTTGAGCTGGCGGCAGTTCGGTTACTTGCGTCTGGATGGTACCACAAAGGCCGAGGATCGTGGCGAGCTGTTGCGTAAATTCAATGCCAAAGGCTCGGAGTACTTTGTGTTTCTGCTGTCCACGCGAGCCGGTGGTCTTGGCTTGAATTTGCAGACAGCCGATACTGTGGTCATCTTTGATTCCGATTGGAATCCGCATCAGGATCTTCAGGCACAGGATCGTGCACATCGTATCGGCCAGCGTAACGAAGTGCGTGTGCTGCGTCTAATGACAGTTAACTCGGTGGAGGAGCGTATCCTAGCGGCGGCTCGTTACAAGCTTAACATGGATGAAAAGGTCATCCAGGCTGGTATGTTCGATCAGAAGTCAACTGGAAGTGAACGACAGCAGTTCCTTCAAACGATCCTGCATCAGGATGACAATGAGGAGGAAGAGGAGAACGAGGTGCCAGACGATGAGATGATTAACATGATGATTGCGCGCAGTGAAGAAGAAATAGAGATCTTTAAGAGAATGGATATTGAACGTAAGAAAGAGGATGAGGGCATTCATCCGGGAAGAGAGCGTTTAATAGATGAATCCGAGTTACCCGACTGGTTGACCAAGGACGATGACGAAGTCGAGCGATTCCATTACACATATGATGAGGATACTATATTGGGTAAGTCCAAAGTGGCCTTCAACTTGTGACCACAAACTAATCATGTGCTGTATATAGGTCGCGGTTCGAGGCAGCGTAAGGAGGTGGACTACACGGACAGCCTTACCGAAAAGGAGTGGCTGAAAGCCATCGACGATGGTGCCGAATTCGATGAGGAGGAAGAAGAGGATAATGATCCCAAGCGAAAACGTCGCAAGCGCAAGAATCGTAAGGATGAATCGGACGACGATTCATTAATCCTGAAGCGGCGACGTCGTCAAAATCTAGACAAGCGCGCCAAAAAACAAATGCACAAGATCATGAGTGCCGTTATCAAGCACACACAGGATGGCCGCACGCTGTCCGAGCCATTTATGAAGCTGCCCTCGCGCCAGCGGTTGCCAGATTACTATGATGTCATCAAGCGGCCAGTGGATATCAAGAAGATTCTGCAACGAATTGAGGATTGCAAGTATGCGGATCTCAATGAGCTAGAGAAGGACTTTATGCAACTCTGTCAGAATGCTCAGATCTACAACGAGGAGGCATCGCTCATCTATCTGGATTCTAAGGCACTGCAAAAGGTGTTCCACAGCGCAAAGATACGAGTAGTTGCCGCTGCGGACGCAGCTGCTCTTTCTGCCGGAGATAACACTAGCGAGGCTCAGGGCAATGGTGGTGGTGGCGGAGGTGGCTCTGATAATTCGGATAATGATGATGATGACGCTGATGATGGTTCAGATGATGAGGAAATAGCCACCACCTCAGCGGCGGCAGTTAAAATGAAACTAAAGCTTAACAAATCATTGGCCAGTGCACCGGCCACGCCCACACAATCATCGACAGCTGCATCGGTGGCCAGCAGTGGAGCAGCTACCACATCCAAGAAGCAAACGCGACGGAAGCGCACTCAGAAGAAATACACCATATCCGATGATGACGACGATGACATGGACTAGCTACCATTGGGGATAATCTTCAAGCGTGCCGGTGCCGGTGAATGCAACTAACATTTAGTTCTCTTAATTTAAGTGTGACAGTTTTCAACTTAAGTTCCACCTCCAAATCCAAATTCAAAGAGCATTTTCCCCTCTCTTCTTTGTTTTATGTTTCATGAAAACCTTCCTCAATAATGAAACTTTCAATAGTTTTTTTCGCACTTACCATACAACTCAATGATATATACATATATATTTAAAGCAAATACTTTTTAAATAAATATACATACTGCAGTCTGTCACAAGTAAATCAGACTGTCTTTATACAGTAAACAAATAATGGCTTTTCAAAATTGATGATATGCATAAACCGCATCGCATACACATATATGCACATACAAATCACACAGAACATGTATTTAAAGTACATCAATTGTTTCTCTTTCCTGTTTTTTGTTAATAAATGCAAGGAACACAATGATAATATGCGAAGCTAAAGCAAATAATGAAAATATTCATCGCAGAACTCGTGCACGGATGAAACATATTCCTCATCGCCGCTGTCATTGCGCCTGAGTGGAATCTTGTGCGCATTCGCGTATAGATCCTCATCGATGTTGACATCATCGCTGTCTGGAAAATAACGAAATACGTCATTAACTAATCTATTGTCTTGCAGTTAGAGTATGGAGACAAGGTCTTGTGCCAGTTTTGCGTGTAAAAGGGAAACTTGCTAATCTACGTTATTCGCGCCTTGAATTACTTGTTTCCCATGTAATATCAAGGTTTTGTTATATATCATTATAGTAAATACCTATTGAGCGATAGATTACAATAGAACCTATATTTACTATATCATTTTTCGCTATATACTCCTTCAAGTAATCTCTATAATAATTGAGATAAGTTTTAGCACAAAAGAAAACTTTTCTTCGCGACATATAATCTCTCTAGCTAAAGATAAGGTATAGTAATCGCTGTTTACTTCATAAATATTTGTTGTATATAGAGTGCATTATAAATTTTAAAATACAGACACGATGCAAGTTACATTGAATGCGTGTTTATTGAGATCTGAACTTACCTCTGTATTTTTGTTTTCTGCCCAAACGCAACTTCGAACTGGAGAGCACAGCTTCATCGCCAAGATCGAGCTCATAGTCCCTTGACGATCTGGAGAAACGTACGGGAGGTGCTAGAAACCAATACGACTGCATAATGCCCTTCAAGCCGGGCATTTGTCTCAGTTCCTCCAGTTTTTCCGGCTGTTTGGCAAGCGACTGGAATGCCCTCAATTGCAACGTGACTGGCTGCGATGTGGAGTTAATCAAGCGTATAACTGACTTTGCTGCTGTTGAGCAGACCATCGGATAGATTTTGACATGCGGGTCTGTTGGAATATTTGTGTAGGCCACCCCTAATGAACGTCGATTCAAATAGAACTCCAGATGACCTCGAGTACGATCCAAATAGATGCCCACCAGACAACCTTGTGAGAACTTCTGGCCGTATGGCAACTGTTCGCCGCAGTGCTGGATTTTTCCATTGTATGAGTAGCCCCAGGACTGAGCATTCGTTCCCAGGGCAGAGACGAAATGAAATTTGAACTGTTCCAGATGGACGCTATCAGTGCCTACGCCAAACATCTAGAAAAGGTTAAGGGAGGGGTTAATATGTTATTGGTGTTTTTGCATTGACATTTTTTTTAAGAAACTACGAGAGCACAGTAACAGGTTTCTTATCAATATGATTTGGTTGAGTTAAGCGCAGCTCAGTCTGTTGATTTCCTCATTGCCAGACTGAGTGACAGCTCGTCTTATCTGTGTGTAAATGTCGCTTATCTGCCGACTATTTTGGTCCCTAAATGTGACACCGCTTACCACATCTGTACCCGCAAGGGCTGTAATGACGCGCATCTCCCAGAAGTGCACCTTGTCGTGCTGCAGCGGCTGCTCGCCACGTACAATGGAGGTGCCCTGACTGTAGGTTGGATGGAATATGATGTCCCTGTCGGCGATTTGTGCATCTGAATCCTCCGTTTTGTGCCACTGCCACTGCAAACCATTCCCGGCATCTTCGCCGCATCGGCAAGTCACCAGATCGGGTATATATCCCTTGTGATTGGCCACATCAATGCAGCTGGGGAACCGGCAGTCGCAGAAACCGAGACAGCGTAAAGCCTGATCAGTACTTGGCAGCAGCGGCATTCCGATTTGTTTACTATATATGTATGTATGAGATTTAATATGTTTAATTGGCCCGGTTACACACTTCACACGCTTCGTACAGTGGTCGCACTGCAACTGATTCGCTTATCGAAACGCCACTCACTTTATTACAATTACAGTTGAGTGCCGTCGAGTTCTCTCCGCATTGTTTACTTTTTCTTTACAAGATACGCGGTGTGACCACCGCAAGTTTAAGGCTGTGTTGAAAAACGAAACAAAATACATCGATAATAATACTTGCGTTAAATAAATATCGAAGCAGTAGTTATCGCTTTAACTCACATCTCTAAGCGGCGGCAGAGTGGACATTTAACGCGTTAAAATTGTACAAATAATAATAAGTAATTAAATTGTGACCTCAAAACTTAAAAAAAACACTAAACAAATATGGCTGATGCCGCAGCACGTCAATTGCAGTACGAGTACAAGGCGGTAAGTGGCTTAAAATTCTTTTTTTTATACAATAACAAAAAGCGCCGCCACATGCGGTAAACGTTTGCTGAAAAAATAATTGTTTATTCCGTTTATTTTCGTTGTAGAACTCTAATCTTGTGCTGCAAGCTGATGTACGTCTTATCGAACGTCCACGTCGCGATGAAGCCACTGGCGAAGTTTGCACGCTGGTGGGTAAGCTGGATGGCACTCGTATGGGTGACCGGTACCAGCGCACGAAGCCGGAGAAAACAGAGGAACGTAAGATGAAGCGTCAGAAACGTGACGAGGCACAGTATGATTTTGAGCGTATGAAGGGTGCTACACTGCTCTCGGAGGGTATCGATGAAATGGTGGGCATTGTGTATCGCCCAAAAACCCAGGAGACGCGTCAGACCTACGAAGTCCTGCTCAGTTTCATACAGGAAGCTCTCGGAGATCAGCCGCGAGACATTCTATGTGGTGCAGCTGACGAAATTCTAGCTGTGCTCAAAAACGACCGTCTTAAGGATAGAGAGCGTAAAAGAGATATAGACAGTTTGCTGAGCGAAGTAACCGACGAACGATTCGCATTGCTCGTTAATCTTGGCAAGAAGATCACAGACTTCGGCAGCGATGCTGTAAATGCTCTGACTGCTGCAACCAACAACGAAGAGCAAATTGATGAGACCTACGGCATCAATGTGCAGTTTGAGGAGTCCGAGGAGGAGAGTGACAACGACATGTACGGAGAAATTCGCGATGATGATGCCCAGGATGAAGGTGAAGAAGCGCGCATAGATCATACACTGCATGCCGAGAATGTAAGTAATTCGTATACCACATTAATTTCAACTGTTAACACGCATCTCACCTTGCAGTTGGCCAGCGAAGAGGCCGCCAGCAATGCGAAGAAAGAGCGCTTGCTTCATCCCTTGGACATCGACGCTTACTGGCTACAGCGTTGTCTAAGCAAGTACTATAAAGATGCCATGGTCTCCCAGAGCAAGGCAGCAGATGTGCTGAAGATTTTAAAGGATGCTGCCGATGAGCGTGACTGCGAGAACCAGCTGGTGCTGCTGCTGGGTTACGATTGCTTTGACTTCATCAAGCAACTGAAACTGAACAGACAGATGATACTCTACTGCACCATGCTGGCCTCGGCACAGACAGACAGTGAGCGTCAACGCATCAGGGAAAAGATGCGCGGCAACACGGCACTAGCAAAGATCCTACGGCAACTGGACACGGGCAAAGCTGACGAGCAAGAGGAGGCGGATGCACGTGCGAATAAGCGTGGAAAGGGAGATGCTGATGATGGTGGTGCGGCTGCTGCTGGTCAAGTGGCTGGTGTACGTCAACTGCTCGAGCTGGATGAATTATCCTTCACCCAGGGATCACATTTCATGGCCAACAAACGTTGCCAGCTGCCCGATGGCAGTTACCGAAAGCAGCGTAAAGGCTATGAGGAGGTGCATGTGCCAGCACTGAAACAGGTTCCCTTCGAGTCGAGCGAGGAGCTGCAACCCATTGACAAGTTGCCAAAGTATGTGCAGCCTGTCTTCGAGGGATTCAAAACCTTGAATCGCATCCAGAGTCGTCTCTATAAGGCTGCCCTGGACAGTGATGAGAACATGCTGCTGTGTGCTCCCACTGGAGCTGGTAAAACTAATGTCGCTTTGCTGACCATGATGCGTGAAATTGGAAAGCATATCAACGAGGATGGCACCATCAATGCGCAGGACTTCAAGATCATTTATGTGGCACCAATGAAATCTCTGGTACAGGAAATGGTTGGCAACTTCGGACGTCGTCTGGCCTGCTATAACCTCACAGTATCCGAGTTGACGGGAGATCATCAGCTGACGCGGGAACAGATCGCAGCTACCCAAGTGATTGTTTGCACGCCAGAGAAATGGGATATTATCACACGCAAAGGTGGAGAGCGGACATTTGTATCTCTGGTGCGCCTGGTGATTATCGATGAGATCCATCTGCTTCACGATGAACGTGGTCCAGTGCTGGAGGCGCTTGTGGCACGTACCATTCGCAACATTGAGACCACACAGGAGGATGTGCGTCTGGTCGGTCTATCAGCCACGTTGCCCAATTACCAGGATGTTGCGACATTCCTGCGTGTCAAGCCTGACAAGGGACTCTTCTACTTCGACAATAGCTATCGACCTGTGGCACTGGAGCAGCAATATATTGGTGTCACTGAGAAGAAGGCATTGAAACGTTTCCAGGTCATGAATGAGATCGTCTACGAAAAGACAATGGAACATGCTGGACGGAATCAGGTGCTTGTCTTTGTCCACTCTCGCAAGGAAACTGGCAAGACGGCACGTGCTGTACGTGACATGTGCCTGGAGCAGGACACTTTGGGTAGTTTCCTGCGCGAAGGATCGGCGAGTATGGAAGTGCTTCGGACTGAAGCGGAGCAAGTGAAGAACACTGAGCTGAAGGAATTGCTGCCCTATGGATTTGCCATACATCATGCTGGTATGACGCGTGTGGATCGTACTTTGGTGGAGGATCTGTTCGCAGATCGGCACATTCAGGTGCTAGTATCGACAGCCACGTTGGCCTGGGGTGTCAACTTGCCCGCCCACACGGTTATCATCAAGGGCACACAGGTCTATAACCCCGAGAAAGGTCGCTGGGTTGAGCTGAGTGCCCTGGATGTGCTGCAGATGTTGGGACGTGCAGGTCGTCCGCAATACGATACCAAGGGTGAAGGTATCCTTATCACAAATCACAGCGAACTGCAGTTCTATCTGTCGCTGCTTAATCAACAGTTGCCAATCGAATCGCAGTTTGTCTCCAAGTTGCCGGACATGTTGAATGCGGAGATTGTGCTGGGAACTGTTCAGCATTTGCAGGATGCAGTGAACTGGCTTGGCTACACGTATTTGTACATAAGAATGCTGCGTAATCCCACCTTGTATGGAGTCTCCCATGATGCCATCAAGGCTGATCCAATGCTTGAACAGCATCGCGCCGATCTGCTGCACACGGCCGCCTGTTGCTTGGAGAGAAGCGGTCTAATCAAATATGAAAGGAAGACTGGACACTTCCAGGTCACAGACCTGGGACGCATTGCATCGCATTATTATCTAACGCACGAGACAATGTTGACATATAACCAACTACTGAAGCAAACTCTCAGTGAAATTGAACTATTTCGTGTCTTCTCACTCTCCTCGGAGTTCCGTCACATCTCCGTGCGTGAGGAGGAGAAACTGGAGCTGCAGAAGTTAATGGAACGCGTGCCCATTCCCATAAAGGAGTCCATTGAGGAGCACAGTGCCAAGGTGAATGTCCTGTTGCAGGCATACATCTCGCAACTGAAGCTCGAGGGATTCGCGCTGATGTCCGACATGGTATTCATTACCCAATCTGCAGCACGACTCATGCGTGCCATCTTTGAAATTGTGCTGACACGCGGCTGGGCACAGCTCGCTGATAAGACATTGACACTCTGCAAGATGATCGATCGGCGTATGTGGCAGTCGATGACCCCGTTGCGTCAATTCAAGAAGATGCCCGACGAAATCGCCAAGAAGCTGGAGAAGAAACATTTCCCCTGGTCACGTCTATACGATCTGGAAGCCCATGAGCTCGGCGAACTGATCCGTGTACCTAAGCTGGGCAAGACCATTCACAAGTTTGTGCACCAGTTTCCCAAACTGGAGCTGTCGACACACATTCAGCCCATTACCAGAGCAACCCTGAGAGTGGAACTGACAATAACTCCCGATTTCCAATGGGATGAGAAGGTGCACGGTCAATCGGAGGGATTCTGGGTGCTGATCGAGGATGTGGACTCGGAACTTATACTGCATCATGAGTTCTTCCTGCTCAAGCAGAAGTATGCACAAGATGAGCATCAGTTGAAATTCTTTGTGCCCGTCTTTGAGCCACTTCCCCCGCAATATTTCCTGCGGATTGTCTCTGATCGTTGGATTGGTGCTGAAACACAGCTTCCAGTCTCCTTTAGGCACTTGATTCTACCAGAAAAGAATATGCCCCCGACGGAATTATTGGATCTGCAGCCGCTGCCCATAAGCGCGTTGAGGCAACCGAAATTTGAGGCGTTCTATGCGCAACGTTTCCCTCAATTCAATCCCATTCAGACGCAGGTCTTCAATGCTGTCTACAACAGTGATGACAATGTGTTCGTTGGAGCACCGACAGGATCGGGCAAGATGACCATCGCTGAGTTTGCCATAATGCGCTTGTTCAGCCAGAGCAGCGATGGACGTTGCGTCTACCTCGTTTCACAGGAGGCACTCGCTGATTTGGTCTTTGCCGATTGGCACGCCAAGTTTGGCTCTCTGGACATCAAGGTGGTCAAGCTGACGGGTGAAACGGGCACGGACCTAAAGCTAATTGCAAAAGGACAACTGATTATAACCACAGCGGATAAATGGGATGTGCTGTCGCGTCGTTGGAAGCAACGCAAGAATGTTCAGCAAGTGAACCTGTTCATAGTTGACGAACTACAGATGGTCGGCGGCGAAGAGGGTCCTGTCATGGAAATTGTCTGCTCCAGGATGCGGTACATCAGCTCACAGATTGAGAAGCAGATTCGCATTGTGGCTCTGTCTGCATCCTTGACAGATGCACGAGATGTGGCCCAGTGGCTTGGCTGTAATCCGAATGCCACCTTCAATTTCCATCCAAGTGTGCGCCCCATTCCACTTGAGCTGCACATACAGGGATTCAATGTTACACACAATGCCACAAGAATTGCGACCATGTCGAAGCCTGTCTACAATGCCATCCTCAAGTACAGCGCCCACAAGCCAGTCATTGTGTTCGTCTCGTCTAGGAAACAGGCACGTCTGACTGCCATCGACGTTCTGACATATGCTGCATCGGATCTGCAGCCGAACAGGTTCTTCCATGCCGAGGAGGAGGATATACAACCTTTCCTGGAACGCATGTCGGATAAGACGTTGAAGGAGACACTAGCCCAAGGTGTGGCCTATCTCCATGAAGGCCTATCCGCTTCAGATCATCGCCTGGTCGAGCAGCTCTTTGATTCTGGCGCTGTCCAGGTTGCTGTTGTCTCTCGTGATTTGTGTTGGGGCATGAGCATCTCTGCTCACCTGGTTATCGTTATGGATACACAGTTCTACAATGGTAAGAACCATTCGTATGAGGATTATCCCATTACGGATGTGCTGCAAATGATTGGACGTGCCAATCGACCCAATGAGGATGCGGATGCCAAGTGTGTGTTGATGTGTCAGAGCTCCAAAAAGGATTTTTTTAAGAAATTCATTAACGAACCGTTGCCAATCGAGAGCCATCTGGATCATCGCATGCATGATCATTTCAATGCCGAAGTTGTTACCAAGACCATCGAGAACAAACAGGATGCTGTCGATTATCTGACATGGACATTCCTCTACAGAAGATTGACCCAGAATCCCAATTATTACAATCTGCAAGGTGTCACACATCGCCATTTGTCCGATCATCTGTCGGAGCTGGTTGAGAATACGCTAAGCGATCTGGAGCAGTCTAAGTGCATCAGTGTTGAGGACGATATGGATACCTTGCCACTCAATCTGGGCATGATTGCCGCCTACTACTATATTAACTACACGACTATCGGTAGGTTCTAAAACTTTTAAATCAACTTTATCTTTAATATTAATTTCTTATTCTTTCTTATTCCTTTCATCTGCAGAACTCTTTAGTTTATCCCTGAATAGCAAAACCAAAGTTCGTGGTCTACTGGAGATCATTTCATCAGCAGCTGAGTATGAAGATGTTGTTGTCAGGCATCATGAGGAACAGGTTCTGCGCACGCTCTCGCAACGCTTGCCCAACAAGCTGACTGGACCGAATGAAACGGCGCCCAAGTAAAGATGATATTCCTACCTAGTTACGCCTCTTCTCACGTTTAAATTCCTTGCAGATTCAATGATCCTCACATTAAGACAAACTTGATGCTCCAGGCACATTTGTCACGCCTTCAGTTGGGCCCCGAGCTGCAGGGTGACACTGAGCAGATACTGAGCAAAGCTATTCGGCTGATACAGGCTTGCGTGGATGTGCTCAGTTCGAATGGTTGGTTGTCTCCAGCTGTGGCTGCCATGGAGCTGGCACAAATGGTCACGCAGGCCATGTGGAGCAAGGACTCGTACTTGCGGCAGCTGCCACACTTTAATGCTGAGATCATAAAGCGCTGCACGGATAAGGTAATGAAGAAGATGGCCCAACTGCAACTGAACTGCTCTAATTCCTTTGCTTTGTAGAAAATCGAAACTGTGTTCGATATTATGGAACTGGAGGATGAGGATCGTTCGCGCCTGCTGCAGCTATCCGATGCCCAAATGGCCGATGTGGCACGCTTCTGCAATCGTTATCCCAACATTGAACTCAATTATGAAGTGGTCGATAAGGATCGCATTAATTCCGGTTCCACAGTCAATGTGGTGGTGCAACTGGAGCGTGAGGATGAGGTTACTGGTCCGGTTATTGCTCCATTCTTTCCGCAGAAACGTGAGGAAGGCTGGTGGGTGGTTATTGGAGATCCCAAGACGAATTCTCTGCTGTCCATCAAGCGTCTGACCTTGCAGCAGAAGGCCAAGGTCAAGTTGGACTTTGTGGCGCCCAGCCCTGGCAAGCACGATTATACTCTATACTACATGAGCGATTCCTACCTGGGCTGCGATCAAGAATACAAATTCTCCATTGAAGTGGGCGATTTTCAATCGGAGAGCGAGAGCGAGTCCGATTAAGTAACCAGACTCTACCCCCTAAAAAAACCAATAAAATAACAATCAATTATATACCACAAGTTTAGATATATTTATATTTGAATATAGGTATTAAATGTTGGAGGGACTCACAGGTAAATTAATAAGTTAAAGGCTGATTTAAAAATTAAACCAAACAGTTAAGTAGAGTATCGATTGGAAGCAGTTGAATTAGAATTTAGTTTCGTTCAAAAGTCGTTCATATATCGTCACATTAAATAATATAAACGGGCAATATTTGGGGAAATTAACCAGTTACTGACACAGCTGAACCATGGCTGGCTCCCGTATTACCCAATCCACCATTGGCAAAATTATTGGCGGAGGAGAAGTTGATTGTTTGTCCATTGGGCAACTTATAGACTTGACTTAGAGAGGCACCTGCAGCATTGTTGCTGCCAAAGGGATTCTGGCTCTGCGATTGCGTTGCTGTGCTGGCAGAGGTAGCCCCGAAGGAGCCGTTGGCACTTTGCGATTGGAAGCCTTGGGCCTGTCCACTGGCTGCAGATGAACCCGAATCGAAGCCATTGTTAAAGTTACTATTGGCAGCACCGTTAGAGGCAGTTTGCTCCTGATTGATTCCACCATTTGGTCCCAAAGGTCCCAATTGACCAAGATTCACATTTGCTGCGGCATTGCCACCATCGGGACCTGCGCCAACATTAACGCCTGAATTGGTGCCCCCCACACCAGCGCTAGTTCCTGCTTGTGTGTTGCCACCATTGAATCTACTATTCTCTGTACCAAATCCACCATTTCCGCCGAATCCACCATTTCCACCGAATCCACCATTTCCGCCGAATCCACCATTTCCGCCGAATCCACCATAAGGTCCTCCGTATCCACCGAATCCACCACCGAATTGACGTTTCACCCGTTTGTGTGTGGCATAGATGGCATTTAGTGCCTCCTCCTCAGTCAGGGCAGAGCGAACACGGCGCACGTTAACAGTTTGGGGCTTGGGCTTTATGTAGAGATTCGACTGCAAAACGACCTCCTCGATGGTGGCTCCCCTGGCGGCTGTTGATCACATTTCAAATGTTCGGTGTGTGTGTCGATAGAAATCGATTAAATTAACGAACTTACGCAATTCCTCCTGAACCTGCTTCTCGTTGCGTTGCCTCAGCTGCGGTGCTGCTGATGTCGCTGCCGATACGCAAACAACGATTGTAAAGATTAGCATACAAATTGACAAATTCATGGTGAGATTTTTAATTTTTTTTTCGGTAAATATTCAAAAAGAACCAATGATATTATCGCTGCTGCCACTGAGCACGTCCACGTCCGTTAGCTACGCAGCGCTCCGATCGACTGTTGGAAGCTGCGCGCGCCGCTTGCGGTTTATTCCAAACTCTGAAACTCTCACTTTTCAAACGCCAGGGGGCGCCCCCTTGTGCTAATTGAGCTTATAAATATTTAAATAATGCTAAGCGATTTTTTGGCACATGTAACGCCAGACAAAGCGAGACAGTGATCATTAAAAGTTTAAAACAATATCTCTTCTTTTCTTTTGTTATATCGTTTAGCGAACAAAACAAGTCTACAAAAATCATAACCGGTTTTCTTTTTCGTTTTCTTAAAGCTCATGCAGGAACTAGTTTCATTTTGTTGTTGTCTTTCTTTGTTGTTTTTGTTTGCGGGCCTTTTTTGAAATTTCCTTTTCGGGAACAGATGATGCCCAGAACTGTGTGTTGATTGTACGTGTGTGTGTGTGTGTGTGAGTGTTGAGGGTACACATTGTGGAGGGTACATTCGTTTTGGCCAGAAGTTTGCCACTGCGCTCAACTAATACATAAAAATTGATATAAAATTGTGTACCAGTTTTTATAACTAGGAAATTAATGCTAAAACCTGAAAGTGTATGAAAACTTCGTCATGGCAAACGAACTCATTATTTCTGGTATTGTCTTGTTGCGGTCGACAAAGTAAATACAGCGGGAGAAAGAGGAGGTAATGTGTAACCCAAAGAACTTTGTCATTGTTATTATTGCCCGCGGTTTTCTGTTCCCTTTTTGGGAATACACAGAATGCACAGTGGGGGGTGACAGATGAGAAGTTGACACTTGAAACCCAATGAACTTTTCACAAGAACAATTATTAAACCAAGTTTAATATATGTAATTATTATTAATAAGAGTGGGTCTGAACCAAGACCTAGTTAGTTTTTGCTTTTTTTATTAAAAATCAAATTTGAATACTTTTTATTCTGTTTAAGTTCGAACTAAATTAATTTTTAATTAAGTAAACGTTTTTTAGGTTCGCTTAAATAAAAGACACAAATTATCATAAGACATATCAATAAATCTAAGCATCATTCGAAATTTGAATTGAACAATAACAAAAATGTGTTTTGCTGAGATCGCTTAAGTATTTAAAAAAATATGTTTGCTACATGTATGTAAATGTGTTCGTGTGTGGCTGTGTAAATGGAATTTATGCACATACATAATGCTCTATGTATGTTTGTATATAGTAACAATATTTATAATTAATGAATTGGTCATGAGGCGCTTAAATGGTTTTCCTTTCTCTTTCTTTCAATCGTTCTGATATTTTGCGAGTTTAACTTACTTAATTAATTTATGACAATTGCGGCTTTCTCTGGTTGAACTTATGCATTATAAGGTCAAGAATACAACAAAACTGAGCACTGTTTATAATATAATTTTAGTAAATATAGTAATAGTTGCTAATCATTTAGTTGAATGTGGTTTCCATAGCTGCACGAGATTCTCTACTCGATGCCATGGGCAAAGATCATCACCAACCCCGGCTCGATCATTACGTCCTCAGTCATATGGGTGTTGTCACAGCTCAGCACAAGTACCGCCTGTTTGCCTAAGAAACAGAACGCTTCAATAAGGGATATGTTCCCCACTCTCTTCAATGTTGCCTCGTCACACTTACCTGGTATGCGTTTGCAAATATAGTTGTCGTAGATACGCCGATTATTCTGACGAGTCTCAAGCGAGCTGAGGCCACGGGGCCAACGCCGCTCGTGGCAATTCTCCATCAGGCTATCTAGTATATGTGGCGGGCAACCAGACTCCGACAAGGCGCGCTTAATCATTAGCTACATTCCGAGGAAGATTCATTAGAATACTTCAACATGAAGAGTTTGGCTGGGAGACTCACCTGCAGGGCATCGTCGGGGGTGGAGATCATGCCACCCCAGCGTGTAACACGCGCTCGGGTCAATGCGCTACTCCAGCGCACCACCTCGTCGCGTTCCATCTGGTCGGCAATAGCGCGCATAGCAGGATTGGATACCCGCATTGCACGCATGAAGTCCTTAAAGAGCTGCAGTTCGCGCTTCAGTTCGCTGATGGTCAACTGCTGATCGGTTAGCTCCGTCCTCAGTTGGTCTATTTGCTCTGTTTGCTTGCCAATAAGCACACGCAGCTGCCGCACGCAGTTGTGATCCTTCAGCTCATCCTTGGGTATATCGAAGCCACAGCCTTTATCACAGGGAAACGGGCGCTTGGGATTGTGCACACACTCCTCCACGTGCGAATTGAACACATCCAGCTTAAGTACTGCCGTGCAACCATATGGTGCATTGTCACAGGTAATTGAAAGTCTAAGAGATGCAGACTCATTAGCGACCAGGTGTACAAGTGTGTGGACAAGACTCACCTGGATAATAAGTTGCGCAATATGCGAGGCACTGTGCGTAAATTGGCCGTGGTGAGTGCATTGCGATCAACTGGACACGTGGGCTGACGTGTTAGCCACTCGTTGATGCAGCCCCGACAGAAGGCATGCTCGCACATGACCGCCTACGGTAAATGTAATGGAGACTCTTAAGTACCGTAATATGAGGTTCAGATATTAGTTGTTGTTGTCAAACCTGCAGCGGATCCTCCAACACGCCGGAACATATGGGGCATGTTAGCTCTTCATCCACCTCGCCTTGGAAGCGATTTACATCGTATCCCATTGTTATATATATTTATTTAACTCTTTTAACTACATTAACATTTATTGAATTTTCTGGCAATTGCAAAATCTTTTTTTGCTGCGCTTGTATTGTTTAAGTGCTGGATAATTACTCAAGGTGCGCGCTAGTGTTGTAAGCCATATAAACACATATGTCAACGGTTATCGATAAAAGGCGTGTATATTGATAATTTTGGTATTTTTCACACACACTATGACAAGTTCAATAAATCAAGGAAAAATAATCGATAATAATTCTCAATTGAGAGGCAAATTCGAAAAAATTAAATATCACAAATATTATATGTGTTAACTGATTTCTTTTATGAGTGCACGTTAACAATGTTACATTATTTCATTACAAAAATACTGAGCATATGCTGTCTTTGGCATAAAGCTGGAGAAATTCGTCAATCAAACTAAAAACTAACACGAAACAACAAACAAATATGTGATTAAACTTCTTCCCATCGTGCTAAATTTCATTGCGATCCTTCCAGCCATATTTTTGACGCTGCTGCTGTTGTTGCTTTTCCCTGCTATTTGCATATTTGTTGTTGCCATTAGATTTGCTGGGAACACAATAACACGAGCGTTGCTGCGAGTCCAGATACGCTTTGCAGCCCAGGGTTAAGGTGCCTGTAAAGAGCATCTTGGCAGCTGCTTTACAACCTTTGGTCATCAGATCGCTGGCAATGGACTTCTCGTAACTGTCACAGTATCTGTAAAGGCAACGCTTGAAGTCCAAGTCGCAGAGTTCCTTGTCACTGTTGCAGGTGTCGTAGCAGATATCGTGTGCATTGCAGCACGTCTCCATTTCAGCTGCCGGCAAATACTCCGTGCTGATACGCAGGCCCAAAGAGCCGCAGCCATCGGCAGTAGGTACATAGAACTTATTCTGCACAGCGCGTGGCGCTGCAAGAGGAGGAAAAAGGTGGAACACGTCACTGTCTTGCCTCATTTACATAATGATCAATGCCAGATTTACCTGTGCCACCGCCCTCCGGCACGGGGCACTGAAACACACAGTTCTCCTCAACGGCAGCGTCGAAGACCTCATGCACTGTACGAAATTTGCGTGCAATTGTGATGAAATTCTTAAAGAAGTCACCAAAAATCGCCTCCGCCGCTATAATTGCATCCCGTAGATGCACAATTGTGCTGGAGCCGTAACCGGAATATGCGTATGTTAAAAATGTTAGAAGATAAATGGCCAACTTCATCCAGGAGAACTGCATGTTGATTTTATTTCTTTATTTGCACTTATTTTGACAGCCTTGGGAACTACGTGTTTACCAGCTATATAAAATTAGTTGTCGGGATATTTTGATGCTGCTTGATCAGCTGTTGTTGAAACAACAAGGCACTGGTATGGTGAAATCATATGTAAAAGGTTGTCACCTCACGAGTCTTCGCTATTCACCACTCGCTCAGCTGTTTGCCCGGTCAAAGCAAACGGGCACATTGTTGCAGAGATATCAACAAATAAGTTGTTTTTATTTGCGTAATTGAAATAAGAATGCAATTTAGATCGGTTTATTGAATTAAATAATGCTAGCTTTTAATATTAAACGTGTGCTGTGGAATCGTACAACTACCTATGTGCGTGGTATAGGCAATCAACAACCTCCTTTGTCTTCTACGGAGCAGGAGGCAAAACAACTCGTGCAATTGCATTCATTCACAGAAGACCAACAAAAGCAGATCCTAAACACCATAAACAAGAACAGTGTGCAGGAACTGATCTGGTTAGAAAGTAAATTAAACTCTTTATAATCCCTGCTAACCAAGTTGCCATTTTTAGCTACGACATAACAAAAGCACGCGCAACTAAGCTGCAGAACTGGAAGACGCGTAATGGACCACTCCAGGATCTTAACGACATACTCTATGTGGAGGGCTTTGGACTGAAGATTGCGGAGAAGTTCTTCAAAAGCTTGCTCGAACCTGCAGGGAGTCGGCAGAGCCATAGCCAGCTGGTTCCTCCAAAGGTTACTCGCACTGCACCATTTATAACGCCTCTGATGAGTGAGCAACAGCGTCAGTTGATTACCTCCAGTGTGGGTGTTCGAATTGGTGTCACCAGCGTGAGTTGGGCACGTCTGGAATTGCCGGAGAGCAAGTATGCTCCTTGTGAACTGACTCACTGGCAGCATCATGAGATCAATGACAAGAAACTGCACCTGGCAGAGCTAGTGCGTCGCTGTCTTTATGTTGCCCATCAAATGCCACAAGCTGATTGCTACATCCTCGAGAATCCACAAATGGCGCAAGCTTCCAGTAATCCGGGAAGTATTGATCAGCAGAACGTGAACATCCAAAAGGCCCAAATAACCGCAATGCTCAGTTATGCTCTGTTGGCACGTTCTAATCCCGACGAGAGCAAGACGAACCTCTTCTACCTGCGACGCTTTCTTACGGCTCGTCTGTTCAATCATCTGGTGGGCACAGAACGGGTTTCCTCGGAGGAGACTCTGCTCGGCATGATGCGCACACACTACAACATGGAGGAGGCACAACTGGAACAGGGAGAGAAGACTTATTTGTGCAACCAAGTGCAGTTCTCCTCCGACTTGCGTGCCATGTACGCCAAGGTGGAGCGGTATCAACGTGAGCTCCTTGGTCAGGCCTTCCTGCTCAATTTGGCCTTTGTGCGGCTGGTACTGCTCCAAGATCCTTCCAGCATAGCTAGTGTATCGCGCAGCTCCAAAAAGTTGCCCAGTAATCTGGAATTAGAATAAAGAAGATACCAAATATTTGGATGTTTTGTGGCTGTTTTGTTTATTATTTTAAAGTTTTTTAAATAAATGAAATTAAATAATAATATATAAACATTAAAACATAATACTATTATTATTATTTTAATATATAAAATGAAGAGAGTATCAGCTGTGGTAGATAAGCCAAGCTTTTGCGAGAGGGTGCTGTGCATATTTGGCATTTTTGCCTGCACCGTATACGGTCGCACTGCAGCTTTTCAGTCTGCGCCTTGCTTTTCACTGCGTTGGGTGTGAACTCACGCTGCGCGGGTTTACGCATTTTATTTGTTTCTCTTACCGTTCGTAAAAAACAACAAATTCCGTAAAAGCATTTCAAATTGCAAATATGATAAATTGAACGTATTGCAAGCAAGCTCAAATCAAATTGCCGAAGTCCATGAGAGTCAATTAATTTCTTATGACTTTATCAAATTAAAGTTACACCAACAACACGGGATTTGTTATAGAAAATTAGATTAAATTAGTGCGCGGGCATGTGTAAATATATTCAACACAAAAAGTGTGTCAAAAATCAGCAGCCCAATTGATGAAAACATCTATGTCTGCTTATCTATTTATTTATAACGTACACATTATAAATTAAAGTCGATGGAAAGTAAAATTTCTTTGTGAAATAATGCAATCACAGTGAAAGAGAAAACGAAGCAGTCGCGGCACTCAATGGTGAATGTTGACGGGAAGGGGGAAGAATTGGAAAGGGAAATTTATACAACTGTAAAACGTAAAATATTTGGATACATTGCGGGCTCAAAATGAGTGCAGCCTCCACAACGACGCTCTTACTCAACAATGACTACAGCAACAGCAGCAGCAACAACAACAATAACAACGGCAGCAGCAACAAAAACAACAACAGCAGCAGCAGCTATAAATATGAGAAAAACATCAATATGTACAACAAATACAGAATTCCCCTTATGGATGACTCCATATTGCAAGCAACATCCTCTTCCAGTTCCAGCACTCCCCTCGCCTCACCACAGCTGATCAAGAGCAACAGCTACAGTGGCACAAGCAGCACGTATTTCCCACTAGAAGCTAACAGTGAATCCACCTGCTGCAAGGCAACAACAATAACAACAACAACAACAACAATAATTGATGATGTTGTGGCAGCCAACGAGGAGAGCGGTGAATGCGATGCGTTTCTCATCAATCCACGGCGCAGCAACAATCGAACAGCCTCCACATCCACCTTAGCCAGCAGCTCATCCTATTTACGTCGCAATTCATGTTGGCATCGTTTGCATGGTTTCGTTATGAGCACTTGGTATCTCAGCTACCTGGTTCCGATCTCTTTGCTGGGACTGGTCCTGCTTGTGGGTTACCTCACTCGCAACTATGCCAAGGCGTTGCTCTTCTGGATTGAGACACAGAACTCTTGGTTAATATTTGTCATATTTATGGCACTCTTTACCCTGGTCAGTTTCCCCATCGTGGTGGGATACCTCGTACTGTTGATAACTTCTGGTTACTTGTTTGGCTTTTGGCGAGGCTGGCTTACTGTGATACTGGGCGCCAATATGGGCATCGCAATTGCTCATGCCACCATACGTGCCTGTCGCCATCGGATTTCCGTGCATAAGTGAGTACAATAACAAAAACACGTAACACACCTGTTTGATTGATACAGTACGATGGGAGCAAATACCTTGCACGGGGTCAATCAAGCGATGAAAGCTCTTAATTAAAATAAGAGAAAACTACTCAAGCTTGACATTCTCTCACACCTTTCTGGAATGATGACTAATCATTAATGTGCTTTCTTGAGTACAACTGTACTCTACTTGTCTTCTGTCGTCCTATCGCGATTCTATCTGTCTTGTCACAGTGCCCCTTGTTTGGTCAGTAACCCTTACTTATCGTTATCATTAAGTTCCCTGATCTGTTTTGTCTTTGTGTTTTTGCCGAATTTTATTTATTTATTTAATGCCAACATAGACAAGTCGTCGCTAATAAAATGTTATTGAATGAACTAATTTTTAAATTGAAATAAATAGGTTTTAAAGGTTTAAAATTTGAAGGGTATGTGGGTATTTTGTACTTCATTTAATTTAATCGGTATCATTATTATTAGTATTCCAGATTAAATATAAAGTAAATATTTGTGTTAACATTTTAATTTGAATTTGCTTTCGTTTATTCATAAATGAATAAAATAATTATTAAAAAATCAATTATAAATTAAATAAAAAAATATAAACTAAATAAAATATAATTCCACCATTCTCTCAAGCTCTCTTTCCCTTTCTCATGCTCTTTGTCACTCTTTACTTCTACAATTTCAAGACAACAACCGCAGTTTCTTTTCTCTTACTCTGGGATATAGCCAGGCGAACTGATCTGACGCGCCAAGCATAGCTTAATTCTTAGTTACATCGATGACACCAATTACAACAACGATAAAAACGCATACAATATCTATTGGTGACAATTTACTACTACAACTAACTATCGATAGGCAACTTATCCGTTCCGCGACACCCTTTAAGTGGGACTTTTATCCGTTGTCAGTTTGGAATAAATTTGTATAAATTGACGTATACATTTCTATAAATTTGTAGTAGCCGCTTTAAGACTAGACTTGAATTATGTTTCGTTTATTGTCGAAATTAAGCAGTTCTCATTTTCGTTCGCAACAATTGCAAAAAGAATTTGTAAAAGAAGTGAAACGTTTGGCGGTTCCCAGTTTACGAGAATTTTCCTATAAGGAATTTGTAAAGGAAACAAATCCTTTGCCGGTTCCCTTTCTACGGGAGCTTTCCTTTAAGAATGCACCCAGAAAATGGACATCCAAAGAGTATATAAAAGGAGATCCACATTGCATCGATGTGCTTGGCTGGGATGAGATCAATGAGCATCGGGTGAGAGCTATGAATAACCTTAGCACCGATAGTCGGAGAGTACGGGGATCAGCGCATGTCATGATCGTGGCCGGTGCTGAGGGAATGCCCGGCTACCAACGCAGCGAGTTTGTGTACCTCTGTGACTGCCTGCTACCGAACATGATGCTGATCATTATTCGCAATTGCAAATTGGATCTGTTGACGGTGCTCTGTGAGCCTTATCGGGAGAAAGACTTAGATCCAGAGGTGGCTAAGATCGCCTGCAAACGCTACAATGTTGACGAAATTGTAACACTTCCTCAAGTTACACAGATGCTGCACAAGATGGCAAACACTAAAAATTTAAAACTCTGGTTCACCTTGGACAAGAGCAGGATAAGCAAATACATTTGGGATCTTGCCGATGAACTGCAGTTGCCCATAGATTGTCCATTGAAGGCACTGCGATTGGCGATGAGTGTGAAGTCCGCAAAAGAGGTGATCGCCATAAAACGTGCCCATTCCATAGCAGCCCAATCGATGCAGGATGTAATTTCGAATCATGAGTTGAAGATCAATAAACCAAAGATCTGTGGTATGTTCTTGAACAAGTGTCGCGAACGCTTTGCCCATCAGCCGGGACCTTATGAGCCCAGATTGACAGACGTACATGGTAAGATGTGTTTGATGGATGGCGCTTGCCAGTATGGAGGTTATTGCGGTCAGTTGGCCAGATCTTGGCCCAACCATGGACGCTTCACCCCGCCTCAGAAGGCCATATATAATTTGCTATTGGAACTGCGATGTAAACTCTGCCAGTTAATATTCAAAGGCGAGTCGGGTAAATTGACGCCACGAAAACTTCAAGAGGCATATCTCGAACTCTTGGCAAATCATTTACAGTGGCTAGGCGTGGTGAGAAAGACAGCCCCAATGGATGCCTCATGGGCCAGGGAACTCACCTGCCTGCCACCGCAAGTTAACCATATCGGGCTTGACTTGAACACCAAAGAAAACTTATTAGATACTCCGCTGAAAGCAAACAATGTTGTCTCACTGCAATTGTCCATTGGTATTCCGACGAATTGTCAGCTGGTATATCCGGAATTCCGTGGTGTAATGTGCATTCTGGGCGACAGTATTTACATAAAGGATAATTATGAACTTGAATTTTTAACCGGAAACTGCAGTTTCTCTGGTCGAGAGCTCGAGGTGTTGCGCTCTCGACGTCCGAGGCGTTTGAGGGAAACTAAGAGAGCAATTAGGTTCAATTGAACTTCAATTGAAATTCCGATCGACATAAAAATAAGAAATGAAGGTGTGTAAGTTTGTGTAACAGATGTGTATAGATATGAAGCCAAGTGATAAAGCGGTGATCAGATGTCTTGAATGTTAAGTGTGTAAATTCATGTTTGTATACTTTTTTGATCCAAGTCCAGTGTGCTTTATGCAAATTTTAGTGTAAATATATGAACTAAATATAAGTACTAATATTGTTATTGAAAAAGACTGATAAAAAAAGACTAAATTGAGAAATTTAATAAATTAACAAATTAATATGTTTAAATAAAGTTAATCAATGTTTTACTACATATATTATTGTAGAGAAGTATTCACGTTAAAAGTGTTAAATATACTAATTCCATTACCGCCTTTGGATAGGGCAACAAAAAAAACGTAACAAGCCCCACTCAACAACAACGTAAAGATCGTTCAAATGTCTCTTATCATATAATGACGAATGTTGTTTATTTATAACGCAATCGGTTAGAATATTGCCGTTGAAAGTGCTTTATCAGGCAATAAAACGACTATAAATAAAAGTAATAACTACTTGTAATGAATTTCGACGATTGTTGAAACAAAGCGAAACGACAAGCTTGGAAAGGAAATCAGATAAGAAAAGAGTACATGTCGCTTTTCTTCGCTACGTTGTTTTTCTATTATTATAATTAGTATTATATACAATTAACATCGATGTTCAAAACATCATCTATTAACACCATGAATAATTGGACATTACTATATTAACTATAACTATCTGAAAATCAAATTACGAATTAGGCAATCAGTTCGACCCGAAAATGTATTCGATTAAATTGGTTTCATTACGCAGTGTCAAACCGGCTTACTGCCCCCTTGATTGACCGTAATTGAACGGTGATTTGCTTCATAAACAGCTAAATGGATAATTACGGGTAAAAACACATAAAAGGATAAATGTAATAGATAGAGAGAGAGGGAGGTAGGGAAGGAAACAGAGTCAGAGGTGATTACGTTACTGTCTTACAATTACTTAAGTAATATTTGAATTAACTTTATGAATTTAACAACGAACCAATTTTCTATTGGGAATTATAAGCATATTTACAACGGGCCTTTAAACCGGTCAAAAAGTTGATTGACTGTAGCTCTTGTTACTTGTTTTTCCGTATGGTCGTTTCAATATTACTTAAAAAACAAACAATGATCGGGTTTAATATTTCAAAAGGAATAACCCGGGAATCAGTAAATATAAACAACTTTCGCTGTATCTGATCGACATGACTTTCTACTTTGTAATTTTAGCCAGCTTGTATTTTTTGTTTGTTTTTTATATTTTTTTTTTTCTGTATCTTTAATTGTTTTATTTTGGTTTGATGCTATTTTCAGATTGATCAAAAATGAAACTGGACGAGCTATACTGCGCGTTATATCTGGACCCAAAGCGTTTCGCGTTGTGCTATTTACGCGTCTCACGCCGATCCCATTTGGACTGCAGAATGTGATATTTGGAGTAAGTTGATAGAGCCTGAATGCATACCTATATAAAGTATCAACTTCTGTATTATCTACATAAGCAGGGACGATTCCTCGATAGGAAATCTCGCTATAAAAAGTGTTTACAGTTTCTTGAACCCGAATACACAATTGAAGTAAATGTTTCCAAGCTATTTGTACATATATACACACATCTATATCTATATATCATTGCCCTATCTATGTGATATTCAACTCATATAGACAGTCTGTCTGTTGGCATTTTAGCTTGTGCAAGTTTTAATGTGTTTACACAAATGTTTACACACATTGGCAACCATAGAGATTACTCTGGGGAGTATGAATAAGATCTAACTTGTATATATTGTAGCTCTCGTCTCTGGTCTGTATATCCATGTACAATTTTAGCGACAACGTGATGATCTTGATGGTTTTACGCTGTATTATTTTCCAGGTGACAAATCGACGTGCATTAGTCACATTAGCGCGGATTACGTAGGTCTTAAGTACTGAAAGCAACTGCAAGTAAACGATAAGTTGAACTTGAAATTGTGACAAACTGGTTATGAAGGCGCTACAAATTGTAGAATGAAGCCACCAAAAGTCAACTATTGAACAATATATGTATTTTTAAAATTATATGCAAGCATATCAGTAAACAGAGTAGAGGGAGAGAGGAATAAAAAGATAGGGAGAGAGGGCATTATACAATTATATGCAAATAGTTGTTTAAACATTAAAGCAATATACAAAATTTTTATATTAATCAATTTCATAATTATCAAACTGTTCACTCTCGTTCCACCCACAGATAAGTTCAATAAAAGCGCGGGATTATCACATGGCGACATGCCTGGGCCTGTTGCCGGCACAAACGATAAATGTTTATCTGGGCTCCACATTGCGCTCCATGCACGAGGTTCTCAACGACAATGGCACCAAATTGACGGGCTACATTAGCTTTGTGCTCGAGGTAAACTTTACACATTGTCAATTATTTAGCTCGTCTTTGAGTCTTTAGTTTGCTTGATAGATTACTAGTTAAATTTGTTCAGCATTGTTGGTTTTGTCGGACTTACTTATGTACGATATATATTGATTTTGTGTTCAGGGCCCTTAAGGTTTTCTCTTGCATTGCGTGTCAAATTAAGTTTCGAATTTTCCGTGGTTTTTCCTTGATTGCATAGAGTGCAATTGTTGAGACTTACCCTCACGTTATAAACTATGTGCCAAAGGTAACCAACAATAGGCGTCCTGAAAGGCAAAAGGAGTTCCTAACTTGTAGACAAAGTTTAAAGAGAAAGTCAAAGTTTCTTGTTTAGCTTCAATAGAATTGTTCATTAAGTCTTTCTGATATGTTGTAATACCAACCTTAGTTATGTTTTATTTATTTCAATATATTTATTGTGCAATTTACTAAATCAATTTCCATATCTTTTTTTTATAAGGTCGTTTGTGGCGTTGCGTTGATGTTTTGGGTGGTACAGAAGGCCCGCAAAGAGCTGTCGGAAACGCTACTGACGTCGGACTATAGCAACGATGGCAAACCCATTGATATACAAGTCTAGCTGATGGAAACCCTTGGGACCCTCTTGCTGCAACCAGCCACTAATTCACACTAGATTTTAATGTATATGTATATTTATTATATACACGTGTAAAGTTTAGAACTTAGTTTAGTTAATAGTATGGTTATAATGTATTGAAATCGAAACCAAAACTTTAATAATTGCAAATTAGTAATGAAAATTGTGTGCCTAAAATAATTATAAAACAATATAATGTATATAAATAGATTTATTATTAATGTATACAAATTATATATAGGAAATCAATTATAATCAAGCTAAAGCTGTTATCGGAAGGTTAAGCGCTCACATTTTGCTCTTAGACTCTTTAAATTGTACTCTCTCAACTGCGAATTGTGCTCAATTGTGTATATTGTGCTAAGTTTGACTAATGAATATTCTATATTATGCTTAAAGAGTTTATGTATTATAAAATATTATTAAATCTTACATGGATTATAACTATTGTTCTCGACTTTTTAATACACCCTCTGCTAGGGTATAAAATTGGGAGGCTAAACACGAATTTAGCTAAAGAGAGAGATTGCTTCCCATCTTTGATAATACTATACGCAAGACGTTAAACCTTATCAGCCTAGCTTCTTAATGCGTATTGCGAATAATTAACGATGGGAAATTTTATTCGAAAAATCATTGCACATTTTGGTACAGTGCAAAACTATTTGTGTTTTGCACTGTATTGCAAATAATAAAGTGCAATGAGATTAGTCTGTGTTCTGCTCCTCTGCCTGATAGTAGTGTAGGCCTTAAAAGGATCCACTGTCGAAGGATCTGAGAGGGATGAACTAGTTGTAAAAAAATAAGATTAATTAATCAAAAGAGGATTCAATGTTAGCTGTACTCGATGAGCTTAGAAATGGAAATATCTCAATCGAAGAACTAACAAACAAAATAAGGAGATAATGGAAATCAAAGCAAAGGTCAGCTCAGACTCTGAGAAAAGGTCAAGAGTTGAAATGGCATACAAAAGCCAAAATGAAACAATTATTGAATCACTTGGAAACAGAAATCAAGGAATCGGTTAATAATCCTGTTGATACTATACGTGTATCAATTGAAACCGCAGAGAAGAGTACATGAAGTTGCGTTGGCATAGATTCTTCAGGAGTAGATTCTCCATAATGTCCAACTTTCCAATGGCGACACTCTTGCAGCTTTGTGTAACAATGACATTGCTGGCTCCGGATGGAGTGTTATTCAACAACGGATCAATGGAGAAGTGGACTTCTATAGAAACTGGACTCAGTACCGAAACGGTTTTGGGTCCTCTCAGGGGATTTCTTCCTCGGTCTAGAGAAGATTCATAAATTAACAGCAGATCATTCCCACGAGTTGTACATAAATATGAAAAGGTTTCAATGCTCGATACGACAAATTTGCCATTGGAGACGAAGTAGATCAATATAAACTAAGCAAGTTGGGAAAATTCTCTGGCAGTACAGAAGACTGAATATGAGTTCATAAAAACATAAAATTTACCACATACGATTGTGACAACGACAATCGTGTACTCAAAGATTATATCTTATAAATATATTTTATAAGTTTTCACTGTTGACAGCAATTTAAATGGAAAATACTTTTCCTCTGAAGTAAATGTGTGGAGATTAGACTTGCACATCTCTCTAAAACAAGTAAAGATGTTGATTCGTCCTAAAACTGTTCGAAAATAACATTCAAATCCTTTTGAAGTACATACTACAATGATATTGCAATGATTCATATGCTTTCAATGCTTACTTAAGCACAAAGATTGTATAAATAAATGAGAAATTGAGGAATTCAACAAAGTATTGCAGACAGTTCAGTGTATTCATTCTTTACATGCAATGTATAAAGAAATGAATACACTTTCTGCCTCTGCAATATTAAAATAAAATAGAGAAACCAGTTGGGTTTCAAGCAATCCAAGTCATTACATAATGTGGATAAATGAGCTTGGCCTTATAGCTTAAAATACAATAAAGAAGCTATTTAAATGATAAGTATTCATGCTGTCATGGAAATGTAGTAGAATCGTTCACAGTTTGCTATTAGTCTCTGGTATTTGTGCTCTCTAAACTTCGAAATTGTGCTTAATTTAGTTAATAAATATAAAATGAGGAATCTCCATCGTTTGTACTTGATGTGCAACTTGGTTGTGTGTGGTGACGTTAATAATTGCCACGCCCACTGAGTCGACTAGATCGCCAGCTGCGGTGCCTTTTCTTCATATGCTGTTCGAAAACAGTTTCCAGCACATTAACTGTGAATTCAACGTTCTCATAGCTAATGCATAAGGGAGGTCTGAAGGTGAGGGCCTGAAGGGAAAGAAAAAATAAGGTTAAATATAGAAAGATTTGTAGTTAAACTCTTGGTGATACATACTTGAAAGTTAGAAGACTTGCAGATGAGCATGATAATTAGGTGCTGCGATAGTATTAGATGGTGATAGGTGTACAGAGTTTGATCAGGTTAATTGTTGAGTATTTAACCCACTATGATATACTCGAAAAGGTAATGAAATTATATATAATATTACACGCTATATACATATGTAAGTAAAGTCTTTGAGTTCTCTTTATTGAGTTGATAGATCTATAAATGCATAGGATAAGTACTTTGGGAACTTTCGTTTAGAGTTGCAGCTACTTTTGTTTGGCCAACGAGTCCGCTATGGCACGATCGAGTACATCCACGGCGAACTTGACATCGGCACGATTGATGCACATGGGCGGCTTAATGCGCAGCACCTGCAAAAGATTGGGATTGAACAAACACGGTACCAGGAGGAGAAGGAGGAGGAGGAGAATGAAATGAAATGAGATCAAGATTGAGTGCGGGATTAATAAGGGAATGTGCTGAGCCCGATGAGAAGTTGTACAGGTGCAGGCAACTTTTAAAATAATTAATTTAGATGCTTTCGACAGTTACTCACATTGCCATGCAGACCACCGCGGCCGAAGAGCACGCCCAGATCCTTGCACATTTCCCAGATCTCCAGCACATGTGGCGTTGCCAGCGGAGCACGTGTCTCCCGATCGCTGACCAGCTCGACACCAATCATTAATCCCTTGCCGCGCACATCCCCGATCAGCTCGTAGCGCTGCTGCAGCTCGGCCAGCAACTGAAGGAAGTAGGTGCCAACTTGAAGTGAATTGCGCTGCAGTTGCTCCTCCTCGATGACGTCCAACACGGCAATGCCCACAGCGCTGGCCATGGGATTGCCCCCGTAGGTATTGAAGTGCAGTGCCATGCCCAGAGAGGCGGCTATCTCCGGTGTAGTGACCACTGCAGCCAGTGGGAATCCATTGCCAATGCCCTTGGCCATGGTGACAATGTCGGGCGTGTAGTCGTGTCCCTGGAAGCCCCAGAAGTGCTCACCCGTCCGACCGAATCCCGTCTGCACCTCGTCGGCCACAAAGAGTCCTCCGTTGGCGCGTACCAGTTCGGCTGCCCGCTTGATGTAACCCTTGGGGAACTGCACAGTGCCGCCCACACCCTGAATGGACTCGGCAAACATGGCGGCGACCTTGCCACGCGGCAAGGAGTACTTGAACGTCTGCTCCAGCTCATTGTAGTACTCGGCTGTGGCTGCACATGATCCTCCAGCGCAATTGCAACTGCGCGTTGTCTGCACAGGGGAATCTCGGCAAGCGGCGCCACCCCAGATGCCCTGGTACGGATCTGGATTCATCACATGCACTATGCCATTGTTCACCCCGGGCAGGGGATAACGCCACGTCGAGTGCGCAGTCAGACCCATCGTGTAGGGCGACATGCCGTGGTAGGCATTGCGGAACGTGAGTATATCCTGGTTGCCCGTGTGCAGACGTGCCATCAGCATGGCCAGATCGTTCGCCTCAGAGCCAGAGTTGACAAAGCACACGGACTTGAGGTTACCAGGAAACTTGGCCACCAATCTCTCGGCATATTCGTGAATCTTTGGATGCATATAGATGTTGGTTGTGTGCCACAGCTTGGCAGTTTGCTCGCTCAGCGCCTGGTTGACTTTGCTGCAGGGCAAGAGAAGAAAGAGAAGAGATGAGAAGAGAAAGACTATAGAGATTCCATTGCTGCTTTGCTTACGGATGACAGTGTCCCACCGAGACCGTGACAATGCCTCCGAACATGTCCAGATAGCGACGACCTTCGTGATCGTAGAGCCATTGCATGTGCCCAGTGTGGATGACCAACGGTTTCTTGAAGTGCGCCTGCAGATTGGGCGTCAAGTGGGTCTTACGCGTCTGTAATATCTGCTCGTAACTGGGTCCCTGATACGCAGCTGCTCTGTGATTGCACTCGGGCATCTCAGCTGGCGAGGAAGTCATCACAGCCGGCGCCGCCTTTGAGTGCAGCGTGGAGCTGCAGCGGCTTAAGGCGCTGCGGCTCGTCTGAACTGCAAGAGAATGTTCTCAAGTTAGTAAGGTAGTAGTTAAAAAAGGGGCTGATATATACAGGAATATATATGTTTACTAGTATGAGATAGGTATCTTCTATCTGTATCATCTACTGCATTGGTATGGAGCATTTCGGTTCATTTTTCACTTGGCTGATCATACAATATAATACGTCTATTTCCCCAACTTTCCCAACAATAAAATCACATATGGAAAATCAAGATAACGAACATAAAAACAAACACTCTCAAGCTTATCGAAAATCAGCAGCCGTAGATTATTACCCGGTAGACACAATATACGATAGACGATTACTATATAGCATCGTCAGGTAGGTCAAGTGTGAACGCCAGTTAATTTTTATACTCTCTGCGATTGCAGCATTATCGCCCGATTTGCCAAACACGTGACAAACCCTAGAGACAGCGACACTTCAAGTGGTGCCACTTTGTAGTACGTCAATTAATGCAACCTCTGGAAATGCAAATTGAAATAGAAAAGACTGGGGGAGGGGCAATAGGGAGGTGGTTGCTGTCTCTATCTCTATCTCTGTCTGTGTTTGCGCATGAAAGCCAAACACAACTGTCTCCAGACGAGACGCAATTTCCTATAACACTATCGATATACTATATCATTTCATTGAATACTTGATATCATATTGCCATTATGCATATTTGATCAGTTTGGGCGCAGCGAAACGGGTTGTTGAGCTGAATAAAATGTTGATTAATGCGCACTCGTTATAGGTCTATTTGAGGTTTAAGTTCCTCAAACCGATGCGGTTAATTAAAACGTTCAATTACAATGTACATAGTATAAATGCAAGTGAATCGATTATAAAATGCTTAAGGAAATGATCGCAATCGACTTCAAGTTAAAGTTACGATTATAAAGTATAATATTATAATAGTATTGTATTCTCTGCTTAAAGTTAAGATCGTATAGTGCTCTTTCTAATTTCTCTTAGCAGTGCTCAACTAAATTTAATCAGTTAATTAAGTCTATTTATATTTCCACTTTTATGTAAGTAACACGCCATTTCCCCTAAGTCTTCGCACCTTCGATAAGAACTCTCGACCATAAATATGCGCAACTCAAGATAAGCGTATAGCCCATTTACCCCCTGGACCCGGACAAATATTAACTAATCATATAGAACTTATCACAGAGCACCTGCCTCTTATCTCTAGCTTGGTCCACGCGAACAGGCGTGATTAGAATAGACAGCAGTAGTTTCACAGGGTGTTTAGCATGTTTTCGACATAATCACGTTCCAGATTTGTGTTCGGATCGTGCGGTCAATACATATATGTACATATGTGCTTGTCTGTATGTATCCCCAAGGCTAACAAACATTTTGATTATGCTTGCACCCAGATTAATGTTCTAATGGAATGGGGCAGTGTATTACATATGTATGTGTATGTGTATGTACATATTTGTTAATTGAGAAACATGAGCAGACTGAAAACTGTATGTATTGTACTAAGTACAATATAGCGACGATTTTGATTAAATTTAATTATATTATATATAATTAAATAGGCAGATGAGGTTAATGTGGTTGCTATATCTTCAAAAATAACAACAATTGACCGTTATTTCTCTACGCTCCCTTGTTTTTGGCATTGTAACAGATGATTAAAATTATCCTTACAGTTCTACGATAATCCCTAGCCTGATAACAGTTTCATTAAAAATGCAATAAGCTCAAGTAAATAGAAATATTATTAACATATCAACATCAGAATTCAAATGTGGCAAAAGTATGAATATAATATTGATAAGACAGTTGTATTATAAGCACCTAGTGATAACAATTGTGCAATTTGTGCGTCAAAGCGAAATAAATAATAATCTAATTATAATCTAATTAACCTGAATAGAATACTCGAAACAAAACCGAAAAACAACCAAAAATGTAATTAAAATAAGCAAACAAAATAAGAGGCATAGCTAGTTCCGTTTAAGAAATAAATGCATATCAGTAGAGATTTACTCACCCAGTAACCTCTTTGACATCATGTTGTTGTGTTCTTCTTATGTAGCAACAGATTCACTGATATGTGTTCAAGTTTTCCTTTAGTTTTGAGTTCACTGTGCGTGGGGTGAATAGAAACAGTTTTTATGAAGCCGATCTCGCGCGAGTCAGAACTGAACCGCGCGTAACGACGACAAAAACTGAACTGAACTAAACTGAACGAAATGAAATGAAATGGAGAGGAAACTGTCGTCATAATGATAGAGCAGCAGCACGACAATTTTACGAGCGCAAGAGAGCAGCACAACTCGAAGGAGAGAGAGAGTCTGCGCTCCTGTCTTTTTTTCGGCACGCTGACCAATGCCGATCACTCTCTCCCTCTCCCATTATCTCTTATCATTCGTTCTAACTACACTTAGTGAGAGAGACTTGAGCATGAGCAGCAGTACGAGAGTTTTACGAGCGCAAGAGAGCGGCCCACTCGAAGAAGAGAGAGTCTGCGCTCCTGTCATTTCTTCAGGACGCTGAGCAATGCCAAGGCCGATCGCTCTCTCTCTCTCTCCCTCTTCCATTATCTCTTATTATTCGTTTTAACAGTTGGTAAACTACTCTTACTTTCGCAGAAAGAAATTATTGTCTTTATGATTATGAATATATATGCATATATATAGTATAATATTTTATATACCCATTTTACTAATCTGTATTGACTTGTCATTCAGATCTGATACTCAAGATGCTACCCACGCTTGAACAGTATTATATATATCTGTTCCCCTAATGTTATTTATACCAAACTAATAAATTGTATTGAGACAAAAATATAAACTAATTACATTTGCTGGGGGTACAAAATATAAATATATATTGTATTTATTTGCAATCAAAATCAAATGCATTCTCTTATATCATTTATATTCTTGATTCTATTTTATTTCTTTTGTTGCTGTTGTGATTAAAGCAGAAACTATAAACAGTGCACAATGTTCTTCTTCCTCTTCTCTTTCATCTTTATTTCGCTTGCTTTGCTTTTGCGTTTATTTAATTGTAATATTCTATATAATTTTGTTTTTAACAAAATATATATATCTTTGTGTATTCTGTTCGAACAGTTAAGAGTTCCCTTGTTATTGATGATTTGAATTCGATTTGCAACTGTGCCGCGTTTCTTTTTCTGTTTCTTGGTGTTCATTTTGTTTTTGTTTTGTTTGTTGCTTAGCTTTTGTATTACTATGTATCATTATCATTATTGTAATTGTTAATTTTTGATTATTTTAAATAATATAAACATTTTGCTTGTTATTTTATACAACACAATTTAAATATGCTACACTTTGTTATAGTATAATTTATATATCCCATAATTCAAACAACATCACGAGTCTGCGCTTTGATGCTTCCAATCTTCCTTCCACTCTTCCCTCTCTTCTGCTTCTCGCCTGATCTAATCCTGCTCCAACAATTTAGACAATATTTTATATAGTAGATTCGTATTGTATTGTATAATGTTTGATATAAAAAAGAACGGGGGGTTTTCCTTTCTTTCAGTTACTAAAAAAACAAGCGTCAGTTGGGCGGCTTTAAATAATCATACAAACAACAAAAGGTGGAAATTCTCAATAAAAAGCACGCACAATCTAAAAACCATTTATCCTCATCATCCTCAACAGCATCCTGATCACTTTCATCAACATTATTAATCCCTATCAATTACATTATCCCTTCATCTTGCTCTTTTGTTTCTCCTTCCTATTCTCTTCTAATTGAAATCGCTGTAGTGATCGGGATTGGGACTGCGTGGCGTAGCTGCAGGCGCCGAGGGCTGCTCCAGATTGGCAGCCATTTGACGTAGATTATCCACGCCCGCCAAGAGTTGCCTGAGGGTGGATAGAGCATTGTTATTAGATTAGTCGGGTTGAGATGAAAACAGTTAGATTGACCTACCTCAAATTGTGCTCGGCATTGTCCGCCGCACGCAGCAAATCCCTTGACAAATGATGCGTTCTGGACGGACGCGATGTGTTGCTGCTGCTGCTATGGCTGCTGCCGGGTGTCAACACCGATGCAGTTGCTCCAGCCACGCCGGCTGCACCGGTAGACGTTGTCGGCTGCTCGCTGCCATCGCGCAATGCAAATAGTTCTGACTGTAGAAGAGAAGAGAGAGAGATATGATTCAGTTGCTGCTTGGTCAATCTCTACCGGGACCTCACCTCCAGCTGTGCCACCTGGCGCCGCAGACGCTGTGCGGTTTGTGTATGTGCTGCGGCTGCCAATGTGTCCCGGCGTCGTGCATCTGTCAGCGCCAGCAACTGCTCCTCGAAATCATTTGCCCGCCGTGTCTGTGCGTTCAGCTCCGCACGCATCTGCTGCAGCTCGTGCTGCAATCGCTCGTTCTCAAGACGCAACGCAGCTCCATCCGCCTCCTCCTGTGGCGGCGAGTCTATTGAATTCGAGGGTAATCCAATGGCCACATCCGCCATACGCTGAGATGAATGTAGAATCGGTCCGTCGGAAAGAAAATCAGGCAGCATTTTGCCAGTGGAGCCGGAGGAACCCTCAGCAGCACCACCGGCAGGCAGAGTTGCTGCGCTGGGCAGGCCACAGGCGGCAACAGCAGCTGCCACGGGTAACATTAACGGACCCACTACGCCTCCGCCACAGCCTCTTACAGTGCCCACGCCGCCGCCGCCTCCTCCTCCACTACAGCTAGGTGGCTCTGCAGCGCCAAGTGGCGAGTTGGGAGGCGAACTGAGATGCGCCTCCTGACACCAGGCATCCGATAGATGATCCTGCACAAAGTCCGGCAAGGCCGAAGCGGCGCCAGCCACGTTTGACGTGTCCAACGGCAGATCGAGATTCATTTTGGGCGTCGTTGCGAGCACCAAACGATTCGGACGCAGCGCTGGCCTGCGTCGTGGCGAGGAGGCAGCTGGCGGCATATCATAGCTGGAATAGGAGCGCGGCACGTAACGCGAGTTGCTTGCAGATGCATGCAGATTGGAAGCAGCCGATGGAAAGATGTCTGCAAGCAATGAATGAAAGAACATCAACGGGTTAATGAAGAAGGAAGATTTGGTTTAAGGTTTCTCGCTGTGCTCACCATCATCGACACGCTCGTCGTAGAGGCGAGTGTTGCGCACCTGGGCCAGGCCCACATGATCATCATCGTCGTCGTCGTCTATGACAACGCCGCCAACGCTGCGCTCCACCTCGAGCCGCAAATCCGGACGTAATCGAATGCTGCTGCTGCTGCCGGCGCATGCCGCATTCTCGGCCAGACTCGCCTGCGAGTCGAACGAGCTGAAGCGCGGCGAACGTTTCATCTTGGAGGATGAAGCTATGCTGCTGCTGCCATTCAAATCCGGCTGCATGTGGCTAACGGACGCCGATTGTGGCACTTTGGGGCGTGCACCCGTTGACGTTTGCAGCGACGTTGATGTTGCATTTGTATTGCTGATGCCGCTGCAACTACTGCTCGTGCCACAGCCGGCTGCATCCAGCGAGGTGACTGTGCTGCTTGGCGCTGTCACTGTGCCGCTGCTGTTGAGAAAATGCTTAAAGGAAAATGTTGATGATGACGACGTGGACGAGGAGGTGGCAACACCGGCACCGGTGGCGCAACTGCTGCTTGACGCTGTTGCGGTTGGCGCTGCTGTTGTTGTTGTTGTGTTGGTTGCTTGTGGCATGGCGCGTATGTTTGTGTAGTCACCACGATTGTTGCTCCCATTTAGCCACAAATCGGCAACTAGATCATTGACCTGTGCCACTGTTGCCGGCTGCTTGGCATCGCCACAGGCTCCACCAACGCCGCTGCCGTCGCCTGTCAAGTGTTGTTGTTCTTGTTGTGGCGCTGTTGTTGCAGCAGCTGCTGTCGCTGCCGAAGCCGACGCTGGAGCAGCAGCAGCATCATCCGTATTGATGTTGTTCCCATTGCCATTGGCCATTTAAATGTTGCCAACCGCCGTTAGTCGCGTTCGCCTTAATTGTTGCAGCTGCAGGTTTGTCGGCTTGGGTTAATTCCTTAATCTTCCTTATGTCTGCTCCCTTTTACCGTTTGTTGTGGACTTGTGTTGTTTTTTCGCTGTAAATTTAGTTAACTTTGCGTTGCATTTCTCTGCCGACTTTTCACTAGTGTTGTTGTTGCTTAGTGCTGGGCACTATCGATACACTGTATCGATAACGATGTTTCGAAGATATAGAAACTTAATGCAAAGCAATGTCAATGTGTAGTTAATTAAACAAATAGCATATATGTTTATATGTAAGTTGTTCAAATAAAAAAGGTTACTCGTAGTATTATTAATTAAAATATCGCTAGGGCATTTGTATTTTCAATTGTTTCCCTCCTTCGGAGTGTGACCAAAGCAATTGAAAATGCATGCATCATTCGCGTTGCCAACTACCGAAATGTACCAACGGGTTTCCAGTTAGACATTTTATTGTTTGGCACGCTACGTTCACACTTCTCTCGTGGTTTTTGTTTTGTCTTCGCACTCCTTGCTTACTGCTTTGCGAGGAGAACGGCAATTTCGGGCATAAACGTTGCTAATTGGCGTAATATATGCATAATTAATGCAATAAAAGCGAAAGGCGAATGTTCAATTCGTTTCTCAGTGTGTAAATAATCAAATAAAAAGTGAACGTGCACTGCAAAATCAAAAACAACAACGCTAATCAAGTAATAACAAAACAACAAAACGCAAGGGCGGCGCAAAGAAAGTGGAAAAGAAAATTCTGCGTAGCAAACAAACCGGTCGGCGCGCAACATACATACATACAAATACATATACAGGCGACACACTCGTCGTCAATATTGTATGCAAAAGACGCATTTTAACAAATAAAAAAAACAGAAACAAAAGTGAAAAGAAAACAGAAAAAAACCCGTGTGTGCTCGTAAAAACGTACAATACATACATACAAAATAATACAGCGTATTTTCCATATTTCTTTATATTTGCGCTGACCAAACGAAAAACGCAAAAGGCGGCCGCCATATGCGACTGTAACTGCGACTGCTGCTGCTGCTGCCGTCGCTGCTGCTGCGGGGGTGACAGCGCTGTCGGTGGTGCAAGCGGACGCCGACGCTCGCCTCACCTTTCACGTTGCGTTGCGTCGCGTCTCGTATTGTAAATTGTTTTTGCAAACACACAAACTAACCCCTCTCTCTCACTCCCTTACTCCCCTTTCGCTGCAGCAGCATCTCGTGTGTGTTCCACTTTTGATAGGCGGCGCCCCTTTTGCTGCTGTGTCCTGATTTTCGCAAATATAGAGAGAGAGAGCAAAGAGAGTGTGGAAGAGGGACAACACAAGCGGGTCAAGTAGTGACAATGTGTTAATATTATAAGTGATCAACTGGCAGAAGAGTACATCACTCTCTCTCTCTCACTCACTCTCTTTCTCTCTTATTGTTTATCACTGCATTGTTGTTTGTGTGTGTGTGTGTCAATCTGCATAGATTTCATATTAATAAAGAGAGTGTAAAATGCAACGGAGCTGTAACTGCGACTGCAGCAGGCAGGTGAGTTCCAATTAAGACAAAAACAACAACAAAAAAAAACATTGAAGTGGGGCTGCCTCCTTTTTTTTTCTTTTGTGGGGTTGTTTCCATCTCTATTTGTTCTTCCATTCGAGTTGGCAGCGGCAGAAGCAGCGACGGAGGCAGAGGCAGCCTGGCCACGGCCCCATTTATTGACTTGTCTACATATCTTCTCCGCCTTTAGACTGTGTCTGTCATTGCCGTGCTGCCGCTGCCTCTGCCTCCTCTTCTGCCTCTGCACTGGCTTCTCTCACACCCTCTCTCACTCCCAGTGGTGCCTACGCTTTGCTTTTGTATACAAATTATGGTGCGCTTGGCCCGTTGTTGTTGTTCTTGTTTTTACAGTTGTTGTTGTTTTAAGCTTTTATGGCCCGCTGCGGCTGCTGCCGTTGACGCTGCCGTTGTTGCTGTTGCTGCTGCGTCGTGCATTCCACTCTCCTTGTTTTTGTTGTTGTTGTATACGTTATAAATATAGATTTTAATTTGCTTTTACCGCATTCGAAATTGATTTCTGTTAATAATTGCTCGGCCAGCGGCCCCTCTCCTTCCCCTTTCGTTCGTCTTGTGTGTTTTCTGAAGCGTGCAATATGCCAAGAAAGTGAAAATTGAACTGGGTCGATCCATAGGGTCAGGGCGGGAATGGTGGTGAATGGGGGGGGATTAGTTGGGTGGCATAGGGCGGGTTTTGATTTCAGTTCCACCTTTGCCTTAACCTGGCGTCGTCTTCTTCTGCTCGTAATTCAATTAACATTTAGCCTTAACACTCAGTTCCACCCGCGCACAACACCACCGCCCCCTTCCCCCTACCTCATACGAGACAGACGCCCTTCCAATTTGTTGACCCAATTTGGGCCTTAATTTCGTAGTGTTGTTGTTAATTAATATTTTTGTGTAATTCTCGTGTTTTTCCTTGCCCTTCCACTTCCCTCTTCCTCACCCTTTGTGTGATAAGCTGCTCGAATGATTTTTGGAAACAAATTAACAGTTTATACTACATTGAGCTTTATACTTGAGACGAGAGGAGTGAAGGAGGGGAGAGAGTTATAGTGTGTAGTATTTGCTGATAATGATAGGGAAGGGGAAGGGTTCAATTTAATCAGAGTATTTCTTATTGGTAACAGTTGCTTTTATGCAGATCTTACTGTACTAAAAAAATCAAATTAGTGACAATATTCTTCTTTTACTACTTAAAATCTTTGTAGAGTAAGTCTTCACTGTAAGCTCACACCTCTAGTTGTAACTATGTTTACTGTTCTAGTCAAGTCAAATTTAGTTGAGTTTTATAAGAGTTAGTTCACATTATTAAGAGTTTACTCTACTCATAATCTTGTTAGCTCTTTAGTTGTAAGTTGATTTCATTTGTTATCACTTTATCGAGTGCTTACTGTAGCCAGCTCTGTTAGCGATGTATGTGGGCTGTGCTTACATACGTGAGATTATGTATCGTATTCACGGCGATCAATAGCTGCGCGCATTCACTGTTTATACCATTTCCATTTTCCATTTTCTATGAATTCCGTTTTCAATGACACTTTTCCAGTTTCAGTTTCCACTTACAAGTTGCTTTTGTTTTTATTTGCTTTGCCTTTTTAACTGTTTCGTTGTCGTCGTCTCTCGGTTTCAATGACAGCTTTTTGTGGGTGTCGGGAGAGATCGCCGCGTGATCTTTTTGAGAGATCATGTGAAGCTGAGAAAAGGTGAAAATGCTATGAAACTAGATCTACATATGCAAATAGCTAAATATAATATATTATTTGATGATGAATACGTTCTCTAGAGAGAAAAGCTTTAACTGGCATTTCTTCTTCTTCTTCCACAACTTGTAAAGCAACTCAAAGAGATTTAGCCATAAAAAGCTATGTGGACAACACTGTGCCTCACTAAATCGATACTATGGAGAGAGAGACAGGAAGAGAAAGAGGGAGACTAGACTGACATTCCTTGTAACTCTTGTCGTTTTCCTTATTCCTCTTTCCATGTTCACCTTTCCCTCTTCCTCTTTGTCAGTCATCCGTCTGCTAATTGCTTAGGACGATTAAATGTTCAGGTTGCCTTTTAGCTCTTCTATTTAATTTGCTCTATAAGGATTCCCCTTTACTAATTCCTTTCTCCTTTTTTTACAGCTCTTTGTGCTGCCCGCGAATGCGTCGCTGCAAGCATAGAAAGTCGCAAGTGCTGGAGTGGAACGACGGAGACGGAGGCAGGAGGAGACAGCGATAGGGGGATAGTCAGGGATACAAATGTCGTCGTCGAGCAACGGCGGCATCAATAGTGCCACAAATGGCCGCAGTGGCAGCACTGGCAGCGCCAACATCAATCTAAATCTCAAGGCCAAAACGGGAACAGGAACAGTAACAGTAACAGGAGCTGTGGGAACAGCAACCGGAACGGGAACAGTAACAACGACTCACAAGACTTTGCCGGATCTGAAGACGCAGCGCAGCAACAGCAGCGCCGGCAGTGGAATTGGTATTGTGGCCAAGACATTGGCCACCCACAGACGGGATAGTTCGCATGTGGAGAAGTCTCTATTGCTGGAGAAACCACTGACCTATGGCCCGCCACAGCAGAGCAAGCTGCAGGGGCACAGCAAGGAGCCGAAGGAAGGTTATTTGGTCTACTGCGAGGGCAAGTTGCAGGCAGGTGCCCTCAAGTCTTTGATCATGCACATGGTGCCCACTCACGACTACTATCCGGAGCATGCCTATCTCTTTGCCTTTCTGCTCAGTGCGCGTCTCTTTATACGCCCGCACGAGCTGCTCGCCCAGATCTCGAGCAACTGGGAGCAACAACAGACAACTGGAGGCGCAGGCTGCGATGTTGTGGACGAGGCAGTGCCGCATCTGAACTCTGCCTCGCCGCTAACACAACGCAAGGCAGCAGGGGGAGGAGGAGCAGGAACAACTGTGGCTGAGCTGAAGCTAGAGCTGGAGCTGGAGCCGAAGCCGCAGCAGCGCACGATGACGCAACGTTCGGCTCAGCACTGCATACGTTTGCTCTCCGAATGGATTGAGATCTTTCCCTATGACTTCCGGGATGAGCGGCTCATGCAGCAGGTACGCATTCTGGCCAGGAAGTGCGTCTACATTGACAACTCGCTGGGCAAGCAGGTGTCGCGGATATTGCAACTGCTTGTGGCACGTCTCAAGGCGCTGGAACAGTACGAGGAATTCCTGCAGACGCTCAACACGGACAGCAAATCCGAACAGCAGAATCATCATCAGCAACAGCAATCGCAACCTCTGCTTCAGCATCATCATCATCATCATCTGCATTTGCATAATCCGTTTCAAACGTTTCTGGGCAGTTCCCATGCCTCGGCTACCAATGGCGGGCTGACGGGGAGTGGCAACGGCGGAGGCGTAGGCTTGGGCATTGGTGGATCATCGAGTGTTGTTGTCGGCGGCGGGTCGACAAGTGCCAGCAGCTCCGCCTCGAGCACTCCACAACCGGATGAGGTGTTCGGCATCATGGACATTTGTCCCAGCTGCGAGCACTTGGCCCATCAGCTGACGGCCATCGAACTGGAGCGTTTATCTCACATTGGACCCGAGGAGTTTGTTCAGGCATTTGCCAAGGATTATCAACAGGCGGGCACAGGCAGCAGTGCGGCGGCAGTTACAGCTGTGGCTGGAGGAGGAGGTGGAGGCGGAGGCGGAGTCACGGGCAGCACGTTGAACGATATGAAGAAGACGCGCAATCTGGAGTCCTATGTGCAGTGGTTCAATCGCCTCAGCTACTTGACGGCCAGTGAAATTGTCAAGGTGGGTGGGGGTAGAGCTTAAGTGCGGAACGGGAGGAGAGATTAGCGAGGGATGAAAATATGTGAGGGATTAGTGTATGCTAAAATGTTGGCATAGGGATAAAGCATAAAAAAGGCAAAAATTCAATTTCCTAAAAGCGAAAAAAACTCTTAAAGAAATCAATAACCTGCACAGAAAAAAAAATGTTTAATGAAATGAAAAAATAAATGTAACAATATCAGTCGTGGGTTGATAACGCTCTTAACAATTACCAAGAAATGAGGTATACTAGGGGGAATATCAGCTAAGCAAGATAAGGTGCTAAGACGCAAAAACAAGCTAGTTTATATTGGGATATTACGGAAGTTGACTTTATAAATGGGTTAGCTAGTATATTAAATACTCAATTGCAATACTCAATTGATTGTTTGAAGAAGTCGTTATAAATAGGTTGGTTAGTTATTTAATGCTGAGCTTTAATAGGCTAAAAGAACACCATAGATACGTTAGTTATTATATATCATACAAATATATATTATACTCGGTTGTAATGGGTTAAAAGAAGACTTAAGAAATAGGTTAATTATCTATTAAATACCCAGCTGTAATAGGTTAAAAGAAGACTATATAAATAGAAAAGTCAGCATATTGTAGTTAATACATAATTGTAATAGGTTTCAAGAAGTCTTTATATATAGGATGGTTATTTAATTAATGCTCAGTTTTAAAAGGTTATAATAAGACTTTATACTTTAATACTCAGCTATAATATGTTGTAATGAGTTACCTAGTTAGTTAAAATAGCCGATAGGTTTCCATTGGTTTATGCCACTATATAATCAAAGTTTCCCCCTTTCTGTATTTCGCAGTACCCCAAGAAGAAGCAGCGTGTGCGCATTATTGAGTATTGGATCGAGACGGCGCGAGAATGTTTCAACATTGGCAATTTCAACAGTCTGATGGCCATTATAGCTGGTCTAAACCTGGCGCCAATTGGTAGACTCAAAAAGACGGTAAGCATGAAGAGGTTTATATATAAAATAAATGCAAGTATTAATTAAACTCTCCCCTTCTCTCTCTCCCTGCAGTGGTCTAAGGTACAATCGGCGAAGTTTTCCGTGCTGGAACATCAAATGGATCCAACATCGAATTTCAACAGTTATCGATCGACGCTTAAAGCTGCCATGTGGCGCTCTGAGGGTGCCACAGAGGAACGCGAACGCATAATCATTCCATTTTTTAGTTTATTTGTTAAGGATCTATACTTTCTGAACGAAGGCTGCTCGAATCGGTAAGTGTGTGACGAATTATATTGTTTATATAATGTTTTTATATATTAATTGTATTCGTTTTTGCTTTTTCAGTTTGCCAAACAATCATATCAACTTTGAGAAATGCTCACAACTCGCCAAACAAGTGATGGAGTTCAATGAATGGAAGAAGGTCACGTGTCCCTTCGATAAATTGCCGAATGTTATTGCCTACCTGCAGCACAATGCGGTGCTCAATGAGAACACCCTAGCGATGGCATCGTTCGAGTGTGAGCCACCCGAGAATACTGAGGAGAAGGATCGCTATAAAACTGTGAAAGCCGAAACGAAGCAACAGTTGCTACAGCAATTGCAGGAGCAGCAACAGCAGCAGCAGCAGCAACATCAGCAATAGTTGACTCTTTAGCTATGTTTAGTATAGTTTTTAAGATTAAGTTACTGCTTAAGCGCTTGCCATGTTTATTTTTTTGTACACCTAATTTCTCATACATAAGTCGATTATAAACTTTAAGATGAGGCGAAAATTGTTTAGGCTAAGAGTCCTTCGAGCAAGGCGCATGCGCTACTTTCTTCTCCCCTTTCTTTCTTTCTACAACTCAGCAAATGTCTTTTAAAGCAATTTGCTGCAGCTCAAAAAGAAAGCTCAAAACTCTCTTTTCTGATCTACCGCTTTGGCAGTAACTGGATTCCCTTTTCCCCACGGCGCATGCGCTTGAAACATTTTCTATGAAACGCAAAGCATCTCCAGAATGTTGCCAGTAATTAATTTAATTGAATTAAAGCGTTTAGCAACAAAAAATAAGAAAGCAAACGAAACGAGAACGAATGTATGTACTTAAACAAAAGCATTTTATTGCCGCAACTTATCTATACATTTATATATATATATATTTATCGATCTATATCAATTTGGTTGGTAGAAACTGAGAGAAAACTGAGAATAATTATTACTGATGTCGTAATTTATTTAATGAAACATTTGACAAACTTGCGTGTAAGCGAACAGTATTTATATTTATATATTTACACAATTTTATAGCTAAATTAAATCATTTTGAAAATATTCTATCGATTCTGACGACGCTTTTGTCCTTTGAAGCTACAACAACAAACAATTTATAAACAATTAATTAGCAACACACAAACACATACAAACACAACACACAACAGAGAGTACACCTTGTGGTAGCTACAATGATGCTTATCCTTTTTAAGATTTTATTTTTAATCGAGCTAATTTCATATGTAAGAGAGGTGGGAAATGAAACTATATATGGAAATGTGTATGGTACATAAATATTAACTATAAAGGGACTACAAATCGACTACAAAACCCAACATTATCGATTTCAGCATTGCTTTTGAATAAATCAAGTGAAGAAAAACGATTCTAAAAATACTAATAACGTGTATCAATTATTCATTCCAAGTCAATTGTGTTATCAAGTTTTGCGTTGATTTGAATTCAAATCGTTTGGCGCGTAGTTGCAATGCAGCCTGTCAAAAGCTGCCTGCTTTGGTACCCACTCGGATAAACAGTATTGCCATTCGGCAGTTTTCCTTTTATCGATAGTGTCATTTTATATTTTTCGATAACTCTTCAGCCCCTACACACCACAAATACACGTAAAACAACCGACAACAACAGGGAAAAGCGGCATCGGCATTGGCACTGTGTATTTTATACGCGATGCGATTCTGTTGGCGTGCAGACGTCTTGACGGTGCAAAAACAAACGTAAATTGACATCGTCAAAATAGCGCATATAAACTCACTCTCTCGCTCTAATTGGAAACAGAACAAGAACACAAACAGCGTATCGAATTGAATTTCCATCGTAAACGCGTAAACAATAAGAGTTTCGTGCGTGGCTGTGTGTTAGTTTGTGTGCAGTGCGAAGTGCAATTGCAAATTCTTGTGTGTGTGTGTTTGTTTGTGTTAATTACGTATCAGAGACACGTAACGGGGGGTCTGCTGCGGCAGCCAACGGCACCTACGCTCACAACAATAGAACCGAACAACCCATCAGGACGATTGTGAGAGCAAGAACCTGTTGTTGTTGTTATTATTATTATTGCCATTGGTAGTGGGGCACAAACAAAGAGAAACATAGCGGAAAAATCGATTGTGCTCATTTTGTTTTGGTTCATGCTCATACTTATGCGAATTTGACTGCTTCTCTGTGTGTGTGTAAGTGTGTTGGAAAACTTGGCGACGCGCGAAGTGCAACAAAATCAAAACTGAGACGATAAACTGCCCCGATAACATAGTATCCCCTGAACGGTGCACGGGGGGAATGACTCATGCAACGCTCTACGCGCGCCGGCTCTATAAATAAGCTAGAAAAATGAAAAATCATCAAAAATATGCAAAATTACCCCAAGATTTGGATTTGAGCTTTCAAAGCGATTTGGACTTGCTGCCGGACACAGCAGCCGATATCGATGTCGATGAATTCAATTTGACTGGCACGCCACCTGCTGGTTTAGTACTAAACGTCGACGACGACCACGCTGGCGTCGACGACGACGGCGACAACGACGACGACGACGACGAAGACGACGAAATTGTCATTGCAACGAAAGTTGTGGGCGGCGGCGGTGGAGACGGTGGCAGCGGAGCCGGCGGCGGGAACGGCGGTGGGTTGCGTTTAGCAACACGTAAGCAGCGCAAACAACGCAAGCAGCAGTTGGAGCAGTTGTACAACAAAAAGAACAAGATCTGTGGACTGGGCAGCGATAGTATTATCGAGGTAAGTAACAAATTGAATGCGATAAATTTAATTAAATTGCAACTGGTTGTTATCGATTTGCGTGGGCTGCCAATTACTTTGATTGCTATCTTGATTGAGTTGCCAATTAATTTGAATATTCCTATTGAATGAAATCCGTAAACATGTTTTATTTAAATTGAAACTTACAAAAAGCATCCATAGTGTTATCGAGGTGAGTAACGAGTTGAAAACGATCACAAAGTTGAAATCAATTACAACTGTCTGTTATTAATCAAGCGAATTGTAGTATGCGTGAGTTGCCAATTACAATAAATAACTGAAAAACATCAGTCAACTTGTGATTGTAACCCACAAAAATGAATAATATGTTAAACGATGATTTAATTTAGGGTACCTTATTGATAAGGTATCACATAAGTGCCTCTGTTTCCGTTCTCATTCTCTCCCATTCAGAACGCAGTTTGTTGCTATTTCTACAGCGTAAAATTCGAAAAATCTCTGCAATGCCACATAAAATACTTATTTAAGCAAAACGAAAGATAAAAGAGAATGCCCGCACAACAAAGAACTGAAACCCACAACGTTGTAACAACGGGGGAAAACGACAAAAGACGAAAAAAAAAACGCCGAAAAAAATCGATAAGACAACAAAGAAGCATTCCAACCATTTGTGGCAGCCACACGACTTGCTAACTTGCCGCCTCTCACCTGTTTAAAGACCCCCATATCTTGAATATAATTTCTATTGTCCATGCAATTGTTTAAATTCTCCGAGTCAACAAACTCGCGGTTAAATGCTCTGATGCTAATGGATTTATGTTGTTGCCAAGTCATTTGTGGGGGGTCCACTTAAAATCCATGGCAGATAAGCCAAGTGTCATCCCTGCTCTGTAATAATTGTGGGCAGGTTGGGAGGTAGGCGGGGAATGACCCCAATGTGGCATATACACACAGCTTTTCGTCAACTGTCTCTTACAGTGCTTATCTACTAAGTAGATCTAGAACGTACTATACTCAATTATAGTACCAAATTTGCTCAGTGTAAGCAGTGTAAGGAAGCATAAAATCGATAAAACCACGTAGCTTAGTCCACGTAGTGCCCACTCGCACCATTGCATAAATAACTAATGACAGGGGCATCCACACCTGGTGGTTAAATAAATGTTTCGTTGTTTACCGACAGTAATAAAGACACGACTTAGATCCCAAGTCGGGTCAATCAATAATCACGTCTCCAAGTGCGTTTTATAACCCCGTTGAGAACTAAGTGTCGCCCCCTAGCGGTCAGACTTGCACACGAATCGAGTACAAGGTGGTAGTCTGGTATAGTATGTATTTTCGACTCTGTAAATCTTTTGACAAGCTTGTCAATCTCAATGCGGCTTAGTTCACATTGCGTGCAATGCGAGAGAAGGATAGAGAAAGAGAGATGAGAATTATAGTAGCAAAAGCTCCCCATTCTATGTTTGGGGGGATTACGCAGCTGTCATGTGGAAAGGAAAAACCCATTTTGTGTGTGTGTGTGTGTGTGCGGTCTTTGCGTGTAATTAGCGGTAGTAAATTTATTTAGTGTTAAGCTTTATTTCATTCGATTTTCCATGGCGTCAATTTCTGCGTTCTCCCACAGAGTTGATATTCCCGTTATCCTAATAGCCTTAACGCCAAATTAAATAGGCCATAAGCCTAATGGAAAACGGGTTTAATTGTGTCTTTGATTTCACATTTCACGTTCAATAACATTTTATTTGGGAGGCTTTTAAAACTACACATTATTATGATAGGATAATAAAATTACAGTTAATATTTTATTCTGCCCGTTTTATAATCATGCCAGCATTTTGTCCAGTGCGGACAATTTGGTGCCACAAATCCTGTGGACAGCAAATTGAAACACATTCAGTAAGAAGTTTTATTTTGTATATTTCACAGCACTTTGAGAACTTACCCGTTGTCAGGGCAATGAATGAGAGTACGACCAATGCTGCTGCTTTGAGCTTCATTTTGAAATATGTTTTTGATTTGTAGACAGTTCAATTTCAACTGAAACTGATGCATGACTATATAGCATCGATAGGGTGCATCTGTCTCTTATCGCTGGGGAATTCCAATACTATAGTCGACATATGCATTGTCAGTGTAGGTGCGATTATCAATGAGATAGAGATTGCTGCGGAATTCTATTGCACTTCAGCTGGAAACAACGCAATTAAATCGAGTGAAACAAAAACCTTGACTCTTCTAATTATTCAGTATGTGCAGCGGGTTAGCAGACAGATAGTTAAGATTGCTGATTAGGTAGTGTAAAATATATAGATCGTTTATTTGTTGTGTTGCTGATCGATTTAAATCTTGTTCTTCTTTATTTCGTATTCCCTTTGCCTCTAGGAACTTCCTCTATTAACTTTCTTTCAGTTTCTTTCTCAGCAACCCAAGCAGTAGATTATTCAAAGGTGTAATTGTCTTTTATATATATTGTTTTATTGCTTATTCCCCATATTTCCCCTTGTTCTCTATGTCTCTCTCATGTGCTCTTATATATAGAAATGTTTCATTTTCCTCTAGATACATTCTTTCGTTTATTTCTCAGCAATTTCAGTTGTTTCTCAGCAATGCAAGTTGTAGTAGTCTCTATAGCTCTTTCTGTAGTTCATACCCTGTATTTACCTTAGTGTTTTGGCTCTCGCTCTGCACCTTCTATGTTTCTATGCCTCCACAAATCCGGCTAGTTTAAGGAGACCCTTTTACAACACAATTGCTACCTTGTCCCTGTTCTCATTCAGCCTACTTTGTTCACATGCCTCTGTGTGTGTTCCAACCAATTAATTTATGCCCTGGCCCGGTGCTCAAATGCGGCTCGCATCAAGTGCGGCTCATTATGGAGACGAGAGAGGGAGGGAGAGGGAGAGAAATAAAGAGAGACGACTCTGTCGCTTGAACTGGCGCTGCAATCTAACCTAGATTTGGGTTTACGTTGTCCTCGTTGCACATTGCACGTTGCACGTTGGCAGGCCTGGCGGGTTGCAGCTGCTTTATAACACGCATACGCCCCGTGTACACGTTCTACGTGCTGAGCTTCAGTTGGGCCCCGAATTGCCGCCGTTCAGGGCGTTCTTCGCTTTTCTCTTCTCTTTGCTGATGTTTGTTTATTTTAGTAAACACACTGCAGAAACAACAGCAACTGCAACAACAACAAGGAGTTTTGTTTGGGCTTGTAGGGTCCTTTTGTGGTGTTGCATAGGCGTTGGGTAGGCGTGCCGCTCTGTTGCCTGCCTCTCGGCTGCTTTTGTTTTCGGATTTGTGACATGAAAATATATATGTATGTCTGTGTCTGTGTGTATGTATGTATGTGCAAGAGAACGCTTTGTGAACAACATGAATTTATAACATGGCTAAGAAAATTTATCATTCCTTCCCCTTCTCACTGCCCCATTCCACATGCCGTGCTTGCTGAGAGCGTGCTGCATTTAAGCGCATTTATTATTATTATATCATAATATAAAGAGCATTATTATGCATTGTGTTGCTTGCTACATGTTGCCACTAATAAAGACTGAGTGAAGACGTGGAGCAACTGCAAAAATTATGATTTTCTTAAGGTTTAAACGAGCTGGAACTCGTTAAGTTCATAATGGTTTAAAGCATAAGCTGAAAATGGATAAGGGCAAGAAAATTTCTATATTGCTAACAGCTAAAGTATTTAAAAAATTACTCTTATGGAATAATTTGTTCTATATAACGATAGAAATAATAATGAAACCAATTTACAAAAGATACACCAATAATATGGAAGTATCGACTTTCAAGCTTGATGTATCGGAATTTTATCTCTTGCTTGTCGCTTTGTTGTATCGATATATTATCGATATGTCATCTCTATTTACAGCTATTTCGTTTGATAATATCGCTTTGTTTCAGGCATTTGTCGCATAGTCTCTCATTAAAACTATAAAAGTGACTTTTGTCAGCGCGTACTGTAAATATAATTTGCACTTTTAATTGGCCGTAAAAAGGGGAGTGGGAGAGACATTCCCAACTCTGATGAACAAAGCTAGAATAGGGGGGAAAGAGAGAGAGAGGGGAAACTGCTGCATCGCCCACTTGCCTGACAGTTGGCCAAACTGTTAAATGTTAACTCTGCTCGCATCCTGCAGGCGTTGAGCAAAAGTTTGTTTCGCAATGTTCACGTTCTATTTTCTCTGCTATCTGCGAGGCAGCTACCATCCCCTCCCCCTTTGTCCCTCCCCCCCTGCCGTGACTCTGCTGCATGTGTTGCGATTGTTGTCGCAAAATTTGGCGTTAAAATTTGCATTTTATTCACGGCTTATTATAATGCCCCCATTCCTCTGTTCCCTCCCTCCCGTGTCAGCCTTGTGCATTTCCCGTCGGGATATAAATTCATGGCGAATCCCTGCACAATGAAAAAAGCTTTCAGGCGCTTTACAACAATTTTGCGCAATTTATTTTGATTTATAACTAAAGTATTTTTTAGTGGAGTAATTGTTGATTCTTTTTTTATTGTCCCCACCTCGATGTCAAGCAGCAGCCCACGCACAGTTGGGCAACTATCTTGACTACCTGCTGCAAACTTTTAATATAATTTTTGTAGCTCAACCAAAAATGCCGCAACATTTTTCTGTGCACTCCTCGTGAGAAGTTTTCGCACAAAAATTTAACAAATTGAATTAATTGCGTGCAAAATTCCACAATGTATAGAGCACAAAAGCCACTAAATGTCGGTTACAGTGGCAAGGGTAGAGGGGTTGATATAGCAACCCCTCAAACCCAACTCCAAGTCGGAGCCCAAACTTAGGCCCACATACCACATGCCAAGCAATCCCTCAGAAAGTTGTCTAAAAACTGTGTAACAGTGGAGAGATAAAGGTAGAGTAAAAATGATACGAGTATGATAGGCGCAAAGATACACTGCAAAAAAAGATTTCAAATTTATAAATGTAATTAAAGTTTAAGAACAAAACTTAATTAAGTTAGAGAACATTTGATAAATACTTGAAAATTTTTAGAAAATAAAATGAATAATGAAGAACATTAACTTAAATAGTATAAAAATGTGTAGTATAATATAATATATAACACAATAATACAATATAAAATATGATATAATTTAAAATAATATTAAATATTTAATAATTCATAAAAATGTACCTATACTTAAACTTGCAGTATATACTATACAAATGTTAATTATTTTATATTAAGTCATATCTTCAATACTATAACCAATTCTAAAAATTCGGTGCTACCCTGCTGCAAATAGAAATTATTTAAGCAATTCTGTCTGCCCACCTTATAACAGCTGTATGCCTGGTAACCAGGGTGCAATGGCTACAATGGCTATAATGGGGGCCACAAGGGAGGCAAATAATTTTCCAAAAATGTTGTATTAAATCAAAGTTCAAAGCAAAGGTATGAGAGCCGGTATGGGGCAGGGTGGGCAGGCAGGCAACTCGGCTTGTATGGTGGTGAATGCGCTTAAAAGTATGCTATAAAAGCTGTCCAGCTGCATGTTTGAAGCTCTAAGTGTGTGTGCTTAATTACCATAACAATAATCATAATGCGAAGTTCAAACAGAACGAACAAATAAAGAAAGTGTAGAGGAAGAGAAGAAACATCTGCACATTTGATGAGTTTGATTTTAAATGCAGCATACACAGAGACAGGGAGAGAGAGAGTGAGAGAGAGAAGCTGAAGAGGAGAGCGGAACCGCTGCCACTTGCAAATGGCAGTTATGACAACGATGTGTCTCGATTGGCACAATAACTGCGTTCGGCTATGGCTGGGGCTGCTGCTGGCTGTACCCGATAGCAGGAGCAGCTCCTGGAGCAGCAGCAGCAGCATCATAAACAATACAATCAACAGGATGTGAGCACAACGAGCTGACAAGAAGCGCACACGAAGGTGGCAGCAGCCAAAAAAGCAAAAGCTTCCGCTCGTGTACAGCTGTGATAAAGGAAGCCAAAACAAAACGAGATGAAAAGACATGGGAAAGGACTAAGCTATGCTTGGCTTCAGTTTTCATTTTTTTTTTTGTTTTCTGTGTGTGTTGTTGCCTCTTTTGCCTCTGCTTTTTGCCTTTGGCTTGTAAACATGCAAAAATTGTCAATTCAAAAGCAACAAGAGACACCAAGGCGGGGTAAGTCATATAACGATGTGCCAAAGACCATGGCAAACCATACAACAAACAGCAATGACAACAACAACAACAAGAAGAGCACATGCTGTGCAACAATAGTGGTAAATCTGTGCTAAAAGAGCCCGCGGGAGACGAGACGTCTATGAGCTCAAATCTAGGCGGGGATTCCATTTTTTTTCTAGCTTCCCAACGCTTTGTTGCTTCCCAGTTTCCATTCGTATACCTCTTAGGCTGCTTGGCAAGGGCAGTATGTGCTGGGAGTGAAGTCTAGATACATACCATATAACATAAATCATTTAAAGAGTATCTGGCAATTCTGTTTATGGCTCTCTGTAAAATATTATGACATTTATTTTCCTTTTAGGCTTCTCCTCTCTTATGATTTACTGCTACAGGGTATATCTCCGTCGCATTGTTTCGTGAACTCATTTTTTATTTGTCACCTCTCGCATTTTGTGGCATATTTTAGCAGTTCTCGCGCATTCAACATATGCGAATGTGTTTTTACAGCTGCCGTTGCTGCTGCTTTTTACAAATTTCATTTTCTCTGATTTTTATATCCTTACAGAGGGTATATTCATTTTGGTAAGAAGTTTGTAACACAACTTAGATATTTCTCTCATCCCTATAAAGTGTTAAGTCTTAGTCGATACACTGTCGTAAGTTTATTTAGTTATCGTTAATCCTATCGATTGGACAGTGTAGAATAACGCAACAGGAGCGGGACAGCGTCACTATCGTTTAAGAGAACTAAGAAAACACATTGTTGAAAATTGAAAAGAGCGTAATAAATGATTAAAACATTAAGGGATTATCTCCACAAAATGATATATTTTCTGAATTTGAATCGTGTGTCCGTCTATTGAAGGTTTTTGTGTGAAGAACAGTTTTGATTTGAGAAATAACTTAACTTAGAGACATAACAGGCTAGCTTCTCCTGCACCATTATATACGACTAATATTGGAAAGATCAAAAGAGATAGGAACCTGCAAGAGTATACAACTTTCGGCATGCCGAAGGTAGCGTTTTTTCCTCTTTTTTTTCTTTCATTATTCTTCCATTTCCCGTTTCCCCTTTTTTGTGAATGTGAAGCATACTTAAAAGCGTAGAGTGTAAATAAAAAATTGGTGTACACATACATAAGTAATACTTACATCATCAGAAACGGGCAAAAACGTTGAGTTTATTTACAGGGAAAATTGGCGGAAAAAAATTTAAATAAATCCAGTCGGTGAAAATACAAAGGCTAATGGAAAATGGAATCACGTCGTGGAATAAAATCAAACAGATAAGCTTGTGTATGATATAAAATCTATTTGTTATTAAGAGAGTTTTATTTGCCAAGCGATAATTAAAATTAAATATATAATCTAGCGGGAAATGGGAAAAGAAAGTGGCTGCTTAATGGACAAATACTTTGGCAAAAGGAAATTGCCGAGAGGGAAAATTCAACGTAATGATGATTAAAGACATAACTGCAAATTGATGATGGCCAGCCACGCCCACATGACGCCCACTTTTTACAACTATCGAGCAGAGGCGTGCTCAGCGACTGGAGAGACGACTTGAAGCATCTTGAATCGTCTGGGAAACAGCTGCAAGTGTCACTTGGAAAGACTTTGCAGCTTCTCGATTTTCCTCGCTTTTTGACACTTTTAATGACACCAGAGAGAGAGAGAGAGAGTGGGGAAAACTCCAAAAGATGCTTTAGCAAGTGCCAAGGAGACAGCAATTTAATACATTTTCACAAACAATTTTCATATATTTGGAGCAGGCGTATCCAGATTGTTATGACAAGCTCAAAAATATTTTTGATTGACATTTTCTAAGGCTTAATGGAAAATTAATAGTTGCCCAGTGAAATTAAAGCAGCTTGCGTAGTCTGTGTTGCCAAAGAATATCTGGTCAAGCATAAAGGACACAGATGAGGAGGAGGCAGCAATTGCTGTAGGTGAAGAATGACTGAAGCAGTCTCCTCCTCCTCCCGAAGACATTACTGCATACCTTGTTTGCCCTTGTCGCATTCTTGTTGGCATATCCTGAGAGCCTGTTGTTGGCTTCGTTTCGCTAGTTTGCCTTTGCTTCTTCAGCTGCTAAGCGGATTATGCACTTTAAATTATTTGCCAGCAGCCACTTTGCCACTTTTCACTTTGTCATTGCCAGGACCCGCTGCCTGCGACCTGCCTGACATCAGAGGAAACTGAAGAAATCTGTGCAAAATGCCGCATTAAAGCTGCGCCAACTAATTTAAATGTCAATGGAAGTTGAAGTGAACTAGAGAGTCCACTTTTATGATAGCTGTGAGGGGGGTTTGGGGAAGTTATATGAGTCTGTGACCATGTATTCTATATAACAGTATTCTATATCTTTCAGGGAACAATCACTCAGCTAGACTTTTTATATAACTCTTTTCGAATGTTTAACAATCGATTTATGTGTTTTTAACAACTGTGAATGTAAATAACCTTTGGCATTTCCAAGCAAATCTAGATAGATTACAAGGAAGATAGATGCTTGTTAATGCTATCAAATATATAAATACTATATGTACATTCAAGTATGTATATATAACTTCGTGTATTCTAGCAAGTGCCACGTGGCGGTTACTGAAATTGTCACAGGATATTTCCGTCTTTCAATTGAGACGCTCTGCTGAAAGACACATATGGCTCTTAACTGTAGCAGCAAGTGACAGCTGTCAGTTCAGCTGACACGACATTTCATATTATCAATGCGAGAGAGACAGAGAGATAGGAGGGAAACAGACTAAGAGGGTGGAAGAGACAGTTAGTTGTACCTGTCTTTCGGTTATATTAGACATTCTATTTCAAAATAAATGACGCACATGGCACATATCTAATTGGGGGCATGGGAGGGAGGTGTGACATGTCTGTTTATTCAAGCACAGCTGTGCAACTGTTCAGCTAGTCGATTCAAAGTTGACAGTCATTGTTTGCTGGTACGGGGGGCGTATGCTTAACGTGTGCCCTTGGCATTGGCCATTGGCCATTGTTGAACTCTATAAATAACAGGTTGACATTTGCCATTACGTGGCTAACAGGCGCATAAACTTTTCAATAAAATGGACTGCCTGCCTTGCTGACTCCAGGCTGACCAACTAGCTTGTTGTGCCCGTCAAGTAGCCATAATTTGGCATACTTTACGCTCTTCTAGTTCAGCCTTGGCCTGAAGGCACTTACGGAATATCTTCAAGTGGCGTAAGAAACGAAATTCATGCCCCCAGGCAAGCACTATTTGAATATAAATACTATATATGTTCTTAGAGCCTAGATAAATAGTCGCTTTATTGAATGAAAAATCCCCTAGCAATCTGCAACAATTGAGAGCAACTTAGGCAAATAGCTGTAATTGCTTTGCATGCCAGAGAGCTCCCAAAACCAATTGAGCGTGCTACATTTGATTGGTAAAATCTACGTGAGCCAGGTAGGTAGATAGATTGGGTATAAATATTTTAAAATGCACCCTAACAATTGTTGAACTGTTGCCATGTTTGTTGTCCCCATCAATTGGCCCGGAGACCCAGAGAAAGCCCAACATCGATTCACAAATTGATGTTAACGAACACATCACAAGTGCTCAGGTCAAATGTTGCCCGACTGCAAAGTACCCTGTCAACAGGTTGAGAAGAGAAGAGTGAGAGAGTCTTTTCACTGTAATTAATATTTTTTATAATATATAGCTAGTTTTTGTATAAAGAACAGTTTAAATTTTAGAGATAATTTAACTTATCAGTGCCAATTAAAATTAGACATAATATTCTGCACCATTATATGTCACAAGTATAGGAAGGATCGAAGGATGTAAACACCTGCAAGGGTATAGAACTTGCGGCCTTTCGTTCTGTATTTTTGTTATCTACAATATGCAAAGTTAATACATCCTTTATTGTAAAACAGCTACAGGGTATTTAAGGCAAATACGACAACTAAATTTACAGCAAAATTGATTTCCATGATTTGTGCAGAATGTGAAGGAATGTCCAGTGGCGCAGGGACAGTTACTGAAAGTGACTAAAAACTAGAGGGTTCTGTTAACGTAAGGGAAGCTTCGTTTTGTTAGTTGATTGAGTTGATTGTGCTGCTGCTGCTGCCCCTGCCCCTGTTGCACTGCCCTGCTGCTGTTGTTTATTGTTGTTGCTCGCCTTCGTTTGTTTTGTTCAGGTTCCAAGTGTGTCATAAATTAATTAAAAAATGTGTTCTCGGCTCTTTTATCCGCTCTGCGTGTGTGCACCATAAATGACACACGCAGTTCCCATTCAGAATTGTCCACTTCTCATTCCCATTCACATGCACAGTCGCATTCACAGTCGCATTCACAGTCGCATTCACAGTCGCATTCATTGTCGCATTCACATTCACACTCACATTCGCATTGCCCTTTTCGGCTTCGTTGCTCTTCATTCCACTTAACGACAAAGGCAATAACCCCTCGCACACCCCTTTCCTGGCACCAGTTATATTGTTTTAATTGATTGAGGAACTTGTCACGGACTCGCATCATATTTGTTCGCAATGCGCATACGCCACGTACGCCCTGGCAAATATTTGTTTGCGTTGTTTTCCGTTGTCATCGCAGCAGTAGCACTGGCTGCCGGCTGCTTTTCAATAATGCATTATGCAATTAATTTCACTGAAATTATACACTCCCTCTCCCTCTCTCTCTTTCTCTTTCTCTGTCTCTCTTGCTCCTGTATGAGCGCATAAATCATTTATGGAAGTCGATCAAGTAAAAGGCAAAAAGCATTGAATTATCGTTGTTCATTTAAATGTTGTTGTTTCTGTTTCTGCTCGTAAATTGATGACAAGTTTGGATTATTGTAGCATCAACATTTATGAATTATATATCATCTATAAATATGCTATAAATTATGATAAAAATCTAATGAAACTGACAGTTGTTTATTAAATTACATTTAAATCGTTTGTTTCTTTCTTTCTATTGCCCTGTGAAAGTTGAAATGTTATAATCAGTGAAATGTGTAGCAAACGAAGTGTGGTGTCAAATAATGCAATTGTGGTGCAAACTTTAATATATTTAAGTAGTTTTATTACAAAGATTTACAATTGAAATGTTATAGTTTTAGTTTAAAGTTCATATTCTGTTTATCAACAGTAAAAGTTTAATATTTGCTTTGACTTGCGATAATATGGTGTTTTTTTTACATTTCTCTTTGACCACGTTCTCCATTGTTCTGCCTTGGCAATATTCATTCTCCACTTGCTCATCAAGCGGGCACATTAGTGAGTCTACCTTCACCTTTCTGACGAGTTGCTCCGGGTATGCCTGGTAATCGCTCCTCACCAGGGAATTCAAGTTGACCTGCACGTCCTATAGCCCCTGGAACTCCGTTCAATCCGGTGTTGCTCCTGTCTACTCTTTGCCCAGGTGTGCACGATGAACACACTTCAGAAGCATCACCCTTGCGAGCATGGTAACCTTTATAGCCAGGATACATACCAGGCAATCCAGCTTCACCTCGATGTCCTTTAGCACCAGCACCACCAGGAAGTTTGTTATATCTGGTATCACCCCTGCTTCCCTTTTGCCCAGCTGGGTACGACGAACCACTGGCATCACCCTTTGGGCCACGTAATCCAGAAAGACCAGAGAACCCAGCTCTACCTGTAGGTCCATCTCTACCCGTAAGTCCCACGGAACCAGGTCTTCCTGGTGCACCATTCATGCCACGATGTCTTCTCTTGTCCTTCATACCAGGGAATCTTCAATTGATAAGTTTACATAAATCGGATGATACAGAAACTATAACTGATATTGCTTTGTAACTTACCCATCTCTACCCGGACGTCCCTCGGAACTACGCATTCCTGGCTCACCGTTCTGTCCGACAACTCCAAGCAAACCATTTGGGCCATCTGGACGACTCTCCAGACCAGGACGATCTGTGCGAACGGGTTCCTTTATTGATTCATTGCTTATTTCTTCGTTGTTTATGGGTTTAATTTCTTTATTATTTATGTTAATTGTGTTCTTCATTTGATACAAATAGCCATGGGAATAAAATATATTCAGTTAGATAGATAGTTAATATACTGTTGAATGTGTTTACCTCCTCTATGTGACTTCCAACTGCTAGATTAGATCCTTTTGGGGCCAATAACATAGCCAACAATAGAATAGAAAGTAAATTCATATTACTATTTATTTCTTTAACGTATGTTTCACAATGTTTGCCAAAGTATAATGATTGCATTAGTCGCTGTTTAAATCCAAGAAACCTCGCAAACCTCTTATCAGTTCGCGCGCTCTAATCGATAAAAACCTCTTTTTATATGTATGATGAGTTTTTTATATGAGCTGGTGTATTCTACTGCCAATTATTCATGTCCACGTCGTGAGTTTATAGTGGCAATTTTTGTTTCCACGTCATGACGGCATACTGCCAATTATTCATGTCCACGTCGCACAGTGGGCCCAAACGCTCTGCTGGCGTAATGACGCTAGTCAGGGCGTAATACTAAATCTTTATCTGAGAACTCGCAAAATAAGTGCTTAAGAACCCTATCTGTTCATTGGGGAAGGTTACGTACACTGGGTTTTCCCTTTGCTCTTGGGTGACTGCATTTCCTGCATTGGGTAACACAATGCATGAAAGCCCCTCTCGCCTTTTATACTTGATAATTGATAAGGTGATATAAATCAGATGATGCAGAAACTAGTATTGATATTGCTTTAATACTAACCCATCATTACCCGGACTTCCGGGTACTATGATTGGGTTTTTATTAAAATAGCTTCCTAGTGCTGCATTAATAGCATCCAGTGTCAGGAATCGTTGCACCATAATCCATTCACTAACTAACTGTTAAAATTCATTTTATTTGAGGAATGAAAACAGGAATGTTTTCTGCGCTCTCTTTGCACCATTGTTTGTTTCATAACTAATTCTTTTGTTTTTCTATTGCCGTGTGGAAGTTGAAATGTTATAATCACTGAAATATGTAGCAAACAAAGTGTGGTGCCAAATAATGTAATTGTGCTGCAAACTTGAATATATTTTAGTAGTTTTATTCATAAATCTTACAATCCATATGTTATAGTTTTAGTTTAAGATTCATATTATGTTTATTAAAATTAATGTTTGATTTGTGACTTTAATTTCGTAATCCTTTAACATTTTATTAGGTTAGGGCTTTAACTCGGGGTGTTTCTCTATTTGTTTCATTTTATCCCTTGATAATGTTCATTCTCCACGTTCACCTTTTTCACCTCGATATCCGGGAGGACCGCGGGGACCGACATATCCCAGGTTACCCTTTTCTCCCTGTTCACCGCGTTCACCCTTTTGACCATCTCGGCCAGGCCATCCAGGTACTCCTATAATTCCCCTTTCACCGTCCTCTCCCTTAGGCCCACTTATACCAGGAGGTCCTTGCAATCCTGCGAAACCCTGATCTCCCTTTTGCCCTGGTTGGCAGGAACAATGCTCTCCATCAGCATCACCCTTGGGGCCTTGGTCCCGTGTCTCACCCTTCACGTCGGGCTGAATGTTTTCACAGTTTCCATCCGATGATAAAGCCAGCTCTAGATAATTTCTGAATCGATCAATTTCTTCTCTCAATTCCTTGTTTATTGCTTCATTGATTGCTGCTTGTGTTTTAAAAACGTTGAGCTCATCTTCAAGTTTCTTTATGTAATCGCTGCTTTGGACTTGCTCGTTGCTGTTGTTGTCGATTGTCTGTTTCATTCAATAGAAATTATCAAGTAACATTAGTTAGATAGCTAACTTATATTTGTTTCATGTATTTACCTTCTGTCCGCCACTTTGGACAGCCTGATTGGATTCTCTTGGCGTAAAGAACACTGCCAAAATTAAAACGAAAAGTAAATTCATATTAACATTTATTTTACTAACATAAACTCCAACTAATTCTGTTCCCGAATGTAGAACGACTAATTTAATCGCAGCTGGAATCCACCAAAGCTCGCGTCAAGTCGCCTTATCAGCTCGCCTTCTAATCGTAGCCAAAAAATAAGCGAGAGTCAGAGCTTTTTTTAATACCTTTGGACCATTTATCAGAAAAGGGTATATTAACTAAGTGAAGAAGTATGTAATAGCATACATATGTGTATAGTGAAAAAGCAGTATGTGGCAGAATAATTTATCGTAAGTGTATTCTTAATTGTTTTTCAAAACAAGGCGAAGGGCATCTTACTGTTGTCGCTAGCTTCATAGGCAGGCTATGGCAGTAGTAACCTGTTCTATCCTAGAAATAAGGCGGGGCTCTTCTGGTTAACAGACTGTATTTAATTAGTTTTATTAAGAAGTTGTACAATTCAAAAGTTATGTTTTTATTTATATTCTATGATACAGCAGTTGATTTTCGTTATCTGTCCGCTTTGGCTTTGGTTTTGAGTCGGGCTGTTTTGGTATTTGAATCCGATGCCGCAGAAACTGATAAGGTGAAATAAAAAAGATGAACAGAAAATGGTATTGATATTGCTTTGAAACTTACCCATTTCTACCCGGTAGTCCCACGGAACCAGGGCAAGTCAGCTTATCAGACAGCTCTTTCTATTTATTTGATTTTATTTAATTTAAAGTCGACTAAACTCAGTCAACTGAATTAGAAATAAGACATTGTTACAAACAAAATAATAATTTATTCTGGGATAAACAAGAAAACCCGATCCAACATTTGTTGCAGAGTATTGGGGAAAACCCAGAAAAACCCAATTAGATCAGAAGAGTTAATAGTTGTTAATTATAAGTAAAAAGTTAGTATGAGACAGGCTCAACTGACCGAGCGCCAATGTCGCAAGCAAGAAAAAAGGAAAACCGAGGAAATCCAAAAAGAAAAACGAAAAGAAAATGTCGCGAGCATGCAGATAGTAGCCAAGAAAAATAGACAGGCTTTTCGGCTTTTCTTCTTTTGTTATAAATAGTCATGGGAATAAAATATATTCAGTTAGATAGATAGTTAATATACTGTTAAATGTGTTTACCTCCTCTATGTAACTTCCAACTGCCCGATTAGATCCTTTTGGGGCCAATAACATAGCCAAAAGTATAATACAAAGTAAATTCATATTACTATTTATTTCTTTAACGTATGTTTCACAATGTTTGCCAAAGTATAATGATTGTTTTAGTCGCTGCTTGAATCCAAGAAACCTCGCTAAGCTCTTATCAGTTCGCGCTCTAATCGATAAACACCTCTTTTGCTATGTATGATGAGTTTTGTATATGAACTGGTGTATTCTACTGCCAATTATTCATGTACACGTCATGACGCTATACCCTCAATTCTTTATTTCCATGTCGTGACGTGTCGGTTAAGTGTTTGTGTGCGTGGCCGTGTGTAAAGCACCTGTAAAGTAAATATATTCTGGATCAGAATAACCCTGATTACCCGCTATACCCGGGGTGCCGCGATCTCCTTTGGAACCATGGATTCTTCAATTGATAAATTAGAATAAAAATAACCAATTTATCCCACCGGTCCTTGAGGTCCTATATTTCCAACGTCACCCTTTTCGCCGGGGAGGCCGTCGATGCCGGAGATGCCAGCATAGCCAGGTGGACCTCGTAACCCGGAGAGACCAGTCAAGCCGCAATCGCCTTTGGCACCAGGGATTCTTCAATTGGTGAATTAGAATAAATCTGGCGGTGCAGATACTGATATTGATACTGATGTTGCTTTGAGCCTTACCCGTTAATTCCTGGCAGACCAGCTTCACCCTTTTGTCCGTGATATCCATTCAAAGCAACTAATCCCACCGGTCCTTGAGGTCCTATATTTCCAACATCACCCTTTTTGCCGGGGAAGCCGGGGGTGCCAGGATGGCCAGGATGGCCAGGTGGACCTCGCAACCCGGAGACACCAGGCAGGCCATTTAAACCTGGGGGTCTTTAATAGAAAAGGTCAAGTCAAGCTGATGATGCAGAGATTCGTATTGATATTGCTCTTCCACTTACCCAGCTGACAAAGTATAACGTTTTCTGAAAAGATCAAGTTGTTGTCTCAATTCATTGATTATTGCTTCATTGCTTGCTGTCTTTATTCGAAGTTCGGTTAGCTCGTCTGCAATTTTCTCTGCCTTTGATTTCCTCGCTGTTGTTGTCGATTGTCACCTTCATTCGATAGAAATAGAGAGGTAAATTCTATTTAATTAACTATAAACTACAATATGTATTTACCTCCTTTCCGACACTATCAACTGCATTAGTTGATCCTTTTGGCGTTAATAACGTCGCCAAAAAAAGAATACGAAATAATTTAATGTTAACAATCATTTCCCAAGCCTAAGATGCAATTGATTCAGTTTCTCAACGTTGAATAATTTTTGTAGTCGCAGCTAGCACATTCGATTATCAGCACGTGACCTTATCTCATTTGAAAAATAATCTCCGGGCACAATCTTTTTATTCAAAAAATAAAATAGACGTGGATGACCCAATAGAGTAGAAATACTCTTGATTAGGATCACGATTCACAATTGTACAGCATTTGCTGCAGGAAATAATAAGTAATAATAATAATAATAATAAGTTTTTATATTGTTTATTTATTTAAATAGCTTCATAATTCATAAGTTATAGTTATATTTAAATATTCCAACTGTGTTTTATTAGCAGAAATGGTTTCGTGTTTAATTTGTTTTTTACAATCCTTTAATTGTAAACTATCCGCTTTTGCTTGGGATTTGAGTCGTGCTATTTCGGTATTCTGTAGCTCTACTTTAGACTTAAGTGCTTCGAAGCTTTCGACCAATGATAATGATAACTCGAAACTTGTTCTAAATAGATCAAGTTGTCGTCTCGATTCCTTGATTATTGCTTCATTGGCTGCTGCCTTTTTTCGAAACTCGATTAACTCGTCTTCAAGTTTCTTGATTGTGTTGTCTTTGCTCTTGATTTGCTCATCGTTGTTGTCGATTGTCTGCTTCATTTGATAGAAATGGCCAAGCATTGGCTTCACTGCCTGAAAGGTGTGTGTTCCACATACCTCATCTAGCTCGCTAGCACAGAACTTAAAATAAAATTAAGTATCACAAGTTATATATATAGTTAGCCAATATATTTAATCTGTATTTACTTCATTTCCGTCACTCTCAACCGTCGTCTGAGTGGATCCTTTTGACCCCAACAACGCAGTCAAAATTATAATACAAAAAAAATGCATATTAATATTTATTTAATAAATATGAAACCCAATGCACTCTGTTCCACAACGTTGAATGATTATTACATTCAGCAAAACTCAAGCTGATTATGGGAAAGCTTGCGCCTTGATTGTAGCACATAGTTAATCTCGAAGTTGAACCTGCGGGTCAATACTTGTTTGTCATATTATATTAATTGGATTGTTGTTATTATTTACTTGTACTTCTTACTTACTTACCTACATGAAGTAAAGTCTACTTCATATTTGGTATTTGAGTTAGTTTTTGTATACTATATTATTTATTATATTTTTTTTATTTATATTCTATTTATTTTTATGTTTGTTCTGCTGATTTTCAATTCAAATTTGAAATCATGTTTATGAAATTACCAAAGGTCGAAGAGTATCTCACTGTCGATTGCGCTCGACGGTTGCTCTCATTTTATATGTTGCATCCAAGAAAATAAAATAAATATTTGCAGTGTGTGTTGCGATGACGACGTTGACGTTGACGTTGATGTCACGTAAAACCCCCTTAAATCCCTTATATAAAAATGTAAAAGCAAGCACATTCAGCTGAAAATCCCATCAAAATAATACGAAAAAACGACATGTCAAACATAAAAAGTCCAAGCCGCTCTTGTGCTCTTTTCAGAATGAGTTGACGTGTTGTTATGGCTGCTATTTGTTGACCTTAACAATGGCCTGGCAACCCTGGCAACCCCTTGCACGTCATCTAACGTGGATTAGCCGCAACTTACGAGCGATTTTTAGTGCCGACGTCGAAAGAAGAGTGGATTAAAAGAAAATAAAAAGCAGATTGAAAAGCGGCTTGAATAATAACCAACATTTTGGCCACAAAAGTATAAACCGTTTACTTCTCATGAGCCTGCTCAGAGAGTACTGCCTGCTCTTTCCTTTTACATTTACTTACTTCCTTAGCTTATTCTACAAAGGAACTTCTCCCCTTTCAAGTTGTCTTAATTTTATCACTCTTTCTCTTTCAATGCTTAGTTTTGTACATGAAAAAGCAGTACATACTGTCAAACTGCTGAAATGAGAGAGAAAGAGGGAGAGAGAGAGAGAGAGATAGTGAGACATTGTTACAATATTATTAGTTTGGCCGCAAAAATAGAATTTATCGCTTTATATTTAAATTAGTTATCAATTATCGTTATGAAGCACACACGAAATTGGGCAATTTGTGGTGCCTGGTATCAACAGAATTGTGGTATATTTGATGTGGTTCACTTGAATAGAACTAGTGCATAAAGTAAAATGGCAAACAAGTGAACGCTACTTAAACAATACAAATTAATAATAAATTGCTTGATTCTTTACACTGGTGTGGAATAAATATATAAAACTATTTTGATAATGAAAATATATACAATAAATGTGCATGTATGAATTTTATCTCTCTGCTGTATTCGTTTTGTATACCCGACTTTAATAAATGAAGTGTCATAATTATTATCGATCCAGACACTTGTATAAAATATAGATTACATAGATAACAGGCGAGTGTACCGTGCTGAGCACGCACTCAAAATTTCATGATGTTGGGGCAGGTCAGAAGCCTCGAAATGATAACAAAATAAACACCTCTCTCGCATGTAGTCGAAACAGCGCCACACAACAGTGCTGGCCACAAAAATAGTGTCCGTTGGCAAATGTTGAAGTAAAAAACCCAAAAATGAATCCATGAGAAATGTCAAATGTTTTTAGAAGCAAGCGGAATTGCGATTAGTCAGAGAGAGTTGGATGTGCAAGTTCCCCCTACCGCATCCACTTCGTTTCCCTTTTGGTTGAACGCTTGAAACTGCAGAAAACAATTAAAATGGACCGACAGGAAGTGGGCAACCAGCAACAGGCAAGAGAGCCACAATACCATATGTACAGCACTGTAAAAACGTAAAACCCTCTGCACCCTGAGCTAAACCCGAACTCAAGCCACACATACACACACAGACAGACAGAGGCAGAGACACATACACAAAGGGGAACATATACAACATTTTTGCCCTGTCACAGCAGTTTTGTAGCCCCTCCGTGTAGCCCCGCCCCGAAGTCAGGCTGATGTTGATGCTGATGTGCTGCTGTCTGGCAGGGGCTTTGCTTATGTCAATATGAGAATGCCTGAATTGTTTCCCCCACCTTTGAGTGTGCATGTGTGCATGTGTGTGTGTGTTCATGCATGTGTGTGCCTTATCAGCACCAGCCAAGCCCACGTAAATTCCGGCGACTAACGAAATTTTATTGATGCGAAACTTGACGAAAGATGACGGAAATGTAAATGCAATGTCAAGTCATAATGTATGTGTGTGTGTGAATTACTGAAATTTGAAAATGACTGTGGTGAAATGTTTCCAGCTTAATGTACAGCAAAAGGCCGAGGTATATTTAAAGCTATTTTGCAAAAGGCTTTAGAATTGCTTGCATGAATATACGTACACAGAGATATGGCTATATGTTCATACATTGTATGAATTCCTCGCAGATTAGAAAGAATTATGTTTTAAAAAACAAAACCCATCTGCGATTTTTAGCTAGTTTCCCGCTACGCATAAAACTTTTAAGCCGCATTCTGTGTGTGATGTGCGAAACTAAAATGCAATCATCCATAAATAGTTGAGGCTTTGGTTTTTGAACTGTTTTGTTTTTTTTTCGGTGTAAAAGTTTTTCAATTTAGATTGAGTTAAGAAAATGAAATAAATAAATAAATTAAAGTGGGAAAAAGTAGAAATATCTTTGTTGTCATACAATTATGAGTGCCTTGAGAAGTATATGAATAAACACTCTCCTTCACTGTGTACACATTACAATGAATTGTTGTTGTTTTCACTTGAATCAAGATTCTTCAGTTCACAGAGTGAAATTCTGTTCTGTACTTAAACGAATGTTTGGTTTTATTTATAGTAATGAATACAAATAATAAAAATGAACTTTATTCATAATTTTGAAGCCTACAAGTCAATCAAAAAAGCATCTCCTACCCCACATGTATATTCTTGATCAGCATCATGCTTGGTTTAGATTCATCTCTATAGAATTTCCTGTCAGTGTACGCACAGTATATAGAAAACTAACCAAACTTCGCTGGTAACTTCAAGAGCAAAAATGTAGCCAAATATTTTGCAAAGTTCGCCCACACACACACGGACATACACATACGAAGTGGGGTTTTGGCTACGTACTATGAGTTGAGTTCTCGCCAGGATATGCTGTTGCTTCGAAACCAAATTTGTATCTGTTAGCTGGCTGCGTGTGGTATACCGCTGACAGACATTAGCAGAGCTTATGTTTTGGACATCCCTCTCACTCCTCAACCATATTTTCCTTGGGCAGCTACAGCAACCCCTACCGGAGGCCCCAGTTGACCCCTGGACTGGCCCTGGACAGGCCACACACACTCTGTCTAATGCATGCGAAAATTGCAAAAACTGCAAGTTGAAAGTGGAATTTTTCGACAACTATGCGAAGGTGTTGTCTGCCCTCTTCACCCCTCTCTGTCAGTCTCTCTTTCTCTATCTCTGTCGCTCTCTACCTCTCTGTGTGGCATTTATGCAGACTTGCAGTTATTTTCATAAACTCGACTCTTGTCTGGACCGTAGCCAGATAATATTTAGATTCAAACAACACTGCTTTACCAACTTGAAGACAATTTAGGTTTTATATATCTCAGTTTATTGCATTACAAGTTGCATTCAATTACATTTAGTTTCAGGTGCGAACTTAAACTTCAAATTTTCCCTAAAAAGTTGAACAAGAAAATTGTTGCATACTTTTGAGAGAAGTGAACATTGTTTGCAAATGAGGAAAGTAAATAAAAGAAAATAGAGTTGTGTGTTTATTTATTATCTGATTTATGGCAAGATAAATATTTATAGAAATATATTTTGTATAAATAATAAATGAAATAATATGAAATAGATATCTTTAATAAAGATTTGACAGATGCAAAGAATTGCAATACAGTTTCTTATTTAATTTGTAACCTCCCTTTGCTCTGTCAAATTTATCTTATATCTGTTATCTGTTATTTATGAGCCAACGTAGCAAATTTTAACCCAACTATATGAACTAAACCCGTGCTTATTTACACGCCCCCCCTTGAACGTGATTCGCAGCACACTCTCGACGCGTCTTCCACAATCTGCTCTCACCATTTGCCCTTCGCACTCTGCCATATTGTTTGTCACTTAAGCGCGCTCGGGGTCATATTTTATGCGTTCTCTACCTCTTGCTCTCCCCTCCCCCCCTGTAGGTCTGGTTTCCGCTTTGCTGCAAACCTCAATGCGCTGTGGTTTTGCCCGCAGAGCTGGCACTGAAGCTGGATGGTTGGTACCGCCTACAAGCCCCGGGCTCTCTCGATGACACTCAAATTCCAATAAATAACTTATGTAACGGCAACTGCGATGACTGTCAAACGCGGTACGTGAGTGCTGGGTAAGGCATAAGGGGGTGGGCTAACGGGGCGTATGAGCATTGTGGTTGCCATTCAAAACTAACTGCAATTGCAACGGCTGCGCTGGCTACAACCTGTCTATGGTTACGTACTCTATTTGTACGTACGTACATATGTATATGTATGTATGTAGATTGCCATGTCTCTTTATTACCCTCAAACCTTACTGTCCCCCCCTCGTTCTTCTACTCCCGCTGTGTCACCTTTTGAAATGTGCGCGAAATTTCGCATGACAATTTAATTGTCTCAATAGTTCGCTCCTCCTTTAAATTGGGTTTGTTGCCGTTGCTGCTGTTTCGCATGTTTGTCGCTGTCACCGCAGAAACGCGCAAAACTATGCTACGTGTACTTTGGGGGCAGAGAGTGCGGTTCTTGTATCTTTAGAGCAGTTTTGCGGTTTTATGTGTGTGTGGGTGTGTGTGTTGTTTAGTTTTGAAAATTTAATTTGCAAGTGTCTACACAATACGCGCTCAATAAAATTGAATTAATGCTTTAAACTAAGGAAGAAGTTTGCTCCAATTAAGTGAGTTCTTAGTTCTCTCTTCGCATTTCAATTCTATTTTATGCGCTATATTCTTTCTATTCTATTTGCCTTCTCTCTGTATCTTCTAGTCTACTGCGGTTACTGAACCCTCTGCGCTGCTTGGCTTTCTCCAGGGCTTGCTTCTTTCTGCTATCTCCTTCTCTTTTCTGCACCCTTTATCCTCCATTTACTGCTGCTCCTTTTGCAGCCGTTAATCAACTTATTTATGTGGACACAATGTGGACATGTTTGCCATTTTATGGCCATTATCAGCGGGCAAACATGCGCCATGCCCTCTCTCCCTTTCAGCCGTGGGGGTGGAAGGCGTGGCAGTGTAACAGTTACACTAGTATCTACAGTTCAACGCACTGTCTGCTTAGTTTTTTATTTAGTTAGTCGTTGTTAGCACATTGAATTTCACATCAGACAAAACAGAAAAAAAACACAAAAAAAAACGATTCTCGGGCCTTGCGAACGGGGTCTCTTGATATGTCTAATTCACTACCAGATCTTCGCGGAAATGTTACTGCGACAGGCAGTCTCAAGAGTTTCCCCGGCACGGAGAATGTGTTGCGCAATCGAAAGGATAGGGACACCATTAGTCTGGTCTCTCAACAAAGTACCTTTCCCCTGTTGGAGCCCAAAGCCAAGCTCAGACCAAAACTTGGTGAAAATAAAAACGACCAGGAGGATGATGATGATGTTAATATGGCTGAGGTGAGTCTGTTACTTGAGTCAATTTGTTGCGTGAGAGAGAAGTTCGTTCCACTAATTTATCAGAAGTGAGGGGATGGAGGAATCCGTTAGGGTTTTTGTTTTCCTTCAGACGTGTTCGAGAATAATTTTAAAGCATAAATTATGTTTATTATAGACACGAGTGTATGTGGCTGTGTGCCTTGTCGATTCTCTGGGCTAATTTCATCTGTTCCGGCAACACGTTGGGCTAATTAACTTAATTGTTGTTGTTGCTCATTAGCAATTATTTCGCATTGCTTTTCGGGCATAACTTCTGTCAGTGTCTATCATAATTATATATGCCGTACTCATAACACATTATTTCTCTGCTTCATTCCAGGTATGTACAACCCCGACTACAGGCTTCCTTGCAATTACCGTAAGTCCACAACCAAACCAAACACCACAAGCCAAAAAGGCAGCCCAATGCGCCAGTGTAGCCTCTGTGTAATTTGTACATCAGGTGAAGAGGCGCAGGCCTGCTCCTAAGTAAAACAATCAGGATAAAGCAGCCCTAAAGCATATTTCACACCAAAAATAATTACCAAAACAACATAAAGATACAAACAAAACGAATGAGAGTAAACACAGAGCAGATAGAGAGAGAGAGGGAGAGAGAACAGAATTGCGGAACGTGCAGCAAAGTTAGCAGCGCGCTACACATGAATAATCAAATTTGCCCCAGCCAGGCAGCCCCGAGGCAACAAATTGTGCAGAAAAAATATAAGGCAGAGTGTATGGCAAGCTGGGGAAGAAGGAGCGGGCAGTAGAGCCGCTGTGCAAGCCCAAGACAAAAGGCACATTACGTATACGCCGCGTGTGTCAGGCAAAAAGTCAACGGCAGAGCTCTTTGAGCGGGTCCCCCGATAAAGTTTCTGACTCGTTCAATTGGCTGTGAAAATGGCAGCAGCAAGGGAAGTGGAAACAGAGGCGGATAGGGGGAGAGAGAGAGAAAGAGAAAACTAACACACCTCGCCTTTCTCTCGCGCAATTCCTTTTAGCTGTACTCGAAAAATTGCAACTTGTTAAGTTGTCACAGCAATTAGCAGCGATTTTCAATTAAACTCAGCCCTAGTTGATCACATTTATTAGGTTATTTCATACCCTGTAAAAGGGGCTAAACCGAAAGACATAATTACAGTGTTATCTCTATTTGTTAGACTTGTAGACTATGTGCTTTGCAGATATTCGCAGTGCCAAACTTGTCTTTTTTTGCCACACACCTAAAAGTATTCTTTGTATAAAACCTTTTACGAAGTGTTTGCTAAACAAGAACTCCCCATTGACTTACAAACAATGCTCTTTTCTCTAGAGCTCATTATGGCCAAAGGTTCTCAAATTAGTGTGGGCAAAATAGGAAGTGTAAAAAAAGAAAACTATGCTCAGTCGGAAATGATAAATTAGTTCAAGCAAATGTAACTTTTGTGTGCGCGTCGACGCTTTTTCCACAAAGAAATAATGAAAATGAAAAGAGAGCGGTGCAGTTAGAGTGGGAGAGAGGGAGATGAATTCTAGCAGCGAGCAACAGTGTGCTGGCAAATTACTACAGAACTAATGGCATAGTTTTTGGACCAGCGTAGCAGAGAAATATATATGTAGGTTTAGTATACGTTACATTAAAAACTTTTTCGATTATTTTGTAGCATTTTTTTTTTTGTTCTTTCCCGACTGGTTTCTCTGTGTAGCCTTTCTTAGTTGCCATGTGCACTTGATGAATGCTCTGTTAATGAAAGGCAGAGAGAGAGAGGGCAGAGATGGGATGTGTAGCTCAGGTATTGCACAAAATCTGTGGATGATGGGTGAAGCAACTAAATAAAAGTTGCTCAGTTTAAAGGAAGTCGCACAAGTTAGAAAGGTTGCTTGTGAGCATTACATATCATAAAAACAACTTGAAAGTATAAAGGTAAACTGAAAACTTAAGGAACTAAAATTACAAGAGCAACAACTAATTTAAATAATTCTTATACTATTCCTAATCAGCATCTATTTTAATTTGTACTATGTACCATGAATATTACAGTTTTACTAATATTTTGTGTATACAACTATTAATATTACTATTATACTAGTTATTTGTGCATACTAATATTCATAGTACTATTTTATTACTTCTTTGTGTATACTGTTACTAGTGTAACTACTTCTACTACTCCTACATCTACTTCAGCTACAACTATTCCTACTATTACTGATACTACTACTACTACGACTACTACTACTACTACTACTGCTGTTACTACTAGTACTACTACTAATACTACTACTACTACTACTACGTCTACAACTACTGCTACTACTATTACTACTACTACTACTTCTACTCCAACTAATACTCCTACAACTACTATGTTATTACTACTTATACTAATTATACTTCTACTACTCCCACTTCTACTACCACTACTTCTACTACTTTGACTATTTTTACAAATACTACTTCTATTACTACTTCCTTCTCCTCCTAGTACCACTTCTACTTATTCTACTACTACCTCTATTACTACTTCAACTACACATATACTTCTACTTATATTATTATAGCTCTTTATTATACTTCTAGTTATTCCACTAATAATACTACTTCTATTACTTGTATCACTCTTTCTACTCCTTATTATTAGTTTTACCACTTTTCTACTACTACTAAACTTTCTAATGGATAACTTCCCTTTGACTACTCTTCCATCTATATTTCCTCTTCCCTTTTTGGCCTCTTTTGGCGCAAGGATTATATTGTTAAAACACAAAGAAAGATTATGTTTTATAGCGAAGCAAAAAGTTTTATAGATTATATTATAACCTGCTTTTGAAAATCAAGCATTTCCCTTTAGCTCAGCTCTTTTCAACTTCAATCGACTTGTCAAAGTTCTTAGCTCACACCTCAACACCAACAACAACAACAAAGACAACAACAACACTCGACGTCTTTTGTCTGATATATTTAGTGGTTCTTGTACCTAGCCGCCTGCCTCCCTCCTCTTCTCCTTACACCTTGGCGTTTCAATCGAATGAACATCAATATTGATTTTGCTTAGTCAGTTTTGCCGGGGCAAGTCTTTTGTTTAACTACGCCCAAGTTGTTCCTGCCTGTCTCCGGGTGGCGTCGTCTCTCGTTCCCCAACGTTGCCTTTAAATCAACACTTTTCTTCAAGTCGCCTGGTTTCTTGTTACCCCTATCAGCAGCCCACCTTGTAATCCACCATCCTGGCATATTACTTTTGCGGCTTTTCCGCTATCCTTGCACCAACCACAACCAACCTCTGCCCTCCCATTCTGCCCTCGCCTGCTAAATGGAAAACTTGTGGGCTGTTCATGGGGCACTTAACGGCTTTCATTGGTTCGGATGAATGGCTGCAGCCCAGAGAGAGATGTGAACGAGTTTCTGCAGCTGCAAAAAGCCAAAAAATAAAGAAAAGAAACCCACACACATTTTATGGAGTTGCAAACTTGTGCTAGATGATGTAAGTGGCTAAAAAGGCACACGCCCTCCACTTTCTTCAGCTTCTTCCACAACTTCGTGTCGTTTTTCCTCAAAGTGCATCGTTAACATGTTTTGCTGGCTCATCAGGTTGCTGCAAAATTAATTTTCTAACTAAGAATGCTTTTGTTTTTCCCCCTTGAGATGCATTGACCTGTATTTTTTCCTGCTCTGGTTTCCTTATCAGGCCAGGCAGCTTGCTCTAAAATGTTCCACTCAACTTAAATGGATTAACATGTGCATTTTTTCTGGCCTTTGATTTAATTGGTCAATGGACTCTTGAATGTTTTGAATAGTGCTTAAAATGCAGGCTGAAATTATTAATAAATCATGTACTATAAGTATTCCATATTAATTATGGGACAAAAAACGATATGCAATAAATTTGCATTTTTCAACAGGGCAAATGGCACTCCATAAAAATGTCAGATATCTTCCAACTAATTATGTGGCGATTGCCAATAAATGTCAATAAATTAAATATGAATTTTTCTTTTGTGCGTATGCCCTGTAAAAACGTGAAGGTTTATCCTCGCGGTATATCAGGATCATACAGAGTATGAGTTGAAGCAGCAGCTTCTCTACAGCAAATCTCTCAGTCGGATACACATCAACGAAGCCTTGACTCTTAGCGGCTTATTTAATCATTTTTGGAAACCAACAACACGTTTTATGCATTACGAACGACTGCATCGATCTGTTCATATAAACAATTAAAATTATATAAATTGTGTGCGTCGTTGTAGGGTTTAATTTGATGAATGTGCAAAAAGTTAACATGCATAAAATTATTATAACAATGGGAATGAAATAAAAAAAGAGAAGAGAAATGGGGAGTAAGATATGGGGGAGTAAGCTCACAATGGAAATCGTCATAACATAGCGGCTTAATGACTGCGTATTCAGATTAATAAACAGAAAAAAACGAGTGCGAGTTAATTTTATAGTGCTGGAGGTCTAAATTTAATTAAATATTAAGCTGAATAGAAGTGATTAAATGAGGTCGGCTTAAGTGGGTTTTTGTTTGGCTGAAAAACTGTTTTTTTTGCCATGTTATGTGATTCGTTTTTATTTGCATTAAGTTGTGTTTAAACATATCATAAATAATATATTTGTTTAATATTTATAGCATGTTTGATTTAATAAAAGTAAACATAACTTTAATGTTTATACACTTATAATTTTTGATTTATTAACATTTTGTTTAAAATTTTATTATTTATGTGTTTATTTTCGTATGTTGCAAACAAGTAAAATAAACTCTTCATACATATTTAAAAGATAGATGTAGAGGGATATAGTATGTACATGTAACATAAATATAGAGAAACATTAAATTAGATAGTTATAACATATATGTATAAAATTAAGGTAAAGAAAGAGAGAATCAGTAACTGACATAGAAAAATATAGAAAAACAAGGAAAATAAATACACAAATAAATATGTTTCTCTATATTTATGTTACATGAGAGAAATAGATAGTCATAATGGCATTGAATTGTTCATATCTATCTAGCCAATTTCTGGATAACAAATAGAGATATTTCCTTTTTAAATATTATACAACTACTGCCAAATGAATAACAACAATGATTGCGTTTTAATTTATGCATATTTTCGGTGGCAACAACAACACCTGTTGTTCTTGTTGTGGTTGAATTTGTTGCTGTTGCTGCTCTGTTGTTAGAGTAAGGCAAATAACGGAAAATTGTTTCTGCTCACGTTGCTGTTACATAATGTAATTAAAAACACACACTCACAGATACACACAACAATCGCAGTGCATGTCCCGTGGAGTGTCCCCTTGGCGGGTGATGTGTTTATTTTGCTAATTGAAAAATTAATTTAATTGGCACACGATGCAGCAACAATTGAATTAGCCCAGCTCGGAACTTGATATTGAAATCAAATTAAAATTGAAAATGTTGTTTGCTTATGGAGAATTTCTGATTTCCAATTTGATTTGCTCTACAAAAATGCGTTAATATTGTCGTAATATCAAATAGGGAATCAAGTCAATATTGACATCTTGTTTAAATACTTTCCAACCATTACAAATATTTATTAGTCGTAATAATATCGAGTCAATTAAGCGTTGTCAATTCTTGTGTTGTGTGTGCAGAAAATAAACCAAATTTGTTAAACCTAATTTATAATTTAAGTTTCTCTACCATTCCAAAAAGAAATCCGTTAAAAATAATGCTTTTTAAAATGTCTATAAAACATAAATGCCATGAGAAGCTTCGTCATGTTGAAGATAATCTTTCTTTCATGTTTCTGCATGCAAAATGCATTTTTTAAGCGCTCGCCTAAAAGCAGACTTTGTTATTTTCCGCCCGCTCTTGACTTCCGTATGCAGCGGAGATTTATGCGGCGCCCTGTTAAGTGAGGTTAAGTTGCAGTGCATGTGCGTGGTGCATGCAACATCTTGTGCTCGGGCAATTTATAATGCTTTGCCGCCAACAGGTGTCGCTTAAGTGCACCCAGCCAGACGAGACTCGCAGTTGCCATAGCCAAAGTCAGAGACAGTCCCATTCTGCCGTTCATACTGTCTCCGGTTGTGGGGGGCTTGGGGGCACAACCTGCTCAACAATGCATAATTTTTGGAGCATGGAGCAAACTTTAGACTTACTTTTAGCATTATTATTAAAATTGTGCTGGCTCAAAGAAAGAGGGAGAGTTTCCTCCTCCCTTTACTTATTTATTTCGTTTATTTTTGCGCCACTTTGACGGCAATTTTTGCGCATTATTTTCATTCTACGATAAGTTTTCAATAGGGTAGAAAAAAAAAAGAAATAAAACAGAGTAAACTAAAATAAAATAAGCATAATATCGCAAACTTCACGTTCTGCACAAACTACAGTTTATTTCCCTCGATGCCTTTCGCAATTTCCCGTTTTGTTGCCATCCCTCTTACCTTATGAACTTTGCCATCAAGTTGTATTTTGTTTTGCACAGTATAAAAAAGAATTTAGTGCCGCGTTCTTTCACTTTTTGTATGCGCTATTTTATTTTCTGTTTCGCTGTAGGTTTTGTAGTTCCCCAACATCGCTTCAACTTATTGTTTTCTCTCTCTTTGCTCAAGTGAAACAGGATTTGTTTTGACTCTTTGAAAGTTACGGGAGATGTCATTAAAAATGCAGGTAGAAAACTTGTTTGCGGGCTATGTCAGTCAAAAAGGCAAATATTTTGTATATATATATATCTTTGTGTATCTATACATTCTTTTTTATATTCAAATATCTGTCTTGAGTTTTCTCTGACTTTCTATTTTCCAATTCAATTAGCTTGGATTGCTTTGTATAAACAAGTAAAAAATACTTTGCCTTTGCCATTTTTATTTTATTTGTTCTTTTATTCACTGTGAACTCAATGCTTAAATTCTGTTGAATTTACAGTTATTGCTCAAATGAATGTTTGAAATATTTGCATCTGTTAGAATTAATCTGATTTAACACAAAACGCACAAGGTGCATCGAATGAAGCGTAATTACTGCCCCTATACAGGGCAAAACTCAACCAGTTGGAAGACAAAAGAAATGAAAATCAGAGTTGCACTCAAAGAAAACTGCACGTACAAAAGACCAGAAGAAAAAGATGAGGGAGGAGGAGAGGGCAAAAGTAAACTGAAATCTCAACTTCATTTAAAGCCAGCATTCATCATCAACTTTCCTGTCACGAATTTTGCATGTTAAAATGCGACAAACCACAAAAAAAACGGCAACGCAACGTAGAGAACGTAAGACAAGAGATAGAGATACAGAGAGAGTGGGGAGGGGAGAATAAGCGAGACTGACAGTTGAAATAAAATAAAATATAATTCATTTGCAAGAGAGGCAGAGACAGACAGGGAGAGGTAAAGAGAGAGAGAGAAAGGAAGGTGGAGCGAGACTTGTCGGACAGTGCAGCAGTTCCTGAGGTTTCGACTTAACGAGTGCATTCAACAGGATATGTGGGCGTGGTGGAGAGGCGGGCAGGGGGGCAGCATTGGGGGCAGGGCCAAAGGCGACCATTAACCCTCTAATGCCCAACCCCGCCTTTTGGCGGGTTGCAATAGAACTGCGTACAAAAACTGCGTAGTTAATTTTATTCAAAAAAAGGGAATCACATATATTTTAGGACATTTCATTTTGCATGTATGTGTACATCGCTGATCGTTTTTTTACTGAAACACTTCACAAGTTCAGTCCAAAGTGAAAAGTTGCAGGTGTCAGTCGTTTATAATTCATTTTGGAAAAACAGTGATTTTGAAGATTGAACAAAAAGTTTATTTTGTGTCGTACAAGAAAAAAAAAAATTATTGGTGAGTAGAACGCATTATTATTAATCGGTTAGTTTAAAAATCAAATAAAAAAAACAATATAAGTTAAGAAATATCGACTTGGAACAAATCCTGCCTTTTGGCGGGGTTGGGCATTTAGCTGTAAATTTATTGTTAACCATTGCGTTCGTTATCGCTTCTTTATTTAGTCATGTCGGGTCGAAAAATCATAAATTTCTTAAAGCTGTCTGACAATGAAACTCAGTTATATGTATTTTGGGACGCTGAATCCGAATCCGGGGTCAGAAATTCTCCATCACGTCTGGATTTCGACCTAGCCTCAAAAAAACTGAAAAACTTTTGGATATCCCCCAAAAGATATAGAATCGTGATCTGGGCATGCGATATATGTTTTAACATGTATTTTATCCTTATTAGTCCGAATCCGAAGTCAAAATTTACATAGCACGTCTGAGTTCCGACTTAACCTCAAAAAAAATGAAAAATGTTTAAGGTCCCAAAAAATAATGGGGGGTCATGATCGGGTTATGAGATATATGTTTCTATATGTTCTTGGACCTTCCGAATTCGAATCCAATGTCAAAACCAGCCAATGTGAATTTCAACCTAACCTAAAAAAATTTTGCATATAGTATGTGTAATAAAAGTTGTTTAAGTCTTCGTATGGGGTAAATACACGTTAATGCCCAACCCCGCCTTTTGGCGGGTTAGGTATTTTCACCTGTAACAGGTAAACCATTAGCGTAATCAAAAAACTAAATTCATATTCGTTCGTTTTGACCCAAAATTAGTCTAAAATAATTTTTTCCCTGCAATAGAAAAATTGGGCATTAGAGGGTTAAGTGTGCATAAATTTTCATTTTACACGCTGCGAGTACAAACGCATGCATATAAATTCCGTTCAGCCTGCAATGATAACTGCACACACACATACAGTACACACTCATAGTACACACACATACAGTACACAAACACACAGTACACAGACACACACATACACATGTACAGGCACACAGGACTACAGTCAATTATATGTAAATTATCAGTCTGTGTTGCGCAACTGCAATTTCCAATTTCATTTCGCTTCCCGATTTTCCGCTCCTTTCTCCCTGTTTCTTTTTCTCTTTCTCTTTGCATCTCTTTCGCATATGCTGCGTCACTTTTATTAACTTTTATTATTAAATAATTTCAACGAAATTAAATATTCAATATTTACACTCCTCGACTCGCCTCCCTTCGCCTCGTCTCGTCTGTCGCTGTGTGTGTTCAATTTCACGCCTGTAGAAGACAGAGAGAGAGAGAGAAAGAGAGAGAGTACCATAAAGAAAACTTTTTCTGCGCGCCTGCAGGGCATATTGAAATTGAGTGAAGTTTCGATTTATTGAGTAAGTGAACTGCTGATGAAGTTAAAATTGCACATTCAGTTGAGGCAGAAGTTTAATTTAGTTTACATAAATAAAAGATATAAACAGATTTGACAGGGTATCTACTAAACTAATCTCTGTTTATTGTTTAACCAGTTTATGCTAAATATCACTACGTTCTACTGTAGGTGTGCCAGTCAGTTTGTCACACGCAGCGTATACGTAATGTAGGTAATACATAATTGAAGGTAATTGCTCATTGAACTCCAGGGTATCTGCTAGTTAACCCCTTTATACTCCGGGCTATGTTCTAGCTGATATGTGTGCTTGTTCTTTCTGTCCGTTTCACTTTACTTTCGCCAGTTTATTACACAATTTCTCTGTTTGTCGCACGCGGCGTATACGTAACGCAGCTGCATTTACTGAGCTGATTTCACTTCCCTTTTCAGTCAGCAATTATTTTTTGCGCTCCATGCGTTTAGTTAGTTGTGAGAAAAAGTTATCAAGAACTTTGTCAATATTTTGCTGTTGTTGTTATTGCTTTTGTTGTTGCTGTCATTTACCTTCATTGTTTGCAGCTAGAAAAAGTTTCGCTTTGCCTCGCACACAACATATTCCTAATTAATTAAATTTAGTGTTTAGTCGAGTCTCTCTTTACACTGGGAATATACGCATACAGATGCATACATACATGTGTATATAGAGACATATGTTATATCGCTGAGGCCTTTGTATTGTTTTCCCCTTGAATAAACGATCGTAAATTGCAGCTGACTACTCACACACACACATATGTCTATTGTCTGATCTGTCTAATCTTATATTATATACATACTACAATTACTTCTCTGTTTATGACATTTTGGCGTGTTTACCTGCCATACTTGAGTTTTCATCACTGAGTTTTCTTTTGTGCAAATGCAAATTCGATTGCGCTATGCAAACTTTGCTAGGGTAGAAGGGTATTAACATATAACTTTGTGCCAAACGAACAGTTAGAAAGCGATGTGGCCGACTCCACTAACTATATATATTCTTAATCAGCATCAACAGCCGAGAGGATAAAGCTATGTCCGTCTGTTTGTCCGTATAAAGACCTAGATTTCAAAGACTATAATAGAGATAGAGACTACCAAATTTAGTATCTATATGTGATATTATTGCAAGTTAATTTTAAATTTTGGCCACGCCCCCGTAAATTGATAATAAGCGAATTTTTGAGCGTAATTTTAATGCAGGACAGTCCTTTTTTGGTAAACACAATAACTATCAACAGTTAAATGATTACTAAAAATTTAGTTGCGCTTGAATAATTAACATAGAAGTAATTTAAGAAATAATTTGAAGAGTTAATGAAGTCCACACTGCATCCTCAAATTATGCAACATAAAAAGTTATATACTATATAAGACATAGTTTTGGTAGATCTCATTCGACTGTAGCTTTCGTGCTTGCTTAAGTTTCCACTATTCATACCCTGCTTGACAAATCGTTTACTCAATTTCTACTAGTTTTAATACCCTGCCTTACTCTCTCGATTTCCATATACGTTTGCCACATGTGTCGTCTGAATTGTCACTTAAGTGTCACGCACTAGGAGAGTTTGCCTGCCCGGCATTACAACTCAATTCCAGCTCGACAACAACTGCAGCGTGCAACAAATAAATTTGAATACCACATCTATTAGTGGAGCCTCCCTGCTGCACCCGCCCCTCCCTCACTCCCTCCCTTCAGCAGCCGCCTCTTCCTCACTCCCTCGCTTCTCGTTGGGTTCCTGTTTTGTATGCTTCCCTTTCTTTTTTCTCTTATTTCGCCGATTTGTACGTGCATCTAATGCTCTCGTAACAACAACAACAACAACAAACTGAATGGGACAACAACAATTGTCTGCTTTGCATTTTTCAGGCAACTTCGTTTAGCATTGGCAACAGATTGACAACGAGAGGCAAGGCAACTGCATGGAATTTGCCTTGATTTGCATTGGCAGCACTCTGTGTGGCAGCCAATGACACTGGTTGCAAGCTAAGCCAGCAAGAAAGTGCCTCATTTAATCAGTTCATAGGTTAGGTTATATCGGCAGGCCCCCAGGTGGGGGTCTCACATAGATCAGTGTGATCCTTAGTGTTGCCGGATAAGTGATGGAGGCTGTTAATTTCTAGATTTAATTATCCCAGTCTAGTACGCTGGTTAGTTTGGCAAAAGCCAGGAGTTTTTGGGGTGCCAGGCCCGCCACTTCCTTCAGTGATGGAAGCAGGGGGGCTTCCAAGGCATTTCGCTCTCGACGTCATGAGTGCGGGGCAGTCGCAGAAGAGGTGTTCCAGAGTTTCTTTTGCTCCTGGTACCTTGCATTTCCTGCATTCTTCATTGTCGGTTATGCCCAACTTCTTAGCGTGCGTTGCGGTCAGGCAGTGACCTGTGAGTATACCCGTCATTATTCTACAGTCTCTTCTCGGGAGCTGAATGACGTATTGGGTCAGTTTCGCATTCGCATGATTACACATAGTGCGTGTTATCTTGCAGTTTGTCGTGTTGTGCCACCTTCTTCTTGCTGTTGCTGCAGCGCTTTCTTCTAAGTTGTGGCTTATTGATTGTAGCGGTATCCTCAGGTCTTCAACTGTCAATTGTCTTGATTCGGCTCCTTCCTTCGCTAGCCTGTCTGCCATCTCGTTTCCGTCGATGCCCTGGTGGCTGGGAACCCAAAAGATGCGCACCCTCGAGCGGCTGCTTAATGCATCTAATGCTTCCCTGCTCGCCAGTACACATCCGGAGCTGATGACATAGGCTTGCATGGATTTGATAGCCGCCTGACTGTCGACAAAGATGTTAACCCGGTTCTTGTTAAGCGTTGTCGCAAGTTCTGCAGCCTTCCTTATAGCGAAGACCTCCGCTTGGAAGATGCTGCAGTAGTCTGGTAGCTTGTACGACGCTTGGATTAGTGGATCTGCACAGTAAACCGCGGCGCCTACGCCGGTTTCCATTTTGGATCCGTCCGTAAATATCTTTGTTGCGTTTTCGACCATGCCGATTTTCCAATCTTCATGTCCCATTAGAGTTGGCGTTCTGGAGAAGTTGTTAATTGGGGTCACATAGTCCGTGCTATTGAGTGACTCTCCTACTACTTCTCCGTGCCCGTAATTCGCAAGGGCCATATTTCCTGTAGCGCAGAGACGTTGTGCGGTCTTTTGCGCTAGTAGTTTGGCCTGTATGTCAATAGGGAAAACTCCAAGTATCACCTCCAAGGCCTTTGTTGGAGTAGATCTTAGTGCCCCAGTGATGCACATCAGTGCCCGTCTTTGTACCCTTTCCATTGTTAGGAGGTATGTGGATTTCTTTGTGGCCTTCCACCATACTAGGACACCGTAGAGTAGTATTGGACGAACAATTGAAATGAAGATCCAGTGCATCAGTTTGGGAGACAGGCCCCACGTGCTACTTAGCATCTTTTGTGACGCATAAAGTGCACTTGTGGCCTTCTTTACCCTTTCCTCAACATTGTTCTTCCAGCTCAACTTACTGTCCAATACTATTCCTAGATATTTCACGCTCTTTTTAGGCTCAAGCATGGCCCCGTTTATAGACGGCGGAGTCCATTGCGGTATCTTGTATCTCTTGGTAAAGAGAATTAGATCCGTCTTGTCCGCATTAATACTGAGTCCGACATCCATCGCCCACTTCAGTACTTCTTTCAGGGTACTGTCCATGACTGAGCTGATCGTCATTGGACATTTGCCCACGATAATTATGGCTATGTCATCTGCATAGGCGGTTATCTTTGGGGCTTTCCGTTTGAATTTCTTTAGGATATCATTTACCACTAGGTTCCACAGTAGCGGTGACAGCACTCCGCCTTGTGGCGTGCCTCTGTGCGCCGCTTTGGTTGTGGTAGTGGTACCCCATTCGGCTTGTACTCTTCTGCAGCTCAATAGATTTCCTATCCAAGAGTTTACAGCCTCGTGGGTTTCTGCAGCTCTCAGGCTTCGCATGATCGCTTCTGTGGATACATTGTTGAATGCACCTGAGATGTCGAGGAATGCTCCTAAGGCAAATTCCTTGTGGTGTAGGGCTTTTTCGATGGTGGCTACTAGGGAGTGTAGCGCTGTTTCCACCGATTTCCCTTTTGTGTAGGCGTGTTGGTTGGATTCTACGAGTTGGCTCATGCCTCCTCTTATGTGTAGATCCAGGATTTTCTCCATAGTTTTAAGCATGAAAGAGGTGAGACTTATCGGTCTGTAGTCTTTCGGTTGCATGTGGCTGCATTTTCCTGCTTTTGGAAGGAACACAACACGTGCTGTCCTCCAGGGTACAGGTACATATGCCAGTCTTAGACATGCTCTGAATATTGTTTCCAGCCATGGAGTGACTTTTTCTTTGGTCTTCTGCAGCATGGCTGGTATTATACCATCTAGGCCAGGGGATTTATAGCTCTCGAAGGAGTCTATGGCCCACTGGATTTTGTCTTGTGAGATTATGTTCCCAGGTATGTCATACACTGGGTTCGTGTGCACCGATTGTTGTGCATCTAGCACATCCGTGCATCCGGGGAAGTGCTCGCTTAAAAGGGCATTAGTCGCTTCCCCGCTGTTGTTCGTCCATTGGCCATCGCTAGTTCTTAGTTGGCTCTGAATTGCCGGTTGGCTTGACAGGAGCTTCCTAAGTCTGGCGGTTTCTGTGATCTTCTCGATACCAGAGCAGAAGGATCTCCATGAGTTCCTTTTTGCTGTCTGGACCTTTTTCTTGAAGTCACGGAGCCTTGTCCTATACTCGTCCCATACAATATCTTCGTCTGCTTGTTTGGCTAGTTTGAAGATTTCTTGCAGGTCGGTGCGTTGTGCCCTCAATTGTGGGTTCCACCAGGGTGGTCTCTGTTTCCTTCTTGTCATTGAGGTCTTGCACGTGGCGTTAAAGGCCGAGGTGAGGTGGTGGCAGAGAGTCTTCACGGACTTCTCAATGTCCACCGTTGTTGAGATTGGTGTTGGGGATGGGAGTGTCCTTGTCACTTTGGTCTTGAATAAATCCCAGTTGGTATTCCTGGGATTTTTGAACCGACTTTTTGTCACTTTGCACTCGAGTTTGACTTCGAACTGGATATACCTATGGTCAGAGAAGGAGGGTTTGCTGAGGACCCTCCATTCCGTGACTTCGGTATTTGTACCAGACGCGAGTGTTATATCTATAACGCTAGAAGAGGTGGGACCTTCGTAGGTGGGTTCCTCACCTCTATTCGCGATCTTAATGTTATACTTTAAGATGAAGTCTAAAAGTGACTCACCTCTGTTGTTGACGTCCTTGCATCCCCATAGGGTGTGATGGGCGTTGGCGTCGGCGCCGATCACCAGGGGTTGCCTCTTCTGGCTCACCTCCTGGATCAGACGCTCCGTCTCTTCCGTCGGCGATTCTCTGTCGTGCGCCAGATAGCAGGACGCCATCAAGAGTGGCTCGTCTCTGTATCCCTCCAGCGCTATCACCGTGATGTCGTCTGTGCTGTAATTAGTCATAAGGTAAGCATAGATGCCTTTTCTGACAAGAATTGCAGTTCTAGCTCTACTTACGGTAGTCGAGTGGAATATGGAGTAGTTGGTCGACCCTAGCCCGGCGATCTTATTGCCCGAGGCGATCCAGGGCTCCTGGACTAGGGCCACGTCGACGGACTCCTCCTCCAGAGTCAGGAGGAGCTCCGCCGACGCCAACTTGCTTTTATGCAGATTCAGCTGAAGGATCCTTAGCTTCATGGCTATCTTCGGACTCCTTCAGCTTGGATGGGTTGGCTATGATCGTCAGGTCACCATCCTCCTCCGCATCGTCCTCTATGTCGAGGCTATTTGCCGCGTTCGTCATTGCCTCGAGGTCTTTTTCGACTTCGCCGGCCTCTAACGTGTTAGCGTTAGTGTCGTTCGGGTGGCGCTTCTTGAGTCGTAGGTAAACATTGCCTACTCCCCACGCCATCTTCCCGAACCTCGGGTACAGCAGATCCTCGGCCTCCTTGTTGATCTGGAGGACCATTTGTTGGCCGTTGCCTTCCGGCTTGCCAACGTGAAGTACCGTCCAGTCAATGGTAGGCACGTCCGGATTCTGCCATCTGAGCAGTTTGAGCGCCTGCTCTTTTGGCACAACCCTCGGGAAGAGTACCTTCGCTTTTGGTATTGACGGAATACATGTTCTGTCAACTACCTCTAGCTTGGCACCCTCCCAGAGGGTGTCCATCTTTGCTACAGTTTCGGTGACCCACTTCAGGGTGAGGTCATCCTTGCAGCTAAGGATTTTTACTCCGTTGAGCCAGCCCGCTCCATCGAAGGTGGTAGGCTGAGACCCCGGCTCCTCCATTCGCCTGAATAGGGCGTCCAGCAGCTTCAGCTCTACCATCTTCCACTTTTCAGGCGTTATTTTGCCTTGTGGGTTGCTGCGGTCAATGAGCGCGACGACCAGGTGCCGACGCGCCACATCGCTCGCCGTTTCCCTTTTCGGCATGGGCTTTTTGGGAGTCTTTTCTTGTTTCTGGCGCGGCCGCTTGCTCACGGGCACATCCGCCTTATCGTGGTCTTCGGACCTCTGCCTTTTCGTGAGCAGCAGCTCCTCGACCTTATTGGCATACTGACTAGAAGTAGCCTTCATCGTCGTTTTGCCCTCGAAGTGTTTACGACCCTCTTCGATCCTTTCCTCAGCCCACTCCAGCTTTTTCCTCTCCTCGGGGGTGAGGTCTTTGCTGCCAGCGAGCCTGGATTTGATTTTGAGGGCCGCTTTGTACTGGGCTTTAGCTCTCAGGCCCTCCTTCGTCTTTTTGGGCCCTTCCCTACTGGGGGAGTTGGGAGTCAGTTCATAGAATTCTTTTTCTTTTGCTTCTGTAATTACTAATAAAATCTGTGAGGAACAGGAAAAGGAAACTTCACTTGGTAATCTTATGAGTGCAGGTCGAAAACCTTTTGCAATGCTTGAGTGTGTGTGTGTCATGTGCAGCTGGTGCCCATTGAATGCAGCTCTTACTCTCTGTACGTAATGCTATTTACAGCTTGCTGCCACGCGGCGTATGCGCAATATCATATTATGCAGTTATCTAGTTAAGCTCTGCCAATGCATATTTTATATTATTTTAAGGGCGCAGCGTGTTAGTTTCCTTTCCTTGCACTCGTGAATGCAAGTGTGCGAGTGTGTGTGTGGTCGCATATTGTTTGCACTGTGTGTGTGTGTGTGTGTGCTTGTGTGTGTGTGTGTGTGTGCTTGTGTGTGTGTGTGTTTGTGGTGCAGTCTGGCATCGTCTGCTGCAGCCATTTTTATCTCGTTGCGGCTCTCGAGTGTCAAAGTGAGTTCAGCCCGCCCAGAGAACTCCCTCGATGACGCTGAAGGCGCTGCAAACTATTATAATGGCCTGCGATGGCTGCCTGCTTGCCTCACTGTCTGCCTGCCTCACCTCCTGCCTGCCTCACTGTCTGTCGGTCTGCCTGCCTGCCTGGCTGTCGCTCAGTCTGTGCGTCTGCCTGCCTGTTCGTCCGTTTGGGTAACTTTACAATTTCTTTTCTTTCCTTTCTATCTAAAGTGTTGTATAGAAATTTGTTATACCTTCCTCTGCTGCTCACACTCCTCTCGCACACACACTCACACGCACACACATGACAGCAAGCGAGCAGCAGCAGCGACAGCGACAGGGACAGGGACAACAAGACAGCGTTGCATATAGCAAATATTTGAGGCATTCAAGATTTATTCGTTTCCATTACTTCGTGGGGGAGGGAAGAGCAGCAAACGGAGAAGGGGAGGCAAAGGATCGGTAGGTTGTACTTCTCGCTGCAGCCTCTCGTCTAGCTGAAGCACTCGTGCTCACACTCGCATCCACTTAGTTAGACACATTGTGTCGTTCCCGCTTGCTCTGTCTCTCTCTATCCCCTACCCTCTCTTCTGCTCTTTTGCTCCCTCCCCCTGCCATATGTAAATGCAATCCATTGCAATCCATTATTGTTTCTCGCTTTGTGGATTCAACGTTGAACTCGTCGGTTCTGTTTGTCATTCAATAGTTATAGTTTGTTCAGCTTTAAAGATCGGGAGAAAGCAACTGCAGAAATGCAACCAGAAACAAAGTGTAATTATGACATTGTGTGAATACAAGTGCTTGGTAATTGAAGGTCCGCCACAAAGAAGGCAATGAAAAAGGAAAAAAGAAGAGCGCAAGGTTAGGTTTGGTATACCGAAGATTTTATACTCTTGCAGTTGTTGCCTTTAGAGGAATGATGCAACATGATGTCATGCAACCAGTGTGCTACGTATAAAAAGGGGTGGCACTCTGCAAAAGCAACCTAACCTCACTATTTAGCACCCATTATATAACCGAAAGCGTTGTCGTAAAAACGGGAGAAATTCACAAATTCATTATGCCATGCAGAAAATGCAAGGTAAAGAGGAAAATAAGAACATAATAGAGAGGGAGGAATAACAAAAAATGGGCTGCAAAGAAGGGCAACACTTAAAAGCAAGAAGAAGAGAAGTGGCAGGGAGGAGGAACTTCCTCCTTGTAATTGCCCCGGCAGGCAGGCAGGCACGACCAGTCGCTGGCAGTCCCAGAGCCCGCATTTAAAAGGATTTTTGTTTTGGGGCAACAAAGCGGCACAGCACACACAATAGAGGCAGAGGCAGGCCCCACATACTAAACTCTATGCACACAAACATACAACAAAAAGTGCATATACTATATAAGAATATACTATATATATGCCAAGGCAAAGAATCCTTTAAGTGTGCGCAGCCTGCGGTGATGCATGAAATTCTGGCAAGCAGCTCGAGCTAAATTGCATGGCAAATCAAAATCAAAGCGATTGCATTTGAATTTGCATTTCAATTCAAACTCGAATGCAGATCTCTGGATTGGGCTTCAGATTGATTTCACTGCCTGCAGCCTACAGAGAATCGTCCAACGTTTAGGCCCATTCATCTATTGTTGCCCAACTTTCTGCTCACTTTAAAGTCTTCTCTTCCTGCTGCAACTTGCAACTTGAGTTGCATTTAATGATGCAGAAAATGTTGAAATTACCACAACATGCAGACACACACACACATACAAACACACAACATGTGTGCTGGTTGCAAGCCATTAGGCTAAGCTGCTTAAGGGCCATAAACCATGCTGAAATGTGAGAGCTCTCCCTAAGAGGGCAAGAGCTGAGAGAAAGGCAGGAAAACCCTGTAAATCGCAGAAACCGATGCAAAAAGTGAAGTGCTGCCTAGCTATACCTTTTATTTAAAGTGCACAACTTGTTTTATTATAACAAATAAGCCATAAAAGGCTAAAAGCCTTTTTAGAACTCAGTTCAGTTTTTAGCTTTTACATTACAGTTGAACGCATAATGCAGCTGAAATTCTAAATTAAAATACTATATATGTTATTATTTAATGCTTCAATATATAACCCAACTAAAGAGCGAATAATTCTTAGTATTATTTAATAAATTTTAAATAAACTCTACAAATTAATTGTAGACTCTTACAACACTGATTAAGTTCTGTTTCTAACTGGAAAACTTTTTAAAAGCAAAATAAAATCAGTCATAAAGTTGTATACCTTTAACCTGCTACCTTTTACCTTCATTATCTACTATCTTTATCTTTAAAACTTCTTTCAAAAGTTTCGCTGCTTTACATCTATTTTTATTCTTCATTTCTTCGAATCATGTCATCGTGATTCCATTTTACATGGATTTGCGAGTCAGTCATCGTTTTGATATCTGTAACGAGACTATTTGCTCATCATTAGCGGCTTTTTTCATTCAAGCTGCTGCCCCTCAAACCCGCTAGAAGTTCTTTTCGTAACTTTTATTGAATTCCAAATAATTTTTCGCACATTTTTTACGTGTCATTCGTTTTCTTTCCTTTTGCTGTGCATTCTTCTCTGCTGTGCATTTCCGTTAAACTCGTTAGACTCTTTTTCCGGCTCAAACTGAAGCCTGAAGCTGATGGTTTTAGAATTTTTTAAGTTTTACACGACATTTGCTACGCAAACAAAATAATTCGAGCAGAGCCAGTTCCCTCTCTTCCCCCTCATTCTGCCACTCTTCATGGCCATCCGCACTCAGAGGTCCAAGAATAATGGCCGCACTTGTTGGCCATTTATTATGTGACCCATGGTGAGTGAAGGGAGGGGGAGGGTGCAGTGCAGTGGGGGCTAAGCTTTCCTTCTGACCATTAAGTAACGCATAGTTGGAACGCACCAACTGCACTGGTCTGGTCTGGTCTTGGTCGTGCTCTCTCTGTGATGATGAGAGCGATTGCATTCGGATGATGAATGCGTCTCGTCTAGCAGCCATTTTTTTGGTGATTTACTAGCCAAATGTGGGAGATGCTAGATGCTGGGATAACGAAAGTTGATAAGCCTTAAAGAGGATATATGGCAAAGTGATGGATTTACGTATATATCAATTAGATTTAAAGCTATGAAAACCGAGCATATCTAGCTTGTTTAAAGCTACTTAGTTTAGCTTTAAATTCGCTTTTGCTGCTGGGCAAGTTGTGCACAATGCACTCCACTTTGATCTGTCATTATGTATCAGTAACTGTCAGCTGAATGCTTCCTCTGTATCTGCCTCTCCCCCCTACACACTGCAACAGCTTGTGAGTTGTGTCTATGAAATGTGATGCCGCATAATTTGGCCAAGCAGATGAGATGAGCTCAATGAGAGGCACAGACAGACAGATGGGAGGCACACACACAAAGTGGAGAATGGGGGCAGAACAAACGAGATGATGCTCAATGAACGTGTGTGTGTGTGTGTGTGGCTCGTTGAAGTGTCAACGGATGCATTGAAGTGTGATTTTTGAAATGGAAAATCAAATTCCGTCTATGCTATGCTATGGATGATGGCCAGGCTAACTGACAGTTTTTCGATACGGAACAAAATAGAGCAGAGCATCCTCCAATCTGGGGAACATAGCTAGTAAACAATTTCAATTTCATCGAGAGTGTTCCAGTTGATTGCAATTATTGAGCCAGAAAATGCTGCTTGACAACTGTCAATAGAAGTGCATGATCACACACACACAAACACACAGACACACACACATTGGCAGACAGGCAGCTGGGGATTTATGTAGAGTGTTGAAACTGTTAAATACCCTAGAGAGAGGGAGAGGGAGAGAGAGAAAACAATGATGGCTATGCTCATTATGGCCATAAAATATGCATGCCAATTAGACGCCAGCTATGCCACAAATTGTGGCAAAGCAACAAGGAACAGAGAGTGGGAGAGAGAGAGAGAGAGAGAGAGGAAGGCATAGAAAGAGCAGGATAAAGACAGAAACTTCCTTTGCCTGGTTGAGGCACAAAACAAATCCTTAAGCAGTTTGCCAAAGACATTGCCGACAGTCCGGGGCAACCAATTGTAGCAGAATGTGCTAACTGTGGTTCGCAAACGCATAGAAACTGCTATAACAACAAATACTTCACTTATTGGTCTCTTTTAGTTATGTTTTCAATGTTCTACCTGGCTAACTTTATAGTTTATGTATGCTCTCAACAAGTTTTCCATATTGCAAGAACAAATTTCCAATAATATTCAACCACTGTGCCGTGGTGCAGATAATTGATGCCGGAAATTGTTGCAACTATTATGCTGGCAGCAGCATCCTCTACCTCTCCCTGTCTCTCTCTCTTTCTCTTGGCAACCAAAATGGTTGCAATACACAGAAATTCTGTGCGGGAGCCTGACGTGGCTTGCCCCCCCCCACGGCGTCCTCTGCTGTATCTCTCTCTGGTAAGCGACATAAATTAATAATGAGTCGAAAGAAGCGCCACAGTTTGCGGCAACTCTCTCTCTCTTTCTTTCTCACTCCCTTTATCTCACTCTCACCTGCCTTTGAACTGAAGAGACGCTGACTTGCTTTTGCTTTGCTTGCGCGAGGGAGTTACAATTGTCTGGTCTGGTCTGCTGTGCTGTGTTGGTGTGTCCGGGACGCACTCACTGAATCCTCTGTCAAGGCAGCATCATTAGTCAAAGTTGCAAGGTAAAGTGCCTCATCAAAAGCTTACCTAGCGACGGTACTGAAAGGATGAGGAAGAGCAACAACTTTTCTTTAAATGTTGCGTCGAGTTGGGTTCGGGTTTTTGGGGGGATTGTCCTTGTAGTGTCCCGGACTTGATTAGCATGATTACAAATTTCCTAATTATTTGTGCACTGAAGGGGGGGGAGAACCACAGAACTTGGCTGCAAAGGAAAGAACTGCTTGCAACATTAATCAACAGGTGTTGTCTCTCTCTTTGTCAGCCAGGTTGACAGGGGACATAGTTGCAACACATACTAATGAGTTGTTTTTTCAGTTCTCAAGGGTTTGTTTCTTTTTTAAATTAGTTTCACTTGACCATAAATCTAAGCTGACTACCCCCTTAGAAAACTTGTTGAGGTTTTTATGTGTTTACGCAATCACGACATTCAATCCTTGGGAATCCAGCAATTTTCCCGTATTCCCATACGATATACGATATTTGGCGCCTATTATTTATGACCATTATTGTATGATTGTTGTGTAAATATCGTCGTAATAGCCCCCGGTACCTAACTACAACAACTACACAATGCCAGATAGAAATCTATAACACATGAATGAGCAGACGTTTGTCTGGCATTTGCATGCTAATTGGAAAGTCAAGCGGAACAATAAAAAACACACTAATATTTTGTGAATTAAGCAATTAGAGATGGCAGAACAATTGTAATCGAAACTGGTGGCAAACCAGCATGTTCCCAACCATAATTACATGATATCTTTACTATACTCATATCTGTGTGTGTGTGTATACTTCCGTTAGTTTTAGCTACTCGTTTGATTATCACTCGAACTTGACACACACACACAAGTGCCCTAGTTTAGTCAATAGACTACTCCAATTCCAATTGGAACATTGAAATTTCGCGACGCCGGTCTGTTCCATCCGTCCCATCATTCCTGCTGTTGATCTGTTGTACACTTCCAATGGAACATATTCCCTCGCTCCCTCTCTCTGCTTCAGATGTCTTCTTATTTCCATTTTCTTTTGCTGCACTTTATGCTCTCTGAGCGGCATTCTTGCGCTCTCAATCTGTTGCCTCTCTCAGCTGCTGACAATGCCAAGTCATACAGTGGCACATTGGATTGGAATGAATTATTACCAATTGCTTGTTGTTTAATTTCCAATAAAATAGTTGCTATACAATTCCTATAGATATATACGGTATTTTAATAAACAATGTACAAAATACAATGTACAAAATTTATTATTTACCTTGTCAATTTGTCATGATAAGTAAACGAGTCAAACTTTTCGTTGTCACTGTGCATGTTTTAAAGCTCTCTTTCCCTCTCTCTCTCTGAAAATTGCGCGCATTCTTCTAGCAACCGCCACGTTCGCGCTCAGACGTGTTCGCTCTCCCTCTCGCTCTTTCTTACACACGCGCTCCAGCCAAGCAGCCGCTCGCTTACACTCTCGGGAGGTCAGTCCACAATTTGCCGCCGTTGTGTTTTGTACACGCGTCGTGTCCGCGTTGCTTGATCAATAATTCCTCATTATAATTTGTTGTAATTGTGCGGTGTGAAACGGCAAAGCAAAAGCGAAATTGAAAGAAGTAAAACATAAAACAAAGAAATCAGTGGAAAGTGCATTACAAATCGAATTCTAAGTGCTTCAAGTGGCATTTCATATTCCATTTGTAGCGTGAGTAAAAAGCAACAACACTCTCTCTCTCTCTCTGAATCTCTCTTCTGCTCTCCCGCTTGTTGTGCGCTCTTTGTTTTTTCGTTTGTTGTTGTTGCGTTCTGTATTGTTTCGCTTGGCCATGATTGTCGCTCGTTTTGTCTGCCTATTTCTACCTGTCTATGTACATACGAACATCCAACTATTTCTCCCAGTCATTTATCACAGATATTTCCCTGCTCCCATCATGGAATTCGTCAATTCATTCCATACAGACAGCATTGCAGTTAGACTATCGCAAATTGTTTGTTTAGTCGTGTTCGGAGTGTTCTAATCGCAACGCCGCTTGGGCTCCTTCTCAGAATAAAACAATACGATAAAACATTATCGAGCATAAGCCAAGATCGTAATTAAAAGACCCCATTCAATCAAGTATATTTCGATCTAGTGAAAGTGTGTCATATCTTGGTGAATTATTTTGCCAACAGGAAAACAATAAGCCAGACGTGTTGTTGCCTGTCAGCTCCAGCCCCCAGTCCCCAATCAAGAGCCACGTTATCGTTTTTCTAATAAATACACTCATGGTACCTCATGAGCAGAATAAGAAAAGAAAGAAAACAACAAAAACACTATACGATTCTTCAGAAATTTGACGTCACTTGAATACGTTCCCTGCTCTGCGAATGTGTGTGTGTGTTTCGCGTGCTGTTGGATCGCTCCAATTGGAGATATTTTGTTGTTGTCTTATTGGCAACATTATTCGTGGCGTGTTCCGATTCTGAACATATTGTTTACTTTATTCTCTCTCTCTTCATTGTTGAAGAACAGAACAATATTTAAATTTTCTATGTGTGTGTGTGTGTGTATGTGTCAATGACCCACGTCGTCTGATTAATAATCGAATTCTTATCAGTTTTTAATTTTCCTATGCGATAAAGAGTTTAAATATTAAATGTACGAAATAGTTAATTGTTTCCATAACGAACTCGCAAAAAGAAACAATAAATCGATAGCGAATAATCGTAAATCATTGTTAACTGTAATCGGAAGTAATAATTTGTCAAAATATGTGGTTGAAAGTTGTTATTATAAATTAAATAGCAGTTGCGATACTAAACGTATTACTCCATTATTATTCAATAAATAATTAAGGCATTAATCAGCTGTTGAAAGCTAATATTATGCATTCGTTTAGCATAAACCTTAAACACGGTCGATTAATACAAAATTGAAGCAATTAAAATATATGAATCCCTATTATTATTATTGTCTTTAAAGAATCGTCTCGTACTTGAAGAGTGCTGAGTAAATAATAAGAGACGGAGAAATAGTTAACAAAAGTACATACGATATTTCGATTATAATATTCATGTTCGCATCTCGTGCGTGACCATAACTCTCACAATTAAAGCAACTCATACTGATAAAAATAATAAAATAGCTCCCAACAGAACTCTCTGTGTGCACTGTGTATATATTATATTGTATGGTACAAATACATATGTACCCTCATATTGCCTAGGCATTTGTTAAATGCCGAGTGAGTGGGCTCGCAGGCCGCACTAATGATAAGAATTCACCTCATCGACGTCATCGTCTTTGCCTTATCGAAATGATAGTCATCAATACTTCTGATGTAAGTGGCATTTATGGTTATATTGTTATTGTTCAGTTCAGTTTAATTGTGGTGCTGGTATGTGATTTCGTTTGCTTACAGATGGTGTTGGGTATTTAAATCCTAATTGCACGATAGTAATATCTATAGTATATTTATCTCTTAGAGCTTTATTTGCAGCAGCTTTAGCTTAGAACAATGCTTAGAACCAGGCGAGGTATAAGCATCTACATTGACGATGAACAGGTATAACTGAAACCGCATTGTAATGATCATTTTGTGAGCGTCCAATCATTTGATTCTTTATAAAAACACATTAGTATCAGTCGGGGAAATACCGCAGAGACGAACCATCGATAAGCTGACCACACACACGTGCTGGAAAGTATTTGCATGATCACCACTGATAAAATAATTTGTTATACAATTTCCAGTAGTTGATAAGTTGTTGAAATAATGCTTACATAGAGATACTAATGTATCTAGGTACCCGCAACCTGCCTAGCCTTCAAAGCTTACCAGTTTAGTTGGGCATAAATTATTATTATTAATTTTTACTATATGCTAATTGAAATTATTACAAAGTATCATTGACAATGTTGATAATAAAATGAAATTATTGTGATTAAATTAAGAATCTGTTTACGGGACTTACGTAGAGTAGACTTACTAGAGTGGGAACCTTCTTAATGAACATTCCAAGCCATAGATAAAGATGATGAAATTTCTACAATATTTATTGAAGCAACTATCATTAAACCAAGGCTTTCTTTCTTCCTCTTTGCCTCTGTCTATAACACCTGACTGATGAAGACAATACCTCAATTCCAGCAAAAAGGTTTTAAAACTTTACAAAGCCTCAACTAACTAAACATGTTTACCTTTCGTGCAACGCAACTTTGAGCTATTCCTTCTCTGTTTTTTGTATGCATTTGTATACACAAAGAAAGGTATTACAATGCTGGGAGGCAGGGTGTACAAAGAGGGGGAGGGGGACAACTGGCAAACACCAATGTTCAATGTAGGCCAGTGCAAATAGAGTTTGAATATTCTGTTGGATAAATAAAAAAGGAGGAAACGATGGGGAAAACGAAACACCCATTACAAAGGTAGACAGTCTAACATATTTCGAATGCTTTTCAATGTGAATATTCAGCTCGAGGCTCCTTTGTGTGTCCAGTTCAAGTTTTAGCATACTTGATAAAACAATTTGATGTACTCGACTTGTCGATGGGTTTGCCCGATTGTTGTGGTTCGTAATAAATCTAGCCAAAATCGCAATTAGCTGTCCGCAATGTTGGCATTGAGTGAGTGCTCGAAATGAGGCGAAAGACTGCAAAAACAAATAATTCACAAAATTATATAATTATACTTGATTTGTGAGTGCATAGTATTTAATTTGTGACCACAGTGCAACTCTCTTTAGTCCACTTAATTATGCATAAAGCAGAAAACAAATATTAACTAGTTTTTGTCTGCAAATAAAATGCTCTACCAGAGGGTATTATGACTAAGCAATTAGGTTCGTTAGGACGTATATATAAATAAATACAAATAGGGTATAACGTCTTGCTTGTTGTTCAATTTTCCATTTCCCAGTTTCTTGCAACGCAGTCAAGAAAATTCTTCATTGCATAATTTGAAGCTCAGTTATTTTCAGTTTGTTGCCCGCATAGAGAGAAGTAAAACTCGCTTTTGTGCTTTTCCCCTGTCTCTCTCTCTCTCTCTGTTGCTCATTCTCTTTCTTACTTCATCATCCTTTCCCGTTGGCCAGGCAAAATTTCATTTAATTAAAATGCACACCGCATAGTTTTCATAATGAAAGATGAATGATTCCCCTTAGATCTCTGGCTCGGCCCTTTCAGCTGCAGTTAAATGCCCAAACGTCTGGACCATTAACTTGTCTGCTGCGACTCCAAATAGAAAACTTTTGTTAGATTGGCCTAGCTAGGAATGGCACAGGAGAAGGTGCACAGCCATCGATATGTTATCGCTATGCTCTATCGATAGTAATGTATATATTATGTATATAATGTTATATCTGTAGTTTCAATAAGTGAAGCGTGTTTGTCAATTATAACTAGCGATAGTCTCTGAACAATAAAGATACAGAAAACTATTGTAAGATTGATAGAGTGCGTAACAATAAATAAAATAAGATAAAAGATATCTATAGTCTTGTAAAATAAAGTTTTATATTAGAATTTGTTTAATGTTCTGTCTGTATTAGGTATCCATCACTATGGGTGTGCATTAAAGCTACCGATAGTCTCAGAACTATCGCATACTAAACAGATAAACATATTTGTTTATTCTCTCAAAGTGACTTCCTCCCTCTCAGTCTTACCTTCCCATTTCAATCTCAATTAATGAATCCCAAAAGTTTTACGAAAATAAAGATTGCTAAATAAAGTAAAAAGTTATGGAGTCCCCGATGTGCTTCAACATTTTATTGTATAACAACGGCAGCTATAAAGAAAGTGTGCTGTATTTGGAGAATACTGCAAATTAAAACCGAAGCAAGTGCTCTAGATTCCACAACTCCCAGCACAACTGCATATCACATTGGCCACACTGAGCGACAGAAATTTACGACCCACACACACACACAGAGAGACTCATACCCCTACAAACACATGCACACACTCTGGCGCAGCTCGAATTTATTTTGCATGAACGCAGTCAGACAGAAGTTGCCGTTGCCCAAAAGGGAATGAAATCTATATAACAAAAAAAATATGGGGTACAAAAAAAGAGGAACTGAAATTAAAATAAGAAACGTTTTTAATGCCAGGAAGTCACGTTCTCGGAGTGCAGGCCAGTTGCCACAGTGTGTGGCAACACTGGGTGGCAACAGTGGGTGGTGTTGGCGCTGGACATGACAGCGGCAAACCGGGTGCATGTAACAAAAGTTGACAACTCTGGGCAGCATGGGAAGCAGGCTGCCCATGTTTGGTTGGGTAGGGTAGTCGAGTTTTGGGTTGCTCCATGTTCTGTCCTCCTGCCTGGCTTTGTGAATGATTACAAACTTGTTGACGAGTGCAAATTAGCTGCAAGTGGAAAGAGGGAAAGGGAAGGGGAACAGAACCGGGTTGCCAAGCTAGGGCAGGCATTCAATTTGCGGCAGAGCAAGTGGAATGTGGAATGGAAATGCAAGTGGAAATGTGGCAGTTGGTTTGGAAAATCAATGGAGCGCTACAGCAAGATGAGGCAAGAAATTGCTTGTGAAATTGCCTGGAAAGATTTGCTCGTAACTAACCCCATTTAAACGAGTTTTGATTAACAAAGTGATTACCCCAAACTGCTTAAACTCATGCACGCACTTTAACTGAACCCAACCTGACTTGATTAGTTATCAATCTGCATTGACTATCGACTATTCTAATCGATTCTTCTTCTCTTCCCCCAGACGGGTCTAACCCTAACACCCGAAATGCTGCTCTCTACCTCCGAGTCATCGACGCACAGCGCCTCCGAGGTAGCCGGGCGACTGCAGGTGGATGTGCGTACCGGTCTGAAGTGGACTGAGGCGAAATATCGCGCCAAGATCATCGGCCACAATGAGCTTAATGTCATCGAGGAGGATCCCACATGGAAGAAGTACATTGAGCAGTTTAGGAATCCTCTAATCCTGTTACTCCTCGGCTCAGCTCTGGTGTCCGTGATCATGAAACAGTTCGACGATGCGGTCAGCATAACCATTGCCATCTTGATTGTCGTCACGGTGGCCTTCATACAGGAATATCGTTCCGAGAAGAGTCTGGAGGAGCTGAAGAAATTGGTGCCGCCAGAGTGTCATTGTCTACGCGAGGGACGCCTCGATACATTCCTGGCACGTGAGCTGGTGCCCGGCGATGTGGTGCATCTCAATGTAGGCGATCGTGTGCCCGCCGATGTGCGTCTCTTCGAGGCCGTCGATCTGTCCATCGACGAGAGCAGCTTCACTGGCGAAACGGAGCCGGCACGCAAGATCACCGATGTGCTGTTGAACAATACGAACGTTAAGGATCACAGCAACATGAAGAACATCGCCTTCATGGGCACCCTGGTGCGCTGTGGCAATGGCAAGGGGATTGTGGTCAGCACAGGCGAGCGCAGTGAGTTCGGCGAGGTCTTCAAGATGATGCAAGCCGAGGAGGCGCCTAAGACACCTTTGCAGAAGTCGATGGACATATTGGGAGCTCAGTTGAGTTTCTATTCGTTCCTCATCATTGGCGTCATCATGCTGCTGGGCTGGCTGCAGGGTAAACCGCTCTCGGAGATGTTCAACATCAGTGTCTCCCTGGCTGTCGCCGCCATTCCCGAGGGTCTGCCCATTGTGGTCACTGTCACGCTGGCCTTGGGCGTCATGCGAATGGCCAAACGCAATTCGATTGTCAAGAAGTTGCCCACCGTGGAGACCTTGGGCTGCGTCAATGTCATCTGTTCGGACAAGACGGGCACGCTGACCAAGAACGAGATGACGGCCACGATAATCATTACCTCTGATGGCTACATGGCTGATGTAACGGGTGCCGGATATAACGATCAGGGCGAGATACATATCCGCCATTGCAATAATGTGGAGATGGCCAAAACGAATATAACGAATCTCTTGGAAATCGGAGCTGTCTGCAATAATGCCTACATTCAGAATGGCACACTCCTGGGCCAGCCAACAGAGGGCGCCATCGTGGCGGTGGCCATGAAGAACGGCATGTACGCAACGGCCGAGAACTATGTGCGCATTCAGGAATATCCATTCAGCTCCGAGCAGAAGATGATGGCAGTGAAGTGCATTCACAAGTACAACAACAACAAGGAGGAGATCTTCTTCGCCAAGGGCGCCCTGGAGACTCTTTTGCCGCAGTGCACTAAATATCAATTCGGCACACAGACAGTGCCACTGACCAAGCAGAATGAGGCGGAGTTCTTGGCCGAAGCCTATGAGATCGGACGCAAGGGACTGCGAGTGTTGGCTCTGGCCAAGGGACGATCGATGCAGGATCTTATCTACTGTGGTCTGGTTGGCATCACTGATCCTCCCCGACCATTGGTGCGCGAATCCATTGAGTTGCTGATGCAGAGCGGCGTGCGAGTCAAGATGGTCACCGGAGATGCCCAGGAGACTGCTATGGCCATTGGTAAGTGTGGGTTGATGTGGGAATACCTAAACTATGCAAGCAGTTAATGCCATAATAAGCTCAATTGTTGTTGCCTTGTTTAGTTGATACTTTAAATTCAGTTAGACAACATTTTCTAATCTTAAAAGGAAATTGAGAAAACTTATCGCATGCTTAATATTACGCCATTATCTCTGGCAAACACACAATACACAACACACAAATTGTGCCTTTTTATCCCAAGATTACCGCAAGTGCAAACTCAATTAAAAGCTCTTTAGGAGCTGCTCATGTTGGCCGCAAATTGTTGGCTTTAACTTAAGTGCCGGCACGCCCGAAACTATGCAAATAAATTTGTCAACGCAACGTAATTAAAAGTGGCAAAAACCCCGTTCCAGACACGCCTCCCTCCCTCCCTCCTCCCGGATACAGCACAATTTATATGCTTCGTTGTGAAATATTTGCAAGAATGAACTATGATGTATGTGGTTGACAAAGGAATATGTAGAAAGCAAAGGTGGGGAGGGGATGGTGGATGGTTTGGCCAAGAAGTCAAGGGTTGCTGGACAGCCTAAAAGTATGCAAACAGAATTAATTAACCATGTCAGGCAAAGCTGTTGAAAGTTCCACTTCTAGTTTCAGTTTGAGCTTCAGTTTCAGTCTCTGTTTGAGCCTAAGTTCAAGTTTTAGCTCAGCTGCACTTTTATTCCCCTCAGATGCGTGTGTGACAACTCAACTTGAGGTGGAGTGTGAGCCTTACCTACCTCTCCCTCTCCCCCCTCTTCTCCTACTCCTTCCTGCTGTCTCGCTCTAAGGGTTTATGCTAAACTTTGAAGTTTAGCCTCTTGCCAAGTGCCTTGGACGACAACAACTATGCTGTAAAACTTTTTCATTAACTACGACGAAAGGTCTTCGTCATAACCACCCACCCCCTCACATATATACACAGCATAGATGTGTCTGTGTGTATGCAGTGTGTGTATGCATAAGTACTGTATATTTATAAGTACTTCAATTGAAACGCCATGGCAAAATTTAACCACAAAACGAAAGTATGAGGCAGAAAGAAGAAAGATGAGGTAGCGAGCGCAGCAAATTGGAAAAGATAGCACACAAAGGGTCGCGCACACAGAGGGAAAGCGAGAGAGACGTAAAAAATAAACCTGGCAAAAATGTGTACGAAAAAAATAGGAACAAATTGTAATGGGGGGGAGGGGGTTGAGAGAGTGCACTGAGGTTGGCACAGGTAGAGACGAGACGAGACATTCTTCAGCCTCCCTGCGGGCATCATATAGAGCCAACCCAAAAACGAACAGGGTCCATATCTAATATCCTGCAACGCACAGAAGGACGCAGCATCCGAGGCGAAAGGAGATGAAGATGAGTAGATGAGATGAGAAGCAGCGGAAGCATTGGAAGCATCGTCAGTCGCTGAAATAATTAACTCTGGCCCCAAAACTCTCTCTCTCTCTCTCTCTCTCTGACATCAGCGACGACGTCATTGTCAGGAGCCATCATCAGCAGCCAGGCCAGACCCATCACATCATCCCCATCATCATCGACATCAACATTGGCATGTCTGCTGCGAACAGGAATTCATCAACATGGACAGCAAGTTCAGGTTCCTTTTCGGTTTAGCTTCTGCTGTTGCTCTACTCGAAACTTTCATCAGTTCTGACACAACCTTAGAAAAAACTTCAATTCACTTTGTCTGCAATTCACAGCAACAAGTCATGGCGACAGACGGGTATGATAAGTTGCCAGAATGCGAAAAAGAAAGCTAGAAAGGAGGAAATTTATATAATATTTGTTGGTTACTTGGAGGTTTTTTACAGGGTATGCCAAAGTCTCTGTCAATGTTTGATTTCTGCTTTGCAATTTCCATTTTCACGGCATAATTATAAAATATCATGATGCAAATGGAGAGGGGGGAATAGAGTATAGTATAGAGTTGGAATATTTCAGGATTTACCAAGAGGGGAAAGTGAAGGTAAACTAAATTTGATTTAAAGCCTCTGGCAGCACTGGCAAAGCTGCATATTGATTGAAATTTTCCACGTTCAGTTTGTAAATGAGCAAAAGAGTTGCCACCCCCTCATGACCCCCCCTTGGCAGCCCTTTACGGACTACGAGTATTTGTTATTATAGAGACCGAAATCCGCTTAAAGGGAATCGAATGCCTAATTGGCCAACGCTACTTTGGGTTCTTCTAGCCGGGGCAACTCTCCCTCTCTCTCTCTCTTTCTTTGTCTCTCTCCCTTCATCTCTTTCCCTACCTATCTCCTTTCGCTATCCTTCCGGCTTTACTGCTTCTAATCCTCTGTAAATTGTTGTTGTGCACACTCGCATTCTTTGACTGAGAATGATGACTGCAGTCAGAGTGGACAGACAAACGGAGAGACGGACAGACAGACAGACAGACAGACAAAGAGAGAGACGGACAGACAAAGAGAGAGACGGACAGACAAGGAGAGTGACTGACAGACAGCATGTCGATTGGAGTAGACATAATTAAGTTTGGTGTATTTCATTTTCAGTTCGCTTGCCAATTATGCTGCCTGTTTTGTCGTTGGCTGCTTAAACCGAACTTCCCTTTGCGGCTAATTGAATCTGCGGTATGTCTGGTTAATTTCGTTTACTAACTGGGTAGCTAAGCACCCTTTGCAGTCCTGCCCCTGCCATAAGAATGTCCCTTGTGGAATGGTAAGCCATGAAGTGCTTTAAAGTGAAGAGAGAGAGAGATAGGGAGAGGGAGAGGGAGAGGAAACCCAACAATCATATCGATATAAAGTAGCTTAAGTAAGTTTTGCATATGATAAAAGACTTGACCCGAGTTTAAGTTCAAGTTGATGATGTGCAGCAGGCACAGGCATCTCTCTCTCAAGGGGATTATCGGCTTGTGGTCACGTTTAAATAGACAATTGAGAATTGAGGGGACAATCCTTTTGCAGGCAGCTCACACTTGAGTAAATCTTAATCAATGCCACATTTCCGGACTAGTGTCACGCCTTGTTGTTGATGTTGTTGCAGTTGCTGCTGCTTTGGTTCTCTCTCAAACTTGACACACATCCAATTAGCGAAATGCACTTGGAAATGCACTTGTAATCCAATGCCGGAGCTCAGTGGCGGGACAATCAGTTGAGGGCGTTGCACATCAATCGGGAATGCTGCATGTTGCCAGGATGTGTTGTCTCCCAGCAGCAGCAGCAACCCAAAACGGATGCCAGAGATAATCACACACACACACACAGACACACACACCCATCCACACACACACAGCGATTGCCATGTCAGGCAGGCGGAAGGACGGAGTCAAGAAGGCAGCCAAAGTCAGTGTGCAGCAGCGTTGAAAGAATTGTCACGTACACGAAAGTCGCTTAATAAACAGCAAGAGGAGGAATGCACAACACCACAGCTCCCCCCCCCCTCTCTCTGCCCCTATATCTCATCTGCTTGCTTGCCCTGCCCTTCCTTGCCATATGGCGCACTCGATGGAGATGCAAATGTCACTTGCACAGCTGCGAGCCACGCCCACAGCCACGCCCCGAATTTCCATTACCAAATGAGAACTTTCATTTACAAGTTGTTTCTGTTCTCTCGTTGCTTTCTTTCTTTTTCTTCTCTCTCTCTCTATATTTTTTTGTTGTTGTCATCTTTTGTGTGTTGCGTTCATTTGTTGCTCTGATTTTTCTGGCGCATATCATCAAAGTGGCAAGTCAAGTGGCAAGCTTGCCGCTTGTTGCACCCAACTTTTTGCTTGCCATCTCATGCATTTTCTCTTCATCTCGGCAACTTCTCTAATCCGCTTTTCGCCTGCGGTTTTCCCTGACAAACCTTCCTCCTTCTTTTTTTTTTCCTATTCCAATTTTCTGTTATGAAAACTTTACAAAGTTTTCGTTAACTCTTGCACTTATTTTGTATGCAACTTTGTCTGTGGCAGGGCGAATAGCTCTCGATCCTAAGTCAACTACAACACACACATATACACACACGCACACCCCCATATACCATGTGCATTTTGGGGTATTTTGTCCAATTTTTCCAGACATTTATCAAGCATAATAACAACAAAGTTGACCAACAACTTTTTGAAACTGTCGTGCTGGATTTATAGAGTCCTCTCTCTCTCTCTCTTTTCCCCTCTTTCTGTTGAGGTAAAATATATCCTTCGTCAGCAATTACCAGTTATCTTTGCTATTTGATAATGATAATCACACATATTAAATGAATTTAGTTGCATTCATTCTCTAATTTCGTCTTAGTTTATTAATTGCATATTAATTATTAAGAATATTGCAATTGTAAATATTATAAACTCAGCAGTTGCTGCGCAAGAAGATATGTACTTTGTGGGGTCTGCCACGCCCTCTTTTGTCTGTTATATATATTTTATATTCTCGGTTAGCACAAAGTTATAAACAAACTTCCATCAACCATAAATTATTTTCAATTAGAAATTCTTTGTGTTTTATTATGTTACATGGAATAGTGTCGAAATCTCATTGTTTTATTATTTTTCAATTATTTTGTTTTCATAAACATGCGGTACCATTTGATGACTGTGTGGAAAACTGCTGAAAACTATAAAAAACGTGTAACTAACGCTGGCAGATGTGTGCGACGCTGTCAGCGACAGAAATTGAAAATCCATTCGGAATTGCAATTTTTTCTCCCATTGGGAATATTTTTCGATTATGCTTTATCTCTTGGTTGGGTTTTCTTGTTGTTGTTGTCATTTCATTGCGGTCAATGACAGGTGATGAAATCGCTGCGAACAGGTGTCTCAGCTCTGCCGAGCTCATCTCTGATGACAACTGCAAATGGAAAATTGTTTTGTTCGAGGCAGCTGCACTATTATTTTTTTACGATTACTGTGACCCAAATGAGATGAGCTCTATAAGGCTGTATAATACATAAATGCATGTACAATATATTGTATATATATTTGTTGTGGGGTCAGAGTTGACTGAGGGGTGTGCTAGGTTTAATGGCTACAGGGTATGGCAGCGATAACGACGCGTAAAAATATTAAAAATGAATTTTCTGAACGTGGCGCTGAGTAAACTATTTGCCATGGCGCTGGCACTTGAATGGATACAGAGATGGAGATGGTAATGGAGCTGGAAAGGGTCAGAGTGGTCAGGGTGGTTGTGGGTGTGGAGAGGGGGGGCGTGGTTATTGAGTTGGGTGCCGTAAAATGGCGACCGCCAACTGGTTCGTGAAGACTTGCATTAATTTCAATTTAGCTGGCAACGCGAATGCTAAACGAAGATGCAGCTGAAAAATTGAAACTGTTGGCTTGAATGGAGGGGAAAGGGAGGAGGATGGAGGGAGTGAGACGGGGTCCACCTTTGCCATTTCCTGCTGCAGGAAGTGGATGGCGAAAGATATCCCTTGGTTGGCTGCAACGCTGCTTTTAATTGTCTCGCACAAGAAGATGATGAAGTTGACGGTGAATGCGTTTTAATTACGTTTTCTTTTGCTCATTTTGCCACACATTTTTGCCCATTGTGTGCTCAAGCTCTGTTGCTGCTGCTTTTGTTGTTATTTACTTCACTGCGCTTTGGGTAAAACTGTTATACAAACAGGACGAGAGATCGTCCTGGCACTTGCCAAGACAAATACGCAGGGAGCCATAATGAAAAATGGCGACGCGACTTTTGCAAAACATCCGCAAATTGTTGTTGTCGTTCTTGTTGTTGTTGTTGTTATCTCCTACTACTACTACTACTGCTGCTGCTCCTTTGGTGCACTTCATAAATGCGCCCAAGTGCCTGAATAGAACTTCAAATGGGATGCTAAGGGAGCTGCTGCTCCTTACTTGCAGCTCTCCTACGAAAATTAATTCGCAATTGAATTTCGCACAACACCCCTTTGACGCCTCTTTGCAAATTAACAATTGTTTTTCTTCATTCGCATTAAAGTTGCCATCTTTAGTTCCGCCTTTAACTTGAGTTCAACTTGCTGCCCCTTTGCCATTTCCTTTTTCTCAACTGTTGCTTTTGTTCAGTTTGTCGTCAATTGCTTGGAAAATGCAATGAAAAGCGTTTCGTTTTCCTTTGTCCCGGTGCGCAGCTAAAGCAGGTGCAGGATTACTCGAGGATTAGTGCAGGTTTATTTAGTTTGCAGGCTCAACTGGGAATGTCGACTAGAATGTACTCTTATTCACTTCGATTGATATTAATTGATATTCCTATTGTATATTTCGTTTAATTCGATATTTTGTATAATTTGCAGCTAACTTAATTGGCATCGATACCATACACCACCAGACGCTGTCGGGACAGGAGATCGATCAGTTGAACGAGCATCAGCTGGACAAGGTGGCCAACAATGTGAGCGTCTTCTATCGCGTCTCGCCACGGCACAAGCTCGAGATTGTCAAGTCGCTGCAACGTACCGGCAACATAGTCGGCATGACCGGAGACGGGGTGAACGATGGTGTTGCCCTCAAGAAGGCAGACATTGGCATTGCAATGGGCAAGAACGGAACTGATGTATGCAAGGAGGCTGCCGACATGATATTGGTTAACGATGATTTTCACACTATTATGTAAGTGTTCCCCCCTAAGTTATCTCCATGTTCAGCACTTGATATTGTATTGTGTTTACTTGCAGTGCCGCCATCGAGGAGGGCAAGGGAATCTTCTATAATATTCGGAACTTTGTGCGCTTTCAGCTGAGCACATCGATCGCTGCTTTGGCATTGATTGCACTGGCCACACTCATGGATATCGCCAATCCGTTGAATGCCATGCAGATTCTATGGATCAACATCATAATGGATGGACCGCCAGCTCAGTCATTGGGTGTGGAGCCCGTGGATCATGATGTACTCAAGCAGAAGCCGCGCAACGTCAAGCAACCGATGATAACCAAGTCTGTTATAGTCAACGTGCTGCTCAGTGCCAGCATCATAGTGCTGGGCACATTGTGGGTATTCCAGCGCGAGATGGCCGACGGTACGCTGGGAAAGACGAAGCGGGATACGACTATGACATTCACATGCTTCGTCTTCTTCGACATGTTCAACGCCTTGTCCTGCCGCTCGCAGACAAAGAGTGTATTCACCATTGGATTGACCACAAATCGCATGTTCCTGCTGGCCGTTGCCTTCTCGATTGTGGGCCAAATGTTGGTCGTCTACTTTCCGCCACTGCAAATGGTATTCCAGACGGAAGCGCTAACGCCATACGATATACTCTTTTTGGTCACTCTCACCTCGTCGGTGCTGGTTGTGTCGGAGATCAAGAAATGGTTCGAACGATCTCTGGAGCGCAAGATGTACAGCACACGATCCGAGCTGGATTTTGTATGACAAAACGCAAGCGCTAGAGAAGAGTTGCACACACAACATGCAAAAGCCGAGTAAATCCCAACACAACAACAACAACAAAATAACAAAATAATCACAAAAACCACAAAAAAATAGCAAAACTATGCAAAAACCAAGTGAAGAGCGTGGCAGCGTAAAAGAGGCGTGGCAAGAGCAAGAGCAACAGAGAGAGCAAAGGACGAGCGAATGATGAATGAATTGCGACAAAATGTGTCTTTAATTTAACATTTTAAAAAAAACGAATGTCGTACATCGCATAGTATCCCAACATATGATCCGTATATGATCCGATAAATTCCAAAATCAAATTCTCTAATTCAGTAAATTTTTACCATATTTTAGTAGCAACATGTAAGATATCAAATTATAATATGTTGACTGTTGTAATGCCTTTTCTGCGTTTCTTTCTTCTGTTTTGCATATCGTATATATAACTTTATTAATTGTAATTTTTATTTGTAAGTAGACAAATTTGCATCTACGTAGTTTGTATTTTAATCGTTCTGATTCTCTTCTGATTCAGTTTAAGCAAAATTTGTAAATCCTTTATGAAACAAATCTCTCTGTATATCTCAGCGCATCAGATAATATCTATATATATTATTTATTTCCCACATGAACTGCGATGCAATTTGACTTTACATTTGGCTTTCCATTTTCTGCGCAATAGTCTTAAAAATTATAATTTAAATTAACATATTTACATGTTCAATTTAAGGTCGTATCAAAGTGTTTAATATTTTAATGTGATATTATTTTAAGCACATAGCAAGAAGAAAACAAATGAGAACATTTTGCAAAATTATTCCCATTATTATTATTTGCTTTCTATTAGCTCAACAGGTATTCTAGTATTTCTTAAATAAACGTTTCAGTTTTAATTCAAAAACAATAAGCTTTCTTTTTGTATTTTCCACTAACCTTTCTATTGTCTATTCCCAACAGCAGCATCTGACAGAGGCGCTACAGATTCGCGATAGAATGTAAAATGAAATGTGCAACGAGGAAAACAAGATTAGGAGCAGAGGACGCAAAGCTTAGCAAATGGTTTTTATTATTTTGTTAGTTGATTTATTCGGTATTTAACATTTGTGTACAACAACAACAACAACATCAAGGAAAACTCTAGCGCGGGAGACGAAAAAATGAAAACAAAATTTTGAATCAAAATAATTAAATATTTATTTCAATTGTTTCGTAATAAATATTTGAGTATTTTGGTATGGTCAATGGACAATTGAATTTGTCTCACACACATACTTATAAAGTATATAAACAAAAGATTCTTGAAAACCGAGAACATTTACATAACAAATGCAATAAATACACTTAACAAGAATTGTTGTATTGATTATTAGCAAAAACAACAACAACTCACAGCAACAATAAAGCAATAAAGTAAACAATACAATTTGATTACACATAGGTTTTCGTAGTTTTCACGAATCAAGAAAATTATTAATTTAGAATTACTTCAGATTCAACAAAATAAATATGATTATATAGCAAAATGATCAATTATATTGCAAAACCCAGTTAAACACGTTATTGAAAAATATAATCTATAAATGTTCACATTGTTTCGACTCATGTCATCAAAGACCCGCAAAAACTATACTATTTATTATATGTACAACACACAAGGCACCGAAGCTTTTAAGCACATTTCTTCAGAAAACTTTCAAACCTTTCTCGCGATAACGAAACTATAATGTTTCCATTAAGTAGATGCATCATATCACAATTGTACTTTTCTTGGATCGTAGCCCTTTTCGGCATTAAGTCTATAAATCTGTTGACAATTCCTACAAAACTTGTATACTTTAATGGACCAATCATAACCAATTATTTAAATTCTTTACGAACGCGTATCAACCTCACCTCACACATCAAGTTCAAGCGAAGCTCTCACCTCACTGCGCACACTTATATATCATGGCAAAGAAAATGCAACAAAAAAAGGAAAAAGCTAAAAAAAAAACAAAAAAAGAAAGAAAAGGAAAAGAGAAAGAGATGGGAAAACATGATTAAATATCTTAACTTAACATTCTACAAAGCACGTGAAGCTCTCATAATCATAACCTACACGACGCATACACCTAACACACTTCTACATCTCATCCACAATGGTAACAATAATTAGTAAATTAAGAGTATATAAATAATGTATTAACAACTATTGCATATGTGAATGTCTGAATAATGAAATTAATAATATACGAGTAAAGCATCTAGTGGAATCTTTATCAAACAAAAAACAGGTATTAACAATATTGTATCCGATGAAGATTCGGAAAGATTTCGAACATTTTAAATGCTAAAATGAAATGCAATTCGCTTGACTTAATCGATCACAATAAATTGCAATAATTTATCAGTAATAATATTGCGCATAAATGCATGTATGACAAAGATGCTAAGATTCCTTGTCGAAATACTAACTAATCTGTACGGTGTGCAAATCTCTACATCTTCTGGCTTAACTTTGTCTATTGCCTTTTGTTGACTTAACATTTGAATGAAGCTCAAACTATTGAATTACTTTGAATTGCAGCACGATGTTATAACATTTTATTTTGATGGCATTAATATCTTAGTTGATTGTTTAAAAATGTATTATATAAAACTCTGGAATAAGTTTGCTTTAGTTTCCTCTTTGAATCAAATAACAAACACTAAAATTACTATAAAACTATGTCTAACTGTGCTATTAAATGTAAGCTTAAATAAGTATATACACAAGTATATACACATAGATCAATATCCGTGAATAAATACGTGTAGGGCAAAATGTTGCGAATACGAGTATTTCAAAAATATTTCTCATACTCCTAACAAGCTCTTCACATGTTTCTATTCATTTAAACAAAACTATTTCAAATCGATCTAACATACACGAATAAAACAAACTGAAAATCGATAAAAACTCTTAGAATTATTTCACAATTCAGTTATTGAAATTATGCTCTGCAAATCTAACAATACTAAACAAATTATACAAATAACAACTCACTACTACGAGTTTAATACAAATTAAATCAATCTAATGAATATGTATCACCGAATACCAGAAACAAATATTTACTAATAAAACTAAATTTATGTAGTACAAAATATTGTTTTAGTGGACTCAATCTATACAAAGCTGATGCTTCAAGGGTGCAGCAGAGGTGGAACTCCTCGTTTTTGTTGGGTTAATTAATAAATATTTAAAGGTAAGCTTTAAATATGCTCATCGCTTTGTTTTACAATTTACATACAATTGTATACTCTTTCTCTCAAATTTACAAAGCAGTGGATAACGTTTAAGCTGCACAAGAGATTTTTTAAATATATATATGTATTATATACGACAACTTTTGATAGCTCAACAAATTTCCTGTTCTAAATTTAAACACAGGTCAAATGTTCATTTGTTTATCAGCATAATCGTGCCGAGTGTACAGTCGGCGTATTAAAATGGAATTTCCCAGCTAAATGAAACAACATGGAAAGCAATGACGTGGACTATTTTGAATGTTATGTATGACATGCCGCTCATCCGAGCTTTTTCTTTATTATTTATATTTTCAGCCTTAATTATATTTATCTTAAATCATTAACATTTTAAAGTGCGTTTGGAAGACTTTAACGAATTAAGCAAGCTAAAAGAGGTGATAAAGCAGGAAGATATGAGAACAAATAATTTAAAAAGAATAACCATTTATAAACCTAATCAAGGCAAAAGAAAACAATCGAAAAACTAACGAACAACCTTAGCGGCAAACAATACAAGGAGATAACAGATCTCAAAGCGAAGTTAAGCTCAAAAGCTGAAAAAGAGACAAAATATGAAACAGAATTGAAAAGTCAAAAGGTAACACGAGTAGTCAATACCTCAACTGGATAAATGAACACCTGAGAGGGGTTGATAAATACAAAAATAAAGAAGGAGATTCATCAGATTAAACTGGGAGATTTAAATAAAATTAAGGAGAGTTTAGATACCGCGAATCTGAGAAGTCAAACGAGTTATCATCGCGGAATCTTGTACACATGTAATAAAGAATTATCACTTTATGTCATAAAGACAATTTTTAACAATAGGTCTATAAGTCCTGGTTAAAGTTCATCTCAATAAATCGCGAACTCCAAATTTCTAAGTCGTTGGGCATAAATGATATGACAAGATTTGGGTGTTCCAGTGCAGCAAGGGTCTGAAATAATGAATCATGATTAAATTACATTTAAAAATTTTGTGTTAGACTGACTAACCATTTGGGGTTTGCAGGATAGATTTGTGTGGTGCAGGTTGAGAGTTAGGGGGGATCGCTTATCCAAAACTCTATTCAGGCAGGAAGAACTGAGCTGAACAAACAGCTCATCCAATTCATTGTGAGACAAATTCAGGCACTTAAGACTTCTACAGACGTCTACCATTTTCCAGAGCTGCGTGGGAGTGGGTAGTCCTCGCATCCTTATTAGATGCAGTTCCTCCAAATGTGGCAGGGTCGAACAAATGTTGTACAACATCTTCGTTTCGATATCATCATCGTGCAGCACTAGACGACGTACGTTCGTGAAGCTACACGTGTAGTCGGTTAGATGACTGCTGCTCCAGAAGACATCGTTAAAGAGCAGCGCTTGCAGTTTGAGAGGCTTTAAGCAGGAAACTGTTCTCACAAGAGCTTCAGAATAGTCTCGGGTATAGAATGCGACACGCCGAAAATGTGGTAAATTGAACAAGTTGGACATAAATTCTCCCAGCAGGTGATGATCGTCGATGACCAGCTCTTCCAGTGTAGTGCACTTGGAGATGGGCATAACATCACTGCCCAGATTGGTGTTGTAGCCATAATATAGCAACGTTACCTTTTTCAACGGTAGCGTACTAAAAATCTGCTTAAAGGTTGATGTATCCAAGAACTCACAGCAGACAAGATGCAACTCTTGGAGCTGATTCCAGCGACCCAAATGCTGTCCACTGCCGCCGCTTTGCAACGTGAGTTTGGTTAAGTGTGGAAATAATTCAGTCAGCAACAGAGTGTCCTCATCGGCATCCTCAAAATCACTGTGCCCGAGATCACAGTCTAGGCTATGCACGTGGGTGAACTGATATGACTTCCATGATCCCAGCAGCTTTAAATACCCTCGCTTGACTTCCAGTTCCTCCAGGGATCCACTGGATAAGCCCAGAAAATTGTTCATTTCATCAGGATGTTCCGCGAAATCTGATAAAAGCTTATCATCCAAGCGAGCCTTCTTGAGGTGACTCCAATGATAATCTACAATCCTCCGCAGACGTGTGGATGTTCGCGCAAGTGCGAGCTGATCCGATATGCTGGCTACATACTCTAGGATTTTTAGCCAGCAATCATCGTTAAGCTTCTCGAGCATTTCCATTGTGTAGAATTGTTAATTTAATATAACACGACAGCATTTGAACGACAGTCTTTTTGAATGACTCAGATCAGAATGAGTGAGATGAACACGAGTGAAACAAACTGGTCAATCGATATATCGATATTATTTGCGATACGATATTTTTGTGCGATACACACGTCGACAACAGCTGATGAAGTATTATTTAAATACTAAATGCGCTAACAGCAAATAATTGCGCGAATTTAAATAATTCATTATATATTCTTTTTTTCTATATTTATAAAGATAAGTTCGTAAATTGTGAATCGGGCTAATTTTATTTAGTAAATACATATTTATGTATTCCGAATTTTCAAGTTTTAATTCATAAGTGTTGTCAATGTTAAACTCATAAACTACAAAAATAATAGTTGTTTTTTTTATATTATATTATATTCGATGCTTAGTGCTACTATGTAATACAATTCAAAATACAACTCGATATCAGTTCGAAAATGAAAAGAAAAAGGTATCAATCAGAGTTGACGTTTAGTTACACACGTATATTATTATTATTATTAACGTTTTAATTCACGTTGCTTTTACATTATTTTCACATTATTTACATTATTTTTACATTATTTACATTATTTCTTGTTTATTATTTAATTTTTGTACATCGTTTCGCCCACAAGAATATTTGCGAAGATGATGAACGTGGAGGAAAAGAAGGACGAACGATACACGTACGTAAATACGAGTACAAAGCCGGCTTATAGCAGCAACGTGCTAAGCGGTCTGTGGTTCAACTTACGCTGCGAGGACTTGCCACAGAGCAAGACTGCTGTAGTGCCATCTGTATTGCTTGATCCGAATAAGAATGACACTGCCTGCGAGCGTCATGCAACAAACCATCAGGACGATTTCACAGTGGAAGATTTCGAGCCAATCGAGCTGTGCCGCAACTATATCGGGCGTAGGGCTAATAAATTTGGCAATTCCATGGCCCAGCGTGCTAGCTTGAAGTTTATCGATGCCGAGAAATACAAGCACAACTATATGACCATGAATACCTTGCTATACGACGTATTTCCAAAAATGATTAAAGAGAAATACAAGATTGCGTCTGAGAAATTTTCGAAACCAGCCGATATTGCTATGGCAGTGTATGCTTGGAAGCCGGATCGAATGGAACCCTTTGGAAATCAGTGTTCCGGCTTTTTTGGTGTTCCCAAGGAACCATTCTGTCCTACACCCACCGTATATAAACGAGATTATTATCCAAAATTCGTAGAGCGTTCTAAAATGATTAGAAAGAGCGACAATATAGATCGTCTAGCTTGAACGACAGCTCGAATACTTATTAATACATTTAATATTAATGCTCATTGTAAAGAAGATCATATTGTTTAATTTCCATGATGCTGGATACAATATACAGTTTTATAAAGCGCAATATATAATTAAGCTTTTAAATTTCATTTTTCATATTTCTTTGGCATGTGTTACTTATGTATGAATGTATGTATTCAGACAGTTTTCTTTTCGGTAATTTTCAAAACAGACTTGTCAGAAGTATTTATTTAGTTTCGTTTTGTGTTTTCTTTTTTTTTTGCTAAAAAGTCGAATTTATCATGGAATCGATGGCCCATCAGCCGTATAGCAAGCAGGTGCTTGTTGGAAATTGGTTCGATCGTCGCTTCGTCAACGACGGAAAGAGCAGCGGCATTTTGCCGGGCCTGAGTCCGCCAGAAGGTTGCGAACACCATCGCACGCTCAACGAGGACAGCTACAACGGTATTGCCTACAAGGGAGAGGCCCCAAACAACACCTTCGGGGAGCAACGTCTTATGCGTCTGCGCAACTTCGCTGCGGCTACGAAATCGAATGTGAAGCTAATGGATAGCCTGGAACTATGCAACAACTTTACAACCACAAATACATTGCTCTACGATTGGCTTCCCCATCAGCGGAAGGAACTTCTTAAAACACTATCTCTAGATGGGCCACCAAAGCGACTGCCGCAACTGGATCTGTTGCAGTTCTATGGCAACATGACAAGGACGGACAACTATGCCCAGCGCATGAAATGTGAAATGGAGCTGGACAGGCTGAATAACATGAGGAGCACATACAGTACATCTTTTAGAAAGTATAATTATGATTAGTTACCTGTAAATTCAGTTAAATGATCAATAACTATGTCGGGGGTGACACAATACAGTTGCGAAGCTAGCCAAAGTGTCGTTCATGACTAGCCTCACAACTGTCTTATGGCATCCAATCAGAAATGAACTAGCTGGCATTTTCAATTACTGAGTGAAACACAGGGGTTTTTTTTTTATATTACAAGATTCAATTTATTTCATTTTTCCTTTTTCTTGTATAATAATATAAGTTTGTTTTTGTCGTAATTTAAGTAGTTCCTATGTTTTATTTTGAATGCCAGAAATTCATTGTAGTTTCATTTTATCATTATTTTTTATTCATTATTATTACTTTAATTTTTTTTTTTGGTTGCACATGCCGTGGCATTAGCTTAGCCTTTTTTTTGTTTTTGGAATTTATCTTTTGAAATTAGTAGGTCGACTAGACGTTAGACAATATGTTCGCATCTGCTTTTGCCATGGTTTATACTCGTATAATATATATTTGCTTTAAATATTAATAATTATTACAAAAAGTAAAACTTGACGACATTAAACTAGACGACGTTTCGCATGTATTATTATTTTGACTCGCTTAAATATGTTTTCCATAGTTGTGTGTGATTTTTCTTTTATTTTTTTGGTTTTTAATCTTTTTTTGGATTTTCGTGTTTTAAAATCGCATATTGGAGTAATTTTTGGACAATTTTGACTGCCTTGAAATTGATTTGTTTACTTTGGCTGACGATTACATTATTAAAATTATGCTTAAAATCTAAACCAATGAAAAGTTGGGCGTTGTGGGTATCAGTGTTGTTAGTGTTAGTAAGGTGGTCTGTATTTGTTCCAGTGTTTGTGTTCTGTGTGTGTATGTTCGCATGTGTGTGTGTGACAGAGCTGCCTGTTGTGGTGGGAGTGGGGATCGTGTCTTGTGTTTATGAGAAAAGTGTGTGCTGATTATATGCTCATATATGTTAGTGTATAAGTAGCTTGATTTTCGATTTGGTTTTTGGTTTTTGCTTACAACAATTAAAATTTTGAATTTCTGTCTCTCTTTTAGTATATTTCCGTTGTCTTTCTCGGAGTTTTGGTTATTATTACTTGCATACTCGTTCATTCGCATTCATGTAATGATGTGTATTTAATTTTCATCCAGTTTCAAAATTGATAAATATTCTCCTTTTCATTTCGTTTTTCGCTTACCATAATTTAGTATTAGTTTTAATTTTAATACCTAAAGTATTTTACCTTTTAGTACATATTACTTAAATGTTGCTGAAATTTTTATTTTATATTTTTGTTTTTCTCTTTATGCTTCCATAATTAAAAATGATGCTTAAACATTTGGCTTAGGTGTAAATTTTGTTTTTTTCTTGCTCCAAAAATGTAATTTAATGTAAATTGTAGTTGCCATTTTTTTTATAATTTTCGAATTGCCGAGAGTTTTTTGTTTGTTTTAGCCGAGAGCTTTTGTTTTGGAATAGGCCGAGAGTGGTTTTGTTTTCTTTTTCATCTTTTCTTTTTATGTTGTTTAGCGTTTTTGTTTTTACTTTTCGCCTTTGGGTCAAGTCATCATTTTTATTTAGTTTTTCATTTCTTTTTGACATCTAAAGTATCATTACAGTTGCCCTTCATCGTTACCAAAGTTTCCTTGACGATCCCCGCATATTGTAGGATATAATTTTGTATTTTAATTTTCTCTCTTTGTCTTCTCTAAAGAGATCATTTATGCCATTGCATTTTATTTAAATCCAGCCAAAATCTAGTTAAATTATGCAAATTGCTTATCGTGTATTCATTTTTCTTTTTTATATAATAATAGCCACAAATATTTATTAAAACTTGAGTTTCGAACTTGCTTGCCAGTTGTGTGGTTAGTTTTGAAATTTTCCGTTGGTTTTTTTTTTTGTTTTGTTTGTTTTATTGATGTTGTGTGCAAAGAACAAATAGAAAATTTGATATGAAAAATATAAAATTGGTTTAGATTGAAAATCAGAGGAAAACAAAAGAGAATTGAATTAATAAAAAACAAAATTGTTGATTTTTGACAATTCTTGTAGCCAGTTTTATTGCTTTTCATGTGCATTTTTTTATTTTTTTCTTTATTGCTTATTCCAATTGTATTTATTATGTTCTTTTTTTTACCAGTAAAGTGAGATTTTTTAGGTTGTCTCTTGTAATATAAAAAGGTTTTTTTATATATTTTGCTTTCATTTGTTGTCGTTTGTTTGGCTCATATATATTATTTGATTCTCATATGATTTGAATATAAATTATACAAATTCATACTTAAAAAATGTTTAACAATCGTTTTAGCTATTGTTAGTTTTGCTTCATTAAAAAATATATGTATATATGCAATATATATATATATATATATATATATATATATATATATATATATATATATGAGTGTGTGGTTTTGTTTTTTGTTTTTAGTTCTCTCTGCATTTGTATATTCAACTTCGATTTATTACACGCTTTTGATTTCGCTTCGGGTTTGCACAATACACCAATTATGTAGATAATATTTTTAAGTTACATTCTCATTAAATTCTTGCGCTTTTTTGTCTATTGCTTTGGCTGTATCTGTATAAAACTGTTCAATAAGAATAAAAATGTATTGTTTATTGTACTATGGTTGCTTTGTTTGCGGTATATGTTGCATTTGTTTGTTGTTTGTTTTCTTCGTATGCTTGTTGTATATAAATCAAAAGATTCGTTTGGTTTATTGTTGGTTGTAAGTCAGTTTCACTTGCTATCAGGCTATGGCGACTGTACCAGGTACCACTCATTGCTACTGCGGCACCTGTTCAGCTTTTATCACTATTGCTTTGTTTGTTTTGAATTGATTCGTGGTTTCCGGTTACGTACAACAAATCGAACGCATATTATTTCTCACTTTCTGATAAAAAAACATTAGGGATAACAGAGTAAGGAAAGAATATACATATAATATGTGGATAAGGTTGTGGGTGTCACTGTTTACAGTAAGCGGATATGTTGCGATTGTTTAACTGAAGAATTGACTCTCAGGTGCGGAGTCTTCACTGGTTTTCTAGTTAGTTCGCATAGTTGGAACTTAAGATTTAGCTATGTACTTGTATTCATTTTTTTGATGTTTGTACAGAACGAGAATAATAAATAATTGATTTACTTACTTCGGTACTATTGCAGCTTTGTTTCTGGTTTTTTATACGCGTAATAATTATAATATGTGAGCTTATGTACAGTTTCATTTGCAGTTACAGTTACAGTTAGTTTTATAGTAATGAGAATTATAATAATAATAATAATCGTAATAATAATCGTAGTTATATGTTTAATGAGCTCAGGCTGAACCAAAAATCAAATTTCCTGCTATTGTTCTTGTTGCTGCTCAGCTATTTCTATGGTTATTACGTGGTATCCCTGTCAATTGTTCATAATAATTACAAATTACAAACTGCACTATTCAATTGAAAACATATGTATGCGTGCGTGTGCTGTACTCATCATACTATTTATGTTAAATCTTTAAACAAAATACCAACTTAACAAATTCAGTGTGATCGGTTCGGTTCCGTTCGGTTCATTCCGACATCTTCTATTGTTATCTGTTCTGCTTTATAACTATTTCGTAGAACTTAATTATGGTTTATGATTTATGCACATAAGCGAGCGCAAGTTTTAAAAATATTTGTTTGCATATTTTTTCTCATTATTCTTTTTTCTTTTTTCAATATTCTCTCTGTCTATTTCTCACTTAACACTTAGTCAAATATTATTATTTATGGGGGCTTTCGTTTAAGTAAATGTTACTATAATTGAGTTTATTTTTTCGTATTTTGACTTTTGCTATTTTTTTGTTCTTGTTGTTGTTGTTGTTGCTCTTGTTGTTGTTTGTATTTCCTTAGCTTGATTTAACTATTTGCTCTGCTGATGCTGATACTATTTCCTGATTGTAAAAAATTCTGTAAAATATTTTCGGTACTATTTCTCATTTGGTTTGTGTTGCAAAAACAACAATTGCTTCGTACAAGTATAATATAAATAAATCGTTTGATCATTTGATTACTTCTTGACTTCTTTACTTTCCATTATATCGTAAACTTTACTCTTGTTCTATGGGCACATTGTGTGTATTGCAAAAAGTTTTACTATGGTATTAAATGTATTATTACATTATCGCTTGACTCTCGTGGGAGGGGGCTGGGCTCCGGGGCTCTGTTCATACAAATACAAATATGTATAAATGTATGTACATTTGTATGTATATTGGCTTTATATAGGAACTCGAAATCATTTGTTGATTTGGCAATACACGAAACGAACAGAAAACTCAAGTTTCGCTTCAAAACTCAATCGATATAAACATTAATCTATTAATAAGTTCAAATCCGAGGTAGAATATTGACTTCTCTCCGATTCTATACTGAAATTACTGTTCTGCTATGGCTTTCATTTAGTATCTGGTTTATAAGTTTTATAAGTATCTTGGTTTTGTATTGTTTCTGTTCTTCTTCTCCTTCTTTCTTTGTTCTTCGCTGAACTCATTTATCTGATCTGTACAATTCTATGCTACATTTAAGTAATGAGGAACCATATTTTGATTGTTGCACGAAATGATAAACATGAATAAATAAATGAATGAACAAATTAAAGTTTAAACTGACAAACTAGAGGTTGCTAACTATGTATATAAGCCCAGGGTTGTCAAGTTACCATAATATCTGTCAACTTTTTGCAATATTTTCATTTGGTTTTTGTATTTTGTATTCATTAAGAACTAACGAGGCTATTGTTGTTGTTGTTTGTTGTTGCATGTTGTTGTTGTATTCATTGTTACAGTTAAATAAAAACAATTGGTTTTCATTTTCCACATATGCTATATGTTTGTATATATAGTATCCATATATCATTCGCTGCTATTTTACAATTAATTCTCAGTACGGTTCTATTATCGCTGGCTGTGGTGTTGTCTCAATGTTGTTTAATCTTTACGTCAAATATAAGTATATATCTACTGTATATATATGTATATAAATACACGTACATATATATATATATAGAGAGCGAGAGTATGTATTAAATACGTTAAAAAATATAATACACCATACATATAATATAAGAGATTAGGTATTGCAAGCATGCTATAAAGTATGCTATAATTCTTCATTAGTGCGCGCACACATACATACAGCGTATAGTGTATGGTTCGCGTTATTTTAATGTATATATTCAAATTTATTCTTCTTGTTGTTGTTCTTGTTCTTGTTGCTGTTCTTGTTGTTGTTTTTGTTGATATTTGAGAATTCAACTAAAAATCGTTTCGAATTAAATGCATCAAATCAAACAGCTTTTCATGGGCTTATCAGATCAGGTCCGATCAGATCATTATTATATATTATTGAGTTATGTTATACACAAGTGTTAATGGTATTATTTCAGTTTCTCATTAAATTAATGCTTACCGTTGCTATTTCAATGTTGATTTACCTATTACTTATATATTTCTCTTACTGTTTTGTTGTCTTGCTTCAAGTTCTATTTTATCTTGTTTCTTGTTTCTTGTTGCTTGATGATGGTTCACTTAAAAACTATTATCACTATTGCAGAAAGCGAAAGCGGCTGTACTCAATTCTATGAGTTAAAATGGTTAGATGGCATATGGATAGCGCAGAGTTATCCATATGCCATCGTACCATATCAACTATAGTTGTTACTTCATTGTTGTTGGTTTGTAATTGTATTTGTTTTTACTGTAGGCATTTACTATGAATTTACTTTTGAGATTGGGTTGTCTGGACTTGTAAGCCGGAAGTGAACTATTCTGTGGGGAGTTTTTTGCTCGTTTTTCTTTGTATGTTCAAATATAATATGGAAACTTTTCATTTATCATAATATTCATGTTTAGTTCTGTTTTTCATTTTCGCGTTATCATTATTATTTCCAGTTTTCATTTTAAGAAGAAAGGAGATTTTTAAATTTTTTCATCGTTTTTCTTTTTTGTCATTTTTCGATTTGCTCAAGGTTTCGATTTGCCAAGTGGATTTATATTTTTGCATTGTCATTTCCATGCCTTTGTGACGTGTGTGTGTGTGTGTGTTAGTGTGTGTAAGTGTTCGGGTTGTATATGCACTATAATGGATGCTTTATTGAGACTGCAATTAAAATTTCTGCTATAAAAATTACTTGTATTTGTACTCTTGGTTATTTAAATTGGGCTATTGTTGGTTGTTAGGTATGCTTGTAACTTTGTGTGTTGCTATAGCAGATGCTGATCTGACGATGATCCTCAATGATCGATGCTCTGCACTATGTTCTAGTTTATCATTAACTATTTTCACTTCTGGCTTCTCTGTTTATCTTCCCCTCTCTGTCACTTTCTCTGTTTCTGTATGTTTTGTATTCGGGATTGGTTCTTAAACTAGTATATTCTAGCCCCATTGTCTGTCTAGGCTGTGTGTTTGTCATATTTCTTCTTGACCTGATTGATTCTCCCCTGGAGTCTCTATCTCTAGGTTTTGTCATAGCCGGTAGTACTTTGTTTTTGCTTTTCATATCTTAAAACCTCTTTCGTTATCTTTTCCCTTTGAATTCCACTGTAGCAGCTGGTTCAGAACTTCTTCTTTTTCTTTGTTTTCGCTCTATAAAATTTTGGTTTGCAACTACAAACTAAAAATGTCAATGAATAAATGATAAATTAATAAAGTAATGGAGAAAAACTTAAGTGAGCAGATCTTCTCCGTCTGCTTGAGTAATTTGTGAAAATGGAGCCTTTTTTTGTTGAAAATTTTGATTAGTATTTTTGTTGTTTTTCTTTTGTTTTTATACATTTTTTAGCGCCTAAATTTATGTTGTTTTCGTTTTGATTAACGGTATGTGTTTAAATTTCGTTTATATGCCTAAAATTTTACAAAAGTTTTATGCATTCGTATTTTTGTTTTTTGTTTTTCCTTTTTTTGGTTTTGCATTTATCACAGCGACATTCAGTCTAAATTTTGCTTTTATTGGAATTATAGCATAATTTGCCATAATTGATATAAATATTTATAGTAGATATTCATTTTAGTTAACTAAAACTAAACATAATTTTGATTTAAAGCCAAAAGGTGTTTGTTCTTTGTTTTTGTTCGATTTCAATTTCGATTTCGATTTCATTTAAAGCCAAAAAGAATTGTTAAAAATTTTGTCTAAAAAGGCCTAAACGTAGTTTTGTAGTACATATACATATATTTATAGCAAATCATGCTCTTTCCTGGAATTCACTGATCTAATTCCAATAAAAGCCTCCATATTGGATATCGTATAATTTGTTGTTGTTCTGGTTGTTCTAGTTGTTGTTCTTCATGTTGTTGTTGTTGTTGTTATGTTGCAAAACATGCAATTTATGTTTTCTTTTTCTCAATGTGCCTAAAAAGTGTTCATTTAAAATTTTGACTAATTTTAATAAAATTTTTACAATGCCAAACAATTTATCAATTTTCATTTTTAAACTATTTATATAAAACCTTTGCACGTAATTTTGTTTTGTTCATTAATTTTGTTTTCATTTGTTTGCCCAAAAGTTCACTATTTACAGATATCGTTATCCCATTTTGGTTGCCGAAAAGGGGGTGTTCGTTTTATAAACTGAGCCTATCACAAAAATCAGACGCCTTGCCCCAGCCGAAAATGATCCTGGTAAATGCCAAAAGATGTTTTCGAGAGTCTAAAAGGATACTCCATGCACAAATTAGGAAATCTTTGATTTATGTACGAAAGAACGAAAAATATAAATAATAATTTATGTAATTATTGGTCGGTTTATTAAAAATGATTAAATAATATATATACGGTTGTATAATATATATATATATTATATATGCAAACATAATATTACAAAATAAACTAAAACAGTTAAAACAAATCAAATCAATGCTTCGTAAATTTGATTCCGAATTTCAAAGACTTATCGCATATAAATCTACATAATAATAGTTATAGATAAATATTAAATAATGAGTAGATTACTTGCAAAATGGGGAACGACTTTGTCGTTAACTAAATTAAATAATTAATTCTGTTCTATTCATTGCTGATCTGTTCTTTCTTTTGTTGTTGTTGTAGGAAACATACATACATACGATATACGATGCTATTCAGTTAAATAACAATTATAAATGCTTTGACGGTACATTGGAAAATTTGAATAAGAAACTAAATGTTGATATTGTTGATTTTTCAGAAATTATCCACACAGAAGATTTGATTTTTAGATTTGTTTTTAACAATGTTTCGAGTGCATCTCTGACTATTGTTCATATTTTTCTTATGGCACTTGAAGAGTCACATCTGAATTTAATCTTTTGCTATTTGTATATGGTAAACATCTTGCGGGGGTATTGGTAGGTATTGTTGGACTATGTTTTGTTGTGGTTCTGCCTACGTGTGGATATACTTTGATTAATCATTCAGATTTAAAGATAGATGAATATAGGTAGATATAACTAATTAATATATATAAAACTCAACATAAATTACACACAAACAATTAGGGAAGACAACAAATGTTTGTTTCAAATCAATTTACAACTTATGACATACGATTTTTGCATAATTCTTCAATTGCATATTTAGGTATTTATTTAAACTTTAAAAGTATAATTAAAAAAATCACATCTCAACAGAAATTAGAAAAATGTTTCGCTAGCTTGTGATACGAGTAATATAATTCAAATATAAAACTAATAGGTAAAAATTATGTATATGCACGTATATGTATATATATCATATCAAATCAAGATTCAAATACTACAATGCATAGATAGTACAACTGAAAAATTAGAAAGGTTTATTAAATTAATTAGCTGCTGTCTGTTTGCCGAAATACATTTTGTTATGTTTCTATACATATAAATGAAAACATAATGATAGCTTAGCGCAACGTCTACGCCTTCGAAACATCATACAACATACATCCCATACATTCCCCTCTACCCTATTATCACCCTTTACCTATCGAACCTGTAAACCCTTCTATTAGCAGTCTCCCCCCGCCCTTCCCCCTTTCCATCTACCTGTTACATTGCATTCTAATCTTCTCTCTTTCTCTCTCTCTCTCACTCTTGTACGCCTAAAAATCGTATAACTCGATGAAAAATTCATTATAAATACGTTTAAGTTTAAAGTGTAGGTTCCTTAAGCGAAAAATTATTAGAAGGAATCGTATAACGTTGTGTTCTCTGCTTGATTTTCTCACAAAAATCTTCCTTGTTTATGTGTTTTTTGAATAAAAGGAGTTTAGAGTCCTTTTCGAAAAGACTAGTACTCGTCCTCGATCCTGCTTGGGGTTTCATCATGTAACTTTGAAGCATAAACTCCATGTGAATTTGATATATCGTAGTTCACAATAATCTTCTTCAAATTCTTCGCTTTAAGGTTGCATGATTAGTTTTCTTTCAAAAGAATTTCGTCGAACTTATCGAAACTATTAGAAACTTACAAAATATGGTTGTTTAGTTATACGAGTACATATGTATGTAGTTCTCATCGCGATCTGAATAATTTGTTAAGTATATTTAACTTATTTGCCATATATACTTAAAGAGTGGGCGTGGCTTGGTTTTTAGAGTTTGTTGAATCCCTTTCCTTTTCCGGTTTGCCAATGAGAGCGTGAACTTCGTTTACTGATGACATCATAGAGATCCGAATATCGAGTGTATGTGTGGGTGTATGGGTATCGCATGCGACAATGTGGCCGGAGGTGGCGGTGGAGGTGCCCCCACACCCCCATTGGGCGTGGCAGTTAACGCATGTCCCGCATGCGGATGCGGCACCGATGTCGGCGGCGGCGGTGGCAATGTTATCGATAACGTGACCGTTTGTGGTGCCGCCACCGTGGAGGTGTGTGTTGACGGAGGCGTGACTGTTGCATGATGCGCCGCCGATGCTGCTACCAAAGAAGATTGTGGCGGCGGCGGCGGCTGATGATGATTTGCTGATGTTGCCGTTACCGGCTGCTGTTGCTGTTGCTGCTGCTGCTGTTGTTGTTGTTGTGCTCCAGCTGCTGCAGTGGTGGGATGTCACTGGGCCACCACAGAAGTGGCCGCATTCTGTTGCACAACAACGCCCGGCGCCACCGCATTCGCAACAGTTACGGTAACCGGCGGCGTGGGCCCACCATTGGCATGCGCCGCACTCGGCTGCTGTTGCTGCTGCTGCTGGGCATGGAAGGGATGCTGGAAGGGCGGGCCATAGCATTGTGGGAAGTACAGTTCGTTCTTAACGACCGACTGCTGTGCAACGACCGCTGCGGCAGCCACATTGGCCGCCATGCTGCGCACCGGCAAGATGTTCGCCTTGTTGTCCACAGCGGCAGGATTGTTGTTGTTGAGGAACTGCTGTGCGGCCAAGCTCTTGACGTCGTTCATCAGATGATTGGCAACGACGGCTGCCGAGGCAGCTGCCTGTTGCTGTTGCTGCTGCACCTGCTGTTGCACTTGCTGCTGCTGTTGTTGCACCTGTTGTTGTTGCTGCTGCTGCTGTTGCTGCTGCTGTTGCTGCTGTTGCTGCTGTTGCTGTTGCTGCTGCCGCCGCACTTTTGTGCTGTTGGGGTTCATGTGGTTATCGATGTGCTTCGTCACCTCATTCTCCGTGGCGAAGCGTCGCCGGCAGTTGGGCATGGGGCAGCAGAACGGACGATCACCCTGACAACAAACAGACGAGACACGTACAGTAGATTAGAAATACATTTATTCACAGCGAGTTGACAGATAAACTAAAGCTCGGGCCTCGGCTAGGCTACAACTACCTGGTGGGTGCGTGTGTGCTGATCCAGAATCGCCTTCTGTCTGAAATCCTTTCCGCATTGGCCGCACTTGTACGGTTTCTCCCCGGTGTGAATGCGCAAGTGCTGAAAGAGAGCGAAGAGAAATACTTAAACATCAGAATACTTTCCAGATATATGCTGGCAATAAATGAATAAAGTATATACATATATACATATATATAATACACTCTCTGCAAGACAATTTTAAATATTCATAAATACATCAAAATTTTTGAATCGAGATTAGCATAAGTTATTTTTAAATGAGAGGCAACAACAACTGTTGATAACGTAAAAAATTCCCGATTATATTAATGCGCAGGGCGAGATCGGTTCAACCCTTACATCAGCATCCATCTTATCAGCCCTCTCAGGCCTCTCCCAGGGCATGTCATATGAGCTATAAATGCCGGAAAACGGTGTTCAACAGACCATTTTACGTTGTAATTCAGTGGGAAACTCTTTATATTGTTCTAGTTGCTTTAAAGTATCGCACTGAAATGAAACTGTGTGTTCCCCTGCTCTGCCTGGCCCTGCTGCAGGCCTCGATTGGACATGCTGAGGAATCTGAATCCGATCAGGTAAGAAGAAGAACATCAGAATGATAACCCAAAGTTAACCATTTCGAAATGTTTGTTTTGTTAACAGTCTTGTCACGAGTCTCGTCAAAAGGATGAAGAGTGTGGCATGTATGCACACCATATAATCAAGCCAATGATGTCTTACTTTGATCAGGCTAATCAGTTGCTAGACAAAAATAATGCAGTAGTAGAAATAAAGAATTCCCGAATAAGTGAACTGGCAGAAGAAGTAAATCGACTTCGAGTGGAAAGTGCAAGCTGCACATCCAAGGATAAAATTATAAGGTTACATGAAGAGAAGGACCAAACTAATGTAGATTTAATAAAATCGTTGAAGCAACAGATGTCTAACCAATGTGAGAAACAGAATATTGATTTGAAGTCTAACACTGAAGAATTGAAAACATGTGAAAAAGAATTGCAGAATCAAAAGGAAATTATTATTGCTAAAGACCAAAAAATTCAGCAATTGCAAATGGAATCTAAAGACACCAAACAGAGAGATAGTTGCATTAGTAAAGGTTCGCCAGGGGTGCACAGTGTCACCGTTTCAAATAATTCTACCTTTGATGTATTATGCAACTTTGATATTTCGGGCGGAGGATGGACCGTCATACAACAGAGAATACGTGGTGGTGTGGACTTCAACAGAGATTGGTCCACATATCAAAAGGGTTTTGGATTATTCTGGAATGGTGACTTCTTTCTCGGCCTCGAGAAGATACATCTACTAACCAGCGATCAACCCCACGAACTTTATATTCACATGCAACGATTCGATGGCACCACCTTCCATGCCAGATACGATGAGTTCGCCATATCAGGTGAAGAGGATCAATACAAAATTACCGAATTAGGTGGATTCTCTGGTAGTATTGGTACTACAGACGAAATGAGGGACCACAAAAACTTCAAATTCTCGACATTCGATCGGGAATACGACGTTGACAAGAATCTTAATTGTGCAAAGTATCACAAAGCTGGCTGGTGGTACAACTGGTGTGCTCAATGGTAAGTCTATTTTGTTTTTAAATCTTTGTATTTATATTGACAAAATTACTTGCTTTACAGCAACTTAAACGGAATATACTTTAAAACAGAAACTAGAACCCACGAAGGCAATTACTGGAGTTGGCATGATTACAAGTCACTGAAACAAGTCAGAATGATGATACGACCCAAGTCGCTCTAAATATAACAATTAAATTCATTTAAAATTGTCCAAACATTTATTTGCAATGTTCCTTCTCCAGTTTTCAATGAGTAAATAAATAAAAGAGAAATGTTTAATTTAAGTTTTATCTTATTTTGCTTCCTGTGCAGCTAATGATAAATAATTCAAAATTTCGGAAGATACCCTGTCCTATTATTCCCGACAACCAACACAAACGTATTTGGCATACGCGACGTATGAAAATACTTTACTTAATATGTTGTATGGGTTGCTGATCAGCTTCAGCTGCGGTGAAGGCAAGCGAGCCCGACAATAAGATACCCTACGCCCAATTTCCGAATGACAAATCAAAGTGTTAAATCTTGGCTTTATACATGACTACTATCGTTTTGCGTTGGCTGTGCCATCTAGAATTTGGGGTCCGTGACATACAGTTAAATAAAGTATACCCCAATGGAAAAATAAAGGGTATAATAATGGAATTATGCACAAAACTGTTGAATTGGGAAACAACTTAGACTCAACATAAAAGCAAGTCGCGAATAGCCACTAATGTTGATAATAAGCATAGTCCGATTACGTCAGCATCCGCCTTATCAGCCCAAACCATTCTCACAGTACGTGGTATAAGCTGTGAAAACGGAAGTCTGCGAGTCATTGTGAGTTTGAGTCTTGTGCGAAACGGAATATTTAGTAATTTGTGTACCGCGAATTAACCGAAGAGAAATGCGACTGTTCACTGTTGTACTTCTCTGGCTGAGCCTACTACAAGCCTCGAAAGGCAATGACGAAACTGAATCAAATCAGGTAAGAAGGAAATCTTTGAGTGATATTAGAATGACATAATAAAGTGACCAATCGAATATGTTTGTGTTTTGTATACCCGACAACTGAAGGAAGAGTGTGGGATATCTACTCCACAAGTACTAAAACTAATGCAGGATCACTTCTATGAAATGCAACAGAATATCATCGACAAGTATGATAAAGAAATAAAAAGAAAGAAGCTCGAAATTACACAACTTCAAATTAAAGCTGGCAGTTGCACTGAGAAGGACAACATTATAAATATACATGAAACCAACAACAAGTTTTTGAGAAATCAATTCGAGCTTTTAATAAATGCAATGGAAGAACAAACGAATAATCTGTGTGAAAAAGAAATTGAAGAGATTTCAAAACATAAAAAGAGTATCAAATTAGAAACTGATAAAGTGAAAGAATGTGAATCGCAACTGAAAATCAACAATGAAACGATAATTGACAAATCAAAAGAAATCGAAACTATGACTCAGGAGATCAACCTCTTGAGAAACTCGACAAACAAGCAAAGTAAAGAGATCATCGAACTAAAAGCAGAGGCCAACGCAAAATCGGAAAAACTTCCAGAATGTGAAACGGAATTTAAGAAGTCAGCTAGTGAATTAAAAGATATCAAAGAGAACAATGCAAATAATCTCCAAGCTAAAAATCTACTGCAGGTGCATAATGTTACTCTTCGCGATGCCTTAACTTTTGAGGTACTTTTAAACTCGGATATAGATTATCCTGAATGGACCGTAATACAACAGCGGATTAATGGTGGAGTTGACTTCAATAGGAATTGGACCGAATACAAGAATGGTTTTGGCGACTTCTGGGACGGCGACTTCTTTCTCGGCCTCGAAAAGATACATAGATTAACTACAGAGAAACCCCACGAACTTTATATTCACATGCAAAGATTCAATGGTACCACCTTCTTTGCCAGATACGATGAGTTCACCATTTCGGGTGAAGTGGATCAATACAGATTAACCCAATTGGGTAGATTCTCTGGAAGTGATGGTACTACAGACCAAATGCGGTGGAACAAAAACTGTAAATTCTCGACATTTGATCGGGACAACGACAATTGGTTGTATAATTGCGTAGAGTATCATGAAGGTGGCTGGTGGTATAACGCATGTTCCGGAAGGTAAGCATCATTTTGATAACTTACGGCTAAAGGCTTCGAATTTTTGTTTAATCCGGTTTCTTTTAAACAGCTTTCTGAATGGAGAATACTTTACAAGTGAGAAAACGTTTACTAACCAATGTATTTTTTGGGGTTTGCAAAATATGCATTCATTGAAACAAGTAAGGATGATGATCCGGCAGAAAGGTGTTTGAAAATACTACAATAGAATTCAAATGTTACGCACTTATCAAAAAGTTACTCAAGTTACGAACTTAAAACGTATAATTTCACAGCGTTTCTTGCTTTATTTTTGCAATCAGATGGAAGAAACTAAGGATTACTTTTAGATGCCCCCTCTTAGTCTATTCTATAGGTTGACTAGATCTTCGACTATTGTATTTTCAAGGGCTTATGTGTTAACTCACCTGATTGAGAATGGTTCGCTGGCGGAAGAAGCGCGGACAGTACATGCAGCCGAAGGGCTTTTCGTTCGTGTGGATTCTCAGATGCTGCGTGAGATGGGACTGCTGGCGGAATCGCTTTCCACACTCGGGACAGGGATAAGGTCGCGATTCGATGTGTATGCAGCCATGCTGGAGCAGGGTTGTCTTCTGTTTGAACTCCTTGTCGCAGATGGGGCAGCGCACGTAGAGAGGCATGTTGGCGGGTCGCACTCCAATGTGCTGCAGTACCTCGGGTAGAATTTTTTGACCTGCTGGTAGGCGGTAGAATTATAAGTTGAACTTATAAGAATGATACCAAAGGGAAAGCTCTGCGGGCTCTCATTCATTCGCTCTTACCCTTGCCATCCTTAAAGTACGAGGGATAATGCATGCCGCCGCTGCCATCGGGGGTACCTTGTGAATCGTCATCATGATAGCCTCCACCACCACCACCACCACCAACAGAGCCACCTACACCGCCGCCACCGCCACCACCACCAGGGCCTCCAGCGCCGGCAACTATGGCAATGTCGCCCTTCGAATCCTGTTCCTCGCCTGGAAACGGTACGTCCGAGGGCCACAGGGTCGGATGGGGGCCATTCTTGAAGATGAGATGCGGTGAGACATCTGTTCGGGGGACGTGTTGTTCCGCAGTCGCAGCAGGGTGCACATGAAAATAATCAAGCCAGAAATTGCCACTGTTAGCAGCGCTTAAATTTGGCTTCAAGCCATTTTCGATCTTAACGCATAGGTCACCTAACATCATCTGAACTAGAGAGCTATACTATATGTATGTAATGTTGTATCTATGGCTTCCTTTTATCCTCTCTTTCCTATTCGGTTTGCGATTTAACACTTTCTTTTGGCTTGTTGACTTCTTGAACCTCATAAACGGAATAAACTTTTCAATTTTAACAATTCTTTTTTTTTTCTCTCGATTCTTTTGACTTTTGCTTTGCCTGTTTTTTTTTCAGCATTTCTGATTTATTTTGAACAGTTTCTGGCATGTCGATATATATCATCACACGATATCCGACTAATCGTATATCATATATATATTCTCAGGAAGTCAACAATCTTTTGCCATTTCGAGTAGGTTAAAAAGGAGACATCGATACACTTCAATGCATATGTATATAGAAGTTATTTTTGAATTTAGGCCAAAATATCGCTCAATTATCGATTGTCGATAGAATTTTGCAAGGGATTTGCATTGTTGCAAATGTTGTTGGTCGAAAAGGTTTAGCTAAATTTGAATTGATCTGAACAGATCGTTTGGGGTCGAATAGCTGAGGCCCTAAACCAAAACAGCGATAGTCGATGTGCACATGTTATCGATATTAGTGCAATCGCTACTATCGCTATCGCTTTGGCTGTAGCTAACGGTAATGTTTGATTTGTTAACTGTCGCTCGCCTTGGTGGGTGCGCACATGCTGATTGAGGATGGCCTTCTGGCGAAAGTGCTTGCCGCACTCGGGGCAGGCGAAGGGCTTCTCACCCGAATGGATGCGTATGTGCTGATTGAGTATCGCCCGCTGCCGGAAGCTGCGCGAGCAGTACGGGCAGGTGAATGGCTTTTCGTTCGCATGGATGCGCAAATGCTGCGTCAGATGCGATTGCTGGCGGAATCGTTTGCCGCACTCGGAGCACGGAAATGGCCTCGCATCCGTGTGTATCCGATCGTGCTGCAGCAGCGTGCTCTTCTGCTTGAAATCCTTGCCGCAGGTGAGGCACTTGAACAGCCGCAGATCGCTGTGCGGTTTATTCTTATGCGGACGTCCTGGTCCCGTGCGTCCACTCGTTCCTGTTCCCGTTACCGTCGCACCGCCGCCTCCAGCTGCAGCGCCGCCACCCGATGTGGCACCATCATTGCCGCCGCCTCCATTCGCTGGGCCACCATTCTGTGGCGCCCCATTCGATTGCTGCTGCTGCTGTTGCTGTTGTTGCTGCTGCTGCTGCTGTTGTCCCTGTCCTGGCAGCAGTTCGGGCAGCGCATACGACTCGCCTCCATTCTGCTCCATGGGCAGTACACCCTTGTTGAGATAGTGCAGTGGCGGGAATCCTGGTGGCGCCAGCATGCCGCCCTGCGGTCCTGCCCCATGGCCACGCGGCGCATAGTAGTCTGGTGTCTGGAAGCCATTGCTTGGATCACCCTGTGGCTGGCCGCCGCCGCCACCGCTGCCGTTCTGCTGCACATGCGGACCATCGCTGCCGCCGTTCGTGGGCGCGTGCTGTGGCTCGTTGCTGCTTTGGTTTGGATTTGGCGCGGAGTTCTGTTGATTGGCAAGCTACAGACGGGAGGGGGTGGGAGAGAGTGTAGTTAGTATACCTGATCTATACCCTGTAATATGTTATGCACTCACCTGATTCATGGCATCCTCGTCGGCATTGCCATTGGCCCGCTGCTGCTGCTGCTGCACCGGATACGGACTCGACGAAGGCGACACTTGCTGCTGCCGTCCATCGCCGCTGCCATTGTCCCTGGGCTCCTGGCCACCGGGCGGACTCTGCGGCTGACCCGCAGCTGCTGCCGCCGCTGCTGCCTGCGCAGCGACTGTGGCGTTTTGCTGCTGTTGCTGTTGCTGCTGTTGTTGTTGCTGCTGTTGTTGTTGCTGCTGCTGCTGTGCGCTGAGGTGCTGCTGCGCCTGCTGCTGTATGTTGGGATACATGTCGCTGCCCCATTGAGCGGCACTGGCACCGATGGCACCAGCATTGCGCTCCGCATCCTGCGAGTCCTTGTACAACACATACGGCTGGCCCGTGTCCTGTGTGATGCAGTACATGATCTGGCGGGGAACCTTCAGACCGGCTGCAATGCACGCCGCGAAGGAGGCCGAGAAATTTATGGCCATTTTAGCTGCTTGTTGTTGTTGCTGCTGTTGTTACTTGTGGTTGTTGCTGTTGTTTTTGTTGTTATTGTTGTTGTTGTTGCTGTTGTTGCTGCTGCTTGATGTAGCTCTTTTCTTTGTGTCTTTTTCTGCTTCTCTCCTTATTGAATTTTGTTGCACATTTTTGAAGTGTTTTGCTATGTGTGCCTTTTATTTTTTTTTTTTTAATTTTTTGATTTTGTTTCTTGTTTCTTCTTGTTGCTATGCGTGTTTCATTTGTTTCGCTTCATCTTTCGCTTTGTTTTAACATTTGCGAATATGTTTCTTCAAGTTCTTTGTTGGATTTCCTTTCTTTGCAAATGTTTTCTATTCTGCCTTTCTTGCCCAAATTGATGAAGGATCTACCTCACATTGCTGTGCGAATATCGCAACGTATTCTTTGCATTTCTGGGCATGGGGAAGTTCTGGGAGTTTGCGATATTTGGCAGGACTTATTGATGACTTTGATAAACGCTGCAACTGCAAGAAGAAGAAGAAGGAGTAAGAAAGTGTCACTAACTATTTATTGTAAGTTTCTGTCTATCTTAAATACTCTGCGTATACCCTTTATATACCCTATTTGCCCCTTGAATGACCCTCAATTAATTTGCATGCCAAGCGCATAAAACTTCACTACAAAAGTGAAAACAGCAGGAGGATGTAGGAGGGAGATGAAAGAAAATAAAAATGCGGCGCAAATTAAAAACAATGAAGATCATCAGCGGTTGATTGAGAGACAGAAAGAGAGAGAAACACAGAGAGAGAGAGAAAGAGGAGTGCCCCGCATAAATGGACACCGCATGCCAAGGCTTCCCCTGTCTACACACCACTCCCCTTGTACCTTCCCACCCCCTCTCGCTTCTCTTAACAATTGTTCCTGCTGGCCTAATGCTGCTGCTGCTGCTGTTGCTGCTGCCGCTGTGTCCACATCCCACTCCACCCCACCCACTGCGGCGGCCACATGTTGTGTCTGCCTTCTTTATTGTTGCCTGGCTCTGTCTACCCCACTGCCCCTCTTCCCTTTAACCTCTCTTCGTCTTGCGTCTCTTGTCTTTTTATCTTTTCGCACTGTTCTTTTGCCTGCTTCGTTCTTTTTGTTGCCCCAACACGACGACGACGACGACGTGCCAACTTTTTAATGCGGGATCAAGGTCTCGGCAAGCGCGCGGCTCACACAGACATACACACACACACACACACTCCCTCACACACACACACATAGACACACACACTCCCTCACACACACACACAGTTAGAGCAAGGGGCGGCCTGTCGTGAGTGTCGAAGTCTGTTGTCCTAAATGGTCAGATCCATTAACAATCTACAAGCACGAGTAAAGTGCCATGCCTCGATTCCTCACATCCCTCTTCTTCCTCATCGCCAAGCACAACAGATACTCAGTTATGAGCCTCTATCTAATCTCTTGACATGCAATAGACGAAACAACGTATGCGACCAGTAAACTCTACAGAAAATGCAATAAGCAACAAGCAAGAACAACTACAGTCTACAACAATGTTATTATTTTATAATGATAGATTTGAAATATATGCCTACATATAACTTAGCATATTAAAGTGGTTTGAAAAACAGCAGCCAAGTAAACCTCGACACTGATAGGTATACCCGCCCACTTTAATGTTAAGCGTACTTTGTATTGCATACTTTGTGGCAACGATGGCAATAACTTTTCATCCACTAAATAAATATCTGCAATAAGTTCTATATTTATTAAACGATTGCTTTCAAATTACGCTTACAATTTGATTATAATAATATTATATATTAATTATTAACAATTGTGAGGGAAAAGAAAGGAGCGTCAGCAAATTCTTACTAAATTTAGCTACAGCATAACATTAAATTTACAGTCTTTTATAGTCTTCGAGATCTAGTCATTCATACAGATAAACAGGCAAACAAAGACAAAGTAACAAATATAGTTTATACATTTTCATATGCACATTTAAAGGATATTTAGAAGTCGACTATATATGCTTTATATATTTATTTGTAATAATATACAGAGAAAGAAAGCAGCAATTAGAAAGAAGTTAACGCTGTCGCCTCAAATCGAAACGAATCAAAACGAATCGAACTGCAGCACATCGAGTTAAGATTCCTGCATGAGTATGAATATGAATAACACTGTGAATACAACAGCGAATACAACTACGAAAGCGTGTGCGATAGTGAGTGCGGGATTGAATCGTGCGAGGCGCGAGAACTAAACTACCTTGAACCCGCGTAAGCGAACGTGCGAGAGGGAGAGTGAACCAAGCAGAGGGAGAGAGAGGGGGTAGGCAGTGAGAGAGGAAGAGAGAAAGAGAGAGAGAGAGACTGCAAGATATGGCGATACCTCAAACTGTCTGCGGCGCCCAACAACAAGAACAGAGGCAGCGCCAAGTAAGCGGGTAAGGGGCAGAGAAACTGCACCACAGACGGCGAAACGGGGGAAGTGGGACTGCGACTGCGACTGGGACTGGGACTATGGCAATGCAGTTGCAGTTCGTGCACAACGCGAAGCTCCGATGTTGTTGCTATTTGTGAATTATTGCGCTCCATTGGCAGCGCGACAGCGTTTGCAATTTATGCGTTCGTTGTCGTTGCCCGTTCCTGCACCCCTTCACCCCGCCACCTCAGCACCCCTCACTTGTAGTAGTTCTATCTACTCTACATGCATATAGGCACACGCGGCCTGCTTGCACTGTTTGCAAATGTAATGAACAGTTTATTTTGAGTTTATTTTTAAATGCGTGCGGCCATTTCGAATGAGTGTTAGCAGATGCAGATGATATATATGCATTATAGAGATCTATATGTGTTTGCTTTATGACAGCCTGTTTGTCGCGAACTTGTTTGGAAAACTTCCTGGCCAGTCTGAGCATATTTTCATTGACTTAAGACTTACAGTTATATTCATGAATCGTGGAATGAAGGTGTTTGCTGTGAATGCAACCAATTTAATTTATGAAAGAGGTGCTGGAGGAATCATGATTTGAATTTGTTTATGAGCTACCAAAGCATCTTAAAGTATTCTTCATATTCAAGTGTAGCTATAAAAGTACTGCTCAAGTCTTTCATTGAACCAACTAATCTTGATTGTATCTATGAATGAACTGCATAGTATGTGTTTAGTACGTGCTACGCAGATATGTCAGACTAATCCCCAGATTATGTGCCTTCAGTTACTACGTTCTGTAAGCGGACCTTATGGCACACACAATGTAACTAGATCATAAACAATGAATGCCTCATGAGTGTATTCACAGTTGCTGCGACTATTCACCGCGTAATCGTAAACCCAACTACAGTGCAAAACCAACCGAGCATATCGAAATGCAACTTGATGTTGATGTCATGCGATGAGAGAGAGCACGAGACAAAACTCCACCTACTTCACACCTGACAGCAGCGGAGGCATAATAAAGCGAAAGATACAAGATACAAGATACAAGATGCAACTGCACATGCATAAGATACAAAGATACGAGCCACAGTTTGCTAGATATTAATGGCCAAACACGCTGTCTGTCTGCCATTGGTCGATCTCTTCCCCACCTTCCTCAGTTGTACGCCATTGAAATTGAAATAGAAATAGAAAAAAAACATACAAAACTGGAGTAGAAATCAAGTCAAGTGGGCGTAGAAGGGGGTTGGGTTGTCAAAATGGATGTTGACAACTTTCACTGCCGACGAAGCGTGCACAGAAATTCGCTACACTCGTTTAGACACCAGGAAAGAAAAGCTATCTTATCTATCTAGTCTTTATGGATTCTTCATAGAGCAATTATAGTATATACTATGCACATATTTATTATTTATATGTGTTTAATTTATAGTCAGTTTTAGTAGAGAGATTTCTAATTCTAAGCCTCTTATTGTTTATTTTCTGCGGGTCATTCGAATAACCCCAGATTTAATTCAACAATCAGTTGCCGCCTTATCAGCTCAGTGTGTTCAACAACAGAACTACAGTCATTTTAAAATAACATTTTATGCTATTGTAGTGAGTTTATTAATTTTTCCAAGAAGTTTGCAATGCATGATCAGTCCAAAGAAATGATTTATTTATTTAATGATGACTTAAATAACCCCACATTTATAAAAAGCCGAGTTTAACGTCGTGTCAACATTGACGTCTTAGTAGCCGCCTTATCTGCCTAGTCTACTGATTTGATGGGTTATCAGGGCTATAAAAGACGGAGAATCTGCACCATTGTCAATCATTGTGCATCCTAAGTCAGTGCAAATTCAATTCACTCAATTTTGTGTTCCGCGAAAGTCTCACAATATTATGAGACTAACGTATCTTCTCTGCTTGATCCTATTGGATGTCTGGCCAGGACATGCCAACAAAGGCGAGTCCGATGAGGTAAGCAATCATTGTTCTAATCGAGTCAGAATAGAATTTGAAACAGTATCTTATGTGAGAGTAACGCATTGTTGGTATTTTAAACAGTCCTGTCGCAACTCCCATCAAGTGGAAGTAGAGTGCGGGCCCTATGCACACTCAATGATAAAGCCAATGATGGCATATTTTGAGCAGGTGAATCAGAAATTGGACAATAATGACGCGGAAATTGAGAAGAAGAACAGCCAAATTAGGCAGCTGAAAGAGAAGTTGATGGGACTTCAAATAGAAGCCGAAAGCAAGAAAAACTATACTACACAGTTGGAAGAGAAAGTGACGAAGCTACAAATGGAGAATTCCAATTACAAAACGAAAGAGGATTCTTTGGCTGCTGTTCTTCAAGAGCTCACAACTCAAAAACTGAAAATCGAACAGCTTGCAAACAAGCTATGTGAAAAACAAAATATTCAAATAAAGGATCTCAAAGATCAGTTCCAATCAGAAACTCACAAAAATATTGAATGTGAGGCGAAGTTGAATAATCAAAATGAAATCATTGCATTGAAAGTCAAAGAATCCGTTGACAAATCAAAAGAAATCGAGAACTTGGCACAAGAGATTAAGCTTTTAAATATCTCAAAGGAACAACAAAATAATGATCTGGCAAAACTTAATGTGAAGATCAACTTAGAAGCTCAAAATGCGACGGAGTGTAATGTGGAACTGAATAATCAAAAAAAACTGAATGATCAAAAAGAAAAGAAATTGGAAACAGAAGTCACGGAATCGGTTGCAAAATCAAAAGAAATCGAATCCATGAAACAACAAATTAACCTTCTCAACAGCTCGAACAGTCAGCTAAGTTCAGAGAATACAAAACTCAATGTCAATCTCAACATAGACTCTCAAAAAGTGAAACAATGTGAATCGGATTTAAAAAATCAAAAAGATATGATTGGATGGACCATTATACAACAGCGAGTTAAAGGTGGAGTTGACTTCTACCGGAATTGGACGGAATACAAGAACGGCTTTGGCGACTTCTGGAACGGGGACTTCTTCCTTGGCCTGGAAAGGATACATACATTAACCTCTGCCCAACCTCATGAACTGTTCATTCACATGAAATATTTCGATAACACTACCTTTTTTGCCAAATACGATGAGTTCGAAATTTCGGATGAAGACGACAAATACCGCCTTATCAAACTGGGTGAATTCTCTGGTAATACTTCAGACGAATTGAGCTATCACAAAAATAGGCCTTTCTCAACATCTGATAGTGACAACGATGGATCGACTCTGGCTTGCACAGAGAAACATCTTGGTGGTTGGTGGTACCACTACTGTACCAAAACGTAAATATTATATAACCGACATAAACTTTTCGTTAATAACATAACATTACTTTTATTACAGTAACTTAAATGGCAAATACTTTCAAAATAAAGTGAGTGATCAAGCTAAAAACATTTTTTGGGGATCTTGGAAACAATTAAAAGAAGTGCGGATGATGATCCGACCTAAATTGAAATAATAATTGTTTACTAAAATATTGCAAATGCAATTATCAATGTTCTTAATTTTTAGTTTTTTCACTTTTTAACTTCACTTTTCAATTCTTTAATAAATAAAAGCAAAATTAATATGAACAAATATGCAAAAAAAATAGTGTTGAGTTCTATTCTTCTTCACAGATTGTTAGCCAATTGGAAAGAAGACGAAAGAACTTCAATCTTGTACTTCTTAAACATGATAGAAGCCGTTCTTTCCTTCGATTCCCATTCAAACCAGTTCTATTTTGAAAACCGATAAACATATACGGAAATGTTCTAAATTAGAACTTCTAATACAATGTATGTTACATACATATGAATGTACATACATTTCATATACACGTCCATCTTTTACTATTTGTTCTCTTTTGAAATCGTTTTTGTTTTTTCTTTTTTGGGATCAAGTGGTTAAGCACTTCATTATACAAATAGCTTCAGCTCGACTCTCTCAACATATGTATGCCCGGCAATTTTAACTTTCAAATTGATTTACACATACATTAGCACACACACACTCACACATACTCACATCGAACTTTTACAAAAGAACTGGCGAGCCTATCTATCTATTGTATTTATCTGAGCATAGAAGAAGAAAAAAGAAGCTCAACTGCGCGATACAACAAAAATTTGATTTCAAGGTTAGAACAGAATACAAAAAAAAAGAAATACGATAGAAGCAACAACAATAAAATGGCAAACTTTTTTGCGCTTGTTGCTTGCGACGCCAACAACAAAAACGAGCGCCAAAAATTTAACGTAATTTATGCATTCGTCTAATTCAATACACGAAAGCTCTCCCCCCGATTCTTGCCCCCTCCCCTCTTTAGACCCCTCATCTAGCCCTATACTCGCTACACTAGATGAGAGCGTGAGCGAGGCGCAAGAGCTTAGAGAGCGCAACGTGTGTGGGAGAGCAGGAGAATGCGAGAAACAGAGAGACACTGGGAGAGCGGGAGAATGAGAGCGAGCATAAACTACAGGTAAAGCACAATTGCCCATGCGACACACGAATAATAAAAAGCGAAAAAAAGTGAGTCATGAAAAGGTAAAGGCGCAAAGCGTCCAATTTGCAATTGAATTTTAGCTTCTTTTTTGGCTTTTATTTTTGCAAAATACGGCCAAAGAAGAGATACAGGTATAGTTGGGAACCTGTCAATCTGTTACCCTAGCAAAGGGTTGTATCAGTCATGAGCCGATAGGGTTACTATCTCTACCGATCTATCTACATATGTAATATATATGTATATAGTTTAATAAATAGTTCAATATGTATATAAATTTATATTTACAATTATAAAGAAATTTCTTAAAAATGCTTTATAAAAGCACAGACAATATGATGTACACAATTATACCTTTTCAATGCCGAACTATCGGCTTGATGGTGTGCCCTTAACTATTGATAGAAATCTATCGGTCCAATCAACCAACAATATATTTAATATCTTAACTCTATATAGAGTAACAAATTATATTTGTTATATATATTTGACTTAATTCTACATTTGTACATTTAATCTGAGTAATTGTATTTAGCTTCTTGTAACGCGTCGCTTTCTTAGTGGTGTGTGTTCTAACTCGATTACAGCTGGTATGTCATCTTAAACTTGTTCGCTATGTATCATGACTGCCACAGTGCCTTATACTAATAAAAACATAGTATAAGACTGTTTACCATATCTGACATAATAATATACTAAACTCCAAACTATATAATTCCTATATAAACCTCTAACATTTAATCAATGCCTTACTAAACTCTCTTTAGAGTTCTACACAAAATATTTAAAACCTTTTGTATCTAATTCAACAAATTAACCAACACCGACAAAGGATCGTAGCGTATGTGAGTTTCGTGTGGATTCCAGTTAGAAACTCATGCAGTATTTGTACATACTATAGGTACATCTCGTATTCTACGTAAATATCTGCACATTTAATTAACGCGTCGATTTTGTTCGTCAAGTCGATGTTCTGTGACAAGCGAAAAACGAGAAATGCTCAACGAAAAATAAAAAAGCAAAACGAGGAAAACAAATTTGTATTTTTTCTTTTTTTTTTATTTTTGTTGCCGGCAACAACATTTGGAACTGAGATCTCTCGTCTGATGATAGATGGGCCCGATTGGATGGCAGTTCCACACGCCACACATGCATTAGGCTATTGCAGATGTATCTGTTAGATACTGTACGAGCGAGGCAGATACACACACACACACGCACACACATGCAGAGAGGGAGAGTCAAACACTTGGGGCTCACAATTAAGTGATTTTGCTTGTTTTGTTGCTGTTGTTGTTGAAAACATTTTGTGGATTTTAAGTTTTTTTGTGCAAAAAATGTATTTTGGTGTCGTTTTTTTCGCGTATAATTCATCATATTCCTTTATGGCCTGACATTCGCGTACAGCATTTTTAGATACGCACCAACACAGATTATTCCCCTCCCTGCCCCAGCTCTGTCACTGTCTCACTCACTCCTTCCCCCCACACACCCATACACACACATATACACTCTCGAACATATATCCGAAATAAACGAATTTGGCCCCAGGGGGAATTTCGCAAAAAAATAAGAGAGAGAGAAAAAATCGCAAATGATTTGTGGCAAATTTTTTTGCAATTTGCCTTTTGAAGGGTATACACGATTCTTAGGGCAGTAGGTAACACATAAATGACTTTTCTCATATTTCTACTATTCATATATTTCGATCTCAATATATCTAATACAATTAATATTTTGCATTTATTCTGGCTTGATATTATCTTTATCTCTAATTCTACTATAATACTATAAAATGTCTTTCTAGCTAAGTTTTGTAACATATTATTTACAGGGTATCTTCAGTTTTTCAAATAAATTTGCCAATTTTGAATTTTTTGCTTTTAGTTTTTGCGTATTTCACTTTGGTTTCGCTGCTGTTGTTGTTGCTGTTGGTGGCGCTCATTAGTGCCGTTTTGTGTTGGTATATGTGTGTGTATGTGTGCCTGTGTGTGTGTGTGTCTGTCTATCTTCTCTCTCTGATTCGCTACACCCCCTTCTTCAGCCTTCTCACCACACACTTTGCATTTTGTCAACTTGATTTACGCGCAAACATTTTCAGTTTTTGCGGTTTTGTTTTTATATTTTTAGTTACTTTTCATTTAATTTTGCGTTTCCCTTTTGCCCCTATTCTCTTGTTTCACTTACCACTTTGCAAATTTCTTGTAGATTCCGTTAGTCTTGAAATGCAGCTATATTCCAAAAAAAAAACTCTTCCAAAAGTTTTGAAAACGACGATTTTCCTTTTGTTTTTCAATGCTGCAAAAGAAAGAGAAATATTTTCAATTTATAAATTTGAAAGAATATGTTAGATTAAATATGATAATTTTATATGATATTTATATTGCACTCTTTTTAATCTGTACGCAGCATCCGTGCAAACTCTTTTCACACCTCGCATTATCTTGCTTGGCCTTGGATTATCATCTGTAGTTGTTGTTTAACTGAAACGTGCCCCCTTTCTTATATGTATATAAATATTATGTATTTACAAGTAAACAATATACATAGTACATTAGATATATGGTATATGTAGTAAGTATGTTTCTTTATTATCTTAAATAATTTCATTGAGTTGATAGAGTTTTGGCCTTATAAAAGTGAAGTGAGAACTTGAAATTGGACTTTGGCTAGATTATGATCCGCAAGTCTTATGTGAATTTAAAGTTGTTCTACATAACATTTAAGGTGTTTACTATTTGAGTTTTTTTTTAGCTATATCTACCATATATGTATATATATATTTAATGTACTTCCAAATTAAAGAGTAGCAAGCATACTGCCAAGTTCATGCAGTAAACTAATTAAGAGCCCAGAAATCCAAACCAAAATCAACTATAAAATGCTAAAATGCCAATCAATGTTAGAGGGAGAGGAAGGCTGAGTGGAGGCAAACATTCAGACCGGCAAGCACAACAAGAAGTGCGATAAACGCGATAACGACGATAACTTTAAAGGCGATAACAACAACAACAAAATAACAACTCAGTAAAGTCTACGCGGCTCCACTTCATCTGCATATTGAGGGAGTGGCAGTGGGTGGGAGTTGAGGGGAGGGTGGTCTGTCTAACTGCTATATTAGTGGCAGTATACATAAAAACATTCACACACAAACACACGTAGTATTTGCACATGTGTGTGTGTGTGAGCAAGAGTAACCTCAAAAAGTTTATTGCGCGCAGACAAAAATTGCAAATTGCAGCAACACACACACACACACACAGCTGCACAAAGAGCGAGAGACACCAGCAGAGTGTGTGGGGCAGAGTTGCACGTGCTCACAGTGGTACACACACAGACACACACATAGATAAGGAGAGTTACAGTTCGAGACACCCCCACATACCGTTAGCTCGCTGCATGCAAACTCTATCAGATTTTTTTGCAGTTGCAACAAAATGTTGCCGTTGCCGTTGCAGTTGCAGCACAAAAAAAATGCAGCAAACGTTGACAGAAATTTGTTTTGCAATCACAAACAAAATTGTGAATCTTTTATTATTTTATTTATTTGATATCACTTGGCGCACTTTTTACTCGACGTTGCGCATACGCCACGTTCCTGCACTCACTCACACGCACGCACGCACAGTAGACCGCACACACACGCACACGCACTCAGCATGCACAATAATTTGTTTTGTTTATTCGAACGCGATTATTTTGTTTTGTATTGTGTTCTTGTTGTTGTTGTTTTATTGCTACATCTTTTGTGGTTTTATTTTAGTTATTATTTTTTTTTTTTAATAGCAATTTGCACGCAGTCTGCGCTGTATAAGACAAGTGCTTGGGCACTCTTCTATATATAAACCGTGTGCAGCTTTTTTATTAGATGTCGACGTCGACGTCGTTGTCGTTGGCGGTCGACGACTGCAGGCGGCAGTGGCAAAAAATCGAACAAAATACCAAAAAAAAAAACTACAGCAATAACAACAACAAGTCAAGTACAACAAACCGAATGCGAATTCGAATACGAAACGTAACGAAACAAAACTCGGCGCAAGGCGAAGCGAGGCGACGTCAGCGTCAACGTCGTCGTCGTCGTCGTCGTCGTCGTTGTCGTTGTTTGTTTCTGTGGGAGCCGAGCGCGCGCCAACTTTTAGCTATGGCTATGGCGACGGGTCTGGGGTCTCTGGTCTCTCTGGTCTCGCCGCCAACTACAAATACAATGTTTCTACTCACTAAAAAAACCACAACGAGTGGCGAGTAGCGAGAGATGACTACACACTCTCTCACACACACACACATGTACGCTCTCTCTCTCCCTCTCTCTCTGTGGCGCGCTCTCTAAGCTTTTTTAGTCAAAACAATTGCAAAATTTTTTCACTTTTTGCCGGCGACGGGTCGGACGCCGGCCCCCAGCTGTGTGTGTGTGTGCGGCACAAGTTTCTTAGTGTTGGTGCAGTCACGTCAAAGCAAAGCAACGCTCTCTTGCTGCTCTCACACGTTCGCTCTCCCACGCCGCTGCTCAGCTGCTCTCTCTCCCTGCTGTTGCTGCTGCTGCTGTGTTGTCGATTTTCTAATGTTGTGACGTCGACGTCGCTGCTAACGCTGCTGCTTTTAGCGCGTGCTGCGACTGCGGCTGCACTTCGTGTGCGCTTTTCGTTTGCCCCGCTTTGAGGCCTCCTCTGTGTGTGTGTGTGTAAACTACCTTTTTCTCTTTGCTTATTATGTCTGCTACTATTTGAGTTTTACGATAAGTGCGCAGTTTAGGCCGAAAAAGAAGAGAGAAAAAGAAAATAAAATAAAGCGCAGCTGAATTCTTACTGCTACTCATTCCCGTTTGCTGCCCTTCTGCTTTGCTTTGTACATTCGCAATCGCTTATCTGTCTAGCCTATATCTATTATTCAATAGTGCGATAAGAATCGTAGATCTTGTAAGGCCTGAGAATAATTGAGAAATTAACCTGAGCCCAAAGACTTCACTAACTCTGCTTGATCTTGCTAATATAGCTTTCTTGCATCTTCTATCTGCCTCTATCACTCTCTCTCTCTCTCTCTCTCTAGCCACAACATCTCTTCAATGTCCACTAACTCCCTCCCCCCCTTTATAAATTGCCTCCCACACTTGAACATTTTGTGGGCAATAAGTTAAGCACGACACCCACAAGCAGACAAACTGTTGGCTAAATCTCTCCTTCTGTCTCCCTCCCCCTCCTCCTTCACTTCATTTACCACGCCCACCTATTGTAGCAACGCCCACGCAGTCAGTCACTTATCGTGCACAGCAGAATTTGCAATTGTTCATTTGATTTCGTTGTTTTCCGGGTTGACGAAAAAGTAGAAACCGCAGGGCAAATAAGGAGGGAGAAGAGGAAAGACGGCAAGTTGTATCGAGTGCGGAGAGTCGAGGGAGCAGGGGGGAAGGGGGGAAAGACACATGTACAATATAAGGTAAATTGATTGTATGATGTGCATGCAATTTTGTATAAATAAACAACGAACATTTTTGTATAAACAATCAAAAAACAATAATACCAAAAAAAACAAAAAAAAAATAAACGAAACAAGTTGAGCATGCATAAAGGTAGAGAGACCAATATACATACATACATATATATGTAAATGTGTGTATATATCAGATACTATACTATATACATATATACAACTGCTGACATCGTCTCGTCGTGTCTTTTGTGCCGTTTTTGCTTGTTGTTTACTTTCATTTCGTTTCGTTTTGTTTTACTTTTCTGCAATGTTGCAAAAACAACAAGAATTATTCCAAAGTTGGCTGCATAGACTATGAGTATACCCCGTAATAAGGCAGATATAAATAGGTTAAGTGAAGGTTACCTAAAGTTTATCTACGGTAAGTTGTAATAAAGTAATTGAGGATTTTCAAGAAGATATTCTAGCTACCCTCTTTCAACTCTTACAGGGTATACAGAGACGCAGCACTTTAAACGACAAGCTTAAATGTGATTTCAACCAATGAAACTTGCAAAAAAAAATGTATATAAATCTCTCAGCATGTTGCCTAAAAATAAAAGTATCTGAAAGATACAAAGTGGCAGACGGCAAGCGGCAAGCGACGGTGACACGCCTCTGCCGCAGCCTCTATTGTCTTTGGCATTATGAGGATGCAGTCTATGCTTAAATTTAGAATATCTATCGCATTGTTGGCAACACTCTCAAGTATCTGTGTCTAGCTGGATGTATCTATAGATGTATCTGCACTTGTATCTCTGTATGCAAGTTTCTATCTGTAACTTGTTGTTATTGCATTTGCATTTCGCTATTTATTTATGTACCTATATATGTATCTGTATCTGTATCTGTATCTCTGTATCTGCATTTGTAGCTGTATCTGAGCTGCTTTCCTGTTTGTTTGGCTTTGCCTTTTGGTTCAGTAACCTATCGATTTGATTTTGTTTACCTTTCCACACTGAAAAAAAGTCAAACACATGAAAATAGAATGACAAATATTATGACATATCTCTCACTGGGCATTGATAATGCCCACATACATTGTATATATGTACTGAGTCACAATAGTATTCATTCACAATTGTGGTAGACGGCACCACTCTAGATTCGATTTGATTCGAGAGCCTCAAGTTTGTTTATTTAATTTCTGTGCTCTTATCGCTTTCCCTATCTCCCTCTCTCTCTCTCTCTCGCTCTCTCTCTCAGCGAATATGGTTTCTTCTCACTAACATACATACAGCATATACAGAATACTTTATACATACCTACGTATATTCGAGTATATTATAATTCACAGCTGATAACTGCAACAAATATTTGTGATTATCAATTTCGCTAATAACACAAAACGTGCGCAATTTTACGCCTTTAAAATTGCCCCTTTGCATATAGAAACCCTCCCAGTTTACCCTACACACATTCTTCATTCCCATACACATAATAACCCTTCCCTCCCACCCCTTTTTGTTAAGCACCTTTTGTCTCGTTGCCGTCTGCTGCACAGGGGAAAACTTTGACTTACATTAACAACTTGTTTCTCCATTAAAATGTGAGCAAAACTCAAGTGCGAGCGGGCATCCAAGAAGGGGAAAGTTTTGAAGAGGGCGAGGATGAGGTAGATGAGGTAGTGCGAACAATTCTGAGCTTGCTTTACCCCAATCACTTGTCAGTTTTCACTTTCACAGCTAACTAACAGCAAAATAAAAGAACTCTGCAATAAAGTTTGTTTAACAAAAGAGAGAAAAAATACTAAAAAAATACAGTAAATAATACTAAAAGAGAAGAATACAGCAGCAACTTCTATCTATATACACATAATTAAACATGTTATGTGCTCTACACTTGTAACTCCCTTGAAAACTGTGTCGGAAATTGAAGACAGGTACCTGAGCTACCCCAACTTGGGGCATGTGCCACGCCCCTTTCACAACTAACCCCGTGACTGGCCCCTCGACCGATCTCTCGACCGACATTTGGCCTCTCTAGACTTCCCTTTGCGACCTATGTAGGTGCCTCGTTGGCCTCCCAAACTAATCCTATTACTTTCATCACTTGCCTCAAGCGGTGCCCTTTTTGTTTGGATTTTCCGCACACATTTCCGTTAGGTGCGTGCGGATTTTCACACTTTACGCATGAGGGCGTTGGGCAAACACTGACAGAAAGGGAAAGGCCAGAGGGAAAGGGAGAGAAAGAGGGTGTTTGGCATACGCACGGTTGCATTTTGTCACCTGTCAGCGTGGGCAAAACTTTACGCTTTATTTTGCTCGTTTTCTTCTCCTTTTAGCTAATATTTTCTAATAGTTAAGCTTATTGTTGCTTCTGTTGTTCATGTTGTACTGATTGTTGTTGTTGTTTTGAGGTTGTCTTCTGTCATTTAGCTTAAAACATAGCTCGCTAAATTGCATTTTTCTGCCGTCAGTTAAGTTAATTGCATTAGACTCGTTTGACATGTTGCTTATGCATCGATAATAGCTGGCAAATGGGTTAGAATGGTGACGAACATGGTATATCATATAGGAAAACCATAGGAAATTTGGCCAGAATGTGTAGAGAAAGCAGTAGAACTTTAGAGTGAAAACTGCTTATCATAACAGAGTATTTAAACTTGTATCAAATGCAATAGGGTTACATATATCTCCTACTTTTCATGGCAAACCTTTAACTGAAATTCAGATAACGTCTCCAGGTTGTTTCTCTTCATTAAACCATCAAGTTAAAGGTATTCTGCGATTAATAAAAAGTTCGATTTTAATTTAAAGCCTCTAACAAAACAATCAATGCTCGAAAAGATTATTTAAATTCGACTTAAACCAATCAAAGCTCAAAGCTGCTTTCAAATAAACGATCAAATAAAACAGAACCTGCGCTTGGGTGAAATTTGCGCAGTTGCCATTGCAACCCTGTGATGTATTGTAAGTTATTTTGACAGTTTTGACTACTGTCCATGGTAGGCGTAGCTTAAACGTCAGTCTTGCAGCATATTTAAGACTTTTCCTTCGACAGCTTTGAATGCAGCTAAATCAAATGTAAAGCAACAAAAACAAAACTTTGAGGAGGCGCGTACAGTGCCACAGCAACAGCACTTTGCCTCGTGTGCTGCCGTTGCAGTTGCAGTTGCAGTACTCGCAGGTTAAACTGGGCGGGGTTGGGGGCGTCTCCTCTTGTGTCTGCTTGAAAGCGCCGCAAGCACTAAAATATGTTTGTGTTGTTTTTGTTTTTGGTTCCGGCAGTTTGGTAAAAAGTGCACTTGCATGCGCCCATTGTTGCACAGTGGAAAAACAAATGTGTTGCAAGAGAAAGAGAGGGAGAGCGAGAGTGCAGGGAGACAGCTTACAATTGTGTGCAGCGCATAAAAAAGTCCCCGACATATTTTTATGTTTATGCGTATTTTTTTAATTTGCAAAAGTTCTGCTTAATGTGTTTACAACTGGCATTTTTTTTAATATTCCAAAGTTTTATGATTATATAAATTGTAAATGAAATTAAAAGTTTGAAACTTTAAATGTAAATCTACAGCAAACAACTTTCTCTATAGTGCAAGATTGAGGTGCCATCTCCACCCTTGCTGCAGCTGAATACCCCTCCTGACATTCCTCACATATTAAATTTGAAGAAACCCAGCAAGCAAATATTTTTATATTCTTATTAACACTTCCTTTCTCAGTATTTTATTGCATAGCAACTGAATTGCAAGAGAAATGTAACAGCAACTAAATGAGTTTCCTGCTTTACAGCATCCCTTACAAAAGAAACTGCAGCAACCCACGTGGCGCATGCGAATGTTAAGCATACGCCAGGGTTACCAGCGTTACTTGTCAGGTTATTTGTTGTTAAACTCTTGACATGCATTGCAGATGCATTGAAAGGCATCAGAATGTTATATGTTGATAGAAATGTATAGATGAATGAATAAATGAGTACATGGATAGATAGATAAATAGATAGATGGATAGATATATATACATATGTATATATATATATGGATAGATTGACAGATAGATAGATTGATTGATAAATAGATAGATAAAAAGATACATAGATAGATAGATAGATAGATAGATGGATAGATAGATAGATAGATGGATAGACACAAAGATAGGCAAACAAACAGAAAGGCAGAAATATAGATAGACAGAAAGAATGTTGCCTTTCTAGGGTATCAATGCGAAGACTCTCAGATTAAGTGCACATTAAGCCAGGCTATTCATTAACATAATAAGTCAAAACTGGAGGTGAATCTATTCAGAAACTACACACACTCACACACTTATGTGCATGCAGCAATTAAAATATTTTATGACTGCATGAAAAACTTCAGACGAGACTTTTGCAGCTCTAATTAAAACGCAGCAAACTTGTGTGTGGTTGTGTGTGTGTATAAGGGTGTTTGTGTGTTAGGGTGTTCTAGTGTGTTTGCTTGTAAGTGTGAGTGTAGGTTGCTGTATCTGTGTATCTGGAGGCAAAACAAAAGCGCCAGCAATGCGCAGATGGTAAATCTGTGACACAACGCGCCGGGATGCAAGTGAAAGTCATGAAAGATAACAACAGCAACAACTACAACAATAGCAACAACAACAACAACTGCGCCACATACGTGTAGAATGCCAAACACACAAAAGCGAAATTGTGCGCGGCAGGAAGCCAGACAGACAGACAGAGACAGACATAGACACCCATAACTGTTGGAACTCCTGCCTTCCCCCCACACCTCCACACCAGCGCTCTCCCTCTGCTACGCCCATCTAAGCGCACTAAACCTCAAGTGGGCGCCTGCCGTTCGTTGGCCTTGGCGCAACAGCAATAACAACAACAACAATGTGTGGGTGGGCAGTAGATGTAGAGTAAGTGGAGGGAGGCATGCAGAAGAGGGAGAAGGAGGGAGGCAAGGGATCCCCCAGTTAGATATCTGCAACTGTCAATGCAGGCGAACACGAGCTTAGCATTCCGACCACGACAAACGTATCCCTGCTATGGAGCCAGCTATGTGGCATGAGCAGAGGCAGCGGCATTTTTTATGGCATGTTGCAGGGGGCAAGGGGTGAAAGTATTTTCGTTTAGACTGTAAAAAAAGGGGTTTCCAAAATGCTTTTGAAGTTGGCCAAAAAAAAAGGTGAGCGCCAAATAAGTTGACATACGTGGGCTGCAGAGAACCCCAATTATTCTTCACTATATGCCTTAATTAGTCGGGGGTGAGAGCGTAGATACATTAAGGGCAGCGTAGAAGAAGATGAAGAAGAAAAGAATAAAAGCAATGAAGATAATTCCTGTCAAAGCGAAGCTTAGTTAATATTATATTGTCCAATTATCGAGGCACTTTGAAGGAATGAAAACGTAGCTAAATTGCTGTGGTTCTTTTCTTTTATCTCTCTCTCTCTCTCTCGCCTTCTTTCATTCTCCCCTTTTCTTTCTCTCTCTCCCCCACGCTCTACTGCAATTTTTTGCTTGTCAATGCAAGCGCATCAAAAGCAAAAACCTTCGCTGGACAAAAAACCCATGTTACAATGTTTTCTGTTGTTATAGACAAAAAACATTAAAGACCGCCCTCTCTCCCTCTTCACTATCTCCCTCTCTGTTTAGCTCACAGTCTACACTACCGCTGGGGGTAATGATATGTCACGTTTGCTCTAGACTCCGTTCTGCAGTTGCATTCAATGACGGAGCCCAAAAACGAGAAGAGCAGCAAATGAAAATTGCGCAGCTGCTGCAATAAAATTAACGAAATGGCATGGAAAAGAATGTAGCCGAAAAAACGAAAAAAGAGAAAAGGGAAAAGCAAAAAGAAAATGTGCAATTTTGGTGCGGTTCGTTGGATGCGTTTCTTTCATTCGGCGTAGGGGGTGGGGCTGGTGGATGTGGTTCGGTTTTTTGTGCCATGTTGCAGCTGCTGCTGCTGCTGTTGCCAAGTGCACACGCAGCGGAAATAAAAAGCGACAGAGCAAGAAAAAGAAGAAGAAGAAGCAGAAGCAAATAGAGAGAAGAGAGTGAGAATAAAACGATGTAAATTAAAACTGTCATTAATGACACGACTCACACGTAGCAGAGACACGCAAAGACACGCAGAGGAATGAAGAAACTGACGAAATAGAAAGAAAATCCAGTGAGAAAAACAAAGGATTGCAATATTATCGAAGGAGCTATCGTTTTGAAATCAGGATTGAGGTCTTAAAAAAAATACTTCAAAACTACGCAAAGGAATGAAGAAACTGAGGAACTATCAAGGGAATAGCTAGAAATACACAATGGAATCAATAACAATCGTAGAAACTGTCGTTATACTATTATCGTAAAGCTAAACAAAGATTTATAAGTACAGTACATATTGAAGATACTTTAACTCTGCATGAAAAGAAATAAATAATTGCAGAATTATAAAGAAATGCAACGAAACCCCAATGAATTGCATTACTATCGAAAGGAACTATCGTTCTGCTTTTGTTGACTACGAGCAACACTTTGAATTGCATTCCTAGCGAAGGAATTATAGTTATGTTTTGGTTGAAAGCATAGAAGAGGGTTTTGAACTTCAGTTCTCATAGAAGGAACCTAAAAGCTCCAACCTCATACCTGAGATTAGAGCTTTATACACATGATTCTATTTTCATTATTCATAATTCAATAGAACCCCTTGCAATATTCCCAAAATTGGCACTCAAAATCTTTCAAATACTTCCACTCATAACTCAAGTAATTCCATTCACATTCACAAACTCTTCACACTCGCCTCCATATAGAGATATATGTATGTATGTTATAGTATGTAATTGCATTTGCTTCAGGGGGGTTGTCCATTTGAAATTGCAGCTACTTGCACTTCAGAGTGGAAGGGGAAGGGAAAGGGGCGCAGGTGGGGGAGAAAGGTAAGGGAGGCATACATACTGCAGACAGTCAGTCTCTTTTACACACAGACACACACACCCGCACACATGCGTCGCTGGGCAATGTCAAAAAGGATGCTGACTGACCAACCCCATCTCCAGCCCCAACTGTGCCCCTGGCATTGCTGCGGCTGCCATTTGCCGTTAAAAATGTGTGGCGTCAACTGTACTTTTATGTACACATAACACACACGCACACAGATACACACTCGCTCACACACACACACGTACGCAATTCATTTCATTCTCTCGCACATTTTTATGTACGAAATTTTTATTTCAATTCATTTAAAATATGTGTGTAATTCCCTTTCGCTTCCTCCTCCATCTCCTTCTGTTTTCCGCTCTGCCTCATCCTTTCGACTTTTGTGCTTCGATTTTCAATTGCTCAACGCAACGTCAGCCTACAATCCACCTCCCCGCCCCCTTAACCACCCACATCCACTGACCAACCAGCTCCGAAAATGGGGATTAAGTGGGCAGAGCAGGCGGGGAAGTTACAACAGAGATGAGAAGGAGAGGACAGCAGGATGAAAGCCTGCATGGAGGATGAGGGGAGGCTGGAATGGTTGGCTGGGTGAACAGTGAACTCCTCTCTTCCCTTCCCCTTCGGTTTGCTTCGGGTGTCCGCGCAATTTTTTCAATAATTAATTTTTTGCGCGTAAATGCAATTTGCATGTAGATGAGCACACACACACACACACACCCAGACATCCCTCACACACACCCTGTATCATGTGTATATAGCCAGCTATATATACATATGTATATGGATTGGTGTGGCACATGGATAGCAGCGCTTTTTATTGCATACTTTTTGGCGCGCACGCTTGCCATCCCCCTCAATACGTTGACCAATCATTCCGACTCAGTCACGCATCCGCTCATTTCGCCTATTCTGATCTGCTCCATGTCAGTCTGTACTTAATTTCCTCTTCTTTTTTTAGTAATTATAGAAAGTATATACATACAAATGATTTTGATTTAAGAAAAAATCAAACTAGAGAGAGCTCATTTCTTATTAATATGTATTAGGTTCAATAAAATATGTTCTATATGTACCAAGATATATAAGATTGTATAAAACAAAGAAATTAGAAGAAAAATAAAGAATAAGTTGTCTTCTACCTCTCACAACTTTGTTAAACATAATAGAATTTTAATTGGAAATAATATTTTGTGTAGATTTTCATCTCCAGATTCATTATGATTAATATTTAAATAATATTTAATATTTATTTTAATATTTTATATAAAGTTTTAAGTTTTTTCGAAATTCTTTTGTAACAAATTCTACATCAATTTCACTTATTATGGAATTATTGAAAGATCTTTATGACTTCAATTATTCCTTTCTCTTGAAATGGTGGCCAACACTATTATCCTATACTACAATATATATACTATTCTATATTGATTACTTACCAGAATTTTGACTGCCAAATTGTTAGCTACTTTGGTTTATACTGAATTCCCCCTTAACCTTTTGCTCCAACTTCTTTCTTCTCTGTGTCCGGTTTTGTAAATCTTGTTAAACTTTTTTTTTTATTTTGGGCCCAAAAACTGTTTGTCTCCTCGATGTTGATTTTGTTGTTGTTTACTCTTTTTTGTTTTTAAATTCTCAAATATACTTTTTTATATGTTCCGCTTGGTTTTTGTTGTTGTTGTTGGTGTTCTTGTGTTTTGTTTGTGATTGTTTTCGTGTGTGTTTTATCATAAATGTTATATATAATTTATAATTTCTAGCTTATGTTTGGTTTTCTTTGTTTTTGATTTTTTTTTCTGAATGGGTTTTTTGTTTTTGTTTTCTTGTATATTTTGCTTTTTTGCACTACGAATAATTATTTAATTTATTTATGTACGAAATAGTTTCCTTTTTTGTTTTTCTTGATTTGTTCTTGATTTGTTTTTGCTTTGAAAATGATTTTTACATGGTTTTTCAAAAGGTTTTCGCTTAACTTTTTTTTTGCTTGCCACGATATGAATATTTTTGACTTTAGTTTAATTCTTGTTTGTATTACTTGTGGTTTTTTATTTGTTTAATACACTCGTAATGATATATGTATATATATTTTAATTGCAATGTCTGTCCAACTCTCTGTCCTGTGTTCTTCTTCTTGTTCTTAGCCAAAAAAAACACACACGCACTTTGCACTCTTCCCCGTGAAAAGTCGTTTTAGTTTTCGACGTCCGCTTCGTGTTTTTTAAAATTGTTCACCTTTTTTTCGATTTGATAAAAGTGTTTGAAAATTGTTTTCAGCTCTTTAATAGCTTTGCTCCAAGACTTTTTCAGAACATTTCCTTAAAATGGTTTTCATCATGTTTTTTGTTGTTGTTGTTGCTTTCGACCGCTTTCCTCAATATCGAACGAACGTAAATTTAAAGACGAAAATTGAAACCGTAACACAAAAGTTTAATTTGTTTTTTTCAACGACAAAAATTTGATTTTTTCTTTTATTTAATTTGCTGGTTGTTTATTTTTGTTGTTTTCTCTCCTTTTTTTGTCCTGTTTGTTTTTAATTAGACACAAAAAATTTAACAAATTTTGGCTATTTCGTTTTTAGTTTGTTTTCTTTTGCTCTTTTATCGGTTTTTGCTTTGTTTTGCTTTTGGCTTTAGAATTTGACTTTTGATTTTGTGATTTTGTTTTTCTTGTTTTCACTTCTGCTGCTGTTTATCTGATTCTGTTTCTGTTTCGGTTTTCGTTGCTATTTTCTATTTTTGTTTTGTTTTCTATTTGTTGCAGTTTTGTTATCGGGTTATCGGCTTATCGGTCTATCGGTTTTGGGGGCTTGTTTTCTTTGTTTGTTTGTTTGTTGTTGTTTTAAGGCTATTTCGGTTTCGTTTCGATTTGTTTCTATTTCTTTTGTTGTTGCTTTGTTTCTTTAGTTGCTTTGTTATTGTTGTATTGTTATGGTTGCTGTTGTTGTTGTTGTTATTGGTTTATTGGCTTTGTTTCGGTTTGGTTTTATTTTACTATTTTTTTTTTGTTGTTGTTGTGTTGTTGTTGCGCTTTAATTTGTTGTGTGTGTGTTTTGATTTAGTTTCGTATTATTTATGTACTTTGTTTACCGTTGCGTTTAGTTCTTCTCTATTATGATTAAAATTCGATTCTGTATTATGACTTTAGTTGCTGTTTTACTTGTATTCTCCTTATTATTATTTATTATATTATTATTTAATTTGTAGTTGCTGTTGCTTTTATTGTTGCTGTTGTTGTCGGTTGGTTTTGTTGCTGTTGCTCCTGTTGTTGTTGTTACTGTTGTTGTTGTTGTTGTTGCAGTGGTTGTAGTTGTGTATTTGTTGTTGTTGTTGTTGTATTCCAAATTTTGTTGTGAATTTTGTTTGTTAAATTTTGAGAAACTAACTAAAAATCACTTTTGGTTTTCGCTTACAACTGAAAGTTAACGTTAATTTGTTGCTCTTTTTTGAACTATTTCCATTTATTGTTGTTGTTGTTGTTGTTGGTTTTGATGTTGTCGTAGAATTGGTTGTCAAAAATTATAACGTTTATTTTATGTTATAAATAAATCAAATAAAATTATTAACTGATTGCACATAAGTTGTTGTTTAAATTTGTTTATAATTTATATTATTACATTTGTAATTGTTATTATGATGACTTGCCTTAGTATTATAATTATGATGTTTGTATTATTATTATTATTATATTATATTATTATTTTAATTAACTAAAAATTATTTTAATAAGTATCAACAACGTTTTAACGTAATCTTTAAAAATGTTCCAAACAGTCAAAAAGCACCTGCGATAAGAATAGAAGAAGAGAAAGATAGAGAGAGGAAGAAAAGGGAGAGAGAGAAGAAATTGTTAAACGATTAGTGGAAATTGCAGTAAGACGAGTAAAGCTGCCGTCGGCAATTGCCGATTACAAGTCGATTGACCGACGGCATCTATCGATATCGATAACTAACTGCAGTTGTTATAAACATTTAGAGCAGCGCAATAATTTTCTGCTTCACTTTCTGTTTGCCAAAACAAAACTAACACAACACATGGCGCAGACACTCACACACACACACACAGACGAATTCAACGTTCGCCCTTTCGTCTCCCACACACGAACGAACCTAACCCCAGACACGCGTGCCTGCATAGACAACGAATTGTCTAAGCTCACAGAGAGAGAGCAGAGAGAGGGGCGCGAGAGTAACTCGCTCTCTCACTCTCCGCCTGCCTGATATGCAGGACAACGAAACACGTCGAAGAGGAAGGAACACAACAAAACGGCAAATATGAAAATAATCGTACAAAACTAAACGAGCAAACAAAAATTTCAAGTTCAAAACGCCGCTGCGTGGAGAGATGGATAGTGTGTGTGTGTGTGAGGCAGAATGCATCTGCCTTGAGAAGGAAACAATAAACAAATAAAACGTGTGTTGCAAACGGTAGCAATGGTAGGCAACCAAAAATAGTGATACAATCTGCTGGATAAAGGAACTAAAGCAAAGCGTTGCCGTCGCGACGTCAAAGTTCTGTTCAGTGCAGGCACGTCGGCAGTGCACAATGCGGGCCACATGAATAGATACACCCCTCAGACACACATCTGCTGTAGGCACATTTGTTTCGCCAAACAAAAGCGGGTGTATCTATCACATTTACATTTTGTACACACACAAAAAAGTGAATCAACCGTCGCGTCCGCTTGGCGCACAATGGGGCAAACACACACACACACACAATCTCAGATACACACATTCAAGTTGCCCCCGCATATCAGAGAAGTTCAAATAATGTGTGCAAAAATTGCCGAACCGCAACGATAGTCAATACTCCCAATGAATAGCCTCGACTTATGTATGCAGAAATGTACACAATACATATTTACACTTGTATTTATGTATACGAGCGTGTATGTGGCGTGTCATTAAGCTGAAACTGTTCTCTGCACTTATTTTTAGCCCATTCGCAATATTGTTTAGCAAATTTTGGACACTGTTTAGTTTATCGGGCACAAAATATTGGCAAAAAAGTTCTTTGATGGAATTCTCATTGCGTTGGGTTTATGGTATATGATAGGAATATGATCGGTGCACAGTTTCTTCTGCTAACAGGTTCACTTTACAATGTTTTAGATGTTCAGGCATTAATTTTTTTACACATTTAAAAAGTTTATAATAACTTATTCACATTGATAGGTATTTTAATTAATTTCATTAATATGTTGATATATTTTTAACACCACATATTAACGTTTTCAAATATTGCATTATATATCTTATTCGACACATTAGTTTTCTGGCATTTGTTTCACATTATGTTGTCTATGTTGTTTTGGCATCAATACTTTTTATCGAAGTTGTTCTTTAACTCATTTTTATACATATGTTGTCATTTAAATTGCTTGTTTAAACTATAATATTTTTTTAGACTTTTTTAATGTTTTGTAAAACATTCAAAATTAATGAATTAACTTCATTTTTGTTACTTAATAACAATCCTTTAAAATTCATATTGACAAATTCATCATCTTTGAAATATAAATTTTTTCATTCATTCACGAAAGGCTTTTCACGTTCTATAGTGATACATTTCAATGTTTCACTTTTGATTTGCATTTTATGCACTCTTCAAAGAGTTACAATAATTACAGTTCACAGTTTCCTGAATGCACGCTAGTTCTTCTGTAATTCAATGAAATTCGCAATTCGTTTTCTCTCTCCCGAATACCCTGCAAAGTCGCGATTCACAAGGCCGCAGAAGAATCAAAAGCGTCTTCCAGTCGCAGAATTCGCAAATCTTTTCAATTTATTTTTTTGGCACTCTTCTCTTTGCAAAAGACGCCACACACACACATTAACACTCATTGAAGAGCGACCCACGCAGAGTCTCGTACGCATACTTATGCACTCGAGTGTAAGGCGAATAACGAAACAAAACACACACTAAATTATAATTGTAATCGAAATAGCACACGTAAAGTGTAGGAGAGTGTACTCCATGTGTACGTGTGTGTCCCAAGTGAAGCTGCGTTGAGAGATGTATCGGCATCTCACGGCGAACAAGACGAAAAGGTTAAGGCGAAGAAATGGAATCAAAGGGCACAGCAGGCACAGAGCGGAGAACAGACAACAGGGAATTGTGAACAGACACAAAAAATCAGAAGAACACAGAATACAAGGCGAATACAAAATTTCTTTTAGCGCGAAAAACTTTGGCTGAAAATATTGCGCGACGCGCTCTACGAAACGCACCGAAAACGGCCAAAAAGATGAATATGTGCAAAAATCTTTTGCATACGCTCAAGAACCCCATGAACACGAAGCAGCCATGCCAAGCAGAGCCGCCAACGTTGGCAGCGGCAGCGGCGTCAACGGCAACCGCAACTGAGAGAGCAGAAGAAATGTAAAATATATACATATGTATGTACGAGTGCAAAAAAACAACGCAGGCGGGGGTGTGTTGGGGGCGGCAACAACGGCAACGGCAGCGACTTTGAAAGAGCTTTTTACAGACGCGCGCGCTCAGACCACAAAAACGAAACGAAATGAAACGAAGCGAACGCAAAAAGACGATGACGATGACGCTGGCGACGACGCTGCTGCGCCGCGGCCCCACTGACACTGGCGCAGGTACTCAGAGCAGAGAGAGAGAGAGAGCGCCAAGACTTTGCACTCTGCGACTGCGAGAGAGCGCAGACGAAGACAAACAAAGCAAATGAAAAGCAGCAAAAAATTTGCAAAAACGACAACTTGGAGGTGTGTGTGTTCGAGTACGAGTATGTACGTATATGTATTAATGTGCATGCGTGTGTGTGTGAGTGGCGTGGCAGTGCATGGCATCGTTGTTGTTGTTACTGGTGTGAGTTTTGTGTTGGGATCTCTCTGTGCGTGCTTGTCGCGCGACTGCATCTGCCGGCGTACGCGTCGCTGTCGACGTCGCGTGCCTTTGCTGCCCGCACGACTCGAGTTGAAGTTGTTGGTAGCCAGTAGCAGCAAAGGGTTAACATTAACTCTGCCACTGCACAGCGTACATGCAAGTGTGTGTCTGTGTGTGTGCGACTGCAGTTGCGACAGGTCTGACGTCTGACCAGCGCCACCGTCAGCGTCAACGTCGGCGTCGCTTCTCGCGTTGCTTCTTTTGGCGAACAGCGCGTGAAAGTGTTACGATTTGAAAATTGCCAAGCTTAGAACTGGGTAACTCGAGTGGGCGCGGGGTTGCGCTCTTAAATTCTGCACACGCCACGTGCCAAAATGTTGAAATTGAAGTTATGCATAAATTGTGGCCAGAAGAGTAGAGAAACAGATGAAAATACAGTTAAAAACAGTTTGAATCAAAGTAATATTTGATATAGTATACTACACACACTATAGTTGAAAACAAAGTAACTTTATATATATATTTACTATGTTATTTTATATGATATTTCCACATCAATTCAAACTGAAAAATTTAAATCTTTAAATTAGAGAGCAGAAAAATGAATCACGAAGAGATAACTCAGTACCCGGCTTTATACCAATTTCATAAACAATTCTCCGAAGACAGTCCCCACAACTGGGATAATAAGACTGTGTACCATAGTAATGAGGCTAAAGAATCTTCCGATGACTGTATGCAGGCACTTAAAAAGATTAGTCCCTACGAATCGAGGGTTTCTTTTGATACACCCAATCAAACACTCTGTGGCAACAGTAGCTTTGTGGTGTGTGTTGGAAAGAAATATCCTGAACTAATCACAATCGATAGTCCTACAAAGGCCAATGCACGACGAAATGAGGAAATTGAAAGGCTTCTGCTAGAGCAGGAACAATTAATAGAGAGATTCAAAATGATCAAGGAGAAAGTTTGCGAAAACTAGCATCGAAAGAAAGAAATGTAAATAATATCAATACCTTAAGATAAAGGAATCAACCATCTGAATGGGTTTTAGTTAAATTTTTAATTAAAAAATTCTAATACCAAATTGATTAAATGAAAAGAATTTTAATATAAAAAACAAATATTAAATAAAAATCAAAATAAATATAATATAATACGCACTTTTATTCTTATACCGATAGTTGGATGCCTATAATAGTTGCACTTATCGAGTCTCCACATGATTTCACTCAAGGAAAAACAAGGCAAACAAGGCACAATAAACTGCCCTATGCCTCCAGATAAGTGCATCAGACACATTCCACAGATGATAAAGCTGACTTAAGTTAACTTATGATATATGCATAATACGATACAGAAGTCGGGAACATTTCATTTCATTTCATTTTTTAATCTTAAGGATGATCTTAAGTTGAAAAAGTGTTTTCAAAAAGTTAAAATATGTTTGCTTATAGGCGATAATTGCCAAATAAATTCGATTTATCTTGAAACGAATTCGTTAGTTAATATCTTAATGAACTCTATATTTTTTGGTAACACCAAATCGCCGGGGATGGGGAAATTGCTGCACTGGAAGGATGGGAGGAGTCCGTGCTTGAATCCGATAAAGTACAAGTGTAAACTGAACTTTACACCACGCAACATCGAAATAGATCAGGGTACAAATAGCGAACCTCCTAAGAGTTTCGCCTGCACCCGCCTAAAGTTGCAAAGCATATTGCGTCATCACGAGAAGATTGAATCGATTCTTCTCGATGTTAAGCAAAGAATTGCACCAATGCAATTCCTTCTGAGCACTACCGAAGAGAAGAATCTTCTCAATCAGATTGAAATGATGAAACTGACCTCCTGCTTGGCTAATCGTCTGGGATCGTGCAACTTATGTGGACCCCATTCGGAGCTGAAGACACGGTGTCTGAACAAACCTTTGCGGGATCAGCTCAACGATATTAAGAGCTTGGATCTTCTGGGGGAGGCTAGCTTTGCTCGTGTCTGCATCAGGCTGTCGCGTAGTGAACAACAGCTGAGCTTGACCAATGAATATTGGAAGAAGATGCTCAATGAGTTAAACGACTGGTGCTTGCAAATCGACAACGAGGAGGCTCAGCAAGTGGGGAGTGGGGTCGAAATCAGTAAAAACAGCTGCGATTGACAATAATAAATACACGCAAAGACATGTACAGACATGCACAGACAGGCAGTGACGTGCACATGTATTCTACATATAGAGGGTAAGCTAATGTTCTAAGCTGAACTGAAGTGCGGCAACAGCGCCACAACACATTTGGCGCCAACGTCAAAGCACAACAAATTCAGCGCGCAAATCGTGGGGAGAGAAAGAGGGAGGGAGAAAGAAGTGCACACACAAAAACATTTGCCGGCTGTGTTTAGTTTTTGTGTGTGCTGCCGGCACAAAAAGAATTCAACGAAAACTGGCAACAAAGCCAAAAGCTGCTGCTGCTCTCTCTCTCTCTCCCTCTCTTTGTACTCTCTGCCGCTGTCGATGTCACTGCCTCAGCTGACGCTCTCGCAGGCAGAGAAATTTGTGCGCAAATAGACGACACCAGAAATAGAAGCAAAAACAGTTCACCCACACACACACACACACACGTACACACACAAACAAAGACAGAGCACAGAGAAGAGTAATGCAAATAAAGAGACTACTTCAAATAGTTGAGCAGGCTAGGCACACACATACACTCACACACACAGTGAAACTTTAGTTGTTAGCTTTTTGCGTGCATTGGCATTTGTATGTGAGAGTTGTTTTTGTTGCCAGCTTCACTTGCTCCCTCTTCTGCTTCTCTCTTCACTCCTCTCTCTCTCTCTTGTGCGATTACCTCTTGGCCTCGGCATTCAAATCAAGCGCCTCAGTGTGAGCGCATTTAATTGTGTTTTTGTTATCGCCAATTGTTTGGCGTGGTATAGGTTAAGAACAAGCATACACACACACACAAGCACACACTTGTACTTTATTTGTTTGTGTATGTTTGTGTTGTTGTTTTTTTGCATGCAGTCTCTGATAAGGCGCCCTTTGTCTTATCTTATCTCTCTGCGCTGCTGCTGTTATCTGCCTCTCTCTTTCTCTCTCCCTCTCCCTTCTGGTTGTTTTGCATTTTTGCAAAATTAGTTAAAACAAAAAAAGAAATATTAGGTCGCAAAAACGTATTTAAAAAGCCGGTTTTGTTTTGTTATCTTTGCGACTATGTGTGCGAGTATGTGTATGTGGGTGAGCTTTCCATGTGTGTGTGTGCCGGTTAGGGAGCTTTACGCTTTGCGATCCGGTTTTGTTATTTTGTTTTTTGCGCTGCTGACTTTGGCTATGTAAATTTGCGAGCCCAGACAACAACAACAAGAGGAGCAGGCCTCGTTTGTAAGCTGTCAAGGGGAAGGGTGCGGGGCAGTTAGAGCGAAGGAGGGGGAGACATATCAACATATGCTCGCGCGATGTAGAGAGTCAGCTTTATAAACCGGGCACAGACAGGCAGACAGACGGAGTGGAGCAAAGCGAAGTGAAGAAAGCCGAAAGAACAACAAGAACAAGAGAGAGAGAGGGAGAAAGAGAGAGAGAGAAATGGAACAGCAATAAATATGAATTAGCCAAAATGTTTTTTATTATTTCTTACTCTGCCCAGACAGACATGGGGATTCCCTAATGGCTTTCTATATATGCGCATTATAGATTGAGGAAACGCATTTACATACAGACACATAGATACATATATCATCTATCTATCTAACATATCAATGTATGTATGTATGATTATATAAGGCAATTGATTGCCCTGAGTAGTCGCCGAGCAAGAAAGGCAAGTTCCCATAATCCGATAAATCATGAATATTCATCGATAGAAATTATTAAATGCGGATTATGCTAAGGACCAAGAGAAAGGAGTGGGAAAGGCAGTCTGAAATAAAGCATTAATACTATGCATAACATAAAACGTTGTAATTATAATAATTAAGTAAATAATGAATAATTGTTTTATTATTTGATTGCGGGATCTATGTATATAATAATAAATTATATATGGTACCCCTGCTAAGTTAAGAGTGTTCCCTAACCTTACTTGCACTGGTTGATCTTATCCTGTATAACTTCACATGTAATATATATAAATAATAAATATAAATATATGTATAATAATAATAAATATAATAATAATAAATACAATAATAAATATGTTTAATTTAATAATGAATATAGATATTATAACACAATAAATAATCATAAACAAGAATAAAATAAATATATAAATAAATAAATAAAATAATTAAGATAATGTTTGCTTTTGTACTCATGTTATCATCGATGTATTCAACATGTTGTACACATACTTATTTTTTTTAATCATTTCTGGCAACGTGCTCTAATTACTTTTAAAGCCTTTGTCCATTTAGTCTCTTTGGATCGAATGAAATTTCGCATATTTATGCAGCATTTCTTTATTTCTTTTTACCAATTTCCATAGACAATTTTACAAAATTTCCTGAAACGCTATCAAAGAGCATCAAATGGGCCGCTGGCTAAATTCGCTTGGCATTCACAAAGGCGCCCATTAACGCCAGCCACACGGGGCGGTACATAACGGTACTCTATATAGTATATAGTACTATGTATGTGAATATACATATGTATATGTATGCATATGGTGTATGGCATACGGGATTCGTTTGCCATAATTGTAATTTGCTGTGAAAGGGCTTTTAATTTAATGCTGCACACACGTGAACACGTGAACACGTGAATGGCAACAGGAGCAGCAGCCGCTTTGGGCATTTAGCTTGGACCACAGAATCGCCTCTTCCTCCTCCTTCTTTTCCTACACCTCTTCTCAATACTCTGCCGCGTCTTCCACCTACTTCTCCTCCTTCTCTTCCTCCTTCTCGTCCTCCTTCTCGTCACGTTCGTTTTAACGTATGCCTGGCAGACAACTTCTGGCTCCCACTGTCCTTTCGTTGTGCAGCATATGCAGATAACGGTAAATAACTCTATGTGCCAGCGTATGTGTGTGTGTATGCGTACCTATGTAAAGGCCGAGAATTTGTTGTTGTTGTTGCTTAATTTACAGCCTTATGTCACTTTGGTGCATTATACTTTTTCATTATCGCGCAGCAGCACCCAAAAACAAGAGAGAGAGAGAGAGAGACACACTGAGAGAGCGAGAGAGAGAGCCTGTGAGTGAGTGAGCAAAAGAGCGCGCGCAATTGCGCTCTGTCTGCCCTGCGTGTCACATATGCGTATGTCCGAGCCATCAGTGTGTATGGAAGAGAGAGAGAGAAGGAGAAACAACAAGGCGAACAACATCAAAGGGAAATGAGTTTTCATTTAGCGCACACAAAAGCGGAAATGAATCGAAATAAATAAATAAATGCACCTGAGTTGCCTGCAACCCCCGCACTCTCCCCCTTCCCTCCGCGTTCTTCCTTTTTCCTCTTCCCACACCCAGCCACAAAGTGATCCCATCTCCGCAACGAGTGCAGCATCCAAAGAGAGCCACAGCACATGCGCAGGTTAAAGAGAGAGAGCGAGAGGGAGAGAGAGTGACCAGCGAAGCTAGCTAGCTCGCTTGCACACAGCAGTGCATGCTGCGTGCATTCAACCCGGCAGAATCAGCAGCGGCAGAGGCTGCCGTAGCAGAGTAGCAGCTGCGCTGCCCGAGCCAGCACCTGACTCACGCCCCTCTTCCGACTGCAGGCAACCAACCCCCACCCCCAACCCCAACAGCGACTCCCACGCGTCAACATATGACGCCCTTTTAGCGTCGACATCGTCGTCGGCATCGTCGTCGTCGTCTCGCGGCATTTTCATTTTCGCCGCGCTGCATTTTGTCGTCTTCTTTTTCATTTGCTTCTTTTCTGCCGGCAGCAAGCGAAACTCGCATGTTGTTTGTTTGTTGTTGCTTTGCCGCGCCTCTTTCGCTATACCCCCCACCCCCGCTGCTTGTGCCTTATCAAAAGTTTTTGGCATTCTCTCTACCAGTGTCCCTCTCTCCCTACACTCTCAGTCTCTTTCTCTCTCACTCTCTTTATCGCAGTGTGTTTGTTTCTAGTTGCCGCCTCGTCTGTTTCGCGTGGCGTTTTATGTTTTGTTTAGGTTTTGTTGTTGCCGCTTTTACTTTGACTTTCATTCAAGACGAGTCTTTCCCCTCCCCCTCACCCGCTCCATCTCCTTTCCATAACCCTCGCAGCGTGCGACACACAAATGGGAGAATCGAGCGCCAAAACTCTCGTTGCGAGTGAAATAGATCACAAAAAGGTTACAAAAACCGCCGTCGGGGTCGTTTAGAATACAAACACACACATACACAGACAGACGTCCGCAGCTACCGATTCCTAATGAATATTAAAGTCTGGCATACACGGCGTATGAAAATACTATAAGAAATGTCGTAAGAAAATTTCATAGGCAGACAACTAAAATTAAGCAGTTTAAAACCATATCAAGGGACTCAACTACTTTTTATATGTTATTAAACTATTCTGTTAAGGAACTATAATACTTTTGTCAAGGCTCAACAAATAAACAAAAACTTAAGGGAAAAAAAGAAAATTTTACAACAAATATAAATATAGTTTAATATAATAAACTACTCAACTGAATATAAAACGTTGTTCGTTATAAAAAGTTCTAGAAAAATTTCAATATTCAATATATATTAAATTTTCTTTCTCTTAAAAAAACATATTTATATGTATTTGGCTCGCTAATCAGCTTCAGACTTGGTCTGAATAAAACAAACGACAATTAGATACCCTATGTCCAATTTTCGAAAAACTTCTAATTCCCAACAGCAATTTTTTCTGTCACCCATTACTTTCTCACTCTCACTCACTCATCGTATGGACGGTGCGTGTGGTTTCTTGACTTTTGGGTTTGCCACACTTGCTTTTGTCTGTTACCTACACACATTTGCACAAAGTTAATATACACTAATAAAGGGTATATTGAGTGTACATAATCGTTAAATAGAAGAAAAATCCAGGCTATAACATACATGAGAGCAAGTCGAGAATAGCCTCTAAGTTTGATAATAAGCACAATACGATTAAGTCAGCTTCCGTCATATCAGCCCAGTCCATTCTCACAGTGCACGGTATAAGCTGTGAAAACGGAAATATCATTGTGAGTTTTAGTCTTGTGCGTAACGGAATATTTAGTAATTTGTGTACCGCGAAAACCCGAAGAGAAATGCGACTATTCACTGTTGTACTTCTCTGGCTGAGCCTGCTACAAGCCTCGAAAGGCCAAGATGTAACTGAATCAAATCAGGTAAGAAGGAAATCTTTGATTGATATTAGAATGGCATACTAAAGTGACAAATATGTGTTTATGTTTTCATTAGTTGTATACCCGACAACTGAAGGAAGAGTGTGGGATATCTACTCCAAAAGTAATAAAACTAATGCATGATCACTTCTATGAAATGCAACAGAAGATCGATAAGCATGACGAAGAAATGAAAAGGAAGGAGCTCGAAATTGATATCCAAGCAAAGACAATTACACAACTTCAAAATAAAGCTGACAGTTGCACTGAGAAAGACAACATTATAAATTTACATGAAACCAACAACAAATTTTTAAGAAATCAATTTGAGTTTTTAATAAATGCAATGGAAGAACAAACAAATAATCTGTGTGGAAAAGAAGTAGAAGAGATTTCAAAACTTAAAAAGAGTATTAAATTAGAAGCTGATAAAGTTAAAGAATTTGAATCGCAACTAAAAATCAAAAATCAAACAATAGTTAAGAAATCAAAAGAAATCGAATCTATGAATCAAGAGATCAACCTCTTGAGAAACTCGGCAGACAAGCAAAGTACAGAAATCATCGAACTGAAAGCAGATGCCAACGCAAAATCGGAAAAGCTTAAAAAATGTGAAACGAAACTTAAGAAGTCAGCTAGTGAATTAAAAGATATCAAAGAGAACAATGCAAAGAATCCCCAAGCTAAAAATGTACTGGAGGTGCAAAATGTTACTCTTCGCGATGCTTTTACTTTTGAGATACTATTGAACTCGGATATAGTTTGTACTAACTGGATCGTAATACAACAGCGGATTAATGGTGGAGTGGACTTCTACAGAAATTGGACCGAATACAAGAACGGCTTTGGCGACTTCTGGGACGGCGACTTCTTTCTCGGCCTCGAAAAGATACATCGATTAACTACAGAGCAACCCCACGAACTTTATATTCATATGCAGAGACACAACGGCAGCATCACTTTTGTCAGATACGATGAGTTTGCCATTTCGGATGAAGTTGATAAATACGCACTTACCAACTTAGGTAAATTCTCTGGTAATGGAATTGACGCATTGAGTTATAGCCGGTTGTGTAAATTCTCGACATTTGATGTAAATAATGATGATGATGATAATAATTGCGCAAAAAGAATGCAAGATGGCTGGTGGTACAACAGCTGTGCCAAATGGTACGTATCTTTAATCTGATTTAACGTTGCGACCATACTTATGTGATGTTCTTGTTTTCAGCAATTTGAATGGAAAATACTTTAACGCGAACGGTGAAATTGGAAGCAATTTTTGGGAGTGTTGGGAGCCACTGAAACTGGTGAAGATGATGATCCGGCAAATTAAAAAAGACTAAACTAAACACGCTTTAATCGAATTTGTAACACTTAAAATTTCTTAAAAATCCTATCTTGAATTATAGAACGATTTTGACATTACTGTCCCAATGTGCCATCTGAACATAAATGCAATTAAATTAAATTAAATATTCCATTTTCTTAGTTAATCACTTTTCAATAAAGAATACTAAATGAATAATTGATTTGCAAACGTTCCAGTGTTATCAATCTTAATTTTTACAATATATAACGATTATATAACGATATAAAGATTAATCTAAAAAAACTAAATACGAGTGAAGACAAATAAATAGAGTGGTTGTCGAAAGCTCAAAGTTTTGAAATTTAGGAATATGCTTATTAATGTGCATTACGTATTTCATCTCCTGTAGAGGGTATTTTAGCTTGTATCTTCTAGCCGAATCAGGTTCATATAGAAGTAACAGTTCAAACAATATTCGAAAACTTCTCCACGCACTTTCCACTTCATTTCAAGGCTTTTGTTGTCAATACAAAGACAATTCAATTTATACAGGCATCAAGCTGGACTAAACTTGACTCGAATCCCGCTAAATTCTGTCTTCGAAAGAACGGAAAACATTCTAAACAAATATGCAATTACTCCACAGCACAAATCTAATTGGATTTTCTATACTTTATATTATATTTTTTTGTTTGTTTTTTGACAGTTTTTGATGCGAAAAGAACCGAACAAATTTTAGGTTTGTTTCGAACGCGAGTGCGGAGTTTTCTAAACTAATTTTGTTAATCAGTTGGCGGCGTAGTTAAGGCCAGAATACAAAAAAGGGCAAAAAAACCACAAAATAGCTGACGACGACGTCGACGCCAGCGTAATAGAGAAATAGAGTGGGCGGGAATGGGAGTGGGGGCGTGGATGAAACGAATGGCCTCGGTTTGCGTTTGAATACACGCGGGGTTAGGGGGACACTGTGCTCTGTTTGGGTTTAGGTTCAGTAATTAGGGGTGGCATTTGGCGCAAACAAACACACAAAACAGACACACAAACATGGACTCACACACACACACACATATACAGAGAGAGGCTGCTGCAGCCACGGACTTAGCATAATTGATAAAGGTTTTAGATGGCATACGCTGCGTATACGCAATAATTAGCTCACTTTGCGCGCGGTTTAGCTTGATTTGAGTTAGAATTTTTCTTTAGAATTTCCTTGTTGCATTTGTTTATTCCGGGAGGATTCGTTAAAACGTTGCCAACGCTGCCGATCGAAAGTTGTGTGAGGCGTGACTAAATTAGGCGGAAAATAAAAAACTTATGCGACTAAACCGAAAGTTTTTTGAATTCGTGTTGCTGTTGACAAAGCATTTTCGAAACTGATTTTCGCAATAGCGCACAGCGACCGGCAACAAATTGCAGCGCCAACAACAACAGCAACAACAACAACAAGTTGTGCGTGAGCGAAAAAAACTCATTATGAGATGCGATGCGACGCGGCAGAAGCAGCAGCCGCAGTGGCAGCAGCAGCTTCAAACCGCAAAAAGTGGGTGGCCAAGCAAGAGAGAGCTGGGCAGCCAGGCCTAAGGGGGAGTATGGGAGGGGGGTGGCTGGCTGGCTGTCAATAATTAGCAGCCCTATTAATGCGGCGCCCCCAATCCCCACCCACAAAAAAGCTCTCGCTGCGCGTGTCGATTGAAATTGCATTTTGTTTTTGGTTTTTTGTTTTTGTGTAATTTGCCTCTGCTTCTGCTTTGCATTTCTCTTCATGTTAATTTATTCGATTATTTTGTTGTTGCAGCAGCATCAGCAGCAGCAGCACCAACAGCGCCAGCATCAACATAATCAGCAAACGCCGCAGTTGCTGCAGCTGCATTAATGCAGCGCCCATTCCTGACGCAGCACACCAGCCCCTCCCCCACACCCTGCTGCGCGCATGCCGCTGCCCAACCCTTCCCTCTCTCCTCTTCTCCCACCAACAATGACGTTTTTTTTTAATTCTTTTTTAGATGCGTTTTCGCCCAAAAAAAAGAGCTCATTTTGTGTAGCATTTTTCACATTTCGCATTTCATTCACACTCGTATTGGTCGAAGGTTTAACAAGTTCAATGGCTATTAAGTATAAAGTACGAGTATAAACACACATGTATGTATATATATTATATATATAATATTTATTAATATATACAATATACATTAATATATGAATATATACGCGTATATATAGAGTAAAACATTACATATTAATTTAATTCAGAGAAAACAAATCTTAACTGCAAGTTAAAAGTAAATAATATTGTTTATCTACTTACAAAATAAAACTTCGTTAAAGAGTTACCAGATAAGACAAAACTTTTATTTTATTTAACGTGCAAATGAATTTTAATTATATGATTTATTTATTTTATACTTTTCAAAGGACCTCTATTCCATATTATAGCTTTAAAAATTCAATAACATAATATATTACATTCATCATTTGTTTTCAATGCTGTGTAAATGATTTGCCAACGCTCAGCTCGTCTGTTGCTGTCACTTTTCTCGTGCTCTTCACACTTTGCAGCCATAAAAAAGAAATTATAATGCAATTTATTATTATATTTATTTTTCTCCCTCCCAAAGCGGCGACCAACCAAATTGCAACCCATCGCGAAATGCACACCCCTTACCACCACACACCAAAGGGAGTTTTTCATTGGGCGAACGCACGCACGCACGCAACGTCAGCAGCGAGTCGACGTTGTTGTTATTATTTTTATTGTAATTTATTTATTTTACTCTCTTTTTTGTGGCTGCAATTTTTATTCGATTTTATTGTCATTTTGCGTATGCCATTCCACAAGAAATGCCATTTAAAGTGCTATATATACATAAAGTACTTATATGGATGCGTATATGATAAATATATGTGCATATTTACTATATAGATTTTGATGCGGGGGAAAAATTTGAGTGTGCGTATTATAGAATAACGCATTTGCCGGAAAATGAAATAATGAAGAGGCACAAACAGTTTACCTTGGACATACTGAAGTTTTAATACCCTTGTAGCTTGTTGCTAAAGTCCTTATCGTTTGTTCCAATGCTGATTATCGATATAACACATAGTTGAATTCGTTTACCTCCATAGTTACTGTAAAACTATTCAATTTCGACTAATTTTTCGTATTAATGTTACTATATCTATAACATATAACATATAACTATAATTGTGTTGTCTTTGAAGTATTGGAGAGAAAGAGAGAGCAATTTATAAACGTTTGAATATCGTATTCAAAATTGCTGAAAATAATTAAAGAAATAATGCATTCGACTTGTATGTCCTTGTATTATTCACATTTATTTTGTTTTTATTTAGTTGATCATTGAAAACATATATGTATTTACAAATACAAATTCATATGGCATATCTTTCTGATTATATGCCAAAATTTCTGTCTGTTTCGTTCTGTTATTCGATAAGTATCGTTAGACTGAACATAAATTAATAATAAATACACTCGGACATTTGCATTTTTATACTGCATTTTTACATTGCTTTTATTTAATTATTGAATGAAAAGTGAAATAAACAATTTATTATTATAGGAAAATTGAAAACTGATTATTAGGAAAATTGAAAACTAAATATTTTAAAAACAGTTTGACTTCGAGCGAATCATCATTCGGACTTCTTTAAGAGCTATCCAATCACCCCAGAAAATGCCATCAGCTGCCCACGTGCCATTTGGAAAGAACTTTCCATTCAAATTACTGTAAAGAAAGAAATATTATTAGTATTAATGTAAAGTATCAAAACGATTTAGTCGGCTATAGGAGACTTACCTATGGACACAGTTATTATACCACCAGCCACCATGATGTTTCATTGCGCAGATATCATTTACCGAAAATCTCATATCTTTGTGATAAATAAATTGGTCTGTTGTATTACCGGAGAATCCACTCAAGTTGTCAAGTCGGTATCTATCATATTCACCAGCAATGCCAAACTCTTCGTATCTGGCAAAGTTTATGGTGCCATCGTAGTTCTGCATATGAATGTAAAGCTCGAAGGGTCCCTCATTGGTCAATCTGTGTATCTTTTCCAGGCCGAGGAAAAAGTCGCCGTCCCAGAAGTCTCCAAAGCCGTTCTTGTAATCTTCCCAATCCCTGTAGAAATCTACTCCGCCCTTGATTCTTTGCTGTATAACGATCCAACCTGGACCCGCAATATCAGAGTTACTTAGTATGTCAAAAGAAATATCATTTTGAAGAATGATAGTGTACACCCCGGATGGAGTGTTTGAAAGACAAGTCTCTATATTCATATTTTCGATGTCTAGTGGATCGTCAATCGATCTCTTAAGTTTCGTTTCAAGTTCAAGAATCTTTCGATCTTTAGACGCAAACAGATCTTTTTGACTTTCTAGAGCCTCTTCACATTTAGCAAACTTTTCACTGTCTGCGATTGCAATTGCTTTCAGTTCGAGAATCTCGTTGTTTTGCTTCTCACACAGATTATTGCTTAATGTGTCGAGTTTAATCTCTTGCTGTTTTAGCATTGCAAGTACACTAACCATGGGATCGTTGTGTGATTTTTGAATGGTGATCTCCATTTGCAGCTCATTTACCTTCTCTTCTAGCTCCTTAATCCGGTTGTTCTTGACTTCTAATTCTGCGTCATTCTTATCGATCTTCGGATTTACCAGGTAAAAATATTCCAGCATTGGTTTCACTGTATGATAGGTATACATCCCACACTCCTTATCCAGTTGCTGATTCTGATAAGAGACACAAACAATTCAATTCAGTCACTTCCGATGCCACTCTTATTCTACTGAAAGATCATTTTCGTACATGCTCGGATTGAGTTTCCACAGCAAGTCCTTTCGAGGCTTCCATCAGAATCAGCCCGAGCAGGACACCACAAATTATTCTCATCTCGCACAATATAAACAACTTGACACTGGATTAAGACGTACAGTGATATTATGAGCGTCGTCTCTCCGCTTTTATAATGATTGGCTAATGCACACTGGGAATACCCAGACTGATAAGACGGATGACAGATAAGACGGATGCTGCATCAGCATTGATCCGGTCTTGACCTACGCTTCACTAGTATTGGAAATAGTTGAATATTTATTGCGATATTTTTTCCACGTATGGGTTGCACTTATGATCTCTATAATAGGATTGTTTTAATAACAAATCTTGTTATTCAATCACTGAGTCATTTACCTATCAAAAAAACAAACTTTATTGTTCTCAAAAATATCATTTATAGCAACAATGGGTAAAGAGTATTGCCTGCAAGGGTGTAAACTATTCGGCAATAATCTGATTTATATTATTTATATAAATTATTGCACTATCTTTATACTCTACTTAGCATACAATGTTTGTCGAGCTGAAAAACCCACACCATTAATATTCCATTTCAATGTAGAACTCTATATGTATTGTAGTTGTACATAAAACTCAATAGGCGGCAGCAACAAAAGCCTTTCATTCGTGTCTACAAATAAATTGTATATAAAGCGAGTGAAACAATATTGTTAATTCACAGAGTAGGATGAAAAGTACCGTAAGTATATAACTCATTTTTATCCAATCATTGTAAACATTTTAATTATTTATAATGACATTTTATTTAATTAGCGCCGGCAGTGGTTGTGGTCGACGACAAAGTTGAATTTTATTGGCTAATTACAAATGGTAAAACGAGGGAAATCGGTAAAAATCGAAGAGAAATGATTGGCTGCTTACCAGACTTACTATCTAATATATCACATACGTACATAAATAAATATATATATTCTATATTACTATACTATAGTATATTAGTTTAGGGATTTTGCTAGGTTCTATTCAACACCAACTTCTTTAACAAAAAGAGTACAGTTTTTCAACTGATTTTACTGCCTGATCTGCTGATAACATATAGTATATAACGTAGAAGCTGCCTACTCTTCGCAGTACTGACTTACATACTCGTATATACAACAGCGCATATATATTTTTACAAGACAGTCCATATACAAATGAAATTATTCATAAACTATATACTATGTTATGCATGGAATCACATTAATTCAAATTAATATTTAATTCTGCTTTATGTTATGATTATCTTATTCCATTCAATTTTAACTGCATATTAAAGTTATTTATAGTTTAATATTACTTATAGTTTCATGAAATATTACAAAATTTAGTCAATTAGTTATTGAATTCCTTGTTGGCTTCAACTTATGCGTTGGTTTTTTCCAAATTGCTGAAAATAAGTTGATAATGAATACACTCGACAGCTTGCATTTTTATTCTGCATTTGAAATCTAATTTTATTTGTTTATTGAATAAAAAGTGAAATAAACAATTAATCAGGAACATTGAAAACTGAATATTTTAAGAACATTCGGCCTTGGGCCGAATCATCATCTTGACTTCCTTAAGTGCCAACCAACTTTGCCAAAAAATGCCTTCAGCTGCCCACTTTCCAACTTTAAAGTACTGTCCATTCAAATTGCTATAAAGAAAGAAATCTTATTAATATAAAAGCAAGTTAACATTTAATTCTGCGAAAAGACACTTACCATTTAGCACAGTTATCGTACCACCAACCACCATGATGTTTCTTTGTGCAAGCACTACTCTTATATGTCGAAAATGGCATACCTTTGTGATAACTTAATTCGTCTGTTGTATTACCGGAGAATTCACCCAACTTCTCCAGTCGGTAATCATAGTTTTCACCAATAATGGCAAACTCATCGTATCTGGCATTGAAGGTCTCGCCATCGTACCTATGCATATGAATGTAAAGCTCGAAGGGTTCCTTATCGGTCAATTGATGTATCTTCTCCAGGCCGAGGAAGAAGTCCCCGTCCCAGAAGTCTCCAAAGCCGTTCTTGTATTCTTCCAAATCCCTGTAGAAATCGACTCCGCCCTTGATTCTTTGTTGTATAATGATCCAACCTGGACCCGCGATATCAGAGTTACTTAGTATCTCAAAAGTAGCACCGTCAAGAGTGATATTGTGCACCCCAGGTGTATTATATAAAAGACAATTTGTTTCGTTCTTCATTTCGATTGGTTGTGTCGTTCCGTACTGCTCCGTAGTATCCGTACTTTCTTCATCGTCAGCATCAAATAGGTCTTTGAGGTCTGAGATTTCGTTTGTTTTCACTTCGCGGATTTTGTTATTTACTTTCCCACATTGTTTGTTGCATAAAGTGTCTTCCATTGATTTTTGAATGGTGATCTCCTTTTGCAGCTCCTTTACCTTCTCTTCTAGCTCCTTAATCCGGTTATTCTTATTTTCTAATTCTGCGTCATTCTTCTCGAATTTCGGATTCACTTGATTAAAATATTCCAGCATTGGTTTCACTATATGATAGGTGTAGACCCCACACTCTTCCTCCAGTTGACGATACTGATAAGAGAGACAAACAATTCAATTCAGTTACTATTGGTGATAATTCTGATGCCACTCTTGTTCCAATTTAAAATCATTTTCTTACTTGATCGGATTGAGTTTCCACAGCAAGTCCTTTCGAGGCTTGCATCAGAATCAGCAAGAGCAGGAGACCACAAATTATTCTCATCTCGCTGTGATACTTTCAATGAACACAATATATACTGTTTCGCACTGGTTTAAAACCTACAAAGATATGTTTGGGCTCAGTCTTCGTCTTTTATAGCACTAATCACGAGCAATAGGAAATGCCTCGGCTGATTATGCGGATGCTGCGTCAGCGTTGAACCAATCTTAACTTGCACTTTACTATATACAAGTGTTTATTTCGACATATTTTCGACATTGCAGTCATTATTCTCCACAATAAGATATGGTTGTAAAAACAAAACTTGTTTTTCAAAAACCGAACAACAATCTATAGTATATCATATGCTGATGTTCATTGAAAATATCTATTGTTTCTCCAACAAATGGATTAACCTAAAGGCTTTATTTGCACAGTCGGTAAAGATCTATAATTTTCCCACGCTGCAAGGGTATTAACTATTCGACATGGTCAAACCAACCTTTTCTTATAGTTTATCAATTCCTTAATACTCTTTCTAGCAAAAGTGGATGTTTAAGCTGAACTACCCACGCCATAAATAAATCTGCATATCTACAAATACATTGTAAAGAGAATAAAACATTATTTTTAATTTACAGAGAAGGGGAAAAAGTACGGTAAATATATAAATCTATAGTTGTATTCACTCATTTTAAACCTTGTAGTTATTTATAATGACTGTTTATATAATTAACTACAAAGTCGAGTTTTCTAACTCTTCTGCTAACAACGAACAATAAAACAGGCAGTAATAAGGTAAATCTATAAAAATAACACTACATTAGTTCAGGTATTCATAAGGTTCTATTCAACTCCTTCAATAAAAAAGTACAGTTTTTTCCACCTGACTTTACAGTTCATTTATCTGTCACTTGGTTTGGGCTACGCACGAAAGGTCTTCGGATAACATATAGTACGGTATGCAGCAGCTGCCTACTGTACGCAGCTCGGACTTTATATATGTACATACAACACGGCGTACATATGCTACGAGACAGTCTGTATATAAATACAATTATACATATACATATACTATACATATACATACATGTGCATGTATATATGTATGTTTGTATGTACTATATGGGTTGACATTAAAACAAATTCGAATTTTTGGTTATTTTTGCTTAATTTTTAGCTGGCGACATTGCGGTACAATCGCAGGCATATCGATAGCAACAGTTGTTGACGATAGCCCAAACTGGCGAGCTTTTGGAGACTTTAGATAGCCAATGTTCAAACATATTTACATTTGTATGAATTTGATAGTGCTTTTATATACAAATATTGTCAAAATTTCTAACACTTATACTTAATATACATACATATACTGTACTGGTATATATTTTGAAATTAATTTATTATAATTTATATTAGTAATGTTTGTATTACAAAAATATAATGCAATAATTTGTTTATTAATTATTATTTATTTTTAAAATTATTTCTTTATATCATGCCTGCGCAGCGTCTCTGAAAATTGTTGTATACGTGCATATTTCATTGGGATTTTCTGCCCATACTGGGGTCCTGATTAACCATGTCCCCGTTTGGAGGCGACTCTGTGTTTCAGCTGCAACACTGCAGCCCTGTACTGCAATATTCGCGCATGTGAAACAGTTTTTTTGCTGTCGCATATGTTTTTGCTGTGCATGTGTATGTGTGAGTGGATGGATATGTGTGTGCATTATGTACTTAGTTATTGTATATTCAGTCGTAAATATCGTTAGCAGAGGCGTAGTTCATATTTTTATCGCTCGCTCATTTAACTACAGAGCTTAACATATTTCAAGATTCAATAAATTTCAAATCTGATCTCGTTTTTGCTTATCCATTGCGCTGTTGATAGTTTCATTATTATCAGTGACAACACATATGTCAGGATGGCCGAGTGGTCTAAGGCGCTGCGTTCAGGTCGCAGTCTACTCTGTAGGCGTGGGTTCGAATCCCACTTCTGACAAGAATTTTTTTTTAATTTACATATTTTTGTTTACTATTATTTCTGTTTTATATTATTTTATTTAATGTAAAATAAGTAAATTAAAATATTAATAATAACATATATGATATTATATAATATATAGTAGTATTTCTCTAGTGAAACCCCCTCGGTAATTTCTCCGACTATGTTAAAATATTCTCCATATTGGTCACATGTTAAAAAATGCACCAACATACAGGACATACACACACAGTGCCCGTATGTACCTGAATTGTTGGCATTTACAGAAAAGAAATCAAAAAAACCAAATTGATTTTCATACAACATTTTCGAATGTTTTTATTTGGCGTCCAAAAATTGCAACCCTTAAAAAGTTTTGCGCGCCTCCTTATCCGCATATGCGAATTTTCAGGCTTTTCATTTTAATTTTTTTTTTTGGGTTTTATTTTTAATGATGCGAATTCGATGTACGAAATTTTTCATTAATACAAGCCTAGGTTTATTTTTTGTTTTGGAAAAATGTGGAAAGGGGAGTCTGACAGAGACAGAGCTGCGTCCAGTGCAGTAAAAACGCATCATGGGGTTGCTGGGTATCAAAGGGGTGAGCAGGAGCGGCCAGACATTGATGGGTTGAGTTCGGAGACTGGGAATTGTTTCAGAGCGAATGTGTGTGTGTGTATAAATGTAATGGACATGGGCTTTAAGTGCGTTATGTACAGCGCAAGTAAATGAATAAAGCAGAAACCTGCCCGACCCATACCAATATCACCATTTCCCTCACCCCTCACAGATTTCCACACCTGCTGCTCTTGGTCAGTTCAGCTATCACATTCATGATGCTTGCCTGGGGAAGGTGCAGGGGATAGCAGAACTTTTCTCTGAAATCTGATGGGGCTGTTTATGCACTGCGGTTTATTTTTCAACCCGAAAACCGTAAAAAATATATACTCGTCCATACATCGAATATATGAATGTATGTATCTGTGGATATATATTATATTTTTGCTTTCATTTAATTTTCTCATCGCTGGACATTTCCGATGCGTGTTGTTTGCACTTCTTGCGCTCCTTTCAACAATAATTGAATATTATATTCAATTAAATGTTCGTTAGGAGTGAGGAGACTCTCAAACCCCTTCAGCAGGAGGGACACACAGAACAGGTTTCATCCCAATGTTTTTCGGAGTGTTCCCCAAATCGAATTTGCTTTCATTCGCATACGGCGGCCATGGCTAATGGATAATATGGGAGGCGGTGTCTGTAATTGGATTATCAGTCACAGGTGCTTGGCAGGAGCCTCTGTGTAACTGTTAGGGCTGCTCATCAGATACCTGAATGAAGATATATTACAGTTAACTGCGTTATGCAGCTAATTGAGTGCTTGCAGAGAGAAATCAGTGAGCTGCTCGAAAACATGCCAAACGTGATTAAAATAAAATATGAGGAGTCCACAATTCGAAATAAAGATAGAAACAAACAGCAGTCCAAAGTAGTAATATATGTATGTTGCATAAAAGAAAATTCAAAATAATAAAAACAACTCTTCTGTTTCCCATACCGGGAATTGAACCCGGGCCTCCCGGGTGAGAGCCGGGTATCCTAACCACTAGACAATATGGGAGTGATAATCATTTTAAAAAACAAACACAATTATTGAATGCAAAACATATTATACTAATCTATTAATAAAAAATGTATAATTAAAAATTATATGTTATAGAAAATAAAAAATATAAGCAAACTAGTTATACATATATAGTATGTACATATGTACATACATAGTAACACAGTTTTTAATTTTTCACTGATTTCTCCTATAAAACCTATAGAAACATATAATTGTCCGATTTTTAAATATAGAACGGGTAGAATAGAGAATAATAATAGTATAATAAATAATAATATGATAAGTAAGTATACTGATTTTGATTATGTTTTGACAGGTTAGTTTGCTTGAGATATCTTGTGAACAATAAAAATTGCTTTATGACAGCTATAAGAATTGTATGTCGATCTGATCTGCTCGTTCTAATATTATATATTTACAGTGTACAGAAACAAGAACAGTTACTTGTTACATCATAAAACTAAGACGGACACACAGACACTGGGACAGACGGACAGATGTAACTCGATTCACCTGTTGATGTTGATTCAGAAACGCATTAAAAATGTATATACAACAAAATGAATAATAAACTAATCAAAATACGAGAAAATAAAAAAAAACTTTAGAAATCTCAAATTTCTTCCCATACCGGGAATTGAACCCGGGCCTCCCGGGTGAGAGCCGGGTATCCTAACCACTAGACAATATGGGAGGTGATGATCGTGTGTGCCAGAACACTCAGATATGAAGAACAAAGCCACTCCATAATAAGAATAAGTATTTACAAATAACTAAATATATCACACGTCATAATTAAATTAGTTAATTCAATTTAAAAACCCGAAAAATAAATAAAAAAGAATTTTGACATCTTCCCATACCGGGAATTGAACCCGGGCCTCCCGGGTGAGAGCCGGGTATCCTAACCACTAGACAATATGGGATGGTTGAAATCTCTCATCCATATGCTCGTCATATCGCCCCCGGCCGAGTTCTGTGTTATCGTCTCATCTATCAGCCAAGAAATGGACGCACGCAAATTGTTTGTGTACATCAGCGAGAACAAGGCCTGATTGAATTAAATCGCTTCGAAATGGGCGAATGCATTCTCTTTGGCAGGCAACCTGGGCGGCTGCACGATATGCGATAAGGTCCTGCGCCTTATGTACACATGCGTAAACAGGATATACTTGTACATACATACATAGTACAGCTCTTTATATGTATTCACTATGTATGTGCATGCATATTATATTATGCAAGCTGAAAAAACACACATCAACAATGGCAACATGAAGTGCATTTCGAATCGTTTTTTGTTGCTATCGATTTTTATGCGAATGCGTTAACCTGCGAGAGAGAGAGCGAGACGACTCCAAGCACGGCCCGTTGAAGGTGTGAGCGAGAGGAGAGAGGGTGCAGTATATACTGCACATATACTGCACATACTATATAAACTGTAAATATAAAAAATGCAAATGCGCCTGGCATATAAAAAGGTGGGTGGGGTGCAATCAAGCAGTGGCGGAGGGTGAGGCGTAAGGGGGCGACGCGCAGTCGAGCCGAATGCAAGGATGCAAGCACCGTGCCACGCCTACAAGTGCGCCCAAATTGCCAAAAAATGCAACAGACGACTGAAGGTGAAGCCGAAAAACCGTATGCAATGCAAAAATGGTGGTTGCCTTGCCTGCCTTGTACACTGAGAACAATTCCTGGTGCAAGGAATGAAAAACTTATTTAACTAAAATAATTTATAAAGGAGAAAAGAGTTATACAAATAATTGAATTTTTATAAATGAATAAATAGCTTAATTACAAGTATCATACAATCAAATGATAAATGAAAAATACAATACATAGTATATACTAACTTTACTTTCTATAATCAAAAATGTTTATAATATCTTCACTATTATAAAGTCTAAACAATCAATACGACCTATACCATCTGCCCTATCTATACTACCTATAATATCTAAAAGAAATAAAATATATTCTATCTATACTGTCAACATATGCATAACTATATCTACATCAATCTAAATCTTTAGTATGTTTTATCTTAATAAGTTTTCAGTGTCTTTGACTTTTGTACTTAAAACTTACCACACTTTCCTGTGCCAACCCTCGTAATGGCAGTCAGCTGCCTCTCGATATGCAGGCTGCTAGCAGGGGGTGGAGCAGGAACATGTCCTTTTGCATGTCCTGCTGCAACAGTGCCAGCATCCAGGTAACACCTAATGAAGCTGGCACTCGCTGCAAGTGCTGTTTGTGGGCGGGAACAGTGAGAGGGGGGTGGCATGCATGGCGTGCATCAGGTGTGGAACTGGCCATGTTCGATGTTGTCAGCAATTCAACCGCACCGGGGACGATTGCCAATTTTAATGCAGCTTGTTGTCAGGAGTCAGAGGCAATATCCGCACAATGCAGCCACATGACGACAGCAACAACAACAGCAACAGCAACAACAACAACAACAACGACAAAGGCTTTTGCATTTTTAAATAAAATTTTCCAACAAAATTTGGACTGGGAAGTTTTTGGGCCTCGAGTCCCTGAAATGAAAGGCCATTTTGTAAATGAAGTTTGCGGTTTGTTTCGAATAAATGCAATGAAAGGTGCAGCAGAGTGGGAGAGAAACAGCAAGAAAGGGATAGAGAGAGAGAGAGAGAGAGAGAGAGAGGGTGGAGCACGAAACGGAAATGAGAAATTTCAATATGCATATGTTTGGAGCAGAAACAAATATGAAAGCCCATATAAGAGGCCTGCAATGAATGGAATTTGCAGAAATTCCATAAATTTAACTAAATTTGAAAACTGATAAATTTGCTATAGAACTTTATGCGATATATTTATGCATATTTTTATACATATACATATATTCTGTCAATGAAATCATGTGAAACACCGTCAGAGTTGGGTAAAAAATTGCCCATTTACCCACCTCTATCTCTCTCTCTTTGTTTGTTAACCCCCCGCGTTGCTCGTTGACGTTCGCTCTGTCATTGCAAATGGAAAATCATTCATCAGTTATCGCCAGAGTTGACAGGCCAACGCTGGATTTGCACAATGCAAATAAATGGATGCAGATATACTATGGTATATGTATATACTCGAATAAACAAACATATACGTGGAGTACACAAAAAGTAGATTGGACTTTATAAAGATTGAAAAGAAAATATAATAACAAGATTCTGAATTATTTCAATTGTTTGTATATACCATAATACACATTTATTTATCTAATTAGTTACAATAAAACTATAAAAACAAAACAAAAAATAACTTCAACGAAGTTTCCCATACCGGGAATTGAACCCGGGCCTCCCGGGTGAGAGCCGGGTATCCTAACCACTAGACAATATGGGATGGTTATACTCAGCGAGCTAAAACAGCCATACAAAGCAAGCACTCAGCCAAAGACAAACCTAATGCCTAATAATAAAGAGAACAAGAGAGGGAGAGAAAGAGAGAGAGCTTTAATCGCAGCGCTCTGCTGCTGCGCTGCTTGCTTGCTCAGTCCACGCATTGAATAATTGAGACACACGCGCACAAAAGCAAATCAACAAAAGTCGCCACTGTCCACAGAGCCGCAACAGCAGCAGCAGCACCGGCGATAGCAGCGGCAGAGGCAGAACAACGCCACATGACTATGGGCTATTGAATATAGCTTGACAAAGAGAAGTGAGCTGAATGGCAGTGCAGAGCTGAAATGGGGGAGGAGAAGAGGTTGCGCTACATGGTTGGGGTATTTATTTTGTTGCATGCTTCAGTAAAGGATTCTTATTGTGCTTGCCACACTCGCTGGCATATGTACAATATATAAAATATTGAAATTTAGCCTACGGACTTATGCGAATAAATGTGAAACAATAAAAACCCTGGCAATGTAAACATTTCTCGCTGCTTCCCATGCCACCACGCACACACAGTGCAGCGTGGAATGGGTGTGGACTGCAAGTGGAATCTGATTTGGGGGAGGCTTGAATGCGTCGCTGCAGCAGCCGCAGTAGCAGCAAGTAAAGTACCGCACTCGACATATTGAAGCATATTAATTAAAAACATTTTCATTTATTAAAAAAGAGCAAGGGCTGCCTTAAGCAGAGCAACAACAATAAGGACAAGAAAAAGGGTACAGCAGAAAATAGACAAGTTGAAACGGGATACTCATGCAAAGTGAGAATATGGTGATACTAAATAGGGTGCTCTTCTTTATAGAGAGCTTAGACTGGCATACAGTCATGTGTAGATTAATAGATGCGTTCTATGACGTTTACGAATTATCAGTATGGAATTATCAATTGAAATTGTAAAGAAATATTATTTTGATAATCTACAGCTACATCATATATGGTATTTCAACTCATATTTCCCACCTTCTCCCCACTTATAAGCAATTCTCGTGAAGCCCCAGCTGTTAATCAAAAACTTAGCACATACATAGTTATAGAACGACTTTTCTCAGTGCTTTCCAAGCCATTTGCCAAGTGCTAAGCTCAAAGCGAAGCACAAATAATCCATGCATAGACCTATAATTTCTCAAGACCAAAAACGGGAGAAGCACAGCCAGTGATAACTATAAAGCGTCAGTAAGTCCCCGCCAAGAGCCCCCAGCTGCGATCGTAAAGCGTACAATGGCTTTCAATGTGCGCGCCCGATCGGCAAACCAAGCCCGGCACGATCCACGGCACGATCAACAATTTGTCCCTAGTTAATTTTCATTGAATCGACGCGGAATTGCCGCAAGCTGAAGACGCGCCTGGCATTTTATCGGGTAGACTGCATCGCCGTGCCGGACCAGGCCAGGCTAACAAATTACCCAACTCGCAAAAGAAAGACAGAGAGAGAGAGAGTTAGGAAGAGGGAGACGGGCGTAACAAATATATGTAGTACCATAACATAAATTTAAATGATAATAGCGAAAACATACATTGCCAGATACTTTGTTGCTAATTGCAGTCGAGGACGACTTTTGCTCTAATTGAAATACAACACATACCCGAACCCAAACCCGAACCTGAGCCCAGGTAGCTAGCGAAGATATGGCTAGCCGTAGAGGGAGCTGAGAAGAAAAGTGGAGGTGAGGCAGGTGAAGGCCTGAACTTGTTTCTCTTTTGGCGCTACGCTAACTAGACGCCATTTATCATTCCGAACTGGGAAAACTAGATTCAACACACAACATACAACGCTGCCTGACCGAGTTGCTTGGGAGTTCCAATCGGGGCGACCACTCCGAGGTTTTTAGCGAAAAAATTAATTTTAATTACCGCATGTCGATGTCACCAAAAGCAGCTGAAAGCTGTCTTATCTCCATTTCCCTCCACTATATAATCAATAATAGATGTGTGACGTGTGTGTTTCTAATTGCAAGCTGGAAGCGAAGACTCTGATTACAGATAGTTGGATTTTACAGTCAAACCATGTTCGAAGGAACCTATACACAAATGTATATTTGTTTTAACTTTATTTGTCAAATCAAGAGCAAACTCTACAAATTCAGCATCTTTAAAAATTCAATTTGATAAAATTTAAATTTCTGCAATTGTTGATATATCTGAAGGTTACTGGAATTATGGAATCCCGTTTGGATACTTACCATCGCAGAGCGATAATTGAGCACGATACGGTGGTAATGGATGAGACCTTTTTATGTGTGAAAAAAATTGAGAATCGTATGAAAAATTTATTCCAACAATATAACATACTACATCGCTCCACGAATGAATTAAGAAATCTTAAGGAAAGTTTAAAATCCTCCTCGGATGAGCCCCACAACACAGCAACACCAAAGCCAGAAGTTCCGAAAATAAACCGTATGCAGGGTGGAAAAGACTTTCACATATCAACACGGAATGCGCGTCTATATGCCCGAAGGTTGTCGCAATTGTTAGTAGAGCTTCGGAGGAAGACGGGCAAAACCGTAAAACAAACTGAAAATTCGGTATAGAAATGAAATTGCATTGAGATTTAATTTGGGTTTATTTTCTATTTGTATAAATGCAACATAATTTGCAATCTTCTGAAACGTGTTTATTTTCTTTATTCTTCAATATTTCCTTAAACTTAGCCCACTGTGCCCTTTTGCTGTTTACGACCCTCGCGACGTCACGTGCCCTTGACCGTGGCATAAAGATGCGAAGTGTTGCGAAGGGGAGGCAGAAAAGTTTAGGAGCAGGAATGTGCGCAACAAAACAAAAATGCCAAGAAATAAGACAAACACAAGGAAGGCACAACATACACAAACACACACACACACATAAGATGTAAATGACGCTGCCAACTCGTTGACGACCCATATCCACGCTTACGTATTGGAGACCCAATGGATCTGCCTGGCGGGCTGCTTGCCAAGCCATAAAGCGTCTCTCTCTTTCTCTCTCTCCCGCTCGAACTCCTTCAATGCATTAGCAGCTACTTTGCATGCAACAATGTGCCAGAGACTTCAGTCTGGCAATTATCAAGCAGTAGTTGCTCATAGCTCTCTCTCTCTCCCCCTCTCCCTGTTGTCCTCTTCTTGTCCAACTCCTCTGTTTCCTTTTGTGTCCCACTTGGAAATCACTTGCGCTTTTTTTATGCATTCATCAAAATGAAAACAATACGAGCGCAAAATCATAAAAAGAATCTCAAGTTTGAAGTGTGACTGCAAATTGGCTGTAAGATACCCTGTAATATTATATTAATGCCTACATCAATATATTAACATAATCTTAAGATTAAAAAATGCCTGAAAACGGGTGACTAGATACCCTGTATCAGTGAATATCTTGATAGTTATCGTATTTATGGTATTACTTATTATTCTAATCAACATCAATATGATTTCCCACTTCCCACTAATACGCCCCTCCTACGCTCTGCTAGGCTCACAGGGTATACAGATAACGCAGCTCGCTTGAGATTCAGTTTTGCTTTGTGTTTTGTTTCGTTCTCGCCTTGTCTGCGACGGCGAAACCGCAAAACTAAACACGAACTGAATGCAAAATTCGCAGGCATGCGTCATTAAACGCCGTCGTGGCAAGAAGTGAAGAGAGAGAGAGGAGTGGGCGAGGACAAAGAGAGAGAGAGAGAGTGTGAAAGAGGGGGAGAGAAGAGAGGAGGGAGAGTAGAGCATACGAAGGAGGAATTTGCTGCTGTTGCGGGGCACGGTCCGTCGTTCGGTCATTAAGTGAGTCAGCCAGTTGGCAGAGAGTGAGAGAGGGGTAGAAAGAGGGAGGTGGGAGTAGAGCAGGAGCAGCTGCAGCATTTACGCCTACGCCGACAACGTATTCAACTTTTTGCTGTGCCACCTCTAGCACAAAAGGAAGAGAGGATGTGGGAGGGGCTGCGGCAATTGGGCAGTTAGCGGGCCTAACGTCTCCGGGCTCGTTAAAAACAATCAACTTACAGTACGGTGAGGTAGGGGATCTGCCGGATCGTTAAGCAGTAGCTGAGAGAAGGCGACGCTTAGTCATTAAAATCTATACATGTTTATGCCTTTTTGCTCTCTCTCGCTGCCTCATAGTCTCGCTCTATCTCTGTCTTTCTTTCTGTAACCATGTGTGTTATACTAAGTTTGTAGCTACAGACAGGAGATGCATGCAATGTTGATAGGAGCTACAACTTCGAAAGCATTAAAATTATGTTGAAGAAGAAGAAATAAATGTTTTGGGCAAGGAGTCTAAAACGACGGGCCTTACCTATGTAAATACAATAGTATTTTTAAATAGCCTTTGCATTTTTTGATCTGAAAGTGTGTTATCAGATTAAAGTATCATTAAATTTAATTATGTTGTTTACATAGATATATAATATATATACATTTATATACACAATTTTCGAAATTGTAACCAATCCTAACTAAAGTGTACATCACAAAGGAATCATAATTGACATAATTGACAGCTACTTTTTCTTATTTTCTTTTTAATATTTTTTTTTTATTTTTCTGTGCCTTCTCTCATTTTTTTTGATAATGATTATGTTTGTTAATATATATGTTTTGATTATGTTTAATCAAACAATATAGTAAAATGTAAATGAAGAAAATCTTCATTATGCTTATACATATGTACATATTAATTGCATATTTACTGACCTTTAGTTACGTTTTACCTTTCGCAAAGAAATAGTTAAAAAACAACAGGGTATTTCCAAATCGATCACACTCGTTTGCCTCGTTCTTTCGGTTGTTTTTGTATGTCACGTCGACAGACCACATAGTTTTTGTTGCTTTGCTTCCTTTTGTGCCAAATTGCTGTCGCTGCCAACTTCATCGTCGCTGCGCTGCCAACACCCCCACGGGCAGCAGACCAACAGGCAATGCAGCAACAACACAACACAACACAAGCAACAACAACAGCATTAAAAACAAACAACTGCAGTAACTTCTTGTTGCTGTTGTTGCGCTGCTCGTTTTTTGTGGATTTCACTTTTTTAGTTATTTCCATTTATTTTATTTGCAATTTTGAACTTTTTTAGTGTCTCCCCTTCGCCCTGCTCCACAGCCACGCGAGATTGCGACGCGTCGAGCGCATTTCATTTGTTATTGTTGTTTTATTTACTTGCTGCTATGTCTGTCTGTATTTGTGTTTCTGTGTCTGTGTTTGCGTTTGTGTGAGCAATGCAATGACCTCGAACTTCGTTTGCTGTGCATCTTCCTCAGAGTTGTTATTGTTTTATTTTTGCATTTGCCCGCTGGGATATATTATTGGTCCGGTTTAGTTGGTCAGTCAAGTTAGCGGGTGTGGTAGTGGTGGAATTTGTGGGTTAAAAGGTTGTAGCGCCTCAATTGACATTCCTTTTTAGGTGCAGGGGAGTTAGTTGTCAGTCCAGAAGAAGTTGAGTGCGGGAGGCGGGAAAGAGAGGACAGTTATCTACACGGAAACTTTGAGTGCGCGTGTGTGTCTATGGATAATTCGCCTTGCACTTTTGGCAGCTGTCAACGAGAGAGTGGGGAGAGATAGTGTTAGGGTTGCCATAATTACTGGATTATCAGTAAATCTAATGATTTGTAACCTGTTTACTTATTCACTGATTTTGTTAAATAATAAATAAAAAAAAATAAATCTACATTTTAAGGATACTGCAATCTTTTTTTTTGAGAACAAATTAAAAAATCAAACATATTAGGAACTACTGAATTCACACGCGACCCATCTGGCAACCCTAGGCAGTGTGAATGCAACTTAATGATGGCGATAAAAATAGACTAAGCGAACTGTCAAATTATGTTGGCAACTTTAGCGCTAGCCAAAGTTTTCCCAAACTTGCAGCTTATAAGTTTATAACTTACTTTACACTATTCTCGCAAGTCTGCAGACAACTTACTTATGTCCATTTTTTGACTATGACAGAATCGCATGCGATACTTTTTTGTGCACATAAAAATCAATAAAATGCTACTGTTTAAGGCACATACATACATACACACACACGCAACTAATACCAGTGCAACATAATGCAGACACAACCCTTTGCACAGACTCAACCATTAAAAGAGGCAATAAAAACTGCAATAATATTTGTGTGTGTGTTCGTGTGTTTGTGTGTGTGTGCAAAAAAGAAACTTCACTGACGCAGCAGCCGTTGCTACCGCTGCCTCTGCTGCGACTGCTGCTGCTGCTCCAACGAGTTGTCTCTCAGTCGGGTGCTCTCACTCTCTCGTTCTCACCCATACACATGCAAACGCCCCCAAGGTGCAGTTGAGAGCACAACTCGTTCGCTCACATGCAGTCGCTGCGCTGTCGATGTCGATGCCGATGCCGGCGTCGCAGCACACACACACTCGCATTGCGGTCGCTCTTAAAATCTAAATTTCAAGTTCGTCTCCTGCAATTTATCAGAGAGTTCTGCTGCGTTTTGCACTCATTTCTCAGTTGCCTCATAACAGCACTTCAAAACAACTCCATGCCCTATCGGGCAATACCCTCCCGCTCCGCTCTCTCTCTCTCTCTGACCACCCGCTCTTCAGTCGGTTAATTTCTGCTTCTATGTATCCTGTGGCCCGTTTAACTGCGCAAACTGCGCGACGCAACCTTCCGAAATTCTGGTTGAAAACGAAACCGGATTTCTTTTTGCCTGTATTTTTTATTTCGCCTCACTTCGCCGTCTTTTGTGTTTTATTTTGTGTTTTTTTTTAGAAGTTTGTCTTGCGCCTGAGCAGAGGCTTTTTTGTTTTCTTTTTACATTTGACTGAGTTTTCGGAATGCAGTTTTATTGTAGTCGTAGTATTTCACCTTATTTCGGTTTATTTTATTTTTTCTCATTTCTTTTTTCAGCAATTTGCTTTTAATTTTCCTTTGCTCGTCGCCGATTCACAGTTTCCGTGTAGTATTTAGCATACTTTCGTAGTAGTAGACGGGTTTTTGTTCTTCTCAAAATGCGACTAAAAAGGAATTCAAAATAACTTTGTTTTGGTTTTCAAAACGCAAACTGGTTTCTCTTTGCTTCCTCTCTTTCCGGGGCAAGTCGGGAATTTCTTGAATGAAAAGCAAGACCTCTTTAAATGCCCCAAGCGAGATATCTGAATGAGGGGAGAAGAGAGGCAAGGAAGAAAAGTTGAGTACTTTGATTCAAATCGCTTATCTATGGAAAGTGTTTGCTTTTATGGGCTCGCCTTGTCTTGGCCACCACACTAGCCTTAAGGTAATAAGCCTTGTGAGTAACTGAACATACTGAGAAGGCTTTGAGTTCTCTGTACCTTTTATCGTTTTAAAATGAGTTGAGGATGGTTCTAAGAAACTGAGGTTATCTACATGCAAAGAAATCGGCTACTTAGACACGAAGCGTCAGCGTCAACAGTGATCAGCAATTCATTTCACCTTTAGTGTATTTCAATACTCTGACCAAAAACCATAAACATACATGTATCGTATTATATGTTCATTGCAGCTGATGTTTTTCAACAGGAGTCGTACCGTAATGCTCCATCGTATCCCCCTTAAGAGCCTTTAGGTATGGAATGCGTTTGATATCCTCAAAATTTACCTTTTTTTGGCAGCGCTGACCTAGAGCTGATCTAATAGAGCAGCACCAGGCGTTGCTTTGTAATTTTGGCAGCGCTGACCTAGAGCTGATCTACTAGAGCAGCACCAGGCGCTGGGAGATAAGAAAGTGCTAATGTTAGGCGGGAAGAGCAGCTTGAACCAAGCGGGTCACGAATGTGGCCTACCCTAGAGTATCCAGAGTCCAGACCAACCCACAGACTCCCCATCAATCTCTAGAGCTTAGTCCATGCTATGTTGCAGACTCCGCATCCAAATCTCTGTGCACCGCCACTTCATCTTTTCGGACCGTGTCATAAAGATTGATCCGAGGTTCAGGTCCTTTGGAATACCGTTGAAAGTCCTGCAGAAGAGGAGTTCGTCGCTTCACATATTTCGGCTTGGCAGGCTCCATGGGCAGCAATTTAAACTTGCCACGCAGTGGCAGCGACATTGGCAACACGTCAAGACGCGACGCCGATGGATTCAATTCCAGGTCGAAATCACTCAGCTCCGGTTTCTCATAGTAATCGTACGTATCTGTAAAGATTCCACGCACAAAATTCTTGATGGGTTTTGGCGGCATTGTGCTCTAGGTTGACAAACAATTTTGAACAAAAAACAAAGAATGAAAGAAATGAAAAAAAATGTTTTTAATGTGTTTTATATGTGAATGTGAAATTAAAGAGCTTTCACTGGGAAAAGCTATACAATTTATGGCTTGCTGTGATCTATGTTTGTTACATAGTCCTCAAAAAGTTTGTCTTTGTGGTAAAGTTTATAAAAGTTATAGTAACAGGCTGTTTAATATGATTTGAATCACAGTTCTCTATTAATAACTATCCGCATGCTTTAATTCTATAAAAAAGAATCTATAACATCATTCATTTAATACACTAATCTATATCTATCGTGAAAGGATATATAATACGTTTTCTACCAAAATTAAACGCATACCATATACTCGTACATATAAGATAAAATGTTCATTTTTAATCGTTTTAAATGTCATATCTATTAAAAAGTTTATAAAATGAACAATTTCTACTTCAAACAAATTAAGAAGCGTAACCTAATTGCATAAGAATGTTTCATCCTTAGTATTATAATAGAATACATACTTGTATATGTGTATGTGAAAATATCCTTAAGCCTCGTAACACCAATAAGCAATAATATCAAGTGTGGCAAGAATCCAAGTATTCATTGCACTTTTTCAACATTAAGAGTCAAAGTTCTGTTCCCACACTAAATATCGTCTAACAAGAGCCCCATTAAATCGTCTCCCGTCATTAGCCAATACCCATTAACAGAAAACCAGCTGGAACTGTAATTTCTCAGTTTTCGAAACCACGTTTTTAAGTCATTTCCCAGGATTGCAAAGCAATTGAAAGAAGCCAATTATCACATCATTTTGAAGACGAAAATTTATTACTTTTCATTTGCTGATCATCAGATGAGGACAAACTTGGTATTCGATTTGGCCAAGTTGTAAATGATTTGTTCCAGACCCCAGCAAGAGGCAAAACGAGACGAAACCTCGACATCTTATGCAAAGAGCGCGTACACCGAATGATGCTACAATACCTATGTAATTTGGGTAATTGATACTTTCCGAAAATGGGGGCTCATAAGCGAAATTGCCGAAAGCAGAGACAGATTCGGAGCCAGATGGAGACACCCTGCAATTTTGGCTCATCTATCGCACACACCTTGTTGACGCATTTGAAGTCTGGAGGCATGAATTTTTGATTCCATGCGTGCCAGTTTCCTCTCGATCTGCTCGCGCATCGTCTGCATTGCAATCACGTCTTTGAAGGCCCTCTCGCGATCGACAAGTGTCTGGCTGTATTTCTTATAGAAATCATCTATCTTGTAATCCAATGTGGTAACCTTCTGTTCCACGCTCCTGATATTGCTAGTCAATCGTTTCGACTGGATAATAAGATTATTCAATGTGCTCATAACTGTCTCGATATCCATCTCGGCTCTATTCACATTATCGACCATCACAACTGACTTACTGGCTTCATCGTCCTCGTCACTGCGTAAAATATTGTTTACATAGTATTCATTTACCTTGAGTAGATTCTGACGAAACTCTTGCCAATTGATCTTATGATGTATTGTCTCCATGCGAGTCGAGAACCGATTGATTTTCTCGATTATCTGCGGCACATTGGGATCGAATCCTCGCTGCTCCTTCACCCACGACTCCAGCAGGCCCTTCTCCATGAGCACTTCCTTAAGATGGGCTGGCTCTACGATGACGCTCATCTGCTGAACGTACTCCTCGGAACCCTTGACCTGACAGTGACCACTATATTCCACTGTCCGGCAATGTTTCACTCCTGCCACCTATAGTACAGCATAGTTTGACATTAAATTTTACTATATAAATATGAGAAGAACATACATTCATTACTATACCCTTAGGAGGGGCATTTAAGGCATCCAAAATCTTGTGTTCCACGTTCCCCCTTATCATAGAATCGCCAACAATTTCGCTTGGGTTATCAAAGCACTCCCTAATACCGGTCTGTAATATCAAGTTCGATCAAAAATCAATAGAAAATAATATTTTGCAATATTTCTACCACCTCTATGAGCAAGCCCTTGTGTTGCACTCCCATTGCCTCCGATCTTTGTTCCGCCACCATCTCTTCTCGACTTTGTTCTACTTTTAATTCAAGTCTATCAGATGAATCCTCTAAAGGACAAACTGCATTCGTGTTAGTGCTTGGCTCGACATTCATTTTCGAAAATGTTTAATAAAACAAAAAAAGAGAAGAAAAATCGTCAAAAAATTCAATCAAAATTTTAGAATATTAAAAATTTGAACTCTTTAGATTGTAGTCTTTAGAAGGTTAATTTTGAGTAATATGAAAAAGGTTACTTTTTATAATTATAGAGCGATGAGAGAGCAAAGCACTATCGATGTATCGATTGTGCTAGATTTCAGTTACTGTTTGAGTATTCTTTATCTTATTACAACATTGTGCTGGAAATTAAGGAACGTTTAAGGGGACTTCTTATATTATCCTAAGAAGTCTTGGCATGCCGAAGGTTCTATACCCTTGGAGGTTCTTACGTCCTCCGATCGTTCTAAAACTATTGTAGTTAAATATATTTAATTAAGCAGAATATATTCAATATTATGTCTAATTTTGATTGTTCCTATGCTTGGTCTGTTGAATTTTTTATGATTATTGTATATATAAAAAAAGACCGACGAAGTAAATTTATTGCAATATATGTACGAGTGTATACAAATAACAAATATCGGCCGATAGTTTGTATGACAGCTAAACGATATATCTGTTCTATACGGGTTGTTCAGATTTATTAACAGCATCTAGCAATAGGCACCAAGTCTGCCAGCTCTAAAACTAAGAGACTAGTTAGCGTTGCAATGGACAGACCGACGGACACATGTACGGACAGACAGACATGGCTGGATCGACTCTCCTGGTGATGCTGGTTCAGAATATATATACAATACTTAATAGGATCGGAGACATCTCCTAAGGTACGTTACGAACTCCTGGCCACAACTAATATACCCTCTCCAGGGGTATGATAAATAATATTATATTTACTTACTTTAATTTATGTATAATAAAATACAGACAAGTTATTTTTAAATTCATAGTTTTTAAAAATAACTTGTCTGTATTTTATTATACATAAATTGAAGAGATAATTTTAAGCTAAGCCTTATAATATTTCTAATGAATATGTTGCTGCTTAAAAGCAATGCACCTGCAGCGTAGGGTATTATTTTTCGGGGACACGACACGCCTGCAAGCTCTGTGACAAAAACTGAGCTGGGAAGTTCGGCGTTTGTCGGGAATTGCAGTCTTTAAATGTGATGGGTGTCGCCAGTCGGAACAGTGGTGGTGCCACCTGACGAGGGGAGAAACTGAAGTTCGCGTTGCTGCAACGCATTAGCGTAACCGATAATTTAAGGCATCGTAAACACGTCGTAAATTTTGCACAAGCAAATTTAGGCTTTAATTTTCTATAAAAGACAACGGAGCAGCTCGTCTCGGTTGGGGCAACCAACGTGTTGTGCCTTCCCCCCTTTCACCTACTCCTTCCCCTTGCCCCCTTGCTCTTCTCACTCCTCATGCCACTGCAGCAGGTAATTACAGGCCATTAATTTTTGTATGTTGTTGCTACCGCTGCTGCTTCTTCCACTTGGCGCATGCATGATAAGTGCCACTTGCCCGGCCCACAGACTCCAGAGAACCTCGCGTCGGGCACTCTTCTTCTCAACTGCCCCCTCCCCCTGCTCGCCTTGGCGTATTTGCTTTGATGAAAATGTTTCCCATTTCTTGGTTTCACCTTTTCCCTTCTGTTTCTGCTTCAGAGTCAGCTTTGGCTTCTGCTTTGGCTTCTGTCGAGGTGTAACCTATATTTTTCTGTTATTTTTAATTAGAGCCTGCTGCAAGAGCGTCTGCGTGCCTGATTATTGTGCTGCATGTGGCAGCACAACACGTTGCAACACTCCTTACCATTTCCTGCCCTCTTGCTTCCCTGCTTAGCCAACTTGGCATTGCAGCTTGTAATTACATAACTTGCAGCTGGAACTGGGCCTAGTTCCACCTCCTTCTCCCTTCTCCCTTTTCCCTGCCCGTGCCCCTGCCTCTCTGCCACTGGCCGTGACAGCGTGTGCAATTGCGAATGCCTTTTGATGGGTTAATCAATTTATTTAAATGCCAAATGCTAATGAGCCTAATTGCAGGGTATCCTGCAGTTGTTATCCCCCAGACTGCGTAAATCGGAATGGTGTAAGCATTGCGCAAGTCAGATCTGCGTACCAACTAGCTGAAATGCTAAAGAGGTCTGATAAATACCTGGGAACCACTAATCAGGCAGTATTCTATAAGCAAACGAAGAGCTATTCCAATGCCAGTATTGTAAAAATGAAAAACAAGTAGGTAAACTTACGTGCTCTAATTTTAGTTTCTATATTGTTTTAGCTTCTGAATTTAGTATTCGCTTACGTTTATAAAATGCAGTAGTAGTTAATAGTATTACACACATATTTGATGTATATTATTTATTTGAAATATAAAATTAATAATGTAGCAAGCATGAACGCTCAAAGGGCAGCTTCCGCCTTATCAACCCAGGCGCTATGGGGAGATAACGAAATTGTGTTATAATAATCCGGCAGACAGCTTAAAAAATATTAGTGTACGTTTTAATCCAGTGCGAAAGAGTCTAGTTTTTTCCCCTCAGTAAAATGAGAATAATTTTTGTTATCCTGCTCAGCCTGATTCTCGGGAAGTCCTCCAAAGGATTTACTGTGCAAACTGAATCCGATCAGGTGAGAAGAAAATCTTAAAGTGAAATCAAAGTAGTATCAGAATCAGCATTCAAACTGACGGTTTCGAATTATTTCTCTCTTATCAGTCTTGTCATGAGTCCCATCAAATGGAGGAACAGTGTGGGGTGTATGCACACCGAATAATTAAGCCAATGAAGACATATTTTGATCAGGTAAATCGGATTATCGATAAAAATAATAAGGAAATCGAAGAAAAAATTGATAAAATTGAAACGCTGGAAGAAAAAGCGAATCAATTTCGAGTCCATATTGCAATTTGCACATCTAAAGATGAATTTATACAATTACTTAAAAAGAAAGACGAATCTAACGAAGAGTTGATCAAATCTTTGAAACAACAGTTAAATGTAGTGAATTCAGTTGATAAGCAGCTAATAGATTTAAAGGAACTACAAGCAGAGGCCAACCTTAACGCTAAAAAAATGATAGAAAGTGATTTAGAAAGTAAGAAGCAGGAAATTAGGCAGTTAAAAGAGAGAGTAATGCAGCTGGAAGGGCAGAACACGAAATCGATTGAGGATGCCATGTGTGAAAAGCAAAACAATCAAATAAATGAACTTAAGGTGAATGCAAACACAGACGCTGATAAGGTGGCAAAATGTGAGATGGAAATAAAAAGCCAACAAGACCAAATAACGGGGCTAAATACAAAGGTTAACTCTGAAACTCAAGAAGTAACAAAATTGAAAGAGCAATTGCAAAACCAAATAAACATAACAGTTGCTAAAGACCAAGAAATACTTCAATTGAAAACGGAACTCAGTGAAACAGTTGACAAATTCAAAGAAAGGCAACAACAATGCGGGAATAGAATTGAAACAAATTCAAGGTTGCAGAATGTCACTCTATCCAACAATTATACTTTTGAGATAGTCGTACTAGATAACTCTGATATCTCGTGTCGTGGATGGACCATTATACAACAGAGGATCCATGGTGGAGTCGACTTCAACAGAAGTTGGAAGGAATATAAGAATGGCTTTGGAGACTTCTGGGACGGGGATTTCTTCCTCGGCCTCGAAAAGATACACAGATTAACCACGGAGGAACCGCACGAGCTTTACATTCAAATGCAAAAATTCGATGGCACCACCTTCTTTGCCAGATTCGAAGCGTTTGCCATTTCGGGTGAAAAAGACGAATTCCGGCTGAGCACACTAGGCACATTCTCTGGAAATATTACAAACCAATTTTCATATAATAAAAATATGAAATTTTCAACATATGATCGTGACAACGATCAGGACATAATGAGGAAACATCATTGTACTCAGAAACATCATGGTGGTTGGTGGTACAATAATTGTGCTTATATGTAAGTGTTTTTTAGTCGCCTAATCGTAAATATCCTTTGAATTAATATTATTGACTTTGCTTTCATTACAGCAATTTAAATGGCGAATACTTTGAAACTGAAGTAGCAGAGACAGCTGAATCCATTTATTGGGGGACTTGGGTATCACTGAAGCAAGTGAAAATGATGATCCGGCCGAAGTCCAATTGAAATTTTTTAAACATTCCCAACATTTTTCAAATACTATTTTCAATGTTCTTTACTCTTTGTTGCTCCTTTTCTTTACTTTTCAATTAAAAATAAATAAATAAATTTATAAAAGTCAATCAAATTACAATAAATATATATTTTTTCCTAAATAAAAAAGAATTTTTAAAATACTTAATGGAAAAATTCCTTAAACTATAATAAAAAAAGCAATAAAAAAGTCTAGAACTATTTCGCAGCCGGTAGGATTCGAACCTACGCTCCCAGAGGGAATCTGATTTCTAGTCAGACGCCTTAACCGCTCGGCCACGACTGCTTCATGTCGTAAAGAGCAAAATCAACAAATATTTGGTAAGACACAAAAAAAGAGAGCAAAGAGAATATATAAAGAGATCTCAAGTGGATCAACTCAATGACGAAGACAACAACAAAGCATGAAACAAAGAAATACATTAAAAATAACTAAACAACGAATTTTGAATTGATAAGTGAGAGTGCTAGCGCAAGAAAAAGAGAGGGAGAAAGAGAGAGAGAGAGAGAGAGAAAGAGAGATTGTAATAGAGTGGGCAAGATTGTGGAGAAGAGTGCCTGGAAAATGTGGTGCAGCCAATCGGCTGCAAATCAAGGCGTCAATTAAGCCACCGCCGGCTGGACACAGCAACAAAAAGGTGGAGCCAGCCACAATACACGATCTCTACTATCGGCCACGCTCCGACTCTGATCTTGCCGAGACCAAAGAGCGATGATGATCGCGCGCCCAGACCCGGGGCGCAACGCAACGTGGCTCGTCTGCCTCTTCGCCTTCTACGACTCTCTCGACTCTCCATTGGCACCTGCGCTTTATTTTCATTTTATTTTCGTTTTATTATCTGTCGTCGGCGATTCGCTTTGATGCCGTTCAGTCAACCGAACCGCCTCCTAAGTCGTCGCTGCGCACTGCTGCTGCCTCAGCTTGGAGCCTGCTCGGCTTAGATATTGATAAAGTGTTAACGGCCTCCAGCAGAAGCAGCTCCAGCTGCACAGCTGCATTTGTCGCCGATTTGATGGAGCTGCATTTCAACAGTTGTCACCGGCAGCGGGCAGACAGCGACATCAGTGCACGGCTGATAAATCGATGCCAGCGACTCGTTGTGTGATCGATTGCCCGATAACCCCGACACTGCTTTGTTATCGTCACAAGGCAAGACGTCATTAGCCACAAACGGCAACTGTAGCTTTTGGCTAATCTATAAATTTGTTTTAAAGAAAGTTTTCATTAGCATTTAAATATTTTATATCTCTATCATATGTATGTATTATATGGTTATCTTTTCTATGGTCCTCTAAAGTACATTACATTTATTTTAAATATTCTTGTAATCATTTACTATAAATATCAATAGAGAAATGTTCATATACATATGTATGTATTTACAATGTAATAATATCCTTACAGGAAAGTTTGTATTACCATTAAAATATTCTATATCTGCTGTATATACATATACAGTTATCTTTCCAATACCCTCTACAGCTTTTTACATTAATATTAAATACTCTTTTTAAATAATAACTATAAACATCATTACAGTAATGTTCATACATATACATATTTATAATGACACAATATGTTTTAACGAAAGTTTTCATTAAATATTCTATACCTCTATTATATATACAGTTATGCATTAATTTCTCCTATACCCTCTACAATTTTTTACATTTATCTTAAATACTCTTTTATCATAAACCATAAACATAATCAAAGTAATGTTCATTATGTATAATGCTCAATTAAAATTCTATTAGGCAAATAACTTTCCAGCTACCACACAAAGTTATAGAAAGTGCCAACCCTATATGGTATGTGATTAGGCTCGAGCCTAATCTGCCTGCAACTGCAACTGCAACGACTTCTGTTAATTGGTTTGTCTTCAGCTCTCCTGTCAGGCAGTAAAAAGTGCTGATCGTTAACCGTTAGTAGGATGAGGAGGCAGTAGCAGCAGCAGTAGAGCTGAAGAGCTAACCCAAATACCAACGCATTGTCCAGGCTAATGAGCTGAGCGCTTAATCGTCGTGGTGCCCCAGGTCCAGCAGGTAATACTTACTACAATACAACTACAACTCCAACTCCGACGGAGACTCCTCAGTTGCATTCCTGCAATTCATTGTCCATAACAAAAGTGTGCGCAACTTTAATTTTCCAGCGCGATAAATCAAATGCGCAAAGTCAGAAAGCGAGAGAGAGAGATAGGGATGGAGGGAATGGGACAGCAGGACAGTGCTAAATGAAGTAGTTAGCCCGGTGTGGAGCCACAGTTGGGAGCCCATTCATCATCATCGAACCTGGACGGGAATTCAATTCACGCCTGCCCAGAAATGCCTTTGACACACGTCTTTGATCAGAGAAGGAGAGAGAGAGAGAGAGAGAGAGAGAGAGAGAGAGAGAGACTGTGCGAACTGTTGCAATTGTGCGGCACATGAGGCGATAATTAGCGCACAATTGTCGTCGTCATCTGCCAGACACTATCGGTCTGGTCTGCCCATTGTAGGCTCTCTAGGCTTAGATCCTCGTCTCATTTCCAGTCCCCAGTCGATCGGCCTTTTCTTTTGCCTCGTCTGTTGTGTCCAGTTGTACGTGACGAGCACTTCAATTGCAGTCAATCAATGACGCAGCTCGAAACTTCCCTGATGATCACCTGCGATCACCAGCGATCACCTGTCATGCCTGCCCCCTCTCTCTATTCTTCTTCCTACCCGTCCCTAGACAATCGCAGCTTGATTATGGGCGCGCCCAATTGTGATTACTCGCATATTTAATGGCTTCATTCTGCGCGCAAATCCGGTTAGTCGTTTCACGTTGCATTAACCTCGGATAAGCTGAAGATAATCGGGCGTATTTTAGAAAGATTTCAGCCTCGTAAAGCGAAGGTTGTTTGCCAAGCCAGAAGCTTATAAGACCAAAGATCGTCAGTATAATGCACACAGGCTAAGCAGACAAATCAGACAAGACGCAGTTAGACTTATGAAACCTTCTTATCGCGATCACTTAGACTTAACTGGCAAAGCTCAAAAGCAGCTTAAAGTTTCTTAGTCTTATCTCAAGTGAGTTAATCAATTGGCAATTGGTAATTGGCTAAATGACAGTTACTCAAGGAAATCTTCAGCTATGCAGCTTCTTAGCGATCTTAATCAATGCTCTCTTCAAGGTATTATCTCGTATCTGGCGTCGATCAGGCTCTTAAGTCGTCTTTCCGGTTGACAAATGATGTTGCAGTGAATTTTGCGCTGTTGCATCAAGCAAAATGACACGAGCTGATAAGTGCGAGAGTAAGCGAGACAAAACACTGACACACAGACACACACACACACACGCATAAGTGGTTCGGTGTTAGGTGTCAGTTATAGGCACCGACAACTGTCAATGATAAGACCACACAAACCGACATGGAAGACGTTGAAGACGCGCCAGCCTTGCCACGCAGTTTTTCAATTAGCAAGTGGGGGAAGCAGGAGAGAGAGAGTGAGGGGGGAGAGGGGGAGGGAAGATCTGTTTGCGTGCTCGCAGACAATTTCTGGATGGGGGAATTCATAACAAGTTGCTGGAATTTTGCACAAGGTTCTCGTACAACATGCGATAATTGTGAAATTGCCTTCTTCGGCAATTGCAACTGGAATGCTGTTTTACATAATTGTATTAATAGTCGCTTGCCACGATACGGTATTAACCATTCCCCTACCCGCCAGCCTTTACTTGCCACAATGCAAACTTTCTCAGCCTTAACCTCATTCTTCCTAATCGCCTGTGCGAAACAGCTGAGCTGTCAGTTGGATTAAGTCTCAGCTGATGTGTCTATAAGAAAAAGGGGTAAGTAATGGTAATATATCAAAAACAAACCAGACAATACTATATTCATGTGATTTGTGCGATAAATTCCTATATTAATATATATCAGAAGACGATTTGTAAACGTCATTCGTTTGCGTGTTTGTTCTTTGCTCTCACATCGTGTCGATCAACTTGAACACACACGCCCAACCGCCCATCGCTATAAGGGCCGCCGTCTAACCCTAATTAGCCACATGCCTGCCGCCTGTTGTTGTGCCCCTCTACCCCCCTCCCCCCCCTCGACTACGGCCCTGGCGTGACACGTGTCTCTCGTGTTAACTCAAGTGTTGCCAACGGCGAATGCGGCTTTTGGTTTTGTCATTCGTTTGCCTCACTTGCAGCTTTGTTATTCGAGACCACCGGGGAACCACCCAAGCAAGAGACCAAGAGAGGCCGATACCAAGAGACCGATAGACCGCCAGACTGGTGAGAGCTCGTGCCATGTCTCATTCGAGTCCCGTTTCCGCTTTGTTGCATTTCGTCAGCGTCATTTCTCGTGTTGCTACTGCACTTTTCTTAATTAAACAGCAGAAGAAGCTCTCTCTCTTTTTTTTCTTTTTCTCTGTTTCCTCTTAGTATCGTGGGTTCTATTTGCCCTTTTGCCGGCAGCTCGTCACCTGCAGCAGCCCAGATCTTTCGTCTTGCAAGCCACTTGGCCAGCACTTTGTCGCCTTATCGAATGCATCAGATACAGAAGCTGCAGTAGTGCCTCAGAGATTGACTGTGGAAGAAGAGAAAAAGAGAGTGGAAGAATGGAAATGGGAATGCAAAAATCCTAAAGCTGGAGATTGATATCAGGAGATACTCGTAACAAGAAAAGTATAAAAAGACTTAGTTTTATAGTAGCGAGAAAACAAAAAACTAACTTGAGCTAGATCAAAATATTGCAGGTTATATAGGAGAACCCTTTCTGTTGGCACAGCTAGATCAGAAGATGCATACCACGAAATAAATAAATAAAGAAAACTAAAACAAAGTATAGAAGCCGAACCTGAATACAGATTTCGATAGGAACGGATAGACTACGATACAGATACGATACGATTTCTATGGAAGGCGAAGAGGATAACGGATAATGGTTGTCTTCACTTAGCTTGAGCATTCAGCTCAGTGTAGAATATGTAGAATATAACCCTCGTATTTCTAGAACTATGGCATGTCTACGAAATGAGAAAGGGAGAAAAGTTCTTTACCAAGAATAGAATCTGAAGTCGAGCCATAACTTAGCTTGAGCATTCAGCTCAGTGTAGAATATGTAGAATATAACCCTCGTATTTCTAGAACTATGGCATGTCTACGAAATGAGAAAGGGAGAAAAGTTGTTTACCAAGAATAGAATCTGAAGTCGAGCCATAACTAGATACAGCAATAAAGAAGTAGCTGTCCTTACACATAGGAACCTCCTTAGCTTCACTGGCTGCACATCTGCGACATTTTCACCCAACTCTAGCTAATTTACAGTTGACGAGTCGTGAGAAAATTGTTTCAGCGACTTTCCACCGAAAAATTTCACTTGAAGTTCGCAACGTTTCGTTGAGTTTTCACCCGATTCGGATTGGCGGGTTCATGACACCACGTGGGCCAAGACAACACACGGCGACAAACACAACATTTGGCGACAAACAACAACTTGTTGCTGTTGCAGTTGTTAGCGGCAGCAGGAGCAGCAGCAGCAGTTGTTGTTGTTACTGTTGTTAGTTGTTGATTGCCCCAAACAACATTGCAGCAAATCAGGCAACAGGTTGTCGCAGCCCGCGCTCCGCCAGATATCAAATTTCAACTCTGGACAGGCGACTCCACAGCGATAGCTACTCTCGCAGGGGGTAGCACAAGGTGATGTGCACCAGGTGGCGGGCAGGGGCATGCGAGGTGCCGCAGCTGGAAGCTCCACGAGGCAAACCGAAATTGTTTCAAGGTTAGTTAAATACAAACTCGTAACTCACATGACGCGCCGCCAGGAATTGGAAGTTTCTTTTTCTCTTTTCTTTTTATTTTGTTTGTTTTGTTTTTTTTTGTTGCTGATGTTTTTTGAATTTTACCATTTCTTTTTATCAGCTCTCTCGAAAAAAGCGAAACTCATTTAAGCAAATAAAAGCTACATGCGGTTTCCAGTTGATGCACGAAAAACACATTTCTGACATATCTTTTTCTCGAGGGTATATTGAATTGCAACAGTTAAATTGAATGAGGTTTGTTCCGGAACATGTTGCCTTGTTTTCCATATAGTTAAAGTTGTCTTCGTTCATTCAATTTTCTCATACAAATCATTCTTAAATATATAATATGTATTTATAACATTATAATACTCTTAACAGGGTATGCTCTAATTGAGTGTGTTTCTCAAGTCTTTAATTGCTTGTGGTTTTCATAAAATTTTCGCGTGGTTTGTAAGAGCATCACATGTTTATGTGTGTGTCTTTAAACCAGATTCAGAAGCTTTCATTACAAATTTTCTTTGATTAGCCAAAGAGAAGCAGCTCAGACAACACGAGACAGGTTAGCCCACTCTCGAGAAGGCGACAGCTCAAAAAGTGTACCATATATGGTGAACACATACTTAAACATTATACATACATGTACATCAGTCTCAGTTCTACATGTCCCGCATAATGCCTGACGATTGTTCCTTCTTATCAAGCGAGACACAGGCGTCTGCAGGCCCCTGACCTCACGCAATAGAGCGTAGGCGAAACGATAAGAAAACAGTGGAATTCTAGAGTCTGAACTCTACAGATTTGCGCTATTGTATTTCAGTATGAACCACCTTCCCCGCTCTCCTAACCATGCACTTTTTTCACTTTAATTACACATGAAAAACGGAAAAACATTATCATCATTTATTAACGATTTCATTATTAATCGACTGAATAAAACGATGACGAGAGGAATGCAACAAAGTTGACAAAAAAGGAAAACGAATTCTCATTATGAACGCAGTTTTTCCCTTTATATCGTATCATATAGCAAATCATGCTTTTAACTAGCAGTCATGCGATAAACATCTCCCTTCAAACGCTTTTTAGAGAAGTGGACAAATGCATTAATAGTTAGATCTGATAAAAAAGAAATTCCTTCGAGTTTATACTATGTATACCTGCATTTCTTATATTTTATATATTTTAAGTGTGCATTTTTAAAGTCATTATTATTCCTATATTATTATAATATATATAATTTTTTTATTATAGTATGCTGTATACTTTATTTTTAAATAAAAAGATATATATACATATTATATATTAAGCATTATCATTTCTATGTTTATATCATACATTTTTTATTGTAAGAGTATCGCCATTAAACAATACGGTTTTATCTTTTTCGCAATTACTTAAATAATTTACGAACTTAATGCCAATTATTTCCCTTACTTATGCAAATTCAGGATGTGCAATTTTTCAAAACTAATTAATAATTAATAAACGGCTGCACTCCACACATAATTAAACTGAATTGAGGCACAAATCTTGTTATAAACAAAATGAAAAAAAAAAAAAACCATCGTAAATTTATTTTGTTTTTTTTAATTCGCAATCATAAATTAAATTTATGACAAGGCCCAAGCTCATCGCACGCGTCATTTGTATGCAGAGCGGGAGCGAGAGAAGAATATACAAATAAATAATAATCATAAATAATATATAATACAAATAAGAAATGCGACAGACCGCGACCAACCGCAACAGTAAAACAAAACCAACAACCCAGACAACAATTAATAACATTTTCAAGCTGCAGAAATGCAAAATGTTTGCACATTGCAAACAATCCCAGCGCTTTTTTACAATATAATGCGATACATACGATATGATTACATGCGTATAGCACGAATATGGCAGAAGATATATGTATAACAATTCATTTTATATAAATATTAATTTATGAAAATTTCATACAAAACAAGATGCTTTATGAAGAACTAATGCCGGAACAAATTGATGTGTGAGAAAAAAAACTGAAGACATTAGAAATTATGCTGATCCTAATTAATCTTAAGCAGATAAACAGAGAAAAGTAGATCTTAATGAAGCCTTAATCTTAACCTCAATCTCTGCAAGTATATCTACTTCTCTGCTTGGGCCTTTAGACCTCCCAGCTAAGCTACTACTGTACAGGGGCTTGCGGACATATTGGTCCAGTCGTTTATCTTTCCAACGAAATCTGTCACATGTCTAACATATTTATTGGTCTCGCGCCCCCTGAGGCAGCGCGGCCTTTGTTGAATGGGTAGCAGTACCAGTTCGCGATGCAGTTGTAGTTCCAGTTCCAGTTCCAACTCTGCTCCAAAATCATGTACAAATAAATGCGCCAATAAATTTCATCATTAAAATCACTTAATTTTGATCTACGATGAAAATAATGAAAAATCACCAATGCCAAAGCCAAAGTCGAGTGAGCCAAACGAGAAGAAGGGGAAAAGGAAGAAGAAGACATCGTAGACGGAGCAAAACCCCAGGCTAAGCTCTCTTTCGCTTGCAGTCTGCATAAATCATAAAATAAAAGACACTAAAAGCAAAAATAAATCACAAAAAAATCTTATGCAAACCGGGCGAACATTAGAGAGAAATTTGTATTCCTTTTCTTTTTTTTGCATTTTGCCTTAAACCGATCCGGTCTTTGGTTCGGTCGGACAAAGAGTTCGCCCGGCTACCAAGTGCGCAGTCTGGGGCGAAAATTAATTGTAAAGCTCGCTGCAAACACGCTTCGGCTGCAGCTCAGGCACCATCTGAATAATTCCCGCAGCGCTCCTTACCACACCGAAGCTCAGGAACGCATGCGTGGCCCATGAAATATGACGCCCAGTTTTGTGCAATAGATACGAATGTCTCGCCCATTTCTAAGTGTATCCATTCCGAGAACTTCCCGGTTTGCTCTCCTTTTCAATTTACCAGAAACGAACATGGCATTTGTAATGCATCTGCGAGTGGGATTAGCATTTACAGGCAATTCCACACAGATTGCTACGAGTACTACATACAGGCACATATAGTACATATCCCGAGTCATTTGTTTGCTAATTGCTGCGGGGAATATCAATTTTCTGAATTTCACAGTTAGAATAAAGTAGGACAACCTAAGCTGCTAAAATTGATTTGAAATTGTTGCGTATTTTCAATTAATCATAGCATCACGCTGTAAATAGATTGAAATTCGTTCGATTGTTGCGATATATCGTCAAACCATAGGACCTAAGTACATACCATACAAATGAGTTTATTTGATAGTAATACTGTATAGGTACTTCTGCTTTGTAATGGTAGTAAATTAGTTAAGAACAAATCGACTCGACTATTTACTTTTAAAGTTTTTTTTATTTACTTTTATTTATTATTTGAAAATTTTAAATTTTTTAAGAAATATTCATATATTATTCGTTCGTAGGCCGGATCATCATTCTCACTTGCTTTAGTGCAACAACCGGATACCAAAAAATGCTTTCAGATATACCACTTAATTCAGTGTTAAAGTATTTTCCATTCAAATTACTGTAACAAAAGAAATGCAATTAATATAAATGAAAAGCATATAAACTTTTATGTCGGGAAAAAGACACTCACGTGTTGGTACATTCGCCATACCACCAGCCACCAAGATAAGACTTTGCGCAATTTCCACTACTCAAATCGTTGTCACGATCATATGTTGAAAACTTTTTATCTTTGTTATAACTAAAATGATCGTCTGCAGTCCCAGAGAATCCGCCCAACTTACTGAGTCTGTATTGATCGTCTTCACACGATATGGCAAACTCATGATATCTGGCAAACAAGGTGCTGCCATCGAATTTTTGCATGTGAATGTACAGCTCATGCGGTTGATCGGTGGTTAATCTATGGATTTTTTCCAGGCCGAGGAAGAAGTCCTGGTTCCAGAAGTCGCCAAAGCCGTTCTTGTATTCGTCCCAATCTCTGTAAAAGTCCACTCCACTACCGATCCTCTGTTGTATAACGGTCCACCCAGGACCCGCGATATCAGAGTTACATAGTACCTCAAAGGTGTTGCAAATGCTAACAGTATGCACTTCCGATGAATTGCTCGCAATGCAACTGCTCTTTTCTTTTTGTCGTTGTATGAGCTTTTCATAGTCAACCAAGTCTTCAGCTTCCAAATTGACCTTTGCCCTAAGTCCTGCACTCGCTTTATTTTTCTCGTATTTCAGGGTTTTTATTTGAATCTCTTGAGTTAAGGACTCGCTCTCATTTAATTTATGAACAGGTGTTTTAGTTTTTTCATTTCGGCTTATTAATTCGGCTTCACATTTGAGCGCTTTTTCGCTTTCAACTGCGACTATAGCTTTCAGTTCTATTATCTCTTTAGTTTGTTTCTCTGTCGAGTTCTCTAAGTATTTGATTAGCTTTTTGTTAGATTCGTCTTTCTCTTTAAGTAACTTTATAACTTCATCTTTAGACGTGCAACTTGCAATATCCACTCGAAATTGAATACTTTCTTCCTCGAGTTCATTAATTTTTTTATTCTTGCCTTCTATTTCTAAGTCATTTTTTTCAATTTTCTGATTAACCTGATCGAAATATGCCATCATTGAATTCTGACAAAACTGATAATAAGAGACAAATAATTCAATACAGTCACTTCACAGCAGATACCAATTTAGATTCCACTTAAAGATCTTCTTCTCACCTGATCGGGTTCAGTTTCCTCCTCAAGTCCTTTAGAGTACTGCGCCAGGATTAGGCAGAGTAGGATACCACAAATTATTCTCATTTTACTGAGCTACTTTCAAGGAACGGCACTTTCGCAGTGGATTTAAACGTACAATGAGTATTTAAGCGCCATCTCCCGTCTTTTATAGCACTTATCACTAACTAGGGGAAGCTCCCCGCCTGATAAGCCGGATGCTGATGTGACCGTTGAGCCGATCTCGACCTGCACTTAAATTTAATCGGGAATTGTTTAAGCTATCAAACGTTTTTGCAAGTGGACAACAAATTATTGGACCAGAGAGTAAAGTTCATCATTCATGCATATACCACATGCATACATACCATATATGTACTGTGCTTTAATTATAAATATTTATTTTAAATCAAATCCACATTTTCGATTGTACAGAAAGTACATTAATTTAGGGCTTCACGAACGTTGTATCAAATATGTATTGGTATACGAGCAATCAGTAAGGACCTTCATTTGTTTAATAGTATACGACAAATGGAGTTAGATCTTTTTCTCGCGTTAGCCAAAGAAATAATGATAATTATAGCAGAACACTCAGAGTAACAAGCAAATAACTGGAGACTTTCTTCAAATTAAGGCACAGTTACTGACGCATTAGCCTAACGTGTTCAAGTAAATGGAAATGGCTCTACAAAAGACGCTGATACTGCAGTTTCACTCGAGGCCCATAAACTGCACAGGCCATTGGGGACAGTCTTCAGTCTGACAATCCGCACAGCGACTACTGTACTCACCTGTATTTCACCTGCCACCCGTTGAGCCAGAGCCAAATGGCAAAAGAGAGAGGTGCGACAGCGAGGGACTCCAAGTAGCCGCAGGCAAATGTAATTTAATAAATTAATTGCATCAATTAGTTGTTGCATTTTTATTGAAATCCCTGTAAATATTGTGCTAGACAACGCATCTGCATAGCTGTACCCCTGTACCCCTGTACTCCTGTTTCTCTGTGCCTCTGCCCCCCTCTTAGCTGTATTTATGGCGCATTTCTCACGCCGATCCAATGGAGCAGTTAGCCATAGTTTTACCTACCCATTTCCAGAGGCGTTTTCAGTTTTTCATTCCAAGCGAAATGGGCAGGAGAAGGGAAGAGAAGAGGGAAATAATAGTTTAGCTAATTGATTTTCGAACTTAAAGCGAATTTATTGGGCGTGAAATTTTATGGGCAACTTCTTTGTATTTATTAGTTCCAGTGATTTCATTTAAATATCTGTTATAGAATGGTATTCTCAGGGGAGTGGAAGGACAATATATTAGTTGGGCGTGTTGTAGTTGCACTGATTTGAGAAAGAGGCAAAGTCATAGACTGATCAATAGCAAATATTATTATTTTGTTTTATATAATAAATAAGTACCCTGGCAACCCTAACATTCCATGCTTGCAATTGCCATTTTCTTGTTATTGTTGTCGTTGCTCTTTCGATAATTTGTGAGTTTGTTTTCATTACACATTTTGTCACCTGCATTTATCGTACCTTCACTTCTCCCTCCACCTCCCGCCCTACCTTAGTGAACTCCACCATGTCAGATAGGCTAATTTATAGTGTTACAATGGACGTGACTAAACTACAAGTTGTCGCTATATCTTGGATATTCATATTCCGAGCAATCTATTGATTGACCAAAAAACCAAAAACTGATCCCAGTGCGACACGTGGGCAACGAGCCAACAAAAAACGTGAAACAAAACCAAACGAAACAACAACAACAACCATAAAAAAGCAACAAAATCGAGTTCAATAAAATGTTAGAACATCGACTGCATATTGATGACGGCGATGACAACGACAAGCGCAGAAGGGCAGTGGCTTCGACTGATAAGGGGCGATTAAAAGAAATTGCAGGTTGAGTGAAAAATAATATTTAATTATTTATGTATATATTTATTCTAAATCAACTCAATGCAGGCAACTCACAAATATTTTAACAGTAAATATAATCAGATGCAGTCAATTTATACATTATTATAAAATATAATTACATTTAATATGGGATAATGATAATTAAACCTAACCAACATTTGTTGCAATCGATTGAGGTGAGCTCTGAAAAATACGCAGGCTCAGGAGAATATTAGTTGTAAGAATAAAGAAGAATAAGGAATACACACTTTGATGGAATAAAATGAAAACTCTGAATGGAATACTATAAGGTGTTCAATATAATCAGCACAAAGAAGATAAAAAGGATAATGCAAACAATAATTTAGAGTACAAAAGCCCTAAGAGAGTGGCTAAAGATTACGTGTAACTCAAAAAGGAATAAAGAAATTGAATTGGATAAGCCATACAGGGCAATCCATATCATTATTATTATGATTACTAATTAGCTTAGTTAGCAATATAACATGAAAATAAATAAATGAGAAAATAAATAAAAGCATAAATTAGTAAAATAATAAAATATAAACAAACAGAAGTAGTAGTTATTACTATTATAAGCTGCTGCATTATATAGAGAATTACTCTTTATTCAATCTGCTGCATTATATAGAGAATTACTCTTTATTCAATCTGCTAAAGAGAAACAAGAATACAAGCAACAAACAAGTGATAGCCAAGTTAGGCAAGCAAAATAACTCAATACTTACCCCCTTGCAATGATTCCTGCACACGCCTCTGCCCGCATGCGCTTGCAATATCAAAGCTTTGGGATTCGCTTACGGATTTGGGTTAAATCGAATCATCGCCCGCTCGCAGTGCAAAATGCAAATGCAACAATTCAGTTCAGTTCACTTCGAAGCAGGGTAAGGGAGCGGGGGCTGGTGCGCAGCATGGAGAAGCCTTTCAATTTTTGGGGTCAATGTCAATTTTGTTTTGTTACGCGAGAGGTCGCGCCCCTGCCCCCGCACTCGCTGCCCTGGCAAGCGGGCACGCGTCTGGCATCTTAAGCAGCTGCAGCGATGCGCGCCATATATAAAACACCCAACAAATCGCTGCAAATCGAACAGTTCGTCAAGTCGTCGCCCCTCACAATGGAACGCAGTCCAGTTGCCCTCATCGTGTTGCTCGCCTGCTGCCTGCTGAGCCTGTCCTCGGCGCAGCAGCCCCAGCAGCAGCGTCGTCTGCAGCGCCAACAGCAGCAGCAGCAGTCGGGTTACAACTATCAGCCAGCACGTTTGGAGCAGCCCTCGCGCACCTATGGCACACCACAGCAGCAACAGGCGCAGCAGCCCCAGCAGTTGTATAGCGCACCTGCTGCCCCCGTCCCGCTGCCCTCTGCTGCGGCACCTGCACCAGCTCGCCTGCAGGCGAAGCCAGCGCGTCTGGTTGCCAACAGCGAGGCGCAGGAGGATATTGACGACGCAGCCGAGGAGGTGGAAGTGCCACCAGCAGCAGCCGCCAAGCCAGCACCCGTCGCCCCTGTTCCTGCACCCGCTCCACTACCGCCCTCGGTTGTCTACTATCCTGCCGGCGCCGTAAGCTTCGTGCAGCCAACAGCATATGCCAAATTCATTGCAGCAGCTACGCAGCCGGCGGTGGCGGCGACGCCGACAGCAGCCATCGCTCCGGCTGCATTCACTCCCGCTGCCGCCTACGTGGCCGCGCCCCAATACTATGGCGCCTACTACGGATAAGGCGTGCGATAAGGCCACGAATCACCATGCGCAACGAGGCACGAAATATTTTATTTCAATAAATCGATTAGCATTTTTATTTATCCAACTTTAGTTGTACTTCTTATCCAACTTTATAACAATTTCATACAGATTTTGCACACATGTATAAACAGTTAACATATTCCATTTAAATTTTATCCTGATCTAATGAAAGTGTTTAAACTATCCATGTATATTACTACTATATGTTTATATTTTCTACGGATACTTCTGCATTACGAGTATATTGCATTTTTAAATTGAATATCCTTTTGATATTTTCAAAATTTCTTAAGATTTCATACAATTTGTTTCGTTATTCTTTATACAGCTTCATCATAAAAATAAATTAAACGTGTATTAAACCTGAATTTAACTTCATTTTAAATTGAATCCTCAATTAATATAACTATTATATTTGCACCTCATCTGATACAATATAATTTTGTGTTGAATTAACCGAGAACATTATCCTGCTGCGATCGTCTGGCTGGATAAAAGTTTAATTTTATTGCAACTCTCGTTACTTTTAATCGACTTAATCATATTGCCTCACCCCAAGCTACTTGCGACTTATGATTAAGCTGCAACATCTCCTCCTCGTGTCTACCTTACACTGTTCTCATCCTGCACCGTAGAAGGAGAGAAACTCTTGGCAAACGGTAGGCAACCTTCCACAAGCCTAACGAGCATTTGTCGAAAGAAGATGCGAAATGGGAAAGAAGAAGAAGACTCCGGCCTGCTAGTCTTTCTGACAATGAGTGAGCAACGATAATCTATTATGACCGTAACAAGAAATAAATCCCAACTCGGTAATCCATCATTTTACGAGTTGGCAATCAAAATAAGGAGTTTAGCTAAGTCAGTAAAGAAGTCGGGACTGTCGGACTGTTGGACTGGGGATCTTGGACAACGCGGACAATTGGACAATGTGTGGCCAATCAACGGGCCAACAACGAGCTTGGTTAGTTGAGTCTAGAGATGGGAGGGAGTACAATACATATGTAAAGATTACGATCTTCAGTTGCTGCACCAATTCGAATGGGTTAGACAATCTTACCAATCTACACAAACCCAACAAGGATTGTATTCAATATCGCATACTGTGGAGCCGTGCGTGACACGCGCGCATCTCTAGCTGTGGCTAACGAACAAGTCGAACGTCATGTTTAACGTAAAGCAGAACTAGAAGCGAGCGCAGCGATCAGGAAACATGCATTTTCGACATGCTGCATACACATTTAGGCCAGGCCAAATCAGCAGGAGAGGGAGGCACGGGCAGGACAGGCGAGGCACTGGCACGGGTGTATTTCAAAGCTCAATTTAAGGCAGCCTGACGACTTGGACAAGTGGCAGCTTTGGGCCATTTTAGTGCCCAACCGCTGACGTCCGAGTAGGCTTGACTCGACTCGGGTCGACTGGCCGATCATCTGTCCGTTCCGCTGCCGTGCTGTCCGTCTGGCCGGCCGACTAAATAGTTGCCAATAATCCGTGTCCAAATTGATCGGGTTGCCGTTTATGGTAATGGACGAACTTGCCAGCGTGTCCAAAATATGTGTGCATGTATGTATGGCGCTGGCTCTGGCCTCTGGTTGCTTCATTACCGATGCACAAACTTGGGCGTGCGTCCCGAATGATTTGCAACGGTTTTCGAGCGGGATTTTGCATTATTATTGCTTCATTTCCAACTAGCACTTGAAGCACTCGCAAAGAATGCTGTCAATTAGCGTAAGCGAGGAGCAGCGCGTTTTAATGAGCCTGAGTGGGCGAAAGCTGGCTGGCTTTGGGTATGCACTCGCTGGGAAACCCATGTAGTGACTGCTGATACTGCTCCGGGGCAATCCCTTCAGCCTGTTGCCCTGTAAGCCCATTTGGAACTGCGCACACATTTGGCAAAGCGCATTTAAAGGTGAAGGTGCAACAGTTAGTGGGCATAGTATCTGGTTCACTGCCTCTTGGAGCCGTGCCAGCAGAGCTTAGCAAAACGCTGGCAAATTGAAAAGATATATGGGTTAGGGAGAACTGCTGCTACCACGACACAGCCAAAGCATGCCCAGACGAGCCAAGGCAAATATAATGTGTGGGCGGGCACTTTAAGCCAAGGCAACTTTAATATTAGCCAGTTTATGCAGTGCGCAGTATCAGTTCCGTGTGTGTGTGTGTGTGTGTGTGTGTGTGCGGGAGTGAGTTTGTTTTTGTATTGGGAAACATGTATTTTCAGCAACGCAAGAGAAAATGAAAAATAAGCAACTATAGGGACAGCAGCAAATTAAAAAATAACAAAAGGAAGCAATATGAAACCTTCTAACAAATCAACAATTTAGTAATATATGTTTTTTTTTTTTAAATTAAATCAGCAAAACTTGTTATGGTGTAAACGACTTTTAAATGTGCGCGCTCGATAGAAAAAGACTGGCAACGCTACGAGTTATTTTCATAAATCTGGCAGGCCCACTTCATGCGTTCACTTGAACTCGGCACATACCATGAACGCAGCTGTGACGTCAGTACTTTGTATGTCGAGTAAATTGAAACTCATCTGTGCAATTGCTCGCCAAGCTAACTTACTCAACCTTCTGTCTTGTTTGTACACTAAAACAGCTGTGCCAACAGGCAAGAAAAACAACAACATCCAGCACAACTTTCTTTAACACAACTCAGAGAATTTGAGCGAGAGAGAGAAATCGAAGACGACGACGAAAAAGTGCTGTAAAGAGAGTCCAGAAACTACTTGTTGACAAAGCAGGCAGCAGCAACCTGAACTCTTGCTTCTATGGGCCTTCTTGACGTTCTTTGCATATTCTAATTATACGCACGCACGCATTGATAAACTCTACACGTCAGCAGACCACGTCTTCGCAACAAAAATGTAAGTAACAATTTGCAATTTGTTATCCAAATAATGATTACAATTTAATATTAATTGGAAGATGCGTCAACTAAAGGGGAAGGTTAAGGAGACGAGGAAACAGAAAAAGGAGCGCAAGTTGGACAACGCTCAAACGCAAGCGAAAATTGGAACAGTTGTTCTGCCGGCGCTAAGCGTCATTGCTATGATGGTAGGTCTATCGAGAAGATATCAAGAGCCTTGTTTTATATTCTAATTATGTTTCCAGATTGTGGCATTCATTTACCTGAAGACAAGACCTGCGGTTTTGGCCTAAAAATATGAATATGAATTAGTTTAAGCATTAGATTAGAAATGAACGATTTTACTTAATGTATGTGTATAATCCGATCTGTGTACTTGCGTCCAAGAAATAGTGCAATTTCTTTTTTAATGTTGATTAAACGACAGCTCAATAATAAAAAACAATCAATTGTAAAATTAAAGTATTTTTTAGATTAGTTAGTGTTGTACAACGCAAAGCTTGTGCGATCAGCTGTTAATAAAGAGCGCCCTTTTCAAATAATTTGGTTGAAATTTCGATAAAATATGCTCGCAGATACGCATACACAGATATGTACATAATAACATGTTTTTATTTTTGGCTAATTTGCATATTGCTTTGCCAATTACACGTTGTTTGTTCATCAAAGTGGTTCATATCCGTCCTCAACATTTGCTAATAAAACAAATCAAAAACGATAAAAAAATTAATAAAAATATTACAGTTTAAAAAAGAATCACGCGTAATAATTTACACAGAACAGGAGGTTGAGCAGCTAACACTCGCAGATTGCAGTTAACAACCTTGGCCTGTGATTAGATAATACACAGAGAGCAATAACAGAAAAAGAGAGAGTTCCCCAGCTGTTTTCTGTCCAGTGACATAAAAAAATTTACTCTCTAGGAAACAAGTAGTTTCCGACTCTCACGCGTCGGCGCTTGTTTGGCTGTTCCTGCAGACGCAGTTGTTATTTTGATTTTTACACTGGCGCGTGCGAGCGAAAGCAGTGATTTTAATATATTGACCATGATAAAGTTCGCGGTAAGTGCAACACGTTCAAGTAAATACAACTGCAAATTAAATGTTGCACAAGCGACACGGTAACGACCGATAGAGACAAGGTTTGGCGATAGATGTTGTCGCCGTTCTTTTTATGGCGATGATTCAATAAAATTAGCAGCACTGTTGTTGTGTGGGACAAAGAAGTCACAACATTTTTGTCAAGTCATATGAAAATTTGAGAGACATGTCTTGCGTATCTATAAGTTATGCATTCTCAGTGAATTTTCCGCAAGACTATCTAAATATTACTGTTTATTGTCCACCATAACTTTTATCCAAGATTTGTTGACTCCACAGTAATCGATTACAATCGATAAGAAGTTTTGGTGGATTAAGAGAGTACAAATTTCTTACTAAGAAACCAACAGTCGAATGGACAGGAATGTTTTATACGCGAACTTATGTGTTTACCAATTAATTCTAAAACGGTTGATAAGAATGATAAGATATGTTGTCTAGAAATAGTTCTTCTAAGCTCTGAGATATACATAGGTTAACAGACAGAAGGGCAGAAGGACTCAGCTGTTGACACTGATCACGAAATTACATATGGTTGTGTACGTATAGAGTTGGAGATGCCCTTCTCTGCCACCCAGGATCATTTTCGTTTGGTAGAAAATTATAATGTCCTTTTGCCCTATGGGTAGCGAGCTGGACATTCATTCCTTTCTGTTATGATCTTTGCGGATCTAACCAAGTTGTAATGATGCACATTAAATTTTTGGCGTTCTAAAATTTTCTATTGTACTGATGCAAATGCCAAACCTCCCACTTCTCTAATTTCAAATTATACGTATACATACATATATTTATGTCAAAAATATTATTTATCGTTTAAACGACTTCAAATCATGAACACGAACACAAAATTCAGAAGTTTGTTTGGAAATTATCAGGTTTTTACAATGAGGGGATTTACCGCAGGTCTGCAGACAGTGAGGCGCAGTTGTTGTCCTAGTCCTTGCCCTACTCCTTGCCCTACTCCTTGTCCTGTTCCCAGTTGCCCAAAACAGTATGAGAACTTGCCGCCATGTCCCCCGAAGCCATGGAGTGGAATGCAGCTTTTTTTGTGGTCATTGGTTAGCAGAGCCAAAAAGTTCCCTCATGTTGACTTAAGTATGGATTTTATTTTTGTGTATTAAATATCTCTTTGTATTTCCAATTTCAGTTGACTTTTGGGGCTGGCGTATACACTGGCATTTATGTAACGCAAAACTATGAAGTATGTACCATATGATAGTGCCCTTGGCTTATCTTCGGTAAACTATATTCGTTATTCATTGGTTTCAGGTTCCAAAGGTGGACAGCCCCAAATCTGTAGTGGAATCAGCAAACAAAAAGATTCGCGAGCTTATAGATGGCAAGAATAAGTAAGATAAAATGCAAGAAACCATAACTGCATCAATCCACCAAAATCGGTATGCCGTACCTAATCCAAATCTCATAACAACGCAAAATCATTCTAAGATATTGTCTGGCTAATCTTGAACTCAATGAAATTGGTTTTAAACTGAACTCATGTTGGATTTAAGAATTATTCGCACCGCACCATTTGAGCCATTTTCAAACAATAAAATACTCAAGGTTAATCAGATTTTATAAGAACTGTCAGCTAAATTTGTAGTATTTTAAACAATCCAAAATAATAAATAACAAACGAAAACTTATACATATATCAATTATTTATACCATTTTACAGAACAGCAGTTGATCAAATTGTGCACGATATCAAAAAGGAGGCGAAAAAAGTTATGGACGATTAGATGCATGCTAAATGTTCAATTTTAGCTTGAGATGAGAGACAATATTAAGTAATACTTCAGTTTTTCTGTTTAAACAAATTTATCTATGACCCAATAAAGCAATGTTTTAAAATGTACATCTATATGAAGGAAACACCCCCACCATAATATTCTAAACGAGTCTGTGGCTGCACGAAAGCCAGCCAGTCGGAGGCGTGTGTAGGTAGCAGTCCCATGCTGTGGCACTTGTACAGCGCCAGGGCCACATTGGCCAGATTTCCAAGAATATAGACGATGCGCTGTCCAGTACCTTGAGCACCATCGGCCATTTTTGACGTTACTTGGGTGGTGAACATGGCCTTGATGGGTCGTATTAACATCATTCCCACCATCATGATGGGGAATATGGATATTGAATTGCCAGACATGTACATAATAAAGAGATTCATCGGGATCTAGAAACCGTGTCGGATTTTGGGTTATGTCTTAGTTGTGCCAACTGGAAATGTACACATACCTGTTTCAATGGTCCTAATGCCAGATCCCAGGATTTCTTAATCACTAGACGCTGATCACGTACGACTTCAGTTTGATTCACCAAAGCCGTGGGATTGTAGCCAGGCGGCGACGGCATATCTGCATTTTTGCTAAATCATAAGGGGAGAAATGAGCAGGGAACACAAAGTGCAGGCTTTACTCGTACCTAACATTGAAATCCAATGCCCATTTGGATTTCTTAGAGTTCTGCTTTAGCGACATTTTGGTAAGGGTTTCTAAATAGTCTTCTGTTAACTTAATTGAAAAATTACTTGTAAATTGGCACCAGCAGAAGCAGACGATGAGTTTATATTTGGTTATCGTTATCGGTAATAGCAACCCTTCTGCTGCAAAAAGAAAATATGCCGCAAAAACAGTGTTGGGCAACCCGACTCATTGTTTTGTTATCGATCAAACAATCGATAACTGGTCTATATAATTTTGTTTTAGTCTTTTTTGCCTAGTTCAAGGGTTGTCAGCGGTTTTTGATTTATTTTAATTTTTATTTAGAATTACCTTTACAAATAGTACGTTCCGTTTTTATAGTTTTTGTGTTTTCATTTCTTTTTTGTTTTAAGCTATGTGTTTTGTTGTTGTTACTTGATTTGCTGCCTAGCGACGGACACAAACAAAAAACTTAATTGGTTTTTTCTTGTATTTTTAAAGAGCAATTACAATTACAGTTTTGTTTTTTCTCATTATTATTACTTTTATATTTATAAAATTAAAAAGAAATATATATTGATGAGGGGGTAGGGCAAAAATAACTTAAAAAAGACAATTTTATACCATATACTTGATTTTTTGTTGTGGTGGTTGGGGTTCTCTTTTTTGTTTTGTTTACTCATTTTTGCATTTAAACATCAAATAATTATATATATATATAAATTTAAATTAAATCATAGCGTTCATTATATGCTGATGCTGTTTTCAAAAGTTGTGTGTGTGTGTGGTATTTTTGCTTTTGCGATTCTCTTAAACAATTTTCATTATACGCAGCGGCTTTGCGTGTTCTTTAGCTGGAAATGGAAACGCGCAGAACCCTCAGTTCACTCTCGAATGATGTTGTTTTTTAGATTTCCCACATATGATGCCGTTATGTTGTTGTCTGTTGTTGTTGTTATTGTTGTTGAAGGTCTTGCTGCTTTGCTTTTTAAATCAAAGTTAATGTATAATTATTTTGTTGTTGTGGTTGTTGCTTCTGCTGTTGTAGTTTATTTAGCGGTTAGCATTCTTCAGCTGATTGGACAACCAATCGAGTCCCTCGTAGAGTCCATCGCCGCTAGTTGCACACGTCGCCTGAATGTACCAGTTGCGGTTTCTGAGTGAGTGCAAGCCAAGCTTATCGGTAATTTCAGCCGCATTCATTGCATTTGGCAGATCCTGAATGAAGTAGTCAAAGAGAGAGAGAAAGAGAAAACATTTAGAATACCATTAGCAATTCATTTTGAGATGAGCGGATACGTAAGTTTATCAATTAGTTTAAGTGCGTTTTCAGGGTTCCACCTTATCTTAGCAAACAGCTCCACTTCTTATCAGTACACAAAACATTTTTAACACATCGTATACATACGTATTATATAATAGATATGATTTTCAACGGTAATATTTAAATTAAGGCAACTGTGGCCACACCCCTTACAAGTCTACTATAATTATTTTATAATAGTTCCAAAAGTATCAGTGCAGTCTTTATGCTAAATATACTTTACCTGTTTGTTGGCGAATATTAGTAAGACAGCATCTCTGAGCTCATCCTCGGCCAGCATGCGCATCAGTTCCTCTCTCGCCTCACCTATGCGCTCTCTGTCATTGCTATCAACGACGAAGATAAGACCCTGGAGAGTGAATTAAGAAAGTTCAGATTAATATTGACTAAATTGATAAGATAAATGATTGGGAGATTGTATATGGAATCAGTCCCGTCTTGAAACAAAATAAACTTTGAATAATCATAGGATAATCATTACAAGTTGTTAACATCATCTTAAAGTTGATTCAGATAGAGGGGTTTATGCTCCATTAGGAACTTAACGTACTTGTGTATTCTGGAAGTAATGCCTCCACAATGGACGAATTTTGTCTTGGCCGCCCACATCCCACACTGTAAAGCTAATATTCTTGTATTCTACAGTCTCCACATTGAAACCTATGGAAGAAGATAGTTGTAAATAGAATATTCATCCTATAGATATGCCCATTTAATGACTTACCAATGGTAGGTATCGTTGTAACAATTTCGCCTAATTTGAGTTTGTACAGAATTGTGGTTTTACCAGCGGCATCCAAACCGACCATCAATATTCTCATTTCCTTTTTACCGAAGAGGCCTTTGAATAGATTCCCAATTACATTTCCCATGTTGCTGCTGTTTCTTCTCTCTCTTGTCTTTCAATGTGGAGGGGTTTAATATTAAAATAGTGTTTATATACTGCGGATTCTGCTTGCTTTACTGGAATTATAAAAACAAGTTCAAATCCGAGTTGCAATTGTTGTTAAAATGCAACTCTAGTTGAGGATTTGTGTGTCTTGTGTGACTCGAAGAAACTGCAATGGAACAAAACAAATGTAAACAAACACAAAATTGATTATTATTTATATTAATTTATTATTATTTACTCCTTGTCACAAGTTAAGTATAGTTGCACAAACAACCTCCCATTGACTTTCAAACAATAATAACACTGAATTCAATTACAAATAATACATAGACTGATGTTTAAGTCAACTGCTGTTTTGGTTTCACTGGTTCATTGCGAACTGATTTAATCAGTTTTCATCACTACCTTTTCGGATTCGATTTCGTTGAGCTGACGTGTTTTAATAACAACATGCCGATGAGTAAGTAAAACCGGAAAAATATTCCCCAATAACGAGATGATGAAATTACGAAAACACAAATGTTTAATATGTAGAAAATTAACTCTCCACTCGAGCGAGAAAGTGCAAGAGAAGGCACTGTGAAAGCTTTTGCGAAAGTTCAATGACAACAATGTAAGTTAAAGATGTCTGTTAGATTCAAGATAAAAACAAAGCCACAAGAACTAAAACCAAAAATAACTCAAATTTTTGAAATTCTTTTTTAATTTGATCCTAACGAGCCATTGCGCTAGAGGTCTGACGTTGCTAACACACAAGCTGATAAGATATTGATTTTTTTTTGTGTGTTTGCAGGGCTGACACTCTTTAAATAAACGTGTGAGAACATCGCATATAAACGATTAAGGTGGAATATGGAAAATATTTGCGATTTATCAGTTCAAATGACTCGACTTCAACTCAGTTATTATGTGGGTGAGTCAGCAGCGGCAACTTTAACTAGCCTGCGTATAAGTGGGCCTGGGTGTATCTGTGTCTGTGTGTGTTCGCTAGAGTGTGAGTGAGCATAATACATATACACGCGTATACTTAAGCAAGCTCCAATATATGCAGCTCAATTGAGAGATTAATTGATTTCGTATGGATGAAATGAAGAAGCGAAGAGAAGGAGGAAGCAAGCAATAACAACAATCTGCAGTCAGGCAGCACAGGAGATTGCCAACCGAATTGCGCATATAAAATAAATCATAAAACAATATTCAACAAATTGTTGAACTACATTTATTGCCAAAAACACACAGAAAAGTGCAAAAAAGAACGCAGTGTCACACTAAGTATGTGTAAGAAAATGAAAACTACACGTAGCAACTTTTTATATGCTGCCAGCAGCGGCAGCAACACCCTGCACACACAAACACTGATACGCAGCACACTAGAGTTTAGGGTTGTCCAATTATGTCTGTGTGCGTAGTAAAAGGTCGCGTTTTATGTTAGTTGAACTGCACAAAAGAGACAGGGACAGCGTTTGTTGAACTTTTGAAGTGTACATTAAATATATATAGAATATTTAAGTTTCCTTTGTTTGCTCACAAAATTAATGAACGACTTGTCCCACGCACACACTAGACAGCCCTATGCAATTTCTACGTGTATATGTGTGAGTTTGCCTGTGTGTGTGATTGTTTCTGTGTGTGTGTCAAGAAATGATGACGGCGACGTATGCTTTTTTTTCCATTTGCTTTCGTCAAACAGCGGCCGCCTTGTTTTATTAAATTACAATTAAAATATTTGCATGATTTACACTTTGAACATCGCTTGAACATTAAGTTTTAATCTATTGCACTTTGCACTCATTATTTACCGTTTTCTTCGCAGCTCTTTTTCTAAATTTTCCTTTGATAAAAATTTTCTGCTGCCAAACCGACGGCGAAGAAGAATGTAAAAGTTGGCGATGACAGAGGTGACTGCGATATTATTAATCGATATGCACGACAACGTGACTATCGATAGGATACCACTTAGAGGGGAAGTTAGTATTTATTATATAATGTACATCGAATATCACTTTCCGAGGAATGTTTATTAGGGAGACAAACCAATTGATAATTATTAACTATTTGGAAGACGTTAATCGTGAGCGATAATTCGATATCTGTCAATACGATTATTTCCATTGCCACTTCCGTGCGATAGTTGTATATGTGCGTGTGTCAAAATTTCTACACCAATACACCAACATCACCCACATTGCTGCGGCAGCATTTTCAATACTATGCGATAAAAACGCTACCAGATTTAACGTTAAAAAACGCTTGTTTATAACATATGCACCTAAAAGATGATTGAAAATCCATACGCACCAACTAATCGAGTCAAATGCACACCAATTTGAGCAGAAATTTTAGAAATTTCTGCTTGGAAATGTCAAAAAATCACAGAGCGAAATAAAACTTGACCGAGAAAACACTTGCCGTTGAAAAAACTGCAAACTCACCAAAGTTGAACGTGCATTAAAGAGTACCCATGTGTTAGAAGAGCCACACTATACTGTTTCGTGGTGACTTCTCTTGCGGCACTCTCATATGCTGCCACGTCTTGTCCACAAGCGAGGCCGGTGTGTTGAGTTTAAGAGATGACAAGCAGCCGTGAAACCACACGCTAGATATCGATTGATAGATTTATAAATGTTTTATCCAAAGACGCCATTTTTAAGCAATTTGCTCTTGGAAAATGAAATTCTTAAAGTTCATGTAAGTTGACTGAATAACAATATGAATTCAACTCGCTGGCAATAAATACACACAATAAGGCAATACCAATTGTCGTGGTTTATGTATAAGAAGCAGATAAACGATGTACGATTTTTCGATACTTACTTAGTAGGGTAACATTGCTATTAAATATGTAAATAAAATAAATTGCAACCATGATATCAGAGCCAACCTATCGATTACTGACGCATGTATGGCGCAAATTTAAATTTATTTATGGTTTTCTAGTCTTCAGCCTTGCTACAGCTATTACCTTGGCTATGCCAGACACCGACTGTTACTACGTACCGTGTTAATACTCTCCGCATCAGTGTAGATGAGTATCAAAAAAGAGTGCAGAGTAAATTAAACGAAATATATGGTCAATCAGCGCCAAGAGTTTATGGACTACCTCAACTACCCGAAATTGTATGCATCGACCCACTGGAAACACCCTTTAAAGAAGTTTTTGATGGCACGCGCAAGGAAGTCGTTGTAGACACCAATTGCGGTGCAGCATTGTTGCGTGGTGCTCATGTCTTTGCACCTGGCGTTCTGGCCATGGAATCGGGTACACAGCGGAAGGAACTAGTCAATGTGTTTGCAGATCTACCAGCGAAATGTAAACGCGGCACTGCCACGCGATACGTGTGCGATGAGAAAATATTTCTGGGCGTCGGCCAAGTGCTGATGCAACGGCATCAGTTGTACAATGACAACAAGGTGCCTCTGTCGGGGATAGCGGTTCGCATGGAGTTCAACGTGAGCGGAGTACCCACTTTGGGAGATCTAAGCGACGCAGATGCCCTACTACAGAATCTTCCCTCTATTGTGTGCGCACGAGTACTGGCACCACAGCCTGGTGAACGAATCCTGGACATGTGCGCAGCCCCGGGGAACAAGACAACGCATATTGCCGAACTCATGGGCAATGTGGGCACGGTTATTGCGCTGGATAACTCTGCGAGTCGAGTGCGTGCAATGAAATCGAAACTGGGCAACAACTACAGCTGCATTGAGGTGCATCACTTTGATGCCACCAAAGCGTGGCACGCAGACTGTACTGGCGATGGTAACCCAACGACAGCGCCACCCTATGGTTCAGATAATTTTGATCGCATCCTACTGGATGCACCCTGCAGTGGATTGGGCAATCGTCCGCAGCTCTCGTGCAGCATTAAGCAGGTCAAAGTTCTACAGTCCTATCCTAATATACAACGCAATCTATTCGCACAAGCTGTACCCCTCCTGCGCCCTGGCGGCGTACTCGTCTACAGCACGTGCACCATCACAGAGGGGGAGTGTGAGCAGCTGGTGGCCTGGGCACTGCGTAAGTTTCCTCAGCTGCAGTTGGTCGACGCCACGCCTAAGCTGGGCGCACCTGGTCTGCCTCTGGCTGGACTGGATGCAGCACAGTGTGAGCTGCTACAGCGCTTTGGTCCCAGCGCTGCGAATCGTGTTGCCAACCTGGATACGGTGGGATTCTTCATAGCAAAGTTTCAAAAACAAATAACGTAGATACATATTTGTTAATATATATGTTAAAATAATATAATATACAATCCCCACATGTTCAAGAATTGCTTGCAATTTCAAATTTTTTTCCAAAGTCCATTGAAATTGCGTGAATTTCTTTCGTTTTTATTTTAATTTAAATTGCAGTTTATATTGTTTGTTTTATATTTTACAACTACGCTTCTCTTCTTAAGTTTTTGTGGCATTCTTCTCTTCTCGTTTCTTTCTGAATTTTAAAATTAATGAACTTAGTGTATTCTTCTCCTAGTTGTTGTTGTTGTGGTTTGCAGTTAGTTCATTAGATTTAAGAAATACTTAAATAATGTACAATACATAATGATAATAATAATATAATATTACAATTACAAGTTATATCGTATGCCTAAGTCTGGTTGTTGTTGCTGTTGCTTGCTCGCTTTCTTTATATGCGAGTCGAGTCTACTAATTGTTTAACTGTTCTTCAAAATGCAACCGCTGCACTTTGTTGCTGCCTAGAATAATAAAGAATTACACAATGTACTATTTTAGATGAATTATTTAAATTAGAATAGTTTGTTGTTTGTTTATTTAGTACAAATACAAGTTTTCCTTTTACTCTTTTTTTAACTTTTCTAGTATTATGCGATATTTTTTCCGTTGATTTTCGATAGTACAAGATGATCGTTTTCGTAGTTAAAAACTTTGCATAGTTTCCATTCCGATAGATCCTACTCTACTATATAGAACTTTTCACTTATTGCAATGTAGTATATACCATATTCTATTTGATTTTAGGTTTAGGATTAACATTTAATGAAAAGGTAAAAAATTGAATTTAATCAAATCGTTTGTTAAACAAAATATATAAACAAAGTCCTTAAGAGCAATTGGAGAGAGAAATGCGAATATGCTCAAAAGTGCGATATGATTGGCATAATGGGAGCGCGACTACGTGGATGAATGCAATGATAGATGGCTTAGGTCTAAGCGGCTCCTACTTCACTCCCACTCACTCGTCTCATTGTATATTATCATCATCGTGCTTATAAGCTACATATACATATGCCTAGGAGTGTACGATATATATACGATATATATATTGTTATTTATTTACGTCGGGATATTAAGCGTCTTGAACTGATCCTCCTGCATTTCAGTCATCATGAAGGTGCCATCCTGCAGCAACAAAACAACACGACGCGTGCCACCTGAAAAATATTCGAATATTGAAATAGTTAATCAATTATTTAATTTGATTTGCAATTAATCTTAGCTTACCCGGCGATGGTAGATCAGCTTGGACCACCTCGGCTGGTATCTGCGCCTCAGTGCCATCACTATCCGATGTTGTGATGTGAATTTGCGCCGTATGTGGAGTGCTGGTGGCACCGGACGTTGCCGCCGCTGCCTCCTGTTGTTGCTGCTGTTGCAGCACCGCAGCTTGATGCTGGGCCAGCTCCTCTTCAGTCATGCTGACCAGTATGTGCTCTCCATCGGCTGTGGCTTCACCCTGCTGGCCCACAGCAGCCACTGCCTCGGCGACAGCATTGTCCAGCGTCAGCACATCCTGATCCTCACCCTCGGCAGCAGCCACATAGGCGAACTGCTGTTCCCCATCGGGTCCCTGGGTGACCAGAATGGTCTGACCTTCGGCATTCTTGCCGGCCACCTGATAAACGGTGCCATCTTCGCCGCGCACCAACAACGCTGAGCCATCCTCATTGGTGAGCACTTGCTGGTCGCCGCCCAGCAGCGCCTGTGCGGCAGCCTCAAGCTGTTCACGTTGCTGTTCCTGTTGTTGTTCCTGTTCCATTTGAAGTTGTGTCTCCTCCTGACCAATCAACTTGCCTGTGATGGGGCACAGCTGCGCCTGATGCTGCTGCAGCTCTTCCTGTTCAATTTCCATCTCGATTTGCATTGGTTGTGCCTTGGCGGCCGGCGCATTTGTCATGCGTTGCCTCAACGGCGTCAACTGTTGCACTTTTTGAATCTGCACCTGCTGTTGCTGCTGTTGTTGTTGCTGCTGCTGCAATGCCTGGCGTTGTTGACGAGCCTGTGCCGCCCGCTGTGCCATCGCTTCGTCGCGTGTCATCACTTTGCGCGTCACCTTGAGATCCCCAGACTTGGACAACTGCAGAATCTTTTGCTCCGGCGTAACTGCTTTGCCACCGACCACTTGCCGCTGTTGCTGCTGCTGCGGGGTATTGGCGCGCGCAACCACCATGCGACCTCCGCTGCCAGCGGCGGCACCAGCTCGAGCAGGCGTTACTACTTGACGCAGCGGATTGGGAGTGCTTGTGCCGACTGGCCGTCTTTGCAACTGGGATCCTTGGCCTGGAGCACGCAGCACATGCGTACGCTGGCCAACTGTTACGGGGGAATTGCTGCCCGCGGCACGAGTAACTGCTGGGCGTTTGACGGCCACCAAACCTGATGACGAGCCAGTCGACGAGGTGGTTGCGCCGACGGGACTGCCCTTTGGTAGTGGTGAAAGTGAGCCTGTTTCCGTTTGATCTACGCGAAAGATTCCCCTGTTGTTGCTGCTCATTTCAGAGCGTGTTAAATACCGTACAGGACACTCGGTCTTTTGACGTTTCTGCATCGGCAAAGTTGGAAAATGTTCATTATTACAATATCATAATGATGAAGACTAAATATATACTCACTATTTGTATGGTGTTGGGCATTTCGGGCTTGCGAAACATACCCGTGCTTGTGCTATCATCCGTGTAGATGATTTCACCCATTTTAGACTCCTTATCGCAGAGCGGGCCACTGGATGATGAGGAGGAGTTGCCATTGATGCGTGCCGGTGTTGAGGACACTGACGATGTGTTCACTTTGGGCTTATTCAACTGCACGGAACTTCCGCCGTTTTTTAAACGCTTCACTGTATGCGATGGTATCAAGTCCTCTTCGAGATCTTCCAGTTCCATAGATTCGTTGGAGACATTGAGAACAGAGCCGTCGGCACTGGAGTCAGTATGATTTAGCTTACGTTTGATAGCCAATGCCGTCGTTGTAGATGTCGACCAGTCTTGCTCCGTGGCCGACTCATCCTCATTGGCAGATGATGGCGATGTAGACCCCTCACCGCCACCGCTTTCGTTAACCCATTGCTTGAACTGATCCATAGCTTTGGTTTTAGAAGTGCGTGATGGACGCGATGCGCCAACACCCGATGAATTTGGCGAAACTGCCGATGCCGACTGTGGACTATGTGGATCTGAATCCATTTTGCTACCACTCGAGGATGTCGTCTGTTGTTTGTCATGCTGCTGTTTCTCCTGCTGCATTCGCTTCAGTGCGTCCAAGCTCTTCTCACGCTTAAGCTTTTGTCGCGCTAACTGCTTCTCGAACATCTGCAGAAAATAGGGCACACGCTCCAGATTGGCCAGCACCTCCCAGGTGTTTTCATGGTGTGATCGATCGATCCATTTCACTAGATACTCGTGCGTCTTACGACGCGGATTGAATCGTTTCGCGACTATACTCTCGACAGCTTCCTCAGTGCGCTGTTCGGTCTTCGGATCGACGCGTATGGCGATTCGATTGTTATTCTTGACACTACCGGTGCCTGAGGACCCTCCAGTGGGGGTGGGCGTGCCCGGTTTTGATTTGGGTCGCTCATTTTCCGTGTCCTTTATTTGTGAGGAGTTTGTCGGCAGTTTGCCAGCGGGAGATTCTATAACAATTAAAGATTCGAATTTTAATTTACGAATATTGGAAAAAATCTATTAATGCTCTTACTTCTTGTGGGCGATACACTGGAAGATGTGTTGCTATTGGCCGTGCTGTTGTTGTTGTTGTTATTGGGATTGACAACAGTTTTGGTAATGCGCACAGGCATATCCTGAAGCTGACCGTGTCCGATTTTCCCAAAAGATTGTATTGTCCTACCGGCAACAATCCATGGCTCCCGCACACTCTCCTCCAGCTTTACCCAGTGCTGGTACATGGCCCACGAATTAGAGGAATTGCTTCCCTTGCGGGTATGCAGCTGTGTGGCTTTCCATAGGGTAAATGCCCAAATCGTGGGCTTTGTATCGAGGGATTCTTTTAAATTGGTATTCTCCTTTTCGCAAGCATCGTCGTCCTTATGCGATCGAAATTCCTCCACGAAGTTAAAAACCCGCAAACAGCGACCACAAACGAGCACATCCATGTTGGCTAATTCGTCCTGGGCAACTAAACACCAAGTACATATTTTTATTAATTATTTTTATTGGTTGTCCCTTTTTCATTTTAGTGTTACCTCTAATTATATTTGCGTGTTTGCCAATTTCCGTCGGTGCAATCTCCTGTGCCAACATTATACACAACACCAACGTTCTTGCTAAAGATGTGAAGATAAGCAATTTGAAAATTTGTATTTTCAATTTAAAAACAAATAAAAACCGTAAGAAATACGCGCACAAACACACACACGCACATGCGAGCAAAAAAAAAGTACAGTGCCGTGGTGTGTTTATGCAACAAAGTGGCAACGTTAACAGTGGCAACCAACTGTGGTGGATTTTAGCCCGTATGTAATGGCTGCTGAGAATACAGCGCCTAGGCAGAAATGAGCACAAAGCATAATGGCAAAAATGCAACGAAGACTAGCACAAAGTGTAGACGCACAAAACATAGCAAACCGGGCGCGAAAAAATGCAATAGCAACAAACATTTGTTGTAGATGAAATATTTATATACTTTGACTCGATAGCAATTGCCAGATTCTTTATATTTATGCTTATCTTATTATAGCCGCCATTTTTTAGGAAAATAAGCCGCTGCATTTGCATTTGTTAAGAACAAACTAAAGCAATTATTTTACACACACAAACGCAATTGCACACATCCAGATGTTTGATTCAAGGATTTTAAAACGCCTTGCAGCTGATTTGCAGCTCTATTATCTATATTATTTAGCACAGATTTTTATGGATATATTTGCACTGTGCTCATTTCGGCAAATTTCTGTATGCCTTTTTTACAGGCTTTAACAATCGTTGCCTTTTTGTTTTATTTCACACACCTTCATATAAAAAAGCGTTTAGAACAGATAAATAAGGGCTCTCGGTTTTCCAACAACTAATTTTAATTTAAATGTTTTTATTCTTCAACTCGCGCAACGCCGTTCACAATTCACGCGCGCCAACTCTGAATGCCAAAAAAGTTTCTACAACTGAACGAAGTGGCCAGTTCTGGTTTTAGAGTCCGGCTAGAGTGACTTTTGCGTGTCCTATCGTATATATAAATGAATACAAACCTCAATAACAATTGTAGAATAAAGTTAAATTAATAATTGAAATTACTCTAAATATAGTCTTTAATTATTTATATACTCTTTGGTATTATTTTTCACAGAACTTTAAGAATTTGAATTTATTAGCTCTGCCTTATATGCTCATCAAATGGTGTAGCGCTCTTTTCCGTTCGTCCGCGTTTTGTAGCACTTGGGTAGCCAATCATGTGGCGTGGTGGATTTCTGATGTCAATGTGGCAGCCTCGACACATTGACAACTATTGAAAATAAATTATTTTAATGGGCTTTGATTCATTTATTAATATAAAACAAAGAAGATGTAAACTTTATCAATTTTATTTGTATTTTTAATGCATCATTTAGAAAATGTATTGGAAATATATTGTTAAATTATACACATATGGCAACTCTTTTTCTTTTCAGCAAGTATTTAATTTTACTGTGATATGTACACACTTTTTAGTTTGCCGGCCTGTTTTTGTACTTGCAGATGAAATTTATTTCATTTGCATTTGGATAACAATATTTATATTAACTGAGCTAAAAAGAAAGCAACCAGGATGGCTGATGATGAACAAGACGATCAAAAGGAGTATCGCTGGGAGACTGGCTACGAGAAGACATGGTAAGTGACGGGACGCAAAGCTGCTGATGATGTTTTCGTGATTTTCACATTAAACACAACACTTTGATCAACAGGGAAGCCATCAAGGAGGACGACGATGGGCTGCTGGACGGGGCCATTGCCGAGCTTATACAGAAAGCCAAGCGGAAACGTCAGGCGGAAAAGACCAAACAGAATCGTTTGGGTATGATGCGTCACATGTTCATTGTTTTGGATTGTTCCGAGTCAATGAGTGTTCCCGATTTGAAGCCCTCCCGTTTGTTGTGCACACTCAAGCTACTGGAGATCTTTATTGAGGAGTTCTTCGATCAGAATCCCATCAGCCAGTTGGGCATAATAGCACTGAAAGCAAAGCGCGCCGAGAAGATAACCGAACTCACTGGCACATCTCGTGTGCATCTCAAGGCGTTAGAAGGGTAAGTCCTTTCTAGTTGTACATAATATCTAAAACAAGTATATTCAAACTTTTCCTTTAGTCTAGCCAATGTGTCGCTAACCAGCGAACCGTCACTGCAGAATGGCTTAGATTTGGCCCTGAAGACCCTCAAGGTGGTGCCATCGCATGCATCGCGAGAGATAGTTATCATTATGGGCTCACTCACAACCTGCGATCCGGTAGACATTAATCAAACCATCGACGAGCTGAAAAAGGAGCGTATACGCTGTTCGGTCATCTCGTTGTCGGCGGAAATTCACATTTGTCGCTACCTGACCCAGCAGACAATGGGCACCTTTGGTGCAGTACTCGATGATTCGCATTATCGTGATCAACTATTGTCTCAAGTGGATCCACCGCCAGCAGCTAAAACGCAGGACAATTCACTGATACGCATGGGCTTCCCACACAGCAAGAACGAGGTGGAAGGAAAAGATGCTCCGCTCTCTATGTGCATGTGTCACATTGACAATCTCGATGAGCCGAGCGAGTTGTCCACCACCGGTCACCATTGTCCACAGTGTAACAGCAAGTACTGTGAGCTGCCTGTGGAGTGCCAGTGCTGTGGCCTTACTCTGGTCTCGGCTCCCCATTTGGCACGCTCATATCATCATCTGTTTCCTGTGCCCAATTTCGAGGAGTTGCCCTTTGAGTCGGTGCCACCAGCAGCACCCGATTGCGGGGGCCTGCGCAAGTGCTACGGCTGCATTAAGGTGCTCAATGGTCTCGTCGACAAAAGCGTCTTCAAGTGCGGCTACTGCAATCAGTTCTTCTGCATCGACTGTGATATATTCATCCACGAGACCTTGCACGCCTGCGTGGGCTGCAACACTATACCCGGCGTAGCCGGTTTGGTCTATCAGAAGCAGGGCGGCAAGGCTGCTCCTGGTGATACGCCACAAGTGCCTCCCATGGTGCCCACTACATCCAAGCAGCGCAGTCAGTTTTCCATCTAACCCATAGTTATGGCTTAGTCAGGGATATTTAGATTAAAGTTATCATTACTAAACTAACATATTCTAAGAGCTAATCCTGCATTTCGCATGCAAATAAGTTTTTGTTTTCTTCGTAATAAAATACATAAGCTTTTGTAATAAAGTCATTTAAGTGTAAAGTCCATTTAAGGTGTTGCAATTTACAACTTGTAAATAATGTTTAATGCTGTATTATCGTATGTTCCTTATATAGTAAGTACTACCCTATTGTTCCCAGGTTTTGCTATTGTTCTTGGCTCCATAAATTGCAAGTTTGATTCGTTCATTCAACTCTGTTGCAATTCTGTTATTGTTGCGATTCTCTAATTGAAATGTTCAAGTTCGATGCCAATTTAGAAGACTATCTTCAAGGGTTTCTTATCGCCAGTGGAACGTTTCAGCGAATTGCAGCTACGACCAGTTCCAATAGTTAGCTCTAACTACGACTATGTAAGACACTTAATTATGGCATGTGCTTTTTCACTTGTTTTTTCTTTCTGTTTTCCATCTGTATAATCATTGCTATTTCAGCTGTGGTTATAACCATTACTGTTTTTATTGTTGTTGCCGCTCACAGTTAACTCTTGTCATTTGTTTCTATTCTGTCTCTGAACTTGACGCGTATCTTTTGTTCGCGTCTCGCGCGAGTTGATCGCCAGCGTTTGGCGGGATCGGTCGGCATTTCCATAGACATATCGTGGCGATTTTCACCTATTTATTGTTGTTATTAATATTTATAATAGTAGTATAATTGACACATACAATAGACACGTTGCTGGTGCTACGAAAATTGCCAGGTAGGTCGACTGCTTCATTTGTAAACTGGCATACAGTAATTGTTATACGGCTTGATGGTGTTTTTGACTGTGTGTGTGTGTTAATGATGTTCGTGCAGTATAAAAGTTGTGATATTGAAACTTGAGTAAATTTTGTAATTATTAGTGTCAATCAACAGTATAACAGTTATAAATCTACAAATGAAACTGTGTCAACAAAAACTTCAGCTAAATTACTCTAGAAAATGTGTTTCCTGACAGTATATCAATTAAAAATCTTCAAATCAAGTAGAAAAAGTAAAAGTGTTATAAATCATTAAAACCGTTATACGATCTATATTCGATTTGATCTATTTCATATTTCCTATACTTTGTTTACCAAAACCTTTTTTATTACTCAACTACCTGAAAAAGTGCTAAAATATCGCTTTATAATCATTTGGTTTGTTTCTATTATACATATATTGAAGCCATATATAATTTTTTATATGACATAAACGGAACGTCAATGACACTGCCTGAAACGAGTTGTGAACTGGTTTCGACCATGTTCAAATTGCAAACATTGTTCATAAGTATGAGTTCTTCTCGGATTCTCGAGAAACAACAACAAGGTTCACCGAATTTCAGAATATATCCAGTTCCAACAAGTGTGTTTTTTGTGGGCCTATAAGAAGTTCAATAAACAAATAATTAATGATTGGTCTCCCGACAAAAGCTATATGACTAATTGCAATGAAATTATTTCTGAATATAGCATAATTTTAAATTGTCATTACTATAATAAATACAATTATAATGTCAGCAATGACTGAACTGATGAATCGTATTTTACTGGAATAGAAAAGTGAACGTTGATGCGACCAGTAATCGGTATATAAAGCGATTTTTAGACTTCCCGTGCAATTGCAGTTCTTATTAGAACTGTTTTATAATATCTGACACTTTCCATTGTCTGGGATCTACAATTTAGTCACTGCATAAGTCGAGGTAATTTGCATTTAACTGAGCGTCAGGCAGGTCGGCGCTATATACCGACTAATTACTGAACTATCTAAAGCTTCCGCATTTCGAGCTGCTGCAAGCACCTAGATTCGGTTGCTATATATAACACTTTGTCCGATGTGCACTATATATAATAGATAAAGAGAGGGGGCTATATAGCGACCCAAGCCCGACAATTGGCCGCAATTAGCCGCTCTCTAATTGCACGTCAAGAGGCTTTAAGTCTTTCCCATCGTTAGTGGAAATTGCATAGGCAAATGAAGGCAGTCAGCCAGGCAGACGGTATACGTATTTTCCTGGGCCAATTTCGGCCTTTTAATCAGCATTATAATTTATGCCCGAAATGTGACTTTAAAGCAAGAAGAGTCGGCCTGCCTGGAGGGCAGTAACTTTTCCGGTTGCGTTGAAACTTTGTGCGGCTAATCACTTCTAAGTTATTTGTTGGTTGTTCCACAACTAAGTCAAGTCGACTGTGAGAGGGAGGGAGAGAGGGATAGAAGTGTGGGTGGGCAAGTTGTTGCTTGGGGGCACAACAACAACTAAGTATCTGTGTCATCTTCCTTCTCGTACAGCCGATTGATTTTGCTCGACATGCCCAAATGTTTAAGTTTTTAGGCCAAATTTTCCAGCCAATTTGTATTCCATAATTGCTAATTAATCAACATATATTTTTGTTGTTAGCTTATTAGCTTGAAATATATAAATAATATTAAAGTCAATTTCCTACTATCACATTGATAAGGCACAAGCGACATGAATGAACATTTCAAGTGGAAATTGATAATAAGTAATCAAGAATTATTAAAGAACTTGAAAGGCTCGTGCGGAAAACAAAGAAAGACAATAATAATAATAATAATAAAGATAATGTTGTATAAATGTGGCAAATTATTAAGTTTATTTTGGGAGAGTCTTATAAAAATCAGTCTACGGCATGCAGCTTCCATTAGCACCTACCAGGTTGGGCCCCCGTACTTAATTTAAATATAATTTCGCTAAACAAATCAATTAGTGCGGCCTGTGAAAAAAGGCGTTGCGGCCAATAAAATTAAAATTAGCAGTTGGCAACAAATATGAATCTAACTGAGGGGGAAAGCGGGAGTGTGAGAAAAGGATAGCATACGTACAATAACTTGATAGAATTATGAATGGAAATATTTTAGAGAATTCAAGCCAAATCTCAGGGCTAAGTAACTCAGGGCTAAGTAGACCTAACTACTATAACCTGCTAGAGTAGTTAGTATATCAGTAAATAAACATACATACATATACTATATAAGATAAATAAAACATAATATTATATATCTATCTATCTTTCCCTCTGACAGTTATTTGATTTTCTCCTCCTAATTCGCTTTTTTTATTGGCTATTCTTTCAGCTATGTCAGTTTTTGCTTTATTCAATAAATATTAATTATTATTATAATAGTATTTTATGTTTGATAAAAGAGAAATACCACAAAAAATACATGCAAGAGCTGTTTGTATTTTTTTTGGTTCTTTGTTTTCATTTGTCAAAGCAAACTGCAAATAATTTCCGGGTTAAATTGAAATTGGTAATCCGATAGACTGCAGACGAGCAGAGCAGACATAAGGACAGACAATCCTCAGTCCAAGCGAACAATAAATGGCATAAATTAAACTTTTATTTGGTTAACACAAAATGCAAAGCAATTATTTAATAAATTTACGTTCAAATTATTTGCGTTTGCGATTTGGTTAATTGGCGTCTGGAAAAAAGGCGTGTGGGAAAGAAGTCGCCGTGGGTTATATGATAAATGCAATGATATATGAACAATGATATATGGATTTCTCATTAATATATGCTAAAGTTTTTTATATATTATTACTTTACAAGGTTCTTTATGAACTAAACAACTGTATAGGGTATTACTTAGTTGATGCGTCTATCCAATTTGTCTTAGTTAATCTAAGCTTAGTACACGTGATGGCCTTAACCCGTTTACCTTGGAGCGTGGCTTACTCGTGCCTCGTTCCCATGGTAATCGCATTGTACTGAGTAAGTATGTGGATAAAAGAAATTCCCCTTAATTAAAATTCAAATTACAGACGCTTCATAAAACAATTATAAGACAAGATGGAAAAGTTAATGTCGATTTGTTGAATTTATAAATAGTTTTCCATTGACAGTACCTCGGTCTGCTGCTGCTTCTGCGTCTGGGCACGTTTTCCTGCTTGATGGATTATAAATTCATTTTATGATATTCTTTCTGGGAATTCCCTTATCTAATCCACATATTCACTGTGGCAATATGTGAGTCAATGTTTGCTTACTGCTTTTTTGTTATTTTTGAAAGGTTGCAGGGCTTAGAAAGGGTTCACATCTTATTGGATAGTTGTATTGTGAATATAACAGGGTTTCCATTCAAAATGTTGTTGAATTCTGTACCATTATAATTAACTAGTATATGTACAATCGGGAGAGATGTATACCAAAATCAACAAGGGTATAGAGCCTTCGGCAAGCAAAAAGTAGCCTCTCTTTGTGGTTCATGTTAAACTTTCTTTTTGGCTCACTTATCGATGTTTTTATTGAGCATTTTTTCCATAAATTATATGCAAAGAGTAAAGATAATACAGTGTAATGTTGTTTACGCAGAAAAAGGTGGATTATTCGCTTCTCCATAAACACATGCACTATACATTTTAGTGATGAATGTAAATATTGAAATAGTAAGGAAAAGTTTGAATATTATTCAGCAAAGCATGCATCAACAAATACAAATATAGCACTAGTTGAAAGGTGGAAATATTATAAATATGCAACGCAGTATGCAGGAGCAGTATGTCAAAGCAAGTAATCGCATGTAGTATAGTGTATACAATTAACATAGTACCGTTCAGTTTCGTATTGAACGAATATAAGAAGAGCAAGACATAGAGAGAGAGAGGGAGCGGTAGAGAGAGCAAGGTTTGATCAGTACTTTAAGTGTTCGCGTTGTGTCATAAGAAAATGTTAAAAAAGTGCGAATGCTAAACAAATTAATAATAAATAAATAAGTTAATAAGCATCGCGAATGTTTCCCCCTTGCCACAAGTATAAAACGAAAATGCAAAACGAATTGCGATAATATTAAACGAAAAGTTGTCGTTGAGTGAGTTTCGAATCGAACGTGAGAAAAAAACCGAAAGTTGAAGTGAAAAAGGAGAAGAAGAAGAAGCTGCTAAATAAAGTGTGTAAAAAGGAACAGAAAAAGGTTAATTCTTAAATATGTTACATATATTATTATTGTGTTTTGCATATTGTAATAGTTTTAGATTCCTTTGTTGTTGCTTTCTTTTTGTGTCGCTTTCTTTTTGTTCTGCTACTCTCTTTTGTGTGTTCTGTTCTGTTTACGCTTTGCGGCCATGTTAATGAGCTGCGTCTCTTTATTTTTATAACTTTTATGACATCATTTTTTGGCCAGAATGTTTAAGCACTCTCCACCCGCTCGACTCTCCATTCTCCTTTTATACACTTGGAGTTATTGCGTGTGTTTTGTTTTCTGAGTGAAGCTTTAAATGAAGAATTGAAGGTTTTAAACATAGTTGTAGTTATACCCTGTAATTATTAAACGTATCCAAAGGGCTACACGAGATTAGCTTTAAATGATTTTTTTAATGTTGCTGGCTTTAGTTGAGAGTACTGCAAAACAAATCAAGTAAAAGGTATTTTACTAGTCAAGCACTGCCGTCAATGGCATTCAAATTTGTTTTGATCTGTTTTGTCAGCTATTCTAATGAGCGGTACTTAATGATTTTTCAAATGATGTAGCGTTAAATTGAAGAGTTGTTTGAGTCGAACAACAACACGATCTACCTACATACATACACATGTTCTATATGTACATATGTATGGATACGTGCCATACTCTATCTGAGTTGAGAGCCATTTCTGATTTATGGTACAAGGTTCCCGAATACTTGTGCTCTATCAGTTACAGGCACACTTATGCCTGATATCGTATGCCTGACAAAGCAAAGAAGGGAATGAGTCGTTGAAGGTGCCTAAATGCGAAGTCACATGGCAACAATCCAACAAAATACAATACTATGATTAAATTAATCTAATAAATTATGGCCGCACGATTAAATATGATTTTGATTTGATACTTAGGTTTCTGTGGGGATTTCATCAGTAATCATCATAATGTGAGATCCTTATCTTTTAATACTTCATCAGAACTCTGGAATTGAACTTGAATCGAATACATACATTGTGTACACTTTTATATAATTAATTTATATACATATATTATATTCGTGATGAAAGTGGATTCGTGGGAAAGAAATAATTAAACACTTTCTTATCAGGGTTCATAACATTTGTTAAGTACTCTATAGACACCCTCGTGAGCCGTACAATATAATGATAGATAGATACTTCGGCTAATTTAACAGACAAGTGCAAATGTATTTAGAATTTTTTTAGAATTTACGAGTTGTTGTCTTTAGGTTATTTATTAGGTTTAAAGCTGTAAAAGTTTTCTAAGTCAATGTAGAGAAGTTTATTATCTATTCTCATTGAGTTCTACGTTCAGTTTTTAATTAGTCTAAGTGTTTATTGTTCTACCTCGGGAAGTACTAAGTGACTTATTTATTATGTCATCCACAAATACATTTAATATAATATTCGAGTTGCGTTGATTTTCCAGTTGAGAAACCAGTTATTTTTTTAAATTAGCCCGCTTGAATAACCCCTTGCAGCTGGCTTTGACTTTTTCGCAGTCGGCATGCAAATGTCAAGAAGTGCACTGCCTTCCCTCGCCCCATCCTGCGCCCCCTCAGGCACCGCCTGTCGCAGTGCACCCTTCTGCAAACCGCATGCGGTGCTTCAGAGTCACAAACAATTTGCAAGGCACACTGAGCACTCAACAGGCCGCAGTTAAATAAAACCCATTGTAACGAGCACCCGACAGGCACGGCAATGTCGCAACACACCCGGCTATACCCACTGTTATTAATGGAAATTAAAACTGTTAATAACCCAAATGTGCTTCAAGACCAATTGAAACTTTCACAAAAAAGAATAGAAAAAAGAATAACTTTAATATTCTTATTTAAAGAAACAAAAAACTCTCAGCCCAAAGTTCAATGACCTAAAAGCGTTAATAAACTGACAAGTATCTTGTAACCTAAGCAAATTGTACCTGTTATAGATAAATGAAAATGTCTACTTGGCAGCATTCAGTAAAGTATATTTATCTGGTAATGGCGTAAGTTACTTAGTTGTATAAGGAGAACGTCCTCTACTCCATTATGTATATAGATTCTATTCTATATATATTCTATTTAATCTTTATATTCCATATAAATTTCAAGATATTCCACATGCTTTATACAATCTCTACATTCTATATTCTATAATCGAGGCATATTATATTTAGATTTACAATATATACATTTTTCTTAACACCTTTTGGGTGTCTTATCGTGCTGCAGCCTTAGATATCCTCTATAAAAGATAACCCCAAATTAAAACCCACCGACAACAACTGTAAACACACATTTTAAGCGTCTGAACTATATGTCTTTTGCAAGTTATACGATTACGAATTCTCGTCACGAGTCGCTCGTGTCTGTAAATATTTGTTGCCTACAAAATATCATAAATTATATATGCGTTCAAAGCAGTGGCTTAGTCCAAAGGGGGGGACGATCTAGAGTAACTGATTCAGAGTTTCACTTATATTTGACGAGGATTATTTTTCAATTAATTCGGAATTATATTGAATTTTCACCTTAATCTGCCCCCTGGTTTGAGTTAAAGCGACGCCCCTGTAGGTCGCCGAATAAGTCAAGGGAAAGAAAGTACTTCAGTCTTTATCTAAAACAAAAACACATTGCATATGTCTTTGCATTCCCATTATCAACACAGACATATACCCAGATAATGCCACACGATTCGTCGGGGACAGTTCGAGATTATAATGTAAAGACAAAAAAAATGTAAAATCAGAAGATTCTCTCAGATATCTCTTTATCTGTTATCAAGTCGTCGACACAACATGAGAATTATGTTCTCCTTGTTTGGAGCCCCAAGAATCGTCATAATGTGCAATTATCTCTTATCTGAAAGTCTGGCAAATGCCTCATAGATGAATGGTGCCTACTTTAATTGCAACTGCCATTAAAAGGGAATCAACTTTTATGGGCCCCTAGGCCGACTTTGCACTTGGCCAACGCGTGTTTCACCAGACTGTGGGGTTCTGCAGTTCTCAGTGCTGATTATACTTACTTCAGATGTCTGGCCCCAGGTTAAGCACCTGACAAGTCGTTGAAGAACCAATTTCAATTCTATAGTATAAGTTAGTATATTATGGACTCTTATAAACTAGTCTAGAACACATTTACCATAGCCTATTTTTTTATTGAGGGGGTCAATAAAACTTAGGTGTGGCTGATGAAAGGAAATATTTATGCCTTTATAACGGGAAATTCGACAATAAGATCTAAGAGTGGTATAAGAGCTTTCTTAATTAGAGTTTCGTGGCATGTGTTAAGCACTTGTTAAATTTTTATTGACAGCAAAACCCAAAGGTATTCTTGATCAGGATAAATAGATGTTTTTAAGTTAGACCTTCAAAAGACTGTAACAAACAAACATGAATCATTTAAATTGCTTGTGGTAGTCGGTAGTAAACTTAAGGTAACTGCTGAGATTTGTAGATTCCAAAGATATTTCCCGATAAGCGGCCAGACCAATAGAAGTCTGGCAAGAATTGCTATAATTATCTTATATGAGGGTAGACTATAAGAAACTGCAATAAATCATGAAAACCAAACTGGTTTTACAGCTCCGTAGCGTATAAATCAGACGAGAATAGCGATCTATAAATTAAATTGATATTCCAAGCATGATATTAATATAAAACTAACGTTATAGTTACAGATATATGTGACACATACTTATTATGGTTAATGGTACGACAACTATGTTTATCTAAGGTATTTACACGGTTAATATGAAACGGCAATAGAGACGCATTGGCACCGATATCGGCATCTGGTAAATGTGTCAAAATATTTGAGGAAAACGTCAGAAATCTGCCAAAAAAAACTCTATTGAAGCACATAAAAGAGGCGTTAATATGCAGTGCAAATATTTGTAGATAATTGAAGAGTGTAATTAGCAGATCAATTTCTCAAATACTACCATGTACGAGGAAACTCGACTCTGTGACGTCCCTGGCTTACTTAAGGCACTATGACGTCAAAAGCGACATCAAATTGAACTGTGAATTGAATCCGTAATGCTGACTATAAATCAAGCTCAAACATTGCGCTAGAAATCTATTGGAATTGGGAATAGAGAGGGGCTTAGGCATAGTTTTCGCCGTTGCAGTTTTTTCAATTAGATTCTCGATTTCACTCGAGAGAGAGAGGGAAAAAACTCGCTCTTTGCCGCCTGATTTGTTTTACACGTTTGTCTTGTCTTACATATTTCTGCATTTGGCTTCCATTTTTGGGGGCTTTGCACTGCGAGAAGTCTGTAGAATACACAAGTCAAGTCATTGATCTTGCTCGAGGCCCCGTGTTGAACTTTGGATTTGTTTTTAAGGTAGTACGATATCTCAACTTGGTCAAGTTGATGTGTTTAAGCTGCAGCTGCCGGTGCTCTATTCAAATTTGGTCAACTTCTTGAGTTGTTGATGTTGTTGCTGTTGTTGCTGTTCCCTCGTCTGCCGGCTAATGGAAAACTACTGGGAGCCTATCCGGCTACGCGTTGGCAGCTCCGCATACTCTGTCTGCGGCACTTGTGGGGTGTCTTAATGGATTCAGTCACGTGAAGTGGATGTTGATATTGTTCGTTGTGTTGTTATTTAACTTGGTAAATTCAATCAACCAATAACTTATGATCAGTTGGGTATAAAATTGACTGAAAAATATTTATTAGTTACTAAATTGATCTCCTCTTAACATCAGTTTAAAGTAGAGATCTTGAAAAGTTTTTAAAGATATAAATAGATTGAAAGATATACATAGACTAACATTTTTATAGTAGTCTAGTCTATTCTAGGATTGAAGTTTAGTTGATCTTAGTTTTTTAGTTATGTATTTGCTCAACTTCCAGTGAAATTACAAAAGACTTGTATAGTTTTTTCTGTAACTGAACCTCATGACCAGTTTGCTCTTTCACCTGTCAGTCAACTGTGTCAAGGTTATCTCAAATGTAGCATTAACAGTTACATATGTAAACAGGTGTCGCATTCTTTGAACCCTACGTGGATTCAATTAACATTTTTACGACCGAAAAAGTTTCGGCATTCGCAGGGCTCTTGTATGTGTTGGGGTTAGTTGTAAAGAGTGAAAAGTTCGAACGTGTCTGAATGCCTCGTAATGGCATATCAGAAGACCCACACGACCGCAGAGGGCTTGGGGTTATGGCTATGGGCCCGAGAGTGGGCTGTAAATGTGTTTAACAAGCTCTCAACACAATTTGTGATATGCGGAGCAAATATGCCGTGCGACTAATCATTGGCACGAGTCGCAAATGCGTGTCAAGAAAGAGACAGCAGTATGGCTGGCGAAATGCTCGATTGCGGAATACCCTAGAAGGGGTAATTGAATATAAATTTAAAATGAATAGATTAATTTTAGTATAGGAAACTTACTTAACGATTCGCAAGTTTAATAACCTCACAGTCGTAGGATCTCTATAATATATATTCCCAATATACATTCACTCAAAACGCCCTTTATCATGACCGGCAATAGATGATATACGCAGTCAATAAAGAAAAGGTAATCGTTGTGACGTCAGGGCCTGCAGCCGTACCTAATCTAGCTAACTTATCGCTCGCTCTGCTGCCGCCGCCGCTGCTGCTGGCCGAGTTCAACACAGTTTGTTACAAGTCAATTAACAATAACAAAAATCATGATATTAACGCAGAAATCTTGCTCAATTCCCGTGTTGAATAAATCGGTTTGAACCGGAAATCAAGAGCTGGAAAATGCTACGACCTACCATCGGGTACGGCATCGTCTTTCGTGCGCTTTCGTTAAGAAAAAGTTGTTAACAATTTGTTGCTGCTGTTGTTATTATTATTATTATTTTTTTTACTGGCCGGCGGCAGGCAAAAGCTTTAAGCGCTCCAACGCCAACGCGGAGCGATCACAACGACTTTGGAGCGTGTCGCGCATGGTCGTTGAGTATTTTTGCTCGCTCGTTCAACTCGAATTCAGTCGGGGATCTTGATATATTGAAGTATCTGAAGTATCGTGCGCTAGTAACTCTCGCTGGCTGTGTTTGTGCCTTGTGATAATTGTTGGCAAATAATACCGAAGGAGAAATACCTAAAGAAGTATGTCAAGTTCCCAAAGAACAGTGATAAAGGACTAAGAACTAACTCTAGTGTGTGTGTGTGTTTGTGATGGAAAAACTTTAAGAAATACTGAAAAGGATATTATAAATATATGTAAAGCACATTTCTAAGAACTTTTTAAAATACAGCAAATTAAAGTTAATGAATATTTTAAATATTATGAAGAAAGGAAAAATAATTTCCAAAAAGGACAAACAATTGAAATACTTAACAAATAAAAAGTATTAAAAAAACATAAATAAAATACTACATAATACTATTCAGAAATATACTATATATAATATTTATATAAATATACCAAATATTATCGATCGTACAAAAACAAAATCTTGAATTTACATTATAAATTATATTATATATGAATTAGAATTCAACCACAAAAGAACCAAGTCGAGGTCTCTATATAAATGAATTAGTAATAAAGCAGTAAGCTGCCCTACAGTTAGTCATAAAAGTTTACTGTCGCATATACTAATCGTAAAGTTGTGCAACTTAGTAGTAACCACAAATGCGGCTGGAGTTCAACGTGGGTACAGATCTTAGTATTTTTTTCTTTTTTATCATTAAAGCACTTTGCGAAAGAAAAGATTCTATTATAGAATATATGTACGTACTTACTATATGCATATATACTAGCAAGAGTTAAACACGAATGAGTCTCATGCTACGAATACAAACTACTTCGTAAACAAGTTTCCGAGTTGAGTTCCAGTAAGTTTCTGACCCAATAAATGTTGATTACTTCAGAAAGTCAGAAAATCAGCTGACCTAATAAAGGTAGTACTATATGTATTATGTACATAGATCAGAGTTTCAGTTCTCAATCTTATCAATGCACTTGAAATACTTGAAGGTAAAAACATGTTCCTTGAGCGATTTCTTAATTTGAAACGAGTGAAAGTCTGAGATAATACAGGCTATTGGTAATAAACAATCTCAGCTGTGTAGATCTGTTGCATATTTACTTCCTCAATACAAATACATACATTCAAATATAAAGGTGTGCTAGTGAAGGTCCGTTATGGACTTAACCTTGTATGGCACGTGTTTGGCATACTTTAACATATATCTGCCCCAATTTGTGAGCTCAGCCCCCTTCTCCTCTGTCTGACGATCGAGTCTGTTTAATGGGCAGCTTAACCTTCGCATTAGCATTGTGTTTGCGTGGGAAAACTCGACTAGATGCGCTCATTAATCACTCGTTGTCCATAAGTAGATAACGGAACACTTTGGTCAGCCATACAAAAGTCGCACTGATATGGCTATATGGCTATACGATTGACAGTGCGTTATCGCGAGAATCGAGGCTTGTGCGCGAGTATTTACCTGACACCATCGACACTTTTATAGCTCAAGCCCACTCTCTCTCCCGACATCGAAGTCGAAAATCCACGTAATTACATCAAAATTCAAGTGTTCAGACAAAACGTTAATCCACGAGAACAACACAAAAAAAAATGGGAAACAGAACAAAAATGGATTGAAATAAATATAGCAAGATTAGATAATAAAACGGGGCGCGTGCTATACACCAATGTTAGTTGATATTATAGCTGGCATCGGGGCTTATCGATAGATTTGGGTTATGGTGCGCTATCAAAATGTCTGATACATGACGAAGTGCCGTTAACATTGTTGTTGACATTGTCGTTGCCAACATTCTACTCTAACATATATCAATTTATAGCCCGCTGGACAATGTGGACTTCATGTCGTCGTCGATTGTAAATACTTAGTTGTGGCAGCTTGATGATATATATTATATATATAATGTATATGGTGTGTGGTATGTGAGCATATATTGGTCATGTGTCGATGCCTCGCCATAATTAATGGAGGGCATTAAAAGGTAATTGGATTATATGGCGCTTGGACAATTGAAATACAAGAAATTATGTTATCGGCCATGAAAATTGAGGGGGAACTTTAGTTGGTTGAATTTGAAACTAAATGGAGTATGACTAAGTGGGAAAAGAGTGTCAGCTGACATGGGGCATATAAAGGCAGATTAGAATGGGAGATGAGAGAGGTAACGTATGAAGGAAATACGGTATTGCCGTAGGCTTTAGAAGGCTCTGTTACGATCTATTAGCGTTTTGTTTTCGTGTGATTTCAAAAAACCCCTTTAGATATCGATTGAATTATACCTTCAATTGAAACTGAGCTTGTTTCAAGGTTCGTTCAACTTGTATGCAAAACATCGCATTACATTATTCTCTACCTGTTTCTCGATTCGTTGAAGTGCCAATACAAATAAGTACCCTCTAAATAATAATCGAGGCAGTGAAAAAACAAGAAAAAAAAATCAAATAAATAAATAACAAATAAATTAAAACATGCTAGACAAAAAAAAACATTCATAAAAATTTAACACATTCGTTTGCATTCACATGAATATGCACAGTTTCAAACAAGCTAATGCAAATCGGTTTATACTATAACTATTTATAGTAGTCTGTCCTTAACTAACTCACAGCTTATAATTTGTCTAATCGCTTCTTTATCCGGATCTCTATATGCGATTGTGTGTGTGAGTGAGAGGGCGTGAATTTGTGTCTGTGTGTTACTGTGTTTATGCGGAGCTTATTTCATGTTATCATTGAATGAAATGGGAAAAACTTTGTGTGAATAGAAACTAATTTCTTGTATTCACTTACACACGAAAGTTGATTATGATTTTAGCCTGAATATATAGTCTTTAGTGTCTTTTATCTGTCTCTATCTTAAGTAGTCTCTGCTAATTATATTGCATTCAGGAGATTCGCTATATCCCTTTTTAACAAACGTAAAAACGATATTTAATCGATCTTGGATAAACTTAGTGTGTGTGAATGTTTTGTTGTTGTTGTTTCAGCCGTGTCTGGCATCTCAAATGAGCTGATTTCGCCAATTCAAATAAATATAGAAAAAACTTAAAGCTCACAAGAAACAGCTGACTGTCTTAGAACTTAACGAATGAACTTCGCTAGAGTTGCGAGGCAGGCCTAAATTGTCATGATGTGTGATTCGTATAATAACTTAGATAAAGCTGTCTATATATGTATTTATATAATGTATAAATCATTTTGAAACAACTTTTACTAAAGAAGTGATTTTTTTTCAGATATGTCAAGATTTTGGAACGCTCTGACGCGCCGTAAAACGGACGATGCCAATGAGGGAGAATCGCAATTGGCACGTGTGCTCAATCTGTTCGATCTGACGGCCCTGGGTGTGGGCAGTACTTTGGGACTGGGCGTCTATGTGCTGGCCGGTCAGGTGGCCTACAATATAGCCGGACCGGCAGTAACGATATCCTTCCTGATTGCCGCAGTCGCCTCGGCCTTTGCGGGTATTTGCTATGCCGAATTCGCAGCACGTGTGCCCAAGGCGGGTAGTGCTTATGTTTACAGTTATGTGACAATTGGCGAGTTTGTGGCATTCACCATCGGTTGGAATCTTATATTGGAGTACGTGATCGGCACCGCGTCAGTGGCTCGCGGTCTGAGTGGCTATTTCGATTCACTGATCGATAACAACATGTCCAAGGCACTTAATGAATCGATGCACATCGATGTCAGCTTCCTTGGAGATTATCCCGATTTCTTGTCCTTCGGCATGGTGCTGCTGCTGGCCGGTCTGCTTGCCTTTGGCGCTAAGGAGTCCAGTTTCCTGAACAACATCTTCACCAGCATTAATCTGGTGACCATTGGCATTGTTCTGGTTGCGGGAGGCATGAATGGTGAGTGTGCTTAGCTGAGTCTTCCTTCTCTCAATTATACATTCAACCCTCATAAGATTCATTTTCATTCTAATCCGACTTGCCTTTCTCTCTCTGCATTTTTTTCTGTGTTGCTTCAATTAAATCGTCTATCTTGTCTCCTACTCTTTGTCTTCTGTATGGCTTCATGATCATCATATTTCTCCCTTCTGCTAATCTCAGTCACTCAAGCTCTCTCAACTTCTCACTCAATACTAATGCATTTTCTTTCTTTCTCTCTCCTCCACCGACAGCCAACGTGGACAACTGGCGTATTCCAGCTGCCGATGTACCCGATTGGGCTGGTACTGGCGGCTTTATGCCCTACGGCATTGCTGGCGTCATGGCAGGTGCGGCCAAGTGCTTCTTTGGCTTTGTCGGCTTCGATTGCATTGCCACAACCGGCGAGGAGGCCATCAATCCGAAACGTAACATTCCCCTGGCCATAGTCATCTCGCTGATCATAATCTTTCTGGCTTACTTTGGTGTCTCGACGGTGCTGACAATGATGTTGCCATACTATCTACAGGATCCTGATGCACCATTCCCAAAGGCTTTTGACTCTGTTGAATGGTATACGATCAAATGGATTGTGACCATTGGAGCTGTGTTTGCGCTCTGCACCAGCCTGTTGGGTGCTATGTTCCCCCTACCACGTATACTCTATGCCATGGGCAAGGACGGGATTCTCTTCAAGCGCTTGTCGAGTGTACACCCGTACACGCAGACTCCATTGTTGGCCACCATCGTCTCGGGCATCTTTGCCTCCATCATGGCCTTGTTATTCAATCTGGATCAACTTGTGGACATGATGTCCATCGGTACCCTCTTGGCCTACACCATTGTGGCGATCTGTGTGCTTGTGCTGCGCTACCAGGACGAACAGATGACCAAAGTGGTCTCGATAAAGGCACCCAATATCTTCCGCCAGCTCTTCTGCAACAAATATCCGGAGCCCAACACGATGACATCGGCCATAACGAAATTCGGCATTGTTGTCTTTGCTATCTTCTGCATTGTGTGGTGCGTCTTCATGAAGGTCCTGGAGACACAAGCCACTGGTGGCATTATTGCTCTCAGTGTGGTTGGCCTGGTGCTAATCCTTATCTGCATCAGCATTGCCCTGCAGCCTGTCTCCACCATTGAGCTGACCTTCAAGGTGCCCCTGGTGCCGTTTGTGCCTTGCCTGAGTGTGTTCGTCAATCTGTACCTCATGTTCCAGCTGGATCTGTTCACCTGGGTACGATTCCTCATCTGGGTTGCCATCGGATATATCATTTACTTTGCCTATGGCATACGTAACTCCTCACAAATTGCCAGGAATCGCAACGTGGCAGAAGCATCGGCCAGCAATATGGGGAACTCTGGGCATCCGGAGCAGCATGACAATCGAGGCTACGAGCCAGATTGGAAGCTGGAGAACGGTGTCAAGCCAAATCATCCGCCCAAGTACGAATACTCCGAGAAGCTTTGAGTAACGCAAGAGTGAGGCAGATGGATAGAGAGAGAGAGAAAGAAAAGTATTATAAGTTGCCTTGTAGTGTTGAGCTGAGTTTACACGGAATGAACCGATCGCATTCCAGAATACTAATTCGCCGAATTTTATTTGATTTTGAAACGGTGCGTTGCAGTTTCTTCCTTGTGGACTTGGCTTGCATAATTTTACGAAACATAGTTCGATTTACATCCCCTCCTTCCCCATTTTCCCCCTACCTACCCCCCTTATCTTGCTTTAGTATTTGTATTTTTTACTCGCTGACATTTTTCCATATTATGTGCTTGTGAGAGAGATGAATAGATTGCGCATAAAAATTAAATGTCTCCTTCACCAAAAAGGATTCGTTATTTTTATGCGCCAGAAATTTAGACACACACGACTTCCTAAGCTGATGATCGCTCAACGCAGACTTCTATTAAAATATTTAGAATATTATTTTGTTTCTTTTCACGCCCGCTTTTTGAGTTCTCCATTTTTTATATTTTCTGTACATAATGATGCCCCGATTTTGTTGTGATATTTGTAAATATGTGTATACTATATAGTATAGGCCTTTAATATCTATCGCATACGTGTATATTTTATATATGTTTTTATTACTATCACAATTCCTGTTGGTCGTTATGTGAATGCACTTTGTATCATAATAATAGTATGCATAATAATGTCAATTGTACAATCCTAAGCTAGTTGAGTATTTATGTTATTTAGCTAATAAGTTCCCTTTGATCCCATGCAAAAAAAGCAAAAAAAAAAACAAAATTCTAAAAGAATCAAAACAAATACGAATTTCTACCCAATTTCTTTGTTAAATAAACTGAAATTTACAAAAGCAAATAAAACGATTTTGGAATATCGCAAATTGTGGGGAGATTGCACATAATTATTGAAGGTTAAATCTTATCGCATACCCCACATGGGGACAGAGCAGCAATCTAATCGTTTGGCAATCGATTTATAAGTGAATTCTACGATTCGATTGCGAATCATTGTGAAGTTTGATTGATTACAATGAAACTGCAATAAGTTTGGTTTGAAATCACTCTAAGTGGACTAGTTGGAATAGTTGCTATAGTGCTTTATGTTTCTTATAGTTCCGACTTCACTTGATTGACCCTGTCTACCGACATATTCCATATATGCGGAAGTCAAACCCTTTTTGGTTGGGCGAACGCAGAGACCCGCATTAACCAATATAACCATGCAATCAAAAATACTCTGAGCTGAGAGCTCCTTTTCCTGGTCCAGCTGGAGGCGCTCCATCCATTTCGACTCCAACTAGTTGGCTTACCAGCTTAGTTAAATGGCAAATAAGCTGCCTTTGCTCTCCCACAATTCTCTCCCTCTCCCTCTCTCTTCCTCTAAGTCAGGGGAATAAAACGCAGTAGAGTAAATAACAGAGGCAAGTCAAAAACTCAAACTGGAGCCAAAAAGCCAGACGAAAGTTGCAGGGATAATGCAAACACACGTTCACCCACACTTACACACACACAAGTGCATATGCATATGGTAAATATATGTGAATTGAAGGAGAAGGGTCCACAAAGCGCCACTGACAAAATAAAATTGTTTTGTGGCTCTTTCTTGTGCCATGTTTTCCATTTCCCTTTTGCTGCTCTTCGTTTCTTGTTTTTTTTCCTTGGTTCAGCATTAATTTATGCGTTTTAAAAGCATATCAAATGCATGGACGTCACAGAGATAATATGCAAAAGCACTGTGCACTTTTGTGCAGTGTATTTTACAGCGACGTTTCTGTGTGCACATCTGCGAAAGAATTCCATTTTTCACACGCCCTCAATTAGCAATAAAAAAGTTGCTATGTTGATATTGTATTTTCTATCAGGATTTTAAAGAGCGAATGCCGCCTAGAACCTTTTACTTGAACGACTTCGCTCTGACTGAACTACTGCACTCCTCTCACATTGTGTTTCTCTCTCAGCGCAGTTGACAAGTGCAGCGATCACGCACTCTCTCGAACATTCTTTGCTCTCATTAGCAAATGCACTCAAATGCACTGTCAAACGCACTCAAGAGGCCTCTCGTTACGCACTGCGCTCTCTTCAGTTATACTGTTTAGGTTCAGCAAGGGGCCTTTTTGAAATGGCAGTGCGTCGGTTTTCAATAGTTATCATTAAAGCATTTATTTGGTTTATTTTATTTTAGTTTGATGATTGACAACACATTCCTTTGTGAAATATTTTCCTATTCAATTGTTAGCTAAATATTCAATAAACCTGCGCTTAGTTGGAAATTACAAAGGGCAGCAACAGTAGTGGCCGCAATTTCACAAAGTGCGTCGTCCCGCTGCGCTTGGGGTTGTTTGCAGTGTTGTCAACTGTTTGTTAACTTGCATAGCGGGATAAACAGCGGAAAATCTAGCTGTTTTTATACTTTACAGCTACTTAATTGTTTATACAATTGACCGAATTTTAAATATATTTTTGAATTTTTGCAGTTTTTACAAATTTAATGGTTTAAGGACTGGTTGTGAAGTGCTACCGCACATGCAATTTTTTAGCTTTTTTAGTATCATCTCAAAAATTCTGGCAACACTGCTGTAAGCGTAATTTGCTGTTGAATCAAATAACAATGCGCGCAAAAGTATGCAATGCAATTTGTATTACGTGCGCGATCGAATGAAAAACAAGCAAAAAGTATGCAGCAAGCTTTCGGTTTACAAATACTCTACGATTTGGTTTTACAATAGTTAATAAATATGTTTAAATTTGATGAAAATTGACAAAAAAAGCAAATAATAAATACCGTATTAAAGCTGAAAACTTGCAATATATTGTGAGGGGACTAAAGTTCGTGTAATATTAAGAAACCAATGACATTTTAGTTTAAAGCTCATTTTAAAATAACATTATCTTATATATTATATTGTATATACAATATATAGCTGGTTTTTCTATTATACTTGTCTTATTCTTCCTTTTCTTAGAGCATTTGCCGGCTCAGAACAGTTGTAAGCTGCAGTTACACCAAAATACGAAACCGAAACGCTTTAGATAACCACACACAGGCACACGAGAGCCAAATGCAAATACAAATACACACACAGACATACATAAGGGGCACACATGACTGTAACTGTAAATAAATAAACAATAATTTGAGCCGCGTTTAAGCATATGTGTTGCCAGAGTACGCGAGTGTTTGTGTGTGCGTGTTAGCACAAAATGTAATGCAAACGTTGAACAGCAGGAAAGGGTTGCAGAAGTAACAAGTTGTGGTGCTTCAGAGAGTGTGGCAGGGGGTGCGGGGGGTTGGTTAGGTGACGGTGCAAACTCTTCGCTCATTGCGCGTTGCGGTTTCATTTGTGAGTTTTAATTAAATACGTTTAAATATTTGTTATTTCCGACAGGCAGACATTGCCTGTGCATTGCAAATCCCAACAACAACATCAACAACAACAAGAAACAAAAACAACAACAACAACAGCAGCGTCGAGAGCCACCTGGCAAATATTAGCGAAAAATTAGCAAAGTATTTTAAGCGCAACATGTTCGTCCTGCGGTTTTGCACCATCAAATCCTCCGGCAGCAGTATCAATCTGCTAGGGAGTACAGCGAGAGACCTAGAGAGAGACAGAGAGAGAGAGACAGAGAGAGGGACAGAGAGAGAGAGACAGGAAGGTGACCAGTGGGAGATGAAGGAGAAAAGAAGGGGGAGCAAGAGCACACACATCATTTTAGCATCCGCGCGTGTTGCGTGTGCATTTCATTTATTTATAAATAACGCATAATTAATTTAAAATGCGTGCGTGAAATTGTTGCTAAGTGCTTAATCCTGTAATATGCAACTGGACACGCGTGTTGCAGCATAGCAAAGCTCAACAACAACTACAACAACAACATAAACAGGGCTAAGTAAGCAGGCATTAGATGAACTTAGGGGAGGTCTCTTTTTTTGCCTGTAAATTAGACAAATTTGTAGAAATTATTGTGGAACAATAAATAGACATTCTATCTCGACATTCTTAATTTCCGTTGTGAGCGCTTTGCTTGTTTTTTATAAGAGACTTAAACAAAATTATAAGATGGCGGCTCTGTGCGCAAATATATGGTCTAAATTAAAAGTATAGAGCCTTTTGTAGTGAACCGATATGAAACATTTGTATTAGTCTTATGTAGATAAACTCCTAAGACGTTGTAGATAAAAGCTGTTTGCTATAAAGGTAAACGGTAGGGAAACACTGCTAAAGTAGTGAGCAAAAGCTGATTGTTGCAAAGATCAGTTGGCGTAAACGCTGTGTAACAGAGAGAGAGAGAGAGAAACAGAGAGAAAGTGGTAGAGGCGCAATGTACAATAATATGCGATGCACTGCTTATGAGGCGGAATTCTTAATTAAAAGATTTAATTCTGGTGTAATTAGAGGATAAACAGATTACTGTACTTTATATTTAAAAAGGTAGTAATGTAATTTATAAGCAGAATACTAATCTTAGAGAGTAAACAATTTCGATTCATATGTAAGTATTTATAAGCAGACCGTACTCGTATAAGGTCGGTCCTAAAGTGCAATGCCAACTACTAACTGAAATTTATATATCCTCTGCAAGGGTATATTACTAATTAACGAATTTTTAAAGCGGAATGACGATTTGTTTATGCTTGCAATTTAGACTTAGTAGAGTTAAAAAGTCTAAAGTTGCTGAAATGAAGGAAATGCAAAGTAAAGTATATTTTGTATTGAATAATAATCTACTTTACTTTGATTTGAAGTAAAATATTCCATTTCTAATTCTTCTACCCTTCAAAATCTTCTCTTTACTTGTTATTTTCTGCCTTCAATTGTAAACTCGATAGGAAAACAGTCGCTAATGATTTCGACTAGCAACAATACGCCCCCTTTACCGCCCATGGGACACGTCAAAGTCGAAAAGTTCATTCAAATTTTACATGCGGTTAACAAAATCAAATTAACTTTTAGCGCGAATAAATTCCGCAACCGCAACTCGAAATAAATTTTAAAAATTAAATTTTAAACGGGAAGGGAGGGGTGGCAGATACATACAAATATATATATATATTTATATAGTATATATAGTGGCTGGTGTAATAGCCCGATCAGCATCAATTAAGAAAATAATCCGCGCATTATATGAATAGTTTATAAATATTATTTGACAGCAGTTCAGCGTGGAAGGGGGTAGGCTGAGAGGGATTAAGGGAGCATTATGGGAACATTTTCAACATATGCTAAACGAGTGCACAACAACAATAACAGCAACAACAACAAACAACATTGACTCCAGCAACGTGTCATGCGGTCGAAGCTGATGATGTCCAAGCGAATGCGGATGCCCCTTGTGGATATATCGCCCAGTTGCGGATGCCGTTGATAATGATGATGACAGGTGTTACATGAACCAAACATGACATTTATGAACTGCAGAACAAGAGAGAGAATAAGCGAAAAACAGAGAGATTGAGAGAGAGAACGAAAGACAATGAAGCTAGCGTGGGATTGATTACAAATAGTTTAAATAGTTTCTACTACTTATATATACACATACATATATACATATATATATTTGTAATAATATAATAAATAGTATTATTTTATGGTTATTACATTATGATAATTTTAAAATACTCACTTTGAGCAAATTAATGTGCTGAGTATTAGAGAGTGTTAGAGAAGAGTAAAAACCAAGGAAGACTGAGAGAGGGAAGTGGAAGTGGAGAGTGCTGCATGGAGGTCTGTGTGATCCACGTCATAGAAACGATCCTGCATATGGTTTTCAATATAATAAAACTAATATCTCTGCTATATAAACCACTCAGACAAATGTCGCCTCATTTTCCCTTCCCCCTTCTCTACTCGTTTTGTGGTTAAGTGCGAAAACTCAATTTGCTTGAAGTCCGCTTAGCGAACTTGGCCAAGAACGTGGAGTGTCTTCAACTCGACCAACGTTGTAAACGGCAATTAACAAATTAATTGCCTACTTTGAGGCGGCTGCACAAAGCTTACACTCCCATAAACACACACACACGGTGTGAGACATGTGTCTGCAAGTGTTGGAGAAATTCCCATTGGCGTCTTAGTTTTATGGCCAACAGACGAGCACGAGGGCAGCAGCAACAAGCCACAAAAGCTGAACACGCTAATGAAATTTGCAAGCCAAACTCTGCAGTTGCCCAGGGAGTTGCTGTTGCTGCTGCCACTGCCCGGTAGATGGCGTATTTGCAAAGCTTTTAATATAATGACACATTATCGTGGCATCAAGTCAAAGGCAAATGCCAAGCAAGCAAAGGGAGTGGGGGAGAGAGAGGGAGGAAGACTCGCAGGCACAAACAGTTAAGGTCGAGTACCTTCAGCCCAGAGAGAGATAGAGAGAGAGAGAGAGAGAGAGAGAGAGAGAGAGAGACAGAGAGGCAGATGAATAAGGAGAGTGGCAGACGATGAGCCAGCGCAGCTGCACTTGTTAACATTGTTTGTTGTATTGTTTGCATACCCTTTACTGCGTTTACATTAGCTAATGCAGCGCGTAGGTACACTCTGTATGCTGCATTGGGTCTAGGGAAAGGAGAATGCTGGTAAAAATTATTTTGCCATAGGAAGCTGTTGTAAATTTAAGCTACGATATTTATTAAAACCGTGCGTGCTTGTTTTATATTTTAAATTGAAGAAATACAAATTTGTACTTAATTGATTTACATTAACTCATTATTTATTATTATTCAACATCTCTGAGCCTATAAAGTTTATGCTATATTCAGAATCAATTGGAGAGCCTAACTAGCTAGCATAGGTATAGGTCTAAAGTATATTATATACGGAAATAGCCGAATTGAACTGATACATTGCATAGGAACAATCCATCGAAGAAGCGTTTATATTTTTATTTAACCAAACTTCATTATAAAATGAATACCTTCCCCAGTATCATGTTATAACTCAAGTGCTCTACCACACCCCCCTCCCCCGTACACGATCTGCCTTATTTGTATATTAATACATGCCTGATTTTATCGTTCACTTCATTTTTTGTGCGTTTCCTGTGCAGTTATTACTGCCGTTTTGTTTGTTGCCCTTCTTGTAGTTGTTGTTGCCTGACGACATTACGCATACGTCCTGTGCGGCGGCTTTCACGTTGTGAAATGCGATTTAAATTGTTCAAAAACGAGAAATAAAAACAACAAAATGCAAACACACTGCCAGCAACGATGCATCTGCTGGAGCTCTGACTGCGCTCTACCCTTCTCACCCACCCTTCCACATTCCCAGCCGGAGTTCTGCCCCTTGTCTCCGCACTTGCCTTTATAAAATATGCAACAGCAGCAACGCTTGTTACAACAATGACAGTATCAACAACAACAACTGCAGCAGCAGCAGCAACAGCAACAACAAGCGGCAGCAATTGGCAGCGCATCCGCGCTTAATTTCATTTTAATGCAGCGCTTCTCCCTCCTGCGAAGGTGTCCTTCCTTCTGCCATTGTCCTTGTGCTGTGCGTAAACAATTTTTGGCCTTATCAAACAAATCGAAATGTGCACCAAAAGAACGGAGCGACGCAGAGGGGCTTGGCAAGGGGGTGTGGTCAATTAAATGCCTGTGATTCGGTTTAATGCATAAGTTTTCAAGAGCTGCCATTATTATTATTGCGCCTGTTACTGCTGTTTTTGTTGTTGTTGCTGCTGTTACTGCTGTTTTTGTTGCTCTTGTTATTGTTATTGCTGCTGTCATTTGTATTTGCGTGTTGTCTGTGTTTGTCAAGTGTTGATCGCCGTTTTATGTGTGCTTTAACTGAATTAATGAAGGCAAAATATGACTGAGGCGAGAATGGGAAGAGAAACGGGAAGATGAAGAAGAAAATAAAGCAAGAGAGACAGTGAAAGAAGACAGTAAATTCAATAAAAAAAGAAAGAGAGAGAGAGAAGTATATATACATGGAGAAATAGGGAAATGAAAAGAGATTGGAGCAAAGAACCCCAAAGACTGATGTATGTATATACAAGAACAAGTAAGAAATAAGAAAATATAAATCGAGTAAGAGAAACTGATAATTGCAATAAAGATTACAGACGATAGATAATATGATTATACAATAGTATATATTATATATTTATTATTACATATATATATTATTAAATATACCATATAGTTAGTTGGGGCACATAGAAAAAGCAGGGATATGGGATAGAGAAGACAGTTACTGAGAGGACGTTTGCATGATAAATATAGAAATTTGATGCTGAGAAATTCATTTAATGATTTTAAATTAAACAGTTCCAACAATTAACATTACAATTCATTATATTGTTAAAAGTATATTAATTTTGTTTAAGATATTTTTAGATCCAAACTCATTACTTTCGTACCTGTTGCCAAGAGCACAATCCAAAATTAACTAAGAGACTCTTACACAATTGATTTTTACTTCGCTCCTTTCCACTCATGTCCAAAAATAAAACTGAATAATTGCTTTCGATAAATATAGCTAAAGTTTGCTAAAAATAGCAGAAGAGCACAAGAAATACACTGTGCAAATTTGCGAAACTGCTAAAATTTGGCTAGAAGAAAGAATTTTAGAAGAACCTTAATGAACAGCTGATACGTAATGATGTAAAACATTTATAATAATGCGTAAAATGATCTAATAAGGTGCGCAGTACTCGAAGACAGACGATAATAGACTCAAGTGGCTAACACAAAGCAGGAAACAAATTTGTTGAGAAGCAGAAATACTAAATTGTAGCAATTCTCAAGGTCAGAGAACGTTTCAAGTGTTCTTGTTGAGGTGCTCGAGCCAAGAACCCAACACGATCTAGTGGCCACTTCACTCGAGTGCCCAAAGATATTAAAGAATAGTTGCGTATAATTAAAATATGATATAATATTATTCACTTGGTGCTGGGCAATGTTCGGGCTTATCGTTTATGATGCCATTGTCTTGTAAAACGGTAGCCCATCTATTAGCCATAAAATACTGTAAGCCCCTAAAAATGTTTCAACACTTGACGTGGCACAAACCTGATCCAAAAATAATAATAATTGTACTCAAGTGCGTACCCCAATAAGCGCTAGGCGAAGGCGGACGTTTCGAGGCAGAGCGAATCGTGCTGTAGGTTCGTCATAGCAACAGATCATCAAGTGGTTAATAGACAGACCCCCAACCCGAGACCGAGACCGAACTCCAGTTTTGATGCGCACTTGACGTGGCTTGATATTGCGTCTGTTTGAGTAATGCTTCTTCGCCGCTTTGAAAACCAGATTTGGATTCGTTTTAGCCGCAACTGATCCATATTTTCGCTATAAATACGCAAAGCAATTGTGACCAAGACATCATTGGGTTCAATACCTACGACACAGTAACATCTTCAGTCAGTTCGCATAGTTCGGTAGTAAGCAAGAACTTAAGCTACAGCATGGTGAGTCTGATCCTGTGAAGAACTTGGAAATTTTAGTTATAGAGGTGCAGAAACATCGATGAAAAACTTCAGCAAACATCGATGTTTCTGCAACCTTATTAAGCAGAGCCTTAGTAATCTCAAATCTTGTCATCTACTGAAAGTGTTAATTCTCCCCATTTTCATACTATTTCTCTTTTTGCTATAGAAACTCTTCATTGGCGCCCTCACCCTCTGCTTGGTGGCCATCGTCGCTGCCCAATCGGCTGATCCTGCTGTGCAGGACCCTTCTGTGGAGTACTTGCCACCAGTTGGCGATGCTGAGGCTGCTGCCCTGTCCGAGGATGGCTACCGCTACAAGACAGTGCGTCGGTTGAAGCTGCGTCATCGCCGTGAGGTGCCCAGCCAGGAGTATCTGCCACCCAACCAGGAATACTTGCCACCTGTCGATGCCGTCGAGGCTGGTGATACCAAGGTTGCTGATGATGGTTACCGCTACAAGACCGTGCGCAAACTGAAGTTCCGTGCCCGTCATCGTCGTGATGTCTCCGAAATTGCCGAGCCCACCGGCGAGTACCTGCCCCCCGTTGAGGTTGAGCTTGCTCCCGAGCTGAAGACCGTGCTGGGTGCCGATGGTTACCGCTACAAGACCGTGCGCAAGCTCAAGTTCCGTCGCCATCGTCGTGAGGCTGAGGCCGTTGAGGATGCTGCCGCTGCTGAGGCTACCAACGGCGAGTACCTGCCCCCCGTGGAGACACCCGCCGCCGCTGCACCCGAAGCCGAAGTGAAGGCAGTCGCCGATGAGGGTACCGAGGTTGGCCAGGATGGTTACCGTTACAAGACCGTGCGTCGCATTCGTTACCGTTACCGCCATTAAATCTCAGGTATAGATGTAGCACATAACCCGAACTTAGGCCTATTGAACCAAATTGATCCTGATAGTACATAGAGTCCAGGGCAGTCGGGCGCCTGCGGGAGAAGTCAACTTGCCCCCGCCCGACTGCGCACTCGAAACGATCCCTTGCCCCGCTTTTAAATTTAAATATGCATAATTTTCATACCTGTCCCCTCCGAAGCATATGGAATAATAAAGTTTATTCGAAAAAAAGATTATTACACTTTTATTCTGAATCCAACATTGGAAAGCCATGAAAAAAATGCAATGATAAACTGGTAGCACAATCTTCCTTCAGCAAGTCCATAACCCACTTAAACGCCTTTAAACTTTCAGCAACCTTGTCGAAACCACCACTTGACATATAAGAAAACCCTTTAAGAGCTTTTCGCTGTCCATTATATCATCAGCGAGATGATTATGATGAGAGTCGGCACTCAGAAATCAAATCAAAATGAAATTTTTGCTAAATTGCACATTAAAATACTGAACGAATCGGGCCGGGACGGACTTCTTGGTAGGGAGAGGGGAGGATGGGAAATAAAAGTGCACACAAAGCAGAAACGAAAAGAAGAGCTGCGAAGAAGAAGAAGCCAATGAGCCAATGGAAAAATGGAATTGAAATCAATGGACAAGTAATGGCCAGCGGCCAAAAAGGGAATGGCGGAAAAATGGGAACTTTTGGCAAATTGCGAAATTCTATTTAGAAATGAAGTGTGTACTTTTAGGCGCACCAGCTGGGCCACATCAATGTGCAACGATTTGCCCTCCCCCTCCTCCCGTTGCCATCACCTCACTGGCATCTTTTCTGCGGCATTTCTCGGTCAACTTTTCGTAATATTATTTTGCATTTATTTGCGCAGCTTTTGGATGTCTTTGTTTTCTTTCGTTGCCTTTTGGCCCCAGCGCATATATATGTACAGCAGAGAAATGAACTGGCGAAAAGGCAAAAGAAATATGCCAAATTACAATATTGTAGCGAAATAAGAGCAAAAAGAAAAGGTAAATAAAACATTCTGTGAACCAAAACATAAAGTTACGTAATTGAGCGCTTGACTTCTGAAAAGGTTGCGCGGTACCAGTGCCAGTGCCAGGGCAAGTCTCAGTCTCTGTCTCTGTCTCATTCCCGGTCCAGTCCGGCTTTCTGTCCCAGACCGAGTCTTAAGAGTTCCATGAATATTAATTTTTCTAAAAGGTTCGTCTGGCCGTCTGCCTGTTCACTTGACGGCCCGAAAGTTGAAGTCAAAGTTAAAGCTTTTCAACTGTTTACTTGCGGTTTTTCTTGTTGAATGATCTTAATTACAATCTGGCAGTTAAGACATGGAGAAGATATAGTAAGCATAGGATTTAATATTAAAGAATACTCAATAACTTAAATGTAAACAGCGTTGATAACTCTAATTGCTGCTCATATAAAATTATATTAATGAAAATTCATTCTGGCTTATTGCTTCTATAGAATCTTAATGATTTACTAAATTATACATAGTTATAATGTATAACCTTACCTGGTACTGATGCGTTCTTTCGTAAAACAATACAGATTACCGCCCAGGTCAGGTGATCTTGACCTGCATCAGCTTTATCAATTAAAAGTATTCGCAATGCGCGTGATTTGGGCGTATAAAAGAGAAGAAGTTGCCCAAAGAAATATCAGTTTAGTTGCGACCATTAGCATTAACCTGAAGAGTTAGTTTGGCTGGGACGTCATAAAGGGTAGGTACATCCGTTCGATCCGCCTATTTCCGAATTGGTTACATCGTGTAAATAGACGGATGGTGAGGCAAACATAGTTCGACTTGCCTAGAAAGTTAAAGTCGAATCAAGAATATATAATTAAATGTTCATTCAGTTTTGTGGAGTGGTAGATGTTCCCCAAAGTACGTAGTAAACATCTGACCACTCTTGCTGGCAAGGGTTACAGGGTATATGCTCATGACTTCTGTCAATTGAAATGAAAATACCGCAAGCTGTATGCAAATATCATTTACGTTTCAATATGAAACTAAACAATTTCAACGCTTGACTTGACCACACAAAATCACAGACAGAGTAATAGAGAGAGAGAAAGAGTGTGTGTGATGGAAAGAGATGGAAGAATGGCATTTTATTGACGTGGAATTGTCTGTGAATTCGATTGAAGTAATTTGCAGCTAGTTGCATTGTGGCCCCAGCTAATTGCCTTTGCGGCAGTTGACCAAAATGCTCGAGATGCCTCCGAGAGTCGCAGTCAATTGATGCAGATTAAGTGAATTATGATATTTGTATACTATTTGTGAATGCATTTGTCGATGTGGCAGACGAATCAGCTGCGCGTTCAAATCTTTCCCCAATTAATAATCCAAATAGGCAAATAATTACGAACTTATGCATGTCTGTGCGTGTGCGTGTACGTCTGTGTCTGTTTATAGCTCATTAAATGCCATGTGTGATATCACTGGAAATTCTGATGATGTTTTGTCGTCGCATTTGGCTAAATGTCAAACGGAAGCCGAGACGAGGCAACCAGAAATCGCACTCAGATAATATTTAAATGGATTTTTAATGGAAACCGACGCCAGCTGCAAGAGAAATCCCTGACAGAAAGATAACAAATTACGGGCCTGGGCAATGGCAATCGCAAATTGTGTCTTTCATCTGTTTGCTGTATCTGTTCAGTTTCGAATCGGTTCTCTTACTCTTTCTCGTGCCAAGCCGATTTGTGAGTTTTAAATACCTCACCTTAATTTGCCGGCAAATGGCAGACACGTAATTGAAAATACACCAAGCAGCCTCTGACGGTACTAAACTCCCTATTCGGTATTTTAGTGTTCCACTCTATGCAATTTTTGCCTATGCACGAGCATAATTTTAAATAATTCACAAGTTTTCTGCTCGACAAACTTTTGCACTGCCAACGACCCCCAACGATCTCCTTACACCCTTCATCCTTCATGCTCCTCTTCTCCCAAAAGTTTTTCACTGTTTGACTTTGACTATTTTCGCCTTGATGATGATGTTGTTCTTGTTCCACAGCCAATCGTAGCTAATTGGACCGGACCCAGGACAGGCCCAGCTTGGTTCTAGCCGGGCCAGGTCAACTGACTAGGATTGAAATAAACGGCAAGTAAATTGCAGAAAAAAACTAAAGAAACTCGGCCAGCTCTTCAAAATTCTGCACTTCAAAGGCAAATGGCAAATGGTTTGGTTAGTTCATGAAAATAGAAAAAAATCAAAAACTTAACTAAGTTTATCGAACTTTTCGGTGCATGCAATAACCAAATGATTCAGGGGGTTTATCACAGAACGGAATAACAGAATCATTTATGTAAAAGATTCAACATGTATTCTATATGTTTATGTTGGTTTATGGTATGATTTGCTTATGCAAAGATAAGGTTTAAAAAATCAAATTTAATAATTGTATAAGGTTATAAATAGTTACGGTTTTGTATGTCTCTAGATAATTTCTAAATTTGTTGCCTTATAGTCTAAAGTTGAGATATTTATATTCATATTTTATACAGTTATTTTGATAAGGTCTTGCATTTCTCTTGGTAATTTCTAAGTCTTTTGCTTGTTTTAACCATATTCGTTTAAGCATTAGGTTCAGATATTTATATGGTTATTAATAAAACCTTTTAAATTGATAAGATCTTAAAATTCTTTAGATTATTTTTACATCTTTAACTATTCATGTATAAAATTGAAACATTTATAGAGAAGATCTTGAATATTTTAAGATCATTTCTTTATCTTTTTCTAGTATTGCTTACTCACTATCGAGTATAAAATTTCAATATTTATATGCTGTAAATATTATTATATGCTCTTAAATAAATACTAAATTGAATTTATCTGAATAATTTGTAAATTCTTGGCTTGTATTAGTCTTATTATTTAAAATATAAAGTTGAGATATTTATATATTTAATTTAATGATCATATTTATATAATCTTGCAGTTTTTAGATCATATTTTAGCATTTTTCTAATAATGTTCAACTTCTTAAAAGCATAAAGTTTAAATATTAAAATATGGTCAATATTATTAAAGACTTAAAAGTTGTTAAAGTCTTGAAGATCCCTACTCAGATATGTAAACCATATTCCAAGTAATATTTCCAGTATAACATACAATTTAATCCACTGCGAGCCCAATTGAAACTGGTTGAAAATGGATTATCCTAAGTGGGCTGAAGTGGGCGTATTGCATGGACGTATGCAGCTAGTTCGAAGTAGAAAGACAAACAAGTCGAAAACGAAAACATGAAAACAACAATAGGAACAACAACAACAATTTGAAGGTATGTAAATACTTGTACACACATGTAACGTTTGCATTGTTGTTAATTAATCTCATTCAAAATATTGGACCGTGTGTCGAGCGCTGTCAGCTTCATCAGCATCAGCATGCGCATACACACACTCACAGATATGCACATGCACACACAGATATGCACATGCATGTTGATAAGTCTAACAATGCGAATGGAGGCAACGATGGGCATATGCGACTTGCAATGGCCCACAGAACGATTGATAAATACGAACGCTGACGTCTGCGTCGACATCGACGTCCGCATCAGCGTCGGCGTTGCTTATATTTCAGATGACCAGGCGACGACGACACAAACAAAAAGTAAATAACAACAGCAACAACGACGGCGGCAGAGAGTAATAAAGTTGATTGCAGGCAGTGGCAAGCGGCAAATTGAATATTTGTCTCTGTATGCGTGACGGCGACTATGCGTGTGTGTATGTGTGGGTGTGTGTGTGCTTTGTTTGTATTTGTTCGCATTGTTAAATGTCAGCAGCAGAAGCTGCAGCAGCAGCAGCAGCGGCAGCGGCGGCAGAGCAAGAGAGCTTGTTCGAGCACTCGCGCTCCCACGCTGGTTGCTGCTGTGAGGCCATTGTTAACGGTAGTTGCTCGCACAGTGTGCCCGCTGGCAGTGGCACAGCCAATGCGCGTGTTAGTCTGCTAACAACGCCAGCAGCAACAACAGCAACAGCAGCGACAACAGCAGTAGCAGCAGCATCATTCGTACCGTGGTCCAGCTTCAAGGGCGAACGCAACCCTCGCTCTCTCTCTCTCTCTCTCTCTCTCTCTCTTCACAGGTTCTCTTTAGCTGCTGCTGCTTGTTGCTTTGTTTTTGTTTTACGCCCTGCGAGTTGTTGCTGCCTCTGCTGCTGCGTCTTTTGCTGCTCTTGCCAATCTTGGGCATTATCGATTTTCTTTTGTTTACTTAACGAGAACTCTGCCCATTTGTTTGTTGTTGTTTCCCCTTTTATATTCGCGCTCAGCTTCGTGTTGGTTTCTTGTTTATTTGCCTTGTTGATAAGACACAAACCGCACCGAGGGGTGAGGGGCGATGTTCTGCGGCTCATTGTACGCAGATATGAGGAGAATTTATGACTAGAGACGTAATAAGTACACAGTATTATATTATATTATATGTTTTTCGTTTTCATCTTGGCGAGATCAGTTGCTGTACTTTCACATTTATCAGCACTTGCAGCGTAGAATTTATGCATGTTAATTCTTCCGCTCAGCTGGAAATTGAATTGAATTAAAATATATTTTATCAGTTTCAAAAAATTATTTAAGAATTATTTTGTAATTAAACTTACATAAAAAGTAAATTAAGTAATGAGTTTCAAAGTTCAAGAAATAGATTAAATAAGTTTATTCTATATGTTGTATAATAAAGAATACGCTAATTAAAAAATTGTTGCAGATGATTAAAAAGATGTTAATATGCATTATAATACAAAACATTAAAATATAACAGTTTAAATGGTATTTTTATTTATTTGATGACAACTGAGACCAGTTGATTTATAGATAAAAATTCACAAATTATAAAATTGTTAAATGTATATTAAAAGTAAATAAAGCAAATTTAATATTAAAAATTGTTAGAAAGCTGAAAGTTTAAGGAAGTAGGAAAAATTGCTTTATTTAATATTAAACATGAAGGAATGTAAAGTATTACTAAAGAATTTGTTGCAGTGGATTGAAGAAAAATAAAAAAATCGATTGAAAACAATTTTATATTTAAATAAAATGATTACAAAATTACAACATTCATTAAGTGCTAAATTGCAATTTTAGTATTCAAACCGTTTAACATTCATAACCAACAGGGTGTTTCAGGCCCACTGCTCCCACTCAACACTCCACCTAACAATAACAAGAACAGTGCAAATGGCAACACTGACACAACAGTTTTGTTGGCAACACTGCAAAAGTTTACCCCAATTGTTTACATCAGCAGAAAGGAGAGCGCACAGCATCCTCTCTCTCACGCGGCAGGAACAACAACAGCTCAAGCATTTTAATAACAACAAAGAGAGAATGAGAGAGTGCACGTGAGAGAGAGAGAGAGAAGCGCCAAAACAACGCGTGGGTCGCTGTCAGTGCGTTCGCTCTCTTTGGCACACACAAACAAAAACATTGGCAGAGCGCGGCAAAGCAGCGGCGCTGCCTCTCTCGTGTGTGTGTCTCTCTCTCTCTCTCGTCTCTCTCTTTCAATGTGGATGTGGCTTACGTGCGCTCATCAGTTGCGGCTGCTGCGCCGCCAATTTGCAAGAAAATTTAAGTTCGTTTACAGTTGGTTTTGTGGGGCAAGTTGTGAAAAACGAGCGACGAGCAGAGGAGCGCAGCGTCGCAGCCGCGCCACGCTCAGCTACTGCCAAGAAGTGGCAACAACAAGAGGCAAAGTGCGATAAACGCATAATAAACAATTTAATTTAATAATATACAAATATCAATTGAGCTTGCAGTTCTCTCTGTCTCTGTGTGTGTGTGTTATTGTTGTTGTTGTTGCTGCTCTCAGCTGCGTCCGCCCGCTTATTTGTACACATACACACACGCATACACAGACACACACACAGACGAGCGCAGCAGCAGCAGCTGTGTTGGTGAATTTTGTGGTACATTTTGCGCTCGCATCGTTTACAGATTTTTGTGGTGGCAAAAATAGTTGTTGCATAGCCTTCATACAACGCACAACAACAGCAACAGCAACAATTACTAACACTGCGACAAGTGGCAGCAACAGCAACAAGAGCACCAGCAACAGCAGCAGCGCACAGCAGCAGCAGGCAACGTTGTTTGTTGTTAATTGAAATAAATTGAAACAAATTCTCAACGTGCTGCTCATATTGTTAATAAAAGCAACAACAACAACAAACCACAAACACACGCACACAGGGCAACAACAATAGGAGCAATAAACAAATTCAATTCCAGTGCTAAACATTGCTAAATTGTTGTTTTAGTTGCCTGCCAGCCGTCAAATGTTTAAGAGGCTGCACAAAATATAAAAAAAGTAAAAAACAAAAAGTAAAAAACCTGCAAAAAATCGCCAATTGAATTTTCAATTAAACAAAAAATAAAAATAAATATAAATAAGCACAACAAAAATACGAAAAATTCCGGCGACTTTTATCGCAACGATTTCGGAGGCGACGCAGCAGTAAAGAGGCAAGTGCAAGTATTGTTGTTGTAGTTGTTAATTGTTATTGTATTTGTAGATGTTGTTGTTATTGTTATTGTATTTATTGTGCTTGTATTTGTTATTATTATAATTCGCCGTTATGTTGAGCTTCTTTTGTTCGCCTTGTTGGTATCAGCGAATTTTCGTTGTTGTGCGTATTTTTAGCCTGTGTGTATGTGTGCGAGTCTGTCTGCATTAGTGTGTGTGTGCGTGTGTGCGGTGCAGCGCACAATTGAAAATCAGTTCAACAAGAAATTGGCAAAAAATGCTACGACAAATTCGTTACGTAAGCAGCAGAGAGAGAGAGAGAGAGAGACACTGGGATATAGAGAGTGAGAGAGAGAGGGGAAGGGAGTGGGGCAGAGAAACAGAGTGGAAGAGAGCAAGTGTTAGAACTAGAGAAAGCTGTTTTAAGGATTGGTAACGTCCAGCATTGTTTACCAACAAGACTCAAGCAGTATTTCTTTTAGCTATTTTACGGGTAAAAGTCAACTGCATACCCTGTAAAGTTCACTATGGAATTCGTGGAAATGTTATGTGTATGGATGCTTCATTTGCCTTACTTACATACATATAGGAGCTATATGGGGGCTACAGGCTTGATCCACTTTCTACTGACGCCTTTTACATACTCATGCAGCACACACATCAAATCAAGCTATTATACTCATCCACAGTACTGTACTATGTACTGCAAATAAACATATACTTATATATCAATATACATATTCAAACAATATGTATATATGTATACACAGTATTTATGTACCTGCACATTCTCGACCACAACGCTTTAATTCTGCGAATTCGATGCGAGTGCGTTGAATATGTTTATTTTATACGATTTGTTTGCCTAACTATAAGTGTACTTCACATACATACATGTGCATGTGTGTGTGTATATATGTTTGTATGAACACAATAATGGTTTCTTTTTTCCATTAATTTCACCTGAATCAAATTATAGCAAAATAATGAGTGTGTGGAATTGTAATGTGAATTAAATAATTGGAAGAAAAGTATCATATGCTAAGTAAAGATATTGAATGAATGTATACGTGATTAAACGAACATTAATATTGTTATTCCTTACTTTTATATCATATTTTTGCATATTCAATTTGTCTTTAGTTTCCAAGTTTATTCAGTTACAATTAGTTTCTAATTGGATTTATTTCTAAGAGGCTTTCTTGAAGTAGAATTTTAATTATATATATTATATATTTCTCTTTATATTTACATATAAACATATATAATATAATATAATATTTCTCTTTAAATATATCTTAATATTTTAATCAATTTATAATGTTACATTCTAATACCTCCAATTTAAAATAATTTTTGCTTTGGTAATATTATCACATTATTCATTTGCAAAACCCTTGACTGATGTTTGTTTTAAATTGATGCTTAAATATTTATAAATTTCTATATAATTCTTGCAATTTGAACTAGTTCCGAGCTGGTAATTTCGTTAATATAACTGCAAATATTTGCATAATTTCAAATTTATGCATTTTATTGTTTTATTTTGGAAATAGAATCCCAATCGAATTGCCTAATTTGCATAGTTATTGCATTTGCTGCACCTTCGCAGCGCACACAACTACAACAACAACAACAACAATTCTTACGTGACTTACAGGAAATAAATACCCTTAACTGGGACTAACCCGTACCCCTGCTAATACCTGCCACATACAGTTCGTTGAACTTGCCTCAAACCGCCTTCAAGCACGTCTATAAGAAAACTGTGCAAAGTGTGTTGCATACTTTGCGGCCTGTTGACCATCAAAACGGGGCAGCAACAAATCATATTAACGATTTTCTCACTTCTCACTTTTTGCACAGCATCCCAAACTGGCCAACACACACAAACACACGCACACACACACATGCGCACTGCGCACTTTGGTAGAGCCAACATTAACAACGCACAGCTAAGAGAGACCTAAGAGAGCGCGCGTGTGTGTGCAAGAGAGAGTGGGAGAGGAACGAGAGTGAGAGCCAGTGTGAGAGCTTGTCCTGACTAACGGTACTCTGGCCATGGCCTTCTCGCGGCACAACATCGAAAAGCGCCGACTCATCGAGCTTGTGCGCCACAATCCAATACTCTGGGACTGCCGCCTGCCGCACTACAAGCGCTCCGACAAGAAGAAGGCCATCAAATGGAACGAACTGGGGCGGATGTTCAATGTGAACGGAGAGCGGGTGCAGCGCACGTTCACCTCGTTGCGTGAGATCTTTCGCCGTGAACTGAATCACGAGAAGATGCTGGGCACGACACGATTCAAGTCCAAGTGGGAGTACTACGATGCCATGGCCTTTCTCAAGGAGGTCATCAGGGAACGCAAGTGAGTACGATTTCAAAAAGTAATCTAAAATAATCTACAATAATGAAATACTTGTATATTATATTTAAAATTAATATATATCGAATATCTTTATATATTACCTATTCGATTGTTACTAAGACAGCTATATGTTCTTGTGGTCCGATTTCATTAAACTGTTATATTTTATGTTATATATAGAAAAAGTTAGATTTAAAAAATTCTCCTTCTTGTTAACTTAAACTTCTTCTTTAATTTCTTCTTCAGATCACGTGAGCGTATCAAGCACAGCTCAATGGAATCTGCTGCCAGCAACAACAACAACACCACCAACACCACCACTAATAACAACAACAACAACAATACAAATAGCAACAACAGCAGCAGCAACAATAACAACAGCGTCACCCATGATGAATATCAATATTTCGCGCCGAGTGATCCCAACAATCCAAATAATCAGGCAAACAAATCGAATCAGCTTGCAACAGCGTTGCAACACACACCTACAGCGCCGCCTACTACTCCTGTTGCTGGCACTGTGTCCGCTTCCTTGGTGGCAACTGCAGTCCTGCCTAATCTCAGCCAGTTGCCAGTGGCGCTACAGCAACAGGCGCAACATCTGCAGGCATTGCAACTGCAGCCAGACGTGACATTGACTTCGCTCAAGACGAAATCAGTGACAGCGGGGGCAGCGACTACAATTACTTTGCCACTGGTCACATTGCCGCCTGCCACATCACCCGCTCACTCCTGCAGCAGTTCACCTTCCATCTACATCAAGGACGAGCCTGACTCGCCGGACGAGGAGGAGAGTCGATCGGCGCACAAGTCGCAGCAGAAATTGGCCACGATCCGAGCACAGACAAAGCAACAGCTCAAGGCGCGGCTGCAGGTGCAAGAGCAGGGGCAGGGTCAGGGGACGGGGCAAGGCAATAAAGGCAGTGGGGCAGTATATGCCACGCCTCCACCACATTTGATTATCAATACGAACAATGAACTGATCGATGTGGATGCTGGCGATTTGGATGACGACGATGATGACTTGGAGTATGACGATGACGACGATGAGGTTGACGATGACGAGATCGATCGTGGCATGGGCGGTAGGCGTGGCGGCAACTGTCCGCCCCTCATCGATGTCGATATGCTGGGCGCGGGGGGTCGCCTGTCGCCCGGTAGCAGTTTCACTGCAGCCGGCGTGGGCAGTCGAACGCCGCGACATCAGACAAGTCCACGGGAGATGCTCTACATCAAATTTGGTGATTTTCTTGCCGCACGACTGAATACCCTGCACGAGAGCAAGGCCAACGAGCTGATGAACAAGATTCTGCTGCTAATTGCAGAGAAGTAGAAGAAAATGTTGAGACATGTGAGACGCAGGATTTAATCCACATATCGAGGCAGAGTGGCGACTGAAGTGAGGAAGAGAGTCTGAAATGAATCTTAGTTATAGCAATTGAATATTTAATTGTATTTGACTATTAAATGTAATTTAATTATGTACGAATAATTAATAGTAAAGTAAACTAAATATTTTTATGTTAAATTATTAAATAAAATTAAAATTTAAAAGTTTCACTTCATTATTATAAATATATTAAAATTTTTTTGCTCATTGAACTTAAAAAACAATATCAACTTCTTCTTGTATTTGTCAAAAAAGTCATTGAAGAAGTCTCGTCAATGCGTATTGTAAGCTTTAATTAAAGACAGGAAAGCTTTAATGGAAAGCTTGCTTAAGTTTGACCTCTCGTAAGGTAAAGTAAATAGAAATACACTTTAATAAATATTATAACTGAAGCTTTACCTTAACTGATAAGAATTTTTGCAAAGCTCCATGTAAGATTATTCTCGAAAGCTTAATCAGGCTTAGCTTAAAAGCGAATACGGTGAAAGCTTACTAAATCTGTCAACGATCTTTTTAAAGCTTTAATATAGGCTGTCCTTGTCATTTTCAGATATCCCTAAGCCAAAACATGCAAACTTTCGAAAGTAAAAGAAATCCATTCGTGCATCCTCTTCGATTTGCCGCACACTTTTCTTGTTGCCATTCTCCACTGACACGCTAACTTCTTTTGACCAGCAAATACTTGTGCAACTAGTTAAGTTCCGCAAAATTTATTAGTTTGGTCAATTTGTGTGGTCGCCGCTTGAGTCTGTGGCAAGTTGCAACAATATATTTAAATTTATACGCTCACACACAAACACACACAGAGAAACATAACATAACCTAAAAAAGTTTGTAATTTCCGCACACTGAAGTGCCCCAGACAGAGACACAGAAAGAGAACAAGAACGAGAAAAAAGAGACAGCACAACACACATGCAACATATCCGAAAACGTTGCAAGTTTTGCTAAAATTTGAAAGCATTTCACGCATAAATAAAACACCCAAAGCTGAAGCCGAAGCCAGAAAAGTGCCACAACTTGCCAACAGAATCGAAAACGGACAATGACCGCGACAAAGTAACGCAACAAAAAAAAGGAAGAAAAAACAAATATAGTACAATAAAAGAGAACAACAAAAGGCATGTGTAAACTGGCACAAAAAAGGAAGCGAAAAAAGAGAAAAAAACGGAAAGAGACAAGCCAATAAATTTCACATATTGCACTTAGCTGGCGGCAACTTGATTTCCATTTCGAGCAATTTCTAAAGCGTTGATAATGAATTATATCATATGGATAACGCTAGAAATAAAATGGGGAAACCTTTAAAGTTGTTTTGTGATTTAAAACTATGTATAAAGAATTGTTTTGCATTAAAAATACGATGGTTCAAAATTCATTTGTGATTTAAATTAAATGTTCTATTTAAATAAATTATAAAGCACATTAAAAAGTGATTCTGCGGATTGCTAAGAAGAAAGATGCAGAAAACAGTTTTTATCATCCTTTCCTAAACTGTTTCTAGAATTTAAAATTTAAGAGCAATTTACAGTTAACTTATCCCTCCACTAAAGATTGCGTATACGTTTAAATTCTTCTTTCCAAGCACTAATAAGTTTTACAAAAGCTTTATGCTCTTTAACTGATGAACTGATCTACAAATATAACTTTGATTTATTGAACTGATCAATAGCAATAACTTTGATCATATACTCCATAAAATATTTAACTTGCCCTTTAAGTAGCAGACTGACCTCTGCTCATCCGGCGTGTTCTCTAGACTTGAATATATTCGCAAACTGTGCGAATGACTTTGCACACACTCGCACACACACAAGTTTGTTGTATTTGTGTGTGTGCGTATTTATGATTTTGTAATATTTATGCAGCGACGTTTCTGCAGTGCAAGTGTGTGTGTGTGCGTGCCTGCCCTATAGCTGCCATTGCGGCTTTTCCGTCAACTCTAGGCCTGCCCCCATGCCCCTATCACGCCCACTCTTGCTATCTGGTATCTGTGGCAACAGCTTTACGAGCTCAGCCTCAATTCCGCACAGTAGCCGGCACAGTGGGTGCTGCGCTAGAGTCTGTGTGTGTGCGTGAATGTGTGTGTGTGTGGCATTTTATGGATAGTTCCAGCAAGTTTGTTGGCACTTACAACATTATAAATTTGCCATAAATTATCGTTATACGAACGCAGCGCAACGTTGATAGGGCAAAACAGTTGCGAAACTTTGATTCCAAAATCGGCGAAATAAAAAATGGGTATAAAATAAGTTATAACATATATAGGGCATGATAGAACAAGATAATAGTTTCAGATATACGGAATATATTGTATGACATAAGTAGTGAATGTATTTCTGAAAAACTTTTTTAATTGGAGTCTTCGAATAAACATTATATTTAAGCTAACTTTACGATGTGTGTTTGGTGTATTATGTAGCATGCTTATAGGCGAATAAATTATATTTCTATGATCCTCCACAAAATTTACATATTTCACACACATATTTTGAACCTCTTTTAGATTTTCTTTACATCAAAGTTGACTACAATGTCCGAGGAGATGCTGTGCAGTCTAATCTTGTCTTTATCTTCAGTTGCAACCGTGTAAGTTTGAGGTTAGAAAATTGTTGCACAGCCCGCGACGTTTAGCCTTTGCCACATAAAATTGCATATGCAACTTAATGCTTACAATGTCCGCTAAAGTTTAATGGATTTCAAAGAAAAGAGAACGATAAAAAGGGAGCAGAAGAATGAGGAAAAAGGTGACCAGGATATATATTAAGCATACGCGTAGTTGCCTGTTTTGAAGAAACTATTGAGGTATGATCAAAATTCAACTATTGGATTAATCAATCCATTTTTTATATGGTATTTTTTTATATTTGATGATTTTTCTATTTTAATGTTTTAAAATATTTTAAAACTTTGCAAAATATATATTTTATCTAAATTGCTTTGATTCTCTATTGACTTTTGCACTTTTCACAGCTCGTTTTTGGTTTGTTGATTTTATGAATTGATTTTCGCTAAAACTTTTCGGACAGTAGAGCATGAGTCTGATAGTGTGTGTGTCTGTGTGTGTAGATTTTAGTTAATAATCCAGTGGAAGGTAGAACTGCTGTGCTAAAAGTTACCCTGTTTCTTGAAGCACAAAGAACTCTTTCAGTTTGCGGGTTAAAAGGCAAATATTGATACTGATCATTCATAAGTAGCCATATCTACTATATTATCGAGCAGATTACTAGCTGCGCAAACTCAGTTTTAATTGAATATCAATATTTGAGCCCGGAATCAGATTGAATGTGCCATTTGTCAACCCAAATAGATTAACATAATTCTAACTCGTGCTGAGGTCTGCATGCAACTGAGAAGAGTTGTTGTTGCATGTTTGAAATTGGCCAAGTCTGGCAGACAAATGAGGCATAAAGAGCACAAAAGGCAATGGCGATGGCAAGGGGTGGCTGTGTCGAACGGGGGGAAGTGCAGAGAGTTGGGGAGTATCAATATTGACAGGCATTAATATGGCATTTTATACAATAAGCAGCCAATGGAAGGAATACACACACACACACTGAGAGACACAGAGAGAGAGAGAGAGGGAGCGACACACAAGGAGTCATTGCTGGTATAGTCCTTCAGACTCGATTGCATTTTTAATGAGCAGGAGGCGCCTGCGATTCTCTTCGCTTCCGCTGTTGCTGCCGCTTGTGCCCCTGCTGCTGCTGGGAAATGCTTCCGTCTGCGTTTGGGAAATTTGACGGCATACGTAAAGCCGGCGCTGCTATCAGGTTAATTTGAGACGCAGCCATAGGGAAAAGGCAACGGAAAGACAGCGGAAACGCACACATACACACACACAGGTTGGTACTCCCTACTCAGCACTCGGTGGCATCGTCAACGTTGTGGACGATTCCTTCGTCTGCGTCTTAATGGGCCGCAGGACATGTCAAAAGAATTGATGACGTGCAGCGTCTTCAGCGACGTGCGCTGCAATCATAAAATCGGCAACTGAGTCGCAAAATCGAAACCCAAAACCGAAAACTGAAAACCAACAGCAAAAACCAAAATTTATACTGGCAATAAAATCATTCTGGAAATGGTTTATCAGCTACTTTGGCGCCGATTAATTGAAATTATCTTGGGCAAGCCAAATGACACAAGCTGAGTAAGGAAAGCATGCTCTGATTTCGATAGCCTGCAACTCAATTAATCGATTTCCTATTGACTATGAGAAATGCAATGTATCGTATCATGTGTATCAGTTTCGATAGTTTCATTTTTTACGTTCCTTATTATTAGTAAATTATCTTTATTGATTGTTTGTTTCTTTAACATCAATTGCTGCGATAGTTTCGATAGATGCACTTGGATTAGTGGTGCATTAACTATTAAATATTTTAATGTCTGTTTGAATAATTTCATTTCTAGTCAGACCATTTTAATTGATCAGAAGCTGCTATGATAAGATTTAACGATAGTTTCGATGTCTTCCCTTCAATCGGACATAAAACTGACGCCATCTTGCGCCATTTTGTTCTGCCTTGGCTGACACTAAAAATGTCGCCTTATTCAATAGACTCAGTTTACCCTGTCTCTCTCTCTCTCTCTCTCTTTCTCCCTTACTATCGGTCTCCGGCATAATTGCAAAATTTATTGCTGCACATTTTATGGCAAGTTTACCTTTCGGATGTTCTCATAACTTTCGCAAACGGATTGCAAAGTCAACACAAGTGCTCGAAAATTTCTGCACAATTTTCATAAATTAATAATTTTGATTGCTGCATCAAGTAGCAGGCGCTCAACTTGGCCGGATACCAGCCGAGGCAACAGCAGCAACAACAACGAAAACAACACAAGCAACAAGCGCTGTTTAAGTTATTCATTAAAATTATCATCATTAGCTCTGGGCCAAAATGCCAACAGTGTCTTCAGCTTGGCTTTTGACAATCAGTGTAAGAGAAATTTTTCAAGTTTTTCAGTTGGCAAAAAATGTTGAAACAAATTTGTCATTAATTTAGTGACGTCTATGTGGGTTTTAAAAAGTTTATCTGTTTATTAATTAAAAGTTGTACGATACAAAGAAAATAGGCGGAAGAAGAGATAGGAGTTTTATGTTCTAGGATGTAATTAAAATGTTTTCCTCAAAATTAATAAGTAGATTTTGGCACAGATGTGTTGAGTTTTCTTATTCACTTACAGATTTTAAAAATAAGGTTAAATAATTCACACTTATGTTATACAAGTTTTAACTAAAAGATTAATAAATGTAGAAACATCTTTAGATAATCCTGTATATTGCAAGCAAACTTGGCACATGTCAAAAAATATTCATTATAACTTGTATAAACATATTTAGAATTCATTCTATTAATTCTAATTCATTTTTCCAATTAAATATTACCGAAAACTTGTTTGTAATTGTAAAAATTACTAAAATGAATTCTGAGTATTCAGTTTTGTATTTTACCATACAAATTTGATAAATATTCTATAAATGCAGTATTTAAATTGAATTCCATCATTGGTTTTAGGTAATTTGTGCCCAAATTTTGATTGTTTAGCAAATAAATCATTGCAGTGTGCTGTGTGTGTATGAGTGTGACCAACAAACTATGGTCACATACACACAGGCACATCAATGATAATTGAGTGTACACAAATCGTTGATAATATTCGAGCATAGACGATGCTATTAATGGCATATTTGGCAAGCGGAGCCACAGAAATTGATTGCCGTAAAAGCCAAAAAGCAAGGCAAATAATATTTTGTTGCTGTTTTGTGGCTTTTACGAGTCGAGGCAACGAAATGAAAAGCGAATTCGAAACGAAACGAAATGAAATGAATTGAAATGAATTGCGAGCACAGACAACATTTATAAATTGCCGAACGGGCTGCGCTGTACCGAGCAATAGAATATATTGTATATATAAGTATATATACCGTATATATCTACCCAGGCAGTCTTGCGATGGACACTTCTTGGGCCAGACTAATTACATTAGGGACATTCGTCAAGTCGCCCGGCGCCTGGGGGTATGCAACAGTTTTGCGACGCTGCGAACTGTTTATGCATTTCCCTAATGAAATGCAAAGAAAGAAAGAAAAGCCAGAAAAGCGGCTTATTCATTCACCAAGGCAGGTTACAAAATACCAAAAACAAAACATTTACAAGTGCTCTAGACTTATTGTTGTTGTTGTTGTTGTTGCAACTTGCCCGTTGAGTGGTAATTAAATATTTATTTTCTCTTCAGCTATTTGCGTTGATTAATAGCCAAAAAAATAAGCGATGCAGAAAGCAAGCCAACGAATTTCGCATTTTGTTTGTTTTGAATATTTTGCAAAATTCTCTCCCAACTGAAATTTTTTGGAATTTGTTTGTGTTTTGTTTCCGCTTCGTGTTCGTGTTTGTCTTTTGCGCATTTTACGGTTTACTTTCATTTCGATAATGTTCGCATGGCATTGATTTTCCCAGGGGAATAAAGGGGGAGTTGTATGGATTAGTCGAATGTATTCTGTGAAGTTGCCAATTGAATGACATTATGTTTGCCAGGGGATTGTACATTTACAGTTTATTTAAAATTGGAACAATACATTGGTATACTTACTGTAGATTAACTTATGACAGATGTGAGTACTTCCTTATCACTCAATTCATACATAGAATATTGTCATTAGACTGGGTACTTTGTTATGCAGATTGTGAAGCAGTCTTTTTTAAAATCGATAGACATATCGATATCACACAGTGCGTCTGAGTGGGCAGCAGTTGATTTTGTTTGTTTGTTGCATGCGTCAAGGCGCCGACATGCAACAAAACATGTCTGGCAAGCGCGTTTAAAGTGCATGCAAAATAGCAAGCGGCACACACACACACAGGCACACATGCATGCACCACATCATTATGGGACCACAGGGAGTAACTGAGTTGCAGTTACCTCTCCCCCATTCTCTAGCCCCTGCATAACCAACTGAGTGCGTAGAAAATGTCGCCACAACGTCGACGGGAAAGTGAGGGAAATTGCATCACAGTCGAAGTCGTCGCACCGAGTGAGGCATCATTAAGTCAATTTCGTAAAGGGGCCAAAGGCGGCGACTTAATGTGCAGCCTGGGAGTGGGAGTCAACGCTGGCACAATGGTCGCACATGGACACAGCAATTATCCAAAATGCACACACTCATACACACGCACACACATGAGACTGGCAAAAATAAAAATAGATAATGGTTGTGGAGAGAGAACAGAGGAGAAGGGGTGGGTGGGGAAGGGTCAATTGTCGCTTGGCCAAAGGAGATTGCGCTTTTGCGGTTGTGTTAAGTTGATTTCCGGCACGTCTGGCGAGCAAGTCCCGCACCCCGTTCCCCCAACGACCACGTGATGCATGCCACATGACTCGAAGATGCACAGCGGCAATTATGCGTGCCGTCAACGTTGTCGCTGACCAAGGCAGCGTTCATAAACAGACGTCGCCTGGGCATCAGTTTCAGCCTGAGCTTCAGCATCAGTATCAACATCAACGCCAGCGTCCTGCGTAGGTGTTTGGCCACGCCCCAGCATCGTTGATGCTGTCAAATGCAACACAGACGCAGTCTTCACCCAACGCGTTGCACAGTGGGGCCAGTCATGCAATTGGAGTGACGATGCTGTTCACATGCGCTTGACTGTAGTTGAGTTTTATGCAACCTATACTAGAAGGTCGCCTTAGCTTCCCTAGGCAACCTTTGATTAATCTCTATCTACATATATCAGCTAGAGATGACTGCATTTATCGATATTTTATCGATTACATTGAAGTAACGATTTCCATATTCTATTCTATGTTGCAGTAGCACATATCTGCACTAGAAATTGTTGTATATGTACTATCATAAATATATAGTCCGTATTTAATTACCTAATGACACCACTGTGCTTGCATTCTGTGCGTCTGGTTGCCAAGTCCGCAGCTCTCTGAGGTGGGCTGTAAATTATATGGCTTTGCGTTTAGCCTCCGTAACCTCCAAGTTGTTGACGCCGGTTCCCGCATCGACTCCGACTCAGACCCCCACTCTGACTCCGGCTCCGATTCCGGCTATGTTGCCTACGTTCGAGCAACGCAGTTTGATGTTTTGCGGTTGTGCTGATGCCGACGTTGACGTTGTCAGAGTTGTCAACGTTTTTGGCCAACGAAAAATACTTTGCAACCGATTTGAATATTTAAAGTGTGTGTTCTCAGTGCCATTATCTGCTTGCGGTACTATTTCGTATGCGATCTGAAGAGCTTAGGTTCAACTTGGGCGATAGTTACTTTAGAACTGGTTGGATGATGACTTTAAGAACCAAGAAAATAATCTAATATATAAATTCTATTAAACTCTGATTAGAAAATTTGCAATTAAATGAAAATATCTTAACGAAAATTGAAACATGTTTCCATTTCCATCAATTGTAAAGTTGTTTTTAAACTAAAATAAAACAATAAAATAAAAGAAAGAAGACTGTTTGAAATTGTATTAAACTTTGTTTTTATTTATTAATTTAATTTCGCTTTTATTATTGATTATTGAAATGTATAGTTAACATTTAATTTTGAGCATTAAATTTTCATTTTGTTTATATGGAATGAATAAAGATGTTATTTTTAAACAGCCTTGGGCCGAATCATCATCCTAACTAGTTTCAGTGGCTTCCAGTTTTCCCAAAATATGCATTGACCAGTTGATCTAAATTCTTTACTAAACATGCCATTCAAATTGCTGTAATGAGGCAATTAAATATACATATTCATAAAGTATACATGCATAACATCTTAAAGTTTATTTAGGAATAAATACACTTACCAAGACATACAGTTTGTAAACCACCAGCCACCATGATGCAGTTGTGCGCAATTACCACTCGATCTCTGGTCGTTGTCACGATCAGTTGTTGAGAATTTCATATTTATATGAGAACGCAACGAGTCACGTGAATTACCAGAGAACGCTCCCAATTTATAGAGTCTGTAGTGATCCTCCTCACCCGAAATAGCGAACTCATCGTATTTAGCAAAGATGGTACTGCCATTGAAATTTTCCATATGAATATACAATTCATGAGGTTGCTCGCTGGTTAATCTATGTATTTTCTCCAGGCCGATGAAGAAGTCTCCATACCAGAAGTCCCCAAAGCCATTACGGTATGTGGTCCACCCTCTGTGAAAGTTCACTCCTCCTCTGATCCTCTGTTGTACGACGGTCCATCCTGGACCAGCAATGTTGGAGTTACAAAGTACCTCAAAAGTGAAACCGTTGGAAATGGTCACATTTTGCACTCCTGACGAACCTTTCTCAATGCAATACTTTAGCTCTTTCCTTTCGATCTTTCTAGGTACTTCAACCAACTCAGACATCCAAATCCTATTTGCGGCAATAATTCCTCTCTCGTTTTTTAATTCACTTTGGTCTAGTTTGTCTACCTGTTTCTCGTTAGTTTTTGGTAAAAGGTCACGCAATGATTTTATTATCTCTGCGTTAGATTCGTCTTTGCGTTCGAGTAACTTTATTATTTTATCCTTACAACTTGCAATTTCCATTTCCAATTTATTAATTTTGTCATTCTTGCCTTCCATTCTCATTTGAAGATGAAATACATTCTCTGTCAGCTGCCTGATTTGTTTGTTCTTACTTTCTATCTCCGCTTCATTCCTTTCCATCTTCTGATTTACTTGATCAAAATATGCCATCATCGGCTTCACAATTGTATGTGCATACGCTCCGCACTCTTCCTCCATTTGATGGGACTCACGACAAGTCTGAGAAAAGCACATAAAGTTTAAAGTGGTCACTTAGAATACTGATTCCGATTTCCTATTGATTTCTATTTCTCACCTGATCAGATTCAGCTGCGTCAGTATGTCCTTTTATGTTCTGAAACAGGATCAGGCAGAGCAAGAGAACAAGCGTTTCTCTCATTTCACTAGGAATACTACCACAGAACAAAAAAAAAATTAAAATGTTCAGATTTGTACTGGACAGAACCGTTCAATGATTTATTTCGAGCTGACTCTCGTCTTTTATAGCTGACTTGCATCAGGTAATGATGATAAGGAGAATGCAGACGTAGCTTTGGTGTGGCGTGATTTAAACGGAATAAGTTGAAGATAATCTTGCACTGCACTGTACTTTGGTCAAGTCCGGGATTATATTGCGCAGTGACCTTGGGTCATTGAAGATTGCGTGTTGTTCGAATTCATTGGCAAAACAAAGTCGTAATATGTTATTTATGATTCCTTGCAAAGGTTATATTAATTAAGATTATAAGTTTACAAAGCTTATATATTATATATATTCTCCAAGGTCAACAGGCACATGAAACTTCGTCTGTCTCTCTGCATGTCGGTTTGTCTGTCTGTTTGTTTGTTTGTCTGTCTGTCTACCTGTCTGCCTAACTGTCTGTCTCTCAATCTGTCTGTTCGTCCGTCCATCTGTCTGTATGCTGGTCTGCCTGATGGACTGTCTGATGGGCTGTCTGTATGTTTCTCTGTATCTCTGTATATCTGTGCGTCTATCTGTCTGATTGTCTGTCTGTCTGTCTGTCTGTCCGTCCGTTTGTCTGTTTGTTTGTCTAACTGTCTGTCTGTCTGTCTATCTATCCGTCCGTCTGTCCATTCATCTCTTGGTAAGGAAATTAGTTCTTCAATTTAAAGCTACCACAATGAGAGTGTTTTTCCGGATACTCGTATTGCAATAAATGTGACTCTATCGAACTTTAGTAATATCATCTACACGGGACAAAAACACTTTCTCAATTGTGTCAATTGCTGTCACCTAAAATTCCCCAATTTGGATCGAACTACTTCCATTCTGGCTGCATTACTCAATGCTAGCCGCCCCTTTTGGTGTGTCAGTTGTCTTGAGATGTGCATTTGAATAAACCACTTGGACGAGCAGAGAAAAACTTTCACACTCTCCGTGCTCCATGAAGTTGCAGCTGCAGCAGCATCACGTGGCACGTGACGTGTGGCTGCCTGTATTTTCATTAGCTTCGCTTGCCGTTGCACTTGCTTGCCATCGAAGTTGGCTACAACCCTCGACTTCGGCTCTGGTCTCTGGCCCCGGCACCGTCTCTGGGCAGTTATCCTGCCTCTGGTAACCGCAACACAGCTGGAGCTGCTGGGGCCACTGTCATTTGTTATGTTATTGGTTTGGACATTTTGCAAATTGCTTATTTAGCAGTGCGTAAAATCCACAGCATCCACACTCACACACACACACACATACACACGCTCGGGTTTCTATCAACTTGTGTCTCCATTCTCTCCAACTGGCTGTGGTTTTTTGTTGCGCTTCAGGAACACGGTAACACCCGCACACACACAGATACATCCTCACACATGCACACATGTGTTATTCTTTGTGCTTCTCTACTGTCTTCAATGTATACCCTGTATATGCACGCACACCAGAATGGCTATGCTGGGCCGTTACCAAAAGTTGCAATGCATGTGCCATTAATATACAATTTACAGGGTATTATCTACAGTATGCCTGCCTATAGTACTAGTACTTTGGGTGACTTAACCTTTTCGTGGTGATGGCGCACACTTTTACAGGGTATTTTGGGCCGGAACTGCTGTTCTTCTTGGCCACACATTGCTGTTACTTTCATTAGGCGACAAGCCTCAAGTTAGCAGCGTGTCAAGCAAGCGGTTAGTTGTGCCCATCAATTGCCAGTTCAATGCCAGTAAAGTTTGCAAAGGTGATGGCAGAAAGGAGAGGAGGAGAATGAGAGGCGGGAGGGCTTCAAGAGCATCCTGCGAGCTATTTGGTCAAGTGGTCGAATATTGTCAATGCGCTATGACGCTACTCACAGCCGCTTTTGCCTTCTTTGCCGCCACTTGTCGTCCACAGAGTTTTCCATCTATAATAATATTTGCTTTCCATTCTCAGTGTTCTCCTTCGACCCCCCCCCCCTTTTCAGCTCATTCGGTTGGTGCCTAATTGCCTGGCCTCGCTCTAGGTTGTCTCGCTAGTCATAAAAGTTTTTATGGCTCAAAATATTCGGTGAGGCCTTTTTAATTAGCCAAACTGCCATTAAAACTGATCTATGGCCCCTAAAATTGAGTGTGTTTCTTTTGCTCATTTTACCACAAATTTTGTTCGGCATTAATTAAGGCTTTATGACTACGATTTGATCGGAAATGTAAATTCACCATTTATATGGCGAGATATGACGAGTATTTAATCAATTATTTCACTCGATGAAAAGTTGTTTTGAAATGTTTTTCACTTGAAATGCTTTAACTCGTCAATCTTTTCAATATAGTTTCATATTCCATAACGCTTAAATACTCTACATCAAAGGTACATTTTATGATTGGAAATTTAAGTGAACACAGTATATATATTTAAAATGCATTTATGGTACTTTGTTACTTATTTAATGGGCATCGAAACTGTATATGAAGGAAACACTCGCAACTCAGGAAATTGTCTGTATGCCTCACGTACGCTGCAAAAAAGGTGTACGGGCAAGGTAACTCAAGAGACTTCTATGCGTTGGAATGACCCGTACGCACCAGTTAATACACATTATGAAATCTGGACGACCCCAGACGATGTGGATGTCGTGGTGGCAACTTTCTTTGAATCCGAATTTTCCGAACAAGATGAAATCGATCTGAGCTGTATCTGGCCATTGCCATATGGTTGTGACTTTGATAGCTTTGACGAATATTGGCACGTGCATTGCTTTAATCATGCTCTCGGATATTTGGAAGATCTTCGAACTAGTTGCCTTCGCTTGGAATATAATTCGAGCAAGACTGTGGCCAAACCTGCCATCCTTTATACAAAACTAACAGTCGGTAAACATAAAGCTATTGCTTGAGTAATCTAAAAAAAACAGGAACATCGAATTGTTAGTTTAATTCTTCTGTATCATTTCTAATTTTGAAATGTTGTTCTACATGATTGACATTAATTAAATCAACCAAAGAGTGCTCCTTCACTGTCTATCACATACACACTTTTAATAAGTTTCACTTCAGTTTTCTTTCCATAAGTAGTAAATATCTATAGTTAAGTCACAGATATTGCCAGTCCCTTTACACATAATAATAAACGGGACTCAAGATGTTGTTAACCCTTTTCCCATAAATCATAAAAACAAACGACAAAATTCTTTCATTCTAATACAGATGCATATAAAGATACTCGTATATTGTTTTGCCATTCTTGTCATTTGCTTTGAACTCGTCAACAAATATTCAGAAAACACACAAACACTCACAGCTTAGTCTAGTGATCCAGAATATTCAAATAAATATCATAGATATATATATTTGGAAATACAATGCGACTCTGGTACTTCATTTCATATTTAATGGGCATAAAAGCTGTGGTTAATCAACGTCACCCAAGCACAGGAGATTGTGATTATGCTAAGGATGTTGAGATGAATAAACAGTGTACTTCCAAAGTAACTAAAGAGATCGTAATGCGTTGGAGAGATCCGTTCGCACCAGTAAATACACATTATGAAATCTGGACGACCCCAAGTGATGCATCTGTCGTGTTGGTAACTTTCTTAAAATCGGATTTGTCCGAAAAAGATAAATTCGATTTTGGTTGTGTGTGGCCAAATCCAGGAAAATGTGACGATTTTCCCACTAACAATGATTGGAGCTTGCATTGTTTTAATCATGCTCTGGGATATTTGGAAAATCTAAGAACCCATTGCCTCGAATTGGAATACGATCAGAGCAAGACTGTTGATAAGCCAATTATGCTTTACACAACAGCTGGCAACCTCGAACTAAACACACTTTCTTTACTGGATTGATTTCAATAAACTTGTTGAGGGAAGGGTATTTTTGTATTCGTTGTGATTTAGTTAAGTAATGTTTATGACGTTCTTTCCCCAAATGAGTTACGAGTAAGTAGCAAGCTCGTACACATTGCCACATTTGCCACATCACATAATTACGCAAAGTGAATGTTGAAGAAGGAGTCAAGGGGCAGGGGGGACTTGAGAGTGTGTGGGCGTTGGTATTGGCGAAAAAGAACTGTAATTAGTGGTGCGAAATTAGTGTTATATACAGAAGAAAAAAAAAAACAACATTGGGGAAAAAACACGCCAACGAAGCGAGCTCAAAAGTGAAATGAAACACATGCTGATAGTTTTTTAATGTGTGTGGGAATATGTGTGTGTAGTTGTATGTGTGTATGTGTATGAATTGAACCAGGTGTAAGCTATGTATGCATACAAACATACGTACGGCACGCTAACCGCTCTCACTACAACTGCTGTTTCAAGGCACTTTCCATCATTGAGGAATACCCACTTTTCGAGCCTCTGCGAGGCACCCCTCTTGCTGCACCATGCCGCCCTTAGGCGCCACTGAGGCAGAAGCTTAGCAAATGCCCCCACCAACGAGTCGGCAGCTTCATAAAGCGTGCTATTTGGGTCAACAGCTCGACGACTACCATGTCGGCCTGAGAGTCAGGCGGGTTGAACGCGGGTTAGACATTCAACCAGGTGTACCATCGAAAGCTTTTCATTTCATGCAGCTCGTAGGGGTTGGCAGGGAGCACGGCGGAGCAGGTGACGGGTATTTGGCGCGTCAAAACTTTTTTATGAACTGTTAAATTTCCAATTAGCGCTGATTGTTGCGATTTAACTGAAAGCAAACAAGCGACCGCCTCAATGAGAGACTGTAAGGGATGTGGGAAGAGAGAAAGCCACTGTATCAGTGGTAAGGAAGAGTGTGGGGGGGGGTGTTGAAAGGTGTTACACATTTTTAAGCTGTGTAGTTCATGCACACATGTGGTGCAGCTGCTAGATTAGAAAAATAATCGATACAAAGGACAAGGGAAGTCAATTGCACGACTTCCAGTTACCCCACACAGTTGGAATATGTTAAACTGCTTAAACTGTGACATAATATTGCTAAGCATTTGTAAGTACTAATGGCCTAAATTTATATTTTTTAAGTAGATAATATAGTTATTTTAATATATTTTAATACTTGAAACTGATGTGAATTGAAAGGAGTTTGCCATCTGCTTTTGCCTTTGGGATTACAATAACTACATATGTATATAGAAAAGAGTTTAATCAAGTGATAAAGATTTGAGTCTCAGTAACTTTAATAACATATGTGAGATATCTAAGTAAATTTGATAAGCCTTATCCAAATTGCTCTGTTCCAGCTCTAAAGTACATTTATTTCTACACCAACTTCTTGTTCCTCAAGTTAATTAATTTCTTTCCTAGCATAAATATTCTATATAAACAAGGGTCGACTTTCTGTGGTTTCAAGAATTGTGCGAAATGTGCCAAAGAAAATTGCACTAAAAATAGGAAACTATTCTGCGTTGCCGTGGGGCCAATAAAAATTGTTTATTGAAACATAAAGCAATGCGAGAAAAAACAAAAAAGAGGAAATGAAATGAAATGAAACGAAAAAAAGTTCACAGCGAAGCGAAGCGAATTTCAAATTGCTCGGCGAATTCGAAGCGTTGTATTTGTACAGTTGCCACTGAGAATTTAATTAAAAAATGCAGACTATCTCTGTCTGTCGACCTGCCCTACACTATTTGCCCTTCTCTCTCTCTCTCTGTCTCTCTCTCTCCTTCACCTCTCTCTCTGCAGTGCGTTCTTTGTGCCTTTTGGTGTTCGCTTTGCACTTGAACTGCCAGAGCAATGCAGGCGCAATAATTTTCATGTTGTGCAAATTGTGCTGGAACTCACTTAAACAATAGGCCCGAAACTACAATGGCCTGCAGCGGAAGGCTCTACAATAAATGCCAATAGAATAAGACTGTAGATACCTACGCAGACCCAACCCGCTGTGCTCTACCCCGCCCGTTGAGTTTCAAACTTTATCCAAAGTCAAAAGATTTGCAAGACAGACGATGTGGCAAGTAGGAAAAGAGGGGTGGGGGGGAGTCAGTGCTTTGCTGAAGGTGTTGCTCAACTAGCCCTAATAGTCTCTGTCTCTCTCCCTCTCTCTCATACACACACATACATGCTGATGGCACACACGCAAAAACAATTTATAAATAATAATTTTTTGTAGTCTGCTTACGGGCGCCATTGTCGTCTGCAGGCAACTGGCACGCGCCTTTGTCTAGACAACAACAAGGACAACAACAACAAGGACAACAATAACAATGACAACAAAAATCCCAACTTTAGCGTCAGTGATGGAAGAAGGCCACACGAGCAGATACCCTTCAAAATATTTAACTTAGAAATTAACAACTGAACTGAACTCCGATATCCATTCAAGGTATTTTGCCGCAGTAACTTGCGTCAATATATTTCCTATTATTACAGGGTATTGCAGGCATCTACAGGGTATATTAGGTCGCTATCATCCACCAAGACAACAGTCTCGAGCCAAATGCCTTGAGCAATGGCTCTCTCGGCTCGTCGCTGCCGATGATGAAGTGCAGACAGTTGGTAACTAGGCAATAAACTACCAACCTGTTCTGGTCGCACCTGCCATGCCCTCCCCCCTTCCGCCCATGTCCCTCTACCCTCTTCTTCATGGCCATTTGACTGTCCACTTTTCATTGTTTAATTGTTTGCAGCACTCTCTCGCTCACACTTCACTCCCTCTCTCTCACTCTCTTTCTCTCTCTTCTCTTGGTTGTGTGAAATTTACGACAAGATTTCAGGCCTTTGTTTGGGCTCTGGCTATACGTTTTTTAGGCCTGCTTGTCGTCAATCTTATGGGCCAGTTAATTTAGTCGGGCATATTTATAAGCTGCAATTGCCCCGAATCTGCATCTGTTGTCTCTGTCGTTGTTATTAATGGGAGACCATTTAGATGGACATCAGAGAAGCATCAGTCGAGGGCGGAGCAATTGAAAATTCAAAAGTTTCACCAGCACAGAATCCTCAATGAGTTTCCTTAGTTAGTCAAGGCTTATTATATGGTAAAATGTAGGAAGTATCATGTTTTATTTTCATTTCAAAGACCTTTGCTTAGATTCTGCTGATTTCTCAATTTAGTTGAAGCGGAAACACAAGAGTTCTTTACAATTCCATTAGGCGTTTTAATTATTTACGTAAATGCACTCGAATTGTTATTGCATTTTTCTTTCTCTCTCTGTCTCTCTCTCTGTATTCAAAGTGTTATTCCTAATGAGTTTGAGTACCCACATTTGCATTCACAAAGTCGAGAGTATTTGTTGTAATCTTATTGAGCGAGCGAGCATCATGAATAATCGAAGAATGAAACAATACAAAAACAAATGAAACACAGTGCAAATAATAATGCAACAATTTATTTTATTGATGACAATTTCTATCTGAAGCACTCGCTGTTTTTGTGCATTCCAAATCAGCAGCATCAGCATCAGCATCAGTTGCAGCTGCAACGGCTCCAGCAGCAGATTCGCCATCAGCTTTGTCACTGGCTTTGGCAGCAGCATTGTTGATATTGTGTTCATCGATGACCAAAAGTGCCCAAACAAAGCGCGCACACAAAAAACAAATATACAACAGGGGGTATAACAGGCAAGTGGATGCTCTACTGAATTCCCTTTAATAAAGAAATATTGTTCGACTTCAATTTCAATTTTGAAAAAACTTGAACTTTGTTTGAATGTTTGATAGCTCTTTGTGAATGGGTGTCACAGTTAAATGTCACAACGAAGTAGATAGTGTCATATGAAATGTTGCCGTATAGGTATCCACATACATAGTTATGTTCATATGATCCACTTGCATGTACTACATAAATGTATGTTACATATAACAATAATTCGCCAGTGTCCCTTGTTTGCTGGCATTGTTGAAATTTACAATTGTGATTCATCAAAAATAGATTAGATTTTCATTGTGCGCCCAATGCCATCGATATGCATAGCCATATCCATAGGATAGTGTAGCATATGCATGCACGGATATCTATATCGTTGACTCCATCAAGGACACTTTGTTGTTATTGTTGGCGAGTCGCTGTTCTATCTATCTCCATCTCTCTCTCTCTCTGTGTGTACTGTCTACTCATTTCCGTTGCACGTATTTGTCGAGAAGTAATCAAACAATGTCATGTTTATTATGTATTATTCCCTTTTATCGAACTAGGCAAAAGAATGAATAGATGTGGCAGATTTGCAAAAACATGCATATTCAGATCGGGAGTTGTTTTCTTTACTGCTGAAAAAAGTTGTTAATGATTTCAAGTTTTGCGGAATGAACTTTCAAAGAGAATATATATACATAAATATTTATATTATATATTTATATATACATATATATAATATTTACTAGCATCAACAGGCAAGTCACAGCTTTGTGATTTATTCTCTTCAAAGAAAACGAACTTGTTTGCGCTTCCTTCACATGCCATTCACATGAGATTGTAATATTAAATACATTATATATATTATATATACTAACAATATATATATTCATATTCTAAAGTCGCACAAGTAAATTTCAAGTTTCAAAAACTTGATTACTTGTTTAGAAATACTATGGAAGTGTCTTCAAAGTGTTTGGGCAAAGCACTTAAAGAGTGCCCAGAACGTGCAGCTTTAAGTAGCAAGTAGCAAGCAGCAAGTTGGCCGTGTTGCGCTTAAGTTATGCCGCATTCATAATGCAACAGTCGCCAGGCATCCTCCCCATTTGACATATCCGTGTGCCGTGTGCGAAACTCTCTGGCCAAGTAGTCTGCAGTCCGTAGTCCGTAGTCCGTAGTCGGTAGTATCGGGCATTACATTTTATGCCCGCCCATATCCTTGTGCACACATCCTGGCGCGGCTTCTGGTTAAACTCGACTTAATGCCAAGGCTTTGGGCCCATTATTTTTAGCGCATTTTCATGCCACGACTAGGCAAGCGCCCCCTTACACTCCCCCTCTCACTGCCCCTTCCCCCTGTGTAGTTCATGCTGAACCATGTGCAGATATTTTATTTTATTTAAGAACTTTTTGGCTAAAGTCAAAAAATTTATTTAAACTTCAAACTTGGTTCTTGGCTTGCTGGATTTGTTGTAGTTTCTTTGCCTCATCTTCTATTTCAACTTTTGTTGCTCTCTTTCTCTTTTTTGGTTCGCTTACATTTTGATTTTATTTTACGACACTTTTGTGCTTTGTTTTCCTTCTTGCAACTCTTGTGGCACACTGCAATTTGCCCAGCTCGACTATTACGAAATTTCCGGAATACAGATAAAATTATCGAATTTGTTGCATGCTTGAAAAGTTGCAACTGCTTTAAATATGCTAGCTGTGTGAGGGAGAGAGGGAGACAGACTTAGGTGTAGGAGTAAAAGAGGAAGCCATAAGAGTAAAGAGGAAGTGCAGCCTGAAGATCCTTTACTATACTATCGATTATGAAAGGGAGAAAGTGAGCAAGTGGAAGAGTTTTAGAAAGAACGACAATGAGAGAGAGATAGAAAAGAAATGGTTTTCATTTGCAGTTTAATATGGAGAAGAAAGAGAAGAATAAACTTAAAACAGAAGACTGTATGAAATTGTGAGCGAGTATTGAAGAGAAATAGAGAAAGGCAGCTCTGTAGATAGAAATGAAAAGAGATGCAGAAATTTACAGAAATAAAGGCAAGAGATAAAAAGAGATAGAAAAGGGAAGAAGGAAAGACATAAAGAAAGAAGAAAGATACAAAGGCACAAGAGCATCAAAGGAAAGTACAAAATGAAAAAAAGAAATACAAAGAGAAAATCAGAAGAGAAAGATAAACAGGCATAGGTGCCGTGATAGAAAAAGAGACAGAAAAATAAGCAAAAGGTGATGCAGATATATAGAAAATTGAACAAATAGACAGATTAAGATATATAAAGAAAGAGAGAGAGAGAGAGAGAGGAGAAGTTGGAAAAGAAAGACTTAGAAACAGCTGAAGTCGCAGGGAGTCATCAGAAGCTTCAGTCTTTAAGGCAATGGGCCAAGTTGAGTGCTGCCAATTGCCAACTCCAAGTGAGCATCCCAATTCGGGCTGCTGCAGTTGCCGCAGTCCCAGCGCAGGCAGTGCCACTCACAGCATCAGCTGCCTGCCCCACAACGCGTTGACAATGCACGCCGTAACTCAAACACGGCGCGACCAACGGCTTCAAGGAGCACACTGGAGGCACGTGTGGCAGCACAGCCAGAAGGTGCCTACACAACACCAGCCGCATCCCCATCCCCATCCACCACAGCATCTGCAACAGCATCTGCATACGCATATCCATGGCCGGGCAATGTTTGCCGCACGTGCCGCACGTAAAACTTAAAAATGCGCCACCAACAGATGCCACCAGCTGCCACCGGCTGCTCCTGCTGCTGCTGCCAAACTGTAAAACTGCAAAGCAACTGCAACAGTTGCCATCGATGCCACCTGCCTTGCACCCTTCCCTCCCCTCTCTCTCTATCTTTCTCTCTGTCCTTGACGCCTGCTTCATGCTACATTTAATATGCCACTTTTCTGGGTTGCCCTGCAATAATATGAAATGGGAATCTGCTAAGTAATCATTATATAGAAATATATAAATGAGTTCAAAGTACTCCCACTTGGTTTAAAGACTTTACCAACTTCCAGTTAAGAATGTCAATTAGCATTTCTCCATCTCTTTCTCTCTGCATGTGCAGGGTATGCGCTATTCGTAGTGTCCGCATTGAGGCAGCTGGCTGTGTCTTATTTTTGCAACATACTTATAGATAGTTTTGCCAGTGCGTTGATACTTTGCATTTCTTTCACTTCGTCTACCTTGTCTCTCTCTCCCTCTCTCTCTCTCTCTCTCTTTCTGTCTCTATCTATTTTGCTCACTCTCCTGGGCTCTGCGTCGAGCTTGTCGCAGGTTGGGCCGTAATTTACCAACTATATCCGGCTTGTTACCTCGCTCAGTCTCTTTTGCCGGATGCGGAAGCGTGCCATAAAAGTGGCATATTTGCCGCATCCTGTGGACAATAACTGGGCCAGCAGCGCCAGCAGACAGAGACAGACACAGAGTGAGTGAGAGGGAAAGATAACTGAGAGAGGGTCTTCTATTCTTGCTTCTTCTGTTGTGCATGTCCCAAAGATCTTTGATTCTAAATTGTTGTATAAAACTGTCTATATATATAGAGAAGCATTAAGCATATGAAGCATATTACTAAATTTATTTAATAACTTCTTGTTGGTCAACCATTTTATTTACAAATACATATACAAATATATTTGATAATTTCTTCATTTCTTTGCCATCAACTTTCGATGAAATCGCTTTATTTGCCTGTCATAATTCTCCGCAATTATCCTTGTGGAAATTGTGAGTATGCACTGGGTTCCCATAATTCGTAGAAGCTTTACGAGCCATCCAACTATTTAATGCTTGCAGCATACTCTTTTTTCTTTCCCTCTCTCTTGGCCTTAACCATAAATCGCCAAAGTGTTGGTCAGAAATTCGATTTGGTCCCTGGCGAGGAGTAAGCGCACAAAAGCTGCAATAATTGACACATAAATAATTTTTAAATAACTTACTTATACAGAGATATGCGCCCCGCCCCCTGCCTTACTGGCTGTCGCTCTGTCTCTCTCCCTCTCCCTCTCTCTCTCTCTCTCGGTGTGTTTCTCCTGGGCACACGCGCACACAATCTTATTAAAAATGTCCCCAGACAAGGAGGGAGGCAGCATAGTTGGCCGCATGTTTGTGCAACTTTTAACTGGCACCGCTGGGATAAATCATAAAAGGATATTTTTGTGGCAAGCAACTTGGGGCAAGCAAGAAAACCGAAGATTGTTGAGAGAGATTTTTACAAGCTTCGCTTTTAATGTGGCCAATTGGCCGCCTGCCTCATGTAGCAGTCCCTGCACGCCCCCTCTTTCTCAGCCCCCCCCTGCTGGCAGGACAATCTCTTATTGCCTTTTGTGCATATCTTTTTTATGTGTTGCGAGCCATTTATTGACATTTCTTTGGCACTTTGCGTAAAACTACTCGCAGCGCCTTTGGAGATTTCTCCATTTGCCTTTGATGGGCGCCGCATAAAAGCGAACAGAAAGGGCCAAGTCTAGAAAAAAGTAAGGTCGACAGAGAGAGAGAGAGAGAGCGAGAGAATCGAGAAAGAAAACATCAATAAACTTTGCCAGCGAATTGGGAAATGCCTCAGGTGTCAGCAACGGCAGAAGCAGCAGCATCAGGAGCAGCGGGAAAACAGCTTTACGTTCCTAAATAGACAGGGATTTGCTCGGCTTTTCCCGTTTGCCTAACCTCCAACCCTCGACCCCTTTGCTCAGCCTTTTTCACAGTCCACAGATTGACAGTTTGCAGTGAAGAATAACAACTTCAGCTCAATATGCACCCTATTCGATTAGTCGACTATGAAAAAAAATTCAATTTTGGGGACAATTTCGAAATGAAGAGAAAACAATAAATTTTCGATTATCATTCATCGACTTATCACATCGGTCCTTTGTTGTTAAATGAGCTTTGTAATTGCACTTTGATTACTTAATCTCCGTTTTGTTTCTTTTGGTAGACTGCCACAAATACATTTATCGATTTATCGAATTTAAAAGACTTATCGAAGGCTTTTGGAAATTTGTGTATTCATTTAATCTGTTTACTTCTGATCCTCGAATATGTATCGATAATGTCAACTACATTGATTAATGTCAATTACAAATTTGTTAAGCATCCTTTACCCTTTTATTATTTGATATTCTATGTCTTTTGCACGTTTATCGACTTATCGACCTATCGATTTACTCGTTTACAAATGCTTTGTCAGCTCTCGCTTTCTGTGCTACACTAGAATTCCACGACCTATCGAATATTTATCGATAACAGCTTTGCTTTCTTCACTCTCTCTCCTTTACCTTTGCGCCTTTTGGCCGCACACTGCAAGCGAATGAGAAATGTGTTGCATATGCAATAGGCGCCAGCGAAAAAAACGGTATAAACCTGGCAAGCTAAAGCGAGATAGCGAGAGTGACACTGAATGTGCGAGTGAGAGAATGATGGAAAGGGAGGAGGGTTCCGCCAGCCCAAAGATGTAGATGAATGCGCTGATACAAGTGACAACACAGGCGTCTCGAGTTTGATTGAAAATTTGCATTTACAAAGCGCCAAGACAAAGTTGCTTCATCTCTACCTCTCCCACTCTATCGCACTCTCTTTCTTGCTCTCTCTAAGTTGCGGCAGCAAAAGTTGCTCGCCAGCGACAGCTGTCAAATAGATGTAGCACGCGAACCGAAGACAATTTTGCGGCATTTTGAATTGTAAATTCTTCACATCAACTGGCAAAGAAATGCCTGACTGATGGATGGATGGATGGATAGATGGATGGAAAGTCGCTTCGTCTGCCTGCCTGCCTGTCAAGTGCGGCAAACTACTTGGCATTGTCACATACGGCACTGTGGCGCCACCTGCGACAACATGGCCCAAACTGTTTGTTGCCTTTGGTGACACTCGAAATGCAAAAATCGCCACCCCACAGTGCCAGCTGCAATGCAATTTACACTTGAATACAAAATGCTAGAAGCAGAAAGAGAGAGCAGGAGAGGGAGAGAGAGGAAGAGAGAGAAGTTTTTCAAAAAATGCCAAAAACATAACTGCAGCAGCAACAGCATCGCCAGAACTAGAATCCCTTCCTATCCGAAATATGCTAAAAACTCCCTCGCAGTCGCAGTCGCAGTCGATTGCAATTGCGCATATTAATTGAAAATTTCTCACGCAAAATGAATCCACAGCGATTGTTCGAACTGCATGTGTGCCAGGTCACTGATAGAGGGAGGGAGAGAGAGAGAGAGAGAGAGAAAGGAGCTATGTCAACTGGCAGCCCTCAAATCGTTATTACTTTGCCCGAAATCGAAATGCTAATCAAAAATGCCAGAGCAAGAAAAATTTAACTGCAATTGTTGATCGATTTATGCAAAGAGTACCCCCTTTCGATTGCATTTTGTTTTGTTATCTGACTGAAAATCCTAATCAAAGCACAGTTACATAACGCTCTTATTGTATTCCATATTGGAAATTTAATTTGCACAAATATTTTCAGCAATTTTACACAAATTTGTTAAGCTCAAACGGGGGGAAAATTGACTGGAAAATGTACAAACTCAATGGACAGTTTCAAGTGGAAAATCGAAACAATATTTAGCCAGTCTTTAAGGTTGATGAACTTCCAAATGAAGAAATGAAATGAAATGAAGAAAGAAAACTGCATAAATAAATTAGCTTGAATTTCATAGAGAACTTATCAATTTCATATAGCAACCCGCAGTGTTTCCGCCTGATCTCGACTATTAATAGAGCTAGAGTAATGAAATTTCACAGGGACAAACTACAATACAATGAGTATTAAAGCTGGTTAGCAATTGTGTTTGCCACGCCCAATAAGTACGCAAATCGCGTACAGACTGCGCCCGCAAACGTTGTGGACATCAGTGCCTGAAATGAGTTAAACATTTGCTGTGTACGAGTATTTCAGCAATTTGAAATGCCATTTTGATGGCGAACTTTTAAACGTTCTATGCGCTCAACGGGTTCGACAGGTCGACACAAAATTTGTGGGGGCCACATCGAACGCTCTGGCGCACTCTCTAATCATTTTAACAGCTGCCAATCATCATTAGCGCCTGCTGCTGCTGCTACTGCTGTGGATCGAGGTGGCAACTGGTGGTTTGACTGCCGCCAGCTGCCTGCCACATGCCGCATGCCACACGCGTTTCGCGAGCCAGCCTGGGGCGCAAAAGGAGTTGGGACATTACAAGCTAAAACTATAAAACCGCCAATTAGCAACGCGTTGGCAATAAACCAAACTAAACTAAACGTTTTCTGTCTTTCTCTGCCCCCAACGTGCAACGTCTGACGAGGCGCCGCGGCACTGTAATTTCTGGCAATTTTTGTCCGCCCGTAATACCCTAACTAAGTGCGGTATATTCTAACAGTTTAGTATTTTGTCAAGGGAAGTATTCGATATATTGAAAAGGGTATTCGATTTTCTCTGGCATGAAGTCGAAATTGTTCCAAGTTCTTTTTGGCTGTCGACTTGTGCCTTCCCCTGCTTCCTTTCCCTCTTCTTCTGCCTGTGCTGCTCTGTTAACCGCGCGTTTTTAAGCCAATTTACCCGACTAATCAGTATAAACCACTTCAAAGCAACAGCCATGCAACAGCATGAAGAGCGCGGGGAGGGGGGAGTAAAGGGCACCGACTGCAAAGCCAAGTCGAGGGCGAGGCAACAACATTTTCTTCTTTGTAATGGGCGCAAATTCCGATGTGTCTGGGCGGCATTAAAACCCAACAGAACGAGTCAGTCAGTCGTCAATATAAAAGGCAGCTCGAATGTGTAGAAGGTATTTCAGCTGAAACAAACCCAGTTACACCAACACCAACACCAATCCCAACCCCATCACCATCACTCCAACTTCATTCGCTTTTTACCCGTTGCTCACTCAAATGATTTCGCTACCCTATTTCCCAAGGGTGAATACCCTCTTTCTCTAAAAAGAATTTGAAACCAACTCAACCAAATCAAAGCACTATTTGAAACTTTACTGAAAGGCTCTACGATATGATCATCACTCTTTAAACCTACACTGAAAGACTCTTCGAAATGATCTTCATAGAAAAGAAAGCTGAGATAGCCTAGTTCATTTCTTTGTAGAGTATCTGTAGTTCGTTTAGCTTGCATTCGTTTCTTTGAAAATGGACTTTCGACTTTATTGCGAGTCGCGCGATACTCAAAGTGTTAAGTGATCCCTGGCGAACGTGTTAAAATGTGTAATTTCATTTCGACAGCATAATACATTTCCTACAAGAATCAAGTCGAGATTTAAGGAGTGAAGCTTTTTAAAGCTGCAAACAGGTAGAGAGTCTGAGGAGCAGGGGGAAGAGGAGTAGCAAAGTTTTTCCGCTTGCCGAAAATTCAATGTCATATGTCAATTTGGTGTAGCAACTCGTTCGCTCCACACGATGATATGCGACACACTTAAGGACCCTCCTCCCCGTACCAGTTCCCAGTTGAATAAAGAAGAAGGAGGGTAGGAGCTTGGCGAGGGGTCGAAAAGTTTTTTAACAACTTCGGTCTGTTGTTGTTGAAGTTTTCTAATCTGTTTCCGGTACGTAGAGAACTCTTGGCCTTAAGGTTCTAAAATTTGTTGTTGATTTTTAAACAGGCCTCGCCATTGATCTGCTTCTTCTTCTTCATCTTCTGCTTTGGCCTCCTCTTCTTGCTGTTGTTGTTGTTGCTGTGCGGCCAAGTGTTTATTTTCCCACTGGCCGAGGGTTTGTTTATTTATCGGGTATGCGGGGGGAGGAGGGCGGGTTCAGCATTTGAAATCAACTTGTATAGAAAGTCAATAAAACTGTTTGACAACTCACTGACTGCCAGGCTGACTGTCTTTGTATGTGTGTGTGTTTGTGTGTAAGTGTGTGTGCAGCCTTTTGGGCCGCATTAAATTTACAATTTATGGCTGACAATCGAAGAAGAAGTTTCATATGTATTTATGGTCTACTTATCGGCAGGAGTGAATGGGGAGTGAGAGAGAAGCTCCCCGAGCGTGCAAGATTAAAGCAGAAGGAAAACAACTAAATCAATGCATAATTTATTGATTAAAATATACGATTATCTATTACAAATTCAAAACTAAGCGAAGAAAATGTGTGAAATTCCACAACAAAACAAGATGGAGGGGTTAACTTCAATATATTTACTAAGGGGTTTAAAACTGAGGGACTTGTTTGTGTTGCAACAGACAGATGAACGGACAAATGGACGGACAGACAGATGGACGGACGGACGGACAGACAGACGGATGGACAGTCATGGTTAGGTCGATTCTTCTGCTAATGCAGATATATCTTTATAGGGGTCGGGCAAAAGTTAATGTACCCTCTATAATGGTATATATAAAAAAGTCAAAAGTATAGCGCAACAAAAACTTCTTAGAATTCTATGTATTTAAAATTCGCTTTAGTCGAAAAACGAGATAACGTCAGCTTCCGTCGGAATAGCCAAAGAAATTCTCAAATACTCGCAGTCTACGCTCAAAATATTGTTGTACATTATAATTAAAACAAGTAAAAATTAGCTTAATTCTCAAATCGAGAGAGCTTCAATGCGTCAGCTTCCGTGTTATCAGCCTAGGAAGTTCTCGAATTCATTCTGCGAGCTTAAAAATAGTCCACAGTCCGCACTCAAAACATATTGTTGGTTTTGATCCATTGCGAAGCTGAACATTTCCCACTTCAAGTTTTGTTTACTTCCCAAAACGAAATGAGGCCGTTTTGTGTATTCCTTCTCTGGCTGGCTCTGGTGCAAGCCTTAAAAGAACATGCTCTCCCAGCTGAATCTCATCAGGTAAGAATAAAACAGTTAAATAAAATTATATTTAGTAACAACTTGTTATGTTTGCCTATATTAGCCGTCTCGAATGTACCGTCAAGTGGAGAAGGAGTGCGGGGTGTATACACACCAAATAATGAAGCCCATGATTGCATATTTTGATAAGTTTAATCAGAAGATGGAGAACAATGAAGTGACAATAGAAAGCAAGAACAACCGAATAAGGCAACTGGAAGAGAAAGAAGTTGACCTTCAAATGGAAGTAGTTCAACTAAGAAAAGATATCGCGAATGCTACAGCGAAAGATAAAATCATAAAGTTACTTGAAGACAAAGACGAATCTAATGTACTACTTATCAAGTTATTACAACAGCAGTCAGACCTCTTAACAGAAAAGAACACTAAAGAAGTAATGGAACTCAAAGAACAGATCAAATTGGAGGCCAACAAAGCTGTCAAATGTGAATCTAAATTGAAAATGAAAGAACAAATAATTCTTGCTAATAATAGAACTGTTCTTCAACTGGAAACAGAAGTCAAAAAAGCAGATGAACAATCAAAAGAAATTTTGTCCTTGGTGGAGGAGATCAACCTTCTGAAAAAGTCAAGGAAACAGCTAAATAAAGAGCTAACTGAGCTCAAAGTGAAGATCAAAGCAGAAGCGGAGAAGGGAAGCAAATGTGAAAATAAATTGTTAAGTAAAGAAGAAGAAATTCTTGCAAATAAGAAACAAATTGCTGAATTGGAAAGTGAAGCTAAGGAATCGATTGAAAAATCTAAAGAAATCGAGATCGAGGTGAACCTACTAAAAAACTCAAAGCAACAACAGCATAAAGAGATAACAATACTAAAAGCTAAGATCAATGCAGACCGGGAAAATGTTGGTGAACATGAAAATCTACGAGTAGAAGACAAGAAGAATCCGAAGAATTGCGTTGATATAGATTCGCCAGGAGTGCATAACGTTACTCTCTGTGGATGTGATACCTTTGAGGTCCTCTGTAGTTCTGATCTCGCGGGACCTGGGTGGACCGTTGTACAACAGAGAATCAGAGGCGGAGTGAACTTCCAAAGAGATTGGACTACGTACCGAAATGGCTTTGGAGACTTCTGGGATGGTGACTTCTTCCTCGGCCTGGAGAAAATACACAGATTGACCAGCGATCAACCACATGAGCTTTACATTCACATGGAAAACTTTGAGGGCACCACTTTCTTCGCCCGTTACGATGAGTTTGCCATTTCGAATGAGCTCGATCAGTACCGACTGATCAAGTTGGGCACATTCTCTGGCAGTAGTAGTACAAGTAACTGGTTGCGTTATCACAGGAACTTAAAATTCACAACATATGATCGAGACAATGACGAAGCTGGTGACAATTGCGCAGAATCATTTCATGGTGGCTGGTGGTACTACAGTTGTGCCTGGTGGTGAGTGTTTTATTTATTTATTTATTTGATTTAATTTATGCTGATATATTTCTTTCATTACAGCAATTTGAATGGAAAATACTTTGAAACAAAAGTTGAAAATATAAAAAGCATTCATTGGTATGGCAACACCTCGCTGAAGCAAGTCAGGATGATGATTCGGCCCAAGGCTATTTAAAAATAACATTTATATATTATCGAAGTAATGCAAATGCAATTTTAATATTCAATATGCACTAAAATCTTAAATATGCACAATACTTTTGACCATCTTTGTATATATTCGTGTTTAATGCCATTGGAGAGAGAAATACTTGGGAGTTTCTTGGGCGGCCTGCGACAATTACAGCTGGTTCCGATAGCTGCCTTTGTGAAATATTGTCATTATCGTATATTGCCTCCGGTTAAATGGTCGTGTAAAGTTTTATGAGCTTTACAAGTATTTACACGGCAAAAGAAAAACACACATACACAACACACACACACACAGACAGAGGCAACTGCAGACGATATAAAGACCCGCAAGCCTCTTTTCGCCCTTTCGCCAATTTCTTTTGTGGAAGCCCTCCCCCTCACCTCTGCAATCGCTTTGTATGCATAATTTATGCATTAATTTTATGCTGCGAAATATCAACAGCCACTGAAATTTAATTGTAGAGATAGGTAGGCTGTAGAATACCCTGTAAAACCATTATCGCAACCTGTAAAACTATTATAGCAACCTGTAAAACTATTAGGCAACAAGACTTATAAAGATTAGAATGCTAGAAAGAAAGAAGCAGTGGAATTTATAATTGAGCTCAGTCTGGGATATATGACAAGTTCAATATCATACATTGCTATAAATATTGAATTTGTTAGATCATTTTTTATTTAACATAGATGCAGTAAAGTCTTCTAAGAGAAGTTTTGAGGTTGTAAATGAATTTTCTTTGTGTTAAATTAAATAAAATCAATGCAAATGATCACAAAACGTTTATCAGTATATACACCATTAGCTATGTCGCTTTACAGGGTATAATGAGGGCACTTAAAGCGCACCGATTGTAAAAATTACAAGCAAAGATATAAATACGCATTTGCTGGCTGCTCTCGAAAATATGCATCAATTTATAACGTGAGTTTATTTACCGCAAATTGTTATAAATCGAATTTTAAGTAGAGAGGGGGAGGGGAGAGAGAGCCAGAGAGAGAGCGCGAGAGAGAGTGCTGGAGTGCGGAAGAGCAACAAGAAATTGCTGAGCGGAAAATGGAAATAAAATTGCGTGCAAAAATATGATAAATTACGCATACGCCGTGTGTGTGACCGCCCAAAGCTCTCTTTCCCCATTCTATGTGCAATTCAGTACGAGCATTGTGCAGTTAATTGCCGATTTTAACAACATTTCGGGTTCAATGTGCAGCATTTCGCCTTTTTTTATATCATCATCATTATCGCTGCTATAATAACGTAGAGAGCATAAACCTTCGATATGCCGCAGGCTGCTCCATTATCCACAGTTTGAATACTTGAATGCAATTGCAGTTTTTATTTAAGCTGAATACTTTGTACTATATAAGTTATTCTATTAATTGAATGAGGATTGTTGCATTTAAATATATAACTATTCTGAGTTTATAGATTCAGTTCATTAGTTTTAAATATCTGTGCTTGCTCTTCAATGCAATTGCTAGTTGAACATGTTGCCGCAGTTCTTGCCCCTCCTTTTCACTCTCTATTCCTTTCTCCATCACTCTTACTACCCTTTGCTAGTCCCCGCGGACAAGTTGCCTTGATTATGACAGTTGACTTACAACTGAGAACAACGAAGGCAACGACAAGCAGGCATTATAACTGTTCTTGATACTCTCGTGGTCAATGTGATATCACAGTGGCTTGCAACACACTCATGTCCTGCAACTTTAACAAGCACATTTCCTGGGGATTTGCCATGGAAATGAAATCGGAATCGGAGGCCACTTTCTGACTTTGATTTCAGTGTTTGCTGTTTGCTTAAGCTAACAATTTAAATGTGAATAGACCCAAGAGCCGAATGGGAAAAGGGAATGGGAACTTACCCTTCTTGGCATGTTCTCACGTAATTACTTGGCCAGTTTCGGGTTGAATGGGGGATGGGGAAGTGGGAGCTGGCAGTGGCCTCGATTGTTGAGTGATAAGTGCTGCTGTCAGTTAGTTCAGCGGGACGCAGAAGGTGGCAGCAGAAGAGAGGGGGCAGTGGGTGTAGTTGCAACACGACTGCACGCGGCCACTAACTAACTCGCGTTCTGCCTGCGTCGATTACCCTGTAAACTATCAGCAGTGGGTAGCTTTAAAAGTGCACAACTGTTCTGAAATGGAAATTGATATGTATATATACGGCCTATAAATGTACTATATATGTATGGTAAAGTATTAATGTAAGACCATTGCTTATTTGCAAAAGGTTAGCTTGAGTTGAAAATTGTAAATTAGGCTCTATATTCATTTAAGTTCTTGAGTATTCTCTTGATGGACTAGAACAACATATACTAAAATATAATGATATAAATGATAATAATGATAATGATATAAAAATATATATAAATGGATGTATGTTTGTTTAGTAATATATAATATGCAATATTTAATATGATATATAACATAAAAGACATTTCCTATTAGTATGTAGATTCAATATGATTGATTGGTATGAAACTTAAGAGTTTAACAAAGGGATAAATATGTATTAAGTATTATTAGTATTGTATTACGTAGTATTGGCGATCTTTACAGTACTCTTTGTCAAAACGATTACGATATAAATATAAATATATTTTATTTTCAAATAGTATCATATTTTTAGAGAAGTATATGTGCACAAGCCAGATAGAAAAATTTCTTTCCCTTAAGGTAGTATATGTAGTCTTCTTGTCTTCCAAGTCTTCTTGTTGCATTGTCAGCTGTACAGGGTATTTTCGGTTCGTTGTGACTGAGCTACGGCACCCTCGCTTTGTCTACTTGTTGTTGTTGGGTGGCCCAAATGTTTGCTGTAAATTGTTAATTAAATTTTTGCTGCTCTCATTCTGCAACGGACGTGTGGAAAAACCAGAGAAAAAAGAAGAAAAACAAGCAGCTTGCCGGGTCAAAGTTGAAGCTGTTTTTCTTTTGTTGATGTTGTTGTGTTTTTTAGGTAAGCTGAGCTGAGTAATTAACAACAAATGGAATACACAGAAAGACAGAGAGAGAGAGAGAAACAAAGAAAGAAAGAGAGAAGAAGGAGAGAGGGGCAGGGAGTAGGGGCTGTTTGGGTTACTCGAAGCGATAAGCGACGGAAAGACTTCATTTGGAACTGGCAACACATGTGGCAGACCCTGAAACCGCGTGGTAGCAGAGTCCAAGCCGCAGTCGGCAGCGCAGCGCATTATCAGCACACGCGGCCAATGGCTAGCGGCAATTACAACAATCAACGGAGAGCGATAAGCGACAACAACAATAACAACAATAACGATAGCCCAAGCTGGCCTACACAGCGAGTTAACCGCGATTACAAGCGACAACAACAACAACAACAACAACTGAGCCGAGAGCGTAGTGAAACGTTTGTGATTGGTTGGGCTAAGCTAATGAATGCGAGTATCTCATAGATACACATGCCAGCGCATGTGTGTGTGTGCGTGTGTGTGTGTGTTGTTGTGTCGCTGCTGACTGAGTCACACATTTGCTTGTTTATTCATTTACAAATGCAACTCGCCGACGCATTTGGCAACAACAACAAGAAGATGAAGAACGACAACAGCAACATCTGCAACAACAACGGCAGCAACAACAACGGCAACAACAATAACAGCTATAATACAACTACAACAGCTCTATGATCAAAGCGCAAATTGGCCGCACTATGCGGGCTGCGTGCGGGTGCTGAATGGTTTGTGTCTTGGCTAAACAATTGCCCAGCCCCAAACTGTCCAGAGGAGGTTCCAGTTCAAAGAGGGCAATGTTTTATATAGAGATAAATAAGGTTTATTTATGTACACACATCTACATATATATACATACATATACGACCAACTAAACATATATGTACATATGTATGTAACATATTTACACATAGTATTTATGCTTAATTTTTATTTCAATTTAATTTTTCTCTTGCCTTGACTTAAATGATTTGAAATGTCTTTAATCTAAGCAAACGAATTCATTTAGTGATTTTATTTGTTTTATTTTTAATAGGATAACAGAAATTTTGAGAAAACTATATTTTATATTGACTGAGATTTGTGTGTTCATCTTATAAATTTATCAATTATACCAATATCAGTATTATAACAGTCGATATCTGACCCAAGCAAACAGTTCTCTTTATAAAATGCACTATTGTTGATTTACTGTTCCCTCCAATATCGCAACCATACCAAAGAGAGGATCAATTGTTTAGCTGTCATCGAAATCATTAAAAGATAAAGCCTTAAACAAAATAACAAGCAAGAGGATAAATCAAAAAAGGCCGGAAACATCAAAGATGAATCTATAAAATGCAAATAAAATATATCGTATGCAAATCGACAGCGGGAAAAGGCTAAACAATTGCCACGATACGGAGGTGTCAAGCCGCGCCGGGTACCGTACAGCACGTTGGCTCATTTACATCTTCGTAATCTCGTACAGTTCAGAATGAAGTGAAATACAAAATAAATGTCTATTGTACGATTCTCCCCAGTCTTCTTCTTCTTCATATTCCCCTCCACTCCCTTCTTATGAAGGCACATGGCCAATTTGGAGAACTGCGCACTGTACGCTTTGAGTTGTCGTCTTTGGGTTCTTAACGATATGCGACAGTTTTTGACCCCAAGAGACCAAAATGCGAGTACACAGCACAGCGCAGGCACACGCACAGACTGAGAGTGTGTGAGAGAGAAAGAGAGAGATAGAGAGAAGAACCGAAACAGACATCGATATGAAGACGGCAAACGCAGAGGGTGAGGGAGAGGGGGGAGAAGAGAAACTCGCACACAGCTGCAAACATTACGCCATGAAATTTATTTGGATTGGGGTTGGGTCAAAATTTAAATATTTCAACGACAACAACAACAACAACGAAGTCAACTGATTTTTCGCGTTTCGGTTCGATCGTTTTACTTGAGTTGCCGTCTATTTAACTATTTGTTGACTTCTTCTTCAGAAAACCGATATTATTTTGAACATGGTCTTGATGAGCCTTCTCTGGCCCCTCTCTCCCCTCATCTTCCTTAGCCCTGCTGTTGACACAGAACACATTCCCCATTTCGATATATGTATGTTTTTATTGCCTGATTGAATCGAGTTGAGTTGAGTTGGGCTGCCTTTGGGTTGGGTCTTCGTTCGGGCTTCAATTAGGGTTCGGTTTTTCTTTTCTGCTATTTCGCGTTATTCGTCTTTTCGGGCTTATCGAATAGAAACGGCAAAATACTTTGTTCGTTATGAGCTGAAGATCCCCTACTCCTTTCCTGCTTGGCTTCTTCCTCCCCCTCCTTCTGCGGTTCTTCGTCATCGTCTTCCGACCTGTGTCAATATTTATAAACATATTTATTGGCTTTATTTACAGCCAGAGCCCGCTTGGGCTATTTGCATTGAATGCGTGATTAATGTGTCTGATAAGGCCTGCGATCAGGCCTGGGGTCGAAGCCTGGTATTTCCGATATGACCAGACCAAGAGACACGTCTACTTTCGGGAATTTTTGAACTGTAAGCTCACTTGATAGACAATATGTAGCTGCCTCTTATTTTCTTTCCAGTTGACAATTTGTACATAATTCATCTCTCAAATCTTTGAAATACTAAACTGGGTATTACCCACTAAAAAAACGAATACACTTATAATTCATCAAAATATAGCAAAAAATTATTTCGCACATGCGAAAATTTAATCAGCGATGACTCTCAATTTGGCTTGAAAAATGCCAAAGAAGAAGGCGAGAATGAAATGGAATGAAGATCAGCAGAAGAGGCGCACACAAAGGCTGCAACGGAAACGGGAGCTCCAAGCAATCGTTGATGCTCTTCTTCTTCTTCTTATTGTTGTTGTAGTTGGTATTTAATTTTGTTTTTGATATTATTTCTTTTTTTTTTGCCAGAATGATCATGACAACATTTGTGCGGGCACGCTGATCCTACTGCTGCCCCACTGTGCCCAGTACGAGTGCGAAGCGAGGGCTAGAATACATACAGAATACATTAATTGACACTTGGCCGGAAATAGTTCATTAGGCATAAATTACTTACAGACAAAAGCATTCGCTCTCGCTCACTCACTCACAGTGTCTCTCCCTCTTTCTCTCTCTTTTGCTTTTTGCCAGCGCCGAGTTGTCGATGATATTTACTAGATTTGAGCGGCTTAAATGCCTGCACGGGAATTCGCTGTTATCTTCTTCTGCTCTCGCTCTGCCAGCGCGACGAATGGGCGTGCAAAGCGCAGGCAGGCAAAACGTTGCAAGACACAAATGTTGGGCATTAACATGAGGCAACAACAACAATAGCAAGAGAAGACGCCAGCGTCGTTGACATCCCGTATCTGCTCTCTCGCTCTCCCTTCCTCCTTATCTCACTCTCTCTCTCTTTCTTGACATGTGTGATCCAAATGTTCTTCTGTTTGTAAATTCTTACAAGAGCCCAAGAAGAACTCAATGCGACCACTGTGCGAGCAAACGGCGAAACAAGCCAACAACAGGCATAGGGACAGACAGCGCGAAGCCAAGAGAGAAAGGGAGAGTGAGAGGAACGAAAAACAAAACAAGAGCACAAAATGGGCACATTAATAAATTCAACTAAAACGCAATTGAACGCGACCTCAGCCACAGACGCCAACGCCGCCGTCGTCGTCGTCGTCGTCGAAGAGAACCATTATTAAGCGGGCTCAAATCTGCTGTACTCCCCCCACAGCTCTCTTCAGGCTGTCTCTCACTCACACACACACAGAGACAGCAATCGTTCCCCTCTTTGAAAGTGCATTGCGGCAACGAAAAACGAAATGGAAAATGAAATAAGTGCAACAATTGTCGTTGGGCGCGGAGTGTATCGTGAAGAGGGGGGTAGGAGACAGAAGTAGAAGATGAAGGAGAGAGAGCCACATGGCATTTTGATCTGGTCGCGGCTCGAGCCTGAGCCGCTAGATGAGAGCAACAAATAAATAAACAAAGTAGTCGATTAATGAATGCAAGCGAACGGGAAGGCAGAGGCGAATAGTCAATGTGCTCTACACTGTAGAAAAGCGTACATTTGTACCCTCTATGAGATAATAAACATGCATAATTATGGTATGTACATATTTATGTATATAATGAACAATAACATAATTGTTTCTATAAAAATAAATAGATAACTTATGTTAATAGAATAATAGAGCAAGAATGTCAATTTTGCAATGAAAATACACTGGTCGGAATAATTGTTTTGACAAAGGCATTATTATACCCTTTCACAGGATATACTTATTTTTGCTAGAATTATTGCATCGCATAATTTATATATGTAAATTTTAATAAAATAATATTTTAAATTTTTTAAATATAAATTAATTCAAGGGAAATTCTTCTGTTTAAATAATACATACATATATGTAAGTCTGTAGGCAACCTAATTTGAATTTAATTTAATCTGTTGAATAAATAAATATCAGAGTTAAAGCTGAATAAATAATTTAAAAACTTACAAAAAAATTAGTTAAATAAAAGATTAACTACATAAATAACTTAATAATTTAAAAAACCAAAAATCCATTAATTAAACTAAATAAAACATGAAGAAAGTGCTCTCATATGCAAAATCTTTACAAATCTCTGCATAATTACTCATCCCCGTCACAGCACTCAGCGATTTGTGCGTAGGGTATCGCATAAGGAAATATCACAAGTCTCCCGTCGACAGTAAAGTCGTATGTAGAAAGAAGCAACGACGACGGCTTCTGAAAAACGTCGGCAGCGCTAACGCGTCAACGGATTTTTGTGTTACACACATTTTCAGTTCTCGATTTGTTCATGTGTGCGCCAGTCTGTCTCTGAGTATGTGTGACTGTGTGAGTGACGTTGTTGTCTCAGTCGCTCTGCTTTTTTTGCGCTCATTCTTTCGCTCCCTTTTACTTTCTGTTATTGCAATTAAACGGCATTTTTCCAGCCGAGAGAGGGACACGAACACAAACACGAACCCGAACACGAAGCTCGTGTCCGAGCCCCAGTCCAAACCCAACGGCCTGGAGTGCTCTTTGAGCGCAATGCGCAGCGCAGCAGCGATGCGGCGACGTCGACGCAGACGCGGACGCAGACTTCGATAACGGTATTGCCGAGGCGTACACACGTTGAGTATTGGCCCAGGCGCGGCGACTAGGCTAGAGCCGAGCTGAGCCGAGCCGAGCAGAGCACGTCACGAAGAGAGCGCACAATTGACCGAGAGAGTAAGTAAGTAAGGAGAGAGAGAGGGAAGCGCATGTTGAGCGCGCGTGATTTTTGTGGCTCTTTCGCCTGCGCCTTTGCGTCTTTGTTTGGCCCATGTCTGTGTGTGCGCATGTGAGTCGTGCTTGTGTTTTCATGCTCTCTAACGGGAGAGAGTACATCGGGTGGGTTATACAGTTCGTTACACAGTGGCACATGTGACAGTTCGTGAGGGTATTCGTCTATCTGTTCAATGTATATGCAGTTTGATTCTTGTTGGTTTTGGCTTCGCTTTGGAAATGCGGGCTTGCTGCTAACGGCGCTGCTGACGTCGTCGCAGTCGCGGCCGTCACAGCTCGCGGTGGTTGTTATTTTTTTTGGTTTTGGTTTTTAGTTGCTGTTTAAACTTGGTCGTGAGAGGGTAGCAGCCCCCGTCGTAACCCAAACGATCGCGTTGGCTCAAAAATCGAATACAAAATACAGAAATAATAATCAACTGTGAACTGATTGTGATAAGTGAACTGTGAATAGCAAGATCAAAGCTGCTCAACGCGCTGGCTAACAACAACAACAATAACAATATTAATTTAAATATACTGCAACAGATATTGATGGCGCCCGCCGCCGTTGCCGTTGCATCGGGCTCCTCACCCACTACAACAAATTCGCTGCAGGATATGAGCGCCGCCGCGGCGGCTATTGCGCTGGATATGAAACCCAAAGTCGAATTGGCTGCGCTTCCTGCTGCGCTGCCAACGCAAAAGCCCAAAAAGTGTGCGTAAAATCTCAACAAACAGCTTCCCCCCGTCCCTCCCGCTCTCTGTTTTTCCCTCTTTTTCTTTGCTTCCTCCTGACTGCAGTAGTTGATGAATTATTCTCATTATCATTCACAGTGCAGCGTCGCAATGCCTCTGACAAGCTGAAGCTCATTCGAATGGTTCACAATAATCCCATTTTGTGGGACTCCCGCCTGCCCAACTTTAAGGGCGCCGAGGAGGAGAAGAATCGCGCCTGGGAGCACATCGGTCGGGAGTTCAATTCCACCGGACGTCGTGTGGCGCGAGCCTTTAAATCTCTGCGCGAATCTTATCGTCGCGAATTGACCAATGTCAAAGTTATGGGCGATGAGTTCAAGCCGAAGTGGTGTCTCTACGAGTCCATGGATTTCCTCAGAGATGTCATCCGGGAGAGAAAGTGAGTACCCAGCTAAGCATTTAAAAACTTAAAAAAAATCATAATTGGACTGGTCCCTAAACTCAAATCAAAGAAGATCGATTGAAAAGGGTCTTTATAAAACATATTTTATCTTAATACATTTACTTTTTACTGCTTATATTTTTCTATATATTTTTCTAAACTTCTTTTGTGTATATAAACAATATTTATTATTTAATTTAATATCTGATCTATAGTTTTGTATACAATAAGATTTCTTTTATGGTACTCAAGAAGTATTGCTGCTTACCTGACCTTACCTAAGAAAACGTAAGGTGAGAAAGATAAAGCGCATAGATAAGAAAATTATCAAATCGTATTGTTGAAAGTTTGTAGACAATTTGGGTTCAGCTTAATCCAGTTTAATGGCCTAGAAAACAGTAGAAAACCTTGCTCGCGATATTGATATACTCCGAGTGCCTTATCAGGGGCTCAGCTTACACCCACCTGATGGTGGTTGTTCATTGTTGACCGGTCGAATCATCGGTAATTTTATTGTCTTATACCTTGTACGAGCCTCTTGACTAATATTACAAATGGAATATGTGCGATAAGAAACAGAAAAACAGAACAGAGCATGAGGCGAATGGGCGCGTACTTGGGCCAAAGATCGGACTTGAAAGCGATGAATAACGGTTCTTTCTTTTAGTTTTGTCGCTTTGTTTCGGTTTCGGTTTCTCGAGACTCATAATCGTTTAACTCTAAACATGCTTCGATTCAAAGTAATTGAGCTAAAAGGGGGAAACAAAGGGAAACAAAACAGTCTATGGCAAGAGAAGACACTTTAAAATACAATTTTGCTTGACTTTTCTTTTCGTTTTACGTTCGCTTTCTTTTGCGTGTCAGTGCAAAGATCAAAAAGAACTTTCGATATGGATTTCAGTTCAAACCAGCGACAGAAGACTGTTTCCTTTGCCACGTTGTGTGTGCTGTGATGACTCAATCGATCTTATTTTGAAATTGAAATGATGGCGCATACTATATTCTTATTGACTGTACACATACACACACATACATACAGACATACTTTATATAGGGTTCTCATTGTTGTGCAATGATGTGAAACATGGCATAAGTCGAATAAGACGATTCATTTTGCGGGTTTGGGGCGGGCCCAAAAACTGCTAAGGTACAAAATTAGCAGAGGATTCAGAGTTTCATAAAATAATTTACTCAACTCAAGCAAATATTTGCTTGTGGTTAGGATGAAATTGGGAATGCAATAGTTGTGCTCGGGTTAGTAATGAACTTTTGAATATTTATTTATATATTTAAAATATTGTTATTATAACTGTGCTGCTAGTATATACTATATAATATTCATATATAGTTTGTATAAATGTACAACACGATCAATGCTTGGAAATTCCCATGTTTGACAATGACATTAGTTTCCGCAATAGGAATTTGTATATATGATAAGGCCTACAGTAGATCGGACAGTTGCAAAGCAAGAGAGAATTTCTTTGAATCCTTATCACACTGTTAAATGTTAAACACCTCTGTCTAAGTGGAATGATCTATTCAAAATATTCTGTTTGCGATGAGTCATTGTCTTTAAAAAGCTAGTAAAAGACGAGAATCCTTGTGATAAAGCAATTTAAAAATTTTTAATTCAATTAAATTACTATTACAGTGATATATAAACATTTATATAATTTGTATAATACATAAATTAATATATACATATACTGTAATATATCCCTGATTTTCCTTTACGTTACGTTGTATTTTGTCGTTTCCTTTGCGTATTAAGCCCGCTTTCAATAAGACTCTATCGAAAGGAATTGTTTCCGTGTTTCGCATGTTGCTTGTGCCGCTCTCAGTCCCGACTGGGGGCCCTTGGAGCCCGACTATGCAATTTGCATGACGTGAACCATCATCATCATCATCATCATCAACAACAACATCATCAGCGCATTGTCATTTGAGAGGGTACCAGACAAATCTGTGCTAAGCCTCTGTAAAAACATCTGCCCAATACCAGCGTTCATATGTTAATGTATGTGTGTGTGGGTGTATATATGTATGTATATATGTGTGTGTATGTGCAATGCGCGGACGGAAAAAACCAATTCGAACAAAGAAATGACCAGGCTCGCCAGGGCCGTCAATGTGTGATTCTGCGATATTGCGTTGCCCCTCCCCCTGCCCCCTACCCTCTCTACCCACTACCCCCAACAGCAGTGTGTGTGTGTTGTACTTTATGTACATATATTTATATGAAATAAGGCCATTTCCTTTCAATTGACTGTACCCACATCGACGGCAGCAGCAGCCACAAGCAACAAGAGCTCTGAGGCAACACTGTCGGCAGCAGCCCCGGGTCCACACATGCCCGCACTCACACACACACACAGGCATATTTAAATTTTTATTATTTTGAGCTGATAACAGACAACGGAACAGAACAGAACGGGCCGGGCCCGGGACCGCGGCTTGAGCCATAAAAGCAGATCTCGTCCAGAGCGAAAATTATACAACGTTGTCGTTGTTGCTGTTGTTGTTGTTGTTGTTGCTGCTGCTGCTGTTGTTGCTATTATTACTGCTGCTGCTGCTGTTGTTGTTGTTGTTGTCGGCATCGGCACTTGAACCAAAAACAAAATCGAGGGAAGCTGCAAAGACCAACGAAACGATGTTGGCAGAGCTCGCCAGGGAGAGTGAGAGCAAATGCAGCATGCGGGAGGGTGAGTGAGCAACAGTTGAGCCCAGACAGAGAGAGAGAGTGAGAGAGAGAGAGAGAGTGAGAGAGTGATGATGATAAATTAACGCAGCAGCAGCAGCAGAGGCAGCTACGACAGCAGCGAGCGACAATCAGCGGGACACAAACGAAGCAAACTCGCGAGTCGCGATGAGATTGCGGACCAAGTGGACCAAGTTTAGACGAAAGAAGCGTAGATTACAAATGTGTGCGAGCGAGAGAGCGAGCAATTGAGTTGCCATGTATGTGTGTGTGAGTCTCTCGAGCAATTGAAGCAATGCGAAGCGTTGCCAACGAACGGATCAGGGTTAAAAATATGCGCGAACAGAGACCAGGCCAGCCCAACGGGGTTGCTCTCTCTCTCTCTCATGCCTCTCTCTCTCTCTGTGTCTTTCTCTTAGTTGCTGTCTTGCTCTGTCAGACGCTGGCTGTGTTACGCTTATGATTTAATAAGCAAATGAGCTGAAAAATTGATGAAATTGTTGCTTGCGGGCCACAGAACTTCCTCCCTCGCCATGCCCATGTGCCCCTTCACCTTCCCCTTGCCCCTACGTAAGAGCGCTTGACCAACCGCGCCCCGAAGAATCACAGCAAAAAGGGGAGGCATGTCGAGATCGTCTTGAGAATGCTTTGCATATGCGTCACATCGTGAAGAATCCAACTAAAATAATGACTGGGCGTATACCCAATTTGCGTAATCCCAAATAGGTCGACACCCGTCGTCGCTCCCCGCCCCACACAAATGTTATTAAAAAATACTTGCAGCGATTAAGCAATTGACCTTTTTATTTATATAACTGTGCTGTGGTTTATAAGGGTATCTGGGGAGTTTCTCGAACATGCTGCTTGTTAAAGGTGTTGTCAACTGATTCCTCGATTGTTCTGTGGGAGTGTCGCCCTATTTACTTTAAATTAATACCAACTTGAGTTGCCTGCAATGATATCATGCGAAAGGAGTTGATTGATCTTAGTTTAAGATCTGTTATCGATACCTGTTATCGCTGCACGATCTACCACTCTCAAATGCCACTTGAAAGTACTTAGAAACAACCAAATTTAGGCATATATTGAGATAGTAGGAGCAATTGTATTGGATGCCAACAACCCCAAGACGTGCTCAGCACAAACCCCGAACGAAGAAGAATATGAGACAAAAGTACCCAAAAAAAACGATGAGGTTTGTTTCGTAGACACGTCTCGCAGTTTTGGATCGGGGATCGTCGCTCGTCTCTCGACTTTGGGTTCTCTTCAGTTCAGTTTCGGGGCTGATTTCCTGGAGCTCGCAATGCGCTACTCAAATTTCAAGCGCATTTTCCAGGGCTGCCAGCTGCAGCTTGGCAAAAGACTTGGCTATTTTTAGAAGAAGAACAAGAACGGGAGAAGGGAAATACATATTTGTACACTTCCCCCCACTTTCCCAGTTGCCAGAGTCTTTGGACTCTCTCTATCTCTCTGCTCTCTCGCTTTCTTAGCAGGTAGTTGACAATTGGAAAACTGTAAAACGATATGCAAGGCAAATGTTTTCCACATTTTCCACTAACCACGGCCAAATGCAATTTCACATGTCCCAAAAACGAATCGCGTTCTATTTGCTTGCGGCTTTTGTGGTTCGTTGGTATCGTTGTTTTTTTTCGTGTCGTTGTTTCATTTTGTTGTTTATATTTTTCCCAACTTGGTCTTATCAATGTTTGCTTCCGTCCCAGTGCCAGTCGCAGACCCTGACCAGACCAATAATGGACAGTTTGCATTTCTATTTAATTGCGTAGTTCGTTAGACTCTCTCTCTGAAATTCCCAGAAATTCCGGACTAGTCTTATCAACAGATGTAGCTCTATTTTGGTAATGTTTTTGTTATTGGGAAAATTAGAATTGATAGCTGTGAGTTAAGAAGGCATAAGCTTTAAAGAGGGTATATGGCATCGAAGATACATAAATAGATTATACTATTATGTATAAACATATAGAGGCTTTACTATATACGTATACGGATCGATATCAAAGAACAAATCTAGGAAATATTGAAAGAGATGAATAAGAATTTCATATGACTCATAACTGTTTTCTTCATCTACGAATATAGATTACGAATGTATCAGACTTGCTATAAGTCCATCCATATATTGTTATATTTATCTTTCGACTATCTAGGGTATATCTTTATATAATATATATCTATATATCTATCTGTATATAATAATATATCTATCTGTGTCGGTATACATTAGCTATAGAGTTGAGTAAGCCCAAGCTATCATTCTATCTACATACATATATATCAATCTATCAGTATTTTAAACTTGCCAACCTTATAACATAAATACCTTTAGATAATACAAACATATTTATATATTTATAAGGATCTGTCTTTTATTTATTCATTTCCTATCTTCCCTTTAACTAATGCTCTCTCTTTCTTTTTCTCTTCTCCTTCTTCTTCTCAGGGGCGCCTCTCATGCCAGCGATCTCACGTTGAGCGCCTTTGCTCATAAGTTGCACCTCAACAACAACAACAACAACAACAATAACAACAACAATCACAAGAGCAGCAACAATCACAACAACAGCAGCAACAGCATCTTGAGCGGCAGCAAATCAGCCGCTGCCGCCGCCGCTGCTGCGCTAAAGCTGAGCTCATCCTTTGGCGATGCATCGAGTGCAGCGTTGAATCTGTCCAAATATTCTGCTGCAGCGCTGAATATCCACAGTGATGACTACTACAGCTACTACAATGTGAAGCCAGAGCTGGACTTGTCCGCGGGCGCAGCAGCAGCCGCAGCGGGCAACGGCGTCGGCGCCAACAGCAGCTACAGCGTGGGCAGCATCAGCGGCGGCAGCAGCAATGGCAGCGCCAATGGCAGTGCAATCACTGTCACCCAACCGCTGCCCGCCCATCAGCAGGCACAGGCACTGGCGCAGGCAGCACAGGCGGCAGCGGCAGCGCAGCACAACGACAGCCGCGTCAGTTCGACGCGCAATGACAGCGCGACTGCGCTGCAGCGAAGCTACGACGACATCGACGCCAGCTCACTGCGCAGCATGGACGACGATGCTGGCAATGCATCGGACGAGGTGGAGGAACTGGAGGCCATCGATGCGGACTTTCCCTATCCCATCATACTCGACTCGAATTCGCCGCACAGCCTGAGTGGAGGCGGTGGCGGTGGAGGCGAGCATGGGCACTCGACGCCGGCATTGGGAGGCTCAGCAATGCGCTCCAAGCGACGTCGCAATGGGGAACTGATGGATGAGCTGGACGACGAGATGGGAGGCGGTGCTGCTGATATGGATGCCGATGATTATGAGGATCAAATGTTGCAGCAGCATCGTCATTTGCGACAACAGAATGCTGCAGCCGCTGCTGCTGCTGCGGCAGCTGCCGCTGTTGGTGGCATGGAGTTGCCGCCGCCGCAAACGATGCGCGAAGTGCTCAACTCCAAGTTCTGTGGCTTCTTATCGGCCAAGCTGAACAGCATGGAAGACTCGGAGGCGGACAATCTGATGAATCGCATCCTACTGCTGGTCGTGCAACAGTGCGAGGCAGGCAAATTGTAGAAAACAGGCTGGGGATTTGTTTTTGGGGACTATGGGATTAGGGGGTACTTTCGGGTAGGGTTAGCTCGTTATGGATTAATGCAGCTGCTCAAAGCAATAAGAATCTTTTTTCTTGCCACTATTTTTTTGCCATAAACAGAACAGAGAGAGAAAGAGAGAGAGAGAGAGAAGGGAATGTTCAAAATTATCAATGCCAAATTTGTGCCATGCCAAAAAACAACAAGAAAGTAAACTAGTACTACCAAATCTGTTGTGATCCCAACTGGGAACACACCTCAAACACAACGCACACAAAACAAACAAACAAAGCAAAGCAAAGCAAAAGACACAAAGCAAAGACAAAGAAAGTTAGCAATGTATGAGATTTAGTATATGCATATTATAAACGTTAATTTGGTTCTAGAACATATCTATAATATAATTAAATTGCAGCGTCTGTTCCGATTTTTACCTGTATTTGAATTTAAAATTATTTTAAACATTTCAAGTTGCAATTATTGCAAGAATTTCTTTTGTTTTGCATGGAAATCGGAACAGTTGCTATATCAATAATCTTTATAAACGCAACGTCTCATCACAAGAAACAACAACTCGTATAATTATGTTTAATTTACTTTTGAAGATACTCCTCGGTACAAAAAGGAGAGGAAGTCCCCCTGTTGAATTCTTGCCTCCTTTCTTTTTTATTAAGTATAATTTAGAGTGGCAAACATACTATATATATATATAGATATATACCATATGCAAGCACACATTATGCTCTCTCATTTACACACATATATATAATATATATATAATCACATTAACGTTTATTTATAATTTCTCAAATCAATCGGAATATTTTCTTATAGACATTATCGATCGTTTGAAAAGCGCGTTGTATATATTCACAAAACAAAAAGAAAAACGTTAAATAAAATAAAAAAAAACATTTATAAAAGTTACTTCAAATATGCTTTATCTTATTTATAGATTGATAATTTATAGATTATTATCTATCTATTATATATATCTTTTTATTTAATATTACATCTGTGTCTGCTGATCTCTGTTAAGTAAGAAATCGCTTTATCTGTTGGTATTTCATTATTTGGTTGTGTCTACCCGACTTATCTCTAATGACAATTCACATATCGTTCTAGACTATTAGCATATCTCACACATATGCGCAGCGAGGGAGACGAGGAGGGAGAGAGTGCGCATTTGGCCAGATGTCTGGCATAAAAACCCTCAGCCAAAGACGTGGCGAGGTTCGGGAGGCGTCATAAAAACCAGTCCTACAATGAGACAAAAGATAAGCCCGGCAGGAGAAGCAGCGCCGCATGCGCCATGGGACAAGGGCTAAGGCTGAGGGGCGACCAGATGTGGGCATGCCAAATATGATATAGACCAACTTACGAGCAGGACACGGCTCGCATTCACTCATGAATGAAACGGATGGGAAGACAGACGGAGCGATGAGGGCAAGAGAGGCAGAAAGAGTGTGACAGAGTGAGAGAGGGAGGGAGGTAGAACAATGAAGCTGCTGCCAAGATGAAAACAACCCTTAGTGCGCGGTCCACACGATCTCGACCTTTTTATGGACGACATGCTAACACAGCAAGCCCGTTATGGTCGGGTCTTCTCTACCTAATGCCGTAGTTTGTGCCCAGCAAAAATGCTTCGCACATGCGCGGAAAATTGCCAAAACCAGGCGACGGTCACGACAACAACAACAACAACAGCAACAGCAACAACAAGCAGAACAAGAACAACAATGAAAACTGGTTCCCTTCGCTGTTAGCCTTGGTTAGAGAGCGGCGCTTAAGGGATGCTGCTGAGGGTTCAAAGACCTCGTCAATAGAGAATTCGTTGGGATTTATGATGGATTCCTTTTGGTTCCTTTGTGCCTGCACTTGGGATAGCAGCGAAATGAAGGTCTCGATGGGAGCCAAACCAAGCAGAAGACATCGATGAGGTTGTGCGAAATGTGTGTCTACACTCGTTAGCTGGTGAGTTTGATATACCGATCAGAACTTGTGTTTAAATTTGCCAATTTGTGTCAGATATTTTTTATAAAATATATAACATATGTAGATCTAGAAGAAGTTAAGCTGAGTTGGCTAAAAATGTGAAGTTATACAAAAAGATCGTTCAGCCATTTAACTAAGTAGATAAAATATATTTATTAAGCTACAAAATGAATGATGTGAGTGCAGGCATTGTTATTTTCACAAGGCAAAGAACAAAACTAAAATTTAGTTTAAAACACTCTTAAGATGGTATAGTAAGGCATTATACGCAGATTAGAGAGTGTTTTAAACCAACTTTAAAGTCATTGCTTGCAGCCATTCACAATTGAGTCTCTTCGATATGCTGCGGTTCATCTAAATAAAGGTCACTGGGGTCACTGGAACTGCATCTGCTTAGCTTGATGCTGGAACCAGGTCTAAAGGAAGCCCGACTCTGGGTCTTGCAGAGATTACTGGGCTTACCGATGGCATGTGGGTAGACCAGAGTGTAAGATGCTGATTTGCGCCTAGCTGAAGAACGGGAACCTTGGAAGTACAAGCTGAATGCCTTCTTCACGGACTTTAACGAGGAATCTCGCTCTTTTGGCTGTAGGTGAGAGTCGCGCTTAGGGGTTTCGAAATTTACATTCTTCTTCTTTAATTCTTTTTCTTTTTTCTTTGATTTTGTCTTTGGGACGGGAGCTGGATTCTCATTTAATTTGAGCTCAATACAGTTGCCAGTTATGGAGCACTTGCAATCCTCTTGGCACTTCGGTCCGCCACAAGTCCAGTCTATAAACGAAGGTGACATCTCTACTAACGGCTCGGTTGAGTTCTCCAGATATCGGTCGGAGCCTTCAGTCTTTATATTATATTTTCTGTTGAATTGAGGATCATCATTCGATTTATTCTGTTCATCGTTGTTTCCATCGCTCAAAAAGAAGTTGCTCGGTGTATCGAGAGCTTTTAGGCTTCTCTTTTTGGATGTTTTTCTGGATGATCTTGTCTTGCAAGAACTAAATGTCGTTTCGCTACGAAGAAACAAGGGATCTGGCATAAGATTTCTGAGTATGCAACTTGGAAATGGATATTGATTTTTGTAATGCGATTTCGTATTTTTCTTGGTAGATTTCCTATGACGTTTCTTCTTTGATTTCGATTTGCGTTTGTCTCGTGGCCTTGCCGACTCCTTATCATTGTCATCGTCCCCCATAACCATCCTTGGCTTCTGCTGATCTGACCAGACTTCGCTTAGATAACCCTTCTCCAGTGTGGATTCCTCATTGGATTCCGTGGCATTCCTTGGCTGATATTTGCGGGTTTTGTAGCTGCACTCTGCCTCGGGAGGGAAGCATACATCGGTTACATTCATCAGATTCGAGAGACCCCCCCTTAACTGGCTAATGATTTGCTTTTGTTTGAGTCGCACATCGCCGAAACTCTTCGAGTCTTCCAGCAGGATGGGTAACTCGTCGTTGTCCTTGGAAGCATCAATGCCCTGTCGCGTAATCTTCTCTAGATCACGCAACAGAGAGAGCCGCTCGCAGTCTGTCGAGCCGGCGATCTGGCGTAGTCGGAATTGGATTTTGGCATAATGCGATGAAATGGAGAACAGGGCATCCTGCAGCCTCTGCACATCATCCTCCAAGCGGCATTCGTAGCTGGTGAGCTTTCGACTTGCGATTTCCCCGTTCTTATCAAGCCAAGTGTATCGACGCTCTGTGGAGTGCTCTGTATCGGATTCATCATCCTCTGTTATATTTTCCTTTATCGGCTCTTCGGATTCGCTCTTGGGGTTTTCTTTTTGTTTTCTATTTTCTGTTTGAGCTTTCATTTCAGGGCTGTGATTGTAATTTTCGTTTTATATTGCCTGCAAATTTTGAAAATTAACCAAAAGTAGGCCCTGAAAAGCAACTGAACAGACAGCCTGAGCTGGGCACAGTAGATTATGATGAAATGGGATCCAATGAGTGTGTAGATCGATTTAGGATTATGGTGGAAAGAAAAGAACCTTTGAGGTTCCATTCTTTGATAAATGCATAATTACAATACATATTTTAGGCTTAAATTAAAGTCATAGGAACTATATATCTAATTTTAAATAATTATATATAATATCATGATGTAAATTGTAAATTTATCAATCATTATTCACAATTAGTCATGGTGAAATTTTCGTTAGCAATGAATTCATTTGGATTATTGGGAATTGTATTCAATTATTATGTTTACCTTATACTTTCTTGGTTCATATAGTACGTGTATTATTGATTTTGTTCAGTGAGTTATTATTTATGTGGTAAATGTCTAGAACAATAATATTAATATTATTAACGAATTTAAAAGAATGCCTATATGATTTCAATTGAAAATTAAATCATTTATAAAATTAGTTGTCCTATTACTCATTACACTCATAATTGTTTTTTGTTATTATTTGTGGTCTGAGTTTTTTTACCCATAATATTTAAAGTATTCAATAATTAATTTTTAATAATGCATATCTGATTTCTTTATAACAATAGAATTCATATCATTCCGACACATTCACAATGGTATGCTATTCACAATTATTTTGTGTTAATTTAGTAATAATAAGAATATTATTTGATTCTTCGAATTGATACATAATACTTCTAAATAATTTAATCATTTATAACATAATAAAACATAAAACATAAACATTATTATGAGTAATATATTGTTAGTAAATATTTATGATTTTATTGGTAGTATGCATACACTTGTACACGCAAATATAATTTATTCGTATTATTCGATAACGGATTCACAGTAATTTATTAATGTTTTCTTAATAATTTAATAATTTATAATATTCATAGTTATATTATAATGTTATTTATTGTTTTAGGTAATCTACAATTAGTTAGAGATGCTGCAAGTTCCTTCAGCGATAATATTGAATATATTCGATTATTCGCTAATGGATTCGTCTCTTCCCTTGCAGTTCTCTTGCCACATTCGCATGCTGCATGCGGCACGCAACACACGCCGAATGTGCAACAAGCTGAAAAATTGCCAGTTGTAATCAATGCGCGGTACGTACCTCCCCCATAATCCCTCTTCCACTCTCTCTCTCTCTTACTCCCCTTCTCACTCTCTCTCTTTCTGCAGTTCTCACGAGCCGCGGGGTGCCAAAGCAGAACACACTAAACAAATTTCGTGTATCCAAAAGATTTAGTCATGTTGCGAGCAATTGACTTGAGTAGGGACTGGCCCCCATTCCCAACCCAGAGGCACACAGGGTAGGGACGGGTAGGGAAGGGAATGGCAAAGGGGATTGTAGGCCGCGAATGCCACGAAATGGAATGGAACAAAGGCCGCGCTTGGTAAGCGGATGAACATGAAAACTATATAAGACTAGGCGAAACAGGTGTACCATGGCTACGTGTGTGTGTGTGTGTGCATGCGTGTGCATGTTCGTTCGTGTCTAGTTACAGTTTGAAAGGCAGGAAGGAGGGTGGGGAAGAAGGGGGCTAAAGGATTTGAAAATGGAAAGCTGATTACCGTTAACAGCAGCACCAGCAGCAGCAGCAGAGGCAGCAGGAGTTTCAGCTTGCAACAGCGCTGGCAGCTGTTGCTGCTGCTGGCGGGTTTTTTGTTGCATGCCCCGGAGAATCCGTTACAATTTCACATTTTGCCAAATCTCGCAAAACATTTCCTCCCCCCACCCCGCACTCACACCCTACAAAGCGAATGGCTTAATTTATTGCCCAAGCGGCCGCTCTGAACTGCGTTCCATAGTCGCCTGCGTCGGCTGCGTCGCCTGTGCGCTCCCATTTCTTGGGGCAGGTTCCTCTTTATGAGGTGCTGCCCACTGTCGCCTTCGTCGCCATCGTCGTCGGCTGCCTATGGCTTCAGCACTTCGTGTTGTTGTTCGTGTGCGCTCGTAAATTGACGCGCTCGGCGTCGTCATCTTCCTCCTCGGTGCAGTTAGAAATGACATCTCCAAAACGTCAGCTGTCAGCAGTTTGTGGCTTTGAAATGTGGAGCACAGCGCTGGCCACGAGTGCGACAGAGATAGCAGCATGCAGGAAGAGTAATGGAGGAAGAGCGGGAGTGCCGAGAGTACGCCTAATCTGTCTCTCTCTCGCTCCCTCTCTCTGGCGTCGCTGGAACTTTTATAGCAACTTCGGCAAGCGACTCTGCTTCCAGGCTAGTCTTAAGAGCGCGCTTTGTTTACTTAAGAGAGATAGAGAGAGAGTGGCAGAGAGGGGAGGTAAAGAGAGTGGGAACTGGAAGCTGCTGAAGCAAGTCAAGTTACTGCAAATAAATAAATAAATGTGCGATTTAAGAAACTAATATACGCCTTTCTAGACCTGTCAAATGTTGCTATAATTTAAGAAAAGTTTTTAAAGGGGAATAGGAAATTGTAATAGAGTAATCTTTCACGCAATTGTAGAGGATAAGTAAAATTAACCTATATATTTTATATAAACAATATTACGGAGCATCAACAAGGGCGTTGTTGTTACAATGTAAACTATTCTCTTAAGTCGTCAATTCTTTCTAAAAACCAGTTATATAAACCTTTACTGCCATAGAATCGACCCAAGTCGAGTCTGTATTGATCGTCATCACCTCATATGACAAACAGATCACATCTGGAAAGTATGTGCTGCCATATAATCTTTGCATGTGCATGTAAAGCTTGTGGGGTTGTTCCACGGTCAATCTATGTATCTTCTCCAAGCCTAGGAAGAAATCCCCATACCAGAAGTCCTCAGTATGTGACCCAATCTCTTTGGCACAGTATTATTATGTTTAATTGGCATGGGAGGAATCACTAAGAACTGAAGAAAAAAGCTACAAGGGATAAAACTTTCTTGTTTATTTATAAAAATTCTCAAATTAATTTTCTTTCTTAAATTTAAATACATTTAAATAAAATTAATTATTTTGTTTAGAATATGTTTGCGTGGTCTCTTTCTTGCTGGCATCCTTCAATGCCGCCCGCTGCCACATGAATGCAAACTGTTTGTTACTCTCCATCGGAAATGCATTTTTCCGACACTTCCAGCCGTGTTCCAACCGGCACTTCCAGTGCCATAACCGAATGTGCAACAGCGCGCAAGAACAGGGAAGAGAGCATACCATAAAATCTCGTACGCAGCCGGCAGAAAATCAACGGAAAATAAAAAAGTATTAAGCATTTATTTAATAAATATTTATTTGAACATTGCAACTGTTCTTTCTTTTGATGGAACTATAAATTGTTATATTTGTGTGCATTTCCTTATCTCTCATGAGTGCGCTGAGGAACGCTTTGGCAATGGAACAGAGAACAGGGAAACACACACGAACGCATTGCCGGCGTCGCGGCGTGTCTCTGTTTTGTTTGCTTTTCGCCTCTGCCCGATTCGCCTGAGCCTTCGTTCGCCTCGCACTGGAAGCCTTTGGCGCTCGCTGTCGCTGCTTCTGTCGACGTTGACGTCGCTGTTGCTACTACTACTACTACTGCTGCTGCTGCTGCTATCTCTGCTGACTGACTGGCTGGCAACGTTCGCGGCCCGAGCGAGTGCAGCGAATTTGGCCAACTGTGTGCAGTTAGTTAGTTTTGCTTTCAGTTGCAAACGAACGATTTAAGCGTCGAGTTCGATATTTTCTCTGTCTCTCGCCGCGGCGGCCAACGTAACCTGCAGCTCCCGTTAGAGCGAAAATCGGCAACGCATCGCATTGATTCGCCAAGCAAATTTGTGTGCGAATCTTTGGGGCGTAAATTAAAAAAATAAAATAAGCAAAACAGAAAACGAAAACAAAAACAAAACAGAAATCTAACGCAGTTCTTCGGCCGGGTAAGTCACTAGCATCATGTACCGTTAGGCTCCAGTCACAGGCAGCCCCAGCTGGTGTGTTGCAGTTGGGTCTCATGACAGGCTGGTGCTACATGCATTTTTTATGCATTTCAAACGGTTTATTACACGTTTTTTGCACTTGTTTCGCCAAGTTTTTAGTTTCTCTCCACGCCCGTAAAAGTATGCTATGAAAAATTCAGTTTATTACAATCGCATTCCTTGGATAATCCAAATGAAAATTTCGCAATATTGCACAGACTGGCGAATGCTTTAAGGCCCTTCAGCAGTTGAGTGGAATTAAAGTTTTATTTTGTTCTTCAGAAAACATATACAATATCAAGCTGGTATAATTTAATTTGTAGAGGAATTTTAAGTAGAAAATTGTATGAGGTTAGCGAGCTGTAGATCTTTTTTTTTTATAAATAAATTCGTATTAATAAATGACAAATAAAGTTGATAAGGTGTTTTGAATTTTGGAAATAACACAATAAAAAATTGTGTAAAGAAAAACGAATGTGAGTGCATAAAAATTGAATTGATTAAAATGAAATAAAGCGTAATAAAAACATAACAAGTGCGGCAAATATAAATATTATAATGCATTAATCTTTTAACTCTACGAAGTGTGTACGACAGCTATAAGAAGTAAACGAAATTTGGGTAAGTGACAAATATTAATACTGTATTAAATATTGTTAAATATAGGGAAAAATTAAGCTTGCCAAATTAAAGTTGTTAGTGGGGGGAAGGGAAAGAAAATAAGGTATTTAGGTATTAATAATTTAAAAGTAAATTAATAATAAATTAAGGAATTAAATACAGAAATGTACATTATCCTAATAGTTATATTATTTAATTTTTGACTAACAAATTAATCTAAATATGCTTTATGAATTAAGTCAAAGTTGGTCTTTAATGTGTGCATTAATAATATCTTAGATAGAATAAATATTATCTTTATGAGCAATGATAAAGATCTGCAGTCAAGTCTTTTTGTGAGTTATTTGAAGCCAAACGAAAAGAGTATAATAATAATAATCATGCATTTAAGAAGTGTACTTCAACTCTACTTAACTTTGACCACAAAGGCTTACCTCAATTACTGCAGTCAGAGCTCCTGTGCATAATGAAAATACCCTCCCATTTGGAGGCTGTCGAATGTTAAACGGGATGGCATAAACTATATTAAAATACTTTTGGCCAACAGCGAAGAATGCGAATCGTTTTCAGCTTTAGTTTCAGTTGCGCAGTGTGCAAAAAAATAGAACAAAAACAAAAAGGAAAGCTGCAGCAAAAGTTTCAACGGTACCAGTCAGTCAGGCAACCAGTCAGTCAGTCAGTCAATCAGACAAACAAACGAGAATTCTGGCAAAATATGCAATCAACAAGAGATGCAAAGTGCGAAAAGTATTTTAATTAAACACAAATACACTTAAAAATGCCAACGGGCAAAAAGTAGATGAACAGAAGAAAAAAACTGAATCACAACGGCTGTAATTGCAGAATGCTCGACGCGTAGTTACCCATTGGCAGTCAGACTGTATTAGTAGCTGCAATGCAAATGCTTAGCTAAATATTCATTTGTAATGTGCTAAGTACCCAAAATACCCTACCCACTTCTGCAGGGTATACAAAGCGAAGCTCATAAAAACTGTTGCCTACTTTTGGTTGCATTTTTAATTGCGGTTCGGTGTTAGGCAACAATTCCCAGAGGCAATCGGTTCTTTCTCTTTCCCTGATCTGTCTGTTAACTGCAGCCAGCAGCTTCGATTGTCATTTATGGCCAGGAAGCCATCGGGCACAGCGTGGCATCGTTGGCATCGCGCTAGAGCCGACTGTGCCGACTCTTCAGGTGAAGTGCGAATTGAAGCGCCGCTTGAGTGCGACCAAAGAAAAGCTCGCTGCTCAAGTGGAAAAGCGCTTCAAGTGCACCACAAGATGGGGTAAAAAAAAAAAAAAACCAGAAACAAAACAAAGCAAAAATGATGATAGAAAAGAAGATGCAACCAAGCAGGACAATAAGTAACAGCAACAACAACAATTGCAACTACAACTGGCATCGCTTTTCTCTCCGTCTTTCCCGTGAGACCAAAAAATTGTAAGAGGAAAAATATTGAAATTGCTGTTGGGAATTTTCAAACATTATGCGAAGTGGGTGCAGCAAACAAAAGGAGCGAGAAATAACTGTATGCATGAGTCTATGAAAATGAGGCAAAGGTAACTCACTCTCACACCCAATGTCGATATGCAGCATGCAACAAAGCTATCGAAACAATAGAATATTCAGTCGGATATGGGGAGTAAAATGCTTTCAGCTTCCTTGAAGTCAATTCCAAAACATATATAATAATTATGCTGAGTTCTTTGTTGATGCCAGACATTTATTTGGAATTTGTTTATTTTGTATTTATTTATCTTGTATTGTAAAATTTAAAATAGTTAGCATATTATTTAATTAGCATCGCATGGCAATTTGCAGTTATATTTTTTTAGTCAATATTTGCATAGAAGATGCATATGCATTGCCACGCCTACACACACACTCACACACACACATACATGGGATAAATGTTTTGAATTTTATTGAATTTTAAATGGCGTCCGCTTAAACCGACAAGCGAAATAACCAAAGCTAATAAATTTAAATAAATAAACTGCAACATTTTGGGTAAAATTGCGACAGGCAAACCTAACGAAAAGCCATAAAAATGTCAACGCGAATTTCAATGAACAATCTAAAATAGTTGCAAGTATCAGTATGCAGTCTAGCAGATACCCTGGAAAGGGGATATACAAAAAAAGAGAACTGTCTATTATTTATTAGTTTAAATACAATTTAAGAAATTCATTTAAATTGTGCCTTATATTTTCTAAATACTTTCGAATGGTTACAAGTTGGGCAGACTCTCTAAAGACTTTGAAAAATTAATGAAATTACTGAAAACATTTGCATATTAAACTATAAAAACTTCATAAAAATAAATTATTAAATACTTTACATTTTAATATTGTTTATTTAAAGTTACAATAAATAAAAGTGCTATTGACACATTTACAGACATACTGTATATATTTAAGAATTAACTATTTATGTTTGTAAATGTAGGAAAAATTTAATGAAGCACATATTGTTACACTTGTTTCCTTAAAATAACAGGGTATCTACTTACACGAAAGGGGCTAAATTTAATGCAGGCATTTGGTCATTAACAAAATGCATGCGTGCAATTTCTATTTGGATTTTCATTTTGGATTTTGTTGTTGTAATTTTTGGGTCATTGGACCACGCCCACGGCGTCAATTAAAATAGTTCACAGAATTACAGTGGCAGCTGCAAATCAATTAACGATAATTACAGTGCCGCCAGTAGTGTAAACAGCAACAAAAGCAAAAGAAGCGAAAGAAAATGGGAAAAACTAAAGTAAATAATAATAATAGGCGAATGCAAATATTAACTAAAACTCGTGTGCGGGAGTGTAATAAATATTTTTCGACATTTTGTGGCAGTTTTGCATGTCGATAATATTTATTGTTATTATTTCAAAGGCATTAGCCGTGGCATGGTTCGCGCCTGCGAGCCGCCGCAAAGTATGCCACAAAATGTGCAATAATTGTTGATGGCAGCAGAAGGAGGAGGCAATGATGAGGTGGAGCTGGAGCAGGTGAGGGGGTGGTGCTGAAAGGAAATTGGGCTGCTTGTTTTGCGCCTCGTAACGACCAATAATTGTTACAAATCGAAAAGCAGCGCCTCGAAAGTGTTCCATTTACCATTACCCTACACTAGTCTAGGGTATAACTGTACAGGTATCGAATTGGTAATGTTCACTAATCTATATAAGCGATTCTGTTTTACATGAACTGATATTATCAACTTATGATGTCAGTCACTCTTGTATATTCAATCATAGATATTACAACTTATGATAATATAATTCTATATTATTGTAGAGCATCCATACTTCGATCTTTCTGTCGTCCTTCACCTTCTCTGCTTGTTGCCATTTTTCTCACTCGTTTTTTATCGTTTCGTAATTTTTCATATTTTGCCAAAAGTTGCTTTTATTTTGTTTCTACTCAAATCGATTTGTGGCGTTTGCACGCGATCTACGTAAATAGTCGAGGCATGCAACTAAATTGTGCTTGGATTGCGCCGGCATTTTGAAGAGTGCTTCAATAATATTGAACTTAATTTTTTTCCTTCAGTTTTATCAATTTCAATCATTCATATTTTCAGTTTGAAAAACTAAAGTAGATGTTAATCGATAAGCTCAAAAGAGGGACTGCAATATAGAAATGTATTATCCTTAATCTGGTAGAGACTTAATGGGGTTCTTCACGTTATACTATATACCGAAAGATAGATAAATTTATGTATCGTGCACATTCCACGTCTTTCTTCTTTTCATCAGCGACTTTAGCGGATATTCTTTCTTATTTCGCATATTGCGACATATCTGGTGTCAATATTTCCCGCCTGTGTGCCATGCGGTATACTATATGTGTGTGTGTCTGTTGCTGCCGCAAAAATGTCCTCGAGCTTGTGCTAGCGCTGGCACACTCATTTTGCGTACTGCACTCACTTTGGCGCATTTATGTGGCCTGTAGGCAGATCCAGAAAAGTTTGCCAACTGCCCCAGGAAAGAAGGAGCAAAAGGGGTGCTGGAGGAAGAGGAGGAGGAGGAGGGGAAGGGGTAGTGTGTGGCATACAGCCGTACAAAAGCGCGTAAGCGTATTATTAATGGTGTGCGTAGAGTGCGAGTCAGTATGTGTGTTTTTTAGTGTGTTGGAGAGTGTGTCGACGTTTTCACGGAGCGCAGTGCGCTGAAAACAGGCCAGTTTATATTTACTGCCGTCCCGATTTGGCCAACATTATGGCCAGTTCGGGTGGTTCCAGGTTCGAACAGAGCCCGAGCCTGCTTGCAGCCATCTATCAGCGGCTTGCAGAAGCACGACACAAAAAAAGAAAGTAAGCCGCTTGCTCGTATTGCATACTTTTGCGCTGAAAATTAAATTTAAGCCTGGCAATGCAACGTTCTCCCTCCACACAATTCACACTTTTGGCTTTATGGCAAAAAATATTTTCTGAACAAGTGTTTAATTAAATAAATTGCGCGTAAAAACAACAAGAATTTCTGACTTTAAAACTATGAACGCATGCAGGCTATCAGTGAGTTATACCCTGTAGCAAAAGTTGAATTTTCTAATTGAAATGTTGTTGCTGCAGTGTCGACCACACGTTGTTGTTGTTATTGTTTATTTGTTTTCATAGTGCTGAGGCTTTATTCACGTGCGCTGAGAAGTATGCTACAATTTGTTGGCCAGTTGAATCGCCCTGCCTGGACTTGCCTGGGCACAGCGCACTCCTTGCCACAGTTGTTGCGCACACAAATACATGTGTAAATTGTATACATGTGGCCATATGTGTGTGTCCGTGTGCGTGTGTGTGTATGAGCCTCCCCATAATTTCCGTTTTGATTAATGAATGTTGAAATGTCGAAAATTGTTTGTTGACGTCGAGAGAGCGAGCTCATAGAACTTTGGCAGCGCGCGTGTATGTGTGTGTGCTTGTCTGGCTGTGTGGGTATCCATGTCGGTTGTTAGTCTTTGGAAATGTGCGCAAATAAACAACAACAAACAACAACATCAACAACAAGGAGTACAAACAAAAGGCAAAGGAGTATAACGAACGTGCCGCATAAATGTCAAATATCAATCAAATTCGCACTTTGCTCAACGGATAACGGACAAGATACGCCCAGTTTTTGAGTCAGGTTAATTGATTGACTTCAGGTGCTGCTTGTTATGCCACCAGTGGGGGTTAAAGGTCAATCGGCATTGCAAGAGTTGCTTCAACTGGATATGGAATTCATTTTGAACTGCAGAAAGTATATCAAGCGAAATAATTAGAACTTATAGATTAAACAAGATGAAACCAACGAAATCTACACTGGCTGATTGATCGTTTTACTTTGTTTTCTTCTCAACATGCTTTAACATGTCCTTTTTTCGGCCACAACCTGCAATTTGGTTAAACGTGCCTCTCACTGACAGACAACAGCTAGTGGATCATACAGTGCCCGCCATAAGTATATGTCTGCCAGCATACGCAAATTACAGTGCTTGTGGGCTACATTGCATGTCAATGCTGAGTATACAACGAGAACAACCAGAACAACGAGAACAACAACAACTAGAACAAATAACAAGAAGAAACAGGCAACATTGGCCCAACAATCGCCTGCTGCCACACGCTCCCATGTGCCCCCCTTTTGTGTGGGTGCATTGTCTAAAAAACTCGTTGGCATGCCAAAAGTTTAAACTGTTTCGCAAACTTTAATTTTTTCGCTGTTGTCTTTCAAAGTTGTTGCAGTTGCTATTGTTGTTGTTGTTGTTGGGGTTTCCTTTTTAGTGGTTTCGGGTCGAAAGTTAATTGAACTGCATACGCCCTTGCCATTTATATGCTCCCACACACACACACACATTGTAATTTCTTGGCCAAGTTGTGCGTGACTATCGAGCAGACAGTCGATAGTTATCATTGGATATTCCTTAAAATACAAATTGGTAGAATAAATGCAATTTATACTTTGATTCTACTTTATTTCGAAAAGAATTGGAAATTTTTGGAAAACTACATTACAAAAGTTGAAAAGTCATTTAAAATATATCATAAACATTTAAATGCGTTATTGTTCAAAGCAGCCTTGGGCCGAATCATCATTCTAACTTGTTTCAGTGATCTGCGGCTGTTGTCCCAATGAACGCTATTCGGATTTAATACTTCACTCTTAAAGTATTTCCCGTTCAAATTGCTATACCGAAAGAAAATTCATTAAGTTAAGTTAAGTGCGAAGCTTTAAAAGACTTACCAAGAGGCACAGTGGTCGTACCACCAGCCATCATGATTGAAGCTTGCACAATTTTCAATATGATTGTCATTGTCACGATCATGTGTCGAGAATCTCATGTGTTTGTGAGAACGGAATCGGTTTTCTGTATTACCACAGAACCTTCCCAACTTGCTTATTCGGTATTGATCGTCTTCACTTGAAATTGAAAACCTATCGTATCTGGCAAAGATGGTGGTGCCATTGAAATATTCCATGTGAATGTAAAGTTCGTTGTGTTGCTCGTTAGTTAATCTATGAATTTTCTCCAAGCCAAGAAAGAAGTCGCCATCCCAGAAGTCACCAAAGCCGTTCCTATATTCGGTCCAATTCTTGTAGAAATCCACTCCACCATTGATTCTTTGTTGTATTGTGGTCCATCCTTTGGTGGATAGTTCCTTTTCGTTGGAGAAGGTGAAACTTTATATATTGAATATGTTTTTGTATTAAAAAGCGCACATTACGTGCCTTAAATTTATTTTAATGTCACCTGGAGAGAGGCTAATAAACTTAATGATTATTTCTCACCTGTTCTGATTTATTTCTCTCAGTTTGTCCTTTAAAGCGCCGCGAAAGTATAAGTCCATTCGAGTCCTGCAAAAGTACCAGCCAGGGGAGGATAAGAGAGATTAGTCTCATTGTAGTTCGGCACTGTCACTCAACACAAGATTCAGAAATGTAAAGATTCGCAATACATCGAGACGTAGACTGATATTTTTGCGGGCTGTATCTCGTCTTTTATAGTCATGATCACGTGAAGTGCGAATGGGTCGATGCTGATGTCAGAGTAATAAGTTTGTTATCAGAATTCAAAAGTGACTGCGACCTTTACTTTGTTTATGTTTCCGTAGACACATAACTTATGTTTTTATTTATTCTGAACTATTATGTATTTGTTTCCATCATTTCATCGTGGATTGATCTCTGACATTGCTTACTGATTAAGTAAGATGTCAGATTTACTCAGACCTTTTCTATAGCTTTTAAAAATATAAACATATGAATCTGTTACTAATACATTTATTGATATATCTTAGGTATCCCTTATGTCTGACTTTGTAGAAATTGTAGCACACACTCACACACATACAGACCCACACACTCAACTGTTTGTCAAGGAAGTTTTAAAAAGTTGCAAGAAATAGAAAAACTTAAACTGAAAAAAATGAAACTTTATCTGTGGCTTTGCATTGTATGCATATTGTTGGCATCTCTTCCTCTCCCTCTAGTTCCCATTCTTGTTCTCTTATTCCCTTCGCCTGTTTCAGTCTCTGCGGTTTCCCATGTGTCTGTCTGTCTTTCTGTCTGTTCGGCTTTCCGTCTACCTCGTGTGCTTAGTCATTGTCTTTGCGTACAACTTCCGTCTGCCATTCGCCGCATGTTGACGTTGACTTTGCCAAATGCCCTGCAACCATTGCCACTGCTCCCCCCTCACCTTGCCAAGTGCTACGCAAATGTCTAGCCAAAAAAAAAGAAAAAATGTTCCTCGTTGCATACTTTTGCGTGGAATTTCAAACATTCCTCATGTTGCAACGTTTTTTTTTCATTGTTTCGTTTGGTTTGGGGTTTTTTTTGTGGCTTTTTTGTTGTTCTTGGAAGCGAGCAAAAACAAAAATATTTTCGGAATGTGCGGCAAATATGTAAAGCGGTGAGAGAGTGGCAGAAACTAAGAGAGAGGCGAGAGAGAGAGAGAGACGCGGGGAGAGAGAGAGAGAGTGAGTGATGCAGAAAATTAGAATATATCGCCTTGGTGCGAGGAAATTGGACTTGGACATGGATATGTATATGTTATGCAGGTCTTAAGGTGCCAAGCAGGTGCGGATAGATGTATTATTTAGCGAAATATGTGGGAGGGAGCTGCTTGGGGATAGAGAGACAGATGGAGAAAGTGAGAGGAAGGAACATGGCAGGGAGAGAGAATGTGCGGGAATATGTTCAGAGTTGAATGACGCCAGATAGAAAAAAAAAGGGAAAGAGAGAGAGCAACTCTTGATTGTGGGAGCGTGAAGCAGTTATAATGAAAGGAACAGAGAGTAAAAGAGCGAGTAAGAGAGTAAATGAGAGCCAGGGAGAGCAAAAGATTATCTGGAGGAGAAACAAAACGTTTGCGTACTTACGACCTTTCCCACTTAGCTACAACTGATAAGCTTCCAAAATTCTTCCAGTTAATTGAATAAATTTTAATCTGACTCGAGGGAAGGTCAGTGATATTGCTAAACTGAATAATCATCTGACTGAGAGTACAGCCAATTTAAGAGCTGAATACTCCGACTGATGGAAACATAAATGAATAATTGTCGAGCACGCACGCAGTTGCAGTTAAACGACTACATGTGTATGTGCGTGTGTGTGTAAGTGCAAATATGTTTTTGTGTGTATTGTTTTAAATTAATGTTAATACGTTGCGTATTAATAATAAATTAATTATGAACGCTCGCCTCGAGATCCTTGCCCGATGCGTCTGCGTGTTTCCCCCTCATTTCCGTCAAGTAATTAACAACAAAAGCAACAACAACAACGGGATGAATGAGATGAGAATTGATAGTAAAAAACCTGTCGCCGTGTCGAGCTATGTAAATCGTTTGAAATACATTCACACGCATTTCGTCGATTGATTTCCTTTCTTTCTGTTTTGTTTTATTTCATTGGCACTTAATGAAGAAAAATGCTGAAAGGCAGGCGGACAGACTGGCCGAACTGGCATAATTATGTGTCGATCTTGTTGGGCAAATTCTCCACCCACTCACACACACGCAGAGAACGGTTTTTCTCTGATGCTGATGGCAAAATGGAAAATGGAAAATTTTTGCATGCGCTTTTTGCGCGCACTTTTAAACGGTGTGTTCATAATTAATTAATCGCCGATGGCCCCAGACAAAGGCGGAGTCCAGGGAACTGATATTAATGGTCGCCATTTAGCATTATTCTCCCAGCAAAATCCCAGCGGGAGGCGGGGGGTGTATATCAAATTGATGGTTATAATTAAAGTTGAAATTGATTAAATAAAACAATGAAATTAATTCTTGTTTTTAATAATCAATTGCATTTGAAATATAATCGAAATAATTCCTAGGGAAAATTAATTTCGGTTGGAATTATACAAAATATTTATTAATTTTATTGTTTAATAGTACTTGTTGTATAGAGCTGAACTCTTGAAGCAGCCCCGACTTATCGCACCTCTTTGCCTCTGCGAAACTTGTAATTTGACTCCATGCAAGCAAAAAGAAAAGCAACCGATGTCTTATGGCAGCAATTGCTAAGCATTTTCCGGAGAAAATCTAAACGACAATTTGCTGGGGCACACTTGACAAACCTAATCAAAGTTTTACACATCAATTGCCACTGAGCCGAAATAGGAAAATGCCGTCAACAGTGCGCGATGCTCCGAGTAGCACAAGAAGGAGGGGAGCATAAGCAAAGAGGCTGTGGCTGAGTGAATGAACAATAAGTAAAAGAAAAGCGCTTGTGTTTCGGGCCATGGCCGGCAGCCAAAAAAGAAAAAGGTATGAAAGTGGAAAATTGTGAAATCTGTCAATGGAAAATATTTGAATATCGACACGAGGGCGAGGCGCACCGCAGTCGCTGACAGAGAGGGACAGACAGTCGGCTGGGATCCTTCAGCATGTGAATGAATGTTGAATGAGCAACAATTCAAGTGTGCAAAGCATACAAACAAACGAAGGATTGTTTGTGCAGAGTTAGAGGGTTGCGAAAGGTACTAAAGGGAAGGGTATGCCAGGGAGGAGCAGGGTACACGGCAGCAACCTGTGTTGTCTTTGTCTGCTCGACTGTCTGTCGATTTCCGGTTTCGATTTCATTTTCTCGTCGCGCTTTGCACCTTTCTCTGCCATATACATATATACAATATATATATATATATATGTATATATATATATAATAAAGGTATATTCTATTTATATCCACATTTCCCTTTGTTGTTCATTGTCGGGCAAATTGTATTCCTTTGTCTATTTTGGTTTCTATTTCTTTTGACTCTTTGCCTGGCTTGGCTTTATTTTAATTAAACTGTTGCTGATGTGAGTGGAACAAGTTGAAGATATAATTGATAAAGATGTAATTTCTGGTATTTTAAAAATCTATTCGATTGTATTTAAAATGAATTTGTTGTTTGAAGCACAAGTTTAAGTAGATATTTTACTTATGAAGACATTCTATTGAATATTGAATATTAAATACTGAAAATGAAATAAATATATTTATCTATAGCGCATTTCATTAATGACATAAGGATACTATTATGAAATCCTTTGTTTGGCATTATATTTCATAACTTTCAAATGTTTCCTTCTCATGTGCTTCGCTAATCGTTTCAAAATAAAAACGCAGGCATTTGCAGCTATTTAAGACAGCAATAATAACAAAAGGAAAACGAGGCAGATTAAGAAGCTGAGGCAGAACACAAACTAAACAACTTCTGCGGCTATTTAAACTAATAACAGCCCATTGTCGACTCACTTGAGCAACTTGGCCCTTGAGCAGATTGTCTGTAAATGTTCGGGCTGGAGCTCAGAGCAAATGGCAAATTTATGGCCACAAAATGGCCAAATTTACGCTAGTCACGAATTTGTAATTTGCAATTGTTGTTGTTGCTCAGAAAAAGAGAGAGAGAGAGAATGAGCGAGAGGGGGATGGGAGAGGAAAGAAAATGAGAGAAAACTTGATGTAGAAGGTAATAAAAAAGACGCCGAAAAATGATTAAACATAAAAATGCTGCACATATCAAAATGACCCGCACACACATACACACACACGCATATCGTGCTCATTAATGTGAATGCGTTGAAACATGCTGGCAATTACTCATTTTACGATGATCGCACAATGGCCAACGGGGCGTATACGCAACGGTCACGTGAATTGCCCAAATGGCTTTAATAAGCGCCGAACGCAACGCCGATTGTCATTGTCCGCTGTCCGTCGTCCATTCACAATACACACACAGTCCAACAACGAAATGAATAATGCGGATTTAATGTCCTTAATATCCGAGGCAGCCACAAAAGGAAGCCCAAGCTGAACGAACTGAAACCAAAATCCCAGCGACATTTTTTCTCTGTCTGTCTTTGTATTTCTCTCCCAAGCCGGGCATATCAGTTTTCTGGCTGAAGTAGAGTTGATTGTGTTTGGTTATATCTGAACTATTCGATTGGGCGTATGCAGCGTATACGTAATTCGTTGTCTTTGTTGCCTCCTGGCAGCTTGTTTGTTGTAGTGAATTAGGCAACACTTAAGGCAGCTGCGAGACAAGTTCGCCCACACACAAACACACACAGGAAGTTTGAATTTAATGGCATCGCCCGTTGTCCGTTGTCGAGGCCACTTTTTGTGGGCGTGGCTACTGTCGCTGTAGCCGTCGCCGTCGCCCGACGTTGTCGGGGCCCGGAAGTGCGCGCTTAAGTGCTCATTATGTTTAGTTAATGCCGCTATTTATTAGAAAATCTAATGGGTTTTTATCTTCCTCTCTCCCTTTCTCTATCCTCGCCACTCTCTTTCTCTTTCCTCGCCAATACTTTGGTAAGTTTTGCTGCTCTTTGCTTTGCCATAAAAATGATATTTGTGTCATTTATTTGGTTATTTCTTGATTTATGTTCTGATCATTTGCTGCAAACTCTCCACACAGCAATTTGTAGCAAGGCCACACAAATGGGCGGGGGGGAAAACGGGGCAGGGTCGTGGCTTGAACTTGTGGTTCGCCTTTTGCATAATTTAAATTTATGCACTTTATTAGGCAAATGGCGCGGAATCTCGAAGCTGTTGTTTTCGCTCAGTGTGTAAGGAAAAGGGGGGGAGGTGTGGCAGCGGGGGAAGTGTATTGTTTGAGTCTATGTAGTAACTGATTGGCGCATAAATAAATATTAATGGCGGACAATGGCGGTCGAGTTTATGAATCACAAATTTGGGTGAGCTCAAGGGGTTAACAATCGAAGAAGAGACTTGAACTAAGGCAACAATATGTCATCATATACGTATTGTATAAAGGGAATGGGGTATTAGTTAATGGACGGAAAACGACTATAATTCCTAATGGTAAACGATTTAAGATGAAGTTTAAGTTAACATTTGTCAATTAATTTAAGATATCACAAGTGTATAATGTGGACACAGTTCGACTTATTGTGGTTATCATTATATGGTTATCTTTATAATCTTAAAATCCAAAAAACGAGCATATTTAAAAAATTAAGTATAAAGTATGGAAACGTTAAAGTACCTTTATCATAACAACAAAATATGTTAAATAACACTTAATCTTGAATCACTAACATAAGAAAAATGAAATATAGAACTGTAATTTGGGGAAAAGGTACTTAATACTTAGCATAATATATATAACGGAATTGGGTACCTTGATTCAAATATTATGATAAAGAAATCATAAACATGCGCAGTGTATACATATATTTGAATAATACATATTTAATTGGACTTGCCACGCCTCCTTCTGACTGTTTGATACATTATAACTTAGTTAGCATAGGTCCCCTTTATGGAGCATTGACAATGCTAGAAGGGAATGCAAATAGTTCGGTTTGTTTGCATTGTCCGAAACTATGGCAAGTTGTGGCATGCAAAATTAGACAACAAAGTGTCGAACTGGGACAATGAGAGAGCTAGAATGGAGAGAGAGAGGGAGACGGAAGTGGGGGCAAGAAAGAAGATAGAATGCAGATAATTGGATAGTCAAATTGATACACATGACATTCCGACAGCGTGCTGCGGCTTTCTACATGTTGCCGGCTAATGGCGTGGAGAGGCTCAGCCAATGGAGAGGCTGTCCATAAATCAAACCACAGACAGACGAATGGACATATTAGCCAGCGTCAAGAAAGGAGCCTGCGGGAAGGGGAGGCAGATAAAAAATAAAACTGATGCTGCAATGCACATGGTGAAATTGTAAGCCAAAAAGCCAAATTGACTGAGTGATTGGCCTCCGGTTTGACAGCGGCATCAGCAGCAACATCTGGGGCCAACACAGGGGAAGAAATACACACACATACCATAGATATGTGTGTGTGAAGCAGACCGGAAGCGGGAAATCCCTAGAACACCCGACCTATGTAATGTCCCATGCAAGCCTTGAATAATGCGACGGTGACATACGGCAGACAAACTGTGCATAGTGGGGAAGTCTTTTATCAATTATCTATTATCTATTATCTATTATCTATTATCTATTATCTATTATCTATTATCTATTATCTATTATCTATTATCTATTATCTATTATCTATTATCTATTATCTATTATCTATTATCTATTATCTATTATCTATTATCTATTATCTATTATCTATTATCTATTATCTATTATCTATTATCTATTATCTATTATCTATTATCTATTATCTATTATCTATTATCTATTATCTATTATCTATTATCTATTATCTATTATCTATTATCTATTATCTATTATCTATTATCTATTATCTATTATCTATTATCTATTATCTATTATCTATTATCTATTATCTATTATCTATTATCTATTATCTATTATCTATTATCTATTATCTATTATCTATTATCTATTATCTATTATCTATTATCTATTATCTATTATCTATTATCTATTATCTATTATCTATTATCTATTATCTATTATCTATTATCTATTATCTATTATCTATTATCTATTATCTATTATCTATTATCTATTATCTATTATCTATTATCTATTATCTATTATCTATTATCTATTATCTATTATCTATTATCTATTATCTATTATCTATTATCTATTATCGACTTTCTTTTATCTAGTAAATCTTAAATCTAACATTTTCCTCAGCTGCTCGCTCAATGTCAAAACTTTAGCCACAACGCTCTGCGCTAGAGGGCGCCACTTAATCTTTTTCACAGCATGCAAAGGCACGAACTCCGCATGCCACATGGCACACGACGCACAAACAAGAGCCGCAACCAAATCCACAACGCCAAATAAATCTCAAGTCTTGGGCGCTAAGTTTCTCCGACCACAACGGGCAGTGAGTCCATCGTGCGGAGCAGGGAGAAGGCGGGGAAGGCGCTGCCAGGAGGCTGAGGGAACCCAGCTGGGTGCGGGCTAATACGCCGCACGCCTTTTTGTGTGCAGTTGTCAGGTGTCAAAGTGTTGCAGTCAATGAGCTTTCTTTCAGCTTCCCCCTTGGCAGCTCACGTTCTTCTTTTTTTCGGGCTCTTGGGCTGCTCAACGATGACGATAAGAACGATGGCATCTTCCGCTCTGAGCAGCAGCAGCACAGCAGCTGTCCTTTATCGCCATTTTCTCAGCTTCTGGTTTTGCCGTTTCCCTTACTTTTTGCGGGGCCAACAATCCATAAACGAACAAATTGCCTGAAAATCAATTTCGTTGGCCGTCGCCGGCTACTTTTGTATCAAGTTTTCTTTCGGCTCGTCTCCTGTCGATTTTCCTGCATTGGCTTTTCTTCTTTGTGTGGCTTTGTTAAGGCGTTTGCCTCTAGTTTTATTTCTATTGGCATCTTGGCATTGGCATAAGTAGCCCGCAGTCCGCAGTCCGCTTTGTGTGTCTACGTCGAAGCTGTTGAAATTTATGCACATGTTTTGTCCCTGTCCCTCTCTCTCTCTCTCTGTCTCATTGTGTTTGTCTGTCTAGCGGTTGCTCTAAATGCGTCTGGCTGGCTGGCCATAAACTACAGTCGAAACTAAATGTCCCGAGTGACGGCAGAGTCAAGAGGTGTCTGGGAATAAGCGTCGTGCGGAGAGGCTTTTTTTTGGGGACTTTGCAACACTGTTGTCAGTGTTAACTTTTTCTTAAATTCTTCCTATAAACTATCTATAAATGCTGCACTTTTTGACTTGTTTAAAGTTGATCTAATCATTTTCTTGCCCCCACACATCACTGGGTTATCTTATTGAATTAGGTCGATCCTGGTGCCTTATTCACATCGCTTGACTGCATCTGCATTAGTTATGACTGAACAATTAGTCGAAGACAATCGCCCGAGTGGCTGCAAGGCGATTCACAGCTGTTTACCGATTAAGCTCTAAATGTCACTTAAATGTCATTCGATTACACCTTCATGTCCATGGATGACTCCAGAGATGGCCACAGGAAGAGCAACAGCAACAGTTGCTCGTGGGGTGCAGGGGGCCAAGGTGAGCAATTATCGGCACTTAAGCGTGGCAAACAGTCGGCCAGCCAGTCGGACCGGAAGCATATATCCAGTGGGGAGGGGGGAGGAGGAGTCAGGCGGCAGGAGATGCCGGCATAATTTAGCTGGCGGGCAGCGGAGCGCAGCTTCATTTCCTGCAGCTCCAAATGCAGCTGAGCGTACATAATTAATTATTTGTGCAACTGCATGTGTGTGCAAGGGAGAGAGAGATAGAGAGGGAGAGAGAGAGCAGCTGGGTGCAGTTGCCTGTGTGTGTTTGTGTTTGGCAATGCGATTTACTTTTACCACACAAACACACTCGGCACACGCAAGCTCTCTCTGTCTCCTGCATACTCCGGCTCTTTCTCCCTCTTCCTCTCCCTCTCCCACTTTCTCTCCCTCTCCCTCTCTTTCATTTGCTCCGTGCTCTTCCTCTTCTGCGGTCAATTAACAAATGTTTGCGGTCAAAATTGCATACAAATTGAATGACTTGGCCCGTCTACTGATTGACTGACTGATTGATTGATCAATCGATTAGTTTCCGTCTGAGTGTGTGCTCGACTGTGCAGGATGTCTGTGTGTGTGTGTGGGGTGTACAAAAAATTAATCACTTTCAAATTAGCTGCTCGTTTGACATTTCAATTCACTGGCAAAGTTCGAAGGTCGTTTATCTTGAACTTAATTAAATAGCTAATGGTAACGGCAGCTGCTTTCTAGTTTCTTTACATGTCCTTAATAATATTTTATACAATTTAATAAGTATTGCACCTGCTAAGTGCAATTCAACTCAAGAAAGAAGTGTTGCACATACATATGAATGCATATACTATAAGAGGTCAGGTCTATTATTTTAAATTTCTAATGAAAAGCAAAGGTCCTTGTAGCAAAAGATCAACCTTCTAAACATTGGAAGGAATAGGAAAATTAATAGGTAAGGGATGGAGATGCAATGGTCATAGATAACGTAAATGGTTATTAAATATGAACAGCAGTTAAAAAGTCTTACAGATAAGATGAAATACATAAGTGAGTAATAGATTTGGCATACATGCATTGTGACAAACTTTTTAAAGATTACACTGTTCTTTTGTTTTATGCAAGATCTACGATTAGGCATTATACAATCGATGATAAGAGACAGAGTTGAGTTCTAAAGTGATTGAGCCAACTACCGAAATGGCCTTGGGCTCATCAAGGACAACTTCCCCGACCTAGAGAAGTTGCATTAATTAGGCATTCATTAACTGATGGCAGCACATACTTTACCAGATACCTTGAGTTCTTCATAAGTGAACACTATCAATATAGACTAAGTAAGTTAGGTAGTACTTCCTTTGATGCATTGAGCTATAACTGTTTAAAAAGAATATACAAATAAAAGTAGAAAACTGAATTTAAAGATCTGTCATTTTACTTAGGCATCTTGTTCTGCAGTTCCTTAAGAGTTGGCGACAATCCTTGACATGACTTGCTGACAAATTCTCGAGTTATTTCTTTCTGTTCTTTGCAAGTTATCCATAAATTGTCGCCCCATATAAAACGGATGGATGCCACTGGGCAATTGTTGTACAAGTTGCAATTAATGCGTCTGTGCCCTCTCTCTTTCTCTCTCTCTTACTCTTCCTCTCGGTCTCTCTCTCACAATTTGTCTGGCTTTGAATTGTGCTTTGCAGTGAGCGTGCACATAAAATTTTGCAGCACATACGTGACCATAATTACAAAACAAGACAAAACTGACCGTAAAGGACACACACAAACACAGACAGCAGACTGGGAAGAAGCATAAAAAAGAACGAGTCGAAACTGAAGTGGCAAATGGCAGCAGTAGTGGGGGGTGGGGGAACCGCAAGAAATGAGGCTGAGAAGGCGCACATAAACAACGAAATGGCGCAATGCAGCAGGGGGGAGGGCAGAGAAAGAGAGAGAGAAGGAGAGTGAGGGATGCATATAAAAATGCAGGCGGTGGCCATATAAAATGAAGGATAACAAGGATTTACATTAATTCAGTGGCGACGTCGTAAAATGCCAAAGACAACTGGCAAACGAAGCCGAAGGAAGCCGCACGACAATGTGGCGCAAAGTGAAAAGTTTTTTAATTGAAAACTAACGCAACACTGCGCCTGCTGTTATCTATGTGTGTGGTGGGGAGGGTGAGGTGGAAGGAGTGAGGGGCGTTTTCTGTGGCATGTATTGTGACCCTGGCAATTAATCAAATGCCTCACACACACACATGCAGATACAAACCACATTCATTTATTAAGCATTCTCAGCTGGCGGGTGAGTCAAAACGACAGCAATCAATCAAAGCTCAGTGGTTTCAGATATTTTTTGTGTTTTTCGGGTTACTCCCCCTTTTGCCTGTATCTTAAATTCTTACAAAACTGGGTAAAATTTTCAATTTAATAAGTGCTGTCGCTGCTCGCTTTACTCGGTCATTTCTGTTGGAGCCGTAAGTCGCATCGATTTTCTATTCTTTTCCCAAAAGATGCTGTCGCCTGGCACTGTACTTCTCCAACTTCATTCCCTGCCCCCTTCTGAATAGAATTTACAACCCCCTGGAGTCGGCTGTCCAACACTCCACTCAAGTGTCACTTGGCATTCAAAGCTTTGGCACGTCCAGTGACTTTTTTCTCGCACTGTGCGTAAAAATCTCTTGCCAGCTGTCTTCCTCTCCCCTCCCCTCTCTCACACAGTCTGTCTCTAAACAAGACGAGACACTTAGAAAGCAGTCGTAATACACTGAAAGAATGGTATAAATCAAAGGAAACTAGGGCAAGTTTGGAGCAGGAGAAAGAATAGAGAATTAAGTATAAGGTATATTTATTCAAGGAGTATATAAGGGAAGGAACTTTCAGGTAGTTAACTAGCATATTAATAAATGAAGGTATTTCATTTTTTATTTTTAGTTCAACTTAAAACTCATTCTCCTTTTCTGCCAGTGCACTGTGTTTGCATGCTTTTAGGCGCAAAATGCCCTCAAGCAAATGGTCTCGTCTGATTTGTTGTTGTTCGCGTGAAAACTTGACAAAAATTGATGTTACAGATTTTACTGTTTACTCGCCTCCATCTCCGTCTCTGCCTTGTCTCGTCTTCTTCCGTTCCGTTTCGTTTCGCTTTGTGTCGTTGCCTTTGGACATCGAATGGTCCAGACGCCTGTTCGATGGCATTGTAATGCTTACAGTTTGTTTAGATCTTGTCGAGTTGATAGAATTTCCCATTTTTATGCTTTACAAATTGTGTGACTGATGGCAAAGTTGAACGACTTATTGTGCCTCGTTTGAATGAAGAGAAACTCAGCGAAGAAATGCAGCAAAGGAGTTGAGCAGAACTAAGGAAAATATCACTAAAGCACCTTCAAATTGTATGAATTATAATTACATATTGTTATATTATATATTGTTATATTATTTATATATTGTTATATGTTATATTAAGTTAATATATAATTTATAACTCTTTCCATTTGTTATTCCCTTTGCCAATGATGCTTACAAGCTGCACAAAATAGAACACATCAATTTGAGGGCCTGATGAACTACGGCAGGTCAGTCTCGTCCCTCAGTAAATTATTGCACAGTTTTTTGGCTATGTTGGTTTGCCTCAAATTTGCTCTATGCACACAGTAAGAGTGTGGGAGAGAGATAGAAAGAGACTGAGCACAGCAATCTCAATTTGCCGGCAACCACTTTAAGAGAAATCCACTTGAATTGCACCTTGTTGGTTCTTCACTTTGCCCATTTTAATTTCATTTTCCTCATTGCATTTTCTTTCTGTGCAAACTTTCAGCTACTCTACGTCCTCATCACACTCTTCCCTCTCTCCTCTTTCCACTGACAAAACACAAACGAGGCAAAAGTTTAATTTTCGTGGTTACTTTGGCTGGAAAACTTGCGGCGTATTTCTTTTGTAAATAGCGCAAAATGGCAACAGGATATTGATGCAGCCTGCAGCCTGCGGCCACATTTGCCACAGCAGCTGCATCCTTTTGCAGCATTGTCTGTCGATTCCCAAACCCTGCCCTGCCCTGCCCAGCTCTTCTAATGTGTCCGTCCTGGGCAACTTTTCATTAAACACACCTTAAGGCGGCGCAAATGGCGCAAACTTTGTCCGGGCGCACAGGACACATGTGTCCTTTCTTCGGGTTGCCTTTCTCTGTAAATTCTGTTGTTGTTTCTCTTTCTTTTTCGTTTTGTCTTGCCCCCCTCCCCTGCCGCTAAAGTAACTCAAAAGAAATTCTTTTCTTTACGTCTAGGTATTCGGTGTCCCTTTTCCCCCTCGTTCACTTGCTATTTGCCTTTGGGTTGCAGTGCAAATAGAAGCGGAAATGAAAATTGTCCGCCTTGCAGCGTCATGCCCAAGTTGCTACTTGAAATAGTAAGTTAAAGTAGTCAGTACCCCCTCATTCCCCTGCTGCCACCTTGCCATGTGTCGCCCCTTTTGTTGCTGTTACATTTCATTTGCGTCACGTCGTTTTCCCTTTGACAGTTCTGCAGCAGGTTGCAGAAGCGTGCAAAAAATTGCTCTAAATAGCTGAGAATGTTATTACATTGCTCGAAGGGGGACAGAGGGAGGGAGAGGGAGGTTTGCACTTCTCTAGACATGCTAGATTTGTATCTGTGTGTCGCAGCCTTTCGCTTTCTCTCTCAATTGGCCCTGAAGAGGGCATTGATGAAAGCGAAGCGAGCTGGCATTGTGAATCCCTTATGGAGTCTATATACGATACTTGTGCGATACATATATCGATATCTATTTCACTCAATCAACACATGTATTCATTCAAAATGACAGCCCTGGGGGAGTGTTAGCATTCACATGCTCAACTACTTAACATAGTTGTTGGGCAGAGGGACTGCAGTAGGGTTTTGATAGTCCAATCAAAGACTGTATGTAAAGGAGCTCATAGAAGGCAGAAATAGAAGAGGTAGGAAACATGAAATAAGGAAGAAATTTCCCTTCAAATAAAATACTTAAGTAAAAATGAAATTTACTCTGCAGACACCTCTCAGTCTGAAAGTCCTTTGCCGATCTGCTAGAAGAAAAGTGTGGAAAACAAATCCATTGTCACATTAAAGTCGAGTTACTGCGCCACAGAAGTTCTTGCTGTTGTCGTTGCTGGCATAACGGGATTTCACGCCATTTGTAATCAATGTCGAAATAATATGGCGGTTTCACTGATTTCCCAAAAGCAGAGCGCCGCCTCTTGGCGGATAGTTTTCCCCGTTTTTCCTTCATTGTTTTCTTTTCTTGCTTGGCATGCAAGCCGTGTGGCAAGTTTCCTCCCAGACTTCGTGTGTGTGTGTCGAGAGGAGCCGCTAAGGATTTGCTGGATCTCAAAAAACTTGGTCCTTGCTGGGATGCTGCAGAATAGAGTCCTGGGAGTTCGCCGTTCGGCATTATCTTTTGGCAATGCCAAACACTTCCGTCGAGCGACAAGAACGATAAATTGTTGCGGAAAAGTGTTAAGCGCGCAAAAGTTCAAGGCGAAGTTTTCGCTCAATGCGAGAGCGCACTTTTATTTAGGGTTCATTATGCTTTCTTATGCTACTTTGCCACACACACAACCACACACACAGGCCTTTGTATTGAGAGTAATGATTACACGCTTACGTTTTGCTTTTCTTCTGTGTGCAAAATTATGCCCAGACCAAAGAAATTGGCCAAACCGAACACTATAAGCCGATTATCAGCAGATTTGCTGCTCCTCTTCTCTTCCCTTTTATCAAGGGAACCAGGACTCTACTCCGACATTGCATGTCATCGGAGTTATTAACGCTAATGCTCTATTAATGGGCCGCTCTTTCTATGCCACACAGGCCGAATTCTTTGGCAGGTAACAGGAACGGAGTATGAAGCAGCCAAACTGGATTTAATTACACCGCGAGGTGAGTCTGCGCTGGCCACGAGGAAGCTTATACTGCCTTGGCTATGCAGTTTGAAGTTGGCTCAGCAGATTGAATACTTTTCCTACAAACTAAAGCAGGCACTTTAAATAGATGCCTCAGTTCTCTCATCAATCATTGGCGGGGTGCATGTGAAATCAGCTCAAGCAGCTGGCTGACAAACAATCGTGTAGATGTTCATCAATCAATCGTCAAGCTGTTATCAATCATGCATAGCTGCAGCTGCCTGTGCCTTGATAATTAATAAATACAATTTATTAAATACAAATTAAAGTTCTTATACCCTCGCAGAGGGGACATATCCGACCCCATAAAGTAAATATCCTTCCTATATACATATATATATATATTTACATATCCATCCTAAGTCAGCCTCATCGGGTGAGTCGATCTAGCTACGTTTGTTTGTCTGTCTGTAGTCTGTCAGTTTTAGAAGTGGAGACAGCACTCAATCAATAAGCCACTATTACTCAACTGATTCTTGTCCCCTTCCCTGCTTAAACAATTCAACTCACTCAGCGCGTTTTATAGTAAATGACATTACGCATACGCCACGTAAGCCATAAAATAAATGCACGTCAGTGAATCGAGTCAAAGCGAGACACGAAACACAATTGAATTGACATTTTGCTAGCACAGCTAAGCTAAAATCACCCCTTAGCATCGCTTCCCTCCCTCCCTCCCTCCACTCCCTCTGCCCCGTCTAAGTGCAACCCTTTTTGTGTGGCAAATCAAAGCAGAGGAGACACAATCAGCACAAATCAAATATGCGAGTAATGTAATCGAGCTGCGAGTAAGTATGGTATATCTTTATGGCGTTTACACTATGCACTTTCACCGGGCTAATCTTGAAGCGACCCTCGCTGTGATTTGCCTGCCCACAGAGCGTATAAATAAATAAAAGCGTCAGTTGAGTCAGTCAGAAGTCGTCCAATAAAACACATTCAAATGCTGCCAGCGGGCAACAGGCAGACACACACACACACAAATAGGGACAGACAGAGAGAGAGGGAGAAGTGGGCGTGGCTAGGGGCAGTAAGGAAAGCGGCAAGGCGTAAAAGCGTTTATTACTATAAATATTAAAATGGGATTATCAAACAGACGTACTTCAGGTTTTTATTACATTCTGCCAGCACTTGAGACCTTCTCGGGAGATTAACTGGAGTGTGGAGGTTGCCCTCTTCCTCCTCATACTCCAGAGCATAAGGAGTGGTAAGCAGACAGTGTAAAGAAGGGGGGGGTTCAGGGGCAGGCAGACGAAGCTGATTCGTTTGCTACGCTAACAGGCGGGTTGCAATTTCTTGTGTTGACTTTGCCGTCACTTTGACTTTTCGGCTGCAGTGGCACGTAATGGCAAAGTTTTTTATTCGCCCCAGAGAGATTTACTTATGAAAAATAAATTTGCGCTCGACTCTGCAGCTGCAGCAGCAGAGGCAGCCACAGCCCGAGCGCCTCGCCTTGTGCGCTGCTGTCTTTGTTGCAATTCCTTTGGCTGCTGCTCTTCAATAGTTGCGCGCTCTCGCTTGTTATTTATGCTCGCGCGCGCGTTAATCTTCAAATGGAGGCACCGCCTCCTCCTCCCTGCCAGTGTTGGGCAACTGCAAATTTATGTGCATGCCGCGGCAACGGCGGCATGAGGTTAAAAATTATGTTGCATACCTCTTGCAGGTAATGGGAAAATTTCTCAGCCAAGCTGTTTGCTTCTCTTTAGCAGCAGCACAAAGTGTGATTAAGGTTTGTACATATTTGCCAAGCAGCAGCAGATGCTGCAAGGATATATAGATAAATTGCAAGGGCACGAAGGAAGAAGCAGATAGTGACAGAGATAGAGAGAGACAGAGAAAGTGACGGAGCTAGAACAGAAGCTGTAGTTATAACAGTGCTTTAATGTTAGACTGCTGCAAATCGAGGATAATCTGCTTGGAGAAAAGAAAAAGAAACCACTGGAAAAGGTGGTCAAATGATGCAGGTCAAACTTGATTCAGATCAAGCTTTATTTATGCCTGATTAATTAAGAGTTTAACTTAAATTAAGTCATTCTGATAAGCTATTTTGCTGTTGATAATGTTGCAACTTGTGATCAGTAAGGCACTTTGCTTTAGCTGTCCATAGAACAAATAAAATTGGATGCAAAGATTGTGAAAGATTGTTTAGTTAAGTGTTAAAACATCAGCAGAATCTTTTATATCTTGCAGTTTGTTTATGAAGATGTTGTTTAATATTATTTTAAAAGCTTAATCGAACATTGAAATAAATATATATAATTTAAATTTTTAAATATGACGACATTTTAAAATGGAGTCTGCGTGCTATAATCTTTTATGCAATGCAATCTAAAACGAGTTAATTTAATACGATTATTAACATCTGTTTAATTAACTAAGATCACACAATAAGTAAGAGTAAGAAGTATAAGTTATAAAGACGTACCTTTATATTATTTTATTGACGAAAATGTATGCGTTGACAAGGTTTTGAGAATGGTGGCGGCTTAGTCTTCTTCTCGTTCTTTTGCTAGGACTGGCAGTTCTAGCTAGGCTATTGGGTTGAAATACCAATCTTCTGTTGTACTTCTTAGCTATCTCCAGTATTCTATCTTCAATTCTAGACCCATCGAGTTTGCGTTTCAGGTTGCCATGTACCAAAGAGAAGGTATGATCTTCCTCTTAGATAGGGACAATAAACCTAAGCAGAGCTCGCACTGTAGTCAAGTTAAACTCAATTACAAAACTCTTTCGGTACTCACAACATTTAGTGTTAAGCTGAATTTAAGTTAATGTTATTTTATTATGTTTATGCGGCCTGCAATTCCCATAGCAATTAGAACAAACGCCCCTCAATGCCCTCACCTTAATCAAATGTCACTTTATTGCCTCGACACGAGCGACACCAACAATAAAGTCGAAGCAGCCTCCGCACATTTGGACAACTCAATTTAAAATTGCGCCACGTGACACTCGGAGCTCGAAGGCAGAACAAAGGCTGCTAACATATGCAGTTCGCTAAGGACACACACGCAAGCCACGTGTGTGCACACACAGACACATGTAGTAACAAATTGACCTTGACTAAATAATTGAGATAAAGGAAAAATAACAAATTTACTTAACCGCAAGAGGCGAAGGCACAGGTAAGGAGATAGAGAGAGTGCGAGAGAATGATGGGAATAGGAGACAGGGAGAAAGAATAGACAGAGTCAGCCAGGGGCAACAAAGAGCTGTTGACCAGTGTTAGATAACAGATAAAAGCAACACGCGCACACACACGGGGAAAAAGAAGAGCCAGAGAAAAGCAAAAGAAAAGTTTTTAATTTTAACACATGCGAAAAGTTTCGGGACATGAAAGCGTCGAGCGTTAAGCGTTAAGCGTTGGCGACGACGACATACGAAATAAGAGGAATAAGTTATTTTCGTTGGGGAATTAAGGCAATTTGTAGCATACTTTTTGGGGCTGGGCTGCCCACAATGCTGGTGATGCAAGCGGCAACAATGGGAGCAGCAACGCTGGCAGCAGCTTTATCATACCAACAACCAGAACGGACATCACAAATTAATTTCACGTACGCATACACACACACACACACACACACACAGAGTCGCAGGCGAACAATAGTGTTGCATACTTTTAGGCAGCAAGTTGAAAATACATTCAAGTTGCAAGAGCCGCCAAGCAGGCGAGCTGTACAACGCATTGCCATATCCTGTAGTCAAGTGTAATTAAATGCAACTTAATGGTAGAGTGTAATTGCAGTTAAATTCATAAAGGTTTATTATGGTGAGTTAATTCATTTTGCTAAATAAAATAAATATAAAATAATAAATGCTCCAATAAAATAAATGTATATAAATATGTCAATATAAATACTCCTCAATATAATTATGCCTTTGCATACAGGGCATAACCTCGTCGTGCAGTTTTTAGTGTTGCCTGTTCTGTTTTTGTGCCTGAGCTTAGCATTTTGGTGGAACATTTGGTCTGTGCGGGTTTTTGGCTGTGCCGCAAACAATGTGACTGCCAAAGTGTGTGGAATGTGTGTGAGAGTTCCCTTGTGTGTGTGCACGGCGTGTGTCGTGCAGCTGCCTCATTTTGCTGTTCGTTTTAATTTAAAGCATACTTTCGGGCGCACCTCATCCTCAGCATTGTTCCGCACCGCACCTTGTGCCCTCTTTTTCTCTCTCCCACTCTCTCGCATATCGTGTGCTCGCTGCATTTTCAATTTCATTCTCATATTAAATGCAGGCACTCTAATTTAGTTTACATTCGCCTCGAGCGCTTTCGGGCTTCGTGTTCGGCGAACATTTAAATTTAATCATTTTCTTGTGTAAAAATCATTTTAATTGTTGTTCAACACATTAAAAATTTTGTTTCGAAATGTTGTCGTTGTTGCCCCTCTCCCTGTTGTTGCTGTTGTAGCTGTTGTTGTCCTCCTAATGCTGTTGCACTTTACATTGTTCGATTGCATCGTAACGAGCCGTAATTATTTCCCTCGCATTTTGCTGGTTTCTTTTTTTAAGGATTGATCGAAACATTGTGATAAGAGTTGATGATTAATGTGCCAAAAAGATTTGTGCTTGATTTGAGGGCAGGTGCTATGGGGATACCTACATATGTACATGCACCTATACTATAAACAGATCGATTCACATTATGTGAAAATGGAATGGAGCAGTGAGAATTCATGACGAATACTTTGAACTGGAGTAAACTGTTGCTGAAAATTTATAGATTAAACTGCTTGTGAAACTTAACTCAAAGTCAGCAATAAATAGGTAAAAGTATTGTACCTATGATATTTATTTGTAGCTACATATGGCAAGGTCAAACTTTGGTAGCATTACTTGGCTGTAAACTAGCTAAGCAATTGTAAGGAAACTCTTTTATATGCCACAAATAATCGATGTGCTTAGCACGAATTGGGCGCGCTTTTGTTGCTGCAATTGTCAGGGGGGAGGACTCGGTTGGGTACGGCAAGTGACAGGAAGGGGAAACCAAAAAAAAGAGGCGCAAATGTGCAGCCAAAACGGACGCTGCTGTACACAGGATATGACTGTGAGCCACTTCCGCAACATACACACAAACACACATATATACTTACAGAGCTAGTCTATACATACATGCACTCCAACATGTCCGTCAGCCACGCCCATCATGCTTGCTGCGCAGAGTATTGACTGTCTGCCGCCTGCAATTCAAGGCGATTTGAGTGGCCTTTAAAATGAATTCAAATGAGGGAAGGTATTGAATAAGTTCAAGCAATAAGGAACAACGTATTAAAAAAACAAATAAATATCAAAATAAATAAAGTGGCATAAAAAATAGGAACTTAAGTGATAATAATAATTATGGTGATAATAATCATCCACTGATCTGGTGGAACAAGAGATTTAATGGTATATTACTTATATAACATGTATATAAAATAGTGTACCCTGGCTGACAGGAGTTGACATTCTCAATGATAATGGCAGGTGTCTCATATAAAATGCTAAAGAGAAATTAAAAAGAGTCGTCACATTCCGAATTAAGTCTAAAGTTATTACCGATAAGTTGAACTGTAATAATAAACATTTTATATTGCAAATAAAAATAACTTCAAATATAATTTATTAACAATAGAATAATAGTAAACTAGCTGAATAAAAACGTTACATGAATGATGTAAATGCATATATTTTGGTGACATCAGAAATTGAACAACCCATTGAAATTTGGAACATCCTTATTCCTTTTTCAAATCATATCGCAGGGAGTTACATTTCTTCTTCGTGTTCTTCTCATTGCGCTTTCAAATTGACGTTGTGTCTTCCTCCTTTTTTTAATTTCCAATTGTTTTGTGCTGCTCTGCAATTGTAAATATGTAGTCAGCTTATTGCAAATCCCAAAGGTGGTTCTTTGCCATTATTTGCCAGTGTAGTTTCTACTTCGAAAGTGGATTGCACTGGCTGCCACGAGCACTTCCGGTTCCTGCTGCTTTTGTGCCAATTGTGCAAAGTTTCTTTTTTATTGCTTTTGAATGCTATCTAATTTGGCGCGCACATGCGAAAATTTGACTGGCAACGCCTAGCAGAACTAACAGAACTAACGGAACGCCCATCGACAACGCCCCCTGCCCCTCCTCCCCCTACCACACACACACACACCTACACACACTTCCTGACCCCGCAGAACTTGAAGCTTACGAAATCGATTCGTTGTATTTTGGCCCATGGCATTTAGTTAACTCGCCTTTGTAGGCGTGGCAAGAGGGAGTGGATAGGGCCAGGTGGCAGGGAGGGGGAGCAAACTTTTTCGACTGATTTCAATGCACGCGTGTCTGAGCTTAGCAGCTGCTTTTACCATGTGGGCGCTAATGTGGGCGTGTACATTGCCAATTTGGCAATTTAATCAGCTTAGCAAGGCGCAACGCAATGTATGCTACTGTATAAGTTAGTGCGAGAGAGATGGGGAGAATGAGAAAGGGAGAGAAAGAGAAAAAAGCAGAGGCATAAACGGAGGCAGAGGCTGAGTTTGAGTTCTGTCTTTAAACCTTGATAAACAATTGTCCGGTTTAGTTCTACTGCCACACACACATATATGTATGTGTGTAGGTCTATTTATTTGTATTGTTTGTGTATGGAGGGCGTGGCAGCGCCAACAGCTGACGAAACTTTCATTTGGTCAAGCATAAAGATTTTCAATTATTTCTTTCTAAATGTCGCCTTGTTTACACAAGTCTTCTTCCTCTTCTTCCTTTCCTTTACTGCTTGTTTTTCTTTTCTATTTTGGCATTTCTCTCTTTTGACAGTGGCAATGCACAAAGGAGATTCGCACAAAGCGCAAACTGTACAGTGGCGCCGACTTGGCAGCAAGTGAAAATGCGCGACATGATTGATGCTGAACTTATTCCAGTTCCAGCCTTAAACATATAGTACTCTAGTATAGTATACATAGTACTATACATACAGTATATATACATAGTAGCATAAATTTAGTATACAGTTCAATATATTGACCATAAAGAACTAGTTCGATTTGCAGCTCAACTGAGGCGCAATCAAAACGCGCCCATTGAAAGCAAATCTCACAATGCCTCTCAAAATGGCTGCTTTCAACTGAAACTTGTACACTTATCTGGGCTGTGCCTGTATGTGTGTGTGTATATGTGTCTGTGTGTGTGAGTCGGTGACTATGTGTGCGTGCGCGTGTCAACGTCAAACACTTCTTGTTAGCAAGTGTTATGTCCTGTTCTCGCTGCTTTTCAATTTTGTTTTGTTTTCTGCTGCGATAGCATTTTCGTTAGCAGTTTTTTTGTGTCTGCTGTCGATTTTAGCGTAATTTCCAAAGCAATTTTACCGCCCCCACTCATTGTCTGTGTGTGTGTGGGTGTATCTGTTTATGTTCCAGTTGAAGCGCGTTAAAGTGTGCTCGAACACCGAACTCTAAGTTGCCCAACTTAAGTCTCAGCCACACCCCCTCTTTCCTCACCCCCTCCCGCTCTTCCAGTCAAGCAGCAGCGCGTGGACATCGCGTCCTTTATGGTTATTGTCCTTGGCGAACGCAGCAGCAGCCGCCGACGCAGCTTCTTGCTTGCTGCTCTGCTTCGCTCTAATAGTCGCAATTGTAGCCAAGTGGCGGGGCGTGGCATGACCCCAACCCCCCTCCTTGCCATGCTGCATTGCCTGCTGAGATTGTTAGCCAGGCCGCTTAGCGGTCAATTGTTCTAGCCTTTTAGCCATAAAAGCACAGCCATTGCAAGAGGCAAGAAAAGTGGCTAAAGTGTAATTGAAAGGTGCAGAGTGAGAGGAGGGAGGGAGGTGTGTCCTTGTGTCTTAAACGATTATCGATTGTTGAAATATAAAAATGTGGCAGTCTTTGCCTCTTTATAAATACAATTCTTATCACGATTATTAATTTATTGATTATCATTTCAATCTTGTCGTAATTAATTTATTATGTTTTTTATTTTTGATTATTCGTTTTATTTATTTAGCATACTGTGAACGCTGGACAAGTTGTACAATCGTTATATGATCAATTGATCAACGTTTGCTGGTATTTAACCTGTTATGGAAATAGTTTCTCTCTTTTCAGCTGTGACTTATCACTATATTAATTGCTCTGCTGTCTCTCTCACTCTCTCTCTCTCTCTCCCCCTCTCACTTTGGTTCTTCTTACAAGTTTACCCACAGAACTTTCATTCGATTGAAGTGCGCCTCTGGGACACACATGCAGCCCACAAATGTTCATTCACAATTGAATATTAATAGACCATAAACACACACACATTCACGCACACACACACACACCCACACTTCGCCTACGCCTACGCATCTAACCAAAGCAGCCGCATCATTTATGGCCCGCTCTAAACTATTTCATTTAGACGCCACTAAAGTCAAACTTTTACCTCAACATTGTCATCCCACAGTCTTTTATAGACCCCTTTCCCCCTCACCCCTGCGGCTGCTGTGCAAATCATTAACATTTTCCTTACTCGCATTGCGCATACGCCGCGTGTGACAGGCGGCAACATTGTGAACATGTTGTCGAAAGTGACTGCCTTCCTTTGCCACAGAACCGCTTAACCAAAGGCACACACAGACACACAGACTCGCGCACGCACACACACGTGAATAAACATCAAATGTGCTGTGTAAATGTCACAAGCAATAAAAATCTGCAGGCGATGACAGCCGACGCGAATTGAAACTGAAACTGAAGCCAAAACCGAAACTGAATCAGTGACTTGACGAGCAGCGTTAGCAGCTTGTTGTTCCTTTAATACTCTTGCAGAGGGTAACTTAATTTTAGGCAGCAGCTTGTAATGCAGCTTAGGAGACATCTCCGAGTCTATAAAGTATCCTGATGATGTCTATAAAGTGTATATTCTAGAACGGGATGAACAGAGGAATCTGTCTGTCTAGTCTCTCAGTTTTAAAGGTATTCTGATAAAACTTGGTATACATACTTTAATACTTTGTATACTTTAAATATATCGGAACAAGCCAGATCGGACTGATATATCGTATAGCTGCCATACAAACTATCGGCTGTTTTTTGTTATTTGTCAAGATATTGCAATCAAATTTATTATATAGGACTTATTCTACATATATAATATGCATATTAAATTTCAACAAAATTGGACTACTATAACATATAGCTGTCATAGGAACTATCGGCAGAAATAAAGGTTTTTGTATTAAGATTAGTCTTCATTTAAAAAATTACTCAACTTATCAGTGCCAACTTATGTGTGACTTAATATTAAATATATGCAATCTCTATTAATTCTGCAACATTATATATAACTAGTATTGGAACAATCGGAGCAGCTAAGTGTATAGAACCTTTGACATACCAAAGTCAGTCTTTCTTTCTTGTTTTTTGTTGTTGTTATTGCTGCTGTTGTCAGTCACCTTTGGCAGCACATGGCATTTCTCTCTACATCCCCCCCACGTCCTGTTCGTGGCCGCCATTTGCAATTGTCGCAGTTCGCATCTAATTGCGAAAATTTTACGGAAAACTGTCAAATTTTGCAGCAATTGCCAAACCGCAGCGCGCTGTTCTCGGTCTGGCGCTGGTCTGGGTAGCTGCCTCTCCCTCCCTCTTCCACCCTCTTCCTTCCTTTGCCTTCCCTCCTGCTCTCTTGATGCCTCTTTGAGCGCTAACTTTATTACGCGTGGGGTTTTCGCAAAATACGAGAGCCTTTTACTTTAAGCTGGAGCTGGCTTCTCTTTCGGTTTACGTTTAGTTTGTCAATGAGTCAATGCGTCAATGCGTCAGTTCGTCAGCCCTCAGTCACGCTGCCATTTTGTAGTAGTGCTTTTACTGCCGCCTTTTAATGGCGGCGTGGTTTAATGGCGCCTAGTACTCTCTGCTTCTCTCAGCTCAGCTCAGCTCGGTTAGGTTTGGTTCAGTTGGGTTCGATTTGCAGTGCAAATGAAAATAGTTTTCGCTTTGATTTATGTTGCTCACTTTTATGGCTGTTGCTGTTTAGGTTTATAGCGGGTTTAAACACGTTTTATAGCACAATACGTGAAAGGTTTTTTGAGATTTCTTTTCGTGGCGAAGGTGCAAACTAAAGCAGAGAGAAGGAAGAAAGCAGCAGTCTGATTAGGTTTAATCGATATACTTTAACTGATTACTTGCTTCACCTTGCACAGCACATTGCCAAGTCAGACAAATCAGATTTCAACTTAAAGTTCTTAGCGCATTCTCCTGCTGCAGTTGGAGTCTTAAAAATTTAATGCAAATGTCTCACTTCGGTGTCGAGCAAAAGGAGCAAAAGGATTTGCATTCAGCTAAGCTCTGGAGACAGCAGACCAGGCGAGGGGGGGGCGGCTCAGGAAACTGTTGCCGTGGCATCGAGGCTTGGCTTTGCCTTTTGGGCTCTGGGCGCGTGTCTTGTCGTGTCGTCTAAAACGGAAATGGCAGCCATTACGCAGCAAGGACGAAACTTTGACGTCAGCTGCCGTTGCTGCTCCTGCTTGGCTTACATTTCATCAACGCTAATGATAAGAAAACAATTCGACGAGCAAAGGGGGTAGCAAAGGGGGGGCAGGCAAGAAGTCAAATGGCAGCACAAGGCAAAGCCGAGCCAAGTCGGGAATGTCCCTGGCTGCTTAGCGCGCATAAATATTGTAATAAGCATGAAAATTACAATTTCCACCGTCTGGACGCGTCTGCACTGTGTTGCAATGTCGCTTGCTGCTTGCCACTTGCCACTTGGCATTGAAGCATTTTGTAATTTACATTTAATTAGGGGATTTTGTGCAGCAAAAATTGCAGCGCGCCAAAGGAAGTCGCGCCTTGCTTGCTTGCCCCTCGGTCCCTCTCCCACAATATTCCTCAGTGCCTTAGTCCCTCTGTCTGCCTGCCTGTCTCTCTGTCTGGTTCACTCTTTGTTGAAGGTGTTTTGTATTTGCATAGGGCAAGGGATATGCCACAGGATTTTCCGCACAGTCTTGTGCCACGTGTCGTATGAGTAACATTTAATTAAGTGACTTTTGTATTGCGACTTCTTCTTTTTTCTCTGCTGCCTGCTGCGGTTGCTTTGCCTTAGCTCGAGTGCCGTCTGGTTATGACTGCAAACAGGAAATTAAGCACTAAGCCAGCGCTGCCAGTAGAAAGCAGAAGAGACTTGAGCTCACCTCAAAAGGCTTGCAACTGCAACATGACCTGCCATATTTGTTGCACACACGCAGCTTAACTGAATTTATTGCAGCAAATGGAAATGGAATTAGAAGCGGAGCGGGGTTTAGCTTAATGAAATTACTTACAAGCAGAGCCAAGGGCATAATTGAAAGATTGCCCCAACAGCGCCTCACTAGATAAGCAAACAGCTAAGCAGTCGCTTTGTGATTGTGCAGCCTGCATGGCTGCCTTATCACTGCCTCGCACATATGCACACTAACGACGCCTCATAAACTGATTGCATCGGTTTATTTACTTCGGGCCTTCATCGAAACGGGTCAGCTGACGCTGCAGAACCTTGCCTGGATTCTATTTTTAGCCGCTCGAGTCGCCTCCGCGCTGCAGATTTACCTGCAGCATGTGCGTTCGGTTCGTTCGCAAGCCCGAATGCAGCTTGCAGCCGAAGCGTGCCTCGTGCTGGCCGCACACACACAATGCTGGCACAAAAAAGGCGCGCAACAGAGCGAGACAGAGCGAGCGAGAGAGAGACACTGCGAGAGATGAAAATGAGGTGGAGGGAGACAACGCTCAGGGATCAGGTATTCATTCAGTGCCAACAGCTCGTTAACTACGCACGCAAATAATTCGAAACGGCAGTTCGAGTTTTTAAGCTGGTGAAAAAAAACATAAATCATACATAAAATTAAGTGTAAATGTACAATAAACAAATAAACATTTCTACTTGCAATTAGTGCCACGCTGCGTATACGCAATGCCAAAAATGTGAACTATCTGTGTGTGTTTGTGCAGTCTGTTGCCACTCTTATTTGGCATTGCTGGCCACCAACATTATTAGGCCTTGGGCATTTTGGCCATCGAAATGCCGCAAATACCCAAAGTGACACGCAAAAATATGTGCCCAAGGGCAAAGACTAAACGCATTGTTCTTTCTGTCTTACTTCCTCTCTCTCAGTTCTGTCTCTCTCTCTCTTTCTCTCTCTCTGTCTGTCAAACGCACGCGCAATTGAACAGGTGGTTGTGCTGGCTGAGGGGGGCTGACTAACAATAACACAAGCGCCAGAAAATTGACATTATTAAAGGCAGCCAAAAGTATCTGAAGGATGCGCTGCTTTAAAAACAGATTCCCCAGCTGCACAAAGTGCCTCAAATATGCCTAACAGTTGCTTAGCTATGTCTTTGTGCTGTGTGGCTGTGTGGGTAGGAGTATGTGTGTGTGTGTTGTCTGTGTAAAGCATCTTGTATGTTCGTAAAACACGAGAACATTGTTGATAAAATTTCCCATGTTCTGCATGCTTGTGTGCGTGTGTGTGTGTTTGCATGCCATGCAAAGTGGGCGTCGTGTTGAAGGCGTGGCTGGCAACCGTGTGCACCTGAAATTCGCCTTAAATTATACTTTAAAAGACACGCAAATTCAGGTTAAAACTTTTTTGGCAATGCCAAACACACACAGACATACACACACACGCAGTTACACATACATTTAGATTATTTGTATAAGAAATTTAAGGTTGGATTCTTAAGCATTATTTACACTCAATTCACCTGCTGCTGCTCCTTCTGACTAAACAAGAAATTCCCTTTCATTTTTCTCTCTTTGCAGCGTCGCTTGGCCACGTCTTTTTTTTCTGGGCAACTCACTTGCAACATTTCTGCGGCCAATTCACATTTTCAATTTACTAAAGAAGGTAAGATATTATTTTCCAGTCAATTTTACCAATCGAAGAAGGGGAGGGGGGTTTGATTGCTGTTGGTGGTTTTTCAGGAAGAACTTTCAATGTTTTATGTGTATTTAATTTGTCATGAAATCGGAATGTTATTGATGTGGATTCTCGGGCGCGGGATGGGTAAGAGGTACTCTGAGATTCTGTCATGTTTCAGCTGTCACTTTATCGATATCATACTTATATCTAAGAGTTCTTTAAATCTCTATTCTCATGCAGCTCATCAGACATAGAAAAAGTTCCCTTTAGATTTATCATCAATTGCTGTGCTCGTAATCTAAGTTATTTCAATATTTTTTTTTTTACAATATATACCACTTTTTTGGCATGGCCTGTGCTTGCATATGTGTTATTCAGCACCTTGTCCAACTGTAAATCTTGAATTATTTTATAAATAAAGAAAAACACCATAAATGAATTTTATTTATTTAACTAAAAATATAAGAAAAAAAAAAAAAATTTAAATTTTCAGATTAATTAATGACACAAAAATTATGCGAAATGCAGAAAACTTTACTGTACACACACACTCAAAATTGCAATTAACACAATGAATTCTGTCAGTGTTTTCTCGATGTGAACATAACCTCAAATTCTTGTGAATGATTGTGACAAATCGTGTTTTGCTGTCAATACAATTGCCACAGAAACCAACGATAATAACCCAATTTGTTGTTTCCATTTTGTTTTTTGCATTTACAGCACATCTAGCTTAGTAAGTAGCCAGAAAGATAATCCCTAGCAAACTGCACTCTAAACATTTTTGCCCAATTTACCTCTTTAAGTCTAACAACACTTAGGATAATGTTTAGGGATCGCCTCATGGAGTTGTGTGCCGTCCAAGCCAACTACAATGGCAACGACGAGGAGGAGGACGATGAGGAGGCGGAGGCCGAAGAGTTGCTCAATTTGGTGCACTTCCACATGGATATGGATATGAAGGCATTCTTCGCCTTGGTGGAAGATATACTGGACATGCTGAATAAAATGGAAGTGAACATCGCTGAGGTGAAGAAGATGCACTCGAACATCTTGTCAACCATATTGCGCAATTCGAATGCCAAAGATCACTTGAACTATTTGATGGGCGATATACAGAGAAGTGTGAATAATATCAACGAGAAGATTCGACTTATCGAATTGGCCATCGATCGTGATGAGAAGCAGCAGAAGACATCGGCACTTTTGCGAATGCGCAAGATGCAGTACGCTACACTATCGTATAAGTTCGTCGAGCTGATGGCCGATTATAATCGCATACAGATGGAGTATCGTGAGTGCTGCAAGGCGCGCATTCAGCGTCAATTGGAGATCACAGGAAGATCGATTTCACGAGAGCAGTTGGAGAACATGCTGGAGCAGGGCAACCCGTTGATCTTTACACAGGGCATTATCACCGACTCGCAGCAGACAAAACAGACCATAGCCGACATCGAGGAGAGACATGCCGATATAATGAAACTGGAGACATCCATTGGCAACCTGCATGGCATGTTCAGCGAGATGACTATGTTACTGCATTCACAGGGCGACATGATCGACTGCATTGAGTACAATGTGAAGAATGCCAAGGATTTCGTACAATTGGCCATCGAGGAGACCAAGCGGGCCAAGAAGTATCGCAAGAAAAGCCCTCGTAAGAAGCTTTCGCTTCTGATTGGCTTGATTCTACTGCTTATTTTACTGTTCGGCTTGTATTTCATTTAATCGAATACAGAGAGAACTTATCGATTTCAATATATCGAACTACTTCGAGCAATCTGTGTGCCAATGAAAGTTTCTACTTTGCGACAAATAAATATAAAATACACTTATTTAATGATATATATATTTTTCAAAACATATTCAAATATTCCAATTAACATCAATTACTAGAAACAAATACATATGTATAATATATATTTTGAATTTCCCTGCAAGTAATTATCAAATCTAGTCAATTTTTAGATAATTCACTTTAGAAAGAAAGTTTATTTTTGAAAATTTTATAATGCATGGCTTAGAGCACAATTCCTGCATATTTAGATATAAAAAACACTTGTTTTTTTAGAAGTATGTCCCTTAATTATTTCTTTTATTTCTTCTTCTTTTTTTGCTTCTTAAAAATATACCAAAGAACTTCCTTAGACTTGAGCTGAAATACACATTTGACTTCACGAATTTATCAGTAGATTACTTTACATAATATTGCAAATATATATGTGCTGAACTATATAGAGAAAGAAATAATATATATATATAATATATACACATTGAGCAAAGAAATGTGCATAAAGAGGGCTAAGCCGAATATTTTGAAAGATAAAAACTCTAAAAACTGAGTGAAAATGTTTATAAAATCTTGTAGTAAAGCCAAAGAGTTGTAAGTGTCGTTTCAAAGAGTTTCCAATATACAAATATATATATATAATCTAAACCGAACCTAGACATATTTACATGCACATATACAAAATTAATGATACTGGAAAGAGCAGAAGAGAACATCCTAATGAAAGACAGTTGGAAAAACTTTGTTTCAAAAAGAAAATATTGCTGAAGTTTGCTATTCAAATATATATATATATATATATATCTTTACAGGTATTCGAGAATTTTCTAAATATATATACGACTACAACTGTATATACACACGATTTAATTTTTGGAAATATTTACGCAGTTTTCGAAATCGTAAATAAGCCGATTTTACCTTTTATCATTTACCTAAACTAAGCTAAAATTCCATTTAGTTTTTATCAAAAACTTGTTAAAGAAAACTTTCTAAAGTTGCCCATAGACACATCTCTCACATCGTACACAAATTAACTGAAGAAGGTGAAATAAAATATAAAGTATCAAAAAAATATATCGTTTAACTCTAAACCTAACTTATTCCAGCAAATTACAATAGATTTTATCTAATGCTACTAATAACTATGTAGTACATGCAGTGGTTATTATGAAACTTTTTCCATTTGCTAAAAGTTTTTCGCATGCAAATGTGAGAGATAGAAAGAAGAGAGAGGGAAAGAGAGAGAGAAGGAAAGAGAGAGTGAGTGAAAGGGAGAGCAAGCGTAGCCAGCGATCAAAATGTGAAAAAGTGAAGCAATTTCGGAAAACACGTCCAGTTATTATGGCAGGAGTTACCTCAGAGTAAGGGGGGCGTGGCATGCTGGCTGTATGCGCAGCTGCCTGGGATCAGCTACTCAAGAAACTAACATGCGAAAGCCAAACTAGAGTTGGGAGTTTTTTGCAAAAGGTTTTTTGGGGGGGGGGCGACAAATGTTGGCAAGTCGTGAGTCCTTGCAGACGGTAGCAAAACTTGCAGGAGCAGCATTTGAATTTGAAATTGAAAACAAGTTTATAACGTGAATTGGCAAATATAGCGCTCAATGGGACAAGTAGCTGGAGAAAGGGGGAGTGAGAGAGAGTGGGAGGGGAGACACGGAGAAAGCGCTGCTCGCTGAAGGGAAAAGCGATTTTCCTGCTGCCATGCACGGATGACATTGTCAAGCAAACACACACACACACATGCACACACACACACACACACACACACACACATTGGCACACTAAGCTGTTCCATATTGACGCACTTGCTACTCAAGTATCAACTCTTAAAAGGACTTTGGACTCTGGTCTGCACTCGCCACCCAACTGAATCCAGCTTGCCATCTCTCTTGCTCATCCCGCTCCCCTTCCCCCTCCCCCCCCTCTCTTCCGCTCTTTGCCTCCCTCTCTGTCTCGGCTTGGACTTGAACGACTTTCGGACGCTGCAGGCGTTGCCCGCCTTTTGTTGTTGCAAACGAGCTGCGCTGGTAACTGTGTCGTCTTTCAAGCTCAAACGCACACACACACATACTCACGCATACACACGCACTGGCACACACACATAACTTTCATTTGCGTAAGTCGTTTTCAACGTCAACGCCGTGGGGCAAATTGTTTGCTCGCCTCGTTTTCCATTCAAATTGCTTTCTTTTTGCCTTCACAAATACAAATATAAATGCAGCACACACATATGTAATGTGTGTGTGTCTGTGTGGGTGTATGCATTGCTGATTTATGTACATTACAGCACTTGCAGTTGCTGCTGTTGTTGTTCTCGTGCCCGTGCCCGGCGCATTGTGCTCCATTTACCTAGAGAAATGCAAATGTTGTCGACGCTGCAGCTGCAGCTGCTTTTAACTTGTGGCAAATGCGGGTCAAGTTTCTTTGAAAGAGAGCATGAAATAGAGGGAGGGGGAGAGGGGCAGTTGACGGTCGAAGGTAACAAAGAGAAAATGGATTTTACTTTGGCAAAATTTCGAACAATTCAAAGTGAAATACTTTATGGAAAAACTTGACAATTTGAGAGCATAAAGGAAACTTAACTGAAACCTGAATAGAAACGTAGTGCAGTCAATACTCTGTTCGTCAGGGGGAGTGACCTTGTGAAAGGCGTGTCTGTTACGGGAGCTTTCATTGTATTTAATTTATCAAGAATTTCTTATCGAAAACAATTTCAGCAAATGCCTAAGCGATTCTTAGAAAACAGCTAAACAGCAGTTATAAATCTCGCCATTTTCACGGGTATAAATAGGCAATGGCCTGGCAAAAGCAGTCAGTATACAGCGGACTTCAATTCGCCAACGACAACATGCATGCAATTTACCAGCTTACCTGCCTTGCTGCAATCTGTGGTGCTGTGGTGCTGGTCAACGGCGATGTAACCACTGCCAAGCCAGGTGACTTGGTGCAATGGGCCACGGGCAATGGCGGCAAGGGGGAGGCGGTCCTCAGCCGCACTCCCGGCTATGGCAAACGGCAGATGGCTAAGATCACCACGACAACTGTAGGCACACCAGCAATAGTAACAGCAACACAAATGGCAGCAGCAGCAGCAACCGCAGTAGCACCAGCCGTAGTTCCAGCAATATCGGCAATAGCAGCAGCAGCAGCATCAGCAGTATCGGCAATAGCACCAAAATCAGCACATCCAAAAGCGGCAACAGCACCACTAACAGCAACTGAAGCCACTCCAGCCGCCGCTACTGATGCAGCCTTGCCAGCAGCACCAACTACGGACAGTCAGGAGCCCAAGGAAGCCAAGGAAACCAAGGATGGCAAGGACGCAAAGGAAGACAACGATGCCAAAGATGACAAGGATGCCAAGAACGACAAGGATGCTAAGCTTAAGACCGCTGCAAGGCCATCAAGAGCTGGCAAGGGCTCAAGGAAACACAAGATCTAAGGCAGCAAAACAACCTGTTCAACATGTAGAGAACTATTGATCATATGAAACATTTATTGTGCCAAAAATTATTAAATTAGTATGGAATTCATAACTTCAGAGGGTGTTGGGGTTCTCACTCGATTCTCATCTATCAACTCCATGAAACTCGCAGCAATGACGTCACGTCTGCCTTTAGCCTGGATGAATCGACGGCTTGACATGGTGACAAGCATTGTCGCCAGCCTGTTGTCTACCTGCGCTAGTCGTTGTTACTAAAAATTTAACAAAACCAATTATTTGATTTTAAAATTCCATTAAAAGATAAAAGATCGAGAAACGAGTAGCGAATAGCAACTGAGAAGCTAGACGGAGCATACGACAAGGACAATTCGGACGTGCCGCCTGTTGACACACCTCCCCCTCACAGGCAAGACAGTGTCGAGGCCGAGCTCAGTGTCAAGGAGCAACTGGCGCCGTTGTCTTGAGCAAGATAAGCAGCAAAGCAAAAAACAGCGAGCAGTGCGAAAGGGTTTAACACGTGCCGCAGAAGCCATAAATAAAACTGGCACTAGGTGGAAAAAAGGATGCAGACGAGAGGCGGGAAAGCAAGGCTGGCCAGGCACGATGACAGCGCCCAAGCATTGAGACAGTAACAGCGACAGGCGGACAGCTGAACAGGCGGACAGCTGGACAGGCGGACAGCACGATACTCTGATAATGCTGACAGGCAATTGTGGCCCCGTTGGCAGCAGAGCAGCGCTGGTTAGTCAGCGTGTAGATTATTCTGGGCTTATTAGAGGTGTCAACGGGGTTAACGGTAATTCTGAGAGTGTTATATGGTACTATATAATATATATATATATATTCTGCTGTGTGTGGCACGCAGGGAGTATCAAATTGTTATCATATTGTAGCCTCAGCTAATTATTCAAATGAGTTGCCCTCTCTGTGCGTATCTATCGGTGTCATCTCTTAGTGAGTGTTGGAGAATGCAACTATTTAGTAATGTTTTTATTCAATTGCGTTTTATAGAGAATACATTTTGTTGAGTATGCTTTGCTTTAAAGTAGAATTACATGTGAAATTACACTGAAATTAAACTCTGTTTACAAATTGTATTTTATTTGTAATCAGATTGTATTTTATTTGTAATCAGATTGTATTTTATTTGTAATCCGAGTTTTGTCAACACTAGAAAAATGTGTTGCTTACTCATCTGCTTTCAGGTTACTGCACTCTCAGTTCTATTACCTGATATATACATCAACTAACTATTGTAACTGACCTGTTTGCACTGACTAAGCGAGCTTTGCACTTCAGTTGTCACATGACAAATGCCTGCATCGTTCCCTCTCTGTCTCTCTCTGCTTCTGTCTCTGCGTCGTGCCCTCTCTGTCTCTCTGTCTCTCTTTGCTGCTGTCTTTCTTCCCTCGCCTGTCTGTCAGCAACAGCCGGCGTGTAGCTGTTGGTAAGATGTCAACAATTTATGTGCTGGCTTCTTGTTTATTAGCAACTGACAAAGGGATAAACGTTGGCAGCTGCGTGCGCGTACAACGGGGCGTATGAGTGCCTGTTTGCTGGACTCCAATTAGAGGACATCAGCCAGAGCTGTTGCTGCTCTCTCTCTCTCTCTCTCTGGCATTGTCTACATGACATGCTACAATGTGTGTTATGGCCACACCCACAACAGACAAGCTGCACTCGAAGAAGTTCCTCATATCTCTACCCCCCCCCTCCTGCTGCTCTTACTTCTCCCTTTATTATTTCTATTTTTTAGTATTTTGCTGGCACTTTGCTTCGCTCGGTTCGACTTCAGCTTCAGCTTCTACTCCGGGGTAAAGTGTAATTGAAATGCACATTGAAACTTTGAGTATAATGCGCTTACAAGTTTCTTTTTTCTTTAACAAAACTATAAAATACATTTTATATGGCCGGGTAGTAAAGTTGTGAATCGGGGGGGAAGGAGCAAAGTACATAAGTAGAAATTATGTGCGCATGAGGATGATGCTGATGCGGACGGCATAAAAGTCAGAGCCTGCAAGTTCTGCACAGAGTCGACATATGAAGACAGCAACAACAACAACAACAATGAGGAGAACAACAGAAATAAGAGCAGAAAATATGATTTAATGGTTGCAAGTGCTGTGCTGCTTCTTGCCACGCTGCATTCGTAACTTTTGCCAAGCTGCTTTCCACACGTAATTCTGTTAGCGAGTCAAGTCGGAGTTGGACTGAAGTTGCTGCGGTGGCCAGCACAGCAGCAGCTGACTGGCAGCTGTCAAGTTGCTGCGGCTTACACAGAATTTAAATAAATTGATGAAGGGGCGGAGAACCAGAGAAAGAGAGACTGAGAGAGAGAGGGGGGAAAGGCAAGGCAGATAGGCTCAATTTGCTTTGTTCACTTTTTTGGTTAGACAGAAGCCAAACTTGCCACAAATTGTATTAGAGCCAGTGAGTTGATGGAACTCCGCTGGCGGCTGCATTCAGTGGCAACAAGGCAACAACAACTGCAACTGCAATACTGTGAAATTGCATTACTTGTATGCACAAGAAAATGCCTGCCCGACTGCCTGCCAGGGGCTGTGGCACATGTTCTTGAAATGTGGCAACAGCTGCCAGTTGCCGCATTGTGTGTTCCGGCCAAGCCACTCTCCATGAGGCAAGTCTTGGTCTACACTGCCATTTACAGGTGAAGCCATTCATTGAGAATATATAAATAGTTCTATGCAGTCATGCCTAAGTGCTCACTAACTTGTGATTCATATGCATTGATGCATCTTATGAGTATGTCCGATAATTGAGGGAATACGAATATATATAGTATACTTGTAGTATATTACGGTGTACAGTAGTAGTATTAGACTCTGTGTGTGCAAGTGTTGTATAGCAATCAATTAAACTCGCTGGCTTAGTCAACACATTGCCACATTCGAAACTTCCAAGCAACGCATTACGTATACGCCTCGTTGTGTCCGCAATAAAACGCCTTTTAATCGAACGTGTCATTAAACTTTCCATCAATTTGTGACGCACACGAACAAATTCGTTACGCTTCTTTTTCTGTTTTTCCTTTCGGCTTTTTTCTTTTAGCTTTTTTCTCACTTTTCAGTTGGACATAAAACTTTTTCCACCCGCTCGCACACACCCACACACGCACACACACACACACGTTTATAAACAACTTAAGTCATACATGTGTTGTTTTTTCAAGCCAAGACAAACAGAACCGAACCGAATCAGCCCCTCTACCCAGCGCCAGCTTAACAGTTTTGTGCAGCCAAAACGTGTTTATGTCTGTTCATTGTCACATTTACTTGTAAACTTGCCCCTGTCACTATCGTTGCGCCACGCTCCTCCCCCCACACTCCTTAGTGTGCACTGCGACTGCCACTTTGGGCCAGGCCAAGGATGTGCTTCTTAGACATGTCAGCGACACAGCAGACACTTGCAGGCTGCAGTCGAGGAAAAAATTGAATGCCACAAGAGGGCGACGGGGGGAGTAGGTGGTAGGTGGGGGGTGTGTGCAAAACGGAAGCAAATAAGTAGAGAGCGCTGAGCGCAGACGACGACGATTAAAAGTGCTGACATCGCAGGGACATAAACAAGGCAGGAAGTTGTAAAAAACACATAAACAAAGTTGGCAGGCAAAAACTAAAACAAAAGAGTGCCTCACACATTTCCATACCCCTTCTCTCCTCTTGCCATATCCTAAAGAATTTTTTCTCGTTGTCGTTAACTTTGTGCCAAGAAGAGAAAAAATCTCAACGCTAACAGGATACCCCGAGACGTCTGTCGATTTGCAGTTCAAGGACCAATAACAATGTCGATGGAGGCAACAAAGATGACAGTGCAGAGTTGAAGGTTATTGGGCATTGCATTCATTTATATTTATAATATTTTTGACTAGAATTAAACTTATTTTATACGGATTTTATTATAATAAAATAAAATGGCATTATATGTGTATTATTATATTTTATATTATATTTTAATTTAGTCTCTTTCTTATGCTGCAGTGCATCGGCAATTCGTCTCGATTGCTCGATTGTTGTGCACATTTTCGTTTGTTGGCAGCCGGAAAATGTCTGCTTAGCGGTTGCATTTCCGCGAGGACTTCCTGTCGCACAACGAGGCATGCACCCACACATACACACTCGTGCACCCACACATACACACACACACACAGAGTGTGTTGCCAATACAAATATAAATATGCATACGTGCGCAGAGAAATGCCTTTGCCAGGCTCGCGCTACTCCCTCACCAACACCCCCTCCCTATCTTCTTCCTCGCTCCTCCCTCTGCTGGTTGCAACACCCCTTGGACTCTGCACTTAATGCGCTCTCTTGCAGGCTGTTCAAGCACTTCTCCCGCTCGAGAAACAAGGATTACAATTTCATTTCAATTTCCTGCTTCTCTGCTTGTTATGCACACAAACAAAATGCAGCAGCAGCAGCAGTAGCATGCTCAGCTACTTGCCACGCCTCGCAAAAGTGGGCACCACTTGTCTGCAAGTGTGTGTGCCAGTGTGTGTGTGTGTGTGCTTGTACGTGTGCGTGTTGTTTACTCAAGGCTTAAGGTTTAAAATGGATTTGTTTGACTGGCAGCAAGCCGACTTGAGCACGAGCACACATACTGAGCAGATACACCTCTCTCTCTCTCTCCCTCTCCCTCTCACTCTCTATCTTCCACCGCTTGCCATGCTGAACACATGTCGTACACGCTCAACGCCATTTAAGCTATTTAACAGCTTCCTTGAGCTGCAGTTTTTCCCAATGCTTGCCTAGTTTTCAATTTGCCTTAGTTTTTCCCCATGCTGTCTCTCTCTCTGTCTTTCTCTCGCTCTGTCTCTGTCCCTGTCTGTGTCGTTGCCTTTGTCTAGGCCATGGCTTAATTAGCTTTTGTTGGCTGGGGCAAAAACTTTTGTATTTCTTTCTGTTGCTCATTCCTTTTTTCTGCACTCTTTGCACTTTGTTTTGTCTGCCTTTGGCCTTTATTATTATTTTCAAGCGATTTTTAATTTGTAAATTTTATGCCTCGTCTTTTCCCTTATTTGCCTTATCATCATCATCATCGTCGTCGTCGTCGTTTCTTTCGCTTAAGCGGCTTCTACTTAAGCTGCAATTGAGTTGGGAGTATAATGGGCAAAGTTTAATGAGAATTGGCTGTAGTTAGCTGGCTTTTAAGTCGCTTACGGCTTTTGGCCAAGTGAAATCGCTCGTTGTGGCTCTTACATATTTATAGGTTTTTATATTGGCAAATCTTGTGTGTTTAATTGGGTTACCATTCAAAGAAAAGTATCAGAATAAGAAAATAGTTATATTAACATATAATTGAACAGAATAAATTTGTAGAAAGGAAAATAAAAAAGAAATAAATACCAATGATAGTTTGAAAGGAAACCAATATCAATTATAAGAAAGTAAATATATAATGGTATATAATATACTATACATACATATATTCAACAAGCTTCTTTTAATCTCAAGCTCTGTTTAGTTTCCATTCTGTCGACACTTAACAACTGTTTAAGGCAACAATTGTTTTGTTATCTGTCTATAAATGCTGCAATGCAAACAGCACTTTATAATCTTACTTCTCTGTACTTAACAGTTCTCTAAATATTTTGCTAACAAATTTCCATATAAATCCAGAAGAATTCGGTCTTGGTCGCAGTGCAAGTCTACAGATGTCTGGGAATTCATTACTAAAAATTTGTGTGCTGCTTGCCTTGGGTCTGCAAACCCTTCAGATCACTGCGGAAGCACACGAGCTGACCAGATTTGCGGGAACAGATCTTATGACTCCAGTTATGTTCATGGTCAAGGCAGTTGATATTTATAACGCGCAATCTCCAAAACCAATTATAAATCACACTATTAAAAAAACTATAAAACCAACCCCGAAACGTAAAATCAAAAAAGGGAATAATATGAAAACTACAACAAGGATGAGTTTATTTCCACGCAAAGAGCCACCACCATCCACTCCCGAGCCGGTTGTTGTAAGGAACCCCTATACAATGTCATACCGCGCCACCGATTCTGGAATATTCGCTAAACTGGGGTCAAGATCTTATATGCAGGAACTCTTGCACCCAACAACTAAAAGAACACAAAGCAACAATTAAAGGAATCGGACAAATGAAATGTATTAAAATGGATTATGGAATATTTATTCAAAATGTATTTACATGAAGTTAGCATTAGTTTATTTTAATAACATTAAAATGCTATTGCTAAAGCCCTTAGTATTTTTATCAGTTAAATTAAACCCTTTGCAATAAATGTATTCTTCAATTAAGTTTTAGATATTTTTCTATTCATTGTAAGTAAATATAATTGAAAGGTATCTTAACTCTACTCAAATAATGTGCAATATAAATTATTGGTATTTTTTTGATATAAGGATCTTATCAATTCCGTCAAAGTAACTTGTATTGAATCAACCAGTATTTATACAGTGACAATCTCTTGAGTTTTCTTTTAATTTTCAGAAATTTGAATGTAAACAAAATTGCGTTTATCTCTTCTTAAAGTCATAGTCTCCCTTGAATATTCTGCTATTTTCTTGCCCTTTTCTATCGTACTTCTCGCCTAGGTGCAAATGCAATGAATAAAGTTGCACATTCACCTTCAATATCGTTTTTCTATTTCGATGGCAGCACGAAGGAAGTTGCCAACGGTAGCTGTGACTGTAACAGTAACTGTAAATTTTATTCTATGTTGTATAACGTATGTGCTGGCCACTTGATTTTTATGCCATCGTTTATTTGTCTCGCAGCAACTGCAGCTGAGAACTGGAGTCGCAGCTGGAGTCGGGCTGCTCCCACAGCAATCTGCGTCATGTATTTATTACCAGTAGCACACACACACATGCAGATAAACACACACACAGAGATACACACACACGCATATATGAAAGCACTATTTCATAAATATTCATTGATAACAGTCGAAAGAATCAACAAAACAAAAAAGAGAAGAGAGATTAAACAATAAATTAAATAACCAACGGTTCTATACCCAGCAATAAGTGAATTATTACAGTTTAAAGTAAGCATGGTATATGCGTATTATATTTTTTGTGAAGTGAAGCATGTGGGATTTTATAATGTCTTTATGAGGTATGGATTATCGAATGTAATCTCTTTTGTAATTATGTTTATGATATTAAGTCATTTTGAGGTTAGGTTTATCGTATGAAATCTCATTTAAGGTTAAGTTAATCATATAAATTTCATTGAGATTCCGTTAATCCTATTCAAGGTTAGGTTTAACCTATAAATTCTCTTTGAGGTTAGGTTTATCGTATGAAGTCTATTGAGGAAAGTATTTTTCTTTTAGCAGAGATCAGTTGGCGCAGTTCGTTTCTTGTCTTACTCTACATGTATTGCATATAATCTACACTTTTTCATCTTCGTACAGGGTATAAAAGTCGCAGCGACAAATTCTAAACAAAAGACAAACGATAGAGTGAATTGTTGCATGGCATAGGGCAACATGTTGTGCCATGTGGCATGCAGCCGTGTAGCATGTATCGAAATGGAACACATTTTTATGCAACAAATATGAATACTGCTACCATTTCGATGGGGAGTTGCAACGCTAGCCGATGGGATTGACTGGGCAAGGGAGCAGGCAGGAAGCAGGGGAGGTAGAGCTGATGCTGCCGCAGTATTTTGTGGTGCTGAAAATCGGGCATTAGCGTTTTTTTGATTTAGGTCAGCGCGCGACTTTGTTGTTGACCACGCCCAGTTGCGCCTTTCCACAAAGAGAGAGAGAGAGAGAGAGAAAGTGAGAGAGAGGGAACATGAGTCTCTGTGCTGGAAGCCAAGGGCTGGGCAGGGGGTTTATTCTAACGAATGTGTGGCTGTGTTTCATTTAAATTTAAATGAACAACGTTGTATTGTGTTTTGAGGCATTGCATTTTGTTTGTTGTAGCTGTAGCTGTTCTTCTTGTTGTTGTTGCTGTGCTTTTAATCTGTGTCAAAGCATTTTCCATGTGTGTGTGTGTGTATACGAGCCAGGCCCGCTTGTGTTGCTCCTGCTGCATTTTAACGCTAGGGGAAATGTTTTTTGACATCCATAAAATATATGCGCATACATGCATTTGCATACATGTGTGTGTAGGTCTGTGTGTGCCTGTGTATGTGCTATAAATTTGTTTTTGCACATTCTGCTAACTCTTCTTTTTAGCTCGCAAATTTATTTATGTCGGGAGTTTTACGTTCACAATATTTTGCTTTCGCATTTTGTTTTGTTTTTCAATATTTCAGCAATTGTTGGCGCTTCTGTGATTTGTGTGTGTGCGTGTGTGTGTGTGTTTTGTTTCTAGGGATTAGTTGGCCGGCAGTGCCAAAATATGAATTGCTTGCATTAAATTGCCGAAGCGCTCGTTGAGAGATCACAGGCTTTGTTCGGGATTTATTGGCGGGCGAAATTTGAATGTGCCCATAACGAATTTCACGAAACCATCATAGGGATCTTGTGGTATATTTTCGAAGGCAGCAAGTTATTGTTCCAAGTTTAATTGCCTTCGGAAATGGTCTCTGAATGGACTTTCTTCTACACTAACTTTCTTCAACTTTGACTGTCTTCTACTTTGACTTTTTTCTACTTTAACTGTCTGCTACACTGAATGTCTACTACAATATTTAGACAATTTGCTACACTGCTTTCTTTTACACTGACTGTCATCTATATTTACTGCCACACTGTATTTCTTCAATCCGAAACATTTTGTTCTATACATCTTCAAATGTATTTAGTTTCCACTACTTGTCTGCATTCATTCTCTTCACAGAACTCTATATAAACTGTTCACTGTTTCCTCTTTCAAATAAAAATACTCAGCAAATATTTTTCATGGTTTTCAGTATTCTAAATGGCAAACTGCAATATTATATTTCGCCATGGTGGACGTTATCTGGGCCCTCAGTGTGTGTGTACTGCATGCCAGGTTTTTGCTGCTGCTGTGTTTACGATTTGTTGTGCGACAACATTATTTATGGCTAAAATAGTTAATGAATTGAAAAAACGGCATGTGTCAGCAGAGCACATGAAATGTTTTTTATACAAATGTCCAGCCTGCGGTGCCTGGTGTCGATGTGTGGTCGTCCTGCCTGACTGCCAACCACCCTTTGCTTACTTTCCTCTGCCTCTAACCAGTGGTCTACTGTCACTCGACTGCCCTGCAGATTGACATTTGCACTGATAAGTGCCACAGGCAATTTTTCTACGATCTGCACTCGACGCGGTACAGGCCTGGTACCTGCTCACAATTGTAAGTTGCTGTGCAGCCAACTGGTTTCTTGTCTCCACTTTACTGTGACTAACAGAGGCCTGCTTTGCAGTGATTCAGCTGCCGCTGTTTTTATTTCTATAAAAGCGGCAGATGTTTTACATTTGCATTTCACTTGGCCACAAGCCTTTCAATTAAACAGAATGCAAATCCCTCGACTTCTGTGGCTGCTCTCGCAGATATACTCGGCGGCTCAGTCGCTCGAGAATCGGGAAGCGGGCAACCCACAACCATTGCTCTACATAAATCGAAACATGTACAAGCCAAACAGCAGCAGCAGCACCACCAAGATTGCACTATCGACCACCAATGTGTATGATCTATTTCGAACCAAGTTGCGCACTTCGACAACTTTAAATCCGAGCACGAACAGCACAACTAGTACCACAAGCAGCACTCTGCCGACAACGACGAAGGGATACACTACAGCAGCAACAAGTGTCAGGACTAGCACGACGCAAATGTCAACAACAACAGCGATAACATCAACACCGGCAACAACAACAACTGCAGCAGCAACAACATCAGCAACAAGCACAAGAGCAACTACTACAGAAGAAGCAACTTCAGCAGAATCAACTACAGCAGCGACAACTGCAGCAGCAACGATTGCAGTAGCTACAACTACAGTAGAAGAAACTTCAACAGGTACAACACCAGCAACAACTACTGTAGCTGAAACAGCTGAACCAACAACAACTGCAGCAGCAACAACTACGGCAGAAACTACAGTACACACTGTTAAAGCAACAACAACAACAACTGTAAACAGCACCATGCGACAGTTCAAAGAACACTCATCGAAACTTCACAAGTCGCAAACATTTTATCATCACCTGAGCAACAAAACATTCGATAAGGTTCGCAATTCAGGCGCGTATATCAATTCACAGCTGCCCTTGTCATTGAAATTCCTGATGATTCTATGGTGCTGCCAGGCTTGCCTCGATGTGGCATTGTGACTTGCAATATCAATAAATATTGCCATAATAAACATACATATACTATAATACGTATATATATATAATTCATATATATATATTTAATATAATAGATATTATTCTTCTTTCCGAAATTGTAGAATTGCCTTCACTCCACTTAGAGTTAATAATTATCTGTTGAAATAATCTTGGAATAAAGTGAATAGTTGAAATAAAGAACTTTTAAAATGTAACTCATATTGTGTGAAATAGTTTTTTGGGTATATTTGTCATATTTAAATTTAATATCTGCACTTAATTTTCGTGGCACTTGCATGCATCCTCCGATTATAAAGAGTTTACTTTTTCTTTTTCATTTACGATTATAAAGGAAAAATGTGCAAACAAAACAGTTCAACATCGATTAAAATCAATGCAAAAAATTAGCTGAAAAAGAGCTAAAAACAAGCTGACACTTTTTGTGTGCCAACAACATCGGAACTATAGTCAATATAGTTGTGCATGCAGATTGGGAGAAAATATGTCACAAACTGTTCATAAATTCATTTAGCGATGGCGCAGCCGTGTGCAATTGCCGGTGAATTATTTAACATTTAAAAGTGCATTTCATATTTGTTTCGGCGCGACAGACCAGAAACATAAAACCAATCTACGATTTACGAATTTATGTTGTATATTCACAAAAACACACGCACACACACACACACGCACGCAGCGTCGCATCTGCATATTGTATGCATATCCTCTTGATATGTATTTTATGCACGTTTGCCATTAGTGGGCGCGTGACGTCATCGATGGGCGTATAAAGTTGTTGGCCAACAAAAGCAACGACAACAACTGTTGGCGGTTGAGTGTCAAGTTCAGGGCAAGTTGCCTTTTTTGACAGGATGCGTTACGTATACGCCATGTGGCATGGCAAGCACTTTGTGGACTGTCCATGCCTCTCTCAGATCGGTCGTAAAACAGCCTTGGGTACCCTGATATAGAATTTTGATAATATAATGGCTGAGGGACACAATTACAAACTGAAACTGAAGCAATTTAATAAATAGTTTCATCAATATTTATTTTTAATATATGTATCTTTTTCTGATCTCCTTCTCTCTTTCAAATATCTCTTTATACTCTGATAGTGCAACTCCTCACCTCATGACATACTTCATAACGAAGTAGTTATGCTCCCATATACTTGTACCTTCAACATATCGATTAAGAACGTGCGCCAGCTGCTGCGATTTTCACCTTGTGAAAGTTTGCATTTTTGCCGGCATTGCGACGCGTCAAGTTCACACGTCTGGCTTTTGGCCATGTTGACACAGCTGGCGAGCCAATGAGATGCCAAGAAACAAGTAGAAAGCAAAACCAAAAGAAACAGCGACAATCGCAACTGCTGCAGGTGCAGGCATGAGTTGCAACACGAGTTGCCAAAAGAAAGTTCTGCGAGAACTTTGCATAACACACGGCGCCAAAAACTTTAGGTCAGCCGAAGACTTTAAGTGTATCTTGAATTAAGATTAAACAAAATATAATAACTACTTATGCCTTTAGATTTGGTTAAACTCATGGAAAATGTTTCTATGTTACGTGTATTTTGTGTTGCACATTGCAGAGAGCGGCGAAGAAGTCAGTTCTCTTTTAAAATGATATCTTAAAAAAATTGCAGAAACTACTTATAATTATCCTAAGTAGTCTTAGAGAAGTAACAACCATAGATGCTCATTAGGTCATAGAAATATATGTATTCTGATCCATAATGAAATAAATAAATGAATAAAAAAAAAAACCTCAATGTGAATTATTCCATCTCAAATTAGTTTATTGTAGTTGGTAGTTATTGGTTGGTTGTTTACCAAAAATAAACGGTTCTGCATTAAAATTACGCTTGGAAAAATGTTTTTATACGAATAGACAGACGGAGACTAAGAATATGTCTACTTAGGAATATATATCTGTCACGCATTCTTCTGCCTGTTACATACATTTTTGGTTGGCACAAAGTTATAATACCCTTCTATCCCATAAAAAAAAAGATAACGTACTAACGTGGTCCCTCAGTGGTTTAATCCTATTCTATGTTGCACGGTTAATTTCTATATTCTGTGAAAATAATATTATGTAACATATTGTACTAAGATATATTTTATATAAAACACTTATGTTTTCCTTAAAACAAAGCAGCAATATTATGTTTTTTATTTAATATTGTGTTAAGTTGTAGTTCCGTGTGAATTGCTCCTTCAGGGGGAAACCGATCTCTTCATCTAGTGTTGGCCTTTATGCTTGATTTCAGTGGGTGAAGCTGGACTTTCAGCTGAGGTGGTCTTCTGGTCTTCAGTGGCTGTGGCTGGGCCATCAGTTGTGGTGGTCTCCAATGAACTGGGCTCCTCACTGTTGTTGGCAGCGGGGGTGAGGGCTACATGCATGAGGCCTTCATAGGCGGTGTCATCGATGCTCACAAGTGGCACATTTATGGGCAGCCGATGCTCTCCACCCGAAGGCTTTAGTATAAATGCCATGTGAGACCTTTTAGGATCTGTAGTGGCACAAGCGGTCGATAAGCTCAAGGCGATGAACAGGCAAATTGTTAGAAGCTTCATTGCTGTGTCTATCGTTGAATGAAGATTCAAAGCGAACTGTCTTGTTGTGGATAACTCATTCTTTTTATAAAGTCTTATCAGCAGCTGTTTTAACCAAGTCAGCTGTAAAGCTGCGTTGATTCAGTTTGACTAAGCAATCAACCAGAACAGTTGCCCATTCATAGACGATAGATGAGTCAAGTGAGTTAGCGATTTAAGCTGTTATGCCACTATAAAAGCCGCTTGACAAGCAATTAATATTCAGTTTACTTCGAACAGTTCTTGGTAAAGTAACAAAATGCGTTTCCTGACCATTCTCGGTGTTTTCACAGTGCTTGTAGTCGCCTTTGTGGCACTGCCTGCCGCAACAGGTGTTGCCAGTCCAGCCAAGTCCGGCGATAAGAAAATGAAGGGCACAACTACAATGTCACCCAAGGATCTGTTTCTTATGCACGCTTCACACTCGACCAAAAATCTACCGGGACGTAAGAAGGCGAAAACAACCACAGTGACTCCGAAAACAACAAAAACAACAGTGCCTCCAACTACACCAACAACGCCAGTGACACCAGCAGCTACTGCAGCTCCGGCCGCACCAGCAGCTCCGGCAGCTGGCAGTGTGTCCACCACAAGTGCTCCACCAGTGGGAACTACAACTACAGCCAAGCCTAAGGGTAAGGGCAAATCGAAGGGAAAGGGCAAAGGCAAGGGCAAGGGCAAGGACAAGGCCCAGACCAAGACAAGGGCCGCTGCCCAGTCCAATGTAGGTTCCACAGATAAAACACAGGAGAACTGCAAGAAAATTGGAGGCCGTCAGAGCCGCGCCGACTGTCAGAAGAACAAAGCTGACGGCCACGGCAATAACAGCAAGAACAGCAAGACAGCTTTCTCCCCAATGAGTACAACAGCCAAGATGACAACTGACTCAACTCAAACAACAAACTCGGCAACAACTCTAGCAGCAGCTGCTGCTGATGCTCCCGCTGCCACTGCCACTGTCCCTGCAGCAAACCCTGGTGCTACCACTGCCACCTCTGGTACTCCTGTAGTCACTTCTGCCCCCACTGCCCCAGGCGAAACTGTTGCCACAGCTACCGCTGCTTCAGTCACTGATAAGACCAGTGCCAAACCAGAAGCAGTCGTCAATGCTGACAAATTGGCTTCATTCAAGTCAGATTTGTCGGACATGGAAATGGAAGGAAATGCACCACAACCCATGATAGTTGCCAGCCCAGAGAAGGGAAAACCCATCACTGGAACTGAGATCAAGACCAAGGCTGAACTGATGGCTCGCGATATCATTAACGGAACACACGAAGAGCACAACATATTCCCCTGAATCGAAGTGAGCCCACAATGAACACATGCAGCTCTATAAGCAAATATACTTTATATTTTATACGAAAACTTATAAAAATGCAATAAAAGGAAATATTTAATATAAACAAACAACTGAGAATTAATTCAATCATTAATTAAGCAACTGTTCATGTTAAGTTTCATTTACATTTCCAGCACTTTTTCTATTGGGGAATAATGATGAATTGTATATACTTTTTATACTTATGTTTGTAAGCACTTCTAAATGAAAAGCTGCTTACTTATTAGAACACAGCGCATTAGCAATAAACTGCACTTTGAATCAATTAAAGCACTTAAAGGACTAAATTGTTTTCATATGTGCTTGAAAGTGGGAATATCCATTGATAGTGGACATGCAATGGCCTCGACATGGATGCCAAATGTAAAACTCACAGTGTAATGCACATGTTCTGATTTCAATTTGAATTTAGATAGCTTAAATAAGGCAACGGGGACAAACCGAATACTTGCATACGTTTGCTTTTTAATACATTCTTGTAATGAAATACTGAATATGCAATTATCCGGAAATTTATAGTGAAATATGAAGCAGATAACGAAGAATAAAAAAACAATTCAAGGTAATTACAAGCAGACAAAAAAATCTGGATATATTTATCATCATTTTATAAAAATGGTAAAGTCAACATTTACTGAAAGTAAAGTTATACATCTTTAAACTTCAAAACTTAGTATATATTTTAGTTCTAGATTTTTGATACTTTTGTTTACTTTTTTGTTCGCACTATACTATGATTCCATTGCTGTTTGAAGTCTCTTCTCTATAAAATTAATGTTAAATAAACAGTGAAAGCATTCTCTATAAGATTTAAGTCTTTACTTTTCTTATTTGCGTTCGTTTTGTCCGCCACTGTGTGGCATTTACATACTGCTAGAATGTATTACAAATCCTATAGGAAACTAACAAGTCTCAGTCGGAGAGGGCATAAAAAAAACTTAATAAATGCTGAAACGTGGCCATAATTTCCAGTTACTTTTCTAATCTGCTGATAATATTTGGGGCCATAAATTTTCGCATGCTTTCATAAATTGTTCGTGCATAAATTCTTACGCGCAAATCTCTGCTGTTATTTGCCCCCCCCCCCCTCACACGCCCTTTTCCCATTACTCCATTCCCCCCGCATCCTTTCTTTGCTCTGCTGGCCCTCTCATTTTTTTTCGGAGCAATGAAAATATTGTTGGGCGTCCTGCAGCAGCTTTTCAAATATTCATTCATGCAAATTCATTAACGTATTTGTTGTTGTTGCTGTTGGTGTTGGTGTTGTTGCGCGACGGCGACGCCGTGGCGTTATGAATGCAAAGGCTGCACAGTGGACAGACAGCAAAAAGAATGCTACGTACGTATACGTATTGTAAATTACGTATACGCCACCGCAACCGGCTATGTAAAGTGGTTCGGGTTTTTTTTGTGTACGCTCGCTGCAGACGATTGAGTTTTCTTCACTTTTTTGTTTCTGTAGACAGAGTTGAAGAGCGAGAGAGGGTGGTGGAGGGGGAGCGAAAGAGTGGGGGAGAGAGCGAGAGAGTAGGAGAGAGTTGCCTGCATGCATTTCTTTTGGTCGACCGCCATTTTCCACGTAGGCAAGTTTTAAGCATCGCGGAAAATCCTCACAAAATGAGTGTGTGCTGAGGGTGTGTGTGTGTGCGGTGGAAATAAATTTTGCACAAAAAGCAGCTGCTGCAGCGAGGACGTCTTCTTATGCGGCTGCTGCTGCCGTTATTAAAAATACAACGTAGTAAATTAAAAAAGTGCCGAGCAAAAAGAGAAAAAGTATTTGAAAAACGCAACAAAAGCCGGTAAAAAACTTTCGTCTGGACTAACGCCGTCTTGGCTGCGGTTTTCCCTCATGCTTCGCTGTGTTCCTCTCTTCCCCCTGCACTCCTGTTTGCATCTCACTTTTATTTGCATTAGGCTTCGTTTCGGTTTCATTTTCGTTTTCGTTGCTGCTGTTGTTTTGTTTTTTGCTCTTCTCGCGCATTTGCCGCTTTTTTAATTTCTCAACAAGCCTTTTGACGTCAAAATAAGCGTAATATTTAGTTGTACTTGCGAGCAGGCAAGGAAAGGCGGGCAAGAAAATGAAAACATGGCGCCAGCAGAAGGAAAATTATGTTTAGCAATGCGGAAGTAAGCATATTAGTTCGCTATTTCTCCCAGACTTCCTCTCTCCCTCTCTCTCGCCCTTTCTTATGTTGTGTTTCCTCATTTCTTGTGGGTGCACTTTTAATTATGCAAGTGAAAATGTAAATTGTAAATTTTCCGTGAAGTAAAGTAAGCATAGTGGAAATTTGCATCTTTGTTTGCGTGCTGCAGTCAGACTTGTTTGAATGAAAATAAATAAACTGCCAGATATTAACTAACTTCACCTTCTCTTTCTCTCTTTGCAGGTGAGTCTCTGTTGCCAGTTGAGGGTAAGCCGAAAGTATTTTCATCTTAATAGACAAATAAAACTTCTCAAAGTTTTGTCGCAGTTTCAAGTTTTCTATCGATTTGAACTTTAATTTCCCAGTAGAAAACTTATATTTATTCGATGCTATCTTCTCTTTTTGTGCGACCACAAAGGGAGACATAAATAAACGATTATTGTGCCAAGTCCCGACTATAATTCCCTGTTTTATAGTTCGAATTGCTTGTAAATTTGCCCCAAAAATTTATCAAAGTTCCATCAGCTTAGGGGAACCTTTTCCAATATATTAACTGACTGGAGCAAAAGCAGCGATTGAGATAAATATCATGCATAAATATCATAAAAGAAAGTGCCATAAAAACACGCAGATTATCTCCGAATGTGCTGGATAAGAGCGTAGGAACCCAGCCACGGACAAACTTTGAGTTCAGATATCAGCGACAGTTTATCTAAGGGCGGTTCTGTGGCGAGGCATTATGAAAAATGTAGCACGGCTCGAAAATATGTTCGCTGCGAAAATGCAAAGCAATTTAGCGGAAAAAGGCAGGCGGAGCAGGAGAAGGAGCAGGAGGTGGTGGAGAGAGGGAAATTTCAAGCCAGCCTGCTGGAAACGTTGATTGTTGGCTCTGTGGAATGCCTTTGTGGCTGCGTGAAGGCTTTCAAATCAAATGAGTGGGCACAATGTGGGCCCACATGAGGCAACTAAGGGAGGGGCGGGAGGTGTGTGTGCAGTGCAGAGGTACAGGGGGACTATCTGCAGATTGTCATGTCGAGGCACGACGCACGCCCGAACTAATTTATTACTTTAATTCGCGCTCAAAGTGCCTGCCGTTTGTCTGCTCCTGTTTTACAATTTCTGCTGAGTGCCAAGTTATAAATGATGCGTCATTGTGAGGTCTCCTCCTCCCTCCTCCAGCTCCCCTAGCCACAGCTACTGCCCTTCTATCATATTATGCGCAAGCATGGTGTCGTAAATCGCTTTTCGAATGCTGCATCTATTGGCATTTGTGTGTATTTTGGAACGGGGAACGCAAGCAAGGGGAATGGGGATGGGGCATTTGATTTTTATCAGGCTTTTGTGGCATCATCTAACCCAGTTTCCATTCTGTTGAACTAACCTTGTAAGCGAACACAAATTTATGTGTATGCAAGATGAAGGCTAAAGTCGAACAGTACCAGCCACGCCTCTTCTTTGCCTTCGGCTTTCCTCGCCACTGTCTGCTGCGTTTGCTGTGATTTATTGCATACTTCTTGGCGGATTTTGCTGTTTTGTACAACAGTTTTTTACCATTCTGTTTGGCCCTTTTTTTGTTCGTTCTCTCGACTTTCTATTTTATTTGTATTTCTTGTGCCTCAAACTGACTTGGCAAGCTGCACGGCTTAAAGAGATTCTTAGTTTGTTGAATGTATCTACGTGTGTGTGCGACTTTGCTCTTGATTTACTGTTTGTTGTGATTTAAAAGTTTTGCGTAGGAGATGCCCCAATAAAGTTGTCTTTTCATGGTCAGAGCAGAGAAAAAAAAAGGAAATCGAATAGAAAACTGATGGAGAAACATGCGAAAAGAGGATATGCATTGTGAAATAGATTAACAAAGTTAGTCAAGGGATGATAGAGAGATCAAGTGAACCTTCCGTATGATCTAATTGGGTTTCTATGGGATATAATAGTTAGTATTTTTAAAATTAACTTATTTGATATTGTGACAAACTTATTAGGCAAAAAAATAGAAAATAAAATAAAAAATAAAATTATAAAAATAAAAAAAATAACATAATAAATAATAAATAATAAATAATACAAATAAAATATATAAAATACGTTTGAGACCTTAAACGGACGACATATCTTCGTCCTTCATCCTTCTTCGTGTGCGTAATATCAGTATAAACAACATCTAATGCAAATATCACTTGAACTAAGCCTCGACAAGCACACCAGCAACACACACAAACCCTCACACCCACATATGCAAGCACTTTGGCAGGCCACGCTAGACCAATAACCACTTAACACGTACACGACATCATCGTCCTCTCGTGGCGTCAAAAGCGCAAACAGCGCCATCTTCGACGCTCCAATAACAATCATACGCCCCATTGTGCAGCTGCGAAGCGCCAGCAAAGCGTAGCACACAAAAAAGAATAGCGAAAGAGGAAAACTGAAATCAAATTTTCAACCTTCATTAAACGCTTTGTTGACACCGGCACAGCAGCTTTAAGCAGCTCGCCTTGTGGTTCTCCCATGCTGCCGTTGCTGCTGCTTAACACTTTTTTATCATTTAATCCTGCGGCCGCAGCGGGACAATGGCATAGCACCAGCAGCAGCAGGCCACGAGGCAGTCAGGTAGTCAGGCAGCCAGCGAGGTAATAAATTTTAAGGACATTAAATTTGTTAACAGCAATTTAACTATTAACGACGGCCAAAGTGCAAAAGGGCAAAAGGGCAAAGCGACAATGCTGGCCTCGAGCGCTCTAACGGATCAGGCTGCACTGCTAACAAAAACTAGTATAGAAGACACAGACGAGGTTCGCAGCGCAGTATCAACCAGCTAAACGTACTCTGGATTAGCTAGCTTCTTCTCTCTCCCTTCCCTTTCTACACTTCTGCTCTCCTCTGTCTCTAAATTTCTCTGTTTAGTATCTTCTCTCTTTCTCATTCTCGTCTCTCCCTTTACAATATGTAAACTTGTTCTGTTTATTTAAACTTTTTCATTTGCCTCAAAATTGTGCTGCAAAACTTTTGTTAAATCTTGCAAAAATTTCTCTGCGTGTACTGGCTCATCCATTAACAAGGATTACCCCCATCAGCAGCAGCAGCAGCATCAGCAGCGTCTGCTCTGTCGCTTTTGCGCTTTCTTTTACTTTGGCCCGGCCAAGAAGGCGCGTGCGAGGCGCGTATGTGGAATTTTAATTCGACCAGACCGAGCACGCCCTGGACGGAAGTGGGTTAAAAGCAGCGCACATAAACCCAGACACGCATATGCAGATGTTTGTCTACTGTATGCCCCCGGCACCACCCCCGCGCCCCGTCTCAGCTGCTGCTTCCGGTTGGTCTGCTTTGTGGCTGCTGTTGCTGATGCTGCTGCTGCCATCTTGTAAGCCATAATATCGATTAAGGATTATGATAATGATTGTGTGCTTAAGTTGTAATTGCAAAACTCAAACAGCTACCGATGCATACAAGCAGAGGTTAAACACACACACACACGGAGACAGAGTGTACGTGTGTATCTTTGTGGGGTTTGTTGTCGCGCAGGTTTGTGTGCATGAATAAGTCGTGAAGATTGATTAGGAATTTGTGTCATGGTATTAGTGCGCCTGTTGTTGCTGTTGTTGTCGCTCATAATTGCTCAATGTCGCGTTGTCGTTGTCAGCCGCATGAATATACAAATACACATGCACACACAGCAGGAAATCCGCCTTTTGGTTTATTTGACAGCAGCTCAACTTGCGCTTAAATCGCGCACTCTTTCTCTTCCTCTGTCTGTCTCCTTCTCTCTCTCTCTCTCTGCCTGTCGCTTGCTCATTTGCGTCGTTTCTTCTTAATAATGAATACCTAATTAACTGTTGACTAAATAAAGATTAGCTCAAAACAGTCTCAATAATCTAACCAAAGATGGCGACTTCCATTGACTTTGTCTGACTTCATTCGGTATTAATTACATGTTACTCGCTTTACATCTTCTCCCTCTTCATCCCTCTCCCTCTTAGTGTTAGTGTGACCAATTAGGGTTGTCAGCTTGCAAACAGTTGGCAAAAAGCGCCAGATTGCCACGCTCTTCTTCGCACAATTCTCAACATGTTTTCACCATTTATGCAACTTTTTCTTGACTCTTCAAAGGCTTTTAGTACGCTTGTCTTTGGTTTCTCCCCAATGCAGCAATGCTATCCACTCTGACAGCTTCTTTTGTCGCTTGTTCTCTGGTGCGAAGCGCCACACAGGCAAAAAAAAACCGGAAACTTTGTTGCTAAACAGTCAACAAATAGATATGAATATACGTGAGTTACCCTGCAACCCTCTTACTCTCTTCCAAACTCTCCCACACTATGTTTTATAGTTGTTATATCATTTTTTCCACAAACTGTTTTTAGAACAAATATTCTAGCTTTTTTTGCATCCTCCCACTTTGCCGGTTCTTCATTCAGCTTGCTGCATTGTTTTTCATTAGGCATTAGAAATTGTTTTCCCTGCTTTGTCGACTTAACGCGGCTCCTGTTTGTATTCAAGCGCATTTTTGCAGCATTTTTGCCAGAATGTAGGAGGAAGATAGACAGAAAAAGAAAGAGAGAGAAAGAGAGGAAGAGGGGAAAAGTACCACAAGCAGCGCTCTCTGGATGCATGTCGGGCTAATGCATGCCATGCGCTCGTTGAAGTTTTTCTTTCATCCCCCATCGCCATCCTCTGCCCTGTCTGGCCGGGCTTATGACGCTGCCAGAAGCTCTTAGCGGTAATTAGATGCAGGATAAGGCATGTAAATTTTGTTAACAGCCCGTTGCGCTAATTTCCACACAAGAGTTGCCACATGTGCAGATCTCCCAAGCGATTAGGAAATTATAAACTTATCTCTTAACCGAATATGCTTCAACAAAATCCGCAGCTGCTTTATTTAGCTGAAATTAGAACTCCCAAATCTAGACGCACTTGAGACTTGCTTAAAGTCGTGTTTGCTGTCAACTAACCTCAACGGGCGACCTTGGCGCACACTTCCTAATTTAACATATAAATTACCAAATAAAGGAAGGAGGGTGGAGGGTGGTTTACCGGTGCCCGAGGTCCCCAGCTGTCCACGAGGCGTTGAGTCATTTAAAAAATGGTTACAGCTTCCTCTTCTTCTCGGCTTTCCTAAATGCCAGCACGTGCCCGACATACGGCGAATTATATCGATTGCCAAGCTAAGCGGCACAACTGGCGGATGAGAAGGTAGCTCTGCTCAACAAAGAACACCTTGGAGCTTTAAGAGCCCAAGCAGATTGCGATGTGCGCTTAAATAAATAAAATTCTCGGCGCAAAGGAAAATCCGAAAAATTCATTTTGTATGCCAGAAAGCGCGTCGCATTCTAAATATGAGAAAATATTGCTGGAAAACGAAAAATGTCGAGAAAAAAATCATAATAATAAAGGAATATTTGCTTTATGTGCGAGCGTCGAAAAATGTTCCCACTTGATGTTCACTTTTTGGCGACGCGTCGCGAGAATTTAGCGGGTTTTGCAAAGGTAGAGTCAGTCAGACTCTGTTCTCCCCACTTTACTGCCTTCCTCCTATTCGCCATTTGTCAGCCAGCTAAGTGGAGGCGGCTTTCGAGGTAGCTGAGTGCGCAAATATTATGCTATTTCCGGCCAAAGTGGTTTCTGATAGTCATTCAACTTCTATGCCACCTCCCCTCATCACACCTTACTCCCCTTCTGCTGCTGCACTCCAAAATTATCAATGTGTATCTTCATCTGATACTGCGCGATTAAGTCACCTCACTCCTGCATCGATTGACAGCTCCACCTTCTTTCTCTTTCTTTGCCAACAATCTCTCCATTTCAGCTGCAGCAGCACGTAATGCGCTACAGCCGCTGCTAATTTGCTCAATATTCCTATGGCTTTGCGAAGCATTTGGTAACTGCCGAGTGCATCGGGGCCTGCATTTCGGCCACTGCAGATGCCAGGCACGTGTCGACTTAGCAAGAACTTTGCTATGGCCAAATAGCCGACAAAATGGCCCGAAAAGAATTAAGCACGAAGCACGCCAATGAAGCTCGTAAAATAGAAACTTCAATATTTCACAGCAGTAGCCAAGCACCTATGCCAAGTTGGAGAATATATGTAATTTGTGAGTTGGTTCACTCTACACTCTACACTCTACACTCTACACTCTACACTCTACACTCTACACTCTACACTCTACACTCTACACTCTACACTCTACACTCTACACTCTACACTCTACACTCTACACTCTACACTCTACACTCTACACTCTACACTCTACACTCTACACTCTACACTCTACACTCTACACTCTACACTCTACACTCTACACTCTACACTCTACACTCTACACTCTACACTCTACACTCTACACTCTACACTCTACACTCTACACTCTACACTCTACACTCTACACTCTACACTCTACACTCTACACTCTACACTCTACACTCTACACTCTACACTCTACACTCTACACTCTACACTCTACACTCTACACTCTACACTCTACACTCTACACTCTACACTCTACACTCTACACTCTACACTCTACACTCTACACTCTACACTCTACACTCTACACTCTACACTCTACACTCTACACTCTACACTCTACACTCTACACTCTACACTCTACACTCTACACTCTACACTCTACACTCTACACTCTACACTCTACACTCTACACTCTACACTCTACACTCTACACTCTACACTCTACACTCTACACTCTACACTCTACACTCTACACTCTACACTCTACACTCTACACTCTACACTCTACACTCTACACTCTACACTCTACACTCTACACTCTACACTCTACACTCTACACTCTACACTCTACACTCTACACTCTACACTCTACACTCTACACTCTACACTCTACACTCTACACTCTACACTCTACACTCTACACTCTACACTCTACACTCTACACTCTACACTCTACACTCTACACTCTACACTCTACACTCTACACTCTACACTCTACACTCTACACTCTACACTCTACACTCTACACTCTACACTCTACACTCTACACCTCTACACTCTACACTCTACACTCTACACTCTACACTCTACACTCTACACTCTACACTCTACACTCTACACTCTACACTCTACACTCTACACTCTACACTCTACACTCTACACTCTACACTCTACACTCTACACTCTACACTCTACACTCTACACTCTACACTCTACACTCTACACTCTACACTCTACACTCTACACTCTACACTCTACACTCTACACTCTACACTCTACACTCTACACTCTACACTCTACACTCTACACTCTACACTCTACACTCTACACTCTACACTCTACACTCTACACTCTACACTCTACACTCTACACTCTACACTCTACACTCTACACTCTACACTCTACACTCTACACTCTACACATTAAACTCTACACATTAAACTCTACACTCTATAGTCTATGCTCGTTTCAACGATTTTCCCCTTTCCACATATACCCAAAGGCAAAGAGGAGGAGCAAGGGGAAGCAGAAGAAGAAACATGAGCACAAGCGATGCTGTGGATTGGGGACAACAAACGATGATTTTGTTCTGCACATTTTTCTCACGTATTTCTAATTAGCACATGAAATGCGCCACAGAGGGTGGAACCTCCCATTCTTCTCCCTCCACAGCATAAACCGGAGGCAGTTGCATAAGGGGCAGGGGGGACAGAGTGGCAAGTGCAAGTTTCAGCTTCATCGCAACTGCGGCACACGCCAAATAATATCAACGTCATTTTGCAATTTTTGACATTAAACTGCAAGAGTGAAGGGGAAGAAAGGGAGGGTAGGTGTAGAGGGAGTAGAGCAGGGGGGCAGCTGAGGCAGTTGAAGTGAATGAACCGCTGGCTATGACTGCTGCTGCCCGGGACGTGCTTCAACGCGTGTCTTGCAGCTTTCAAGTTTGTTTAACCCGTGCCCGGAGTCGTCGACTGTGTTTGCCGACAGAGGATCAAGTTGAGTTCCGCAAGCCGTGGCACGTGTCTGCTCCGCTCTCGACACTCGACTCTCTTCTCTCAAGGAAATGCCCCAGGCTACTAGGCAGAGCAAAGCAAAGGGGAAGTGCCAGGGTCCATTGCTGTTTCGACTTTAAAGCGTCATTTGCTTCCGGGCAGCTTAATTGCTTGCGAAATTGACCCACCAAATGCCCCACTCCCATATATACCTCTCCTCTTTGTCCCTCTGCCATGGCACAAGCGGCTTTCCATTGATTTTTATTTAACAAATAGCATAAATAAATAAGCGAATCGGTTAACTCGCGCTTTATTTGCCCCATTTGCCATGGCAGCGGAGGCAGAGGCCGAGTTTGCTCTTCACAAGGAAAACAATTCGCTTTTTACATAAATCAATTATTTTCGCACAAAATTGTGACTGCCTGTCACGCATTGTTGTTGTATTGTAACTGTCAGAGTTGATGTCATATGTGTCTGTGCAGCCAACAAAACTTACAACAGTACAAATTAAATGCTGTTTGTTTTTTAAAACTCTTATGCAAACGGCAATATGCAAATGAAAACTGCTTGACTGTCAGATACCCCGGAAAGCTCTTCATTTTGTGAAGTGTTAGTTAGTTCCACTCTTACCTCTTCGAAACTGGCAACTGCTTTGTTCGTTCAGTGTAAGACTTCAAAAAGAATTAACCATAAATCGGCCAAATGCAATTCGGATATTTATTTAAATTTTTAAATTTTCCGCTAACTTGGCATAATTTCTTGAAGAAGCATTTTCAGCTTGGCCAAGCTGGCGTTTTTCCGCCACTCTTGCTGCACTCCTCTTTCCACACCATCAATTTCGAATCAATCAATGTCATTTCAATATAAATCATGCACATAAATAAAGGTGTACGACAACTTTTTGTAAGCCCTCCTAGCACACACTCGTGCAACAACAGCAGCTGCTGCATTATATATTATTAATAATAATGTGTTCCCACTGTGTGTGTGTGTGTGTATGTGAGACTGTCAGAGTGTGTGTGCAGCACGTTTCCATTTTAAAAGCAGCAAAACTTTGTCTTCCAAGATTTTCGACGAGTTTTTCATAGTTGCCGGAGAACTGCTGTGTGTGTGTGTGTATGTTTTTGTATGTGTGTGGCGCATTTTCAATTAGTTTCAATGGCACTCAACACGTGGCGCCTGCTGGCGAATGTATCAACGTCGCGAGGAAGGTAAAGCGGCTGCGGCTGTCGTGGCTGCAGGTGGAGACGGATGAGGAAGAGGAGAGGGGGAGCAGGGGTGTCTGATAGTCGGCAAATAGATTGGCAATAAATGCACCATTAAATCGCTTCCATTTGTGGCAATAACCTGTAAGATGCCTCAAGTGTGTGGGGTAGGGGAAGGGGCGTTGGTGCGAGTGTATACTCAGGTGCTCGTGTCGTTTCACTGCAATCTTCTGCATGAATAATGGGCACGACAAGGCGACATGTCTGGGCAAGATTGTCTGGCAAGTGCACGCTGGATGCATTCCATTTATTATAAGATCTGCGATTGTGAGCATTGTTTCAAAATTTGGAAAATCTTATGCTTTTAGCTATGTACATATAGATAAAATATTTTTTTTTTCGCATTAGTCAACTGTGATTATAATTGTCTCAGTCCTTGTCGTTTCCCCCCGCTCACGATCACACTTATTCTCTATATCATTCTCTGTCTTATATTGTACCAGCCTATATACCTATCTGCCTATATGTCTCTAACCTCCCTTGTCGTCCATATGCCACTTTCTTTCATTGCCTTTGTATTCTTATTTCAGTTTTATATGTATTATATTATATTCATCTATAATCATCCCTCATCCATTTTCAACTAACTCTTTTTGAGCGGATTTCGTTTACAGAGCTAGTAAAAAACAGACAGTAAGAGACGGACAAACAGATAGACCGTATACGTTCGTACGTTTTTATGTCCAGATTATAGTAATTGGTGTTTACCAGGGCGTATATATAATATGCATATAGAGGCAGAGAGAGAGCGAGAGAGCTGTTTAAATCCAATTTGGTCCACATTTTTACTATGCAGGCTTTCGTGAGTTTTTTTAAATGTTGAAAATGTGCTTTTAATTAAATTTGGTTGCCAGTAGGAACTAAAAAATAATATCACTGTATGCACATGTGCTAACGAGAGAGAGAGAGAGAAAGAGAAAGAGAAAGAAGAAGACCGGGAGAGTGAGCATATTTGCCTATGGGCAATTTCAGCGTAATGAAAGGCGCGTTTGTTTACTTCCGCTTTTTATACCTCTTGGCCACTGAAATTTGGTCAAAAATGAATATACAGTGTTTATGCAAATATATAAAAAAGGCAGAAGGAGGTGCAGTCGCTTTTAATGAAGATACATATATATTCTTGTTCAGATTCACTAGCGTAGTGAAGTGACCCATATCAGACTGTCCGGATCAACATGCTAATCTCAGCTAGAGCTAGAGATACCTTTGGCATAAGGTTTTCTGTATTCCATATGGAAATTAAGCCTAATTTGCAGCCAAACTACAATCGGATCGGATAGTAAAGACAGAAGTACTATAATTCAATTAAACTAAAATCTAAATAATAAATTCAAATATCTTGTTTGCGAATTATTTATTGGGTACACAGCACTAGTAGTGTTTCCTACAGTGGAATACATACAGAAGGTCAAGCGAGCCAGAAACCGCTAGTCCACTGAAAATGTATGTAATAAAATAATGAAAATCTAAGCAAAACTTTTTGCAATTAAGGGACATTTTTATTGCTTCCTCAATGGTCCCAGAAAAGGAGAGTGGAAAAGAGAAAGAGAGGTGAAAAAGAGACAGAGAGGGACATGAGGCAATGTGGATGGCGTTACAAATTTTTATTACATTTTCTTGGCATTTCGCAGAGCTTTTCATTGACAAGCGGCAAAAGGGAGCGATGCCGAAAACTTTTGTCCTTTTTCTGATACCGAACAGACACAGCATAGATAGGGTATTTTGTTTTTGAAAGTCGATCCCATGGCAACTGCGCAATGGGTATTTGCCTGGCGAGCAGCATTGGCTTAGGTGTTTTTTTTTTAGATGCGAGGCTGCTGTCCTTTGCTCAGGCTCTTGTTGTTGTTGTTCCTCTCATCTCCTCATGCCAACTAGTTGAGCCTTTTGACAGTGTGCGAATCTGTCCGGAATATCCTTTTTTTCTTCGTTGCCGACAATACTGTATCCTGTGCATTTCATTGCCCTAAGTGCTCATGAAATGCCAACCAGACAGAAGACTCCTCTGCGTGTCACTCTTCTAATTCCTTTTTCTCCTGACGCACCACCTACGACTGCAACTGCCTGCCTTATTAATTAAATTACTTTACAAAACATTCTCCTCCTTTGCTAACTTGTTTGGTGTTGCGATTGTTTAAGGGTCAGCTGTCAATGGTGATTGAGAGTCTCGCAGGGTTCAAGGTTGCTGGGCAAATAAAACTTTGCGCCGGAACTTTTAAAAAGAATTTCAATATTGATGAAAATAAAACGGTTCATTTAAATTAAATAAAAAAAGAAAAGAAAACAAGAGGAAAATGTTCCGTTCTTCTTAAAGAATGTGTTCCAAAAGTGTTACCCCTTGAGCTAAATATTTTGTAAATATTTTCTTTTTCTATAATGAACCTAGTCAGAGCAGACTGAACACTTTTTATATGATCCCTAGCGATTATTTCTTTAACTTTATTTTAAAGCTTCGAAAACTCTTCGATGAATTCAGTTCAAGTTTAAAATCAATGGCTACACAGTCAAAGGAGAAGCGGAAGAGTGCGGAAAAGAGAAATGAGAGTCTTTGAACGCCAGCGTACATAAATATAATTTGGTCGTTGTCGTCGGGGTCGTTACTTCAGTGTAAGAACAGAACTGGGCACAACACACACAAAAACTGCGCTTTCACTTCCGTTTCCGGTGTTTAGCCACACTTTGGCGAACGCCGAATGCCGAACTGCGAGCTTGCGAGCCCCAGCGTTGCAGAGTTGGTGAATGTGTCTGTCAGGGACAGGGAGCTCTAAGCGATTATCAGCTGAATGAAATGAACGGTACACGAAATGCCGTTAGTTTGGTTGGTGCACACGCACACGTGCACACAGAGGAGTGACGGCAACAACAACAAAGTGACCAAAAAGGGTTACAAAACAGAAGCCAAAACAAAGGGCATAAAAACGTCTGAAATAACTTCCGTTTGCTGTGGCACGCACACACACGGGGCTGGAGTGTTGCAGAACTAATACACTTACACGCACAGCAAAGACCATTAGGCGGCACCTTATCTGATGCACAAAGTGCAACAGCCTAAAAGTATGCAACACGCGTTGCCCACAATGTGCGCTGCTTAAAGCTTCGCGGTGTTTGCTGCAATAAATCCTATCGAGCACGAAAGTGCAGCAAAATAATCCCTGTTTGCCGCCATAGCTACGATTAAAGAGCTTGCCACGCTACAGCAAACAAGTACGCATAACGCATACGCCCTGTTGTCTCTTTAACATTCGTTTCTGTTATAATTTTCGTGTTTTGGGCTCCTCTTCCTTCTTTAAACCACACTAATTATACAAATTGTCACTCATTTCGGGCTCCTTTTTAATTTTCATAAATGCTTTGCTCTAAAAAGAACCGTAATTGAATGCGAACAATGGAAGGGATGACAACAGCAGTCTAAGGGTGGGGGAGCAGTAGGAGAAGCACTGAGAGAGAGGAAGAAGAAGGCAGAGCAGGTTGGTGAGTAAATTAATAAACTCATCACGCACACACGCAAACCGAACGGACCTCACGGACAAGCAAGAAGTAGTCGCCATGCGGGGCAAATTACAAGGGTAAAAACGTGTAACAAACCCGTCAAAGGTCGCAACTAAACGACGTAATTCATGAAAATGCAAGAGAAAATAAATATTAAGGTGTACAGGAGGTGTACGTCCCGAAATGGGCGTAACACACACGCCCCCAGTCACAGAAAATATTATTTATTGATGCGGTCTATGGAGGGAGGGAGCACTGTTAAGGTTTCCAGCGGTTTTCTGGCGATGAATTTTTCAAACTCAAAGGTTAATAAAGTTATTGAGCGGTCGAAAAGTCATAATGAATCCCCAACATACGATAATAATGATGTCATAACAATATTTATGAAGTTCTTAGCATTAGATGTTATTTTGAGAACTACGAGTATTCAAATTACATAGAATTTGTTTTATTTTTTTTTATTTCATTTATTTTGTTCTCTCTCTCTCACTCGATCTTTCTTTCTCTCTCACTAGTCCGCTTTTCTTTTGCCTACATATAATCAATTTCCGTTATCGTTATTAATTAATTGCAAATTTTCCAGCTGAACGCGATTCTGTGTGGTATTCGAATCGAACTAGATACGATTTGAAATCAATTTCATTTTGCCTGCAAATGGCCTTCTGCATTATTGATGTTCTCTCTTACTACCTAGCCCTCTCTCCCCCTCTCTCCCTTTTCATCTGCCACTGTTTATTGGTGTGCACTGAAGTATGCGCATTGAAATTAATTGCGCAACTGTGAATAATGCTCACCCGTTCCAATTAATTTTTAATTAAATATGGAAATAATTGAAAAAATCGCAAAACTTTTTACCTTTTGTAGGGAATGTTAAGTAGACCTAATCAAATATGCAGTTTATTCGCTTGTCTGTTAATACTTTTGCCAGCCGTAGTCCAGAAAAACATTAGTTACTTATGAAATTTGTTAAATTAGCCGCGGGTCTAAGCAGCGCATAGCAATGTGAAAGCTCACGTAGCTCGCCCCAAAAAGTAGGCAACACAAATCAAAGAGATGTCAGAAGCAGAGCGAAACGGGCACTCTTTCTCACTCTTACTCTCTCACTCCCTCTCTGTCTAACTCTCTCCCTTTCACTCTTTGTCTTTCCCTATCTCTCTCTCTTTCCCTCTCTAGCTCTGCTTCTAAGCAAACTCATGAGGCGCATACGAAATTATGTTGATGCCTGAAAGTGTGCCATGAAATTAAAATGCCACAACATGAAATGCTGGTCAAGAGTCGCGCACACATACACTCACACACACACTCTCACTCATACACATGCATGCTCTGTCTCGTGCGCAGCCACTTGAAATAAATTACGTTACATTTTGTTGTTGCCCTCGCTGTCGCTGTAGGTGAGTAGCGCAAAAGTTTTCGCCAAAGTCTTCGGCACTAGGCCAAACATCGCAGTAGACCACGCCATTCCCTCCAGCATCCACTCCCCTCTCTTCGCACTTCCATCGCTCATTACAACCGCCTCTTGCTGCACATATGCACATGCATAATCCACTTAATTATGTGCCACATGGCAAAGATTCCGAGAGTCCGCTAACGATTTTAAATGCTGCATGCCGCTTCCCTCCTCCCCTCCTTCCCCTTACGACTAACCTCTTCCTTTACTTTTTTCAAATTAAATTCAAGAGCAGCAGCTGCTCTAGCGAAAAAATCTAATTTTAATTTCAAAGCGGCGCTCATTTAGAAATACTTAATGATGTTCAACTAAAAACCAAGCGCCATGAAGTGCGTGCAGTCTACAGAAGGAACCCCTCTTCCCACCATTCCCGTTCATCACCACCGCCAAGTGAGTTCAACATTTGAGGTAAATTTTGCACGAATCTTGCATTTTTTGGTATGAAAAGCACGTACACGAAATACCGCAAAGCGCCGCAGGGCAAAGTTGAGGTGAGTGTGGCAAGGGAAGACAGGGGGAGGAGGACAGCAACAAACTTTCAAGACGCAAGATTTTGCGATAGAAACTAGTAAAGCGCACAGACTGCACTGCACTCTAGCTAAGCGATGCGGAGAGGGGGAGGGGAAGCGGGTGTGGCACTTGGCATAAGGTCAGGTCATTGCTTTTAGCGCGGTGATTATTTTTGCAGCAACTTCCCTCACCAAAACAGACGAGTGAAACTTCAATAGGAAAGTGACCAAGCAAAAACAATGCGCAACAAAATCGCGTTGTTGCCCTTTGAAGTTCCCCTCCGGCCCGACCTTCTCCCACTCATCATTTATCTTCAGCTGTAGGTGCTAATGGATTTGCTGTCAGGAAACTCAATTGGAGGCCGAAATTCTGGCAAATAATGAAGGCGCTGAGCTTCAACTTTATCTACACAATTTGTTGATAAAGTTGTGGAACTTGTTTCTTTTTCATTTGATGCTAGTTTAACCGTGGAAATCAGCTGAATAACAGTATATAACCCTTGCTGTCTACTGACATAATTCAGATTTACATTGACGAGAATGCAACACTTTGCTCCAACTACGTGCCAGGGTTGCTGTTGTGGGGATTAGCATCCTCCTTCCCCGTTCGCTTAAGCAGCTAAATTATAACTTTTTTGGCAGCCCTCGCTTAAGTCAGAAGAGCAACAAAAATTATGGAAGATAAATGCCATGAATAGGAAAATCTGTACTAGATTATATGTTTATGAACAAACTCAAACTTGAGCTTTACAAATGTTCCTAATAACCCAATGCAAACAGGCAGATGTGGTACGTTTAGTGAGAATATTGTGGAAAACGATAATATTTTATTCAATTAAAAATTCAAAAGTTAATCAAAAATATTCAAAGCTGACAACAGTTGTTAGCGATTCACAGATCTTGACCTACACTTAACTATACGAGTATTCGGCAATTTAGCAAAATTAAAAATTCATTGCGGGTTGTAAAATTCTGAGAATCTTTATATATAAAATATATAAACAATAATATTTGTATGCTCTTGCAGTGGATATAAGTATATTATTAGTAGTTATTTTCATTTTTAAAATACTCCATACACATTGAAAAAGTATTGAGCTAAAAAGGGAAATTCGACACTTGAAACAATTTCAAGTGCTTCAAGTGCGACGGGCGATAGCGCCGTTTGTGGGAGGAGCGAGTTCAATCGATTTTCCTTCATAACTGTGTTTGGGAGGCGGAGCTGCTGCCACGCCTTATTTGATTTATGCCCAACTTTCCCCGACCACCAATGAAATATGAAAACAGTAAAACCAAAAACTATGCCACGATGTTTATCGTCGTTGCCTTTTCGTTTGCAGCTCAAACTAATTTTGACCGCAAAATCTATAAAAAGCAGTCGAGGTGGAAGGGGGTCCACCTTTCTGCCCTAAAGTTAAAGGGTTTTTGACCCGAAATCATTTTTATTCAAATTTTGCAGTTTATTTACTTATTTTCGGGGTCGAGGGAAATTGAAATATTCGCTTGTACTTGTGCAGTTAACGACGAGTGCACGTGACGTTTAAAAAGTTTTTAATATTGTGTAAACAATACAGCATAAATACAATCACATACTTATTTATACACTGCAGATGAACAACTGTTTGTATTAATTACCTGTCCATCCCCTTGAGGTAAAAAGTGGGATAAAGATTGAATGGTAGTTGATAAGTAGTGTAAATGCGAAACAATTCTGGATCTGAAAGTATTCATTGCAATGTTAAGTTCCTAAGTGAATAAAGCATACCCCACACATATAGAATGTTTGATAGTATATCTTGAATCTCAGTAATATTTTCAGTAAGTTAGAATAGTTTTCTTTTGCAGGAGACTCCATTTAAAACATATGTATGCATTCTTAAAGTATTCTATTATTTCAAATTAGTATTATATTAATATACTTTCAATTGCTGCTCCACTTACCAGTCTTTTAGCGCACTCACACTTCTGTGCGACCTTTTTATTCTCGAAAACAATCATTAATCAGTTCGCAAAGTTGACTAATGATTTACGGCCTGGCCGATGCGACAACGCGTCCAATTAACGAGTTACTACGAGTTAAATATGCCGCTTACACGCCAATTTCGTTATGCAGTTGCCAACACTAGATGGCGCTGCAGTGCCAGTGGGTCCCAGGTCTGGCGAGAGACAGTTCAAGAGACTATGCTAATTATGTAACAGTCTGTATTAATCGCTGCCCTAGAAGACTCTTTGTGCACGCCCCTCTCTCTCCCTCTCCCTCTTTCTCTCCCTCCATCCCACTGCCATGCTTTGCTGCGCTGCTTCCTCCATGACGCACAAAGTTGCGTGCTGTGGGGCCATAAATTATCAACAAGCGTCTTCATTAGTTCTCAAGCGACTGACGATAGAACTTGTTCCCAGCCCATCGCCCTCCTACTGCCCTTTTCTTGCCACTCCCACTCGACGTTTAAAAAGTTAAATGCCACAAAATGTAGCTGCTTGATGGAGACGCTTGATGGCTTAGCTGCTGCCAGGTGAAGTCTCGTCCAAGAGCTGACTCCTCCCTCCCCCAACGTCGCTCCATTGCGTGTCCTTTGTTGTGGGCATATTTGAAGCAGGCCAAGCAACAGTTTTCGTCCTGCTCCTTCTTCTCCTGTCCCTCCGTCTTGTGCGTCTTCGACTTAAGTGTGCCGCATAATTTTTGATAATTCAATTAAGATAAGTTTATGTTCCCTCGCTTTACACGGCCATTCGCCTTTGTGCGAACATCGCATTCAATTTCCAGAGTCCAGCCCAGCCCGAGTCGAGCCGACTTTAAGTTGTGACACCCAAGTTGAGACATTAAATTTCATGTTTATTTGCCTCTTTAGCATATTAACAACGTGCGCACCTTAAGCCTCGGGCAGACTCTCTTCTCCCTCTGTAATCTTTTTTTGAATCAGGAACTTTGTAAAAGTACAAAACGAAATTAATGAAAATGAATTTAACATTTTCCCTGTATCTCTTAAGTTTTGTTTTACAGTAGTTTGTGCTCTCTTCTTTTAGTAGTTTCTCCTCTTTTTTTCAGTTCTCCTTGCAAGCCCAACGAGGCAGTGAAAATTAAATTAGCCTAATTAAATTAGATGATTTTGATCGCTTCAGTTCACATTTCCCCGTTCGGAATCAAGTCAAATGCAAATGCCGCAACCGGACTCTAATTACGAATGCGTCGATAAAAGCCGCAAAAAGATCGGTTTACCTCTGTACACCCCCTGCCCCGCCCTCCTTTGTCGGACTAACCAAATAGTTTTTCCAGCCTTTAAGCATTTTTGTTACAGATTTTTGTGGTTGCTTCGCATATTTACCGCAAATCACACACGCACACCCACACACATGCACAGGGTCTAGTGCTCTGCATATCAAGTTGCAACCGGGGGGCCGTAAGCCAGGTTAAGCCCTTCGTCGGAGCTAAGCTAATAAAGTGTTAATTAAGCGCTCCAAAGTGGCCCCCAGAAACGCTTTTAACTAATGCGGCGACGTTGGCCCAGCTGCCTTTCTCAGTGCTTCTCACATAGCACACAAGTTTTGCCAGTAGGAGGCGTGGCATGGGCTGAGAGAGGAGGCGAAGGTGCGCTCTTGTAGGCATATCTAAATATTTGCTGCATACTTTGCGGCTGACGCATAAGCCCCAAACTCGACTCACCTGTGTGTGTGTGTGTATGTATGTGTTACGGCAGGCAAAGTTTCGGTATGCTCCAAAGTTTCGTCATAGTGCTGCCAAACCCCTCTACTACACACACACACACGCACGCATACACATGCACGCACAAAGGCAAACACAAACTGCCCCCTGGCGGTAATTAATGGAAGGTAAACTATTTGATTTCCTTGTTCCCCTTTTTTTTACAGCTTTTCGAGTTTTCCAGCTCTGTTTTTGCTGTTGTTGTTGCTGTTGTTGTTTTGACTAATGGCATGTTAGATGAGGCAACGTGTTAATGCAGACATTTGCATAGTTTTACCTGGAGTGAGAGAGAGAAAGAGTAAGAAGAGTGGAAGTTGAAAAATCTATCTCAGCCCGGGGTCATCGCACGAAGTTCAACCACAATTCTAAAAGTCTTATTGCGGCAAATAACTATGGCATTTGATACTTCATTAGTTTGCCAAAGAACTGGCTTTTGCAAGACATAAAAATATAAAGTTTTGAAGATATTACAATAAAAAGTATGAGAATAGAATAATCAAATTTAAACCGATTCAATATTTGCTCCCAAGGATTGCGGAAAACCCAAAAAAACCCAACCAAATTGCTACAAACATCGAAACTAAAGCGCCAATTAAGAGAACTTGTCGGGCGATGTGAATTTATCACCCTTGACTATATAGTATTGGTTATGCAATCAATCTGTAGAATGTGTAGATTTCTATGAAACAATTGTTTGTGTACAGAGTTCTTAATGAACAGCTGAACAATGCCAGTGACTTTGCAGTGCAATATATAATTAGTAAAGGAACAATCAGCCAACCCCTTCGATTTTAAACATTCTATAAAATGTATCTTTTACAATTGGCTATGCGATTATTCTCAGAAAAATCTTTTGCCCTGATTTGCCTCACTTGCGGCACGTACCAACTGCAAAACGGCAGCAGAAAAGCAACTGTAATGAGGCCGCATGGGCAAATCTATTGAGGCGCATTTTCTGCGATTTTTCGCCATTTTCCATCGGTAACAAAAGGACACTAATCACGTGTGCTGTTGCAGCTGTGGCAAATGCCAGAGCGTGTTGGGCATAGGAATATGATAATTATGACTTACTATGAAGTTTTACGACTGTGTGTGTGTGTGCATGGCATACATTACTCTGCATTTCAGCGTATTATATGAGCAGGAACAATGCAGCGAATCTCTTCTTCTAATCGAAATGATTTCCCAGTTAGTTCAGTTGGAAATGCACGAGAAAACTAATGTGGCATGTATGCTAGCATTAACTGTTATATTGTGTATTGTATAACTATTATATTGTTTATCATTTACTAACATTATCATTTATTATTTACTTTTAGATTGTAAATTATCATCTTCTTGTATATCTTCTTCTCTCTTTGAAAGAAGCACAACTTGCGGGTTTTAACTTTTCATATAGATCTTCAAATATTTCTCTTGCCTTGGCGAAATGAGTTAACAGTTTTTTGTTCTCTCCTACCAACTAATTGTTTAGTTATTAATTTTCGCTGACACTACACACACATTTACACATAGAGATACACTCGCTGTCAGTGTGGAGTAGCCGCTAGAGATATCTAGCTAATTAGAGGACAAGGGGAAGCACCCCTTGGCCACTAAACCAAGCAATCTCGTCAGTTTTATGTACGCTTCGTTGGGTCTTCCCTTATCACACACACCCACACACACATACATGTATAGCTAACACAAAAGTGCTTTTAAGTGCGCCGCACAACAATTTCGAGTTTAATTAACAGTAATTTGTTTGCGCTGCACTAAGTATGTACGAGTAATCCTCGCCAGGGACTAGCGCTATCTGGGCAGGGCGATCATTATGCCAACACACACACTCAGACATGCACGCTAGTTGGTTGCTATTTCGTTCTTTTTTATGACGAACTTAACGATGATATTTATATGTCTATAAAAAGTCGCTATAATAACGTTTAAAGCGAAGCGACGAAAGTCGCTCAAGAGCACCATTAAAAAAAGTAAAGAATATATATATACAACTGTATATATGTATGTGTATATATGTATGTATGTCTAAGCATGTGTGTGTGTGCACCTATGTAAGTTGCAGGAACTAGTCGACGTGTGTAAACAAGCCTCGGCCTGGAATAAACTATAGAAAGTCGCGTCGAGTGGCAGCAGCAGGAAGTTGCCAGTCAAAAGTGCTCGGCTCATCCCCTACTCCCCTCCACACAAACCCCTCTTATACTCTCCTCAGTTGTGCAGTCCTCAGTCTCAGTCTCAGTCAGGCTGCCGGCAGTTAGACACTCGAGCACATGCACGCCGCGTCTCGACAGGACATTGACTTGCCACCGGGTGCCCGCAAGTTTAGGCCTGCTTTTGAATAATGGCAAGGGGGATGGGGCAGCGGAGGGTGGCATACGGTGTAGCTGGGAAAACTTTTTGACGGCTCTCGAGTCGCATAATTTGCACAATTGGAAATGCAACCGGGCTGCCACAGTCGGCGAAGTTCAAGGACATGGCCAGCTGCTGTGCATAGGTCACACAATTTATGGCAGATTCTGAAATTAAGTTTAGAACTTAAAGCCGCAGTCTGACTCGGCTGTCAGTAACAGCAGCTGGCCCTACTGCGTGTACGCAATGTGCCTGGCTGCTGCTTTATTTCGCTTCTACAAGATAACTCACCATCATCGTCATTATCATCATCATTTTAATTATCATGCTCATTGCCTCATCATCTTCATCATGCGCTGTGCTGTGCGTGCCCCCGGGGAGAATGGGGAACACTCGAAAATAATAAGCATGAAATTAAGTTTGTAAACAAATACGAAGCGATGTGACAGCACCGGGACCAGATCTCTTTAATGAAAGAAGCCTTGTATCTTACCCCGCCTGTAGGAGGCAGGGAAATTAGAGGCATTAAGGACATATCAAGAACTTGTTGGCTAGACTTTTCCTTTCCAAGTCAGTATTATTGTTATGTGTCTCAATAATATTGTATTCTACTTAATACAATAGATCCCTAGCTGTTGTAAGTGTATTTCCCATCATTGCCTACTAGAACAAACTATACTATGGCGTGTCTTATGCACAGCACACCATAGTAAATTTTAACATATCATACTTTGTTTCATCGGATACTATATTATAACATAGCTTTCTATGGCATGTTTTACCATACCATACCATACACTTAAATCATAACATACCAGACCATACGTATATTGCAAGCCATACCATACCATTCTATTCCATACCATACCATACCATACCATACCGTACCATACCATTCCATACCATACCATACCATACCATACTATACCATACCATACCATACCATTCCATACCATACCATACCATACCATACCATACCGTACAATGCCATACCATACCATACCATTACATACCATTCCATACCATATCATACCATACCATACCATACCATACCATACCATACCATACAATGCAATACCATACCACACTGTGCCATACCATACTATGCCAAACCATGCCATACCATACTTTACCATATCATACTGTTCCAAATGGCGGTTTAACACTTAAAACTAAATCATTCCATAACATACCACAATAAAACAAATTAAATCACACCATTATATACAATACCATATTGTTCTAAGCAATACACTGTCTGTCATACCATACCATATAGTATATACTAAATAATGCTTCTAGTACTATAACATACTACAGCACACACCACGCCTTACCATATCTCACCATAATTATACAATACTTTACTATATCCAATTCCACATGATCACATCTGAATCAATAGCAACCGTTTCAGTAGACGATGTATTGTATAACTAAGTTGACAAAAGCCGCTGACACATGTCAGCCAATTAAAAGATAATATGGAATAAGTTAGCAGGGATAGAACTGCAGAGTCCACAGTGCAGTGTTTTCGTTTGTCTGACCTCGACTACGTGACCCAGGGCAAGGCAGGACTAGTTGTAGTTGGAGCTAAAGATGTTGCTGTAGCGAGTCTTGGCAACATGTTAATTGAGTCGAAAGTTTGTAGCTCCAAGTCGATGCCGCACTTGTGTGTGCCTCTATCTATGTATGTGTTTGTGTGTGTGAGTTGATATCTTCAAGTTGGCCCTTCACTACTGCTGTGCCGTCTTTCTTGGCCAGCTTACGTGATACAACGCCGCGTTGCTGTTAATTGGACATGTGAGAACGAGCTGGCGCTCCTTGTTGGAGACAGAGGTTGGCACAGCAGGAGCAGCTGGGGAATAGATGTCTCATTAATAAAATCATAAAAGTGTACGACACCTTTGCGCTTATTACCAGCTTAATAAATATTAGCGCAAGACATGTAATTACGTTGGGCTACATAAAAATTATAATAAACATTGTGTAACATTGCATAATTGACAGTTTCGAGTGCTCACACAGGTGGGTGTGTGTGTGTGTGTATCTGTGTGTGTGTCTCTACCTTCCTGTTGCCTCAAGTTGTGTTTATTTTTATGCCATTCCGCACCCCGTGCCGGCATCACTCGACTCGACTCGACTTAGTGCCGACACCTTGCCTTATCCCTTCGCCAGCAGCAGCGCTGGCAACTTGCCACGACGCGACGCGACGCTGGCATCATCACCCTTAACGCCTTCTTCGTCGTCGTCGTCGTCGTCGTCGCTTTTAATGTCTGTTGATTTCTTTTTACTGATTTTTAATGCGCACCCAGCTACTGTGGCACAGTGGGGCGCAGATGATAATCGTGATTGAACTGCAGTTTTTATAATAAACGGACAAAGAAAGGAAGCTACAGTCGAGTGTGCACCAATGTTATATACCTGTTACTCACCTGACCAAAACGATTTTGTTGGTATATAAATTATACTTTGGCGCATTATATGTTGCACACTTTGCAGGCAGCAGCTGAGATATCAGTACCTATAAGAATATTTCTTAAAGAACTTATATTTTTAATATCCGACTTTCAATCAAATTTTACAAAATCATGGAGACGTTGATATCTATTGATTCTTAGTTAAATTCTAAAACAAAACTAGATATACGTGCAATAAGAACACATATTTAAAACTAATTTGGTAGCCCTAGCAATTATAGTCTTTGAGATCTAGGTGTTCATACAGGCGGGCATACAGTTGGCACAAAGTTATAATACGCTTTTACTCTATTGGTATTGGGTATAAAAAGAAAATCAATATGAGTTGAGATATAATATTCATTAGTTGAAATTGGGATTTATTTATTATTTGCTTTCATGGAATTTAATTTTATGAGCGCATTTCATTGCCTTGCCCCACTGTGACTTGTTTGCTGTTGCCACACGCCTGTAATGCCACAAGAAGCAGTGTCTCGTTATGGCGACTTTGCGCATATACACACACACATACACACTCACACTTGTACATGTATGTTTACCGTTATCTGTGGCAAGTTGTAAGTACGCCATAATTTGCTCAAGTGTTTATGCTGGGGTATCGAGCTTTTATTATACGTTCTTATTGCATTGCAAGTTTAATTAATGTTTATGGCAAGTCATATTAGTTTCTCTCCTGCCTTCTCTCTGCCTCTCTTTCTCTATATATTTCCCTCTCTTTCTTCCTGTTTCTGCCTTCTGTGGTTTGTTTGCACACCCATTGATTGCTATGGCCAAATAAATTCCTTCAATTGATTATAAAACAGATTTACGAACTTATCTCTCTGATTTGGAATTGAAGTGAGTGAAGGAAAGAGAGGGGAATAAAATGAAGTTTCATTCTCGATATAACCGTCAAAATAGACAACTTGATATTTGTAATATCGATGCTTTAATCTGAGTAATATTAAGTTTATTTTTCGGTTAGATAAGATGCCTAGAGAGAAGTCCGTTGGGGGTTGTCAGAAATTAATTATGGCAAACAACGGGGAATTTTTGAAGCCTGCAATCTCGCGGCGTTAGCTGCAGTTCCCCCTCTTCTTCTCTCTCTCTCTGTGTCTCCCTTGGAAAACCAAACATTTTGCGTGTAATTAGCAAAGTTTTCCGCTCAGAAGTTTTCATCCGACATTTTTCGCTGTTGTCGCCTTGTTCGCCAAAATATTTTTGTGCATAACAATACCGAAAAATGAGAAGCAGCACAACAGAGAGAAGAGCAGAGAGAAATGTGAAATGTGCAAGAGAAATGAAATAAATGGAATAAAAATATGACGCCTGGCGGGGCCGCGAGAAAGTCAAGCGATACGACGCGACGGGGTGTCTAGCAGTCGCTTGTTTCCATGGCATTCCCTAATGCATGTTGCGGTAATACCCTGTAATTATGTATAATTATGTTGCTTACTTTTATTGCATTTCAGTTTTTAAATAAATACGTGATAAAGTAATGTTTCTGCTGGTTCTTAGAATAATGTGTATATCTTTGAATTTACAGGGTATTTTCAGGTTGTGGCTGACTGCAAGTTATCTTACTTGTTGTTGCTATTGTTGTTGTTGTCTCCTGTCGCCCACAACTCAGCGTTTTCTGCGGTCCCAAAGAGTTTCCGCTCTGTGGCCTCGTCTGGTCACGCTCCCGACTTGGCCACTTCCACTTTCTCCCCTCTTGCTCTCTCTGTCTCTCAGTCTCTCTCCTTCATGCTGTGTTTGTAGTTTCTCATTCTGCAGTCGGCACTTTGTCATTTGCAGCGACTGTGGCGGCCGCTGCTGCGTCGACTGCGCGTTTGTCAAGTTCCGCATTCCATGTTGCCCTTTGCCCCCTTTGACACTCTGCAATTGTTGTTGTTGTCGTTGCTGTGGTCACTTAAAGTACATTTATGCTATTTTGATAGTATTTAAAGTTTACTTTCAGCTAATTGAAATTATTTCATTTGCTGACTTTTACCTTATCTTTGATCGTCTTCTTCTCCCACACAAGCAGCGAAAGCAACTGTGAGGACACACATCGTGCTTGATCTTAATGCAAGACTCTCTCGTTAAAAGCTGATCTGCGTTTGATTGGCTGATTATGTGTGAGAGAGTACTTACGAGAGTGAGAGCGAGTGCCTATGACCCATTGCAGGTATAAAGCGATTGAGCAGCAGAGAGAGATTTCAATAGAAATTTTCAACAGAAATTAAATGCATTCAAAATGGTTTCTTATTATTTATATGACTTTATATTTATTAGGCTAATTTTGTATCTTTTTATGATACTATATGCTATATGCCAGAGTAACTGAGGGCTCAGGCCTTCTTCCCCGAGACTCGAACCTAAAATCCCTGCTTTAGTTATAAGCGACGCCTTAGTCAACGTCCGACGCCTCTGATTATTATTTATTCATGATATATTTAAAAATCTTTTGTTTATTTAAAAACGACACGCCAAATTTTCGCTCTTCCTTTAAATTAAGTAAAATATAACTGTCATATTTATTTACATGTTTAATAGTTTTTCACCCAACTTTGCTGTGGAGTCAGTGCAACTTTAATGCCTGCGTAGGCAAATCCAACTTTGTCATTTGCGGGACATGCAGGGAGGGTTGGCAGAACAAGGCAACATGGAATCAGCTCGAAATCGGGGACACTGTCATAAAACAAATGAGACATCACACACACAGACACACACCGACGAAAGCACAACCAAAAGCACTCACAAACTGTCGCAGTGCAAGGTGCGTGTGTGTGTGTGGCTGATGGGGAGAGGTGAAAAGTGACCGCAAAAATGGCGAAATTTCGTTTCGCAACAGAAATTGTATTTTGTGAACATCGCAGCGGGAAAAGCGTGAAAAGCAGCTAACGCCAAATGAAAGTAAAAACCGATGGAAAAACCTTGGCGGAAAAACGAAATGCATTTGGGTAAATGACATAGAAAAGTCGCGAAAGAGAGTGCTGTGGAAATGAGTCAGGAGTGGGAAGGAAGCGACAGAGAGATACCCAGCTTGACAGAGTGTCTGCTTCACTTACAGAGTAAATTGATACCCTGTAAGAAAGCAAATAATGGAAGGAAGGGGTGAGTCTGTTAGTGTTGGGGCTGCACACCTGCATTCGTTGTTGGCAGAGAAGTATATTGACTTTTCTTGTACGCACTGCTTTTGAGTAATACGTATTACGTACCATATACGTCCAGCTTGTAGGGAAAAACAACACAAACGTAAATCAGCAGAGAATGCGAGATGATGATAAGGATGGAGAGCATGAAACCACGTGTACATCGAGGTCAATTGGGGCAGACATAGAGAGATGAAGGGAATAAGAAGAAAGTGCAGAATAGTTCCATGATTAGGTAGAAACAGGTACAGTAACTTCAGAAAGAGAGCGTCTTGAATAACTCAATGATTAACAGGCTTAGGCATCGAGAAATACAAGCAATCTAAGCTCCAAATTGTCGAAATTAATAATGCAAATTGTACAACATAAATTCATAAGAATTTTCTAATCTGCGGACATTTGAATTGGGTGCTTTAGATTAAGCCACGGGAATTTCGTTGTCTGTGTAGTTCTTACAACGAATTAAATTTCTTAGTGCACACACACAGTCACACACAGTTACTGTGTAGGGGTGGGAAAGAGACAGAACGGGGGAGGGAACGAGGCATAAAGTCGGAAAGCTCAGCTGCAAAATTATGCTTGTAAGCTTTCGAAATTACCATAAAATGCGTTGACCTCTCGAACTTGCAAACTAAGGGAGAGACTGGCAGCAGGGTTGGGGAGTAGAGAGAGAGTGGGAGAGAGAGAGAGAGGTGGGCAAGGGGCAGGGACAGGGCAAAGTTGTGTGCAACTGTTGTCTGCATCTTTGTTTTGATTTGGCTGCTATTCGTGTTGCATTCGCTCGTTCGCCCTAATCCTGACTTGTTACTCAACTGACATGCTGCATGTGTGTATGTCTGCTATGTATATATGTGTGTGTGTGCATGTGTGTGTCTGTGTAGCTACTGCTGTTGTCGCAGCTAACATCTTTGGCTTGTAATGAAAATAATGGCCAGAGGCGAGCGGGATGACAAGCAGCTCCTTGTCCTGCATGCAATGCTAGGAATGCGAGACGCACGCACACACAAACATACAGACTGGCACACACACTGGCACACACACTGGCACACACACTAGCACACATTGGCACTCAGACATTCCCTGACTGCAGGTAGCCTGTGCTCTTTGTTTGTGCTCGGCCAGCAGCTTTCACTGCTCAACGCTTTGTTTGCTCATTTAGCATAACTGTTAATTTGCATGTGTGTGTGTGAGGGGAACTTTTACTGCTTTGCTCATTATTTTGGACTGCCATTAATTTGAATTTACGCTCGCAAGGACAAAACACTCGTGCATATATGGCACCATTCTCTGTGCCGAGTCGTAAACCCAAAAATGTTTACAGTTTCCATTCGCATAACTTTGTAACCTACCCCTCCCCCTCCCCCCGTACAGCCCCACACATATGGTTATGGCTGTTTTCTATAAAAACAAATAAAACTGTAGAAAATTGTAACCGAGACAAAGCTGCAGCGAAACTATGAAAAACCCAAGCAAACAATTTCGAAAGTATTACTTTTATTTTTTCATTTTTCATTTTATTTTTTGTGTACGTATCATTTTATTAGTTTTAGTTTCATTTTTTCTTTCAGTTGCAGTTGTTGCATTTTTTCATGGCATTTATTGTGTTTGCTTGCTCAATTTGTGTGGCAAGAGAGAGGGAGAAAGGGATAGAGAGAAGAAGAGGGAGAACAAAATGATTGCGGTTGCAGTTGTGTAAATTCTTGAGCTACCTGTTGTGCGTGTGTGTGTGTGTGTTTCTCTTGAAGTTCAATCTCGATTTAATGTTTAAAGATAAACCAGCATTTTTTATTTGTTAGCTTGTTTTAGCCTTTTCTGCCATTCACTTTTAGTTTAATTATGAATGCAATTTCTTGTTGATTTCTGTTTTTGATAACTTTTTGATAATTTGTTGCCATTTTTGGGCCACTCTCTCTCTTCCTCGCTCATTCCCTCTCTCCTCTTCTTCCTTTCTCTCCCCTTCTCCCTTCTAGTCTCTGTTGTTTCCAAGTGGCACACTGAGACAACGACGTTGGCGGCGACCTACAAAAAAATATTTATAGCTCCCACAGCCGCAAATATTTACCACACTCTGCTTTGTGTGTGTGTTGTGTGCTAGTGTGTCTGTGTGTTGCTGTGTCTGTGTGTGTAATGGTTTGTGTGTATTGTGCCTCCTTGCCGGCCATTATTTATACTCTGCTAATCTTCCACCATGTGACTACTGCGACTGGTTGCCTTTTTGGCTGCTCCTCTCCAGATTTGCACGCCTATCCTGCTTCCCCTCTCCCTCTCTCTGTCACACTCTCTCTTTCTGCTGGTGGCACTCGAGCTGCACTTTCGCACTCGCCTCGTGCGCCCTGCACACTGTGCTACACTTTATTGTTTATTGCGGTTGCCCAACACGGTTGTCTGCCTGGCATTCCCCGACGTGGCATTGTTCGGCGCCGTCTCTGACTTTGGCTGCTGCTGACCCCTTCTACAACTGCAGTTTACTGCATTGCGCCGCTCTCTCCCTCTTCCTCTCTCACCCCCTCTGTCTCTCTCTTTCTCTGTGCCTCTGTGAGAATGACCGCAAAATGCTAAGCGTCTTTTCAGTTACAGTTTAAGTTTGCCGCATTTCAGATAAAGTGCAGCAGCTCCTCTGCCTCTTGCCACCCGCCCTGGCAATCCCCTCTTCTTTCTCCCGCCGCTGTGTCAATTACGGCAATTGCTCTGTACACTTTGCCACAAAATGTTGCCATTTGTGTGCCTCCTCATATAGGATATGTTTACACATAGTGGGTGCTTTGTTTGCTTATGCCAGGGCATAATTTCAATGCACTCTCGTTGCTGCAGTCCCTTTCTTTCTTTTTATTGTCTCTCTATTCCTTTCTCTCTCTATCTTCTATCTCTCTTGTCAAATTCAGTGCAGCTTCCATTTGAAAACCACAATTCGTTCTTTCTGCATTGATCACTTTGACGCTGTTTCGTTTTCTATAGAAATAATACAATAATCAGTAACTGACCTAGGCAACTCTTCTCAGATTTTATTGTATGTTACTTAGCAAACTGTGTCAACGCTTGCTGTTATCGCTTCACGCTGTCGTCAAGGCAAGTTCCTCAGCTTGAGATCGTTGCAGGCGAGTTCTTATCTTGAGCTCTGGCGCCGGTTATCAAGCGAATGTTTTGTAGTTTGCAGCCCGTTTGATTAATGTTTGACAAATTGATTCCCAAACACAGCACCACGTGCCGAAGTGTGGCAAACAGATTATATTTGAATCAGCATTCAGATTACACTCAAGTTGTATTTGCATATGAGAAATGTTCTTCATAACTTCAGCACCTGCCGACTGCCTCAGACAAAGGGTTACATTGTTAAGGATACGTATGAGTAATATATCAGCCAAGGTATATTCATTTACACAAGCGCAGGGGGCAGAGGATACGACTCTTGGCTTTGAATATGAATGCCAAAAGGTCAACAAACAATCACGCCAAAGAGGCCTCAGACTGGGGATGCTTGGGAAGGGGAAAGGAAAAGGAACAACACGAAGAGAGCAAAACAATAAAAGGCTGTGCCTGGCTGGCAACTGATGACAGCCAGACAGGCGGACAGAAGGAGCAGACGAAGAGTGGTGGCAGGGTGAGGGGAGAGGTGGCAGGTCGAGAGTCTTTTCGCAGGGCGGGCGCTGCACTTGACTGAAATGAATTGCTCGGCCAGATCCTGCAGCCCCCAACAGCACCTACTCTGCTCGGTCTCGTCTACGGCCTGTTAACGATTACGTGATGAATTTGCATTGCTATAGCCCCCTCTGCCTCTTGCTTGCCCTCTTGCCCACCCTTCCTGCTTCGCTCCTCTCGCACTCTCTTACAAACAATATGCCCAGCTTTGACTTGTGCCAATCGCAGTCGGGAAAGGAAAAGGGAACCAGCTGCGTGCCAAGTAATTTAACGCCAATTTTACGGCAGAACTGCCATTCCCGTGCCCTCTTCCCCTCTCCCTGTTCTCTTCCCTGTACCTTCACTTACTTCTCGCACGGCACCCGTAAAGCTTCCTCAACTAGTTTTTGTTTTTTTTAAGCTTGGCTGCTTGGTGTGAAAATGATTTTATAATACAAATCAACGAGTTGCTTATTGCCACGCGCGGGTGGGGGAAGGGCTGCTGAGTGCATGTTGTGGCAATCAAAGTGCCAACAATTACAACTACAGCGGGCAGAATTGGCATTAAACAGCACATTGAGAGCTGCAAGTTGAAGTTTAATGCGTGCCAAGGCACAAGTCACGGGTTTAGGGCCTAGCAAATTCACAATATACACACGGCGAAAGGTCACTGAAGGCATAAAAACATTCTAATTGGACGCCACAAGGTGTTAACGTGAGCCAAGCCAAGTAATGAAGTGCTAGGTACCCTAAATGAGCCATGAATGTGCTAACTGTAAATGCAAGTGCATTCGTTATCAAACCAAGCTCAACCAATTCCCCTGAAATGATTTTAATCTTTACAAATGAAGAATATGAAGAATAAACTGAGAAGAGGCCCCGATGATAAGTTGAGCGCTGACACGATGTGTGTTATCAAGAGGTTAACAAATGATAATTAACTGACCCCAGCAATGCCTTTTTATTTCTAGCTAGGGCTTACTGTTCTCAGATAACTGAGTCAACGATTCTTTCTATCACTTCGTGCGATCTTCGATCTTCTTATCTTCAGCTCAGAGCCAAACCAGACAAGCTGCGTTATGTGTTTGTTTTTACGGCAACGCGCAGATAATTGATATAGATTATATATATATATTACTATATATATGTGTGTATATTATAAACAACTTTTACTTCATTTAATTGTTTTTTCATGTTTTTTTCACTTCTAATTGATTGAGGGTTAACAACATTTAGCTTTCTATTTACTACCTTACAGCCACTCAGCATGTTTTCAGAACTAATAGAAAGCAATAACTTGTATAAGATAATGAGGCATTAACTGTACAGATTTCGCTAATCGGCCACCAAAAGCAACTCACAGACATCAGCAGTCTGTCAATGTTTTAATGTGGATGGGGAAAGCAAACGTAATAACATTGAGTAGTCAAAAGAAATCAGCGCTCAATTAATGCTAATCGGGTCATTGCAGTGTGGTTGGGAGGAGGAGGGGTAAGGGAAACTGTTAAAATGAAGTAAACAAGCGACTAAAAGCGGGCAAACAATTTGCAGATCGAAAAGGGAACTGAAGACTGCGTTGAGAATGAAACAAAACATTGACAAAGGATGAACAACGGACTGGGCTGATGTAAAAGGATCCCCAGGGAGGGCAAATGAAAGGGACAAGGAGAGAGAGGAGGGGGTAGAGAGACGGGGGGGGAGTGTGGCAGACAGTCTGACTATGCAATGTGGCACAGTGTGCACACTGTGCATTTCAGCGCTAATTCAATTATCGCTTATTGACATCAATTTGCGAGTGGCAAAGCAGAGGAATGTTGGGCGTGGGGGAGGGGGGCGTGGCATGAAGACAGCACACTCCCGGCATTGGCTGCATTCAGATATACGCGATACGAAATCCGGGGAAACTCCAACACGTCGTGCAGCTCAAGTGCAATTGACACTTTTTGTGATTTGGTCGAGAACATTTGAGATTACCAAATGCACAACAACGGCTAAAACAACAACAACAACCTCCCCCCCCCTCTCTTCTCTCCTGCCCCTACCCTGGCAAATGACAATTGCTAATGCAAACAAAGCAAAAAACAACTGCAACTACAGCAGGTGCAAACAACACTGAGTGGGTCAGAACAACCACAGCTCCCCCTCCTGCCCTTCTTCCCTCCTCTGTCATTGGCACCTGCACCTCGCTTGTAGTAAATAATTCAAAAGTGCTCGAGTGGCTTCTGTTTTCATTTCCATTTCCCCATTCCCCATTTGCATATAGCCCACCCTTACCACGCCCCCCTCCTGCTGCTGCCCCCTGCATTGACAAGTGCTTAGTTCTAATTGCATTAGCTGCGATTTACTCGACCCCCCCCTCACGCATCGCATCGCATCGAATTCGTTCCCTTTGTTTGCTGCTGCAGCAATTGTGGATTGTTGTGCATCGCACTCCAGCAGGATTAGCAATTCAATTAGAGTTGCATCATAAGAGCAACAACTTCCCAGTTCGACAAGCAATTGGCAGACTGAGTTCTATCGGATCGGAACATGTATCGTATATTTATTTATTTATTTATATTAAAGTTAATTAAAGTATGAAACTAAAAATTAACTTATTATTTAAGCACTGGCTGCTAAGGCCTTCGTCTTGGAGTGCTGTTAAGTTACTTAACTAATTTTTTACATGTATCGTATATCTTTCATCTGTAAGTAGGTCAATTTTAGTTATAATTTAAAGATATCGAGCAATTGAAACGAGCACCAAGCTTGCGCCATTCCTTCACATTAAGGAATAGAGAGTTATGCGAAGTGGCAACTCTGCGATTTGGAGTTCGAAACACCGGAGCAGGTGCTGGCAGTATATCCGGCATGGGCTCGCAAAAGAAGCATAATACTAGCAAAGCACCTTCTCAATGTAAAAGAGATAAGGGAGACCAGTCCAGCAAAATAATGGATTATCTTAAAATAACTCGACTGCACATCTATAATCCTACACAGGGATCTAGAAGGTCGTAGTACATCTTTCCTAACTAACCACATCTATAAAATATTTGGCAAACCTTTTTTTTTGTTCAGTTACTTTAGTTACTTCTCTTTACACCAAATTAATGTGTACAACCCTGCACCATAGCCTCAATTCAATATCCTTAAACAACTCGGCAGCATTCACACACAGACTGGTATACAGTCTGACCTGCCAAGTTGCAGCTGCAACAAGGTCTCCTGCTGGCCAGATCTCAGCTAACCAACCCGTCAGTCAGTTTGTCAGTCCGTCCATCAGACAATCTGTCAGTCAGTTTGCTCATCCGTCACCTGGCAGAGGTAGAGGTGGAGCTGGAGGTGGAGATGATGGCGAAGGTGCAGCAAGAGGCAGAAGTAGAGTCAAAGGCACAGACAGAGGCAAAGGCACAGGCAGAGGCAACGGCAAAGGCTGCGGCTGCGGCTGAGACAGTCACTCATGCAGCCACAACCACGGGCATTTATGCATGTGTTGGTTGGGTGTCTATCGCATTCATCCATCCAGCTGGCGCGGATCCTGTGCCGCGACTGGGGTAACGCCTCCTCTTGGCGTGCCTTTACCTTGCCAGAGGAGGCTCTACCTGCAACGGGAGCAACAGAAACGAAGCCTGATTGCGATACATGTACGCGGTTTTCGAACTGACAGATTTTTATATGTCTTTCGGTTGGCGTTGCATTTCTCTTCTCTTTCCTTTGCCTTCCCCCCTTCCCTCACATGGTGCAACTGTCGAAATTCGCAGTGTGCCCTGCCTGAGTACTTCAGGTGCGCGCACAGACATGAGGAATGTTTGTATACACTGCAAGGAAATAAAGAAAGCATCAATGGGTTGTGCATTGCTGCCATCTAACACTCATTTATATTGATGCAGAGCAATGATAAGAACATATCTTATCATTGCTCTTATATATTTTTTATTTTTTTTTTTATTATTTCAATTATAAATTACAATCTGTTTTTAAAATAACAATAAGGAATTGGTTGGCTAGTTGTGAAAAGATGTAGCGACCTTACCCATTGCAAGGGTACGCTAATGTTTTTATGTGTTTTTTTTTTTTTTTTTTTAATAATAATTTAATTCTGTTGGCGTTCTGCGTTTTATATTGGAGTAAGATCACCTAGATCGAAGCCTTAATGCATGTAGATTTCTGATCTCAACTATTCTCTCCTTCGATGCAACACTTTCCTGCCTTTGTTTTTCTCAGTGTAGCTTGCTGTTTTTCTGCTTTTGCATTACATTGAAATTTTCTTTGCTCTCTTTTTCGGGTGATTTTGTGGGTTACGCCTCGCCTGGCTACGTTACGGCAATTGCAGCGTTTTATAACCCCCCCCCTTTCCCTCTCTGTTTCCCCCTTCCTGTGCACGTTGACTGCTTCACGCCTCCACGCCCAGCAGTCCGTCGTCCCTTGGCTTGTTTGTTTGCTTGTTGCAACAAAATTTCAATGCAAATATGCTTTGAGAGTGTGTGCAACTGTGTGTGTGTATGTGTGGCTGTGTGTGTGTGTGTGCGAGTGCTGCGTCGGGCAATGCGTTTATCCTTTTGGGGCAGACACAAAACGTTTGCAGCTCTGTGGAATTTGTGTCGATTCCACTTTGTTTATGTCGGTGGCAGAGCGGAGGTGGGGGAAAATAAAAATGAAATTCATTTATTTGCCTTTTCTGCTCAGGGTGTGCGTGGCAGGAGAAGGGGCACAACTTGCTTAGACGAATTAACGTCATTCGAGCGGCAAATAGGAAAATTTCCTCAATCTGCCACCGTCTGGGCTCTGGCAGATGCATCAAATGTCAAGTGCAGCCGGACAAAGTGAGCAGCCTTTTTGGCTTCAAGTTTTGGCTTTAATTAAGCGACTTCTCTGGCCATTGAATTGCCGATAGGCGAACCTGTCATAAAGTCGAGGGGGGGGCAACAGATTGTTCCTGCGCCTGCCAACTGTGGTTCAATCACAATTCGGGCGCTTCGCATGTCACTGACAAATGTCAGTTATGTAAGAGATATGTAACTGATTTATCAGCGCGCCCACGCACTGAGCACGCACACATTACGTATACGCAATTGAAATATGAGCCAAGAATTTAAATTGAATTTTTAAAATTATCAGCATCACTCGCAGAAGATGCCCAGCCTGCCTGTCTCCACCTCTTTCCTCTCTCTCTTCCTCCCTGTCTCTTTCCATCACCTTGCAAAAGTTTTCAGCTTTCCCTTTGTTTGTTTCTTTTAATCAGATGCAAATGAGCGCGCCCCTTGAAGACTTCTTTTTAATGATTCTTATTTGTTCGGCACAAAGTTGTTTCGAAATTATTGATAATTGAATTTCATGTAATGCGTTTTGTTGGCAAAGATAGAAGATATCTCCAGGTTTGCTCACTGCAATAATTACTTTCAAGTTGAAGTTTGTACTGGAAGCGCAGAAGGTTCTATTTGAAAAAGTGGCATCTTGTTTAGAGTGTAAACATGTTGTATAAATCTCGCATGAGGGAATATTCGCATAGGCAGGTAACTGCTTTGCTTAGTCCTCCAAGAGTGGCAAGTTACTCAGCTACAACAACAAGCGCACTTCACTCTCAATTAACTGACTTTATTTCAATCGGTCGGAAAGTCTTCAACGGATTGGGCCAAAGCAGATTGTCGCCATTGTCAATTAGTTTGACAGTTTAATGCAAATAAACCTTTAGCTCCGCAACGATACCCGGAAGGCAGTCCAACAAACCCGCAGCTGGGGGTGGCTGGGAGGAGGGCGGGCAGACGAGGACTGACGCGACGTGAGGACACATTAATTGGGCTAATTAAATGGGCTGTTTGGGCAGCCCAGGCCGGTCGGCAGCTGGCGGGGCTGGCTTGCTGCCTTGCCGGCTTGCCGGCTTTAAGTTAAGTTTAAATCGCCCGCAGCTGCTGCTGTTGCTCAATTAGGGAGCAGAAATTTGCAAGCAAATGCGGCGTTGACAAAGTGAAAGTTGAGGCCAGACGGCGACACAGAAATGCCATCAGTCTGACACTGAAATATTTCAAAAATGCGTTCAACTTGGCCAAGCTGACGTTGCTGCGTATACTCTGCATTGCTGCCACTGAAGGGTAGCTAAGCTGTTAGTAAAAATGCAAAACTCAAATCGAAAATGGTTAAAATGAAGAGGTAATTCTACTTACAGTATTGTTTCAAGTTTACAGGGTATCTTTTGGTCGTTATTTTGCCACCCAAACTCAGTCAGCATGTTTGCACTGTCTACGTCTTAGAAGTAGATGAAAAATGTATAGAGACATTAATGTTCAGCCAGAGAGCAGCTGTAGCTGCCTTTGGAACGCGCCTCTTTGAAGATCCAGACCTGAACGAGGCGTGTTAGCAGCAGGGGCGATTTATTGAGACAGCTTTCGGCTCTGAGGTAGCTGCAATTTTTGTTGTTGTCGTCGCAGCGGAAGCTGCTTTTGTGACCAAAAATCGTTTGCCCGAGTTTATTGAATTGAAAATGCATTTCGGCCATAAATGGAGACGGGAATTGAATTGAACTGGACTCCAAGGAGAGCACGATAACAAAACGTATGAGATCGATCAATATTCTCATAATGGAATGCAGTTAGAAGCATAAAGTATATGTTGAAGGCTCCACACAGCGCTTTAAGACACCTAAACTAATAAGAATCTTTATTTTAAAATAGTTTAAACTTTTTCCAGAATTTAGGTTGCGTTACTTAACAATTTCTTTATTTTTAATATTTTTATTTTATTTGATTGCTCATTAAAATGTCAAACATACAATTATGTACGAACAATGAAAGTTGAGTTAACAATTTTGGAAACACATTTGAAGTTTACTTGGAAACTGCTTTGGGCCGGATCATCATCTTCGCATGCTTCAGAGATATGTTTCTGTACCAATAAACGCTTTTGTCTTCCTCCACTTCGGAATTAAAGTACACTCCATTCAAATTGCTGTAACAAATGTGACCTCATTAAATACTATGACAACCATATCATCGAAGACACTCACCTGTAGTAACAGTAGTTATTCCACCAGCCATTATTAAAATATTTAGCGCAATTAAAGCTTTCGTGCATATCGTTGTCACGATCATATGTCGAGAATTTCATATTAAAGTGGTAATTTAAGTTGTCTTTTAAACCATCACTCCCAAAGAATTTACCCAACTTACTAAGTCGGTATTGATCGTCTTCTCCCGAAATGGCGAAGTCATCATATCTGGCAAAGATGGTGCTGCCATTAAAGTATTTCATATGAATGTATAGCTCATGGGGTTGTTTGTTGGTTAATTGATGTATTTTCTCCAGCCCGAGAAAGAAGTCTCCTTTCCAAAAGTCCCCAAAGCCATTTCTGTATGTCGTCCAATTCCTGTAGAAATCAACTCCGCCCTTGATCCTCTGTTGTATAACTGTCCACCCAGGCCCTTCGATATCAGGGTTACAAAGCAACTCAAAAGTTAAACCGTTGCCCATGGTGACATTGTGAACACCTGAAGAATCTCTGGCTATGCAACTTTTCGAATTTTTCTTTTCGATTTCTTTTGATATTATATCAGCCGACTTCTTGACCTCTACCTGCATTTGGTGAAATCTTTGCTCATTTGTATTGTTAATTTCTTTTTGCTTGTCTAATTCCGCTTCACATTTGATCGCTTTTTCTTCACTTAGTCTGACTTTTGCATTTAACTCTATTATTTCTCGTTCTAGCTGTTGTTTTAAGTTCTTGGCTTCTGGCTGTATCTCGAATGCTTTTGTTAGGAATTGTATCTCCTGCTTGAGTGACTTTATATGATCAGCGGTGGATTCGTCTTTGTCTTCAAGTAATTTTATAAATTTGTCTTTGGATGCTATTTCTAATCGGAGCTGAGTCACTTCAGATTGAAGCTTTATTTCTTTATCTTCTAGTTGTCTAATTCGGTTGTTCTTTCCCTCCATTTCCGCGTTATTCAAGTCGATCTTCTGAGTAACCTGATCAAAGTATGACATCATTGGCTTCACTATTGTGTATGCATATTCCCCACACTCTTCGTCCTTTTGACGGGACACAGGACAAGACTGTTAAGAGACAAACATAACGTTGTAGTCACTTGCTGTTTTCACTTTGCACAAATTTTCTCACCTCATTGGATTCGTCAGCAGTTCCATTCGAAGCCTGCAACTGATGTAGGCAAATTATGAGAATACAAATTAGTCTCATTTTTCTTGTAGACTTTCGAGGAGTTCACGTTCAGACTAAAGTCAAGCGTACAGTGATATTTATTGCGCTGATACGCGTATTTTATAGCCCGAACGAAACACGCGTCAAGCTAGTGAACAGCGCTGATAAGGCATCAGCGTTGAACCGATCTTGACCCAGACTTTAATAGATTTGGGAAATTTAAATGATAATAAATATCATTTGGCTGAGGATGAATTGCATCATATTGTGTAGAAAAAAATATTAATATGACGTGGGTCGACATTAATTGTAGTTTATAAATCCATATCGTGTATATAGTGTACAGTATAATAAAATATAATAATAGTATACTTAAAATTTTATTTATTTATATATGTATTTATCGTATTCAAGTAGTTGTCAGGGTATAAATAAACTCTGCATTCTTTACTGGGTATTTTTTAATGTGAATATTTTTTTGTTGCTAAGTCTATGTTTGTAAATTTAAATAAATTACTAATTCGTCACTTATGTTTGGAATATATTCAGTTGACATTGACGTGTATCAATATAAATTCAATTTACATTGCCACCCCTTATTTTACGCGCTTGTTTAATTGAATTTTCAAATAAATTAAGGGATTTTCATAAACATGTAATGCCTTTTTTATTTCATGCAACTTCAGTGTGAAATTCAGTTTATGTATGTATGTGTGTGTGTGTGACTTTGTTTCTGTATTTTTTAATATAATTTTAAGCTCTGCTTGGACCCGCCCATCTGGCAGTGGGGGAAGTTGTGACATTTGCCTACGGCCAGACAGGACATACGAGATATGCAGGACACGGGCCCGGGCATATCGCTTGAGTCCTTTTCAATTATATGTCGCACTAATTACACGCTTTAAGCCGCCGCCGGGGCTGAGGCCGTAATTAAATTCAAGCGTCAGCCAGAGAGGACATTCAGTGCCGACGCCAGCGCCAGCCCGGACAACATTGTAAATTTCTATTAAGCGAAAATTCCCTAAGCTGATTTTGATGTCAGCAAAGCATTACTCCGGAAGGTGGCCAGGGGCAGGGGAAGGGGTGCGCTCTACAAATGGGGGTAAACGCATAAAATTTGTATAATGTTTTCAAAAATCCCAACACGAGGTCTACGTACAAATTTTTGGGGCAAGCTTTTAATGCGCGCAAAAAGGATTAAGTTGCCGGAAGAAGGGGAGAGGGGGAAAGGAGGACGGGGTCCGTTTAACATATGTATGTACAGCTTTTGTATGCAAATGAGGCGGCGCCAGAGACGTAGGTGTGGCCTCAGCGACAGCAAGTGCGCCGCGAGAAGCATACGATTTACATACATTGAAATTTGCATGCCATCAAGTTGGTGGGGGGTGGGGTGGAATGAAGGGAAAGGGGAAGAGGAGGCAGAGATGTGCTTGGCGTGGGATGCAGTATTTCAAGCAGTCACACGTATTCCAATTTACACGCGCATTCGACAGGCGACAAACATCATTAAGCGGAGAGGGTGGAGGGCTCCACCCTGCTCCTCCTTTTACCTCACTCTCTTCTCCATTCACTCCCCCCTAACTCCCTCTCTCCTCCATTAAATCCCGCTTTCTCTTCTCTCAGCCCTCTCTGCATCCAGCCATGTCCTGCCAACTGTTTGATTTGTTGGCGAAAGAATAAAAAAAACGGGCGAAAAAAATCAACGCACACAAATTGATTTGCGTATTGCAGAGGTGTGAGGGCGTGGCACAAGGGGGCTGCACTTGACAGCCTGGGTAACGCACGTAGCTGCTGAGCAGTTTAGTTCTCCCCTGCTCTCCAGCCTTGTCTCGCCACGTTCTCGTCTCGAGCTTTGCTTAAACAAGCAAACACAATTCTCATTTCTCTTTCCCCCTTGGCCCCTTCCCCTTCCACAATTTAAGTGGCTGCCACTGCCATTTCATTTCGTTTGCAAATTGATGTGATGTGCACATGATATGACAGCGCAGTCGACGCAGCCCAAGCGGAGCAAGCAGTGCAAGCAGTGCGCGCTGCGAAGTATGCTATGGTTTATGTCTTCCCTTCTCTTCTGAGCACACAGTTGTTCTTTATTCTTCACTTGAGTGTGTGTGTGCAGACTAGCAGCTAATTAGATTCTAATGAAGATTTAGCCAAGTCGTAATGGAATATTTCACCTGTTGGCAACCACTCTTCCACTCTTTACTCCGTTTACTTGTTCACACCTCCAATAGCGGATCAGACTTCTTCGGGCTTCCGTCGATACAAGGGTATTATAATTAGGCCATTAGCTGGCATCGTTAACCTTCGCACTGTGGGGCCTTCAAAGCCTCGGATCATTATAACACATTTCGCTGACCGAGGCTGCCACGCCCGCAGCGCTGCCTTCCTTTCCCAATTGAGCAGCCCCAAAATTCGAAAAGAACTTGAACTTCTGCTATTGTTTCTGCTTTTGGGCAACTTCAAAAACAATACACACCAACAACAACACCAGCAACATTTGTAACTTGTTTTCTTTGCTAGCAACACCTGCACCCTGCCCTGCCCACAATACCCTGTACAGCCCCTGCACACCTTGGGCTTGTTTCTTTTGTCTGCCTTTTGAGAGGCCGACGGGCATTTAACTCGCCTTTTGCCGAAACTTTCCTTTTGCTTGTCAACGGAAGACGCGCCCAAAGGGGAAAAAGCGAAAAGTGATGTGGGAAAAGGAAAAGCGTCTGCTTGAACCCTCGAAACGGTCTATAGGGTTATGGCGGGGGCAGGAAGGAAACTCGACAACGTCCGGTGCTCTCCACTACATCAAACGTGGGCAATGCCAGGGACATGTTGTCAACCATTCGAGCGACCAATTTGCCTTCAGCTACACTCCGTCTCTCTCTCTTTCTTTCTTTCTCTCTCTCTCCCTCTCTCTCCCTTTCGTTCAACTGTACTGCGACATGCTTTGTCTGCAATTACGTTTATTGTACTTGTATTAAATTTCAAATTAATGTGCTTGTTTTTCCTGTTTCTTATTATGCCGAATTAGGATAATGCGCTGGCAACTAATGTAAATTTATTATATGTATACTTTATATAATTGTGAATATATTAAATATATTCTGCACTCCCCACTGTTAAGTTTTTAGTATTCTATGTGTCATATATAGAACCTCAAAACTGATCTTTACTATCACTTAAAATAACCTTTTATTTATGCATTTTATTTCCACATATTTTTTTTCATTTAGCATATTCTTTTCTTCATCATATTTTCCAAAAGTTTTCATTCACTTAGCATATTATTTTCTGCATCATATAACGCACTGTAAGATATCTCATAGTCGGCCCGTTTAATTTATGACAATTATTAAGTACTTCCTCTGCTGCTTCAGTTTCTTCACTTGCTTTCTTGCGTTGCTTCATTCTCTTCTGCTGCTTTTGTTGTGTGTAAAGTTTATAAAATTTTTGCACTACATAAAACTTTATCCGCCGTATGCAACAGCAGCACCAACAACAGCAACAACAGCAAGAGCAGCAGCAACAACAAGTTTTGATTAACTTTCGTGCTCGCCGTAGCAGCTTTTGCTCATTTCCTGCCCACCCCCAAGACACGCATCCCCCACGGCGGCATGCCCAATGTACCTGCCTCTGCCCCGCCCACTTGCCTGCTGCTTGGCTCGTGCAACAATACAAATATCCCTCGAGTTATGATGCTTAATTATATCAGACTGAACCGTTGCTCCCCACATCGACAACGCCCGCTGCACGGCGAGCTCCGCCTTGCCGCACGTGCGTTTTAAGTTGCCAGTTGGCGCCCTCGCCCTGATTTATGTTAGCCAGCTCCAGCTCGTGATCCGCCTCTGCCCCACTCTACCTTCGTGCTTCAAACAAACATAAATATGCTCGTTCGGAGGGTGCATATAATGAGCTCGTTTCTCTTGCCGTTTCTTCTGTTAGGCATTTTTAATGTATTCAACTGAAAACTAGCCCGCAGCATGGATTTGGTCAGCTTTTGGTCAGGACTAAGGGAGGGCCTCATGTGCCTCCTGGCGACGGCTTTGAGAGCATTAAAGTTGTTTATAGCCACAGTCGCAGTTCGCAAATAGACGTTGCCTACGTCACAAGACTCGGGACTCTACTCGAGATTTGTATTAACAATTTGTTTGCCTCTCGATCCTTTCCCACGCTTCAAAACAAGAAGAGGAAAGAAAAACTGTAAATGGAAAACAGAAACAGTAAAAGAACAAATACATTCAGCATGAACCCTCGCTTTGATTGCGGCTGACGTCTTTGCCCGCGGACATGGTACCAAATATAGTACATAACATATATATCTGTGTGACAGTCTGTGTGCTTGGTTGTGTGTGTGTGTATTTGACAGTGTGTGTCGCAGCAGCAAAGTAGAATTAAGAGATATTCTTTACTTTACAAATTGTAGTTCAGAGTATACGCAACATTCACTTATTTTTAAATTTCTGTTTCTAATTTTAGGTAAGCCAAGTAACATGCAATATGAAGACACTTAATGAGGTAAATATTGTATATATTATCATATAGTTTATTCTCCACTTATACGATATTTCTTTATCATCTTCCTCTTGCTAGAGCATCGCTCAATTAACTTACACGCCTCTCTTTCTTTCCCATTCCACTCATTCTTCACTTGGAAATATTCCTGCCTCAAGTCAGTTCACTGCCATGGCAACTCATAAAACCAACAAGCGCTCGTTTCCAACACCCACACACACACACACACAGTCTGTCGAAAAGTTTTCGGACAACCCTCTCGTTCGGTAGGCCGCTGCATAATTTCAACAATTAAGGCGCACAAATGTGCAATTTCAACAATTACTTCAACTTCCGAATGGCATAAGGAGCGTACTTCAGCCAGCCACAGCTGCCACGCCCACTGCTTACAAAGTTTAACCCCCCATCCCACAGCGAACGTAGAGAACTTTAATCCTTTTTACATTCAAATGAGGCAGCCAAGCAACACGCCCAGCACATGAAGGGGAGTGCGGAGGGGGAGAGGAGGATTGGTGTTGTTCCGTTATGTGGGAAGCGCAAGAAATTATTTACCACAGCACAACAGATTTGCATAATTTGTTCAAGGAAATCGTCATATAAGTACAAAAATGTAAAACACTCTTTAAAGCACCAAAGTAAGAAAACTACCCAAGTAAGAAAACTACCACATTAGCCACTTGATCGATCAACACCACTGACCTATTTACTTCAAAAGTCTGGCGCGTGAAACAAATAATTAAATCTTATCTGTCATTTTCATATATTGATAACGCACATAAGGCCACAGCAAGATGACGTAATCGTCTGTCTTATAAGGCAGACTATATAAGAATGTAGCCTCATACCTCAGATCATTACTATATTTAAATCGAACCCGTGCGAAGTTAAACATTCCGCTTTATTTGTTCGTGATATTAACCCAATAAATATGAGATCAGTCAGTCTTCTCCTGATTTGCTTGATCCTGTTTCAGTGCTCGAATGTATGTGTTGCCGAAGCAGATTCCAGCAAGGTAAGAGATCTTAATGCGGAATAAGAGAAAAGTCTTTACAAGTGTTTTCGTTTTTTTCTTCTTTTTCATGGGTTTGGATAATAAGAATGATCAAGATAAGCTTTCACTGTGCGAAGTCAAGGAAAAAATGTACGCAGACTACAATAAACATTTGATTGAAACTAACAAATTCTTAAGAGAACAACTTGAACTATTAACTTATTCCATTGAAGAATTGACAAACAACTTGAGTACTAAAGATAACTGCCAGATAAATGAACCCGCTACAAAAGCTAACTCAATTCAACTAGAGAACAGCAGTTGCAACTCTACAGAGTTTTGCCAGGCAGAGGTTAGAACAGAAACAACGAAAATTGAGCAACGTATGGATAATTATGATAAGACTAATGCAGAACTAGAAATAACGCAACTCATTGCGAAGGAGGAAACTCTTCCGAACTCAAAAAAAGATTCAATAGCAGCTGAACTTACAGAATTAAATAACCAGACAACGATAACTAAACAACTTATGAATAATCAAAATCGGCAGATAAGGGGTGTCAATACGAATGCGGCTAGTTATGATGAAGCTATTGATCTAGGTAAATCCTTAACACAAGAGATTCAAACGCTGTCAAACACAACTGAAAAGCTAAGCCTAGAAATAGAACAACTCAAAGAGAAGGTCAACACAGACGCAATGGCAAAGGTGATCGAAAATGAATTGGGAAGTAAGAACAAGAAAATAAATCAGTTAGAAGAGCAGGTGCTTGAATTGAGAAACAGAATTGTTGAGAAAGTGGACAAAATGCATAAATTAGAAATGCTAATCAAGGGTTATGATGGTAAATCAACATTAATGAAATATCGAAACAGTTGCGTTTCCTACGGATACTCGTCGGAACTCCAAACTCTTTACCTATCCAAGGGCTACACTGCTAAGGTAGTATGCAACTCAGACATTGCCGGACCGGGTTGGACTGTTATACAACAGAGAATCACGGACGGAAGAAGTTTCAACAGAAACATGTGGCAAAACGGTTTTAATTATGGTATCGGCGACTTCTTCCTTGGTCTGGAGAAAATACACAGATTAACCAGCGAACAACCCCATGAACTTTACATTCACATGCAAAAGTTCGATGGCAGCATCATGTATGCCAGATACGATGAGTTCGCCATTTCTGGTGAGGGTGATCAGTACCGACTAAGCAAGTTGGGTGAATTCAATGGTTCCCTAGATACAGTGGACAGTTTAAGATATTTCTTAAATACTGAATTCTCAAGTAACGAACTTTTTATAAATGTCTGGTTGAACGGAAATTGTTTTAGCTGGTGAGTGTCTTTCAGAACGGTTAAAACACAAAAATAGGTTGTCATATAAATATATTCAATGATGTTACATTCGTTACAGCAAAAAACAAATATACCGTGGAACTCAAGTAATAGATGGCCGAAGCATGCCGTATAGAAGCGAAATACCTCTCAAGGAAGTAAATATGATGATTCGGCCTGTTCAATTTTCAAATCTCTAAATATAAATGTTCCAACTAAAAAATATAAGGTCGTGCGGCCATTTACCTATATTTATTAACAGTAAAATAATATCAATTATGTACTTTGATTAATTAAATAAAATAAATATTCTGATGGGCACAACTTAAACAATTTTTGCAATGTGGAATCATTAATAACGAGAGCAACAGTCGCGCAAACCGCGACAGTGGGATACCCTTCGACCTATGTTCCCGTGTAGTTTAATTTGTTAAATTCATACACAAATGCATATGCACATGCTTTGAAATTAATCCCGACAGATGGCGCTCGCCCGCCTCCCTTGTTAGCTGACAGAAGCACTTGGTTCATACTTTATTACATAACTCCTGTGATTATTGTCCGATCGGATTGTAATTTGGAGACTGCGTAGATATTTCATTCAGCTTAGTATATGTTAAAGTCAGAAAGTTGTATCTTTTATACAGCGTTTACAAATTGAGTTCAAAAATGAAATTATTGATTTGTGGGGGCGGTGGGCGTGGCACCTAACATTTGAAATAAACTTGATCTGCGCCGAGTACATAGGAACCTTTGGTGTCTCTAGTATTTATAATAGCTGAGATCTGTGTGTTCATCTGGTCAGACGGACATCCGGACATCCGGACAGACAGACAGACATGGCTCAATCGACTCGGCTAGTGATCTTGAGTAAGAATATATATACCTTATGGGATCTGCCACGCCTCCTTCTGCCTGTTACATACATTTGCACAAAGTTGGTATACCCTTTTTTGACCATTTTCAATGGTCGAAGGGTATAAAAACAGTATTCCAGGGAAATATAGGATTAACAAGATCTTTGTAGGATTGCATAAAATTGAGCCATGAAATTGTGATTGTGTAATAGGGAGGAGTAGGGAGGAAGGGGGGTGTCAGGCAAGGGCTATGCACATTGTTTTCATTTTTAATTAAATAAACAACAAGTCGACAACGAGGGAATTTTTGTTGTTCTGTTGCTGCTGTCGAGTTATTTTTCCGGCAACAAGAGCCGGACGCAGCGCATCCGTTGCAGCGTGCCAGGCGGGGCAAGCGGGGAAAGGGGGATGGAGGAGGGGGAGCGGGGGCCGACGTGGCGACGCTTCAACTCGGCAAAATAGAAAATAATATGAAAAGGTCGCCAAAGAGTTGGCTAAGGAAACGGCGGGTGCGGTGAGCGACCGCAAAAACAAGTGCAAAGAGAGGGTGATGGGGGGATGGCAACAACAACAAAAGCGTGAAGGAGAGGGTGGCTTGCAGGGGCAAAACAAGCGTAAGAACAACAGCAACAGCAGCTCGAACCCGACTCCATTGAACGTGAACTGACATTAGGGATTAAAAGCGCAGTATTTTTTCCGGCTATGTTAGCGGGTTTTACGCTCCCCCTCCCCCCCTTCGGCAAAACATGCTACTGCTGCTGTTGTTGCTGGGGCAGTTGTCCCTTTTTGCAGCAGACTCTGCCAACTGGGCAACTGGCAACAATTTCATTTTCCATTCATTCGTGCCCCGTGTTGCGGCATGCGCGCATGCAACTGCGCCGCGACGAGTTGCTGCTAAAAACATTCACCGGATTCATTAGTGATTTTTGTTGTTGTTGTTGCTGTTGCTGTTGTTGTCCGGGATTGCTGCAGGATACGCCAGGGCTGGGCAGACAGTCGGGCATTGTTATTGTTGCCTTTATTTGTTTTATTATTTATTTGTATTTGTTCTCTGTCCCTTTCCCTCCGCACTGCGTATTTGTTTGCTCATTACACACGTCAGCATGTCAACCGCCAGTGGCCATGTCTCTCTCTGTTCCCCCTTCCTCTTCCCGCTCTCTTCTTCCCTCTCTCTCTCTCTTCCCTCTCCTATTTCTCCCTCTTGCTCTGGCACTTGTTACGAAGTGAACAATCGCAGGCGATGGAACAATTGGTTTAGATTGAAGACTAACGAACGTGGCGTGGTGCAGTGGGAAGTGCGGTGTGTAGAAGGGGTAAGGAAAGGAGGAGGGGATGCAGGGGGGAAGTAACTAGAAGCCAGGCGAAACGAAGTGGCACAAATGAAACATATGCAACAAAAGAAATTGCATGTTATGCCATGTTGCTGGGGTTGTTATGCACAGAGAATAGGAAAAGGATCTGCCGTTGCCGTCTCTCTCTCTCTCTTTACGACTCTCCTTGCACTTTGATTAGTTGTTGCATGGCACAAGAAAAGTTTAAATAAATAACAAATACCGCTTCAATTAGCGTAGCAGAGTTTTCCATTAGAGAATTCGTGTTGACAATATTAGGAATATATCAGATATGAATGGAAGATCTTTGTACTATATATAAGGCGTTACTCTGCTGATGCTCAGATAATCTCCCTGTCATTTCTCTAGCTTTCTTCGGCATCTGCAACATGCAACATAAGCTTGGCATCTTCTGCTCGATTCGATATTCCTCTGACCCAATTTGTTGAGGGGAAACAGTTCCTTTTCCGCTGCTGGCAAGGACGCAGGGTAGCATTATTTGCCCAGCAGTTCGCGCAATACACGAGCTCCAAACTCGGATTCACACACACACGCAAGCACACACACACACACACACTCAGAGAGGCAACGACTGCGGCAACGGCAGCTCTGATGTGTGTGCCGGAAAAGGAAGACATGGAAACGGAAATCCAGCTTTTTAGCAAATTCGTACACTTCATTATGCCTGGCGAGGGAAGGGGGATGGATGAGGGAAGGGGCTGGAGGGGTAAGCAGGCGAAGAAGGAAACAAAACGCGGCTGGCAGGCAGAAATGAAAAGCTTTCAAATGAAACGAAATTCGCATTCGAATTCAGTCAGACACCAAGTGAGTGAGAGACAGAGATAGAACGAGATAGAGAGAAAGAGAGAGAGAAAGAGAGGGCGCGCATATGCAGCCAAAGCAGTCTAAGGCAAGTCCTGCGAGTTTTGTGCAGCTCATGGAAAATGTAAATAAAATTCCGAGGCAAAACATTTTGCAATTACAGCGCACGAGACTTTTCGACTACACAAGCGGACCCAGTTGAAGCAGACCTCTGCCACCCCAGCTCCACAGCTCCCCCTCTCTCTCCCAGCAACATCAAGTCGACTCGACTCCACTGGTCATTAAATATTTATTAAGCGGCAGCAGGGCAGGCGTGGCATGGGAATGGCAATGAGAGGCGGGGCTAGAAGGCAATCTGCAATGTTGCTGCTTGAGAGGGAAAGTTCTCAGGCGAACCACCACCCCCCCCCCTCCCTCATCCTCCTGCTCATCTTCATGTAGTGGGTGCTTGGGCTGCTTTCCTTGTTGCGTCTTGATTCGTGAAAATGTCGCGACGCTGTCGCTTCACTTTTGTTTTAACGGCTCGTCTGGTCGCCTAGCGGGGGAACAAAACCGTCGCTGCAAATTGCTGAAATTAAAGCTAACGAAGCGCGAACATTGCCAACATTTCGCGACGACAACTTGCCAGACATTCTCCATACACACAACTATACGCACACACACATAACACAACACACACCCAACATTCATTTACTCTAACTGAGCATTCCAAGCAAAAGTCTTAAGCTCGCCGAATCACAGTTTATCTTAATTTTCACGGCATTTTCTATGGCTTTGCTGCAGAAAATGATCCAATAGTGAAAGGGGTTAAGATTTTGTGGCAATGGAATGCGATGTACGGCAATCAGAGCCTCTGTTAGGGCGACACTGATTACCCCATTGACAACTCTAAACTGGAAAAGATTTCGCAAGATCTGTTGTTGATCTAATCAAGCAATGAAACACATTAAAAAGCATTTATATCTGAATCTTCCAGGCGTGCGTAGTTTTCTAAGAGTCTTGACTAAATTGTACGTGTAATTGTACTATTGTTAAATAAGTAACGCAAGCTACAGCCAAATGTGATCGATACTAAGATACCCTTCTTACTTTTAAAAAGTCGACTGACCTTAGTCCGACTATAAACTAATTAAATAAACAATTTCTTATAAAATGTTGCTATCTTTTAGTTTCTGCGATCTGCGCGCTTACACAGATAAAAATATAAGACTCATGGCTAGTTAAACTAATTTATTGATACTGACAAAGAATATACGATATATCGTATACTCTATGTGGTTTGGCGCGCCTCCTTCTGGCTGTTAAATATTGTATATTTGGACAATTTTTAAGGTAATTTTTAAGGGCCATAGAGTATAACAGTATGTTCTATTACGAAAACTTAAGGCTCACTGTGTCCATAAATTTAAAGAGTATTGCGCTCTCGTCATGTTTAGAAAACTGTGTCATTGATTCATGCTATCACTTGCTGTTATTTTCTACGCGTGTTGGCAAAGTTCCCGAACTTGACATTGAGATTAGGCTGAGGTGAGACGATCGCCCCAAGCGAGTTCTTATCACATGCTAGGAGGCAGAGCAAAAACGTCGATGGAATTCGTTTCGATTGTAGCTTCGTTCTACAGATGCTCTCGACTGCTCCACCAATATTTGAGCTGATTCTGATTGCGCCTTTGCTGTTGCACAACACCTGTTCAGCTCTACAGGTGAATTGAATGGCATCAATGGGCAAAGAGTGGAGTGGGGCAGGGTTCTGAACAGGAGTCGGAACAGGTGTGCAGCTGATAAACAGCAGAGGGTCAACTCACGCACTCAGCATCTGCTTTGCTTGGCCACTTGCCAAACGGAAGGAAGATGAAGAACTGAGAGGGGGATGTTGAGTTGGACAGGAGACGGGGGAGGGGAGAGGATTGAATAAAAGAAAATACATAAATAATAAAACGGTCGGGCACACACTCAATTAGCGACGGATCGCATTGGAGTCGATACCTGAGTTGTTGCTGCTGCTGTTGTTGTTGCTGCTACCTGTGCAGCCAGCTGGCTACGGTGCGCGAGGGCGCGTGGCGGCAAAGGCAGCCGCATGCCTCACGCCACATGCCTCATTAATAAACGAGTCGCTGAGAGAGGCAGAGCAGACGAGCGAGAGAGAGAGAGTGAGAGGAAGGAAAGAGGCAGTGCACACAGACACACATACGCCCTCACACACACACACACACACGCACAGGTGTCAGACGTTAGTTCTGTAACACAAGAAGCAGCGTCTTTTGCCGTCTTTGTTTTGCTACGCTCATTCGCCTGCCTTCGCTGCTGCTGCTGCCGTCGCTGCCTCTGCTTGCGCTGGCAGCGACGCACTCTCTGCTGCCTCTCTGGCGTGCGCTCTCTCTTTCTCTCTCCTTCTCTTTATCACTCTCTTGTCGTTGTAGACTTTTCACTTGTGTAGAGTATCTACGGGTTTATCTGTGTGCGCACTTTTGTTTTGGCCGCCGGCCAAAGAGTTTCTGCCTTGCGTTTTGTCTGCTCTTTCGCTTTGTCCTTTTTGGAGGTTTCGCTGCGTTTTGTCAAGCGCCAAAAATAAATGGCAAGCAGAGGGAAATTCGCCAAGAGCGAAGAGGGGAGACGAACAAGTTAGAATTTTCCGTTGTGCATTGTGCGTTGCGCGCTGTTTTCTCATTTTCCGCAGCTTCCAGCCTTTTCGGCTAATTAATGTGCGTCTATATCGCTGTCTTCGTCTCCGTCTCCTTCTCCGTCTTCTTCTCTGTCTGTGACCCAAATAGCGCGTAGAACTTTTGATGTCAATCGAAACATTAGCGATGATATTTTTGTCTGAACTTGAAATCTTTCGCTAGCCACAGTTCACTCTCTCCCTCTCTCTCTGTCTCTTCCCCTCATTCATTCTTCAATTAACATCTGTAAATCATCTGCATTGTCTAAGAGGGGGCAGGGCAGGGTATCTACAAGTCAATTTGTAGTTAATTGTGTGAGGTTTTGGTTGCTATAAAAGTTTTCCCGTTCTACATTGTAAATCTGTTTAGAACAGGGTGGCCTAGTCCGAATATTACGTGATATTTTGACATAGAAAAACAAATTGAATTCAAATTCGAAATATAATCAAAATATACGTAAATACAGCGTGAAGTCACGCAGATACTACGTAGTATTCTTTCGTAATCTGTAGTCAATTAGACAGCGGATTCTCAGGCGACCAGACATGCCCGTCTTGTATAAACGAATAGTCTGTTTATTTATCTGGTTTTTCAGGCTAAAAGAATTAATGTGGAAACTGACCCTGACCAGATAATCTATTTAAATCGATATATATGCACATTTGTGTAGATTAAAGACAGATATTATGATGCTTTTGATGATATATGCATACATAATACAATGTTTGTGTAGTATAATTTAAATTTAAACCATTAAGTATTATCTCCACATTAAATAAGTTAAAGTGAACAATATTTGGTTCGTAAAGATGTACTGCGACCTTGTAGAACTACATATTATACACTCTGCTGAGCATAGAGCTCACTATTCAGTCTACTATATATTTATATTATATATATACTTTATATTAGTCTGCTTTATATTATACATTACTTTTTATACAAACGATGATTTATTATATATAGTTCAATACAGTCTGTTATGTTCTGTGGTATTCCATGCACAATTCCCATGCACTGTTCCCATTTACTGTTCCCGTACACTGTTCCCACTGTAACCTCTAAATGCGTCAAAGATCTTTCACCTCTCAAGTTGTTTTTCGGTTGTTTTTTTGGCCAATTGCGTCATGTAACAAGTGTCTCGAGTTGTTTTGGTCGTTTCAAGCTAAAGAAAACTGCTATTTGTTGTCTCTGTGTATTTCTCTAGCCAACAATTAAGTTCTGGCCGTAAATTCAAACATATTTCGGCACCAATACGTAAGATCAAGTAATCAAATTATGCACAACAACAACAAAAGTAACAGCAGCCACAACAACAGCAGCAGCATCTAACCAACAGAGAGGAAACGTTGCTCGCAGCAGCTGCCAAAGTCAACTTTATGGCAACAGCAACAACAACAACAACAACAACAGAAAAAGTCTACAAACGACGGGAAACATGTGGCTTGCCTCTCTGCGGCTGCCGCTGCTCGATTGCGCCCAAAACACTTGACCAGCGCACGCGAGACGTTCGCAGTGGCAGCGCAGCAGCAGCGACGTCGCCGGCGTGGTCGGCAGAGCAAATAACGACTACGACGTCAGCTGTAAGACAAGGCGAAGCAACAGCAACGCCAACGCAGCCGGCAACATTTCGCGCGTTGCCCACTTAGGGGTGACTTTTCGCTGCTGCTGCTGCCTCTGCCTCTGCTGCTGCCTCTGCCTCAGTCGCTGCCTCTGCTGCTGCTGCTTGTGGTGCTTTCAGCTTTGGCTGCCTTTGCAGGCATCAAGTGGATTTCAGTTTCATTTTGAACGTCGTGCGTCGAGTACGTGGACGATTCCCCCTTATAAGGCGCGCGCGCTCTCGACCGAACTCAACCTGACGTTGTTGTCACTTCTTTCCTGGCCCGGCCAAGTGCGAGCCATCCACAACAATTGGCCATAATCAGCAGCGCGCGTGTGAAAATCGAAAGAAATACACAGAGAGAATCAAAATATATTATGTTTTTGAGTTATGCATCGCGAAGAGATACGTGAATCGAAAGCTATGTGAAAGTAAGCATTGAGAAAGATGAGAAACGAGTAATCGAATGAAAAGTTTATGACAAAGCTGCGAAATATATTAAGTATTTAATTCATTAAAGTAAATTATGCAAATGCTGACTTTGATGTACGCTAAATAAATGAAAATAAAATTGAATAAGTGAATAATATAAACAATCAAATCAAATTTAATGAATTTTAATTAAGAAAAGGTGACAAGCTGATTAAGCTATATATGTATGAGTAAATTAATAAATATATATATCTAAATAAAATATATGAATACAAAAATATATTAATAAATAAATTCATGAATAAATATTGAAATAAAAGAAAATAAATAATAAATAATTGAATGGATATATAAATAACTTAATAGAAATGTTTCTAAAGAAAATAAATTATTATTTTAAGAAATAAAAGCAAAAATAAATCAATAATAAATCAATCTATTGAATGATTAAATAATAAATGAAAAATGTAAAAAGCAAAATTAAAATGTTTCATATATTCCATATGATACTCACGCTATTAAATCAATCTAATAATAAAAAAATATAAAATAAATACAAACTTAATATAAATAAATAATTAAATAGAAGTTTAATAAATTCCAAAAAAATTTCCACTTGCAAACAAAATTCTAAATTAAATAAAAATTAAAATAAAGATAAAGAAATACATCTGAAATATTAGTACAATAAATAACTAAAATACACCAAAAAATAAATAACCCCAATCCAATAAATTAACCAGCAAAATAATACTCTGAAATATATTCACAATATTTATATTTAGTTCCAAACTGAGTAGATCTGCCCTTGAAAATAGTTTCCGGTGTTGTTCTCTATACGAAATCAAATGGAAAATTCGTACGACCTTTCCCATTATGCTCGCCTTGTAATGACTACAGAAATTTACGTATGTGTGGCGAATAATGAAACATATATTGTATATTTATGTCACAGCCAAAAGTAAATCGATGGCAAACAACATACTATAAACAAAAACAACAACAAAAAGATGAAAACGAAAAGCAAAGTAGACGCAATTTTTCTTTAGCTTTTTCGTAAATGAGCAAATGTTGAAAATATTTTCTGTGTGCTAAAAGCGAAAACGAAAATAAAATGTTTACACACAAATGCGCAAAGTTGCCGTCTGTGTTAGATATATGTATATATATATATATACAATATAGAATATATACATATATAAATCGCCGGCTAAGAAGAAAATCGGCAAAATTATATCATAGCGGCAACTGATTTTATAAATAGCGCGAAACGATTTTTATTTTGCAACGAAAGAAATGTGTCATGCCTGGCAAAGATATATACATATGTATAGTATGTTCATGTGTAGATCGGCCAGGCACATATAGATCTATATAGTAGAAAGATTCAACTGACTCGAAGACAAAAACGAAACGAACTGGGCTAAGCTGTTGCATGTGTTGTCATAATGCTGAGCATATGTGGCATATATACGACGCATATTCCGCTATAAATCAAGCTACTATATGTCACGGCGACATGTGACATTTATTTCATCGAACCGAGAACTGGAAAATGATGATGCAGAGATGAATCGAGTGATAAATTTGAGTTGTTTATTAAAATTATCATTTCTTTTTCCATATCAAATTGAAGGTTAAAGGTGCAAGTTGATGTGTGTTCTTAGAAGAGGCATGTGGCAAACAGTTTCAAAGTGCACTTCCATTTCAACCCTGTAAATTTCAATGCCACCTGTTCAGTTCCCCCCTCCTCCGCTAGGGGTCAACCTGCATAACAGTCTAGGCCACTTTTTTTCGTTATTATTTCGAGCAAACGAAACACATTTTTGTCCAGCTGCATTTTGCTGACAGAGATAGAGAGGGGGAAGAGGGGAGATGGTCACATTTGGTGGGTGTGAAACTGCCTGTGTGTGTGTGTGTGTGTGCACATTTTAATTCACGGTTCGATGACCACAACGGAAATTCCTTTAATGACCGCACATGCGACGACGCGGACAATGACGACGGCCGGGGAGCTGCTGTAGCAGAGCGGGAGGGGAATAGGGACGCAGAGGGAGGAGGATGGCCCGAGAGAGAGACACAAGTGCACGTGCGCCGCAAGGTAACCTGAACTGTGGCCAGTCCGGTTGTTGTTCCTGCTGTTGTTGTTGTTGTTGGCCCGTCCTAAATGGTTGAGTCTGCCCTCGTTGGGTGCAAAGGGCAACGTTGCATTTCCTTCTGGCTTAACGTCATTTTAACGGCCTTTTTCATGTTTTCATTTATTTTACTCACATTTTTTGAACATTTAAATATTTAAATGCAGACGCTGACGACGGCAGCAACAACAACAACAACAACAAGCGAAAGCTGCCTACAACATTATTTTGAAAATTTAAATTGCGAATTATTCGCACCGTTGCACATGTGGAAGGGGGAGGAGGGAATCGCAATGGCGTCTGTTAAGGTGCGTGTAATGTGCGCGACGTGCAAAGGGCAGTAAGTAGCAGCAGTACAGGTAGGTGGGAGGAAGAAGGTAGCAGGGCAACGACCATTTGCCTGGGAAATAATTCAAATTTAAGATGTGAAAAATGAAGGAGACGTAAATAGAAACAATAACAAACATAAGAGACATAAAACATTATTATTTAAACAATATAAAACACAATTAATCCAACATTATAATCGAACAAAACTCATCAGAAAATGTGTAAAAATTATTTAAATAAAATTGCAATTTAAAGTTGGCAAAGAAAAACAATGATTACAATAATTTATACTAAAGCGAAGCCTTTGTCGCTCTCGCTCAAGTCAGCAATGAGTGAAATAAATAAAATGTATGCATAATTTATGCAAGTAAAACAAATATACAAATATATATAATGCAATTTATTGCACAGATCTATAATGAAATAGCAAATTATTAATCATGAGCCAAGGGGAAATTCGTTCGTTTTATGGATTTATGCAAATGCGATTGAAGGAATGTAAGTAAATTGCAATTAAATTGAATATAATACACAATCAACCAACCTAGCCACGCCCCCCTACCATTGACCTACGCCAAACTAACCCTACTTGCTGCATACGAGTGAGGCCAATTGAAGCGCAAACCAGGCAAATCGAATCATCAGACAGACAACTTGAAAACTCAATGTCGACTTCATTACACAGCCACAGACAGTGGAAAGGGGAGTGCAGGTGGGGGAGTGACAGCACAACTTGCTTGGTTTTTCCAGGACTCGGACTATTCGCTTCATTTGTTACAATTACAAAAGCTCTCGGAGCGAGCTGGGCAACTTGAGTTGCAGCTAAGTTGATTTTTGATTGCGAATTGTTGGCAAGTAAATTTGGTAGCATTTCTTCAGGTGCTTTCCACTTACCTCTAGTCGTACTCCTTCTCAGTTTCGCCTGTGCAATCAATCAAGCGCATGACTAAGGTCAAATGCCAGGGGTCAAGTATCCCAGTGTGTGTGTGTCTGTGTGTGTGTGTGCAGGAAGTATTTTTGGCCTGACTGCACAGCTACAGTTTGCTACAGAGAAACTGAAAATCAAATTCAGAAAATTCACTCAAGAAGCCTTTGACGTGCGTCGTCTTCACCTGCCGCGAAACAAAAACATTTACCCCCCACTCCCTGCCGCACTTAAAAGAGGAACAAATTGAACAGCACATTTCTTATGCAAAGGAAAAACGACAACAAAAAAGAAAACCGAAGAAAAACAAAACAAAACACTTGAGAGACGCAAACACAACACAGAGAAAACACTTTTCCCAGGCCTCCATCAGGAATTAACATTAGAAGAAGAAACTCAAAAAAGCGCGCATTTTGATTTCTTTTTGCGTTTTTCGTGGGTTTTCTTTTCAGCGATCCCCCCCGATGCCCCCTTCTTTGCTAGCACCATAAATACTTCTCTTTTGTTTGCCCTTTGATTGTTGGGAATATTTTCTTTATCAAAGTGGTTGCCACAGCTGACGCGGCGTGGGTTTCCTTTACAATACAGCCCGAGCAGAAGCAGAAGCTGTAGAAAGCAGCATAATGATTGGCAAATTATAACGGCAGTTGCCCTATACATTCTCAGACCTTTAGCATAAGTTGGAAATGGCATAGCGAATGTTATGTTAAGAATACTTTGATGTAGTGCGAGAAGCACTTTGAGAATTGGATGAGGTTGACTTATTGTATATATATATATACATATATATATATATATATATATATATATACCTCTACGTATCAGGCAAATACATGGACTTTTTCTGCCTCAATTTCCGTTCAGTTCTCTTCTCAGTCAGCTTTTATTTCATATTGATTTTAATTGGTTCGACTTCATATCGACCCAGCTCCAAATCGATTCAGTGGCGACCCCTGCTGAATGTTTGATCGCAGATATGTAATGTACGATGTGCACCGACAGAAATCGGTGTTGATATGCTCAGTGCAATTGTAGTCAATAAAACTACAAATACACAGGCGACTTCTACAAGCACATTCGGATTGTGGATGGAAGCGGATGGAATCCTACTGGTGCCTTAGCTCTTGGGCTTGGGGGGGGTTCTTGCTACCTTCCAACAACCACATCTACATATCTTTTAATTTTTAGGATTCCTACTGAAACTACTAGTGAAGGTGAACTTCACGAAATTTGTACAAAATAAAGAATTGGGTCTAAATACTAACAAAATTTAAAGGAGGCAAAACGTTAACAGGACTGCTGCTCTATAAATGTTTTGCGAGGTCTGAGATGTAATTCGACGCTCGCGGTCTCTACCCACCCTACCATAATCTTCTATTAAAATTATTGTATCCGAAGATACCCTATATTCATCCGACTATTAACTTAAGTTGCCATGTCTATCCAGAAAACAATTAATTTAGCACATAATTAGATTCATACCAATATTCATGTTTTATTTCTATTGCAAAGGGTCAGAAAACTGTTGAACATTTCGATTTGTATTAATAGTATCAATGTAAATATTTCATAGTTTCTTTTAAGAGTTTTTTGTAACGATTTGTGGAAGATATAATATTTCGATTACGAATTTATGGAATTTGTTTCGACAAAAGGGTGTATCTTATAGTTTTTTTTTTTTCCATTCATTAAATCATTTCATTTTTTTATATGTTCTTTTTTCAGAGTATTGTTAAATTTAAAAAAATTTGGGTTTCCTATATTTTGCTACAAATTTGTTTGCTCAAATGTTTTATATAATAATTCAATTTTTTTCAATTCAATTTATGTGGCACTCATTTGATTTCAAGTTGGAGTTTAAATGGCTTAAAATGAGGCTTACAATTTATAAGTTTAAGTTTATATTTAAATGTGCTTGAAACTTGATGTCTTATTAGTGTTTTTCTTTCATTGTGTGTATCAATGTGCAACTCTTATTTTGTATTTAAATGTGTTTATAATATCTATGATTTGTTTGTTTTGTTTTGTTTTCATAGGATAGAATTGTTTTGTTTTGTATTGTTTTTCTAATTAATTAATTGTTGAAAAGTGCGCTTAAGAAAGTGTAGGAATCATAGAACTTCACTACACAATTAATGCTGGTTAAAAACAGCTTTTAACATTGTTTCGTTCTATTGTTTTGTTTTCGTTTTCAATTTTTTTGTTTTTTAAATTGTTTGATGTTGTTCGTAATAATTTTCTTTGCGTGATCAAAAGGATCAGCAGAGCATTCCAGAGAATATAAAATTCACATACATCCCAAGCCTACAGACATGCACAATTGTTGTTGTTTACTCACAAGGTGATTTGTCCAGCGTTGAAAGGCCTTCCAGCGTGGTGGTGATACAGATCTTGATTAGGAAACTAAAGCTTGATTATAAGTTAATTTTAAATTCTCTTTTTTTTTTTACAATTTTAAAGATTTTAGCATTCTTGTGTGTTTTTACAAATGTTTTGTTGTTACAAAGTTTTTTTTGTTTTTTATACGATTTTGTTTTCGTTTTGTCCCTAGCGCACACTCAACAATTTTAATTTAATTTACAAATTTAATTGGCACTCTTGTATTTTTGCTATTTTAAACAATGTTACACAAGAAAATAAAAACACAAGCTAGTTCCTTGATCTGTGACTGAGTCAATTGTTGAAAGCAGCGCAACAGGCTGCCTCAGCTGATGAGAAGGTGGGAGAAAATGTATCCAACGGTGCAAATCCAAAAGAAGAGGAGAATATTCCTGTCGAAGGCAGGCAAGACTGCAATGTCCAACAGAGACTGCGCATGCAACTGCAGCAGAATACTCCACAGCAAAATGAGGCACGGCAAGGCTGCGTAAAGGTTGCGCAATGCCGTGCAAACGTCATGCAGCGCCGTTGAACTGCAGCAACGCGATGCAGCACTGCCCTGAGCACTTTGATGGGCAGACAAGTTTTGTTGCACAGGCTTGACAGGGCAGTGGATCAGCACAGTGCGTTTGACACAAGACCCTCAGAGCAATGGTAAAGCGGACTATATACCGCAGTGCGATACAAAACGCATTTACCCACTGCCTGGACAGGGATCTCGTAATGGAAGAACTGAAAAATTGAACGGAATTATATAATAGTTCCTGAGCAAGGTGGATTCTTTACCTAGGTCTTAACTTCTTTAGGCAACCTTGAGGCTTTGGGTGCCAAATGCCCTTCCTTATTGCTGCCAGCCAAAGGTCGATCGTTTGGGGTGCACTTCTTCGCAGCCTCCAAGAATTCCTTGCAACGTCACTTCGTAATTATTTTTAATATATATATTTTTTTTCACTGAAACAAACGTACTTCAGTACGTTTGTAGAAATTTTTATAACCAACAAAAGATCCGCTGCAACCGCGTGTGGACCTTATATAGTGACAAATTCCAGCCATCGCTAGCTTTTTTTGGAAGGTATTCGGAGCTGGCGAAGTTAACTGTGCTAGCACTCCAGCTAATGAGTGAAAGCTTTAATTATTTTTACCGCAGCCTCGAAGTAGACACGATTAGACAGGCAGGTAGAATGATAACATTTGCACTGCTTGCAAGGTCACCTTTGCACTTATCATAAAATTTGCACTGCTTCCTAAGATAAGCTTAGAAGTATGCTCTGATAAAAACAGGTGTTATTACAACTGCTGTTCGTGTACTAAATTTAGCACAGAGAAGTTCGAAGTTCTTAACAGCGTTGCACTGCTTTACCTTTGGCTACAAGAAAGCCAAAGGTATTATTTTTATAGCTAAAAAAACAATAATGGAACGCCTTAATAAGCGCGGGCCATTACACCACCCGATAATATTCCTTCTTCAGATGTAATATTAGCGGGAATTAGCTGCGTATATCCTTAGCATGAAACGTACCAATTTCTTTCCCTTGTAAACTCTCGAGCTTATAATAACAATTTCCTAGCTTTGTTCGAATGCGACACTTTATAAATTGAGGACCTAGTTTGGCATTAAAATTTTGCGAGAATTTGCTTTGCGCAAAGCTACGACAATAGACTTCCTGTCCTTCTTTGAAAGAGACCGGCTTCGCTCGCAGATTATACTGAGCTACGTTGCGGTCATATGCCCGACGGATATTTGCCTGTATGTCTTTTCGTAACAGTGCTAAATTATCTGATCTGGATATGGGTACGATTGGCTCCTCAAGCAGCGACAATTCTTTTAGCAGCTTGTAGTCGGATCCGTGAGTAATCATATCCAGCCCAAACAATGCCCGATAAGGAGAACATCCTAAAGATTGGTGTAGTGCCGATCTCAGAGAGCATGAAATACTCGTGAGATACATATCCCATTCACGTTGATCATGTTTTAAATATGATCGCACAGCAGCCAATAGAGAGCGATTCACACGCTCTGCGGCATTACTCTGCGGGGAGTACAGGGCTGTATAAACATGCGTGATCCCTAGCTCTGTCAAAAACGCGTTGAATTCTGCAGCTTTGAACTGGCTACCATTATCGCTAATAATTGTCTCGGGTACTCCAAAGCAGTGAAATATGTGCTTTAGCAAGAATTCCTGTATGGCCAACGAGGTACATTTTTTTAGCGGCTGTAGCCAATGAAATTTGCTAAAATGATCCAGCACGATTAATATGCCCACATGACCTTGTTTACTTCTAGGATATGGTCCTAGAAGATCAATATATAAGCGTTGAAAGGGGCGACAAGAGGGTACATGGGCTCCCATAGGTGGACGAAGACTATAGTTCGGTGATTTGCTTTGCTTGCATACATCACACGCACGTATATAGTCTCGTACATCCTTGGATAGTCCAGGCCAAAACAGATGACGGCGTAACTTCTCAATTGTCTTTTGCATGCCCGCATGAGCAGAAGTAGGACTGTCATGAGCTTGTTGCAGAGTCTCTGCACGCAGACTCTCTGGAACCCAGAGTTTCCATGAAAGTTTTTCTTGCGCCTCGTCTCCTTCGGCATGTTCGGTTCGACAGTATAGATAATTATCTACTAGCTTTATATCGGGGAATTTTAACTGGTTTTTGCTATAGTGTTCTCTTAATTTTACATATGCATCCTCTTCGAAGGCTGGTGATTGGAGATCAATCACTGGACTCATATCTAGAGCTGCAATTTCAGCTTCGGGGAGCCTAGACAAAGCATCTGGAACGATGTGATCTTTTCCTTTCCTGTGTGAGACGGAAAATTTAAATTGTTGTAGACGGAAAATCCAACGTGCCAGTCTACCAGAGACATTTTGTTGGCGCATGAGCCAAAGGAGACTGGAATGATCCGTCACAACTTCGAATTCTTGCAACTCTAAATAGCAACGAAATTTTTCAATCGCTAATATAACAGCTAGACACTCCCGTTCAGTCACGCTGTAATTTCTCTGAGCTCGACTTAGCTTTTTCGACATAAACGCAATAGGCCGTTCGGATTGGTCATCTGACAGCTGCACTAGCACGGCCCCAATGCCAAAGTCACTTGCATCGCAATGGAGATAAAACTTTTTGCTAAAATCGGGATTGATAAGGATCGGAGCCGATGTCAACACTTGTTTTAGTTTGTCCATGGCCACTTGAGCATCCGTCGTCCATTCAAACTTCTTCTTTTTGGTTAACAAGTCCGTAATCGGACACGTCAAATCCGAGAAATTGGGAATGAAACGACGATACCACCCACAAACGCCTAAAAATCCTCGCATTTGTTTTAAATTCTTTGGCGGCGGCCAATTCACAATACAAGAAACTTTAGCGGGGTCCGTGCAGATGCCACCGCTACCAATAACGTAACCTAAATACGTTATGCTAGTTACACAGAATTGACTTTTAGCCAAGTTAAGAGTTAAATTAGCTTTTCGGAACTGCTCTGCCAGTCTAATTAGAATTGCAAGATGAGTTGTAAAATTATCCGACACAACACACAGATCGTCTAGATACCCGAAAACACAATAGCGCAAATCAGGTGGTATTATCTGATCCATGAGGCGGCACATTGTGGAAGGCGCGTTGCATAACCCGAATGGCATTACTTTGAATTGATATAAAGGTCGGCCAGGAACGGTAAATGCAGTAAGAGCTTTAGATTCCTCACTCAGCTGAATTTGCCAGTAAGCGTCTTTGAGGTCTAGTTTAGAGATAATGTTTGCCTTCGGCAGACGAGAAAATATTCCATCGATGCTTGGTAAAGGATATGCATCCTTTTTAGTGGCGTCATTGAGCTTACGGGCGTCTAAGCACAGCCGAACTTTATTCGGTTTTACAACCATCCGCATGGGAGAGCTCCATGAACTCGAAGAAGGCTCAATGACATCCAACCCAAGCATACGATCAATTTCTTCGTAGAGTAGTTTTTCTACTGCCGGACTAACTGGATAAAAACGCTGTTTGCATGGTTTCGCGTCTCCTATATCAATATGATGCTCTATCAAAGATGTTCGACCTAATGTTTCCGATACCTTTGGAAATAAATCCTTTACAACCGACAATTGCTGAACCTGACAAGGAGTCAAGGGATATGCATTGTCTAGCGTAGATTCTTCTATAACATTGCATGACTCTAGCGAATTAATTATATTGGGAGCGAGTTCAAAAGCTTTCCAGAAATCATGCCCTAAGATCAATCTTTTTTTTATGCTCGGGATTATGTATAATGTAATACCTTTAGATTCATTTTTATAACGCATTTCAATGTTAAGTAAACCTATTATTGGCTGCGTTTCGCCACCTGCTGTTTTCGCACTGGATTTCACGGATTTGTATTGAGGGTAATTTGAAAAATCAAGCAAGGCCAGATCTGCTCCTATACAACTAATGTTTGCACCGGTATCTAATAATCCTAATTCGGTAAATTCCAAAAATGAAACTTCTGCATAACTGCGCAGATCGTTTCCACAGTTAAAGATGGAAGACAACTGTAACTTTCGGTTTCTTTTGACTTCAGCGTAAAAATTTTTCAATCTTAAAATATGTTTACTAGGCTTAGCACTATTTTCACTAAAAATACGACGTCTAACGTCATTATAATTTTTCAATCGTTCTTCATATGAACGCTCATATAAGGAAAGTTCGACCGATGCTGGTTCTCCTGAATGGGAAGACAGCATAGATGTCGAGACAATTTCATCCTCTTTTATTGATTTGCATGTGCTGGTGTTGGGGGGATCCTGTTGTTGTTGGAAGCCCCCGCCCGTCGGTTTTCCGATTTCTTCGCAATACAATGTTGGCATTGCGGCTTATAAATGTTTGGCTTTCCACAGCCATAACAAAATACACGACGTGCAGCCAAGCAATTTTCCCAACAATGCCCTATCTCCTCGCAATTCCAGCACTTGCACTTTGCATAAGAAATATGCACTGCGTCTACTTCTGCATCTTCGAGAGGATTGTCATCGGCCATGCCACTTTCGTCTTCTACAAGACAAACTTGTCGACGACCTATTGGTACGTTTTGCCTAGACGAGGAAGCATATCTACAACTGATTTCAAAAGATAAGTTTTCACTCATCTGCACTAGCCGACGCAAGTGACCTACCGAATGTACAGGCTGGTACAATAACTTCTGTCTTGTTTCAGGTAGAAGATTGCTTTTTAAAATTTCTACAAGTTCTTCTTCTTCTACTCGTATAGAGGCCTTATCAATAAGAGCTGCTACTTCTTCATAAAAGGATGAGAATGACTCTCCTTGCTTCTGCTTACGAGCTCTTATTAACTCCATACTCATAAAGTCTGAGCGGTAGTCTTTATACTGCTGCCGCAAGGATGCACACATATTTGTCCACCCAATTTGCGGCACCTGCTTATGGTATCTCCAATACCACGCTCGCGCTTTTCCGGTGAACAGAACATGAATGTGCCTGCACATGATTGCAAAATCACTGTCCAGGGTCTCGTTCGTAAGGGCCATAACACGATAAATAAATTCCTCCACTCCAAGTCCATCAACGGATCCATCAAAATGGACTCCCCACTTTTGCATTATATCGACTGTCTGTCGAGACTGCAAAGAGGACACGTTGGAAGCTGGAGTTTCTCGTGAAACAGATGCAACTGGAGGTTCACGTTGCTGAGGTTGGCCCTGTATTGCCAAAGATGACATGACCCTTGTAATCGTCTGTTCGATCATACCCTGGATAAGGGTATAATCTACTGGCTGGCTACGACGACTATTCGCAGCACGAACTGGTCTGCTAATACGTGGTCTACCTCTAGCCGGCATTGCGGCTGCAACTTCACCCTGATTGGTGCTCTGACTAGCATCTAACGCCGACGAATTGGCTCCAGTTGGGATTTCTACTGGCTCTGGATGAGCGATTGGATTAGCCTGTTCTGTCCTAGCCATAGCTTTAGCGAGGTTCCTCGTTGTCATACTGCGCACCGGTGGAACCGTTTTAGATGGTGCTGGCTGAGGTCTGAGTGGAGAATAATTTCCTACAACAACTCGCAGCTCATCTTTATTTATTGCAACGCCGCATGTAAAACATATTGAGTTTTCACTCAACCATGCATCTACGCAATTTTTGTGAAAGACATGCCTACACGACAGTAAATAACATGGATGTGTATTATCCATAACAGTGGCACATAGTGCACAAAGGTTTTCGGAGCGTTCCGATGAAGCATGAGGCGGTGTATTAATTACTGGCATTTTGTAAGAACTATATATTCATATAAATTATTCCTGGAATCGACAATTTGGCAACAAAAAAAATAGTCGGTATTATTTATAAAGCTTGCAGTCCTTAAAAAAAATGTTAAACTATCCGGTATATTGAAACTACAATTAAAATGATGTTAATTACGTAGATTCTTAATATTCGTTTTAGGGCTCTGTTCGGCACGCAAGGCCATGCAGCACTTAACCGAGTTCCAGAACGAGTTAACTAAATTGAATACCAACAATCTAATCGTAATATTAAAACATTTTATTTATGTTTTTTGAAATCATCCCTTTCATATGGAAGAATTAGAAAAAGTAGCTTTCAGCAGAATAATTGAGTACTGGCATCTATGCGGAGCCGAATGCGCAGTATTCTACTAAACTATTCTACTAAAATCTACCATCTTCACCTTCTTTCTCTTGAATAAGGTTATTCTCAAAAACGAAGAAAACGAGCATTTGTTTTGTGAACGGGGAATATAATTTCTATATTATATATAAACCTTGATTTTCTCCTTCTTTCTGGCTATAATAGTCTATTCAAGTTCTCGTCTGTTATTTGATACAGAATAATTCAGAATCGTAGGCTTGCTATAGATAATTTAATAATAAAGTCATTTACTGCGGTAGTCAGACCTTGTCAGTCTAGATTACTTCAACAGGTATGACTCTAAAAGTGCAAAGAAAGTATAATCACAAAATTTGGGGTGCTTTATATGGTTCTTCATTTGTTTGTCCTCCTGAAACTAACATTTCCTTTAAATATTCTAATTAGCGACAAATTAGAGAAGGCATTCAGTTACTGTATGTTCTGTGTTCACAAGTTTTAAAATTTCAAGTGACCGTCATACAGCAACACTGCCTACAGCAATCTGCATACAGCAGCAACCTTTCATAAAGTCGCCGTTAGTCTCAAGAAGGACTTCCAATCATAAAAGGACAAAATGAAGTTGGGGATTAGATGTTGTTATCCCTTATTTCTGCATTAAGCTGCCCCACGTTGGGCGCCAAGAATCTATGTAATGTACGATGTGCACCGACAGAAATCGGTGTTGATATGCTCAGTGCAATTGTAGTCAATAAAACTACAAATACACAGGCGACTTCTACAAGCACATTCGGATTGTGGATGGAAGCGGATGGAATCCTACTGGTGCCTTAGCTCTTGGGCTTGGGGGGGGGTTCTTGCTACCTTCCAACAACCACATCTACATATCTTTTAATTTTTAGGATTCCTACTGAAACTACTAGTGAAGGTGAACTTCACGAAATTTGTACAAAATAAAGAATTGGGTCTAAATACTAACAAAATTTAAAGGAGGCAAAACGTTAACAGGACTGCTGCTCTATAAATGTTTTGCGAGGTCTGAGATGTAATTCGACGCTCGCGGTCTCTACCCACCCTACCATAATCTTCTATTAAAATTATTGTATCCGAAGATACCCTATATTCATCCGACTATTAACTTAAGTTGCCATGTCTATCCAGAAAACAATTAATTTAGCACATAATTAGATTCATACCAATATTCATGTTTTATTTCTATTGCAAAGGGTCAGAAAACTGTTGAACATTTCGATTTGTATTAATAGTATCAATGTAAATATTTCATAGTTTCTTTTAAGAGTTTTTTGTAACGATTTGTGGAAGATATAATATTTCGATTACGAATTTATGGAATTTGTTTCGACAAAAGGGTGTATCTTATAGTTTTTTTTTTTCCATTCATTAAATCATTTCATTTTTTTATATGTTCTTTTTTCAGAGTATTGTTAAATTTAAAAAAATTTGGGTTTCCTATATTTTGCTACAAATTTGTTTGCTCAAATGTTTTATATAATAATTCAATTTTTTTCAATTCAATTTATGTGGCACTCATTTGATTTCAAGTTGGAGTTTAAATGGCTTAAAATGAGGCTTACAATTTATAAGTTTAAGTTTATATTTAAATGTGCTTGAAACTTGATGTCTTATTAGTGTTTTTCTTTCATTGTGTGTATCAATGTGCAACTCTTATTTTGTATTTAAATGTGTTTATAATATCTATGATTTGTTTGTTTTGTTTTGTTTTCATAGGATAGAATTGTTTTGTTTTGTATTGTTTTTCTAATTAATTAATTGTTGAAAAGTGCGCTTAAGAAAGTGTAGGAATCATAGAACTTCACTACACAATTAATGCTGGTTAAAAACAGCTTTTAACATTGTTTCGTTCTATTGTTTTGTTTTCGTTTTCAATTTTTTTGTTTTTTAAATTGTTTGATGTTGTTCGTAATAATTTTCTTTGCGTGATCAAAAGGATCAGCAGAGCATTCCAGAGAATATAAAATTCACATACATCCCAAGCCTACAGACATGCACAATTGTTGTTGTTTACTCACAAGGTGATTTGTCCAGCGTTGAAAGGCCTTCCAGCGTGGTGGTGATACAGATCTTGATTAGGAAACTAAAGCTTGATTATAAGTTAATTTTAAATTCTCTTTTTTTTTTTACAATTTTAAAGATTTTAGCATTCTTGTGTGTTTTTACAAATGTTTTGTTGTTACAAAGTTTTTTTTGTTTTTTATACGATTTTGTTTTCGTTTTGTCCCTAGCGCACACTCAACAATTTTAATTTAATTTACAAATTTAATTGGCACTCTTGTATTTTTGCTATTTTAAACAATGTTACACAAGAAAATAAAAACACAAGCTAGTTCCTTGATCTGTGACTGAGTCAATTGTTGAAAGCAGCGCAACAGGCTGCCTCAGCTGATGAGAAGGTGGGAGAAAATGTATCCAACGGTGCAAATCCAAAAGAAGAGGAGAATATTCCTGTCGAAGGCAGGCAAGACTGCAATGTCCAACAGAGACTGCGCATGCAACTGCAGCAGAATACTCCACAGCAAAATGAGGCACGGCAAGGCTGCGTAAAGGTTGCGCAATGCCGTGCAAACGTCATGCAGCGCCGTTGAACTGCAGCAACGCGATGCAGCACTGCCCTGAGCACTTTGATGGGCAGACAAGTTTTGTTGCACAGGCTTGACAGGGCAGTGGATCAGCACAGTGCGTTTGACACAAGACCCTCAGAGCAATGGTAAAGCGGACTATATACCGCAGTGCGATACAAAACGCATTTACCCACTGCCTGGACAGGGATCTCGTAATGGAAGAACTGAAAAATTGAACGGAATTATATAATAGTTCCTGAGCAAGGTGGATTCTTTACCTAGGTCTTAACTTCTTTAGGCAACCTTGAGGCTTTGGGTGCCAAATGCCCTTCCTTATTGCTGCCAGCCAAAGGTCGATCGTTTGGGGTGCACTTCTTCGCAGCCTCCAAGAATTCCTTGCAACGTCACTTCGTAATTATTTTTAATATATATATTTTTTTTCACTGAAACAAACGTACTTCAGTACGTTTGTAGAAATTTTTATAACCAACAAAAGATCCGCTGCAACCGCGTGTGGACCTTATATAGTGACAAATTCCAGCCATCGCTAGCTTTTTTTGGAAGGTATTCGGAGCTGGCGAAGTTAACTGTGCTAGCACTCCAGCTAATGAGTGAAAGCTTTAATTATTTTTACCGCAGCCTCGAAGTAGACACGATTAGACAGGCAGGTAGAATGATAACATTTGCACTGCTTGCAAGGTCACCTTTGCACTTATCATAAAATTTGCACTGCTTCCTAAGATAAGCTTAGAAGTATGCTCTGATAAAAACAGGTGTTATTACAACTGCTGTTCGTGTACTAAATTTAGCACAGAGAAGTTCGAAGTTCTTAACAGCGTTGCACTGCTTTACCTTTGGCTACAAGAAAGCCAAAGGTATTATTTTTATAGCTAAAAAAACAATAATGGAACGCCTTAATAAGCGCGGGCCATTACAGATAAACAAGCAAATAAAAAAGCAATTAATGCGCTTGTCACAATCAATGTGCGACGTCCTGTGTGTATGTGTGTGTTTGTCATGTAACTAATTAAACAACAACAGCAAAAGAGTGAGGAAGAAAGACAGAGAGAGAGAGAGAGAGAGACAGCACAGACATTTGTACGGCGTACGCAATCGTTACAACGTTCCCAGTAAACCTAATAAAAATATTAATGGCTTTGACACCCCATACCCTACCCCACTCTCCCCATGCCCAAGCAACATCATGTTGTACGATCTGAAGGACCCGCGGGTCCTGTTTCCATCAAATGCCCAACCGCATAAATATTTGCTCAACGTATTACCGAGTGCTCGCTCATGTTTGGCTCTTCTGTCCTTGTGTCCTTGTGTCATATGTTTGCTTCTGCTTTGCATGTCATAAATTGCTGCATAAACAAAGGCGCAGGGACCACAAAACACGCCCCATTCCAGTTGCAAAACTGTTGCCACACACACACACACACACACACACACACAATGAAAATATGTTCTTCCCTTGCCGGAAATTCTGTAGCTTGCCTTATGGTAATATTATAATCAAGATATATTTATATGCAATATCTAATATGAAATCATAATGGTTTGATGAAAGACTGCAAAATGGGTGCCTTCTTCACTTGCTTGACTTATTTGCCGACTGTCTGGCTCGCTGTCTGATGAGGGGATGCCTCTGCAGTAGCTGAAACTGTGTCTGGCGAGTATGCATCATCTTTGTCTTTATTTTTTTGGCTTGAACTCCCTTAAGATGTTGTTGTGCTGACTGAGCACTCATTGTTTTTGGGCCTGCCATCACATATGTCGTCTTTAGAGGCGGAGTTCAAGAAACTCAGCACTAAATTTGTGACTTTGGAATCTAGAAAAAATGAGAACAACACGACAATCAGCGTGAAATACTCTACACTATACTCTATAAGGTATTATATATATACCAAAGATTAAAGTCAATAGTTCCAGTTATAAAACTTTATAGTTTTAACGTATTTATTTGCATATCTTATTATATCTGTTTGTCCTACGTTTTCCACTCATAAAATGCAAATTAATCAATCCTGAAATACCTTCTAATGTTCGTAGTATTTCTGAAGAATAAATTAACAACAATTTTACGCTAGAAAATTAATCAGATAGTTCTTGAAAGTGTTTAATATTTCAACAAAAAGATATATTAGTATTTCTTTAGAAGATATATTTCCTCTGAAATCATAGCGCATCCCTTTACTTCTCATCTCTGTTTGAAATTCTCTACAATTTCCTCACCTCTTTTTATTCTGTTATGACGCGACATGTTGGCAAATGCCACAACAAAAAAGAAAGAAAGAAAGAAAGAACAACAAGAGCCACGAATTGAAATTATTTTAGCGTGAAATATGATATTACAGCAGTGTTGGCTAGCATTGTTGGTAGGCGAGTGTATGCGGAGTGCCAGAGTTGCCAACTTCTCTGGCAGTGTGTGTGTGTGTGTGTGTTCGTGTGTTTATTATCCTGGCAAGCGGCAAATAAAGGCTAAGCGCAACGAGTCGCATAAGTAGAAAACACGCAAATTGTTAACCGCACACGAAACATTTTTCTCGCTTGGTTTATTTATTTGTTTTGCTTTCAGCTTGATTTTCATTCTTTTTTCCTGTGCCTCCGCTGATGGTGTGCGTTGATATTTGGTGATGAATTTACGACAGGCATGCAGTCTACATATGAGAGTGCTACCTGGCTTACCCCCTGCCCCTGCCACGCCCTCACCTATTGACTAATCTAAATTTATGTGCAACTAACCGTAAGTCACACCACGCCTCACTGCCCCACACTGTACTGCCGCGTTGCCCAACACTCTTTGCGCTCTCTGGAGAGTTGCAAACAATAAACGAAATGAATTTTTGCAAATTAATTAGTCAAAGTTTCTATCTACTTTGTCCCAATTAGCCACGAGTCGATTGCGAGATCTTGGTTTAAATTGACGTCGAACTGCCTTCGAATTCAGTGGGGAGAAATTACATTAAAATCCCGAATAATGAAATTGCCAGCGCAATAAAATGATTTTATGATTATGACTAGCTGTGTTTCCCTCTCCACCCCCTCTTCACACTCTCTAGTGTTGAGCAAGGGAGGAAGTGCGTGTGATACACACACAGACACAACACATTCCGTTACTGGCGACGCGCTGTAAATTAATAATATCAACTTTGGCAGCAAATGTCAGCAAAAGGGCAGGCAAATAGCCTAAGCTACCCCACCTCATCTCCGACCAGGCCCTGTGACATGTGTCTCTCAGGGTGTGTGCGTGACTTGGCGACTCTTAGGCATCCCTGGCCACCCTCCCTGCCTGCCTGCCTGTGTGTGCGTGCGTGTGTGCTCTACGTGTGACATGTGACTTTGAGGCTGAAGAAGTCGTGGCTTGCGGGTCGCGAGTCCTGGGAACCCTCTTTATGTATGCCACGTAAATGGGCTCTAAGTGCGTTCAACATTAAAATTAAAGGCGAATCCCCGCAACAATCTATGTTGCCACTGATATCGATGGCAGGTGAGCCAAGATGAGGTGGCGTTTATATTATTCCCGCACACTTTTTGGACAGCGCAATGCATGATTCATGTGATTCGATTGCGAACTCCAATTCACTTGCCTAGTTTCTTATTTATGTTGCCTGTTTTGATTGCATTTTCAATTGTTTGTGAAGAAATACCCTGTAAATGGGAAGAGTAGTGGGAAATGGCTATGAATGCTATTAATGCTTCTTTCTTGTATGCCACACAGTCCTTTTTAGCATCCTCTCTTCACAGGGCATTCGCCTTTTATAAGGCATTTCAATTTACACTTGAGCATGGCCAAAGAATGACGAATTCGTCAAGTGTTTTCGGTTGGGCGCATGATTTGCACTTCATAAAGGGGTGCGTTGAGGTTTTGTGCCCAAAAAGGAAGCTCAATGAAGGCGCTGAAGTTTGGGGAAATTATAAATTAGGAATTGTAATTAATTGAACAGCTTGAAAGGGTTGTTGAGTCGCAGTGAAAGTGCGTTTTATGTGAGTGGAACAAGTGTTGGGGTAGCGAGAAGGTGGAGTAGAGAGAAGAATGTAAAGAATGTAAAGGAGATTGAGCAAATTAAAGATACAGAAAGAAGCATCGATGTTGGCTGTGGGTTTTTATATGAAACATCGATGTTTCTGCACTTCGAGGCACATCCTCCTACGACTTTACAGAGCATTTAACAGACAACAAGACAATTCGGCGTAAACATTCACTGGCTTGAATTGAATGAATGATTTTGTAAATATTTGCCCAGCACTGGCTGCGTAATGAATTTTTTTCACTACGTAAGACATGTGCGAATGCAAATGTGGAACATTTTTATTTAGTGCCCACTGCAGCAGCTTGTCGCCTGCATTGAGACCGCAGCAGTCTCTGGTCGGACAGCAAAAACAGTACCTCGCACAGAAGACAAGCCACGGCAATCAGCAGCCAACAGTGGGTGCAAAAAAGAGTGCTACACAATGCAGCAGAGCATGCACGACTGGCAGATGCGCTGTAGCAGAGCTTTATGACATTTGAGTTCTACTTTTATGCCACAGTAAATAAAGAATATAATATAAACTGGCTCTAAATATAATATATGCCATATGCAGAGCAGTAAACTGTGTAAACTGTGCGTATGTGTGTGTGTGTGTTTGCATCTACTTTATGGCTTAAAAATTGCCAGCTGTTTCCTTTTATATACAACTTTATTGCACGCTCCTTTTTGTTAAACCTTTTTATGCACAGAGAGAATATAAAAACAAAAAAAAAGAAGAACTGAAACAACATGCAACAAAATGTAAAGTCGAGCGGCGAGTAGATTGACTGGAAGCGCCCGAAAAAGTCACTCCAGGGTAACACTGGCGGCTCCTCTTCTCCATCCACAGTCCCTCTATCTCGCTCTTTCTCTCTCTCTCTCTCTCTGGGGCTGAGGCAGAGAGTGTTGTGTGTAAAGTGTTGCACATCAGGCCACAATGGCGCTAAGCCAATAAATTAAATCAAACAAGCGCGATAACCATTTCACTTTTGCCATGTCTCTCTCCCTCTCTCTCCCGCTCTCAGGCACTGCCACGCAGCCAGCACTGTTGGCCACACACACACAACAAACAATAATAACAACAACAATAAAGTTAAAATGGCGTAAACAGCATGAAAAACTGAAATGCACGAGCTTTTCACAGTGGCAGCCCGCAACGACAACCGGCGAAAAATGTAGAAAAAACGCGCCAAAACACAAAAAACAAATGCAACAAAAAAGACGTTGAAGAAGAGGAGCTATAAATGCATTTAATAAAAATCCAAAAGAGACAGCAACAACAGCGCAGCAAAGGAGAAAGGGAGGCAGCTTGAAAGCGGGTTGAAATTTTTTAAAAGCTTTTCTGACACTTTGCTGCTTCTGTTGTTGTTGTCCCTCTTGTTGTTGCTGCTGTTGTTGTTGTTGACTCGTTCCATCGATATATAAAAATATTGTTAATTTTTGTCAACATAACGACGCCATTTTGTTTTTGGACTAGGGCACACAGCTCGGGCAAATTGTTTAAGTTGCTCTCTTTGCAGTTGCTGCTGTTGCTGATATTGTTGCTGCTGTTGCTGTTGCTGCTGTTGATTATGAGCTGAGTTGCCTCGGTTCGGTTAATTGTTGGCAAGTCAATTAAAACTTTTGAATTTATGACGCATGCTGCGCATAAAGCAGCCAAATGGGAGCTCTTTGTCCACACACACACACGCACACACACACACATACACACACGTACACTTGCTGATGTCCTGGCTTGCGGATAACGGGCTCTTGCTTGCAGAGCACAAAACAGAAGCAGTGCTTATAAGCAGCAGAAAGGCCGTAGAAAAGGTGAGCTTCCGGGTCGGTTCGACCACCATCGAGTCTAGCCCTGCGGTCAAGTACCTTGGAGTTCTGATCGACCACCGGCTGAACTACAAAAGCCACCTGGAGTACGCGGCGGGCAAGGCATCCAAGGCCACTGCCGCCATCTCGAGGATGATGGCCAACACGCGCGGCCCCAGACAGCACAGCCGACGACTGATAGCGACAGTGGTGACCTCCACCATACTGTATGCCGCGCCGATATGGGCGGACGCTATACTGACCGTGAGCTACAGCCGACACTGCAAGTCAGTATATAGACGATGCGCCCTGCGTATCTCCAGTTGCTTCTGCACAGTCTCAGAAGAAGCGGCACTGGTCGTAGCCGGAACAATCCCCATCGAGTTACTGGCAGAAGAACGCAGGACTGGAAGGTCTGGATGCAGAACCCAGCGAAGCAGCACGGTTTCGAGGTGGCAAGCGAGATGGGACAACGCGAGCACTGGACGCTGGACGCACAGACTAATCCCCGAACTAGATCCCTGGTTAAACCGACCCCACGGGCAGGTGGACTTCTACACGTCGCAGCTTCTCACAGGCCATGGATGTTTCAAGGCATACCTGCACCGTTTCAAACACGACGCAGATCCATTGTGCGACTACTGCGGAGGCGCAACCACAGAAGATGCAGAGCACTCCTTTTTTGTGTGCCCACTCTTCAGCGCTGAAAGAGCTGCCTTAGAGGCAGCAACGAACTGTCACCTCACACCCGACAACATAACCAGGTGTATGCTGGAGAGCACTTCCAACTGGGATGCGGTTGCGGAAATGGCAGCAACTGTACTGAGGGAGCTGAGACGCCGGGAGCAGATCCGACACACGGTTGGCGAAAGATGAGCGGCACCTGACCGCCTGCCACCCTCGCGAAGTATAGCTTGGCGGCAGTCCCGCGGGAGTGGACTCTTCTTCTTACACATATTCCTCCTACACTATCTATATCTATTTTATAATCTCTTAAATAAAAAAAAAAAAAAAAAAACACACGTACACTTGGTCCATGCGTGAGTTAGGCATTATATATAGCCCATATATATCTCATTTAGGCGCACACAATTTGTCAGTCTGCAGTTTAAAACGCCCTTAAGAGGCTGATGAACCCAATTTATGTTGCTACACTTAGAGAAATTGTTGGCAAGGAAGCCTAAGATGTAAGAGTGCCTCAAGGCAACTATTTATTAATTTTAATAATATTAAAATGCTTAAATCATATTTATCAGAAAAATGTTGTATATTTCTTAAATTCCAATATTCTTAATTTAGACGTTTGAGTGTCAAGGCAACTTCCTATTCAAGTGGCCAAATTCCTCTACATCCTTTACTTTCTGCACTCCAACAGCTGCTTGCGTATTCTCTGTGAAATTGCAAAGAAAAATCGTTCTTCAAACTGGTACTTCTTCTTCAAATTATGACTTCCCACTTAAATTCCCATTCCCATCTGTAGCTGAAGTCTTTCTGTAGCAGTCCTACGCACTGTCCACGCTCAGTCTTAATTATTCATTGTAAATCTCGTTGTTGTTCTGAGAGATCTTAATTCATGAGGCTGGCTGAAATATTTAACGAGTTGGCAGTTCAAGTGAAAGCACGCCATAAAGTATGCAACAGAAAATTGCGACTCAAGGCAAACTCCCACATATTTTGAGCTATTATTAGCACAGTTGGAATGCGGACAACGCCTAAAGTCAACAGTTAAGGTTAAAGTTACAAGCTGAGCAAATACTCAGCAAAGAATTCTCAGTCTCTCGAGTCTCTCCAAGATTACAGGGTATTTTATTGTTAGTAACGCCCAGCAAATTGTCGATTTTGGCACCCAAACTTCGTCAGCCACTTGCCAAAAAAATGCGCTGAGGTCACGCTAAAAGCGCTCAAAAATTGTTGCGAAAAAATGGCCAGAAAAAAGCCAAATATATCTAGACATATAAACAAGGAAGGACACAGCTTGACCCCCCCTTGGACGTTATAAAATACGAAACTACTTAGCGGCCTTGATGAATTGTGACATTTTTATGGGTTTGTCTCTTGCCTGGCAGCAGGCAGCGTCCAGCGCTTGGCTTAGCCACTCGTCCCGGCCATAAACAATGCGGTCTACTGCCAGCTAAACTGGCTGCCTGGACTGGCTGGCCTGGCCAGTTGCTGATCCTGTCTCGTACAAATTATGAAAGTGCCAACTGCTCGCGCCGCGGCGACACTTTTAATGCGCAACTCACGTGTCGGCGACCCGTTCGACGCTTTCCTAAGCCATAAACATAACTCAGGGCATATTTATAGGTACACCCACAAAGCGACTTTCCCACAAATGATTTATATGGCCAGCTACCCTTTAATTAAAAAAGAAAACATCAAAATAGTCGCACAAAGTTTGCCATGGAAATCATTTTCTCTGTCATTTAATTGCCATTCCTCATTCCTCATCGCTCTGTTCGCTTTCTCAGCACTTTAATGAACCGTTTAATGTCGACAAAGAGGCATCCAAATGGGCCTGATAACAAAATAACTGAGTGTGAAAGCGGCAACAGCAGCAAGTGAAGTGCTTAAGATGCCTGCAAAGAAAGCAAGTGATTGGCCGTGTGAAGCAAAGGCATCTCGGTTAAGTTGGGGGCAATGCGTGAATGTCAACCGATTCAGCTCTCGATTTGCATTTCTCCCCATTGTCAGGCGAGTGTCTCTGCGACTTCCCGTCGATTCAAGTTCTCAACAGTTGATTGGCTAATAAATTTGCGTCTTTTTGTGAATATTATGGGGCAAACACTTACAGTGTATTGAAATTTAGCTCAGTAAATGCGTCCCATTGCGAGCTGCTTTATCAATGGCAATTTACCAAGTGCGTATACGTTATGCGTATACTTGATATGCAGACAATTCCATGTGCAGCGCCCCGCTGAGCCAGCAACCAGCAGGGCAGTCTCTGTGACTTCTTGCTGACTGTGTTCGTCACGGGGCAAAGATAAACAGCAAACCATTAAACGATATCTCATCAAGAAAATCGCCTTAAATATGTTTCTGCCTAATTTCCCACGATTGTGTGTGCCAGTGTGTTGCATGTGTGTGTGTGTATGCTCCTGCCAGTGTGTGTGTGGGCAACGTACGTCCATCCATCGTCCATCCATCCAAGCATCCGGCATATGCATACAAAAGCAATTTAGTCAGAGGTTCCTTGCCCCTCCCTCTATACCAATGTCAGGAAAAAAAGTATAAGAAAAATCTAATAATTTTTTATGTATTTTTCTCATTCTCATTCTCTCTCTCTTTTTCTGTTTCTTGCTATTCTTACAGTTGAATGACCACAAGGCCAAACGAGAAGCTGACATGAAACCAGAAGAATGCCGAGCAGAAGGTAGAGAAGGCCAAGCATGAGAGAAATCGACAAAAAGCGATGGCGAAACAAAGCGAAACCAAACAAGAAATGTCGCTAAGAAATGAGAAATGAAATAAATGAGACACCACAACAACAACATGCACGGGAAATTATGTGGTATACAAGTCATAAAAAACCGAGGCAAGCAGTGCAAAAGGATCACAAGGACACACACGGCAAGCGAGATTAAAAAACTGGCAAAGATGAAATGAAAAATGGCAACAAAACACACACAAATCAAAGGCAGTGAATGCAAATAAGCGTAGAAGAATTTACAGCTGAGTCTTCTTTGCCGGGGCTAATCTATTTCTACTTACGTAGAATTCTTCGCCACTTCATTTGGCTTTCAGATATTTTAATTTCGCACGCGCCAGCTGCTTAAGCTGATTAATGGCAGCCAGCAGAGGAAGCGGCTGTCAATCAAGCACTTCCAGCAGCAGGCACAGAGAGTAAGAGAATGACAGAGAGTGCAGAGTAAGAGAGAGAGAAAGAGAAGGAGAGCGGCAGCTAGCATAGACAGCTAGTTAGTTGGCTGTCGCTTCTTGACGGCCATTTGAGGCAAATGGCTTTAAGATTAGTTACCAGGAATAACAAATTTTGACAACAGACTTTGCAGACAGCCAATTTGACAGACAACTCGGTAGACAGGTGCAGCTGGGAAATGGAAAAATCAACAGAAAAAGAATGGAAACTTGAGGAAATGCTTCCTCAACTATTATATCACATTTCCCATTGAATATTTTATTTAATTGGAAGAATTTCTTATTCCCGCTCGAGCAACGAAGTCAAAAGTTGTAATTCGATTTAAATTATATTCGAATATTGCTTTTCTGTGTCTAATTCAAATTATGTATACGCTCCGTCAGCCGTATGAATTTGCCATATGACATAAGACAACTTTTATGACAGCTGAGGGGCGGGACCGAGGCGGGACTGAGGTAATATCCGTCTGTAGGATTCATATGCTGTCGACTTTAATTACGCGACTCGACAGTGGGGAAAATTAAACAAACACAGTGTGAAGAAAGCTGAGGAGGTGTAGTTGGTTTTCAATAAAACATCAAAAACTAAATAGCAAAAGGAAGGAAAGAAAAACTTGAACAAACTTACGAAATGAGAAAATACTCGTCCATATATATATATATATATGGATATATAAATAGAGTGCCACCAGGGGGCTGGCAGTTGACTCTCGTTGCCAGAGAATTGACCAAGTTCCATTTACACACACACACACACGTATTTATGTTTGTGTTTGTTGTGCGGGTCCACTCAATGTGTCCAGTCACGTTTTCATCAACAACATTTTGGCTTAGTTTTTGGTTAATATTATTTTGTTTGTTGTTGCTCGGGTGTGTGTGCTCTGACTCGCTCTGGCTCACTCATTCTCTGCTATTTATTTATTTTGCCCGCTTCGTTCGGTTCGCAAGTGCCAAAAGGCAAATATTGCGCATACGCCGTGTGTGTGCGGCCTTCAGCGAAATCAATAAGCGACTGCCCCACAAACACAATGTATATACAAATACGTGTGTCTGTGTGTGTGTGTGTGTGCAGTCCAGTTAGAACTGGACAAACAGAGCCAGCGGTAGCAGTAACAAGAAGTTGCACAATATTTGGTAGCATACTTTCAGGAAATGAAACCCCGATTCGCCCCGAAAGCAAAAACCAACAAACCCATCGTTGATTTTGTTTGTTTGTCCATGTCCCGGAAAGGAAATAAATACATTTTTCGTTTCTTGCAAATTCAATTCAACATTTCTATCTCAAAAATGCCTTCTCTCTCTCACTCCCTGCGATCGTCTTATGTTTCGCAGCTAATCGCAACTCTGTCATTCTTGTAATGTATCCATTTCAAGGTAGCAAAATTCTATTGTACAATCCACAAGACATGACACGAATTCGTGTAATCAAATCCATCAGCTGCGCCTCGGCAGACACAACTGGTGAAAATTTTAATAAATAATTGAAATGTGAAATTATTTCAAAGCAACGCCCCGAAATCGTCTCAATTGCGAATTGGGACACGTGTGAAATCCGACAACGACCCTCGATAACACAACACATTATCCGAAATTCAAAGAAAACAAGTGGATAATAAAGAAGGTGTGCCATCAAATTGGGTCAGGTGTCAATTCCAATTGAAATTGTTCTACACGTTTATATCAATTGCAAAATAAAGTAAAAGGAGAAGAAATATGAAGATAAAACAGGCTGACAAACACTCTAAAAAATAAAAGAAGTTATTGCAGAAGTGGAAGATAAATATAATAAAATTTACAGTTAATAATACAATAATAATACAATAATACAAAATAACGCAATTGAAATAAATAATATATAACTACAAAAATGAAACAATACAAAAAAAAAAAAATTAAGAAAAACATACGAATAAAATAAAATACAAAGCAAATACATACAAAAGTGGAAAAAGAAATATATTAAAATTAACAGTCAGATAAATTACACATATGTAAAACAATAAATAAATGAAATATGCCTAAATAAAAAATAATAATAATGACAATAAAATAAGTTAGATTAAATGGAAAGTAAAACATATAATAGCACAGATAAACAACATGAAACATATTATGATAATTTTTAATACTTAATGTATTAGACAGCATAAACAGCTTCTATCATAAACTTATCAATCGAAACCAACAAAATCAATGCTCTTTGCGGGCACCTACAAATATATTGATTATTTTCCTATTAATCTGTGAACCTTTATAATTCCCTCTCTCTCTCTCTCTCTTTTTCTACTTTACAGCACAATTGCAAAATGTTCAATCACTGAAATCTAATACCAAAGTTATAAAAAACAACAACAAGCATCAAGTGTAAGACAGTGCAAAGCAAATGAAATTGTTAACAACAACTACAACAACAAGAAGGGCAAAGCAAATACGAAAATAAAAGAAAATTCGAAGAAGAAAAAATCTATCAAACAAACCATAAAAATCAACTAAATGCCAAAGCGACGCAATAACAGCAACAACAACAAGAACAGCAACAACAACAATACAACTGAAATCTGACAACGACAAGACGAAAACAACAGAACTGACAAACGAAAACGAACCTGCCCGACCCGAACCACGCCTACCAACCCACAACCCCGCCCCCCTGAATGTGCGTAAGTGTGGCAAGGCAACGACCGAAGGAGACGAACTAGGCAAAGTCAAATTATAACAGCAAGTGCAACAACAACAACAACAATAACAAGAACATTTTGTGCGTCGAGCTGGCAACATTCGCAACAACTCTGGCAACATGTTGCTGAGGCGCTTACAACACAGCGACGGCAGCAACAACACGCCCGCCTCAGTGCCCCACTCGCCCTCAAACCCAACGCTAATCGGATTTACGAGACAACCAACAAAAGCAACAACAACAAGAACAGGAACAACAACAACAGCAACGCTAGCTTGGCTATTGCCGTTGCTCCTGCTGGCAATTGTTGCTCATGTCAGCGCTCAAATAGGTAAGTGGAGCCTCAGTCTCATTATCATTTAAAAATATATACACATATACAGATAATTAGGGACTGGGCAGAGGGAGGGGTAAGTAGGGTAGGAGGGCAAGGGGAGGGATTGATATCTGGGGCTGGTGGCATTTAGATTGCGTTCCTACGACCAGCCCGAAACTCATTAAAAAGTGAAATATCATTAACATAATTATTCAATGTGATGAGGGGAAGAGTATGAAGAGGGGGCTGTCAATGTGAACCACCCACCCACCACCCCCTTGCCTGCTTTAGAGAGCTGCAATTGATAACTGCAATTGAATTTGTTCGTTTGCAGAACTATCGAGTAATCGATTTTAATTATACGTTTTACAAATTAACGTTGCACATTGAATGGAAATTAGTTCAACTGTATCTAATGATAGGTTCGTGTGGGAGTAGCCCTGTATACCCTAGAATATTAAGGACTCAGCCCACCCATACACCCAATCCAGCCACGCCCATTGACAAAGTGCGTAATTGTAGCTCATTATATTCATTTCGTTTGTACTCCATATGCGAGTTAGTTCTGTTGCAGGATTTTGTAACATATGCGTGTATTTCGATGGTCCTTTCAGTCGTTATTTCAAACGTTCCATTTGAAATGGATAAAAAAGGGTTAACTAATTTTATGCAAATGTATGTAATGGGCAGAAACAGGCGTGGCAGCGCCCACAACTAGTCACTAGCCTAGTCAATTGAGCCACGTCTGTCTGTCTGTATGAACAAACAATTCTCTGCTGTTATAAGAGATAGAGATACATAATTTATAAGATGGTCTCTGTATGCTATACGCTGATAACGTTTATTTGAATAGGTGGCAGAAGACTTTTTGTTTGAAAATTGTAGTGTATTTGTTATGGTTTTTCAAATCTGACGAATGATATCTTACTGCTCACCCGACTGTAGCATTAATCTAGTTTGTGATTGTCCCTCCATTTGTAATTCTCCTTATAAGGTAAAGGAACTTAATATACGCAGTATATTCTTGTTTATTTTCTCTTCCTCTTTATTCCGTAATCCCCTGCGTAATTGGATGTTTCAGTTTATTCAACACTCTGTTGTATATCTTTTAACTTTGCTTTAGGTATAAGAAACAAAATCATGCAGATGCAAGCGGACAGTCATTGAAATACCCCAAAAGAGGTAGCCAGAAAATTAAGTTAGTTCATTCTTTCTCGCTCCCCTTTCAACCACGCCCCTTCTCTCGGGCAGACTCCCCCATTTTTCAACTAACAACACACAACAAGCTCATCAACAAGCAAAACAACAACAAAACAGTGGGGAATAAAAACGTTGTTAGACAAGGCAAAGCGAAAGAGATGAGTTCAGACCGAAGATGAGATGAGAAACGAAACCAAACATGCAAAAACTATGCAATTTTTTTAGCTACTGCTGCGTTGTAAAGGCAAATGGTAGACGGGGGAGAATGGGTGTGGGTGAGAGCAGTGACTACGGAAGTAGAAGTAGAAACAGCAGACGCTGATGTCCAACAAATGCTAATGAAGAGCAGAACAAAAAAGGAGGCGCAGTAGTAAGAGGGGAAGAAGCCAACTCGGCAGACACGATTCTACTTCTACTTCATTTTTTCCACTCTTTTCTTTATTGCTCTTTCTCGCGTCGCCGCTAAATTAATAATAATAAAAATGTTGAGCGCAAGTGCATAATTAATTAAATAATAAACCAGACGACGCTGAAATAGAAATCTAAAAGAAAACAAAATGCAAAAAAATATGAACTAAGTGCAAAGTCTGCTGGCTTACTGGTTTAAAGGGATTTCCAAGCTAATAAATACTGTAATTGCTTAAATGTAATGAAAATTCTGCAAAGCAATTCGATTAGAACTTCAAAGCTTACTTATTTATTTTAGTTTGATCATAATAAATTAGTTATATCAAGAAAAAAAGGTTAAAGCAAATAGAATTGATTTCATTGCAAAATCCCCTCATCTCTTTTCTCAATGATTGCCACCAACTTCTAGGGTATTTTGCAGTTGCCCATGCCCCATTCAACTTGCATTGCTCGCATGTTTTGTGGAATGTTTCAATGTGACTCGTTACGATTTCATAGCCGCATAAATTTCGGCATTTTGGCCAGACAAAGGCAACTCATTTGTGTGTGTTTGGCCAAAACACTAGCAAAACATTTGTAACAACTTTGTTGCTCAGCCACGCCTCTGCATTCTACACATCTCCGCCGCCCCTCGCCATCGTCTACATAATTAAAACAGCGGCAGCTGCTGCTGTAGGCCAAGCGAACAAAGGCAACAAAGTGCACTAACTGCATTTTGTTCATTAGCGATCCACACAAATACAAACAGACACACACAGACAGATACAATACATACACTTCCTCACACATACACAACACGCACACACTTCTGTATAAAATGCTCAGAGTGCATAAAATTCGAATTCTATCCGCATATGCAACATGTAAATGCATAATTAATGCAGCTGACGGGGGTGACAGAAGGAGGGAAAGGGGGAGATGTAGGGGAAGCGACATCCACTGAATATGTTGCAGTTACCATAAGCGACAAATGTCGCCATTAAACGCTTGTGCAGAGCAGGCAAGACTGCGAAATGGAATAATTTAAAGAGATCTCATTAGTTGCTGCGCTGAAAATGTGTGTGGAAACAACTTGCTGAACTTGAGTTTATACAGAGAAATGTTTATACAGAGTTATTTGATAAGGAGAGATGTTTAAAATATATATCATATAATATAAAAATAAATATTTTATATTATTACATTATATTATAGCTCACTGTATGTTCAGCGTAGGTTCATACGAGATGTGCAACAATAGGAAGGCACCTTCTTGAAATTTAAGAGATAAGGTCAATCAGTCCAGGGAAAATCGTAGAATACCTAAAGAACACTGATCTGTTAATGTAGCTATAAGCACAACAGTACAACAATATTAATATAATTATATTACATTACATTTACATATTTATATATATAAATATGTAAATACTACAAGTGTCTCTTTTATTCTTTCCTTTTATCATTCTCCTTAATGATATAATACAATACTATTTTATATATTATTCAATTCCAAAGTAAAACACAATTTAAACTTACCAAAAATCTCCAAATCATTCTCTAAAACCTGTTTTGAACAACTGAGGGAACTTCTGCTGAACACGAACTCAAAAAACCCATACAAAACTCTGAAAATAATCAAGTTTCTGAGTAAAAATTCACACGCCAAAATTCAATTGCAGAGACGGAACTACTGTATAAGGTGGGGAGTGGTTGGGGGAGAGGTGTGCAGAGGAAAATGAGCGAGAAAATCAGTGACCCTTGAAAGTAAATAATAATTACAAAGAGCTGGGAGGAAGGCAAGAACATGAAGAAGAAGAAAAAGAGGCAAAGAGTTGACGAAGAGAGAGAAATGAGAAGAGAAGAACAAAAATCACACCATTAATTACAACAGCAAAAAGTGCTAAGCGTTAATGTGGCGACTGCTATGAAGAAGAAGCAGAACAGAGAGAGAAAGAGAGAAGGAAAGAAAGAGAAAGAGAGGAAAGTGGGGGAAAGGGTGCTGCCACTTAGGCGCGGGCTGCACAGTGGGCAATGTGGAACAAACTTATTAAAATTATTGAAGAATGGGAAAGATGCCGCTGCAAAAGGAACGAAAAAGGGATGAGCAGGGGGAACAGAGGGGAAGGCAGAAGCAATTGAAGTGAAATGTGACACGCAAGGCAACAATAAACACAGCAAAACAGAAAAAAGAATTACAGGTGTGTGAGAAAGTGAACGTGTTCCATGGGGAAGAGGAAGGAGGGGAGGGGAAAACATTCTTTTTTACTCAATTTAATTAAATTAAAATTACGCCCAGTTCGCGGTTGTTGTTGTTGTTGCTTTGTTGCCTGCACTCGACTTAAATATGCATTTCCGCGAAGGGGTTTTTCTTAAATGTGCATGAAAATGTGCATGGGAAATGCATTTGCGGAATGTTTTCCGTCGTCGTTGCACCACAAAGACTTTTCCCAGCTTTGTTCTTGGTCGTGGCTTCTCTTTGGCCACCCACCGACGCATGCTTCGCTGCATGGGAAAAACTAAATGAAGATCGGTCTGAAGTTAGCCCATTCATATGTCGGATATCTCAGAAATCTCCCCGGCCCCCTCCCCATCATGTTTGCTTTATGAGGCAAAGTTTTCATTATACATTTTTATAGCAAATGAGGAAAATGGTAAGAAGAATCCTGCACGAAGGAAAAAAAAGATATAAAAGTATTCTAAGCGCATAAAGTGGGCATAAAGAAGTTCAAGGCGTGGCTAGGAGAGTGGCACACACAGGCAGGGGCTGAGTAGGGGCGGGGCAAAGCGGCGAATTCTTCACACGTTTAGCGTAAAGGCGAATTTTATGTGCAAACTTTTGGCGCCGCTTTTAATGAAAATGTTTTAGCGACCAGTTTTTCTTTTCCTTCAAGTATTTCCGGTCATAGGGTATGATGAACTATGAATGGGAGAGATTAAGATTAAGTATAGGGGTTAACAATATAAATAAATAATATATCATTTGAGCGCTTTAAGATGTTTCTGCTCATAAAGAATTAGTCTTTAAAATATATTCAACAATTTTATTATATATATATTACTTTTGTGAAATATTTCCTCTATCTTAACCAAGTTAGGGTATTCATTGTTCGTCCATTAGTTTAACTTATTATTTCTTATTTTCACATTTCATTGTTTTATTACTTTTCCAGCCTGCTGCATAGAGTGCAAATTCGCGAAATTCATTTCATTTTATCCACGTTTTCCTTGCACAATATTTTTATTATATTTGCTGCTATTTATTTTTATGCTCTTTTCTTGTTTTTTTTGCGTTCTTTTCATTAGAGTTTTCGCACTCTGCACGGACTATTTAACTTTAGAGCCTCGCGCGATTTATGACATCTGTTCTGCCACTATATGGAACATGGTTTGGCCAGATAATGTCGCGACGTGTGCTGACTGCTGCCTTATCCACTGCTATTCTCTCACTCAATTGGACAGAGAAGAGAGAGAGAGAGAGAGAGAGGGAGGGAGGGAGAGAGAGACCAATACTGACTCTCTATAAATATTCGACGTGTAACATTTGCGATTGCAATTCGAAAAGAATCAGTTGGAAGGGGAAAGGGAAAACAAATGTTTTGCATTTGCCAGCTCACTGCTCGGTCTATTATATCATCTTGCTATTTTTATAGAACGATCTGTGAGTGTGTGTGTGTGTGTGGAGCTTGTCGTTGTCGGTGGTTTAAAAGCTTTTTATTATTTACGGCTACATTTCAATTGTGTTGCACATGTTGTGGGGCATAAATAGTTGCTGGCTTTTATGGCAAGACTGAGTAAATTATAGCAAATAGAACTGACCTTTTGGAATATGCCATAAGAAATCTTTAAGTTGATTCTATGATACTTCAGTTAATTCGTGCAGATTATCATATATGTTTGCTATCAAATATTTTCTCCTTTTAAAAATCCATTTAAATTTGTCAAAAAACTTATTTGGATAACGAGGCCAATGCACAGCGCAGCATGTTGCTTTGACTAATTCCGAACACCTGTTTCCCAGCCAATTTCGCAGAGGTGTTCCCCCTCTTTCAACCGGAATCGGAATCAGAATCAGCCACGCATCACAATTGAAAACGTACGAGGAATTTGCGATACACACACGCACAAATCGCGACATATCGTCAAATGTATCTGCAAAATGGCGGCGCAAAAGGGGAACGATGGGAGGGGGAAGTAGAGAGTGGGACTTGCATGTGTTGCTGATAATGTTTATGCCGTCAGTTACTGCTGCACATGACATTCAATTGCCACAAATCAAGATAAGGCGAGGACTACCAGAAAACTCGGATCTGTTCGTGGAGTAAAAAGTGCAAAGCGAAAGTCAGAAAGAGATAGGTAGGGGTAGGGGGAGGGAGAGGAGGATGGGTTATACATTATAATACAACTGCCAAGAAGGAAGTGTATGTGTGTGTGTGTCTGCTCATTCCTCGCCAGGGAACACGTGCCAATTGTTGTTGTCGCTGTGTGGCCAAGAGACGCAAACGGGTCTGGGCAAAGATGTCGCCAGCGCGTTGCCTGTTTCCCTTTAACAAATCACATGCTCAGTTTATGCCACGCACAACACACTCGCACACACATACACATATACAACACACATAGCTCGTGTATCTGCGCAGTATTGTAGCTGTCGCTGTCGTTGTCGCTGTTTCTGTTGCTGTCTCGAGTTGTTATCATAAAATAAAATTTGCTGCTGTGCGTACGTGTACGACACGCGATAGGGATAGAGCAAGAGGGAGATAGAGAGAGAGAAAGAGAGAGAGAGATGGAGAGAGAGTGAGAGAGGAAGAGTGGCTAGGTAGGGTAGGGTAGGCAGGCATCATTTGTGCTTTTTGACTTTTAAAACGTTTTCTTTTTCAACTGGATTTAAATGCGGCAACTTCAGAGTTGTTAAAAGCAGCTCAGCAGTGCCAAATGCTGTGTAATTTGTCGGCCAAAGCAGTTCGCTGAAAGGCATAAAACGAAATGATCTAATGACTGAGTTAAGAGACGAGCAAAAAGAAGACAAGGCAGCGTGAGGGAGTTGAGAAACTCTTCCAGCTTATTTTGTGTGCCTGCATTGGAATGAGAGCAAGTAAGAAACGGAACGAACTCTAAGACATACAGCATTGTTTTGAGAACTCGTTACAAATCTAAACTATACTAACGCAGAATTAACAACAGCGTATCCTCCACAAATTCTTTAGCTTCTTCGGCATCTGACTTCCGTCTAACCTCAGCACCTCAACAATTTTTAACTTTGCATAGAATCCCGAGTAACACCTGCCTCATCTCTAATTGGGATTTTATTTTATTCTAGTGCTTTTATTTTTATAAGATAACATTTTTGACCCCATGAAATATTTATATATTTGATTAGCGTCAACACGCGTGTCAATATAGAAATGTCTTATTGAGATTAAAAGTACAAAAGTCTAAAGAACGACGAGATTAATTGTCGAATTTCATTTAATACCAACATGGATAATATAAATACCAACGAAATAGTCTATATGATTATTCTAAACTACTTTGAAGTGCATTAAAAGGCACAAATTGTTTACTTTGACTGTGACTAACACGACTGCAAGCAATGTTTACAATGCACTTTGACAGCAATGGTAAACCCGGGAAGGATCAGCAGGTAGGGGGGGGGGAGAGGGAAGAGGTAGTGAAAAGCAAATCAATTTAAGCGCTAATTGAATTGTTGCTGCTGGCTGGGGGCAATCAAAGAGAAACCAAAGCGATGCTGATTAACGCCAAAACAAAATCGAATTGACCAAAGTCAAAGCGCAAAGACAGACAGCAAGAGGGAGGGAGAGAGGGAGAGAAGAGAGGGCAGGATTAGCAGAGAGCTCGAGGCAAATGCCCGGGGGGGAGGGGAACAGGAACAGGGACAGTCAAACCGCAATTAAATTTGCCAGCTTAAAATAAAATTAACGGCCATTAAAAGGGCACCCACCTCCCACTGCTGGCTTCCTGCCCCAGCCCCCTGCAACTAGACGAGACTTGCAAAGTACCAATTTACGAGCGGGTCACTCGGTCAACAGCTCTCCCATGTGTGTGTGTGTGCGAGTGTGTGTAAACACGTTAATTAAACGCAAGGATAATTATAATGCGCACAAGGAAACGCTTCGCAGAGCGCCAAGTGGAAATGTGATTGAATTGCCAAGTGGCAAGCACGTTCGCCACCGCTTCCTCTCTGCCACTAGACGCGACCACTAGCACGGCATGTGGGCGTGGCAGGAAGTAAACTCTCGCACTGTGCATAATTATGCAACAGCACAAAATGGGAGCAGGCAGCCAAAGCTACCCAAGCAGCCAAGCAGCCGGCAAACAACAAGTTGTCAACGCTAGTTCAAGTGCTGTCTCTGTGTGTGTGTCTGTGCCTGTCTGTGTGGTGTCAAAAAGTGAGCAAAGCCAAGCCAAACAGATGCCCAAGCACGTAAATGAGGCTAAAGCAGGAGGCGACACTTCAAGCAGAGCAAACAGCACAGCAAGTAAGAAGACAGAGAGAGAGAGGGAGAGAGAGGGAGAGAATGACTTGAAGTGTGGCTGAGGAGTGTGACTTCTACACAATATTGGTAATTTAGAGATAGATGGATAGATATCATAGATATCTGTAATTATTATGGGTTTCCATTTGAAAGATTTGTAAATAAAACTGAAGATGGCAACGTTTTTTGATGTTGCTCAAGCGTGTGAATGGGGAAATTGAAATTAGTTAAAGTCAAGTGAGAGTAGCTAGATGAATGGGAGAGAGAGGCAGATAGTGGCAGAGAGGAAAGGAGACAGACAGTGGAAGCAGCAGACAGCAGACACTTCATTTTAGTTAGTTGTCGGTAGAGCAGCTAACTCAATGAGTGAGTAAGAACTAGACAGAGAGAGAGAGCAAGAGAGGGAGAGAGAGAGTAAGAGACAGACAGATAGAAAGAGAGAGATAGAGAGAGAAGGAAAAGCTGAATTAGAGTTAGACGAGCCACAGATTCAGCAGCTGCGCTGCGGCCTGTCACTGTGGCAATTGAATATGCAAATTGGCACTGGCGTCGCAGTCAATCCACGCCATGCCACCAAAGCCACCCGGAAGCTGCCACTCGTAGAAGCAAACACATGCACCACACCAACACCCACTCCCAGTGCCACCCCCACTCCCACCCCCACACCAAACCAGACGCAGCGCAGTTGCCACTTTGTCAAACAATGTCTGCAGTTGAATAGAGAAAAATTAATAGAATTGTTATGAATATATTTCTTCTTTGCTTTCTTTCTCTCTCTCGATCTTCCCTCCCTCTCCCCCACACTCTTTCGCTTTCACTCCCCCGGGGCAGTGCTGCATATGTGACTCTCGTATTTGCATTTTAAATTAAAATTTTCTATGCTCTTCGTTTGATTTGCGCAAATGTTTGCACAGAGATTTTTCGATTCGCATTTTGTGTGTAATTATTGCAAATGTAACAAAGCTGAGGCAGCAAGGAAGTATCCTTGTCCCAGCTGGGTACTCGCTGAAGTCCTTGCTACCCCTCTTCTTGTCACCCCTCACTCTGTTGTTGACTTTGTGATGAGCTCGAGATGAAGCACTGGAATTGCATTAGATTTGTGGCAAGGCAGCTTAGTTAATGAACTCGCATTGTTGGGCAGCAACTCGAGTATTTATGACAGCATGACAAGCATTGAAAGTGAGAGTTGCAAATTGGAAATTTGAGAAAGAAGTTTCCCATTGCTGATGACTTGTTAAAACTAACGAGATGTGCAGCGAACAGACATTGAGAACTGTTAGTTCTTTGAATTTGCGTTTCATATTAAACAAAGTTGAAGTTAATTGAGTGTGTATTGTGCTTAGAATATTTATAGAAGATGGAATATAGTAAAAATATATTATTATCAATGACTGCTGTTGCTTGCTCTTATTGTCTACGCGTGTTGCCAAAGTTCCTGACCTGCACATTAAGATTAAGCTGCGCTCGGACAATCGACGCTAAATACATAGTTCTTATCACATGTTGCAAGGGAGAATAATATCATTTGTTATCATTGAATGAAATTGAAAAAATAACCTTCAATATATTGATATTGAAATAACTAGTGTCCTGATCCGAATAAGCAAACAATAATAACAAAAAAATATAATAAATCAAATATTTAATATGAGAGAATAAATTTTAGTTCATCACTGTTTCAGTAAGATCTAAATGTTATATATATTTCTTTCTAAGTAAGGTTCTAACTAAGGCTCCTCTGTTATATTCCCTTTTTGTTGCCTTGTTGCTTTCGCTCTGTCGCTCTTTCATATTCGCTTCGCGTAGATATTGCGCTTGTTTTCACTGATAAATTCCCGTTTTGACAGTCGAATTAACCTGTCATGTTTTTTGTTGGCTCTGTGGCTCTGTTGGAGATCGCAAACAATGTTGCATGCTTAGCGGCGCCACATAACGGACGTGTGCCACGAGAACCCCGCGAAAGTGTAGAAGAAGGAGACCAAGGGGAGTGAGATTGCAATGAGGGGAAGTATCAAAGCGAATATCACGAATTATTTTTCTACTTTCTCTTGTTCTTTCTCGGCTTCTCGTTTCGTTCATTTCGTGTGTTTCTTTTGTTCTTTGCGACTTCTGTTGACTTGTCACTGGCCTGACATGGTGTCTAGTGCCTCGGGTGATGTGTGGCGAGTAGAATGCAGTGGGGTGGGGCACGGGGTACGGGGCTAAGGGGTGCATGGCTCTTGACATTGCATAAACTGTCATTTAGTTTGTACAAATTGACAGGCAACCATTCATTTTGAGGGGGTTTGCAAGAACTAGAGAATCGAGAAACTGTCTGCCAAGTCAAGAGCTGCAGCTGAGAAGGAGACAGAGAGTAAGAAAAAGAGAGAGGGAGAGAGAGAGAGAGAGCCAGCGCCTGCAAAGGTGTCGCACAAATTAAATGGCCAAAAAAAGTGAGAAACATTCACTAGAAATGCTTCTTGGCTTTGCCTCACAGCCTTGCAGCACCCCCGCTACCGCCCCCGTTGCACTATGCAGCAGCTGCAGCCAGTTGGAAAAATGAGATTCTCGCATGACTCACGCACCTGTCGCCTTCACAGTCGTCGTCCTCGTCGTCGTGCTGTGATTTCTTTACGGCCAAGTTAAATGGCTGCATTTTTCAGCCAAAGTGCAGCGCAAATATTTGCTAATGTTCCGCTGCAGTTCGTGCATAATGCCGCTCATACACCCCTTACACTTACCCGCCCCTAGCACTCCTTTTTTTCCCTTCCCCTTCCTCTTGGCTGACATTGATTAAATGCAACGCGTTAAACAAATTCTTGAGGCGTTCGCAAAGTTGACGTCGCCTCAGATTTGTTATCTGCGCTTTGTCCCTGTTAACCCCTCGCCCCCTCTTCCCTATATGTGTGTGTGTGCAGGTGTGTGTATGTGTATGTGTGGCTTGCTATGCAGGTGTCCATATACAGTTGAATTTGCAAGCTGGCACGACTTTTTCAATGCATAAATTAAGGCAAACTGTGAGCAAGCAGGACAGCAAAACAGCAGAAAGATGGCAAAGAGAGCAGCTTGAACTTGACACCCTAATTACAATATGAACTACAGTTCAAAAACAAAATTAAAATTCAAACATGTCTCACTGCCTACGCGATTATCATGTAAAAAAATCAACTGCCAGATTGAAATCCATACGACGCTAAACGGAAGCTAATTATGCTGCTAAAATCAAATTTCCGTTGTCATTTGATACCCAAAACTCAATAAACGTTTAATTAAAAATCAAAATTGAAAAAAAGAATCCATTTCAAAAAAAAAAGAAAAAAAAATAAATAAAACCTTTTTTCTACAAGCAACGCAGAAAACGGAAGTCTTTGAGCAGGAGACGATTTCCGAGTTGAGAAAACTAATCAAAAGTATTTGAACTAATCAATCGATTGCTAAGTTGGATCTACAGCTATACCTCCTTCCCCTTCTCTTCCACCTCCCCCGTTGCGCACTCAAAAGGGAACTTGTCAAAGTAATTTTGATTTTGCTGCTGTTGGTCAACTTGTTTTACACCAAATGCGTTGGACGCGCCAGAGAGAAGGAAGCAATAAAGGAGCTCAGCAGAAGCCATAGAGTTGCCACTGTGTTGCAAGTGGCAGCAGAACTGGACGTGCCACAGATGTGTCTCTGCTCCTGTATCGAATTTCACTTTCAAAATTTGCCAACTGCTCAAAACAGTCGACAGTTGGTGGCCCTTCCCTTCCCTTCCCTTGCCGACGCTTGCGCATAGCTTATGCTCATTGATTTTGTGGCATGTTGCAAGTTGTGATGGTGCCCACTAAGCACAGTGTCCAACTGGGATTGCATGTGTTACAGACCGACAAACTGATGGAGAGACTCTGAACAGCAAGTGAAGCCTTGACATCGAATCGTGGCCAATTGTTGGTTTGCTTTCTTGGCGTGTGCGTTCACTAGTCGTCGACTTGAGTTGGGTTTGCCGGTGTTGGATTACAAGAGACTACTAGAAAAGGGTCTCTCTGGCCATGCTGATGATGTGCCTAGAAAGGGTCGAGAACTGAAAATGAAAATGGAACTGGAACTGCAACTGATTTATGACAGGTAAATGAAGTGGGTCGTTGACCAAGTCAGTTGCCAAGTTGCCCACACGAACGGATTGGATTACGTTTTGCACACAAATGACTAATGATTTCAACGGACTACCCTGGCAACACTCAGTTGACTTTTATAAGCCACTGAAGTAGCACAGAATGCCACAGGCAAAATTATGATAAGGCACAAAATTGAAAAAAAGGAGATGGCAAAAAAGTACGAAAAGAAAGAACTTATCTATAAAGAACCTATCTATAAGATGCCTATCTAGAAGGTGGCTATCTATAGGGTACACAACTGCAGCAACTCTTCTCCCTCCCCCCACCCCTTTCGCATTGCTTGCTATGACTCACACGGCGTATGCGTAATGCGCACTTCCATTCAGCTATTTATAGCGCAGGCCCACTTTACAGCTCTAATTGTTGCTGTTTGTTTTCGGCAGACACGCTAGACAACAAGTGCAGCCAGCTAATTATAGCAACTGTGAATCATTTCGACTCTGTCTGTGTCTACCCTGTAATCGGCTTAGTGAGTGCGAGTGGATTGCGTGTGCCACTTGCGACAGTAAATAAATCATTTTACAGACTCGCCTTCCTCGCAGTCATAAGCTCAGCTCTGTTAAGTCGCCCCAAAACAAAAGCCACATTTGTTGCGGTTGCTTACCCCTTTCCTTTGCCCACTTTACTTGGGCTTCGTAGCAGGTGATATGTGTACTTAAGAACTTAAAAACTTAGAAGCGAGTTGCTAGTTTGCTTTGCCAGTTCAAAAGTTGCCACTGCCAGTTGTCGTTGCGGCTGCATTAAAGTTTCACTTGAGGTCAAGTTTCTTTGGGCTGCGCAAAGTGTTGACACAGCGCTCAATTTGTAATTTGCCCAACTTGAAGCTGCATCTCCTCAGCACGTGGGCTGTGGCCAGTTTATATTTGCATTAATGCGACATGCGTCGACAGGCAAACAAAAAGAAATATGTTCAACTTTTTCTGTTTGTGCCCAAAAGTTGCCCGTGTCGGGGTTTAAAGCTGCTACACTCGCTGTCAGAGTCTGTCGACTGTCAAGTCAAGAGAACAGCTCTTACATTTAAAGAAATCCCCAAGTTCTAACGTCTGTATGTAAATGATATAAGACGAGGCGCAAACGAAGTTCAAACACATTTAAATTAGGCCTGAGCGCATTTTGATGATGATGGAAACTTTCCTGCTCTGCGAATCATTCACCCAATCTCAGCCTCTCTCTGACTCTCTCTCTCAATCTTGCTCTCTGTTTAAAACTTTTTGTTGACAACATTTCTGCTTGTTAGTTTCGTTGTTGTTGTTGTTGTTGCAGTAACATGTTCCCATCATTATAATGTGTAATGCCTTAGAGCAGTAACTTTTTTTTGCACAACATTTTGTTGTCGTTCTTCGTCTTTTTTTTCTCGCTGCTGTTAAAGAGAAACAAGAAACTTCTTTGAATAAAGTTGTCAAGTCAGCGAATTTTGTATGTTTTGTAGGTGTCAAGAAGTGTGGGAGTTCCCTGCCAGACATTTGCATCATGCAAATGTATTAAATTAGCCCAGCAATGTGATTTGCATACCAGATTTCGAGTGCAAAAAGCTTTGAACTTTCGTGCTCCAATTACGCTTGCTTGAGCGTGTAAGAGCTTTGACAGAAGTGGGGTTATGTTGGCCACGAAAAAAGAGTGTTGCCAGAGCAAAAGCTTTAATGTGCTTTACCTTTTCAATTAAGTTCAATAACAATATGGAAGCTTAAAGTATTTTCTTAAAGTATTTAATAGTTAATTTATATATTTTTTATTTTATATTCTGTATATACATTATTTAAAGAGCCTAACAAAAATTTAAGAAACTTTAGAGTGAGTTATATACAAAGCTGATTATCAACTGATGAACTTTTCTTCATACAGAGCTTAAGCTCGGCTCTCAGCTACTTTTGCTAAGAACCAGCCTCATGTAGTGTTTTTCTTTAGTTTAATAACTCCTCGGTATGTGTTTTTGTTGCTGTTGCTGGGCAAATCCCAAACAGAACTGTAAATCGCTTATAGTTTGCCGTGTCGCTGTAAACCACATCAAAAATATATAAAGACAACTGGCAGGGCAACATTTAATACTGTCAAACAGAAATTGGCAGCCTCCGCCTCCGCCCACGTTGAAGTTTTTGTTTTTGGGCCAAGTTGAATGTAAGCGGCTTTTGCTTATCGCTTGACATTTTTCTGACTTGTGCAACATTCCCTCCCTCCTCATCTGCCCCTCTGTCACTGTGCTATCTTTTGCTCCAGAGTATTTCTCTGCTTTGCACTTGGGCACATGCAATTTTTATGTGCTGTAAAAACCACAACAAAAGGTTGCCAAGATGAGCAGACGTCACAGATACGAGTACAGAAAAAACAGATACAGATGCAGATACATGCACAGATACAGTTACAGTTACAGCTTGGTACACATGTGAGTGGGATTATATGCGAAAGATATGAATAAATCTGCTGTAGTTATATTTCCTCTCGGCTCTGTCAGTTCAATGGTTTCTAATGGAGAGAGTTCACTTGCTTCGGCTAGATTGAAGATTAAGTCTGTAAGAGGGAAGAAGGAAAGAGACAGAGTAGCAGGCATTGATTTAATAGACTGAGAACAGAGAGAAACAGAATAGCTGAGCAGGTTATTCTGCGAGAGTTTGACTGATAATGTAGTGCCAAGTGGAAGTGGAGAAGAGTAGCAGCTAAAACATGCTAAAACTAGTTTACTGCTCCCAGTGCCTCTCCCAGTCTCTCTCTCTCTTGTTGTTCTCCTTCTCTTCTGCTTAATCAGCGCTTAAGCGGCAACTCTGCAAAAGCCACCAACCTTTCCGCACTTGCGCTCACTTGAACTTAATTTGGTGAGTGGTTTGAGCTGGCACCACTTACTTACCCTGTCCTGGCGCCTCTCTCTCTTTCCCCCTCTCTCTCTCTCTCTCTCCTCTGGCGCGTCATAAATGGTTTGGGGGGCGAGTAACTCGTGAAAACTCTAGCCTAGGCTGGCAATAAAAACGCACTTGGCTCAGCCACCGGCGGCACCACTCAGAGCAGCTTTAGCACCACATGCTGCCCCTGCTGCTGCTGCCTGGTTACCACTTCCGGCGGCAAAAGCAGTTCCTGCCACAGGTAACCAAAGGCAACCCCAAAACGTCTGGCCTGCAGAGAGAGAGAGAGAGGGGGGGGGGGCGAGTTGCCACGAGAGTTTGCTGCGTTGCCAGCGTCTGGGAGCAACATATGCAAATTTAATATTTTTATTAAAAAAGTTTTTTTGGACCGCACAAAGAAGCAGCACAAGGCAGACGACGCTGCCGCACTTCAGACGTGTGTGCGGTGAAGGGATGTGGCGATAGCGCTGCCAGGGGAGGGAGAGGGAGAGCAAGAGAGAAGGGGACAAGTGGTTTGTTGGCTGCTCCCTCTGTGTGTGTCGCTGTTTTGATAGGGAAGCGAATTAAGTGCCGCGGTTCGAGCAAGTTTTTTAAAACCCTCCATATCCTCTTCAGTTCCCATCTCCTCCGCCTGTCCCCCTCTCTTCTCTCTTACACTAAAAAAACAAGTTCTTTTTTCGCGCTGCCTCACTGCCTTTAACCCTTTCCCTGCTGTGCGCTTTGTTATTGTTGCCGCTGTTTGTTTTGTTAGCCAGTTTACAGCTCTTTTGTTGTGTGTTCCTCCTGGCTGCTCCTGTTTCGGCTCTGTTTCGCTTTGGGAGTTGTCTAAAGTTACCGCTCACAGGCAGTACAGACTTTAAGCCCTTTGTGAAGTTCCTGATTGGTTAATGCATCGATAAATTACAATAGACCCACGCTATAGTCTAAAGACTTAACTTGAGATCTTCTTTCTTAAGGAATTATCTATGTAGCACAAAGTTCAATCTACCTCCCTCATTTATTACCCAGTCTCCTTGCCGTACCTCACTGTAAACTTTTCTCATTACACTTGCCACCCCTTGCCAGATGTCCGTGGCGTGTCTAACCCTTAACCCCAAACTCAAGCGTAATTCATTATTAATTTCAAATTGAATTTACATTTACATTACAATTTCAATTTGTCTCTACACAAAATTGATTGAAAAATATTTTGTAAACCGTGAAGGAAACTTTCACAGTTGGGCTGAGGAAGCCGGAGACCTTCATCAACGTTTAAGGTAATGACAACAGCAATGGCCCATAACAATAATGAGAATCCCTCTCAACCTTTTCCGCCTTCGTGCGCCATAAATAAAACAAACGACACGATAACCACAAATTCCATTAAAAAACTCATTCCCAGTCGGTTCATTGCTTCATTATGATGTGTCAGATGGCACAGGACTAGCCCAACCGGCTAGCAAATGTGTTGGCAGATAAACCCAAATACCCGAAATACCCGAATACCCAAATACCCTAAACGGAGTAGTGCGAGTAGTAGTTCGAAATTATGTCACAGCTTTTCTCTCTCTCTCCCTCTCTCTCTTTCTTTGTCCCCTTGTTGCTCATTCACCTGTCTGACCTAAGCTCTGCTAACCTGTGCATGCCATCCCATCCCATTCCATTCCATCCCATTCCATTCCGTCCCTCTGCGGGGCATCCGTTCCATTTGACCTTTGCTTTTGAATAAAGTGTTGAAAAAATAAGCAAAAAGTCACAAACAAACACGAAATGTTCGTCCTGTTTCCCTCTCGCTCTCTCTCTCTCTCTTGCTTGCTCTTTCTCTTGCGTCCTTTCTTTATTTTTGTGCTCCCCGCTGTGTCGTTTTGCCACATTTCCGCCCATTCCTTCGTCTCTCTCGCTCGCTTTTCCGGCTTTCTCGTGCATAAATAAATTTTCGCATGTTGGCGGCACATTTGACTGCCTGACTTCATGTCGCACTATTCTCCCTCTCTCTCTTTTTCTTTCTCTAACTCTTTCTGCTTTACTCTCTTTTCGTCTCTCTCTTCTGGCGTTTCCTTTTTGTCATGTTATAATAATGTTTTTCGGACGTAATTACACTTTGCGCTTTGAGCATGTTTTGGGTTTAAACTGTGTCACCGGCTCGTTAGTTCCCTTTTTGTGTAGCTTAGTGTAATGGAGTTCCGCTCGGGGGCGTGCCAGCTGCTCAATGTCAGCGTTGATTGATTGAAATGGCCCCACAAAACTTTTTCAAGAAGGGTTTTTGCGCGTTTACCTCAAATCGGGCATAATGAGGCAATATCGTAATGGAAATTCGACACGAACTAATCGCTAATTCTCTCTCTCTCTCTCTCTCTCTCTGTCTGTCTTTGAAGGTATGTTTAGCAGTCTCAGCAGTTGATCGCATAAGTATAGCTATATAAGTAGTGAGTATATAATTCAATCGCAGTGCAATTTGTGCTTCAACTTTTGGGGATTCATAGACGAGCTTCTAAGCAGCTTTGTATGCAGCATTTCTGGCAAATTCTTGCGCAAATTGCCAGTTGACATTGCCATGGCAACTGCTCTGGCATCTGCTCGACCCCGCCCACTGGCTCTCGATGGAATGCAGACATTTATCAGCCTGCAAAAACCTCAGGCAGCCCCAGATGCTTGCACAGGTCAAGTATGTCCAGCTCCCTCTCTCTCTCTCTCTATGAGCTATGCCCATTATCGGTCTGCAAAACCAGCAAGGGGCCGAACGAGCCACAGATACCGCTCGAGCGGAACCAACGGAACAGAAGGCTGCAGCAACAATAACAACAACAACAACAACGAGCACATAAAATGGAGAAATGTCTTTCTTGGTTGCAATTGCCGCGTTACGCTTCAAGTGGCAAGTGGTGTCTCTCTTTATGGGTGTGTGTGTGTGTGTGGGGAAGTAACCTATAGCTGCCACATGAACTTGCAACTTTTGGCAAATGAGTTGCCCTTTGCCGTGCCCCCTTCCAGCTTGACAGTTTGATGCAGTTTGATGGCCAACGAAGCGGCACAAGCGACCGTCCAACTGGCCAAATGTAATTATCGAGCTGAACAGAACAACTGGCAACGAAGTGGCAACAAGTGTTGTTGTTGTTGCTGTTGTTGCCACTGCTGTTGCAAGCATTAAACTGGGCATTGTGGGGTTAATAAAGCGAACAACTGTTGCTGCAGGAACTCATAAATTCGAACACTTTGCCACGACTAAAGAGCCAACTAAATAAGTTGTTTGCCAACATTACAGGGTGTGAGTGTGTGTGTGAGGCTTATCAATTTGTGGCAAGCGTAGGTGGGGGTTAGTTGCGCATAAATTCAGCTTTTATTTCGCTTTGGACTTGCCTTAATGCAATAATAACGCATATTTTATAGACACAAAGTTTGCGCTACAACTCAACAGCTGCGACTCGCTCCCAGTGTGTGTGTGTCTGTGTGTGTATTAATTTCACACATTTACACAGCACTTTTGTGTCTCATTTTTCTTGAAGCAGAAACTTGCCTGCACGACGGCAAGAGAATGAGGCAACAAAGAAAAAAGGACGAAAGTGGAGGCGGCATCAAGTATACGACACGTAGGCCGCAGGACAACAACTTTTGCACGTTTGCTGACTTGTTGCGGCTGTGTGTGTGTGTATGTGTTTGCTTGTGTGCCTTGATAAGAGTTATTTAGTAGGTGTGTGTGTGTGCGTATGTTTGTGATGTGCGTAGTAAATTGAAATAAATCTTGACAAGTGCGCCGCGCCGCGTTTATTGCTTGAAGCGCGCACAACGAGTTTCTGCCAAATTAATAACTAGGCAGCTCTAGCTAGAAATTGCCTCCCTCCCCCTCTCTCTCCTGGCTAGATTAATTATGGCTCGCAGCAGAAAGGGTCAGGGGTGGCCGCCTCCTGCCCCGCGACTGATAAATGTGCACGTAAATTGCTTTCTTTCTGCCCGGCCAAGAGAAAGTGGCTTAATAATTTAAAAACAAATGAAAGACAACAACAAAAGCACATAAAGAGCAAGCGATTCATTTGCCTAAAGAGTCTACAGCACGCGCAGAGACTTTGATAAGACAAGAGACAAGTCGGTAGACGGGTTTATTAAGGGGTCCAGTAAAGCAAGCTAAAGCTAAGATAAAGAAGGAATTGTATAATTAAAGAATTTGTTTATGTTTGTTATTGGCAAAACAATGAAATGTGTGTAAGTCGATTAAATAATACGAGCTTAATTTAACACTAATACAGGTTATCCAACAATGAACTGTTCTGCATTCAAATTACGCTTAGAAGTAGGTAAATAGCAATTTATGGAGGCGGAAGGAGGCGTAGTCAATATTTGAAATAAGCTTGAACTATGTGTAATAATAATAATATTTACACCAAATTTTTTAGTAGCTATATTTAGTCTTTTCGTTATCAGGTTTTTATATAGACAGACATACATTTTCATTTCTTACAATATTACTCTATATAATACCCTTGCTCCCTATTGGAAATTAATTACCTTATTTTATCAAATAATTCAACAGCGCCAGCAATTGCAATTTTCAGTATGCCAATTTCAAATGTGAATTAAGTCATAACAGCCACCATGCTACTTTTCCTTATACCTGCCTCTCTCTCTCCCTTACTCTCTCTCTCTCTCTCTCTATCTTTTCCTATCCTCCCCTCTCTCTTGTTCACCCAGCCATAAAAAGTACATTTTATTTACCTGTTTGATGAATCAAAACCGAATCACAAGCTGTGCAAAGGGGACGCTCCATTTAAATGGGCACACAACTAATTAAAATTCAAGAGACCCCAAGCGAGAGGTGTGAGCGAGGGGAGGGCGGGGCACCCTACGTGACGTCACGCTCGCAAACGATGCGAAGCTGTGATAAATATGAGAGGAGAATGGTAAAATCAGACCAGGAGCAAGAGCAAACCGATGATTACTCACTGCCAGAGTTGCAAATCAGCAGCGCAGCTTCCGAACTTACCCCCCGCCGTGGCTAATTAAATGACAGCAGATGTAGTGAGAGAAGGGATAAAGAGAGAGGGGAAGAGAGGGGCAAAATTAACCTTTAATTTTTGATAAACAAGCTCAGCGAGCACACTCTAAAAAAATATGCAAACGGAATGAATGCAAATGAAGTGGAGCTCCAGCTGGGCGCCAGACAGTGCTGCAGGAAGCGGGGCACAGCAGGTGCTGGCCATGGGGGAATACGAACAACAACAGAAGGGGCAGGAGGAGGGAGAGAAAAAAAAACACACACCCACACAGAAATGCCGCCACGCAGTTTCCGGTGTGCTCGCTCAACAGGCGTTTACATAATTTCAATATGGCGGCCATTTCGTAGGCAGCGCGTGGCCAGCAGACGAAACGGCCACTTAAAGGACATGCCGACGGTACCAGCAGCCCTCCCAGGCACACCCCCTCAGCATCCCCTCAGTCACAGTTTTTTTCGGGAGATGAAAAACGGAACAATATAAAAATTTGTGTTTATGTTTTACTTTATTTTCTTTCATTTTCATTTTTATTATTTGCTCTCGTTGTTATTGTTGTTGTTGCTAAGGGAGTGTGGAATGGGGGGATGGTTGGGGGCGTGGCATCTGCCCACTTTTGACACTTATTTGTGACAGCTTAAGGACATTTGAGGGTCATGCACTTTACGGGCAAATTTCAAAATTGTTTGCATGTCTGAGATTTGCGGCAGTTTATTATGAATGCCTGTGTGACTTTGACATTGTATGTGTATGTATAAGAAAGAGCGGACTGTATACTCCCCCTCCTCCCTGTAGGCGTGGCTGTAGCCAAGCAAACCACATTCATTTGGCACAAGTGGCTGCGCCCACAGCAGCAAAACAAAATCATTTTTGGTCACATGCATACAATGGGGACAAGTTTAGTTAGGGGAGGGAGGCAGGAAGGGAAAGGCAAGCAGGGGACAGTAAAGCAGGGAAGATGGAGGCAGGGGGAGAGTACTGGGTTGCTAGCTGACGACTTTATTGAACCACTGCTTAGCAACTGCTGCTGCTGCTGCTGGCTGTAATTAAATTAAATTATGGTTTCAAGCGAGTCCCATTCTGTCCCCTCCCCCACTCCCACTCTCTCTCCCTTGTCTACTCTCTCTGGTATTTTTCGCATTCGAATTTAGTGCTGCCTCTTAAGTGCCGGTAATAAGATATTTTCTATGCTGCTGGGCAGCGACATGTGTGCGAGAGTGTGCGACACAAGCAGTTTGCATAATTTAAAAGGCCTAAAAAGCAACTATAAGTTTCTGCCGGGGATTACTCGATATCCTCATCGTTAGCATGGCAAGGACTTAGTTGAATACATATATATATGTGTGTGTGTGTGTTCACACTCGGTTTGCTAAGCTGGCCACAAAAAGGGTTTGATGGCCAGCACTTTACGCGCACTACAGGACATAACGAGGCAACAGCTGTTGATGGCAGGGTTGGTGAGGGAGAGGGGATGGTAAAAAGGAAGGGGGAGGTAGAAAAGGAACCCAACAGATGCCTCTCATTAAATGGAGGCAACTCTGCAGGATATACGCCACTTATTTGGTTGACAAACTATCACAGAGAGCTGCACTTCATCATGAGTCAAATTAAAGTTCTTAAATAACTGCAAAATCTAAAAGAAATAAAAAGAAAAAAATATAAAGAAAACTTCTCAGTTGCCAGCTTAAAGCCTTTTCATAAGAAAAATCCAATTTAATATTTCAAAAACTGAGTTCACTCAACCTGCTCAGTCAGACAGACACGCTGGCGATAGTGGCGACTGCGTCTGAATCTCAGTGGATTGTGCAGTTGGCATGGATCGATTTACAATTGCTCATTCCACTGCCTGTCTGTGTGTGTGTGTCTTTGTGTGTGCGTGTGTCTGTGTGTGAGTGTTGTAATCAGCGCTATCAAAAGCAAAGCACGTTTAAGCTTAGCGAACAAGAACTAACTGCAAAAGGTAAAAGAGAGAGAGAGAGACGAACAGAAGTTGACGGACAGCGCGTGGCCCCCAAAGAAATGCGGGCCAGACGTGTTAAGCGCCTTAAAGTATGCAACGACAGAACGAACAAGTCCAAGTGCAGGTTCGAGTACAAGACACATGTGTCATTAGCACAGCAAAAAACAACAGAGGCAGAGGGGGAGAGAGATAGTGCGAGAGGTGGAGAGGGGGGGGGGGGCAGGGCTGGTAGAGCAAGCAGTCTACTTGATGGACAATTGAGCTGGCAACTGGCAGTGGGGCGTGCCACACACACACACAAAAAGTGTGTGCCAAGGTGAGAAACAAATGACTCCGTCCCTCTCTCTTTCTATCTCTCTCCATCTCTCTCTTACACTCGACTATCTGCCACAGAAGCACCATAATCATAGCGCTTATCGTTAGTTGTGTTTGTGTGCTGTGTTTTATTCTGTCTGGCCCCGAACTTCATAAAGGTGTCTCCCCAGAGAAGTGTCCTCCGCTTGAGTTGCGAGTGTCCACTCTCCGTCTCTCTCTCTCTCTCTATTCCACTTAATTGTGCCATGGGGAACGCTTAGCAGCCGCATTGACATTGTTTGTGTCTGTCCCTCCCCCCACACCCTGAATATTTGCATTGCTCGACTTTTGAGCCAAGAAATTTCTTTCTTTTCATGTTTGAACATATTTTGTGAAGCTGCTTGCCGGACAGCAAGAGCCATAACTTTTAGTGGCGACTGTGCACAGCTTAATTGCTTGTTGAAGTTGCCAAGAAAATCTCGAAAACACAATGGAAACACACAAATTGCTAAACATCTCAAAAGAGAAAAAAGAGAGAGAGAGAATAACAAAAAGAAATGGCAAAATATATAATAAATTGAGGGCTTTAAGTCTGGAAATTTTCCATCTTAAAGAAATATACACAAAATATATACAAAAAAAAAAAAAAATAAATAAATAAATAATAATTATAATAAATATATACAAATTTACTTGAACTGCGGGAAATTTCTTCAAAATTGTTAATGATCTTCACTTATTTTGCGCATCGCCTCGTCAAAAATCATTTGTCAGGTTTATAAATTAATATATTTATTTGTTAATATATATACAACAACACCTCTTACTGAGTGCTCAGCTGTGCTCAGCTTCTCCCTCTTTCTGCTTCACATTCTCCTCCCCCTCTCGCCATTTGTTGCTGGCATTGCGAATCGAGCTGTGCGCGCGTATCGATTAATTGATTGATGAACATGCTATGAATAGCAGATGAAGGTGATGTTATTATACATAACATATGAAGCGATAAGCAATACAGCACCACACACACACACACACATGCAGTGCCAGCTACAGCTATATAAAAATCCAAGCAAACTGGGTGGGATGTGGCATGCAACGTGCTAGGCACGTGAATGCTGAGTAGCAGGAATAAAAATAAAAAAAACAAGAACTGGAAGAGGAATTGCTATGCGCTGGGCTGAGGGTGGAGCGGGGGGGCAGGGGGAAGTAGAACGGCATGAAAAATTGTTTGTATTGCATATTTTTAGGGGCCGACGCGATGGAAGCGCCGAAGCGTGAAACATGTTATCGAAGCGCTTTTAATGGAATTAATGCACAGAAAAAGCAGCAAGGCAGACGCCCTCACAAAAACCCACACACACACACAGTACTCACACACACACCCAGACACACACACGAACAGTCACAAGGAATGCAAAATGAATTACACAAAACAGAAAAAATCGTGAATATGAGAGAAAACTCCTCGCTTTCTCTTTAATTCTCTTCAATTCATTCCATCTCTATCTCTTACTCTCTTTCCCTTTTCCTCTTTCTACTCCCTTCATGCCTCTCCATCTCACTTTCAACTCTTAAAGGGACTTGCGAATTCATAAATTTCCTTTAATTTGCCATTAATTAAAAAGCAACAGTTGCAGCTGCCATGACTATACACTACCCTCGGCAGGGGGCAGGGGCAGCTTCGTACGCTCAGAGCACTATAGTATTATAAAGCTGGTTGTTGATACCCTTTCTTAGTTGTTTTTAATTACATTAAACGTGCGACAGCTGCAGCAGCTGCAGCTGAGGTCAAAAATCAACAAAAAACTTCACTTCTCGCTCGTGCAATTGAGTTATGAGTGTGCCTCTGTATGCGTGTGTGTATGTGTGTGTGTGCGTAATTAGCCGAAAACATATTACTTTAATGACTGGGACATGCAGCTAGCCAAGATTTAATTATGAGGCAACAGCAAGCGGCCAAGCGGCCAAATTGAATTCTGCCTCTCGCAACGCACACACACAACAGTAGCACCAGACGAAGTCTGTACCCAGAGCAGCACCCTCACAGAGCTGGCCTTTGACCCGCCAGCAGCAGTACACACTCCTCTCTGGAAGTGCCCGAAATTGACCATTAAAATCGTTTATGCATTTTGTGTGTGCTGCTTGTTGCTGCTCTAATTGGTTTCCCCACCCACAACTCCCCCTCTCTTTCTCTCTCTCTCTCTGCCTCCCCTCAGGCACTCAGTCTCTCGGAGTTCACTGTCTCGCTGTGCGTGTACTTGTCTTGGGGTGGCCGTCATAAAATATTATTATTAGAAATTAAATTTTTATGCGTAGTTCACCTAGCTGCACTTTTATTGCGCACTTCACGGCGATTGCCTCAGTCAAATTTGGCCAATGCTCGAAAAGAAGTCATCAATTTTAATGGCACAGCTAAAACCTGGCAAGTTGACTGCCATTGCCAGTACACTGTGCTACACTACATTGAACTACAGTACACTGATTAAAGCAATACGAATTACCAGACAAGTTATAGAGTAGTTTCCCTGCTTGTACTGCTACTGGTCTTACTTTAAAATATTCTTGCATAATAATATCAATTACCACTTAAAGCTCAGCAATGTGAAGACTCATGTATGACTGTCTGTCTGTGTGTGTGTGTGTGAGTGTGTGCAGCTATTCAAGGCAAGGCAAGGCAAAGACAGCCGAAACTGGAAGCTCTTCAAGGATGGCGACAGACATAGATAAACAGTGAGCGACCGCAAAATGCAAGCCACACATACTTAGACAGACACGCACAAAGGCACGCACGCATGCACACCCTCACACACACACACATACTGAAGAGGACTGAGAATGTGTCTCTGCCAGGCAGTTGACGCTGAATTATGCGGGCTGTTGACAGAGCAGGAGAAGCATTTGGAGAATGAGAAGATCGGGAAAGGGGCCAACGATTGCTCGGAGGTAGCCCAAGCAAGTTCTAAACACATCACACATACGTACACACGCAGGCGAACGCTAAATGACACACAAATTCAATGTCAAAGCGTTGGCGCACAAAAGTATGCTACGATTTGAAGCAGCAGGGCAGGAGGAAGAACGAACATGGACAGGGACAGGAATAGGGACAGCGACGGACAGTGCTACTGGGCAGCTCCAATGGTGATGATGACAATGATGATGGCAGCCAGACTTGTTCACACACACGCACACACACACACGCAGGGGCAGACACAGCACACAACGAAATGTGGAGAAGTTTGATTTGCAGCCACACAGAGAAAGGACGAAGGAAATGGTCGACATGGTAAAAAGATGTTGAAAATATATGAGCAAGCCAAGCAAAAAGTTCTTTTCTCTGTCTCTTTTTTTGCCCACTAGTGCAGGAAACGGAAATAGAATTATAAAAGCCAAGCTAAAGACGTTTACACACCATACAAAAAGCGAGGAAGGACAGAAAAGGGATGAGGTGAAGGGGGACAAACCAGACACACACACGAGGCAGATAAGAAAACTGTTTGCCAAAGGCTTAAGGCAGGCTTGGGGTTGTGCCACACCCCACTTCAATTCACTCTTCACCTTCCTCCTCCTCTCTCTTTCTCCTTCCTCGTTCCCTGCCTATTCCTGGATGGGGAAAAGTTTTTGCCAAGTTCGTAGGGGCACAAATTTATGAACAGACAACCACAAAACTGTGTGTAGTGGTTGCCGGAAACGGATGGAAGCGGTGGCAGTGGGCGAGGGGAGAGAGGAGGAGCTGTAGCCGGGTGGTTGAATCAAAAATGAAGTGCGATTTATGGTCATACAAATCAAAGTTTGGTGCTTGAGTTGATTGCTAACAATCTTTTGTATGACAGACTCGCTTCGAAAGGAATGCAAGGGACAGACAAGTGGGACTGGGCGTGGGCGTGGGCGTGGGCGCTGGGGGGCGTGTCCATAATATTTGACACTCGCCTGGCTGACTGCAGGTGTAGCCAGAGAGATTTGTGGTACAAATTAGTCGAAATGTGGAAAAATGAGGTGATAAATTCTGCAAAGTGCGAGCAAAACTTTTGAATTGAATGGAAACTGGGAAGGGGAAACTGGCAAGGGAGAGGGGTAAAATGAGACCAAATGGGATTTATGAACAATTATATAAAAGCTCTGGCGAAATTTTGCTCCCTTCAACCGAGAGATTTGTATGGCCAAAAACTTTTGCAGAGCAGCTGCCGAAGGACCTCCCTGATCTTTACCTTCTATAATGCGAATGCCCATAGAAGTTGCCTGTGTTATGAGTTGAGCAATGGGTTATGGGGGGGGGGGTAATTGGGAATCGGGTCTGGGTGCTGTGCTGTCATGCATTCATTGAGTCACTAATTTGACTATTGTCAGGCAGGGCCATAGATTGTCGATAGATCTGAATGTGTGGGTGAAATGTTTGAAGAGAGCAAATTTAATTACTGAAAACTAAGGGGAATTGAAAGAGAAACGGGCAAGGAAATCAATATACAATTCAGATCACAGTTTTAATTCTAAGAATATCTATGAATTTGTATACCAGTTACCAAGTTAGATTTGAATATGAAACAAACTGAAATAACCCTTGCACTCATCCCCTTAATCTTCACCTCAACCCTATCTACCCTTGGCAGCCATTTAAGTTCAATTCCCGATCTAAACCTTTTGCCAACAGGCAGACAAAGGTTGCGACTAGTTTCAACGATAGCCCGCATCACCTTGGCCCAGACAAGGCTCCCCATTTAATGCCAGCTCGTTCTCCATCACCTTTTCCTGCTTCTGCTTCTTCTCCTGCTCCTTCTACGCCTCCTACTGCTGTTGCTGCTTCAAGGCAGCCAAGCAAGTCGAGCGACGCATTTGGCACGGCTAATTCAGCACAACATACGACGCATTACGGTGCGCAGCGGGAGGGACGGGGCTGGGCAGGATTTGCTAGTTGAGAAATTGAATATTTCACATGTCTGTTTGAATTTTATAAGCACTGAAGGCAGCAGCAGCCAACGGAAAAGGAAGTGTACCAGGCAAAGAAAGAAGAAGAAAACGAATAAAAAACAAAAAAAAAAGAAACCAGGAAAGAAAAAATTGCCCGGAGAAGCAGATCCAAAAACCTAACCAGCAAACCAAATAGAAAAATTGAAAAATAGAAAAAAACAGAGAAAATAAATTGAGAGAAGCTGCTGTTTCGCCAGACGACTGAGAGAGAGAAGGAGAGATGGAGAGTGAGGGAGAAAGGAGAGAGATGCGGAAAAAGAGAAGCGAGACGCGTGGAGCGTGGAACGACTGGGCGCCTAATCTAATATGCCACAGTGCAGGAAATTTGTGGACAGAGCCAAAGGAAGGCAGTGGCAAAAGAAATAGACCGACAGACGGATGGACAGACAGAGAGACAGACAGCTGAACGGATAGAAGGAGGGGGGGGAAGGGAGAGACAGATAGTCCAGACGAAACTGATTGTCGGTTATGGCACAAGCTGAGTCGTGGCTCAAGCCGGACAAGTTAGTTTTCCGAGCTGAGACCCTCTGACAAACGTGCGAAATAAATGATATCTTATCGGGCACACACTCTCGCACACACAGACACACACACACTCAACCACGCAGAGCAACCGCACTAAATGGAGCGTAAATTTCAAATTATGTTATAGGCTTTTAGGCCGATAAGTAAATTGTATTTTTTCATGCATTTCAAGCGTGTGTAATTGCGAGTGTATGTGTGTGTGTGTGTGGGTGTGGGTGTGGGTGTGTGCTGGTAAAACTATTCCTTGTGATATTTATGCGGGATTTACAAGCATATTTTACACAGAGTTCGAAAGGGAAGAAGACTCGCCTCTAATCTGATCGATTTGTCTGCCTCTTGGCTTTATTTAGATAAACCTCACACCAATGCAGATACATATGTATGTGTGTGTGTTTGTTTTTATGATATTTACATAGGCAAATTGCAGAAATAACTGACCGAAAGAGTTCTCAGCAAACGATTAAAGACGCACTCAAATAGATTCGCCAGAAAACAAACTAAGAGACTCAACTTAATTCCAGATAATAGATACTGCTCCTCCCTCTCTGATCCCCTTTCCTACCACCCCTTTTGTCCAGTCTCTGGCTCTGAAATCAAAACACATATTTGCTTTGCATAATTTGTGGGCACGAACAACAAACGTAAATGGTGCCAAGCCCATAAATAAATCAATGCTAAAATATAAACAAATTGCAGAGAGAGACGAAGTGAAAAACGAAAAGAAAATGTAAACGGAAAATATGTTGAGCCATAATGTAAACATTTGAGGTTACAAGCCAAAAACGGCAGCCAGAGAAGAGGGCGAATATATTTATAGCCTACTTAAAGGCTTACGCAGGCACATCCAGCAATAGAGAGAGAGGGACACAGTGCTCTTAAGGCCACTTTAATTTCCAATTTTCCATTTTCAATTTGCATTGCTAACACTGGCTAACACGGGCTAACACTGGCTAACACTGGTTGCCATGCAAATTGAATCATTTCTGTTCATTTCAACGGCAGCTGCAGATTTCTATGGCAACCCACACACACCCACACCCCCACACACACATACACAAAAAGAAGGAGCATGGAGAAGAAAAAAGAAACAGCAACAGAAAGAAACGTTGTGTGTCTGCAAGGTGTTCAGGGTGTTCTGCAAAAAGTGTCGTTCTTTTGAATTTATGATACTGAACACACACACAACAGCGTTTGAATAGCCGCTTTATTCATATGGCTGCGGGCTGACCTGCATCCCCCTCCCTCCACAGCCAACACATTCATTTGAATAGCCCTGCAGTGTGTGTGTGTGTGTGTGTGACCTTCTTGCCTATTCCCTTTGCCCTTTGTGCTGCACTTTTGCAGCCTCGCTTAACATGGAAATTAATTTGGAATTTCTTGTTTACTTTTCGCCTCTTGCAGATCTCGCGATCCAGGAGCATGAGAACAAAAATGTCGTCCTACCCTGCCCGGTGAATGAGGATAAGTGCGGGAAACTGCACTCGCTAAACTGGTTCAAGGGCGATGATCGCATCGCTGCCATGCTGCTGGGCGATAGTAATGTGACGAGCGTGAACGATGAATTTAAAAATAGGTAAGTGAAAAGTAGAGATAACATTATAAAAGAATCATACTATGACTATAATATACTCCTTAATAACTCACAATATTCCACTTTGTCTTCCTTTTCCACCTTAAAGAGTAACTGTTGAGCAGAATCCGTACAGATTAGTTATTAAGGACTTGAGAATATCTGATGAGGATATCTATCTATGTGATACAACATTTTTTATACCAGAAGAAACGTGTGATAACTTCAATGGCTATCGTGTCGAACTGACAGTCTTAGGTAAGTTACCCAATCGAACCCCGATGCTCCACTCTTTTTGCATGTCATACAAATTGAAGAAAACAAGAAACCAAATCAATAATAATCGCTTTACAACTTCTTATGATTTGCGCTTATTTCGTTAAGGTTTTTGAACTTTTTTCGTTTATGTATCATGTAAAATCTTTTCGTATTTCGTTTGCTTAAATAAACAACTAACCGCTAAACTAACAAATAAAAAACACGAAATGAGGTTGCACCTCTTTGCATGGATATTGCCAACTAACCCAAAAACGAAAGGAACGAAACAAAAGATAACTCTACGAGGATGTTGCATGATTTAATGAGGATCGTATCGAGTCGAAATGAATTGATTTGTTTACTGCTTACTGTGAATGTCCCAAATAATGCAATGTATTTCATTTTAAATTGAACGGGAAATGCAATCGATGGATAGCTAAACATTCAACACAGGCCGACTCTTAAATGTCCTGTTTCCGGGCATCAAAAGAACTGCCTGCACCTGTGCCGGATTTCATTCAACACTTTGGATTTAGATTGCCAAAATCTCTATGGAAATTCTCGATTGCAATTTGGCTCTTAACCCTCTTACAGCAATTTACAATTCAAAAGCCAAAAACTCGTTGATCTAACTGCCGAATCGATTGCATTTTCACGTTGATTTTATTTCGTTGCAAATGAATGAAAATCTATATAAATATTTTTGGAATGCCTTTTGCTGCCTGCCTTTACACGCCTTACATACCTTACCCTAGATATAAATTCATAACTGTAAAAATACAACAACAACAAGAACAAGAACAATTTTATATCTCTCTATGTACTATATCGTTCTATATATCAAAGTGCTCTACTCTTTTATCATAACATTTGAACGTGTCAAAACTCATGCAAATATTTTCTCTTAACTGATTGTCCCATAAAAAAAACAAAAAAAAAAAATACCGAAAAAATTGAAAAACGCTCGTCCACATCGACATGGAAATTCTCTATATAACGTATATACATATATATATGCATTACTATCAAAAACTCAAACAACAATTCGTTCCACCAAAACTAAAAACAAACTAACAAAAAAAAAAATACATGAAAACCCCAAACGAAAAACCCAAAAAAACACATGACATGAAACGAAACCAAATCAAACACCATGCCACGCCTCTTCTGTTCACAATCGCCCACTTTCCCGCACACGTCACCCACAAAACGTGTGCACTCACCAACAAAATTGTTTCTCTATACGTATCGAACTGTGTACCTCACACAAAAAAAAACAACTCTAAAACTGAAAACTAAACCTAAACCCCGATGTGAAACCCAACCTAAAAACAATTTAAACTCCAAAAAACGCTTTAAATTAAATTTGATTTCGAAAAAATGCAAAAAATATACCCAAATATGGCAACCAAAAAACAAACAACAAAACGTTTTTGGCTATGAATAAAAACTGCGCAAACGAAACGTAGAAAACCTTGGTAAATTTAAATTCTTAAATAAAAACCTATTTTTAAAAACTTTATTTTTAATTTCCGATTTAGTTGAATGACTGAATTGAAGTTATAATTTATCAGAATGAGAATGATGTGGTGTTGGTTTACCTTATGAAATTACTTATTATTATGTGGATTTTGTTTTTTAATTTGTGAATCAATTTATTCCTAACGTCACAAGTTGACTTTATAAGTAGACATAATCAGTCTGCCATATGCTAATTGCTTAAAGGGAACTTGTGACTAGAAAATCTCATTCTATTCTCATTTCATCGCCTGATTTACATTGATTTTAAGCCCATTATCTATTTCGTTTTTCATGCTATTAATTTCCTCTTATTGCTCTTGATAATTTCTATTCGATATTTATAATTATATTTTCAATTTATGCTAATAATATTTTACATACAATGCAAAATCAAATATGATTTATTAAAACACACAAATTCAACATTTTTACCTCCCGAAAAAATCGTAAAAATGAACGAAAAAACATATGAAAAAAAATTGAACTACGCGCACACACACCAACATAAACAACTCAACTCACACACACACACACACATACACACATTTAACCGATATGTCGTTGGAAATTGGGACGGACGTGCAGTGCCACCCACAGAGGTTGTGATTTTGGACGCAAAGGGCGACCGCATCGAGAACGGCAGCATCGTGGGACCGATGCAGGAGCGTCAAAGCCTCAAGGCGACCTGCACGGTGAAGAACACACGCCCCCAACCGGACGTGGGCTGGTGGCGCGGCAACAAGCGCCTGGCAACATGTGAGTATTACATAGAGAGGTGGGCAAGTGAGCGCATAAAGGTTGCTGCGTGCGGCAGTCATAAAAACTGCCGAAGCGTGTTTATTGATTCCCTCAAAGCGAGTTAGAGCGCAGCGGCTAGTGGGAATTTAGGGGCAGGGCCAGAGGGAGATGTGGCTAAGCAGCCAATTTGATGCATAAGCCAAAGTTTCGGGGGGCGGGGCAAACGAATTTACGATGCGCCACAAAGTTTACGCAGTGACTGGCGAGAGCCGGGTCATAAAGCCACGTCCTGGTGCTGGTCTTGGTCCCGCTGCATGAGCTCAGGTCCCGGAAAGGATTTCGGGCTGCTTATCAGTGTCAGTTTTTGCGCTCGGTATAGGCAAATGGCCGAGCGCGCGCCCACAGCACGCTATAAAATGTTATGCGCTTTTATTGTGAGGCATAAAAATAAACTTAGAGGCGATTTTCATTAAATTTTTAAGAGCCACCCCAACTGAAGCCCCACAATCCCTGCCCAGCCACGACGACCCGTGGCCAAATTAATTGATTTCTATTCCGCAAAGCCAAAGCGTCCATTACATTAGCCAAAACAGAATTTAAACCAAGCACGGCGAATATTTTACAAATATTTCAGCTTTACCTTTTCCCCTGTGCTGTGGCCTTGAAAAGCACTTAAAGTGATTTTTTATACCCGGAAAATCCCAACAATTTACAACGGAAAAGCTACAAGGCGCCAACAACATTTACTTTATTTTCTGCTTCAAGTTGGGGCATTTCCGTTGCCCTCTAATTGGCCTCGGTCTGTGGTTGGCAAACCCTTTTTTCGTTTACCCCATTTTTTTCTTCTGTCTGAGGCCATGCGGAATTTTGGAATTTTGTTTATTTGGGTCTTAAAAGCATTTGCCTATCATAATTGCTTGCAATTAGACGCGGGCAGTACCTGAGAAAACACAATAATAATATTAGGAAATATCTTTCTTTTTTTCCACACCCCCTTAAACTGTTTTAATAACTTCTCCTTTCGACTTTTGCACAGATTCGCCCACTCATGACCTGAACGACGGCTTGTTTACGTCGACCCTCGAACTGGATTGGCCTCTGTCGCGTGAGGATCTCGCATCGGATATTGAATGTCGTGTCGAATCGGCGGCCATTAAGAATGCAATTGTTACCAAATTTAGTGTCGATTTGCAAGGTGAGTCATCGTCTCCATGACTCAACGGGCTGGCTCGTAAAACGCAGTCAGTTATGGATAGATAGATTGGGTCGGGAATACGACTTATTTATGTAGGTGTGCTTAGTTATATGACTTGAAGGAAAAGGGTTCGTTTTACGATTTTGTTTTTAACTCACTGAAAAACATAAAATATCACAGAGTGTGCAGCAAGTAGATAATACTCCCGGCCAAATAAGGATTAGTAAAATGTTAGTGGGGCAATAAAAGTTATAGTAAAAACAAGTACTGTTATATACTGCAGCTAAAGTCTAGTTTTATCTTAGAAAATTCATAAAACGAAGGATATAAAACCATGGAAAATAATACTAAAGCATTTAAAGCAACTTCCCTGCAGGCAATTTAAACAAATTATTTTTCAATTGACAAATTGAGGGAGGTAACAAAAACCTGTCAATCCCAAAATACTTTTTCCATAGCTTTAATCAACATAAATTAAAAAGCGTAATAAATTTCCGTAAAACACGAATATTGAAGCGACATTTTGACAAGTTTTGGGTTCATCAACCCTTTCTAATTACAACAATAGCTACAGAAACAACAACAACACAATTGCTGTCGCAGCCACTTTGCAGCATACCCTTAGGCGCTTGAGAGCCTTTTTGGCAAGTCATGCAAATACATTTTGCGTTCTTTTTTTCCCATTTGCCTTGTGCTCTCTAATTAAAAGCCGACAATATCGAGCAACATTTCCTGCATATATTTTTTTCGATCCGTTTCGATTGACGAATGATTTGACATTTTTGCTGGGGCAATTAATGAATGTCATTAAACGTAACACAAAACTGAACAACTAAGCTGAGTTTTTCATTTACAAAGTGGGCACAGCAATTGATTGATGGCCCACACTCTCCCTCGGGGACGTTGGTTGAGTGAGTGAATTGGGAAGGGAAGGGGGCTGTGCAAAGTTCTTGGCCGCATGCAAATTGCCATTATTAATGTTTTATATTATGGCTAAAGTATACAAAAAGCCGAAGTAGTAGAGAGGGAAGCAACTGCAGAAGAGAGAGAACGGCAAACAAGCTGCAGACATAGCCAGACAAAAGCCAATTACAACAAGTCGAGCATTTTAAGCAATTTCCTAACAGCCACCCCAAACTGCTGTCTCATTCTCATTCTTTCTCTTTCCACCTTTCCACAGTGCGACCTACGAGCATAGACATCAGTGGAGTGAAACATCATACGGTGCAGGGCAACAAAGTGGTGCTAACATGTGACGTAAGTATTGGCTGAGGGGAGGGGGGGAAAGACACATTACAGTGCAACAAAATGTGATTTGAAACTGTGCGAATATGAGATGCACTTAAAATATTTTTAGATTATAGTATATAGATTATATATAATAAATATTATAGTGTCACTACATGATATCTGTTAGTCTACTCGATCTACTTGTGCTTTGTTCCCCAAACTAGTTCAGGAAACAACAAGCTCAAGGAAATATATTTAATTACTCTAAGAAAGCTTTAAAGAATATTTAAATAATTCATCAATTATTTGTCTTTTAGTTAGAAAACTCTTAAAATTAAGTTTATACAGATTTATGTAACTTCTTGGGCTGTTAGTGTGATGCACTGTGCAGTGTCCTGCAGTTCTTGATCGTCCCAGTTGGCCTCCTTGTCGTCGTTGTTCCTGCTCCTGTCCCTGTCCAAGTAATTGACAATAATTAACTGTCAATTATTTTGCGATTTTTCGTCCACGACGAGGACATGTGTGTGGCTCCTGGCGAGCACTCGTCCTGAGCCTGAGCCTTCACAAAGTCTACGACAATGCCTTGTCATTTGGCTGGGCCTTCGTCCCACATCCTGCGCCCTTTGGCCGTCGCCATTTGCCATTTTCCATTGCATTTTAATGGAAAAGCGCTCAATTGGCTGCAGTTTAGCAGCACTTTGAGGACTCAGGACCTGCCCCGTGTGCACTGTGAAATTATGCAAAATTGTCTATTGATTGCGTATTATGTTTAATGGAATTTTATGCAATTGTTTTCACTGCCTAGCACTGACTGCGACCTGCTCGCACTCAAGCCCGGTGCCTGTCCTTAGCCAAGGTAAAAGAATTGTTGCCTGAAAATTGTTCGCTAATGGAAATATGAATATATGCACTTGCCAGCTAATGGAAATTTAATAGGGATTGCACAGAGCGCAGTTATTGCCCCTGCTGCCTTGAGGCGAGGCATATTAGACATACGCCTCGTTCGCGGGAATAGTCAGAAATTGTTTGGGAATACTTGATATTGTAATATGGAATGAACGTAGAAGTATATTTGAGTTCATGTATGTAGTCTCAAGACTATATTCTATTATATATTATTAATAATACAATAAATAAAATATATTAATATTTATATATTATATTTATGTGCATTATAGATACACGGCGCACGTCCTGCAGTGAACCTGACCTGGTACAATACAACATCGATTATAAGTCCAGAGGAGAATGATCTCACAGAGATACGCACCAAGGCCGTAAGTTAATGTGCTACAAGTGCTATCATGATTTCTATATACAACTTTATCTTGTACAGTTCGAAAAACCTGATGGTACCTACCACACAAAGTCAGAGCTGATCTTCAATGCGACACGTTTCGAGAACGATCGCGTCTTTCGCTGCCAGGCCGAGAATATTGTGCTGCAAATCAATCGTGAGAAGCCCATTGCCTCAGCCTTCACCCTGGAAGTGATGTGTAAGTAGACGAGACTGATAGACAGTAGTTTAAATACCCTATATATATTATATATACCAATTACTTTCAACAGATCCGCCTGTGGTCAAGGTCAGTCCACCGGAAATGGTGAGAAACACAAGTGAAATTGTGCTGCTCAATTGCGAATATGTGGCGAATCCTGCCTCCCTCACGCAGGTTATCTGGTAAGTGCTCGAATCGGTAAACTAACACGAAATGCAATGAAAACTGAAAAACCCATGGAAAAACAGATAGAGAGAGAGAGCGGGCGGGACAGGGGGTTGCCAACAGAGTGCGGCCAAAAATGCAAAAGTCAAAAGCGAAAACGAATTTAAATTGCTTTTAAATTCGCCCTACAAATACGCACACATGCATGCGAGAGCGAGAGAGAGCAAGTGAGAAAGAGAAACGTAAGAGAACGTGAGAGGGGGGGCAACATGGGGGAGGGAGTAGGCAAGGCTCGAGGGCAAAACTGACGCGTGCTTTGTTGTGCTGCTTTGGCACCTGGCAAAGGTGCTGCTCCGCCAGTCGAGGGGCGTGGCTAGGCCTGCGGCAGCCCAGTCAGTTTGTGGGTGACTTTGAAGCCAGGTAACTGGCGCGCAGCGGCAGAGGCAGCGACGGCAGCAGAACTCAATTAAACTAAAATTTCCACAGTAAACAAAAATCTAATTAAAAACAAATACAAAAGTAAATAGACAACACGCCAGTTGAAATCTACGCAACAGACACGCTAGCAACAACAAGAACAACAACAAGAACAGCAAGTGCGTGCACTGGGTGCACACTCTGTTTACACACACACACTCTCACATGTTCACCCTTCAGCGGAACTGAATTTATCTGCTGAAAATCAAAACAAACTCGCAACTGGGTAATGCGAATCCGAATGCCAAATGCCGAATGGAATGTAACCAGCAATTGCAGTTGTTTCAACCAGTTGTTGTTGCTGTTGTTGCTGTTGCTGTTGTCTGGGCTTAAGGTATAGGCCAGTACATGGGATTGACTACACTGAAAGAAAAGTGTGAGTGGAAACTGGTGTTAAATAGTACAATGATTACAAATGAGAGAAATAGACTAGAGGAAAGAGTTCAAGCAGAATTAAAACTTTCGAAAGCATTTAACAGCTTGCAATTGGTTTAAATGAGATTAATTATGTAATATAATAATTCAGCTGTAGGTGCATTTGTTTGTTAAAGTTGCTCAAAGCTTTTACCTGCTATTGTGCTTAATGAAGCTTTCAATATGTATAGGACTAAAAGCTTTCGTATAAATGTTAATACACTCAAGTAAAGCCAATCTTGGAAAGGCTTTCAACAAATTGTTTTAATAAGATTAATTATATAAATTTGCAATTGTAACTAATTGTTTCTCTCTGGAGGTCTTATCTATAGTTAAAGTTGCTCAAAGCTTCTATCTAGCTTTGAATACATAAAAGCTCAAAAGCTTTGATTATTTCATTTTTATAGTTGAGCACAATACACTCGTGTATTAGCAAACTTGTCAAAGCTTTCAACAACTTTAAATTGGTTTGAATGAGCTTAATAATATTACTTTGCAAAATAGACTTACTGTTTCTCCTTGGAGTGGCTTGTGTTTGGTAAAGTTGTTGAAAGCTTTTAAATCCGCCGAGTTTTAAGAAGCTTTCAATATTTTTGAGATTTCACAGCTCAAGCTTTCTTAAAACCAAATATGTGAAACCTTACAATGCCTTTCAACTGCTCTAAATAAGCTTTCTATCTTTATTAAGCTTTGCAACTACAACAAAATTCTCCACTCTGGCTGTATTTAAGTCAAGCCTTAAGATCCATAAAGCTCTTTCCTTTGCCAAGCTTAAAGAAGCTTATAATACTCAGAGCACTTAGAACTTTGCTAATTTCCATTTACCTTAGTTGATTGCCATCAATTGTTTTGCACAGTGCAGTCGGGCAGACACACACGCACGCACACTCATGCATGCGCACGCATAAAACTGCACTGTGACACGCGACCGACACGCGCGCACATAATGCAAAATCATCGCTGGCATGGAAACCAGCAACGCAAGTAGCCAAATCGGACTGCGAATGCGGATGCGGATGTAAATGCTTTCTGTGGATTCTGGCTCTGGCAATGAGTGTTTCTCGCCGCGCTGACTGATAACTGGACTGGACCGGCCTACGAAATGCAAATTGCAGTTGCGAAAAACCACTCACTGATTTTGTGCGCCTCTCTTCTACATATCGCTGACTCTGCTGTGGCCACGCGGCGTATGCGTAACACATTCATTTGTCAGGTTATGGTGAGTGGAGAGGGATGTGAGGGAGGGAAGTGTAGGAGTATGTGAGTGGATGAACGTCTGCATATGTTCAAATCTCAATCTGATAGAGATGATCTTCAGGAGATTCACTTTGTTAATCTTCGTTGCACTCTTCAACACTCTGCAAATGCCATTTAATTAGGCTGCAGATTTAAGGAAATGTGCCAGGAAAACTAAAACTGCATTTCACGCTCACAGGCTGTGCATGCGTGTCAACGCCACGCAAATTGCTAACTAGGCAACGACAACAAAGGCAGCAGCAGCAGCAGCCCGCGAATATGATGAATGAAGATGGCAACAAACAACACACGGCGCACGCAGACAACTCTCTATCTCTCTCTTTCTTTCTCTGGCTCACTTATCCACAAGCTGTGTCTCTCCCCCTCTCCCTTGCCATGGCTCTCTTGCTCTATCTCCTGCTTTCCCTCACAGTTGCGCTGCCTCTGTGTCAAGTGGCTGCATTTTACAAGCCTTTGCAATGCTTCTAGTTTTCACATTTTTCTCATACCCCTAACTGACTTCTTTCTCTTCTTCCCCTCCCTCTCTTTCTGTCTGCATCTCTTTCTCTGGCAAATGCAAGCTGAGAAATTAAATGCACACACAAAAGTGACACAGAAAATTTATTTAGCAGGCATTTCATTACGTCTCTTCTATCTCTCTCTCTGTTACTCTAACCCACTGTGTATGCTTGTGTGTGTGTGCTTGTGTATATGCTGACCATGTTTTGTGGCTAAAGAGTAAAAAGCTGCACATAGAATTCAGACAGCGCGAGTTGCCTGCCGGCACAATTCGTGGCATATTTCGTGGCATTTTGGGAGCAACATTTGCGACTGCGAATTGTTTGGCTGCTGTTGCTGCCTCCTCTGCAGCTGCAAATTGCATATTAATTGGATTTTAAAGGGGCCTTAGCATAATTGCCAATTTGCTTGGAGTACTTAAAGCTGAAGCAAAAGGAAGCAGCGAAATATTTTGAAATATTCTGAAGTATTTGAATGGAAATTAAATGATTTCGATTTCACTGACTCACAAGGTGATTGAAAACATTATTAAACTGATTCTAAACATATCATTGTGATTGAAAAGTGTATTTCATATGTTCATAAATTACTAAGCCCATTCTAAACATATCGTTGATTGGTTTACCTGTGCATCTAAGGCAGTTCAGTTACTCCTTGCCATGCTTCAACTGTTCATTGTGTTCAACTTAATTAAAGCTATCTGCCACAATCAGAACACACTGTTTACATAGGCGCATAGACAGGAGAATACTGTATATTGTATACGAGTATACTACGATCCATTAGCTTTGCCTTCTCGCACGTAATATAATTCAATTGCAATCTAGCAAAATGATCTTTACGTAGATGCAATCAGCATTGTTTTCTCTGTTCACCTCCATGAAATATTTACATAAAATTAATCTTAATTTGTTGCGCCCGCCAACAATGGCAGCCAAGACTGGTGAAGGGGGTGGGCAAGGGGGAACTTGCTATTTGTCTACTTGGCAAGGAACAATGGGGCTGGCAACCCTTAAAAGCAGCTACAGCTTGGCAGCAAAACAAACAAACCCTCAATGAATGAAAGAGACACACTCCCCCCCACACACACAGGGAGACACCCACCCACACACACTCCCCCTTTGCTGTGTGGCACATAATTTATAAATCACCACAAAAGTAATTGTAATTGTTGAATTATTTAAGCGACTCGCAATAAACCACAAATTTGCCTCAGACAAAAAGTTGACTTTACTTGGCTTGTTGACGACAAAGGCGGAGCCGCAGGGCTTTTCTTCAAACCAATTAAAAATGTCTGCCTTTCACACACACACACTCGATCACACACATGCCTAGCCAGAGAGAGAGGCAGCAAATTAATGAGCTGCTTGAGCCTGGAGGAAGGGAGCCGTGGGGGGTGGAGGCACTTTGTGTTGCTGCCAGCGAGAGATGTATGAAAATAATTTCAATACTTTTTCCTTTTGCCATTAAGAGCATTTCCGGTTTGCCTGGACGCACATTTCCGCACAAGACTTCAGGCCGAACAAATTGTTGTTGAAGGCTGCAGGCAGCATACAGTGGGCAGTGGGCAGCGCACAGTGGGCACTGATGGAGCTGGCCAAAGCGGAAATTTCAGCTAGAACACGCGATTCTCGTTAGCTTATGGCTGGTGGAAATAAGAAGGGGAAAGAGAGGGGAAGAGGGGCGAGGGGCAGCTTGTCCAAAAGGCATTTTTCGGGGCCGATAATTAAAATTAATTGCGCTTGCTCCACAAAGACGTTGGGCACTGCTGCTGCTGCTGATGATGATGATGATGATGGCGATGATGATGTGCAGAACTTATGCAACACAAGTCGCTTACAACGTGCAGTGTGCCCGCCTGCGCTCATTAAATTAACGAGACTGCAACACTGAAAATTACTTCAGTAAAAACTGTAATATCAATCAAGGTGAAAAGGGGCGCGAGAAAGCCGCAGTTCGAGTCGTGAAAATTGCTTTTATGCGTTAAGACTTCAACCCTTAGGCTCCTCCCCTGCCGCCTCTGTCCACCATGGCCAGCCTGTTGCCAGTTGCAGTTGCCTTTGCTGGCCATTTGTTGTCGTTTCTTTGTTATTGTAAATCAATTAAAATTTATATTGAGCTGCCTCCGATTCTGACTGCAAATGCAACTGAGACTGCAGTGCGATGCCCGGCTGAAGGCAATATAATTTCCATTTATGCCGCCTTGCGCTGTAAAGTATGCAATGCTTTTTTAATTTCGCACAGAATCCACCCACACACATTCACACAAAGAGCGACGCGGAACACGTGGATGCGTCAATTTTATTTTTAACTGCCGCCCTTTTATCGCCAGACAGAAGTGTGCGTAAAATTGTTTTAATGCCACTGGGAAATGCACAACAACAGCAGCAGCAGCAGCAGTACAACAACAACAACAACAACAATGCCAGCAACAACAACCAAAATAACAATGACGAAGAGAAAGAGCATAATAAATCGAGTTGGGCAGCGTCTCCATTGTCTGTGGTTTGGCTTTGCGCCGAGTCGCATATGCACGTGTGTGTGTGTGAGAGAGTGAGTGCCTCATTGTATGTGTATAAGGTCTCTCTATATCTGTGTGTGTGTGTGTGCTTGATTATGCCTGGTATTTGAGAGCGTCTGCGTTTGTTTTTAATGTCGGACTGTAAAAAAAGGTAGCATACAAAAGCTGCCGCTGACTTTCAGCTGTGGTCAAGTTTGTTGTTTAATTCGCTTATACAATTGCTGAAAAATACTTCAAATAAATACTGCAGAAAAAAAGTCAAGCAGATAATGCAATGAAAAGCATAAAAAATAACTGTACTTTTTGCTTGGAGCAGAGCAAAGTTAATTTCTTGAAATGAAGCCGATTAAACTCGAGCTTTAAGTTCAAGTCTCTCTCTCTCTCTTCCCACCTTTCTCCCTCTGACTTACTGCTTACCCCTTACTCTGACAATTGTTGAGCATTCGTAAGTGGATTTTGAAACCCGTCTGAGCTGGCAGACGGACATGCAGAGTCCTCCACCTTTCCATATTCCTTCTCTCCATTCCCCTCTGACAGACTGTGAATGTCGAGCAAAAAGCTTGTCAAACATGCAAATGCAAAATGAACGATAGTTGAGTACAGTTAGCAAAAGAAGCTTATGCAGGCAAGAGAGTAAGAGAGAGAGGGAGTGGGAGAGGCAGAGAGGGGGAGCAAAGCATGCTGGCAGAGAATGCATAAACAAGCCCAGTAAATAAGTAAAGCAATGCAAGGCATAGCACAAAGAACATTTGACATAATTTTGCAGTGCTTGTCTCTGGCAGGGACTGAAAAGTAGCAGAGATTCAATGACAACCTGCCTCCCCCCCCCTTGCTACTTCTCTGCATGCCCTGTGTGTGTTTATGTGTGTGTGTGGGATTGTGCAAGTTGTTACGACAACAACAACACAATGAAACGTGCCTATAAATTTTAAATAGCTAACAACAAAGTCACCCACATCTCTGCCGATCTGCCCCTTTCTCTTCCCCCCACCACGTGTGTTCGTGTTGCATCATAAATGAGCGCAACTAACTACACAAAGCGCCTTAAATTATGCCACGCAACGATGTATCCTTTCTAGTCAGTGAAATCAGCAACTAATTTGGCAACCTTCCACTCGCTTGCAGGTACCGCAACGGGGACGTGGTAAATGTCAACGATACGGATCGTTATCAGGGTGGCAACTCGGAGAATGTGGCACTGGTTATACGTTCCACAGACAAGGAGGACATTGGCAACTACAGCTGCCATCTGTCCAATACCGTCGGCCAAGGCATCTCCGAGCAGCAAATCGATCTTGATGTGCAGTGTAAGTGTACAGCAGTAAACGTGGTTAGGGGCAGCCATTGCAATGACTTCTTTGCTTCGCAGATGTGCCCATTGTGGAGGTGCAAATGATACCCGAAGGACCCGTCAAGGAGAGCGACGAATCTAATGTGACCCTGTTCTGCAACATACTGGACGGCAATCCCTCGGTGCTGACCAAGGTGCGCTGGTATGCCAACTCCACGCTGCTCAAGGAGCTGCCCGATTGTGATGAGCAAAGGGTAAGTAGTGTCTAGATAGTCCCTCTCTCTCTCTCTCTCACTCTTTCCCTTCTTGGCAGGAGGATCTGTGCCACATTGAACCCACCAAGCTGCTGCTGGAGAGCATTGGACGCGGCTTCTTCTACAATTATTCCTGCGAGGGCCAGAACGCCGCCGGCTGGGGACCACGCAGCGAAGACAAGGAGCTGATGGTAAGACCAGCTGCGCTCTCTTTCTTTCTCACTAACCTACTCACGCGCTCTTTCCCACCTTTCTTCCTTTCTCTCTATCTTTTCCTGCAGGTGCACTACGAGCCCGGACCTGCCAAGCTTGAGCACTTCCCACTGATTGCCATCAAGAAGAAGAGCGTCATATTCTACTGCTCCGTGGACGATCCGGGCTACCCCGAATCGAATAGGTCTGTAGCCAAACACAAGAACAACAACAACAACAACACACACCACACGCATGCAACACAAGAAGAGCAACAAATTGCCTTCTACACAGTGCAAGCGCTGCAGCAGCATGAGGCAGACGCTGCCATCGAAGCGTTGCTGCTGCAAAAGCAGCAAGAACTGAGACAGCAACAGCAGCAGCAGCAACAGCAACACCAGCAACATTCCCCACAACAACATTTGCTTGAGTCCACACACATAACATCGGCCTTAGCCTCCCTCTCGCGGCTGCCCGGCTCAATCAGCAGCAGAGAGACGCACGCCCTAATCGATTTGCATCTGAATCATTCCCTCTGTACATTGCTCACGCTCACCACCTACACGCCACAATCACAAATCTTAACCCTCTACACGGGCGGTCAGCCATTCGACTACTCGCACGACAACTCATTCGACTCACTCACCACATCAACATCATCAACAACCTCATCCACTGCATCCGCATCCGCATCCGCTTCTCCACGCTTTGCACTCTATCGCAAAATGGGCAAATTCATGTATTCGGCTCAAACGCTCTCGCACCCCAACAGATACCGTTGGATGCGCGGCGGTCGTGGTCCCCTGCAGGACATTGTCACCAGGGAGTGGACCGTCGAGCCGGTGGGCCTTGACAGCCGTACGAACTACTCGTGCTATGCCTACAACGAGGGCGGCAAGGGTGTAATGGCCACAGTCAATTTGGAGGTACATGCTCCGCCATTTTTCATCAAGAACATGCAACCCTATACGGGTGTCCTCCACTCCGTCTCCCAATTCAATCTCACCTGCCGCATCGAGTGTGTGCCACGCTGCGAGATCGCCTGGCACAAGGACGGCCTGCCCATTGACAAGAACGACACGCGCTACTTTGTCAAGGAGAAGTACATGGATGCCTCCCCGGCCACGGGTGACTTTGAGAGCATGCTCTCTGTGCTGGTGAGTAACTGTGCCTCTTGAGATCATTGCAGGGTGATAGAGAAGGGGAAAGAAAGGAAGAGATTTAGTTAGCTGTAGGCTTAATGAAATGAGCGAGGTTTCTGATGAAAAATAAATAATAATAAATAATAATGAATAATAATAAATAATAATAAATAATAATAAATAATAATAAATAATAATAATTAATAATAATAAATAATAATAAATAATAATATATAATAATAAATAATAATAAATAATAGTAAATAATAATAAATAATAATAAATAATTATAAATAATAATAAATAATAATATATAATAATAAATAATAATAATTAATAATAATAAATAATAATAAATAATAATAAATAATAATAAATAATAATAAATAATAATAAATAATAATAAATAATAATAAATAATAATAAATACCCTGCCCATATTTCTGTTGGGCACGACTGTTTTGGTTTGTTATTCGTTTCTCGATACACTCGTATATTTCTTTTACTCATAAGGGGTGTGCAAAAACTAACTTGAAATACAAATAAATAAAGCATCAAGACACTATTGTAAATCTCTATCTCTTTCGAACTCTCTCTCGCTCCTTTTCTTTGTCTACCTTGCTTAACTCTCTCGATATATTCATCCTGCACATAACTGACAAATATTTTCATTCGTTTACCAACCGATTACAGCACTTCAATATGTCAAATTTTCCGAATAAGAAATTCGATATCGAATCGGATAATGCCAAATACATGTGCATCTCGACTGCAAATGCGGTGGGACCGACCGTGAACAGCACCACCTACTTGAGCATTGAATGTGAGTACTTTATGCGTGTGTTTAGCTTCCGCCTTTACTGACAGTGCCCACCCACTGTGCTTCTACCTTTCTCCTTCTGTTCCATTCCAGATGCACCCGACGATATCAGCGTGTCGGAGAGCATTGTCTATGTGCAGGAGCATCATATTCCTGGACGCGTCATATGCAAATCGCAGGCTAATCCGGGTAAGTGAATTGCCAACTCTGTTTGTCACCTGCTCCATTCACGTGCTTGCATTCCACAGAACCCCAGTACGAGTGGCTGTATCCGAACAATACTCTGACGAGGGGCAACACGTTGATTATCAACGATCCCATTAACCGCAATGACACCGGAATCTACAGATGTCGCGCCTTCAATAAGCACGGAGATCGCAGAGCCGAAACAGTTATTGATGTGCAATGTAAGTTGGCAAATTCTATTCGATTTCGTATCGGCATCGTTTCTTTTGCCTCTTTCTATTAAGGCTAATTTGCACCTTTCTCTCTCTCTTTCTTTCTTTAATTTATGGTCCATTTCGCTTGGGCAGACACGCCACGCTGTGAAATCGAGAGGCGCGAGATCGATGACCAGGACACACTAATTTGCACAGCATACGGAAATCCTGTCGAGGTGAGTACCGTTAGCGTTGCCATAACGGGGCGTTGTCCGGAAAGGAGAAGAGAAAAAAATGAGTGCGAGTTGTGCAAAACGAGAAACAAAAAAACCAAAAGGAAACAAAGCAAAGACAAATGATGAAACTGATGACATGTTCAGATGCTCTATAAAAGAGCGCTTTTTAATAGATATTTATAGATGGATATATAAAGCTATAGATATATATATTAAGATGTACAGGTATATTTCAAATTCTATATATACCATATACATTATATATATAGTATGCAATTAATCTAGAAATCACATCAAAGAGAAACAGAGCAATTTCTTTGAGTGATAACAGATAAAAAACCGGGTTTGATTTGGTATTCATAATAAGCAAGTTATCAATCATAAAGAGCACTCAAAACTTTCTACCATATACCATTTTATGCGTGACAAACACGCCAATAACTTTGACATACCCTTAGCTTAGTAGAGCAATGGCAAACTTTAGTCGGCCCTACATACCAAACACGTCTGTACAGCCCTTGCAGGCCATCGAAATGGCAATAACGATAGCATTTCAATTGTGGTGCATGCTGCAGGGTGAGGGTGGAGAGCAGGGGAATGGTAGTTGCTGCAACACAGCGGATGCCAACCCAACTGGGGGCTTGCTTCTGTTTGTGTTTTCCTTTTTTTGCATTTTTTATTTATGCAGGTAGCTGCAAGAATTTTCAATTTTATGAGTTTACCTTTTGGCCGGCCCGGAGATGGTAGATGAGGGAAGGGGGAGGGGGTCGCAGATCCGGCTGCGGATCTCCTGCCGGCTACAGTTGCAGCCAAACTGCCAACTCGACTCGCCCAACTTCAGTTTGGAGTTCGCACTTTTTGCCGTGCCGCATAAATCAGTGCAGTACTTTTTATATGAGCCTCCGTTCTCTCTCTCTCTCTCTCTCTCTCTCTCTCTCTCTCTCTCTCTCTCTCTACTCACTCTCTCTTTCTCTTCAACCCCTTCCCCCTCTTCCTGACCATTTTCCAATTGCATTTGCTTTGCCGTTACTTGAGTTAAAGCGTGCTGGCGATTAAGGTAAAAGTAGGAGTAGGAGTAGAGCAGAGTCTGAGGTAGAGACGGGGGGTAGAAGGGTATCCAGCAGGTTGGCGCGAAGATTTATGGCCACGCACAGGCGAAACGACTGTGTGTGTGTGCCTGTGTGTGTGGAAAGTCGCTGGATCGTAATTATTTGATTGGAAATTATTCAACGGGCGTAAAGTTAAAATTTAATAACCGAGCATGCAATCAGTTGCGAGATTGATGCGAGTTCAACTCGGGTGCGCCTCAATTGAGTTTATGCGAGCACGCAAGGACATGAGATTGAACATGTTACCATTTGAAATTGAAGTGGAAAGTTTAAAGAACTTTGAGCAAAGCAAAGCGAAAGATTATTGTTGTAAATAAGAAAATAAATAAGGCAAACTAGTTGCACATTATGACATTCTATTCAGATAAGTTGCATGATATATTCATCAGCTTAGTCTGGAAGGAACAGTGCATCATCTGGGGTTGGGGGAAGGCACACACACCAACTAGGCCGTCGAGCAAACAAATCACTTTTCTATTAGCCAAGTGGCAGCACTTCAAATGCAGTTGCCTCGTTCCTCTGCTGTCATTTTCTGATCAACTGCACTGGCCCGTGTTCACCTGAATGGCCATTAACCGAAACTTCAAAGCTGCCTCAGCAAATGCCAAAACAAAACTCTGAAGAAATATTGCAGAGCGTAGCAAAAGAAAAATACCAGAATTGCCAAAGTGCAAAGTGAAAAGCCAAAGGCAAACGGAAAAAGGTTGCAAAAAGGATGGAAACAGAAGCTCATGTGGTAGACACGGCACTTCACTAGGTGCAAAAGGCTTGATGCTTTTCATTTGGGTGTGTGCATGTAGATGTGTGTGTATGCGTGTGTATGTGTGTGTTGTATTAAACTCAACTCAAGCTCACCTACCATTTCTCTTTTCTCTCTTTCGAACCACTTTACAGGCCGATTTTTCATGGTCAATTAAAGCCGAGAATGAAACAGTCGAATCCTTGGGCAGCGGCGACAAGAAGACCTACGAGGAGAAGAGCTACTACATACTGCAGGAGGACTATGCCATCGCCAGGACTTACCGTTGTGTGGCTAATAACACCGCCGGACCGGGTGCATTCTGTGAGATCGAAGTTGCTGGTGTGTACAAAAAGATGCCTTGAAATATCTATAGAGAACAATAAAAAAAGACAATGGGAAGGAGAAACTGGCAACGGAAGCTGATTACAGTCAATATTTGCTTCATCTGTTTCCGCTTCCCGGTGTTTTGTTTTCCCTTTTTTTTCCTCTTTATTGCTTTTTGTTTTTTGCATAAAATGGTGGCTAGTTGCTTCCGCTTTAAGCTAAAATGGCGGCCACGTCTGCTGGCTGCGGCAATTAGGGAATTGTGTGGCTCGCAGCTAACCCAATCGCATCCTCCCTTTCCCCTCTTTCCCACTATCTCCTTTGGCTTACCTGTTATTCTAACATGCGCTACGTTTTATTACAATCAACGGAAATTGATTTTTCCCTTTTTTTACGCTACGTTTCGTGAAAAATCAGTTGAGTCTTCAGCTTCTTCTTCTTTTTCTGGTTTTATGCGCTGTGATTTCTTCCCTCAGCTGCTTAAGCCGTCAAATTCCCTTTTTCAGCCAACGCTATTCGCGATTTTAATGCCTGTCCCTTCGTTTCCCCCCCTTCAGCAGCAACGTTTTTACTGTGTCCACTTACTAAGCCACTTTTTATTTCATTTCATTGATTGAAACGAAATTGAAATTGAAATTTGACAGCTGATGACGTCAACATTTTTTTCTTTATATAGCCCACTTTAGATTTTAGAGCTTCTTTCGTTGCTTATCCCCCCTTCCTCAACTGGGCTGACGTCATTCGTTAAGTCATTTAATGTCTGTTTATCTTTCAAAAGTTCTAAGAACCTTCACCACAATTCCTGTTTGTGTTTCTTGTATTACTGATTTTTAATTTGTACGTAATTTTTGTTTTTGGTTTTCTATCTCTATTATAAATTGACAGCTGGTTCAGCACTTTTCATTTGGTGGCAAGGTAAATGCCGACAAAAGTTCACTTTTCATTTTCGTTGTACTTTTCTTTTTTTGTTGCTGAGAGAAACTGTTGTTGACAATGCCCCCAATTATTATTGTGGAATTATGGAAAAAGTTGATAGACTTTTGCACTGAGTTTCATCTGCATTTGAATAATTCTCTTTGCTTATTTCTATCTCCCTTTCCCACTTAACTTTTGCTTACAATTTAATGCTAACTTAACTTTTCATGCCTCACTAACGATTCGCATATGCTTCAAATAGTGCGACCAAAAAGTAAGTAGACGCATGCTTGAATTTAACCCAATTAATGCAAACAGCTTTAGTTATTACATAATGCTTGGGTAAAATAAAACATAGGTAAAGGAATTCTTTGAAGTATGAAAAGATTTTAAATATGGACACATAAATAAAACACTCACACACACACCTTTAAACCTTTAAATTTAAAGCCGATTGTCTATTTAAATGTTAATTTTTATTAGAATATGAAGAGCTCTGTGAGAGCTTGTTTAAGTGGTTAACATATGACGCAGCTCTGCTATCTCACTCTCTCATGCCTAGACTCTGCTTAACAGATGTTCACCAAGTTGCCATCTGCTTGAGCAACATTCGCGATCAAGAGAGACAGAGCGTGACAACGCGAGAGAGCTATTGCTTTGTGATTGGTCGTTGAGTGTGCGAAGTTATTGCTGCTCTGACGAGTGCGTACAGCCGAATGCTTGCCGAAGCTGTTATTCAGTGAGAGATCGCACTTCGGCATGTGAGAGCTCGTTTTACTTTTCACAGCTCTGTTATCTCACTCTCTCACGTGTAGAGTGTGCTTAACATTCGCGATCAAGAGAGTCAGTGCGTAACAGCGCGACAGCAGCTCTGTTGCTCTCACGAGTGCATGACGAAGCTGTGATCGCACTTCGGCATGTGAGTGTGACAGAGACGAGAGCAGTGCGTGCAGTACAGTCAAAGATTTCTGGCTTCAAACTTATACACTAGATGGCGCTATTAGTACAATTGTCACACTTTAAATGATAAGGCAGGTTGCGGCTGCTGACTAAGCAGCAGTAGTTGCCACACATATAAAATGATGCTGCTGTGCCACATCCTCACGCTAATCCGCATAAGCAGATACACACACACACACTGACAGACAGACAGACATTAAAACTAAAAGCCGCCATTTTTCATTTGTCGCTTGTTTAATTGCATAAGATGGGAAGTAGATAGGCGTGGCTGGGGAGTGGAAGGGGGCGTGTGGTCGCTGACTGCTAAATGTTGTTGACACGCGAATCCGCACGATGCCAAAATGAATAGCTCATAACATATGCGAATACACTCACAAAAACAAATACAGCCGCAAACCGAGAGAGATAAACGCAGCCACGGAACAAAGGCGGCTGCAGTATACACACAATACACACACACAGACAGGCAGGGACAGAGGGCGAGAAGGAGTGGGGAGGGAAATAGTGTATGTGTGTGTGTGTGCACTGCTGGCAAAGACAATTCATTTGTTTGGATGATAAACAGCTGAATTATAGCAAATATGGAAAACAATGGTAGACGAGAGCACCGCGTGAAGGATGCTGCTCCAGCTCCAGCTCCAGCTGCTGCTCCATAAGACAATGGCACATTACGTGGGCGTGACAGGACAGCAGCAGGGCACAAGGGCGTGGGCGTGGGGTAAATGCGAGGGGAAGTTCTGTAAGTAAAACATGAAATGCATTTGCTGCTGCTGGCAAAACCATGTGACAAGTTGATAAATTAAAGTTGCCTGACAAGCAGCAACTGCAGCAGCAGCCTGCACTCACTTACTCACTCAGTCAGTCAGTCACTCAGTCAAGCGGCTAAGTATGCAGACACTGGGCTTAGCTGCTCTGTCAGTTCTAAAGAATTGCATGTATTTTTTGACCCTCCGCCCCGCAGACAAGAAGTTTTTGTTTTCAGTTTGCTCGCGCTACAAAGAACTGTAGTATATACCATAAATATACCATATATATTAATGCTGATCTCTTTTCTCTCCCCCCTTTCTATGCTCTCTCTCTCTCGCTCTCTGTCTCTCTATATTTGCAGAACAATTGGCTTGGTGGCAGCGCTGGGACAAAACGACGCTCATTATTCTGGTGGCCGCCATATTGGCCTTATTGTTGGCCGTCATCATTATTTGTTGCATAATTATTTGCATATGCCGTCGCCGTCGGCGTCAGGATAAATGTGAGTACAACAACAACAAGAACAACAACTTCAACTACAACTACAACAAGCAAGCAGAACAGTCTGAACAATAGCCGCAACATGACAGCAAACGCTCATTTCGGGCATGTTATGCAAGTTTGCCCACTCCTCTCCCCCCTTGAACACCACACCCCACCCCCGCCCCAAGCATAGTTTTAGGCATTATGAACAATCTGAATACCACAGCAAGAACAACAACAACAACCACCACAACAAGAACAGAATATCCTAATGAGTTTAAGTTTCAACCTCCCACAAATCCGAAATATTTTCAAAATATTTGCTATAATTTTTTTTGAACTGAAACATTGCCGATGCATGAAGAAGCTGAATGAATTGAAGCCTTTAAGCATGCCCCATTTTCCCTCTTTGGACTCGCTAAGCCCCCCAACTTAACAATTTATTTTGTGTGTATTTAAGGCCAGCAAATTACACGCTATTTACCCCCAATCGAATGCAGTTCAAATGGCCCATTAAATAGGTCGCATATTCTCTTTTTTTCCCGCTCAATTTCAACTCGTTTTAATTACTGATTTTAAGCTTTTGTCCTGTGCTTATGCGTATTATAAATTCTTGCCGGCAAATTACATTTTTTTGTTATTTACTTTGTGTGGATACAGGGTGGTCTGTGAGTTGTAAAGTACACATTTATATATGTGTAATTGAAAAATATTTACTGAAAAAAGATTAAATTATATTATAAAATGAAAAAAAAATTAATTGACTTTACGCAGGCACCCTGTACGCAACTTAAACTCGCTTATGTTTGCCTGTAAAATACAAATACTGAAAAAAATCAGCAGAAAAAAAAATTGAATGTAAATTGTTGAGAATGTATAAAAAAATAATTATGTATTTTACTTTACTTTTTTATTTCGCCCTTTTTTCAATTATTTAATGCTTTTGAATGCAATTTCTGTGTGTGAACAACAAATTGACTTGGCTCTTGCATCAATGTTAAATGCTTCAACAACAACAACAACAACTACAACATATACCACAACAACAAACTCGTCCATGGCTCATCAATACTCACATAATGCAATTACAACAACAACAAAATTAATAAAATAAACAAACAAAATGGAATGCTAACATTAATTACAATACCGCAACAATAACAACAAAAAAACATCTACAACTAATTAACAACCACAAACAACAACTACTAAATAAATGACCATTTTATATACGTTTTTTATGCATTGCCTGCAACATTTTTAATTAATTTCGCTTGCCTACTCGCTCTCAATATCTCCATCTCTTTCCATCCGTTTATCTGACACATGTATATTTTCTATATATATATTCAAATATATTGTTGTTTCTATGCCGCTTCAATTAATAATTGCTCGCTGTAACAACAACAACAACAACTACAACTACATCTACAACAACAACAATAACACATTTGCTGCTTATAAATTCGCCAAAACTCTTCACATCTGCCACAAATAACAAACAACAAAAAACACAAACTCGCTCACACTTGCATTCTATCTACTACAACAACAACAATAAAAAATACAACGACAACAAAATCCCATTTGATTTAAATTCACATGGTAAAGATCATACGGAAGTATCCATAAGCGCCAATCAAAGGTAAGTGCCATTGTTCCCTCAGTTTCCAGTAAATTGTTGAAGTTTTCCTAAGTAAAAGTATAAAAACATCTTTTATTTGTTACAATTAATTTGCCAGCTCATTTGACTTGATAGTCTTGTAAGCAAAGATATAAACAATGGCCATGATTGATGGAATATGTTTATTAATTCTCACAAACTAGTATTTTCTATTCAATTTACTCCGTTAGTTCAACTTTAAGTCAGTGTTAATTATCTCAATTTCCATTCATTCTAATTAACTATTTGTCAGTGTTTCAATCGTGTCGATGTGTTCTAACATACGCACACCACAATGTTTCTCTCGCTCTCTCTAAGTCTTCTATTTGCTCAAATTAGGTGTCCGCACTATTCGTGCTGCTCTTGGCACATTACACAGCTCTGCTGTCTCACTCTCTCACGCCTAAGACCTGATTAACAGAGGTTCACGAAGTTGCTGACTACTAGAGCTGCTCTCACGACAGCCCGCGATCAAGAGAGTCGTGCGTGAGAGCGCGAGAAAGCTTTGCTGTGATTGGTTAATAAATTTGCGCTCAGTCGAATGCTTGTCGAATCAGTGACTTATTCTCTCTCATGTTCGTATTCTAAATAGCGCAGCTTAACTGTCGGCACTATTCGTGCTGCTCTCACACTAGTGTAAAGTTTATGCATGCATTGATTCAACAAGAGAGTAAGAGTGATAGTCAGCTGAATTCATTTTACCAGCTGGCATTGCTCGTGCTGCTCTCACGAAAATAATTTGGCAACCTGATCTAGTGAAAGAATAAGTGAGATAGAGCGACACTGCACTCGTGCTGCTGTGAGAACAATTGATGTAACTATCTTTCTCACTTCGACTTCTACAAAACGCGAGCCTTTAATCAAAATGAGAGCATAATTAAAAAAAATGGAACCCCAATTGATGAGCATTCAATTAAATTAGATCACAGAGGCTTCAACAAGATTTTCAAGCAAAAACAGCTGCAAAATAATCACTCTGCTATTTGAAACATTATTAAATAAACTCTAAATAAATTGTAAATGTTAAAGCTTGCATGCTTTCAAGCCCTCGTACTTACTGTAAGATTTGCTAATATTGTCCACAGTTTGATATTTAATTTCTTTTTTGTTTATTTTCGAACGCAATATTTCGTTTTTCGTTGCATATTTAAAAACAAAACTAATTGTGCGCACCTTACAACAACAACATCAATCAACAAATCAAAAAACAACACACACACAAACGTAAACCTTGCAATATTACCAATACAAATGCATTCAAACGCACACAAACACCATTCTGCCCGTATCAATGTGTGTGTCTGTGTTTGTTTCACACGCGCGTTGGTTGCTTGCTTTGCCTAACACACGCTTGCTAAATGCCCCACAACAACAACAACAACATGCACACCATCTCCAACAACAACAACACACGCACAGCGTGCTATCATATCAGCCCGTGCTGCCGCAAGTGGGCGTGGCCCTGCCCATACAAGATACAACAGCCGCAGAGGCCACTTTGTTGCCGTCCACGTTGTTGCCACCGCAGCAACTGCAACAACAGCAGCAGCAGCTGCAACAACAACAACAACAAAAGGCTGCCGCAACGGAGAACAACAATGAGCTGGCCACGCCTCCGCCCACAGCGCGCAATGGGGCACTGCATGCCACAGTGCCCAAATCGCCGCCACGTTGGCCACTGCGCCCCGGCGTCATGTTGCACGTGAGCAGCGACACTAAAGAGAATCTCGCCGTGAATCGCATGACATTGAAACCGAACCCGACTGCGAACGCGAGTCAATTGTCGGCCCAGCTGAGTGCCGTGTTGAATGATAGCCAGACTAACTCAAACAGCACCATGCTAACCGAGGTGACGGTAACCGAGCCAGCTGCAGCAGCAACCACAGCAACAACAGCGATTGCAGCAGCAGCAGCTGCTGCCGCACAGCGCAGGCTAATGAAGACTAATCCGATTGACATTGACTTGCCATCGACAGATGCCACAGACGCGGCAGCAGCTGAGTTGTCCGCCTGCCTGAACAGCGAGTTGCCAGCAACAGCAGCAGCAGCAGGAGCAGCAACAACAGTGGCAACTGTTGCCGCTGCCCCGAGCAACATGCAGCGCATCTTCAACTTTGTATTTCGACGAGCGAAACGAGCCGAGGCTCGTGATGATGGCACGCGAGACAGTCAGCGCAGCCATGTGGGTCTGTTGCAGACCTTTTGGCGCGCTGGTGGGCGTGGCGGGCATAACGAGTCCCCCTTTGCAGCACAGCATCGCCTGAAGGGCATTCGTTGCAGTGGCAGTGGTAAAAATGCAAAACAACAACATGCAACACTTGAGGCAACAATTAACTTATGATTTTTTCATTCTGCTTTCTTTCATTTTTCATTTATCACTCGCTTCCTTTGTCATCACGCATATCGAACATTTGCACACACACACACACACAACTTCACGTATCGCTAGTCACGTACAAAAAGACGCCCGCAGCAAGTGCAACTAATTCAACCTCAACAACAACAACAACCACTACAACAACAACAACAACGATAGCGACAGCAACAACACTGGCCAGTCCCAGCAGTGTCCGATCACATGTCTCTGTGACATTTCAAGCGCCTTCATTAGACAAGACAACGCCAACAGACACCCCAGCAACAACAGCAGCAGCAGCAACAACAACAACATCAGCGGCAGTGGCAGCAACATTACCCGCAGCAGCAGCAATAGCCCGCGTTGGGCCTGGCTTGGAGCAAACGCAGCCACCACGCGGCATACTCAAGTGCCCCACACCACCGCCACGTCCACCACCCCCCACACTGCCATTGCGTCGTGGCCCTGGACAGCAGCAGTTGGCCAGGAGCAGCAGCAGCAGCAGCAGCAAGAGCAGCAGCAACATACCCGTCAGCAACACTGGCAGCCTGCCGCCGCTGCTCAAACGCACCGTTATGGTCTCACCCAGCCGAGTCGAACGCGTTCAAAGTAAGAAGAACACACAAGTCATCTCCCATCTGTAGCTCATATTCACACTCATCCACTCTCATTCATTCACTCCCATTCACGCCCACTCATAGTGAACCCATAAATCATTTACATTGATTACGTTTTTCAATTGAATTTCATGCCTCGTAGCCTGAGCTATATTAATACAGATGTATCCACTGTATATCCATATATATCTACAGTATTTTCCACGACGTGAGTTTTCTCAATATGATTTGGCTAGTACTCAGTTATTAGGCAAAGGTGACTTGCGCATACGCTGAAAACTTCCCCGAAATACATGCATATTTCCCATATAAATATCGCGCTTAAGTTATGGAAATTTATGAGGGGAAAAGTTAATTGAAAATGCTGAATTGCTGTTTCCAGAATTATTATTGGCTTACCGGATGAGATTGAGTATTTTCAGCAAGAGTCCTTTATTGTACTCAAATGAAAAACAAAATTAAAAACGATAAACCTTCTTTCCCTTACTCATATCTTCACACACCAAACACCACATACTTATAAACATTCATGTACATATTACTATCCTCATTTACCTAATCTTTATCTCTTTGTACATCAATTAATCGCTGTAAGTAATTTACTATAATGAATCAAACGTCGAGGTCCTCATATAATCACAATTAATCAAGTAAGCGAAATGTACAATCAACAACTGCTCCATAACCTCAATCGCTCTATAGAGATAGAGAGACAGTGAGCAACAGCTAACGCAATCAATAACTTGTCTTTAGTTCAACTCTCAATGTATTGCAGCATTCATTCGTTATAAATTCTCATGATTTATTCGTTTATTACGCTTGCACTTGTTCTGTATTTAAATGTTGTGAATGTTTGTGAATTGTTCCTTTTCTCGTTCTTTTTTCTGCATGATCTAAATGAAAGAACAATTAAATATTTAAAAAACTAAAACCGCAAAATGAAACTTAAATTAAAAACCAAAAAACCAATAATTTCTCTAGGCTTTCGATTTCTTACACAACGATAAAAACAAAAAACATTTTTAGCATAGGTGAAATTAAACAAAAAGAGATTTTAGTTTAATTTTAGTGAACTTATTTTAGCCTAAATATATTATGATTTTATAATTGACTAATTGAATTTTCTCTTCTTCTTTTCCCAATTGTTTTGTGTTTACTTTCCCTCTGATTTGCTCCTCGAAAAACATAAAAAAAATATACAAAAACAAATCAAATAAAAACAAATAAAACACCTGAATTGTTATGATAAAAATAATACAATATACCCAACGCTAATCGCCAAATCAACCGATCCGTATACGTATACTATACAGTACACGACAAGTCGTCATCACTGGGGGATCCATTAACGGAACCTGGCGAGTATGAGAATCTACCGTTTCATGGTCTGCAAACGGCACCTAATAAGGTACAGTTGATATTTGCGTTCTCTTCTACCTAACCTAGAATTGTTATCAACCTCAAGTATTTATTAAACACACACTGTCGATCACTCAACCACACCCACAATCGCACACAACGCATCCACTCAGACTCCACACACTCTCAAACACATTGCTAATCTCGCCTATGAAAGTTTCTCCTAATCGTAGTATAAGTCGAAGCTTTATCTCCGTATATTGCCTCTTGTCTATGTATATATACCTGTCTCTATCTCTCTCTCTCTCGCTCTTAGTGTTATGCCATATTGCTCTTAAGTTTTACCAGTTACGAGTCATATTCGTACTTAACCTAACATACTCTTAAGCTCTTCGCCTTTGCCATCCATTGCCTAATGATGTCTCATTCATCATTCATTTGTCGTTATTTCATTTATGTATTTTTTGCCTTATCAAGAATATTTTCGACGAAAGACGGAAGTAATAATAAGAAATGAATATGATTTATTTATCGTCAAGTGAATTTTGTTGCCATTTATTTATCTCTCTCTCTGTCTCTCTTCTTATGGCTTTTGTTACTTTTAATAAACTTTATTTTAAGACTTGAGTTTGTAAGCCAAATTGACATGAAATCTATTTTATTTACATGCGTGTGTGTGTATGTATTGTATTAGTATTGTACGAGAGTAGTTTGTAATATTTAGCTTGTAAGTTTCCCATGTATTCATTTATTTATTTGACTCGAATCGAATATTTACTCACCTGACTTTAGCAAATACGCCAGCAAAAAAAAGGAATATTTATGAGCAAATCATTAGTATAAATTTAACGATATTAAAAGACAATAATGAATGAAAAAACGGAAAACAATTCGATATTGAAATATAAATTGAAATAAATTGAACATATTTCAACTACAGAGTCTTGTTTGATGCCATAAAAATCCCTTTAAGCTGTCATATTTGCCACAACATTTCGGAATCACAGAACACACTGAAACTCAACTATATATATAAATATCTCTCTCTCAACGAATTCCCATCTATGTTGTTCGCTACTTAGTTCCAAGCTCACACACAAACGTTCAAATTACCACCCCCCAACTAACTAACTTATGATCTAACCGAACTAAAAATCTTATATCGAATGCAGCAACATATTCCCAGCAACAGCAAAAACTAATCGAATGTTATCTCTCTCTCTCTCTCTAACACTTTCACGCTAACCGAACAATGCTGAAATGATTCCAATGCATGTATCCGCATTCGCATCCGCCTTCGTATTCGCATTCGCATCCGCAGTTCTCTACTACTCCTACAAATTTTAATAACAACACAAATGTGGTGCGCGTCGCTCCACGACCCAAGAGACTAAATGGAAATATTGGTCAAGCCATGAGCAACCAGCAACAGCAGCAGCAACAACAACAGCAACATCACCAGACTCTGCATCCTCAACAAAAGCAGCAGCAACACTACTACGACCAGCAACAGCAGCAACAACATCAGCAACAGTTCAACACTTTGCAGTACGGGCGTGGCTGCACAGCCCCGCCTACTCTGACAGCACCACATAATCGCAGCATGGATCAATTGGAATCTGGCTCCGATCAGATACAGTATAATCTGAGCAATTGTTTTCCCAAGAGTTACACCGAATACTATCAGCAACATCATCATCACCAGCAACAGCAGCAGCAACACCCGCAGCAGCAGCAGCAGCAACAGCAGCAAAAGTTCCACACCAACTCAGCCTCCAATGCGCAACTGTTGAATGCCATTGAGCACGATTACCAGCCCACTTACGCGGTGGTGGAACGTGTCCCTCCGCCTCCGCCCCCACCGGCACCCACCTCAGCGCTGCTCAATACGAATCCCTTTCTGGCCGCGAGCAACTTCAAGAAATACGACGCAGCTGGGGAGGAGCTGCTGGGCAGCATGCAGCGTGGCAAGCGGGGCAAGGGCGGCAGTTTGCTGGAGCGCATGGACATGGACAAGAAGTTCTATTCCCTGAAGTTTCCACATGGCGGCAATAAGCTTAAGAAGCCTGCATACAATTTGAATGCTTCGCTGGCAACGACACCATCATCAACAGGAGCAGGAGCGGGAGCGGGGGCAACGACGGCATCGTGCAAGCGGCATCATTCCTTTGCTGGCGGTAGCCATGGCGATATTGAATCCAACGGCAAGCCCATCATGCGCCTGTACGATCCGCCCGTCTACGAGAATGTGGCAGACAAGTGCGGCAGCGGCGGCGATCGCAGCGATCTCGATATGCAAATGGGCGGCGACGGCAGCAACAGCAGCCACAGCAACAGTCTCAGTCACAGTCATTCGATCAATCCCAATTACAGTCTGAATTTGAATCTAAAACAGAATCTCAATTTGGCCACAGTGCAGCTGCATACGCAGCCATCACAGGGCGTTGGCGGTGGCTCTGCTGCTGTCGTTGTCACGGCGAGCCACAAGAAGAAACATCACCATCGCCAGCACCAGCAAAAGGCTGATGCCGGTGCAGACTTTCAGTTGATGGAGCCCGAGCGCCTCAGCATTTATCGCAGCGATTCTGGCATATCGAACAGTTCGTATGAGTCGCAGTTGCCGGCCCTGGGGCAACAGCGTGCGCCCAAAGCACACAAGACTTCAGCCGGGGGCCTCAATCTGACTCGCAAGCCCGTCTACATGAACGTGGAGGGACAGCAGCAGCAACAGTTGCAGCTGCAGCAGACGGCACGTGCCGGTTCGCCTGCACACAATATTAACTCGTCCTATGAGTCCGGCTCGTCAGCGCCCGTCACAGATCCCACCTCGCTCAGCTCGTGCAACTCGCTCTACAGCAGCGGCACCGGCACCGTCAGCACACGCTGCAATCGCCATCCCCAGCAGCAGCAGCAGCATAAGCAGCCCACGCCGGAAATCACAACGCCCGAGGATTACGAACAGTACCAGCTGGGCCATCAGTCCGGCCACTCTGCCTCCATGTTGTCCGTGGCAAGCAGCCTGAGTGCTGCCAGCGCCAGTCGCAGCAGCAAGGGGAAGCCCTTGGCAGCAGCAGCAACGGCACAGCAGCTGCCACATCGCGTGGGTCCACATGAGGTGCGTATTGATTGGTTTAGATTTTGATGGAGAAAAGCGATGGACAGGGAAGCAGCTGCTGCTCATGTGGCAGGCAGCTCAATTACTCGCGGCAAGTGCTTCAAGCTGCACGCTACACAATCTTGATTGAAGTTTCGTTTTGCTTAAATTAACTTCAGCTTTTCAGTTTTTGAATTTCATGTAGAACGAAAAAAGCAGAAAGTATTTATTAATCTAAACTATGCGACAATTTTCAGGAAAGTCATTGCGATTCTGAAACTTAATCATCGATATGTAAAGTCTTGCACTAAATCAGCTCTATGGTTGTTCAAATAAATAACTACTACAAAAAACACTATTATCGTGTTAAATAGTATGACTTCAATATGATTTATGAATATTATATTCAACAAACGAACTGAAAGAAACATTTTAAAGAGTTCAGATGAATTTCAGAATAAATTAAGTTCTCTGGACTTTCTTATAGAACAACTTGATACAAGCACGATACATATATACGAGTATCTTAAAATTTATATTTTATTTTATAACTTCAATTTTATTTTGTGTTGTATACTTTAGGGAGTAATATAAAATTGAGTAGCTATTTAAATTATTTCTTAAATAACTTCTATGTTATTTATTCGATCGCATTCAACTTTTCAGAAATTATTAAGACGTTCTTAGTTAATGTTTTTACCGAAAATAAACTGTCCTGCATTAAAATTGCGCTTGGAATTCGGTTTTTATCGATTTACTTGAGCGGACTACGAATGCGAAATATTAAGTCCACTTTAACAAACGATGAAGAATGGGTCTGTCGATTAAGCCTTTATTTTTAACCACAAGTTTCAGAAGAGCGTTAACTTTCAATACCCGGAATATTGTCGCACAGTGTGATTCTCGTTTATTCATTTATTCATTTATTTAAAATTAATTTTTAAACGAAAATCGAGTTCAAAAATTTTATTAGAATCAATTGTTGAATTATTTTTCCATCAAAAAACAAATTAAAATTCTATTTTAGATAATCAATGGAAAGCGTTTTCCACTTTACCGGAAAATTCAATTTTTCTTTATTAATTTGATTAAATTTTGATTATTTCGTTTTATTTCTTTCTTTCACATGCCACTTTTGCTAAACTTAATTTATGATTTTGATGGCAACAACAACAACAATAACAAATAACAACAACACCAACTTATATTGCTGCAATCACTCACAACAACAACAACAACAACAACACGATTGCTACTGCATGTTCCAAACTGGCTTCGATCAAAACTAACCACAGCAAATGCAACTGCTGGCAACTAATCCATTTTTAGCACTTAAACGGCAAGGCAGCAACAGCAACAACGGCAGCAGCAGCAACAATAACAACATCAGCAGCAGCAACAGCATCGCCTGCAACAAGAAGCTACGACGACAGACCATCAGCGACCCCTACGCACATATCAAATGGCATTATGCCGGCAATGGCGAAGCCCCTAATGCCAACAACAACAACATTGCCGACGACGACAGCAACAGCAGCGCACAAGCCGCGACAGCAGCAGCAGCATCAGCAGCAGTATCAGCGACAGCGGCAGAGCAGCAAATTGGCAACGGCAACAATGGGATTAGGTATGGGGGGCGGGGGCGTGGCAATCATCAACAACAAATGCTAATGCCAAATGAATTGCTGCTGCAGGCGAGTCGATTAGCTGCTGCCCCTGACTGCAATCAGAATTTAAGATATGTACCGCCCATGCCAAGTGCCACGCCCCTGACCCAACCACTTGCCGGCGCCTACGATTGTTTGGTAGTGCGTCGCCCCATGCGTTTGCCACTGCGTAAACATCACACCTTCCACTTCCAGACAACGCAGACGGCCAATGGCAAATTGCAGCAGCTGCGCCGCCAACTGCAACAGCAGCAATTGGAGCGCGAGCAACTGCAGCAGCAGCAGCAACAACAGGGGCCACTCATCTATCGTCCATTGGCGCTAAGTGAGCAGCATGCCTTTAAGCCAATATCGCCCACACCTGCAACACCCAACGCGTTGCCTGATTATGAAAAACGCAAAGAAAATCAGACACATCAGCAACACGATGAGCAGCAGCCGATGCAGCTGCAACCATCGGCGGGTCAGCTAAATCCCGCTGCCTCATTGGAGGCATTAGAGGTGTTAACCAAAACGCATCCGGACTTTATGTTTACACGACCAAGCAGCAAGCAACAAAGCGAACCAACAGCAGCTGCTGTCGAGAACGAGGAGGAGGAGGATTTGGGATACTCCTTTTGCGAGGAGGAGTACATGGTGGATGACAATGGGAACGCTGCTACTGCTGCCCATGTTGATGATGATGATGATGAGAATGATGATGATGAGGCGCCACACAATATCACAGCTCCGCCCTCAACGCCCGCGCACAGCAGCAATGCAGCGATTGCAGCTGCAACTGCGGGCGCATTGAGATACTTCATGACTCAAAGCTATCGCGAGGTGCACATATAGTCACCCGACAGGCCTGAACGACGCATACAAGGTATTTAGTAATTAAACGAAGTGACTAAAACAAACTGAAATGGAAAAGAACGGAATGGAATGGAATGGAAGGGAATGAAAGGGATACATAGTATTTATATATAGCGTAATTATACATAGTTCGTAATACTCAACTTACAATACGATATATGTATGTACCATAGCCTGTAGAACATCATCGAATCGAAGAAAGGGAAACCAAGAGAGAGAGAAACATAGGAAAGATAAAGAAATAGCAGACATTTAAAGTACTCTTACAACTTCATTTCTGCATTATTTATATATCATAATAATTAATATTAACAACAGAATCTAATCTTAGAACACTTTTGTGGCCTCTAAAGCAGCCCAAAATGCAACCAAAATGAAGAAATCGAATAGAATAGATATTAATTAAAGGTGTTGTATCTTTCTCGGCACATCTTGTTAGTGTATATAGTAAGCCGGAACAAAGAACTTAATAGATAACTAACAAATACTGATAACTAATATGAAAACAATTAAAGTCACACATTCCCCAGTTGCACAAGCGATTCATTCCCATAATTACTATAAATATACGATATACTATCTTTAGATTATCAATTAAGCATTAGTCTAAGCAAACTCTGACTGTATGTGTGTTAAGTTTGAAGTAGTTTTGTGTAAATTTAACCGTGGAATATTACAAATTTAGAGATGTATGTGTGCATGCATCAAGGAGGGACGGATAATTCTTGTATTCTGTATATAGCAACCGAGTTGGAATTAATTTAGTTTATGTAATCTATTTTAATTAGGCAACAAAACCAAACAGACGCCAAGCATACGACTTAGAGTTCCACTAGCTCTACTATTATTTATAACATATTTATTCTAGTGTTAGTGCTAAAGCGAAGACCAAAGCTAAATTCAAAGAACATTCTTCGAAATTCACTTGAGCGAAGGCATTCGATACGAATGCAAATCTATCGTATACGATAACCCACGTCATCTAGCATCAAACCATCCGACATGCTAACCCAACTCTCTCTATTATAATCAATCATCGTTTCTCTTTCAAAGTGTGTTCTAAATTTTTGCAAATTAATTTCTTATAGCATGTGTCCGATTTTGAGGATCCATACAAAGGCAGCAATACCTATATATTCTAAATTCTTTTTGTATAACTTTCCACTAAAACAAAAAAATATGCCCAGCTAAATGTTTCATGTCACAAATAAAGAAAGCAAAGCCAAGGTAAATCTTTTATGGTATTCGTTTTGTTGCTGTATTTTATTTCTCTAATTTAATCTCGTCAATGGATGTTAATAATTTATTTCAACTGTCGTTGTGCTGTCAAATCTTGATCTTCAAATCGTTCAATATGCTATCCTAGTGCACACTTTTCTTAAATTTTCATAATTTTCATCAAATTCATTTGCCTTTAACTGATGCCAATATGAATTTAAACCACATATAAACGACAGGAGTTATAGATTATTAATATGCTTTCTAACCGATGTGTTTTTGGCATGGTATCCCACATAAGGACTATCGTTACTTTCACATTTTATATTCATTTCCATTATGATTTCTACAATGAATACTGTTTAGCCACTGAATGCCGCAAGTTTCGATGATGAATTCATCTATGCCGATCTCGAGAGTCAGCACTATGGGCCCATCAATTATAAGGCCGCCTCGCTATATGCCCAGGTCAAAAAGAACAAGAAAACTGGCGCACTTGAGGAGGCCAAGCAGTAATGTGGAGCCGCAAGAGCCGCCACCAGTGCATTTTTGGTAAATGTTAATCTTAATTGATTATTTATTTTCTATTTCTGATTGAGTGACAAACAGATTAAACTTCTGTAAAGATAAAAAAAGAACAAAAAAAACAATAAATCTTTAATGTAAAATTGTTTAAAGCAAATGAATAACGAATTTCTTAAAATAATGAAAGCAGATACAACAAAATGATAGTAATTGTTATTAAATAAAAGCTAAATACGAATACAAGCATACATATGTATATTATAAGTCACACTGGAAATTAACTAGCTAAACATTTTGACAGTCAATACAAACATAAACTCTAACTATGTAAAAAAAAACAAAACAAAAAACAACAAACTTAATTGCATCATTTTTATCATACATGAGCAGATATTAGCAGGCATTGTACTTAGCAAGAACAACAAACAGATAGTTATTAATGAAAGCAAACCAATTAAAATCGAAAAGTAATTAACACAACAAATGAAAAAAACTAACAATTTAAATCTGCAACTAAATATAGAATTTTTTTTTAATAATGCAACAAGAGAAACAAAATTGTTCATATTTTTTATATCGACCGCAAAACTAACAAACAATTCCCAAATGGGCGCAAACCTTGTATGCAATTAATATGACTAAAAAACAAAAAAAATAATGAAAAAAAAAATTCTGTCGACAATGTAATACTCTTGCTTTGATTTTGAAAAAAAATTTTCGGTTTCAAATTTCTCCTATTCTTACTTTCTATAATACATATTTCAGGAAATATTATATTATACGAAACTTTGTTACTTATTTTATGACAACATCCATATACCCTTTGCAAGTGTATTGAAAGTTTGACATATTTGATAGACATACAAAATAACCGGAACAATATTGTTTGCTATATGAAGGTAAAAAATTGAAAGGAAATTAATATTAATATTAATTTTCATTGTTTTCTATTTGTATTCAAGAGCAGAAGAAATAACATTAACAAAAACTATAATAATGCAATACCAAACTATTGTATTAAACATTAATAATTGATATTAACGAACATCAAGTGGCAACTTAAATGCGAGTCGAATCAATTTTGTTATGCAATTTATTGTAATTAATTATAAATATAATTTATTATTAATTGTGTGAAAAAAAGCAAACCATGAAATTATATATATATATATATATATATATATATATATATATATACAGTACATACTGCATACATTTAAATTATTGTATAATTATACACAAGTGAATTATATAAATCAGCATTTACTTGCGAATGCCGGCAAACAAATAAAACTAAACTAAATGAATAGGAACGAAGAACAACCAAAAAGTGGAATTAATTCGAAGGTAAACAACTTAGACTCAAGTACTTATATATACATCATAAATATATATATATACACATATGTATGTGTGAGGAAACCCCGTAAATATACGAGTAAATTATGATGAAGAACAAATAAATAAATAAATTGTAAAATTTAACTAAAAAGTGTTTAATTTCCGGGAAAGGTTCTTAACATATTTCAATGGGTTATTGGATTCAGATTTCTAGAATGGTTTTCATAACTTGATGGAACTATTATTATTATCATATCATTAAAGGTCATACACTCTCAATTCCTTCTTTAACGTACATATGGTTAATTCACTTTCAGTAGATTACTTCGATTTTCATTTTAAAGCAATGATTCACCTTATAAGTTCCAATTTTACATATAAGTTAACCAGCATACACACACAAGGGGATAAAGTGAGAGGCAGAGATAGCATTCTACATGTGGCAGCAACCTGTCCACCTCCCTCTGCTCCCCCTCTCTCACCATTCCTATCTGGCCTTGTGCCGTGTGTCATTTCCGTGCAACGTAACTGAATTCGGTTATTGCTTCCTGCAGCGATGCAGCACTGTCATTTCCGTTGCTGCCAAACACACACACACACATGCATGCACACCAATGCACTGGTGCATGCAACGCTATCGAAGTCATTTGGCAGCGGATTTTGCGTCATTAATTGACGCTTCAAATTTGCCCAAATTCCGCACAATTCGATTCTTCAGTTATTCCAATTTGATATATTTTGTTTTTACTAAAAAAGAGTTTATGCTTTTGTTGCACTTCCGTTACACACACATACGCAGACGCAGATACTGCAACAGGCTTACACACTCACACCCACATACGCACACACATACACATGGCGTGCAAAAAACCACATTCATTTCCGCAATTTCATAGCATTACATTTAATTTTTAATGCGTTAACTATGTGTAAGCACATATGGATGTATGAGTGTGCTCTGCGTGTGTGTGTGTGTGTACTGTGTGTGGTTTGACTTTGTTTCTAATTAGAATTTGTAAAATGCGTACGACATTTTTGGCAGTTAGTTGACCCAAATCGCAAAAGTGGAAATAATAAATGTAGTTTAATTTGTTTCGACTTTGAGGTTATTTAACGCAACAGAAAACACTCAAAACTGTGCTGTGGCAACCCTGTGACGGGTATTTAAACGTTCATTAAACGCTCTCAGTTCAAGTCCAATTAAAGAAATAATTAAGTTCATTTAATTGCTTGTGATTTGGCGGTTATTTAGCAGAAATACCGCAACTACTGTGGCAACCCTGCGACAGGTTGTTAGTACACTATTAATTGGATAACATGCGAGGTTGTGACAACCCTTTGACATAGTTGAAGTGTTAGTAATTAAAGTTAGAATTTATTTGAGACAATTTATGCGGAAACTTGTTGCAATTGAAAGATTCTTTCCGAGCAATGACAACCCTACTGTGAGGGGCCTTTACTCACTCATTAAGTACTCGTTGGACTGACCCTAATGCCCAACCCAACAACCCACAGGCCACAAATTTTCCAAACAATTACGTGACTAGTGAGCTCATAAAAACTCAAATAGCAAAAAACAAGCTACTCCTGCTTGGCACTTACTAATTGCCAGGCTGGGGCACACATTGGCAACCCTGGTCAGCCCCCGACAAGCCAACGAGCGTAGCTACAGCTACAGCAGCTGCGAGCAAATGCTGTTCAACTAATGGCCGAAATTCGCCTTTACAGTGACCCCTAAATAAATGGACAGCAGTAGCAGGACAACAACACCTGCAGCCAGGCAAAGGACCAACTTCCAGTCTCAACTTCTGAATGCTTGTGTGTCTGTGTGTGCGGGTGTGTTTGTGTGTCCTTTTCTAATGACATGTTGCAGTGGCAGCAGGCAGCAAAAACTACATAATTTTTAAAACAAAAACAATGACAATGAAAGCTAGTTGTTGCTCCTGTTTCTCTTGTTCTTCGTTCTCCATTCTCGGTCTGCTGTTAATGGCGCCGAAAAGTATGCAAAACAAACAGACAGACAGACAAAGGGACAGACAAAGAGAGAAGAAAGACGGACAGACCAACGAACACACAGTCAGCTAGCCAGCCAGCCAGTCAGTTGCAGACCAGTTCAGCCGAACTATGTCGAGTTGAGTTGAGTTGGCGTGGAGTACATGACATTTAATGGTGCCAACTGTTGTCGAACAATAAGCCTGCCTTCCTGCCTGCCAGCCTGCCTGCTTTCCCCCCTTCTCCTTTCGAGTACGGCTGGCGCCCACTCGGTCATTGTGTCAGTTTGCCAGTTAGTCAGTTACTGTGGGCCTGGCCGAGCATTCATTTATGCAGTCAGAAACTTTTCTACGCCTTGACAGACAAAATAATGCACTTTTAAATTAAAGTCTACTTCGATTAGTTGCCGCTACCGTTTGGAGCAGTCGCGTAACTTTAGCCAACTGTCTCCTGGCTGTCAGGCTGTACGCGCCAGTGCACTCAGGTAAGTCCAGAACTTGCAGCCGCCAACTGGGTCAACTGCGCCAGCAGCTGCAGCATCTGCTGCCTGCGGTTTTAGCGTGTTTGCAGCAGTTGAAAAGGGCTAGAAAAAGGGTATACTTAGTTTGTGGTAGAGTATGTTGTATGTTAGATTACAAACGAATAAAAGGCTATTTTCTTTACCCTTTAAAAAACATAAATTCCTCATGTATTCAGCATCAAAAAGGCAGTCAATCCAGCCATGTCCAAGTTTTCGTATTTGTCTCTCAGTCTTAAAAGCTATCTTCTTATGCCCGTACGGTCGGGACGAGATAGAGCTAACATTAACCTACCTATACATATGCATTTAATTTGTACTTATAATTAATTATTTGTATTTAAATATTAATTTATTATTCATAGTCAAGACATAAGATTTTAATAAAAGTACCGATTGTTTGTATGGCAGCTGTACGATAAATTGGTCCGATCCGGCTTGTTCCGACTTATACAATACCATATACAGCTGGCAGCAATAAAAAGTACCTGTATTAAGTTTCAAAAAATATCAAACTTGCTCGACTCTTATTCATTGTCAGCGTTAGCAGCCTGTCTGTACGTCCTAATGATAACCAAGATAGTCTATTTAGATAGATATATAATTTAAGGGGCACAGAGGTGAAGTAAGGTGTGTTTAGTTTGGGGCTTTAAGTTGTGGCACCTTTTGTGTACAACGTTGCGTATGATTTGCATTGCTTCATCGCTGTATGCGACTTGTGATACGTGAGCAGCAGCAGAAATCAGCCTTGGGGCCATAATCAGCAACAGCAGCACGCACATAAATTATAAGCCATACATATGCACACTATGCAACAACAACAACAGCAACAACAGAAAGAACAACAGCAACTACACAATACAAGAAGAGAGGAGGGAGTTGGGCTGAGCTGAAACTGTACACAAGGAAGTGCTGTGAATGGCTAGAGACGGCATCGCTGTCGATTCGTGAATGCCAAAATACAAACTCTCATAATTTCCATGTCAGTCGTCTGCCTGATTGACGATGACGAAAGCGATGATGACAAGGATGCTGGCAATGGTTGCTGCTGTTGCTGTTGTTGCTGTTGCTGCTGCTTTGCCCTGTGCCCTGATCAGCAGCTTCAGGCACGGCAGTTCCTCCGTCTCTCACTACCCCACCCCCTCTCTCCCCCTCACTCTGATGTCATGGACTATGACACCAAGCTGTGAAGCCCTGCCTGTTACCCCATCCCTTTTACAGCGCCGCCTTCTGTGCCTTTCGTAGGGTAACATTTTTGGAAAGCAATGACACATTTTGATGGCACAACAATCACAATTGCAACAACAGCGACTGCAAATGTTGCAACTGCTGTGCGGAAGCTGCTGTTGCATACAAAATGCCAAAAGGTGCACAAGCAATGCGGCTGAGGGGTGGCACAGGAAGGGAAGGGAAACAGACATGGAGCTGAACGGAAGCAAAAGAAGGCAACAAATGAACTTACAGCATTTGCTGCTCTTGTGGCAGCTTCTCAGCTTATTCTTGGTAGCTTTAAGCAATAATTATGTTGCACAAGCAAATGAATAGCAGCGAAAGCAGCTTAAAGCTTTACTGTAAATGAGAAGATGAGATTGACGAACTTCAAGGTAGAATACAGAAACCTATCTAAATCTGGCAACATCACAACTAATATTATCAAGTATAAAATAAATTAATAAAAAAGAGCAATACTTGTTTTAATCATTCATTCAAGCACATTAAAGCTTTATCGAGCTTTTCGACAAGCTTAATCTGCGCAGTAATTAGAATCGGTGCAAAGTTTCTGTTGCCCTGCAGTCGAACATGTCTGAAGAGTTACCTGCACTCGTGCTGACATCATGGCCATCGTCATCGTCATCATTATTGCGAGTAGTTGCCCCTTTACGTCAAGGACTGCTGTTGTTGCTGCCACTGCCACTGCCACTGCCACTGCTGCTGTTGCAACAATGAGTTGCACAATCAAAGTTCATTTGCAATGTTTGCGCATAGATTCGAAATGCCAAACGCGCTGCCCCAATCAGAAGCAACATTTCCTACATACCCCCTTCCCCTTCGCCCTTCGCTCCGCTGCCACTGTTGTAGGTCTTTCAGTGTTTCTCTGGCAACTCAGTGAACTACTTTCATCGAGTCGAGTACGAGAGTCCACGTTCAGGTGACCGAAGTTTCTGTCAAAAATTGAGCCAAGTTACTCGGTCCATGTGCATGTCCTGTGCCTGCGCCTGCCCCTCAGCCTGCCCCTCAGCCTCTGCCTCTTCTTCAGTCTCTACCTCTTCCTCTGCCATATCCTGACGAGTGCCCGAGTACGTAAACGTGAAGGTAGCTGCTGACGAAGGCTCAGCAGCTCGTTTGTTGCGCTTTGTTCTTTCGTGTTGTGCAAGCGCGCTGACAAGCTGATTGTTGGCCAGAAAGAGAGAGAGAGAGAGAGAGAGAGGCAGGACATACATACACGCAGACAGATAGACAGACACACATACAGACTGACTGACTGACATGTAAACTGAGGGACAGACTGGCCATAATTCTGATACTGCGTGCTGCGCTCGAAGCGTGGAGGGAATGCGAAATGCTTATTAATCGCATGAGGCTGGACAATGACAAAATATGCAAGAGAAAGAGACGGACATACCAAGTGGGCAAGTCACCTGCAGCTGCTTCTCAATTGGAATTAATTAGAGCGCTGAACACATCGATGCAACTGATTTTGCTGTGTTATTTGCGCTGACTTGTCCCGACAGTTTCCCGCCGTTGCTATTGCAAAAGAAAACTTTCTGCGCAAAAATGCTGACAACTTTTGCACAAGCAAAGAGGGTGGAGGAGAGGAGGGATAAAGGAGAACGGCGGATGGAGGACTAGGAGGCTAGTGGTCCTTGGTCCTTGTCTGTTCTTGTCGCCCGGCGACAGGTCAAAAACTTTCGACACTTAATAAATTACGGCCGTAGGCAAAGCGGTTAATTGGAGAGGATATATCATGACTGACAGCGCCGTGGCAAGTTTTGCTTCTTTATTAATACCCAATACCCGCTATAGCGTAGAAGAGTATTTAAACTTTGTGCCATACGATGTACCATATGTAGCAGGCAGAAGGAATCGTGGCAGACCTCACAAACTATTTTATATATACTCTTAATCAGCATCATCAGCCGAGTCGATATAGCAATGTCTGTCTGTCTGTAAATCGATAAAAATAAAGTTCATTTTAATGCAGGATAGTTCATTTTTGGTTAGCATAATAACTATCAAAGTCCAAATGATTTCTGAAAACTTGGTTGCGATCGGATAATAGAAGAAACATAGAAGTTATTTAAGAAATAATTTTAAGAGGTGCTGATTTCCTAACCGCTCCCTAAAGTATGCAACAGATACATGTTATATATTATATTATAATACATTTGTTTGAATAGTTCTCCACCCTGTGATGTTAAGATAGAATCATATGATGTACGGATTCTTTACTTAATAAATATAATTAAAATAAAAATAAAAAAATTATATTACATTATTTATGAAATTGCTTTGGTCAAGTGGGTAGCAGGTATATCACAGTCGAGCACACTTAACTGTAGCTTTCATGCTTGTTTTTGGTTTGCCTTCTATCCCCCTCTCCCTGCCACTGTTCCACAGTCCCTGCCTCCCTGTAGTCTCACTAGATTTTTTAATTACGAGGCAACATTTGCTCGTCAATTCGCACATTAAAAGTCGCTTGAGCAGAAAACCTTAATTAAACACTTGACTCTGGCAGCGGTTTTTCCGTTTGCAGTTCACAGTTTTCCTTTTCGCTTTCCAGTTTCCACTCTGCACTTGTGCAAGGCGATCGGCAACTATGGCAACTATTTTTCAATTCACAAAGTCGTCCTGCCTCCATGCGCATATAAAGTTTTTCCGTAAAAGTCAAACGAAAAACTACAAAGCAGCTTTCCCTTCCCCACCTCTCCAGCAGCTTGATGAGAATAGGACGCGGGGCTGCTGCTGTTGATGATGATGGCACTTAACGGCAACACATGACGTCGCAGTCGCAGTCGACGTCGAAGTCAGCGTCGCTGTTGACGCTTGAATTAAATTTTATTTTCATTTCAACTTTCGTGTTATAGGCAAAGAGCCAACAGCCAAGGCAACTTTGTTAATTTATTTAAGCAACGTTCTCGTGTGTGCAGCAGCTCACAAGTCTGTGCATGTCTGCATGAGTGTGTGCATGTCTGTATGAGTGTGTGTGTGTGTGTATGAATGTGTGTGTGTGTACATCTGACGGATGTTTCTGTCATTAAGCAAAACTTTCGTCAAAGCATAAAATTTGCTGCCGCTCACACGAGGCAAAGCTTCGAGCAGGAGGAGGCACAGACAGAGAAGCAGACAGCAAGTAGTGCCAAAGGGAAAGAGTGCGAAGGGAGAGGGTAGAGGTAGGATATATATTTTTACTACTTATAAGCACTGCGCTTTGGCATTTTATGCTTTTGCCTTTTGCTGCATTAAAACGGAACGTGTTTTAATGCAACAACTCAACTGCTTCCCCCCTCTGCATCCTTTACTCTCTTCCACAAAGCAGAAGAGACGCGCAAAGAAGAAGACAAGCTTATAAATACTTATGAAGTGTTCACCTGACAGACAGACAGACAGAGAGAGACTCACAGAAAGAGAGAGACAGAGAGAGAGAGGGGAAAGCATGCATAAAAGTATTGCTAATACGGTTTGTGCTTTGTGAGAAGATTGTCGGGGAAGCATTAAGTGTCTGAGAAAGGGACAGCAGATGGAAGGGCGGGGGAAGCAGGCAGGTATAAAGGCAGGTAGAGCTGCTTAACGAGCCCCGAAGAAAAGCGCTGAGTGCAGCTGAAGGCACAATAAATATTAAATATTCTATGCAACTTCAGCACTTTCTGAAGTTCCCCAAATAAAACAGAATTCAACTTTGATTAACATTACATTGAAATGTTTGAACATAATATAATTGTGCTTATGCAAAGAATACAAATATAATTGCTCACCAATTCGATTGATTCTTCATTGAATTGTATTATTAACAAAAAAAAATCAAAAACCAGCAGAAGGTCAAATGGTCAAAGAAAAAGGAAAACGGAAAACAATTCTAAATCGAATGCCACAAAGAAAGCATCAAAAGTAAAAGCCTTTGTCACGGACAGCTTCCCAAACTGCCTGCCAGCCCCTCACCCTCCCCCTCACACTCCCTCTCACAACAAACCGCTTTACACTTGAGCAACATTTATTTTTCCGTTTCATTTCACGCGTTTCAGTTTCATTATGCCAGCTGTCAGCGGCAGTTGCTGCGTGTAACGCTTTCACTTCTTGTTTCTTCTGTTTCATTTTTCACACCATTCGCCATGCGACTCACGTACGCCACGCCCCCTGCCTGCCTCTCCTGACCGCATCCGCAATGCTTCCTTTATTTCTGCCCCAAAAGACCTTTTCGCCCCCCCCCCCACTCCATTCAAATGATATGCGGGGCAGCAGTTTTCAAGCCTCGAAGGAGAAAAATTAATTCTAAAACCAGTCAATTAGGTTGGAATGGAAAATCTCCGTTAGCTGTGGCATGCAGCGAGCGACTGCCACTCACTTTGCGGCAACATCCACTATTTTTCACACATCCAATTAGTCTCATTTCCATGGCCGCCTGTCAAGTCGTCCAAGTTGTCAAATGACCCAAGTTTCCAATTCCATTTCCGATATTCTCGGATTTGATTTGTTTTCGTCACATCGACGACGCTGCATAATTGATGGATTGTATTCGTCCCACACCATAGGGATCCATCCCTTGTCCAGAGGGCGAGGTCACTACTAATAAATAATAAATCAGCCGTTTGACAGTCTTTGCCAAAAGTTCATGTCCCTCTCTGCCCTTATGTCAGTGGAAGCTGCGAAAAACATATTGAAATTTTAATGCGACTTCTTGATTGATAAAACCGAACATGCCATCAAACTGGGAATAGTCAATGGAATGCGTAGAGCAACTTTAAGTAAACGAATTTCAATTGGATATAGAAAAGAGATCTTCTCTTAAATTACGATTTGAATCAATGCTGTACACCTGTCCGAAGCTAATCAAATTCTAAGCAACTAACCTATTCAAAAGCGGAGTAAATCACACCAAAGCCGTACAGAAATCCCTCACAAAGCGAAATCAAATTCAATTATGTTTAACTGGCAAATGGCCCACTCAACTCTTTATATACAAGTATATATAGCAAAAATCCTGCGAAACAATTCCCAAGCACAAACAGCATCGACGCAAATCCTCAGACTCAGTATCAGATCCGAGGAGCCTCGGCCTCACACTAATTACAATTGCTCGAATGCCCCAAAGGCGAGGACGGACTGCCCTAAAAACAAGTGAATCCAACAAAATTGAAAAAAAATGAATTTCCACACAAAAAAAAGGGGAAAAATGGGAAATCGAAAAGGTCTGCTGCTGCTGCTGTATAAGGACACAATTTTCCGCTATACCTGCGCTGAATGAAACCGTCCCATGTCAGAGTTAGAGTCCCTTTTTGCCGTTTGTCTCCCTAAATGCCGTGCTTAACGCTGAACGGAGGCACGCCCCAAAGCCTCCATTCCCCTATCTCTGGCCCGGCACATGGGCAACGTGGCCACGTCATCGGCCTGTCCCGACGAGAGTGCAGTTTAATTGACAGTTGAAAACGCTGCTCAAAGCTGAAAACTCACTTCAAAGGATGCCGCGAAATGCAGCTGCAAAAAAAAGACAACATAGCTACCCTTCTCGCTCGCACCCCACATGGCATATGCCATTGTCTAGGCTTGATGCAGGCTTGATTCGTCAGTGGGAAAGTCGAAGCCTTGCTCGCTCTGCAAAAGTTCAGATGCAAGAGGCATTAGAAGCAAATTGGCCAATTCGAAATTGTTATGGAAACTGTCTGAATAGCGGAAATACCGCTAAAAATAGCTGTGACAGTACTGCAGTAAGCAGGCGTGAATATTTAGCAATAAATAAAGTTTACCAGGTATGCCAAAAGTTGAAGCACATTAAAATTTTAGAATAGATGCTTTATTTGAACCTTTAATAAAGTATTATTAAGTTTTATCAAAGCTCGAAACGTTTCGTTTGTTTATCGAGAGTGAGTAAACAGCAACAGTCGAACAATCTCATGAGCTCCACTGTAGCGAACTGTAGCTAACTTATATACTTCCAAACACACATGCACACATACGCGCAACTTCAGTTCTACATGTGATAACATTCTTGGAAGCATGTCACGCTGACGCCAGAGCTCGCCAGCCTAGCAAAGTATAAAATATCGGACTCTGCATTAAACAAATTATTGCGCATTTAGCTCTACTGCGGTAGAATATATTTACAATTTATTGTTCAGTAAAAGTGAAAAAAGTGAATTAACATGAACAGGAAATCTGTTTTCTTCCTCTTGATCGGACTGATATTAGGCTGGAATGGACCTGCAGCAGCCAGTGAATCTGAGAATACTGAGGTATAACAGAAGAATAAAGGTTGCCAAGAAGAAGTATTAATTTAGTTTACAATGTTTATTTCCACAGCTAGAAGACACCTGCGCTAGCTATACACTCTCGGTTGTGAAACCTCTGTTGGAACACTTTGAAGAAACTAATCAGCAGATCGACAATAATGACGTGGCTATGAATATAAAGAACGAAAGAATAAATAAGCTGACAGCAGAAATATCTCAACTGCAAGTGGATATTTCAAGTTGCTTAGCAAAGGATAATATAATAAAGCTGTACGAGGATAAAGAGAAATCAAGTGAAGACTTGATCAAATCAATGAAACAAACAATGTTAAAACTAACCGAGAATCAAGTGAGCAACACATGTGATAAGCAAAACAAAGAAATAGAGGAACTCAGCGAAAAGGTCAACGCAAGTGCTAACAAAGCGGTTGAACATGAAAATCAAATTGCTTCCAAAGAGCAAACAATTTCTGAATTAGAAAGAGAAAACAAGCGTTTGGTTATTAAATTAAAAGAAACCATAGAGAATAACGCATGGAGTTGCATTCCCTTTGGCAACTCCTCGGATGCTCACAAAGTCACTCTCTATCAGGGATACACTTTTGAAGTACTATGCAACTCTGATATCGCTGGTCCCGGATGGACAGTCATTCAGCAACGAATCAATGGCCAAGAGGAATTCAACAAGAATTGGAACGAGTACAAGAATGGCTTCGGAAACTTCGAAGGAGACTTCTTTCTCGGCCTAGAGAAAATACACAGATTAACTAGCCAGCAACCTCACGAACTTTACATTCATATGCAAGGATTTGATGGCAGCACCTTCCATGCCAAATACGAAGAGTTTGCTATCTCAAACGCAGATAACAAATATAAGCTAAACAGGCTGGGTAGATTCTCAGGTAATACAGGAGATGCATTACGTATTAATCAAAATATGAAATTCACGACACATGATTGTGACAACGATGAAAAATTTTTGAGAAATTGCGCTAACACATTTTCAGGTGGTTGGTGGTACAACGGTTGTACCAATAGGTTAGTAATTTTTTGCCGCAACTTCCATTCCTATTTACTAATAATCTTTTTTCTCTTTAGCAATTTGAATGGAAAATACGTTCAGTATGAATCAAAAAATGAATGCAACATTTTTTGGGAATACACATATCTGAAGCAAGTCAGGATGTTAATTCGCCCGAAAGCAGTTGAATATAACTTTAAGTAAATATTGTCGAAACATTTTAATTATTGTCAACATATTTTTTGAATGTACTTGAACCGTTTTTAAATAAAGCAAGAGAACTCTTTATACGCTGAGCCTATTGCACAAGTCCACTACTATAGTTTTCAGACTTAATTCAACTTTATTTTATTCTATGACTCGCCATACGCGAAGAACAGGCGGACGTGGCAACATCGACTAGGCTATTGATACTTAATAGAAATTGTCCCGAATGTTTTAGACTCTTACAGCGCAGGGCACATGATTTATACGAACCTTTAGTAAACACTTTATATATTCTAACGCAACTGGAAACTATTTATGTTTCGGCTTGTTGTCGAGATCGCGAGAGCAACAACAATCGAAGCTAGATTGTGTTGTGTAGCTGAAACACACACATACACATCAATACAAAAGTTCGGTTCAAAATTTGATAACTTACTTGTAACCACGTCATGCTGTCGCCTGAGGTTGCCAACCAAATGTAGCTATAAAATTTCAGACTCTGCCTTCAAAAATTCATTGTGTATTTGGCTCTAGTGTGGTGCGGTTTATATTTTTATTTTATAACCCAAAAGTAAGACATTGAAATGATCTTGAAAACAATTGTTTTCATCAGTATCGCCGTGATCCTGGTCTGGAAGGATCCTGCAGTTGCCACTGATCCTGAGAAAACTGAGGTAACATAAAAGAATTCGGGCTACCAATACCAAGTGTTAATTCATTCTGTTATTTATCCCAACAGGTAAACGAAGCTGGGGATAACTTCACCCTTGCGCATGTGAAATCTTTGTTTGGCGTAGCTGACACGCATTTCGGCAAAATTGAAGTGGAGTTTAGAGAAAAGACGATCAGAATTACCAAGCTGGAAGAAGATATATCTCAATTGCAAACTAAAATTGCTAATTACGTTACCAAAGATGAAGTTATGAAGCTACTTGAAGGCAGAGACAAAACTAATGCAGTCGAGAATCAAGAGATTCAAGCACCATCAAAATTAACAGAAAAACAGGTGGGTAACACATGTGAGAAGCAGAATAAACAAATAAACCAGCTCAAAGAGACGGTCAGCTCTTATGCTAATAAATGTAACAGTTATGAAACGCAAATTGAAGACCTGGAAGAACAACTTATTGAGAAAGAGGATACAATTTCTCAATTAGAAACTAAAATCAAAAACTTGACTGAGAAATTAAATGAGTTGACAACGACGAAAGTAAACAGCTGCACTAACAAGGTTACTCTGTCCAACGGGTACACTTTTGAAGTTCTACGTAACTCTGACATCGCTGGTCCTGGATGGACCGTCATTCAGCAAAGGATCCGTGGTGGAGTGGACTTCCAGAGGAATTGGACCGAATACAAAGATGGCTTTGGGTCCTTCTGGGATGGAGACTTCTTTCTAGGACTGGAGAAGATACACAGATTAACCAGAGAGGAACCCTACGAGCTGTGCATTCACATGGGAAGTGGCGATGAGCACTTCCTTGTCAGATACGATGAGTTTGCTATCTCAGGTGAAGACGGTCAGTACGCCCTAAGCAAGCTGGGTGAATTCTCTGGTAATTCAACCGACGAGTTGAGTAGTCTCAAAAATATGAAATTCACAACATATGATCGTAAAAACGATAATAACTACTTTGCTAACTGCGCCAAGGAATCTAGAGGTGCCTGGTGGTTCAACGACTGTTCCGATTGGTAAGTAAATGTTTGCCTTATTTTATATAATTTTCCAATATGTTTTTTTCCTGACAGCAATTTGAATGGAATATACGGATCAACGAAACTCCATTGGGGAGATGAATTATCTTTAACCCAAGTCAGGATGTTGATAAGGCCGAAAACTTTTGAAAATAACTTTTAAATTTTTTGTCTATTGTCGAAATACTTCAAATTTGTTGATAATAAAGAAAGAAAACATTTAAGGTGCAAGCCATATACATTTCCCTTACAAATATTTCAGCTGGTCTTCTCATTTGTATATTAAATAATGCAAAGTATAATGTTGTGCACACCCATTATGTTTTGCAGTATATAGTACTGTATGTTTTGCAGTCGACTTAACTTCTACCAGTATTTTTATACCCTTTCAGAGAGTATATCAAGAAGTTTGCAACACACCTTAGGGTCTCAGCCTCACCTCAGTGCCAGGATATACACAATACCATTCAACTCCGCACTATTATATATAGTTAGTTTTAGAACAAAAGGAGAAAATAAGAACCCGCAAGGGTATAGAACTGTCGGTAGCGTTTCTTTCTCGTTAATACTGACGTGTGCTTTAAATCCTTATCGGTATTTTTTTTCTGTTCATAACAAACTCGCACTCAAATCGCAAATTATTTAGCCTTATCCGTTTTGTGTTTAACCTTGAAGTCACACACATATTTTTATACCCTTCGACCATTGAAAATGGTCAAAAAAGGGTATACTAACTTTGTGCAAATGTATGTAACAGGCAGAAGGAGGCGTGGGAGACCCCATAAAGTATATATATTCTTGCTCAGGATCACAAGCCGAGTCGATTAAGCCATGTCTGTCTGTCTGTCTGTCTGTCTGTCTGTCCGTCTGTCTGTGTGAACGCACAGATCTCAGCTATTATAAAAGCTAGAGTTACCAAATTTGGCAGGAAGCTGATCAAGTTTATTTCAAATGTTAGGTGCCACGCCCTCCGCCCCCACAAATAAATAATTTAATTTTTGAATTCAATTTGTAAGCGCTGTATAAAAGATACAACTTTCTGACTTTAACATATACTAAGCTGAATGAAATATCTACGTAGTCTCCAAATTACTATCCGATCGGATAATAATCACAGAAGTTATTTAAGAAAGTATGAGCATAAAACCAAGTGCTTCTGTCAGCTAACAAGGGAGGCGGGGGAGAGCGCCATCTGTCGGGATTAATTTCAAAGCATGTGCATATGCATATGTGTATCAATTTAACAAATTAAACTACACGGGAACATAGGTCGAAGGGTATCCCACTGTCGCGTTTTGCGCGACTGTTGCTCTCGTTGTTGCTGTTTATAATAATTTTTTTCACAATTTTTTTTATATACTACATGCAAATAAATACTGCATTCTCTGAGTTACGATCCAAACTGTGCAAATTTCCAGCGGCAGCAGCAGCTTATGGCATCGTTTATACTGCGATATTATTGTATGAGAGGGAGGGCAGTAGATAAGCCCGAAATGATAATATTGAACGCTTTGTGGAACGCGCGATTCAAGCACAAAGGGCAATGAAACCGTTGAAAATTTTAAGAGCTGCTAATAAAACTGAAGCCGCAGCTCGTTCTGCTCATGTGAGCAGCTAATAAAAATGCCAAATGCAGCATTTTTACTATGCACTATAAAATACCAGGGAATATCAGTTTCAGTTTCCAGGGGGGGTGAAGAATAGTGGCAGGTTGGGGTTGTGGGGTACAGATCTTATAGACAGACCGTAAGCTGGCGTCCATGAACGTGCGCATGTAAATCAATGTAATGGTCGCTTTTATGGGACGACCATAGAGTTTTCCTTGAGTTTTCCAAGCAGCTGCGCTCCTTGCTCTCACTCTCTCTGACCCTCTCTCAATGTGCTCCCTGTGCTACTTGAGATTTTGTAATACAATGAAAAAAGAACGCAGCGCGTTGCGGTGACAACAACTGAATGAAAACTGAATCATCCATATCATTATGTGGATGCAGCATCCGTTTCGGGGGTGGCCCGCCAAGTTAGTTACGTGTTTGCGGCGATAAAGTAGACAGACACCCCAGCAGAGGGGGGACGGGGGCAGAGTGATTCGGTTGCAGTAACAGCCAATAAATCTCTAGCTAAATGCTCAAAAACTTTACGGGTAAACCGTGAGAGACATTTACCATTGGCCACACGAAAAGAGATAGAGCAGAAGGATTCGTGGCGCATTTTTATGGTTTAAATACTTTGCGCCAAACTTGAAATAATGCAACGTCTCTGTCTCCCCACCTCCCTCCCGTCTCCATCAACCAATTTCAAACAGCAGGACATAAAAATGTTACCGAAAAAAAAACATAAAACAAAAAGCAAAACGCGCCCAAAATCTGCAGGCAGCTTAAGTGGATTTTACGCTACCATCAGCAGAGCTTCTGCACAGCCCCCCTTCCCCATCATTCCCTGCAGCAGGTTGGGAATAAAAAACACAAACTTTTTTCGGTAGTTTCCCCAGCACAAATCCTTATAGATAAAGAGCGTTTTGCACTTGTCGAAAGCGAGAGAAGAGAAGCAAAAAGAGTGTGTGCAGCAAAGTTTATGAAATTTCTATTACATTGTTTTTCACTTTCTCCATGGGGCTGTAAATTCGTGAAATCAACTAAAACACCAAGAAAGTACAGGGCAGGGGGCATATGCAAAGCGCCCAGCTGACAACTTGAGCTTCACACATGGCGTATACGCAATGTCTTAAAAATTGGCAAACTTTATTTGCAAGCAGGGCCAGTGGGTGGGCTTGTCTCTGTCAATCTGCTGCTGCTGCTACGAACTCTGTACTCTGAACTCAAAGTGAGCATGATAAACAGAAAGGAAAAGAAAGAAAAAGAGTTGAGGTTGGGCTGTGAACAAATCCCATAATGCTCTCACCTAAGCGACACCTGCTGCTCAATCTGCTGCTATGCTGTGTGCTGTGCGCAATCTTAAGTTTTAGGCCCAAGTTTTTTGTGCAATTTTTAGCCTGATTGATTGGCGACGGCCCAAGCTGCGTATACGTAATTCATGCAACCGCAACAAACTCTGAGGCAGACAGACGTTGCCTGGTAACCAACTGCAAAACTGCAGTGCACGCCCACGTCTCAGTGTCTCACTGTCCCCTCTGGCCGTTGTCGTCTTCATGAAACCAAAACTCATTCAGAGCACACAACAAGGACAACTTGCCGCCGCGGCTTGGCTTTTCCAAATGAAATTTTGCGGCTTTTCAAGGCTGGAATTGTGCGCTGTGCTCTGCGGCTTTTGGCTTTGAATGTTGCGCATTTTTCGCACGGCGCTCGACAAAACGTACAACAACCACAACAACTATAAGAATAATGTGTAGCTCTCACTCTCTCTCTCTCTCTCTCTCACTGGCAATTTATGCCCGCTGCGCAGCTGGCCAAGTTGTGACTTTAAAGCGGCTCCAGTGTCCAGGCCAAGGCGTGAATTTATCGCTGGCACAGATAATTAGTGTGAAAATGAAAATGAAAAGTAAGTAGTTTCCATAATGGCCGCCAAGAGGCCACAGCAAGAGGCGCAACTGTTGTGCCGTGAGGGTTAAATTGTTTGCTTTGTCTGTATATCTATGAATGTATAGTAACTTACAGTCTGTATACAAATACTTTATAGAGTAGATTGCCCGCTACTTTCCCAGCTGGGTTTAAAGCTCTCTCTCGCCTGGCATCATTCGACATCAAATTCCAGCTGCAAAGTGTTGATGGCGTCTAAATAACTTACAAAACGATGTGCATCCCGGGCAGGGCAAACACAATAAAGCGAAAAGAAAAGGCAACACGAACTACAGCCAAAGAGGGAGGGGGGAGAGCAGGGAGAAGGGCAACTAACTCCAGCGTGTATATGAAATAAAACTAAGAACCTATAAAACCACAGAGCTCCCGCGATGGCCATGCAAATAAAAGCCAAGCCTTGGCGGCACTTCGCTGCCAGCGAGAAAGAGATAGAGTGAGAGAGAGAGAGGGAAGAGAGAGAGGTAGGGGTAGCGGCAGCGTCTGCAACTGGGAGTAGCCGCTGCAGCAGAATGACAGTAGTCAACGTGGCGACCCTTGACTGTGGGCAAGATGACAGCACAGCTGACAGCTCGAGGATGGCGATGAATCCGCATTGTTTATTTAAAAACTACTCTATTATGGGAGCTGGGAGATGGCGGATGCTCAGCTTTATAAAAATGCAATTTCAGGGCGCACAACGGGCAACAACAACAGCAGCCACAGCTACAACTACAACAACAATAAGAACAACACTTTATCCGAATTGTGGCAGCGGCACACACAAAAGTATAATCGCACTATAAATCCCTCGCGTCGAAACCAAAAACTTTACATTTGCTTTTCGAGCTGGCGACAAAGAAAGCGACAAAAGTAATATGAATTTAATTGATGACGAATTCTGTATACGCTGTAAATGTATTTAGCTCTATATGTTAGGAGCTTAGAAGAAGGGAGAGAGTTGTGCTTACTTTTACTTATTCTCTTTAAGTTTACTTTAGGCATTGTATCTTCTTTTGTGCTTACTGACTCGATTTGGTTTCTATTTTCCATTAAGACACTTTTACTCTTTATCAACTGTTTTGAATATGCACTTTATCTGACTTTGTCCTTCTCTCTTCCCTCTTCCCTCAAGCAAGATTATGTGACTTTCTATATAATATCCGTCGAACTTTGACTTCTACACCTTCTTGTTAACCTTTTTTTTATCTATTTTTGATCTCTTATTTAACCTATTTGCGATATTTTAGTTGATCTATTTGCGATCTGTTTCTAACTTAAATCCCTATACAAACTGTCTAAAGCAGTCGCAATGCCCTGTCTGTTGATTACAGTAAAGAAAATACCAAAATTACATGCAAGAGGCGACCAAGGAGCACTGCGCCCCGAGCAGCTACTCGTGCAGGGGCCCGGGACGTGAGTCGGCAAACGGCAGACGGGACAAGCAGTGTGCATTGTCCTTGCGCAGCTGCATTGATAGCGCAGCCATAGTTATGGCCATGGTCAGAGCGACCCATCCGCATGTCTCCGGCGAGTGGGTGATCTCCTGCACCCATTCCTGCACCCCTCCCTTACCATGCCTCGTGCCGGGGCATAATGTTGATGATGAAAACGTGCGCATTGTTTTCAGATTTTCGGAATTTTAATTAAATTTGCATTGTTTCTAGTGGCACTTGATGACGGCAATGGCGCTGCAAGTCGCGCACCAGCCCCCCAGAGAGACAGAGAGAGAGAGAGAGAGAAAGAGAGAGAGAGAGAGACAGGCCAAGAAGAGCACTGCTCGGATTTAAATAAGTTTCATATTCTTTTGTTGGCCCCTCAAAAGTAGTGGGCGTGGTGGCTTTAAATTAGTTGGCTGGGGACAAACAAAGGCGTAACGAGCATGTTAAATTTAACATGCCGACATATATAATTGATAATTAAAGAGTGGACAAAAGAGAGGGAGTGGGAAAGAATGAGGGGGCAGAGTAAAGAAAGCCCTTTCTGTTTTTAGCGATAATCAGCAAAGTGCTTTACAGACTAGAGGAAATATATTTTATATATGTTATATACAACATTTATTTTGAATTTATTTACTTAAAAGAAGTGTTTCTACCTACTCCCCCCGTTAGGTGGCTCCTCCAACTCGTCGTCAGTTTAAAGGCAACCCTCGAAGGGAACCGAACCGCATCAGCCATCCGGCACTCACTAAACCCTTACAGCTAGGGCAACTTATCAGTTTACAGGCAAATTATTAAATGTGACACTTGAGAGAGTCTCGACGGAGCCAGAGACAGAGGGCTGGCGCTGTCGACGGCTCATAAAAAATGCTAAACAAGTGAACAACAACATGCGCCTTTAGCCAGCTGTCAATAAAAATGATGAAACTCCCCATAAGCCGAAAAGATGGTAGAAGCCTTAAAAGCAACGACAAAGCGAAGGCAACAACAAAAAATATCAATCATAATAAAAAATACATAAACAAAGCAAAGTCGACAGCGGGCACATAAGGAAATGTAAATTTCTCTTCTGTTTCTCTTGCACTCCCATCCTCCCAATGGACCCTCTTGGCACCCGTAACACCCCTTACCCCCCTAACCAAGTGACAAACTGTAAATAAGCAAAGTAAATGTGACAGTTGAGCCCGAGTCGAGTTCGGATGCTCTGGCAACATCAAATCAACATTTTGTCATCTTAGCCGAGGCTCAACTCAGCTGCCAAGTGAACACTGTCCTACTTAACTAACTTAGTTTAACAATTAACTTGCAATAATACTCCATATTTCCTTCTTTCCCATTGATTGTGGTTAATTAAAACAATAATTAATTCATAATGCTGTCAAAGGCTGATTTTATTGATTAATTCAACTTATAACTAAGACCATATACCCTGCCTGGGTTATCTCGCATTACTTTGTTCTTTGAAGTCAAAGCAATTTGTGGTCATTAGCGGTCAACAAATTGAACAACAACGAGAGCAACAGTCGAGCGGCACGCGACAGTGGGATACCCTTCGACCTATGTTCCGGTGTAGTTTAATTTGTAAAATTCATACACATACACATATGCACATGCTTTAAAATTATTCTTGACAGATCGCCCGCCTTCCTTGTTAGCTGACAAAGGCACTTTGTTTTATGCTCGTACTTTCTTAAATAAGTTCTGTGTTTATTCTTTGATGGGGTTGCAATTTAGAGAATACGTAGATATTTCATTCAGCTTAGCATATGTTAAGGTCAGAAAGTTGTATCTTTTATACAGCTCTTAAAAATTGATTTCAAAAATTAAATTATTGATTTGCAGATGCAGTGGGCGTGGCACCCAACATTTAAAATAAACTTTATCTGCGTCTGGTACACAGAAACCTTCATACCAAATTTGGTGTCTCTAGCTCTTATAATAGCTGAGTTTTGTATGTTCATCTGGTCATCCGGACATCCGGACAGACAGACAGACATGGCACAATCGACTCGGCTAATGATCCTGAGCAAGAATTTATATACTTTGTGGGGTCTGCCATGCCTCCTTTTGCACAAATTTAGTATACCCTTTTTGGACCATTTTCAATGGTTGAAGGGTATAAAAACGTGGAATGTCTGATAAGGCAACCACATACTGTTTAATAAGCTCACAATTACACATATACATATGTGTAATTGAAACGGATCCGTTAATTGTCATGCGACGTTCGCACTTTGCGATAAGAGAACCCGGTCTTTCCCAAGTGTATATACATTTAAGCATTTATAATTTATGAAGAGAATAACAATATATACTTTTTATTATTTCCATATATTTTAGTGTGTAAACTTGAAATATGAAGAATAAGAAAGAAAGGATACTTTTAGTAAACCAAAAGTTGTCTCCCCTTTTATAAGTATACTAGAAAAATACACAAATTCTATCACTTATATGTCGGTATTGCGGTGTGTGTGTTCCTATAGTGGTTTTGTCAGATTAAATAAGAAATATAAACTTAGGTTAGTGTGCCATTTTGATTGTAAATCATCTCGACCAATTATTTCAATGGCATCTATGGTCGATGATATATTCAAGGCTGATATAATGATTTGGGTTGCCTCTGCAAGGGTATGAATATGTGTTGTGTAATTAAATAATGTTTCGAAAAATAGCGCAGCAAATATATTATACAACATTCTTGAGCCCGCATCGTACTTATGCTAGAGGCAGCGTTATCAGCCAATAACAAACAAACAAACCGAGCTATAATTTATCGGTCTCTGCGTTCAAAATCATTCTCAGTTTAGCTTCTGTGTTGTACGAAGTCAAGAAATAAAGAATTTGCTGTTCAATTAAAGTGAATAACTAAAATAACTAAAATGAAATGGAAAACTGTTCTAATCCTCTTTGTCGCATTATTATTGGACTGGAAGGGACCTGCAGGAGCCAGTGAATTTGAGAATACTGAGGTATAACAGAAGAATTGGGGTTAGCAATAATAAGTGTTATATTAATTTTTACTTATTATTGTCTTCTCACAGCTGGCTGAAACCTGTGGAAGCTACGCTATTTCGATTTTAAAACCATTGTTAGACTACTTTGAAGAAACTACGAAGAAGATTGCCACAAATGATTTGGCAATGGAAAGCAAAAATAACAGACTCAATGAACTGACAAACGAAGTATCCGAATTGAAAACTACAATTGCAAGTTACGCATTCAAGGATAGAATAATTAAGTTATTTGAAGAAAAAGAGAAATCAAACGAAGAGTTAATCAAATCGTTGAAACAAGAGATTCAGTTACTGTCAACATCAACTGAGAAACAGGTGAGCAACACATGTGATCAGCAAATCAATGTAATAGCCCAACTAAACGAGAAGGTCAATGCAGACGCCATGAAGACAGTTGAAAATGAAAAGAAATTAATTGAAAAAGACTTTAAAATTGATCAATTAGAAACGAAAATAAATAACTTAAGTGATGAATTAAAAGACAAAGAAGAGCAAAATGCAAAAAGTTGCATTTCCTTTGGACACTCTTCGGATGCTCACAAAGTCACCCTTTCTAAGGGTTACTCCTTTCAAGTACTGTGTAACTCTGATATCGCTGGTCCCGGATGGACAGTCATTCAACAAAGAATCAATGGCCAAGAGGACTTCAACAAGAATTGGAATGAGTACAAGGTTGGCTTCGGGAAGTTTGAAGGAGACTTCTTTCTCGGCCTAGAGAAGATACATAGATTAACCAGCGAACAACCTCACGAGCTTTACATTTACTTGCAAAGATTTGATGGCAGCAGTTTCTATGCCAAATATAATGAGTTTGGCATTTCAGATGAATATCAGCAATACAAACTTACAAAGTTGGGTACATTTGAAGGTAATACCTCAGACGCATTACGAGACCAAAAAGATATGAAATTCTCGACGAATGATCACGACAACGATTTTTGGGGTGAAGGAAATTGCGCATCTCATTATATGCAGGGGGGCTGGTGGTACAAAAGGTGTGGGAATTGGTAAGATATATTGTGAAATAAAACATAAGATACTTTGCATTTACAAATACTAATTATGCTTTTTTCGTTTTAGCAACTTGAATGGACAATACAATAAATTTGCAGTTGAGCGTTTAAACTATGTATTTTGGGATGTCAGTGTACCTCTGAAGCAAGTCAGGATGTTAATTCGTCCGAAAGCTATTGAAAGTAATTAATAGCTAGTTTCGATATATATTAAATGTACCAGAAACAGTTCTTTAATAAAGGCAAAACATATCCCTTCTGAATGTATTGCGCAAGCCATATATGGTATGTACTTCTTATCTTAGTTTCTGTTATGTTCTTATTTTTTTCAGTTTTAATTGTAAACATTATCTGAGGAATCACTGAGTAGATTCTCCTTGATGGTAATATGTTATCGTAATCGCTGTTCTTATTTTTCTTTATAATGAAGCCTTTTCAGTATTTTGTTTTCCCCGTTCTTCAACGAAGTTGCACTCAAATCGTTAACTATTTGGGGTAGTTAGTTAAATGTTGAACCTTCGCTTTGAGTGCGAGGAGTACTTAGCGCTGCTTTTGACTTATACACTCGCACCACAGCCGGGGAATATTTCATGTTTTTTGTTGCTCTTGACCATTTATAATGGAACTGCAGCCACACTCATACTCACAAAGACCCACACATATACACACGGGCACACACAGAGACACGGCGAAGTGCCTTTTTAATTAACTGAAAAAGGCTTCACAGTCAGTCAGAAGAGTATTACGAAGCGTGTATATAAAACAACTACCTACATGAAATGATTCATAGGTGTGTGTGTCTGTGTGTGTGTGTGCGCGGGTGTATAACACGATGGTTCATGCTGCATGCCGTACGCTTATTTTCTCTTGTTTTTGCTGTTGCTGCTTGTGTTTCGTGTTTAATAACCAACAACAGAATGGACAAGCCGCACTGCTTTTGCTGATGCGAAGCCGCAACCGAAGCCAAAGCCGACGAGTCTGCTGCCACGCCTACCACAGACAGCACACTAATTAATTATGCACTCGTGCTGCCTTTAGAAAGTATTTCCCTTATATTTTTGGGATATTATCCATAGAAGCGCGTATTGAATTTCAGATTGCAAAAGAATTAACGTTAGTTTGAAAGGTTTCTGAGTACACAGAGTAGCCTGTAAAAATGAAATAACCAGAATAACCAGAAATATGTAGACCTATTATAAGTATAGCATGATAATACTTCTTATTTATTTTTCCCCATAAAGGGTATTTGTATTTCAATAAGCTTAAATTATATTTTTTGCCTTGCCATGCCGAGTGTCTACTTGAAGCACATAGAGTACATTTTACTTAAGGAGAAATATAATGGAGGATCTTTGTTCTCATATTCAGTGATTAAGGGACAGAGGCACAGAAAAAGTGGTTCTTCTTTATGACTGACTCTTGTTTTCATTTTTTTTTGTTCTCTTGTACAGCATGAAAAGAACGAAAAGAACATACAAATATTATTAAAAATTTTTATTATTTTTAAAGCCTTAATATATACAGTTTTGAGGCTAGGGTATCTGCGAGTCTCCTTTAACTTGTTTTTATTTGTTTATCTGTGTCGCCATATGCAAAGCGGAATGTGCAAAATACGCATCAGTTTTTCGACTTAATGCCGCTCTAAATGCATATGAAATTGAATATTTATACCCTTCGACCATTGAAAATGGTCAAAAAGGGTATACTAACTTTGTGCAAATGTATGTAACAGGCAGAAGGAGGCGTGGGAGACCCCATAAAGTATATATATTCTTGCTCAGGATCACAAGCCGAGTCGATTGAGCCATGTCTGTCTGTCTGTCTGTCTGTCTGTCTGTCTGTCTGTCCGTCTGTCTGTGTGAACGCACAGATCTCAGCTATTATAAAAGGTAGAGTTACCAAATTTGGCAGGAAGACTTCTGTGTACTATGAGCAGATGAAGTTTATTTCAAATGTTAGGTGCCACGCCCACCGCCCCCATAAATCAATAATTTAATTTTTGAACTTAATTTGTAAGCGGCATATGAAAGATACAACCTTATAATTTGGCATAAACTAAGCTGATTAAAATATCTACGTATTCACCAAATTACAATCCGATCGGACAATAAACACAGAAGTTATTTAAGAAAGTATGAGCATAAAACCAAGTGCTTGTGTCAGCTAACAAGGGGGGCGTGGGAACGCAAAACACGAGCGCCATCTGTTGGAAATAATTATAAAGCATGTGCATATGCATATAGTATGTGTATAAATTTAACAAATTAAACTACACGGGAATATAGGTCGAAGGGTATCCCACTGTCGCGTGCTGCGCGACTGTTGCTTTTCTTACTGGTTTTATTCTAATGGCACCACCACTTGCCACCTACCCCTGCCATAAGCATCTCCTTGTTGTCTACATTCTCCTCCTCCACAGCATCCTTTTAACTATTCAAATGCCTTTGGCACGAGTTTCCATTGCGTTTTCTCCTTCTTTTTCTTCTGTGCGCATGGAAAATTTGCTGTCATAGTAAAATGTTTATTGTTATCTCCCAGTGTCAGCCTACGTGACATTTTCAATCTTTGTTAGTGAAATCGAAAGAATGAAATTGCATACAGAGCTAGCAACAGACACACACACACATACACGCACACGTACAATGCCATTCTGACAGCCTGTCTGCTGAAATGCAAAGTCGTCTTTGCTCAAACTCAAGATCCTTAGAGAACTATGCAATAGAAAGGATCCACAGATACAGAGGCGGAAAAATATTTTGAAAATAAAGAGAAGGCTAAATTAAGAGCAAGAGAACAAAAGAGAGACCATATTACTTTCAGCATAAATGGAAAATGTTTAAACTATGAAAAACTTTCGGTTAGCGAGAGATTTATGAATGGAGAATGATTTTCTCTTCGCCCAGCACGGTAAATGTGCATGTGCACATAGATATAGCATATATATATTCGAATATACATGAATACAGATGTCTAACTGCATTATTAATCAAACGAATACGAGCGCTTGTTTTGTTGCATACTCTCGGGCGCGGGCACTATACATACTCAGGCTGCGATGCAGATGGCGCTGCTGATGCCTGAAAATTAGACAGGAAATTATTTGTCGGCACACGCAAACACACACACACGTGTGTATCCTGACTGGAAAAGTGGAAAACCTGAAAGCGATGAGCGAGCACACAAAACTTGATTTATTATGTTGACGCCGTGAATTGATGTGGAAGAGAGCACTTTTCTTGTCTACTCGCAGGCGTTTCATTTGTTTGCCATCTCATAATGCATGCTGTTGCACAGCCAATCCCCCTCTACACTCCCCACAACACTGATTTATATATGTGCAATTTATTAAAAGACATTTTTAATTGATTTCCAACAAATTCGAAACTTGTTGAAAGTGCGTAGCCAGAGAACACCTAATAAATATTTACCTCTGACACACTCGGTTTGATGAGAATTCACCACTTGCTGTGAGCTAACTGTCTGCATGCACTGTTGGCTTTCAATTAAAGTCCCGAACTCCCCGACAATGTTCTCCAACTCTGCAGAGACAACGGTACTCTGTAATAAAGCAATCAGTCGAAAAATTAAAAAAACCCACACAAAAGATACCAATACACAGCACACACACACACATATAGAGAGGACAGAGGGAGAGACAAACTGCAAAAAACTTATTCGCAATAGAAGCATAGAAAAAAAGACGCTTGCCATGCATTTTTTGGCTTCAATCCATGGGATAACGGAGTTAGGGGTTAGATTCGGGTTAGGTTTGGGGTTTTTGGCATTAGGCACTCAAACAGCACATGAAATACTCAAAAAGGGTACAGCTCTCCCTCTCTCTCTCTCTCTGTCAGTCTGTCTCTCCGTCCCTTCATTCTTTAGTCGCTTTGTTTACAAAATGTCGGCACTTTTTTTCTATTTAACGCTCGCTGCAAAGTGCCAAAAAACAACAACTACGAGTAGGGCCAGAGATCGAAACAGTTGGATGGGGGTCACATTCAATCAACTTGCTGCAGTGCGAGGATACAGTAGCTGCAGCCAGGCAAACCCAGTGTCCCCACAACCCTTTTGGCCTTGTCCTGGTCGCGGCCAGACAGACCAAAACAAAACGTTGCAAGCCTTTGGACAACGCGCCATGCAACGGCAACATGTGCCCGTCCGTCTGTCCGTCTGTCCGTCTGTCGATAGACGCTTGGCTGCTTTTATAATTCCTTTGTACAATATTTGTTTGGCAATGAATTTAATTGATGTTCACAGCTGGCCGTGTGGACAGACCCATTGCCAGACACTGGGCATGCAAAGCCCAGAGGGCAAGGCGAGAGTATGAGAGCGAAGAGCGACAGCGACAGCGAGAGCGTGCGAAACTTCAATCAATTTGATTTTATTGAACGTCGATAGGGTAACAAAAGGTGTTGGCCCGGCATTTGTGGTTGCCATACAATAAAACGGGATTCCATGTTGAGGTCGAGGTGTGCCAAACGGCATGTGTATCCAATGTCAACTATCTAACTATGTTGGAAATGAAAGGGCACGAGAGGGAGGCGTTAACTGCAGCACTTAAAGCCAGGGTAAGCAGGGGAAGCATTGATATAATCGTTGTACTTTAAGACTCTTTTGAATTAGGTGTTTTTGTCAAAATTTATACCTACTGAAACTAAAACTAACCTATGGAAGATGGCAGAAAATGCAGCATCAATATTTCACAAGTTTATAAATGATAAGAAACGAAGACTATAAATTGAATTTTATCAGGGGGACTCCTTAAAAAGCGCCAGTTATTATACCCTAGCAAAGAGTATATAAATTTTGGCCAGGAGTTTGCAATGCACCGAAGCAGACATCTTCGACCCCAATAAGTATTATATTCTGGCTCAGCTTCAAAAAAGCAGTCGAACTAGCCGTGTCTATCTGTCCATCCGTCAGGCCGAAATGAAGGTTAGAATTTTAGAAATCAGTGTCAATCAAATTTGTACATTAATCAAGGTTTTATTACTCAATTCTGCGCCATTAAATAAAACTATTATAGGAACGATAGAAGCAAATGAACCAGCGAGAGTATAAATCGTAGGTGTGTTTTCTTTCTGGTCCTATTTCATTTCAGAGAGACAAACCGAAAGTGAATTCAATTTAGAAATATGTTATGCTGTTTTTTCTAGACTCTCATTTCGATGACACACAGTCGACCTACTAGCATGTTTGATTTATTAACTACTTTCGTAGAACTTCCAGGACATTTGAAAATGTTTTATGTGGACTTGAACCACTTTGTGTGAGGAGAAGGGGCGTGGAAGAGTGGCGCAGAAAGGAAACATTAAACATTTCTGTTTCGCCCCGCAAATCCATCAAAATTAATTTGCGGTTCATGCGAGCATTCGCCGTCGTCAAGTGAATGAAATTGGCCTTTGTCACATGTGTGTGTGAGTGTATATGTGTGTGTAGGAGAGTATGTATGTATGTGTGTTTGTGTGGGACTATCAAAATCTTCCAGCTGTTATATAAGAGTCAGTAAGCCAAGGCTCTGCTATACTATACAATAAATGCCACACACACACAGACTTTATTATTAATAGAGGCGCACACGCACACACTAACACACACACACACTCTGGAATGCTGGCAAAAATAGACAGAGGGAAATTTTATGCATGCACCACGAAAACTTGACTAATTACAAATTTAGCCACAGGTTAAATGGCGAATTACTCGTAAATCACTTCACGCAAAACGAAATGAGCTAAACACACTTTAACAGACAAAGGCAGCGAGAGGGAGAAGAAGAAAGAGAGAGAAGGAGAAAGAGAGTAAGGGAGGACTAGCCACACATGTGTGAAATTGTGCGGCAAATAAACAAGCGAAAACAAAAGCAAAGCTATATGAGATTAGCTGTCCAGGGAATTTTATCATCGTTCTTCTTGTTTTTCATTTGCCCCACATTCCGCTTTTTCCTGCTTTTGTTTTTGTTTTCGTTTTTTTTTTTGGTTTAATAAATGAAGCGTTTATTGTTGTTGCTGCCCCAAGCGAGCACTAATAAAGCAAATCAATTGTATTTGTGCAGAAGATTTATGCTCTCCCAAGCAGAAAGCATAATATGTACATCCTCAATCGCCTGTCGCTCGACTACCCATTGTCCTATAGCATCCCCCCCTCCTCAGATGACTGATCAAGTTGCCGCACGAAGCTGCTCAATTAATATTTCAGACGAATCGCAGCTTAAGTCGAAATGAAAGTGAAACAGGAACAGAAACTGAAGAAAATCAATGGCGTCAGCTTAATTAATATGCCGCACATAATTCATAAATTGTTCCTGAATTGCAGCCCAACCTAGTGCCAATGCTACACAGAGGATGAGGGTTTTAGGCATGTTTATTTGGCTGTATGAACATTCAAATTTCTGCAATTATAGGAACTAAGAGCCGGACCGGTTGAGCTGCATGTAAGTTTTTATATATCAAATACAGGTAAAGTTTATTTTAATTTTAAATGACACGCCCATATACACAACAGAGAAAGTGATTATTAATCAAATTAATTACAAGTATTGCTACTTATAAATTAAAGTAAGTATAAGTCACTTCAAATTTAATATTAAGCCTTTCTTCATGGTATAATCTAATCGAACTAGGAGTCCAGAAGTTAAACTGAATATTGCTTCTTTCTTTTTATATGTCTCAGTCTCAGTCTATGTTATTGTCTATATCTCTGTCTCATCTTTTACTTTGCCTGACTATATGTTTTTAATTTTGTCGGACAATCTATGTGAATAACTTAACTTACTTACATCTATCTCTCATTTCTTATGTATGTCTACTACACTATGTCTATGTATGTCATACTGAACTTTTTGTCCCACATTTGCTTTAACCACTGCATTTGAGTTTAGTTTCGAGAACTCACTCTCAGCAGTTTGTTATTAAAAACAAACTAAATAAAATATCATTACCTATTTATATTATTATATATTTATTCATTCCTAATCTACATTATTCCAAAATATATTCTATTTATTTCCTTTCTGAAGAACATGAATAAATATTTCTTATTATTGTGTTTCACACCAGAGAGAATTAACTTAGTTTGCTTTTCTGCGTTTGTTGGATGCCAGCAAAATTTGTCTAAATTAATATGCAATTAATGGTGCTACTTGCTAGCCACGCCTCTCCAAACGCCCCCAAACTGCCACAACTTTTCAGCACTTTTACAAGCGGACAGCGCGGCGTATGCGCAATTTGCCTTTTAATTTATGCACTTTTTAGTTCTAATTTATGTGTGGAACAAGCAAAGGCAAGTGCCACGCCCACAAGCCCACAATGTCGGCTGTTGTTGTTGTTGCTGCTGTGTTGCTCTAATTTTATGAATTATTGCTGATTAATTAGATTGTTAGCGAGGCGAGACATGGCGCTCCCCCGCACAGCCTCCTTAATGTATTCAGTGTGTGCGCAGTTTCCTTTTTTACGGCTGGCAAAAAATGATGAGGAAGAGGGGAGGGAGACAGAGAGAGGGAACAAAGAGGGAAAGAAAGAAAGGGAGAGGGGGAGGGAGTTGGGCTAGACGGGCTGGTCAGCCTCAATGTAACACGTAGCGGAAATTGTGTGCGGCGTGAATAACGGAAATTAATAAGAAAATAAATCACATGCCTGCCGTTTTAACTGCCACCCCCACCCCCCCATACACCCCTTACCACACTCGCCTTGCTCTTTTCCATGTCCGCTAGCTCACTTGACTCTCTGTCAAAGGCAAAGGCGCTGCGGAAGGAAGTGTCTAAAGTGTTGCGGTTGATTTACGGCAATTTCGTTTTTTTTCCATGCCCCTCTCTCTCTCTCTCTCTGTGTCTCACTTCCTCTTTCTTTGCTGCTGCTGCCTCTTTTGGACACGGAAGTGTTTTCGGAAGCTTCCGGATGTCCGAGCTGGGCGCCAGGCAACGCTTGGGTCGAGAGTTTTCACTTAGTCTTGGCACAAGATGAACGGGTTGCTCGGGGCTACTTTGATAATTGTATTATGCCTTATTAATTAGATCGCTTTCATGTTATGATAAACACAATTTCCGGTTTCCACTGAAATATTAACTGGACTTTTTTTTAGACATAAGCAGCGTTCCATAATTAATTATGAACATCAATATAGAGGAACACAAAGTAAGCTAACCAGATTTCACTCCACTTAAGCCCTTTACCGCTTTAATTGCCAGCACAGTTTCATGACAAAAGCCATTTAAAAACAGATCCGATAGCATTACAAATAACACGTCTCATGGACTCAGACCGTAAGCCTGCTCAGCTCCCTCTCCCCCCTCTCTTTCTCTCTGCTTTCTACTCGTCTCAGTCCATCTCCCTCGTTCAATCTGCTACCTGCAGATGCCGATAAAAATCCGCAGTTGCTGTTGTCTGTTTGTGGTTTACCTGGGTTAATAAACCCCACCCCCACTCCAATGCACACCCACACACACACACATACGTATTTTGTTAAATATTTACAAACATAGTTTCAGACATTAAAGCACAACAACAATAAACGTAGACAATGCATGTGCTTAATGCATACTTATGTTCCTGCACTTCTCTGCCTCCCTTACTCTCTCTCTCTATCTGCTTCTCTGTCTGTCTGGTATTTCTCTGTCTTCTTTTTTGTTGTTTTCAATTTTCCGGCCGTGCGGTTTTAACCGCTTGTAATTGCTTTACGCTTGGCAAAGGCAAAAATCCTGCAAATAACCACGGATAAAATATGCCCGAACGCGATGAGATGCGTCGAGTTGAGTCGAGGCATTGCCTGCATTGATTAATTACGTTGAAAAATGCTGAAAAATGTTCGAAAAAATGCTGAAAATGTTTTAATTGTTTTCAACAAGCAACGCAGAAAATATAATTTTATTTTTTGTTGTTGATATATTCAAATAAATTTGAAGAGTTCATAATTGCTGGCAAAAAGAAATAATACTATTGCTCACCATTGTTCAAGATTAATCTAGCGATTAAGCATTATGCTGGACCACTTACCCACGTTGTAATCGCTTTGATGGTCCCCACCAATGCTTGTCATATATATATATTCCATTCCAATCCGTAAACTCCCCCACATTCGCACCGCAAAACCAACGAGCTCTTGCCATTTATTATCATTTCGAACCTTTGTCAAATGTCGCGTAACCCATTCACATGCACACTCACACATGTCCTCACACACACTCACACGCACACTCTCGCATGCACACACCCATTTAGGAACTCACACTATGGCAATTATCGCGTGGCAATTGCAAATTTGGCTACCCTTTTCTGTGGCTGCCCTTCGGAATTGTTTCGGTTTTTGGTTTCAATATTATTTGAAGCATTTTATTTTTATTTTTTTTCTCACATAAAATCGAAATATCATTTTCGATTTTCGGGGCTGTGCAGTCAACATAATATGAAGAGCAATAATAATTTGTCAAATGCGATTTTTGTCTGTTGCCGACGTTTATGTAATGAGTTTTATGCCCCCCTTTACACCGATTTTCGTTATGGCTGCCGCACTCGCAATCTGTTCAGGGAGGGTGACAAGCATAGAGGAGAGGGGGACAGGGGATGCTGGGGAACATTGAGGATGACGCTGCCAATGCTGATGCTGATGCTGATGCTGATGCCAATGATGATGATGATGATCGGAATAATTGCGTGTGCGGTTAATGTGATTTTTCAATTGATTTCTCATGTGCGAGGCCAATGAAATTGAGTTATAAATGACCAGTAAATGTGTGTTGATTTTTATTGGGACAACGATGTTTTATAGCACCAGCAGATTGTGTGGAAATCGGCCATTGTTCATGCAAAGTGCCAAATGCGTTCTCGTTAATGCTGCAATACTTATTTATGGTATACTCTGTGCAGACGAGGGGTAGTGGCAGCGGAAGGGGACTGTATTTAATGCCTTTGGTTGGTGAATGGCAAATCAAATTCAATCGAGACTGTCAGTTCTTTAATAAGAATAATCGCTTATTTAATATATTTTATTATAATTGCAATTTATTTTGCTGCTTCAAATTTAATTCCCAACAAATTTTAATAAACGAAACGCGACGTGTTTCTTTAAAATCCGCAAAGCTCTTGTTTTATTTGCCCTAACAGAGTGTTAACTTTAGGTATTATGCAAATTCGCATACCCTGTGCATAATAAGTGAGAGTGGGTATATATTTGATAATTGACAAGTACCTAACAACTTCAAGTTATGGTTATAACGACAGGGTATCTTCTTGGCTAGATATACAGCCAATTTTATATGTCATGCTCTTTTCTACTAAACCTTGTTAATTGAATATTTTTAATCTTTTTGCTAAGCAAATTTTAACCTATTTTCTTACATTTTTACCTATTCGCTTAGCAAATTTTAAACTATTTGCGCGGCATATATTTTATCCATTTGCTATGAAAATTTAAACCTTTTTGCTTAGAAATTTATAACCTTTTTGCGTAGGATTCTTTTAACCTATTAGCTTACCAAACTTTAACCTATTTGCTTAGCATTTTACAGAGCATCTTCCCGTCGCTTACTTCCTATCGCAACTGAAACCATTTACAGTGCATCACATTTGCGAAATTTCTCAGACTAATTCGAATCGTGAAGCGAACCACTCGCACAGGTAACAGCAATGTCAGACCACAAAATCCGCACTTAAAAATTCATTTCTGATGTTTTCGTTTCCAACAAATTTACTCAAGAACCGAAGGAGGCACGGAAGGAAGACATTGGGCAGAAGGTAGAAGGTGCCTGGAGGCAATACAGCTGTGCGTATTGCACTCGGCTAGCGTAAATCATAAAGAAAAACTCTCGTAAAAGTAATAATGCGATTAAGTCTGCTTAAGCGACCCAAAGCGTACTTAACGAACTGAGCCTGAGACGGATGCCCGGCGTGGATAGATAGAAGGCATTGCCAGCTATGACGAGCAAGGGGTGCAGTGGAAAGGGGGGGGTAGGTTTACTGAAGCTGGAGGCTGCAAGGGATTGCGTAAACTTTTGACATAAACAACAAATGGGCAGGGCTCAAAGTTGAGGCGTGGCAAAGCCCGAGAGACGCGATAAAGATGCCGACGCTGAGGACAAATGAAAGATTAAAAGTCAAAATGATTAATTGTTGTTGTTGCTGTCGCTTGGTCTTGTTGTTGTTGTTGCTGCTCAGCCTGAGGAAAGTTAAATAATGACCAAAGGGGGAAAACGTCAGACAAGTGCAGTTTAATCAGGCTCAGCCGAGTTTTCCTCTGTCAAACTTGGAAAACTGCAATTGCTGGCGACGCTTTTGCAGTGTGCGGAAAACTTACAGCACAACGGCCATCGAAGCAGCGACCGCAGGCAGACACGCGCACGCAAGCACAGACATGTGTGTGCATGTCCTGTCAGGCAGCAGTTTTGCGGCTTTCTCAACAATAAATTAATTTTCAAACTAATTCGAGAGCAGCCCAAAACTAACATAATTGCACTACACAGTGCGCCCGAAAAGTTTCTGCCCACTGTTTGCCGTCTAAGCGGCTTTGCTCAGCAACTTAAGAGAGAGAGAAAGAGACGAAAAGAATAAGTGGCAGAGAGCTTGCTAGCCACAAGTCCTAGCGGCATTTGCATTTGCGCAGAATAGTGAAGAAATGAGGCAAATCTGCGGAGAGTCGCGCTAAGTAGCTTACAATTATTTATTTATGTTCGCCAGGGGTTTTTCCATTTCCACTTGCTTTCGTCAGTTGTTGCGGATTAGCGGCCGTGAAATGAACCCCAGCAGCAGCTGTAAAACTGTAAGCCGAACGTGCCTCGCCCTCTCCCCCAGCGCCATGCCCTGTCTCGCAAGTGCAAAGAGCCTAAGAAAGTGGTCAGCCCCAAAGTTTTGCATAATTTGCAGGGATTTTAGACTTTCGAATTCGGATCTGTAAACAATAAAGAGAAACAGGCGAAAAAAAGCTCAACTAGTTTAAGCATTTTCTGGAATATTCATTACGTTAAATTTATTGTGTGTGCTTTTCAAATGGTTCCACACTAGGATAATGCTTTAGAATTACTGAAGACAAGTTGAGCGAACATTCTTATGTTATACCAAAGTATTTTTAGATTCATCCATTCCTGATCAATAATTGAACGATTAAGAGGTAGAGAAGAGTTCTCCAGATCATCTTAGATTCTTTATCTTTCTAAACAATAAATATTAAATTTCATATATCGCACTCCTTTGTAGTCAAACCTATAATGATTATTTCAGTGTGCGTCCGATATTATATAGCTCGCTTTACCCAGCGTGAGCGCACAACCGATATGAACCGAGTGGGACTTTTCGAGTTTATCAAAACATTGCTGTATGTAGTTAATATACATATATAGTATATGCCCATTATTTTTCATATATATAAACTGCATGCAGAGTTAATTATACTGAGCGCGTTCGACTTTGTTATCGTACAAGTTAATTTTGTTATTTTCTGAAATCGAAATGAGTTGAGTTCCCGACCTTGACAATACGATTTGCCGCAAGCAACCACTATGGGTTCTTATCTTAACAGCTTATACTCTAGGCTGTTAAATGATCCATTCTCAAATAAATGAACATTTTTACTCAGTTTTTCGTTTGTTTTACTACTGATAGTATAAGGTGCTTGCCGTTGGATCATCGGAAATATATCAAGTCAAGTATGGACCAAGAACTATTTAAGATTTTTTCGGTCTACATTCAGCAGCATAGGTTACATTCTGCAATAGGTTGCTTTCTGCAATAGGTGGCGTAGCTGTGCCGGTTCGCTGCACTGCACTCACCTTTTGCTTGTACTAAAGCTGGCGAAGAAATTGAAGTCTGAGACGGCACAACGTCTTTTCAGTGATTTACTTAAAATGCCATTAGACTTGTAGCCCAACTTGCTGCTAAAGCGTTGCAAAAACACTTGACACTCTCAGCTGGATGACTGAATGCTGCCACTTGCCGCCCGCTGACTAACGTTGTACTCCCCCTACTAGCCGTGTTCCGTTTCCCCTTGCCCCCCTCCCTGACTATCGCATAAATACATGTTTTATTCATCAGCTGCAGTTGCAGTTGACTGGCAGCTGCAGCGGAAGTTAGTTTATGCCAAGTCGCAAAATTTGCCACCAGTCGCTGTGCAACTCCACCCTCTTCCCCCCCTTCCTGTGCCACGCCCAGTCGCAACAAAAAAAGAGAAAAAACTTAGTGAATTAAATCAAATTCACGCTTCAATTGATTTTCATGCTGACTTGGACTTACGACTTGGCGACCAGTGTAAAATTGCTCAAGTTCTCAAGTTTTCGTCGCTCACAAATTTTGCTTGAGTGCTTTAATTGAAAGCTCGACTTGGCCAGCAGAAAGTTTATGGCCAGTTTATAATTTCGTTACAGCGTTCGCTTCGAACCTCTACCCCTGCAGCGCCGCGTCCCCCTCTTGCCTGCCTCATATTATTCGTGCAGTTATTAGATATCGCTTCAGCTTCATGGGGCACTTGTGAAATGCAATAAACACTTCATGCATGTCATTCAAATGGGGCAAAAAGAAAAGTGCCACAAGTTGAGTGCGCTCGACGACCAGCTATCCTAGAATAGCGGGAATATAGCTAAATAATCTAGTGCTTGCCATGTTTCTCAATCGCCTCAAGTGCCAAGTTTGGTATACCCTGCACTGCAGTCAGCCTCAGTTAACTAAAAACAGACCACACTAGCATTGCCACACGGCCACAGTGCGCTAACAGATCCCAAACCAGAACGATGCGACCCAAAACTATCCACAAGGTCCACGTCGATGGCAGCTTCGAGTGGCCCTGCGGTGATTTGGACGCCAAACACAGTTTGCCATATAATTGCAATTGCCACTGCGACGAGCTCGTGTCGAGCTTGTCATGTGCAGCCCGCAGGAGCAGCAACGAACAATAACAGCAACAGCAGCAACATCAGCAGCAGCAGCAGAGGCAGCAGAGGCAGATGCAGTCGCAAATGGGCGTGCCACAAGTTGAGCAAATGGGCAGCTTCTGTTTAGGAATGTGTCGACAAAAAGGGCGAAAGGAATGAAGTGCGAACTGGGGAACACACTTCAAGTGCTCCGCCATCGCATGTTGTGCTTACAACAGCTAAGATGTACAGAATAAATATATTGTAAAATAAATAGGCAGGCTGTATATCGACAATAAGATATAGAAAATAAATATATTGTAAAATAATTATGCAGACTGTATGTAATATTTCAAATATATTGCATATATCGGAAGATTTAATGCTGAAATAGGTTCGAGTAAGTTAATTCTCGTGCTGATTGTAAAGTCAGCTGGAAATACTTCAAATAAACTGCAGTATATTTTAGTTAGCTAGTTAATTCTCTTTAAATCTTTTCGTAGACCATTAGTCAACACTAGCTAATACTATCAACATTACCCAACACTGCTCACAAACTATGCGCGATGTTTTCTTCTTCTTAAATGGAAGTTGGTAGGAAAGTGCTGCATAAGACTGATACAGGAAATATTTTCAAAATGTATCCAACTTTTCAATTTCTATTGATATGCGCTAAAAATTTAATGAGAAAGCTTATTTGAAGTTGAAACTGTGAAATATAATATAAATGGAATACATCTATTTACTTATGTGGGAATGATCTGGCAACACTGAGTCAGATGGCCCAAGTGATAGTCGACGGACTGGCAACGACGTAGATTTATAAGAAGAAGCAGAGTTCGAGTTGACGACGCGAGAGAGAAAAGACGTAAAAGAGCAAGGCTGACGCTCAATTAACGACGATCAAATTAAAGACTTAAAAGATTAACTAAGACGGACTAAAGTACTATTTAATATTAAGGAACTACATTGAAGTATTATTAAATAAAATCATTTAATTATATCTTAAAAAACAAACGTGAATTTAACACATCAACTGTGACTTGAACTTTAAACAAAACAGTTTATACCCAAGTCCCACAAATATTTTCCTATGTATTTGTAGTGTACCATAAACTAGTACTATATACCTTTCTTTCCCTCTATATCTAAGTTATCATAGAGAAGATCAGCTTTCCAGCAGTTTCTCTGCAGTTAAAGCGCAAGTCAAATTTCTGAAGGAACTGCCAATTTGTGATGAAATAAATGTTAAATATTTAATATACTTAATAATGCATTTCTTGTGAAGTGCAACGCAAACCGTTGGCAACTTGCTGGTGCTGCACTGCGGCAATGCCAGCCATTATTGCATGCCCCCGCACCCCCGCCAGGGGGTTTAAATCTGGGCAGGGCAGTGCGTGAGGCTCACTGTCGCAGTGCAGCCTGACTTTGGCTTGCTTAGACGCATAAATCAATTGAAGAATCAATGAAGTGCAGGCACAGGGCAAGGGACACAACAACAACAACAAGAGTATGGGGAGTGATTGGGAGGAAGGGTGGGAGGGGGTAGAGGGAGCGAGGGTCCACTACCCGCAACGAGGCTGCAAATGGCTGTCGCAATGTCCTGGACGAGGCCGGGGCACTACCCGCGGCTGATTCATGTGCCTCGGCTGTCTGATAAACTGCGTGCGCGAAAAAACAAACTTAGCTAAGGGAGGGGGAGTGCGGAGGGAGGGATAGAGAGAGAGGGGGAGTGGGGAGTGCGAGTGAGACGGAGGCGGGTGCCACTCACATAATTGAGCCAGCAATTTACAGGCGGGCACAATGCGTGGACGCTATTCAAAGTTGTTTGTGTTTGCGCTGCATTGTGTTTGCGAACAGTGCGCGCTTGTGTTTGTGTATGTGCGTGTGCATGTGAGTGTGTGCGTGTGCGTGCCGTGGGAGTTAGTCAGCGTTGAGTGGCAACAATACACATGCGTGCTATAATTTAGCTATCTTTCACACATAATTCACAAGCACACAGTGGCCCGGGGAGGGGGGGAGTGGTTCAGTGGCAGGGTATGGGGGCGTGGCCATGCCTGCGCCTAAACAGTCATTAGCATTGCAGCAAACGGAAGCGGAAATCGCGCTGCATTCAAAATGACAGACAGCCCAACAAGTTGCCGAGTCGTCGAGTCAATAAGAAAGCGGAAATGCAGCAGCAAATGCAAGAGGCAGTTGCAGTGTCACTCGAAGTGGGGTGGGCGTGGCAGCTGCCTCTCTAGATACCCCCCAAAAACTGACAGCTTAATTAGAAAGCTTGTTGAAGTACAAAGCGCCTCGAGAGAGAGAGAGTACACCCTGACTGGATTAAGCATTTTGCAAATATTTCTAGCGTAAAATTATTCCAAATATCCGAAAATTCAATATGCCAGCATGCTATCTCACTCCCACTTTCTCTCTCTTCCTCTCTCCCTCTCTCTGTCGCGTGCTAGTCGTGTGATTGTTGCCCTTAGCTGGACCAAAATTTGTATGCAAAATGCTTGAAAAATGCAAAGTTCACATGTTGGAAAGGGAGCCCCCACTCCTCCCTCTCTCTCACTCTGCCACGCTGCCTCTCTTGCCTCGGCTCAATATTGAAAGTGCACTTGGTTTGTGTGGTTCGGCCACAGCATAGCTACAACAACAACAGCAGTAGCAGCAACAACAACACGAAGAAGCAGCAGCAACTACAGCAACAGCAACGAGACAAACAATGTGCAACAATGTTGTAATCAACAAAAATGTCATCATCAACGAGGGCTGCAATGGGAAAGGTAAAGAGAAAGGCAGAGAGCGGAAAACCAGGGGGGTTAACTGTGGGAAAAGCCCTGGAAAATGGTCACTGACAACGTCAAGCGAAGAGCTCATCGATGTCATCAACACGTAAGCAGCAAAAAACAAAAAAAAAAGAAACTGAAACAAGACGAAAGTAACACAAGGAGTCGTGTATAGGAATACCCTGTAAAGTATGCAACATATATTGAATAGTGTTATTATAAAGGAACAACGCAGTTAAACTTATTCTACACCCTCTCGCCTCCTGCACTGCAACTGAGACTCAGCATACCCCACGTCAGTTGTTTGCAGGGTATGGCAAACGTCAACAATTTTGGCCAATGGCTTGACCAGAGTTGGCTGCCTGTTGTCAACACACCACACACAGACACACACACAAAGGCAACCGAGTGAGTAGGAGTGAGTGAGACAGCTACATGCGGCCAACGGAAATGTCAACACACACTCACACACACATACAGCGAAGCCTGCAGTGCACTCTTGCTGATGCTGCTGTGTCTCTCTTTCATAATTCAGCTTTAGCTGCCGTTGTACTCGCCACGCCCACTGGTTTACCAACTGCTGCCTGCCCCCCTCCTCGCCTTGCCCTCTCTTCCATTGCTCAGTTATTGAATTTATGCAAAAAGTCGTAGGGAAAATAAAACATTTACTTGTGCAAGAAAACAAAAAAAAATAAATCTTCATATGAGATACGCAAAACAGTTTCGATCCCCAGAGAAAATTGCATAATACTGACAAGCTTGATTGAGTTCTGTTTGCTATGGTCTATGCGAAATTTGAATGGATCATCGTTGGGCAGAGCTCGGAATGGGGCAGTCAATAAAATGACTTGAAATTGACTTTAAAATTTGCAATAGAAAAGAACCAGAGGCGAAAGCTACTAGAACCAATAGCGAATTCCACTGCAGACAAACATACAATGCATGCAGCAATAATCTGCAATTATTCATATGCATAGTTGAATGCTCTTAAAATGCAGCTTAAGCGAGGGGCAGAGAAGTTGTGGAGTGGCTTAGTGGATTGTGACGAGGACTCTAAGGCCGGTAAATTTCATTAAATTAAGGGTGGGAGTTTTTTTTAGTTTTTAATGAGTAATATAAATAGACCACTTACATACCTACTTTGCCGAAGATAGCACAAATGTGGCAGTTGTGCAGTGCATTAGACAGATAGCAATTAAAACATGTGTTCGCGGCAATGCGAATGAATGCGTCATCAAGAGTAACGTCTGTTTTTTTTAGAATAGGAGAATAGGCAAACGCCACCTGGCGGCAGTTTGTGTAGTAAAAGAAGATGGGCAACAGCGTTGAATCTTTTAATTCTCACTTGTCTTTTGCTCGTTCTCCTGCATGCGTACAATGAAGTGTGTTGGAGTGGGATGAATATGCATGAATGTATGTACATATGTGCATCCCACTCTAACATTTAAGAGCTTGCGATCGCTGCTTTGTTCTAGCATTTTTACTGCACAACATATAGAGAAAAAAAAAAAGCATATGAACATTCAGTAGGAATCATATTGAATTTGCTAGGTTAGAATAGGCAAAATACAAAATATTATAGAGAATTCATTTAATAAAATAAACAAAAATTATAATATTGATTACTTCTCACTTCTGCAGGTTAAATCATCTCTATAGCAATTTATTATTTCATATCGCTTACTTCCTTCGCGATGGCATAATTTATACAGCACGTTTTGGGAACTCGAAATAAATTAATTGCTTGTTTAAGTTTCGCAACAAATAGAAGTGTCTATTCACAGGCAGCGGTAAGCCGCAGACCACGCCCACACACTTCCGCCCACACCCCGCTGCCACATCTCGTAGCCCCAGCAAAGTCCATACAATTTAATATTTATTGCTTTTTATGTGCGAGCCGCACAAAACGCAGGCGTCAGATAAATAAACGACAATAATAATAAGTACAAGAAGACAAGGAGAGAGGGGGGATAGGGAGGAAGTGCTTGGCAGCTCCGGCTAGTAAATCACTTGCCCTACAGACAATGCTACCCCTACAATCACCCATCCTCCCCATGCCCCTTCACACCCCCTGTAGAGTTGTCAACCCGCCTTCAAGTGGGCACAACAAAAGCAACGCGGCGACAGAACAAGAAAGCCGCAAGTAAAGCCAAAAAATTGAATTGTTCTCAGTTTGTCAATGTGTCTAAAAAGGCTTTGCAAAAAAGCCGATTGGCCGCAGGGCAAGGGACAGGGGGGGGCAGAGGGACAGGGGTCCCTAGAAATCGGCCAACGTCAGCTAAGCCTATGCGCAATGAAGGTTGCCATATGGATATACACAATAAACACACACACACACAGAAACACAGCTATATATACTCCAGATATATATGATATATAATTTCATGCTGTTGCTGGCAGCAGAAGCATCAACTTGTCAGTTCGCAAGCCAAGAAGAACGATAAGAAAATCTCTTGCTTTTAATTTTCTCGAGTCGAGTTTGGGCTGCCCGAAAAGTTTAAACAGCTTTTTACAGCCAACGACAAAAACAGTTGTCCAGCCCCCTTCATGCAGCACTCCTTCCCCCCTTCACCATGACTGCAGCGATTCCATTTTCACATTCTGCACTGCAGATGAAGGGAAGGTGTTACGCCTCCGAGTAATTTGCATCATTTTACGCTTAACGCGCCCAACCAGCATCAGATCCAGGCGTTGTCAGACCAACTGACACTCAGAGACAGCCGCTGCCAGCGACGGCAGCACCAGGTATAGAGAAGGGGAAGAGGGCCCATGAGACGCACCTGACATATGGGAGCAGCTGCTGCAGGCACAACGCATGTGCCCCGCACATTCAGCTGCAGTTGCATTTCCCTTACACATATCTGTAAATGCTTGGCTTATGCGCTCATTGTGCATTGCAAGCGAGCATCTTAAAGCTGCAATTAGTATAGGAGCTTAAAGCTGATTATATAAGTCACTTGCAAAGCTTTTGTTTAGACACAAAAATGTTTATGCTTCTTAAACAATAAATATCATAAATTTATATTAAGTACAGAATGAAAGCTAAGTTTAAGAGAACTTCACAATGCAATACTCTACAGCACCCTTGCAATTCTCAACAATAATGTCTTCTGCATTGTTCATTGCATTCTCACTCTCCCATACGCAATAGAGAGGCACTGTCCACTGTGCGTAGGAATTCTGTTAATAGTGCAATCAGATTGTTATTTAAAGAATAGGAAACGGATGTCTGTACTGCGACTAATAAGATCTATTGTAAGAAATTCTCAGATTTTCCTGGACTGATTAATCTTATCTATTAAAATTCAAGAAGGTGACTTCCTAGTGTTGCGCATGTCGTAAGGACCAACCTAAAAATACATAAATATATGAAGAAGTCTGTATCACATGCATATTTCTATTAATATTTTGTATAAGGAGGTTCAACTTTTATTATACATTAATCCTAAATGACTAAAAATTATTTATAAGCTATATTTATTATATTCATTCCATCATTACCCAAGATTGTTCTTATTTTTGATAACTCACAACACACCACGCTACATTGACTACAGCGCCTTCATTATCAGACGAGAACACACGATTTGAGGGTCGTTTGATAAGTCCGTGACTTTTTGAATAAAATATATTTTTTTCGTCAAAGAAGCGTTTTATTTCTCAACATAATCTCCTTTTAGCTCTATACATTTAGTCCAGCGTTTTTCCAATTTTTTTATTCCTTCCAAATAATAGGTTTTCTCAAGGCCCTCAAAATAGTCGTTTGTTTCTGTGATGACCTCTTCATTTGACCCGAATCTCTTACCGCCGAGCCATTTCTTCATGTTTGGAAACAAAAAATAGTCACAGGGGGCTAAATCTGGAGAATATGCTGGATGGGGTAGCAGTTCGTAGCCCAATTTATGAAATTTTGCCATGCTGACTACACACGTGTGCACCCCTGCATTGTCCTGATGGAACAGCACTTTTTTTTTCGCCAAATGCGGTCGTTTCTGCTTCAAATCAATATCGAATCTGTCCAAAAGCTCTGAATAATATTCGCCGGTGATCGTTTTACCCTTTTCAAGGTAATCGATGTGAATGATACCTTGTGCATCCCAAAAAACTGTGGCCATGACCTTGTTGGCCGACAGACCCACCTTGGCCTTCTTTGGTGCACGTTCACCCGGAGAAACCCACTGTCTTGATTGTTCTTTGGTCTCTGGTGTGGTGTGGCGGATCCATGTTTCGTCTACGGTAACGAAACGGCGCAAAAATTCGTTTGGATTGCGGTTGAACATCGCCAAACACTCCTTTGAAATGATCACACGGTTGCGCTTATGGTCGTGTGTGAGCAATCGCGGCACCCATCGCGCGGAAAGCTTTTTCATGTCCAAATATTCATGTAAAATGTGATGTACCCGTTCAGTTGAGATGCCTACAGCCTCAGCTACCTCACGCACTTTCATTCTCCGATCATCCAATATCATTCCATGGATTTTGTCGACGATTTCTGGCATGACGACCTCTTTTGGGCGACCTGAACGTTCGGCATCACTTGTACTGGTACGACCACAACGGAACTCAGTAAACCATTTCTTAACCATTGAAATTGATGGTGCAGAGTCCCCATAATATTTATCAAGTCTTTCCTTGGTTTCGGTGATGGATTTTTTACGCAAAAAATAATGCTTAATTAGCACACGAAATTCACTTTTTTCCATTTTCGTTAAAATTCACGAGATCGTCTGCTTTCAATGCCTATAAAACGCAAACCAAAAAACGCAGCTTTCTCAAAATTTTACAGTCAGCTGTTAATCGATAACTGCTGACAGGAGCAGTGTTGTATTTAGAGCAGGTGCGCGGCAAATACAAAAAGTCACGGACTTATCAAACGACCCTCGTATTCACGTGCTTATTTTTAGGGTGACCATGCACTACAAACTAAATGATCAAGATGGAACGTTAAAGGAAAGAGTAAGAAAGCGAAACTTACTAATAGCTTGAAGCACATTAAGCTATATGAGGGATCCCACTTCATAGCCATTCGCCTCTTCCCTGTTCATCCGTCTCCTCTTGCCTTCAGTTTACCCATCAACTACTTTCGCCTGAAACACTCAGCCCTGGCCAAGCAGATGAATTTTTGGCAAGCAAACTTTATGACACGCCTCACACACTCACTCACACACATGCACACACACATACACACACTCACACATCAGTTGCAGGCATTACACTTGCAATTACATGTAATCAACGGGCAGCAACAACCCTCTTCCCCTTCCACAGTTCTCTCTATCTCCCTCTCTCTCTCACTCATATGGCAACGGAAATGACTTTATTATTACGCTCAAACAATTTTTGGGAGCTGCGTTGCCAACTGTTTGTGTGCTGCACATAATTTTAATTAAGGTAAACAGTTTACGTGCAAAGAGGAAACAGAAACAGTCAAAGCAAAGGCAAACGCAGCAGAGAAACAGCGTGTGAATTCAAATGAAGATACGAAACAGTAGAACAGCAACAGCTGCAGATGAGAGTAAAGAAAGGGAGAGAGAATGGGGCGGGGAGAGGCGGGACTGGGCGGGGAGCAGGGAGCGGAAGCGACAAGCGGACACGGCATTGAGACTTGACAGTTCTGTTGACAGTTTGACGTACAAGCAAAAAAGGTGGCAGCAGCGCCAAGGGGTTAAGGCCTGGCCAGGGGCAAAGACAAGGGGAGGGTCGCGGTGCGGTACACGTCCAGCTCACAGCTCAAGGCTCACGTTGCCAGCTGTAATTCAAGTGCTTGTTAAATAAATCGCATGTTATATGCGCTGAAAAGTTGATGATGTGCATGTTGATACCTCTACTTAACCAATACATATGTACATACATTTCTACCTGCGTATGTGTGTGTGTGTGAGTCATTAAGCAGAAGTAGCTACGTTTATACCCTTTGCTTGAGCACCAAATTGAAGAGTGTTTGATTAACTTCCGAACACATTTCAAAATGAAAATAAATGCAGTTCAATCTTCAGGTAACACATACTAATTATGATGATATATAATAATGATGTTACTCATTAACTTAAGTGTTTTTAAGGTCATCTTTCAGGCATAGATTTTTTATTCCATTTATATACTTTAGTTTGTTATATATAAAATAAATATAAATAAATATATAAAATAATTATATGGTTTTGAATATATAAATTGTAGTTGTGTTCTGATTTACTTAAAAGTTGCATAAAAAACGAAGATAGTGGGTGCACAGATTTAGCTTTTGATGCCTCGAGGTAGGCAACATGGTCTTAATGATTCCTTTATGCTAGCAACAGTAAGCACAATTGTAGGTTTATTCTTATCACTTACTAATATGTTGAAAAACTCATACATATCGAACACAGATAATATATTTAAGCTAAATGTAATATTCCTGCAAACTCTGTGAGCTTTAGGAAGAACTAACAATGCCATAAACGGGCAGCAAATTGCTCACTTGGCTATACACACACACTTTCAATTCAAGAACCACTTCCCCTCCTTCTATCTCCACAGCACTCTAAAAATCGAAAAACTAAAGGAAGAAGCAAAGTTTCCTTCTCAGTTCTTCATGCATTTCGTCTGTGGCAATGCCAAGTTTTGCATATGTCAAAGGATGCCCCTGACTCCCCCCCCCCTCTCCTTCTTTCAGCATGTTCTGGCTACGCCACTGGTATACCCACTATGCCCCCACCCCATACAACCCTTGCGGCAGTTGTCGTTACTGGCAGCACTGGCAAATATTGCACATCGATTTATGGGTTTAACATTGACATGACATTTGGCGCTGCGACTGCAGTAGCTACAACAACAACAACAGCAACGACGACAACAACAAAGTAGCATAGTCTGGCCAAATTGCTGGGTAATTGGCAGGGAGTCCACAGTACAATGTCCACTGTACAATGTCCACTGTACAAGGTCCATCAACTAAAACAGGCCTTAAAAATAAACGAGCCGCATTAGAATTGTCAATTTTGAGCTGCTGCCAATTAAAATTGCTTTTTGTTCCAATGTTGAGTGTGTTTACTGTCTGCCTTCCCCTTTCCCTGTTACCAACCCCTCTCGCCAGCGTTGCCAATCAATTTACAATTGCGTTTCGGAATTCTGTTGCATATTTTATGAACATCTTTTTGGGGTGCGGCAACTTCAAAGAGCACAAAACAAGTTCGCAATTAGTTTGAATCATTGCGAATGCACTCAACTCCTAAGCAAATCAAATCGTTGCCTTTGTTCTCTGCCTAAGTGCGCTGAAATTATTTACACATAATTATGTAAAGGGGGGTATGAATAACAATAACAAAACAAAACAAATTGTCGGCATTTTCATCGATGCCTCGCAGCAAATGTCGGAGATTTTTATGGCAATACTGAGATCTCTCTCCACTTTCATGCTGTTGTTGTGATTATTATCCTGCGGTCGAGTTAATTGAGCAATTGCTAAAGTAAACAAAGACATTGAGCCTATGGACAGGGGCAGGAGGAGGGGAGGGCGACTATGCCTGACTGCTCGAAAGAAGTGCGCAAAATATAATTAAATTCTACCGCAGGCGATGAAACAAACAAAACAAAACAAAACAATCTATTTACTGGGAAGGTTCTGAGAGAGATAGTGGAGAGAATGGAAAACAGAGGGGGGGAGGGAGAGTGAAGGAGAGAAAGTGAAGAAGAGAGATGAAGTAGAAGAAAGAAGAAGAGAAAGAGAGACTTTTAGTTAGTTTAATCAGTCATTGAACCTTGTTCATCTTTAACAGAAACTTCTCGATGAAATTAAAAAGATATTATTCAAGTTCCTTTAATTACGGGGTATCAAACAATTTTGGGATATAGTGAAGGGTATTCTACATTTAATAATAATTGCAAATGATGACCAGAAAATTCACGTTATGTATAGAATATAGAATATAGAAGCAAATATATACAAATTTCTTTTTACAATTAAGAAGAAATTTAAATACAAAATCTCTTTATAGCAAATTGATTCCTATAAATCGAATTAGCTGTATGTTTAAAGTAATTCCACACTGTCTACCATATGTAATGAAACAAGAGGGTCGGCAACAAACATGTCTGAGATCCTTGGTCAGACAATTAAGCCAACTACTTGTCCAGGCTGGCTCGAAGGACTCTCGCTCTCTCGTCATAATCATTGCCACAATTGAAAGGCATCGATAACATTTGAATAGCGTGGCCGGGCGTGGCAGGGCGGCATCCTAATGGAAATTACTGTAACCGATAGTCGGCATTGCGGCCAGCTACTGCTGCTGCTCCTGCACCATCTCCTGCACCAGCTCCGGCCGTGTAGTTGGACACAAGTCTAAGCCAATACACCGAATAAGCTTCCTTCCACTCCACAGACAGGCATGCAAATATGCTTCAGTTGCCCCTGCCTGGGCTCAGCTGCATCCGCTGATGGCTGAGACTGAGACTCTAAAGGGGGTGGTGAAGGGGAGTAAGCCAAGGAGCTGGCTGGGCAACAATTGGAATACAATGGCATTGCCCGGTGCGGACCTCAGTGGAGAGGAATGTCTGTCCGGCTGGGTTGCCTGCAATATGCAGCTCTATTTGAAATATGCATAAAAGACACACATACACAGACACAGACACAGCGCAACTGCAACATATCACATCATATCAGAGACAGGGACAGCGAGAGAGAGTGTGAGAGAGAGACAGCGAACGGCGGAAACGGATGTTTGGCACTCGAATGCAGACCGAGATGGCAGCAACAGCTGCTGCCGCCAAGTGCATGTGAGCAAATAAGAGAGAGAGAGAGAGAGAGAGAGAGAGAGAGAGACAGTGAGAGAGGAGACAAGGACAACATGCACTTAATTTCCTTTTCATTATCAAATCATTTTCAACTGTGTTTGTAGGAAATTATTGCGAGTAATATGCGAAAATGTTGAACGAGCTGCTCAGCCCCAGACGAATGTGCTGAGTGAATGAATGAATGAATAACTGCACACGCAGTGCATGATTTATATTGATGACGTTGACAAAAGTACTGGCCAGTCAGTGCACACAAACAATAAATCAATATACAAAACCATTGCACAGACAACTCCTCGTAATAAGCTAAGAAGTGCTCTGAGTGCTCAGCAAGTAATTGAAATTTCATAGTTCTGCTTACACAAATTAATTGCGCATGACTTTCACATGTAAAAAACCTTATAAATGTGTTATTTATTCATCTCTGGAACACACTCACATGCAATTTGCATGTCAAAACAGGTGGCTAAATAAATATCATGGCCAAATTGGACCACGCAAATTGAGCAGAATGTTTCGGATAAATATTTATTTATGTTTTATAGACTGCAGATGCACACAATGCAGGCGCGTAGAAAGGCGTGTGCAGGGTGTGCGGGGCCCCCGAATTTTTGGGGCCCGGAATAATAGAAAAAATAGGATAAATAGTTTCAAGTCAAATTTGTTGTGCTTCAAACGGACGAAGGTGGTTAATTATACTGAACAAAATATATAATAAATATAAATAAATATAAATAAATTTAATTATATTAAATATATATTAAATTATAAATATATATATATTAAAAACTGTTAAATATAAAATAGAGGAAAAGGGTTGATGTAAGTAGTATTCTGTTTCTTTATATTTGGAAATTTTTATTCAACTAAGATGTAATATAGTACATTCTATATTTTATTTAAAAGTAAAGACAATTAGAAGAGGGCCCCGAGATGTTTTGCACAAGGGCCCCTGAGGACATCGATACGGCCGTGACATGATGAAAGATGGCTTTTCTATATTGCCCTCTCTGCCTTTTCTCTCCCTCTTCTCCTCTCCCTTCACCACTCTCTTCTCCACTCACTTCTGCTATCTCTCTGTCTCTCTCTCTTTCTCTCTCCATTTCTGTTTTTCTCTCTTAGTCTCTCTCTTTTCCCTCTATCGCTCAGCTTTCTGTTCCCTGCATGTGCTTAACTAACATCCTGAAATGCCTTTCTCTTTAATTTCCTTGCATTTTTTGCCATATCATTCTAGTTCTAGTCGTCTCCTTCGCTCCCATTCCCATTGCTGTTCTAGTTCTGCTCCCCACAGTCCCATTTGTATAACATTAAATGCCTTGGAGTATCGTAAATAACAGTTTAGTGTTCATAAATTCAAAGAGAATTATGAATGTCCAGCGGCAAGTGAAGACTCCACTCGCCTTGCCTCGGCTCGAATGCAACGTGAGCTGCAGCAACAAGGGCAGTGCAATGAGTAAGGGAAAGAGGACGAGGGGAAGAGGGACAGGGGGGCAGACAGTACAAGTGGCAACTTTGGCACCATAAAAAGCAAAAGCAAAGCAAGCGCTGACATCAAAAACGCAAAACAGCAAAGAGGACGAGGCAATGCACGACGATTGACTGCATTGGCCTGCTACACACACACAGGCAGACACACACACAAACAGACACAGCTACATCCTCATTGAGGGGCATAGGGGGAGGCACATCAAATGCACGTCTCGAACGCGCCGACGTCCAAGATGAAGATAAATATGCTGCAGTAATAAAAAGCCCAGCTGGGAGCTGCAGCAGCACACTGACTCCAGCCCTGGCCCAGCTGGGGCCCATTTAAGTGACCAAAATGCACATTAAGCGTCGCTTGTCGCCTGTCGCCTGTCGCCAGTCGTCGTGCCACTGTCCTGTTGTCCTCTTGTTCTGCGGCTGCACTGTCTCGTCGTGCCTCGCATTCGAAATGTTGACATAAATTTGTAGTTTGCCTTTTGCGCTTTTGGCTAAACTATTTTAATGCCAGCACTTCCCCACCCCCCTCCCCCCCTCAACACACACACAGAGCTTGGTCAACATAGTTGCAGTTAAATAAATTAAAAACTTCAACACTTCCACGGTCAGCTGCAGCCATAGTCAGCCCGATTTTGTAGCTCTGTCAGTTTTAATTTGCTCAACGGGCAATTAAACAATGCTCCGGCTTCTTGTTTGCTCCACATACACAAGGCACAACTATATATAGATATATATATATATATATACTGTATGTATGTACGCACAACTTTGGCAGTCACTGTGCTGCATGCCGAAACTGTCTCAGCTGTTAAATGATTGAGAGCCCTTTTACGGTATGTGAACCCCTTGCGCGAGAAATTGATTAAATTTAAAGAGTTCAGTTGGAGGAAAGTTAATTGAATTGGGGCGAGAAATGTGTGAGGAAGATTTATGAAATTTTTACAGATTTCTATATCATTTTGTTGGTTATAAAGTTAGCATAAAAGCGCGAACTTAGCACAAAGGGACGGCCAAGTAGCCTTCTAGTCAGTACATGTATGCAGGTCTGCATGCAGGTCCCTAGCGCGACGTGTGCAGGGAGTGCGGTGCATAAGGGCCCCCGCCTCTCAAGGTCTCTCTGGTACTGGAACAAAATGAAAGAAAGTTTTATATTACATTTTGTGTTTACAGTTTTTAAAATAGCTGAAATATTGGCCTTCAAATGTTTCCCAAAAACTGTTTGATTTTGTCAATATTAAATGGGGAAATGAGTCAATGTTATTAATATAAAGTTTCTTCATTTTGAAATTGGATTTTCCCCGTGTGACATAATAAAAATAAAGATAAAAAAAATATATTTTAAAACAAAAACAAAAAAATGAAGAACTCACATACTTTATTTAAAAACAAGGAAATTTTTATAGGGCCCCTAGAAATGTTGCACAAGGGCCCCCTCAACCGTTGTTACGGCCCTGTCTAAATGTCTTACTCGCTGTCAAAGTGCATAAGGAGGACACTTTCGTCCGCTTCTCTAAGAGCGCGACAACATTGCGAGTGCTGTCATTGTAAAAAGAAGGAGATAGACAGAGAGATGGAGAGAGGGAGAGGAAGACAGAGATAGAGAAAGAGAGAGAGAGGAAGAGAGCTCGCAAAACTTTGACTGGCCCTCATTCGCAGCACTTTGCGTGCACAACAATTAAGCCCAAAAGTGACATGGCCAAAAGGATGCAGTAAAAGCCAACGGCAGCAAAAGAGTTGCAACAAAAAAAGAGATGGATGAAGAAAGAGTGCGAGCGAAAGAGAGAGAGAGATACGTAGAAAGCTATGCAAGGAGCTCAGAGGTGTTGCTCGACAACTCTGCGCGTAATACAAGTAATTTTATGTGACCCGAACGGCCAAAAAGTCGGGACGGGAAGTTCGCAGTACCACACCCGCATTCCTCTCTCTCCAGCCTTGCAGTTGCTGCCCATTTTCGACCTGCTGTAATTAACTTGTGTCAACTTCGCTGTCGTCAACCTTTTGGCCGTGGCTTTTGTTGTCGTTGCGCCGTTGCGCTCGTTTCCTTTTACGACTTTTGCATGTCACTTTGTTGCTGCAACCGCAGCGGGACCACGCAGCGTATGCGCACTGTGCATTCATGCATTACGCATACGCCCCGTGCTCGACAATTTCTTTATCTGCATCTTCTTACGCTTTTTCTCTTCAATCCCTTTAATTGAAAAGTGCCCCCCACAATCCGTAAATCCACACTTAATCGAGCTTGCCCCTGACTCTCCTCCTTCCCTCTCCTTGATCCCTACACCTTTGGGCATTACAGCATTCCCATAAGCTGCACGTCAATCGGAATCGACGACATCAGCCCTGCTTCATTTGCATTTATCGCACATTCCGTTGGATAATTACATTATTTGCAAACATCACCAGCCTCCCCTCTTCCCCCTAACATGCTTAAGAGCCGCAGCAAATGTTTTTCGAGGACCTCAGTTTATCATTTATTGTTTGCCATTTGTTTGTTGTTCTTCCTCTTGTTGTTGTTGTTTTTCCTTTGTTTTTATTGTTATTATTCATTGTTTTTCTGCTGGCGCTGCAAAATAAATTACTTGGCATGCGCATTAATTGTGCGTGCAATAAACCAAACCCGGCCCAATATACATGTGCCTTTCAATTGACCCCCCACTCGACCTCTGCCCCCGCCCAGTCATCTATCGCTTTGTGTACAGCTAAATAAATGTTGACATTGCAATTCGATATGCAGCACACGGACGGCAATTAAAGCATCATCATGCGTCGATAATGTTATAAACAAACAAGCAAACTCGTATCAAAACTCGTTTCTAAATAGCCCAAATTAGCGCATTATTAAAGAGGAAAAGCACAAATCTGTTGCCCCTGCTCCTTGCTCCCCCATAATGCATATAAATTCCCCACTCAACTTGCGCTTGACCTTCAGGCATGTCTAAGGATATATCTACAAATATTTCCTTTTAATTTTGTTAAAATCTCATCGCAGAGTCGCAGCCCAGGCATGCCAGGGTCGAATAAAAAGTAAATCGCTAAGTAAAATTTATTTTTATGGCCAAATTTGCAACAGCTGTTGGCCCCCAAGCCGCAAAATGGCCGCATAACATGGCAAGTGAGCAGCACAAAGAAAAAAGAAACTAGAAGAAGGCCAGCCTAGGCTAGGCCAAGTAGGAAAGAGAGGAAAGAGGAAGAGAGAGAGAGAGAGAGGGGAATACGAAAACTTGGCCGCAAATACATTCAACTAAATTGCGCATATATCAAATTGTAATAGTTTCCAACAATTTTGCGCACATTTCGCAGTCTCCGATGCGTGCAACACGTACAGGCAATAAATGCTCCCGATATATGTATGTATATGCTCTATGAGGAGTGCAGCGCATACTCTAAGCATAGATTATTTGATTTGATTTCCGCCGAAAGTACTTCAAGTCATTTAATTTATTTTCCTTCAAGAGAAAAAAAGCGCCCAAATTGCGGTTTCAACCAAATTGAAAATATACAACTGAAACAGCTATCAATCTGTGTGTGTGTGTGTGTGTGTGTGTGTGTACACTCAAAGGGTTTCCGTTTGTGCTCTCTTGATTAGCTCGAGGGAAACTATAAAAAAATAAAAGAAAATGGAAAACGTTCAATTGAATTGAAAGGCAAAGCTTGCAATGAAAATTTTGTGGTAATGCAGACAACAGGAAAAAAACTTCTTGAAAATCATAAAAATCAGTGAAGTTCAGAAGGAGTTTCCCCAACTGAACCCCCCACGCTCTCTTCAATTCCATTGCTGCACTGATTGCCATTGTTGCTGGGGCGAAATATTACGCATACGCAGCGTTGACGCAACTAGCTGCCAGCCAAATTCAATACTTTCCCCCTCCCCCTTCTTCAGCGACTCCTTCTACGCACACACAATACACAAATAATTCGAGGAAAGCACAAAAAAGAACGCACAAATTACTTTGACTTTTGGAATTCTCTGCTCTGGTAAGTGGCGCAAAATTCTTTGTGTGCACGACGAGATTTAGCCCCAGCTTGTTTTCTGCTGACCACAGAGCATTTTCCATTGGCCACATTTGTTGTTGTTGGCATTCCTTGTACGCAATTTGCTTGCCTTACACAAAATCCCTAATGTGATTTTCTCAGTTTGCTGCAAGGGGAAGTGCCGCCACATTTGATTTGAAATTATTGTGATTTCATTCGTTATAAGTGTGAAGTTGTTCGCACATGTTTCCCATACGCACAATGTGTGTCATTATGCGGGAATGGACCGTGCAAGTGTGCGTTGTGCGCTGTATAAACATGAAAGAGAAGGTCAGAATGATCGTGCATTATAAAACTTAGCGAAGTTCGCAAACTTCTCTTGCTGATTGCCATATAAAATAATTGTGCTAATCAAAGCAAGTAACAACAGGTTAGCTACGGTTCAGCTTTGCAATTTGTGCACACTATTTTTGTATTATGAGATCATTCAAATTATCATCTACATAACTTCTTTAGTTGAGAGTGCAATTCTTTGCCTTAACTGTAGGCAGCAAATAGTTTAAGCATAAAAAAGATGACTGTGCTATCTTTCTATCTGTCTGTCTGTTTATATCTTTGCCTGTCCATCAGTCTAGCTGCCTATCTGTATATTTATCTATCTATCCATCAATCTGACTATCTATTCTTATCAATAAGAACCGTAAGTTTCCTTTATCAATTGCAAGAAATATAAGTCCATAAAGTATCTTTGTCTGCATTAGAGACTCGAGTTGTCTCTCGGCCGTTTCTATGTGATCCGCCTGGAGGCTAAAGCAGACGATGCTGGTTAGACATGTTGCTGGACTGTTTCCCATTTGCACTTAAGTAGATTTCCACGCACACAGCTGCAGCTGAGGCAATATTTGAGCAGGTGTTGAGACTGCAAACGGCGGAGCGCAGCAGGAACCAAGTAATTGATTTATTCAGATTCTGCTGGCGAGCACACAAATCGCATATGACACCGTCTGCACTTGAGCTAAACATTGCCAGACAAATTAACAAACGTGCAACAAAAGGATAATGCGTTAAGTGGCAACAGCAGACAAGGACACTTCGCAACACGTACCCCATCTTCATTCCCATTGTCTCTGTCTCCCTTATCTCTCTCTCTCTTATCTCTCTTGACATATCACACAAAATATTATAATGTACAGTCGAGTCTGCAACTTGCCACATATTTAATTAGCATCTTGCAACGCACTAGTCCAAGGGCAACTCAAAGTGTTTGTCCTCAGTGTGCATATGTGCGTCTGAGGGCTTCGGTTAGCCCAGCAATTGCAATACAATGCGGTGCCCCAAGAAGTCTAACTGCCACAACCTAAACAGTCAACCAAACACACACCCACACACCACACACCCTCGCCACCACCCACGTCACCTGCCTTGTCTCTGTGTTTGTCTCTTATGTAATTTGTGGACCGCATGTTATTCTAAAGGTAGTGTCCCCTCTCTCCCTCCCTCCTGGTCTCTTCGTCCAGTTGCAGCGCACACTCTATAAGTCAGCATCGTAATCGATAATTTGCATTCAAATCGGTTTAATTTGTAATTGATTCATGTCTTGGTCTTGGGCCAAACTCTATTCCAGCTCTCTATTCTGGGCAGCTGCTGGCACTAATTAACTCTAGTTCGATGTTCGGAATGCATCCACTCATATTTGGCAATTATAGACTACTTTGAGTGACCAGGCGCTGCAGGTGAATCAAATGCAATCGAAATGAATTCAATTGAATACGATTAATTGCATGTCATTTCATTTTCATCGAAAATGCTCATGAAACATCAAATTAATTTCGTTAAGGGGTTAAATCTATTCTTTATATCTATATACCATTTTATATATGGTAATATATATATACAATTTAAAATATTGTATAGACTCATGGCAACTTCTATAATTCTATCTAAGTTAACATTTAGGCACCTCAATAAAATTCTATATAGTTTACAAATTAATTAATAGATAAAATTGTTAATGAGATAAATAAATAAAAGGATAAATAGTTAAATAATTAACTACAGTCATATAATAAATGCCAAACTCCTCCAAGTTATTTGTTCAGTGTACTCGAAATATTCCTTTTCTAAATTTGGCATTTTGTGATGCACTATAAAAATGTTGCCCCCTCTCGGACCTTTCAAAATATGCAACATGCAGCAAATTTTGCTCATTCAACTTTATGCTAACACAAAATGGCAACAATTTCAGCAAGTTTTATGGATGAACAACAAATTACAACAACTACAACAGCTGCAGCGGGAAAAAAGGCATTTTATGGCCAGAAAACAGCTCATAAAAGTGTCAAGCGCACACTGTACTAGAGAGAGGGAGCCCGCTCTGATTAGCAGCTCTACCTTTGCACCCTTTATTCCCCCCACCCCCTGCCCACAGCATCGACCACCCCCGTTGATTGAACATTACGTACGCATAATTAAACCGTAAGCGAAAATTTGTACGATTTGTGTGGCGCTTGGATCAGCATTAAAAAAGATTCCAAACTGAAATTTGCATTGCATTTTTCACGCATGCTGTGTGCGTTGTGCGATTGTCAGAATTCGGGAGGAGCGGGGCGGGGCGGTGGTATGTGTGCCCTCAGTCAGGGGTTGGGGGGAAGGTGGGCAGCACCTGCATTATGCACAGGCGATTAAGCAATTTGGCCTCGGTGCAAAAGAGAGTTGCACAAATCAAAAGCATTTCGGCATTATCGATAGACGCAGCCTGCAGCCTGCACCCTGTGCCCAGCCACGCCCACTTGCTTTCCGGAATGTGCACACACACACACACAGCCAGGCATGTGTGTAAGGCGTGCCTGAGTGTGGGTGGGGTGTGGGGCGTGTTGCCGCCTTTCCGGTTGCAGTTTACATTGTCAAGTGGCCTGGCAGTAAAATTGTGCGGGAAATTGTTTTAAAGTTTGTTTGGACGATGATCAACGTAGCATAACTGTAGACATGCAACAATGTGCACATTACATTGTTGTTGGCGTTGTTGTTGGCATTGTTGTTGCTGTTGCGGATTGCAGGCGCTCTGTTGTGGCAGTTGCAGTTGCTGCAGGACGTTGTCTGCTTGTCCTGAAATTGAAATTTCAATTTTAAACACATTTACAAGCAGCTGGACAAGTCACCACTCACTCACCAGCCCCTCCCCCTCCCCCTTATCCTGTTGTCTCCCGCTGTTGATTGTCCCTCCTGGTTGTGGTTTTCTTGTTGCTCCATGTGTGTGTGTGTGTGTGTGTGTCTGTGAGTGAGCCATGTCCTTAACCGCACCTACGCCATTTTCGTAAGCTTCATGTTAATAAATGAGTATTTCGCACTTTTATAGCCTCACGTCTGTATGTGTGTATGGGTGTCTGTGTAGGTGTAGGTGTGTGTATGTGGTGTGTGCTGAGGTGCGTTTTCATTGCAAATACAGCGAGCGCGCTTTGTGGCAGCTATAAAATTGTGCAGCACAGCGAATGTTCAACGCCTTTGTTATTACGCAAGGCGGCAAATGCTCCAGCAAACTATTGCCAATGAATACACTGAGAGAAATGTGCAACTTATTGCTACAAATTGTAAAATTTGTAAAGAATTGTGGTAAGGTCTTTCAACTGCTACCACCTTTGGAGTGATGTATCTGTATACATATTAACATACAATTAGTTTCATTTCTTAAGCCATTCTACATAGTCAACAATGATCGAAAAGTTATAAAAAAGGTTATTTAATTTCCAATAAAACGCGTGCATGCCAAAAGTAAACAATGCATGCCGTCTCACTTTTCCTATTTTGTCAGTTATAACCTTGAAAGTTCAATATCTTTTGTTGTATTGCTCTCAATATTTACTCCTATTTTAACGGACGTTACTCTTGCTAACGCATTGCCGCTTTGTCTCTTTTCAATTGCCAATTTTGATTTTAATTATTATATGAAAATTAAAATAAAATTTGTACACATGTCGATTCGTTCTCTTCTTAGTTTCTCTGACACTTAGCTTGTTGTGGACTTTTTCTCTCAGTGTTTTCTCTAATATTACGACAACTAATATCCGCATTTGAAGCATCCACTAAACAGACACAACACACCGCCATATACACACAGTGTCTAGTGCCCCACTAGGCACGCCCATCCGCCCACAGAGTGGACGTGCATACACATGTACACACGCACACACATACAAGCATGCATACTTACACACATACCCTGGACTACGTCATAAATGCGACGACGAGTATCATAAAAATGCTGACTTCATTTTGTTAACGCCTCGTGCAGGCATCCCAGATATGTATCTATGTGTGTCTGTGTGTGTGTATACATATATAATATGTATGTGTGTGCTTGTGTGTTTCTAGAAATATTTCAGGCATTGCATGCAGCGTTAACTTCAAAAAAACATCAGCAGAGGGAAAGAGAAGGAAGACACACACAGCAAACGTAAAACTTGTTTTTATTTGCGTCGCCAGGTGGCGCTGCTGGGAGTTGTACCTCTAACAGCGGCAACTTTTATGCCACGTGTGAGAAAATTTCAATTGGCTTACTCTTTATCGCCATTTCGCCGTGTTCGTAAATAATTGAAGAGGGCGAGAGAGGGAGTAAGAGGGAGAGCGACAGAGAGAGCAGAGCCTAATCCTCATTTAGCAATTGCAGTTAATTAAATGCAATGAGATTGCAGGCACAATGAGCAAAAAGAACTTCAAAAAGAAAAACAAGAAAAAAGAATGGGTAACACGCTAAAAAAGCGCAGGCTAAAAACAAGGAAAGCATTCGTTCTTTTCTTGCTTTTTACTTTGCATTTAATTGAAATTTATTGACTCTAATTTGCATGCCAATAATCGTAATTTCATTTGAAAGAACACGGCCATAGAATGACGAATTGCAAGTAGATTGGATTGAACTTCAATTAATTTTTCATTCGCTACCATTGAAAGTAAGTAGTCAAAGAAAACTATACTAACTTTACAGCGGGAGAGAGAGAAGTCAGCGAGAAAGTATTCGGAGATTCTGACAGAGAGAAAATATATTTTATCTATAATTTTGTATGTCGATGACTACAGGGTATCTCAAAGTACGCAGAAGATATCTTAGTTTAGAATTTAATTATAAAGATTTAATGTAAAATATACATTTCAAAATATGAGATTTAATAACATATTTTAATTGGCAATACTCTTTGGCCTACTGAGCAACTGCCTGAAAATTTTGCAGAGGCTCAGTAAACAAGACAGCCCATCTCATGTGCAGTAAAGGGTATAACGCACAAAAACACATTGCAATGCCGCTTACACTCTCAGTAGATCAGTACATTTAAATATAACAATTAATATAAAATTAAACTATCGAATTTATTTAGATGTTATAGAATTTGGAAATACACTCATGCTTGAAAACCAATGACAATTTTCATTGGAACAACTTTAAAAGTTGAAATAAAATCGACACTATGCAAGCTGGTGGCGTCTTAAAAAGTTCTTAAAAGGCACATGTCGTGTATCTTTTTATGTTTCCCCATTCCCCCCTATCTGTCATGCCTTCCCACTCTACTGGGGTAGATGCGTAGACAACGCCATGCGATGACAGCAAATAGCAATCGAATTGGAAGCCTGCTTAAATATTGGAAGGCACTTAAGAATTGTTTGCCAGGCAGCTCTCGATTGCTGCCAATACCCCTTGGCTTCTTTCGATTCCTGCTGCTGTCACTTGGCTGAGGGGGGCAGAGGCATAAAAACCCAAAAGAGAACAAGTTGAAAAGCGCAAGGATCAACTATTTGGCTCTTGTATACCCTGTACCTTGAGATAATACAAAGCCTAAACCAGCTGCACCTGCCAAAAGCACCTTAGGCCTAACTAACAAATGTTTTAATTGCATCTCTGATAATAGACAAGACTTAGCTGAGAAACTTATGCAAAGTAAAGGTAAACTCAACTTCTTGCATTGGCTACAGGGTATAAGTAGATTCGAGTAGTGCTCGACTGAGAAAGAAAAAAGAAATGCCAAACTACGAGGCGGGGATCTGCGAAAGGCAAAAGCAAACATTGCAGAGTTGCAAAATGCAGTCGAGTGGCTTAAGCGACTCCCTCAGGGCAACCGGTTTGAAGTTTAGAGATTGGTGTACATATGTGCATGTGAGTATGCCTACACATACATATGTATCTGGCGTAGTTGTAGGTTTGCCTTGCATGGGCCTATGACAAATGCGCCTGGCAAAGAAAACTGTTCCAGCGGCGGCAGAATTACAAAGTTTTTCCATTAAAAAACATTAAATACAAAGTGCGTTGATGTTGCCTACCATGATGATGATGGCGATGATGATGATGGCGATGAGAACGCTGAAGATGTGAAAACAAACAGTAAAAACCAGCAAAACGACAAAAGAAAACGTTGATAAAAACGGAGCACATACACAAAACACATACATACACATATGTCTTCTCTATAAGGAGGTGAGGGTATAAGCAGCAGAAGTAACGATGCCAGAAACTTGGCGAAATGCACTAAAATCAGCATAAAGAAGTTTTAATAGTTTAACATTTCATCACAGTTGCTGACGGCAAGTCACAGTTTGTTATAGGTTTATAAATTGGAAACAAATTTCATTATAATTTAATTACTAACTGCAGCTGCATTCAAATTGTTTAAACTAAAAGCAAGTGAATTAAATTATAATTCAAAAAAAACCTGAAAAAAAATGTTTTAAAAAAAATCGTCTGTATTTAGCGTATTTTGTGTTACATACTTTAGGAAAGGAGTGAAAATAAGTAACTCTTAAAATTATTTCTAAAATTACTTCTATGTTAATTATCCGATGGGAACCAAGTTTGCAGATATCATTCAGACGTTGATAGTTATTGTTTGCCAGATAGTTATTGAGCTTGTAGATATTTTTGACTTTCTTTTGCTAATGTTTTATGTGAAATTTTTGTGCAGTTTGTGAAAAATTAACAATAAAATGCACTCTAAATAACAATTTGCAGGATAACTAAAAGTGTTTTGCCTTGTTGCTGACATGATAGTTGCATTTGGAAAATATTTTATTAGAAACGAAGCCCAGAAAAGAGAAAAGCAATATGGTAAGCTACAGAAATTGACCCAACACAACGCATCTATATGGGGGGAAAACGCGAAGTAGGGAAGTAAGAGAGAAGCAAGTGAAAGCATTGAGAAGAGGCATGGAATGCAAAGTCCATTTGAATTTTCTTTTGGCAGCAAAGCTGATTTTGCCATTTCTAATTTCCACCATAGAGCGGGCAGTATAGACAGTTAGAGCAGTGGCAGAATGGACTTAGGAAACTATAGAGAGGAGTACCGTTATGTGCTGCAAACTATTTCAAGTTCGTATCTTGCACATATCACTTGCGTGGTGGTCTTATGTGTGTGTGTGTTTGCAGGCATATCTTTTGTTTTCACGCTGGATGCTTTTCATTTCGTTTTTCAATTTAGCGGCACACACCCGCACACATACACACACACAGCTGGACAGAGAGACATATCATAACGCATCGTCGAATCTCTCCATGGAGCGCTTTTTTATGGTTCGATAAATCTGTGCGCTCTACTTAAAGCATATTTAAACTTGGCCCAGGCAACTTAGAAAAGTGGACGCATCAGACTTATGTCTGTGTGTGTGTGTGTATGGCTGTGTCTGTGTGAGTGTATGCATATGGTAATATTTATGAGTACTCACTAATACACGCTCTTATGCATTTTGAACACAATTTCGCCAGAGTATGTGCCCCACCCCGTGAGGTTGCAGTGTGCTGCGCTTTCATCCTTGGCTAAAATAACATTGCTATGGCAAATTTGCATAAAGAAATCCCTAAACTCACACACCCACACACACACACACACATAGTGCATATTTGAGTTTAGTGTATGACTTTCACATAAACTTCTTTGGCCGAGCAGAGAGAGTAGGCAAGAGAAAGATAAACCGAGTGAGAGCTGTGGTGTTAAGCTAGGGGAATTAATTTCGAAGGCAGCCAAAAACGGTTAGAAATTTGCAACGTTATTGTATTTATTAAATATTAATCTGCACAGTGTATAAATTTCATCGACATTGGCGAAGTGTGAACCGACGACGAAGCACCAAAGTGAGCAAGTTGCCAGCAAGTTTGCCAGCTGCGAGAGATCGTCAGTTTGGCCGTGCAGCTACAATTCCCACAGGCCCCAAACACACACACACACACACACCACTCCCCTCCCTTCCCAATTCCCTGCTCTCCGCCAGCGCCAACAACGACGACAGCAGCAGCAGCCAGGCAATATTTATATTCAATTACGTTGTTAGTGAGCGCCAACTCGAAGCGAAGAAGAAGAAGAAGGAAAAAGAAAGTAAATTGTGGCATGCACAATGTGCCTGGAAGCCAAGAGAATTGGGCAACTTTAAGGACTCTGTTGCAGCTTGGGGGCCATCGCAGGCGCATCGAGACGGCAACTTGCCGTAATGCCAATGAATCCATATGTCGAAATGTCAAACGATTTGCGTGCATTGAGTATTTGGTGAGGGCGTGCAATCAATCTTCAACTTACTCGTCTTAGAAATATAATAGATATCGATTTACGTATGCCTTTTTTAGAACAATTAAAAATGCTACCTTCAAGTATGCTCAACTGTGCTATACCTTCTGCTTGTTCTGCGTATTTTGTGTTGCATACTTTGTTGCGCCTTTAGTGAAATTTATACGTTCAACAAGTTAAAATTAATTAATTAATTTTAATAACTTCTAGGTTTATTAATCACTCATTTGAAGGTTATAATTAATGAACAGACTAGACATAACATTATGCTTACAGTTCAACAATTATTCATTTACGAATTTGTTAGGGGCCTGAACGACATCTAGAACTAATGTTTCATCACTGCAATATATCAAATATCATGCCAATAAATTTGGTAGGCATAGCTTCCATAGTCTCCAAGATATAGACGTTCATACAAACAGATATACAGAAATATCTTGGCACTTCTATATAATGACCTGTATTACAGTCAAAATTAAAGCTGAACTTATGAGTTGTGGTTCAATTTGAGTTGTTTATTTCCAATTTCTGTCTCATTTCCTGTTTTCTCTCATCTCATTGCAGTTTTCAGACCAATTAACATAAACGTTTGGCAAATGTATTGAAGCCAACAAGAAGCTGAGCTGAGTAGAGCTGAGTGCATAGGTCATAGAATATATAACAAGTATTTTGGCAATTGCATTTATTAAACATAACTCCAAGCTGTGCAATAAACAATAGAAGGAACATGTGAAACATTTCAATTAATATGATTGCCATAACAATGGGCTATGGGCTGCCATGCAATTAGTGGGCGTGGCGCATCACAAACAACTATAACAATAATAATATTTGCCATCATTATTGAGTCAAACACTTGAGCAGCTTTTGGTCAGTTTGCCCTTTCTCTGGATCTCCCTCTCTCTTCCAGATGAACGGCTCAAAGGACAAACGAGATAAATTCGTATAATTAATTAATGGCAATTTGCAGCAAGTTTGCAGTTTTTCATTAGGCGTTGACATAATGAAAACAAATTAAGAGCAAACTGAACTAAGACTGCAAGATAGTTTACAAATGCATTCACAGAGAAAATCAATTGTAGGATGAATATATAATATTATATATATATATAATACAATTGTGTTACACAATTAGTTCGAATAACACCTAGAAGGTATTTCTGATATTGTAATTAAAATAGTGATCTAAACAGTATTCTGTTTTCAATCATGTTTAAAATGAATTAATTAATTGAAATTGACTTAGTTAAAAACACAACAATTAAAATTGTTAATCATTTAGCCAACTCACTGCAGTAAACTCAAAACAATGAGGAAAATGTAATGAAAATTGCATGGAAAACTTTGTTGGAAATTCTTTCAAAAGCAGACGCTGTCATAAATTCAATTGAAATGCAGCTTTTACGGCAAAGGATGGTGAAGGGGGCTGCGTGAGATGTGCAGCCCTGACTTTGCCTTTTCTTGCTAAATGTTGCGCTAAGCAGTAAAAATTGCATTATGAAATTAATACACGACACACAGAAACAGGTCGTTGTAGCAATGGCAGGTGGAGCGTTGCAGTACCGCCCATTGCATTAGCGAGAGTGCAGGTGCCAAAGGGGGCTAGGGCAGGGGGAGTTCGTAATGGCATTTATGACGAGACGACAGCGTAGAGTCAAACAACTTTGTTAACGTTTCGCACGCGTGCTGACCAACAAAGTAAACCGAAATGCAATGAAATTGATTAATTGCCGTTAGTTGACCCGCACGACCTGGCCAGAGGCTAAAGTGATTAGTGGCAGCAACTAGAATAGCTGCAGCTGCACCAGAACTTTGTGTAACACATTGTCGCGTACACTGTAATGTAATCGCCAACATGGAATGACTAGTTTGTTATACAATTGGTCAAGTAACTAATGCTATAGGTGAGCGCACACCACAGTAATATATCCTGCGCCCAATTCTGAAGAACCATTGCATACACAATAATAATTCCCAATAACAAAGTCTGCTGCATACTTATGCAGGCACATGCTATAAAAGTTACCCTGAGCTAAGAAAACGTTGACTTCAATAACTTCTTTATTTCTTGTCCGTTTGAATTGTAAATTGAAGTATAAATAGATATTATAGTCAACTAACTATTTGTTAAAGCTGCACATTGTATCTTTAATAAGTTGCCTACAAATCATGTTGATAAAATGACTTATCGTTTTGCGAGTCCGATGGGCGTGGCACCTTATATTTGAAATACATTTAATGTGCATTGATAAAAAAGACACCTTCCTGCCAAATTTAGTGTGTCTAGGTCATATAACAACTGAGATCTCTGCGTTCAAACACACACAGGTAAGTGAACTTCGTTTTGAAGGGAGCTTGAACAAATACTAAAACAGTCTTGCAATGTTATGTCTAGTTAATTCTAGCCCTCATACTCTCTGAGAACGAATCTAACTTTATCGTCCTTGTACCAATGGAGTATGGTCTCTAAGATCTTCTTCCTGTTAATACATTTTCAGTTCATATAAACTATGTTTAGCATGTATAAAAATGTAATTCGCATTGCAAATTTTACTAAGGAAATTCAATATTCCCATATTCGCAGCAGCAATAACTCATTTGGCTTTTTCGGCAGGTTCATTAAAATTTCTATTTGGATTTTCAAAGTAAAATAAACCAAATAACTGTAACTCGCATAATCAACAGCAGCGAGCAGTTATAAGATCAATGCAACTGCAATGGGAGTATTTTACTCTTGGAATATTCCCAAAAATGCACTTTAGCTTCAACATTTTTGTGTTGATTGCAATTATTGGATGATTTTAATGCAGCCATGGTCGAAATTCCGTTCATATTTATCTCCAAATTACATATCCATATTGACATGTTATTGAATGCCAGCACACAGATACAGATGCACGTACACACAAGCGGCACAGTTTCACTCAGTTGGAAGATACATTGGCAGCAGTAAAAAGCAAACATTGCTAACTCACTCGCTCCTCTCTCCTTCTCACTCTCCCTCTCTCTCTCTCTCTCTCTCTCTCTCCGTCTGTCTCTGTATCTCTGTTGCATCAGGTCCCTTTGGTAGCCACACTTTGTGGCATTTTGTTTATTTATGTTATGTTGGCTCTGTTGAGTTTTTGTATCTACAAGATACACACACACACAAACACAGAGCACACAGCACTAAGCACACAACACAAACACATGTAAGCCAGGGCTATAGATAACCACAAATCCGGCATGATTAGACTTTTGATGGCAACTTTGCAGAAACTTTAATAAATGAACTCGAAATTTATTAGTTTCAGTGCAACAGCCGCAGCCCGCAAAGTGCATACAACTAGATACAACTACGGCTGCATCAGCAGCTATAGATACCAGCAACAGCTACAGCAACTATCTGTAGATACAGCAGCGACTACAACTATAGATGCAGCTGCAACTACTAAAGGCAGTTACTTAATGCAGCTCTGTGTCTTTTGGCCGCTTTACGTTGTGGATTGTGTTGGTATTTTGTCAAAATATTTCATTGATTTTCTACATTTTTGTGGCTTTTCAGCCTACTGCAATGTGGTGCGAGGTGTTGCATGAGAATTTCGCCGCAAAAATCTAATGAAAATTGTGTTAAAATTGTGTGCGTCAAATATTTAATCGAATCTAACAACATTAATTGAGAGTGTTTGTTTGCGTGACAAACTTTTAACTTGGCAACGATTACAGCATTAAATGAGAACAGAAAGCAAGCAGGGAAGACTCCTCTAACTGCATTCAATAAGGGTACACTATGATTTGTTTTATGCCAAATAATTTTAGTGGGTTTAAGTAACTTAATTGAATAAAAAACTCAGAAATGATAATGAAAATTGAATACCAATATTATTAATTACATTCAATGCTAGCTGAGTACAATTTATGTATCTTACTGTTGAGCACACTCGACTCAAAAATAAATCTTTCACTTGTTAAATATTTTATTGCACATTTCTAGGCTCATGATTAATTCGCAATGCAATGTGTGCTGCATGAGGGAATTGAGTGCCTGCCTCGTCTTCTGTGTGATGAGAAGAAGTAGGAGAAGGAAAGCTGCCGCCAGGCTCAACATTTTATTTATACTTTTAATGCGCATTTAAATTTGCCAACTGCCTCCTACATTTACTGTGCCAGCACTCTACACTCCCTCTCTCTCTCTCTCTCTCTCTCTTCCTGCCTGTCCCCCTTCAACTCGCCTGTGCTTCTATTCGCCTCCTATGTGACTCGGTGTGCTTAAACAATATTGCATGGCAAATGGCGTAGATATGAACAGCTACTTTATTGTTGGCATTACACTTGAGCAATAATAGCAATTGTCAGAGTGGGAGACAGCGCGAAAGGGGACGCGGGGGGGAAAGGATATGACGATGATGCAGAAAGGGAACGGAAGCCAGAGGCGGAAGGCGAAAACGGCAACAAAGTCGTCAAGGGGCGTTGGCAGCGAATGATCATTTCGGCAACATCATCATCGCCATTATCATCGTCTTTTAGTATCTGGCTACGGAATATACATACATATATATGTTCGGATATATCGTCGTCGTTTGTCGATAAGTAAAGACAACGTCGGCATCGGCTCCAACGTCAGCGTCTGCATCGGCGTCTCGACTGTATTGCAATTTCTATAAACACAAAACGGCAAACGTCCGCGTTGAGATTTTTGTGCATCCCCTGCCTCTGCCCCTGCTTCGCTGTCTGCATGTCATAAGACTGAAAATACGCTTACAGATGCAATAATTTTGCATGCCCGCACACACACACACGCACACACATGTTGCGCATACGCCGCGTATGCAGCTTGTATAAATTCCTCTGGCACACGCCCATCGCCCATCGTCGACATACCCGGCATCGTCGCATTTTTGTTGACTTCCCTCACAGATTTGTACAACTCATACACATTTCCTGTATTCGTGTCGTTTTCATAATTCGCTGTTGTTGTTGTTTTTTTATTGTAATATTTATTTATTTACTTTTTTTACATAAATCAGACGATGCAAAATATATTTATATTTTATTATTGTCCAATAAGAAGTTTACAGTGCAAGTCAAGAGTCTAGAAATGTTATTTTAAGTGTAACTTCCAGTTTATTTTCACTGAAAAATATAAAAAACGAGCAAGATTGGCTACCTTAGGCATGTCAAAGATTCTATACCCTTACAGTAATAAAATGGTATATATTGTATATAATGGTGTTGTATATTTTATCTTACTTTGATTGGCACAGATAAATTAAGTTAGGTAGGTCTTCTTCTAGATGTCTCCTCACGCACATTGCAAACTTGAATAGAGGTTATATATATGTATATGAATAAATATTTCAAATTTTTAAAACATACTGAATCACTTCTCTAGTCGTTGCCCTTAAGTGATGCACTCATTTCTTGCAGTGCATGTGCGCTAAAAGCATTGGGTCGCAGTGTTGCGTGCGCAGCGAGCTTGCTATTCTGGCCAAGGAAAAAAAAGGAGAAAACGACTCACAATTTTCCGCTTTGCAAATCTTTATATTTATTACATGCACTGCCGCCGCCGCCTGGCATTCCATTTCCATTGCCATTGCCATCGCCATTCCCCGCCGGAGTCACATACTCGTACATACGCATTCCCAGGCCCAATCTTCAGATGTTTCCTGCCGCACTCCAATAAAGTCGAGCTTCCCAGTTTCTCAAGAGTCTCTCGCCATTTATTTGCTGTTTTATTCTTTTTTATTTTGTTTTTTTTTTCTTTTTTTTTGCTGAATGTTTGCCAGGCTGCCACGCCCACAATGCCAGTTTTATTTGCGTTGTTGTTAGCGAATGCGCGAATGTGCGCCGGCTACTTCTATTTATACTTTCGTATTCTTGCGCTTCTCCACATTACTCAAACGTAATTTTTAATGCAGTTACGCCCCAGACAGCCCCCCTTATCCTATTCGCTCCCCTCCACGCATGCTGGCTGCTGTTGCTGTAATAAAAGCTGACTTTTTCAGTTATTACAAGAAAACAGCATTTACAGTTGTTTCTCGCCTTTGTGCGCCTGCTGCGTGCATATTTTCTTTTATTTTGTATTTCATTTTATTTTCTTATTTTATGCACAAGCTTATCAAACCCACGTATCGCACTTTAAAAGTGATCCCACCCGCTCCACTCTGCTGCTCTTGCAGTTTAATATTTTAGTGTTTCCCTGCTCTGACCTGCTTCGTTTGCCTTGTTTGCTATGCAAGTTGATTAACAGCGGAAAAGGTCCTTTAATGAAATCAACTCGCGGAAATGTGGTTACAGCGCAAAGTCTTTACACATACACACACTCACATTGTGTTGCCTACCTTGTGCTGCGTTTACTGCACAAACTAAGCAAACGAAGCTTATAAAATGCACCGCATGCAAATGTTAATTAAATGAGCACAAAAAAAATTAAAACATAAATGAAAATGTAACAGTTTTTAAAACAAATACTGTTCTTAGTTTCTGTTGCCTCGATTTAAATAATATGGGAAATAAACAAACTGAGACGCTAACTTCCAAATTTAACAAATCATTGACAATTAATGAATTAAATAATTAATAAATCAGTTATAAAAAAGTCGATAAGTGGCCTACATATTGTATTACATTGCAAGCATTTAAGTAACTAATAAAAATAATTAAAAAGAGAGAATATACATTTCATTTTGATCGGACTTAAAACCATTAAAATATTATAATACATATACTATCTTTATTGCCATATAAATACTAATTCCAAACACTGTTTCTATCTAAAGTTTATTTAAGCATTTGCAATAGTTGATGAGCTGAGGATGCGTACGATAAACATGCAATACATTGTTGATGCAGCAACTCGTATACATACAACATACGTATATACAAATTCTGCCTTTAAGCACAAAATTCCTTCTGTTTATACTGTGTAAAGTTGATCAAAGCCGCTAAAACCGCGAGAGAGCGAAGGATGGAAGTAGGGAGTGAGGAAATTTCAGGCGTAACAATGCAACCGCAGCATGCACAGACAGACAGACGGACAGACCGAATAACGAACATGCAGAGGGACGGGCAGACAAACAATTGCATTGGCCTTTCGCGAAACTCTCCTTTTTCGGGGGCACCCTAATTAGCGCTGCGAGTTTTGTAATAGAAAGCAATCCTTGCTCGGATGCTCCATGCACAAAAGTGCCCCAAAGCTGCTTTATCAAATTAACGCATCAGTTTCACGAGACCGCACACCCTCCTCCTCCTCCCTCTCCTTCTCCCTTTCCCCATCCACACACACACACACACATACAGAGCAACACCCACGTCATTCCATTGCATTGCCGAGTGCATTTCGACGCATTTAACGAGACGCGACAAAAAGCAAGCTGCGAAAAATTGCCAACCCGACAAAAGTTCAATTGAAACTGAAAATGTGCGAGATTGCGCAATGTGCTGGCAAGGGAAGCCGCTTCAGGCAGGGGGAAGAGAGTGTGGCAGGCAGTGGAGTGCTGTATGGGGTGTCGCTGTTGTTTTGACTAGTCTACAGCGAATCAGTAGCTCTCAGACAATGAATGTTTGTTGTTGCTTATCGCAGTGCTGCATCGCAACGGCAACGCAACTTTGGCTAATTAATGTCGCCCGGCATTTTGGCCCGAAATGTTGTGATAACAATTTGTTTTTGCGTGCTATTTAGCCATTGTTTGTCGACTTGTTAGAGGAACAAGAGGTGAATGTCTAGCCAGTAGAAGAGAGTGTGGGAGACAGGAATTTGTATTTAGCTATTTATGTATTACTCATTCAAGTATCTTGAACTTCTGCTTGTAATTTCTTTCTATTTCTTCCTTCTTTCTTCTCTATCATCGTTCCCTTCACAGAGCATGCGCCACTCGCTAGGCAAACTCTAAGTTGAAGACAATTAAAGCCAAAGCCAAAGCAAAGGCAAAGTTGGCTGCAATATTTTCGCAAAATTAATCCAATTAGCAAAACAAATATGCGAAACCTGCCGCGACATCGAGATGAGCAAGTGCTGTCTGTCTTGCTGTCTCTCTTCCTCTTACTCTCTCTCCATCTCTTACCGCCGTGTGTGTGACTTTTGGGCACCACAAACCCTGCACACGCCTAGCTACGAGCCTGATCTTCTGTCTCTAACCTCTGCCCTGCCCTTCTGCCTGGCTGTAATTCCGTTTCCATTTCGCAGTCGCTAAACAAATACCTTTCAATTAGTTGCGGCTGGCAAAACTAAATTATTCTTTGTACGTCAATTTCTGCTGCATGCATCTCTCTCTGCAGTTGTTGCTCTGTCACTCTGTCTGTCTGCTTGCCGTTGTCGTTGCGTTGTTTTGTTTTTGTTTTGACGCTTCGCTGTCTCGACTTTTGGCAGCAGCCGAACGAAGTTAGCGACTTTTAAAGTCTATCTGCAAGTTGCGGCCCGACTTGCAAATTAACTTTCATAATTGAATTGTGCGCAGTTTATGCACTTGAAATTTGCCCCTCCATGCTGCCCTTGCCCCCTCTCCATCCCCTTCATTCTTCTTTCTTATCCCTGCTATCTCACGTCTGCGTCTACGAAATGTTATTAAACTCCGAGATTGTTTTACAGAATGCACAGCTGCAAGTTGGCCGAGTTGGCCTGCAAATGTGAGTTAAAGGGGAAGAGAGAGAGAGAGAGAGAGACAGGGACAAAGTTCAAAGTTCATATTATTTAAATTGAAATTGTTTTACAAAGAAATTGATTTAAGCTTTGCGTTGCTTATGTTTATTAAAAATCAGTATTTTATTTAATTTACTATAATTTAATTTACTGCCTGTGATATGGTAAGGTGATGAAAAAAGGGTTCTCCAGCTGAGCACACCTACAGCAGTTACTCTCCTCTTCCTTCTACTCATCCCTCCTACCTCCAAGCCTCACAATCCTGAAGCTTTCAACAAACACAAAACTATTCATTTTCAATTTCAACTTTTAATGCAAAACACCTTTGCAATGAAACAGAAACAAAAAATAAAAAATTTATTTCATTTTCGTTTTCAATACAAGCCCCTCGTATCCCCCCTTCCTCACCCCCCCACTGACACAACTCACTAATGCGGAAAACAGGAAAATTATCACGAAATGCGCATCAATTGACATTGGAAAGCAACAATGGAGAGCAAAAGACTTCAGAAGCGACCCGTCTATACCCCCTGCTCCCCTCTTACACTGCGTCTTCCGTGCGATAATCGGCGAAAAACAAGTTTAGCTCACAATGTGCAGCAATGTCCCACTCCCCTTTCCCTCTTCCCACTTCCAACCCGCCAGTGTTTGTGGCTGACAAGCTACGACGAGTTAAGTTTATATTTTACAGCTTGTTTTTCATTTCTAGCTGAAAATCACGAAGGAGGCTTCTATTAAAACTCTGTCATTTGCCATGGTGAGTGGAAAAATGTTTTGCAGCGCACTAAAAAACGAAGCTCAGCTGAAGAAAAGCGTATTGCAAATGCTTCAATCCCTCGGACGCCTGTCAATTGACACTGCCTTGATTTTTATTTTTTCGTGAAGCAAACTTGAACAAGTTTTAAGAATTATTTTATGTTTTAAACTTGCATTCTTCAACATGCAATAAATAAATAAACTCTGTAAATATCAACAAACATTTCAAATACTTGCTATAGCTAGAAAGATGGTAAATAAAAACGAGTAAGACATGCTACCTCCGTCAAGCAGAAAATTTTAGACTTTTGGAGGTACTTATCTCCTCCGATCTTTCCAATAAAAGTTTAATATATGTATTTAATTGAAGCTGTATGTTATAGTCGTCCGATTTTGATGAGATTTTATATGCTCAAGGGGCTTCTGACAAGCGCGGGCCCTTGTGTACTGCGGGCCTGTATTTATCAGTCAACTGTTCTATACGAGAGACATGTAAATATTTTACTGAGTGCGAATAAGAAGTGCAATCCTTTTTAATAACTGTGTTAATAGATTTCCAATACTCTTTCTCTCTGCTTATTATACTCTATTACGCTCTCTTTTTCTCTCTCTCTCTCTGTCTCTCTCTTTGCTCCTCTCTGTCTGCCTTTCTATCCATACCTTACTCCGCAACAAGTGTCATTCGCTCTGGTTAAGCTGTCACTCGTCGTAACGACGCAGCGCGCAATCCTTTTCCACTTTGAGAGGCCATTGAGCACAGTTGGCCGCCAATTAACATTTATATTGCGCCATATAAATAAGTGGCCAGCAAATTAGACAGCAGCCTCCTTACAGCAGCATCTCTCCCCTCCTGCCCCTCCTGCCGTTACTCTGACAAACTGTGACAAATTAATAAAAAGCAAAATCAAAACGTGCAGATCATTAAAAGTATTTATGAGCTACGCAAATGTTTTTGCTCGACGATGGAGGAGTATAGAAGTGGGTGGAGGGGGGAGAGGGAGGGGTGTTCAGCAGCTAAAAAGAGTACAAATTTAATGCGAATTTCTTTATGTACAATGTGCATATAAAGTGCAGAAGGCTCAAGTTGGACGAGTCAGAAACGTGCCGCAGGAACGACAGTGTGAGTAGTCATAAAAATGATCTGAGAAGATAATGCGGAACCAGTGAGTGCAGTGGGGGAGTGGGAGGAGGAAGAACTGTAGCTACAGTGGCTGACAAAGCCTACTACCCTGCTTGGGCGATTCGTGCGGGTCATAAAAATGGTCAAACAAGAAAACAGACGGAATTGCGAATCAAACACATGGAATATATCAGCCAATTCATCCCCCTCTCTCACACTGCCCCGGTTTTGCATCATTTTAGAGGCGTGGCTGGCAGTAGCACATAAAACTGCTTGGCTAAAGGAGAATTCGCGCGTGTTTGTTGGCATAAATATTTTTATGATGTTTTTGTGGGCGAAGGGAGCTTCGAGCTGCGCAACGTTGAAAATGCATTTGAAATTGTCATAAATTCGTATTAATTTGAGGCCGCGCGCGTAGATTTAATGCTACTCTGCCACGCCCCTCCACCACCTCCCCCCTTGCGGTTGCTCGGTTTGTTTGGCTTTGTTCTTAGTCCCTGTTTAGGCGCTGTTTATCTTTGTTTGCGCTTGGCTTTACACACACACACACATTCCGACACGCACACACATGTGCCAGAGCCCATTTCAAATTTAACGGCCATTTTGTTATTTTCTTTCATTTCCCTTTTTTAATTGCCCACACATGCATCGCTGTCCAGGCAGGGCTTTTGAGTAATGCCCATTGTTGTGCTCACCTTCATACGAACCAAACTCGTTTATATATTTTATGACAGACCAGCTTTGTTGGCAGCATTAAGTGATAAGTTTAATGAGTTCTGCTTGCCCAGTGAGGCATTTTAACATGTTCTACTTGTCCTCTGTGCTTGCGATTAACGCACTCATTCAATGCCCTGGGTTAAAGCTGTTCCTAGAGTGGCTTGGAGTTTTGCAATAAGTTTCGAATTAAGGCAACAAACGATCCGAGAGCAATAATCAATGATTAGGGGAAGGTTTACTTGGCTTTTTGCGGAAAATTAAATTTATATATTTGTAGAGTATGTGTGCAAAAGGATATTTCGAATGGTAGCTCCTTGAATGCACACGGCCATGTCAAAGTGCATAGCTAGTAAACTTTATTTTATTATTTTGATAAAACACACAAAGGAAGGGAACGAATTGTTTTAGAATCATGTTTAAACTTCACCTTTCTGACTTTATTTAATTATTCATATTAAGAAACTAGAAAAGAAACAGGTGTACGAGCATGTAGTTTTATTTTTCAAATAGTTAAAAGCGCGGTATATTCTGCTAGCGCATTTAAAGAAGCTAAATTTTTTGCAAGCCATACTATGACCGCAGCCCACAAGTGTAGCACGCTTTTGTGCGCACACACATAATTGCCATTTGCCGCATGACAACGCAATAAACATTTTGACAGACACTGACACACACAAGAATGCAGAAACTTCAACTTGACTTTTAAGTGCATGCACAGAGGAAGATGAAAACAAAAATAATACAAAATGCGAACCGCTTGCTATGTGCAAATTGTAAATGTTTCATAATAATTTGCGCTGCAAATTCTTCTTTCGTAGTTGTTAGCCATGCGAATTATGTGCACTGTGTTTGTGCGTGTGTGTGTGTGTGTGGTAACAACAACAACAGCCAAATGCCTTGCCGAAAACGGAAATGTTAGCAACAACGTTGGTGAGAGGGGGCTGAAGGAGGGGGTTGAGAGGCGTGGACAATGACAGGATGTACAGAGCTGGCCCAGCTCCTCGTCTTTGCGGCTTAAATTTCACGCAGGAAGTGTTAAAAAATATTTTTTCAGTGCAACACAAATAGAAATGTCTAAAAAGAACAGAGACAACAACAAGAGCACGAAAACCAAATAGAGACATTTTATATAAATAATAAAATTAAGTAAAACAGTTTTTTTTGTAGAGATTCCACGCGCTCTTTGTCTAAGCCCCCTGTTCGCTATCTTACTTCCTCTCTTTCTGTCTCTCTCTCTCTCTTAAACTCTCTTTGGGTAGCCATTTGTCAATGCCTTTGTTGTCTGCCTGTCAACGGGTGCAGGGAAAAATGTTAATTTCCATTTTTGCTGGACAACCGTAATTTAGTTGTACGTATTATTTTTACTTATTGCGGTTTACGTAACGGATTATGCGCCTTCATTGTGGCTGGACGTGGTGGAGAGGGGTTTCCTAGCAAGAAAAATTGCATTGTTTGGTTAAATTTTTGACACTTTGTGTCCGTTGTTGTCATTCCCACAGATAATTCTTTGTTAATGCTTGTGGTGCAGTTTCGTTTATTTAATTCATTCGGTTTCTTCTTATTTTATATTTGATTTTCAAACAGACTGATATGGCTCCCTCTTGCGGGCTGCACATAAACTGTTGTAGTACATACACAACCCATTCCATTAAAAAGGTTATGTGAAGCGAATAGAGGAAATAAATGCGGTACCAACATGTCGGGATAACGACATATCTATGTAGGTGCGACATATCTCCATCAATCAACAAATAACATATCCCGGCGCGGAGATCGGAGATGATCGAAGGGTATAAAAATGGTCTACACTTGACAGGGTGAACACTTCGAATTTGGGAATTCTTTGACATTTACCATAATTTTCAATGCGAACACTTTTGGAAAGAATTTGTATACTACTTATACCTATCCTTATCAATTTAGGTCAAAAAATCAAACTGTTGTGGCTCCATCTTGCGGGCTGTACACAAACTGTTTTAGTACAGACACAAACCATTTCAATCAAATGGTTGTGTGAAGCAAACTGAGGAATTAAATGGGGTCGTGACATTTTGGAGTAACGCACTACATATTTTCACCAATCAACAAAAGACAAAGCTCCGCAGGGCTTTTAACTAACCATTTTTACGGACTGCTTGTTGCCGATAGGGCCGTGCCGGCTAGCTCAGCAGAACTTGGGGTGGTGTTTTACTAGCGATGAGCTATCGGAAATATGCACAAATTGTGCAGCATTAACAATCAAGCGGCCACCGACTATCGATATATTGACTGCGCCATCGATTTCTGCACCAGATCTGCTCACTTGTGTTGGTAAACAACCGCTCGTGCTGTCGGTTTTACCACTCTATCCATTTTCAATACCATACGATTTTTGGTTGGCTTATGGGGGGAGGCTAGCCTCCATAGCCACCCCCTAGATCTATCACTGCATAAAACCAAGTGCTTGTATCAGCTAACAAGGGAAGCAAGCGAGAGCGAAGCGCTAGCGCCATCTGTCGGCAATAATTTTAAAGTATTGTGCATATGCATATGTTGAAAAACTTAGAATTGTGATATTTTGACTTTACTTGATAAAGCTAGTCATAAGTAGTATAAAAAGTCCTCCCAACAGTGTTTGCGATAAAAATTGTGGAAAATATCGAAGAAATACCCTTAATTTAGGTTTTTATTTTGACCAAAGGGTCCCCGCTTACAACATTTTTATAATTTTTCAAAATTTAGAATTGTGATATTTTGACTTATATTTATAAAGCTAGTCATAAGTAGTATAAAAAGTCCTCCCAAAAGTGTTTGCGATAAAAATTGTGGAAAATATCGAAGAAATACCCTTAATTTAGGTGTTTATTTTGACCAAAGGGTCCCCCCTTACAAAATTTTGAGAATTCAAAATTTAGAATTGTGATATTTTGACTTTAATTGATAAAACTAGTCATAAGTAGTATAAAAAGTCCTCCCAAAAGTGTTTGCGATGAAAATTGTGGAAAATATCGAAGAAATACCCTTAATTTAGGTTTTTATTTTGACCAAAGGGTCCCCCCTTACAACATTTTTATAATTTTTCAAAATTTCGAATTGCGATATTTTGACTTATATTGATAAAGCTAGTCATAAGTAGTATAAAAAGTCCCGCCAAAAGTGTTTGCGATGAAAATTGTGGAAAATATCGAAGAAATACCCTTAATTTAGGTGTTTTTTTTGACCAAAGGGTCCCCCCTTACAACATTTTTAGAATTTTTCAAAATTTAGAATTGTGATATTTTGACTTTAATTGATAAAGCTAGTCATAAGTAGTGTAAAAAGTCCCGCCAAAAGTGTTTGCGATGAAAATTGTGGAAAATATCGAAGAAATACCCCTAATTTAGGTGTTTATTTTGACCAAAGGGTCCCCCCTTACAAAATTTTGAGAATTCAAAATTTAGAATTGTGATATTTTGACTTTAATTGATAAAGATAGTCATAAGTACATAGTATAAAAAGTCCCGCCAAAAGTGTTTGCGATGAAAATTGTGGAAAATATCGAAGAAATACCCTTAATTTAGGTGTTTATTTTGACCAAAGGGTCCCCCCATACAAAATTTTGAGAATTCAAAATTTAGAATTGTGATATTTTGACTTTAATTGATAAAGCTAGTCATAAGTAGTATAAAAAGTCCTCCCAACAGTGTTTGCGATGAAAATTGTGGAAAATATCGAAGAAATACCCTTAAGTTACGTTTTTATTTTGACCAAAGGGTCCCTCCCCCCTTAAAACATTTTTATAATTTTTCAAAATTTAGAATTGTGATATTTTGACTTATATTTATAAAGCTAGTCATAAGTAGTATAAAAAGTCCCGCCAAAAGTGTTTGCGATGAAAATTGTGGAAAATATAGAAGAAATACCCTTAATTTAGTTTTTTATTTTGACCAAAGGGTCCCCCCTTACAACATTTTGAGAATTTTTCAAAATTTAGAATTGTGATATTTTGATTTATATTTATAAAGCTAGTCATAAGTAGTATAAAAAGTCGCGCCAAAAGTGTTTGCGATGAAAAATGTGGAAAATATCGAAGAAATACCCTTAATTTAGGTGTTTATTTTGACCAAAGGGTCCCCCCTTACAACATTTTTAGAATTTAGAATTTTTCAAAATTTAGAATTGTGCTATTTTGACTTTAGTTGATAAAGCTAATCATAAGTAGTATAAAAAGTACAGCCAAAAGTGTTTGCGATGAAAATTGTGGAAAATATCGAAGAAATACCCTTAATTTAAGTGTTTATTTTGACCAAAGGGTCCCCCCTTACAACATTTTGAGAATTTTTCAAAATTTAGAATTGTGATATTTTGACTTATATTTATAACGCTAGTCATAAGTAGTATAAAAAGTCGCGCCAAAAGTGTTTGCGATGAAAAATGTGGAAAATATCGAAGAAATACCCTTAATTTAGGTGTTTATTTTGACCAAAGGGTCCCCCCTTACAACATTTTTAGAATTTACAATTTTTCAAAATTTAGAATTGTGCTATTTTGACTTTAGTTGATAAAGCTAGTCATAAGTAGTATAAAAAGTACAGCCAAAAGTGTTTGCGATGAAAATTGTGGAAAATATCGAAGAAATACCCTTAATTTAAGTGTTTATTTTGACCAAAGGGTCCCCCCTTACAAAATTTTGAGAATTCAAAATTTAGAATTGTGATATTTTGACTTTAATTGATAAAACTAGTCATAAGTAGTATAAAAAGTCCCGCCAAAAGTGTTTGCGATGAAAATTGTGGAAAATATCGAAGAAATACCCTTAATTTAGGTGTTTATTTTGACCAAAGGGTCCCCCCCACAACATTTTTATAATTTTTCAAAATTTAGAATTGTGATATTTTGACTTATATTTATAAAGCTAGTCATAAGTAGTATAAAAAGTCCTCCCAAAAGTGTTTGCGATGAAAATTGTGGAAAATATCGAAGAAATACCCTTAATTTAGGTGTTTATTTTGACCAAAGGGTCCCCCCTTACAACATTTTTAGAATTGTTCAAAATTTAGAACTGTGATATTTTGACTTATATTTATAAAGCTAGTCATAAGTAGTATAAAAAGTCCCGCCAAAAGTGTTTGCGATGAAAATTGTGGAAAATATCGAAGAAATACCCTTAATTTAGGTGTTTATTTTGACCAAAGGGTCCCCCCCACAACATTTTTATAATTTTTCAAAATTTAGAATTGTGATATTTTGACTTATATTTTATTTATAAAGCTAGTCATAAGTAGTATAAAAAGTCCTCCCAAAAGTGTTTGCGATGAAAATTGTGGAAAATATCGAAGAAATACCCTTAATTTACAACATTTTTAGAATTTTTCAAAATTTAGAACTGTGATATTTTGACTTATATTTATAAAGCTAGTCATAAGTAGTATAAAAAGTCCCGCCAAAAGTGTTTGCGATGAAAATTGTGGAAAATATCGAAGAATTTTAATTTAGGTGTTTATTTTGACCAAAGGGTCCCCCCTTACAACATTTTCAGAATTTTGCAAAATTTAGAATTGTGATATTTTGACATTAATTGATAAAGATAGTCATAAGTAGTATAAAAAGTACAGCCAAAAGTGTTTGCGATGAAAATTGTGGAAAATATCGAAGAAATACCATTAATTTAGGTGTTTATTTTGACCAAAGGGTCCCCCCCACAACATTTTTATAATTTTTCAAAATTTAGAATTGTGATATTTTGACTTATATTTATAAAGCTAGTCATAAGTAGTATAAAAAGGAGGATGAAAATTGTGGAAAATATCGAAGAAATACCCTTAATTTAGGTTTTTATTTTGACCAAAGGGTCCCCCCCTTACAACATTTTCAGAATTTTTCAAAATTTAGAATTGTGATATTTTGACTTTAGTTGATAAAGCTAGTCATAAGTAGTATAAAAAGTACAGCCAAAAGTGTTTGCGATGAAAATTGTGGAAAATATCGAAGAAATACCCTTAATTTAGGTGTTTATTTTAACCAAAGGGTCCCCCCTTACAAAATTTTGAGAATTCAAAATTTAGAATTGTGATATTTTGACTTTAATTGATAAAACTAGTCATAAGTATTATAAAAAGTACAGCCAAAAGTGTTAGCGATGAAAATTGTGGAAAATATCGAAGAAATACCCTTAATTTATGTGTTTATTTTGACCAAAGGGTCCCCCCTTACAACATTTTTAGAATTTTTCAAAATTTAGAATTGTGATATTTTGACTTTAGTTGATAAAGCTTGTCATAAGTAGTATAAAAAGTACAGCCAAAAGTGTTTGCGATAAAAATTGTGGAAAATATCGAAGAAATACCCTTAATTTAGGTGTTTATTTTGACCGAAGGGTCCCCCCCACAACATTTTTATAATTTTTCAAAATTTAGAAGTGTGATATTTTGACTTATATTTATAAAGCTAGTCATAAGTAGTATAAAAAGTCCTCCCAAAAGTGTTTGCGATGAAAATTGTGAAAATATCGAAGAAATACCCTTAATTTAGGTGTTTATTTTGACCAAAGGGTCCCCCCTTACAACATTTTTAGAATTTTTCAAAATTTAGAACTGTGATATTTTGACTTATATTTATAAAGCTAGTCATAAGTAGTATAAAAAGTCCCGCCAAAAGTGTTTGCGATGAAAATTGTGGAAAATATCGAAGAAATACCCTTAATTTAGGTGTTTATTTTGACCAAAGGGTCCCCCCTTACAACATTTTCAGAATTTTTCAAAATTTAGAATTGTGATATTTTGACATTAATTGCAGATTGCATCTGCATCAAAAACTAAAATATGTTTTAAAATTTGGTTTTAGTTTTTGTTTTATTTAAATCGATAAAGTTTCTCATAGCGAGGGTACAATTTGTAACAAAACGAATTTTGAACCATACGGTTTTAACCTCAAAATTTTTTTCTAAATATCACTCTACTCTCTAGCAATATCAAGGAAGTGTTTTTTATGTAATAGAGTACAGTTAGTATGTTAGCTTCACTTTATCGAGTTAGCATTAGTATTTTCATTCAGTAACAAATTACAATAGTTGAAAATTTTTTGTAATCTCCAATTTCTAAATTTCAATTCATCCATGAAGAACCGCAAGGAGACTTTGAAAATTTTAGAAGAATTGATGCGATCGCATCAACCAGCCAAACAAGAGAATCAACTGAAATATTATTTAGACCATTTGGCCGAAACTGGCAGAGTTGGGAAATCGTATTTCAAGTTGAGAGAATGTCACCGTAGTAATGGTTTGTATTCAGTGTTTTCCGCGAATAATGAAACCCATTTTCTCATATCTGAAACAAATTTCACTTAGCTGCTAAAAAATATACCCCAAAGTGAGGACATCAATTTATATTTTTTTTAGAAAAATGAAATAGCTGAATCCGCAATGCCGTACCTCTTTCCACCTCTTGATATCTTAATATTTTAATACCAGGAAATGCAATAACATTTTGATAATAAATTTTTTTGCTCAAACGAAAAACTGTTATATTTAAAGCAACAGGTCTGCCTGATTCTATGTTAAACACTGTCTGTTAGAGAACAGCAACGGGGAAAGTTAACCTCTCAAAGCTGGGGAACTGTTCGAGCCGCAGTTGGCGCATGCGTTTTGGAAACTCACTCATCAGTTGTTTCCTTTGACTCTTATAATGCAATGGACGTTAAAATCACAAAAGGCAAAGGGGATGATTTTTGAAAGCTAGATCAGAGTTAAAAGTACATGTATGCATGTACATATATTTCAGAGACTGAAGTGAAAAGTGAGTTTTTTTTTCATTTAATAGCAATCTGAGGTTTTCTTTAACATGCTTCCACCATTTCTAAGCTTTAATGAAATTCTGTTAGATCCCAAAGAATAGTCTTGTTCATTGATGCTTTGTTAAACTTGTCTTTTCAACATGCAAATTACCAAAATAGACCTCAATGGCGCTGTGCAATGGGTTAACAGACCGATCTAGCAGAATTAAATAAGCAAAATGAGCAATAATGCATGGATGAAATCTAAATATTAAGCCTTATATGCCAACTATATATTTTTTTAACGTGGTACAGCTAATTTGAAGATATATTTTAAAGTGTTTTTGGACGTTGATTCTGAAATAAATTGTTGTCTTTCGCCTCTCAATCTCCTTCAATAGTTTAAAAATAGTGCTTGTCTTGTACAAGAGATGTTAGCGAAAACTAATGTTCACTGGGTAAAGTCGAGCCAACATACTACATTCAATTTTATTTTAGACAGTACTTTGCACACTCTTACACCTGGTTAGAGTTGGCTGTTTGTTTTTTTTTTGTACGTGCTAAGAACACGAGCCTTTCTGATCCGCCGCCAATTACGAGGGCAATACAGGCGGCTTACAAAACGCTTGCCAAGGGTCATAAAGTTGCTGCTCCTTTGCGCGTCTTTCGAATAGATATATACAAATGTATACACGTATATAAGTATATAAGTATGCAGTGTTTCCTTGGAAATCTGGTTTGAAATCCTTTGCTGAGTGTTGACCATCAAAGGAGGCAGCATCACCTTGCTTGGCCCGAAGCAATGCCAACTTATTGCTCATGTTGACCATTTCTGTTGCTGTCTCAGTCCTCGTCTTCTGTCCTTGCTTTGACTGGCTCTGCCAGCTGATGGTTCGCCTCTCGATTTAGATAATTGACTGCATCTCTGCTGCACGCACTCGCTTTGGCCTCAAAGGCTATATTCATGAGTTATTCAGCTGACAGCTCTGAGCCGCAGCTGTCTGAAGTATTTACATAATGCTGACAATACTAGAGGAGCATCTCGCAAGGGCTTCGCCTGCAGTTTACTGGAAGCTCTCGAAGGCCGTTGATAATATCCAAGAAGGAACAACGCGAAACGCAATGAACGTCAATCATGAATGCAAAATAATTATTGACCATTTGCATCGTTCGAACAGAAAATCGATTGTTGGCCTGAAATTGAAACAGTTTGACGGCTTGTTTAAAGCCAACTGATTGCGAAAATATTTAACCTCGGCTTATTATTATTGACATGCAATGAAATCAATTAGTTTCATTAATTAAAATGTGGCCAATTAAACTATGTTATTATTTAACTAATCATATTAGACTACAGTTATTTCGCGTGCAGTATCATGTTTCTCTGTTGTTCAAGTTATTTCCGAGAAATGTTTCTCCATTTTTATTTAATTCCATAATTTAATCTCATGTTTCCTGTCCTGTGGAAATCGGTTAGGCTTGCGGTTCAGTGATTTTTGAACCCATTAAATATGAAATTCGATTAGAGACGAACTTATTTATTTGATGATTCTTATGAAACGATACAATTTCCTACAAAATTTCTCAAATTAAATATTGAATTAAAGAGCGAATGATTTCCGTTGCCTTTTGCTGCCATTTGCAGTTGTTGTGATACTGCTGTTTTTACTCGTGGTTTCAATTGCCGCTGGCAGCATCCCAACCAGCATGACCGACCTATCTCTCAACACCCTCGCTCCTGTTTTGGCGTACTTTCATTTATTTTTTTTTGTTTGGGTCGCGCAATATTTTTGATGTTGCAAAAATATTTCAGGAAAAATTGTTTGCAGTAATTGTTTATGGATCGGCACGGACCCGCGATTAAGTTTAAATACCGCGGGCAATTGCCGAGTGCCAAAACGCCACCCCCCAACATGCTCTGCCTGGTGCTCAAAGGATTTGTGCCTTGCCGTCAGAGAAGCGAAAGAGTTGTGAAAAATTGTGAAAGTCTTTTCGCAATAAACATTTGCGACAACTGCAAGGACAATTTCAATTGGGAAGGAAGAAAAAAATGAAATTAATTAAATTCCCTTTTTCTCCTTTGTATCTTCAATGTACGCCCTGACAATTATCGTAATTTGCAATGATTTAACAGTTTCCAGGATGCCAGTTAATCTTGGTCGTGGTCCCGCTGCATCCTGTCGCATAAAAGTTAATTTCTCACACCACGCACCAAACCTTATTAATTCGTGATTATTTAATTCATCAGGCTCATTAGCAGCGAACAAGAATTCCGTAAGTTGAAGCTGCGTGAATTCCCGAGAAGGCAAGCATGGAGAACATGAGCACGCGTCCTTTGCACATATAAAATTCAAGGGTACCCACAAAAGTGGGTTTTTTCGATGCAAAATAGGTTTGAATATAACTTTATATTTTATTTACAATTACTAGATTTTGTGGAAACTATTAAGATGGGTTGAATTGTCAAAGATACTTCATTCATGACGCTTAAGACTTTTTATCTAGAGTGGTCGGCATTTGAGTGTAATTGAAACTTTATTTTATCTTTTTTTATATATCTCTAATGTCCGTTAACCTAAGAACTTTTCCAGCATATCATATAGTCTGGCAACTTTTAGGTTTCTCTACATTTTACCACGACTTTTACCGGGTTGGCAGCACTGTTCCGCTGTGTAGCGTACTTGCGGCCACTCGACGCTGACGCTGTCGCTGTCGCTGTCAGAGCCAGGGAGCCGAGCCTCACCTCACCTCACAATTGGACATGGCCTGCCCACACAAAAGCGCAATGTAATCGTAAATGCCGGGCCGAGGTCGGCGGCGCCTTTAAGCGAATTTTTATTTTTATTTTCTCAGCTTCTTTCTGTCGCTTCAGTTGCTTTCATTCTATTTTTTTTTTGACTGGCTTCACTTGCAGGCGCTGATCGGCTGCTGTTGTTTTGCTGTGGTTGTTGATTTTGTTGCCCTTCATGTGCATGTGGGACACACACAGATAGTGAAAGAGTGGCTCACACTCTTCGATAATGGCACTGTCAGTCGCGCATCGGGCAACATCAATCATACGCTCCGTTGTGCCCCGCACTCTGCCTCAAGACAGACACAATAACTTGAAGCAGTCTTTGAAGCAATGTTTGCACATGTTGCAGCTACTGCTCTGACTTGTCAGTGGCCACCTTTGAAATGCTCACCAAGTGGGAGTGTGTGTGCGAGGCCAGGCGAGGTAGGGTGTGTGGAAAATGTATGTCTCCTGTCCTTTTCTTTCACCTTCCTCCTGTTGCTGCTGCTGCATTGTGATTAATGAAGCGAAAATTGGCCTTGATTTCACAGGCAACCACACCCATTTCCACACTCACACACATACACACACACAATTATTATTATCATTTGAACAAGCAAATTAGCAATTAAATTATTATAACTCTGCCACGCCCACAAAAGCCAGGCAACTAACCGAACTTGTTTTCCACCTCTTTATGTTTGTCAATTGCTGAGCGAACCGACTGATAATATCTTTGTGTGTACACGCCATGAACTGGGTATATCAGCTAAACGATGTCGTTGAATGGGAAATTGCAATTTGAAATTAACATTGGTTTTTTGTTTGATTAATGTTAAGTTTATATATATTGTAGGTACACATTAAAAAATTTAATGTATTTTATACAGAGTGTATATCGCTAGTCGGCATATCATTTATTTGTTACGATTATCCTTTTTCTGTTATTTTTCACAGCGCAGTTCGTTTTCGGGTCTGTTAACTGCGCACTCAAATTCATCAAGTTAATAAGTCGTAATAAGTGAAACGAGGACAGTTCGAAAAGTTCGTCAAAGTTTGTAAAGGTGTTCGTAAGTTGATATCAATCATTTGGGCCTGGCGAGCAACTCTCAGGACTGAGTACTTTTCGTTGGCATTTCTAATAATAACTCTGTGCACTTTCTAATTGCTTGCGACGAGCAAACAACATAACTGAACAAATAGCCACATTGTCACAATTCGGACACGTTTCGCAGCTGCAGAGAGGGACGTGGCTGGGCCGGGCTAATGGTTAGCGAAAAAGGGACCACTTGTACTACGTTGTCGGTGTAGGGGCAGTTGATGTTGGAGTCGGGCAAACAAATAATGTTCAAAATTATCAACAGGAATTTTGGCTGACCAACAGCAGCAGAAGTCGCCGGCTAAATACGCTAACTGGCTAGGAGAAAGAAGAAGAGTATTTATTTATTTATTTGTTTATTTATTAATTAATTCATTTAGTATTTTTTTTAAGTTCAATAAATTTCAATAAATATATATTCTGCATTTATATTTAATTTTGTTGTACATTATGTACATTAAATTTTAAAGTTTGTATATACATTTTTAAATTTTTTATACATTTGTTGCGTACTCTAAGCTTTGCTAATATATTAAACACATTCTTAACTAACTGTTGAGTTACGAATTGCTTGAAAAAATTAGAACACCTTACTTTCTCACTCTTACTCTCTTTCTTTGTCTGTCTCTTGCCCATTTTTACAGAAAATAAATTACGTTTTTACGTAGACTCAGACACCCTGCTTGTGCTTATTTCGGGCGCTTTTAAGGCACTCCCTTTGCGCCCTTCAGAAATTCCACTTTCACTTGGCTTTGTCAGAAATATGTTTGCCTTGGCCTTTTGTGCAAGCTACTGCGACGTTTTTCATTCACCACGGGAACCGCTTGCTGCTCCTTGTAATTAGAAAATCCGAACGCTTCCATTAATAACGTGTCAGTCGCCGAGCAGCGATCGCCGAAGCGTGGCGTCTGATTTATTGTTAGCACCGTGCTTGGCAGGCGCACCTAATGCTCTGACATTTGATTACTCAATATGGGAAATGGCGGCGGCTTTGCCACTTCCGGCTGTCCGATTGTTAGACGACCCTTTTGCCGCCGTATCTTGTCTGCTAATTGAGTAATTTATGCGTGTTTGTTGCTTTCTCCTTCTCCTCCTGCGTTATTCGAGATATGCCAAGTCTTGAGCCTCGAGGCGCGTTATCTGAGCAGACTCTGCGTCGTTGACAAATTCGCCAGTCAGCTCGTTTTTTGGCGAGCTCTTATGGCTAAAAGCCAATCGCCCACTCGGCTCGGCTTCGTGGCATCCTGGCAAGCGCAGCAAATTCACAAAACGTGACAAGAAACGCCAAGCACTGTTAACCCACAGCATCAGCTCCCGGCTATAGCTTCCACTCTCGGTTTCAGCTTCTGTCCCCGCCGCAGGCCTTGGCCCAATGCTTACCTTGATTGAAAAGCCAAAAGGCGCACGCGGCATTTTCCGGTTGCTTCCAGCATGCTAAATTAATTTGACATCTCTGGCATTGCTGCGGCCTGGCCATCCTGTGCGATGCCATTATCCTGGCCGTGATTTATGCAAAAGAGTTGACTGTCTCGCGCTGCTGTGGCAGAAATCTGGTGTCGCCTGTGGCGCAGTTAATAATAGTATCTTGTTCTGGTTTGTCGAAAATTTATTTGCATCCTTTATGGCTTTGTAGGGAAAAAGACAGGAGTAGGATACTTTTACGCACATAAAATAGTTAGAAGTATGAGCATTGGTCCTGTTATCAGACAAGGAATTCATAGTTTTTTCTTCCTTTGTACAAATTTCCACTCTATGGGGCTTTAGAACACATCAGAATAGGTTTCTGATGACTCAAACGAACCATAAAAAAGTATTTGAACTACTCGTCCCTCAGTCGGAAAACAATTTCAGTTTTTGCAACCTTTTATTTCACTTTATTCCGATTCGAGCTATGCAAATTTTTATGCGTTGTCATTTGTATCATTAGCTTATCCCTTTTTTGTTAGCTTCGTCCGAGGTCCTTGCAAACGCTAAACAAAGCGCTGGCAATGTCTGGCTGAGCACCAGATTTGGACTTTGGCCGGGAGAGAAACCTGCTGATGCGTAGCGCGGCTTTATGCTTTGTTTTGCATTCAAGTGACTTTTTTCAGCACTTTTTATACCCGCTACACAAAGGGTAGAAGGGTATTATAACTTTGTGCCAGGCTCAACGCATACGTATGTATATATTCTTGATCAGCGTTAACAGCGTCTACCATACAAATATTTTTAATTGCCTGTATATTGTGCGCAGACAAGGTTCATTTTAGAAACAGGAAACTTCTCTTTCTGTCCGCAATTTAAACTTAATTTCAAGCGGAACTTTTATGCTACATAATTAATTTTTGATCAAACAAAATAACTATCACAAATGATTTTTGAACTATTTTAATGATTTGAGAACGAATTACAAACATAGAAGTTATTAAAGACAACATTTTAAAGGGGAACAGATTTTTTTTGCCTGTAAGTATGCAATACAAAATATGCTGAGCATAGAAGTTTAAAATTTACGATATCATTTATTTGTTAAGTTACGGGTATAAGCCAGTCAAGCACGTTCGACTTTAGCTTTCGTATTTGTTGTTGTTGTTTTTATTGTCGCAAAGGGACTAAAAACAAAAAAACTAATATTCTGTGTGTAACAATTTACATAAATATATATGATACACACCCTTACAACTTGTTGTTGCATGGAATATGCGTAGAAATATGTTTTAGGTTGCTGACCAACCTACAGATGGTCAGTTTAATGGAAATGCTGCTCATTTTAAAGAACTTCCGGGGAAATGCAATAAAATTGTGACGGAAAATTAAAAGTTTTAGATATCAGCCATGGGAGCCCAGCGACAATGCAAACTATGGAAAACTTCAGCGTGGGCTTTCTGCAGTTTCCCTTGTTCTCCATCGAATTTCATTGCAGGCCATTTCCTGTCGAGCAAACTTTCACTCCTGTCCATTAGCTGCTGTTCCCTTGTTGTCCCTTCTCCTCCCCTTCGCTTCGTTTGCGCTGGGTTTTTTTTTTGCTCATGTTGCGCGGGTTAATATTTTACCACAGAACCGTTTGACCCTCCATTTTTCCTTTTCAGTTGCAGTTTCTCTCTACCCCTCTTCAAATTCCTCTTCGTTGTATCAAATATTTAAAATTGGGTATCAATTGTGTGAACCGAATGGATAACTTGCTTTTTTGACTCTATTTTGTAAGCTGAACGTATTCGGTTCAATTTCTCTTCCAATTCGTAGCAAATTTTGCAATTTATGCTCGCCACTCTCCACTTCAGCTTTTGTCCTTGTCGTTTTTCTGGTATTCATGACATGCTAATGACATTTTTTACCAACGAACCCGAGTCAAGGCGACCAAATTTGTGTCTGAATTGAGTGAAATATGGAACTTCCTTTCTTTCGGATATGTCAAATGGGTATTTCGCAAGCTCGTCTCTTAGTTCATGACATGGTCATTTAGCTAATGAGATATGGTAGTGTATGAGAGTGGATAAGGATGATTGCTAACCGTCTGTGTGTGCGTGCGCTAATTAGGTTGACAGGAAGCACGACTGTTCTAGTTGTGGTTAAGTCGAGAGTATTTACTGCTGTGCACTATACGATGATCTCCCACTTTGTTCTGCATAACTGCCATAAAGGCAGCAGTCATTTTCCATTTGTCAATTTATTTTCATTTAAGAAAAGAATGCTTCCCTACCACAAAAAAGCATTTTCAATGTGCATCAAAACGCAATCAATCATTCAATATGCACGGGAGCCAGCCAGTAGCAGGCGCACTCTCACAGATAGCAAAAGGGGAACCAGAGGAAGAAAACTGTAGAAGAAACAGAGAGAGAGAGAGACAGAGAAAATGGGAGAAGGGTTGGGCGCAGAGCACTTTGGCCTTTTGCACTATGGCGTTCACTGGCAGGCAGTTGACGTGGTCAAGCGACGAGTAAATAATAAATTCTAAGGCGCCACGTGTGCAGGCAAGTTGCAACATGAAACTAGGATGCATGCCACCAACTCGTTTTTGAACTCTTTGCCTTGCAACTGACGCACCTTTGACATTAGCTCCGATGATTCCGCTAACAATTTCAACGTTTACAAAGTTCAAGCTAAAAAAAAAACACAGTTGAACTGCAGTTGACATAAAACCAGAAGAGAGAGAGAGTGGGAATCTGTGAAAGATTTATAAATCGAGCACGGAATGTGTGGGGCAACTGTACCAAAATTAAATATTCGTACAAAAGGAATATCGAGTTGAGTGAATTTCAGAGAGCATTGTTGTTGTTATTTGCAACCTCTTCTGCTCATTGTTTCGACTGATAATTGGCCCAAGTGCGAAAGAGATGAAGATAGTTTGTTGTTGGCCAACAACAACTATGTGAAGAACCATTCACAGACTTTTGATTTAATCCAATTAGAGACGAAAGCCTTCAAGTGATGCAAAACTACATATAAATTTGGATTCAATTTTATTTTACAATTGAAGTAGTTAAATTAAATAAATATTTAAAGGCTTCACTTGTATTATACTGTAGTTTCTAAAGGGCTTGATAGAATTTCTGTCTTCATGTTTGCATTTGAAACTTTCTCTAAGCAGCTTGAAAAACTTGCCCATACTTTTGCCTTTACGATGTCTTTTCCAGTTGCACGCATTTACAAAGCTTATAAAACGAAGCAACTCCCCCACACCCAAACATTTTCCATTTTCCATCCTCCATTTAACGTTCAGCATTTCAATTTTAAGCCATAAATCTACAACACATGCTGAGCTAAGCAGACAAAAGAGCTAAAGCGAAAGCGAAAGCAAACAAATCCGAAAACTACTTTACAGAACTTGACACGCTCGAAGTGGCAACGACCCTACGCAAAATTTACATAACAGCCACACCCCCAGCTGGGAGGGGCGCAACGGGGCATGGTATTCTGTGCTCAAAATCTGGCTAATTTCCTATGACTTGGAATGCCTAATGAAGTCTTAAAATTGTCACCGGCAACTGCTTTTAAAGGGTCGCCGAGTTGACGACAAGAAAAGGCAATAACCGCATAGCAGAGATTTTTTCGCCAATTAATTAATTTGACAACTTAATTAAATACCGAAATAAAAGTGAGATGTGTTTAAAAAACCAGAAAAAGGCGCAAATTTCACAGGAGCTGTGGGTATATGTGTGTGGTAAATTGGGCAGCCTGTTTGATTTAGGCCCAGCCGCATTGGGACCATGCAAACCCAATTGTTTTGGTCGCGAACGGGAGAATGTACACAAATGTGTGTATGTGTGTGAGTGTGAGTGTGCGCATGAATACGCGCATGAGTAGCAGCCGTATGAATACGAGTAAGTGGCTTGTGTTGGCATCGATATTAAATTAAAGCGATAACAAATTGTAATTACACGACATGACATGCGCCCGGGCCGAGGCTAATGGAGTTTTGGTCAGGGCTGCACACGCGCACACACACCCACACACAAACACACATATAAATAAACGAATTGACATAAATTAGGGAAGATTGAAAAAATGGCCAACCCGCAGCTGGGCAAGCAGCCCATCCCAGCCAGCCAGGCTGGCAGTCAGGCAGGCGGCACTGCGGCCAGTCGCCTTTTGTAGTTATAAATGTGGCTTTTACGGCTGGCCACGTGTAAGTCGTGTAAAGCTGTCAGCCTGCATTAAATACACACATGGATACTGTCATTCTGCTTGCGGGTGTGTGAGAGAGTGTGGATATATGGCATAAATTAAGAGCCAAATGAGGTCAAGAAATAAATTCCAATTTGATTGCCCGAGAGAAATGAACTCCTCCATCAGACTATCAACAAGTTGTTGTTGCTGCACTCGACACTCATAAAAGGGGATCAAAGGAAGAAACTGAAGAGTAAAGAGAGCTGCAGTCCAGCGCACTCAACTGCCATATACCCATTACTTCACTGATGCTGTTTCATATACGAAAACAATAACAAAATATGAATAGGAAATATTAAGCAGATGAAAGTTTGCTTTTAAGAGGAAGAGAAGACGCCGTTAAAAAATTCAGAGACTTGTATTTCTATCGACTCTGCCATAATACTCTGCCATAATACATATTTTTGGATTTTATCCAGGGTACATTTTTTATTTATTCATCTCTATATTATTCGCTCTGGAGTAAACAAACATTGTGTTCTACTTTATGGCTTCTGAGTGAGTCTAAGCCGTCGCTTTTGTTAACTAACTGCGAATACATACTAAGCCAATGCCTATGGTCTTTAGGTCTTTACATTTTCAGTATTTAGTTTGTAATCTATAATCCTTGAAAAAAGATGCTCCAGCTATATTTAGCTGCCCTTGGAAGCTTAATGCGCTTTTCGGATTAACGCCAATTAGGCAAGTGCTCCAATAATTGCCGATATGTATACCATATACATGTTTATATGTGCATATATAACATACATGTGCATCACAGCCTTGCATATGTGTGTGTGCTCTCCACACTATGAATATGTAATGGGAAATTGCGCAATAACATTTCGATGTCTGGTGCGATATTGAAATTTGCACTCTCTCTTTGTTCCGCGGGCAATTAAGTTCAAGCTGTCGCACTGCTTGGCATTTGACATTTGACAACAGGCAAGCTTACACACACTCCACAATACACACACACAGAATACGAAAGAGAGAGAGTCAGATAGAGAAGGTTGCTAAGCCACAGCAACCGACTTGGCAATATTAGCGGTGATATGACAAACAGTGGAGTCGAAACCATCGCAAACCAAACACAAAGTGCCGACACACGCTACGAAATGCTCTGTAAAATATTTATAGGATAAACTCATTAGTAAAAGGGGTTATACATTTGATTATTAGCCTAAAAATCATTACACTATTTAAGATATATGTATCATACACAGATATTTAATAGCGGCAGTACAAGTTTAAATAGTCTCTAAAATCAAAATCTATAGAACATTCTTCCTACGCAATCCACTTTCAACTTTGGTGAGACTCTATCTGCTACAGAGTACCCTCATGCACATGAATACCACAGACATACCCTGATCTTAGCATGAGCTCCAAGCTGTCGCAGCCAATGAGTATTACTCGCTTCTGTGGCTCTTTAAGTTTAATTAGTGAACATCGGTGGTGCTGCGAGGTTGCCTTTGTGGCATTGACATTGCGTATTTGATTCTGTTTTGCGGCTTCCAAGCTACCCAGTCCACATTTGTGGTACATATAGTCTAAGGTGTTATTATAATCTTAACGATGGCTGACACTTCAAGAGTTATCAGAGTCTTGTTGGTTGTCAGGGAGATCAAAATGTGGTTGGTAACGCTTTATGTAGCACACACATCCCACAACAGATGAAAATTAGATACATTTGAATGCATTTGAATATGTGAAATGTCAATGGGAGTGTTTGTTAATATAAGATCAAAACATCAGATAGATTGCAAAAATTAAAGAGTTTGTCGCCGGATATAGAGCTATTTAAAGGCGAGTAGAGCGTTCTTTTAACTTTCCCTTTACTCTTTTCTCGAGACACATTTGACTCTAGCAAGTGTCTCCCAAGTGAGTATAAAGTTCATTTCTATTGCTACCAATGAAACTGGCACTCTATTTGCAGTATTGTCTCGCAATGTTTCACATACTTCTCCTATGTGTTTCCCCTCGAGGCACTCGCAACGAGCGCTTTGGCATTGATTGCACTTATGCAATTAATGTCAATGTTCGCTATAGAAGCCGATGCTGATGTCACAGGAAATCCATTTATATATACATATCCATGTGTGGGGCAATCCCTGGACACTCCTCGCGCTCTCTCTTTCAACTGCCTCCGCAACGGGGCGCCACTTAAAACATACCATGCACATGAGCGGAGTCTGAGAGGAGGGGGACAAGACAAGAAGTGGTGGGAGGCAACTTGGAGTTTTATCGCCAAATCGAGGAAGCTGCAACTGCTGCTGTGGAAACGTGTTTGTTGGCACATGGCAGAGCTTTAAGCCGAAATCGTTTCGCTCAAAGCCAGCATACGTTTTTATGCTTGTATTCTCAACGCTGCAATCGAAATGCAGGTACCATCACAATGCCATCCTCACATCCTCTCCCATCTACACACACACACACACGCAGGTATCGAGTTGCTCTATATGCGAAGAATGACGTGTTTGCACATAAATTTGATATATGCACAAATGTTTTTTCAGCTGGTTCATGCAAAAAGTGCACAAATATTGTGTGTACGACAGGAACAGCGAAATATAACTCATACGCCGCGTGGGCGTGGCAGAGAAGATCATTTACGCGTGTTCATAAAAAAGCACTCAATTTATATGGCATTCACAAGTGTGCAGTCGACAGCGAGCACTCGGATTAAAAGTGAAATTGTTTATTAATAATGTTGTTAATTAAATATTTAGTTAGTTTTATCGAATGTTTATAAGCCAGGCATATGTTAATCCGGCTATTTAACGTATTGTTTTAATCACAAATATATTTCTCATAATTGTTTTCATATTTACTCTTTAGTTATGCTCACTCTAAAAGCCTTTTAACTTTAATTGTTGTTTAGCATAAAAAACAAAGCACGAGTTAAATGTTTTAATTAAAATTCCGTACATAACTTTTTCAATAAAGTGCTCCAAGCATGCTGAATACACTGTGTGTGGCGGTGTGTTTTTAATTACTATATCCGCCATTAACTATTTGATCCGCTTTCGTCTGGAATTCTCGTCTGCACGTGGGCTTTCATTAATAATGCCTTGCAGAGTCGTTTATAAAAGTATGCGAGTAATTTATAAGCTGCCTCAAGTCGAAGCGTTTGTGGGCGTGGCAGCGCTTGGCTAAGCGGTTGATTTATTTGCACTTAACGTCAGTCAAGTTGCGAGCGGAACAAACAAGCGACGGCATACACAGCAAGAACTTCAAACACGCGCAACAGGAAGCACACTTAAAAATCGGCGAAAATAGCTGGCGAACGAGACCCGAGCAGACCAATGGAGGGTCTCGATGCAAACTTTTCGCATTGACAATGGCCGCTTTTAGCCCCGCGGTACCGAAAGGGTTTGCTTCGGCACTGCTTTCAAAAGAATTTCTCGCTCTCGGCCTGTCTGGCTTAATTAGCACGAGAAGGCAGAAAACAGAGTTCCAGTTTTCCCTTTTTTTTTGAAAAAATAAAAAATAACTCAAGCAAATTGGTTTTAAATTTCAACATGAAATTATTTCATCTTCCCTTTCACTTCAGCCGTTCGTTTTTCGACTCCAACTTCGGGGCAGAGGAAATAATTATGCGCAAAAAAGTAGGCAATGCTTTTATTTCAGAGTTCACAATATGAACAATCCTATACCCTGTAAAGACAGTAAATGTTTGTGTGGGACAAGTACTTTATACTTGGTTGATTAGTGCAATTTACAGGGTATCACTAAGTTGTGATTGTCCACCTTGTTGACCAATTTTGCATTGAAAAGTCAATTTTAGAAATTGAAATATAAATTATTGAAGCGTTAAATGGACTGGTAACGCCACGGACGAAAGTATGGGCTGAAGGAGGCGTGGCAGACGGAAAGCCATGGTCTCGATTCGGTCAGTGACAGGTTAAAAGCATGTAAAAATAGTTATAAATTGTAAATGGGAAATGCACTTAGAGAATTTTCGACTATGATTGCTAATTGATTCGTAGCCAGCCGGGAATACTTGACTAGAATTATTGGTACAGTCCAGCTGTTAAAGTAAAGGTTAAAGGCAAATTCAGCATATTGTTGACTTTAAAGAAATATGAAGTATACGCCGGGTAAACATATTAATTATACGTCTCCCTCATTGTCGCGTCGAGCCGCGCAAGCTTAGAAATTGTGCGGAAATATTGAGGCAGACAATAAATCAAAATATTTATTTACGATTGCTGTCTATGGAAAATGCGTTAGCAATGCGGCCAGCATCGCCGCTGTCGCTGTCTCTGTCGCTGTCTCTGCGTTTGTCTTCTGCCATTTCTCGCTTCCACTCGCAATATTCATAAGCGCAACCGACCCGCGCTGCTCTCTCTCTCGTGTCGCCCGCATGTGGCATAAGCAAATATTTATATTTGTGTGAAATGTGTTGGCATTGGGGCTGTCGCCATTTCTATCCGTACCACCTCCCCTTTCCCCTTGACAGCCTACATTTCCCAGTCTTTGTCAACGTCGTTTTGTATTGCCTCGTGTTCTTGTTTGTGGTTTTCGTACAACAACAATAACAGTAGCGACAGCAGCAACAGAGAGTGAGAGATGTGGGGGAGGGGGAAACATTCAGCCATGAAATGCACAAATTGAAAATTCAATTTCCACAAAAGGCATTTCACACACATCGTTATTTTTTGCTGGCATCATAAAAAACTAGCGTCAATTATTTAACAAACTATTGAGGCGTAATAAAAAGCTTAAAGTGCCGAGAAGCTAATTAAAATGTATTATACGCAAATATGCGTCTCTCTCTCCGAGGACGTATGTAAATAACTTTTCTGATTATATAAACATATTTCGAAATTAAATCTACACCTGACCGAGCACAGGGTGAATAATTGCGGTTCGGCAAGTGTTGCCACAGCTTTGTTGCTGTTGTTGTTGCATAGAACGAGACAGTTGCCTTCGCACCTGCAAGATTGAAAGATACAAAGGTGGAGAAGCTCGTGTGTGTGTGAGAGTAAACATGAATTTGTGTGCACAAGGCATGGAGAGGTCTGTAATTTGTGCAAATATTTAATAACCTTAATTCGAAAGCCTCATCTTTATATTATGAGCCTTAGCTGACAGCCCAATATGTGTTTATATATGAGACTATTTCCAATCGAGTGTAGCACATTCATTTCTAACAAGACAAGCTGAATTCTCTTTATTTCAGGATGCAAATTATTCTCTACTTTAATTAACATAATACAATTTTTATTTACTTGAAATTAAACTTGACACAATAACAAACTGTGCATGCAAATAACAAATTTATCGAAATATTTCAATTTACATTTTCATTATGTTTATCAAAATATTGTTTTTTCTTTGCTGAGTGTGTCTTAAACAACTTATACGCTTTTTAAGATTTCTTGACAAGGGATTAGAGCTTTATACATCTCTCGCATAATAATATTTAATTAAATATTAATAAATATACAGTTGTATATAAGGATTTGTTGAACAGAAATATAATTAACAGTAGTTTATAAAATGTATACAACTTTTTAAGTTCTCTTCGCAACACGTAAGGCAAGTGGAGTTAGTAAAGCTGTCAATGAGCTGAATAAAGCTGAAATTCAATCAATATCTCAATCTGTTATTGACCAAGCTATGCTGTTCCTCTCCTGTCATTGTCACTTTGGTATCCGTCAAACAGAATTAAGTTACCAAAAGGAATGGAAAAAGAGAAAAGGTAAATGATAATATTTCCTTGGCCACTCAAAAGCCAGCAGAGATTAAAGAACCGAAGATTAAATCTTGTCAATATACGCAAGTTTTTGAAAAGAGTATTAACATAAAAGAAGCAGCATGTTTGCTGGCAATATTTACCATATCAAATTTAAGGCTACCAAATCGAATACCTTTAAGACTTCCCTGCAGTGTTGAAGATAATTCGAACTGAAGGAGTCAAAGCAAATCAAGCGTCGACTAGTTTGACAGCGCGGTTGACCGAGCGAAGAGAATCGAAATACTTTACAAAATGACATGCGATTGTGGGTGTCCCTAGGGGCGGGACTGGGAGGAACTTTATGTAAAAGTAGTTTAACTGGTGCCACATGAATTTCCGGTTTAAAGATTTCCCACAGCTGTCTTTTGGCCTGTCTCATGTGCAAAAAACAAATGACCGAAACGAGAGAGAAAACGAAATATACAAAACGCACAGTCGAAAACAAAACTAGCAGCGAAACCCGCAAATATGCCGAAATGCGAGAAATGTTTGTGTATTGCGAGTCCACAAGCCAACAAACAGACTGGCAAGGGATTGTTTTAGCCTACACACAACCAACCTGCACCCGCCCTCCGCTCACTCATCGGGTCTGCAATCGCTTCATTGTCGCCAGCATTGTTGTCAGGCGTCGCTGTAAATCCAGTTAGGCGTAGTTAGGGTAGGCCAAAAGGGCAAAAGAAAAATGTCAATGCACGTTCCGTTCGTATATCAAATCTGATGTTTCATCGCCCCCACACTTCCTCACACTCTCCCTCATATTGCCACTCTGCTGTTCAGCATTCTGGCTCCACTTCGATTTGGACATTTGTCGTTTGCCCCAAAAATGTTTGCACACGATGAAGGGTTTCATTTGATTTGCTCGCTTTGCCATTTTTCTGGTTTCGCCGCCTGTTACACTTGTTGTACTTGTTCGCCTAGTCCCGGGCCAAGTTGATGTCGTTGTTGTTGTTTGTGTTGTTGTTTGCCAAGCACTCGGCTGGGGCCGGGTTGGGGGCCGACTCCGTTTAGACGGCACGGCAAATGAAAAATCAACATTAAGCATATGCTCGTGTTGAACAAATCGCTTAAATTTCCATATGGCAGAGCAAAATGTGGGGCGACGACCGGCCTGAACGGGCAAAGTCGGGTAAATATGAATGAATGGCAATGGTGCATGAGGCGTGGTAGGGGCAGAGGCAGTGGCAGGGGCCGAGACAGAGATAGTGACAGTGGCAGGGATGAAGCCAGAGACAGATCTTAATGAAAACATTGCAGTTATTTCCGAATTGCGCTGTTGCGAACAGCTGTTTCAGCAACATAGTAATGCAATGTTGCAACCTGTTGCAAGTTGCTTCATATGTTGCACACATACGAGTACGCAAATGTTTTCGCTTATTTCCAATTCAATTTCGCACAACGACGAAAACGTCAAGTGGCGCCACATGCCGCACAGACATTGTGAAGCATCCCTTGGCCATCGCTTAAATGAGCCGGAAGTGTTTTATGCTGCACAACTTGCAGTTCTTCGGCAAAGTGCGTTTGTATGTATGTATGTATGTTTCTTCCACATGTGTGGAGATATCTGTGTGTTTGTGTGCAAGTCTGTGTGTTTGCCTGGTCTTTTGCATGCAAACGCGCAAATATTGGAGCAAAGTCGCAGCCTTTATTTGCTGGACAGTTGCCAGTTTCATACCCTATAGGCAGGTAAGATAAGTATTGTTGTTATTTTTTTATTTATAAGTTGTTACTATTATAAGTAATTATCTTATTATTTGTAACATTTACCAGAGAAACGACTTTTTATGATGCGAATATCCTAGAACTGGCCAGGGTATTAAAAAGTTCTGCGTAATTCACTTTTCATTTTTATTTGTTAATGCTTTATATAGTTTTTTCTTTCTGTACTGCTTGCTCATAGCATCCTCCAGCATCTGCCTCATCCCGCATTGCACTTAAGTGCTTCATCGCTTTGTGTTTGGTTGACAGGGCTCAGCTCGGCTCAACTGGCGGGCTGATGGAGGCGTGGTAGCCTCCAGCTGAAAGTCATTAGTTGCAGCGAACGCAAACAGCAGACTGGACACGGCAGTCTCTGAGTTAGCGTTGCCGAGAGGTTGCGAGGACACGACCACTTGCCCCTGAGCTGGCACAGCCCAGCAGTCGTTGATCTCCGCTGTGGCATAACTTTTTTAAAACTCTCAGTAAATCTATGTGGATGTGCGTGTGTATGTGTGTTTGCTTTTCCTCCCTATTTAATTTGCTAATGTGCCGACTGTCACACACACACACATTCCAGAGCTGCACAATAAACTGCCCAAGCTAAATTCTGCCGTCCACTGAACTCTGTTAGTTGCTGCAAAAGGCAACAGCGTGTAAACTACTCTAAGGAAAATTTAAAGAATTAAAAATATTCTTAATTTTGAAAAAGGTAGCTTACATTTTTATTCCCGCAATTTATTTCTGTTGCTTTTTGAATTTTTCAATTGTTTCTCGTTCTCATAAAGCAGACAAAAACAATTTTATGCTCTCCTTTGTGTATATTTCTGTTTTCAGCTGAGAACGGAAGTGGCCACAAGAAAAAACACGTCAGGCTATAAATGTGAAAATTGTGCAAAAAACGTAGCATACTTTGCAGGTGACTGCTGCAGCTGCTGCTGTTTGCCTCCCCATTTTGTGGCTTTGTCATTTTGTTGCACAACAATAAAAACAAGCTGCCACTTAACTGTACTTTCAGTTGATTTTCCCCCACTTGGGCGAGATGTGAAATATGCTTAAATTCAATTTATAAGCCAATTTCCAATTGTAACTAACTATAACGATGAGTTTTTTGAATAATCTGTAAAATATGTGCACTATCTACGAGTTTCCTTAATTAAATTACAGCGAAATTGTTAACAAGAATCATCTGGTATGTTTCTCTTATTACAAATATACTTATTGCACTACTTTTAATTAAAAAACAATTATGATGCCACTTTAAATTGTTATTTGAGTTGAAGTCTGAATTAAGTTGCAGTTGCAGCAGAAAGTTGCACGTTTGGCCGTTGAGCTAGTCAAGTAAAATGCCAGGGCAGAAGTTCAACTTTCAGCTCTGGCTTGTTAAGCTGTTGTAGACTCTGTTTTAGCTGTACCCTTCGTCTTCCTTCTTCCTCGTTCTTGATAGTAGCGACAGCATTCTCTCTTGTTGTTCTTCTCGGCTGTTTTCGACTGACACTTTTCGCACAAAAACTTGTGTGCTCAGCAACTTTTACAGCGCTTAGTTTTTGTTGCATGTACAACAAGTATTGTTGTTGTGTCTGCTGCTGTTTTTTGTAATTGAGGTGGTGCGTATTGGTTAAGTGGTTTGCGAGTTGCTCACACTTTCGGTTGACTCGTTCTTTAATTTAACTGACAGTTTGGTCTTTAAATTCGGTGTATTTCACCAGCCTTGTGTTTGCTTTATTTGGCTATTTACCCGCATATCTGTTATTTGATTTTTACTTGTTTGTCAAAAATAAATTCTGTTTTTGCCAATGCAAATTCATTTTAAATTTATTCTCACAGAAAATGCGATTGAAATCATTCAAAAACCGCTTTTAACTGCAGCTCATTTTAAGCCTTAAATAATTCATGTCACTCGGAAAGTTTATTGCACAAAACGAGATACCGCAAACAATACACACTGTGCTACAAAAGTAAGATGCTCTCAGTGATAAATGATCATTATGAAGTATATCTTTATACTATAAATCATCATATTAGATTTAATATCGTATTGAAATGCACAGTATATTTTGTAGTGGCGCTTGTCACTGGTCTATTTTCTGTTTAAAAGTTCGATATAACGTAACGGATAAATTCGACCTAAAAGTAGGCAATGAAAAATATTTTATGTCCAAGAGCGCCATCTATGATCGGGCAGATGACCTAGGTTACGATCGGCTATTAGTGCCATCTGTTGGTGATATAGCCACTAGTTCCGCCAAGTGAATGCAATTATCTGCAATCGACTTGCATCGGTAACTAGGTCAAGGCCAATCGACATATCGATCACGGTGACTGTCTTTGATCTCTTCTTCTTTGATCAGACCAAGACGTCGGACGTGCGCTCTCGCTGAAAAAAAAAATACTTCAAGCGTGGAGAAAAAAAATATATTTTTCGGCACATGCTGCTGTAAAAATTTTCTTTATAAATTAATAAACAGTAAGTACGCTTCTACCTAATTAAATATATAAATTCTAACAAGTGAATTTAAATAAATTTGTAGGATGCGGAATATTTTTCTTGATTAGAAAAATTAGTACCAGCGTGACTAGACCCCCAACTTTGGTGCCAGACCAGGTAAATATTTTCTGTCATGGCGAGAAAAGTGTTTCTGCAGAATCTAATTATAATTAATCTTTAGATTCTGGCTCCTTATATATACCTAGTTAAAATATGGTATATTTAACTTGGGCCATAATTTTCAACTTTGGGTGCACATGCACTTAGGCGTCCAGCGGAGCCCGACTTTTTCCCCAAGGTGCTCAAATCTATAGGGCAGGGATCACCTATACTGGAGACCTATAAATAAATGAAAACCAGTGCAAATACTCCCCAAATTTAACGCCAAGGGCAAACTCTAAAATGAATTAAAATCTAGTGCAAATTTAACCAAGAAAAAATGACCAGTTCAAAAAGACACGTGTTCCGTGAAAAAAAATATAAAATGAAGAAAATACTTCAAGTGAGAAGAATTTAATCCAAGTTGATTAAACAAAGAGAAAACCCAGACCGTAATTAATTAATTTACATAAAAATATTGGAATGAAAAGGCGCGCGCAATGCTATAATTTTGTTAAAATCTATTTTTGTTAAAGTTTACTTTTAGGCTTGTTAGAAAAGGTCATAGTTAAAAGAAATGCTCGTGGTGTGCCAAATTTATAATTTTGGTCTTTCCATTAATTAAGTACACCCTTTTGATGACTTAATCAATTTTTAAAAAGAATATAAAAATGCATACTTGCCCCACCGATCCTTAAACACTTTAATTTTTTTATTAAGTGAATTTAAAAACACAACTCAATACACACATAAAAACACCAAACACACCATCTACCAAAACGAAAGATCTTTCGTCGTGGGATACAAACAAAATCGTAAGTGACTATCTCATATATACATACCTTAATTATGGTAATTTTTGATTGAATTTTTAAATATCACTTAACGTAAAATTAAAAAGAAATAATGAGTGCATCGAAACCTTTTATATAGACTAATTAACCAATTATTATTGATTGCAGCCACTTGCATTTCGATTAACCTATACCGTTTAGTATGCAAAGTTGAAATGTTATTACACTTCCCTTAGATTCCTTATTAAAAATTAAAACTATTTCTGAATAGAAAAAGTAAGAAAGCAATAATGAATATTGATCCTCAAGATATTAAATAAAGAATAAATAAGAATTAGTAAAACTAGGATAGATAAATAAACACGAAAATAATAATGAATTTTAGTTTAAACAGGAAGTTTAGTAGTAATAAATAAACATCATAATGTATTCTAACTAAATCTAATTTGTTTCCGGGAGTCATGGGCGACGGAAGTGATGAGGCGTATTAAACGTTAGGTAGCCACAAGGGATCGCCGATTATCATGATGCACCCGGCGATCATGGAAGGGTGGGGATATGGCCGCTCTAAATATTGGAGTGAGCTAAAAAGGCTGCTTTACTTTTTGTCTTGTGTGACCGACTGACCTCCCTCTTTTTCCCCTTTTTGTTCTTCTGATCGTACTTAGTTGTCTGGCGACATAGCACGCGAATTTCTTTTATTTATCTTGTTATTGTCGTGAGCACAGTTGTTGCGGTTTTAGTTTGAACCCCCCCATTGCCGACACATCTGAGCCGGATACCAGCGCGTGCTAGCGACCCAACAATACACTAACATCCGCTCAACAGTATTACAAGGAATGTCGATTCGTTGTATGCTACAATTTTCAATTTTGCACTTTTTAGTTTGCTGCACAGTGTAATGGTGTCTTGCCAGAGGCTGCTGCATTGCAACCACACGGAATGCAACAAACCAGTCAAAAGCAAATAGAGACACATATTTTATGGCTTGATGCCAACACAAATACTCACTCACACACACACAGACCCGCATACACACATATGCACAATGAAACTGTGTTGGCAACTTTGGACTAAGGAAAACCCACTCTGTTTTTGGGGCCAACCGAATAAAGTAACCCAAGCCAGCCAAGCGAAAGAAATTTATCCCAGCAACGGCAACCAATTCTTCTAGCTCCTCCTTCGCCCCACCTCTTTTGTCACTGTCCACTCTCTTTTCTCACTTTATCGTATGAAGCTGTTATGGTTTCCGCTCTGGAGAAAAATTGTAATGTACTCAGTGGGACAGACGGTGGCAAGTCGTTGGGCAGCTGCGAAGGTTGTTGCTGCCACATGAGTTACTGCCACACATTCGTAATGATTATGTTGCAGCAACAGCAAGAGGCACAGCTGGGCATTTGGACAGATAGTCGTTGTCTATCGTGCACCACGCAACATACCTGGCAGGCAGGTAGCTTCTCTGGCTTCCTTTCAATTAACCGCTAGACCAACCGGCTTCAGCTTTGTTCTCTGTCCAAAAAGTGTGTTTATTAATTAAAACTCAAAATTGAAACAGTTTCAATTCCCTCATCAGGCTTGCCATGGAAATTTGATGAGCTGATTGCGTTGTCCAAGTCGAATTGAAGGACAAGGCAGGGGGGAGGGGAGGCAGCATCAAAATCACGCCATGTTACCAACGTTACCACTGAGCCGCACAAAAGACAATCAGTCGTCTGATTGTGGCCAAAAGCTCGCAAGGCCAACGCCGTGACCTTGTCGCAGTCCGTCGCCAAATGATCCTTGTTGTTCGGCAAGCTGAAAGGATGAGAAAGTGTCTGTTTTTCTTTATTTTTTTGTAGAATTTGTGATTCAATTTGCATTGTGTGATTGGGCAAACCAGAGGAGTTGGTATTAAGGTGGATTTAGCTGAAATCTGAATACAAAAGCTAAGGACTAGAATGTTTTGATAGTTGAGGACGAAGAACTCTAATACGTTGCTAAGTTTGTGTATGAAGTTAATAGTGTTCAACGTTTTGATTTAAATTTTAAGATCTTAAAAAATCAATAGTTTCCCACTTATCAGTCTGTTTTACGGCGTGATTGCATAATTGGAAAATGAACTGAACTACACGTCAGTTGCTGCTGCGGTTTTCACTGTGGTTGCATTGTGGTTAGCCAATATTTAAAGTAAATAAGTCATAGGGCAGCGACCGTAATCATCGGACTCATCAACAAACAATTGCATAATAAACGGATTACACTAGTCAACAAACCAATTAAATTGCAGAAAATAAAGTAGATAAATATATATATTTAAGAGTACAACATCAGATCTCTATTCAATAAAGCGAATGTATTGTTTTTAGGTCTGCAATGTTCAGTCTGGGCGTGTGATACTTAATATTACGTGAAGCTTAATGGAAAGCAATCGTTAAAGTTCTCTGTCAAATAGCATAGACAATAGAGTTACTTGTTAATTGGCATAATTCTATTCCTATCTATAGTTAATAAATGCTGTCAATATGCTGTCAATGCTAGTCAAAGAAAAAAAAAGCATGCAACAGCTCTCCTTCATTATTCATCCTGACTGCGTAAGGTGTCCTGTTCTTCATCTTCTTTGACTCTTTCATTACGTAATTGAATACTACGTTCGTTGTTTTTCATAATAAAGGCAGCATAAATACCATGTCCTTCTATTTTGTACTTTTACTGCGCTTGGTCTGTTTCTGTTGCCATAAAATAATATTTACAATTTCCAAATGAAATATGTAAACATTCTACCAGGGTCGTTCGAAAAATACATAACAGGAAGTCTAAAATAAATAAATTTGTAAATATGTATATAACTTGCTCTGTACCTTTATTCTGCGGAACAGTTTAATAGCTATTGAATTGTTGACTCTTTCCATTGATTTTCAATGCACGTTGATTATGTGTCCACTTGTCGACAATTTATCTAACGTTAATTGAGGTAGCTTGTTCCAGCAATGAAATGATTTTACAAGCGCGCTTACAGTTTCACTTTATTATTATTTGATACTATTAGAAATAACATTTAAAGTGAATCCCCTTACCCTTACGATGTGTGTCTGCTGTCGCATCCAATCACTAGAATTTCTTTTCGGACTTTCATTTTTTCAGAAGTCTACTCAAGCCAAACGTTCATTGCAATTGTCAATTTGGTGGATTGAATCAATAATTGATAAGACTTGTGCCTGCAGTTGTTCCATGACAATCGAAAAGTTGTCCTCGCTGCTCGTCAAACTTTTGCCATCGATTCAATTCAATGAAATAACATTGAACCACAATGCGATTGACTTTACGGCACTGCAATCCATTCGCAGAAAAATTGGCGATCGAAATGGAATACTGCCAGACGCCATTTGGCTTATTTCTTATTCTTAACAGGCTTTTATTTTGATATTTATGGTCTTCTTAAATTAAAGAATATTTCCCATTGCTTAGAGTGTCTGCTGTTTGTCTGTCAATTTTTAACATTGGTCGATTAGATTGCTCAGAGTTATTAGAGTTTATTCATTATACTTTAGTAATTTTAACTCTGCAATAGTTTACCTGATTCTACGAATAACTTTAAACTTTACGCTTAACAGCAACCATGAGTAATTTTGCGCTTTCTGTCTAATTAGCTCTCAAACTAGCAGATAAGTACTCACGCACGTAAATCAACTCATGAAGAAGAGCCAAAACGCAACTCATTAGCCAAATGAGGAGCCGGGCAATTGAAGAAGCCCATCTGTTCATGACAATGGCAATGTAGACAATAAAATGGCCAAATGGCCGTTAGCTGGAACTGGTATGAACTCACTTTCCCACATTCTCATACCTCCTGAAAAATGTCTTGTCGGGTCAGTCACATTTTTGGGATGCCGCAGAGAACGCACCTTTAACCACATCATATAAATCAGGGGCTGTGCTTGCGGTTATCTTAAAAGTTCATATGGAAATGTGTCATTAGCATAAAAGGAATTGCTGACTAGGCCCAAGTAACGAAAACAAAATGAACTAAGAGAACAGAAAGTAAACACAGTAAATTAATTTTATCTCGGTGCCATAGTTACAAGGAGTTTACACACAAATTAAGTGAACTGAAAGAATATTAAGGTAGACTTTTGTCTTTAGAAAAGTAAACTATTGTAATGCATAAAATACATAAACTTTCACCAGGACTTAGTTTTAATTATAGACAAGCTTATGGAGTTCGCAAGACTTTTGTGCTTATTAAACGAAACTTTAACTGCTGTCAGCTACATGTGTGTATGTGACTGTATAAGTAATATGCATTAAATTCGCATTGACAAAGTTATTTCACTTACTTGTCTCGCATGTAATACCAGAGAAACTTTCAGCAATTTTGGCTTACGGGCGAGAAAAACTTTTTCGTATGCGCCGTTTGTCAAAACTTCTGCTCGCATGCAAACATTTTAATTGAACAGAAAAGTAGCTCGAACAGCCCAATGACTCCATAGCCTCAGAGACTTGTTGCTCTTGTTGGATGCAGTCGATCTAGTCGACCCAGTTCCAGGTTCCATGTTCCAAGTGTGTCTTGCGAGCACATAAATTGCCAAGTGACAAATCGCTTGTCCGTCCATTTGTCCTATGCTCTGCCACTTGTTTGTTTGCTCTCCAAAGTGCCAACATGACATGACGCACACATGCGCTCACACACACACACACACACACACACCCGTGTAAGTGCTATAAAGTGCGCTTCGACACGCGACAATTGACAAGTGCGTCTAACTTGTGTGGCTTGCGGATGTGAAAGCGTATGAAATGCTGCATGTAACGTACGATGTCGCAGTTAATTAATGAACGCAAGGATGCAAGTGCAAAAAATTTAAATTTGGTAGTTTTTTTTATAACATTTATTATTTATTTCATAATATTTGTTGGTTTTCCTTTAAAATTCTTTAAAACACATTCTGCATGCTGTATTGCAATTTGGGTAGTTAATTTAATTGGTTTCCATTTATAATTTAATCAATTTTAATACTCAACTGCGACGGCATTTGTGTGTGCGTGAATCCATGAACTTAATAACTCACATTTATCTTTGATATTAATTATGCGAATATTGTAGATAATTACCAATTGTTTTATGTTTATTATCCAATATAATTTCAATGAAATATTTCTATATTTTCATTTTGTTCAATATTTTCTTATCATTTGCCTAGGAATTTCACGTAGTATATATCATTAAACATACAACAAATATAACTCGAATGGTTTTTTTTTGTTTCTAGGATGAATAATTATCGCCTCTAATTTGTTTCGGAGACTGTTTACATGTGAGTCTTTTCAACAAGAGTTTGTTATACATATACATCGAGGTATTCTTATACATATACTTTAAGTTATTTGGTATGTCTTAATTTGAGTTGGATTTTCCTTATATTTATACCTTAACTAATCGTGTGAGAGACTTAACAGTTAGCTACAAACTACACGTAGATTCTCTATTTAACATTCAGTGCCTTTTCAAAATTACAATACAACTATTCATTTATTTTATAGGTATGTGTATATGCATGTTTTCGTTTTATATCTATTATAATTCTCGACTATTTTTGGCTTCGTTTTCAATTTGTTCTTTCTCTTCCTTCCTGCTTATGCATGTGACAAAAAAGAATGCAATTTTAAATTGCAATTCGGGTTTTTCCACAGCTTTTGCTTATGAGTATTTTTTCTATATTTATACGTATGGTTTCATATATATATATGTATATTTTCGCTATTCATAGTCACCACAAATATACTCGTACGTCTAACGATATTACGTATACGCAGTGCAACTTTTTACGAATGACAAACCAAAAGTACACAAAAGTCGTTGACAATTTTTTGAAAGCTTAATTTCATATGAGAGACAGGCCAATTTGGGATATAGATATAGAATGAACATGAATATGTATATAACATAGAGTATACGATAATGGTCCTGTCATCTCGCCTGACATTAGCTTTCAAAAAAGGGGGGCTCATGGTCAACACATATACGTCTGTGTACCTTTGGTTTGGTCTTTCGGATCTCTCTTCAGTTCTCTGCTCATGCTTTTCTCGACTAAAAACTACAGTTAGAAACACTTTACAAGCGCTTAAAGTAGCTTAATAGACTTGCTATAAAACAGTGCCTCAGTGAACAAACAACTACGCGAAGTACACGACACATACAAATACAGATACGCATAGAAATACAGTTACATATACACATTCAAATACAGATATACATACAAGTACACAAATACATGTTTAACGTTGGAATATGCATCGGAATTATTGCTAGCTTACAATATATTTAACGCTCTCTCTTTCTTGCCTCTGCAATGAGTGTGACCTGGAAAATCTTTAAAATTCCACCATAGAAACATTTAAGAAGCCTCGTCCTCAGGTAACTAATCAGTCTTGTTGCATCGCTCTGATTAGGCTAACTTTTTGGCCATAAAGCCAGGAGCTAAATTTCAATTAAATGTCTGCAAGACACCACAACTTTCAGATGACTGTCAATTTGAAGAAAGTCAGAAAAGATAGAGAGGGAAAGAGGGTACGCCCTTTCAATTTGTATACTTACTCTCGCTGTCAGTCGCTCCGCTGCCTGCTTTCTTCTCTCTTGAGCTTGCCTTGTGGTCTGCACAAATCCCATCAATGTCAGCTTAGGCTTATTTGCTTTCTTTATATTCAACCAACATATACTTGTTACGTCTATGCTCTTACAAGGCAAGGTATATTCTTGATTGCTAGGATAAATTGACTTGATATATCTGAGCTGATGTTGCTCAACTAAACTCAACTTGACACAGATTCTCCTGTTAATTTTAAGTTGAGTTAATATGGAATTTGATCTGTTCTGCTATTGTGACAATCAGATAACAAGAAGAGTGTCTGGTCTTCGACTTGTCAAAGAAAGTTTCCTTCTTTGTTTTGTCTTCTCCTTTTTTTGCAGCCTTTCGTTTTCCTTTTGTTGTGGTTTTATTTTTTTTCTTGCTTCCAACGCAATAGAAAGCCGGAAAATGTCTGCGTTGACATATTTCCACGCAATTGAGCCAAAAATTGGCACACGGAATTTAATTCCAGCGACAACAGAGCGACAGTTAAACGTGAATTTGAAATGGAAAGCGACGCAACAAGAGACGCCCTGTGATGGTATGTTAAAGGGGAGGTGGGAAGGGATTTTGAGGGGTAAATAAACTTTAAATATGCGAAATGGCACGGCAATTGTGCGGCACAAAAATTGAATTGGACTTGAGGCCTGTCACATTGCCACACTCACACAGAGGCAACATTCACACGCTCTCTTACACACATACTCTTTCTCTCTCTCTCTCTTACACATACATTCACACTCTCAAATTTGATATCAGCCAATTGCTATAGGGCGGGAGAAGGCAGCCTCAATTCGCTACAGCCTTCGGCGTCGCAGCGCAGCAATTTTCGCCTCGTTGTCACTTTATTCACTTTATTCACTTTTATTCCGCATTTATCAGCACTTTTTCCGCTGTCACCAATCCTCCCTTCGTCCGCACGCCTTCACTGCCAGCCAGGTTACGTATGTCGCATTCCCTTCTGCTTTGCCTCCTTTGCCGTCTAGAAATGCGTTTCGAAAATCTGCAAACACAAATGAAAATGAACCATATAGTATTCTATATATAGCAAGCGTATTATGTATGTGAAAATACGAATATCTGTTGAATATTTGCAATAAATTTGTTTACATAAATTTGGTATTTTAAGTGCACTTGTCGGTGTGTGCGTGTGTTTCTTCTCAAGCGGCTTAGACCAATTTGTCTGCCATCTTATGTCGTCTACTTGGCAAAGCGCCTTTAGAGCCTAGCGGGATCTAAGCCTAAGGCTCTGTTGTCCGTGGCAATAAGAGCTTTGTTCGGCAAAAAATATTTACATTTTTTTTCAAGTTTAATACACACAGCAGGGAGTGGGGGCTGACAATTGAAGTGGCTGCGGCAATTGTGGGCAGCGCAGATGTCTGGCCAGGGTCATGGCGTGTTAATCGCCATCTCTCCAGACAAATAACATAAATGCTAAGCCAGCTGCCATGCCCCAACGCCCACTTTGCAATTAGCATTACTATTTGCCACTCGTTGCATGTTATCCGCTGCTTCGACTGTCCATCTACATGTCTATCAAGCTGTCTGTCTGCATTCAGTCACGTTGCGTGTTACGTATACGCCGTAGTGGCATTTAGATATGCACCCAGTTTATTAAAATTTTTAATTAAGTTTATGGTTTGTGTAGGTGGAAATTTAATTGGGATTTAGCGCAATACAAATATGATATTTTATTATTTCATAGCTGTATTTATTATCAGTAAAATCATGCATCATTACTTCCAATATAAAGCGGCATCAAATAACCTTTTTCTGCGAATCACAAAGAAATATTTCTGCGACTTTGAATTCATCGCATGAAAAATAATTGGATGTAACACGAAAATACTGCAAAGCGCATTTCAGATCTGCTTTGATAGCATTCCTGTTTTTCAATTAAATATTCACTCGACTCACATTTGCCAACGCATTCAAACACACGCACACACACATGCATCATTTAATATGCCACACAGTTGGTGAGCGTAAATCTGAAATCTGTGAGGCTTTGCATTTTTAATTATCTGCACTTTGATTTCGCGTTCGTTTTTGGCGAAAGTTTTGATTGCATTTTGATCAAAACTTGTTTGAAATTGTGCAAAATACATAAAAACTGTCATGTTTTTTATTTCTATTACTTCTAACTGTTGTTTATTTTGGAGATAGCCAATTATCAACACCATTTGACAATCTACAGAAAAAGTTTCATTGTATTTATCTGCATGAAATACAATTCATCACTTCTGCTTTATGATCGCAGTTGCTGAGCGTCAAGTTTGGCACATTAAAGTAAAAATTAATTAAAAGACCTCAGGCCTCGACAGCAGAAGTCTGAGCTCAGCCGAACTCACAACTCAAATTAGAACACGGACCGAGGGCTCTGCCCACATTTGTGTTGATAATTGAAATGAAATTCTGTGCCCAACAAGAAGAGGAAGAACAACAACAATAACTACTTCTATAGCAAGCAGAACGAGGGCGCAAAACAAAGGTAAACTTTGCCCAGAGCCCAGTCTTCGCTCTCGTTCTTTTTTTGGCGCCTTCCTTTCCCGGAACTTAAACGGTCCTAGGTACCGTTCAGGCCACTTTATTAAGTATTCATTATTGTCAACTTGGGTTGTGGGTTGCGGGCTGCGGTGTGTGTGTGTGTGTGCCAAATTACTTTAAGCTCCGCTGCGGTCCATCTGCCGACTGAAACATTAATTGCCGGCGGCACATTGATGTTTATGTAATTAATTTTAATGGTTGTACTTTTCCTCCCTCTGCCACATCCCATCTCATCCCAGAAAAGTTTCCCCTTTTATTGCTCTGTTGTTGTCGCGTTTACAGTTTTATTACATAATATTTGTTACGGCGTTTGCCGCCAAAGAAAGTTATGTGCGTTCAGCACAACCGAATCAATAATAACAGCCATCAAATATTTAGCTACTGTGCCTGGTCCCGTGCCCATGGGGCGTATGTGCAATAAATAAATCAATGAAAAGACAGTTGGCGACAAAAGAAAGCACAAAGTTGAAACACGTGTGTATGCGGGTGGAAGTGTGTTTCTTTATGTTTGTCTCACTGCCAAAACAAAAGCTATAAAGATTAATATTTTAAAGTGACTTCAAGCTGAGCATGCAAGGTCTGCAGATTTTCTCTCAGTAGTTCCAGAGGTCCACTAATTATACTTATATAGCTCTGTCCTTGTCTGGCATAATTGTATGGCAGTCCTCTTCCTCCCTCGACATTAGTCTGGTCTGTGGCACTTCTAACTGTCTGTCGGTTCTTGCTGGCCCCGTGTCCTTCCTGAACATGTCCCCAAGTCCTAATAGGCAGCTCATCTAATTTTGCTTTACTACGTTGCTTCGCAACGTATCGTCTCGCCTTCTCTCCTTAAGTGGTGGGAGGGGGCAGGAGGTGCTTAAGTTGCCGCAATTAGAGGCGCGCATAAACAAACTCTCGAGCTGAGTCCTCAGGCGGAAGGCACACGGGCAACCTGAGGACGTGTTGAGGAATGTTCTTTTTAATGAATCGCAAGTGGGCTAAATATAGTTGGTAATATCACAAGACGAGTGAAAGAGAAGGGAGGGAGAGGGGAAATGAAAGCGAGTCTGTAATTAGGCGAATACTAAAAGCAAAAGAGAAAGACCGTCTACATTCCTGAGAAAAGCTGTAGTTCTGTAGATATTTAAAAACTCTGACATCAGCATTATGCACAAAACAATTCAAAATAATATTAACTATAGTAGAATGTACAGCAGAAATCACATTAAGACAAAATGAAAACGAATTAAATTACAAATTTTACTTTAAATGCATAATATCTTACTTCCGGTCGGATTAAATACTTTCAACGTAGTTTCCACTGTGTCCATCAACAAAAACTCTTGTATTTTAATTGCTGAATACATTACAATACATTACAATACGTAACAATAGATCTGTATTACATCACGCTCCACAAAAGGAAGCCAAATTTCCAGATTGTGTAGGGTGCCGAGTTTAACCCAACTCAACCCACGCAGCGTCCAAAATTAAACCAAAACCTCGAAATGTCAGGCAAGTTTCTAAGTGCGTGTGGCAGTGTGGGTGTGTTTGCGGCTGCGTGTGTGTGTGTATTTTGGGCAGCGCACATGCAAATATTTGTTGTGCCTGTCATCAGCGAAAAAAAGCCAAGAAATAAAAGCCCCCAAAAAATCCGGAGACAAACAAAAAGGCTTCCACAGGCGCCAGCTAGAAGAGAACGTGGATCGGTACTTTTTATCTTAAATTTCTGCGTACGGGTGTCTCATTAAGTAGTTGGTAAAAACTGTTTTCGAATAGAAAATCTAACAAGTTAATAGGATCCGATGTTCAGATAAAAAGAATGATGAATAAATGAAGTTTAGTTTTGAAAAAAGGGTCTTAAATAAGCAGGGCCATAATTTATTTAGTAGGTTGATTATTTGGTTTGCAAATATGTTCGTAGGAAGTTAGTGATGAATGCTGCTAATTTCGGTTAGTTAATTTAAATATACTCGAAGTACATAGTATATTTTATATTTAAACGTTTTCCTTTAAGTGTGGTGAACATGTTTTCATGACTGAATGTTCTAATTATATTATACTAATTCATTCTCTATTCCTGCAATTGAAGCTGTTTTTCAATAAGTAGTAACTACAGTCACTTTCTCAAATAATTGTCCAAGATCTCTTGAGGACTTGCACTCAATTTAAGTTTCTTTGGCACTTAATTTTCCCGACGTGCCAAGAAAAATGATTTGCAATTTGACTGGCGCTGGAAAGTATGCTATGGCAAATGTTGCGAGTGTAGCTCGATAACTACTGCGACTGCTTGTTGTTGCTCAGTTTTTTGTTGTTTCTGTTGTTGCACTGCTGTCGCATAGTCGTTGAAATATTTGCACACATAAATTGCGAACACTCCGCGTCGCTTATGCGTTCAAATTATGTGGCATTATTCAAAATATTAACATGAATTTACGCAGGGGCCAACAAGGACAACATGAGCACAAGGAGGCGAAGGACAACAGAGAGAGAGAAAGAAACGACGCATTGCCTTTTGACCTCGGTGGCGTGCGCGACTGTTGGTCCAATTTCAAGTGCTGCCCGTCATTTTAGACACAAAATTAAATTTTCAATTTTATATTCGCTTCTTTTGTTATCATGTTCGTCCTCAGCGGCCACAGCGCCTCGTGGGAGTGTGCGTGAGGCGGGGCAGCTCGCATCTGCCACCGCCGAGGACCCAACTCAGATTTTGCCTGCGGTTTGTTTGAGAGTTTATAAAATTAATTCGCTTGCGGCAAGCGTACAGTGCGCCCCATTAGCATGTGGACAGGGCAACTCAAAAAGCCCCAACTCGACTTGAAATAGCAAAAAAAGTCGAGAATTTTTAATTTTAATTCACTCGCAACGATTAAATAACGCACAAGTTATTCAGTAAGGGATTTGTGTGCAGCTTTGATTGATATGCCAGTCACGTAGTTCGAGAGGGGGACAGAGAAAAGTGGGCTCGAATGAAGGCCTGAAAGGAAGTACTCGACAAATCGTAGCAGGAAACGGAAGCAGTGCCGGGAAAATAATAATAATAATATTTATGTTGACACTTCGACGTGAGAAATAAATCTTAAGAAAAGTTTTCGCAGACTTTTGCAATATGCTTCAACAGGCAAATTTAAATTAATTGAAAAATTGATCAATTGCCAAGTTGCGATAAATCTACGAATTGAGTCTAAGTCAGAGCTAAAAAGAAGAGAAATTAAATTGAATTCTGTAAGTTACTTTCAATTTTAATATTTTATGGAATCAAACAGACTCTCGATGAGCTGGAGAAAAGTTTGATTTATGGCATTTAAAGTCAGATTGGGAAAGCTAAAGATAAGAGGATATTTCTAATGGAATGTATTAAAGTTGACTATAATACAATGATGTTATCTCCGTCTTTTCTTACTAATATCATTCCCATTGATGCCCCAACAACTTACTCAAGTAGCACCCCGATTCACGCAGAGCTATCTACATTATTATATACTGACTAAGAAAAAAACGAAACGATTCTCCCTCTACGCTCGGCTGATTGTTATTTGTTACTTTGCACGAAAAAAGCGCTCCGAAAATGAATGATTATTTCGCACTCATGTGTGGAGCTGTTCACACACAAGCACACACAGCAAAAGCTCGTCCACAAACACACACTCATACACAATCACACATATCTAAAAACGAAAATCCAAGCCCAGTCGCTACTGAGCCCTAATGACTTGCAGGTCGTCTACATGTTGACGAGCTGTCGGTCGTAAAATAAAATAAAACCAGTAAGAAAAGCAACATTCGCGCAGCACGCGACAGTGGGATACCCTTCGACCTATATTCCCATGTAAAATATTTTAATTTGTTAAATTCATACACATATGCATACACGTATGCACATACATGTATGACGTTTGTAATGGATCATAGACAAATGCACACATTTTTGGTCTTTATTTATAATAATTTTAGTCTATTTAATATTTCTGACTTAATATTGACTTAACAACTTTCTTTGCGCCATTGTGTCCTAGCTTCGATAGCGTCGATCGATCTATCGCCACACTTTCGATAACTCATTTATTAAATCCAAAGATTATAGTAGTGTTGAGTAAGTTCTAAATATCGGATATAAACAAAGAGAGGCGTTAAGTGACAAATAATAATAATAAAATAATGACATAATAATAATAATAATTAAATAATTATTAAATCAGTTATAACCAGATCAAGAATTAGGTTGAGAGTGTAGGCAATTACCATTAAAAAATAGGAGGCAACACACTATTATTTCTTAGATTCCAAAAACTTGATATTCCAAAACTTTATGAGCGCCATGTTGAGTGTCTTTTATTTTATCCTTAGCTTCTTCCTCTTCACGGGTGTAAAAGACATAATAATGTCCAATAATGGACATTAATGTCCTTTACAGCCGTGAAGAGGTAGAAGCTAAGGATAAAATAAAAAACACTCAACGAGGCACTCATAAAGTTTACGTGCCATTCTATAGTTTTTACTTTCGTATTTTTCCATAACAAAGTATTTCAAAATAATAATATTTACAAAAATAATTTTCTAGTGCGAATGTTCTAAAGGTTAAATGAGCACTGATGAATGTTTCGACCTAAGATTTCAACAATAGCTTCAATGTCAAGTGCTACTTGGATCGATAAAAAACTAGAGCAATTGTCGAACGCACTCGACAGTAAGAAGAAATATAGAGAATACGTAGATATTTCAAGAAGCTAAGTAAATGTGAAAATCAGAAAATTTCATTTTTGACACCCTAATATATAGCGAATTGCAAAATTAAATATTTGATTTGCGAGGTCGATGGGCATTCGAAATAAACTTAATTAGCGTAAAGTATACAAAAGCCTTCTTGTCAAATTTGGTATCTCTAGCTTTAATAATAATTGATAATAACTTCTGTGATTATTGTCCGATCGATTGTAATTTGGAGACTACGTAGATATATATATAATTCATTCAGCTTAGTATATATTAAAGTCAGAAAGTTGTATCTTTTATACAGCGCTTACAAATTGAGTTCAAAAATTAAATTATTGATTTGTGAGGGCGGTGGGCGTGGCACCTAACATTTGAAATAAACTTGATCTGCTTATAGTACACAGGAGTCTTCCTGCCAAATTTGGTAACTCTAGCTTTTATAATTGCTGAGATCTGTGCGTTCACACAGACAGACGGACAGACAGACAGACAGACAGACATGGCTCAATCGACTCGGCTTGTGATCCTGAGCAAGAATATATATACTTTATGGGGTCTCCCACGCCACCTTATGCCTGTTGCATACATTTTTACAAAGTTAGTATACCCTTTTTTGACCATTTTCAATGGTCGAAGGGTATAAAAAAAGAAACCATACTTATCATTGGGGGTGAGGAGAAGAACGAGTACTGTGTGAACATTGTGGCTGAGGGGGAGTTGGGGTTGGGGAGTTAGGGGTGAAGCTGCCTTGGACCCTTGTCTGGCACTGATATCAATCGCAAATCAAGCGCCACACGAAGTGCAGCCAACTCTGATTAAAATAATGATAATGTGCAGCTCAGTTTTTTGTCATCTTTTCTGTTGACTTTGTCTCCCTTATCTCTCTTCCCATCTACCCCTCTATCTCTTTTGCTCCCTTTCTATTTTACTGTCTGTGTCTTTTGTTGATTTAATGTGATTGAATTTCCATTTGGGTTTCTTGTAGCTTTAATTACAGTGCTTAATGTCAGTCTCGATATAAGCTTAAAGCTCATACTCTGCCCTTCTTCTCACTCATTTTCATGCCATCTCTTTTTATTTTATAGAGAGAAACTCACGCAACATTTCTTCTGCGAAAGTTTCGGTAGCTTTTTTCTGCTCTGATACCTTGAAGCACAGTTATGTTTCGTACCTGGGCCATAAATTATGAGCCTGTCAGTTTTTTTCTTCCTGCCTTCTTTTTTTTGGCCCTTTCTTGCCAGTTTTTTTTTTTTCTGTACCTCGGACACGCCCACACCCAAAGAGAATCCACACAGCTGATGCCGTGGCGCATTTATATGGTAATATTTTTAACAGCTTTCGTAATGCTCTTTGCCAGCAACCAACTCGCCTGCCAACTGCCCGAAAGTTGTACAGCCTGAAAGTTTTCACTACTTTTTTCTGAACTTTTCGACATCAATCGTTCGGTAAGCAGAAGGACGAATTAAAACCTTTGTAGTTGATTTTGAGAAGAAGGTAAATGTAACTGAAGTCATAATTTAAAATGCTGTTAGAGATGAAGGAGAGATTTCAATATGTTTTCCTTAAAGTTTCTATTCTTTCATAATCATTATGGAGTAATACTTCTAGGGTATCTTTTAGTTTGCCTTTACATGTACGCAATGCACGTCAAAATTATGGCCACCCTGTCGAGATGTCTTTGTTTATTCTTTCCATTCATATTTTGCGTTTTCTTTTCGCACATAAATTAAGAAATGACGTTGAAAAGTGAAAACACTGAAAATGTTTGCTGTTGTTTTTGCTGTTTGCTTTCCTCGTTACTGCCGTTGTTATTGTTGTTGTTGCTGTTGTTGTTGCTGCTGTTGCTGTTACCCCTGCCTAGGCTGACAGCCTCTGAAGTGCCCCGCTTTAGCTAGGCAACTCTGACATGCTGCAGGCCTCCAAACTCAAACTGGTACCCGACCCCGGCAAAGAAAGTCCACCACCCGCTGACAGGTGTTTCGTGTCCCTACGTAATTACAACGCCTCGTTGCGCTGCCACGCGAGAGTTGTGTGTGAAGAGACACTGCGAGAAAGGAGTAAGTTGTAAGCAGAAAACTCAATGGAAGTTAATTACTATTTCAGAACGAAGCTTAATTATAAGAGCTGAAAAGTGAGTTTAATAATACGATTTCATATTAAGTGTCTTTGTTAATGTCTCTCAATTTATTTATTTTCTATCACCCAATTTGTCTCAGTGTATCTCCTTTTTTGTCTCAGCGGACTAGGCTTTATTTATGCTGTTTTTTTCATCTGTTTGCACAAACATTTCAGTTTACATTTGCCGCTGCATAATTATTTCAGCCACGCATTGACAAAGCGAATCCTTGAAGGAGTCTGCGACGCCTTCTGCTACTACTCCTGTGCCTTCAGACCCTCTGCCCCAGTACTGACTCAGGGCTAGACTTCAAATGGAAGACAAACTCAAGTCTCGAGTTGCGAGTTACGAGTTGCGAGCCAAAGCACGAACGGTGTTTTTAGTCAATGTAATATGATTGTATACATTATCGTTGACTACTGCGCTTGACAACCTGAGGATCTTAAATTACAAATATTTAAATTGAGTTCCAGACATGGCCGTCAGAAGTATTATAACGAATCACGAAATCAGTGAGTAACTGAAGAATTCTTTGAATTCCGCTGTAATGCTCAAGAAGTTCCACGGAAATAGAATAATAAGCAAATAACAAGGTTTCCATGTGAATTCATTCATTTTAATAATAATAATACTCGAGTTTAATTAAAATCATATTTAGTCTGCTTTTCTTTTAGTTACATCATGAAAAGCGTATACGCAATATTTACATAGTACCTTAGCATTTGCAAGCAATTTTCTCGAATTTCATTCAATTCACTTATAGTTATTTGCTCGATTATCGTTAAATGAAATGCAAGGGCTTTAAGCTTTACTTATATAAGACCAGAGCTTAAATAGAGAGTAAAATTGCTTGGTCGAATATCGAGACTTGGCTTTGGCTTAGGTACATAGCTTAGGCAATTATTAAAAGCGTTTTTCGTTTCATTAAACTTATAATTGGTAACTTGGCAACGGGCAATGCGTAAAACTAACCTCACTTGGGCCAACAACAACAACAGCAACAGTAAGAAGAAAGAGTCGAGAAATTGGCTTTTCAACTTTAATGAATGGCAAGCCGCAAGCACTTCGCCGACAGAGGGCGTTTCGCCTTGACCCTCTTGATCTTCGACTCGACTTCTTCGGGCCAAATCATTAAACACAAAATTTAATTAACTGCTTAATAAAGTTGCTAATAAACGCGCCCGCCAACGCCCTAAGCCCCTGTCAAGTTGGCCCCACTGTGCCCTGTGGCTCATATTAAGTGGCGTTAAGCTCTGCTGTCAACACATAGACACAGACACACACACACACACGCACACATAAATATATACAGCGACACTCAAGTACAGCAGCAGCCTTGCTCACATATGCCTGCAAATCTGGCAATCCTGTGGCATTCTGCTGGCATCCCGTAGCCGATGCGTCAGGCATAAATTATATATACATAAGCAGCTACAACTCGTGCTTTTTTCTCCCCTGTGTTGTTCCAGCTGATCCCCACAATCTTTCACCAGCTGCTGGCACGTGTCTTGGCCAAAATACAAAAAACGACGCAAACTTTGTCCACTCCCCACTTGCGCATTTGACACACCTGCAGCTGACACGAAGGGCACCACACGGGCAGCCACGGACACGGTTAGACACACGTGTGTCCAGCGAACACGTAGCACACATATAACTCACCATGCCGCCAGTTACCACATTTAATTGGGCATAAACGCTGTTCGCTTTTATAGACGTTTTTCATCAATAACAAAGGCGTCTTCTATTGCCCATTAAACGTACTTACACAAACACACACAAACAATGACTGCCCCAACCTCTCACACACATACACACATTGCTCTAAGCAACAGGCAAATTTTAGCAAAAATGATAAATGCGAGCTTTGGTAAACAAGTTGTTAAAAACGAGGTTTTTATTATAAACAATTTTGGTTATAAAAAGTTCAATTTGTTTGAGTTCAATGACCTCTAAGGAGTGAGGAGTATTTGACTTAGCACAGATTAAGTCTGCACATAACCTTAAATTAATTTTGATTACTGCTTTTCAATTGCCAATTAAGTTGATAAAAAAACCTTAAATTGAATGACTTAAAAGCTTGCTGTTTCCACTTGTTATACACTTAATTACAATAATTGCAAATCAAATCAAGTCAATTCCAACAAACTACGATCATTTAAGTTGTGTTAATTAGCTAAGAATCGTAAGTACAGTTAAATGTTACTACCAAACTGTTGAATTCCATTGGGTATTCTCAAATGTTGCATAAGTAGAATTTGATTTCATTTATGCCTTAGTTTTTTTCCCCCTAAACTTTGTTATCCATTCCACTGTGTATGACCAGAACAAGACGCAGTCGAATAAAAACCCCACCCAGCCTTGACCTACGTGCCTGGCATGGCAACGCATCATCCAATTCCACTTCAATTCTTCTTTGATTCCCTTGCAATTCCTTTTGACCAAGTTTGGTACTTTTGATGAGCGAGTTAAATGCTTGAAATGCTCGTTTGTTTAGAGACCATTCCACAGCAAGCATAATCGCTTGCCACATAAAACACAATAACAAGTTTCGAGAATTCGTCATAAATTTATTGCATTTTGGCGTAATTTTTATGCTTTATTTATCCTACACACACATAGTTAACTGGGTTAACTCCGACGGGCACGACAAGTCAATAGAATTTATGACCATCAATTTTATTTTCTGATGTGTGCCCAAAGTTTTTCATCTTTTTCTACTTTATACGTTTCTCTCTCTCTTTGGGGGGCCTGAACTCTTGTAGTATTATTTATGCCGACAGCATCTTGAAAAGTTTGTGCCCATAAATTGTGGGATGTCTTCGTCCTTTCGGAACCTGCCACCCAATCTTGTCCAGTTTAAATCCGCTCAGCTGCCGCAATTTTATCCTTCTTCACTTGAGGTTGTTTTCTCTGCTGTTTCCATTGTTTGTTTTCTCTACCATTCCTTTTAATTGTTTGCTCAACACCTTTGGCTAGCTTCCTGCTCTGCTCTGCTCGCATTGGCCATACAACATAATAAAAGCTTGTTAACGTAATTGCTTAATTGGCCAGCGAGTGCAGTGGACAAGGGGGCAAGGGAGGGAGGGAGTGAGAGATAGGGCGAGAGTTGACTGGCAAAAGCCAGCGCAGTCAGCCCAGCCAACTCTAATGAAAATGTTGTTTTCTCTCTGCCCGACACATTAGGCTGATTAGACACGGGCGGCGGGAATAAAAATAGAGCCATGTGGATATAAGTGCCTTTGCACACACATGCACACATAGATACACCTAAACGGAACGTGTTAGGTTTTACATTACTGAGCTGCCGTTCAGCTTACGCCCAGCGTGACAGGGTGTGAAAGCAAAGCGGTAATTGCATTTTTATTTAATTATACCCTCACGTAAACAGTGCATTATAACCTAAGCAATGAAAGGTAAATATTAAAAACCGATCCCACAAAAACGAAAATAATAACAATATCCGGTATTCTTCAATGGTAGGATAAGAATGTACTGCGACCTTATGGTTCTATTGTACCTTCTACTGAGCTAACAGCTCATAATCCGTTTAAATCACGAATTAACTTAAATGCTAATCGAAAATTGTGCAAGAGAGAGTCAAGCACAAGAGTCTTAGCAGACATGTATGCAACGTATGAATGCTGCACATAAGCCACCTTGTTATGCGTGTGTGCCTTAAGGCGATCTTGTCTTAACATGACGGAGAGTAGTTCAGTGTTATGGGTATGTTAATTAGCAGTAATGCGTAAAGCAGTAATGCAGTAATAAGTAATATTTAAATTAACATGAATATTAATGTTTTGCTTATCGTGTGTTAACATGTAAACATATGTTATAATAAGATTAACTATTAACATACGTAGAATGTTAATTAACAGCATTTTCAAGTTGAATGTTGTGTTTAACATATGTTGAACATTCAAACTTAATTTCTTCTTTGTTCTATGTTAGGTGTTGAACTGTTAAATGCTTTTACAACATATGTATATCAGTTACTGTCTAAAAACAATATAAATGCAACTTGTAATAACAAAGTCCAAATTGCAATGTAGAGTAATCAAAAGGTCTGCGTTACATTACTGCCTCTGACTGTGTTGATTTGTCTGTTTACGTTTAACTGTCAGGAAAAGGGCGTTTCCGGCAAATCCCGTAGACAGCTGCTGGGACTATTGATATACATATGTATCCGCATACAATGTCCATGTGCCTCAAGGCGGACATGTGAGGCTAAATCCAGAGCATTTCAATCGTCAATTAGAGACTTGCCATGTGGCGCATAGAAGTTCATTAATCGCTTCTATTTTCGCAATTGTCAGGATGTCAGACACGCTGTCAGGGCATCAGTGCGCTGTACCAGCTGACGTCAATATGAATCGGGCTAATGCTTGTATTTGATGTCGATGTGGACGTTATAAAATAAATGTCTGTCATCAATGAAAGCTTACCAAAAACTCCCCATACTCCTCGCCCCTACACAACAAGCGGTGTTAAGCGGTATGAAAAACACATGTTTCATGACACTTGAAAACCAAATTCAAGAACTGCTTCGATCACTTGCAGGGAGAGGAGACGAGAGGAGTGAAGAGAGCAAAGTAAATGTCAGGCAATAATTTTTTTATTGCCCGCGTATGCCGAAAACATTTTGCGTTGAGTGTAAGTACAAACATATATTGAAATCATGTTCTGCTCTCTCTCTCTCTCTCTCTCGCTCTCTAGGCATGTGTGTGTGTGTACGTGTGCATGATAAGCAGCTAAAGACCTTGTTATGGTAGCCGTTAAATCTACAACCACACACACACACAACCACACACTCGCACACCCACGAGTCAGACAAAGGGAACAGTAACGACCACACAACATTTGCCTGCCTCTGCTTAGGGGCGTGGCACTTGATGTTTGATTTTATATACATACAAACTTGTATGTAAACACACACACATATACATATACGATGCGATTTAGTACGAGTTTAATCAGGCTCTTTCGACTTTACAGAGCACTTGTGCACTTTTAGTGTGATTGATTGGCATTCGAATAACCCCGAAATGCATCCGTCGCTCTGCACAAAGAGAAACTGAAACTGAATAAAAGGTTTACATCCAGATCGATAATCTTAGCAGCGCAATAAACCCAGAGACTGTTAGCGTTACTGTTACCGTGCTGATACCGTTTCTGTGACTCTTTAATTGCACTGCAGTTGCTATAAAAGTTGCCTGTCGTAAACCATAGAAAAATAGACCCCTCAACTGTTTTCTTTTTATTACAATTTAGCTACAATAAAAGACGAAATTTGCAGGAGAAAGCAAAACGTGTTCGTATAAAAGTCGAATAATGTAGAAAATAGAAAAGCTACCTATGTATATTTTTATGTGATCATGCAAGTCCCTAGCGACGGTCTCGAGAGGCTCTTTGCCAAACTTTTCGGAGCCCCTAGTTTAATTAGTTTGCTTAAATAAAAGCCTGAAGCATTAAAATAAATGTATTTGTTTTAACTAAATAAATTCAATAAATGCCCTTAAAAACCTTTTTTTTCAATTGCCCTTGGCAATTGGGGCCTCACACCCGGTACACACTCAGCTCCGGGCCTGTGCCTTTATTGAAATACCTAAAACTCATGCCAAGGTAAATATATAAAATAATTAATAACATAAATTTAACAAACGCAATAAATAATTTCTTCGACTTAAACTGCTGTCAAGAGCCAAATCGAAGTTCATGCACAAAACTTTTCCAAAGAAAACTCTCCGTAGCATTTACGGCTGTAAATTGTGAGCCAGCCCAGTTACAAATTTTTCGAATTTGAAAACAGTTTGCTGCCGGAGTTTATTGCCAGTGTGCAGCTGTGGCAAGACTTATTGCGGTGAATGTTTGGAATTGTTGTGCAATTGATTAAATCAAATAGAACTGCCATAACTTTTGCACCGCACATTGGTTCGGTCGGGCTTATCAGAGGAAGAACACGAGACGAACGCCAGAACAGAAAACTAACAAACTGGCAACAAGAAAAAATGAAACAAAATGATTACTTGATATGCAATCTACCACTAAAGTTTGCCCATGCTGACGACTCGAACGGATGAATGGACGGACAGAGTGACGGACAAGTTTTGGCCCATTTGCCAGACAGCAAACAACAAAATACAATTTAGTTGTAAAAAGTTTTGCACTAACTCCACCGGCAAACTTGTTTACAGCGACAGCGGGCATACGAAGCAACTGACACCCGCCTCTCCCACCTCTCCTCCTTCGAAACTAGTGCAAGTCCGACAATTGCCGTTTGCGAGTCGCAGTTTCAGCAGTTGCAGTCGCAAAGTTGCAGTTCTCTTCTCATGCATAATGCATCAAAAATGCTGGCAATGCAACGAGGGCGCTATCAACTATTTCACTTACCTACCGTTCAGAGAGTTAGTGCTCTGATTTACCCGTTTTCTGTCTGGCTAGATACGAGCACAAGTGGGCGTGGGCGTGGGCGTGGGCGTGGCACTACAAACGGTGTGCATGCAGTGCATTCATTCTTTATGTGGCGCACAGAATGTTTACTGACACCGCAGCACGGCACAGATCAGCTCACTGCACCACCTAATCCCCTCATCTTCTCCTGCGCCCCTTCTCACCTATCTATGTAAATGCCGACGGGTAATTAGGACGTAGTTTATAGTGTGCGCCACTAACGACGCATTGCATAATTCATAAATTAAAGACCTCCTCCCCCATGGACAGTCCCAGCGATGTTTTGTGTGCTCTGCCAGCAAAGCCAAACCACAAACATGCCCGAAACGTAAACAACAACAACTCTGCAGATCTTTGACGTTTATATGAATCTAAATGTCAGTGTGGGTGCGCCTCAGAGATAAACGAAAAAGGTATTCACAGGTCCTGAAGATATTTGCGAAAACGAAAAAATACGAACAAAACGAACAAGCCAAGCAAGCAAGGCTCGACTTAAGTTGCCCAAGGCTAAAGAAATTCGAGAAATGTTAAAAATACTGTAAATAACGAAAATCATAAATAGCTTTTAGTTGTTTGTGGGAAATTAAAAAGCAAAATAACTAAAAAAACCTTACCTTTTAAATAAAATTAAATATAATACTTATTTTATTAATATTATGATATATGCAAGTATATCATATTTATGAATTATAGTAAATTGAAAAAGATTAATGTACAACAAAGAATATTTATTCCTACACCTTATCATATATATGAATTATAATATGTATGTATATAGAATATAAAAATATAAAATGTACAATAAACATAAAATGCATTTCAGCAAATACCAAATGGTTTGAAACTATAAAATTATCAAGACTTTTTGGATGATCTCCTTCAAGCTCTGTAAATTCCCATTTAATCAAATAGAATTCCAATGCCAGATGATATTTATAAACTTTACGACCGACCATTTCGAGTTAAGAGCAACTGACTGAAGCAGACAGGCGAACGCAGGGTGAACGCTTAGACAGACGGATAGCTCATAACGGGCTCCCATAAAAAATTATAAATAAATAAGCCAATGTAAATTATTCTGCGTCAAGACATTATTGTTTATGGCAGACGTGCCCCGTGCCCCCCTGCCGCTTGCCACGCCCTGTCGTTTGTCCCGGCTGTGTTGACCATTCTGCAACGCATTTATCTGACAGCTTCAGCTAGTAATTTGTGTACATATATATTCATGTTCTTGTTGCTAATGTTGTTTATGCTGTGCAGCCAGTTGTGCACAAGCGCCACCAGCACCTGGCAGCCATCAGAGAGAAAAGGGTCGCGGCACGTTTCGCATATTTCCCTAATCCATTCGGAACCTGCCGCCATCTGTCAAGTGCTGCTCAGAAAACTGGAGTAGTTCTCTTGCATTTTTATGGAGTTAAGTTTCGCTTTATAACGCATAAATTAGCACTTTCAAGGTTCTTGATTATATAGTATAGCAAAGTAAAGTAAAAAGTTTGAGCTGGCAACACTCCTCATCAATATTGTATTGAGGAATGCAATTAAAGTGTAGTAAAATTAATTAAACTTTTCGCGAAACATTTAATTAATACATAAACAATGCAAGCTGCAAGTTCCACTCAGTTGCAATGGAAAATTCCTGTGGTTTCCAGGAATTCTCCAACAATTTAGTTTTGTTTTCTTGGCATTCGGAAAATTCAGAGAGATTTTCACGCTGACAGGCAAGTGCTGAGTGTGTCAGTTACTTTTGCCACTGACAGTTGATTTACTGCCCAGAAATGGATAGATGGATGTACTAGCAGTAGCTTGCTACCCTTCCTCTCACCTCCCCCACATCACTCCCCCACTGTTCCCGTTCACTGCTGCTGACATCCTTGAGCTGAGTAAATGAAATTTCATGGCACAAAAAGCATAAGAAACTCATGCCAGCTGTTGCTCGGCATTACGTTGTATTTCTAGCAAAACTCCCCCTCAAGTTTCTTCTCTCCCCCCTCCATAAAGCCTTCCAATTCCTGCTCCAATCTATACACCGAATATGGCAAAGTGCTTTATGGAATTGCTAAAATTACATAAAAACCTCGTGCAGGTTGCCCAACTCGACTTCTAATGGAATGCGCTTTTGTCAGATAAAACGGAAAAAGATTTAACCTTGGAAAATTCCGGTTTTTCTCTTGGTAATTTTCACAGGCATAAAGTTCACATCTCGTTGATGAGTTGGCAAAAAATTAATGATGAATATTTCCCTTTGCAGCTTTTATATTTTCATTTTGATTTTCCTGGGAATTTTCAAACATCATTTTGGATTTTTAATTGCTTTTTTTACGGAAAATCAATTTAGGTAGATTTTGCTGGAAACTTTTGATGAACATTTATGGGAAATTACACTCATATCTCTGTAAAGTGTCAAGGTGGCCAGGTTTAGTTAGAAATTGTTGGTTGGACAAGTTTAAGCCTTGCTGGAGAGTTCATCTTATTTACCTGACCTTGTGGGATATGCAGTTAAATAGTTGAGATATATTTAAATCAAAGAATAATTTCACATATGTATAACATAAATGTAACCGTATTATAACATAAGTTAAATATAAGTAAACATAAGTTTTAAATAAAATTAGCATTAGCATTAGCTACCACTCACCCTGTCTCAGTTATATCTCCTGCCCGCATCCGGTTGACCTGCACCGGGACCAACAACCACAGTGCCCAGTTCGGCCAGCACATCCGGCTCCGTGCACTGCACGCTGCTCTCCTCTAACGTGCTGATGCCCGTCGTCATGTCGGAGCTGACGAAGGGCGTCTCGCTGAAGCGCACCTCCACGGTCTGCTCGTCACCGGAGTCAACGTAATCCGGATCATCGTCGGTGCGTCGACGTACGCGTCGCATCAGCTCAACCTGCTGCTGTTGCTGCTGCTGCGCCTGTGGTGGCTGGCGAGCGTGCACGAGGGCAGCATTGATGCCACGCCCGCTGAGTATGGGCGAGACGGCACCAGTGCCATTGCCATAGGTTGGCTCACGTGGAATGATCAAGAGCTTCTCCTTGGGTAGGCAGCTCTCTTGCGTGATGCCATTGTCGTCCTGGTCGTCGGCATCGAGGCTGCCACCGCCGCCGCCCTCGCCGTTGCCATGATGCAGACGGGGACCGCAAGTGTTGCGGTCGCTGCGGTTGTAGCCGCGTGTTATGTTGATGATGTTGTTGTTGGAGGGATTGAAGCAGGGCAGCACGTTCTTGAACTCCTTGCGGAAGTTCTCGTTCAGCCAGGCGTACAGGAACGGATTGTAGCATGTCGAGCTCATGGCAATCGAGTGGGCCACAAAGAAGAAGAGTATGTAGAAGCGCCAGTCCTTAGACTTGTCATTGAAGTCATCGAAGATGTTCACCAAATTGATGGGCAGCCAGCTGAGTCCAAAGACGGCGACCATCGCGATAAGCATGCGATTCGTACGCTTCTTGCGATCCCTATCCGCCTCCTCGCGCCGCGATGACTTCGAACCAGGCTTGGCCCGAGCACGTTGATTCAGCTTCACGGATATCCAGACATAGCAGATCGAAATGACAATGAAAGGTAGCACAAACTGCAGAGTAGTTGTTATGGCTCCGAACACCTTGCGATATTGCTCCGATGGCCAGTACTCCTCGCACACGCACACCGACTGCTCCACATCATCGTCGATGCTGCTGAACTGCATGTAGGCCTGGGCAGCCGATGTGGCATCGGGTGAGGCCACGCCCACACTCGTCTCATTCAGATGCGGACGCTCGCTGCCCGCCACCTCGGACATTGTCATGGTCATGTACATGCCATAGGGCAGCGTGGCCAGCAGTGAGACGACCCAAATGGTGACGATGATGCCAATGCAGGTGGACAGCTTCATGCGCGGATGAAACGGGTAAATGATCACGAAATAGCGATCGATGGCAATCGAGGTCAACGTCAGTGTGGATATATATATACTGCAGCCCTGGGCATAGGAGACCAGATGGCACAGTGTGCTCCCGAATGCCCAACGGCCCATGAAGGTGTAGAGCGGCGTGAAGGGCACTGCCAGAACGCAGAGTAGTATATCGGAGAGTGCCAGATTGGTGATGAATATGTTCGTCACAGTCTGCATGGCACGATTGCGCAGCACCACATAACAGACGAGCACGTTGCCAAAGACGCCCAGCACAAAGACCGTGGTGTAGAGCACATAGAAGAAGAGCTGCACCAGTGGATAGTGCATGACGTCCGACATGTCATCCGCCTCGCTGGGCACACTGGCTAAACTACCGTTCGGGCTGGTCATGGTGCTGCCCGGGGAGGCGCTACTGCCTAAAAGGGTATTTCTAGTGGGCGTGGCACTGGTTGTTATGCCAGTGCTGCTCCAGTTAGTGGTGCTGGTCGGCGTCTGCGTGCTAAGTGAGATGAGCCACGCGTTGACTGTCTCGTTGCTGCTGATGCTGGCCATGATGATGTTGCTTGCTTAGCTTGATGAGTCCTCGATGAATACCAAAAGTGTGCGAGTGCTGCCTTGGATGGGGTTCCTTCTTCGCTGTGTTTATTCCTGTCCGGTTCTACCGGAAGTGCGCCACTTAAGCAGCCATTTCCGTCGTCGGCATCGGCTTCGACTTCAGCGTTGTCGGAGTAAAGCTTTGTATGGTGGCACGTCTCAAGTTGCTTCTTCAATGTTTCATTTACTCAGCAAGTTTTCTTAAATATTTGGTTCATAGCTAATTGCGTGGATCCTAAGTAGAAAGGAAGGAGGCAAAGAGAAAACAGAGCGTGGCGTAAGTAAGGCAAAACAATCGCAGGCAACTTGCATTAGATTTGTATAAATGTAAAAGTTTTTAGCCCGGAATTACTTCTTAGTTGGAATTTGAAACTTAGTTGGCGTGCTTGGTCCCCTGCTTATCGCCCCGCTCCCAGCGTCGCGCTGTCCCTGCGCTCTCTTTTTGTTCCGCTTTTTGTTTCGCCTTTGTTTCCTCTTACCTACTCCATCCCCTTTCCTGCTTCCCTTAGGGATTAAGTTGTTGCCTTGACTGGCATTTATTTATTTTCCCTCCCTCTCTCTTCCCTCACTGACTTCTTGTCTAGGGGCTAGACGCTGTCTCCTGTCCTGTCTCCTGTCCCCAGTCTCCTGTCTCCTGTCTAGCTGGCTGTGCCAAACGAAATGTGGCAGGAAAGTGCAGCATAGCGGAAGTGAAAGTGTCGCATTCGAGTCAAGTTTATAGTATTGTCTGAGGGCAGCACAAGTCCCAAGCAGTGTTGGAAAATGCGTTCTGCTGATGTCAGCAAGTGTCTTCGAACCAGTTTAACCCAAAACGAAACCATTTCTGACACTTTTGAGTGCACAGTAAAGTCACGATGCAAGTCCGATAAGCTTAACTTGTTTACGATATTGCCTGACAATCGAATTGGAAAAAGAATAAGGAACAGAGAGCGCTTTATTAAGCGTAAATTAAGTTCAATATTCATTCACTTATAGCCAATAATTTCTTGGAAATCGATTAAGGTAACTATACCTTCTTTCCTTTATGTGTCTCTGCTTACTAATCGTTGTTAATTCCAGAATGTCGTTTTATTTCCCAGAAAAACTACAAGAGCCACGCACAAATGCTTTCTAGGAAATGAGCTACGCTTGTGTGGGCATTGGTCCCAATTTAAAGGTTTCGATGCGCAATCAATGCATGTCCTTTATGTGAGCTAAGGTTAACCAGTCGAACAATACGTAATCCTTGACAGAGCCCCAAGGATTGTATTGTGAAGATACACAATCAACGAATTTGTCCCAGTCCGATTTCAGGTCTCAATTTCGACAGTAATTAATGTCGAATTTTGCGCCCACATGACAAGCCGATAAAATACTCCCACTGCCATAACAGGAAAACGAGGCCAGTGCCCAAACTCCAGCATATACTAGAGGTTGCACGTTGCACGTTGCACGTTGCACATTGCACGCATGTAAATTCAAATTTAATTGGATTTGCTTAACAACTTTCTGCAAAAAGTTTCAAATTTTCAACTTTGAAAGCTATATACACGACGCATATGTGTTAGCTAAACATGGTACCAAATTGGTTAGGTTAACTGAACGCCATGTGAACAGGCAGCTTAGCTCGGCAGCAAATTCAAGTGCAGTTGCACACAGCTAATTTTCTGCGATTTTAATTAAATGTTCAATGAGGTGCGTGAGCTGTGATTTAGCAATAAGAGTTGCCAGTTACAATTATACTCGTATGTGTATGAGAGGGAATTTGAGATTGTATTTATTACTCGCTGCTGTTGGAATAAGCAAGTAGATAGTTAGACCTGATCGTCAAACTTATTGGTTGCAAGCAGTTGCAAACTTAGTTGGCAGTTTCGCATTTCTTATCCTACTGCAGTGGTTTGTCCTTTTATCTTACACTCCACAAATACAAACTTGTTAATCACGTGAGGTGAATCAAGTGTAAGTAAAGTATGAGTAAGTGAAGTTGTTTGAACTTGTTGTGCTTCCTTGTGTTATTTGCTTTGGCAAGAAAGGTCAAACAGAAAGCGAGTTCCATTTTGTTAATTTAATCAAATTATTTATTGGTTTGAGTTTGTACTTTTCTTTTAAATGAAAATAATATAGCAATTTAACAGCGCTTATCCGACTATAAAATAGTGCTCGTATATTAGAGAGGGAGAGAAGAAACGTAAGGAAAAGAAAGCAAGTACAAACATAGAAACTTACGCACGTATATGTCACGTTACAAAAATAAAGCTAATTTTAAATTAAATAATAAATTTCCACAAAATATGATTAATCGATAGTTTTCTACAAGCAAGACAAGCTTGCATAGCATGCTACGAGTATATAATGAATAATTAATGATGTCTTGCCAAAATCCTTTACACACTCCTTCCTCATCAAGGTAAAGAAAGATGGAAACAAAAAAAATTAGAGTAAATTATGTTTGCCCTGCCAGATAGGCAAAATGTAATAATTTTGATAAATTAATAGGCGGAAGTGTGCGAAACGCTTGGCCGGTACCCAAACCCGAGAACCCATCAAAACGGACCGCGTGCACAACGAACAGCGACAGCCGGAAATTGTGTAAAAAATTGCAGTTAACATTTTTTTATTAACGCATTTGCCCGCAGACAACCAAGTAGCAGCAGACGACGAAAAAGAAAGAAGACGAAAAGATGGAGATGACAGAGGGCCGAGAACAACAAAAGCGGTTACTACTCAAGTCATAAACATCATCAAAATCATTATCAGCTAGCAGGCATCAGCTACATAATGATCGTACTCATCATTGCCAGCATCATCATTATCGTCTTTATACTCTCCTCAGGCTCACCCGGCACATTATCCCGACTAACAAGACAGCGCAAAGCAGCTTGAGTGTGTCATCCTGTCGGTAGTCCGCAGCGGGTACTCGGCTGTCACCTCCTGCCGGGGTGCTGCCCCCGCTCCCCCGTCTCTCTTTCTTCCCTCTGCTTCTGTTACGGGTTTGCTCTGCGGGCACTTGGTAATTTTAATTTTGATGCATTTGTCACCATTTTTTCGGAACGATTTATCTTTGCCTTGGCAGTGTAATGAAACAAGGCGTTCGTCCGACAGCCGCTCACTTTAATGGGATTTTCTTGGCTGCTTTTCTTTCTCTAACTCACAGTCGCGTTCCTCTGAAGGGATGACATTTTGTTTTCTTTTATAAGTACAACATATATTGCCTACTTATTGGCGCACGTGAAACATTTTATGGCTTTTTTGTCAGCCTGTCAAATTGAGGTACACAGCATGGGAATTCCCTTGAAGTTCGCTGTCTCTTATTATCTTCTTTTTTGCCTTAAGACAATTTTAGCTTTGATTTTAATATAGAATTTCAGGGCAGTCTGATTAGCTAAGATTGAATGGAATCTTTAAGTTTTCTCTGGCATAGACTTCGACTTCATTTCCTAACATTTTTCCTCAATCTTCTACAATTTATTTCATTATGTATATTTTTCTTTCCTTCAAGTGCTTTATCTAAATTTCTTTATATTTAACCTTATTTACTTAAATGTTTCTTTCTGTCTTACTTACATATCTGTCTCTCAATCAATCTCACATTTTCAATCGCTCTTTCCATCTCTTTCGCCCACTCTCTTCAGTCTTCTTTATTGCCTTTTATGTGAGCTGCGTGTGGGCTTATCAAAGAGCGTTTATCTCTAATTGTGTCTGGCTCAGCTAAATTTGGATAGCATTTTTCACACTCGACACACTGTAAATGATCTATTTTTATCCAAATGATTTACCGTGGCTGCTAAAATCAGTGCACAATCAACTTAAAATCTCAAATTTTATCAATTACTCTTCCATCAAAATTAATCTTCTTTGACAAATTTAATTTGAATCTTATGACAAAGTGAATACCTGAATACCTCATAATTTTGCCAATTTATTCTTGACCAACTATTATATGCATACAGGCTTAGACAAAGCTTACAAAGAAGAGCAGATTAAAGCAGGACATGCATCTAACAAAATGTAAATAATATTTCATTTAACAACAAAAGATTTCCGAGATTTCCATGCGGCAAAGTCAGTTGCGTGTTGGGGAAACAGGAAGGAAAAGCATAGAAAAACGAACTTCACCGCAGCTAACAACCCTCGTTGGCTAAAGTTCATTTAAAGTTATCTTCTCAGCACTTATACATACACCCACACACATACAGTGAACGTTAGTTGAGGAAACTATGCCATTAACTTGGTCATAAATTGTACTAATGATGCCAGTAGCCCACATTCTGTTCCCCAGTTCCAGTTCCAGTTCCAGTTGCTGTTTACCCTATTACAAATGATCAATGTTCAGTTGGCAGCTGATGATGATGATGATGGCCAGCACACGCCTTTTGCTTCAGCATTTTCCACTAATTAACATGGCTATTTTTATGATAATCAATTACAAAGTTTTCACAGCAAACTTTGCTGATAGTTTGTTGCGCTACAAACTTTTTCCCCTCATCGCATCAAAGAAATTACTCAGCAACTGACAGTGAGACGATGGACAGACAGACAGACATTTGAATACGCAGCAGTTGAGAGACTCGAACTGTAAACATCTGTTCTATATGAATGGTTCACATCGTACAGACTTGGATTTAATTAAACATTCACTTGAAATTGCCTAGGCCTAAAAACACTTAAAATTGTTGTGACCACTTTGCAAATTGTTGAAATGTCGAACATCATTCACATCGTAGTATTCACATCGATTGCCTGGGCTGCACTCGAATGCGCACACATGCGCGCACTCATCCACATTCACATGGCACTCGTTTCATTTGTGATTTATGCGCCCAACAACTAATTAGAGAATTTATTTCCATTTAAGCTTGCAATGCAGTCGCTGCTGAGGCCAAGTCGTTAAACAGCCGACTGAGTCAGTATTTGCATTCGTTTTTATTATGATAGACACATAAATTCCACTCTACTTATATGTATGAGTGCTATAATAATAGCTATAAATATACAGCTTACTGAGACAGGCGACGAACTCCGAATACCCTGTAATGTTTCAAGGGGGTACAGTCTTTCAAGCAGTATACATACTTTATAGACATATAAATTTAAATAAAAATAGAGAATCTTCTTGCAAACATTTCTTTACTCTTATATTTTTTCATAAAATTTCATTTGATTCTTGTTTATAAACTACCGTTATTCCCTACACTCAGACTGTACAGTGCCCCAACAGCTCGCACATGTTCGATCCACATTGGTTGAGCCAGGGGGCTCTAGTACTGCCTTGTTCTAATATTCTCTGGCATTCCATGATAAATGTCGAGCCCACTGTCAACCTCTCTGGGGCTAAGCCCATTACTGTCTATATAAACGGACGATAAGCGACAGCATATAAAGATAACGCTGAAATCAAACTAAATGGCCAAAATTGGCAAACAACGGCGGCAAAGCAACAGGAAATCCATGTGCTGATAAAAAAAATATAGGGAACGCATATAAAAATCGCAGTTAAACATTATTAACACAATCTGTGCGGGTGGCCGAGTGCCAGAGGGGGGGTGAGGAGTAACAAGGTTGGGGCGTGACCCTCATAGAGGCCCTTATAGCCATTAATAAGATTGTTTTTGCATGAATTTACGGCCGAAGAGTAACCCCTGACCCCATCCCCTCCAAGCTGATACAATAAACAAAACAAAAAAAAATCAGAAACAAGCAAAAGTCGAGCCAAAAGTAAATAAGACAAGGCAAGCAAAACGCCTGTGCCAGGCTTCCTCATTCTACATGTTTCTGGTATTTCCTTTTTTGTGTGCCATTCGAAAATTGAAATGTTTGCCTACGCTCCAAGTGGGGGCGGGGCACTTAAAGTGAACAGACTCTAAAGGCGAATCCCGCACAAATTACACGGCCACTTTTGGCTGAGGTTCAACGAGGCATGCAGACACACTTCCACAAATCTCAAGAGCAAGGCAGCTACGAAGGCAGAATACCTAGCACATGTACCATTGTCCAAGAGCGTATACATCCTCCCTGAATTGTTGTATTCCTTACAAGTTATTGTTGTGTGCGTTCTCCTCAAATCTTCCAAATACAATTTGAATATGGCCAAGTAAGCAATTACGGCATACTGCTCACGTTAAGTGGCCGGGCAATTATATTTGTTGACTTCGCAACACGGACAAGCAGCAGAAGACTCAGCTCTCACTTTTTCTCTTTCTCTCCCTCTCTCTCTCCCCCTCACTTGTGACAAATATTTCAATTGATTTTACGTTCTACAAAAGTAAACAAGCGTTTTTAAAAGCACTTCCCCGAGTCTCAGTTGAGCTGTCAATTGTAACTTGATGATGTTGCGAGAAAGCAGACGACGAGGAAGTTGTTTACGTTTTTCAAATTAAAAGTTAAATGATTTCCGCTGCGTGGGAAGTGGAAAATGACTTATGACAGTAATATAAAACGCTCGGAAAAACATCGAAGTGTATATGAGGAAAGTCAACCGTTGAAGTCTTAAGTTCCTGTTAATGTTAATAGTTCACTTAGTGTAATGGAAATTGTATATGAATGTACGAGTATATGTATATCTCTTTGGATTCTTTTAAAAATCGATAGATAGACATAGCATTTCTATATTTAATTCTACCTGAGTACAATTTATCTTTATTAAGTCATCCTACGCTCGATAAATGCAATCAACTTTTAACTTATATACCATGCTACACCTAGAACTACAAAAGTTTGTTGTCTCTTCAAAAGTATCCATAGTACCAAGTTGTTTTCGAGTCAGTTAAAGAGTTCACATCAACCACTCGACAACTGACATGCAACGTGGTAAGGAGGAGGAACAAGTTTCGGGGTTAAGTTCACCATAATGTGGCATAAGTTCTTAAACTGTTGCCCCCCAGGCGATGCGTTTCTTTGCACGACTAAGCAAAAATCGTTTTGGAAATTATTCGCATTATTCGTGGTCGTATTCGTACACACTCATGTGTCAGTCATTCCGTGCACCGAGAGTTGTGATGACCTCGTCGAACGAGTAATAACCAAAACGCAAGCGATTGCTGGAATAAAATGCCAAGGACACACTGCCAGCTTTGAACTCTGAGTGTCATATGCCTGGCCCCAGGCCCGACACGGTACGGCGTAGGTTACCAGAGGCGTGGGCGGGGGCGTGGACGTAAAGAAGAATGAGTAATTTTCCAAATGGCAGCCCGGTCTGCTTAACAAGAAGACATGACGGCTCTACCACATGCGAATACTTATGTATATCTGCTTGTCTATCAGAAGACTGTTTGTCTGCCTGTCCGTAGGTCTTTTTGTCTGTCTGTCTGTCTGTCTGTCTGCTTGTCCATATGTCTGTCCCTTGGTTGGTTTGTCTTTTCAACAACCTACGGATAACAATTGAAATTTACAGTCATTGAAAGTCTTGTAAGCCAGTTTCAATTGTGCTTTATATTGAGTTCACACACGCACACGAGCCAAGCTGTGCCTGGCAGGGCAGGTTATAATCGGGTGTGGTTTATGGACAATTAAAGGCAAAATTATGCAGTTTTTATAGACTACCCTGTGGATTTAACAGGGAAGAGACAAGTGAAAAGTAGTAGAAGCTTAGCTACTTAAGCACTTGATATATGAACACTCTTGAACAGAGTTACGTAACAATGAACATTGTTAAATATTTTCTATTTATGTTTACAGGGTAATAAACCACAGTACTCGAATTGAGTTGGAGTTCTTGAAAGAGTTACAGATATTATTTTGAATGATGGTCAAGACTAATTTGAATCCTTCAAGAGCAACTCTGACCACTTGAAGGTCTTAATGGTACATTTTCGACCAATTTGTGGTTGCATGGTGTATTTTAGATCTAAGGCAAAGTCAAATAAGAAACCTTTTGAATAGCAAAATCAGAAGATGCCTAAGTTTGTCTGTCTGGCGACTTTTAAGTTATCCTAATCCGGCAATCTCACATGTTTTAACCCAGGCGAATGGCAAACTCTTTTATCTGTTTGCCTTTCTGTGCCTGCTTGGTGTCCTTGTGCCTTTTCATTGTTTATATTGCTCACTTGTTTGGGCGTTTAACCTTTTTCGCAGCTGGCACCGAAACCGAAGCGACGAAGGGACCTCTTCCTGCCTCTTCTGTCCAGTCAGCTCAAGCGGTTTTGCCTTGTCTTTTGACGCCATTTGTTTGCTCAACCTTTTGTTGCTCCGCCACACACACGCTATGCCACCTTCCCACTGATATCGCACGGTACAAGGCAGTGCAGGCAAAACCAATATTAATACAACTAAGAGTGTCTCCCACACACTCAAACACACACACACACATGCAGGCGAATGAAAATCAATGGATTTTATTGCGAAAAAACTGTCGCTGGTCTCCGAGTGCGGGCTCAAGCAAACTTTCGCTTTCCATTGCATATCGCAGGGCGCCGAACTGCACTCAGACAATCGGATGAGCCGGCAAAGGGATGGGACGAACGAAGGGGCCACTGACCATTATTAATTGACCATTTGATGCAGCAAGCTTGCCAGTGGCAGTGTCGCCTGTCGTCGGCCATTGCAACTATTTTGCGGTTAAGCAGGAGACAATGGCTACCATAAATTTAATACACACACGCGCACAACTTCCCCGGGTCACTTCACACCAGTCTCTCTCCGGGTTTGTTGTACCCAGCTTGATGGGCCTTCAACCTTTTTGTGGCAAGCTGACTGCTTGTGAGCTTATCATTGTCTTTGGCCTTATCAGAGGCAGTGCACTGTGAAAATGTCTTCACTTTGCCACAAAAGATGGTTGCCGAGAGCGCCATAATGAGTAGCCATTTGCGGGCATTACCCAAAGCATGGAGGAACGTAAAGGGGGAAAGAGTTGTGGGGGGAAAGAAGGTCAGGGGATTGTTAGAGGTATTCAAGCGTTGAATTTCAGGGCAAGAGCTCTTTCTCTGTCTCGTGGGCGCGGTCGTTTTAAAGTAGATACTTGTGGGTACTCCACGCTTCTCTACGCTTCTCCCCCACTACCCTCTCTCCCCCCGTCTCTTACAGACACTCTAATTGGGCGAAATATCCATGACAGGCAGATAAAATTGATGCAGCTCACGGAACTATCTGCTCATTATTAATTATTATTCACTTCCATTGCCTGCAACATGTTGCAAGTAGAACGTCTTCGGTTTCGGCAATGCAAATTAATGAGCATCTAACTTGCCAGCGACTTAAATACTGGCAAAATGCTGTAAATGGCGTTTTAATCAACGCACCGAGCAACGCTGAGCGAGGCCAACAAGCGAAATTAATTAAATGCTCACTTCAATGCGACCAGAGCCAGCCCAGCTTCACTTGCGGACTCTCAGCAACAGCCACAAAGCCGCCTCTTTCTCGCTGCCCACAACTTCCCTCTCTCTCTCAACCGCTCCCTCTCTCTCTATCTCACTCACTCTGCCTGGTCTCCGTTAACCTCAGAGCTCACAAGTTGTGTTGGCTGTCGCCGTTGCCGTTGCCGTTCCCTCGCTCATCAATTTTTGCATTTTAATGATATTTGAACCGCGATGCGACCGCCAACCAGCATCAGCCCCAAAACCGAACCAAGCACACACACAGCACAGAGCACTGTATCGCACACCATGATTACCGATGGCCATGGTCACGACCAAAATCCAGCTATGTCAGCTGTATGCGCAGTCAACACAAATGCCAAATACGCTTTTCAATTAAATGAGACAAGTATTGAAATTCTTATGGAATTTTATAAACGATAAATAAGGCTGCATGAAATGGAATGGATGAGTAGAGAACTAACAAATAAGTAAGTTCAATGTATTTACTGTTTATTTTAATATAAACAGACTCAAGATTTGCGCTGGTAAAGTATGGTACATCATACTTCTTTACTGTGATTTACTGCTGTACTCCTTGTTTTCATCTGTATCCATGCATATGTGCATATCTAGTGTAGTTAAAAGTTTAATGTTAAGTGATGAGTGTGGTTGGGAATGACTAAACATATTATAAATGTAGTTCGTGTATATGTACTTTCAACTGCTTATTGTTATACGCAATTAGGGCTTATTCCTTGTAGAAATATATACATGGATTGCACAGTTTTAACTCATTCTATGAGATCGAATCTCAAGTTAAAATGTTGCCTAGTTATTATTTTATAATATATAGATTCCTATTAGTTTTTTAGTATAAATAAAAAGTATCCCAAAACTGTATAATTATCTCTAATAAATTCTCTCTGGGGTTAATGGAATTCCCGTATGACTTAATAAATAAATATCTATCTATATCTACAAAAAAAAAAAAAAAAAAAATTCTCTCTGTTCTCAGCAATAAAAGGGTATACCAAATACCGTCTATAGTACAGCGGCTTTGAAATTCAACCATTGTGGTCTCATGTCCGTTTCGTGGCCGCGTTCAGGATTCGGCCACGGAGCTCCGTTGTGGAATAGGCCGTTTAATTGAAATATAATTAATTTTCGTTATGCATTAGGATGCTATGGCTAGGCAACTTGATTCCCCAGTGTAGGTGTGAATTATTGAACAAAGCAAAGTCGGAGTCGAATTGCGCAGGTAAAGATACGATTCGTAGTAGTTGCCTGGTTGGTTACCTCGGACAGGCATAGCAACCTTTGCCCCATGCTCATTGTGCATGAGTGTGGGCAACTCTGTGAGCACTGTGATTCCCTGGAGAAATTTTCAAATCCTTGCAATGCTGATGGGCAGAGGGAGGGGCGAACGGACTGTGCTGTGTGCCACAAGCTAGTAGATTAGATTGTGACAGCTGTTGACTGTGCAACCGGGCTCTGCCTCCGGTTGTTTGTCCTTGAAAACAGCAATCGCTTTATTGCCCCGCGCAGATTGGCCATAAAAATGTCACCTGTGACTTGGCAACCGACTGTGAGAAATCAAATGAATTTAAGCAGTTACAGCAGTTACACGCTAGCCCGCCATCTCTCCCCCTCTTTCCTGGTGTTATGCTATACATAATTTATGCAAAACTTACAGAGTCGTAAAACGACGCAATAAAAATGGAAACAACAACCGAACAAGCTATGAAATGCGCGTTGTGCTACAAAGTATGCAACAAGGAATGGGCACAGGGAGTGCGCAAAGTGTGCAGGCTGTGCACCCTGTGTACATAAGCTCTTGAGCAGTTCCTTTTTACAGGGTATTAGTGCCAACGCAGCAGGAAGTCTTTTTCGCCGTCAATGCAGTCCACGTCCAGTCTCAACTCTCTCTATTTTTCTTTCTCTTTGATTTAAATGCAAATAGACTTCAGGTGAAAACTGCTGCGAGAGTGTCTTTTGGCCATGCCATCTTCAAAATACCGTCCACGTTAACGTCAACCTAAATGTCGTCGTCCACTTCGTCGTTGTTGCCCTGTTATTTTGCCGTCTGTCTGTCATCTTCAGCTCTTTTGCTTGTCTTTCCACATCATCGTTTTCTTTCGCGTCCTTTCACGAAAATTCGTTCTTATCAGAGACCGTTTACCATTTTCTCACTGCGTGTTGATATGCAAATTGAAATGCGTTTTTGGCTTTGCCAAAGGAACGTCCCGTCCTGCTTCTACGCCTTATTTTCGGCTCCCACCCCTTTTCTCGCCAGCTTCGTTTTGGCTATTCATGGCCCCAAAACGGCCACAAATGTTTCAGTTATCTCTTTGAGTGGCTGTTAGCCATTCGCCCGGAAGCTTTACCAAATAGTCTATGCGATTTTCGGCTTGAATGAAGCTAAATATTGTGAGTTATAGAATTGAAGAAAACTTGCCGCAATTCATTTGAGTTTTCATTAATTGTTACTGCATAAAAATGTTTAAAGTTTTCTTAATGTCAATCAACTCAATTTGGAAGCCTTTTATTTTTTTTTTATAAAATTCGAAATATTCTTAAAAAATAAAATAAATAAAATTTTCAGCGATTAGTAAATTGGTTAGAAAATTAAGAACAGATATGTTCTTTTGCTACTGAATTTAATAATAATTTTTAAAGATGTTCTTAACCTCCTCAGTTTAATTATTATTATTTATTCGGAAGCTCTTCAGTAACTAACTAATATAGCTCCATCTCCTACCTCTAAAGTGCAGCAATCCAATTGTATAATTTGACGCCCAATGATTACACAATACTAAGGAATTTAATTCATTAATGATATAACCCGAGGACAGCATATCAAATGGAAACTCAGCTGGGCTCAGGCAAACAATAGGTTGCAGCATCTCAGACACTTGTGATCCACTGAGACGCACAAAGACACACATATACATGCACAGCTTGAAATGCTGCCCAGCTGGAAGCATCGGGTTCTAGCCCGAATTAATTAAGATTCAAACGAAGATAAAAGCAATCAAAACATTTGTCTATCTAACTGTGTGTGTTTGTGTGTGTGAGCAGTTGATAAATTGCAGAAACTACAATTGATGACAGGCATCGCTGTCAGATGAGTCCAATTAAAAGCCACAGTTAGTCAAACAATCAAATATAGGAATAGATATCGATGTTGCCAAGGTGTCTTCTTGACTTGGCTCAGTAAACATTTGTCTTCACACCGTCATTAAAATTAGCATTTGCATTTTTAATTAGCCAGGCGTCACGCACACAATCAAACCGTACAAGATAAGAAAAGGAGAAGTACTCTCCCATTTCTTTGGCATTTCTTTTGTTTGTTCGCCTCGGCCGGAATGCAGTTGACTTTTTTGAACATGAGACTCTTTGTGCGTTCCACTGGCTGTGTGTGTTTGTGAGTGGTGAGTGTGTTTGTTTTGCTTTTATACTTTTTATTTGCCATTTCTGCCTTCTTTTTCTAATGTCGCCAAAGGGAGGAGGAGACAGAGCAAAAAGTTGTATTCTTATTGGGACCGCTTTAAGTGCAAATAAAACTTTTTGCTGGTGCTTTATGGGTTTCTTTCTTATTTTTGCAGAAAAGTTGTTGGAAAATTCAATTTGTGCAGATGTAATGAATGAACCTCGGAATGGGATCGGTCCCGGGCGCATCTCGGGTCGAACTTATTAACAATGTACACACAGTTTCTCTCTCGACTTGAGTCGGGTCACCTACCTGGGCAGGAAGTTGAATTAATTTCCAGTTTACTCTCAAGTCGCCTGTTTAACCTGCACTTCAAGTTCAAGTCCGGCAGTTAAACAAAAGCGAAAGCCAAAAGTTTGGGCCTCAGACGCAAACGCAAACGCATCTGTTACGGCGCGAGTAACGTTATACTGCGTTACGTTGCGCTACGTTACGTTACGTTCGCCCCTCGAGCACGTTTCGGCACTTGAAAGTGTTTTGTCTTTGCCGGTCGCAAACACACTGACGAATTCACGCGCGCTTGAGACTTCGCACTTTTCAAAAAATATTCTGTTTATTTAGGAATTTATTTTCCAACAAAATGTTGTTAATGTTTTCACTGAGAGATTTCGCTTTGCCGCTTCGCGTCCAGCGCCAACGAGAAAACACAAGCAACTGACGACAGCCTCGCAATCGTAACTCGACTCGACTCGGCCGCGACATCGACGTCGGCATTGCCATCGGCCCTCGTAGTGCCTTCGTTTGCGAATTCAATTTTGTCATACGCCGTCGCTGCTGGCTGCGGCAATCGCACTCAAAGTTTACCGTTAACCAACAGGTTACCTGCTGATAAGCAGCCGAGTCCAACCCAATCGTCAAGTGCCGTCCGAAGTCCTCATCGTCGTCTACCTCGTAGGGTTTCCCCTACGTAGGGCCTGCTGCACTGCAAAACATCGTCATTTGAGTTCAGGGGAACCGAGTGAGTGGAACCTCTCGCAATTTGAGTGAGTTTGGCTTGAGCTCTGGCTGGCTTTACGGCTAGATTTTTGCGGTTCTCGCGGCAGCCCATAGTTGCAATTTATTTTATTGACAGAAGAGTAATTTCAATGGTCATACAAATAAAAGAATTAAATGAATGGAAACGAAAAATGCAAATAAAACAATTAAATGCATGAAATTAAATATGTCTGTGTATTGAAAATGTCTATAAAATGTGTGGAAAATATTTAAATTGATATTGTTGCTTTGTCAATTTTTTCTACAATGAAATAATAATATTAATATGAAAAGTATACAATTGTGTATATGAAAAAGAACCAAACAAATCAAACAATTAAATGCACAAAATAAACTAAAGTTTGTGTGTTGAAAATGTCTAAAAAATTATTTAAAGCATATTTCATTAATAACAGTTCATATAAATCAATGTGTTGCAATAAGATTTAAATATAAATATTAAATACAAATAAATTACATTAAATAAATTACATTAATAACAGTTCATATAAATCAATGTGTTACAATAAGTTTTAAATATAAATATTATATATTCTATTAAAATATTATTATACCCATGAAAAGGAACTAAACAGATCATACAATTCAGTATCTATAATTACAGTAGATATAATATATTGTTGCATAGTCAGTATCTTTGTAAAATAAGCAAACTGTATTTATTAATTCATTACAGCTTTATATCATACAAATTTACAGCTCTCACACTCTAGTTTATCCCCACAATATACCCACAGGGCGAGCCCAAGCTGCGAGCTGAGTTGTCTAATCACATTGAGGAGCTTAGCATCTGGTCGATTGATTGTATTGGGGAACAAGGCGAACCAGCAGACTTTGCTATTGGCCTGCTTATTTATTCATCTGCCACTTTACACATGCTTTACGCCGCGGGCTCCTTTCGCCGGTTACTTACTTACTTAATTTTTGTTATCTGCTTTCCGCATTCCACAGCAAATCACAAGAAGAGATGTCAGGGCCAGAATTGTCTGTGTGAGGCCTACGGCAAGGACTAAGTCGGGCAACGACACAGAGAGGGAGAGTCCTCTGTCTTCAGCTCAGCTCTTTGTATCTCTGCTGCGACTCCTTCTTCATCTTTGACTGACTCTGGCAACAACTGATGCAGCTGCGATTTATTTATTAAGGCTCGTCGACGCAACGCTTAACTGCCACAACACCGTCTACCATTCCACCGTCGCGCACTTTACAGCACTTGAGCTCGTTTTCAACTGCTGTGCGGCTGTCAGGGCCGGATACTCGGGCTGGTTCCTACGGTAAGTGCGCACGTTTCCTCACTTCTTCTTTGGCATTATGCTTCATACTTTTTAAGCACATGACATGACACATTTTATACGAGGCAAAGTGAAGAGAATAGTGAATATGGCTGCTTACTCTTTGCCCCCCAGCCCTGCCCCTTCCACATATGACCATAAACAAAGGCCATTTGCTACCTGTGCCACTCTTTTTCACTCTCTTTCCCCATATCCTTTTCTATCTCTTGTTCTCATCCTTAAAGCATTAAGCGAATTCTCTAGAATTTTTCAAGAGTCGCAAGGCCTGTGCGAATTTTTATTTACTCAGCAGGCATAACTCGGTGTGTATGTGTGTGCGTAACATATGAGCAGCCAACCAGCCTCCTGACTCTGTTGACACTGCAAAGCAAATCCGCGTTGCGCATACGCCGCATATGCCGCAGGAAGGCAAGCAGACATAAAGTCGAGCAACCGCTTTCGCACGCTGAACTAAGCCACAGTCATTGCGGATTTCACAACTCATGCCAAATCAGAAGTCTAATTTACATGTGTTCCTGTTTATTTGCGACTATTTGCATATCGTTTAAAGTTGCAAAACTTGGTATATTTCTTATTAAAAACAAACAAAGGGGTCTGCCTCTCTTTGTGTATGGGAGAGAAAGTTTTATATAATACATTATTTAATTAATGTATTTACTTACTCGGCAGTCAAAGCAGTCTCTCAGGGTATAGACATAGTCGATGTCTCGCTGACAAGCTTCAAAACATTAACATTACTCAAGCACTTCATTAGAATATCATTTGCATTTACTCACACAGCTAAGTAAATAGTCATTTACATATCTAATCTACTACAAAAGATCGAACTCAGATCATAAAGAACAAAGTCATTAACTGTAAATTAGAATAACAAGAGGCTGCATAAGTTACAGTCGTCGTTTTCTTTTGTAGAAAGTGTGTGGAGATGAAAGTAACAGGGTATTCCTTAGTCGAATGGACGCACGTTTCTTCTGCAGTTATTTGAATTTACTGACTGCAATGGATAAGGGGAACAGTTACAACAATGGAGAATGACAATACGTTCATGTTTTTATAAAATATATATTTAATAATCATATTATTAATATTAATATTTTATTCCATATCAAAACATGGCAAAACGACGATACGTTAATGTTATAAAATATATTTTAAATAATCATATTATTAATATTAATATTTTATTCCATATTATTGTACAGGTTTCAAATGTTTTTCTAAATGACAAATATTGAACAAACATATAAAATAAATAATGGTTCCATTTCACAAACAGGCAATTCGCTTGTTCTGTAAAATGTAAAAATAATTAGTGCTCGAACTATTAATAGATTTTTTACACATACACACATAAACATCTATAGCACCATATTAAAATGCATACATATATCTATAAATCTCGACATTGAGTGCCATCTGTGCCTGGCCCAAGAGAACTCAGCGCATTTCTTTCCCACATTATAATTAAGTATATTTTCTTGTCTTCCACACTCGTCGTTGCCGGCACTGACCTTTGCCGCATATTGCTCGACTGATTCGTGAATATACATTCAAATTGAGGAACGTATATGAACGAATGTGTGCATATATATTTTAGGTTGATTTATTTATAGCACTTCATTTAAAAAACTCATGTTTGATTTCAAATGAAACACTGCGCGCGCCCTGCGGAAGCATGGAACCTCCTTCTCTGCCCTCTTTGGGGCAGTGGCCACTGACCGGTGGCAAACACAGACAGTGGGTCACAGCAGTAAGTGGATGCAAGTGGAAGTCTTTGATGCCGCTCTTTGCCCTAACATTGTGGCCTAATTGGCATAAATATGTATATATAGTTGTACATTGCCCGAGGTGAAGGGACAAGCCAGTCAGACATATCCAAAATACATGTACACACACAAACACACACACACACCTATGTGTGTGCGTGGGTTGGCATTCTCGATTCTTGATGTGCCTTAATTCTCGAGTTTGACTTATTTCATAATTTACGAGCGAAAATGTTTCGATTCATGTTTTATGGAAAATAAATTATGCCGACAGCGAGCGACAGCAACGATGGCTAAGCCGGCGATAAGAACTTTACGAAAGAAGCCAAAATAATGTCCCATAATATAGGACTTCTTGCGAAAAAAAACGGACAACTGACAACTTGAATTTATGTTTGTCACTGTGTGTCTATGTATGTGTGCGTGTGTACATTGATTGCTGTCGGGGCGCGATCCCAAAGCGAATTTATGTAAATTCTCTTGTTGCTCAATGCGACATTTATGGAGATAGAATGCAGCTGAGTCCTGCCGCAGGACGAGTACCCACTAAACCCGACCGAGCGCAACAAGACAAAGACCTGCGTGTGCGTGTGTGTGTGTGTCTGTGTAATGTGGATTTAGGTCCAGAAGCCTTGTGGCGTCTTGCGTGCAGTCAATGAGCCCAGAACTTGCAGGAAGCACCGCTTAAAGTTGCCCAAGGACTTCCAAATTGAAATTCGTAAAAATCGAAAAAAAAGAAGAACAGAGAAAGTGAGAGAGCGAAAGGAAGATAACCACAGCACGTGTGTGTGTGTGTGCGTGAGTATATGTGGGCCAAGGTAGCAACACCCATTCACCATATGCGGGTCATTTATATGCAAAGCATGGTCCATGCTTACGATATGTTCAGTCTAATAAGCCCCCGCACGTGGAGTCCTTGCAGCCAGGTTGTAGTCTCAGCTATATTAACGGTAATTTGGCTTCACTGGCCCCAACTGTTACGGAGTGTGTGAACTGTCGCTGCTGAACAAAGTGAATACCCTGGAAAAGGAAAAATTCAAGATTTTCTGTGCACACTTTCCTCTCCCTCTCAATTTAATATGCTCCTCTCAACATACCACACAGGGTATCAAAATAATTCAAGTTTTATGGCAGTGAATTCAAGTACACGCAATATTTGCCAACTATTGTTATCGACATACATATGTGTGCGTGTGTGTGTATGAATGAGACACGTATTTGTATGGCCTGCTGGCAAACGTATTAAATTCCACAATTTTATGAGCTCTGATCTGCACTTGGAGACCTGCGACAGCTCACGTAACTGTCTCAAATCGAATCGAGTCAAGACAAGTTTCCCCGAACGATTTTCTACCCTCGTCTGTCACGCTGTCAACCTGGGAATTGTACCCCCAGCTGACCCGCTTCATCCCGAATCTTTCTTTACCTGATACATTCCCATCAAATACATTGTGCACTAGTTGCGGCAGTTGGTCGATAAATAATAATATTTGTTGTGGCAAAAGTTGTGTACATTTATTCGTAGTAGAAGCACGCAGCATAACCATCAATAATTTTGGAGACTCAAAAAAATTAATCTTCAAAATGTAAGGATTCTTTAAAATGTAAGTTGTATTTTATGAAATTCTTTAGAAAAGTAAATTTATACATCTTACAGTATAATAATATATATATATATATATATACATATACATATAATATGTATTTATAAATAAATTGCAATATTCAATATCAAGATATTGATTTAAAGATCAACAGTGTCAACAAAGTTTATTTAATTGCAGCTCATAAATAATATTCAAAATTACAACTCTAATTTTAAATTAACGCTTTATAACCAGCTTTATTTCTCGAGTGCTCCTAAAAGTCCCGAGCCTGCATTTAACCAAGTGGCGCCGTTTTTTACGGGCCTTAAGCAACAATAAACTTTTGCCCTCTTTGCGAACCATTCAAGCCCTTGTGGTCAGCTCTTTTATGGCTTATTCTGAGGGCCTGCAAGAAGGAAAACATTTGCACTTTGTGTCTACTTTTGTCTATATATATAGAGTATATAGTACTATATATAGCATACTACATAGCCCATTTACAAGTGAATATTGTATGCGGACTCGTAAAATCCGCATAACATAAACAATAAAGCGCGCGCTTATCGCACGGAACCAATGAGGCAGCTTCCCATAAATGCTTTTATGGCATGCTTTCAAGCCAGGTACGCAGTTAAGCCACGAACTGGGCTAATGACCGCTGCGGCTACTTAATATTACGCATACGCAGCATGTGCCAAGTATGAGCGTGTGTATGTGTGTTTGTGTGTGCCTAAGCAAGTGTCATGTTTGACCAGCGACCACAATGGCGTCGACTGCATTTTAAAACCAACGTAACTCGATGCTGGCCATTTATGCGGACCTCGGCTACTACTACGGATACTGACAACGGACCTCTGGACTGCGCCCTGGACATCCTACCCATTTCCGTACGGGTCGTCGCCATCTCCAGCTGCGGCTACCAACATTGATGACAATGACAGCAGCAGCTGCAATGGCGTTTGTCGCCCAACGTCTGAGTCGCCATTGTGGCCAGCGCTGTGCTCATGTTTCTCTGTTTGGTATACCACGTAGTCTAAGTTTGCTAGTTGTGGGGTATGCTTGACTGAAATGATGTTGCTGAAAGTTTTGTTTTATGTTGCTAATGTATATGTTCTTACCTCTCTCTTCAACTCATATAGTGTCTCTTCTCACTTGCCTTCATGCTGCTGAGTATCACATTGTCCTGTCTATCCCTTCTAGCTGGAACAGCTCCTGCTTGCCTCCTCTTGCCTCCTCGCTAGCATCCTGCAGGCTCAATATGGCTTTGTTAGTCTGCCTTCCTGCCGTTGTCGCATTATTTATACGCTTATTTGTTCATTTAGCGTGCGGGCACTCGACGCGGGGCCGAAACTCCTTCCTGGCTTAATTAAAAGTTGCAGGCCGCAAGTTTTCGGTTCTATGTTGGTGTGGCACACCCAAAATGTTTATACCCTTCAACATTTATATTTATTATGCCACACACGAAACTTTCGGACCATTGTTGCTGTTGGTATTTTTGTGGCTCTTCATATTTATGTTAGTTTGCTGCTCCACAAAAACAAATGCAAATATGAGTAGTACTTGTTGTGTATGTATGCAGTTGTTCTCCATAATTCAGAATGCTTGCTCTTGGACTGAGGATATTATTTTTAATTTAACACAATTTCATCACAACATTCTCAAAATTGTCAGTTCTATGTGGCACATGTCCCCTACGATTTATAGCATATATCCAGCATAGTTTGCCTACTACAATATCAGCATATGTGGCGTCACTTCTGTTACTTAATCAACCCGACGTCGAGTGCGGAATAAGGAACTCATCATCTTGCCTCAGTTTCAGCTTCATAAGCACATCGATAAACATCGGCTTGAAGTGGGACATAGAGCACGAGGATACAGGAGAGAAAAGGGGAGTGGGGGGAAATAGGGACACAGGACATGCTGAAACGCGAGCTACATGTGGCGTACGGCGTAAGCAACAGGGTAATTATCCGGCCATATGCTGCAATGTCCGTCGAGAGCCGAAACAGTTGCCGCCTCGAGAGCCAGACCGGACCAGGCTATGTAATTGTAATTTAGAAACCCGAGTAGCCCCACCTACCCTCCCCCTTCCTCTAGCACCATGTGGTATGCTGTCATTTCTATGTTGTGCTTAATTTTTTCGCTGTCATGCGGTTAAATGTGCAAATTACGTGTTGTTTTTATTTCAGCTGCCAGCCGCTGTTTGCTTTATTTCATTTGCTCACCTCATTTTCACAGAGTTTCATCTTCAGCTTGGCTACACACACACACAAACACACACGTAGATAAGACACTTGTTCGTAGTATGTGTGCTTAACCTAATTAAGGAATACGACGTTGTTTACGCAGGCAGCTCCATAAGTCGCTGTTTGCATTCCCTTTCCTGTTCAATTCAATTAAGTATTAACATTTATTTATTTACTAAGTGTAGAGTAAGTACACAGACTAATTGATTAAACAAACTTAAATTAATTAAATAAACTTAAATATAAAGTAACGTGAAATTAAAGTGAACACATTTTAAATTTATATTCATGTTAATTATATTGTTAAATGACGGAAACGGAATAATGAACAATGCATTCAGGAATTATAAACATAAAAACTGTTACCGAGCAGACACTCTTCAAGGGTATTCGGTATTCAAAGATTATTATACAGCTTTGTTTCTATTATATCGTCAGACATCGCCTGCCAGAGCATCATTTATCCTTCCCCCCCGAAGCTGCTTTCGTTGACTCATTACATTCATTAGGAAATTCAATTAGCGCCATAATTGCAGCAAGTGCTTAACGATGATAATGCGTTTACCTCAGCAGCCAACCACCATCCCCTCCTCCTTCCGTTTCCTGCTCAAAGAGAGATACTTCGCTTGACTCAATTGTTATGCACTTACAAGTATATTATCTTGATTGAAGGCGATTAGCATATAAAATATGTGAGAACAAAAGAAACTTTCAACGAAAATTACTTTGATAAATATCAAACACACATTACGGTGTTTACTCGGGCGGACCAAGGTCCATTTTCGTCACATTTTGTCCCCCCTTGGCAGATTTATGCATTTTTATATAATTTATACGCTCGTTTTTGGCTAACAAGCCAAAAGTTTTTCTACCACGACACAACTTTTTTTCACAGCAAAATTGCATGAAGAAGAGGAGCAGAAAGCGGAGCAATCTGGTTTTTAAAATTGTTTATGCAAATTCCTGGGCAACATCAACGTGGCTGACGTATTGCGACATGATACCATATATTAGATTTTCAACACAATTTAACAGCTAATTAGTATTTTAATGTCTCGTATTTGCACATCAAAAAGATCCCGCATACGATCCGTATGCCGTAGGGCAAATGAAAACCAAATTAAGCAGAAATTAACTTAAGTACTTGGTGTAATTTTAAATTAGAAAACACGTGTTTACGCTGTACAAAAAAGGGAGAAAATCCCCCTGCACAGCAATAGACAATTCATTTTGTTCCCATCTTCCTCTTTTTTTGCGTAATTTTGCAGCTCATTAAAAGTTTTTACGATGTCAGGAAAGAAAAAAGGGAATGGGGGCACATTAAGATCAGACACGTGCTCAAGCGTTTTATTATCGAAGGTATTGTGCCCGACCAAAGCTCCTTAATTGCCAATTTTGGCTTTAGATTTTCACTGTTACAGAGTGCTACTAATGCCTATTATGGCTTCCATTCTCTCTCGGAGATTACATTGAAAACAGAAGGGAATGCAATAAAATGTCGGCTGTCATAGCTCGAATTAAAAGTATTGAGTATCGACTTGTAAATTATTGTAGCATCTAAGAGAATTAAGTGTGGAGTCTAAGGTCCAGAGTACCTTCTTTGCATAGAAGTTGATAATTTGCATAGTAGTAGATAATTTTATCCATGTAATTCCATATAATGTAGTTCAGATTAGATATTTGCTATGATGAAAGTGTTCAATTAACTACTTATACATTTTTGTTTGTTCCACTCAAACATAGTTTAAATTAATGAATTCGAATTTCAATCATCTAGCATCTAAAGCTGCTAAATATAGCATAAATTATATTAATTAATTCTTTCACTTTTCTTGTTTGTCACTCAATCACTACTCCGAAAATCTAAATGGACTCTACTTCTCATATAAATGTAGACATTAAAATAAACTTCGCATTAAATAAACATGCAATATTATAATTTAATTATTATTCTTAAAGTTTCCTTGAATTACGTTTACCAATTCTTAATTTCACATGCATCTTCCTAAACACAATTGAAAGACAAACACATAATTTCTCTTGCTGTTTTTACACTTTTTTATTTGCATTTATATTTTATATACAATTTTCCAATATATATTTTCGCTTTGTTTATCTTTTTCCGCAGCCATCTGTCATTAACTGTCTTTAGTGTTCATTAGCTCGTTAATCCATATAATTTCTTTGTCCTAAGTTTGTTCGCATTTATTTGCATTATAATTGTTTCATGCTCGTCTTTAATCTTAATTTGTATTGCACAAAAGTATATAGAGCCCAAAAATTGTTGTTTGCACAATATAAAAACGAAAAACATTATCAATTTAAATGTTTAATAGGATGAGTAAATAATTTCAACATTTTTTTGTACAATTCGATTCGTTTATATAAATGTATATATACGATATATATAGTCGTAGTCATATGCCCATATAGTATATATATTTGTATATACATTTCTGTTATGTATGTAATCAACGCTTTACAAATTTCATTTGCAATTATCAAACTTCGATTCACTACGGTAAATAGCGCTAAATAGAGTACAAGAAATATTGTTGAATGTGTGATAACGATAAGTAGATCGAGAACTTAGAGATAACTAGAAATATTTACAGACTTGGATTTACAGCTATGGAAAACGAACTTGACATGAAACTGAACAATAATAATATAGCACAATCAAAAATACAGTTTTCGTTAGACTCTCCTACTCACTTAGTTATTGCTTTCGTACAGTGCGGTCACACATACCCGATTACTGCTGTAGCAAGTACAGTTACTTATAGATAAGAAGCCTTTTGTTAAATGACGTTTATATAATATGTGTATATATAGTATATATGTATATTAAATATGCTCACTAAGTCGATATGTTCACTAAATTACTCTGTAAATATATATTCAATAGTTTCGGTATCTGTACACCCACAATTATGGTAATCAGTATATAACAGTTAATGTATAAGTATATATATATATATGTATTTATATATGCGTTTTCAGTATATATAGTTGTTAAGTTTTCATTTTAAGGGGTGTCCAACTCTTCAAATCGAACAAATCTCCTCTAGCGGCCATTGAAGGGCATCGATGCAATTCGCTAATTGCAGTTGATTAAAGCTTATGTTTTGTGTTTCTTCTCGATTTAGGTATATAAGTTAGTTCTATGCATTATTGTTTATACATATTTAGCTAAGTCATTCGTCAATTATACAATATAAAAAGCAAATTACTGAACAACAGCAGCTACTTAGTAAAGAGTCTCTCTACAAATATATGTACATGTACTATAACTATATATACTCTATATATATATTTATATATATTCTCGTTACTTAAATTCAATTATTTGTCAATTGATATTTGGTTAGATCGACCAGATGCTCGTACAGCATATCCTCCTGTGGCGTCAGCCCTATCATTATCCAGCCCGATATAGCGGCGATACTTCGTGTCACGGACAGACTGCTCCAAACGCTCTGCACGCTGTTACTTAACTGTTGGAGAATCAATCGAAATACATTGTTAATATGTTATAGGGAAATCTATTCGATTGCTCTACTTACCAGCTCCTGTTGGGTCAGTGTTATGTTCGCATTATTGTTGAACAGATACAGTTTCTCGTCAATGGAATCGGAGCATATAGTAAGGATTATTGTGGCTATATAGATCATTGTGATGATGAGCCAACGGAACGAGACTAGCTCACTGGCATTCGAGAAGCTCCAACGACAAATGTCCATGCTACAAGGGAAATATACGATTATATATTTGTTAAGATAAAGTTATTTGTTAATGAAGAAGGAACTACAATACAATGTGAGTTATAATCATCACACAAACTGCCAGAAACTGAGCATAGAGTATATGTAAGTGTGTATAGAATAAATTTGCCACAGAAGCAGCGAAAGTTCAAGCCAAGAAGCTATTTGTTGTTGGGTCTGCAGTCATTTACCCGAGTGCTGTGGCATTTACATTAATAATACAACAATCTGGAGTGCGAGTCTGCACTGAGAGTTGTATTTGCTTATCTTTATATAGACACACAGTCGCCTCCCAGCAAAGCACTGTAGATGCGAAAGGTCAAGAGATAGCAAACAAATGCCAGAGCTAAAACGTGGTATATAGATCTGACATTTGGCAGAGGCAAAGGCAGCATCACATAAATCACAAGACTCACAGGGCACAGGATATCGTAGGGAAATGTCACAGACTGTTTTACACTTTCGTTGTGGAAGAAATCGTGGCAACATAATGTGCAAGCGGGGGCGGAAGAAGGGCGCGGGCGACAAAACAGAGAGACAAAGCGACAAACCGAAAACCGAACAGCCAAAAACAGACAATTTCAGCGCACTTCGGTTTACCAAATGCCCCCCCAAAACCAAGCTACCCGCCTACACTCACACTAACACACAAAAGTCGTTGGATTTAAAGGTCAAGAGTGCAGCTACATAACTGTCTGTGAGTGTGCACAAAAAGAGCAAAGTTTAAGGGCATTAAAATATATACGTATACACGTAATGTGGATGATGAAATTGGCCACGCAACGAGCGCAGTTACAAATTATTTTTATAATGACAACGGCCACGAAGCCAAACAAAGTGCAGAAGGCTCTTGAAATTTGCAATTCAAAATTAAGTATAGCATACTTTTGAGCGCCCGAGTGCCAATATTGACGCACACGCACCCCACACAACCACTCTCCTTCCTCCTACACCCCCTCCCTCTTTCGCCTCGCACGTTGTGTACCGAGTCTAGACCAGAATTTTTCAAACTGTACCCACACACATTCCCATACTCTCCTTCGACCATTTCGATGGGTTTCCATTTGTGTGTGCTTTATTTTTCAATGAAATTTACGGCTCGCTTCAAGGGTTTCCACCTTGGGCCCACTCAAACCGCCTCAGCTTTGAGGTCAATGTGTTCTTGGGCCTCCTCATCGTCCCTGCTAGGCTCCTGCAGACACCTTGCTAACACGCACACGCCGTACTAACTACCCCAACTAAATTAGTTTGACTTTCGCTTTCTATATTTAGCGTCTGCGTGCGAAGGCCCAAATCGACTTGTAAACAACCAGAGGACACTAGAGATAAGACGAGGCCGAGACTGGGAATTGTATGAATTGATCAGATACCTGACAAACCAAGGATCTTTTGTGTGCACCCTTTTGAGTGGGAAACCTTTTTGTGTTTGTCTTTCAAGTTATCCAAAAATACTGCTAGCCTTTGTGTGGTGATAAAGATTATGAACCTTGCTCTACTTTTAAACATGTTGATTATCATAAATTTTAGTTTCCTTCGATTCCTAATATATCTTTAACTACAACTTATAATTCCTTCCACCTCCACATCAATCCCAAAACCTTTACTTACCGATCGAATACCGAAACCAGGCATACAATAGCCAAGCAATAGAAGGTATTCAGATATATATCTGCAAATCCGGCATAATCGCTGATCAGAGCCAATGTTTCGCTACTCGTGCTTGTCGTTGTTGTCGTCCTCGCACCAGTTCCTGTTCCCAGCCCCATTGGCAATCCCATTTCGCTTTCCGTTTCCGTTGCTCGTGCCGCCGCATTGTTCAGTTCTATAACCAAATTTGGCATTTGCGTTGTTGTTGCTGCAGTTATGGTTGTTGCTGCTGTTGCCGCCGCCGCCGCAGCTCCCGCTCCCCCCGCTGACGTTGAGGATATTGTCTCGCCCGCAAGACTAATGCTATTGATGACCTTTGCCCAGTCCGTGGGATGGCTACTCAGCACAAACAGCAGATGCGCCAGGGCTAGACCCGCTAGCAGACCATGGCAAATGTTTGATATAAGCAGCCAAATTCGTTGAATAACACAGGCCAATTGGATGTTGCTGGAGATACCGTTGCTGGAAGAGGGAATGAAATTTTAAATCAGCAACTATCGAATATAAAAGTTCTAGTTGAAGTCTGATATCATTTCCACCAAACCAAAGAAAGTCATAAATAAATAGAGAAACTAACCTAAAATTAAACCTGGCGCTAATAAAAAAAGTAACCTAATATTAACCTATCGTAAATCAAGAAACTAATTTAAACTGAAGATAACAAAGCCATAAAAACAAGATAAACAAAATATAGCTATACTATATATAGAACATAAATACTGATAGTCATTTGTGAAGGCAGTTAGTTGGAACCCAAATAAATTAGACCGCATTATAATTAATGATAAATTATGCTGACCCACAAGGAAGCCTTGAGGTCCTTACGCAATTTAAGCCTTATCAGCCGAGTTTTGCTACAATGAAACACGCAAAAACCGATTCAAATCAAATATGCCAAGGCAAAGAGGGACAGGAGAGAGTGAGAGATAGAGAGAGAGAGGGACAGGTGGGAGTCGACATCAGCAAATTGGTCGGTTGCTATAAATAGACCTAAGCCAAAGCCAACCGACTGTCGAGCATGGAATTATGCGAGCGTCAACAGAGATGCCCACACAGTCGCGTCGCCTTGTGCACCTCACCCTCATCACCTAAACTCACCGATTGAGCTCGGCATCGAGCAGACAACGTGTGTCCCCATAGCTGACACGTCCGCTGGCCGAGCCACCGCCGGCGGAGCGATAGAGACGCCCGGCACCGCCCATTTCGGCAGCCGAGATGCCATCGATGCCAATGCAGCTGGTGGAGCTGTTACCAGCTGCCCCACTGCCGCGTCCTGCGCCGACAAAGGAACGCTTGTAGTAGCTCTGCTCGACCGGTCGATAGCCCGATGACGTCTGCAGAAACATTTTATCGATATGCGCGGGCGGTTCCTCGGTGGGCGAGACGACCGGAGTGAATGGATTGTAGATCTCCTCACCCTCGCCGGGTGCAATGTCGTCCGCCAACTCCTTCAAAATGGACGTTAGCCCACCAGCTGAGTACAGTTTGCCTGCAGGATAGAAAGAGAGAGTAACAGAGAGAGAAAGAGAGATAAGTGGGAGTACGAGTGAAAGGGAAAGGGAGAGGAAGCTACAGCCAGTGCGCAGCTGCACGTTGGCCAAAGCTTTTTCTCAATGGAAAGCATGCTGAGCATGGCTTGGGTTGCAAATGGCATAGGTACTGGGCATAGGAGTGGGATTGGGACTACAACTTACTGATGAGCTGCCCACGCTTGTCGCGCTGCGATTTCGTCTTGCGATGCACCCGTCGCTCCTCCAGACTCTGATCGATTTCCAGCTCGCCGGAGAGCGAGGCATCGTGCATGTCGGAGCACTGCTTGAGGTAGCGCATCAGGGTCTCGTTGGCCTGCCGCACCTCCATCTCGCCGGCAGCGATGAGCTTGCGTTCGCGTCGCCTACGCGACTCTGACTTGCTGCGCTTGCGACGCGGACTCTTGTCGAAGCTGTTGCGAGACCGCAGCGAACGCTGGGCAGGACTTGCCTGCGGATCCGACAGCGATTGTTGTTTCCGCGAGGCACCCACTCCCACACCACCCCCTCCGCCTCCGCCACTGCTGCCGGCGCCCATGCTTAGGGCCGAGGGCGTAGGCGAGCTCTGCTTCAGCTCTCGATCAATGTAGCCGAGTATGCCGCGATGGAAGGACGAGTCGACCTCAAGCGAACGCTGCAGCGCTGTCGCCGGCGACTGAGGCGAGTGCGTGCGACGCGACCGATGACCGTGCGTGGCAGGCAGCTGGCGCAGTGTCTCGCGTAGACTCATCGCATCGCCCGAGGAGTTGCGACTGCCGTCACTGTGCTTGGTCGGCTGTGTGGGGGATTCCGGATGGGGACGGGCATGTGCCGGCGGATCGTCGGCGCCCAGTGAGGCGCTCTCCTCGAGCGTGTCCTGTGACGGCGGCGCATGTCCGTTCACCAGCACCACAGTCTGCTGCGATGTCTGGCTGGGAGAGCCGACCATCTCGATGCTGTCCGCCGAACTCTGCGCACTGATGCGACCCATTGCAGTCGACGCTGACTGCGAGCCTGATCCTGTTGTGCCTGCTGACGTTGTTGTTGTTGTTGTGCAGGTAGCATCGGCATTAAGAGCTGCAGCGCAGCTCTCCAGAGTCGCCACTGTGCTGTCTTGGACGCCCTCCTGATCGGGCGGTGTTGCTGCCGCGGCGGCTGCCTCACGTTCCAGACGACGCTGACGTGCCTCGGTGCGACGCTGGCGCTGATGTTGTCGATGCACCTTGGGCTGTGTGGCCTCCATGTCGCTTGCAATTGTTGTTCTAGTACTTCTAGTTGTTGTTGTTGTTGTTGGTTGAGTTCATAACAGGTGGATTAGTCAGTCCAGCAGGAGATACGAACTTTTGTGCAACGTTCTGTGTGGCAAAGCTGCTGCAGCTTTTCGCTTTGACCCAAATAATTATGCACCACAGCAGCTGCAGCTACGCCCGCACACCACTCTCTTACACAAACACACACGCACACAGCACACGCGCACACACACACTCGCACAGAGCAGTCAGCAGCAGCAGCAGCAGAGTTGTGCGTGCATCTCAAGGCCCCAGCTGAGAAAGTCAGCCTTAATTTCACTTGGCTTCACAACCAACTGAGCTTGGCTTAAGCTTAGTTTCAGCTCGATTCTCGATTGTCAAATCACTTTTAGCTGAACTGAACAATTTCGAATGAAGGTCGCGCCCGGTTCGAGGGTAGCGTTTTTTGATATTTTCTTTCCCCTTTTTTCTGTCTCGTGTGTGTTTTGCTCGCGTTCGCGGCTGCTAAGCGACTGACTTGGCCTGGCCAACGAAGCCATGCAAAATGGCCTGAACCCAAAGCGGACTGACGACGACGACGCTTTTTTTTCGGTGGTTGTTGTTTGTGTCCTGCTTCCTGAAACGTAGTAACGAGCTCAGCTCGCACGAAAGCTCTGCACAATGACGTCAGTGGCTGTGCGTGGTGAGCATTAACGCCCACACACACACACACGCACACCCGACTGTGTGTTTTTGTGTGCTGACATTATTGACAAATTCTATTTTTAACCGTTCGCATAGGTGGGGGATTTTTGTTTTTAGCAGCGCCTTGTACCAAAACTTTGTCAGCTGCTACACTGCAAGAAACAAGAGCGCAGCTAATGAATATATGAAATATATTATAATATACAATTATATAAAAGTAAACGTGCAGGCATTTCTATTTATTTATTTATTATATTCAATTTTTAACATTTTCAAACAAATCGACCCCAACCTCAATTTGACAGCAACGCAGCAGCTGTCGTGTTATTTGCGACATTTTGCAAACACGCACACACACACATAAGCAGGCAACTGCCTCCCAACTTTGTATTGCTCTCAGCTGCGCGCTCTCTCTCTCTCCCTTTCTCTCTCTCTCTCTCTTACTCGCTAAACGAATCGATAAATGCGTGGTTATGTCTCAGCTACTGCGCAGCTTTCAGCCTGTACATCATGTTGATGACGTCAATCGAATAAGCTCGCCTGGCCGCAAACAACAACAATGCTGCACCACAGCAACACAGCAACAGAGAGAGCTTCAGACAAAAGCCGGCTGAAGCTTTTTGTTCCCTGCATGCTCATTTTGAAGGCGTCAGGCGAAATTTGATTATCGTAAGGCGTGCGCCGATGTGCAGAGGCGTCGCGTCGCGTCGCGTCTGGCGCTGCAGCAGACATGCAGAATGAAAAAAAAAACAAAAAACAGAGAGAGAGGAATACCTCGACATGCCGAAGGTTTAATACCCTTGCAGGTCTTGTCTTCGCTAATTGTTCCACTTCTTGTCATATATAATTAATTATATATTCACTAAGAGCCTTAAACACTCATATTGCTGGACAAAAGCAATTCTTTTACGAAAATCTTAATATCTGGCTAATAATCCAATACAAGCTATAGAATATAGTTGTGCGATTTTAAGAAAATGGAACAATCATGTGGGCATATTGAATAATTACTGTATTATTTTAATGATAAGTTGTCTTATTATTATTATTATTACTCATGAATTACTGTATTATTTCAATTAAATATTATTCAATAAGTTATAATTATATATTATTTAATAAGTTAAGAAGCTAAAGTTATGACAAAACTCTCATGTGGATAGATTATTCCTATGACAGACAGATGTATGTTTTATTATCACTATATAATCATTAGTATAGTATATTAAACTGTGGGACTATTTTGCGTTGGAACGGACAGACACACAGACAGAAAAAACAAAGCTAGTTCGACTTGTCTATTCATTCTAATACAGAATATACATATGTATCTACTTTGTAGAGTCGTCTCCCAAGGTACGTTGCTAACTGTTAGCCAAAATTAATAAACTCTATGCAAGAGTATAAAAAAAACTCATCCAGCGACGTCAAGTCGGTGCTGGTGTTACTGCGGACGCGGACGCCGACGCTGGCGTTGAAGCTGAAGCTGAACCAAATGGCCCTTGAAATGCCAAAAGGCGCTGGGCAGCTCTCTCTCTCTCTCTCTCTACTCTGTCTCTCTCTCTGTCTCTCTCTCACTCTGTTTCTGCCTCTCTCTCTTGCGCTTGCTACTGGTAACGACATTGTGCACACGTCATGACAGTGACGTCACGGGCTGACGTCAGTATACCCGCAGTCGGAGAGGGCAAAGGACAAGCGAAAGAATGTTGAGATTTTGCCAAATGCTTAAGCGGATTACAACTGCTTGCAAAACGATGTCAGCAAGTTATCGTTGTAATTTATTTGATATCTGTTATTGCCTTATGAGCAAGACATAAAAACAAATTGATTTAAGCAGGAATAAGAGAACGTAATAGGATTAATGTGAAATGTAGATAGACAGAAATCCTTAAAAATTCCTGGTATACAGTAATTTTAAAAGTTTTTTATTATATAATTATATTATATTTTATTTAATTCTATTACTTTATATTACATTATATTAAACATATTTATTTTACATCTTTTTTATGAAATACTAAAATTACACTCTTAAAAAATACCAAATCATTTAACCCTGACAACCCTGCTCGCCCAACGTTGCCCCGAGCAACTGGCGACTTGTTTTGTCAATAGTTCAAGTCACAACTACGCAGTAAACAAGAAAATATAATAAAATGCCTCTACTGGAGGCACCTGCTGAGTACACGGAATCCTCTCCGGAACCATCATTGCAACCGGAAGGACCGTTATTTCTAGCACCTCTGCCAGGACCAGCAGCCATGGTGCGTTTGCCTCCTGCAGAATTTCGCCTGCAACAGCAACAACTGCTACAGCATCAGCAGCAACACCAACAGCATCAGCAGCAACAACAGCAACAACAACTGCTGCAGCAAGCGGAAAGGCAGCAACGCCGTCGCAGAAACTCATATGATCGGGATTTGCCGATTGCAGAGGAAACCGAACATTATCCGGCATTTGTGCATCTGCTACCCGTGGTGCTGCCGCCACAGTTGCCAGAGCCAACACTAGACGAACTATTGGTGAGGAACTAACAGATGCAAGCAAGCTTAGCCTGTAGTCCGGTGTTATGTATGTCTATCTGGCAGTATGTCTGTATGTTTATCTGTCTTGCTGTCTGTATATATATGTCTATATGTCTATATGTCTATATGTCTATATGTCTATATGTCTATATGTCTATATGTCTATATGTCTATAAGTCTATATGTCTATATGTCTATATGTCTATATGTCTATATGTCTATATGTCTATATGTCTATATGTCTATATGTCTATATGTCTATATGTCTATATGTCTATATGTCTATATGTCTATATGTCTATATGTCTATATGTCTATATGTCTATATGTCTATATGTCTATATGTCTATATGTCTATATGTCTATATGTCTATATGTCTATATGTCTATATGTCTATATGTCTATATGTCTGTATGTCTGTCTGTCTGTATGTTTGTTTATCTGTACATCTATCTATCTGTATATCTGTCTGTCTATCTGTATGTCTTTATTTCTGTCTGTTTGTCTTTCTGTATCTCTATCTATTTGTATATCTGTCAGTATATTATCTGTCTATCTGTCTGTATATGTGTCTATTTGTCTCTCTGTGTCTCTGTCTGTCTGTCTGTTTGCATGTCTGTCTATCTGTATATCTGTCTGTCTCTGTTTTGTCACTCGAGCAGCCTTTAAACTCAACTTGAACTTTTCTGCTTTTGTTATAGCGTCGGGTAACACAGCGCACGGATCTGGAACAGGTGGAAACAGTGCGGCTGCGAGTTATTTCGTATTCGATCAGCCTGTCGCGGCTCTCGCTCTTTCTTCCACGGCTACAGCGATTGGATTTGAGCGGCAGTGTGCTTAGTTCTCTGCGAGATCTCGGCTATGGCCTTATGCAGCTAACCCATCTGAATATCAGCAATTGTGGCCTCAATAGCTTCGATGGCACCAGCGGTCTGCCGGCCATACGAGTGCTCATCGCGGATGGCAATATGATCCAGCGAGTGGGTCCTCTGACGGAGCTAAGCCAACTGCAGGTGCTGCAGGCACGCAATAATCGCATCAGTGAACTGGGCCTGCTCTCGTTTCTCGGGCTTTGCCCGCAGCTAATGGAGGTGGAACTCAGCGGGAATCCTGTCTGTCGTCTTGCACTTTATCGCGATACACTGCGACGCAGTGTGGCCACGCTGCAGCTGCTCGACGGGCGAGCAATCGATGCTGAACCGGAAGTAGTAGAACAGCAGATGGAGGAGGATACACACAGTTCGTTGTCCAGTGACTCTGAGTCGACAGGGCGACCAGCAACGGCCCCACATCGGTCAAATGAAGCTGTTACACTTAATAACAATACACGCCCGGCAACGGCAATGGTCTCCCTGGATGTGTCACGTCATCAGCGTCAGACCGGCACCTCCATCACTACCACCCCGGTGGCCGGCTCCGTCTTGGGCTTGGTGCGTCAAAGGCGTCGGCGCAGTGGCCATGCGTGGGTCAGCTCATCAAGCGGCTCTTCCTCCGCTAGCTCCTCAGCAGCTTCGACGCGTGCACCCTCGATAAGCTCCTGCTCCTCGCATAGCAGCCTAGACATGCACTCATCCTCGTACGCTTTCAGCGCACGGGAAACAATTGATTGAAGGCTTGCTTGAAGTTTATTGTGATTGAACAAATAATAATACAAGTATATAATAAATAACATATATGTATATCCAAGCACTTATTAATAAAGCCACACAAATCTTAAGAATTTTATTTGATCTTTAATTGATTCATACTATTCCAGCTACAATTATTTATGTTTTATATAATAAAATAATTTTCGAATGTTTAAACTTCTGCTCCCCAACAACTTCTTGCTCTTAAGAATACTTGCAATACTTAGATTAGATCTATATATTTTATATATATTAACGATAGAGGACTTGTTAAACTTGCACTATATAGATCGATTTGTCTACGTCTGTATTAATCGTGTGGTTCGTGTTGATATGTGTTTATAAAAGTGTAAAAATCTCAAATAGATCCAAGTGATCCTACTCCGTGTAGGTGTATTGAAAGAGCGCCGCCGAGGGCGATCTAACAGGCACCAGTTGACTCTGTCCATTTGAATTGCGAAAGACCATATAGTCCCGTCCATTGATCAGGCGTCGCACTCCAACTCCATGTTGATCTGCTCCTAGCAGAACTCCGTTGCCATTTCCATCACGACGCCAGCGCTGTAACCCGCCAGTCTGCTGCTGCTCACCTCCACCTGCACCTCCGTGGTGACTAAAAATGCTCTGGTATGGTGGAGGCGGCGTTACATTTGGAGCGCGAGTCGAGTGTCCCAACAGCTGTCGTTCACCACTCTGCAAGCGTCGGCGGAACCCTGCAAGCCAGCGCGATGGCTGGACAGACTGTCCATTCGTGGTGCGACCGATGCCATGACGTGCCCATTGATTCGCCTCGTGCCGTCCGTTGATAAAGCGGAACAGCAGCTCTGTGGTGAACACAGCCAGAGCAGTTGCAAATCCCGTCAACATAATGTAATAGGTCATCATAAGGTCCCCGTTCCTCAACTGTCGCTCTGTACTGCCCAGATCCTGTGGACAAATCTCAGCACTTGGCAACTCCCTGGCTGACAAATGTTTTATAATACCAGACTCCACTAGGTTGAGCAGTCTTTGGAAGATCAATTGTTATATAATAAATTTAATTATTATATTAAGAACTGCACTTACTCCGGATCGAAGAGTTCGCTTAGATTTGAACCAATTGGATAGGCGAAAGTACGTTTTTTGGTCAGAAAAGCATCCTTGGCTGTGGCAAAGGGACAATGTATCTTCTCGTCATTCTGGCTCACAGACTTGCGGTACAAATAGTCCTTGTACAACATTATATTAATTGCAGGCCGATCTCGCACGAAAACATAACCATTTCGTTCTACATAGTTCTGCAGGTTATATGTGTCGTTAAAGGCATCCGTAAAGACCGCGTAGTTGTTGTTTATCATGCGGTTGAGCATCGACAATGATTCATTAGTCTGCGCATGTGTTAGATTGATCCAGATAGAAGGTACATTTTAATTGTTAATTGATTTCAAACTAATTATAATTGCAGCAGGGAGCAATAATTAGCTAGGTGCTAGGACTAGATATTCGCTTAATTATAATGAGTATATTTGGTAGATGGTTCAATTAAGGAGGGTTAGAATTAAAAGGAAAAACCAAATATTCTTATGACTCAAAGTCTAATCTAGTTTAGTCGATTAGTTAAATTTGGTTTATCTGTGTTTTAAGTATGATAAGGCATACGAGGTGTGTTCAAAAAGTATCGCGAATTTTGAATTTTCGCGGGTACGTATAATCAAATGTAGATTTTTTTGATTTGTTTTCCGAACATCTTTACCAGGTTTCAAGTGTATAGCATTTTTTGGTTGGTTGTGAGAGGCGTAAAGGTTATAAGTGTTGTGCGTGCTCGAGAATAGAAATTTGATTATACGTAACCCGAGAAAATTCAAAATTCGCGATACTTTTTGAACACACCTCGTAATTCGCTCAGGTCATATCTCATCCTCGTCCCCTTATACTCACTGTACGTATTGCATATTCAACACCTCCACCCCGCAGGGATACAAAATGCTTGTTCTTCGTTAGAATATCGTTGACCGTGTTGTAGGGTAGCGTAAACTTTGAGAGGGTCAGAAACGCTGTCAAATTGGCCGTGTAGAAGGAGGTGAGAATCGTGATGAATATCCACCAGGTGGCAAACAGAAGGCGTGTCGAATCTGCAATTCAAATCGAATATATATGTACATACTATATAGTGCACTCTATAATTGAAAGGACAAACTGGACGATTGCATGTGCAACCAAGCAAAGCTGTGCAGTAGTAAAATGTAAATTTCCGATACTTATCGCTGCATTAGGGTTAATTGCTTGATGTATACGATATACATACACATAACTGCATGTGTATATATGTGTGTACCCGATGTACTACTCACCTGCAATTGGGGACAGCGTGCTGCCCTGTTTCATCAACGCTCCGTAGACGAACCAGGCGCAATGGCCCAGGGAATAGGGCTGCTGTGCCGAGTCCCCCGTCAGGCGATTGCGTATTATGATCAGCACATAAATAATGGGTCCGACGGCCAGCAGAGAGACAAAGATAAGTATCCAGACCCAAAAGTCAAAGGGCGCCAGCAAACCGGAGCCACTTGCCGATTCCCTGGGGCGACGCATGACCATCATCCACTCTCCCTCGTCCAAAGTAGTTGTCGAGTAGTAAACAAAGCTGCGTTGCTCCGACAGTGAAGGTATAAAAGCTGCTGCCAGATCCACTTGCTGTCAAAGGAAACGAGGTTTCATGATTTTAGACTAAAACTATTGTAACCTCTTCTATCTGTATCTGACTGTAACTGCCAACCTAGGGATACTGCCAAGTTCTATTTATCTTACTCACACTGTTGTTAACCATTTCGATGAGACTGCGATCGAAATCTGTGGTGGATCCAATGATATTGTCCTGCGGCACCACAACATCGTAGGTGAAATTGAATTTATCCTGCAGGAATTCGATGATCTGAAATGAAACACCAAGACCGACTCGAGTACCATTGTCCAGCACCTTGGTATAGCTCAAGGGGTAATCCTCGAGCGTCGCAATACGCAGATGTTTGCCATTGATCCATTCCCTCATATGGCGAAGTTTCTCCCTCTTGTTGCGCAACACTTCCAGCGTTTCTACTGGCGCATCCTCGTCCACGCCCGTTTCCGCAATGCTCTCATCGATGGGCCTTTCTGTGGCCAGATCGCCATCATCACTTAGCTCTATCAGACCCTCGGGCATGGTCTCATTTAGTGGTGGACAAGCTAAGCACAGTGCAGCGGCCACAAGCAACTCAATTCCTGTGGCCATTTTCAACTGCAAAGAACAAGAAAGTATATAATGATGCAATTGGATTTATTTAAGGTAAGGTAAACTTATCAAGGAATCTTAAATTAGGTCGATATAAGGTTTTACAATGATTTAAGTAGGTTACGATGGGATATATAGTTCCTTTTTTTTACCGAGTTCTCTTAGCTAGTCTTTTCTTGAATCCTGCAACTTTTTGCGTTTTCGCATACTGTTCCCAGGTACAGTTTCCTTTTGAATTTTCCTGTTTTCACAACGAACCGTTAGTCACCGAACCCCAAGCGTAACTGAAAGTGACACAAGTGAAACTCGCGCCGAGACTACATGGAACGGTATGTGTAAATATAGTTCATGTATGCTTGACCCACTACAAATACAATTAGCAATAATGACAAGTGTAAACATGTACAAAAACGAGCACAGAACTCTGTCCCTTCTCACCCACCCTTTCAGATTATAAGCTTTGATTAGCTCTGACCACTTTTATTCCTAGTACCGTATTCCCCATACAATGGTGGCTAATGAAACGTCGGGTCTATCGACTGCTTAAGAAAATACAAATATTACTCGAGTCGATTCCAAGAACGTTATGTAATATACATAAAAAAGATTGTCTGACCCAACTTTCAATATTACTGCGTTTTCAAGGACAGAAAACGTGTCCTGTGGGTCAAGTTTACATCACTCCGTGTTGGGTAACAACCCAAAAGAACTAAAGCTGCAACTTAATGTGCCGCAATTACAGTTTATTACCAGGCAAATTTCAGTGTTTATAAGTCGGAATATGCCATGGGGACAAAACGCTTGTCAAACAAACTACAAGTGAAATGCAAACATTTGAAAACCGAGAGAATTTTAAATGAATATATAAAGTGGTTTAATAAAGTAACCCTTAACATTTACAATTATTATTGCTACAGTTATATATACCGCAATTGTATAAAATATCTATTGAAGTCTCAGTTGTCGTACAGCTAAAATTGATTCTAATAATGTTCAGTTTTATCGCTCAGTGTTTGAATGAGAGTTGTGTGCTCTATTTTCTCCACTTTGGTTATCAACATCACATCAATTTGATAATTATATTATAATATAAATAATTTATTTAACAATACATCTTAACTCTAATCTTATTCTTTCATATTTACAGCACCTATTTACAATAAACTACACTAATCAACTCAACCAAATCTACTGGTGTTATCGAGCACTTCGCTGCTTGTTCCAGCTGGCAAGCTATTTTGACTGCACTTGCAATCCTCGCCGTCCACACGCCCCTTGCCGGAGAGAATACGCATACCCTCCGCGAATTTGGGAAAGCCAGACATGGTTTCCTTTATTGTGGTCATCATGACGGGCAGATACATAAAGAAATCTTTAAAGTGTCCGATAACTGTGTGATAATCCACTCCACGGTTACCACCAACACCTCCGCTACCGCCACCACCTCCCGCCGTGCCCTGAAAGCTGCCGTCCATGTCTATATCATTGCCCGACCCAGAGTAGGGCATGGCGCAGCATTGCCGTGTTACTGCAATGAAATCAGAATCCAATTCCTCTATAGAAAATACCGTTAAGTTACATAATTCCGTAACTTACCCAAGAGTAAAACAATTGCGACGGCTTGGATTTGTCTGCTGTCGGCCATTCTGACGATGTCTCTGTGTCTCAACTCTTGGGATTGACGTATTTTCTGGCAATGCTCAACTCTTGCCTTCGCCAGCGCGAATTTATTACATTCAACAGTCTGCGCCGTAAGCACAAATTTCCATTTCAACGGTTCTTGTTGTTGTGGTTTTCACTTTTCCGCTGATGGCAGCAAAAATGCTTAAAAAAAGCGAGAAACTCTTGAGCGCAAATTTCATTTGATTTTCAATGTTATTGCCGAAGACCTTATGGGGTCAAAATGACAAGAATTTCATCAGAAAACATAGTTAATGTGATGTGAAATTTAATAAATTATATAAAAAATTTAATCAAATGCCTTAAATTTATAAAAATATTACATATAAAAATTAACTATTTTAAATAAAAAATTCATTACATTAAAATTATTTTTTATTCAAATTTGCAATTTTTCAACTTCCCAAGACACAAACCCATTTGTGTGCCGGATAAGGTAAGCAGTGAACTGCTTGGTCTACTTGCATATCAGCGCACTCCCAAGACACGATTCCATTTGTGTCTCGGATGTGTCTTGGGTCAGTCGCGACTTATTTATTTTTTTTATTTGATTATTTCTTTTTATGTATCACCCACACTCAACATTTCGCAGTTCGCCACCAAACTAAATAGCTATTTGAAATCTGATTTAGTGCTAGGCAACAATTTTTTATATTTTTATAAATATGTTTGAAATTAGTTTTAAATTGTTTCAAAATATAAATATGCACGACACGTATTAAATGATAATAAAACAAAGTAAATTGCAAATTTTTACATCAAACATTTATTTGCATATGTTTTTGTCTGTGAAACTTTCATTTTGTTTATTACATAATTATATTATTATTTTATGATTATAATGTAACTATTATATAAACTTAATAGTAATATAAACGCGATTAGTTTAATGATCGTGTCATCTTTCCTTAACAGTTTAACTATCATTAATTTAATATCTCTACCCATTACTCACACTGCCATAAAAATAATGTTCCCATGTTAAATCAAACATGCATGAATTTTACTAGAATTGGAAATTCACGAAATTATAAACGGGTTTACTGAAAAATACCCTATGCTGGTAGTTTACTTAATATTTAAAAACTTGAATTACTATTTATACCCAGTGCTAAGTTACCCACCCGAAATCACTTAAATAACCCAAATTACATCACGTGAATCATTGAAATTACTTATAAGGTCAAGAATTGGATCAGCATAACATATGTAGAACTAAAACTACCATAACAGGGTATCGAATACGTGAGACATGAAGACAACATGAAGAGAAGATACCCTATGTTTACGATTGCCCCAAGTTCAAAGTCATGCGAAAGTCGTGCGAAAGCCATCGTGCTTGGCATTAACCTTAACACTGACCGACTTACAAGAGGGAACTGACGACAGACGGACGGACGGGGGAGACAGACCTTATAGAGGTGCGCTTCGCTCTCTGCTGGAGGCAGGCAGAACGCTTTAAAGTGCGGCAATAATAGCGAGAGTTAACGTTATTGATGTTTTTGTTTCATTTACCTTTTGGCACTTGCACGCCAACCCGTTGATTCGCGCACGAACATCGGCTGCGTCACAGGGCGGGACGGCAGTGGGGAGTGACTGTGAGTCGCAGTTAGCTGCAAAAACACGTTTCGACTGCGACCGGCCCCAACATTTCCATATTGAAATTAAAAAAGATGATGAGCTCGAGTCGAATCGAAGCAGCAACAACAAAAGCCGAAAAACGACAACATTTGTAGCAAGTTTTATTGCCTCCCAATTAGGGGGAGTGGCAGGGGCAGGGGTGTACATCGTTTACTTATGTGGGCACACGACCGTTATCAATTTACCCGAGGGTTACTCAGAAAATCTCTAGGTAATTTTCCAGCACATTTAGCAGTTTCCTTATTTACATTGCCCGGAACTCTTACATTGCCCGGAACTCTTTAAATATATATTTATATACATTTGTTTATAAATACACCAACTAATATAAGTACTATACACTTTAAAATGTTTTTTTAGTATAATTTCTCCACTTAGCCATAAATTGTGACCTGCAGTTTAAGGAATTTTCGATTTTACGATTTTCTCTTACACATGCGTTGAAAATTAAACCGAATACTTTTTTACTGTCCATTTAAAATGAGGGGAAAAACCTTATATAACTGCAAATAGAATTTAAGAGGTTTAAAGCCCGTTCAAATTACGGTAACTGAACCCGGAATTTTTACTATTTGACTTTAAAAAATGGCTGTATATAAATAGATATTGTCAGAATGTGCAGATCGAAGAAAAGAAATGAATGAATGAAATAATATTTATATTTCTTAAGTTATCTAATTGATATGTAAGACGGGAGCGAGTCCCGTGTAAGACACGCGCATTCCATTAAAGACGTCTAGAAATTGTCCAATGTGCAAAACACCATGCCCCCTTCCCCTTTCCCTCTCTTGCCTCATAAATTATGCACACTTTGTTTGACTGTGTCATTAGAAGATACTATCAGTAGACGTACAGTATATACTATATGACGATATGTATTGATAGAAGCGTAAATGAATATTACAAACATAGTTGAGACTTAGCAAAGATATCACAGGGTGTTGGATAATGTGGCAAGCGAAGGCAGATTAGACGACGAAGTCGGCGCGGATGTTCTCGCGCGTGACGAAGAACGGACGCTCCTCGCTGGGACAGTTGAACTTGTCGAAGAGCACCGGATTGAATCCACTCTTCTCGCCCGGCAGCTCCAGCATGTTGTTCCAAATGGCATTGCCCGCTGCAGCCTGGCCACGCTGGCTGAGATGGAAGCAATCCTCGGAGAAGAAACGCGTGTCTGTCTTCCCGGAGCGGGTGCGCGGAAAGTCCTCGAACTGGGAAAAGGGTTGCACGTTTATGGTGAAGGTCTGTGGAAAGGAAGAAAGAGAGATAGGTAAAGTGAAGAAAAGTTTACTACGCTAGTCTGAAGTCTCCTTGGCTCACCTCTGTATTGAACTCAGGTCTGTCCACAATCTCATAGTCCTTGGCTATCCAGCGCTTCATAATGCCCTCGTAGAAGTCCAGGTGCGCCTTGCTCTTGCCCATCAGGCAGGGACACTCGAACTGTAGCGTGTTGTAGCAAACGGGCGGCAGGCCCGACAACTTTGTGAGGAAACGCAGATTGGGCGCGGGCACCACGTTGAGCAGTAGGCGTGGCACATTGTCGCGCAGATAGCGATAGGTCTTCACCATGTTCTTTTCATGGTACGAGACAGTCAACTCCGGCTTGGGATAGTAGCAAATGTCGGTGCAGAAGTCGTTGTTGCCAATGAACAGTGTGATCAGCTTCCAATCGTGCGTCATGTTCACGTGCGGATCGCGCTGCATACGCTTCACCAGCACCTTGGCCATGTAGGGAATATCGCGTGACATTGCCGCCAGTTCAGCGACATTGAAGCGCGACGATCGATCGGTGGAGAGTCCATCGCGCAAAGAGTAGCCGTACAAATTAGGATTAAACTCCTTGAGAATGTTGGGCAGTGTCAGGTACTTGCGCCAATTGTACTGCCCTCCAATGGACCAGGAGGCGCCGCGATTCTCGACGGTCACATGCAGCAGATTAGATGCAAAGATGCCGTTTCCTGCAGTCAGTGAATCGCCCAGAGCACCAATGATGTCAATGTCGCCAGGACGCAATCGATGTACGCTCGTCGGACGTTCCGCGCTGCGCCGGCCTGGTCCATTTTCAGCATCGCAGAACTGTAGTAGAGAACGCGTGCGCGCAGAGACTTGTGTTTTCTAGAGAGGAGGAGGAACAATTTAAAATAGGCAAAGATATAAGAGGGAGACTGAATAATTGCATGAGATAAGCAGTTGGAAAGGAATCAAGAGCAGCCGGAGGAGTAGACTTAGAGGAGGGAGGAGTAAGTAAGCTCATGAGGAAGCAAGGGAGAAGCAACGGCAGCAGCGAGAGGTAAAGCACTTAAAGCAGAAACAGCAGAATGAGGGGCAACGAAATAAAAACGGCAACTTGGTGACAATCTCGACGACTTACTCCCGCATTCCGCAGGCGCTGCACGTTCGCCCCATCGTCGCCGGATCTGCCGGTGAAGGCCAAGCCGATCAGGCGCAGCGGTCTGTAGGCCTCCTTTAGTACCACATCCAGTGACGTGCGCTGTGACGTCACACAAGCCAGGGACAATAGCAACAGTAGAAGCGCCTTGTGCATCTAAAACAAAAGAACTCGACGTGAAATACTTTTGCTTTTATCCATGACGTCCTCGACACTGAACCAGTTCTCCAAAGATGCTTCGTTACACACTCGCTTGGTTCGTTCACCTTTGCGGGGCTTGTTTTGATTCGATTTTCCGTCCGCATCAACAAATTAATTGCTTAGTCAGCATCTCAGCATCTAAGCTTGTCTGAGCTAATTTCAGCATTTGGCATTAAGGCATCTTCGACGCGACTATTATGCAAATTTAGAATATACATATATATTTCTCGAAAAGCGCGTTCCGCATAAATGAGCAATTTATGGAAGTGAATTTTATAGAATTCCAAATGAGACATTACGTAATTAGTTTATTACACAATTGTCAAAAAATGTTCTGCAATTTTAAGGATAACTCTTAAATTCAGGATAATTATGAATTCTAGTTTATTCTTTAGATATATTTCATTATCATTAGAATAGTAAAGTGCCTTCTATTATTGTTTGAAGATATATTCGAAAAAACTTCCATAAGAAACTTGCGAAATATTTTCCACTCCACGAAAGTCGAAATTTCACAACAAACTGTTAAAACTAATCCCGAAATTTTGAACTGTCATTGTGCAAACGCCGTTCTAAGCGATCGTAAATTGAGCCACGCGCAAGAACCAAACGAGACTTTTCGATTTTTACGATATTCATTTATAATAGGTTGGCAGGCGGAAGTGCCGGAAGAATCAAGCGTAAAAGCGACACGAATTTGCACCAAATTTATCTATATGCACATATACAGTATATAACGCTAGACAGCGTGCTAAATCCAGTTGTGATAAAGATTCGTATATATTTTCGACTTATATATAGCATCCGTTTCCTCACCATATGCAAACAAAAGACTTAGGAAACGAACACTGAACAATAAGAAGATGCAGTAGCAGAATCCGCGATAAGAATTCATTCATTTCTTTCCGTATATTGATTTGATAATTTTTCATATTAATTGCACAAAAATTCGAAACACAATTCGGCGAATATTACCTTTTATTAAAACTTGAATAATACTTTTGAAAAACAAACTATTTAATTTTTTTATAGTATTTTTTTTACACTTTTTTGCAATCGGTATATCTTGCAACTTTTATCGTTAAATTGCACAAAAACCTCACGACTGGAATTATTTACTTTACTTATCGAAAACTTTTTTCCGCCCCAGAAGGCAACGCGTCCGGCTTCGTCAGTCGCATAGAATAAACTGTTCGGTAGAATTTCTGATTATGTTGATTTTATATGGATAGCCCCAGCCCCAGCAACGTACCCCCGGACAACGTACTACGCATAGAATAATATGGCGAACAACAAAAAAGTTCGTGCGAGTATACGAAACACGTAAAAAGAACAAAATACAATGTGAAACAAGTGCGAATTTCGAGCAATGGAGTTGATAGACTAAAGGGTATCCTACAAAATGTGAAGAAGACTTAAAGTTAAAAAAAATATTGTCATTAAATATGTTAATGAGTTTTAAAGAGCTACACAGAGAATGTATTTACTTAAGTAATATATAAGTGTAACAATTTGAAAATAATTGTAACCTTTAAAAATATTCTAAGTTTGGTTTACCTTTGAAGGGGATTAGATTAGAACTGCTCTATAAAAGTCTTATATACCCCTTCTATATTTCGCAACGTAGTAAAGCGATATCAAAATCGGCTGTCTCCAATTCCCCACACACACACCACAGCGAAGCAAAGCGGGCCGAGCCGGTTCAAGCTTCGTAGCCGAGCATCATAAATTCTGAAATTCACTTTCGTTCGGCTGTTAAAAATAGTTTTAAGACGTCGCGACAATCCACTTGTCGGACAATCTTATCGCCCGACAGTGTTCCAGCATCAGAAGACAGTGTGTAGACACGATGAAAAGCTGGTTTCTTTTTCCTTTTCTGTTTCACGATCGGATCGCAATTCGCAAAAGAGGCTCGCTTCACGGTCTGAGTGGAGCTTAAGGGCTCGCTAGGAGTGCAAAATGCGATTTTAATGCCAACTTAAGAATCGCAACGAAGCATGAGAAGAACATCAAGTTAAATAAAAATAGCATCGTACGTGCAAAAATAGAGGTAGCTGTTTTTTTTTCATTCTGCCCCGTCTCTTTATAATTTACTATCGCTAATTGGCGTTTGTTGATTTTATCGGTTAAAGATGCTATAAAACGTTTAAGTTTCTGGATTGAACCTTTGGAACATGACGAAAGGTTCGAAAGACTTTTGCGTATTATGTTAATATATTAATCATGATGAACAATACTTTTCAATTTGTTGCTAAACCGTACATCTATTTTTAATATTCCAAACTTGCTAATGCTAATTGCTCTCCATCGTTTTGCCAGGCAAACACCCTCAGAGTCGCTTCCACTTCCTCGACAAACAGTCGCCGTCCAGTGTTGCCATTGTTTGACCTTGTCTCAATCGCAAAATAATACAATAATAATAACGGCATGGAGCAATTAAACATCGAACATCGAAACAACGAAGAAGACACAACTTGTTTTTAAAATGAACAACGAGAAAAGAAGGCAAAAAAAAAGAAAGACAAACCAATGAAGGAACCACCTCGTGTTAAAAAATAATAAATAAAAAACAACTTGTAAACGAAACGTTTTGATGACGTACATCGAGTACACTTAAAGGCATTAAAACTCATTTAGCGCCAACTACATATCAATTATATCAGTGCGGAGGGGCTTTAAGTGGCGACAGTTATCATTTATATACACATCTTAAACATTTCGGCACACTACACAGAGTAAGACAGATTTAATCTCAACGAACGGTGCAGCGGGAAGAAACTTGATTTACCGAAGTTCCAATTATCATGAGGAGCGCTTTTATTACTATTATTATTATAATATATATGAATGTATCCCTTAAATATGTTTTCAAAAATAGGTTTTCTACCTTAAGGTCAAGTCATTTTTGTTATTATGAATATTAAATAATTTGTACTATATTTATATTGATCATTTTGCAAATTGGCCTATTTTGGTTAATCAATACGTTAAAACTCACCACACGCAAGCCGCCAAGTAAAAATATCGATAATCAATATCGAAAAATATGTTTGTGACGTCACAATGAAAGAAAACAAGTAGTCTTTGCCCAATGATAGGTTTGAATTTTAAATTTTTTTTAGTTGCCATCGCAATAAAAAAACAAATTATCTTGTATTTCTTAATTTATTAACTATATAAAGGGAACACCGATGATTTGCTCTCGGAACATATCGATATATCGATTCACTTTACTCACACAGTCAGTTGTCGGCAATTGGGAGTTGCGGCCTTATCTTTTAGTAAAAGTGCACAAAAACACAAACACAGTGAAGCATAGGAACACACAAAGAGATAAGAGACACTCAAGAGATTGGGTCCAGTCCAGCCACATCATCAAGAGAGCCGAACGAAAGCGGACATAAACGGCACAGCAGCCGGCAATAAACGACAATTAGACTAGAAAAATCTCCGGTCAGGAAAAAGACTTCAAATGAGGGCCTTACAATACATGGGCTGGATAACCGGCTGCTCGGTGTTCACGGCCTTCTTATCGATCATCTGGCAGGCGTTTGTCTCCCTGCACGCGCTCAACAAGACGACGACACTTCTCACAGGTCTGTTGGCCATTGAAGGGGGCCTCAAACGTTCAGCCCTGCAGGCGGCGCCCCGTATCGCCGTTGGCTATGGCGCCTGCACAGACTTGCAGATCAATGCCACAGAGTTCCTTAACATGTACTACAAGCAGCTGATGCCATCCGTGAGTCCTGATCATGCTGCCAACGATGTGCAGAACGAGAACGAGCTGCTCCAGTCCTTTGTCTATTACTTCAAGAACGGAGCCGCCGCCGAGTAAGTGCAACCAAGATTATATTGGAGCATTATTTTATATATGAATATTTGCTACTCCTCTTGCAGACGCTCCATGTCCAACAGCACGCTGTTCAAGCAGCTGATAAGCAATGCCAAGCGCATGGACAAGGAGCGCATCCATTGGTATATGGGCGGCAATGCGCCTCTAATGGCCGTACGCTTTGTCATGGAGGGTGCGGAGGTGCTGCTGGGCGCGCACATGTCCGAGAAGTAAGTAGGTTTAAGATTGATTAAGATCAGATTTAATTAACTGTCTCTCTCGCTCTCTCTCTGCAGATTGCGTCCTTTGTTGCCCAAGGAGATACACCTGGCGGGTGATGAGATACCTGACGATGATATACATCTCATCCTGGAGTATAAATCTGGAGACAAATTGGGACCATATGAGGCACCACGAGCCAATCGCTATATACTGCACAACGATAAGAACAATCCCCATCTGCGCTCTGTGGAGCAGCTGACAGATGCCCTCAAGAAGTATCATCCGCAGCTTTTGGTTGTCAGTGGACTGCAAATGATGGACATGTTCAAATTTAGTCCAGGAGTGCGCGAGGCCCGTTTGCAGAAGGTGCAGATGCAGCTGACCAGCCAGCCCAAGGATACACTTCATCATTTCGAGTTCGCCAGCTATGTGGAGCTGCAACTGTTGCAGCAGTTGCGTAGATTTGTGCTGCCCTATGTGGACTCGCTGGGCATGAACGAACAAGAGCTATCGAATCTACGCCAAGTGATGAAATATGGACGCACTACACTGGCCACCGACTGGAACCCACGCATTGCACACACCCTAGATCAAATGCGGCAGGTGTTTGTCAGCCTGCTGGAGGATTACAATGAACACTGGCTGACAGATTCGGAACGACGCATTGTTTCCCGCTTACACGTCCACACCTTGGCCTACCAGGCCATACTCACGGTAGCCAACTCCAAGTGGAAGAATACACGCGCTGCGGCAGCCAAGGCGGCACTTACCGCCCATCGTTATGTCTGCAAGTCACAGTTTGTAAGTCACGTGGAAGTCAAAGCAAAGGTTCATTTAAAACTGAAGGATTACTATAACTTCCCTAGGTAAACCCGGAGTCAGTGCTGCTGGTGCTGGACGACAGCTTTGCGACCTCGGCTCAGGAGCAAGCGCCACGTATGCGGATGAGCGCAGCCAACCCTGTGCCTTGCTGGAAGGAGTATATACAATATGGCCCAGATCAGCAGAACATCGAAGTGGAGATCTGTGTGGCACCCGTATTGGTCTGCCGTGTGGCCAAGAAGACAGCAGGGGCCGGAGATAATATCTCCGCCTCCGGACTGGTGGCTCAACTGTGAGCCAAGTGAAATTCGCTTCAGGGATCGGCAAGACTGCTTAGTATTATATGAAAATTGAAGACTCGAATAGCATACCCCAATCCCCATGAGTACCCTGTGAAAGACATCCAGACATTCCCTGTTAAATACTGTTTACAGACAGAGATTATACTCAGCATGTTTAGCACCTTAGTGACCTTAGAAACGAGTTACCTTCAGTACATGAACTACGAACGTCGTCGATAACAAGTACTTCATAACAGAACGGAACAACGATAGACTAGACATATCTAGAAGAGAGTGTTTATATCGAATCTCAGTTGTCTACAAAACTGACTCATATATACTTTATATATATATTTTTCAATGTGTTCAAAATTATTCCTGAGATGCATAGCAATGCAGCCTAGTCTTAAGTTTATTTTAGTCATAAATATTTTCGGTATTGTATCGATGTCAACCATTCCTACTTACAATTTGTTTTGCGCACCTAATTTTTAGCTAAACAAAAGCCAAGACATATACAAATAAATACATACAAACGCAATAAATATTTACGTTAACAAATACAAACATTTGAGTTTCATTTCCGTTATTTGTAGTTCAGATTTGCGTGAATTCTGCACGCATGAACTCTCAAAACATCGTATCACGATGCCCTGCGCAACTATCGATTCATCGATAAGTTGCTTATATCGTTTTCGAGAAGTTTCGCTACCAACCTTAGTCGACGTCGACGTCGCCGCTATAATTTTCATTACGCTGAAAAAACGTGTCGGTCGCGGTAGAAAAATTGAAGCGTTTTTACATATTGTTAAAATAAGCAAAAAGCGTTTACACATACAAATTCCGTAGCAAAGAAATGTGCGTAAATATTTCAATAAATGAACCATTGAAGAAGTAATGAAAAATTTTGCACAGCGTCTCGAATGAGTACAAGTTTTTTCGTACCCTTACTGGCAAATTCATAATTAATGTGAACAAAATTCTTCGATTAAAGGAAATTTCGGAATCATATGTCAATTGATATTTCATTTGACGCATGTGTATGTGTTATTGATGAACTTTTAACTAATTTTCCAATTTCTTTTGCAGTTGCTGACAACAACAACAACAAAAAACAACGCATAAGCCGCCCCCCATATAAAAAAAACACATACAGAAGAGAACATAAAGAACCAAACTAGGCAACTAAGTCTAACCAAATAAATAGTTCAACTAAATCAATCAAACGAATCGAAAGGCAGAGAAAAATGTCTGTGATTGGCATCGATTTCGGTAACGAGGGCTGCTATGTAGCGGCAGCCAGGTCCGGCGGCATCGAGACCCTTGCCAATGACTACAGTCTGCGTGCAACACCGTAAGTACCCGAGACACCTGGGGGTGTATATAGATTATGTGATTATGCTATGAAATATAGGCGCAGCACCTAGTTACTACTACTACATTCTGCATAATCTTTGCTCTCTTTTTTTTTGTGTTGAGGTTATGAACGAATGTAAGTCATGCCCAATACAGCTTGTGTGCGTGTTTGTGTGTGTGCGGCGTCAAAGTGTATGTATATGTGTGAGTTTTGTTTGCTTGTATGCGCGCCTAGAACTTTCCAGTGTTGTTGTTGTCACTGGTAACCGCTGGTATAAAATAAAGAAAATGTAGATAAATTCCCCATTCCATACATAAATATGTAACATGTAATACACGCACACACACATACACAAATGAATTTATGCCAGTGTGTGCATGCAATTGTGAGCTGATTGCTTAGGCCTAAATTTGGATTTGGCTGCGCTTCCATAAAAAGTATTGCAAATTAATCGAGTGGCAACTTTGAAATATTGCACTACGTGTTCCATATTAAATTGGATGCTTCGGCCCAATTCTTTTTGACTAACATTCTTGATTCATAAATAAATATTGTGTAGACTGCGTGGGCGCAGTTTCCACTTTTGCCAATATGCGAGATTTTGCGTTAATTTTGGCCAGTGTGCACACACACATACATACGAAATAACATGTAGTCACACACATATCATCATAGCATGCGTCATGCGGACAGCATCAAAGAAGAGAGCGCAAGCACAGCTGTGTGGGGCAAAGAGAGTGAGAGTGTGTGAGAGAGAGAGAGCCCAAAGCATTCGCACCAAAGTTGTCAAAAATAAAATCAAAGCCGGCAAAACATACAATCTCACATTGATACATGTGTACACCTACTTTCGTATGTGTGTGTGCGTGTATGTCTGTATGTACTCTGTATGCACATGTATGTACCATGTTTGATTCAGTTTGTTAGGCCAATGCTTTTGGCCATATTTGACGCGTTGTTATTGACTTGAACTCTGTGCATACCTATTAGAGTTGGAGTGGGATTATATTAGATAATACTCACTTATTAATTAGCAATTGGTTAGAGGAATTAATGTTGAGAATCTTCACAATTTCATTCATTCAAGGAATGTATTTCCTTTTAATATATTAATTAGTAGAGGAATATGGTACATGACGTATACGTATTAAGGCATTACCAAAGTGATGGCTTCACTTTAAAATTGACTTTGCTTCTTATTTATTCCTTCATTGAGTGTGTTCCCTTTTCTTGCAGCTCATTTGTGGCTTTCGATGGCAAGAAGCGAATCATTGGTGTTGCCGCAAAGAACCAACAGGTGACAAATATGAAAAACACAGTTGGTGGCTTCAAGCGTCTGCTTGGCCGCAAATTCAACGATCCACATGTACAACACGAACTCAAGAGCATTCCAGCGCGCGTGGAGGCGCGCAATGATGGCAGCATTGGCATCAAAGTCAACTATCTGAATGAGGATCAACTCTTTTCGCCGGAGCAACTGACTGCGATGCTGTTTACCAAATTGAAGGAGACTTCGGCGGCTGCTATGCAAACTCAGGTCAATGATTGTGTCATTGCGTGCCCCGTATTCTTTACGAATGCCGAGCGACGTGCCCTTCTGGATGCGGCACAAATTGCCGGCCTCAATGTGCTGCGTCTGATGAACGAGACCACGGCAACGGCCTTGGCATATGGTTTCTATAAGAACGATCTGTTCGAGGATAAGCCGCGCAATGTTATCTTTGTTGATTTCGGGCATTCGGCGCTGCAGGTCAGCGCCTGTTCCTTCACCAAGGGCAAGCTGAAGATGCTGGCCAGCAGCTGGGATCAGATTGGAGGACGGGACTTTGATTTGGCATTAGCCGACCACTTCAGCAAGGAGTTCCTTGAGCGCTACAAGATCAATGCCAAGACCAATGCACGTGCGCATCTTCGTCTGGTCACTGAAATCGAGAAGCTGAAGAAGCAAATGTCCGCAAATAGCACCAAGCTACCACTGAACATTGAATGCTTCTTGGAAGACGTGGATGTCAGCTCCTCGATGCAACGTTCCGAAATGGAGGAGCTTGTCGCCCCTGTGCTGCAACGAGTAGAGAAGACCTTCAAGAAGCTTCTTGTCGAGTCCAAGTTGTCGTTGGAGGATATTCACTCGGTGGAAATTGTGGGCGGTAGCAGTCGCATACCCTCCATCAAGCAGCTCATTGAGCAGGTGAGTTAATCTTAGTTTTCCTTTAGAGAGGACGTCTTTTCATTCCTTCCTAATCCTTTTACAGGTGTTCAATAAGCCGGCCAGTACAACACTTAACCAGGATGAGGCTGTTTCTCGTGGCGCCGCACTTCAGTGCGCCATCATGTCGCCGGCTGTGCGTGTTCGCGAATTCGGGGTCACCGATATACAGAACTATGCGGTCAAAGTACTCTGGGACGGTGATGGTTCATCATCAAATGGTGAAGTTGAAATTTTCCCACAATTCCATCCATCGCCGTTCAGTCGCCTGGTGACCATCGCACGTAAAGGTCCCTTCACGGCGTCCATTGTGTACGGTCAGCCTGTGCCGTATCCAGATCAAACTATTGGTGTTTGGAAAATCAAGGAAGTCAAGCCCACAGAGCGTGGCGAGAGCCAGGATGTTAAACTTAAAGTTCGCATCAATCAGAACGGTATAGTTTTGATTTCATCGGCTACCCTTGTCGATCGTAAGGAGCAGGAAGAGGCAGCCGCAGCTGCTGGCGAACAGGCTGCCCCCGAGGAGAAGCCTTCGGGCGAGCAACCCGCTGGCGAGTCCACAGACGCGCAGCCAGAGGTGAGTCGTCTCTCTAAATACTTTCAACAATACACTTTCATTCAGAAATCATTCAATCATCACATAAAGTATCACCGTTGTTGCCCTAGATTAGGTGCTGTTCTCTTTTCTTGCAATTCTCTAACCCTTTCAAGTATTTTTCTCTAACCGATCTACCAAAATTTATCTGTTTTCATTTCCTTTTATCCTAATTAAATTTCTCTCACTTTTCTTAAGTTCTAGTTAGCTTTGCCTGGACAGGGAATGAAACATTCAGTTAATATGTATTTGTTTTATTAAAAAAATGGGGCATTTTTTGTTTCGTCATTTTCATGTATTATTCAGTATTCAGTCATCAATCATTTAAACAGAACATTTCGTATGAGCAACTGTATGAATTAATATTTTACGCAGTTTATTTTTAAATACAGATAAAGACATTGAATCACGAATCGAATGGATTTATTTCGTAATTAGATATCTGCAGTCATTAGAGTATATACAGATAAAGGGATTTAGATAGGATTCATGGGCTCAAAAGTATTTATTGCTTATCAAGGAAATTAATTTATTAGTTAATCAAGGATTCGTTTAATCTTTATTTGTATTATGGTAGCTTTGTTATCATCATAAAACCTTGTTTCATTCCCTGTCTGCTCTCGTTGATTGATTATATACTATTTTTATCATTCTCCTATTTGCGAATTGTTAATTTTTGATATATATACTCTTATATATATAAATATATATATGTATACATGTGTGGCACATTTTACATACAACTATTACAACAACAACGCAAAATATTGGATTTTGTGTGCGCTCGCGTTTTGCTCTCTCTTAGGCATATTGTGAGAATGAGGATGATAATAATACATCAACAGCCTCATCACCTGGAGGACAAGGGTGGGCACAACGGGTCAAGGGCTGGTTTGGTTCGGTACGTTTTCAAAACAAACAAAAATAAATACAAAATAAAAAATACAAAAGCCAAATAAAATCCATTAATGCAATTATAATTTTAATTAAAATTATAAGAGAATTCATTTGAGAAAATGTCTTGAAATTGGAAATGTCTTTTGAGAATACACTAAAAATAATAATGTTAATAATGTAGAGGCACAAAAAGATTGCGCTTACTCTTTTCCATACCCAACAACCGATAATAAAACGAATGATGAAGACCGCTCATAAGCCGCCTACCCTGTGTGCTCCTAAGAATAAATAGATAAAACAACAAAAGAAAACATCAAATAGTATATTGAAAGTGGGTATGCACGGTAGCTGAAATTAATAACTTGATAATTGGCTAAACCCTTTATAGAGGTTACACATGAGTATCTACCGTGCATAGCCTATGGAATTGCTAACACAATTTGCCTAATACGCTTTCGTAATTGTTTTTATTTATGCGAATATATATATTTTATTTCAATCAAACGTTTCAACAATGCGCCTCTAATCCAATGAATATGAATGCTACTCGAACTATGTATTCACATAAAACTCTCCAGAGACCCAATCACAAACTTCCCGCTCATATTGTAGGCTGTTTACTTGAGCTGTTATTCTTCTTCGCTTTGTTGTTGTTTCGCTTCGAGCTATTTCCTCTTTCTATTGGCTACATGAAACTACTTGGTGTGTCTCCCCATGCAAAATTATTTCATTTTCGATTATCTCTGCTTCTTTTTCTACTGCAGGGCAATGACAAGACAAAGAAGAAGAACGTGAAGGCCGTTGAACTGCCCATGGAGATTTCCACACATGGCTTCAATCCCGAAAATCTGGGCAACTATACGCAGCAGGAGGTCAAGATGATTGCCAACGATCTGAAGGAGACCGAACGCATTGATGCCAAAAACGCACTGGAGGAGTTTGTTTACGATGCGCGCAACAAGTTGCAGGTAATTATATTATTCTAACTGATAGTAACTTCACGATATCAACAATATCTAAATTACAATTGTGTATCGCAGGGTGGACCTCTTGAACGTTATGTTGTTGAGTCGGAGCGCGAGTCGATTGTGGCACAGCTGAATGATCTCGAGAATTGGCTGTACGAGGAGGGAGAGGATTGCGAACGTGAGATTTACACAAGCCGTTTGTCCTCGCTGAGACAACAGACCGATCCTATTAAGCACCGTTCCCACGACTACGAACAGTGTCCGGCTGCATTTGATGAGCTAAAAACTAGCATCGCATTTGCCCGTCAGGCCGTGGCTGAGTTTCGTAAAGGTGTTGCCAAATACGATCATCTGACGGAAACCGAGTTCATCAACATTGCCGAGACAGCAGACAAGGCGCAAAAGTGGCTCGATAGCAATCTGTCCAAGTTCACCCAATCGCCACGCACCGCCGACAGCCCAGTGCAGTTGTCAGCTGTACGTCAGGAGACGAATACCCTGACCGCATGTGTCAGTTCAGTTATCAATCGCGCGAAACCGAAGCCAGCGGCCAAGGCATCTCCACCCAAGGACACAGGAAGCGCGGAACAGAATGGAGGCGAGCCGACCCCTTCTACTGATAAAATGGATGTGGACGGCAATGCGCAGCCAGCTGCAAGTGATCCTGCCATGGACGTGGAGTGAGCTGTGCGCCCTGCTGCTTCGTCGGCGGTTATGGATATATTTAAATCTATATTAATGGTATTGGCTAACGATAAACAAGATAAAATCAACAACAATAAGAACAACATCAACAACAACGGCATCAGCAAAATAAATTTATTGTATACAAAAGCAAACATGATGAAACAACAACAATTTGTATATGCACTCTTGCTTTTTCTCGACATAACAAGAATCTGCAAACAAAAGATGAAAACTGTAAACAGAATGAAAGGAAATTACATGTGTAAACGTATAAAACAAACGAATTGATGATTAAGTGCACCAGACGACGAATGGCAGTAGCAGTAGTACCAGAGGCAGAGGCAGCCAGCCAACCGGGCTGCCACAAACAACTTAAGAATGAAAAAAATAAAAACAGTTAAAACAAATCAACAAAAACCCAATTTCTAATCGACCATTTTGCATATAGTTGAATAATAACAATCAAAAGCGACACTAAATGAATGGAATTAAATTAATCAAATAAAACCATAATGATGATTCCAAAAACCCAGTGGCAAGAGTTTTAATTAATTTAATTTGATATAGACAAGATGGATATATAAATATTTGATAAGTACAGATCATTTAAACAAATCATGGGTAGATTTTTGCGTTGAACAGAAGTTTTTTGATTGTGTTTAATATGTTATATGCTAAGTTCGTTCAGGTCAAATCGAATATGTTTGTTCATCTTGTTTAGGTCACTGGGATAAGTACCCACAGCATGTGCTGAAAATCAAAATACAATTGCCACACGTTGTGCTTTTCCGCGAATCGGCTATAAAATAAATTATATACGTAATTTGAAATACGTATGTATATATGAATTGTTTATCCCAACATTTGCTATATGTATTAAGTTGCTGTATATTTCATGATATAAAGCGCAACAGTATTTCTGCGATGTTCAATTCAGTTTTGTCCGTGGAACGAGACACAACAATATCTTGGCAAATTCGAAAATATTATAATATACATATAAAATATAATTCCTATCAATATGAAAGTATTGCTGATTCTTCTGCTAGGCGTGCACGCATTTTGGGCTAGTGCAGCTGCAACGACAAATGCTCCAGTAAGTTGATACAATTGTAAAGTATTTCTTCAGTTATATATATCGATTTATCCATCAGTCAGAAGATATGTCCCGTAAATGTTTAACATTTCAATTGGCAACAGGAGCTGATGAACTTTCAAGATATAGAACTCACATTAATGAACTTGAAGCCAAGGTAACCGAACTTCAGGCTAAATTAGCGACACTCGATGAAACCAAAACCGAATATGAAGAGAAGATTGAATTGAAGAACGACCTCTTTGACGATTTAAATCTCAAACTTGATGCATTGCAGAACAAAGTTAGGGGAGTTCTTCAGGTCTATTCCAGAAACAAAACCGCAACTGTTGTACAACATGACGAATAAAAAGTTTAACCAATGAATAACACCAAAAATAATATATTAAATATGAATAAATGCATTGCCCGTCACATTGATAAATATTTTTATTCCCAGCTAAATTTTAAATAGAGGCAATTTTATAACATTGTGATTATATTTCGAGATACAATACAAAACATGTTCGGGAATGCGAATATGCGAAGGCGAGTGTGTGGCAAGCGAAGCGTGTGGTACACGGGAGATTTGAATTGGAAGTTCAAGCTACGAGCTGGTGACTAGTTATAGTATAGATTACTAACTATATATCATGAGAGTTATCGAAGAGGCATCCTATTTGGGGTCCAGCTTAATAAGCAATGCGTTTATAATGCACGCGCCAGCCTCTTTGGTGAACCAGCACAGATCGTTGAGCAGGTGGAGAGTGGATTCGTTGAGTGGGCCAGAACTACTGGAACTACTTGCGGCGCCACAAGATCCATGTCCGACATCATTGGCAGCATCATTGTCAAGCGGATTCGCATTACGGCGCTTAGCCTCGGCGGATGTTTTGCCTGTGGTCACTCCAGAGATAGATTGACGACGTACATAGACCTCGAATGAGGTGGAAATGCTATATAACACGCTCTGCTCCGATAAATAGCTACGCAATGTGACGAACGGTTTAATGGCTGTGGCATTGGGTGAATAGTAAAGTTCCAGTCGTGTGCCGGGCTCATCCTTGTGCGTTGGTGCCACTGCATCTACATCATTCGAGAGTGGCAACGGCTGTCCCCGGTCCAATATAGCGCGTATTTTCTCCACAAGTGTCATATAGTAAAAGGGCAGCCAATCACCATTGAGATCCAAATGTATTTGTGATGCTCCTGAACCGGACGCACCGGATGTACCCGGTATATTCGATGCATTCACTGTCTGCTGATTGAGCTTGAAGTACACCCAACCGTCGAGCTTGTCATTGCCATTTGTATTGCACTTCGAGCAGAAGCAGATCGGCTTGAAGCGTGCATCGAAAAAGGCCTGGGGCAGCACCAGAAAGTCACAGAAATTCTTTACCACCTTCAGGTATTCGCAGTCAGCTTGCTCTGGCCCCGCAGCACCCCCCGAAGACTGCGCAAACCGATTACTGCTGGCATTGGCTTCCGATTCCAAGGAATTCAGTGAGGAAAGATCCAAATTGAGCAGAGACATTTGATCGGGCAACAGATGATGTTGCATGCGAGTGTATTCGTTCTGTTGCAGCTGCTGCAGCAGCAACAAATGATTCATGTAATCAATTTCATCATCCTCCAGCACATTGTCGCTCTGTTCACTGGAAAAGTCCCGCTCTCGTTCGCGTTCCCTTTCGCTTCGTTCGTTATGCGACTCCCCGAGCCCATCCATATTATTCTCGCTGCGGTCAGATTCATGTGAGGCAACCATTGAGGCACCCAGAAGATGAGAGTTTAAGGGTTGATCATCGTACTCCTTGTTGGTATCGTAGATGCCCTGCGATTGATTGGCCACATTGGAACTGCCGGCACCACCTGCTGCTCCTCCACCCGTCGACGTATTCAACGAATTCTGGAATCTTTGCGTGCTTTGGCTGCGTTGGATGTTCAGATTTGTGTTGTGCTGCAACTGCAGAGACTCCCGCAGGCAACTGAAGAAAAGATTTGAAATAGTGAGTGCATGTTGGAAGCTGCTATAGCCAATTACACGCTTACCATGTTGAAGAGGACCCGCCCAGCTCGTTGCGTTGTTGTTCCAGTGTGCGATTTTTAATGGAAATATTAAGAAGCAGATTCTCCGAGACACTCTCCATGACCGAACGGGTCCTGTGTATAAGAAATGTCAATTTAATATAATGCATTTTGGATTCATTTGTCTACCCACATTATATTTCCAGCTGCAGAGGTTGAGGCGCCTGTAGGCATATCCCTGGCGCTGTCGCTTAGTTGCTCTGTATCCTTCTCCTTCTCGTGCATCTCCAGATGTGCCTTCTCACATTGTTGTGGCATATTGTCCAGCTCCAATGCTTCTGGTGCCTCAAGAATGGGCGTGCCATTGGCATTGCCATTGCGTGTGGCATCATTGCCGGTCAGAAGCGATATCTTCTCGCATTTGCCATAAATATCGAAAATGGGATAAACATGCCCAGGCAAACCGCTAGCCAGATCCTCCAGATTTGTGGAGCCAACCATAATGACTGCAAGAAGCAATGACTTAGTAACGTTTTGCAATGAATAATTTAAGAAAACTTACCTAACATGCCGGCATGTGTCAACGTTAGGGTTATCACTGTGCCCACCTGGATGTGCTCCAGTGCCTCTCCGTATTTCGAGGCCATCACCTGGCCATTGATGTTGATGTAGTCGTGTGTGGCTAACCAGCAGCTACGCTTGCAGTTGAGCAGCGAAACTGGCACCGATAATGCCTGTGGCGATGTGGCAAGCACACCCAAACTTAGTGTACCCTTCCACTTGTTGTTGATGGTGTCCACTTTGATGCTGATACTCTCGCCCTTGCACAAGGGTTTGTTGAGGCACACAATGGCCTGGTTGAAGGACTTACTCCGCGTTGCACTGCGTCGATCTTCGCCGAGTCGCACGTGCTTACTGGATATATCCACAAATTCATAGTTTTGCGCTTCGGAATCGATGGATTCCAACATAGAACTGTCTTGTTTGTTCAGCGGATCCATGCCAAAGTCCATGGAATCCTGCAGTCTCAGACTGCAGGGACGCAAAGGCGATGCTGGCCCCTGGCTGGAGATAACCTGCACGGCCATTGTCGATCCCAGGAGCTCAGCAACCACATACACATCGTTTGGTATATTATGAAACTGTATATTGACATTCTCCGAGTTCAGTAAGATGTTCAATGAGTTCTCCACACGCTCCAGCGTAATGCGATCGTCCATGCGCAGCCACTCAAGCGATGCCAGCGATCTCTGTTGGCAGCCCTGATTGTGGCGCACCTCATTCCCACTCACATACCAGACATTCGCTGGAATGCGCTTCAAACTGGTCGGCAACTTTTTACGCACCATTTCATCAGCCAAATTGAGATCTGTGATGCCAATGCTAAGGCAGCCTGGAGGGGAAACAAAATGTGAAGTTTAAAAAACTTTTTTCAATTTTTCTCAATCTGCATTGAAACTCACCAGCGAACATGGGATTAATCGAGGTAAGCTTGATTTCAAAGGGCGAACCAACACTCAAGGTATGCTCCGAGAAGACCAGGCATTGCGAGAGGGCAGCTGTGGAGCCTGTGAGGCGTGATGCCTCTGTGCTGTCCTTGGTCAGACAAACGCTGCCCGAGACACAAGACCAGCGATGTCTAGTCTCCAGCGCCGGATGCTGTATGACCGAAGTGGCCTGACAGCTCTGCGAGTTCTCGCTGGTGGCATATGGTGCACGTATGTCGATTTGTGTTTGCGTTAGCGTAACCTGGGCACACTGCCCGTAGAGATCAATAACTGCCCAGATATTGGGCGCGTGGCACTCGCCCGCCGCACCCTGATCCATGCCATCCACAAAGAAATGTATGTAGTCGCCGTTGCGCATGACACCCACTCGTGCACCAATTCCCAGGGTATCCAAATCGACGAGGACATTGGTTCTTATGGTTTTACGATTGTGAAAGATCATGGGACCACACAGTATAATGGTATCATTCGCCTCCAAGTCTGTGGCATTGGGCGCCAAGCGTATATCCTCTGGCCGCGTGCCCGTCACACCAATCTCAATGTTGCCCGACCAGTGTCGCACCATATTCTCCAGCTCCACCTCAAAGAGTTCCCGATTGCGCAACGGACGATTACTGAACACAATCGCATCATTAAACTCTGCCAGCGAATTGGGACGCGATGCAGTCAATCCGCTATTGGATATGCCTGCATTCAGACCATGAATATGATGGAATCGCAGTGGAACCTCGCTATAAAGTGTGGTATTCGAAATGGTCGAGTTGCCCGTGTCGGGACTGCCACACTCGGAGGTATCCACAATGCTGGCCTGAGCTGCTTGGCCATAAAGATCTATAACGCCATAAACACGTTCCGGCACATTGCTGGCAGCTGGTCCTTGGTCCACACCGTTAACCCAAAAATGCAAGGTGCCATCATCCTTACGCACAACGCCAACACGATCTCCGACCTGCAAACGATCCAGATTCTGACCATATTGTTCGATCACAGTCACGCCGTTTTGCATGACACCGTTGCCAGTCATCATCCAAGTGCCGGAGCTAAAAGGATGCACGATTAAAAGGAGTTCAATGAATACAAATCAAATAAGAGAGACCCACCGAACATTCGTCATGGTGAATGGAAAGTCCAGTTCGTCAGCCGTGTGAGTGGTCACACCCATTTCAACAGACCCAGCCCACTTTGTCACAACGCGTTCAAGGCGCACTTGAAATAATTCATTGGGACGCAGTGGACGACGTGTGAGCACGACCCCGTTGTTGAAGTCATCGGCAGCGCTGTCGCAAAAATAAATATACAAAAAACTGATTGGGTTTCAATTTATTCATTCACTTACTTGGGCCGCAAAGCCGTACGACCGCTTTGAGTGACAGTCGCATGACTGCCGCAAATATGATGGAATGTCAGCCGATCATCATTACGTGCAATGGCCCTGGTGCTGGAGATGGTTTCGCTGAGTCCGCCAGCGGCACCAGCCACATTCATCTCACTCTCGGGACTGAGTAGACTTAATGTGGGCGTGCCAGACTGGCCATGACTGCAGGCCAGTGCCAGGCCGGCAACAATATTGTTGCGACGCGTTACCAGATTCTGTTGCTCCCGCTCATCACGATCCACAATGGTCACCTTAATTGTCATGCCATAGAGATCAATGACGCCCCATAAAGTAGCAGAAACTCGGGTGGCGGCCACTCCCTGATCCTGTCCATTGATATAGTAGTGCAGATTGCCATTCGACTTGCGCATCATACCCACCCGATCTCCTTCGCGCAACTCATCCAAATTGAATTCGCCGTACTGACGACGAGTGCCTTTGCCATTTGTGAGAATGCCACAGCCCGACATCATGATGGTGCCGCTGCGCATGTTTGTCATTGTGGCCGGAAAGTGCAGCACTGTGGGATTGTGTGTGGTCACGCCCACTTCTATAGAGCCAGACCACTTGTCAACCAGCTTATCGATGCGTATCTCAAACAATTCATTGTCCCGCAACGGGCGATGTGTCATGACGACCCCGTTGTTGAACTCATCCAATGGACGACGACGTTCGGCTGAACGAAAATTGGGCAGCAATTTAACTAAGGAACCGCAACGGGTGTGAAAACGCAGTCGGTCGTTCACATCATAGAATTCTGTAGTGGCGCCGCAACTGCCATTAAGAGTTTGACGTGTTAGCGAGTCCAGATTGCCACTGTCCATAATGCTAACGTCCACGCTCATGGGCACATCCAGATTTTGCACAACCTGCTGCATGTGCTGTTGCAACGTGGCGTCAAGTAGCGCCTGCAAGAGTTAGCAAGAATTAAGCTTGGAATTGGTCAGTACGACTATCAACTTACTTCACTGGTGACACTAGCATCAGTTGGACACAATGAGACCTGCACACAACGGCCATAGAGATCGACCAGTGCCCAAAGTGGTTTGGGCATATTCTTAGCTGCAACACCCTGAGATTCACCATTCACATAGAAGATTAGTTCGTGGTTAGAGGTGCGCATGACTCCCACACGATCATTCTCATTCAGTGTCTCCAAGTCTGTGCCATAATATTCAATCAGGCGCCGTCCATCCTTGCGCACGTCAATGCCAGACATGACCCATGTGCCATTACGCATTGCTGTGGCACAGGCAACCAATTCCAAGTCATCTGGCGACTCCGAGGTGACGCCTATCTCAATGCTACCTCCCCACGAGTGATTCTGCAAGGCGCAACCAACTCAGTAAATACAAATCTTTAAACATGATGTAGTCAAGCATACCTTCTTCTCGATGACCACCTCGAACAGGACATCGTCTATCAGAGGCTCGGCACTGAAAACGAGAGCATGACTGAAGTTTCGCATCTGACGCTGGGCAGAGCGATTGCCATCCCACAGTGTTATGGAGCGACCGCAACGGGAGTGAAAACGTTGCATTATTCTTTCCGAAGTCCCACCAGCCATGTTTGTGTGTGTGTGTACTTTTCTTTTGCTCTGTTTTTCTTCAACTAAGCGCCTCAGTGACAGCAAAGAAAATCAATTTTATTTACCATACTGAAAATTGCAGACTTCCTTTAATGCACTTGATTAACATGAAATGGTAATGTTACACCTTTGTTGTTTAAAGTGAACATTGCTGTTACAACATTTTTGCATTTCACTGCAATTATTTAGAGCACTTGTTTACTTAGTATAAACACTCTTCATTGTTTTACCATCGACTTTGCCAATTCAGTGATGCCAAATAAGAGTTTTAATGCAATACCAAGAATTAATTATGGCATTTTTTGTTAGCTTTCTGGTTTTTATTTTCACGCCGTCTTCCTTCTTAGTTGTTATATTGGTTTTTTTTACAGCAGCTCAACAGTTTCTAGATATGTAACGTTCGACGGCACTGCTAATTAACAGCTGCAGCTGACCATCACTTAGTCCCCCAATACCACATAAACATATTAAAATATATTAATTAAAATATACTAATTATATAATTGATATCAAAATAAATGATTAATTTATTTCATGAATAATAATATAATATTTGTATTTGAATTTTAAATTAAACAGCTGACAATGTACTATGACTTCCATCTCTAAAATTACCGAAAGGTAAAAATACAATTTAAATGGGTGATTTTAATTTTTGAAACCTGGTCACACTGGTCATTTCAGCTGGCAAATTGTATGTGAAATCGAAACATATCGGAGACTATATATCGTAAACTAAGTGGAGAATTTAAAAATTTTCTTCACACATTTGCATCTTATTTTGTCGAGTTCTATAAAGGTCAATCGTCAGTAATTTCTCCATACATATATATTCACTGCCAAAATTTAGAGTTGAGCGGCATTATCGATATATTTGTTATATTTTTTCGATAGAAAACAAGCATTGCAGAAAATATTGCACGTTATTATCGATATATCGATACGATAAACGTTTGCAGAGGAAGGCTTTTTGTTGTTTATTTCGTTGGCGTAATTTTTTGTTTTAAAAATTAATTATTTCAAATCCAAATATAATGTCCGATGATGACGACATCCAGTACATTAAGCGGCAACGCACATTGCACTATGGCTCGCTCGAAGAAACAGAACGCAAGCGTCAGACAGCCTCGGCGTCAGTTGCCGGCACGCCGGCTACAACAACAACAACAACTGCCGGCGGCGGACAACTGGAGGACATTGAATCGGACGAGGACTACGAGGAAACTAACAAAAAGTCGAGTTCCACAAAAAGCGCACTGCCTCCGCCTACAGCAGCATCGCTAGCTAATAAAATCGACGATGAGTACTTCGATCTGGAGACGGAGATGGAGCGAGACAAGGTGGCGCTGTTGGAGGAGTTTGAAAGAAAGAAGCGCGCACGTCAGATAAATGTCTCGACGGACGACTCCGAAATTAAGAATAACTTGCGACAATTGAACGAGCCAATCTGTTACTTCGGTGAGGGTCCAGCCGAGCGTCGGCGACGACTGAAAGAGCTGCTGGCGAGTCTGGGCGAGAATGCTATCAAACAGAAGCAAACCGAAGAGGAGGAGCGCAAGTTGCAACAGCGAGAGCAAGAGGCTACTTGGTATCACGAGGGACCCGAAACGTTGCGTATTGCTCGGCTCTGGCTAGCCGACTACTCACTGCCACGAGCCCGAGAGCGCTTGGAGCGTGCTCGTGAGGCCCAAGAAGTGCCAAGCGCCACGCGAGCCGGTCGTATGGTAGAAATGCAAAAGAAGCTGCAGTCGCTGGCTCCCCTCTGCTCACAGGTGGGTGACACCCGACCCGTAAGCAGCGCTGCCTTCAACGAGGACTCAACGCTACTGATGACCGCCTCGTGGTCAGGACTCTGCAAACTGTGGAGCGTACCCGACTGTGAGTTGAAGCAAACGATGCGTGGCCATGCCAGCTACGTGGGAGGCGTGGCATTGCGGCCAGGTGTCAAGCCGGACGAGGAGAACGTCGTGGCAATGGCCTCGGGCGGGCACGATGGTGCCGTCAAGCTGTGGGGCTTTGGCAATGAGGAATCGATTGCCGACATCACGGGTCACATGCCAAATCGTGTGTCCAAAGTGGCATTCCATCCGTCGGGCCGTTTCCTGGCCACTGCCTGCTATGATTCCTCGTGGCGTCTCTGGGATCTGGAGCAGAAGACCGAGGTGCTGCATCAGGAGGGGCATGCCAAGCCGGTGCACTGTCTCAGCTATCAGTCCGATGGCAGCGTGCTGGTCACCGGAGGACTGGATGCCTTCGGTCGTGTCTGGGATCTGCGTACTGGACGCTGTATTATGTTCCTCGAGGGACACTTGGGCGCCATCTTCGGAGCTGACTTCTCGCCCAACGGATTCCACATAGCCACGGGATCGCAGGACAACACATGCAAGATCTGGGACCTGCGACGCCGTCAGCCCGTCTATACCATTCCTGCACACACGAATCTCATTTCGGATGTGAAATACCAACGGGATGGCGGCAGTTTTCTAGTCACCTGCTCATATGACTCGACCACAAAGATCTGGTCCAACAAGACGTGGCAGCCGCTGAAGACGCTGCAGGGACACGACAATAAGGTGATTGCCGTGGATGTCTCCCCCGATTCGCAGTATATCGCAACGACCTCGTTCGATCGCACCTTCAAACTGTGGTCCCCCGACAGCTGATTGGGACATCCCTCACCCCCCCAATCTATACCTTATTCTATTTTCACACACATACAACATTGGTTGCTCTTCTGATCATCCGATCTGTTATAATCGCATTTTGTATTTACTGTTTTCGTTGAATCACAGACAATAGCCCAAACGTTTTTCATAATTCTTCACATTTTCGTTTCTTAACACAATTTGTTATTTTAGTTAGGCGAAAGAAAGCATTTCGTAAATTTAAGAACTTTGTATAGAAATTGTTAATAAAAACAACTTTTTGGTACAAAATCAGTAATTTCCGAACCATCGATAATTAAAAACAGTTTGATATACAAACAAACTTGTTTCTTTCAGTGTCGATGCAACTGCAGCGCTCCTAGCGGTCATTGTTGAGAGCGGCGAATTCGATAGTACCATCTGTCGACTCATTATTTAGTCAAATCTGTTCTCATTATTTTTTTAACAGTAGATGGCGCATTATATATGGTAGGTATATTCGTACAAGATGGCGCTGTTAATTAGTGTTGCCACATCAGCCAAAAAGTAGAGACAAAATTCCCTGCATTTTTACAGTGTGTTTACAGTGAGGACACGATCCATTCGTGTCCTGGATGCGTGTGATCTGCTAAGTAGTGTGCTGCTTGGTGTCCCGATCAAAGAGGATTGCATTACCGACCTTTTTATGCACTGCGTGCGAGCTCATTTGTCGCATTTTCAAATTTTAAATCTGAAAAATTAATTAATAAAATACTAGAAGCCTGCGTCAAACAATTCTTTCGCCTAAATTCATGATAAATCGAGTCCTATCAATAAAAAATGACTTGATTTAGTATTTTTGAAAACTGTTAAACAATCCCGAGTACAACAAACGGTTTTTATTATGTTTTAAGTTGGTATTTAAAATTTGAACACCTTTTGAGATTAATATCTCCAAAAGAGTAGCAATATTATCGTTAAAATTCCAAGCCGGTTGTTTTCTTTTTGGATAAACAACGAAACTAGATCATTAAAATGAAACGACCGACTACGCATATGATTATCGTGAATCCGGTTTTAGGTTTGTGTGCGGATGTTTAATGAAGAGACAGAGATGAACTCCAAAATACTAGGAGAGACTTATCTTCAATCTGTTTATCTATTTTGGTATCTTAAGCTCTTAGTTCTCTTCTAACTAGTGCTTGAATACACGTGCACAAGCTCCGCTGCGACAGTTGCAATATTCATAGTTAGTATTGCTGCCTAGACGACTCGTCTCTATGCAAATCAGCCCAGAGATGTTTCAATTTAGCTGGGGAACGTGAAGTTCACCTTGCGACGACATTGTTTTGATACTCTAGGAACATTTAAAATGGTCTAAAAGGGTATACTTACTTTGTGCAAAGGTATGTAACAGGCAGAAGGAGGCGGAGGGATCTACCCAAAAAAGGGAACAAAATGTTGAGTTGAGAGTCGATTGTGCCAAGACTGTCTGTGTGAACACTCAGATCTCAACTATTATAAAAGCTAGAGACACCAAATTTGGCATGAAGGTTATAAAATATGCAGATAAAGTTTATTTCAATTATTATATGTAAATAAATTGATAGACAATGTATTCCATTAATAACTTGCTGCTTGCACATATATAAAGAAGAATAATTCACTAATATCACAAATTTCAATGTATTTGTATAATAAACAAACGGAAGTAAAGTAAAGTAGTGAAGCAATTGACGGCAGCTGAGTTGGGAAGGGTATCTAACAGTCAGGGACACACTACAGTTGCTTTGGTGTCTGGTTTAGCTTTGCTTGACTTGAGCAAGTCGACCCGGCGACGGCCTGAACTGAATTGTTTAAAGTGCGCTGCCACTGACATTTGTTTTATGCGATTTTCATTTATTTTTTATATATTTATAATTCCAGTCAAGCAACAGGTGCCAACATTCTAACGATTGCCGACTCACCTGGCCAAAATAATGTTTATGCAGATTTTCCCAATGACACTGTAAATATGCCTGTGCATGTGTGTGTTTGTGTGTGTATACATAATTAAGCAGCGCGTGTGAAAAAATGCACAATATTCATGCAGGGCCGGGGCCAGTGGGCCATTAACCAGATTACATGTCGGCTAAAAGCCGTTTAAGCCCGACGACAGCAGCGATAACAACGCCAACTTGCAACTGGCAATGCAATGAGATGCCACGCGAGGCGTATGCAACAAGAGCGCCAACAAGAGCAGCACCACGGCAGCAACTGGGCCGCAAAAGAGGAACAGAACAGTGCAGAGGCAACTCGTTCTCGTTGCTTGAATAAACAATTGGCAGCTGGCAAACAAACCATCCATCGGGGGAGGGCATGGAGGGGAGGGAACACAGTGCCATGTTGCAGCAGCCTCCGAAAGAAGCAACAACGAATGAGGACTCGATAAGCGTTGCGCTCTTTAAAGTAAAAGTTTGTCCGCAGATAGCGCGCGATACACACACACACACACACACAAACAAACAAACAAACACACATGATGAGTCGAACATGCAATGGCCGGCAAAGTTACGCATACGCCGCATGCGATGCCACGACGTCGACGTCGACGTCAACGTAAATTTGCCGGCTTACGCGCACGCTCTCCCTCTCTCTCTCCCCCTTCCTCTCTCTCTCTTTGCCGGCTAGCTTCAACAACTTGTATGAATGTGTTTTCTATTTTCCCGGCAACAACATTATTGCTGCTCTTCCCCACCCCTCTCCCTCTCTCTGCCACGCCCACACTCTACGCCCTGTCCCGGGAGAGTTTTTGCAATTCGTATCAACTGCTTTTCAAATTATTTATAGAATTTTAAATGATGCGCAGGTGCGTCGGCAATAGTACAAGGTGAACACACATGTCTGCATATGTATGCATGCATGTGTGTGTGTGTGTGTGTGTGTGGGTCTATGGCTAGTTGTAGGTTTTTTGGCTTGAAATTATGCTGGCTTTTATTACTTTTTGCGAGTTTGTATAAATATTTAAAAACAGCACGCTGGCACCTGTGGGAGCAGGCCAGGGGGGAGGCAAGCACAAGCATAGCCGGCAAATGTGCAGGCACACACATGTACACACAAACACACACAAATTCTACTTTATTCTGGCCAAATTTACGCGATTCTCTTCGAAGTAATCAACAACTAAATACGCATAGTTTTAATAATCAAACACAGTCGAGTGCACCCGATAGTAAGATATGTTCGCCCTATTCCCAACTCTTCTAACACTTTATTGTTCACTCACTCTCTCACATGCAAGCAGACAAGTTTTAATAACTTTAAACTGAATAAATACTTCATATATTATCCGAACGCATTGAAAATTGAGAAATAAGTAAGTTTTTTGAGTATACATACATATATAACATAAATATAAATATGTTGAAGTCGAAAGTTATGACTTAAATACTATGCAAATTACCGATTTTTGGGCAGTGTATCCAATATTTAAAATAAACTTTATCTGCGTATAGGTTACAGTAACCTGCATGCCAATTTTGGTGTTTTTATCTTTAAGAATAGCCTAGAACTGTGTGTTCATACAGACAGATGAACAGACATGACTCAAACAATTCGGCTGTTGATCCTGATATATACTCGTACTTTTTGAGATCTGCCTCGCCTCCTTCTGCTTATTACATTCATTTACACATATTTTTTTATACCCTTTCGAGAACATTTTCGAAGATCAAAGAGTACATAATGAGAATCTTTCTTCTCCATCACAGATATTATGTGCATCTCTATCAATCACATAGAAATTATTTGTATCTTCATCATTATCGCTGATATTATTTATATCTTCATCATTATCACAGATATTATATGTTTCTTTATTTCAAAAATCAATCACAACAAAAAGCCGCCAGCCTCAGTGACAGCAACGGCAACAAAGCCAACGCCAACGTTGGCGCCGGCGTCAGCGCTGACGTCCACAGTGTGCTGGGGCTGGCCGACGCGTCGCTGCTGCTCTGCTGGCTCAGTCTGTCTTGTGACGTTCAGCCGGCTGGTCGCTTTCGTAGGCGGCAGCACACGCGAATATTCTGCCAACGGCTTTTACGCGTGCGTTTCTACGTTCTCTCTCGTCTTTCATTTCCAATTCGAGTTCTCGAACATTGCAAGAAGTAACCGTAGAATTTGTTTTCAATTTCATTTTCGTTGCACTCCCAAAGAAATATTAATCAGTGTGCGTGTGTGTGTGTGTGCCGGCTGTTGCCGATTATGTGCACTTGTCCGTTGTCCGCGCTACTCCACTTTGTGTTTTGATTTGCTTTGCGCGTCTCTTTATGCGCTTATTTCCTCTTCTCCTTTGTGGCATCTTTGCTGCGACTTCAGTGTTGAGGTTCATTTTGTGTAGGTTCAGCAATAAAATGCATAACTTATATGCACTCGTCCGATTTGGTGGCCACTGCCAATTTCACGGGCCATTCCACGGGCACTGCCCAACACTTACTGCCCCTACCCACGTGTGTGTGTGAGCGAGAGAGCGTGAGAAACACATTGACAACATTGTACAAGTGTCGTGTGAGGGCTCCCAACTGCAGCGTCTCATGCCCCCCCTTCCCCCTTGCAAGCCTTTCATATTTGAAATTTTCGAAATTGCAGCCTTGCGACAGTGTTGTGAAGTGAACTACGGCTTGCGAGCCTATAAAAATGCAGATTACTCAAATTATGCGAATCTAAAAATACACATATAAATATTTGTGAGTTACAAAAGAAAGCGAAGTGAACCTACGTCACTGATAACGTCAACGTCAACGTCAACTGCATCCGCATCCGTCTCTTTTTTGGACTGACAAAGGGGAAAAGGAATCGGAAGCTGCTGCCCTAAACTACTATGCAGCATTAGAGACTGGCGGACAGACTGAGCAATCCATATAGAGGTGACCCATAGAAGTGCCCATAGAGGTTCTAATATATCTGTGCTGAGGTAAGCTAGCTTGCTATTTATAATGATTACCTTTGGTCAAGTAAATGAAACACTTGAACACACACACACCTATAAATATCTGTAAGGAATGAAATTAGCCTTAGGGGCTTTTAGATTCCATTTGTCTTTGACTCGAAGTCTTCTTGTTTATAGATAATTGATATTTACCCGCTAAAAACAATGGACAGATTTCGCTTTATTTACTTGTGCATATGACTTAAGCATCGCTACGCTCCTATCAATTCATTCATTCATGCAACTGGCAAAGGGGAAAGGGGCTGGGGAGGGGGGTGTGTGGAAAGGGAAAGCAAACATACTATTGATGCGAAGCGTGTGGAAACTGCGACAAGCTGAGTATAAATTATGCATATTTGTGCGGCTTATTTAAAAGTACATATTTGCATATGAAATCAGCAAAAACAGCGAGGGGTACACAGCAGAAATACCCTGTAATAAATGTACTTACATTTTATTCATTTAATATTGTAATTCAACATTTCTTGTTACCCAATATACCCTAAGATTTGTCTACTTTGTACAGGGTATTTGGGGAAGTAGCGTAGGGAACTGCGAATACGACGGATGCTCGTCGAAACTGTGATTTTACGAAATCTACTCACAAGCAAACACAACCCCAAATGAATTATTAAATATGCCAATTACATGACGACCGCGAATCAGTATTTGTTTTTGCTTTTATTGCTGTTGTTGTTGCTACTGCTGTTTTGTTTTAGATTGCACCCCTTGGCGCCATCTGTTTGATTGATTTACTGCAACTTATCATTATGTGAATCAGCTTCCACTTTGGCATTGCAAAAGTTCTGTGTAAATTGCTCGATAATTCTATAGTATTAATTGATTTATTAACACTTAATGAGTTGATTGAAGATTGAATGTTTATCTTAATTAACTCAGTTTGTTGAAGATGTTAATAATAATAATATTAAAATACTTCTAAATACAATAATATAATAATATTACTCGTATATATTAATAATAAAAGTAATCATCTTAGGCAACTTCCGCTTACCCCAGTTTGTCTAGCTGCATTAAAGTTTCTTAAATCGAGATTCCCATATATGCACGTGTCTTACTTATTTTAATTAAAATCTGTTGCTACTCTTTCCCCTCTCAGTGAAGAAGAAGAGGTGTGTTCTGTCGAAAAAAAGTAGCTTCAACTTTTGCAGCGTTTGCATATTTTTTCCACTGTGAAATGCATGACAATTTGGGCCCAACTTGTTGTAGTTGTACTTGTAGTTGTACTTGTTGTTGTAGTTGTTGTTGACGTAGTTGCTGTAGTCGTAGTTGTTGTTGTTATTATTGTTGTGTCTAATTCTGCGCTGGCAGCATGTAGTATAAAACAAATGTACTTTGATGTGTCTTACATAGAAAGAACATCTGTATTTTGAGTAGAACATCCACTGGGAGACAGCAGGGACAACGATCGAAACAGTCGACAAAGGAACTGGTACACACACACATGCACATATACACACACAAACAAACAGTGTGCCAATTCAAAGGGTGTTCTGACCCGGAACCCCCCCAGTGTATCTAAGCCCAAACCGGATGTAGGAGCTCGCTAGTCATAGCACTACTCAGTAATATTAGGCATATTTATGAAGCATAACAGAGAACGAGTGTGTGTCTTTACACCCCTACCCTCCCTACATCTCTCCTCTAATAACTAGATTAAGAACTTGCCAAGAATTATGAGTCAGCTGCGCCTGCTTCCCCTGAATTAATTTCCACATTGAAAGCGAAAATATACAATTAAATTTACATTCAAATTGGCGGCCTCTATGCATGCAATTTGCCTTCGATGACACTTGGCTAAATGCGCTGACAGCGAGACTCAACTCCGAGAGGAGAGAGAGAGATAAGGAGAGAGAGGTGAAGAGAAGAAAGCGGGCGCATGCTGAGTCAGCTAAAAGTGGCGACAGTGTGCAAACAAATGTTGTAATAGGCACGACGCGACTTCCAATTGGGTCAGTTCTGAATGAGCAGAGCATTGCCTGTCGTCTAACTCTCCCTCTCTCTCTTCCTCTCTATCTGTCTCTCTCTCTCCCTCCTCGTGTCTGCTCTGCTTGGGGAGTCGCGCTTGCGAAATATTTAAATGAGGAACATGCGCGCGTCCAGTGGCTAAGCAAATTGGACAACTTGTTGCTTGACTTTGAGTAACGCGCGTTCACAATTTGAGTTGATTAAACAGCAGCAGCCACTGATCAACAGTTCCCCCTCCCGTCACCTCCCACCACTCCCTCCCACTTGTGGTATTGCAATCAAACCGTACTATGTAAATGTCTAAATCAATTTGGCTACAAATCGAGGAGAAAAAGCGGCAAACTCAGCGTAAAGTGCCACCGTATGAATCTCGCAACTTGAGACCAAGTGCATTGCTCCGAACAGGTTTGATGATTCAACACACACACACACACTGCCAATCCTCGCCTGCAGCACTGTGCCCCTGCAGACGGACCCAAGCATTGTTTACATAAATATTTAAACATTTTATGCGCATAATTGTTGGGCAAGATTCAGCTTTGGCATCGCCATCGCCATTCAGGCATAATGCGAAACGTTAACGTGATTTACTTCTTGTGGGCGTTCAAGGGGGCGTGCATTAGCCTTTACTTAAGTCTAACTTAATCTGCATATCGCTGCATTATCGATTTCCCTTTCCCACGTTCGGTAGTTGAAGACGAGTTAAGCCAGCAATGTGTTTTAATACTCTTAATATACATATATCCAAGTATAATAAATCCTGATAATCATTTATTATATCTTATTGAATCTTAATAGTTACTTTTGATCTCTTATTAAATCGTAATAGTTGCTTTTGATCTCTTATTGCATTCTTAATAGTTACTTTAGATCTCTCTTTGCATTCTTAATAGTTACTTTATATATTTCTTTTGACTGATGGTTTCTTGCAACCTTCGAGCATAATTGATTGCAGAATCTTATCTGCAATGAGATGAATGTTGAATTTGTGCGATATACGCAATCGAAAAAGAATTTAAATGAAGTACAAACATGTGTAAGCTGAGAAAGATGTGCTATATATAAAATATATATTTTGCTGTAGTATGGTATACTATTCTATATTTACAATAATAAGCTCCATTTCTATGTGCTTTGCAAATCCCTTTAGATACTGCAGATAGTGTGAGGGATTTTGTTAAAGCGCGACCTTCACATTCGTTGAGGGAATATCTTAATGCAATACATACACCAACACATGTGTATACATATGCATGCCCTTGCATCATGTGAACTCTGTTTATATGAAACTGAACTTTCGCTTGCTGGATCGAACACCTCGTTCGGGTCGTTATTGTTGCACGGATTTCGCTCTACGCACTTTGGCGCTGCTTTGTTGTGGCCGAACAATGCGCATTGTCTGAGGACGCGTATATATCAGACATATCAGAGCGATCAAGTAGTACAAGTACAATGCGCCGCGTTCAGCTGTCAGTCAGTCATAAAGCAAAATGCGATACGGAATAAACAAGCTTTATTTCTCGTTGCCATTAATGCGATGCGCTTTGATTCGCTTGCCGCGCTAAGTACTTGCAAATTATTATTGTTATTACCTTATGGGAAGCGTTTACCCACTCACTGTGTGTGACTGTGTGTATCTACTATACTCTACATACTCATGTTCAATTATAGAGCTGTCAAGCAGGCGCTCGGCTGCCTTCTAATTGCCCTTGCGGTGCTGTCGAAAGATTTAATAACAGTCATTTAATGCATGCAAAACGCTTAGCGCCGTCACCTGAGCAGGCGCCTCCATCTGGCCCCGCCCACTGCTAAAGACGGCAGCCTCAGCTCCTCTCTCCTTCCCACTGTCTGCTCTGGCTGCTGTGGCAATTGTGCCGGGGGCGCAAGCGCAACCAGCGTGCAACGCGAGCCAGAGTCGGGCCCCAAGCGGGTCCACAGTAGCAAAGCATTTGGCAATTTGTGGCGCTTATCTGGCCAATTGGATCGCTAGACAATTAGCCGAATGAGTTGGCATCGATTTCGGGCAGCTTCGGCGGCACTGTGCCCGTGCCAAGACTTAATTAATTGACGTGCATTGTGCTGCGCCTGGCGCCGTTGATTTGGCTGCGTTCCAACTTGGCAGCGCAGATTGACAATCGCTTGGCGCGATACGATGGCGATTGATAAGCTCATACAAAGCCAGTAGCCGCCGCCGCCAGACGTATGTGAATATCTCTACGAGCACCCATACGAATACCCCCTTGAATACCACTACCAATACTTCAGCTGGAGTTAGTTTAAAGTTTACTTTTTAAATGCGCTAAATAAATTTCGATATATTCATTTTGTGTAAATTGTCATAAATCTTGAATGGGCTTTCATGTTGGCAAGCTGTGGCGGCTTGTCTGTCCGTCCGTTGTCCGTCCGTCCGTTAGAAAATATGCAGACTGACTTGCAGTTTCGTATTGCCGGCGATTGTTGTTGTCCTCCAGCTGTTGGCTTACTAAATGTGCTGCATGCTGCAATTTATGCGAGTTATGCAAACTCATTTATTGGACATCAATTTGACGTAATGGGAATCGGAATATATACGTGTCTATATGTTTTTCTAAATGTGTGTTCACCAAACTTGTTTATCTGTGTGCACCTACTGTATTTACATTGTCAGCAAGTCGTTAAGTCGAGTTACCAAAGTCGTATAATGGGGAATAAATGCATATCAGCGCAGTAAGCTGTGACAGTTTGAGTATTTTGTAGTTTTCCTAATTAAATCTAGCGATTTATATAGTATTTCAGACAGACTAACAATTATAATGCGTTAAGTCACAAAGCTGCACGACTGTTATATACCCACTACCCACCAACTCGTATTTCTAACATCACTTCTTATCTAATTATCTGTTGGCAATAAAATAATAAGAAATCATTTGTGTTATAACAATTATTACTTACACCAAAACTAAACTTTCTAGCTTTCAACTTACACTTGAAACTTGATTATTGTAAGTTTACGGAGGCGAAAGAGGGCGTGGCCAAATTTCTACAACAAACTAAATGTGCGTGCAATAATAAGACGATATGTCTAACCAAATTTGATAGACTCTAGCACTTATAAGTTGTGAGATCTAGCTTATCATTCTAATGGAACAAGAATATATATACTGTAGTGTCGAAAATGCCTTCTTTTGCCTTTTATAATTCTATATGAGAATAGTGCAATTATCTTGCTTTTGATTTCGTTCGTTACAGCAATAAAATGTTGAATTTATTGTGTGATTTTAATACTTAATAATATACTATATATAGTATGGTTATATATGCTAATTTTAAGTTTTTATTGCCATATGTATTTTTTGATATTTTGATACTTTGTCAGACCACAGAAATATTAACAGAAATAGCGCGGGGTGGGATGGGACGGTGCAGATTCGTTTCCAACTGATGCTCGCCATAAATTCTCTTTAATGTGAGCTCTTACATAATAAATATATAATATATATGTAGGCATATGCATATTTTTATACGGCTGTCCAGAGAAGGCAGACGCCTTGTGCAGACAGACGACTTGGCTCTTAAGTGCTTATCGCATAAATAGCTAAAGATGACTGGACACGTGTCTGTGTGTGTGCAATGAAATAAACTCTAAAAAAGAAAATAAGCTTGAGTAAAAAACAATAATAAACATTAAATCATCTCTATTGTAATCTGCTGACGCCTTTTAAGTATTTCTACTCATGCAAATAGACTGTGACTTTGCCGTGCTGACAATGAACCAAATACGAGTTGAGATCAGACTGTTACACACACTATATATGTACTATATAGTAAGTTGCTTACAGGTCTGTTCATGGGCGGTGATTCGCTTACACATTTGTCAGGGCACGTCATTATCGCCGACACGTCACTTGTTGTGTCTGTCAGGCATTTGTAAGGGGGGGTGGAGGAGGGAAGGGAATTGCTTCATGCTGCGATTTCAATTAGGAGCGAACCCTTGACTAACTTATTGCCTCGTTGTCGTTGTCGAGCTGCGCTGTGTGTGTGACTTATCGGCGCCCATCGTGAAATAACTTCCGTTTCCTTCTGCTGCTCGACCAGTCTGAGCCTCAGCCCAATCTGGCGACACATTCCCTCGCACATGAGTGGCCGCCTCAGGCAGTCAAGTGGCTGTCGAACTAGGTGCTTGTCCTCTGGAGCATCCCTCGCACTCATTATGCGACTCCCCTGGGTTAGCTTTATTTCTGCCTCTCGTCCAGGTAACATGGCAATCACAAGCATCAGCCAAAATGAGTATTAACTTCCGCCGTGTCAGCCGCCGGCTAATAGAATTTTTCTGTTTATCGTGCCGGCTTCAGTTCGCCACGGTTCAGTGCAAAGTGATGACAGTCATTGATTGCCAATCAACTTCAGTCAAATGAGTTTGCCATCAATTTGCTTAGTTGCTGCGACTCGATACGGTTCGTTTTATTCGAGGCACCCTAAGTTTCTGCAGATTTGCAAGCAGTAGCTGCAGCCACGCAGATTAAGGGGCCTAGAACAGCAGGGGAGCACATAAATTTACGCACACAGCCTGCGGCAGGCAGGCAGCCAGCCCAGTGTGTGTGGCTTAGGGATATCAGGCGCATTACGCATACGCCACCAGTCACATAACGCAAACTGAGACAAAGTTTTCAATGTGCCAGCAAATAAATTGAGAGTCATAAATAGTTATAGGAAACATGTGTCGCCCTGAGGCTATAAAAATGAGTATTCACTAGTCTCTGTGCATTATTTCATTTTCATTTCATTTTCGTTTTGCGGGATGCGTCGCCTGCCTGGCGTAATCTTTCGCAACGAAGGTCAGTCCCGCCTAGCTCTCTCAATAAGTTCCAGCGTGTCGCCAGGCGCGCTATTTATATGTGATTGCTTGGAATTTAAGAAGGTGGAATATATTTATATGAAAATTGCAGTATATTCTCAGTATGTTTTGCCAGTTGTGAATGAACTTTTGGCCCATTTTAAGTCACAAATCGCATTGCGTGGATGTGGCTGGCCGCGTGCCAGACGACAGACACATATCACAATTTCCAGCTACCCCTCTCTCTCTCTCTCTTTCTCGGCTCTTAAGTCAGCCTTGAATTTAAGCCTGAATTCGCAGAATTATCCTGCAGAGTCAACGCACTCGCGGCTCAAACATGAAAACAAGAGTGAGAGTTCATCTACCCATTTGGCGTTTGCCTGCCAAATCGAACAAAACAAATGATAATCCAACCGTGAACAGGCAACAGGCGACAGACAGAGCTGGCAATTGGCAACGAGAGAATAGCGGGCAAGAGGAGGGCGAAGACAAAGACAATGGCACAAGGGGCTATAAATAACAGCAAGACACTTTATAATGACAGCAATAAAGAAGACGATGAGGACTTGGCACACCCCATTCATCAACATCGATGAGATGACGAAGAAGAAGCCAAAGACAAAAGAGAGCAAGAGGAAGATGGGAAGCGCGTCTATATACCCTACTCAATGCCCTTCCGTTTACTGATTGAACTCATTTTGACTGTTTTGCCTCCGTTGCGCTAGCGACAACATGTTGCACATGGCTGAGGCTGAGGCTGCATCTGCTGGACGACGCCCACAGTGCTGAGTGCAATATGAGTAGCACTCGACGCTTGAAGATTATTTAAATCGCGCCGGCAACAGGCTGGCAATATGTCTGAGGGCCGCCAAGCGATGACGCGTTGCAGGCAGCTGTTGCACACACGCAAAGGGAGCCGCCCTTCCTCCCTGTGCTGCCTTTGGTATGTGGCTAATTACTGCAACTCAGCCGCAACTCGATTGGCCTGCGGACAGACTGGCAAAGCAGCTAGCGGGATCACTATGTGCCATTTTTGGCTTGTATTTATAACTCGATTTTGTTGCTATATTCTTTTTATTCTATTTTGCGTTGCTGTTTCGGCTTTGCTGCTTCTGTTTTTGTGGCGATTTGCACAATTTGCCGCCTGCTGTTGGAGCTTTGTCTCGAATAAAACTGGAAACTGACGTCTTATTTAGTTTTTGGACGAAAGTGAATTGGGGGCGTCGTTCCAGCGGGAATTAACCTAGTTAGAAGGGGCAACAAATATGTGTAGAGTATGGCAAGTAAATTGTTTTGCCCAGACATGGATTAAAGTTCCCAGATCGATAACACAAGAGGCAGCTTTAAATGTCTGATAATAATAAAATATAACATGTTTCTATTCATGTTTTATTTTATTATTATCAGACATTTAAAGCTGTAGAAGATGTTAATTATTTGCAATAAGATCAACGTGACTGAACTTTATATAACTTTTTAAACCTACATTCCAAACTGGAAAGGATGAAATGATTTTTGACTGCATTTCAAACGGGTTTAGCACACAACGATCGAAAGTTCTCATGAAACTTTTGAATATCAAAAGAAATAATTGCGAATGATTGAACATTTAACATCGCCAACTTATACTCGTACAATGATTTTTAATATTTCCAAGAAACTCACTGGCATTACAATATGCGAATGTGCTTTGAATATTAAGTCTTTCAAGAAACTTGCCAGGCACTGATGTAACTATACGAGCATGTGCGTATAATTGATTAAATTAGCGTTCCATATAAATGATTCTTTGAATAACTTGTGCCTTGTGCTCAAGAAAATACAGTAATTTGAATGCCTGAGTTTGAGTTTTTGAGTTCTGTTTTAGCATGAGATCATGGCATGAGTATGCTGAGTGCTCGCTTGAGATTTATGTTGCCTGTTGCCTTGATCGTCTATTTACATTTATGTTATCGTGAGTTTACAGCTCAAAGCTGCCTTAAGGTGTCTGCAGTTGCCTCGAGCTGCGAGGCTGCTCTCATATCAGGTTACGGTTCGTTATGAAGATTGACTTACGGTTTGCTTGGCTTATGCTTGGCCTGCCTCGAGTCCAGGGCTGGTTAATGCTGAGGCTGGTGCGGGTTAATGCTCCGATTGGGATGTGGCAACAACTTGTTTCTTTTGCTGGGCTTATGCAAAGCAGTTTGGGGAAGATATTTCCACCTTGAATGCAGGTACTCAAAATGTTAACATGCAAAACACTCGGTAGAGCATGTGCCAAGTGTCAAACTTGTTGATGTGTGCGTGTGTGTGTGTGTGTGTTTGTAAAAAACAAATAACGTCAAATTTGGCATGCAAATCCTTTAAATCAAACAAAATGAATTGCGGCAGGGGCGGGCAAAAAAGGCCAATAAATGTTGACAAAGCGTCGAGCAAAATGACAGCGCATTTTTTGGCGCCCCTGTCAACAGTATTTGCCTTTCCCTCTCCTCCCCTCGTTTCACGCACGCCCCAAAGGCGCAACAGCTGTTGCGTAGCTGGGGAGAAAGACAACAAATTGGAAAACATAAAATCAACAGAGCTAATAGTTCACTTAGGGGCAACAAGTCACCGCCTCGCCAGACGTCGATGTGGATGTCTTCAGTCGAGGTGGGGGCACAAGGGCTTGGTCTGCTTGGTTTGACATACTGGCATACATTTTCCCCCCTGATACACTCACACACACACAGAGCACGGCATACGCGCATTGCCCTTTCATATGGCCCGTAGTCATATTGAGCCGATTTACTATTGAAAATAAATTTTTATTCGATTTTCTTTTCGCCTGTGCCGCTTAGGGTCTTCTTCTGGCCGCAACGCTCTGACGACTTTTCCATGTGGATGTGGCAGAGAGTGGTTTTTTTTACGACTTTCAGTTTCGCATTTCTATCCATTTTGATTTCGATTTCGATACGAGCGTACGCGCATTGGGGACTGGGCATTATCTATTCAGATTTGGCTACACACACTCTGCAGTTCGGTAGCTTATCGGTTCCTCTGATTGGTAATTCAATCTCTTATGAATTTGAGCGTCTAACGGGAGACAATCATAATGACTCATATGATTTTAAGTGTCGTTTCCGTTGGCAACAAGTTTAAAGACTTTTTCATTTACCCAGCCCGGCAAGTAGGCACTCCCTGCCAGCTCGAGCCGGGCGGCATTTGTAGGTTAGGCCCTACTAATCGGAAATACGTGCGATCCATCCTAAGCACTTTCGTCGTACTGGGCAATTTTGGTGCCCCGCACTGACAGATAGTCATGGGAACGTATGTGTGTTACATGTGTGCGTGCAGTGCGTACTGCATAAATGTTGCTTCATTATTTTTGGGTATTTCTAAGTATAGAACACTTTAAACACCGATGGTGTTGCCTGAAAAAGGCAGCAGCTCGATTAATATTCAAAAATTGTCGGATTTGTGGGTGTCAAAAGTTTCATTTATGTTTCATTCTCTCAGCTGCATTTATTAATTAGCGTCTTTTAATTTTTGAAAATTTATGCAATTACAGAAGGCGGTGTGGAATACCATTTAACATAAGCAAACATTCATTAATAGTTTTACATTATTGTATTAACAAAATTGACGATACTTAGTCCTTTTTCTATTATATTAAATTCAAAAATTTTTCTATTCTTTTCATGGTTGTGCCTTTTAAATGATCTAGCATTGATTTGTTAACTAAAGAATTTTGGTTTTTAACTTTTTTAAATATTTTTTTATATTTTTAATATAAAATGTATAATATTATTTGCCTAAATAAATTAATTCGGTCAAAAATAAATAGTACACAAATCAATTTAAAAAAGTTTCTCAATTAGATTGTTGAATATAAGAAAAGTCAACTCAAATTCCAAGGCTGAATCATACCCCCTGTAAGCACTTTGTGAAAAAAACAATAAGCTTAGCTCCCTGTTCGACATCAGATCTATTTATGGAACTGTTAGACCTTGAGGAACTTTATTTGTAATCTGAGTTTCTAGCATTCTTTGCGTTATTACGTAAGTTTCCTGTTATCAGAAATCGCTTTCAGCAAAAATATTATTACTTTAATCAGAGTATACAAGTTACATTTCTAACCCTTCTATGCAGACTTCAAAGATGTTGTTCTGTTATTTTGACATTTCATTTCATTCTTAATGAATGACATTTGTTTTGTATCCGTGGTGACAACTCAGTTAGATCGTTGTTCATTTTCAACACTTCTTAATTGGGTTATTACTCGGGCATTCCAGAATTGGCACCATTAAAATGCCTTTAACAAATATGTATGTGTTTAATTAATAGAATAAAACACTTTTACTTAACACTCACAATTGAAAGTCATTTGCATAGAGCAGGCGCTGTGTGTGAGTACCCATGCTGGTGGGTGTGAGTATTCGTGGTACTGTGAGTGAGTGTTGTTTATGTGTATACGTATTGCTGTGTTCTTGTCATGTTCATGTCGTGAGCGACGACGCACTGCCAAAAGCTACGCTTGATAAATATTAATTGTAGGCCTTTTGTCCACTGACGATTTTGGGTCAGATACATATGTGAATGGATGTATGTAGATGTGTGTGTGTGTGTATACATAACCCATTAATTGTATTAGATAATGCCCAGATGGTAGATGGTAAGTGAAGGGCCTGGAATTGTGTTGACAATTGAAATTTGAATATCAGCTGCTGCTGCTGACTCTGTTGCTCTGTTTCGGAGTGCAATGTGTAATTACCAAATGAGCCCAGCCCCAAATGATTTATTGCGTGCGGGAGGGCTCATTAGCTACAATTTTAATTCACTTGCAAGTTGACAAATATTGTTTATGGGCAATTTGTTGCTTGATCTCTGACATTTCGATGAGTTTTCATGAACTCAGCAATCATCGATCTGGGTGTGTCCATGATGATGACGATGGCTTAAGTAAGATCTTAACAAAACTGCGATCAGAGCCACTTCTAATTGCCATTAATCTCAGCGAGTCATAGGCTTGACTGAGACTGGGACAGACAGTGCCTTGTCTGCAATGTTGGCAGTTGTGACGCATAAACTTCTTTGTTTTTGCCTCAGACTGCGACCACAAAATTGTTTGGCTTCGACTCGAAAATGGGGGAGGAGTGGGAGGAGGAGTAGCAGGGGCAGCCTGTGGGCTGTTGCCACCTGCAGTTCCTAATTGCAAATGCAGTTGGCAGGCAACTGGTCGGGCAGTTGGCCAGTAACCCCCAGTTAACGGACTCGTGTTACCAATAATTGCAGCTGGTACTTGAAGTAGTTGAGGTGTCTGCGGTTGGCTCTCGATTCTTGTCGAGCAGGTGTACATGAAGGCGCCATAAATAGTAAAAGTAATGCATGGACAATATTTAAAGCTAAAATCTGCATACTATGGCATTCATTTGATGTTGTACTCTTGTTTCTTTGCAGCACTTGGACTGAGCAAAATGCGTAAATTGATGTTCCTTGTTTGGCTCTTGCTGCCGCATCTGGCTGTGGTATACGGTGGCGTCGAGTTTGTGGGTCAGGCTATAAAAGGTAAGTGAAGTATATGATTAGATCCATTAGGATCTATGTAGGTTAATTCATTGTCAGACTGTGCGTACAGGCTAAAACTCTTGGTATAAAAAAGGCCGATGTTTAAAAATGTAATGTATTTTTTCGTCGTTGTTGTTCCTAGCTTAGCTTTTTCCCGTCAAATCTAGCTTCCAACGAAAACATCAGAAATTCAAAAATTTAGCTATATTCCGAGCTGGTACATAGCTTCCATGCAGTTCAAGCAGTGCACAGCTTACTCAAGTGAACTGAAATAATAAAAAATAGCCTACTTTTGGGCTGCACATAATATAGGCAAGTGCAGACAGCAAACAGCACATACTTTTACGCGCACTTCATTAATTCCTAACAGTGAAATGTTAAATTCGTTTTTTTCCCCCGCCACGCCCCCCTGGCCCCAAGGGGGCGGTTTTCAACTCGTTTTTTTCTGAAAAATGTGAGAGCATCTTAAAAAACTGGCCAGAACTTTGGCACCTTTTTCAGGGCGCGCTGTATGCATCACAAACTTGCAAACTTGCGTACTGTTAAAAAAAGAAAACAAGTTTAATTTAAAAAAGCCGCATGTTGCTCTCTTTTTTAGTTTTGCCGCTAATTGAATTGAAAATGGAAATAAACTGCCGTTATTCCAAATGAAAAACTGCTTGTTTTTTCGCCAACAGAGTTCTGTTAAGTAAGCAGTGCACTGCTTGGACTGCTTGCATTTCGCTGTTGACCGCAAAAAGCTGACTACGTCATCAAATCGACTTAATTTAGGAGTAAAACAATTCATTTTACCATTCAACATTCCACAAGAAGTAGTTTTCAATGTTCCAAAAAACGTGTCGTATATTTAGTAGAGAGATAGCAAAGTCAATGAGTATCCCTGAAATCGATTGCTGGGAAATCAATTAAAGTTCGTGCATGTACGCAATGCCCTCGGGGCCCCACATAACATAGACCCCAATACCGTAGAAGTTAATTTGTGTTGACTTCGTAGCCGTGTACAGAGGCCCAATTAGGCTCAATTAATCACTGCAGGCATGATATAAATAAACGTGTCATGGGCCCAGTACTTATCTGTGTATTACAATGTTTTCTCTCTCTCCGTCCTTGATGGCCAATTATCGCAGATGCATTCGGTGAATACAGGCTGACGGATATCATGAACAGCAAGTACGCTGGCATTGAGTTCGAGCCCGGAGAGGATGGTTTTCCGGCCTTCAAATTTCTACCGACTGCGGATGTTAAGTCGCCGTATCAAGTGCTGTTGCCTGAGAAGCTCTCGGAATTCGCCATCATCATCACCTACCGGCAAACCTCCCTGAAGGGTGGCTACCTGTTTAGTGTGGTCAACTCGCTGGACACTGTGGTGCAGCTGGGCGTGCATCTATCGCCGGTGGTTAAGAACAACTACAACGTGACGCTCGTGTACGCCCAGCCCGACCAGACAGTGGGACGCAAGCTGGCCAGTTTTCCGGTGGAGCACAAGCCGGACAAGTGGAATTCGATTGCATTTCAGGTGTTCAGCGACAAGGTTGTCTTCTACTACGACTGCAAGCCGGTGAACACCACGCCAGTGGTGCGGGACCCCCTCGAGTTGGCATTTGCCTCCGCAGCGACGCTCTACATCGGACAGGCTGGCTCCATAATTGGAGGCCACTTTGAGGTAAGTTCTGCCGGTGGCCAATTAAATGTACTTTGCCTTACGAAATAATTATTGTAACATTAGAAAACATGCGGCAGCACACACAACATCAATTAGGGATGGGTTGGTGGGTAAAGTATGTTGTCCATTAATGCTATGTGGTCCATCAATGCAAGACCACATGGCTCAGTTTACTTTAAGTGTACTTTAAGTCTTGTGCAATGAGTACTCCCAGTACTCGCTGTACTCTCTGTACTTCTCTACAAGTGGCTGCTTGAACCAATTCACCTCCAAGGGTTGTGTTGAAATTGCTGAACAAAGCTTTTCAACACAGCTGCTGGCAGTGAGTTCACCACAGCAGCCTTATACAGCGCCAGTTTACCATGCAGCGGCTGAATTTACTTGACTCACTCAAGTCGTTTCACTCCCCCATTCGCTTGACTCACTCAAGTCATTCAACTCGACTCGTTGCCTCACTCACACTCAACTTGGTCGAGCTGAGTCTCTCGACTTGACTCAATTCCTGCGCTCTCTGTCCTATTCAGCAGGCGGCGACACGAAGCTGCCACTAGCACGAGCGCATTCCTGTTGTCTAAGGCCCAAAGACTTCGTGTCCTGCGTGTCTCTGTGTTGGAGTTGTTGCTGTGATTTGCTTCAGTTTGTGCCTAGCCGAGACGAGTGCGTTTACCTTTTCAGTCGCGTTCGGTGCCGCAAACAGTTAGCATGTGCGAACGGCAGAGTCGACGGTGCCCGGTTCTCTACTACAACTCCATACACTGCCATACTCGGTCGCTGCTGTCTGCTGCTGTCGCTGTCGCTGCTACTCGCGTTCCTCGTTCAACGTCCTGGCGCGTCGTCAACGTCGGCAACGCGGCGTATGAGTGTGCGGTGGCTATGTGTGCTGTGGCCAGGCGCAAATGAAGCCATTGTGCGAGTTTAGCCGCAAAAAACGAAAGTGATTTATGCCTAAATGAAATATGTTTGCATAATGTGCAAGTAAGGCGAACGTAACGTGAACCCATCGCCGGACGGACGGGGCCAGTCAATTAAAATTCAATTATGCGACCAAAGATGAAAGAAAGACGGCGCAAACGTTTGAAAATGCGACCGCTCACTTAGCTACCATGTGACTATATATATACATAGTATATAGTGCTCTTCTAGATCATATCAAGCTGCAATCACATATCAAGCAACAACAACATTCCATTGGCCACATTCGTGTCGCTGATTGTTGCGCGTGTCCTCCTCCTACTCTACATATCGCGTGCCGCGTGGACTAAACGCCTCGGCCAGATTTTGTGCAAAATTAATAAGCGTAATGCTCGGGTATTACCAATAGCCGGCGCCCGGCACACACACAAACATATCCCAGACAAACATATCCCGCGGACTAGTAAATAACCAAAAAGAGAGAAAAACAGAAAAAGAAGCGACTGTGGAAACAAAAAAAAAAAAAGGCAGAGCGCGCAGCACACAAATTTGTTTGCCCGACGTTTGCAAATATTTACAATTAGTTTGCGCCCCACTGCAATTGTTGTTGTTGTTTTAAACCTTCTTTGTTGTTGTTATTGTTGTAACAATCGTGCTGCCTGTGTTCAATCGTGTTCGTGTATCAAGTGTTGCCCGTTGTAAAACTTTCCGCCAAAAACTTGAGTATGAAAATGAAGCTGAAACTGAAGTCAAAGTTCGCAATATAAAGATGAAGCTGAAACTGAAGTTGAAGTTGAAACTGAAATTGAAATCGGTAGAATCGAAATATTTAACTGCTCACTGCCAGTCTGTGGCGGCTTCGCTGCATCGTTCATCGTCACATTTATCGCGCAAATAAGAGAAACAAACGAAATCAATCAATTGCACAAGAGATGCATGTGGTGTGAACGGGAAATTAATTGCGCTCTATCGGGCTATCGGGGTTATCCAGGGCTACTATACTATACTATACTATATAGCCCAGTTAACAAACGGCCGTCGTCGTCGCGTGGGCCGCAACTGTTGAACACACACACGCGGTCATATGAGAAGCCGCGTTGTGCATTTTTCTGTTGTGTTTCGCGCTGTCAATTGCCATTACAAATGAGCTGCAAAAAATATGCTTAAATTAATTAAAGAAAACTATTTGTAATTCAATTATCTGTGATTTTGTCAACAACATATTCGAATTCGATTCCTGCTCCTCCTCGCCGAGATCGTCATTTAAATTGCAACGATCGAGTGACTTTTAGCGCGCGCAACTCAAAGGTAAATATACTTATTACACACACACACGCGCACACACATTATGCATATACTTATGTATGTGTGTGTGTGTATTGTTAATACTCAGCTGGAATAAAGAGTACAATGGGCCACACAAATGGTTTGAATGTCGCAGGCTGTCGCCTATCAAATTGAGAATTGGCTGCGCATAAATTATGACAAGCTAGGCTGCTGAGCCAAAGGAAGGATGTGTGTGGCAGGCAGAGAGAGAGGGGGGGAGTGGGGGAGAAGTGGCAGGGGAGGGAAGGCAGTTCAGCGGGCGCAACATGGATTGGTTGTGCGTTGCTCGCGTTGCCCCAAATCAAAGGCAAACTCATTAAAGCAACGCAGCTCAGCCAGTGCACACACACTCACACAAACACACACACACACACAGTCATTCACTCTCTCACACTCACGTATGTAGCACATTCATCCATGCATATGCATATTAAAGCAGCACCGGGCGTATGTGTAATATTGTGTATACGTAGTTTGTGCTCCGTGGCGCTCGCTCGCCTTTGTCTTTACCATTCGCCGCCACCGCCGCAAGGCAAACGAATATGCGCTTTATTTATTAAATAAAAGACCTGTTTAACGTCTCTGCATTGCCACAAAAGCAATACGCACTCTGACCCCCCACGGGCAGCTGATAAAAAGGTTAACAATCGACGACCTGCTCAGCCCACAGTGTGCCATTGATGTCATCAGATATCTATCTGGGCTCATCTAGGCCTTTAAGCACGCTCAAATAGCTCCACACTATATAGCTATATATGGCATATACTTATCTATATATATATAATATATATGTACATTTGATATCGTTCGTCACGCGCGCGTTGCCATTCCCCAAAGTCAGTTGAAATTTGAAATTTGAGTGTGCAGTCAGTGCGTGCATTTAATTAAATAGTATTACGCACATTCTGAACAACACCAGCAGCAGCAGTAGAAGCAGCAGCAACGATGTGGAGCAGACCGGGATTTAAATAGTTTATGTGTCGGTCGCTGTGGCGGGCTTAGTGTTGCCTCGTGTTGAAGACTGGCAACAAGCATAAATAGTCATAAATTTCCCAGGCTGAATGTTGTCTGTGTGTGTGTTCGCATTTAAATAGCAGCGCATGGCATTGTATTTCTTCTATTCCCCTCGCTCCTCCCCCTTGCCACAGCTGTGCTGTATTTTCAGTAATACGTAATTTTGATTTGTAAATTTATCAATTTGGCATCATAATACAATATTTTGACCCATTATGTTGACACAATTTAAAATTCCATTTAAAATGTTTATTTACACATGCAACCAAATTGCCATACCCCCCTCCCACCCAGCAATTGTGTGTTGAAATTAGTTTTTGCCAGACCATTGTCTACAAATATAATTACTTAAATGTATGCTCACGTTGCCGCAGATAAGTAATTAATGAAGTTTTGCGGAAATAGAAACCCTGCCAGCACAGATTCGATTATATCTTAATGCTATATGTGGCCAATGTAATTTTACTGAAAGGTTTCCATATTTAAATGCAGATTTCTCACAATTTGGGTGCGATATATTTTATGTCAGTGCGATATATGTCAAGTTGCAAAGAGAGAAATACAGAAATTGTAAATAAATGTTTGCTAATGTCGGCCAATAACAGCGACATGGCTAATTATGCCGTTAGAGCACGGCACACGGAGATTAATTCGCATATTATGCTCGTTTATTTTGGTTAGTTTTTAATGTGTGTCAGGTTGTAATGTGTCCGCTTTATAATTGCCAATTTCTGTCTAATTTGAAAGAATCACTTTTGTTTACCTTTTATTTTGATGAGCGCAACTTTATCTACATTAAACCATAATAGGAGTATATATTTTATTACGAGAGTAGTAAAATGTTGATTTTATAAAGCCACTATGATTTGGAATATTTATATGGTTTATAGCAAGAGTAAGCTAAACTATTTTAGGGTTGTGTAGTAGCCCAATTGGGGGGAAGACGCTTCTGCTGTCGCTTCCTTGTTGCCCCCTTCCTTGCTCTTTGTGACGCACCAGTGGCACCAATAAACATAAATTATGCAAATGCTGGACTTTAATTATACGACTAGTGAAGCGGTTAACGCCCATTCCGCCCACTTGGGCCTTGTCGCCTCCCCCTTTGCCCACTTTGCCCACTTGTTATGTAGCCAGAGAATGCGCTCGAGTCAAGTTGGCTTCTTATTAATTTAGCCAGCTCTTTATGTGCCCCATGGAACGCCCCTACGCACACACACACGCACACCCTTACACATATGTGAAGTGAAGTGAAGGGGGCAAGGAAGGGGAGGGAGGGACAGTTGTAAGGAGTTTGTACAATTTTGAAAACAGGAGCTCAAGGAGTTGCTATCGATCAAACTTGGCCAGGTCTGCCTTGAGGCGGTCTGGCGACATTTTATTGTTGTAGAAGGGGGTAGGGGGTCATAAGAGAAGGGTTCTGTGGCGAGGCTGCATGTGTGGCAGACAAAAAACATGTCAAATGAAATTATCTATAGCGGAAATTTATGTGGCAAGCGTTGCTTATTAAAAAAAACATGTCAAAATGAGCAAAAAGATTCCCGCCACTGCGACGAGTAGACACAAAAGTGTGTGTGAGTGTGTTAGACTGTCTCTGTATGAGAGTGTGTATATTTATTTGTGTGTGTGTGTGTGTGTGTGTGCGAGTGAGGTTTGCCTTTTTAAACATGTCGCCCCATTATCTTCATTAGGCGCTAACGTTTTTGGGGCAAGCAGCCAAGCGTAGCCTGCGAAAGGGTCTCGTGCATTATTATTTTTGGCTACACTTTGCATTTAACGGTTTACTTTCCTTTGGCTGCCATGACAACTTCAGAAGTCATTACTCATTTTGGCGTACTTAATTTGCAGCCAGATATGAAATGCCTTATCGTCCAAGCTACTCAGCTACGCCTCCGTCCCGTTCCCATTCCCTGCGGGCTGCCTGGGTGCGTCTCCATTCGTTTTTATTTTTTTGTGGCACAAGTTTTGCCCCTTTTCATTACGCGGCCAAAAACCCAGTCGAAAAAGTCCAAGTAGGTAATTTCATTAGGAAACTTGAGCCATGTCAAACTTTAAGCTTAAGCTGCGCCAGGCTACGCTGCCGTGCTGGGCGAGCTGCAGCCGTAGAATTTTAATGCTGCGTGAAGAATGCCACTGAGGGCAGAGCGGGCAAAGGGGGAGTGGTTGAGGATGGCACAAAGGCAAAGGCGAAAGCGAGGCAAAGAGGCGAAGGCATAAAAAAGTTTCCTTTTGGCTTTCTTTCTTTTTGGGCCCACAAAAGTTGGTTTTACACCACCGTTGACTCAATAACTGCTGGAGGAGTCGTGACAGAGGCGTGGCTTGCAGGCGGGTGTCAGGTAAGCTTGTCTGTTTGTTTGGACTGAGCTGTAGCCCCCTACTCTTCCCTGCTGCTGTTAGACAGACACGATTATCGTAATTATGCGCTGACTGTAGCATACTTTTGTGCGCGCTGAGCCTCTCGCTAAAATGCTCGCTGGATGTGTGCGTTGTCTGTCTGTCTCTCTGTCCCTCCCACTCACTCTGCAAGTGTCGAAGGTTGTGCGCGCGTTAAAGGATACTTTTGTCTGTATGTGTGTGTGCGAGTGTGTATGTGTGTGTGTGAGCGAGCGTGTGTTGTGCGCCAACTTCTACCGCAATTATGTAGGTTGAAAAGTTGGCGCTCGTTTTTTATTTAATTTTTTTTGGGCCCGCTCAAGGACACACGCCAGCCACAGCAGCAGTTCCCCTTCCTACTCACCCTTCCCCTCCTTCGCTCACTTTGAGCTGCCTGCCCAGCCACAAAACGCAGGCATGCGGCTTATGCCTTTATGCGCTCTAAATAAAAGCCGAGACATCTTGAGCATGTGGCCAAATCTAGGCAACGCATTTTGAGGCTCCACCCTTGCCCCTCCTCCAGTTCGGCGTTATTCTTTGCTTGCCCTGGCACTGCCCCTACCTCTCCTCACTCCTCTGTCTCCCCTCTCCAGCTGCTTCTGTTTATTTGTTCTTGCGCCTGCCGTTTTGCCGTGACGTTGCTATAATTCAATATTTTCGCAAATAAACTTGTTGGCAGCTTAACTTTTCATAAAGTTTTCTTTCATTTCTGCGTGTTCTTTCCCTCTCTCTCTCTCACTTTCTTTGTGGTAGCTTTTATTTTTCAGCCGCTCCTTTGCGGCGCAAATCGGTGAGAAAATGCTGACAAGCGAGCGAGAGGCAGAAAAGAAAGAGAAAAATTAAATAAAACGTGTTACATTTGTTGCCTGCGCCGGAAATGCCAGAGTGGCTCACAGTGTGCGTGTGTGCATGTGTGTGTGTGTGGGGGAGTAGAGAGGGGGTTGGGAAAAAACGCTTGGCAAGGTTAATACGTGCCACAAAAGCCATTAGGCGTGTTAGGGGTGTCTGGCAGGCGAATCGAAGAAGTGCCTGCCCAAGGGTCAAATACCCAGTCGAGGCAGGCCCAGTACATTCAAACCATTTGTGAGAGCATCCAGCACAACAACAACAGCAACAATAAGTCGAGAAACATCCAATTAATATACGAATTCATGCATCTTTTTTCCAGGCTATTTTCGGTTATACAAATCGCAAGTCAAGTTCTCGTCCTCCTCGTCGTCGTCGTCGTCGTCGTCGTCGTGTGCGTGCGTGTGTTTCAAGTGTTTGTCGAGTCTATCGCGAGTGTGTGTGTGTGTAAATATCCGCTGTGAAACATGGCAATGGTCATTTCAACGCGCGCCAAACTCGTGATAACCGCGTTAATTCTCTTCTTCCTGCTCGGCGTTGTCCTCGTCACGGGCTCCACGAAGGGTTGGTTTATACCGCAGCGCTTCAATGGCGCCGAGCGTGTGGCAGCCAGGATACAGGTAACTAACTAACAGCTTGAGCAACAAGTTGCCTCTTCCCCTCCTACACAAATCAAAGAGAACTCTCTCACGCTCTCTGTTCTAATTAAAAACTTGCTACAAGGCAGACGAGGGCGAGTCTCCATTGCCTTCGCCTTAGTTAAACTGTGTAATTTGTAATGTGTAATTCGTAATGTGTAATGCTAAATGCGCAACTTCCTTATAAAGAGGAAGAAACTGGGTGCAAAGGGGGTGCCGAGTTGCTGGGGTTGTTACAGCTTATGCTGCGCCAACACGCACACGCAACAACAGCGTCAAGCCACAACAAGTTGAGAGTTGCCTTTAAATACGCAGCTAACAAATAAAATAAAATAAACGATAAGTAAATTTCTGCACTGCACGAAGGCAAATAAAGTTTATTGTGACAAATGTTTCATGACAGCAGCCCATTTTGTTTGCTACACATGTGACACACGTCTCTATGTGTGTGTGTGTGGCTTGACCTGGTGACTGCCCGTGCTCCATCTGCCTCCCCCTTGCTGTGAATTAAAAACCATTGTAATTATTTGAAAACATTAGAAGCTTCTGTTGTGCTGCCACAAGATAAATGAGGGAAAGTGACACGGGTTGAAAACTAGTTGCTAAACGCCTCGTTCGGGTTGAGTTTGTGCGCCACACGGCGTATGCGTAATGCGACCTTTCAACTGTTTTGCGTATCCGATTAGTATCTGTGTGCAGATTAACAGGTCGCTCGTTGATATTACACATACACATAGACATAAAGCCGTGTGCTTAGGCCTACTCAAGTGGCATTTTAATGGCCGCGTGGGTAGCCCTGTCTGTGTATGTGTGTGTGTGCCTGTTATAAGCCAAATTCTATGCAACAAGTAATACAATTAGATTATAAAGCAAGCATATTTTTAAGAACGTTTTAACTGTTTCGATTATAGATTAGTGCAAAGAGCTCTCTGATTATTCTCTATTCTACTCTTCGTATATATCACATTTGCAGTAGGAATATTTGAAGGGGGAATTTCAGCTTATTCACTTAATAATATTTAGTATGTCATATATGAAGATTAAAAATTTATACTGAGGAATTCAAATGCTTTAATTATTATTATTATTATATGTTTTTATAATATTATTAGTTATAGATTTTGATTATGCCTTTCGTTCAAACACATATCGATAGCTTTGAAAGTGGCAGTTCATCGATTAGTTTTGAAGTTAACAGAGTAGTTTAACAGGAGTGCCTATTGCTGTAGCATAGAAATGTTAAGAAGTCCCACAGAATCTTCTGTTATTGTTTCTCGATAGGCATGGAGGTGGCGGCTTGTCGATTGGTCATTGTTATTACAGAGTAGCTTTACATGACTGTCAATTTACATTAACATAAAACTGTTAAGTAAGTAAACTGAGGCGATCGTTCATCATTCACGCATATTTTGACTTGCAAAGGCTAAGAAATGTGAAACACTTATAATATATATAAGATTTATGTTATATTATAATGTATATAATTGAGTATCATATAAAGAAAAGCAATTGGCTTAAATTATGCCATATTTAAAAGAAGAAACCGGTAAGGAGCAGTTAACTCTTCCTTTATACTCTCCCATTTTGTCCACATCAAATCAATATATCACGTATACGTAACACTTACATGCACAGTTAGCATGCGACAATGACACCTCCCTTTATTTGCACCTGCCTGGAGCTGGAGCAGGTGGTAACCCACAATCAGGACGTCTGCGATGTCGCGGCGTCTGCTAATACCTGCATAATTGTTGTGCTAATTCTGCCAGCACGCCCAGTTAATGTTTCTATTGACACCCAGAGCAGGCAGACGCTGAAAAGAAGAGCGAGACAAGAGGAAGAGGGGAGCGAGGGGAGAGAGGAGGTACACTGTGTGCACTGCTTTGACATTGTTTACGCTTACTTATGGGTTTGACTCGCTTCCACCTGACGCCGCTGTGCGCTGCGGTCTGGCAGGTCTGTCCCGCTGCGCGCAGAACTCTGCATAGTGATTAAACTAATTTAATGCAGCAGCAGTAGCTACAAACCACAACAGCAGCAGCAACAGCAGCAGCAACAGCAACAACAGCTCGACTGGGCGGGACGGTACAAGCAATAAAAAAGCATTTAAAACATTCAAAGTGTCGCATGAAAAGGGACGTCCAACTCGGCCGGAAGTATAGGAGACGGGGGGAGAGGGTAAAGAGGACAGCCGACAAGCGAGCAACGACAGCCGTTAACGGGCTGCCTTCGATACAGTGGGTCGCGACAGTCGTCAGACGAATGTGAATGTGGCAAAAAACGAAACAAAGTTTAGCAATAAAAATCTAAATAAAAGACTGAACCCCATGTTGAATACGAGGCCTCTGGCAGGGCGAGGGGGACAGGGGGCAGGGGACACAGCGCGGCGTGTGGCTGTTAATAAAGTCATTTCTGCATGCTGCCAGTTGCCTTGGCCGGGTCTCCTTTTAACCTCGCGCCCACAGACCAAGCTCCTCCCCGCCATCACCTTTGGCACGCTAACAGGCGTCGGCAGTGAGTTCATTAGCAGTAGCAGAAGGGGGAGGAGGAACAGCGGAGGAGGCAGCTTACATTACAAAGCCTCAACGCGTTGTTGTTGCCTCTAGTTTTTCGCACAGTTGCCACGGCCGCTGTTAATTATGGCTGAAACTTGAGCAGCAGACGAGGCGTGGGCGAGGGGGGGCTAGCGTGCAGATTCCCAACTGGAAATTTATAAAAGTTACACGTAGATTGACAGGCAATTTGTTGTTGTATTATATTGGAGAGCGAGCCTATTGGGCCGAGGGTTGTCAGGCTGGGAACGTGGAAACTGATGGAAAGGGGAAAGTGGAGTCGACTCAGCTTGTACTTCTACGTCTGTGGCCTGTGGCTGAGCTGTGTGGTTTGCCAACTACTGCGTGTACTAATTTAGGAACAACAACAACAGCAGCAACAACAACAACAGCAACAACAACAACAACAAGAACAACAACACCTCGAGCTATTCACATTCATTAGAGCCCAATTACCCGCAAATGAATTTGGCCAAAAGGCAATTATTGTAAACGTATTTAATACTCGTGCCCACTCGGGTCCAATCGCACACACGGGCACCCTCCTTGGACGGACATTCAATTACGCACAGCACAGGGCGCTACTACTTTGATAACTTGTTCAACATTGCTGCGACACTTATTGACCGTTATTTGCCGTTATTACGTTATTACGTTGTTACGTTATTACGGCGAGGCGTGAGTGAGTTGAATTGCAGGTGTTGCCACACAAGTGGGAGTAATCTATGGCAGTTGCCAGTAGCCAGTGCATACCCTGGAATCTTATTGTCGCTGCTGCGTGCTCGCATGTGCTTCCTCTTATCAGATGGCGCATTCTCACGCAACTTCACAGCTTACACTAATCTCTGCGCTGAACGATTAAGAACTGCAGACGGAAACTGTTGTAATTTGCTTGCATTTTGAGAGAGGGAAATTGGGAGGGAGAGAGAATGAGAGGGAGGTAGAGGAAGAGATAGAGATAGAGGGAAGGAATAAAGTAGTATTTAGTTACTGTTGAAAGTAAAGTGCAGAGTTAAGTAACGCAAGCTATAGTCGAGCACGTAAGTTAGTAAGTTATTCTGCTTGAAAAACCTTATAATGCACAACAGCTCAGCCTTTTGCTTTTTCACTCTAGCAAGGAGAATATATTACCTAATTGGAGCTATGAAAAACGTTGAATAACTACAAGTGTTTATAGTCCGATTTGATTGAAATTTGGAGTATATATACAGGTTACAGTTAACTTTCTATATGTCAAGGCAGTAAGTTGCATCTTTAATATGAAGCGTACAAATTGATGTGAAAAATTTAATTGTTAATTTGCGAAGGCGGTGGGCGTCGCATCTAATATTTAAAATAACTATTAGCAGCATATGATATTCAGAAACGTTTATGCCAAATTTAAGATTTCTAGTTATCATAATAGCTGAGATCTGCGTGTTCATACAAACAGACAATCGAATACTTGACTTGGTTAGTATTTCTGTTCCATAATATACTTGTATACTTTGTAGTGCCTGCCACATACGAGTACCAACATAACAAAAAAACAAAAAAATCGAATTGCGATTAAACATAACCGCGAAAATTCGCGATACTTTTTGAACATACCTCGTATACCCCTTTTAAACCTCAAAGACGTCAAAGAGAATAAACAAGTTAATTGCTATCAACATAAATAGTTACTCAGTTATATTCATGTCTCACCCCTTATGTCTCTAAGTAACCAAGCTAAAACCTCAAACTGAAATTAATTTCAACTACAAGAATCGATAAAGAGAGTTGGCAACCCGTAAACAGTTGGCAAACATTACTTTGGGTTATTTACACACTGTTTTACTTTCCCTCCCCCTCTTCCCCTCTTGCAAGTTTCACTCTCAGCTGAGCAATAAAAAACTCAAGGAAACACATTCCATTAGATTTGCTGCGGCATCGCTAGTCACATATTTATGAATGTACTCGCATTCATATTCGTATTCACATTCGCATTCGCATTCGGCTACTCCCGCAGCTGGCAATAAATTATGAAAGTATCTGAATGTTTGCGCATGTGAAACAACAACTTACAAGAGGAAGAGGAGGAAGAGAAAGGGGAGAAGGGATTGTGAGGGGGCGTGGCTAAGTAAAGAGTTGGCCAAACTGAGGCGAACTGACTCCTTCGTGGGGTATTTCGTGAGCAAACATATGAAAAACTATCTACCTTAACGTTTATGATAATATTTTATTAAGGCAAATGAAGGAGGGGACAAGGCAGGGGAAGGGGAGTTATGTGGCAGGCATGCGTTGCATGGTTCCATTCGTCCATTATACATTTATTGGGCCACGAACGAAATTGACGCACATCGCGCTGCCAGCGCTGTCTGTCATGCCTCGAGGCACCGCGACGTACCTCACTTGCCCCACCTCACTCTTCTCTCTGCCTGCTTTATCTGCACCCTCTCTGTCCCCCTCTCTGCCTGCCCTCTCTCTCTGTCAACTCCAGCTGATGTTGTAGATAGCGCGGCATCGGCAACTTTGCCCAAGATGCGCTGCTGACTTCTGCGGTTTGGCAGTGATAGGCGCAACAAAGTTTTTCAGCACTGCCCCTGCTCCCCTTGCTCCTCTGCTTGCTGCCTCTGCTGCTGCAACTTTGGCCACGACTTTTGCTCCTGCTCCCAGTCACAGTTTCCCTTTGGCTCCTTCCCAGTCGCATAGTATCTGTTCCAACTAAACTTGTTGCATTGACAGCTAACTTGGAGTGCAAGTTGCGTTGTCGATTTGGCGGCGCCTCTCTCTGGGCGCACGCTGCATGTTGCAGATAAGAGTATATCGGTGTCGCCTGCGTCGTAATGTGCCAAAGCTGAACTTTGCACGCGTTGTCCTCAGCTTCAGCTCCGGCTTCAGCTCCAGCTACAGCTCCAGCTCCAACTGCGACCTTAACTCCAACGAGTCCCGTGGTTATTTTTCGCAAATTGGATACAGCCCGAGCAGCAGTTGGTAACCCTGCTGACATGCTGCAGCACGCACCAGGCAACACCAGGCCTCTCCTCTTCTGCTTCTTTTCCCTACTTTCCCTTGTTTCTTGTTCCCTTTCCTACTACCTCAACTGTTCCCCCTTTTTCAACTACTCCCTCTTTTGCTGCCTTTACTGCTCCCTTTACTGCTTCTACTCCTGCTCCCACTCCTGCTCCCTCTACTGCTTCTTCTCCTGCTTCCACTCCTACTCCTTCCCCTCCTCAACCTGGCCACAATATAAATAGCACTGATTTGTGCTCACAAATGCGAGCGGGACTTGTCGCTGCGACTGCGAGACTTGCTGGCAACCCAAAAGTTAAGCCAACCAAGCAGAGAACCCATTTGTTTATTATGATAATACGACAGGGGGCAGGGGCAGGAGGAGGTCGACACGAAGCCACGGCTCAGAGGTGGAGCAGGCACTGGCAAAGTGCTCTGCTCGATGTGTGCTCTGTTGCTGGCCACAAAAACCTTAAACTGATGACACACTTCACATGGAGGTTTTCGCCTCGGGCTCTTTAGCTCGTCGCCTGCTGTCGCTGCTACAGTTGCTGCTGCTACAGTTGCTGCTACAGTTGCTGCTGTTGCTGCTACAGTTGCTGGTGCTACAGTTGCTGAGCTGCTGCTGCTGCTGCTGCCACTGTCGCTGCTACTGTTGCTGCTGCTGCTTCTGTGTTTCGGTGCTGCATTTCCGCCTGAATGGCGTTTCAGCTCGAAGCAACTAACTGCCAGTCGTACCCACCTCTCCCAAAGGTGGGCGAGGGAAAGAAGGAGAGGGGGGGGCGTGGCAGCATACACAAGTATGTCAACGAGAGGCCTTACTTACTGCTGCGTTCTAAACTGAGCTCCGTACATGGCACACTATATTGACTTTGAAGCATAAAAAGCTTTTCTAGATACTCCAATACACTGGAGGCGCCCCTTTATTACTGCTCCAAATGTGGGGGTGTGTGTAGTATATGTCTGTGTGTGTGTGTGCGTGTTTGTTGGCCAGGCAAATCAACACAACACAAAAACATCACTGCTGGCAAAAAAGTCTCACACGTCTCGATCGAGTCAGTTCGCTTGGTTTGAGTTTGAGCTGTCAACGAGTTGTTGCCAGCTGCGTCGGCAGCTTAAACATATTGCCAGGTAACGGGATAGATACTATACAAGACTAGCTATAATAAGCTATGCTATATGCTGTGCACTGCAGATTAAAGTGGCGCACAATCAGCGCAGGTTGAGGCTGAGGAAGAAGCAACATAACAATGAAACTGCATGTGAATTGCAGATGAATGGGATTTATAATAGTAGCATATATGATGCTGCCTCTGTTGTAATATTGATTTGCGTAGTATTATCATTTTATTAAATCACAAAGTGTCCTGCAGCTGCTCACAGTTTGGACTGCTGCAGTTTGCCGTGGGGTTTATAAAGTTGTCCAAGTTGCAGCACGCAGCAAATACGCAGATAAAATGTTGGTTTATGCAAAATGCAATGCAATGGTGTAAGTGTGTGTGTGTGTGTCCATATTTGTATACTTGTGTATGTGTGTGTGTGTGTTGCATGCTTTAAACTAATTGTAGCCAGCGCTTTTGGCAAATGCTCGACGCTATTGTTGCAGTTCCGCCTGCTGCCTCTGCAGCTCTTGATTCCTTTTTTGGGGCTCCCTATGCAAGTACTGGCATAATCCACGCACTCACACACACACATCTTTATGTGTGTGCTGGTGTGTGAGTGAGTGTGAGTGTGCAGTGTTTGTGTTTTAACCGCAAACAAAAAAAGAACCAACAAAAGCTGGCAGTGAGGCGGCAGAAGGTGGTAGGAGGTGCAGATGCAGACGGACAGACAGGCAGGAAGAGGGGAGGGGAGAGAGGAAGAGAGAGACACAGAGACAGATGCAGTGAGAAAGAGAGAGAGAGAGGGGGGAACAAAAGAGAGGGGTGTCTGTTCTCACTGAAAGACAGACAGAAAGACAGACAGACAAACAGACAGAGAGACACAGAGGGAGAGAGGGCCACAGAGAGAGAACCAAAAGAGAGGGCAGAGAGAAAGAGAGAGATGCAGAAAGAGAGAAACAGACAGAGAGAGATACTATATATAAAGAGAGAGGGACAGAGACACAAAGAGACACAGAGAGAAAGAAAGAGACACAAACAGACAGAGCGTGAGACAAAGCAGACGCTGGGACAGAACTTGGTGACAGTTCTACCAGAGAATGGAAGCAGTCTAGCGAAGGGACAACAGTCTGGCAGGGGAAGCAGCCTGCAAGAAGGGCATACAGTACGTAGAATGTGCACAGTGGGTAGTGCAAAGGGGGGTAGGGGGGCTGGCCAGCCAGCCTGCAAATATGTTGGCGTAACAACTTTCGAGATTTGTGTCAGCTCGTTTGAGAATTAGTCGTAGGTTTTTAGTAAAATTAAAAAAAATCTGTCACTGTGTGCGGCTGCCATTTGCCGTTTCATTGTAGTGCCCCCGCTAGCCTGCAGTACCTGCTTCCCCTCTCTCTCCACTATCCTCTCTCTCTTTGCTCCCCGCTGCCTGCCAAGCAATCGTCTTTATGTACTCACAAATGTGTGTGGACTGCGAGTGAATGCGAGTGTGCCTGAGGGAGTGGTTCGGGGGGGCGCAGTGGGCGGGGCAGGATGGCTGTCTTAAATTATTTATGCGCCGCAAAATGTGCAAAGTAATTTATTCAGATTATATGCAAGGAAAGAAGGCAAGCATCGCTGCGAGTGAAATGAAGATGAAGCCCTTTTCAAACGGCCGCCAAAGTGTCCAAAGTCAAGTGCACGAAATTAAGCTCTGCACCTGCCGGATGCTACTCCCCCCCCTCTCCTGCCACTCTGCCCACTCACTCCTCACTCCTCCTGGTCGTCAGTGGCAACGTCGGCTTCTTCAACTTGGCCGTAAAATTTTATGTAGCCATAATTTAGCTTTAAACTCGCGCCTTACCAAGCTGCCTACCCTTGCCCCCTCTCCCCTACGTCCCCCACGCACCTTGGCGCACGCATTTAAACGGAAATAAAATAAAATTACAAAAAGTGGGCAACTTTCTGACTGCGATTGTTATCCTTGCCCCCGGCTCCAGTTCCTGCTTCGGCTCTGACTTGAGTTGCTGCTGCTGCTGCGGCTGCTGTAAACGGCTGACAGAAAGTGATTTAGAAACTATGCCAGTTAAGGGGCAGAGGGAGAGGAGGAGCACAGCATTGTGTGTGTGTGCAAGGGAGGGGGGAGGGCAGGGGGGCAGGCACTTTGTTTGTCGACTCGTTGGCAGCCATAAAGGTGAATTTAAATTTGGTATTTCTCAGCACTCGCATTTTCATTTGTTTGCCATACACAGACACACACAGAGAACACACATATACAGAGAATACATACACACATACAGTGCAATCCCCTTCACACACACACACTCCAAATATGCCATTTAAATGAGGTAAATGAATTGAAATCTTGCAAAATTGAAACTGAAATTGAAGTTGAAATCGAATGTGGGAATGGCTGGACTGGAGAGGGAGGGGGGAGTGGAGGGGGTCTGCCTGGGGCACTGACTAATTTCTAACGGCTGCCTTGGCATGTGCCTGGTGTGCCTTGTGTGCCTTGTGTGCCATGTCTGGCACTCGTAACAATTTGCAGTTACCTCGCGCGTAAATATGCTCAAAATGTCGGAATGGCGTTTACATATTTAATGCGCTCTCTAACAGGCTTAATCACCATTACAAAGTAATTAGAGTTAATTCTTTTGTGCTCGAGCGAGTGCGAGTGAGGCAGGCAAACACCTGCCACGCACACACGCACACAGAGGATGACGCAGAAGATATTTGTAAACTGTTGCGCGGCAATTTGCATGGTTAATTATCTATTAACTTGCGCATAACTTTTATACAGACAGCAGGGGGGTTGGAGTAGGGGGCAGAAGGGAAGGCTAATCCCAATGACTGTTATAACATATAAACGCACAGGCAGACACACACACACACACAGAAGAATGTACATCCGTTTCCGCTGACTGCGTCGCTGTCGCCATCGCCATCGCTGTCGTTGTTGCTGTTGCTGCTGCTGCCGTCGCTGTCGCTGTCATTGTTGTTATATAAAGGCATAACGCACCGCAGATATCAACAGCAAGAAAGAACAACAGCAGAGGGACTGAGAGAGAAGAGAAGGAGAGGGGGAGAGGTAGACAGCGAAGAGAAATGAGCAGAGCAGAACGGTAATAAAAGCAAGTTATGCTAATCTTAATGCGATGCCATTTTCAGTTCGCATTCTGTATGCAGCTCTCTCTCTCTCTCTCTCCCTCCTCCACTCCTTCTCCCTCTCCCTCCTCTACCCTACTCCCTTTCTGTTTGTTCCCAGCTGCTTATGAAATATTTGTGGCAAATGAAAGTTTATTTATTTCCTTAGATCATTGAAAATGGTCAAGGAAGGTTATACTAACTTTGTGCAAATGTATGTAACGGGCGGAAGGAGGCGTGGCAGACCTCACAAAGTATATATATTCTTGTTCAGGATCACTAGCCAAGTCAATTGAGACATGTCTGTCTGTCTGTGCGTCTGTCTGGTTCTCAGTCTGACCAGAAGAACACACAGATCTCAGCTATTATAAAAACTAGACAGACCGAATTTGGTATGAAGGTTTCTATATACTATGCGTAGATCAGATTTATGTCAAATGTTAGCTGCCACGCCCACCGCCCTAGAAAATAAATAATTGAATATTTTAAGTCGATTTATGAGCGACATATAAAAGAGAAACCTTTCTGCCTTTGACATATACTAAGTTTATTTAAATATCTACGTATTCCTCAATTTTCAATCTTATCGGACAATAAAAAAAAAAGTTATTCAAGAAAGTATAGCATAACACAAAGTGCCAGCTTACAAGGCTAAAATTGATCGCAGTTATGTTAACCCAATGCAAAAAACCAAAGTTAAATATCTTACTCCGTTCTTGAGTAATTAATTTTGGCCAAAAAAACGGGGCAAATTTCCCATAGTGCAAGGAAGGCAGGCGATCGTCAGCGCCATCTGTCGAGCACAATTTAAAAGTATGTACTGTATATGTGCATCAATTAAACAAATTAAATAACACCGTAAAATATAAGTGCATCCCACAGTCGCTTGCTGCTCTCGTCTTAACTACAAAACAGTCGACAACAAATGCCAAAAGTGCTGCAGGGCAACTTGAGGTCAAGGGCAATACTCGCCTGTCTTTTAGTTGCTGCAACTATATAACTATATTTATCAACCCTATGCAAGTTTAAAATCAATATAAGACACAAGTTACGAACTTGGCCTGAATGAATGAATAAATGAATACTTAATGTATTCAAAGTAAAGTTCTCGTCACAATCCTTGGGAATTCCCACGTTGATCTGTCAGATTTAAAGCGCATTTTCGAGTATTTGTGCTGCTCGCTGAACCATCTCCATCTCTAATCAATTTGATACCCTTTCATGCTTCGTTTTTAAAGGGTCGCAATCGTCCTCAATCGATCCACATTATTGACACATTTTTGACAAATTGCCAGGCTGGCTGAATATTTTTTGCGGGCAGTGTCCTTTTTATTTTTTTTCTATTCGTATTTATATCAGCGACGTGTGCGGCATGCTAGAGAGCAACGCTGCCACAAAAGGTTGCATACCTTTCTGCCCGGTCAGGTCTGTCTCTCTAGCTGCCTCCCCTCCCCTCACTTCCCTTTCTCCCTCTCTCTCTCTCTCTCTCTTTCTCTCGCTGTCTGGCAAAGCAGGTCAACGGTTTATGGGTTTTATTTGTTTGTTTTACTTTCGATGCGAACCCTTGTCAAGTGCAAGCCCCTCCCCCCTGCAGCTAGGCCTGCTCTTTACGGCGTATTACCACAAAACGCTGTCGGGCGTCTGACGTGCATTTCTGCCTGTCCTTGCTCCGCTTTGGCGCTTCTCTGCCACTCTCTCTCTGGCCTTAATTATGTGTGTGCGGGCCAAGACTACAAGTAGTATAACAAATGCACACATGAAACGCACAACCGACAGCGCAGCGCAGCCTCTATCCCAGCCCCAGTTGCAGTCTGTGCTTGGTTAATTGCTCGTGGCGCCACTTGACCGAGCTCTGCTTCACTCTGTGCCTCACTGTGCCTCACTCTGCCCCACTCTGTCTCTGCAGGCTGGCGCTGCTTGGTTCCGTTTAGGCTGACAGCTTAAAACAGCAGCACCTACAACGAGAGACTCCTTCCCCACCTCTCTCTCTCTCCCTCTCTCTCTCGGGGCCACTTTTGATTATTTTAAGAGACTCGCTGACCATTGTCTGCCCCCCTTGCCCTGCTCTGGCTGCCCACTTACCCATGTCCCACTGTCATGCACAATCTTGCAAAGAGCCCCAGCTTTGATGTGCTCTTATCTCTGCCAGTTCATCGTGCCGAGCACTCACAAGCCACTCCAGAGAAAGGGTTAGAATTGCGAGTACTCGTTCGAAATTGCACAATGGCTCAACCTTTTCCCCTCTCTCTCTGCCCTCCCTCTCTCTTTTGACATTGCTCTTTGTGCGGCTTTGATTTTTATTCAGATGTCCCAGCTGAGATATTTTTCGGGTAATTCTTCAAAGGAAAGGAAGAAAAACATTTTTATTAAGTATGTACAATAAGCTGCAAGGCGGGGCTGCAAGGCGGGGCTGCAGGCGGAGGCGCCGCTGGAAATGATAATGGAAATGGTTACAGTTGTCAAAATGGCAATGCCTGGGAATGTCTGCAATGAGCAGCAGGTAATAACGATGGCAATGCTCGCATGAATGGACTTTGGCCTAGCACAGGCAGGCGAAGGACTGCGGCATGTGTCCTTCCTTTCTGCTTCCCTCCTGCCTGCCTGCCTCCCTTCCCCGTCGACCTCGTCGGCCACATCCTGTTACTTAATTTCCGTTTCAAATAAACTTTGCTTGTTGCTAATTTTGTTGCACACACACAGTCAGAAGTGGCAAGCACAAACTGCAAATAAAACTGGGCCACACACAGGCAGAACTGCAGATGTGCTTGTGTGTGTGATTATGTGTGTGTGTGTCTGTCTGTTTGATGCCTTCCTCATCGCGCAGTTTTCTTCAACTAAGCCGCAACTAAACAAAGCTGAGGACAACAAATAAATGCTCTGAATTCGGATTCATCTTTTGAATAGAAGAAACGCCGTAGACACTTTTCTATTAATCTCTCTACAGCTGTTCCAGTTACGTATTGGGAGTAGAGAAAGGCAAGCTTAATTAGATTTATTCGCATATATATACTTTAGCTATATATAAGTGGATTATACTTATATATAGTATATACGAGGTTTGATCAAAAAGTAACGCGAATTTTGAATTTTCGCGGGTTACATATAATTGAATTTCGTCTTTTTTGGTGGTACACTCTTATTTATTTATTTATTTATTTATTCATTTAAAGTCAACTAAGAACAGTCGACTGTAGGTAAGAAAAATATAAAAAGTTAGAAAATTAGAAAACAATATTAAAAATTATTAAAAATTGTTCCCTAACTTCTGTACCAAGTTTCAAGTGTATAGTATTTTTTGTTGGGTTGTAAGATTATACGTAACCCGCGAAAATTCAAAATTCGCGATACTTTTTGAACACACCTCGTATAAGTATGCATGCTTATATTTGATCTCATACCTCAACTTACTCAGTTCAAAGTGCTGCACTTCTTTAGAGGTTCTCTCTCTTACTCTCTTGCCTCTATGCTCTTTTCTCCAATATAAAAAATCTCTGCTTTCTTCTCTTTATTTAGTCACTTAAAATTGCAGCTCTTCTTCTCTCTCTCTATCTCTCTCTAACTGTCTTTCTCTCTCCACCTACCATCGCCTTGTTGATCGTGCATACACAAGAACTGCATGTGAACTTACCTGTGTGTGTGTGTGTCTTATATCGGAAGTGCCTCTTTCTGCATATTTTATACTCAAAGAGAAAGAGCTTCAATATCCGCACTCAGCTGGCTGTCAATCGGACAACAACAACAACACCTCCGAGTGCTGGACAAACCTAAATGGATGCGAACCGAGGGCGAACTCTTCGATGTTTATTGGCGGCCATTTAATGCACTACACACGTGAGTGTGTGTGAGTGTATGCCACAATATGTATGTGTGTGTGTGTGAGTGAGTGTGTCGTTGCACTGTTGCACAGTTGTACTGCCAATGCTGCAGTAGACAGTCTGTTCGTGTCGCTGCTTCAACTGCTGCTTCGGCTTTTACAGTCCAATCGCTTCACTCTGTGCCTCCTTTTCTCTCTTCCCCCTCCACCCCTTTTCAGCGCGCACTGTGTGAGTGCATATTAAGCTATTCGGAACGCCGCTTGCACGCTTTTAACCCGAAACTCAACGGCTCGACGTCTCAGAGAAAACTTTTAACTGGGATGCATAAAAGCTGCTCGGCCATTACTATCAGTTACAGTCTTTGCAAAGCAACAACAACAATAGCAGGAGGGGAGGGGGCAACAACAACAGCAGCATAAAGGGGGACAACAACATCAGGCAAGGGAACAACAACAACAGGCAAGGGAATAACAACAACAATGCTCGCCCATTGTACTGCAGCGTGGCCTGTGAGTGTTTGCTGCCATTTTTATTTGAAAGAATCCGGAACAGGGTTTATGGCAGATGTGCATGCAGTGCTAGCTGCCTCCCTCTCTACCCTCTCCTTCTCTCCGTCTGGCAGTAGCTTGCCATTGTCCATGGTCCATTGTTTTGTAACTGGGACCGTTAGCGTCTGCGGTTAGCATTTCGACAGACTTTTCGCTTGCCACAACCCACAACTGCCTCCCACAGGTAAGTCTGTTTGTTTGTTTGTGTCTGTGACTTGGCAAGGCAAACCAGAGCACATTAGTAGTTGGTGGCAAGTGGCAAGTGGCAGCAAGTGCAGTTGCAAATTAACATCAATTATTAATTTCGATTTGCAGCAATTAGCAAGAGATGAGGCAGCAACAGATTTATGTTTGCATTTATTCAAATGCCTCGCAAATTGATTGATTTATTATGCATATATATATCCCAACTATATATCCTATCTATTGATGCATTAGTCTGGGGAGGGAGGGGGAACTGTGTGTGCTGCCCATGGCAATGTTGTTGCAATCATCATTTCGGACACATTATTAATATAAATATGGAAATGAGTGTGGCCCATTTACGCATATAAATATTTCATCATCACAGGGTTATTTAGAAAAAATCCATGTTTACGGCAATCCGGACGCCATTGAGCTCCAATGCATGCCGCCCCCAAAGCCAACGGTGGCAGTGTCAACGGTAAGTCCTCATCGTATTATTCCCCAATTCGGAATCCAAATCAATTATGGACTGAGTGAACAGGCAACCAACCAACAGCCAACAGCAGTCTTAATGTCCAAATTCGGTTATTAAATTATGTAGAATTAATTGAAAGCTTTTTGGAATGAATTCCATCGATAGATGATGGAATAACACAAGAATTAGACTAAGCTAGCAAAATGTAATAACAGAACATAATAGGAGTAGATACATAAATACCCTTGCAGAGGGTATATACACTTTGGCCATCTCCGAATCTAAAACAGTATTAAACGATAAGTCGAACTACTCCTCCTCTGTCCGTATGTCCGCCTGTCCGTGTGTCCGTCTGTTGTAACTTCAACTAGTCTCTTAGTTTTAGAGCTATCTTGATGAAACTTGACACACATGCTTCTTAATGCTGCACACTATAAATAAATTACAACAAGCTGTATCGGAGCGATATATCGTATAGCTGTCATACAAGCTATCGGCTGATTTTAGTTATTCCTTAAGATATCGCAGCAAAATTTACTATAGCGAACTTTTTCTCTATATAAAATATGTCTATAAAATTTCATCAAGATCGGACCACTATAACATATAGCTGCCATAGGAACAATCGGCTGAAATGAGTGTATTTGTATGAAGACTAGTATTGATATTCAAACTAACTTCTCTTATCAGTTCCAATGGAAGTTAGACAGAAATAGACGATTTACTATTATATTATATATATTATATATTATATTATATATAAGTTTAGGAAATCAGAAGAGATAGAACCTGCAAGGGTCTAAGACTTTCGGCATGCCGAGGTAGCCTTTTTTTCAGGTGTGCGATTCGATTTGATTTATACCTGGCATAGAGTTTATCTTTTGTTTAATCATTGTTTAATTTGCTTTTCATTTATTATTATTGATGCCCCTTTTTGGTTTTGCATTAATCAAGGAATCGCTGGATGAATTGGGCAATGAGATTCCCCCTGATCCGGACTCGGACAGTTTTTTGGAGAATGAGAATGAGATTGATTTGGTTTGTTTTTTTGCCTATTTTATTTTGTGTGCCCCCCTTTGATTTGCATTTTGTTTTATTTTCGTTTGTATCAGACTGCCCCGCCTCCCGATGAGCCCGAAATAGATCCCAATGATTTGAGCAACGATAGTGCTTGGTCCTCTGCAGATGCCGAGGTTAGTCTCAGACTCGGGCACTGGGATTGCATTGTCGTTTACTCTGGTTAATTAAATATTTTGCCAGCAGTTTGCTTACACTGTGCAGCACAGTGTGGCCTGAATCAATAAACATGGCAACAACAACGATTTGCACTCTCGCTTTAACGAGTTTTTAATAAGCCAACGTCACTTACGCTCTCTCTCTCTCTCTTTCTCTCTTCCTCCCTCCGCAGGCAACTGACAACTATGACCCCAGTGAGAATCAGCCCCCCGGCCAAACGCAGTACATGCACGAGAGACGTAAGTAGTGCCACCTGAAGCCGTAGCCAGAGGCGGAGCCGGACACTGGCCGGATTCTAATTAGGCAGCCTGCTAATGGAATGACTTTCGCTCTGCTCTCTCTCTTATCCTTTGCAGCATACCGCGGCATCAAGGGCGACAAGGGCGATCGGGGCCCAAAGGGCGATAGTATACGCGGCCCACCGGGACCTCCAGGGCCGCCGGGTCCTAAGGGGGAGACGCCCGCATATCCGCCCTTTGTGGAGACACCGAGTCCGGGGGCTGTAAGTATTGGAGTTGCAATTCAATTCCCACCTGGCTGACACTGCTCATTGGCCATTGGCACAAAGGAATGCTCGAGCGAGAAAAACTGCTTCTAATGCAAATGCCAGCAAAGCTTGTCGAGCCCAGAGTGCACTTGCCCAATGAGATTGTCAATTAGGCGTAATTCGGAGAAGGAATGAAATGTGAATGTGTCAATCTCTTGCAGAAATACACTGGTGAATGTACTTGTAATGCGTCTGATATCCTGGAGGCCATCAAGGACAATGAAACCCTTCGTGAGACATTGCGCGGTCCGCCCGGTCAGCAGGGCAGGGATGGCAAGACCGGAGCTCCTGGACTTACCGTAAGTAGCTGAGAGTACGTAACGATTGTGACGTAACAAAGGAAGGCCAAGGAGGGGGAAGGAGGCTGGGAGGTGGCAACGGGTTTGGCTAAAAGGCAATATTTGACATGGATCTAACGCATTTTCAATTTCATTACACACATCGTCTAATCTTCGAGAGGAGAGGGCAGGGACAGGGACAGGAACAAGGGCAGGGACAGGGGCAGAGACAGGGGAAGAAACAGGACTAGAGACAGGGTTCGGAACAGGGGCAAGAAGAGGGACACAGAGAGAGAGAGGGGCAGCTTTAAGGACAGAGAAGAGTGTAGATGAAGAGCCACGGCGAAGATGCTTATCGACTTCCGGACACACGCACACAGACACGCATTCAAGCGAGAGCTGCCCTGTTTTCCTAGGTCAAACATCATAATTTGCAGTGCGCGTAAGTCTCTCTGTGCGTATGTATGTGTGATTGGGTGCTTGGTGTGCGTGTGAGCGGAAACGAAGAAAAACGTCGCAGAAGGAAACAAAATTTTCTTTATGACTTGGAGCGGCAGCCGGCAAGGAACTCACGCTTAAACACTTATCCACTTTGGGGGCGCCACTGCACACGGCACTCGTTGTATTATCTCATCGGTCTGGCAACGTCTGGGCAAGCATCACAAGAGTCTTAGGCACATACAGACACACATGTATGCCTGACTGGTAACTCGCACTCTCGTACAGCAAGAAGTGTCTCTTTGTAACTTCAAATGTAGCTGTATCTGTAAGCCGGCAGAGTACTTTACGTGTGTATGTATGGGTGGGTCAAAGGCTAAGTCCACACAATGATACAACGAGATGTTGGCCTCAACATCCACTCGAGCCGAAAGTGCCTGTCACACTACAGCAGAGCAGCAGCCACTCGAAGTACGAGTATATCAAATCACATGGAGATCTTCTGCTCTCTCTATCTGCAAATGCATTTTATTTCCTTGTTCCCATTTCGGCAAACCATATACCCCCCTTTTTCCCCCCTTCTACTGTGCTTAGCAACCTGTGGAACGCAGCCTCTTCAATACCCTGCAGTACATCAAACGTAAAGCGGTATGCGAAACATTCTGCGGCTATGAAAATATGTTGCGCCCCAATCTAAAGCAGTTTGCCATGGCCAACACTCACTGGCTCACTGACCCATGTACAGCACAGCAAGCACAGCACAGCGCGAGCTCGTGCCTGTAGCTTGCAGCTATTGCCAGTCCCCCCCCACCCCTTCCTATTCCACTCCCCTTTGGCCAGTCGAAATGCTTGAGTAAAATATGGCAAACAGGCGCGCATACCGGAAATTCCAGCGACAATGTTGTTGCTCCACTGCTAATCCCTTAACTAATAGCAATTAATTTAAAAGACGACGATAAGCAACAGAACAAGCAATAACAACAACAACAACTGCTACTGCTTCTCTTTTCCGACGGGGGGGAAATGAACAAAGGACAACTGAAACACGAACAGAACACGCAAATGGCGCACAGCGTGACCATTTTGCATAAGATTAAGGACACACTGGGAGACAGAAACACAAATTTTTTGTATGCATAGCAAAGCAAAAGGAAACCCCAATACCCAAAACCGTATACCCTGCAAGCTACCCCAACCAACTGGGCCTGGGCAGCTGGGCCGCGTAGATTAATGAGCTCGGGCTAAAACGCAACGATTATGTAAATCGACCGCAAGCCAGTCGAGGCCGAGGCCAGGCAGCGGAACTGGAATAGTTTCTAGAGTTCCATGTAGATTCCCTAAACTGTAGACAAGGAAACACAGACACAGTCACACACACACACAAGCACAGACAGAGCTAGAGACATAGATGTAGACGTAGACATAGACGTCCGTTCTATACATAATACGCCCACTAATGTGATTTATTTCTTGGTCGCCGGCGGCGTCGTTTTTCCACGTTTTCCTTCTTGGTGCACAAACACAGGGTGCCACTGGTGTGACTGGTGCTCGCGGCCCGGAAGGTCTTCAGGGGGAGAAGGGCGAGCCAGGCGTCGACGGCATGCCCGGAGTCATGGGTCCACCAGGACCTGCGGGCCCGCCTGGCTTGCCGGAGAGCTACGATGTGAGTATACCTTTCTTTACCTTGGCTACAGTATTTAATTATGTGTCATTTATCTATCGATAAGCATTGCTGTTATCGATGTTTTTTATTTAAATAAGGTTTTTGTTCAATCTGGCATATTTTATGCTAATTTAAATATTCTATTCTTTGTACATTCTACAAATAACTTTTAAGTTCATTTTTTAACAACATCTTATAACATAAATAAGAGCCTTTTACCCTATGAGTAGCGGGTATAATCAGTGCATTGATTAATCGTTTGCCGTATTAACTTTTATTCTTTTGTATTATTTATTATGCAATAATTATCGTTTTTGTCTTTATTTTTTGTTTAACTCTTTGAAACTCTTTAAACTCGTCGAAATGCAGTAAACATTATTTTAATAATTTCAAATATGATTACAGAGTTTATTTATACGCAGTTTAACTAACGATAAATGCTACTGTTATCGATGTTTTTATTTGAATAACTTTATTTTTTTTTGAGTGTGACATATTTTATGAAAATTTGCATATTTTCTAAAAGATTCTTTGCCAATATTAAAAAACTTTGTGACTTTCAATTTTGACAATATTTCATAATTCATAATTCGTTCAAGATACGATATTTATTGTGTCAGTTTTTACATTTTGTTGCACTGTTTAAATTTCTGTCGAAAGGCAGCAAAACTTATTATAATTATTTATTAATATTATTCTTTATAAATATTGCACAAGTTTTATGATTTCGGCAAAGAAAGGGCAAACAAATGTTTCTGTTGCTTTGAATACCCTGTACCCAGATACATTTTTGTTTACAGTGTGCGAATTGTTGAATTCTTTATATATTTCATTACAATTGTAACGTAACTCTAATGTAAGTTCCGTATACAGGGTATCAGCTAGTCGAGCACACTCGACTATAATTCGTTTCTTTAATCCATTGAAATCGGCACAAAATTGCAACTTTTACCCCCCTTTGGAAATGAAAGACTGCCTTCCGTTTCTGCTTATCCGTCGAATTCTTTCAATCACGCACAATTTCTGGGTGGGCGCGAAGACGCAACCCCTGCGTCCCGGGGCGCTGGTAAACGTCCGTCATGTTTTGCCTGGCCACACAATTTGCCTAAACCAATTTCCGGGCCACGCTGGGCCGCACGCTGGGAGAGAAGTGACTGCACCTGCAACACTGTGTGAAAAATTGCCAAGCAGATTTCGGGCACCGCACACGGCCACGACGTCGTTTGCCACAAATGGGTTATCTGCGCTAATAATCTTAAAACCACAAAGGTATAACAGGGCAGCAACAACAAGCAGTAGGATGAGGAGGAGGAGGGGGGAGGGAAAGGAGGCAGCTTGCCTAGGCCAACATGAACATCTCGTAGAAATGCCGAAACGTAAGTGTCCTAAGCACGCAAGCCAAGCCCAGTTCCTGCTCCTCCCCCCTTTCAGGAACTCCATGTGGGACGTGCAGCTGGCTCCGGCGTAGCCTTTGCCTTTGCTGTTGTTGCTGCTGCTGTTTTTGTTGCTGCTGTTGTTGCCTGCGGGTTTGTGATTCAGGTCTCTCGCGGAGTGCGCTGGCATCGCCAGCTTGTGGCAATTACTGTTATCAGCGCATGGCGCGCAGTTCACGCGGTTAAACGCGCTAACACGCATACAGATACTGCCACACACACACACACCCACACACATACACATCCGCACACACAGCTGGCGAGGCTTTTAACCCTTTTATGCAAGCGAAACTTTTATTTTTTCCTGGCTTTATCATCGCATTTCAACGCCGTATGTTGCGCAGTGTCTCTCCCAGCACGTGTGTGTGTGTGTGTCAGTGTGGGTGTGCGGTTGTGGTTGTAATCATTATCGCGCTGTTACGGTTATGAGAGTGTCAAGCTACTTATGGCTAACGCGCCAGTTAAATCAGACGCTCGCTTAGTCAGCCTCCCATTGTTTTATGCGCTCGTCCTGGGTTTATTATCATCAACGCAGCAGGGGAGCTGACTGTGAATGAAGGTGCCAGGGGCGTGATAAGGTAAGACTGAAGAGGGGGGCATTTTCAATTGTTGTTGCTGTTGTCAAACACTTTGACCTTGCCTGCTTACCAACTTGATGAGGGGGAGGGGGAGGCCAGAAAAGCTTTTACGTTTATTGGAACGACTTTTGATTGTTGACACGAGAACAGCAGCAAGAAGAAGAACAGCAGCAACAGCAACGACAGCATCAGCAACAGCAACATGAGCAACTTTTGCAAATGTTTTAGACGGGCCAATTACGAATTTTCAAGGCAAGTGAATGGGGGGAGAAGGGAACAAGGAAGAGACGTGGGAAAAGTTGCAATTTGCCAGCCGTTTATTGAAGGTCATTCAAATTGAAATCATATATATTAATACGCTCTAATTTCCACGCCCCATTGTTCTATCTGTTGTACACACTCAATACACATACAAAATACAAAATATATAATCCAATCTCAATCGTATACCATATACTATATATACTTGTAACAATCAACACATAAATAACAGATAAATTGGAATCCTACCAGGACTTTCAAGGTATAAACATTTAACAATTTCCATTTAACATGTATGCTCCCTCCCCCCACCACAAATCGACAACTAACAATGTAAGAACAAGAAAACGAGGCGAACAAAAACAAAAGCACAATTTTGCTGCCCCGGGTAAGCAATGGCCGCAGAACCTAATGGACTAGAACCCCTCGGAGTCATTAGTCCCCTCCGTCGCAGTGCATTAGGGGCGACGATGCCGCAACAAAAAGGGGCGCCTCAGATCATTAATCAAATTTCCGTACCAGATACATGTGTATGTGTGTGTGTTGTGTGTGTGTATTTGGGGCCATCATCAAAGGTTGCCCGCTGCTTAAAAAATGGCCCCGAAAAATACATGTATCGAAAATAAATTGTACAACAAGCAAATATTTAACAAATTACTGTGCTTACCTTCTCCCACCCCCCACACCCTACACACCCACAACCCAATCACATACAGGAATCCTTAATGGGCAACTCTATGGGCAGTCTAGCTCGCAGCACGACGGGCACACAGGCAGGACCTAAAGGAGCGTCCGGTGATAAAGGTGAACCCGGCCGAACTGGAGATCGCGGTGAAAAGGTGAGTCAAAGGGCAGGCCACATGTGTGTGTGTACTTGCTATGTGTGTGTGTGTGTGCCAGCGACTGTGTGTGGCACACATTGTTGTGTCAAATAATAACTTCTGCTCTATTGATTACTCAATTGATTTCAAGCCAATCCGCTGAAGTGGGCGAAGCGAAAAGGCTGCAGAGCCAGTAGAACAAAGCAAGGCAGCACATATTAAGTAGCCGTACCATTGTACTAGGGGGTAAACAATGTGATGTACTCAGTTAAACTGTGATATACTCAGCACTAAACCCTTTCGCTGGCACTGTCTCTCCCTGATGCAATTCCCTGGCAAATGAAGCATATTTAGCTAGACTTCTTCAGATTTATTACACTGCAATCATTCGTCAGGGGAACGGGCAGGAAATACATGATTTGACACATAAATATCCATCTGGGTCGACGTTCCATGATTTCTCCATTGACCCCAGCAATTTGTAAGCATTTATAGCTCATTTGCTTGCGAGTGGATATGATCATTGTGGCTCTTCTTCGGGCTCTTCACGCTGCCTTTGCCAGTAATCGTTTTTCCGCCAGTCCTTATTTAGTTTGCCACTGCATTTGGGAAGTCTGGCAGTATGGCAGTCTGTCTGGCAGTTATGCCGGCCTTCACTTGTATTCCGTATTATTTTGGTAATAAGTTTTGGCCATTTCTGCAGCTCATCCTGCTTAGGGGCGCTTACCTCCCCTCCATTACGCTTCATGCTATTTAGCAGCTTAGGGTGTTGGTGTCTGTGTCTGCATCTGTGTGTGGGTGTGCGCGTGTGTGTGTGCACTGCTGGACCCCTCGTTAGTGAGGGCTGGCGAGCTGGAAAAAGTGGCGTGCATATTTTTCTTTTATGTGTAACCTCAAAACTTTAAGCTGCCGAAAACTCACACAATCGCTTGACTCTGCTTATATATATACATATGTGTGTGTGTGTGTGTGCGTAGCTTGCTTGGCATTCTTTGGAAGATTGGGTGTGTCGCACGTGAAGCAGAAATTGCGAGTGTGAACGGGATTGGAATTGAGCAGCAGTTGGGGCTGAAGTTGAAGCTGATACTTGGCCTGGAGTTGGAGGCGTTTCACGGATTGTCAGGCAACTTCCGGTAGTATAATATATAACTCACGAATTCAACAACACTTAATTCTGCTGCTGCTGCTGTTACACCTATGCATCGTGTGCGTGTGTGTGTGTGTGTGTCAAGATTTATTTGACCTTTGATAAATTATGTAACCGTGTGTGTTATTTGGTTTGTGGCAAAGTTTTTGTAGGCCCCCCTCTTTAATACTGAGACTGGTCCAGCCCAGTGTGGTTCCAAGTGAGTAGTTGCCCTGTGCCCTGCGTTTGTATGTGTGTGTGTGTGTGTCTTGTGACACGCCCCCAAGAGGCAAGCTGGCAAACCGTATTTAATCGGGCGTGAAATAAAAAGAAATTATGCAAAAGCTTGAAGCTTCTTCGGTGGAGTCTCGTAAAGCACACACAGTGTGTGTATGGCATAATAAAAAATCGATTTAGATTTTCTGATGAATTTACGCCCAATTTACGACGAAGCACACACACACACACACGCACTTGTACACACTCACTCACTCCAGCACACACTGAGGCGAACCGAAATTTTGTTATTGCATTTGAATTTGGGAAACTAATATTGAAATTAGCATTTTAAACGTATGAATACAATTAGCTACATTTCATTTAACTCAAAAGACAGACAGCCACGCCCCCTCTTACCCCCTGCCCTTGGGAACCTCCCCACCATCTGCTTGTCACTCATTGAAGGCCCCGCAAGCAGTCGCGCGTACTTTGTAATGACAGCGTGTATGTGAGAGTGCGTGTGCGTGTGTGTGTGATTATGTGTGTGAATGTGGGTGTGGTTGTGGGTGGCTTATTAATTATTCATTAGTTGGCATTAAGTTGCCGATACACCAAACGGAGCCTGAAGCAGTAACAGCAACAGCAACTGCGCATCCATCCAGGGTCAATTTCAAGACAGTTCCACATCCAGATGCAAACTATGCTCACGCAAATTTATGATCCGTCGGAGCCAGAGTCGTCGCCTTGGTCACAGTCACCACAATCAAGGCAATCCATAAAGCAAGGAAGCTTGATGAAAAACTTCACTAAGAAGCAATTTTCAAGCCTACCCAGAAAAGGCATCTTAACCACGATACACCCGACACGAGAACAATGGAGAAGTATTTTTTTTTTTTTGAAGTTTTTAGCTTTTAAAATCGTTTACATGATGCAAAAGTCAATGAGATATTAGATTAGTTTAAAAAAAGACTGAGCTGCTCTATTTATTGAATAATTTAATTATTTTATGGTCGGACTAAGGTCAGTCGACTGTTTAAAAGTAAAAAAAAACAATTAATAGTTATAATTAATAATTTTAAATTAAAAGTAAAATCTTAACTGTGAGAAAAGAAATTAATTGAATTGAGCAGCTGAGCAGCACCGAAACAAAGTTCGTTTGCTCCATTTATGTCCTGTGGGATGAAACACAGAAGTTATTTAAGAAATTCTAGTTATAGTTATTCTGAAGCACCCAAAAGTAGGCAACACAAAATTTGCAAAACATAGCTGGGTAGGGGGTACATCACAGTCGAGCACACTCGGCTTGTAAATATTCAAATCTGTTTGAGGATCCTTAGCACAAATATATAATGATAACATTTGGAGGTTGTTCAGTTATTACTAAACTAGATTAGAGACAGGAAATACGCCTAAATCACCTAAATGTGCCGCTCTATGTTATATGCCCTGAGCAGCCCTAAATAAAATGAGCGCCCTTTCCCGTGCTCAATTTATCTTCGCAAGAATTCGGGAGGGGATGCGAAAGCGGCCCGAGAGCGGTGTCTTTTGGCAATCGTTGTGTGTTTTCGGGCTTGTCACCAGCATTGCATAAATTTATGTATGGCAAGCGAGTGTGTGTGTGTGTGTGAATGTGTGCGGGTTTGATTGTGGGGATTGTGGATTTTAGAATTGATTTGATTTCAAAATGAGTTTGAATTGAATTTTTGCCGACGACAAAACGTTTGAAATTGAGTTTTACGGCCAAATTAGGCGTGAGTGAGGCATGCCCCCTGGGGCATGAAGCGTATATTTAATACCGTAAATCATTTTACACACATAGCACTCACTCACTCTCTTCTCTCTCCCCTTCGAAACAGGGTCACAAAGGTGCACACGGTCCGGCCGGACCCAAGGGTGAGCCCGGAGCACCAGGGCTGCCCGGATTGGCGGGACAACCGGGCGATGGCAATGGCACCAAGGGCGAGCGTGGCGAGAAAGGTGAAAAGGGTATGCGCGGCCGACGAGGCGGCACTGGAGCCGCTGGACCAATTGGGCCGCCTGGCAAGCCGGGACCCAGCGGTGATATTGGACACTCGGTAAGGCACTCGTAACTTTTGCATTCATATTCATGAATGGGCCGGCCAGGCAAGGCCGGATTCACCTGGTTTGTTACCCCTTCCTGATTCCCCCTGCCCCCCGCCTGCTGGGCAAAGTTGCCCCTCTATATGCATAGACAGCGTTTTAGCCACAATCGCGACCCAGACAGATGCAAAGCGAAAGCGCAAACAACTTGGCTGAAATAAACTCAAACGAAAAGTATTTTAAGTGCATTTTCATCACGGTTATTCAGGGCGCTGAAGCAGCTCGCGATTCCAATTGCAGTGCCCGCTCACTATCTCTTTCTCTTCAACCCTCTCTCTGCGGCCATTATTCCGCAATAACGGAGCATGGCAGCTGCCTCTGCAGCAACAACAACAACAATGGCAGCCATGTGCAGGCAAACTTTGCCCCGGCTGTGCCTGCGCGTGTGAGCGCGCTCTGCCAACTGGCATCGTTTACCGCCTCTCGAAATCAAAGTCAAGCAACGTTCCATATACCGAAATGAAGCCAAACGAAAGTTTGACTCAATTTCTGGCCAGGCACAGTCGCTGCCAGCGAACAACAACAACAACAACAACGAGAACAACAACAAAACCGATGAGACTAACAAAAATTGTTGCACTCTAAAACTGCAAAACTTTGCGCCGTTTTTTGGCCATAGTTCAATTTGGTTTTGTTTCACAGTTACTCCTCTTTTGCTGCTGCTTCTGCTGCTTCTCTTCCTCCACTTTCTACGCCTCCTTTTACTCCTCCTCTGCCGTAATTCCCAAGCAGGCAAACGGGTTTGCTTAGGCAAGCCGCATTCCTGCATCAAGAATCCCAGCACCGTTTAAGAGATTTTGCCAATATCTTCTCTCTTTCTTTCTCTCTCTCCGTCTCTCAGGGACGACCTGGCATGACGGGACCCAAAGGCGACACGGGCACCAAAGGTGCCAAAGGCGACGCTGGTGGACGTGAAGGCGTAAGTGTTGCCAGTGTTAATTACATCAGTCGAGCAATGTCTCAAGAATTCTTACACTCTCCCCACGCAGGTAAAAGGTGACAAGGGTGACCGCGGCAGTGATGGACGTGATGGACTGCCAGGTCCGCCAGGATTGCCAGCGACAACTGGTGGCGAAGGCGGCGACAGCAGTGGCGTGCAGTATATACCAATGCCAGGTCCCCCTGGGCCACCAGGTCCACCCGGACTACCGGGACTATCGATAACAGGACCAAAGGGAGAGGCAGGCATGGATTCGCGCAGCTTCTTCGGAGACGCCTCCTACTACGGGCGACCAGGTGAGCCACGCAGGCAGTTGCTCTGTCATGCCACATTGTATATACACATTTGTATAGCTAGGTGCTCGTACCTCTCTCTGACATGATTCATAACTGTACATACTACACTCTCACACACCATACACCTCTCTCTGTCACACACACACTCACACACGAGTTACCACTACTAGAGCATTATCCCTCCAAGCGTATCGTTACCGAATCAAATCCAAATCATTCTGTATTGTACCCGTAATCAAGGTGCGCGCTCATCTTTAGACGAACTTAAAGCACTGCGAGAGCTGCAAGATCTGCGCGATAGACCCACAGATGGCACAGCTGGTAAACCATCAAACTCAAATCAAATCAAATCAAGTCAAGATTCTTTCCACCACTTGCCGTAGTTGACTTTATGTTTCGATGTTGCATGCATGTGTCTTGATTACCTCTAAGCCTGCTGCCTTGCTCACACTACACTATCTCACACCATATAGAGTATACATATATTTACATACACTACACCCCTCCACATTATTCTTGGCATGCATCGTCCTGGGAACTGACTTTATTGGACTTATTTGCACATCATCATCCTCGTCCTCAGCGTCGTCATCTCATTTACCGTTAATGAAGTACCTGTAAACAGTGTGTTTACGGTTTTTACCTAGTCATGCATTCAACATCATAAAGCAGAGCATATACAAATTGTGCCGTATTGTGCTGTAAACACTTAGAGATACCCTGTAAAAGGAGAATATTACAAGTTGTTCATGGCCTATTTTTTTAATGTTACTTATTTATTATTTATTTTACCTTGTTTGCAATTGATTATTCACTGTTATTGATAGTTTAAGGCCGCCATGTCTATCTCAACTATCAGCTGTTAAATTGGTATGTAAAGTAACTTGCTTGTTAAGTTTGACAACAGGCTAATGCTTCGGCCAGCGCGCTGACAGCCTGATGTCAATTTTCTGTTTCAGCGTCGAGAGCCAAGACACAGTGGGCAAAAATGGTTTTCTTGCGGCGAAACTTTTTTGAATGGCACGCCGACCTCGCTTAATTCAAAGCCATGCCATCTCTTCGCCAACCTTGGTAACCGAGGATGGCAAAGAGATGGGATGGCTTTGTATTAAACGAGGTCTAGGTGCCATTCTATAGAATTTAATTTCTTTTTTTTCCATAATAAAGTATTTCAAAATTATAATATTTACAAAAATAATTTTTTAGTGTGAATCTATTAACGACTAACTGAAAACTGACGAATGTTTCGACCTAAGATTTCATCTATAGCTTCAATGTCAAGTGCTACTTGGATCGACAAAAAACTAGAGCAATTGTCGAGAATACGTTAATATTTCAAGAAGCTAAGTAAATGTGAAAACCAGAAAATTGTATTTTTTTATATATGTATATCGAATTGCAAAATTAAATATTTGATTTGCGAGGTCGAAATAAACTTTATTAGCGTAAAGTATACAAAAGCCTTCTTGCCAAATTTGGTATCTCTAGCTTTAATAATAACTGAGATCTGTGTGTTCACACAGACAGAAGGACATCGGGACAGATTTTTATTTAGTAAATACTTACATATTGATGTATTCCGAATTTTGTAGTTTTGGCTTATAAATTTTGTCAAATTTAGTAAAAACATAAACAAAAAAAATTAGAGCCGATCGCTCATTCGTGAAACACTTCGTGTTCAGGGGTCCCATTGCATCAAATGAGTAGACTCCGCTGTTCAAGTACTCTATATGTTCGATGCTTAGTGCTTCCAGGCAGCTGTTAAGCAACTGTTAATGTTAACTATAATTAAATTAAATTATCGATAATTTAAGGCTGCCATATCGATCTCAAGTATCAGCTGTTAAATTAGTATGTTAATCAGCTGTTAAGCACCTGTTAATGTTAACCCTTATTAAATAAAATATATAAAGGGTTGCCAGATGTGTCTCGTATGGGAAATTGTAGTTTTTTTGCTAGAATCAATTAAATAACAGTTATCTCTACACTGTAAACAGAATAACTGTAGTAGATTTACTGATAAATCACTTGATATGGGAAACTAAATATCATTGATTTGAAAATTTTAAATACATTTGCATTAAAGCGTTCCTCATTCTTTATTAACTACCTAATTTCATCTATTAATGACAACCCTATGTTAGTAAAAAACAACTAAGTACTCGTATACCTTTATATTCCTTTGTATGGCTAAGTTTTCTCTTTAATCCGCACACATATTTCGATTATTTTCTAGTGTGCTTAATTTCTTTTTCGGCAAATCGAATTATCTCACTTGGTATTGCTCAAGTATTAGTTGTAGTTGTTGTAGTTGGTATCACCCCGCGCACAGATTTAACTGCTGCTGTTGAAGAGATGCAGAGGTGCAAATCCAAATTGATTTCTAACACGCATCCCGCTGCGGCATCCGCGTCCCTTTTGCAGAGCCACCACGCCAGACGGCGCACTCACATAAGCATGAGGAGGGACCCGCGCTGGGCATGCCGGAGGGCGAGGAGTTGCCATACTTTTCCGCATCATCATCGAACATGAACATGAGAATCGTGCCAGGTGCAGTCACCTTCCAGAACATCGACGAAATGACAAAGGTGCGTCGACTGTCGAACTGAGTTGGATATACCATACATATGTGTACTTAAATACTATATATATCATACAATTTTAAACTTACCGCACAGAAATCGGCGCTCAGCCCACCCGGCACACTGGCGTACATCACTGAGGAAGAGGCGCTTCTTGTGCGCGTCAACAAGGGCTGGCAGTATATAGCGGTAAGTAGGCCTGACAACTTGAGATCGGCTGCAGGAAGAGGGGAGGGTAGGAGGGAAGTGGAGGGGAGGGCAGAGGGAATGTAGAGAGGTGTGAGGAGGGAATGTAGGCGGAGTAGGTGAATGTAGAGGGGTAAGTACAGGGGATATGTAGAGAGGTGTGTAGAGGAGTGTATAGAGGGGGTTTATAGAGGAATATATAGAAGAATATATATAGAGGGCTATGCAGAGGGTTATATAGAGGGGGGTATATAACGATAGAGGGCGCTGCGGTTGCCCAAGCAAACAATCGAAGGCTGTGCGTGCGTTTTCGAATGCCAAATATGGCAAACCCGACAGAAAGTCGTTGGCGGACGCTATTATTTTATGGAGCTGCCTGCAAAACACCACGCCACCCTCTCCCCTCCCACTCCGCTCTACAGTTTTTTCTATGTATTATAAAAATATGGCTCGAGAAAACAAAAACACAACACAAGCAACACAAGAAAACACAACAGAGAAGGGAAAAAGAAAACAAAGCAACGCAAGACGAAATGAAATGCATATAAAAATAGAAGAAGGTTGGGCCCCAAGAAGTCTTCGAGGCGAATTCGACTTACATATGTTGTGTGTATGTGTGTGTGTGTGTATGTGTGTTTGTTTTGCTGCCTCTTGTTTTTGGGCTATAAAATAAGGTTTGTTTGGCATTGTCCTTGTCCGCTTGTTGTTGTTGTGTTTTTTATTTGCACATTAAATGTTGCAGACGTTCTGACTGATTGCCAATAGATCGGCAACATGCCTCGTACTCTCATTGTCTCTGTGTGTGTGTGTGTGTGACAGCCGTTATTCAATTATATTGACTCGCGCCTGGCTTTTCATTGGGCCAAGTTAACGATAAAAGAGGCGTGGCACGCCCCAGGCGCCTTAGCTGCATGCACGATGGACAGACTAGAAGACATTCCCTGAGTCTGTCAGTCTGTCAGTCAGTCAATCAGTCAATCAGACTGGCACTGAGACAGTCAGCAGCTGCGCAGCTTAAAAACCTTTATTGACAAAGAATAAAACATGCACAACCCGTATGATTGTGTCAGTGTGTGTGTGTGAGTGTGTGTATGTCTGTGTGAGTGTGTGTCTGACTGTGGCTGAACGTCTGCTCGTGTGGGCTATAAACTGTAACAGGAGATTAAAAATAATATCAAACGGAAATGGAATATTTTATTTTGGCTCAAATGGCAACGCAGTCCAAGTCACTCACTCCCTCTCTCTCCCTCTCTCACTCTCTCTCTCTCACGTAATCCCCATTGGAATCTTCACCTCTTCGAGTAGAAGCTTCAATTTTGTGCACTGCATCCGTCACTCGTGCCAATTAATCTTGCCAGTGTCGCCTGCCTGCAGCTGCAGCTGGAACTAACTGAAAGACTTCTGGCAATTTGCCACGGTCAGCAAAAGCAGCTGAAGCATCCACAAATTACACGCAAAATTGAACCATTTTCGAATCCATTAAAGTGCTCACAATTTGTGAGCCAAGCCACATGTGTCGAGGGAGTCCCCACCCCCACTCGACAGGGCTTTATTAAAAAAAGTATTACATGATTTGGGGGTGAGGGCGAGCGATTATACCGAGAATGCTTGTGCACAATACATATTCTCAAAAACTGCTCAAGATTCGATTTCCGCTTCCGTTGTTGCAAGCACAAAGCCAATACCGATGGCAGCAACAGCCTCAGCAGTGGCACACAGCATGAGCTCAACTCAGCTGAGGGCTGTGGGCGTGGCCGGTTCTCGGCCCTGCGCCTTGGTAACAGTCGACTAGCAACTGGCAACTGTGCTTGGCATGTGCAGCAAAATGAAAATGGAAATGTACAGCTATTTATGCGAAAAGCGAAAGGGAAGCGGGGAGTGGAGCGTGAAGAGGGAGCGAGAGTAGCTGAAGAATTTCTCTTGCCTTTGACGGCAACATTTAAATACTTCTGGCAACGTGGAACGTGCGTTGGGTTTACCCCTCAATAATTTGGGTAAATCAAGCGAAAGCTCATTGTCACCAAAGTCAGCACGGGCGACAGCTGGCTGCCAGAGCGGGGCGGGGCAGGGCGGGTAGGGTTGCCTGGGTTGCCTGCATACTGCTGCTGCTGCCTGCCCTCAGCTACTGCTTGCAGCAGCCGTGGCGACATTCTCGTCCTAATTAGATTCCAGTACACGAGTCGACTTCTTTAAGTTCAAAATAGTAATTAAAACTTTTGTCAGACGGCGACGACGACGATGGCGACGAAGACTTGCACAGTGATTCGTCTCTGTTCGAGCGTCTCATCAAAAATGGTGTAATTAACAAGCTTCTCCTCCTTTCCCCTTCATCGGATGATGTGTTAACTAAAATCGAGCCAAAGTTTGTGCTTGATGAAATTAAACAAATACTTTAAACCACTGTGCAGGGCAAGTTCTAAGGGATTGCGGAAGAGCCCTAATTAACAATAATTTCGAGGCTCAATCATAAATTTTAATTAGCTTAGCTTGCACCGGGGAATAAGTGTATCTCAAAGATACATAGATACACCTCTCTCTCCCTCTCTCTCCCTCTCCCTCTCTCTCCTGATAATTGAATAATTGAAAACTTGGAAACTTGAGCTAACCCGCATAACTTTCCATTTGACAGCTGGGCACACTGGTGCCAATCGCAACGCCAGCCCCGCCCACCACAGTAGCGCCCTCGATGCGCTTTGACCTGCAATCGAAGAACCTCCTCAACAGTCCACCCCCCCTGGTCAACACGCCGACGGTAAGTGCAATCGAAACTAATAAATCCCCGACAATAAGCGACCACTAACTAACACATGCATACATAAGAACACACACACATGCAACATGCCACATGCCACACTCTCTGTGTGAGTGGGTGCCGGCTTTAATGTGACTAAAAAGCAATAAACTGGCAGCATCAATAATCGAGAGCACTGACAAGTGACTCTGGTAATTCGATAACCGATTGTGGTGGCGCATGAGAGCCGTGGCAACCACAAATGAGTTTGAATAACATTCACAGACACCGACTCGCAATAACTCTACACTCACACAGAGACACTCACTCGATAGTCGCTAATTTTATAATTAATACCTAGCGAGAAATTAAGCAATTCAGTTAATAAACACTACTAAAACCATTTATTATTAATTGTTATTAAATGCAGTTTACAACCGCGCCCGAGTACGAAACGGTAATTAAATAAAATATCAAACACATTGAAAAAACACACACTCAGACACACACATAAAATGTACTAAATCGAATTAACGCATCTCTTGCACACACACACACACACAGACTCACAATATATAATCAGATTTTGGTTTGGTTTGTTCAGTGAAAACGTTTCTAATTAGTGCAAATTACATTTTGAGTTCTGCAGCCTCGTGCAGAGCAATTTTTATAGCTTGGTTTTCCTTTTGCGAATTTCCATTGTTCGTCAGACATTATTTACTATATATATGCACTACACATACATACGCATATGTATGTCAGATATTTGTTTTCTATGTGTTTGTGTACTTAGTTGTTGTTGGCTTCTTTGCGTCTCACTCAACTCAACTCGAACTTGAACAAACTCGAACACGAGCTGAGCGCTTCTTTCCGTTTCCGTTTTCTGTGTATCGATAACGATAAAAGAGAACTCCCCATATTTAAACATAAAACTTCTTGTACTCTCCTTCTGCAAACGCTTGCGTCGTCATCATTCATGGAAATCGTCGACTAACAATACCCTTTGCAGTGGTATCCGCGTATGGTGAGTCTCCTTGTAGTACACTACCTTCTTCTTATGGACCCCCCCCTCTCTAGTATTCTCTTGAGTTTGTGTTGTGTTTGCAGTGATTCGCCCAAATTGAAATATCTCTTAAATGCCTCTCTCTCTCTCTTATCATTTTTATGACCCCCCAGCAAGAGGGGAACATCTTGAAATTTGCTATATAAACAATTCGCAGCTATTAAATTCTATATTAATTAGATCTTAAAATGCTTGACATAAATTCCAAATTAATTTTCTGCCATATTTTCTCACTCCACCTTCCCCCCTCCGGATATAGCTTCGCGTGGCGGCCCTCAATGAGCCCGACGTCGGTGACTTGCAGGGCATACGGGGCGCGGACTTTGCCTGCTATCGCCAAGGCCGTCGAGCTGGTCTGCTGGGAACATTCAAGGCGTTCCTCTCCTCCAGGTGAGTGTGCGGGACAGCGGGACAGGGGGATAGTGACGGGTGACAGGCTGGCCGGGTGTGTCTTATCTGCCCTTAGATTTTTTTACGCGTATTAGGCATGTTTTTTATGTTTAGTTTGCCACTGTACTTTGTGCCGGCACTCGACAGATTCCCGCGTGGCAGTGGCACCACCCGGTGGCGTTTTTGGAACTCATTAACTCGAATATAATCTAGATATTTGAAGCGAAGCAGGAAAAGCGCAGAGAGAATGCGATGAAAACAAAAGCCTCGGAAAACAATCTTGTGCAATTTATTTACACAGCGCACAAAGCGCCGAATGAAAGGAAGGGAGAGAGCGAGAGTGAGAACAGGAAAAACGTAAATAAATAACGCAAAAATATGTACATAAATACGTATATACGCATAAGAAGATATATATTATTCATCTGCGTAGGTGGGCAGACATTAGGTTGATCGTTTGTTTGTCCGCTTTTAATTTGTTCCTGGATTTGTGGCACTCACACTGAATACGAATACAAATAAACGAATATATGCGACATTTATCTTCCATACAGGGTGCAGAATTTGGACTCCATAGTGCGACAGGCTGACCGAGACCTGCCAGTGGTGAATACACGTGGCGATGTGCTCTTCAACTCCTGGAAGGGCATCTTCAACGGGCAAGGCGGCTTCTTCTCGCAGGCGCCGCGTATCTACAGCTTCAGCGGCAAGAATGTGCTGACAGATCCACTCTGGTATACAGATACATAAAGAAATATCTTCTATATATAACTGAATGATTTACTTCCCTGTGCAGGCCGCTTAAGCTAGTCTGGCATGGGTCTCTGCCCAATGGAGAGCGCTCCATGGACACCTACTGCGATGCCTGGCACTCAAGCTCGCACGAGAAGTTCGGCTATGCCAGCAACCTGCTGGGCAACAAGCTGCTCGATCAGGAGCGCCAGCCCTGCGACGGCAAGCTGATTGTGCTCTGCGTGGAGGCGTTGTCACAGGATCGACGGAAAAAGCGTGATGTCAGCAGGTGAGTAGGAAGGGGAGACGGGGGGATGGATTGACATGGCGCTGAAGTGCTTACACGTGTTGTATTGATTTGGCATTAACTTTTTATGGTGCTTACCACACTCGCACCACATGCGAACTTTGCTCATTACAGTCATAGTCGCAGTCGCAGTTACGTTCGCAGTAACAGTCGCAGTCACAGCAACGACAACAGTGAATTGGAGTTCCACACGGCCGAGGAGTACGCCGAGCATTTAGACAATTTACTGCTGTAAGGCGTCAACCCAACACCCACCAAGGTGGAAGAAGGAACTGGAACGGTAACTGTAACTGAAACGAGAATAATATAAAAATACCAATACAATACAATCGCAGTAACGAATACGAACACCATTACCAATGCCATTCTCATAAAAACACACACACTGAGACACACTCACCAAGACAGACACTCACACACAGTGACACGCAGACATTGTAAACGTAAATCATGGCCATGCATATAATCAGCGAATTCCAAACCAAAACCAAAAATACTCAAGTAAGACGACGGATTAACAATTGCATAGTGAAATATAAATATAATAAAGATAAAACACACAAACACAACAACATAAAATACGTTAGCAAAGTAATCTAATTTGTAACGACTTGTAATATTTTACGTTCGACAAGCAGAAGAACTTTTGTATTTGTAGTTATCTAGCCTAATGGTAATGTCTAAGATAATTTTTGTAATTAAGTCACTGCGTATTTGGGTCTACGGTCTAGGGACAAGCAGCACTTACAACAACTGACAGACAGCATACTTACAACTGGCCAAATTAGTCTCCTAATTCCCAAGTGGAATACACGCATAGTAGATACCGATACCGCGATACCAATAACGATACATACAATACATTTCACATGGCTGTATACGTGTATAAATGTATTTTGTCAAAGACTTCTATATGTGTAAATGTTTAAGATCGAAAGAGATAAAACCGAATATGGAACATGGAACCCGTTTTAAGCCCCAACCGTTTTAACTATAGTACGAACTACCGCATGCAACAGATCCAATGTGCATTATGTTTTATGCCAATTTTCTATTATACCTAGTTCTTATGTAGCCAGATTTTCTACATTGAATACTCGTTAAAAACAGTGGAAAATATCGAAATCTTTTTTATATGAGTGCAAGAGAATAAAGTAATTATAGCAGTAATTGCAATAAACCTACAATTAAAGTAATTATATCAGTATGTGAATATATATACTATATATAAATACTGCGTATGTATGTATGTATTGTAACTTATTGTAATTCTAGAACGAATATACTTACCAGTTACGAGTACCAGCCTAGTTAGTTATACAGTACACCAGCATATATACAACACATATATATCAGATATGTATATACTATATGCATGTGTCATTTCTTTTGCATTTACTCAATGCATTTCCAGACGAAAATTTGTAATGTAATTAATTGTAATTGTACTTATTAATAAGTCTATAATTTAAATGAATAGCAGAACACGGAAACACACAATTTTCGGACTGGATCGAAGGGTCTGTCGCCAGAAGTAACATACTAAGGATAGCATACATACATATACAATGCAAATAACTACATTTAGTGAAATCAAAATGATTACTTAAAGCCCTCTAGTCGTAAGCCTAAAACTACTTCTATGCAAATAGAAAACAAACCAGAAAAAACAGCAACAACAACAAAATAATACCATGATAAATATCAGAAATAATAATAATAAAATAAAAATTTAATTATCAAAGCCACTAACAAGTTTTTCAATGATATTTTTCATACGAAATTTATGAAATAGATATTTTTGTTTTTATTGCAATTTTTAATCGCATTTAGGTTATGTGTAACGCAACGGTTTATCGCATTGCAAGACTAAATAATCAAGGAAAGAGTGATACAAATGTTTCTCTCACTTTAATCGGCTCAATCGAAATTAAGAATAATAAACATTGGAAGTTTTGCAAAACATTTCTGTGGTTGAGAAAGTTTCCACTGAGAATTACTTTGATCAATATTTTTCATTTAAGGCTAAATCAATTTTCATTTCAATTTCAAATTTCGTACTAGACAATTCGGAAACAAAGTAATTCCTATTCTTCTTCTTGTTCTGTGTGAGTGTGGGTGGATTTCATTCAGTGCGTGTGTGCACCGCACGTTTGATTACCAATTTAAATAATTTTTCACTTGAATTAAACCAAATGATTTCAAACAGAAAGCGCCATAAAATGCCACACCCACTGCCAGTGTCAGTTCTGGCCTGAACCCCCGCCTCGACTTTAACGGATCCGTTGATGCTTTATGAATTTCAATGGCAGCCAACATAGTTTCAGCAGTATTCACGGATGCGGTGTGGTCGCCACTGACGATGCTGATGCTGAAATTGATGCCGATACAGTTGCAGATACACTGGCAGAGATGTAGGCAGCCAGAGGACAGACGGAGATATAAAGCAGTTGTAAGGTAACCAAAACAGACTGACAATCGACAGCGGACAGATGAGCAGAGCAGAGACAGGGGAACTGGGGGGACAGAGGACAGGCAAGAACAAACAAATAAACAAGCCGACGGACCGGGAAAAGCCAACAATTGCGATTGGGTCTGGGATTGGGAATGGAATTGGGAATCGGGAATGGGAAGGGAGATGGAGATGGGGGATTGTGGATTGGGTGATGGGTTCGAGATAGGGATACGGATTCAAATTGTGGCTGCGAGTCAATGCCAGCCACTTGGGCGCAGAGCAATCAAACCAGATGAGCTGAATGAAATTTTAATTTAATGAATGAATAAGAAAATTTTTTTTTTATTAGTTGATTAGCTTCGAAGTCTGTTGAGGTCTGGAGAGTCGGCAGAGTCTGCAGGGGCTGCAGGCCATGAGGCACTTGTGCTTTTAGCTTTCATCAAGCACAGGAAGCCGGTCAGGATTTACAGGAGGAGGGTCAGCTCAGTTCAGGTGGAATGGAGTGCGTGCGAGGCTCTGTCATTTCAGGAATATTATCAAAGGACCAACTTGTTTGAAATCTGGACTTATTTTTGGGGGCGATTGCATTTTCAGTTTTCAATTATAAGTCCTGCCTAACTGGGGAGTCTGCCTGTTGGCTTGCAACTTTTAAATTCCGCGTGCGCCTGACAATGTCATTCATCATAACACGTTTAGCCGTGAGCTTATTAGATTCCACTTTTGTACCCAGACGCGTTTACAAGTTTCTCTGCTTGTTTTCTGTTCTTCGTGTGTGTGTGTTTTCTTTTCTTTTTTCATTTTATTGGGGGCACACACACAACTTACGCATTTGGCATCCCAAAGAAGTTGCTTCTCGTGTGGAGTGTGTGTGTGTGTGTTGTGGGTTTCTGCAAGGCACGTTTCGAATGTGTGGAGGCACACTCACATGCATACATATGTCACGAATAAAAACAATTTATCATTTAGCTTATCAAGCGAGGCCTAACGTCCATTATTTTGCGGACGCTATGCGCAGAATTGTTTTTTGATGATAGCCATAGCCCCAAGCAGAACAGCCAAGTAGAACTGGCAGTCGGACAAGGAGTCGGACAGGGGGTCGGACAAGGAGACGGACAGACAACTAGGCAGGCAGGGCAGGCAGGCAAAGGAACAGGGCCAGGCAAATGTAAATAGCACAAGAAAATGCCTGAGAAATGATTATTGTTCTTTTCAGACGTAGATGCGAGTCGGCTGTCTGTGATTTTGATTAAAATACATTGAATTGCGTTGCAGCACATACGTATCAACATACACACGCACACACACACAGGCATATATAGCACACACAGTGCCTGGTGTAAGTGTGTTATTACACCTGCAAGCAGTGAAAGTCGAAAATTGAAATACCAGAAATAGTAAGCCGACTTTGCCATTTTAATACCCTCAGCCTGCTTGCTTCGCAGCGGCCGTGTGCCTAACGTGTAACTAAAAACCAACAATTATGCATGCCAAACCGCAGCAACCGATGCGCCAGCGGCTACGCCAGCAACGGCAGCGGCAGTGGCAGTGGCAGCGCTGCACCGTCATCGGCGACGTCAACAGCGACAGCCACATCAGAATTTGCATAACTTTGTATGATTTTTCAACGGCAGAACGCCACAAAATCATTCATACATGCACTCGCCAACCAGGCAGAATTGACGCGTTGCCAAATATAGCCTGACTACACACATACCCTGCATAATTCGATTGCATGCCTCAGTTAAATGCATGGCAGCTTTAAACTATCGATAACAATTTATAATAAATAAAATTTAACATTATGTTAAACTTTAGCAGATGGTTAACACTAGCTCAAACGATACTTAACAGCGGCTTATCGAAATTGTAGCCTGCAACTATCGATAACAGTTAATAACCACTAATAAACAAAGTACAATAAAGAACAAATAAATTATATTTTAAATTAAGCCATGCAATCCTCATTTATCAATAATGTAGCTGCAGTCTATCTATGAATCGTTCTGTATTGCTTAGTTATCAATAATATAGCAGCTGCCACACGTGCAAATACCCTTTGTGTGGCGTTTGCTATGGTACAAGGCAGTTATCCCTCTCACTCACACGCACGCACACATGCGCTGTCAGTGTGCCGTCAACATTTCAACTTGTCATGTGAGCAGACACATTCATTCACACACGCACACACATGCGCTTGCACACTCACACTCAGACGCACACACACACTCACTAACACACATGTAGCGTAGTAAGGCGAAGACGTCGCCGTTGGCCTACCTGCAATTTGTCGGGCTTCGGCGGGCATTCGATAGCTTGGCTTTTGTTGCATACTTTGCGGCACCGCACTGACAGGGAATATCCACGTTAACGTGCAGAGTCGCAGGTGCCGTGGAGGAGCCTCCTCGTATGGGTAAAGGTAACGTATTATTTCAGTTACGTTTTGCGGAAATGCAACTGAAAACTTGCAATTTGTTTGACGTTTCGGTATTTTTGTATGAATTTATAATGCTCGGTACTTCAACACCTGCCTGCCTGCGACTCCTCCCCTTCTTCACCTCCTCCTCCTTTCGCCATCTTTGCCATTGTTTGTTGGCTCTGTTTTCACTCTTCCCTTGTGTGTTCCTGCCGTGACTGTTGATTTACAATGCAAAAGGGTCGCCCAAGTTGATGCAATGCAATGCGATCCGCAGTGAGTTAAGCTATTTACCATGTGGTTTATTGATATTCGAGGCAAGTCACACACACATGCACACCCGCTAGCAGTAAGCAGCAACTCACATGCGTATTTATGTTTTTCTTGTGCTGTAACACAAAAAGGTAGCAACTTTTAATTGAAAAACTTGAGCACTTACAACATGCCGGCAGCGAGAAAAGTCAGGCAAGTCAGCGGGAAAACCGGTGAAGGCAAAGGTTCACAGCCAGCGGTATATATTGTATTTCCGCGCTACATACTACACCTTCCCACGCACACACACTAGCACACACACGCGTGAGCACACTCTATTAGCAATTGTAAAAGTAAAAGTAACAGAACAACTGCAATCGGTGGGTACGAAGGGGAAGGGAGTTCACCACGCTGAAGGTGCGTTGTCGCCGGCATTACTCAAGTTGTTAGCAATGTTTACAAACACAATAAGCAAATACGCTGACGATAGCGACAGCAGCAACAACAACAACAACAACAGTAGCAACAGCAGCAACTAAGGCAACGCGAATAACTGTAAGCGAGCTGCAGCAGGTGTTGCCGACTTAAAGGCATTGCGGCAGCGTCGATTCCACTGTTTACACACAAAGTTTTTTGCGTGGGCTGACTGCGTCTACTTGGCCTGGCTAGAGCTGGCACTGTAAGCGTGGCATGCAACTACTAAGTAAAGTCTGTCAGCGAAACGTGCGAATAACTTTTACATTTTGTTGCTTGGCGTCGAGCAAATATTTACCAGGCACAGCAGACATAGCAACGATGCCGCTTTCTATTCAAATCGTACACTAACTAGATCTGTCTGGGCAAAAGACTGAGCTGGCAGCTCTGATTAGGTCTGATAAGACAGCAGCGGACTTCAGCAATGAACCGATCTTGACCTACGCTTGAATAGATTCGGATGATTTTTACTGTTTTTGTTGTCATTTGACTGGGAATTTCTATTGAGGGTTTTTCTTCAGAATGAGGGTAAAGTACTGAGAATCTGCAGCTATATTTTATTATTTAAATGGGCCGAATGAATTAGTTTATATTCATTTTTGGTTTGGCATGCAATCAGCAAGCATGACTTTCCTACGAGTGTTTTTATTCATTTCAATTTTTGCTCCGGTAATAATACAAGCACATAATATAAAGCAGTTCAATGGGAAACCTATACGTATATGGTGTGATCAAAATCAACTAATCGAAATTATAAAAACAGAAATTGTAAAAAAAGAGAAATTGGGATCAATTCAAAATGGGATTTTTGAAAAATTGCCCAAAGAGATGACACAAGCAGTAAAAGAGAAGTGCCAGTACAAAGTATTTTGTGATATTAATGAACCTATCGGCATTAACAATAAAGTTTATCTTGATGTTGAGTTTAAATGTAACAGCAATGGTTGTCCAAGTACGACGTTTATGAAAAAACATATTGCGAGATTCACGAATGAGCCAACAGATGAAGAACTCCAAATAGCAGCAAGAAACTTCGAAACTGAGCGTGGTAAGCGTGATTGGCAACGTACAGACCTAATGGATTTTTATGCTGATCCAAAAGAGTTTATGGAGTATGAAATAAGAGGAAATACCTGTGTATTCAAGACTGCAGCACAGAAATACCGTTGTCAAAAGCATACTAACAAGTGGCATTGCTCGAGATCTGGAACAGCTAAAGCTATCCATGCCATCGGAAGCGGACATTACATTGGGGAAACAATTTAAGATGTAATTACACCTATCATATTTATATATATATATATATATGTACATATATATATATAGATGGACGTAAGTGTAAAGACACCTTACATAATGAAGTCATGGAGTACGAAGTCCTTTCATATGAAAAATTAAAAAATATTCAATTTAATATTAAAACAAAAAATTGAAATTCATTTATCCAATTTTTAGATTCAAAGAACTACATATTTGAACAAAAATAAATAGAAATCTTTTTAATAAAACAGTTGTATCCCATATTTATTTTTATGTGTTATTTAGTTATTGTTTTCAGCGCTACCTGCTCTTGCTCTTCTGTAGTGTTAGTCTGGTTATCATCTTACTCTATTCTTTTTTGTGTGACAAGTATACATATATATATACTATATACCTTCGCAGTCTTCCCTCTCTTAGGTATCTGCTCAGCCATCAACCACCGTATCAGACTTCATAAGCCTGGCCATTACCAACAACAGTTGCAACATTTAAATTTTGATTTGGCTTTGTAGATAAATCTATTTGCGGAGGCGTAATTGGACTGCGCTTAATGGAAAACCATATGTATCCATATGCTCAATGTTTGCTATATAAAATTGTGCTAGACGCGATGTGCGCTGCCTGGCAAAAACAATGACAGCAGCAGCAGCGTCGCGTTGCACATGCAAATTGCAGCACTAACACAGAGGCAACCAAACTGATTATCGAGTGCCGACAACAACAACAGGCGTGCCGAAGGGGAAGCGGAAGGTGGAGGGACGACAGCTAATGCCGAAAGCCACACACGGCTCCAGTTTCAGCTCCGGCTACAGTATATCATATAAACCATAAGCCTATTAATAGCCCCTGTCTGCGATCAGACAAACAATTAAAATTGACGGCACTTTAAAGCGTTCCCCAGCCTGCTCTGGCCTAGCCCTTCTCTCGTCTCCCGCCTGTCACTCCCCGCATTGTTCAATTGGGCGTAAATATGTTGTCGAAGTTGCACACACGTGCTGGACCCACGGCAATTGACCATGTCCGTGGGCCACAGGCCCCAATCGGCTGACGGCGCTTTGCCGGCAGCCTGAGCCGCCAAACTGGCCAACAATTAGTTTGGCCACGTTGTCGCATCGGGACAACATAAATTGTTGCTCCCGTTGGCTTTGTTACTTGACAAGTTGCGGTTGTTAGTGGAGAGATTGTTTTGATGGCGAGAAAGAAAAAGGTTTTATAGGTCCAATATAAAATAGGGTGAATATAAAAAATATTTTAAGAATAAAGAATTCAAATTGAATAATGTTTTATATTGTATATGACTTTCTGCAGAAATCTATTAAAATATATCTCATTCACTTTTATGGACTTCCCTCTTAACTTTCTTAATAAATTAAGGCTTTTAGCTTGTGTATCCTGAAAGCTCTTTGTCCTCTTTCCACAGCAGCTTTGGACAGGCGTTAAATGCGTTTAAAAACTGAACTAAGCTGTGCTTTTAATAAGCTTTACCAGCATGAAGCAACGATTAGCTTTAAGCTTTTAACCGTTTACAAACATCAACAACCGCTAAAAGCTCTGAAAATTGCCTTACTCGCAAAGCTTTCGATGTGCCATGCTAAGAAAATGACCTACGTAATTTAAAACTTTGAAATTTTATTTAATCATATAATAAACAATGCAAATCCAAAGCATTCAAATGTAAATTAACTCTTAACGATAATTTATGCTGCATATATCGGCCAAATTTTCAATATTAACCTCAAATTGTAGGTCCCGCTCTTGAGAATTGTAAATATCTGCACTTTTTTTGAATTAATTCAAATAACTTTATGTTAACGCATTTGTTTTTTTCTTGTTTGGTTTCAGTTTAAGAATTAATTGGTATATAGTTAGTATAATATGTTAGTATATTCTTGTATATATGTGTATAGGATTAATATTAAATTTGGTCTTGGTTTCATATGCGAAAGTGTATGTAGTTCCTTTGCTCATAATATTATAGTATCATATATATATATAGTATATGGTATTGTAATCAATGTAAGTTAAACTCGCGAAAATTGTTGCTGTTGCTTAGGTTAAATTGAAACTCGAATTTACTACACATAAATTCGGTTTAACGCTAGACGTGTATCAATATATAATGTATTGTATAATAATTATCCATATGTATATAGTAGATATATGTATATGTTCGTGTCAATTCTTGTTTCTTGTTGGGTTTGCTCGGTGTACAAGTTCAACAATAGTGTTCCATTGGACCCTTGAGGTCGAGTTTTGGTATTGGTTTCGGTTTCGGTGTGCTTTGTGCAAATCCTAGTATATTTGGCTGATATGGTTTGGTTTGTAGAGGGTTTTTGTGTGTGACTATGTGGGGGTTGTGTCTTGCCTTGAACAGAATGCGGTAACATCAACAACAATCAACAATAATCAACAATTAAATAAGCTATCATAATTATCATCATTCGTTTGATTCAAACTGCTTGTAAATCTAAAACTGAATCGAATCGAATCGAATTGAATTGAATAACAAGTACCAATTCCGAGTACGTTGTAACTTTATTGTCGCCTGCCTTTCGGTATTTGTGCGTCGAGTAAAGGAATCTGTGTGTGCCACAAGAGAGTATAAAGAAAATAGTACAACAACAATAATCCAAATGGAAATCGAAATCGAAATGGAAGTGGAAATTGATTTCGGTTTTAGTGGGGAAGGGGGAGGATAGCAAGTTCGACTAGGGGAAGGGAACCGGGGAGACTCTGATTAATTGCTCTACGAATTGTTCCTTTGCCTTAGCCGTTAGTTTCAATAACGATGCGAATACAGTTAAATATGATAGTTCCTATAGCACTCTAGACTATAATATATATATGTGTGTGTGTTTGTGTATGTGTATGTGTGAGTGCAAGTATATTTACATTATATAACGAAATCACCCAAACGCTGCATTTAAAATTAAGACCCACATCCAGACCCAGACCCAGAGTTGCCCCGCCCCTATTCCCTGTCCGCGCACACTACTATCACATGGATGCCAAGGGTCTACTCCGTTCGTACTTCCCGCTAATCGATTCACATGAGGGCACAGCGATTCCAGCGCGATGTGCTGCGCACACCTCCCTCGCCGCCGCCCTCGTTGAGGGCCATCGTCTTGGAGCGCATGAGGTTGAGGTCGGTGCGGATGCTGGGCCGTCGCGCATTGGGCGTAACCACACCGCAGGCGTCACTAAATCGCCGTTTAATGGACAGCGCATTCTTCTTGCCGCCGCCAACGGCCGAGCCATGCGGCGGCAGAGGCGAGGGTGCCCCGAAAACGGACACCAAGCGGCGATGGTGATTGGGCGTCATCTCCAGCGGCAAATTGGAGACCATGAACAGTGCGTAGAACAGATCATCGATGCGATAGTTCTGCCGTGCCGAGCACTCCACAAAGGTGCAGCAATTGTCCTGCCCGGCTATGTAGCCCATGACCTCATCTAACTGTACAGTTCTAAGGCAAAAAGAGTTGAGGGATTAGCCAAGGAACTCTCCATTGTTCCCTCTTCTCGTTACTCACTTGAATTCACGATCACATTTATTGCCCGCCAGTATCATGGGTATTTTGGGCAGACTCTTCTTCTTGAAGCCCGAGCCGGGATTCAGGGCAGCCCACTTAGTCTCCAGTATATTCTCACGCAGACGCACTACCTCCTCGAAGGATTCACGCGAGTCCATGCTGAACACCAATATGAACAGATCGCCTGCCAAGAGGAATCGAACTCAGCGAATCAGTCGAGTGGCCTCACTCGATTTAGATAATGCAAATTTATTGCTTATTTATTATGTGTGTGAGTGTGTGAGGGAGTGTGTCGGAAGAAATAAGTGACTCCTGCAGAGGCTCCAGCTGAGGCTGATTCTTATGATAATTTATAGCACATTAAATAGCGCCAGGCACTCGGCAGCTTAAGTGATGAGACGTGCGTTTGATATGATTGCGGTTAGCATAGCTACACACACACGCACACACTTTCACACACTCTCCCACACACTCACACTCCTTCACATAGACAGCTTGTAGGGCACGCACATCGAACTCACCCGTTAGAAATGACAAACGACGCATTGCGGGAAACGGATGATAGCCAGAAGTATCCAAAATATCCAATTGAAAGACCTCATTTCGTATGCGATACAATTTGCGATGGAACTCCTCGATAGTTGGCGTGTATGCCTCCTCAAAGCGGTTGCCCAGGAAACGTGCCACAATCGACGATTTGCCCGCGCGTGAGGAGCTGCACAGAAGACGAAAAAGAAAAAAAGGGAGCAGTCCCTCAATAACACACAGTGCTCCATTTCCCTCTGCCCTCCCCCGCACTTACCCGAGCATCACCAGCCTGTAGCAATTCTTGGCCGAGGGCAGACTGTCGTCGCAGAGCGAGAGACCCGCACCGGGGCCATAGATGAAGTCATCTGCCTGCTCGATGGCATCCAAATTGGAATGATGCTCCAGCATGTGAGCCTGATGCAGTTCGGCAGTGGTCACAATGCGGCTGCTGGTTACGCCGCCGTTGCTGCCACTCGCTGTGTCCTCCAGAAAGGTGACCACATGAGCAGCACCGCCCGACTGCTGTGCTGGCTCATCGGTGGGCGTGGCATTCGCCTGCTGATGGCTATTGGTTTTATTGCGTGCTCTATTGATGCTATTACTGTTGCTGTTGGCAGTTCCGGTTCCAGTTCCACTACCAGTTCCCGTTCCAGTTGACGCTGGCGTTGGCGTCGGCGTCGGCCCTGGCTCGTTTAGTGCGACGTCGACGTAGTTGTTGTTGTTGCTGCGCGCACAGAACCAATTTTTACAGCGATACATTTCGTCTGTGTCATTTCCGCCACTTTAATGGTCATCAACACTGGGCACACTGGGCGGGTACGTGCTGCCGCTTATTACGCATACGCAGCGTGCAACGACAGCTGCGTGGCTGCGTGCACTTGATTGCTTGTTTTTGCCAGCCACAAAATTCGTTTTCCTCTCCTGCTGCTTCTCCCACTGCTGCCCCCCTGTGCTCAATTGCCACACGCTTGTCGTGCCATTTGCATTTTCAATCTGCCAACTTTGTCCTCGTCCAAGTTGTTGACAAAGGTGCGATTTCGATTTTTGAATAACTTCTGCTCTCTCGCTCACACTCGATCTAAGGTTAAGGGAGAGAAGAGAGAAAGAGAGAGAGAATTGCATACGATTAGCTCTTCTTGCATGCAAAACCAACGAGAAATGCATAAAAAGTAGCACGGCCTGAAAGAGCACAGCATTGAGATAGAGTAGGAGAGAGTGGGAGAGAGAGGGAGAAAGGGGGATAGAGTAGAAGAGAGAGAGAGGGTAACAGCGCAGAGTGGGTGCCTGGCACAGTCGGGTAATTGCTTGAGCACGGCCCATTCCAGACGAATAAACCACATCAAATTGGCGCATACAAATTTCAAACTGAGTGCACTGGGCCGTCAGTCTGTCCGTCCATTTGTCCGTTCGTCTGTCCGTCTATCTGTCCGTCCGTCCATTAAAAGGATTGACGATGCCCTCAACCAGGGACCATTTGGCTGCAATAATGGGCATCTTGCAGCAAATCTAATTAACTTTGTTTTAGCTCGCTACGTGTTTCAGTTGCCCGCCTCCCCTCCGCTTCCCCCTTGCCACTGCCCTGCCTCTTGTCGACCACAATCGAGTGCAGCAGCAAGTGCTCGCTCGCCTCGACTCGGCTCACATTTCGCCATTTGTGTTCCAGTTTGTGGCGAACGCTACAGTTCAAAGGAATTCGGGTGGAAAATATGCAAGAAAAGAATTCACCCCCTCCCGCCACACAAGGGGTATGTAATATACACACATACACATATACACGCCTGCCTTCTCTCCTCTCCTCTCCACTCCCTCTTGCCCACCGTCAGCTGAAACAAAAAGCCATTTAAAGAACTACTTGAAATTATATCATAATTGAATTCGGTCCTCGTTTCTCTCTCTCTTTCTCCCTCTCTCTCATTCTCTTTCTGTGCTCATATGTTTGGTAGGAAAACACGCAAATGACTTTGGCCAGCACCGAAACGAAAACGCCTCGAGACAATGGCGACATTTGAAAGCGTCTCACACAAAGCCAAAGCATAAGCTGTGAAACAGCAACAACTACAAGATACGCCGCACTCCTGCGACACGATTAACTTCAGACTTGAAACGTAAAATCGATGTGCAAAGTGGCTGCACAGAAATAAACTATGTAAATAAGATAAGAATAAAACTTTATTGTTATGAATTCAACTAAGTTTAAAATAAAACTTTAATTCTCTGTCGTAACATGCCCTGCATTCAGTTTAATACTTATCGCATTTAATACCAAAAATACTAAATCAATACATTGCATTTTTATCGATATTTAACAGCTGACGTGTTGCGCATCTTTAAATCGGACTTTCGACAGGCTCAAAAAATTTTATTTTTGTCCATCAATTTGATTAATAAATACATAAATAAATAAATAAATAATATACAATGAACAATTCTATTTTTGTGGCCAACTCTGGCCACGCCAGAACATTAATTTTGCCACACAGTGCCGGCAAATAATTATATATATTAAACGCACACAACTTTTTATCATTTTTAAACTTCGAACAAATAATGAGTACTCATTTATTAACCATAAATCAAAGAAGAAAGAGAGGGAGAAAGAGAGAGGGAGATTGACAGACAGCGAGAGCAGCGCAGTGTGTTAATCGACCCTGACAACTTACTCTGCAGGGTATCGAAAATAATCAAGTAAATGACGGAGCACTTTTCCTGTGCACCTGTCCGCAAGCCAAGGCAGGGGCTTAGCTCGAGGGCTGTTTAAAGAAAGAAGCCAAAGTCAAGTCAAGTTCTTGCAGTGGCACATACGTGCACACACACACACACAGCACACACTGTCACGTTAGGCCATTGAACATGCACGTGGAATGAAGAATGAAGAATCGCAACGCATTAGCCGCATTAGTCAAGTTTCGGATCGGATGCCATTAACAAATGACAAGCGAGTGCACAAATTATTCAATGTTGCACTTACTTTAAGTTGCTACTCCCTCAACCCCTCACTGCCGACGGCTCTGCTCATGGCACATGCTGGCAATGTGGTTGTGGTTGCCTCTCCCGATTCCCCTTTACCACTTCCGCTGCCCGTTTCACTTTCAGTTTGTTGTGTGTCTCATATTTGCTTACAGTACGTGCATATAAATGGCAGCAAGGTGTGCCAGCTCAAGGAGAATATCCCGCATCCACATCCGTCGTATATAAAGCAACTGGCAACTGGCAGCAGTTGTCATGTGCCGAGTCGAACTGGCAAATGCAATCGACACCTAATCTGGCGCGTACATCTGCGTTTTATGCGCGGAGCGTGCAACCACCCACCCAGCGGGCGCATAGAAGCCCGAAATATGAGCACAACGTGTGGTTTAGAGCAGAACAGATAAGCCCCCACCCCCCCAGTTACCAGTTAGAGTGCCTCCCATAACCCTCACCCTGACCAAGGTGGGAGCACCACAAAAGGCATCAATTACAGCTCAAAACAAAGCAGCGTCGCACGAGATAATCGAACGATGTGTGTGTGCGAGAGAGAGAGGGAGAGAGCGGGAGAGGGTACCCGTTCGAGTACTCACTGGGGTTATCGCCCAGTCAGCCAAGCATCCGTCAATTCGCTCAGTTCGAGGAAGGGCATCAGCTCAGAGCTCGAATGCTGACAAGCGCAAAATTAGTTCGTCGATTTGTTTACCAGCTGAGTGACTGCTGTGCGAAATGTCCACGACGCCGAATAACAGTGGAGCTGCTGGCTCACATCTGCAGCCGGAGGAACAGCCGCTGCCAAAGGGAGTAGGCAAGGCAAACAATAAAAGGTGGCGCATCAAGAAGCTGCTCAGCTTTGGCGCCATTTTCATCTGCCTGCTGCTCATCATAGCCGCCATTGTGATGCACGTGAGGCAGAAGGATCATCTCGGTCGGTTGAATTACAGTTACCAGAGGAGCACGGAAGCCGGCGAAATATTGCTGCCTCCCGAAGTAGTGACTCCGCCCGCTGTGGGTAAGTAGTTAGCTATTGTAGCACATGCCCTGTGGACAGTCTTATCTAACTCTCTCTCTCTCTCTTTCCCTTTCAGCGGCACTACTCAGCGAGAAAGAGGGACCAAGTGACGCCTGTCTGGACTGCATTGCGACGACCGCAACAGAGAACAAGCCGGTCATGTGCAACAAGCGGCCTTGTGGCGTCTTTCGCATCTCTCCAGCATATTGGACGGATGCAGTGCGTGTAGTGCCGCCCGCCTTCGCCTCTCACAGTAATTTGAACTCATTGACAAACTGATAACCAGCTTGTCCAGCGTGCTCACTTGTCTCACTCCTTCCCCTTCTTCCCTGCAGGTTACGAGAGCTGCGTATCGAATAACGATTGCAGCACGGAGCTTGTGCGTGGTTATATTAAGTTATATGCTGGGGACTGCAATCAGGACGGAGTAATTTCCTGCCGGGATCACATAATGCTACACCAGCTCGGGCCATCGGGTTGCCGAACCAAGAAGCTGCAGACCCCATTCCGAGATCGAATGCATGAGTGTCTGCGGGTAAAGATGCTTGAATAAAGAGACACCCAACACAAAGCGAGGCATGGCTTTTATTGTTCGTTTAAAGAAGACGAGTTCGTAGTGGCAATGTGGTTGCCCCTGCCTCACCCCATTCCCCTTTACACTTCCGCTTCTAGTTTCAGTTTTAGTTTGTAGTGTGCCCCACAATTTCTCAGTATCGTGCATATAAATGGCAGCAAGGTGTGCTAGCTCAGCCACCAACTTCTCTTCTACCAAGTCCAACTGGTAAATGCAATCGACACCTAATCCGCCGCGTACATCTACAAAGACTGCACATAGAGCGCATAGAAGTCCAAAATATGAGCACAACGTGAGGTTTAAAGCAAAACAGATAAGCTCGAGTCTCCTTTCAGAGTGCCCCCATAATCCTCACCCTGACCATGACGGGAGAACCACAGAAGGCATCAATTACAGCCCGAAACAAAGCAGCGTCGCACGAGATAATCGATTGATGAGAAAGAGAGAGAGAAGGTACCCGTTGGAGTACTCATTGGGGTTATCGCTCAGTCGCTCTGTTCAACTCAGAGCTCGAGTTCTGACAAGCGCAAAATTAGTTCGTCGATTTGTTTACCAACTGCGGGACTGCAGTGCAAAATGTCTACGACGCCGTCGCAAACCGGAGGTGCTGGCTTCCAACTGCTGGGCAAGGGAAGCAACAAAAAGTGGCACATCAAAATGTTGGTCAGCTTTGGCGCCACTTTCATCTGCCTGCTGCTCATCACAGCCGCTATTGAGTTGCACTTGAGTCAGAAGGATCATCTCGGTTGCCTGAATTACGATTATAACAGAAAGGGGCCGAGCACGGAAGCCGGCGAAATAGTGGAGCCTGCTGAAGTGGTCACCCAGCCTGCTGCTGTGGGTAAGGAGTAAGCAAAGTGGCAACTATTGTGTCCAACCGAGTGCGAGTCCGCTTGCTGGTTAGCCGACAGATACCCTGTACTTCTGACAATCTAACTCGTACTCTTCTCAGCAGCTCTACGAAGCAAGCGGAGTGAACCAAGTGACGCCTGTCTGGAATGCATCGCTTTGTCCACAACAGAGACAGAACAAAGAGGGAACCTGCGGGTCATGTGCGGCACATCCCCATGCGGAAATTTTCGGATCTGGGCAACTTATTGGGCGGATGCAGTGCGTGCATTGCCAGCAGCCTTCGCCTCTCTGAGTAGCTTGAACTCAATGACAAACTGACAATCAGCTTGTCCAGCGTGGTCACTTAGCCAACTAATCTCACGCATCTCCTCCTTTCTCTCTGCAGGTTACGAGAGCTGCGTGTCGAGTGACGAGTGCAGCAAGGCGCTTGTGCGTGGTTATATTAAGCTGCATGCTCGGGACTGCAATCAGGATGGAGTAATTTCCTTTCGGGATCACATAATGCTACACCAGGTCGGGCCGACGGAATGCCAAACCAGAAGACTGCAGAGTGAGGTCAAGGAACGTATAAATAGATGTCTGCGGTTGAAGGAGCTGGAATGAAGAGTGGCCCCCCACACAGGGGGAGCCTGTTGCCAGACATATTTTTTTATTTATTCTTTTCGCGACGCCAGTAAAAGGTTAGCATGAACAAGGCCACAAAATCATTAAACAACATGAGCGCAGCCAGCAAAACATCTTTCAAGTGTGTACGCATTTGCCCAGTTGCAAAAATGCACTGCATATGATATATCATGACCTGCAAGTGGCGAGTGGCGAGTGTCGAGTGCAAGAAGGCGGTCCGCGTGGCAGTGGCAGTATCGTTGGCGTGGGAATGACATGTGATAGTTGAAGGACAATGATTATCAAAGGGAACAATGTAACTAAGAACAAAAGAGATGGCCTTACGGGTATAGCCATTAGGAATATGACGGCTGCGTAGATAAAGAAGTACCAGTTCAGGTCGAATATAATGATAAACATGGCAGCATGGATGCTCAGCAGAAAGGCCGCATAGGAATAGGTGAACGTCACGTATATGTTATTGGTAAAATCATACTAGACAGAGGAGAAGTAGGAGATCATTAATGCACCCTCTGTGAGTTAGGACTCTACTTACCTGACAGGTAAAACCGATTATCACGACAAATATCAAGATAAGTAATAAAACTAGTAGCGAGAACAGTATATTGAATAGGCTCGAGTGCACCGCCAGCAGACCCACGGCAAGAATCTCGGCTTCGATAATGACCAGGCCGATTACCCAATTGATGCAGTACAGAGAGCGGACTTGATCGGCGAGTGAGAATATCAGCAGCAGGAACATGCTCATCAGCATGAGCAGCACAGCCGTGTATTCATGAGTCTTTGCTTCTTTCTGCATTCGGTCACTATAAGAGCAGACGCAATGATTCAGTGGGAAGTGGGAAGGGGAGTCAAGTCACTTATCTTACCCAGACACCATTGCCATTAACAACCATTGTATCACAGCAAGTAGCACGAAAATTCCGAACAAAACGAAGGTACTAAAGACAAACTTGCGTCTCTGATCCGCCGTTTCAACCGATGGCGGAAAAAGGTCGACTAATGTTTTGAACATGGCAACTAAGAATTTTAATCGGTCTGTCTGTGTACAGAATTCAGTGTATGAATGAATTTAGACTTTAAGTTTTCATAAGCAACAACAACGTAACAACAACAGCACACTGAGAGAGCAAATTAGCACGAAAAGCTGAGCAATATACTGACTTTTAATGCTCGTACATAATTGAACTCGAGAAACTTTATAATCTCGCAACATCGCGCACAAATTGAATGTTGCAAGTGTGTAATAATTAAAACTTTACTTAGCACAACATGAAGAGGCTCCCTCAGCTGCCACTTCTCCCCAGCTCGATGCCAAAGTTTCGCTGAAGTTTTTAACTCAAGCTTGGACAACGCAATTCTCTATGATTTGCCGTGCTTCAATTGGCAAGTTAGCAAGTTTCACTCTGTATTATATGTACTCTATACTACCTCTGCCAATAATGCAATTCCCTCGATTCACAGTTGCTTATTTTAAGCCAAATAGAAGCCATATCTCTCTGCTGTTCCATCGATTAATCATTCCCATTCAATTATGCAGGAATACACGACTTACTTTGCACAAGAACTGATGGCATGAAATTAAAATTGAAATTATATAATTTAAATTACTATTCATATGAAACTTTAATGAATACATATTATACTGATGCAATAAGCGCAGATAAAATGACTGAATAATGGGAGAAGCGTCGTAAGTAACTAAATTCATTGGGAAATAGTTAGATGTTTTGAGAAACTATCGCAAAACTTGTGCAAATCCATTTAGTTGAAAGTTTTGTGTGTACTGCAGTGCGTATGCGTAATATTTTACCCTTAACGCACTTGCAGCCACGAACATGAGCTGAAACTTTGGTTAAAACTTGTTTCGGCTGGCATAAAGGGCGTTCATCGAACTCCAGAAGCTACCCGACACTCTGCCACTCTGATTGGTCTGGTCTGGTCTGGCCTGATCGTAATCATGCTATTGCATGACAACTGTCTATTACCCCGTACTTTATTCAATCAGTCGGGCAAATTGCGCATGCTGAAAACAGAAATACGCGTTCCTAATGAGGCTGTCGCGCGGGCAGGGAGCTGCCAACTCGATACATATTTGGCCTTATTGAATTGTAACGAATTAACTAATTGCAGATACCCGCTTAGCGTGGCAGATAAGAGCCGTTGGCTCTTTGGCCAGGGCTATTTGATTGATTAACGGGCACTTGCCCGGCATCGACTCCCGGCCAAGGACACGTGCTGGCAAAGAGTTGCGTTTAAAAACAATTACCAACACGGTCGAACGACTCTCATCGATGCCCAGCAATGTTTTTCCAATGGCCCTTGTCAAAGGTGTTGCTCGACATCAAATCCCGCAGATTGACGACGACTGTGCAAGTGGGGTAGGTCGTGCGTGGGCTGGGCTGGGCTGGGCAGGCACAGTGGGTGGGTTCGGTGGTATACTATTGGTCTGGGGGTGGGGCTCAAATTGATTGCTTTATGGCTGGCAACGTTGTGTAAAATTGGTGGAATGCAGTGCAGCGAGTTGTTAAAAGAATTTCGCAATTCTTTTTGCTTTTTGCCAGCTGCTCTCGATTTCGAGCAACTTTTTTTACTCGCTCATTTTTTGTGCGCACGGCAAAGTGCTGCGAACTTTTACTCAATTTTGCATTCTGTATGCGCTACGTTGGGTTTTAGCGGCACGCCCCCTTCGCTGCTTGCCATTTCACTTCCCACTCTCTTTCCTTACGCCGCATTGCTTCATGCATTTTTAGCGCTTTGCTTTTGGCAATTTGTTTTGCATTGCCGCCGACGGAGAAAGAGCCAATGAAATTGTATGAAAAGTAACACACTTTCTTTTGACTGCCACGTTAACAACATTGGCTAAGATGCAATTTACATGCGTCAAAGGATGTATGTGACAAGGACACAAAGAACGAGGCAAACTATAAAATATTTAAAATATAAAATGAACTGCGCGATAGTGAAATGACTTGAGAAAGTCGATATTTTGATCGCATCAACAGCTGATATTTAACATCGATAAGTGTATGTCAGTATTTTCAATGTAATCGATATTTAATAATAGCTATTTTGATCACATCAACAAGCAGCTGTTATTAACCATCGATAAATGAATGTTAGTATTTTTGTGTATTATTGTGAATAAGAAAACATCGCTGCTTTTGCAGTATTAGAAATGGGTATTAACAGTGCTACCCATAGATCCATTTATTTGAATTCGATTAATTGATGTATTTGGTTTTTAATCGATATACATGTGAATAAGCAAAAACCAATACTTTTGCCACACTGGAAAGGGGTATCAACGGTGCTGCCCATAGATCCTTGGCAATCAGCTAGCGCGCTGCGTAATTAAGTGTACATCAGAGATTAGCCATAAAACGGTAGAGAGGGACACCCAAAAAAGGACCCGCAGGTCATAAATTCCGACTGGCATCCGCAGTCCGCAGCCTTTATGCGCATATTTAAATACGCATTGGCAATGAACAGCCAGAACGGATGCTAAACCAACAACAAGAGCAACGGCAACTGACTGCGACAACTTTAATGTCTTTGTTGCGACAATGGCCGCCAGCTGAATGCTTCAAGCCGAGGCGCTTCATTAATTTTATAGTCAACGTGCAAGCAGAGACAGAGAGAGAGATAGAGGAAGAGAAAGAGCAAGACGGAGACACTTTGCACACTGAGATTCTGCGGTCGCTAGGCGTGCGTTCTGAGGTTGATTCTGGTTGCGCTGGGTTAACTTTGAAGTTGCCTGGGAAAAAGTTTTGATTGTCTAGCCACGCACTAACACACACGCACACACAAGGCGTGCTGTTAACACATGTGTGCCACACATGCTGTGTATGTGTTGTGTGTGGGTGTGTGCTGCCAACTCAAGTGGTTAAACGTGAAACTTTTTTAATTAGAGTTGTTGTGGGCAGCGCATGTCACGCTGACGTATTGTGTAAACAATTTTCGTAATCTTGGCCGCATAGTTTCGTCGTATCCGGTTCCCTTACTGCCTCATCCTCCCTCTCTCAGTGTGGCATTTGCCTACATGTTGCAGTCAAGAGCGCGGAAAAAATCGGCTCGAAAAATACCCATCAATTGGCAACAGTGGCGCGCTTCGCCTTTTTCGTGCTAAATAAAATTCATGAGCCTTTGTAATAAAAACGTCAGAGCACAAGGCACAAAAGACACCAGACCGAAACAGCAGCAACAACAATGGCAATACAGCAAAACCAACAGCAACAGGACAACAGCAACAACAACAGCAGTTAGAAGAATGGAGCCAGGGAGCAGCTGTCACCACTTGGCAATGACAATGGCCCCCTCGAGAGCGGAGCGCATAAATTGGAGACATCCTTTGTGTGCAGCCTGAAAATACGGAACAGTTTGCATTCATTTAATTTCGCTATTATCAAAATAGAAAGGCTTTGCGCTTGATTGAAGTTTCCATCCCGGGCACCGGCTTTGGCCGAGGCTCAAAGTGTCGCCAAATTATATGAAAATTAAATGTGGCCAGTCTCGGGGCAGGGCAGAAGTTTTACTGCTGCGTGCATATCTAATTTTCAGTCAACAACTATATTATTAAGGCTCAGGCTCAAGAGGCAGCTCGCACAGTGTCAGTAATAAGTTTCTCGACACATTCACAAAGTCACTAAACTGGAATGAGAGGAAAACTGGATTTGGCTTGTGCTGTTCCCACACATACCCTGTGACAAAGGCTGTGAATGATTACTGAAAATATGGTTTAAATTTAAGCTGTTTTTGGCAATTTATTTATTTTTAAAAGCTTGTATTGAATGGATTATTATACTCTTTTTAACTTTGATAATTTAGGTCAATTTTGATGTGAAAAAACTTTAAAATTAACATATTTTGATGCCAGGAACTTGAATTTAATTTCTTACAATTTAAAATATTTTTACTCGCAATTTTAACATTAATTTTAACTGGGTAAATCGAACTTAAGATTTAGAGTTTTAAAATAATTTAAAAAACTTGGACTAAGGAAAATGATATATCGAATATATTTTTATTCTTGTTACTTTAATCACTGTTAAAGATTGATAGGTTTGGAAAGTTTTGTCAAAAATGTTAACACACTATAATTAAATTGTAATATTTTGCTGTCAGATCGAGCCGTCAACTATATCAAATTCCAAATAACGAACGCAACATTTTCAACAAAGATACACAGCGAATTTTACGTTGAACATTGGAATTTCGAATTTCAGACAAACAGATTATTCATATTTTTTTTGACAAGGAAACATTGAAAGATATGTATGCGACGACGACCGACTGTAGAATGAAATAAAAACACAAACAAATCGACATTACTAATGAAAATTGACAAATCTGCGAGAGCTTAAAGTCAGGATAAAAGTCAAAGCTAATTGTGATAAAAGAGAAACAAACGTACTATATAAAAACAATTTTGAGCATTCTCTGTGTGCGAAAAAAAAATCATCAAATTAAATGTGATTATTATGTGATGAAGGCATAATACCAAAATGCCAAGATATTGAAAACTCGCACAACACACAATTTTCATATTTACTTTGTGTGGGTAAACCAAACACACAAAATGAAAATGAAAATGAAAACCAAAGCTCGGGGAACAGGACCCGCAACTGGCTGCAAATATCCGCAGGATGCGCCGCCTGCTTGCCGCCGGCTGTCAATGCGATTTTGTCAACGTAATCAGGCACAACGACAACAACAACAACAACAACGACGACGATGGCAAAAACACATTTCACATTTCGTATTTCACATCTCGCACCGTTTTACCGTTGTCGGTGTTTGGCGAAACGTGCAGACAATGCAGACGATGCTACAGTTACCGGACTATATCGCATAGCGAATTCAGAGCACAGAATGCAAAGCATAAATGAACGTCGCATGATTATAGGCATATCTACAATATATAGCAACAAATCGTTCGCTTGTTTGCGTATCAATGAAGAAATATCACAGCCTTTATAGCATACTTTGCAGCGCAGCCAGTACGCACTCACCCACCCACTCATAGACAGAGAAAGAGAGAGAGAGACGCACACATGCTGTCGCGCAGGCTGACAAACAATTTCCGTGGCCATCGCCTTGTGGCTTCCGCTTTTTTGGGGGCCCACTTTCCGTATTTCGGTCAGGTCAGAGTTATGTTGACGTTATGTTCGAGTATACATTAATTATGGCTATTTGCTCTGCGTTTGCTCCTGCCAATTATGCGCACGAAATGGCTTATTATTGGCCTGCACAGAGGCACATACGCATACACATAAAGAGAGAGACGGACAGAGAGACAGACAGGGAGATATAAAGGGAGAGACAGTCGTACAGCTGGACATACAGAGAGAGACAGTCGTACAGCTGGACACACGCATAGGCATTCAGATAGGCTTCGCATGGTCAAATCAGCACGCCAAATGGCCCTCAAAGGCCACTTTCATTTGGCCCTAAACGAAGCATCAACAAAAACAACAACTACAGCAAACAGTCGCATTTTGGTAAACAACAAAAATTTGGCCGTGTTTACTCAGCGAACTCGGGCCGACGAAGCATTTGTCGTTGTCATCCCCTCCAGCCTTAGTCCGCCATGATGGATGTTATTCTAATGTCTCCGACCGCTGACCCACAATCAGCTAGAGTCGGGTTCGCCCCTCCCCTCTTCCCCCACCTCCCTTTCAATGCTTCAATTGCTGGCGGCACCACAGCGTGTTGGCCAATTCATGAGCGCCTTAAAAATTAAAAGCAATTTAATATAAATTCACGTTGACCGCAGACCGCATGTCTGTGTGTATGTCTGTCTGTCTGTCTGTGTGCGGGTGTCTGTGTTGGTGTTGCCACTGCAAGTGCAGTCCATTCTTTTAGGTAATTACACTAATTGGCGCCGTACTGCGCCGGCACTAGCAATATAATGCGATAATTTACTCGCTGCTATCCTTTGTGCTCGCTCAAACTTGCTGCAAATTATGATGGGAAAAGAACGAAACAAGAGAGAAAGTTGCGATAAAGTTCTGTAGATTAACATAGGCAGGCAGATCGAGTTGAAAAGCGAAGTCTGCGCTTTAATATATTCCCTTTAGGCCCTTAAATTTCTCCTCGTTTATCACACATCTGTTCACTTTGCCGCGCCCGAATTGAATAAAACGATTTACAACCGCGGCTCTTTTTTTATAGCCATCATTATTGATATATGTGCTTGTTTTATATTATATACCGAAATCTGCAAACATTTCAGAACAATCGAGTGCGCGGAACACGGGCAGAAAATTTAAGATTTATTTCATTGAACCGAAAGAAAGAAGAAAAGTTAACCTGAAAAAGTTGCGTGAGCTTTTGCCACTTAAAAGTTGTTGGCAACTTGATACCCCGTTGAATTCTGAGATATCTGCGAAGTAGTTAAGGAGTCTACTCTCTCCCTCGCTCTCCTGCTTTCTCTCTCTCTCTTTGTCTCCATGCTTGATCAGCTGCCGAAAGCACACCTGACGTGGCCGTAGTTGACAATTGACAGCTGAGACAGTTGGAGCAGATAGAGCTGCCTGGCGAAATGGCTGCGCCTTAAGCAGCGACGCAGCGACAGGCAACAAGGTAGCAAGGACATGTGGCTATATCACGAAATCCACTTTACGGCCACAGATCCCACACATCTCCCGTCTCCGTCCCCTGCCTACCCCACGCAAAGTCCGCTATCGTTTTAAAGCCTGGCAAATATGTACGCAATATGTAATCATTGAGATTGTTAAGAAAATTCATAACAATGTACGGACAGACAAAATACACACACTCACACACACACACACACACACAGGGCCACACAACATACAAACATTTGTTGTGGGTGTGCGGTGGTGTGTGTGTACAAGAATCAAATGGTTTACAGCGACAACACATGTCAAAAAATAACAACAGACGAAGAAAGCAAGCTGAGCAGGAAGATGAAGTGCGCGACTACAAGATACTCACTAAACACTTTCGAGATCTATTAAAGTTAAATTTTTAATTGCAAGTTTTGTGTATTTTGCATATTTAACATAAGTTTTAAGTTATGAAAGACTAAGAAATACTCTGTAGTTTGCTTAAGTGAAATCTTCAAGAATTTTCTTATTTCTAGTTTTCAATTAAGAGTTCTCTACAAATTTGTTTAATATTAGAGAAATCTTCAATCATTTTCAATAACAATTTGACCAGGAGAATTAATTGCACGACTAAGGAATATCTTGTAGTTTACTCAATTAAAAGTTTTCTTTAATTTGACTTATTCAAGAGGAATCTTAACTCATTTACAATAATTCTTTTTCCATGGACATTAATTACACAACTCATGAGTACTCTGTACCTTAATATAGTAATTATTTTAGTGATTTCTTAAAGTTAAATTTTCAATTTGAAAGTTTTCTGTCACTTTGCTTATTCAAGAGAAATCTTAAATAATTTTCAATAACAATTTTGTCGGCTTTAAATACTCGTACAGGGTACCCAAATCAGCGACAGCTGCCACAGCACAGCATCCGTAAATTTGTTCCAGCAAACATTTTCAGAATTGCTGAAAAGATTTTAAGCAGCAACAAACACACTCACACGCCATGGAATGAAGGCGTTTCACAGCCCTCAAGAGGGGGAAGGGCAACTCGGAAATCCCCACTCCACTTGCTCGACAGTCTGCCGAACTCGCTAAAAGATGTGTGAAAGGCGGCGAAAAGGCGTCGGCACAAAGGATTGCGCTGGCGTTAAAGGTTAAGCTACGTATAAAATTACTCTGGGCTAAGGCGCAGCTGCTGCTCCCAGCTACGGCTACTGCCACAGCTCCATCTCCAGCTGCTCCAGCTGCCACTTGTGCCTCCGCTGTTGATTCCTGTGAGTTCTTTTAATTCGGATTTGTGCCAGGATTGCCCCGCTGGGTGTTTGATTTGTTGTTGCAGGCCAGACTTCAAAGCTGCCTCTCTCTCTTACTTTCTCACTCTATTGCTGTCCTCTTCTTACCCTCTACCACTCACACTTAATTAGCAGGCATGCAAAATACTCTAGCTAATTTATTAATGGCTAATGTCAAATTTCTGCTGCCTTCAAATGACATTGAAAAATTATCTAGCATGTGTGTGATGAGAGTGTGTGAGTGTCTGGGTGCTGCCTAATGGCCTGGCAGCCTTTCTAGCACTTGTTGGGGCTACGTTGCGGCAGCAAACAATTTAGATAAGCGAGAGGGAACGCAGAGCAAAGCAGAGCGAACTCATTTCCATGCGAGTCGTCAGTCTCAGTTCGTGTATTTAGATGGCTTTGCCCCGCAGCTACCCCTCCACACTTCTTGCCTCAATCTGCTGCATCCTTTACTTTTTTACAGAACTTAATCAGTTCAGAGTTTTACGAGTGGGAACCGTTGACAAGCTCGGTTGCCTTTGACTCCGCTTATTACTTGCCATAAGGCTAGAACAATAGTACACTGTGGGCAGAGGGGGAAGGTAGCTGGAGGGGAGAGGCAAGTTGAAAGGTAGTTACAGCTAAAACACCCCTCGCCCTCCCCGATTAAAGTTCAACTATAAAAGTGGAATGCAGGAGAGAGACAAAAGCCAGCGAAGCTCTCCACTCAAGAGTTGGGCCATAAAAAATTGAGTGTTTAAGTGGGTAACCCAATCCTTGGACTTTTTATGGGCCAAGTGGACGCGGGCTGGTCACGACATCTACGAGACAGCAAAAAAAAATAGAACAGAACAGCACAGAAGTAAAAATAATCATTTGCTGGGGAAGGAGGTGAAGGAGGAGCAGACAGTTGGGTAGGGTAGGCAGGACCGACTGATATTGTACGGTGTCAATCGGTGGAGGCGGAGCAACAAATCAAATAATACTCGTAAATAAAATGAAATAGTCCCAAATTGCATTAGGGGGACCCACGGCACCGGAATAATGGCGCCTATCTGTCGATAACAATATATTCGATTATGTGAAGCACAAATTGCGGCTCACCTGAAGGGGACATCGGCTAAATTGCTTGTCCCGTGCAATTATAATGTATTTCTTCTAACACCCGACACTCTTTATACATTTTGCCTAGCTTAGACTAACACATGCACATAATCACATACACACACACACATTGAGAACGACACAATGCCATTAACATTTGGACTTGGCCATAAACAGCTAAACACGAAAAGTCGTTGTCCGAGGATTTGTTTTGTTTGTTTGCTTTTTCACGTAAAACTCAACGGGTAAAGCCGACGCCGTCGATTGTGATTTAGATAGTGCCGCAAGTGGCGGGAAGTGACCTGCCCAGAAGCTGACGCCGCGCTTATCTGAAACGTATTGCAGGCATCAGGCAAGGAAATTGCCACGAAATTCAATTCAAGTCGCCATTTCACGCCTGCGCAAGCACTTAACAGAGACAAAGAGAGCCCTTAACAGCGAGAGAGAGGCAGCTCTGTTAATATACAGTCGTCTCTGTTAACAGCGAATAGTCTTTGTTACTATGTTAACAGCTTAAGAGAGCGCGGCAAGTCTGCTAGGAGTTCTGTTGGACACAATTGCTGTTATGCAGTGCTGTCTGTCTGTCTGCTTGTCTGTCTGTCTGTCTTTCTCCTCTGTCTGTCTGTCTGTCGCTTGACAAGAAGTTAAACAAACAAAGCAAAAGTCAAGCTGTATCCTCCATTTAATGAAAAGTTCTGTCAGCAGCAACAAGCGGGTCCGTTGCTCTCTTTCAACTTACCGACTCGACTCAACTCGACTGCCCATAAACTGTCAACCAATCTACACACACACACACACTCCCACCCACTCGTATGTACACATAATTAAGAAATCCTTTCGAGTATTTAAATACGTTTGGCCTCGCAAATAATCTGTTGATTCTGAAACAATTTTCGCATGATTATCAAGTCGTTCCAGGGGGCACAACAAAGTCACTTCCCTCATTCTAATCCCCCATCCTCGGTTAGTGGACACTCAGCAGGCCCCCCATAATGAAATGCTAAGATGAAGATAATTATGAAAATAAAGCGAATAGGCAACTTATGCTATCGCTCCTCTTCTCCTCGTTCCTCTGTGGGGGGGGCTTAAATGCCTTTGCTGGTCGTGGTATTTTTTGGCTCGCCCTCTTACGAAATCCCGCAAATCCCCGACTATGGTGTTGATATTAATATCTCTCTAACGTTGCCGGATAACTAACTTAGGGACGCCTCCCTGCGCCGCCCTTTCCGCTGCCCGTTTCCGCAAACTGCAGATAAGTATCTGAGGACAAAGAAGAGTCGAGCTTTGCTCACTTTGCGCGAGGTTTAAAACAATTTGGGCGAAAAGAATGGAAAGCACGGACCGACGTTAATTAGTTACCAAGAGCTGTGGGAGCATTCTATTTAACTGTTGATTATTTCAAGCAACATTTCTCGAGAACTGCAGGTCATATAGCCAAGGGGGGGTTCCAAGAAATGAGCAGAGCAGCACTCGCAGAGTGCCCCGAGTGTAATTTCGTTATTTTTCATAGTGAAGACAGCTGCTACACAGCAAGAGGGTGGAAGGGAGGAAGGGAGGTGGCTGCCCACTCCCACATGTGTAAATATGTTAGCATACGTAGCACAGTTTACGCTCGCCATGTAAGTTTTCATATTTGCCTTGACTTCTCCCCAGTGACAAAATGTGCAAATTAAATTGAAGAATGAGAAAGGGCGACACATTCATGTTGAGCTTGACATTTCTTTTTGCATAGATCATTGATATATATTGTATATGCGCTTTAAGTTTGCCATTCCTCGAGTTGAAGATTGTTTATATCACGATGAGAAACTCAATTCTCTGCAATGCACATTTTCAATGTGATTTCCTTGTGTGTTCACGTTTAGTTAAGCGATATACGAGTACGAATATCCCCCACACCTGTCAGACATGACGAGCAGATAGAAGACGTGAAGGGAGAGAGGAGAGTGGAGAGAGAAGGGATGGGGGGGGCACCTTCTTGCAGCTGCCACACTTGACTGCACATGCATAGAGGCAGATAGCGCAAGTTTGCGGCGAAGGGATAATCAGATTTACTCGTAATATCAATAACCAATAAGCACGGGAGCTGCCGTCAATAGCTGAGAGTGATGCGGGCACTGGAGTGGGGAGGGTAAAGGGTTACTACGCTGTCAGCCACAAGCATTATATTTATGTACTGAAATTCACTTAGAAATCACACACACACACACACATGTATACAGAGGAGCGTCAAGTTCACTTGATGCGCATTGTTCGACAGCACACAAAGACCTCAAAGGGGGGGAGAGGAGGAAGGTAGGAGGGTCCTGGCGTACTCAGTCAATGAACTGAATGCAACTGTTTGCCGTGAAAGTGTTGAATGTTGAATGTGGAATGCGGAATCAGGTACGACACGGCACGGCACACGGCACAATTGCCGAGCACACAAGCCAATATCGAGCAAATAAACAAGCACGGCCAGGATAAAGAACACGCTGCCATCACGACTCGACTCGGCACCGATAGCATCGCTTGACAATTGGCAATGAGAGCCGCGCAAATGTAAACACTGAGACCCAGTGACAAGCTGACTGGGTGACAAACCAAACCCAGTGACTAGCTGACTGAGGTACAATCCAACCGAGGGACTAAGCGCCTAACTGAATTGGAAACTCCACGCTCTGTTCTGCTTATCCTGCCATGTAGATCTTGTCGATCACATTACTTACTGAAAGGAGGAGTAAACTACTCATAACTTGACTGAGTGACTAAGCAAAGAAGAAACTAACCCAGTGACAAGCTGTACACACTTACCTAAGCACAAACAAATCAAGCGACTAATCGCCTAACTGACTGAGAGTGGGACTAACCCACCTGACATGACAACCTGATTTAGTGATAACTAACCGAGGGACAAACTAATCGAGTGACAAACTAACCGACTAATCATCTTACTAAGCTGTTTATGGTATTGGTTATGCTGACTAGCACATCCCGTCTAGGAACAGGACTCACCTAGTAACAACCTGGCTGAGGGACAAACTAACCTAGAAGACAATCTCAACAAGGAAAACTTAACTGAGCGTCAGTCTGCTTGTCCTGCCATGTACACCTCGTTGATGATTAACAACTGAGAGCAGGACTAACCCAAAGAGAACCCAGTTTAGTACGAAACCAAAATCAGTAAAAAGCTGACTGAAGGACTATCCAACCAAGGAACAAACTAGCTGAGGAACTAATCGCCTTATTGAACTAGCAACTCCACGTTCTGATCTGTCTGTCTACCTCAACACACACTCTCTGTCGAAGATCTCATTAATGATAGAAAAGAAATCTAACCCAGTGATAACCTAACAAACTAAAGGAAGCTACAACCAACCGAGGAGTAAACGAACCCAGTGACAAACTAACCACCTAACTAAATAGACTATAGACTAAATAGAGTTGTCTATTGTCGCTCTACTCTGTTTCTTATCATAGCATGCACATCCTGGCGAGGATCACATTAACGCACAAACCTCGTTAAATGTTTTATTATCAAATTAATTGCCACGCTAGAGATGGAGATAATGGAAAGTATATTCATAATCTCTCGCACAATTTTGCATTAATTAAAAGCCAATGACGGGGCAGCGCAGGTAACGCACAGGTGAAGCGTGGCGGGGGCTCATTAATAACTTTGCCGCGTGGGTTGGCTAATGAAAACTAATGAAATAACAATTTGTTGTTGAAAGTGCCGTCTTAGATAGCCAGTTAGTCCCTCACTCACTCAGTCCATCAGGCCTGGCTATTCCATCAGGTCTAGGTCCAAACTCAATTTGTTTTAATTAATTGAAACCGCAGCACGGCACTTGATTCGCTCCTTCCCCGTTTCGCTGTGCTGATTCAGATGGATTGGATGCTTTGAGATTTAATGGCACTTGGCCGGGCTAAGCGCGTCCTTTGCTGTCATCATCGTAATGGCGCCCTGACTGTCTCCGTCAGGATCAAATCAAGCGTGAAGTCACGGCTAACTCGCCCAAAAAGACATCAAATATTTACATACAGTACTTAAGCATGCGTGTGTAGGTGTGCCTGTCTGGCGCGTGTGTGTGCAACAACTGTTGGCATTGGTCGTTATCGATTAAAGTGGCTTACTGGCCAATGGCCGATAGCAGAAGTTAAGTGCCTCGGCGTACGATTTGAGGGCATTATTAGTTGGGGCAGAGTAAGAGCATTTAAATATATACACATCCATCCGACGCGACGTGTAGGTATGTCTACGTATGTGTGTGTGTGTCGACAACAAAGTTGCAGCAGAAACTTGGCAGCCACTAAGCGTTTATAACCCAACGGGGTCGGGATGTAGGTCGGATGTAAATACCACCGCCGGGCATTCCCTCGTCCGTGTCAGCCTGTGTCCCTGTCTGTATGTGTGTGTGTGTCAGTGTGTGAACCACAACATGTGTCGCCGGGCGTGAACAAAAGTGCTCCGAAAATCACATTACCAATATGCTAACGCAGCCCAACTTTGAAGGTGGCCCAGCATCCTGAGCAGGATGCGAACAAGAGCCCCGTGCCTGCTCCCTTCCTTGACGACTGCGGCTTTGCGGGGGCTAATGCCTTAATGCGACTAAACTTGCTGTAAATCAGGCTGCTTTTAACTAATTTGCCCACACCTCGGCACACACACTCTCATACACACATCTCAAGCACCTTAAGCCTTATGCCAGCTGCCGAATCGCAGCGATCGTCTTCAAGTGGCCTCGCAGCCACCGGACCGACAGCAGTCACGGATTTTAATGGGAATTTTTTAATAAACGACTCCCGTCTGCCACATACGTGCTCGTGTGTGTCTGCGTATGTGTTGCCTGTGCGTGCAAATCCCGCGTGCGCCACTTTATACTTATGCAAAATTTACAAGAACAACAACAACAACGACGACGGGCAAAATAAACGCCGTAAACTTATTTGAAGTAAGTAAAAAATATGCATACATACTTTATGTTCTTTGTGGCCTGTGCAGGATAAAGATACAAAAATAAAAGCGCGCCAATATATCGCACAGTGCGGAAATAATGCAATTTGTGTATGAACTTTTTAATGTAGTTTCTCGCACACTCACACACATAGACACATACACCGCCACACACAAGCGCACACACATTCCCAGACACCCACTGGCACTCACTCGAATATACACAGAGTAGCATATAGCCAAAGAGGGCGCGAGTCTTATCAAACATTAATATTTACGTACGGCAAGCAAAGGACGTCTTTCATTCAGTTCGACGATCGACGCGTTCCACGAGCCAACAAGGCGACTATAACATCCGCAACGAATGACTGTCGGACGCGAACTGACCGAGCCGAGCGACATGTTCTAGGCATTTACGCGAGGCGCTTCCTGTGGCGCTCTGTTAAGCTTAACAGCGCCTGTTAAGGGAGTGTTGCAGGCTATGCGACTCCTTTGGACGCTGTTAAACTTAACAGCGGCTGTTTAGTCTACTTCTAGTGTTGCCATACCAGCCTTTTTCCGAACAGATTTGTGTTTTTATTTTGTCGTCTAGCAGGAAAAAACCTCGAAATCTTAGTTTCCTAAAACTTGTTGTTTTGGCTTAAATTACCCGATGGTGCATCATTAATATATACAATTATAGATATTAAAGGTTTAGCTATTGTCTTAATTAATTAAAATTATTTTTATTAAATTTCAATTATTATTCCTATTATTAAAATTAATAAAAGAATAGCCTTTCTTAAATAAAAACCAATTTTCCTTTTTCCTGTCCTCTTTTTCCATTCGATTTTTCATCATCTATCCTGTTCTGGTGGAGGGTGACTGGCAATACTGGTTTCAAGCTAAGCACCTTCAGTGATGGCTGTTAAGCAGAGCAGGCACTGTTAGCTTTGCCTGCCGAGCTCTGTTAAGCTTAACAGCGAGCTGGTAAGTGTCGGTTATACGCAAGTGTTGCTGAAGTAATCCGCTGCAAGGACTTTGTATATGTTGTTAATATGCTTTTGTGCGAGTCTGTGTGTGTGAGTTATTCAGTGTGCATTAAATGTGCAAATGTGAAAATGGAGAACTGACGAAATGTGCCGGCGACAACAAAAGCAAAACAATGTGCGCCATTTTGGGACACCTTTCAGCAGCAGCAGCAGTTGCAGCGCGCACGTACGCGGTCATTTCCCAATTAGTAAACAGACTGGGCCATCTAATTAGGTTAGGGTACAATAAAAAATGGAAAATGGAGACTGGAGCAGCATCTTGCAGTGATGAATACCCGCAACAAATAACAATAATTTATGCTCGCTCGCACAGCGTGAGCTCTGCGACAGGAAAGGGAGAGACACGATGGGGGCACAGGATGTCCGTCAAGAGCCGGAAGAAGGGTACGGGAGTATATGAGTATGGGTATGGGTCAGTACAACGTTATTGAGTTTCATCATCGCATGTCAAATGCATATTTTACCGTACATTGTTGAACTTATTGTCGGCAGTCCGGCTCCACTCTATGCCCAGCAGCCGTTCCGGCAGCCCTTCACACAGACACATCGACAGACCCACGGCAATGGCGACGGCAACGTGTTGGCAGACAGACGGGCAGCTGGAAGGCATCTTCACATGTTGATGGCTCGTGGTTTGCGGTGCGCTTGATGGGTCACATTTCGCACTTTCTACGATTTCGGCTTTTTAATGGTCACGGCGTTAGTTGGCGCCGTTCTCCACTGTCCACTGTCCACTGTCCAATGCCGATTCCGGTCTATGACTATTGATTTTTACTTTAAAATAAATTGCTTTCGTTTGTCTGTGGACAGCTGCAGCACTACGTGTGGCTCCCCCATGCCCAGGCCAGGCCAGTCCCGCACACGGACCCGGTCCCAATTCCATTCCCGGCTTTGTGCTAGCCGAAAACTTTGCTATGGCAATTATACTTTGAGATTATTTTTCATTGGCTGTCAACGGCAACGCCAACGTCAGCTCCGATGGCTCCCGACACTATTGTTATTAATACGCAGTCAGCGCAGTTCCGGACATCTACTAAGAATTGCATCCCGAATGAAAACTGATATAGATGACCGTCTCAATCCCCAAGGCCGCCCTCCCCCCTAGATCCTGCCCCTGGCACGTCTCTTGAAAAATTTCATTTGAAATGAAACGCTAAAGATTACTGCCAGGAAAGCCATTACAGCACAAAGAACCACTTTCTCTCTGCCCCTTGCCCCTTTCCCCTTGCCCCTTCGGCTGAGCGCACCATCCACTTTCAGCTTAATTGAAATGCTTGTTTTTTGACTACCACATTTGCTACTTACTACACCATTGCCCATTTCCCCTTTCGCCATGAGTTGCCCAGTTGCCGTGGAGTAGTGTCGGCCCGGCCGTGTCATTCTCGACCATTTGCTCGCATATTTCGCCTGCTACGTGCCGCAACCATCCACGCTGCCGCATCCGGACCCAACTCGTCGTCATTGTCGTAATCCGGGCAAGAGTAACACAGAACAAAGCCATTTTTTGCGGAATATGGACATTTTGGGTCTCTGGATATGCTGGAAAATAAAAATGGCAGCCACTTCACAATGCGAGCGAGTGAGAGGGAGAGACCTGTTTGCATTACAACAGTCACAAGGGGTTAGTTGTACCCCCATTCCACTGCCTTCCCCCCCTTGAAATGGTAGAATTGTTTGCGGCACAGTCGGTTAAACTTTGAACAAAATGGAACAAAAGTAACAATTTGTACATTGATATGATCGTTTCGAATGGCCAGCATAGTCAGCTGTAAACCGAAATCGCCCATTGTGGAAGTTGTAAGCGAGACTTTACAGTCTGCAATGTACATGCCATATAAATATATAGTTCATTGTCGAAAGGAAATCAAATTATATTCATACGCCGTCTCTTTAGGGTTTAAAAAATAAAATCAGGGCTCACATAAATACATCTCAAATCATGGCATACATAATAAACCTTTTTTCGTCTTGTTTTGTTATTCATAATTTTGAATCGGAAATAAAACAGCGCTGATAAATATTCCGATTCTGATTCCGATTCTAAAGCGTTGCTAGAAAAAATAGTCATTGTTTTGGCAACTGTTCCTGTTTTTATAATAATAAGGCATAAATAAATAAATGGCAACTGACAGCGGCTCGTCTGTTCTGTTTGTGTTGTTTAAAATGTGTATAAACATCCTTCGCAGCGACACACGTGCACAGCACACACACACACACACCCACTCAGACACCCACTCATCCGCCAATAAGCATAGCAAATTAGGAGGCTCCTTTGTCCGCCCTCCCCCCTCAAAACGGGGGACCACATTCGCACAAAGCGTTTATCATGAAGTTTAAAATAAATGTTAAATAGAAGTTTTTGATTACACAGCACGCATTGTTTCGCCAGGTAGTCAAATGACAAGCAACAAGCAGCAGAGAGTGAGGGGGGAGAGGGGCGTCCTTCAAAGAGAGATCCGTTTACACACAGACTGTGGCAGGGGCATTCCTATTTGCATAAGTGTTGACAAAAGCTCAGCATATTTATGCAGAAAATCAAGCGAATTTATGAATAAATTATGTACGTTGCTGGAATCGGGGCTGGCACACGCATGTTGGAGCGTCTTATTTGTACAAATTATAATAGTTCAAGTCCTCGGGACAATTGAAATTGACTACACACCCCAATACACTCACTCGCATACACATACGTATACGTAATTTCCTTGGGCGGCCTAATCTTTTTAATTAACTACTCATATCCGCCACAGAGCATACCTAATTGATATGAGAGTCTTCTGTTTCTGTTCTATGTGTGTACTGTGCCTGTGGGTGTGTGTGTGTGCTGTGCGTGTGCCTGGTGCCTGTTAGGCTCTTAATGAATTTCTATTTCCTCGAGGAGCCAAATGAACTTCCTGCGATAGTGAAGCAGGCGCTAGTTTAACTCGAGCACACGCCAGTTTAAGGCGTCTGCTCTGACATCGAGTGTGTCTGTGTGAGTGTGTGTGCGTAAGTTGTGTGCACAGTGGTTTCCTCTGACATGCTGCACAGTGGTCTTCTCTCTCTTAATGCATGAGTAGCTTAGGTGTGGGCAGCCGCTGCTCGACGTCAATCACTGTACAGATGGTCTAGTTCAAAATAACAGTTCTCCTGAATTTAATATAATATTTCTCTACAAATTTAGCTTCAAATTCCACTGTGCTTGCTACGTCTAATGCGTGCACGATGCTTAGCCGCACCAGGCAAGGCTTTATCTATGGCATTTTGTCGGTCTTGCGTCGGTCTTTGGCCTCTTGCTCGACCGTTATAAACACACTAATTAAGTCTTGCGCAATTCGCATTGAATTGGCGTGAAATAAGTTCAATTAGCGCGCTCCAATTGTTGCAATATATTCGCAATACTTTAATTGTAGTTGGGACTCGGATGGGACGGCAATGAATATAAAAAAGGTGAACACTTAGGATAGAGCTAAAGACTACTGAAGCGATCTAGTGATGATTTCTAAATCTGCTGGGCGCGCACAGCCCTGTCGGCCAACTCTTCGGGCGTGGGATGCTCTTGAATGAACTGAATGCTGCGCAGGATCTCTTCCGGAATTGGAGGAGGAGTGGGCAGCAAGTCGGATTGGGGATGGAAGCCGTTTTCGTCAGCAACATAGACCACTGAGACTGGGACACCCTCAGGGGATGTATAACTGTAGGATCCCCGCGCTCCGATGCCTCCTGTGCCCTCCTCGGAAGCACGTATTCCATTGGTCTGTTCCACGTCGTAGGCGTAAGTACCATCAGAATCGGCATTGGAAAGAAATTTCGAAATCACAGCTTGAGAGTCATCTATGGGGGCGGCCAAGGCGCATCCGAAAAGTGCAGCGAGCAGGAACTGTTGATAAATATATAGGTAAATCCTCTCCATCTCAGATAATGTTCGGTGCTACTTACAAGCTTGTACATGTTGAAGGTGCTGATGGCTTTGGTGTCAGATATCAAAGTGAATCAATGGAGACCCTTCCCTCAGTATTTATAGTATGCCACAGTCAACTAAACAAACACCGACCTAACAGAAGACATTCATGTGCAAATTGAATGCAGATAACCTGCCTATTTTGTAACCCATCTCAAGTTCGGATTGTAGGGCAACAGCGACACCGAATCTCTTATACACTTAGTGGAGTGTATTAATACATTTTAATAGTTCGATTTATTTGCTGATAGATCGACATTTTAGTATTTATTTAAATTAAGCTTGACTATCGAAGTTTAAGTATTAATTAATCGTAGGGTTACCACCTTGCAACTTAAAACCTGTGAAATTTTAAATTTAAGGTATTTATCGATCGAACATGTGAGGAATACCTCTAATCAAAAGTGCTGAAAATTACAGCAAAAGTTCACGTGCCATAAACACACTTCCCCAATGATGGGCCAATTTCGTTGCAAAACATTGAAAACAACGATACAAATTAAGTTAATTAAATCAGATACATGAGCTGTCGCTCCAGCGCAACGTTACAACATTTATCGAAACAAGTCAATCCACTCAAATGAAGCTGCACACATATCGTTTGAATGTGTATCGATAATTTGCATAAAATACCAACAATGATGGGGAATTCATAAATTGTTAATTTCATTCGCTCAATGCACAAATGCAGATCCCCAATGGATGTATAGACGTGAACGTAAAGGCCTGACAAGAGCCCGCGATTTATGTATGTGCCTGGCAGCTGCCCTACCGGGTGGCAATTGGTGGAGCTGGATGATGGGGCCATATGGTGAAGAGGTGGGTAGAGTAGCAGGAGGGGTAGGAGCCTGGTAAAAGCAACGCCATTTGTACATAGTATAAACAACAATATTAAATTGTATTTTTCTTTTATTACATTATTATTATCTCTGGCAATAAATGTCAACGTCAGCGAGCCGACAAAGGACACAGCGCCCAGGAGCGGACAGCTGAATGTGTGCGTGTGTATGTACAATGTGCGTACACATATAAACACACAAACACCCCTAGATGTATGTATGTATGTATACGCGTACGTGTGCTTGTAAGTGCGTATCGTGGCATGTGCGTCGGTGATGGCATCCATCAGCTTCAGCTCCAACTTGAGCAGCAGTAGCACCTCCTGATTGAGGTTATGGTTGAGAGTCAGCTGATGGCATAGCTGTTGCTGTTGCCGCTGCTGTTGCTGTTATTGTTCTTGCTTGTTGGTGCTGATTGTTTGCCCATGTTTGCTGCTTTGGTCATGCAAAAAACACATGAACGAACACAACACAACAGAACGACACGACGAACATGAATCCACACAGAATGAGCGATGGTAAAAAGGAGGGCGAGGGCGAGAACTGGACTTAAACTACAAGATGAACGAACATGTTTGCTCAGAGCGGCTGCACAGTGGGCGTTATTTAAATCTTCCTGTCGTACGGCAGACCGGACGCTGGCAGTGACGCGGGCGCGGATACTGGCGCCTGCAGGTACTGTTCGCCACCATGGGCAGCATGTCCACCATGAGCATGAGCATGATTGTACTCTTCCTCCACTTCCTCCTCTGGATGATTGCGGTTCCACTCCAGCGACTTGAGAATGGCCTCTGGAATAGGATGTGGCGTGGGCAGATGTTCGCCCTGTGGCTGGAATCCGTTCTCATCGGCGGTGTAAGTCAACTGAATCAACTGGCCTTCCGGATTGTAATACTGCGACGAGCCACTTGCGTAGTATCCACCAACTCCCTGTTCCTGCTGGGCAATGCCATTGCTTGTCTCGAACTGGTATTTGTAGCTGTTGTCCTCCTGCTTCAGTTCGTTAACGTAGCTGCGAATCTCGGCGTGCGCATCCTCTGAATCCGATGGCACAGGCACAGACTCCACAGTGCACAGGGCACAGACAAAAGCAGAGAGTACGACGAGCTGCTGCAAATGCAAAGAAGGAATCGGAGTTGTGTGAGCATCCCATGGATATTCATCAGATACTCATCGTATAACTTACAATTTTGAACATTTTGCCGGGCTTAGGATTGGTTTTTGGTGTTGGTTTTGGTTTACTTGCTAAGAGCTAAACTATGTTTGATGTCTGACGTTGCCTCGACCCGAGTTTTATATGCTCTCCAGATGCCCAACGAAAGTAGAAAAAGTGGATGCAACTAATTAACCAACGATGATGATGATTACGGAGCTAGGGGCCATTACGCTAGCCAAATCCGAGACTAGGTCCCAGCTGTGATGCCACGAGCTACCGAACTCTGGAAACTTCAATTATCACGGCTATCTGGCTATGGATATAGCTTTTGGCTAATCAACAATAATTTCATTACTACTTTTAAGTAACGTTGCTGCTCTGCTAAACGAAAATGAAATCTGCATGGAGACGGAGACCGAAATCGAAACCGAAACCAATCCACACTGATACCGTACGCAACCTACCGCCGTGACCAGGCCAGGCCAGACCAACACACTTTTCTCTCACTCAACGTGATTGGGTAAAGCGCCCGGGGTTCAAGAAACTCCACGGGTACCCGCTCTGCGCTCTGCGGTCTGTGCTTCGCTCTGGCCATTAAAGTAATTAAGTGTTGGTGTTAATTCATTAATTACACTCGCTCCAAGTATGTGTTTACCTATTCACATATATTCATTCACAGCTCTCTCCCCCTCGGTTGCCAAGCTCAGCAGTCTCCTCCCCTCTGGAGAAGTCCCACATTCCACATGTTAAATGAGCTACTCTGCTTGCTATAATATTGTACATAATGTGCGAATCTGACGTCCCAAATCTCGGATTAGCTACTACTCTTTTTTTGATGATATCTATAATGGGTTGTTTGTTTGCATTTACTGTTCGACAGAGCATAACGAGAGCATATCAATAACCATATACTTATTGCAGTCGTCGAGCTTGATGAATTTTATGTTATTCGTTATGGTATCTTATTAATTGAAGTAAATTGAATGTGTGTCATGAGTATTAATGAGTCAGAGGAGTAGAGAATACTGAAATCAACTATTGTAAATCCTCAAATACTGAATCATTATATTGTGCATCCTTAAAACATTATCCCGAGTTTGATATACAAATACTACAAATACCCTGTAACCAGATTACATAAATTAGCCATATATAGTGCCAGCAAAATTGATTAGTTCACAGCTGACCGTGAAGTTTATCAATTAATATTACAATCGCGCTTTAGAGAAACACGATCAGTTAAGACAAGACCGGTTTAGGGTAGAGTGGAGTGAAATATTATTACAATGAAATACGATAGTACTGCAGAAGTTGACCATTCCCAAAAACATTGATATGCTGTTGTCACTTTGTATACACTTTGTAAAGTAACTGCGAAAGGTGCGACCTGCTAATTAGAGATATATATATACATATATATAACACACTCCAATAAATGACCATATGCGGTGTTGTCTAAGGTCTGATAGTGACCTCTTTAATTTGAAAGTAGTTGACATTGTGCGACTCTTACTGCTCCATATAAACCCACCTAATCCCCGCTGTGACGCTGTGAAAGCCACAGCCGAAGTCGACCTCAGTGACAATGCCCTGGATAAAGTTACATCGTTTAAACTTTACACAAGTCGACGGCTTCGGCTTAAGCCCCGGTTAGGTCAACTAGATATGCCAGCCACAAGAGCAACAACAAAGACAACGACAATCTGTCTGAGCCAATGAATGGCCATAAATGAGTAGACAAACGGTCGCATACTTAATTAATTTGGATGTTAATGCGGCTGACTAAATGTGAAGCAGCGCAAAGCACTCAAAATTCAAATGCCAAAACCGATCTGGGCAAATTGAGGCGCAGCGGGAACTGAAATCGAAAGTAGTTATTCCCTGTGCGGGAACTATGCGTGACCTTGAAACGAGAGACTTGTCGCAGCAGCAGCATCGTACGATATTTAGGTCAATTATTCGGCCGGCGAGCAAGTACTCGCTTTTTAATGATGGATTGATGCTTTAATGGACGGGCCAATGCACCAAAGGGAGTCGAGACAAGCCAGTTGCTAGCCAGCCTGCCGCTCCAGCGGAAGCCACTTAGGCAAGGAAGTGCCCGAGAATCGTAACAGGTTTTTCTTTCATTTAAACTCATCCAAGCGCAGCACAGCCGGTTCCGACAAAAGGCAACGACAAAACAAAAGGAGAAGAATGGGAATAGGATGGGGAGCGGAGGAGGAGGAGAAGACAGAGGGAGGGAGAGAGAGAAGATTATGTAGACGCCGCCAAACCCAACTTCAACTTTAATACACTCGGTCGGTCTTGAAAACGCGAATGCCTCTCGCCCATTTACGAATACACAAGTATTTATAAAAAGCATTCACAAATCTTATAAATGGAACAGCATGTAGCCGATGTAGCCTGTTTTGTTGCGCTTTTTAACGGCGCTAGTGATGCACCTCTCTCTCTCACTCACGACCCCAACAACAAGCCATTATAAAGAAAACATATACAATATATTTTTTTTTATATCTGTTTGTAAGCTACAGTTGCAGCATAGATGATTTATTTATGGCCACAGTCTCTCGCATGTAAACTGATTGAGTTGGGGACTCTTAAAATAGCGACAGTATTTCAACAATGATACTATCGTAAGCGAATAGTGCTCCCCACTCTTGGCGATATCAACACGCGTGAGCAAACTTTCGTGCACATCACCGTATCCTTATCAAAATGTAACAGAAACTTGCCCCATTTCGGGCTCAGAAGCCGACACATGCTGTGGCAAGGTCGTGCGTCCGCTTTGTAGTTGAAACACAGGCATGGCACGAATCTTAGGTCATTGGGGCACACTTTCGATGTTGTACATACCCTGTACAAACCAGTTTTCGCAATGGGGCATAGCTGCACTGTATATGGGTACAAGTTCTTATACTGGTGATATATTTTAGCAATATTTTACTTACCTACTTGGTATGTTGCCCATCGTATATTTTACTTAAATACACTCTGATCTTAAATCGATTTTCTTTTTGGAATCATTTATCATACACATTCGCCTATGATTTATAGCACATTTTTTGTCGGTATTTCCGTAGCTTTAACTTTTATATAGTAAATAAGTTTCAATACACACAAGCCCAGAAAACTACATAAATTAACTTAAGTTTTTTGTTACCAGCAAAAACCGAAAAATGTCGTTGTGTATAAAGACGGTTGACGCATCTTGAGAAGGTGCTAATGAACAATTACTCAAAATAGGCGACGAAATTGAATTTTGTCGGGGCTCGCTGTCTCGTCATGTGCTGCCCCCACCATATTAACGTGGAGAACAGGAAAAAATTGACAAGAACTACATAAAACAAAGACGACACACAATTTATGGGCTCACATTCCGAAATCTGGTGGGGCACAGTGGGTATAACAATACGAAATAGTGGTTTAACGAGTGTTAGCTTTAATAAACATCAAGTAATATTTAAAGGTTAATTCATTTATTTACTGTATTTGCCTTCTTACTTTTGTAATCTGCTTAAATCTGTTTTTTTCTTACTTATTAATTAATCGATGCGACGCGATTAATTTAAATTTATCGATTGAAAAGACGAACAAAACGAAAACACAATTTAACAGTTACTTGTTCTACATTACTTCAGTCTGTAAAGTTTACAGTGCTGTAATAATGCTTTTGTCTCTTTCCCACGCACTCACGCATACCACAAATGCTTTGATCATGGAATGCAACATGCAGAAAGGGAATGAGCAAAGCAAATATTTGCTCTCTTTATTTGAGAGAGCTTTCGAATATGTGTGAGCGAGAGAGCAGAATGCTAAAACAAACAAACGTGTGTGGGATTGAAAGAGCAAACTGGCGCAGTAAGAATAAACACACGCATTCACACACACACACACGTAAAATTACAAACGCAGTGAAAATAAATAAAAGGAATTCATTCATAATAAAAACACAAGTTTATTTAAATTGAACTGACCGACATTGCACACAGACTTTAAAGCTGCAAACACACCGATAAGTGCATGTCAAATTAAATATGCATCTTTAATAATTTAGAAGTTTAATTTTTATAGCCGAAAAAAGCAAGAGAAGCCCCACTGCGCAAGGGTCTCTCGGCACCAAGATCACATACATACATATTCACATACATTTGCATTTGCGCTTGTGCACAATCGAACTCGAACCGCAAATGAATGTTATATGACTGTGCATGAGTGTGTGTTTGTGTGAGTGTGAATGCTGTAAAGTCTGCAGCCAGTTTCAGGTTCAATGCCAAAAACCATAAAAGTTGTCGTAGCTGGAGCAGAGCGGTATATTGGCCAGTAATTGGCAAGCCGACTATAAATGCGCGGGCACTTCATCTGGACAGCATTCATTCTCGCCTCGACTCCACAGCGACAAGAAGTACCACACAATCCAATCCACCATGAAATTGGTGAGTTTACGATTGAAGAAGCAGCACGAGGCATTCATTCTAACATCAAACTATCTTCTATTCTGGTATAGCTCATTCTTAGCGTTGCCCTCCTTGCCGTTGCCCAGGCACGACCGGATTCCTTTGACGCGAGAGCCGAAACGAGAGATTTCAAGAGTGACATCAAGGAGGATGGCAGCTACTCCTACCAGTACCAGACCTCCAATGGCATAGCTCAACAGGAACAAGGCGTGGGCGGCCAATACGCGAGTGGCTCCTCGGCCTACTATTCACCAGAGGGAGAGTTGGTGCAGCTCACCTACACCGCCGATGAGAACGGCTACCACCCACAGGGTGCCCATCTGCCCACGCCGCCACCAATTCCAGAGGCAATTCTCAGGTCCCTGGAATACATTCGCACCCACCCGCATCAGGAGCACCGACACGAGCGCGGACGCTTCTAAGCTCTCTCTCCTATTACACATTCTTGTTTTCGTTTATTCTTACAATTTCATCATACGCATTCTGCGAGGGAAATATTTGTTTCGCTTCGCCCAGGATGGCATCATATTGTACGAGCTGATTTTTGAGCTGCTTGGAAATAAACATCATGTTCCATAAACAAATGTCTTTTAACCCGAATAACTGAAACAGAAAGAAGATTTAGTAGATTTAGACTGAAAGTTCAGCAGAAGATAACCGGATATAATTGGAAGTTTGGTGGGAATTCTTCCATTCATTCGATTAGATCTTGACAGTTTAGGCCTGAAGAACTCAAAGGGAAAGAATTTATACAAATTGATATCATAAACCATCCAAGTTTGGTAGGTTCACGTGCGCATCTTGGGATAGTTTTCTTAAAGTGTTCACATCCCAATAAAATAATATTTTATATGAGGTAAGTTCTTAGATACCCGGCTATAGCCCGGAAGACAAACTTGTTTTTGTATTTAGTCAATAAAACTATTCAATAAAACTATTCTAAATGTTAAAGGTGACGCACATGGATCAATTGTGTTACCTCAAAAGGAATTCGATTGACGTATACCATAATTTCATTAATCCTATTTAAATTGACCATCTTTATCCTCACATCATATTGAGCTGATGAGCCATTATTCACTCCCTAATTATATGGCATCAGAATCTGTGTGAACTGTAACAGCCACCGTATCGAGACTAATATCTATTTTAATATGCGACTTTAATCTGAATAGTATTAAAACTCACACAAAAGAGCACTCAATCATTCATAAACTAGTTTGCGAAGTTATTGATCATTTGCATAAGTTGGGGCGTCTGTTGCCATTGTTGTTGTTGCCATGCACGTCGTCTGTGAACTTGGGGGATTATTGAATGAGTGATGCAAATATCGCACGATAGCGTTGAGCATATTAAATCATTTTACTATATTAAATAATATTAAGTATGATTGAAGTATTCCCCCCATGTGCAGCATACAGAAGGTCGCAGCTCAGAGCTGATGCAGATGGTTTCTCGAGGTTAGATGCATCTTAACTTAAACCATAAAACTAAAAAGTATTTACAATAATGTCAAGGGATTTGTCGAGATTGTTTCCTAAGTAATAATCATTTATTTGGGTAAATGTTTTATTGGGCAAATGTGAATGTTATTTTATAGCCAATTATGGAGAAGTTACTTTTTTAGGGGCGATCCTATCGAATGCACCCCATGGTAACATTTTTAATACGAAAACATATATAGTTAGTCACGTCATGGCCCATTAAAACTGGCCTACAAAAATATATTTCGAGTTAGCGAAATCCATCAAATTAATCGCTGATCGAAACTTAATTTAGTTGATGTTTATTCATTAGACTTCGATTTCGATAGACATCTAGATTGGATTGACACTTGGACACAAGCAACAAATCCTGTTTCTGCTGATATCTGATTCAAACTATTAAATTATCTCAATGTTATATGGACCAATTTGTTAACCGCGCACATTTAGCGCCTCTCCGGGCGGCATCGAGTCCGCAATCGAAATGAAAAGTGAAGCCGAAGTTGGAGACGACGCCGAAGCCGATCTTAGCATGCGTCGCCCTAGTGAGACCATAAATTATGCTAAATATTTATTGCGATATGTGTGTGTGTGTGCTGCGTGTGCATTAATTTAGTCAAATTCGCTTTTGGGTGTGCCGGCTTGACTACGTCCCTCTCCAGCCGTTCCCTCCCAGCCTGCACAGAGATTGGCTCGACATTGACACTGCTCCATGCGGCGATGCTTTCAGCTTCAACTTCAGCTCAGGGCAAACCCACTCTCGGATGCGTACGTAGAGAGCGTATAGCCGATCGCCGGCTTGGTCAATTCGCTCGATTTGGTCAACTCTGCGACTGCTGCTTTTTTATTGTTATTGTTACTGTTATTGTTATGGTTATTTAGATTAATTTCCTGAACGTAAGCAGGTTTTCTTTTTTGTTTCGAGAATAGCGATTCGCACGGCGATTTTTAGTATAAAATCGGTGGCGAGTTGCAATTAAGACAGCACACCTCACTTGTCTCTCAACTGAAGAAGCACAATCAGTCTCCAAAGCCAAAAGATGTTCCGTTTCGTAAGTGTCCTGAGCGGGTAAACAAATCAGGGCTAACCAGGCTAATCGTTTCGATCATTTTACAGATGCTTATCGCCTCGGCATTCGTTGCCTGCGCCTTTGCCGCTCCCCAGGATTACAGCGCAATTGCCACCAAGCAGGACCTTGACATCACACCAGAGGGTGCTTACCGCTACGCATACGAAACCTCGAACGGCATCGCTGCTCAGGAACAAGGACAAGGTGGCTACCAGGCCAATGGTGGATTCTCTTGGTACTCGCCAGAAGGTGAACTGATCCAGATTTCCTACGTGGCCGATGAGAACGGTTACCAGCCCCAGGGCGCCGCACTGCCAACCCCACCACCAATCCCAGCTGCCATTCTTAAGTCCCTGGAGTACATCCGCACTCATCCCCAATACGAAGAGCCCCAGCAGCAGCAGCAGCAGTTCCGCAGGCCTGCTCAGTCTCGCAAGATTTTCGGTTAATCCAATTAACTAATAATCACAGATATTTCTGTCCACGAAAGCTTTGTTAGTATGTTAAATGAATAAATGAAAGTGACTTAAAAATTAATTTTACTCAATTTTTTATTAGAAACTGTGGAGGTGGAGTTCATAGAAATTCATTGAAATTCTTATTTCGATTCTGCTGCTCCTTCCCAATTAAATACAAGAGCTTCAGTTCATATGTATATACATTGCTAAGTTCGTATATTTTCTTTTAAAAATCTTTAAAGTAACACTCAGATCCCTAGATATTTGCCAGTGAATTTTCATATTGATTTCTAATTTGGTGCCTAATGCGTATTCTTAATTTAGTAATTGAGTTACCCATCAATTTACAACTTTTTAACCAAAGCAAGAGATTTATTCCAAAGAAAATGTTAGGATAAATTAATAATTCATTCGGTTATTCAATTTTCTGGCGAATTTGTGTACAAGCAGCCAACTCAGCTTTTTTCTCGTTGAATCTAGCTTTTTTTTTAAAGCGGGCACCAAAAATTTAGCTGTTTTCAATATTAAAAGAGTGTTCTTCTCTTTATCCTAAAGCTTCAACTCTCTACTTCACGAGCAAAAGAATATTTTGTATTTGTATTTTAAATGCGTAATTGAAACCAACTTAGAGTAGATAGCATTTAGTGTTTTTTAATATATTTTGTTTTTAATCTTTAGATAGTAAAAAGTTTCCAAGTTCTTTAAGTCGCCGTGGAGATGGCTTTAAAGTTTGGCCACTTTTTTTGAGTTTCTCCGTTTTTCACTGTACAAGTGCGCTCAAAAATATGCAAGACATTTTCTATGCGGACCAATTTTTGGATGCGCCTAAAAAATGCAGTAATTTATTAGTACATTGACATTTTTTTAGTACATTGACATTTTTATACCATTGCAAATGGTATATTCACTTGGAGTTTGCAACGCAACTAAGTAGACATCTCCGACCTCATAAAGAAAATATATTTTGAATCAGCATCACCAGGGGAGCCATATATGTCTGTCTGTCAAGAAATCTGCCAACACTAGTTGCAACGCAGTAATTTGTACATCGATTTAGTTTGAATGAGAAATCAATGAAAAAGCAGATACATATTTGATAAGTTTTTTCTAAAAGCGGAAGCCAGGATATGCAAACAAATTTAAGCCCATTAACTTGTGAAACAGTACTGTAAATACCCCCTCCGTCAATTCCACTTCGCATCGTACAATTATGAGTGCTTGAGTACTCCCCTCTTGAGCACAGCGTCGTAAATTAAAGGCTATGTTAACCCTGTCGGCTGGCGATTTGCTTAATAATCAGCAGCATCTTTGCCAAATTAAACGCGACACGCAAACCTTTACCACGCTCAAGACAATTCGCCGTTCATAGTGCTTGCTTTTGCATTTCATTAACATCAAAACTGGAAACGGCCGAATGACATCTGCCCGATAACGACCCAAGAGACGGTGACGATGTTTTGCCTCTCTGCTTTAGATACATGCACAATACTCGTAGATACATCATCTATATACATAAATTATATATTCATGGCTATGAAAAAACCATAATCTTGACAGGAATGCATGCATTCGCTATCAATACAGTTTGAATGGTTTCTACGATGGCATATGATACGCTGAATACGAACATCTTTTATGTATTGTATTTTCTGTGGAATTTACTACAACTACGTCAGAGCGAAGCAAATATTTACGAAGCATTTATAATTTTAGTGCTTACTGAAAAGTTTCCTCTCAAAAATAACAAAATAATTAAGAGTGCATTTTGTTACGAAACTGAGGAAGTTTGAAAAGTTGTACGACAATGCGTAGAAACAGTCTAAAGTAAAGTTGAAGCTCACTTTCAGATACTCTGCACGTTACTTGGAAACTTCTTCATAACTTAGAAATAAGAAATAATAAGAAATTTCTTTAAAACATAACAACAAACATTTACTAAATTAAACTAATAACATTTTTGGGCTATTCTGTTAGGGTTGGCAGACTTATTTCTTTAGCTGGATTCTTGTGAAAGGATGTGCCTCGATGTATTCCAAAGCGCGCAGGATGTAGTCCGGAATGGGAGGGGGTGTGGGCAAATGATCTCCCTTGGGCTGATAACCGTTCTCGTCAGCAGTGTACTCCAGATGAATGGGCTGTCCATCGGGAGCTGTGTACTGTACGGATCCCTTGGCATATACAGCGCCTACGCCAGACTCTTCGGCTGCAATGTTGTTGGAGGTGCCATATTCGTAGGCGTAGCTGCCATCGGGATTAACTTCAGAGTTGTATTTAGTGATGACGGCCTCGGAGTCGGCGTCTGCACTGCAGGCAGCCACAAAGCAGAGTGCTACAAGGATTAAGCTCTGGCAGGGGGATAATATAACGTAAATTAGTCTGTTAACTAAGATCCAATCTCTCTCTCACACCTACCAGTTTGTTCATTTTGGTTAAGACTCCGTAGACTCAAGCTAGTTTGTATTGCACAGGTCGCCGCTGCAGGTTATACTGATTTCGAAATCAAAAACCGACGCTTTTATACGTATAGATGCGGCTTAGATGGAACAGTGACCTACACCTACGACGCAAGGGCTCTAGACTAAATATGCATATTATTATATTTGTTTTCATGACTCGGAATTATTAATTTACGCATCTCGAATATGAATCTGACCGAGTTTAACGAACGCTTCTCACTGCATTAACTAAAGATATAACGCAGTTTGACTTTACTCGATTTTATTCTTTTGTCTTACGCATAAAAAGATGCATATTTATTCAAATTAGCAAAGGTCGTAACTCTTTGATAAACAGATAAATGCACGTGCGTCTTATTCACCCTCACAAAGCTCTTATGACAATGCCTATTGCTCTGAAAAATACTATTTATATCGTATATTTTATTTATACCATACTCAGTTTTCATATGGAAATAAAGTAATAGAAGTTGCCAGTTGATTAAATACGCTATTTCTTTGTTATTTAAAAGAATTCTCGCGACTTAAAATTTTAAAGAAAAAAAATGATAGAAGATTATGAGAGAAGCCCTTGCCCATAATATAGTTTCTGAGATCTATGTAGACAATATGTCAAGATGGCATTACTATTTAATATACCTATATATTAATTGAGATTCATTTACAACTGCAAAACTGAAGAATTATAAATGATCTTGAAATTTCAATTTGTTTTTTTCAAACCGTTTCACGCATATCGATCGAAGTGACTTAATAATCAACAGGTGTTTCCAATAGATCTTTTCTATCGATGTATCGCTTGTCTAAACAAGTGTTGCGCACCGTTCTAAGCTTTAATGCAACTCTCAATCAGCTGATTCGGCAAAAGCGCAAAATCACAACAAGCCAATTTGATTGGTACACCCTCTGTTTCTTTGGAAATCAACCTTATCTCTTAGTCATACAGGTAATTTGATAACCCTCGCAAACAGTTCCCTCTGTAAATAGCCCACGAATCAATCGAAATAAACGTGTTTATTCAAAAACAACCTGAGTTCGCTGCAATATGGAATCACAACAAACGAGTATTTTGGATTTGAATGATTATTGTCTGGGTCAGGTAATGAAATATCTAACGCTGGAAGATCATGTGCGATTCGCAGAAACATGCACCCAGTTCCGAGATGTTTTTCGTGAATGGTTTTACGTGCTGTATCCCGAGTTTGAAATCAAACTAAGTAGTGATCCAGAGAATAATATTGTGGACTGGAAGCTGAATCTCTTGCGTATAGTAAGGGACATCATTAAGCGGTTGTTTGTGGACTGTGAAAAACCCCTTAGCGATGACGATTTTGTTACCAAACTTTGCAAAGAGATCGAGGGAATGGATAATCTGGAGTATTTAGCTGTACAAGAAGGTGGCATGTTTGGGCGATTGGAACTCACGACGAATCCATTTCGTTTTCAACCTATAGAGAGTGTACTGACTGCCCTTGAGGCGTTACCTAAGTTGAAAAGTATTAGTCTTAACTGCAGAACCAATAAGTGAGTCAACTTGAAGAATTACACTTCTTTTTACAATATGAATCATTATCACGTCATTAATAGGTATAGAGCTGCCAGTTTGATAAAGCTGAAATGCCTTGAAAGGATCTCAATAGACACCGAAATAGCTTCACAGGATTTGGTAGAAATAGGTAAATCCAATGAAAAGCTGCGTGTTTTGTGGGTACGACAAGTTCTCGGAGAGCTCGATGAGATTGTACCGCACTGTGCCAACTTAGAGGAAGTTGCACTCCCCATATTTGCTAGCCACAAATCGTATGTTGCACTCTCCGAACTACCCAAGCTCAGAAAACTCATCATTAAAGGAACAAACTCAACGCCCAAACTAATGGAAGTGATTGATAAGTTTGCCGCAAAAGGGAAAGAATGCAAATTGGAGAGCTTTACACTGTTATCGAATTTAAGTATTGAAGGAACTACTAAACTGGTTCAACTGAAGCAATTGAAGGAATTAAGCTGCTCATTTGAGGATGCCAAATGCATTGATCTCCTAACCGATCTTACAGAGCTCGAGGGACTTTATATAATGCTTGGTCGTTCTGATGCGGGCACAAAAGAATGTCTGAACGTACTGAAGTCATGCCGCAAACTACAGCGTCTCCATATAAATTCAAATTTAAAGATAGATTTCGTAAACAAGGTTTTAGAAATACTAAAGACTGTACGCAACCCAGAGAAACAGAAACCCTTACAGTTATATTCAACGGGACTTCTGCACCTACTTAAAGCCGATGAGGTTAGTATTTTTATAAACTGTGCATTCGTGTTTTCATACTCTTCCATTTTTTTATAATCTTATCATTACAGGAAAAACTTGTTGACAATGCTTATTGTACCGTAGTGAATAACTCGGAGTATCTGCGTCCGCTACCCTGGAAGTTTCCTTACTAACTTGTAAATGAAAGCATTTATACATACACACTTACATGTGATATAACTTTTCTTGAAGTATTATCTGTTATGATATAAACTAATTTGTTTTTTGAGTTAAATTCATAATGAAAGCATTTCTAATCATCAAGAGCCTTATCAAATTTATTTGTATAATTATTCATAATAATGCATTTCCAATCATCAAGAGCCATATCAACTGTATTTGTATAATTAACAACTATGTATTTAGTATACATAATTGTTTTTGATACATAGTAATAATCTTTTAAAGTGGAAAGAATATTAAATGAAATTGAAATTGATAGAATTTTTATTTCTGAACCTTATTGATTAATATTTGGAGCCATGTTAATATCTAATTAACAGCTGACTTTAATCGATGTTTCGTGCTAAGCTGCACTAAGTCCCAGCGTAGAATCACCTCTTCGGCGCAAGACACGCTTTGATCGATTGACACTTTAAATCATCGTATCGATTATTTATACAGTTATCTTAAAATCTGCGCCTATGTTTTTATAATCTTCTAGAAAAATTTTTTTGGTTAACAAATCCAGTCATAAAACAAAGTCTAAATTTGGTGCATTATGGAATCAAAACGAGCGACTGCTTTAGATTTGAATTATTATTGTATAGGTCAGATAGTAAAATACCTAGACAAAAAGGATCATGTGAACTTTTGTGATGCTTGCCCTCACTTCAAGGCAGGCTTTCAAGAATGGTTCAACCTGCTATATCCCGAGTTAGATTTGGTACTTAATCATGGTGATGAAATGGAGCTTGATGCTGATAATGAGACTGTGGAATTGAATATAAGACTGTTGGAAATAGGGAGGCCCTCCATTAGGCGAATGTGTGTAGTTGGGGCAAATCTGAATGTGCACAATTGTGTGCCGAGGGTATGCGGATTTATAAAAGACATGGTTAATCTGGAATACATAGCGGTACATGATAAAGATCAGTTGTGGCGACTGCGCGAAAGGCCAAATCGTTTTGAACCCATTGAAAATATACTGGCTGCCCTAGAGGATTTACCTAAAGTGAAGACCATTAGTATTTCGCGCTGCCTCAATTCGTGAGTTGAATTAAACTAATGAAATTATGTGTTTTTAATATAATTTTCGTCATTATCTACCTACTTTTAGATATAAAACAATTAGTTTGACAATGTTGAGATCACTTGAAGGGCTCGCAATCTCAAACGCAATTGATATTGAGAATTTGGTAGAAGTCTGTGAAAACAATAAGGAGCTGCGTGTCTTGTGGCTACATCAAGTTATCGGGCAAATCGAGTGCATTGTGCCCTATTGCGACAAATTAGAGGAACTGCGATTTACTATGTTTGATAGAAGTATAACGTATGTTGAGCTCACCGAACTACCCAACATAAGGAAATTCATAATTAAAGGCCACCACCCAGGATGTCCGCAACTTTCGAAAATTTTTGAAAGGCTTACCGCGAAAGGCGAAGCTTGCAAATTGGAGAGTTTGACAATCGTCCAGCAATTAAACTTTGAGCAAACCAGTAAACTGGTTCAACTGATGCAACTAAAGGAACTGCGCTGCTCATTTGATAACCCCGAAAACATAAATCTGCTAATGGAACTTTCTGATCTCGAGGTACTTTACATAAATCTTGGTCAATCGGACACGGGCGCAGAAGAATGCCTAAACGTGCTCCAGGGATGTCTGAAACTACAGCGTTTCCATATTAGATCAAATTTAAAAATATATTTTCTGAAGATGGTTATGGAAGTTTTAAAGACTGTACGAGACCCCACTACACAAGAACCCTTAGAATTATATGTAACAGGTCTTCTGAACGCAAATGTATACGCTACGGTAAGCATTCTTATAAACTGTCCAATCGTATTTTTTACCCTATGATTATATTCCCAATTTTATTCTTACAGCAAGCGGTTATCGATAGAGCTTATTGTACTCTGATGCCTTCCTCGGATATACTTAAGGAAGCTTGGAAACTTCCCTAGCATGTTAATTTTAACCTCTTATATGTGTGGGGTATACCATTTCTTGAAGTATTATGTGTTATGCTATAGAAACATTTCCATTTTGAATAAAATTAATAATAAATTCATTTCCCAATCATAAAGACCTGACCTACATACATATGTTTATAATGATATAAAATTGGGTACTGATTGCTGTTTGTTGTGCATGCGTTTTTGTTGAGGCATCATTATCGTAATTTCATTAGTTGTAATTTGCATCAGACTAGGACAATAATAGATAAAATGTGATTTTAGAAATAATTGAAGTCATAATAATACTCATTTACTATATTCATGTACACATATCTACATTTTTCGAATATTCCGAGCCATATTAATAATCAACTGACTTCAATCGATATTTCTTATCGATATATCGATTGAGCTACACAGTCCAGCGCAACCAGTGTTGTCAATTCAGCTTTTTCCCCATAAAACTAATTGGTTTTAAAGTTAAAGTTCGGGATAAAAACGAAAATATTGCGTTTTATGTATTTCTTTACATTCAGCGTTTATTATAAAAAGTTAATACAAATCTGTTTTTTTAATCATAAATTTTGGGAACTATTGGTGACAATAACATAACACTACCTAATTAACCCATAATGAACACACTAATTACCGTACGGGTAGAATAAGTTGAAGAATAATTATTTAATTAATGAGTCTGTTTGAACTTATTATTTCCAAGATGTAAAAGAATACTAAGTTATATGGTAGGTAAAAAGGTTTAAATTTCCCGCAAACCTTTTCCTCATTGTAATCGGAAGTCAACCCTCAGGGCACAGCATTTTTACCACTAAGCAATCAACATATGTTGCTTAGTGATTTTTACAAAAAGTGCTGGACACGATAGTTTAAAGACATCGATAGAAAAAACATGTAACATAGATTTTAGATAATATATTTCAAATAATGCTAAATTATGACTGTTTTTTATTATGTTAAAAGCAAATGATTTTATATAGAAATATATTTATCGATACTATTAATCGATTATTATAACAATACTTCACTCTTCGATAGTGACACTGAATACCTTCCACTTCTGCAGAGCAACCCTGACTATCAGGGCATGAGATATCGCAATAAAAGAATAAAGAAGTAAAACGTAAGAATTGCATTTCTGTCATTATTAATTTAAACGCAAGCTTAATAAAAGAAAAACATTGAAATGTGTAAATATATGTGTGAAAAAGTGTAATGCATAGGAATTTTTAACAAGTCATGTGTTTAACTGGCTTAAAAAAGCTTTTGCAAACCAACAATTTTCCCACAAGCGCGCCATTTTGTTTTTGGACTTTCTACTTCTCGCCGTGTTTTCTTTTGTGCAAAATAATTAAACATACCCCTTATCCACAAAATAATAAAACAATGCTAATTACTAATGCTTTGTCATAACAATGATATATATATATGAAGAACAAATTTGGAAAACAAATTTAATAAAAACGCGCGACATATGTAAATATTCCTGTGTGTGTGTGTGTGTGTATGTGTATGTACATATCTAAATAAAGGCTGCTGAAAATGTCAATACGATGAATAAACGAAATAGCGATTAGTACGACGTCGGTCGTGGTCGTGCCTGCGGTAGTGGCAGAAGCAGAGGGTCAGACGCGCTAATTACGTCATAACAATCAAAGAAAATTCAAGGTCTTGCTAGCGCACATCAGACATGAAGCCTCTATGTATTAGATTTCGTTACGTTTTCATTAAAAATAAAACTTAGGGCAAAAAACAGTACAGAGACTATGTTAATATTCCCCCGCATGTATGAGTATGTTATGTTTGTTTACTTGTGTGAGTGGCCATTCGCGACTTTATAATTACATACAAACTATCTGTATGTATGTATATACATATTTTGTTGTTTTTACCAAAGTTTTTGCTGTAAGAGAGCGACGCGGCGCGGCGCAGGCTGTGGGTTACAGAGAGAAAGAGTGCGCGCGTAGGCAAAAAGAGATAACTTGACACTAAAAACTTGAAAGAAGAAGATGAAAAAGCCAAGCCAAACAAAATCTTGAATATTTTGCTCTTATCAAAGAAATACTATAATATATGTTGCATAGATGTATGAGCTTATATGTATAAACACAACTCTATTATTATGTTCGTATTCTCATTTCAGCAGTACATAAGATGCGTGCATCTGTGTATGTGTACAACTGCGCGGCATAGAAACCGCCGCCAAACGCAAAAAAATTCATACACACAAACAACAGACAACGACGAGAACATCATTTGAAGGCGCCCCCGAAAATAATATTGTACATAAATTTTTAATTAAAGAAAAGAAATACAACAAAACAACAACAACAGCAGAACAGCAGGAAAAAGGAAATAACAAAAATCAATAGGAGATAAAAAAAAGTGTTATCAGCGTGTTTTCGTCACTTCGGTTTGAAATTGAATTTGTTGTTGTTTTTGGCATTGGCGTTCTCTTACTTTGATATTGTTAATATCTCTTGTTGGTATTTCGACACACATTGTTGTTGCTGCCGCGAGACAAAGTACGCGGCAGCGGCAACGCCGACAGCATCGCTCATTGTTGTTGTTCGCGTAGACGCTGACGCTGACAATGTCTGTGCAGCAGTTCTGCCTGCGCTGGAATAATCACCAGCCAAACTTCATATCCGTCTGCTCATCGCTGCTGCACAATGGGACACTGGTGGATGTCACGCTCGCCGCGGAGGGTCGTCAGCTGCAGGCACATAAGATCGTGCTCTCCGCGTGCAGCTCGTACTTTCAGGTGAGTGAGAGACGCCACTTAGAAGTGCTTCATCCTTTTAACCTTTATTGTTTTGTTCTAGGCCCTGTTTACAACAAACCCGTGCCAGCATCCCATCGTCATACTAAAGGATGTGCAGTACGATGACCTCAAAACGATGGTCGACTTCATGTACTATGGTGAGGTCAATGTATCGCAGGAGCAATTGCCACATATACTTAAAACGGCCGAGATGCTCAAGATAAAGGGTCTTGCGGAAATGCCCACAGATCCGGCCAACCTCACCAAGTCCGACAGCAAGTCGTCCAGCGATGCCACTGAATTGCTCGGCCAAGCAGGCGCCAATGTTGCTGGCACCAGCACTGGCGCAGCTGCCTCCAGTTTGGGTGCAGCCAGCGGCAGCAGCAGTGCTGGCGACTCGCTTTGGAGTAGCAGCGAAGCACAGCAATTCCAGCAGCACCACCAGCAACAACTACAGCAGCAGCTGCAGCAACAGCAGGCGCAGCAACAGCAGCAGCAGGCGCAGCAGCAGCAACAGGCGCAGCAGCAACAACAACAGCAGCAGCAACAACAGCAGCAACAGCAACAACATCATCATCACCATCATCATCATCAAGCTCAACAGCAGAGCAGCCAGGCGCAGGGATCGCAGACGCATCACCATCAGCTGAGACGCACCCCATCGCCGCTGAGTGCCGGCACATCGCCAGCTACACGACGCAAGCGTTTGCGTAAATCCTCGAATAACGGTGAGTGTGACATGGGTAAAGCATCGTCGGCAAGCGAGCGTGAGGAGTAGAAGAGAAGGCAGAAGAGTCTGACTAACTTTGGTTCTGTTCCCACAGGCTCTGGAGATCGAAACAACACTGAAGAGCAGCATAACAGTTCTTTGGATACTGCTGGAACTGTCGGCAATGCAACTGGTCTCAGCCTAGCTCAGATGAGCCAAATGTCATTTGGATCAGGGGCCGGTGGAAACGCAGCTGCAGCGCTGGGAAACCTTCCAGGGCATTCAATGCACTCCACCAAGCTGATAAAAGAATCGACAAGCACCGATCTAGAGCAGCAGCCGCAGGATTCGGATTTGGATGACGCACACGGACACATACATATGCAAATTGTAATGAAATTGGTCACGTTAACTTAACAATATTATATTTCATTTTACTAAAACTGTTCATCTCTTCTATTATCCATACAGAAGCCCGAAGTGGACATCGGTAGTGTTAATCAATCGATGCCGCTGGACATCTCTGGCACCACAACACCATCGGAACACGACGCACCCAATTCACAATCATCGCACTCGGGTAAGTTCTCATAAAAAGAAAGAAAGTGAAAGTTAATTACTATGATAAATAATGCATTAAAGAATGAATCGCATTTGTCGTATACTGAATAATACTAACGACAGTGCGATTCATTATTAATGTGCCTTGGATGATCTAGACAAATATGCATTAAGTCTAAACTCTTTCATACCAATCATACGCAAGATCATGTCATCATCAACCGGGGCGAGACTGGGGCTGTTGTTCTTTCTGCAATTTTAGCATCAGGTTGTTCAGAGATTATAAAAAGAAAATGGGATTCATTTATACCCTTCGTTTAGTGTTTCTATTTTTCTGTTAATTTTGCTATCATTATTTCATTCTTAAATCGTTTTTGCTCAAGTTCTGCTACTCTTGTTGTTTCTTTGCTATCGCTCGAAAATCATATGTCATGCATTCCATACGTACACGAACACAACACTAAGTCACACACATACACACACACACAGTATATATGTATATATATAAAAGAGAAATAAAAGTGCGATCCAAAGTGCTTTTGGAGAAATGAATGCTAAAGCTAAATATGAAACAAAAAAAATAATAAAAATAATGACTACCGTTTACCGATTACCGATTAAGTGCAATTTAATAATTACATGTTACATGAAATTAATGCATTTGTATGTACATATGTACCATATATGTTTAACTATTGTGTATTTTATTCAAAAACGAAATCCTACCTGAACTTGGGAATGGGAGAGAGCTAGCACAGAGTCCAAAAACTAAAAAGTTGTGTATTTTACTGATTTGATTATTCTTTTTTGTCGAATTGATTACTAAAACAAAAAACTCCTATGTTTGCCAATAAGTTGTTATTCTCTTGATCTTTTTCATTTGTTGTTCTAATTGTGAAGCATTACGAAGAGCGGTTTCCGAATGAGATAATGATTTAGCATTAGCAATCTTTCTACTACTCGATACTCGATACCTTAAACCTGAAACTGAATACCAAAATACCATTCTACTATTTAAACTACTCTATACCCTGTAACAATTTGTGCAATGGTTTGCCCCTATTTCCAATCTCAGATCTTGGCCAATAGAAGAGCCCCGCCCCCAATTTGATTGATTGAAAGTAAATGCATAGAAAGTAAAATTCAATTTCAAACCCGTACAAAAGACAAAACCAATCTTACGCTGTCTCTCTCTCTCTCTCTCTCCCCTTCCCAGGTCTGCAATGGACAGTTGTTGATTCAAACTATTCGCGCTTCTCGATGCCCACCGCCTGTCAGTCCAACTTGATTGGCAACGGCAACGGTGGCAATCAAAACAGTGGCACGAGTAGCAGTGCCGGCGTTGGCGCTGCCGGCACCAATGACCAGCGTCAGCAGCAGCAGCAACATGAAGCCCAGCAACAGGCCACGCAGCAGCAGCAACAGCAACATCTGCAGCAGCTGCACTACCAGCAGCAGCAACAACAGCAACAGGGCACCACAGCTGGTCAGACATACTCCTCGCAAATCATCACCGTCAATAATCTGGTCAGCGGTTATGCAACGACAGCCCAAAACCTATCACCCACGTCGCCCAACGAGTCCAATATGGTGCAGTCCGTCTACAGTCAGGGCCCGACGCCCACACAGTCGCCAGTACACTCGGGCGTTGGTGGAGGTGGTGGTAGCAGTGCGAGTGCAGGAAGTGCAGCTGGTGGCGGTGGCAATAGCAGTAGTGGAGGCGGCGGTGGTGTGGTCAGTCAAGTGGTCAAACGGAAACGATCAGTCAATCCCCAGGGCGATGAAAACTTTATACAGGCCTTGGAGGCAGTGCGTACCGGCGGCATCGGTTTCTGCAAGGCTGCTCGTCTCTATGGTGTGAACAATCGAACTCTGTGGCTAGAGTATAAGAAACGCGGCTATCCAGTCTCCAGGCCCAGCATTAAGGCGCGCGTTGTAAAGCAGGAGCCCAATCTGTCGCCTTCGCCCACACCATCTACGAATCCCGGCGACGATACGACCAATGAGAATTACGATCATCTTACCGCAGCTGCCGTGGCTGCAGCTCAGACAGCCGCGCTCAACATGCAGATACCTCCACAGACCGAGACGCCGACGCCATCACTAATGTGCCCGCCACATCATGCTAGTGCGGCTGGAGCCAGCTCGGCCGGTGGCAACAATACGCATCCCACCATCGGTGTGATGAGCCTGTTTGATGCTCGCTACATGGATTCGCCCACAAGTGTGCACACAATGTCACGACAGCGGTACATCGATGCGACGGGCGCTGGCACAGCCGCTGCTGCGTCCAGTGCGGGCACAATCAACGTCAACCCGGCCGCTGCAATGAATCTACAGAGTATTAACTTCAACTCAATATAGAATACGATTTCGAGTCATATGGGCGTTGTTGCCGCCGCCGCGGCGGGTGTGATGCCGGCACTGCAGTTAGACCAGTTGAGCACCGCCAGTGGTGGCAGTGAGTCTGCCCAGCACGGACCGGGGCCAGCCACATTGCTGCAGGCGGCCGCTGTTATGGCTGCCAGCGAACCAGAACCAATGAGCATATCAACCGTGCCCGTCTCAGTCTCGGCCATGGGCACTGCACACAGCGCGGCGGCTACTGCGTTTCTATTTAACAATTTTGTAACTGTGGCGGCGCCTCAACCGCCGCCATTGGTTGCCAGTACTTTTGCGCCGCTGGTCAACACTGGCCTGCAATATTTAAATAAATCCTAAGCCACCCAATCCAGGCCGGTGCAGCCCCCAGCAAAGTATATATATATGTAATTCTCGATACAGGTATTAGAGCAAGCAACGGCAGCTAATAGTAAACTACGAACATAAAGCTAAACCATAAACCAGCGGAACCATTGAATTGGATACGGCATTGGGGATGTGGCTATTGTATATATATAAATGATAATATATACAAATATATATATATATAGAGAGAGAGAGAGAGAGAGAATGTCAGCATTGCAATACCCGCTGGCATCAAGAGTTGCCCGCAAGCTAAGCAAATGTGTCGGCAACAAACACATGTAATAATTTATAGAACTTAATTCCTTAAGCGCTACATGTTTTGAGCCGAACATTTTTTTAGCATTGTTAACTTAGGAATCGGTAGTAATATATATAAATATATATATATATATATATATCTACATGTATATGTAATCGCAGTTTGTATTTGTACATACATTTATACAATTTTATTAGTGTTAATCATCGGATGAGACGATTTATAATGTATCGGAAAGCTAGCATGTACAGACAACTATTAAATAGAACTTTCTTAAAAACAGCCTGATTATTTTCATATAACTGTGTATGTATGTATCTCCAAAAACCCCCCTTCTCCCCCCCGTCTAACTTTATATCCCGGCACTCGTGTTACAAATGCAACCTTCAGTACGTATACATTCTAATGCATGATTGAAAGAGTAACATACTATATATACATATATAGTTTCGTGTACAGTAAAAAAAGAGCCAATCAGTTTTAGTTGAAATTTGATGTTTGTATCTAGTTAGGGGGAACAGGATTGTGTTGATAATCCAATAAAGTAAACCTTAAGAGAAGATAAACATCTAAACTTTTATTAAGCCAACTCAATAATGTATAATATATATACGTGTGTACCAATATATATATATATTTGTAAATGTATGCATTCATTTTGTATTTTCGATTTTGGGATGGATTTCATTTTCAAAGAGTGGCGACTTTTTATCATTTTCATTTCTTTATACAGAGAGATAGAGAGAGAGGGAGGAGAGGCGTCTCTTACTTCCTTTCGGAGTGCAATTTACCACATACTAGACATATCTTAGAGGGGTTCTTAACTTTGTATTGTATTCTATGCTATAATTTTGTGATTGATTGGTTTATTGTACAGACACAATGATGTACATTATAAATTACTATATATATTTATGTACTTACATGGAGGGCCATACGCATTCGATTTAAAATAGGAATAAATGGGCAAGCCATATATGCAATAAACAAAACTAAGATAACTCGTAACCACCCAAAATCCTAAATGGAGACTGCAGAAAGTAAAGGAAAACGAATAAGGATAGTGTGTTTTTAAATATTATACAGATATACATGTGACAAAAACAAAATGATAAACAATGTATGTAACAATAACAATTAGAGAACTTTTTATATTGTCAGAAAGGAGGAGACAAACGAAGAGAAGAGAACGAAGAGAAACTAAACGTGATTTGTTAGAAGTCATTGTAATTGTAACGTAAACTTTGGTAATGCATTTTAATTCCTACAACTAGATGCATAGGTCAACGGTCTACACACAAACAGACAAGAAATTAATAAAAAAAAACAATAAAAAAAATGAGAAGAGAAGAGTAAAAAGAAACAAACACGATACGAATTCATCAAAAACATCGCGAAAATAGCATAAACAATAAGTACGACTAACTCTGTTTCCTACAATTACAAAATACCAATAACTATGGTAGTTTTGTTTATGTGTTTAACATCTATATAGTTATTTATATATGTGCGGATATATATGAATATGAATATATATTTAATTATTTAACATTAATGTACGATTAGTCAGCGGTAGTAAATGAAACGACTGTAAAATAAGTTACACAAATATTCTACGATATACTTGTAATGTAACTAACGAACGAACCTTTTAGATTTTAGGCTTCGATGTGCAAGAAATGAATAAACTTAAAACAAAAACTGTCATTACCAATGTGCATTCATGAATCCATCGAAAGAAGAATCCCTGAACCTGAACTTCAACTCATCCACGTTTTGTACTTTTCTTTACAGAGCCCAGTCCGGCGCCGGCGCACGCGTCTCATGGGCATCCGACGTTGTCCATCAGCCACACGCAGAGCAGCAGCAGTGGCAGTGGCAGCTTCGAGCGCACACCAAGCGAGACTGAGGCGCCGACAGATCTACAGACGTCGCAGGCAACGTCAGTCGTGATGGGCACGAAGCGGAATCGTGTGCTGACGAGGCAGCCACGAGTCAAGCGGGACAGCGACAGCTTGTCGTCAACCAATCAAATATCACCCGACACGGCAGCGACAACACTCGACTTCGATCCGTTCAATGCAGCGGGTACAACAACAGCCACAGCCAGGGATTACTCGACGCATCATCATCATCATCATCAGGCGCAGCAGCAGCAGCACCATCATCATCATCATCTGCTGACTGTGCCGCCGCGCATTGAGCGTCACGCATCGGAGCCCGCACCCAGCCTGGCACCAGGCAGTCCACACCTGCTCAGCGTTCCGCCCAGCACACCATATCTGATCAAGCAGCACTCGGATCCGCTGCTGCCGCGTCAGCATTCGCTGCACGCCACCAGCTCTGGCGGCATCACGGGCAGCAATCCCTTTGCGCCGTTGCATCGCCAATACTCGCATCCGCTTTCGGGCACCAATGCTGCCTATGTGCCGCCTGCCTCACTTCATCATCCGCATCATATCTCACTGCCGGAGTCGATTTATGCCTCTGGCTCGCCACCGCCTGCCGGCTCGTCGCAGTACCTGGTCCCCACACGCGTAGTGACGTGCACAGCCTCATCGAGTGAGACCGCTGCAACACCTACTAACTCCACAGGGACACCTGTCTCGGTGGTAACGTCGCCGACAGCTGGGCTCAACAGCAGCAGTAGCCGTCAACCGTTTTCACCCACCTACGCAGGCAGCACGGAGCCGACTCCCATTCCGGAACGACGCTCACCACATTCACCCGTCACCAATGTCATCGAGCGCAGCAGCAGCAGTGCAAAGGTCGAGGCAGCCAATGGAAGTGGCGGCGGCAGCGGCAGCGGAGGCAATAAATTGCGCAGCTCCAAGTCGACAGGCAGTAATACTAGTCACTTGCATCCCGGCCCGGCGCCAACGAGCAGTTCTTTTGAGCATTTGCCCTCACTGCGCGTGAAGAACGAGGAACTACAACGTTCGGTGTCTTCACCACAGGTAAATACGGTTGATATCTACTGTATCCACAACCCCAACTCACCATTTTTCACTATCTCTCCACACAGACCCAACGTGAAATCATTACCTTGGAGAATCCACGTTCTAGTCATTGCCCCGTGATTCGGCCGGGTCCGGCGCTGGGCTGCAACTTCTGTTGGAACACTATCGATGGACATGGTCGCATTTTGCGCCGCAAAACGAAATACCACTGTCCCGAGTGTCAAACGAATTTATGCATCGTGCCCTGCTTCCAGGAGTACCACGAGCGGCTCAACAACGAGGCAGCCGCCGCGGGCACCAGCGAGAGCCAGGTCCACACGAGCGCCAGCAGCAGCAGCACCAGCAAGGGAACCTCCTACGTTTCATCTGGCGCTGGTCGGGTTTATACGAAAACCGAGTCGATATAAGCCGAGCCGTGCTTTGGTTAATCATCATTTGTATTTGTGGCACGACGGACCATTCAGAAATGGGCGTTTGTCGAATTTGTTGTTTGTCGCCAGGGGCCAGTGCGCTGACGGAGCGACATCCATGTCGTTCGCAGTCCGCACTCTTCATCCTGCATCGAAATTTTTAATTGTCACAGTCCCACTGTGCTGGTCCGAGAGAGACTTCAGCACAAGGACTGTTCATGCGCATCGAGGCGCAGCAAAATTTGTTTTGTATCTGCGTCAATTGGACGCAGCGATGTAAACTACGTAGTACGTACATAGTGCATACATACATACCGATGTACAAGCACGCACATCTACATACATACTATGTGTGTGCATGTGTGTGTGCCTATTGTAAATGAACACACATTTTAATGTAATCGCAGCCGAGAACTAATTGTAAAACTAATGTAATGAACTAATTGTAAAATTATTGTCACGTACTGCTCACGTATGTGCATATATATTCTTGTACAAATCGAAAACGAAATAGAAAAGAAACCAGAGAACAGAGAACAGCAAGTAAACAAGAGATGTTTCAGCTGAGGGCGGTGGTTAATCCCCCATCCAGATGTGTACAGCAAACGCAGCTCGAATTAACAGTTTAGGTATTCAAAGAGTTCAACTTCTATGATAAACATACATACACTTAGACACATACACACACACACACACAAACATACTTAGTAACTTCCCGCCAAACGATTTGAAACGATATGAAGGCGTGCCACGCCTCCTGTGCGAGGAGGCACCGCTGCGCAGGCGCACGATTAATCAATTTAGAATACATTGTAACTTGGTAAACAGATTTTTTGTGTTAATTGTTTTATAAGTGTGAGACGAGATGAAGAGAGAGAAATAGTCGATAGTCGGGAGAAACTATCGTAGTCATGCATTCTCTCGTTGGCTATTTTTGGATAGAACTAATTTTTGTCATAACAATCAGATACCCATTTAATACACACACACACATGTATTTCTTCTAACTTTTGATTTTCTTCAATAAAAGCTCAAAACTAGGATTTGACTAAAAACCTCTGAAAAGAAGTAACAGTATTGAAATTACTATCGATAGAATGCATCTGAATGTAAATCTTTATTAAAATAGTTTATAAACTGCAAACCGAATAATACTAACCAAAAATTGGCAAACAAATGTTTTTTGAAACGAGCAATATGTATGGAACAAGTAAAGCTTGCATAGATATTTTGTATAGGGCAAGACAATATCAAGAGTACAAAAGAGAGTTTGAAATATTGCCAAGAAAAACAAAGAGCTAATAATACCAATATTTTCTGAATTTAGTTTATAGATGTCATGCATAGTTTCACTTTTCTTTTATTCGGAAAAGTTTGACTGAATGTATCTTAATTAATGTTTTCTTAGTTCAAAGATATTCCACTTGGAAAGATATATACGAAACACAACACAATCGATGTCGTTTGTAAATGTAAGTGTGTAAACTTTTAATCGGAATTTAAGAAAATCAAATTGTACTCTCAAATGAGAGATGTGTGTGAAACTCATTGAAGAATCAAAATTTAATTGGCGATCGCACTCGGTCCTCAAAAACAAAACAAAAAAAAACATATTTTACGATTTACGAGTACAGAACTTGACTTTGTCTATTTTCTTATTGCAACTGCAACCTGCCGCTCGAGACCCCTACACTGGAGGGGTCCATCTTTGTGCGTGGTGTGCCGTTGATTATCAATAAATCACTGTTTTTAATTTTACAAGTTCTACATATCATTTATTATTGGCATTAACTAATTACCATTCAACAAACTGCAACATTCGTTATCGATCTCGTTTACTTCTTGCCCGCTGCTGCGGCTGCTGCTGGCTGGACCGTCTCTGCAGGAGGGTTTGCATTACGGAAATTGGGGAACTGCTCCCATGGTGCCGACAAATCGAACTTTCTGAATTCCTGTGCCAATTCGAGGGGCTCGCAGACGACACGTTTCTTCTCGTCATCGTAACGCAGCTCAACGTAGCCGGACAAGGGGAAGTCACGACGCTGTGGGTGACCCTCGAATCCGTAATCGGTCAGAATGCGGCGCAAGTCGGGGTGGTTGGCGAAGAAGACACCGTACATGTCCCAGATTTCACGTTCATACCAATTGGCCGCCTTGTGCACTTCGCAGGCCGAATCCAGTGGAGTAAGTTCATCCGTGTAGGTCTTGACACGAATGCGAGAGTTGTAGCGCAGCGACAACAAATTGTAGATAACCTCGAAACGGTACTTGCGGCAAGGTACATCCATGCCAGCTATGTCCACCAGGTTGGTGAATTGTGCCTGGTGATGATCCTTCAGGAACTGCAGCACGGGCACAACTCCTTCGGGCGCAATCAGCACCTCCAACTCATCACCTGAGCACAATTGCACCTTCTGAACGTACTTGGGCAAGCACTCGGCAACATAACGTCCGAAGTCTGACAGATGGGTACGAGCAACAGCGTCGGGCTTGCGTATGGTAGCTATACAAAGATAAACATATTAAGTACTGGTGAACTGTTGTATATATCCACAACACTTTATAGTTACGTTTATCTGCTGGCTTAGCATCAGCAGCCGTGCTTGACATCCTCAGAGCAGCTGTGCCAGCGGGAACCACTAGTAAAGAATATGTGAATTATTATACCATACAATGTTTACAGTTCGTTGGATTGTTACCATGCTTGGCCGTCAATGCGGCGGAAGCAATTCTGGCTCCCAGATTTCTAATTAGTGCAGCCATACGCTCGATTAGACTAAATAATTCAGTGCAAATTCAATAATCTGCACAATATTTTATGTAATAACAAAACGTCAAGATTTTAGTGTTGAACAACTCGTCAATTTAGTGAAACTAGTTCCTGTTCATTCGGCAGAGTTCAAATGCCTACTGCGATTTATATATTTTCAAGAAAAATCCCTAATTTTAAAAGGTATTTAAATGTATAAATTATTCTAACTTAAAAAGTTCCAATTAGTGTAGTAAATATTAAAAATTATTCAAATCATTTTTTGGTTCACACTTGTTCTGTTGCGGAATCAGTTTACTTTTTATTGTGAACCACGAATCTAATATCACATTCAGTATTGCCATCATATTCACTTAATAAATACACAGTAAGTAACAACTTTTAATGAACGCACTTGCAAAACAGCTTAAAAACTTATAACTATTTTAAATTATTTAAAACAAAGTTCTGTTTTCTATCAAATATATAATTAATAATTGTGCCATCAATCATTTAGGATATTTGACAACCCTAACGCTCTCCATTTTCGTAGCGTTTCGCGTTGTGCTCTGGAATAGAATAGAATCAAATTTTTGGAAAATAAAACACAACAAACGAAAATGGTAATGGATTTTGGAACAAGCGCCAAAATAACGAAAGTTTACTTCTTTAGGAGGTTGATAGTAACAGATATTTGTTAATCTTTTGATAGAATCATCTAAAATGGATGGGTCACTCGTCCACAATAATGGATATCCAGCGCGTTCTACTAAGCCAGCAGAGCAACAACCAAAGCTGTGAGGTCCTACTGGTGGCAAAAGACGGTACAAGTGTGCGCGCTCATCTCTTCGTAATGAGTACATGCAGCGAACTAATGCGCAATCTATTGGCCGACTTACCCGTCGGGCAGGAGGCAACTGTCATCCTACCCGACATACGCGGCGAGCTGCTGGAGAGCATGTTATCGTTCATTTATATGGGCGAAACTAGCCTGCCCTCGGCTTTGCTTACTGAATTTCTGGAAGCCATCAATCTATTGGGCATCAAATCGGCCATAAGCTTCGAAACCAATCCCACTTCCATAAACACCTCAAATATTAGTGGAGCAATGGCGGTGGAGGCTGCAAAATCAATAAGCGGCTTGCAAATTGCGAATGCATCCATAATGGAGGAGGAGGAGGAAGATGCCAACGTTGTGGTTGGCAAATTGGAAATGGCCAATTCAGTGTTAGGCAATCCGCAACAGCCGCAGGAGCAGGTAGCCAGACCTTTGGAGTTTCTCGACGTATACAGCGATCAGCCAAAAATAACATATTCCATTGAGCACATGGGCGGCACAACGAGTGGCAATCAGTACATATTGACAGAGAACACGGGCACATTCACCATAACACAGTCAGCGTCGTCGGTGAATAAGCTGGGAGTACCAGCTGGCACAGCTGTGGTGGAGCATGTTGGCGGAGTGAGTGTTGGTGTGGCTGGTGAGATGGCCGATGAGGATGTGGAGGCAGAGGTTACAGACGATCACGATGAATCCGAGTCACAGTTGATTGAAGAGGAGTATGTGACATCGGGTGGCCCCTTAATTGAAATGAGCACGGATGCGGATGTTGATATGGCTGAGGAGGCAATGCACGAAGAGGATGCTGGGGACGACGACGACGAAGAGGAAATGTTGGATGTGAAACCCCGAAAATCTCAACTGGATATGAAAATGTTGAAAACAAGAGTTCGCCAGCGTTCACCGTCCTCGAAGGCTTCAAAGAAAGTAATGACAAAACAACATCAACAATGTGCAGCACTCAAAAAGGAATTCAAGGATGACATCAATGACGCCCTCGAATTGGCCGCAGATGCAGTTCTGCACGAGGGACTTAGTCTTCAGAAAGCTGCCGATCGTTACGACGTATCGAAAACAGTTCTATGGCGACGAGTGCGCTCCAATCCCGCGTACATGAGAATAAAACGAGAAAAGCCTTCGTTGTCGGAGGCGTATGAGCGCTTAAAGAATGGCGACTCTCTGAAGAGCATTAGCCAAGATCTGCGTATACCAATGTCAACGTTACATCGCCACAAGGTCCGGCTGGCAGCGCAAGGTCGCCTGCCCGACTTCGTTGCCTGCCGAAGGCGGGACAGCACTCCGAAGGATGAACTTCGCGACAAGCTTGCCAAGGCGGTGCATGCCTGCATCAATCAAGGCATGTCGCAGAATCATGCAGCCAATCTCTTCGAAATCCCCAAGAGCACACTCTGGCGGCACTTACAGCGTCGCGTTACAGAGGCAGAGCAGAAAGTCAAAGAAGAGCAGGAAGACGACGATGAGGAGGATGCCCTTAATTAGATAATCAAACATACATTCGTACATATTCGCATATTCGTAAACACTTATTTATAGTTTCCATCCTTACATTTAGTTTCATCCCTGTAGACCTAAGAAAAAACTTGAATGTCATATGTTTAAACTGCTTAAGTACATCCATAGATGTATAGATATACTATATAAAAGATTTTATTTCCTGGTTAATTAGTGTATGTACATATATATAACCTAATGCTATTTTAATGTGAGGCTTTTATGAAAAGTCCGAATTGGAAAACAATTGAGTTATGCATGTTATTATACAAGAATCGAGTCCATCTTACTAATATGAATTATGCTGCTACTTATGAACAACGTTGAATGGATAAAATTAAAGTGTATTTAAATATCGGTAAAAAATTGATAAAATTATGAAATAACTCCATATATATATTATTAACATGTGAATCCCGATAAATTGTCTGTTTTAAAAATTTTGGAATGTTCCAACCAGTGGGTTTTTGAAATTTCCGAACTATTGTGTTCTTTGTTTTGGAACAATGGAAAAAACACGACACGCTCACATCTCTATCGATACCAAAACAGAGTTATCGATACCGAAATGACTGCCGGCCTACTAAGCAGATTCGAAAAACTGCTGTACTTTGGTGTTTATATAGTTTACATTGTTATTGGATTATATAAAATATATGCACTACGAGACCGCATCGTAGGATCGGCTGAATTCAGGTTTGCCGAAGGTTGGCGCCTACTACAACATGAGAACGTGGTGCGATTGCGCGATGACAGCAACGACGAGTTGGAGAACTTCGGTGATTTCATTGCAAAGTTCTGGCCGTACTATTTTCTGCACGCCCTCGTGAGTGGCATCTTGCGCTGGAAGAGACCACGCCTGTTGCGGCTCGGATATGTTGCAGTCAGTGCATTGGCCCTTCTCCTCAATCTGCACTGGACTTCGTTGTCCCTGTTGGCAGCGCTGCTCGTCAGCTATTACCTAACTGCGCAGCAAGATTCGAAGCGTCTCACTTGGCTGGTATCCGGACTTTGGATTGTGATCATTAATGTGGCCAAGAATAATCAGTGGTGGCTAGAACAAGTTGGATATGCAGAGTATGTTATGCTGATAGTAACGCTCTCGTGGAGTTTATTGCGTGGCTGCAGTTACTCGTTGACAATAATTGGATCGGATACCTTTGTTGACTATCTGGGATACTCCATGTACTTTCCGTGCCTTACCTATGGACCGTTCATCAGCTACGAGCGATTTCTCCAGCAACAGCAGCTGCACACACAAGGAGCATCAAATCCTGTACAGCAATGGAAAATACTACTTGCGGCCTTGTTGAGGGTCGGATTCTGGTGGATGATTATGCAGTGGGCTCTGCACTACTTCTACATACACTATATGGCGCGAGATGTTCGTGTTGTGGCCATGATGGAGTCGGTTTTCTGGCAGCATGCTGCCGGCTACTTCATGGGCCAGTTCTTCTTTATGTACTACGTGGTCACCTATGGACTTGGCATTGCGTTTGCGGAACATGACGGCATTGCGGCTCCCAGACGGCCGCGATGCATTGGACGCATTCACTTCTACTCGGACATGTGGAAGTATTTCGATGAGGGCCTCTACGAATTCCTTTTCAAGCACATCTACGCTGAACTGTGCAGCAGGCAATCTTCGATAGCCGCCAAGTTCTGCGCCACCGCCTTAACCTTTGCATTTGTCTTTATCTGGCATGGCTGTTATACCTATGTGCTTATCTGGAGTGTACTCAACTTCCTCTGCCTGGCAGCTGAAAAGCTCTATAAAACTCTAGTCTCGATGCCCGCCTATCAGAAATGGTCGCTGAAGCATTTTGGGTCTGTTGGGGCACAGCGGGTGCATGCTCTGCTGGCCACACAACTCTTCATTCCTGCGGCATTCTCCAACGTTTACTTTATTGGAGGGAAGGAAATAGGCGACTTTCTGATGCGCGGCGCCTACTTGAGTGGAGTCGGTAATTATTTAGCTCTCTGCTTTTGTAGCTACTGTTTCTTTCAGTGCTCCGAGCTGCTGCTGACCAGAACGACTAGAAAACAGCAGGGCAAGGTGAAATCAACTTGACTACTTTATTTACATTTACCACACGATGTGGTATCATAGTATTTTGTATAACCTTATATGAATTAAGTCTGAAACAAATAACATTTTGTTAACCCGAACAAAACTGATGAATATACATAATACAGTCCAACAATAGTTTATATTCTTATTAATTACTAGTTCGTTCGGCCTCCTGCCAATCCAACCATCTGGTTTGCGTGCAAGTCGACTGAAAGTTCTCCAACAGTTCGTCCAGCATCTCGTCGCAGGTTTGAGTGTGTTGAGTGTTGTAAAGACCATCAGAGCAGTGTGTCTGGGTTTGTATGTCGGACAGGCCGAGCTCTTCGAACAACTCATCACAGGTCTGGGTATGCATGTGTGCCGAGTTTTGTAGCCCAAACATCTGTTCTTGTTCTTGATACGTTCCAAAATCCCTCGTCGAGCCATTCTCGTTCTGTTCATCCTCCTGATCGAGCTCAGTCATCGTACCTTGGTGGTGTCTGTTGTCTAGCGTCTGCGTTTGTATGTTGCGCAGCAGAGGTGCCAGCATCTCGTTGTTCACATCGATTGCATCCAGGTCGACGTCATCTGTTTGAGTTTCCATATCGCGTAAAAGCCGCTCGACCTCCTCTGCTGTGAAGTTCGGCATGCGCAGATCGCTTTCATTGCTGGCTGGTGCCTCCGTCCTCAAATGAGTATCCATTTCCATCTCCCCCTGGACAGCATTGTCGAGCTGTGGCTGAGCGTATGGAATCACTACAATTGGCATGGAACAGATAAGCGGTTGTACAGCTTGTTCTGCTTGTTGGCTGCGCTGCTGCTCCTTTTTCCATTGATTGAGGGAAGACAAAGCTACTTTTGAAACTGGAGGTTCCGCCTTTTCCACCTCAGCTTTCTTAGACGTATCCAGGTGGTTCTTACGCCGCATATGCGTTTGCAGACTCGCTTTGCTGGTGTAGGTTAATCCGCATTGGGGGCATTCGTACGATGAACAGCATTGATGCTTGTCCAAATGGTGGGAGAGCAAAAATGTTTCATTGCATTCGTTGCATTTGAACTCCTTGACCATGTGGATCTTTTGATAGTGCTGTCGTAGTAAGCGGAGGCTTGTAAAGCCCCGTCCGCCCTGATGCTCAGCATGGTATATACAGTTATCCACAGGGCAATGATAAGTGGACTCGGAGTCCTTTTTGTTCACGACATTCAACTTATGTCGTCGTCGCAGATGAAGTTGATAGTGACTTTGGTTGCCGAATACCTGATCGGTACAATGCTCGCATCGGTATTGGCGCACCGGTAATAATTCGGTGACATTCGGAGTGTATTTACATGACATGAACGCGACCAAAACATTGACTACACATCTAAACAAAAGTCCACAAACACAAACATATGTGCAGGGTTGCCACAATCACCACAGCTGCATTTCGATAGCCTTCATTAAAATATCGATATAAGCGTATTGCGATACCTGGCGTATTAATCAATATTTCAGTGCTTCACATCACTTGTTTCGTGTTGCCGTTTTCGTTTTGTCGTGTGAAAGTTACGCTCGTTTTTGCGCTTTAAAGGTAATAAAAAGACGCCATTTGCGAAGTAAAAAATACATATTTGTATTCACAATTAGGGCAAGTGGACTCTGGGACAGTTTTTATAATCGCCTTTGTGTAATTTAACGTGTATTCAAGCGTGTATATGTACATGTGCACATACACAAATTGCATCAATGTATACATTGTATATCTAAACATAAAAGTATAAGAAGCTTTTATACCTATGTATATATAATTACGTTTCTATATACACATACTTTTTATCATCTGGATTCTGAAACAAGTTACGTGCAGCGAACTTTTTATTCTATTTCGGGCTCGTTTTTTCACGACGTTGTTTAAAATTGTCCCCTTATACAAAAGGTGGTAGCAGCACCAATATCATAGGTATCGACATGTCCACATGTATGTGTATACGTGCAAATATGTTTAAATGCACACATGTATTAACATATGTGAATTAAACAAATTACTCTGTGCTCCGTGGAAGTGAAATCAATTTTAATTTTAGTCAAGGCTTTAGTTGCGCATATTACCTGTGTGCATGCTAAAAATATGTTGCTGCCTGTTAACATAAACACATCTATGTATGTATGTATGGGTTTATAGGTGTATATCGTGCGTGCACTTGCTCTCTCCTCTCCGATTATAGCACGACGACGTCATCGTCAAACAATCAACAGCCTCAACATCTGTTTCGATAAATCGCGCTTTTCTACTTCGATGAATAGTAAAATTTGACAATGTTTTTGTAGGGCAGAAGCACAATTAAAATTAAATAAACCCCTGTTGTGAAATCCGACTTAAAAAGTAATTTCGTCATTACTTAAAACAGAGCTGAAAGCCCTTGAAATAATTGCTTATTATTTAGTTACACATGGGAATGCACACACAGTAGTAGTATTGTAAAGACCGTAGTTATTTCCAGTGCAATGTTTATTGGACAATTGCACGCAAGGTTCCAACGCAAAGGTTAAGAAAGCAATGAAGGGTTACTGGCCAGCTCAAGCATTCAGCTGTGATGACGTAGTTGCAATTGTTAGACAAATTTACATAAACAATTATGTACAAAGAATTCACAACTACAAAGACACGTCGGTGGCTATTTTGTTGTTGTTTAATGACGTCACAAACGAGAGCAAGCGCCATGCGATGTTTGTGTGAGTGAGAGAGGGAAAGAGAGACTGATCAGTACGTTTGTATCTTGCTATAATCTTTTCTGATCTCCAACGCTGAACAATCTGAGGTCGTTCGTAGTTGTTGTTGTTGTCAGTGCGGCCTTTGTTTTGATAATAATGATGGGTTAATTTAGAGCGCTGAGATAAATCAGAAATTAAAATCAAGCGTCATTTAACTTAATTCGCAACTGTGTTCCTAATTTTCCTAATTGCATTAGCACTCTATATGGATGAAATCAGCTTTGTGGCTCCAGTATAGGCATGTTCCAACTACAGATACACCTCAAATCGCCCACGAATAGTCGCTCAGTCAGCCCATAAGCTGCTTGATTAAATGGCAAATTGTCATTGACATTCTTGTTGGTATTGGTTTATTCTAGACCCCAGAACTGTTTTCCACACTCCGCAACATTTCCGGCTGCGGTCTATGTGTGTGCACCTGCCACAAGCCGTTCCTGTATGGGCGGGGGAAAGTTGTCTGCACATACCTGTATTTCATTGCGGTCTCTGTTGATTTCACATTCGATTTCGTTCAACATATACATAGATAATTTTCATTTAGAGTGCACAAAAGTCGAATTCCTAAATATTTATGAGATTATAATTGTACATTATATGTATGTGCAAATAATTAACTAAATGAACGGGCTCTTGAACTCGCAAATTGTTGTGTTCGTCAATGAGCTTATCAGGGCAACACAGGCTGACAAGCCCAGACAATTCTACTAATTAACGTATGCTCACAGCATAGACACATTCTCATGTGGTGTATAGGAATGCGCAGTATTAACTTTACTGTGTATATATGTTTGTGTCTTCTGAGCAGTTAAATCAATTTTCAGTAATTCTATTTATCGCATAACATGGCATACTGTCTTCCATGAGAAATTTCATTTAAAAGTGTTGTATGATCAGACTTAGAAACGCCAACATAAAGGAGGGTTCAATACTGTATCTGGATTCAATTTTGAATCATCTCTCTCGAGCTTTGAGCATTAGAACTGTGGCCTTCCTCTCTGTTTATGTTTGCTCGTATACCGAAATGCGGGCAAATTTATATTGTTGGCGGCTCTTTGATGCTCACGATGAGTCATTTGCCATCACAGCAGCTATTTATAGCTTTACGTTGTCTGTAGCTTTCTGTGAGAGACAGTGAGAGAGAAATGTTTTTTAAATTGTTTAAATATTTTCAGTTGTAAATTGATTTCTTTACCATTCACAGGCTCTGTAAGCACGTGCATTTATTAAACTATCCAAGAAGATGAGCAAATCCACGGGGAATGCGCCACCGTTCACATACGTTCCACCACCATCGGCCCCTCCATCGTATTTGGAGGCTGTTGGTGGAGTGAAGCCAGTGGGCCCGTATACGCCTGTTGCAGCGCCAGCTACGGTGGGCACAAACATATTGACGACAGTGGTACCCATTGGTAGGACCTCGACACACATGATATGTCCATCGTGCCACGCGGAGATTGAGTCAACGACACGCACCGAGCCCGGCATGATTGCCTATTTGTCCGGTTTTGTAATTGCATTGCTTGGGTAAGTCCACCTCCCCCCCTTTTTGCACCCTCTTCCGGCCTATCTAACAGGGAAACGTTTTTAATTACAGTTGCTGGCTGGGATGTTGCTTGATACCTTGTTGCATCGATGACTGCATGGACGTGCACCACACTTGCCCCAACTGCAGGGCGTATCTGGGTCGTTACCGGCGATAAACAACCACACTACACAGCGATTCTGCCATGCACATTACATAGTACCATGCGCACAGTGGGTCAAACTACACAAGTTCGAATCGAGAGAATCACAGTTATATTTAAGCGAGTGTTTTGCCTTTTTATTTAATTTGTAATTCGTAATAATATCACTCGGATTCCAATAACGAAGGGAATGCGAGCGCTTTAATCTCTAATCTTATGCTAATACTTGCTTCATTGCTCAAGCTCCGTGCACGTTATGATGTTTAATTTGCCATTAAGTTTTCACTAAATTGTCAGCCTGTATACACGCTTGAGAGTGTATACAGTGTTCCCTCGGATTCTGGATTGTTGTTGAACATTCTCAATTTTCGAATAGACTATTCAAATTGTTTCTAAATTATATATATATCCATTTGTATGTATAATAGACCAATTTTGTAGTCTCCCCTTAACTGTTTTACTCACAACAAAAGTATCTTTCAGTCCAATTGCCGAGTGATCACTGTAGTTAATGATATGTATGATTATGTAAATGAATGTACAATATTCCGTACCAAAAAATGAATTGGCAAATACCTAAAATGGAAACCCTTAACTTAATATGTATGTAAATATCCCATTGATTGGGTCTACCGAAGATAATATAAATTCAGAAAACTAAACATTTAATTTGAGTTCAGATTGTTGCGATCAGAATATATATGTCCATAGTGCAAACAAACGATGTAACTTAAAGAAAAAGACAGCAGATACAATATTTTTTAATGCACTTGCGAATGTCTTCAGCGGTAACGCAAACTGTATACCCTAGAGGGTATACGAATATTTGTATATGTATCGAAAGATAAATATTATCAATGTTTGTCGTCTAATTTTTTTAATAATAAAATCTAAAAACTAAAACTCAGTTCGTTTTCTTTATGAATCGCATGTCCTTAATAATTTATTAAATATTTAATAAAATAATCGTTGACGTATCGATAATATTGAAGCCAGACCCCTCGATACATTTTAATTGATCGAAATAATTAAATTCCTAAAGCGCGACAGTGGCGCCATCTATCATTTGGTAGCTATTAGGGACATTTAACAGTTTTAACATCTCCCAATAGATGGCGCTCTGCGGATGTTGAAGTGACTGTTAAAGTTCAAAACTGTTGTTTTTTCGCTGCCTCCGCCCCTCAGACGCCCAGGGGGCGTGTTTGAAAAGGGGGGCGTCTTGAAAAAGTGAGAAAAGCTGATAAAAACGGCCAAAACTTTAAAGGTTTCTCAGGGAGCTTGCGTACACTTTAGAAATTTGGAAACTTTTAAACGAAAAGAAGCAGTTTTTTACGAACTGATTCAAAAAACCACAAACCGCTAACTCATCCAGCTTGGCCGCAATTTTGAATTGAAAATGGAAAAAAACTGCCGTTATTCCAAATGAAAAACTGCTTGTTTCTTTGTTCTGTCTCCCAAGACACGATCCCATTTGTGTCCCGGCTGAGTGCTGATCCTTTGTTGATTCGCGACGACTGCACTACCGACAGTTGTGCTCTTTTAGCGATTATTTTGATGAGACAGTGTGGTCCACAATGCCTCGCGAGCAACAGTAGCTCCCTCGCTGATCCAGCTAGATTTATATCGATGCGAGCTATACTACGAGTACACGGGGATGCCTCCTTCTGCCTGTTGCGCGCACCCTTTTAAAGACTGTAGACCAAAGCCTAAGCATAGGTATCTTTGTTTACTTTCTGTTCGCCCACGTTCCCAAAAAGAAAGGCAATCAGTTTCATGTTCTCTATTTATAAATTGTATTCTTTGTATAATTGTAGTTCGTTAGTTTCGCATAACATATTCTTAACACGTTCGCCCAATCTAGTTGGAGCTGTCAAATTCTTCACCTCGATTCAATTGCAATTTCAATAATCATCGTCACATAACACTTTGTTTGCACCACGCTCTCTCATTACATATGTATATCCTACTTGTGTAATTCGCATTACATACTTATGTATATAAATAAACAATTAATACGTCACACTGTGGTTAGGCATGCTGTCTCTTAAATTGTTAACATTTCTTTCTTGTGGTGAATTTCTTTCTTCTTTTTGTCATTATCTTTGTTTGTAACATGATTTACAAGCACACATCTTTCTTTTTATATCGTAATAAACTCTGAAGAACGGAACAGGCTCGTTAATCGTCGTCGTTGCCATTGTAAAAACTTAAATATACAAAAATTAAATGCTAGTACATACAACTAACCATATACAAGTGTCTGTATCTGTATCTGTCTGTATATATCTGAACTTACATGCATGCGTTGTGTATTCTTGTGTATTTGTATAAACAGTTTCAGTTAATAATAGTATATATATAATATATATATAGTATATAATAGTATTGATTTATTCATTCATTTTTAATGCCTTTGAATTGTTAACATTGTTCACCACGTTTTGTATATGTATATGTACTCGTATGCTTTAATTGTTTGTTATCTGTCCGTAACTGTATATGGTATAATATGCCGTGTATATATATATGTATATAGATTTATATTTATACCTCTATTTAGTTGTAGTTGTTATATATTTATTCATGAATGCGTAACGCCTTAAGGTAATATTTTTAGTTGCTTCTTGATAGGTTGATCATCAAAGAGTCCGCACACATTAAATCAAATGGTTAAAATTAATCCTACCTATCGCCTTGTTAACTCTCTCTCTTTCTATCTTTCACTTTTTGTCTCTGTCTAATTAAAAGCTGAAGCTGAAGCTCAATAATTGTTTTTGTTATTTACAAAATGGTAAGAATGGGGCGAGTAATGCGAGAAGGAGGCCTACACAATGGGCCCGTTCGAGCCCGAACTGGCAGGGGGTGCAGCTACCTTGGCTGGCACCTTGACCAGGCACGACTGCGAGCTGTTGCCCATGCTGGAGCCGTCCAGGCTGTCGAGATCGAGTGCCGTGTCAATCATTGTGGTGTCGTGCAACATGCGCAGTCGATCTGCCGACTTTGCCTGCTCGGCACCATCGCCAGCCGACTTACGATGGCTGTGATGTTGGTGGAACGACGCGCTCACCGGATCATCCAGATCGAGATCATCGCTGAGCAGCGTCGAGGAGAGCACTGCGTTCACCTGCAGCTGCTCGGCTTGCAGGCGCTGACGCTGCTGCTGCAGCAGCTGTTGGCTCTGCTGTTGTTGCTGGGCTCGTTCATCGATAATGTTCGAGTAGACGTGCAGAGCGGCATCGGGAACGGACGGGGAGACCACCGTCACTTGCGGCACATTGCTGTACATGTTCTCTGTCTGTGACACAGACTTGGGTACTGTGGCACGGGGCTGCTGGTCACCCGTGGCACCATTAATGGCTGCAGCCAGCAGTGCAGCGCCTGCCGATGATGACTTGTGGCTTTCACCCACCAGTAGCGACGGCGGTGGCGGCGCTGCAGACGTCACCAGTGATGCATCAAAGTCCACATCGAAGAGATTGCTATAGCTGCCGCTGCGGTTGTTGCGGTTGCGCATCTCACGCGCCTTGCTCGACGCTGCAATGGCTGCCACCGCAGCGACAACCTCGTTGCCACCGACCACAACGACATCGGCATTGTCCAGCTCATCCTCGCTGCCAGCTGCAGCCAGTTGATTCTCGTATGCCAAGTCGGCAACGGCGCTGCCCCCGTTCGATGCACGCTGCTTATGATGGCGGAACTGACGCACCTGTGTCGCAGTTTGCTGTGTGTAAGCCGGCATGTCCATCTGGGCCAGCGGAATCTCATTGTCCACCAGTTGGGCTAGACTATTGGAATTACCTGCGAACGAGAGAGAGGCCAGAGAAAAAAAAAAGAAATGCGATGCACAAGAGTGCACGATTAGTGGAGGATTCATTTCAGCTGCGAATACGTAACGTATACTATATATATTGAATATATCGGATATATATATTGCATTTGGATTGCATACATAATTAATGTGAAACATTTAAAATGTTAAAACTGTCATTACAACAAATTCGACAACTAATTTTAAATTCGTATTTCAATTTGTTGTGGCTTGTGGTGGTGGGTGGTGGGAAGGGGAGGATGGTGAATGGGCGTGGTGGCAAATCATTATTAAAATTCTGAAAAGGTGGCAAATTAAAAATTAAATATACAATTATAAACGTTTAGCTGCACAAATCAACTCAAACAACAAAAACTCTGTGTACAATTTCCATTATTATTTTTTTTTTTTTTCATTTCCTCTCGTTTATTTTCCGTTGTCCGTTTCCACTTCACAGCACTGTGGGGCGCAGAGGGGTAGGAGGGGCAAATTAACATAATTAAATGTAATTAAAAATACATACATAATTCAATTAGATAAGCTTTTTTCGCAAACAGTAAAGTAGCCAATGGCCATGATTATGATAAATAATAAATCGATGTGACATGGATATGATTCATGTTTGTCCTTTCAATTGTACTTGTTGTTCTTCTTGTTGTTGTTACAATATTAATCCGTTTGAATGCCTAATTAATGCAGTGCCAATTCGAATACACACGATAAAGAACACAGTGGACAGAGCATGCTTCTATAATTTAATAGTAATTTTCAAATTAGCCAATCAACAAATGAGAACAGAAAAAAAAATGGAAACAAATAGTTTAATTGCAGTAAAATTAGTTCTACGGCTCGAGCCGAAGTTCAGATACTCTTGAAGAGGGTTACATTATAAAGTCAGATCTGTTTAAATATATACAAAGTAATCATATAGTTAATATACCTTATCATTATACCGCAACCTCCTGCAAGAGCATAAAGGGATAATGAATTTAGCGCTTTAGTTTTAGGTCTGTACTTGTGTAAGAGTTTTGTTTTTGCATGGGATCTCGTTGGGTCTATAAGCAAATCATAAGTTATGCGCTAACGGAAAACATAAAGTTTTTTTCTGAAAAATGATATATTGTATTGATATTTCGATCGCTTGCTGTGTGTGTTTTACAGGGAAACAAGAAACGATAAGACCGCAGCAAAAGCAAAGAATATATATAGAGTATATACTATAAATACAAGTGGATATATATACGATGTATCAATCTTGGCACGGGAAATAAATGTCGTAAGCATTGTATTATTAAATATATACTTGAATTTCTGATTTGTTTTGTTTACCATTACAATACAACAACGAAAATATTTTTGATCTATTATTATTATTATTATAATTATTACGCTGGTGCTGGAGGCGGCAACTCACCCAATCGAGGCATTTAAGTTTTACTCTAGTTTTAAGCGGCCCTCGAGAAAGCTTTCACTCAATTTGTTGTTGTTTATATTCGTTTCAGTTTGGTTTGCAATTTTCGTTCGTAAATATCAAGACACAAAATGTTTATGGTTTTTTTTTGGATTTTTTTGTTATCATTTTGTTTTGTTTAGTTTTTCGATTCATTTTGTTTTTGTTCCATAGTCAAGTTTGTATTGAAAGATATAAAAGAGAGTTTGGCATTAGTGTGTGTAAGGTGTGTGTGGGTGTGAGTGTGTGTGGGAGGGCGGGCCTGTGTGCCATCGCGTGTTCAGGTTATTCTTGTGTCTCTGTGTGTGTGTCTGGCTCGCCTCATGCAAAATGATATCACGCTAATGGAAGGCGAACTGAAACTCAAACATGGCGGCGATTGGCAGCGAAGTAGACGATGAAGAAGCGTGCAAACTGCTCACAAAATGGCGACCCATTTGCAAAGTTTGCCTCTTGTGTACGTGTGTGTATGTGAGAGTGATCGGCGACACATTTACGTGTATACATTCATTTAGTTCAGTTTCCTTTTTGTTCAATTCAATTCGTTAACATTTCAATCTCAATTCTACGCGCTAGATTACATTTTATTGCCCAACATTTAGTTTATAATTAAGTGTGTGTCTGTGTATAAGCATGTGTGTGTAAGTATGTGTGTCTGTGTGTTTAGCATCTTCATTAATATTTAATATTGCTGCACAGCATACGCAAAGTATGCCACATTTTTATATTTTACGAGCTGAGGCACTACAAAACAAAGACCTGCATGCGGTGGTTCATTTGCACTGCAAACACTGCATGCATCATTTAATGAAGTATTCATTGTATGCATCATTAAATGAAGTATTCATTGTATGTATCAATCAATGAATAAGGTATTCATTGTATGTATCAATCAATGAATAAGTTAGTCATTGCATGTATCAATCAATGAATAAGTTAGTCATTGCATGCGGTGTTTGCGGTGCTTAAAGAACCACCGCATGCAGGTCTCTACTACAGAACTATCGATAGTGCCATCTTGTAGTTGCAAGCTCGCACATAAAGCGATTTCCCCAAACGGGAACAAACATTTTACATTTTGTAACTCTTCCATTGCTAAAAGGAACTCATGTATGTATATATAATATATATATAATATCGTTAATGCGTAACATTTATATATATATGTATAGCCTTTAAGACGCGCGCCGTTTACAGTAAGCTGACTTATTGTTCTAATCAATAATTATCCATTATCGTTAATCGTTAATCGTTTCACTTAAAATCGAGCGACGATCGCTCGCATAACATTTACAAACTAACATTATGTTATGTGTATTCATGTAGCATGTATAAATATTTGTCTCTCCGTTTAACATATAAGTATCTCTTCTTCTTCTTGGTATTCTCAACTCGACATCGTCACTTGGCAATTGTTTTGTTGTTTTTGTTACCTAATAAATATTCCAATATTTGTTTGGTTTTTTTCTCATTTACACATCTATTAAAATTGTTGTACAACACTATCAATATCAAATTGAAATTAAAATACTTGCAATATAAATGGCAGTTGTTTGGCTATTTTTATAGTTTATCGTTTATGTTTAATCTCCTCGCATCATATATGAAACCTTACAAATAAAATACATTATACATATATAAGAATTCTCATAAAATTTGGTTTCTATAATTTCAATTGCATTGCACAAGTGACTGTTGTCGGAAATCAAACGGAAAAGTATCTCAATCCACTACGAAGTGCATGCAGTGTATCTTCAAAAATGCTTTTTACTCTCATATTGCTTTGGTTTAGTTTGGTTAGCTTTGGTTTGTTTTGGTTTGGTTTGGTGGCGGCGTCGGGATATGGACTAACAACATTTAAGTACGTGTGAGCTATGCACAAGTGTCTCTGTGTGTGTGTGTGTGTGTTGGTGTGTAAGTTGCTGCGACAACTGAAAATATTTTGGCCACACTGAGGCGCCTCCGCTGTACACACAGGGCGACGCGACAGCGCAGCATGCCTTGGATACAGGGTGCTAAATAAACGCAAAATTTTGTATGAACCAAGTTAAGCTTTCATTGTATACAATACGACAGGCAAGGGGGCGGGGGGCAGGCTAATTACAGGGTGTCCAAAATTTATCGACAAAATGAAAAGTCCAAATAAAGTACGCGACACGTGCAAACTGATAAACTAAAATACTATTTACGCAATACTCTATAAAACTACGCATTGTTTTTTTTCTTTTATTATATATTCTTGTTCTCTACCCTAGATCGCGTCACGGAAGCCAATTGTGAATCAATGTGAATCAGTGTGAGTCTCATTTCATTTAGATTATTGTGAATTTCGAACGCGAATTCGAGCTCGAAACGTGCAGCGTAACGTAGACAAAGTCGTAACAACCAATCAATAGTGTAGTAGTCTCGGGTGCGATGGCCACGATACGACAAGTGTAAGTATCGCGAGCGTGACAATATCGATAGTTATCGTCAGCGTCGTCAGAGCCGATGGCAGTGGTTTGGTTATGTTTTTGACCGCGAGCTGCGTACTAGGACGAGTCGCTGCCCGCGGCATCCTCGATAATCGAATTGAGATCAATGTTGAACGAATACTCATAGAGATTGGAGTAACGATCGCGCTCCTTCCACGGCGACCGATGATTCATATAAAGATTTCGTTTACTAACACGAAAGATCTGGCTATCCTTGATCGATTGATCATCGTCGCAGGGTTCGCCGCCACCGCCAAAATCGCATTCACGAATTGTTAAACGATTTGTCGGCGATTTCAGTTCGAACATCACCTCCTGATGCTTGTAGCGGGTGCGCATCGGCAGTGGATGATAGCCGGCAATGTTGACCTTCTGCGAGTCCACAGACTGCGTCGACTGGCGACGCATGCCACGCGCCGTCTTGGGGAACGGATAGTTGCGCATCAGATTGGAGTCGGTGCTGCGTTGCGGGGAATAGTACTTGAAGTCACTGGGCGCCGGCGGATGTGGTGCAGATGTTTGTATTGTAGTCACGGTGCTGTTGCTGGCCGAGATCGCTGCACTGCCCTGCAGCTGCAACGTTGAGGGGCGACGCGGTGCCAGCGCGGGTGCTGTTGATGTCGACGTTGGCGCTGTGGTGGTCGATGAGGAAGAGCCGCCTCCAACTCCTCCTCCTCCTGCGCTGCCACAGGCTGCAGGCGCTGTCGTCTGCTGGGCATGCACATGATGATGCAGCAAAGGCAGCGGCGAGTTGCGTGCATCGTACGTTGGGGTCAGGGGCAAATGCAGCGAACGCTTCAGGTTGAGGCGATACGAGGAGGAGGCAGGCGAACGATGCACAGAGGAGGGCGTGCCCATGCCGCTGGCCTGTGACTCGTGCTGCTGCTGCTGCAGCTGCTGCTGCTGGTGGTGCTGATGCTGCTGCAGATGCAGCTGCAATTCGGCAGCCAGCAATTGTTGCTTGTGTTGTGGATGCTGCTGCAGTTGCTGATGTTGTTGTTGATGGTGGTGTTGGTGTGTTTGTTGTTGTTGGTGTTTGAGTTGTTTGTGTTTGTTGGCTTTGAACTGATGCTGTGCGCTGGCGGGCAGCAATGTTTGCAGCGAGCAGCGCTGCGACTGCTGCTGCTGTCTGCGGGACTTGGACTTACCGTTCTGGAGCATATCATAGCTGGGCGGGCGATCGAAGCCATGCCCATTCCCATTCCCATTCCCGTGCCCATGACCATTCCCATGCCCATTGGCAGCTCCAGTGTGGGCCGAGGTGCCACTGGCAGCGGCCACGCCGTTGCTCTCCAGGGTCGAGGAGGAGGGATTGGACTGATGCAAGTGTGTTGTTGTTGTTTGTTGTTGTTGTTGGTATGATATGTGTGTTGATTGTTGTTCGATTGTTGTTGTTGCGTGTTTGGTGTTTGTGATTCGCATTATATATTTAGTACGATATATAACGAGTTGAGTTACCAAAATCAATATCGACCAAAAACCAAAAAAAGAAGAGGTAGAAAGAACAGAGCGTCAAAAATCAGGTGCATAGTACAAGTTCATCGAGAGATAGATAGATTGATTGAGATAGAGATAGAGATTGAGATAGTTTCGTATAGAGTTGATAAGCAAGCACAGTGCCGAGACATTTAGATTTTGATTGAGTTTCGAGATTTTTAGATTAGATTAGATATACGTATGAAGAAGTTATGAATAGGAAGGTGCGCTCGAATTGTTGCCTGTGGCTGTGTTTGCAGCGTCTGCTCGCTTACCTCATCGTAGAAGCGTGGCTTAAGTTCAGCACCACCGGCACCGCCAATGCTGACGCCGCCACCAGCACCACCAATGCTGCCAATGACGCCCATGCCACCGAGCATGGGTTGCGATGTGGTGACCATTTGCGAGGCACTGATGACATCACTGAGCGCATGTCGCGGACTTGACTGATGCATCTGCTGGATGTACTCGTCCGTGGCAATGCCGCGTCTAAAGAGGGGGGAGAGAGAGGAAGAATTGGCATGAGCTAGTGGAGAGTTAAGGTAAGTTTTTTTTTGTATTGCTTTGTTTGTTCCACTTGGAAACTTTGGGCCTCTACTAAAGTCTTCCATGGAAGCCTGTTTTGTGCTCTCTGTTTAGCTGTGTTCCAGTTCGTATTCATTTGGGACAACTCCTGAAGGTAGCCTTTGGCCAGCCTAGTCGGCTGCTTCCTTAGTGGTTCCATTTCAGTGACATTCTGTGTGTTCTATCCACGTCCATTTTCTCTTCCTCATTTGGAGTTGTATAGGGATAAGGATAAGCATTATTAGGTTACCTGTCTATGAGCGAGGGTGTCATGGGTCCGCAGAGTATGTGACAGCAGTTGAGGCAGATGTTGCCGCGTGAATAGGGATTCTGTGTGCGTGGTCCGCCCTTCGACGAGAACGAGCCCTTGAGCTGCAACGAGAGAATGAAGCATAAGTATACACTGCACATCTTCTCCTCCGAGGGTGTCTTCCCCTCCTAGGGTGTCTACTCACATCCTCATTTGTGGTCTGGTTGCTGGTGGTCAGATATGTATGGAATCCAGCCAGCCCGATAACCGACCAGATCGAGAAGAAACAAATGAACACAACAATCACAGTGAAGGGCGCCTTCTTTATTACTTCGAAGACCTCCTGTTCCGTTTTCATCACTGCAGCAGAAGAAATTATATTTGTAAAGATATTACAGGGTATTCCAGTGTATTATAGGGCATACTTACATAAAACTAAATGCGTCACAGAGCACGAGAATATAAATACGGCTAAAAATGCCAATGAGACTAGAAACAAATAAAAGAACCGATAATTTCGCTTGCCCACGCAGTTGCCCACCTGCAATGAGAAAGAGACAGACATATATATAGAGAAGGGGAAAGAAAGAGAGACAATTTTTCAATGAAATTTTCAATAATGCTTTCAAAATCTGCATAATGCCCATTATTCCTAGGCATCACACAATGAGGTTAATTGCCCTTTCATGGTCCTGCCCGCTGCTCTCTCTCTGTGTGTGCCCTCTGCCCTCCGCCCTTGTAATGGGCCATGCCATATAATTGGCGCCAAGATGAAATTACGCCGTGCCGCGCAACGGAGCCACGTTGCATGCCTCCTTGCCTCCCCTCTGAAATGCCTCAATTTCCACGACCGCCTGCTGTTGCTTTAAGACCCAAAAGGCACGGGGCGACCTTCAGCCTGACAGGCTGCGCCAACAGCTCATAATCAAAAGGCGTGGGCGTGGGCGTAGGGCGGAGCCAGGGGGGCGTGGCTGGTCGACTGTACGAGGGCGACAGAGATCCAGCAAATGAAAAATTCAAAGCGCACTCTTTAGTAGCAGACGACGCCCCTGCTAAAGTGGCGACACAACACAAGCAAACTGTGAAAACTACTAAACTGACTGACTACAGGCTACCCTAAATTATGCTGGAACTTAGCTGGAATTCAGCTTGATTGATATTTAATATTAAATTTATTGAATGGTTGTTTTTGTATACATATGTCCTCATTCTTATCAATGATTAATTCCAATATGTTTTTCATTTATATGTACATCATATGTTTTAAGTAGAAATAATCAAAAGTTTTATTCATTCATTCTACTCTTAATATTCGTGTATAAAACTAACTCACACTAGTGTAATGTTTATAAATTTGTGTTAATTATGTGTTCCAAGTGAATGAAAGAAATGAAAATCTATTTAAATTGAAAATTTTAAGTATAATAGAAAAACGTTTTCTCAAAACAAATGCATTTCCATCTCACGATCCCTAAAAACCACTAAGTTTCTACCATCACTAGATATGTTTACTAAAAATGAAATCTATGTATCGCAAAAGAACTTAAAAAATAGGTAAATCAATTTGAGAATCGATTTTACTTCAGCTCTATTGTGCTCAGAATAATTTAGTGTTAGATAATAATAAAATAAGTATCATTTATTCATTGGTTTCTTTACTATGTAGAACACATTCATATTTTATAATAAAATACCTTTAGGAAAAATATATAATTTGTTTTAGACATTGTTTAAACAATTTGTCTTATAGATAACACAAAAACACCTTGCGACACACCTATTAACTTGTCCTTAAATGTACCCAACATATCTACTTTATTTTCCAGTTAAAACTCTATCATATTTATGGTATTTAAGCCAAATTATTCGACTGCATGAATATTTTCTCATTTTTGTACACACTGGAAATGCAAATTTGATGGGAAGTTGAGTAGAATATGTGGAAAAAGGGGGTAGAGGGAAATATTATTGAAATTATTTGTTTGATGTTTTCATTTGGTTCATTCAGTTCATGTGACCCACTTTGTAGCAACTTCAAATAATATGCTGATAAATATTATTATAACAAATAATTTGCCATTTGCAAATTTGTGCATGTTTAAACCTGTGCAAGTTTGTCCTTTTGCATTTTCGAATCTCAAATTGAGAAATACTTTAGCTTGCAAATAGAAATAAAAACTCATTAAAAACACAAAGAGATTTGCAGATTGTACAAATCTGAATCTATCTAATGAAAACGGAAATTAATTTAATAAGCAGACAAGTAGCCAAGCCTGCTATCTAACAATATATCAATCCATCAATGTAGTATGGGGTAATCGGGGCAAGTATCTGATTACTTTTAATTAGCAAATCGAAATTGATTCTTATAATTAGCTCGAATTACCCTGCAGCAAGAGAGAGAGAGAGAGAGGGTATACGACGACACGATGAGGCGACCAAGTTGTTGCCTGCAAAAGCGCGTTACACTTAGTGCAGCACACACACAAACACACACACACACAGCCAAAGCCCCGAGTGTGCGGCTACTTAAGTGTGAGTGTGTGTTGGAACTGTCTTGTGTGTGTGTGTGTGTGAGTGTGTGTGTCCTGTGTGTGCTCTGGTTTGTTTGCTTGGTCCACACCCGCCACATCTTGTTGCATCTTTTAGGCGCTCGCGGGGAATTCGCATTGCTTGCGACAAAAAAGAAGAAAAGTTTAAGATATATGAACTATAAGATACCCTGCATACTAGTTTAGTTATGTTTTCTGTTCACTTAAGTTGCTACTTTCAGTTTACTAACCCAATTTCTGTTTTCTTATACAAATTACAATTTAATGCGATAGTTTCTACAAGATACTATCGCTTCAACTATCGCATATGCTCTTTATAACTCTACCCACCCCTTAGGCACCTCATGGTAAAGGAAAACACACTGAAATTGGGTATTACTCGACGGGGCGCACGTTTAAATTGCGCATTGGATGCGCTGCCTGCCTGAGCGCGCCTCTGGCTCCCGAACACGGTCTCTCTCTCTATCTCTTTCTTTCTCGCTCTTTGCTGAAATTATTTTTTGCTAAAAAATTAGCAACCTCAGCGCGCGCGGTTGCTTGCCCCGAAATTGGGTTAAAGTCAGCGCCAGTGGGCAAGCTTTGGTCGCACACACACAGAAAAGCGAAAGTTCTTTTTTCCATCTCTTTTACTCTTGGCCCACATTTGTGGCTTGGCGGCTCAATGTCAGCAGCACAGCAGGACAACAGATTACATGGGGGGGGGGAGGTGAAAGTAATGACAAGGACACTTACCCAGGGACAGTGGTGATCGAAGCGATCCACGCAATTGTCGCACAGACTGCAGTGCGAGGCACGTGGCGGCCTGAATATCTTGCAGGTGAAGCAATACTTCAGCTTGACCGTCTGCCCCTTGACGAGCACCTCCTTGGTGCGTGGCGGCGGGCGGTATGTGGGACTGTTCAGCGAGTTTGGCACTTCTACACACACGCAGGAAGGTTCGGAACGGAAGCGGTTGTGCGGCAGCAGCGTCCGGAAATGCAGCATCAGCATCGGCAGCGTTGGCGACAAAGTCGTCGTCGTCGTCGTTGTTGTTGACATGCAAAGAGAACGGGAACGGGAGAGAGGGGGAGAAAGAGCAAAAGTTTTCTCATTTTAAACATTTTCCACAATGGCAACAACAGCAACTCATTAGGGTAAAGGCAGCATCGCCCATTGCCCCAGCACCATCGCCAGCGCATTCACTTTGATGCTTCCCATACAGAGAATTTTGTGTGCGCTTTATTTCAGCTTTCTATGTCAGGCCATGCTCATTACTTTTTATGCGAGAGTTCACACACACACACACATGCACATACTTATATATTTGTTTTCACTTCATTAAGTTGGCCGAGTGGGCGAGGAGTCATTCAACAGGCACAAAACGACCTTGCCCAGCCTCTTCTATCTCTTCCTCTTCCTCCTTCTCCTGCCCCTCCTCATCCACTCGTTCACATTCATTTCGAGTGGACCAAAGAACTCACCAATTTGCTTTTCAATATAGGCAGCCTCATCGTTGGAGGCACGCGGTATGACGCCCGGATCCGTGAAGGTTGTGCGCAGCAAGGAGCTCATCGTGAAGAAATACAGCACGGCTCCCACGATGGGAATAACTGGATTAATGCGCGTCGCCAGAAATGGGCAGCTGTAAGAGACGAAGAGAGAGAGAGAGAGAGATATATAAATATATGTGTATAATATATATATATATAGAGAGAGAGAGCGAGATAGTTGTATAATTAGAATATGCGCAAAATTGAGGTCAACATTAAATCTTTGCGCCTTCTACCCCCGAAATGCACTCAAGGACGCGCACTTGGAAGGCGCGTTTTGTGCTCATTTCCTGCTGTAAACACAACTGCAATTTGTTAGCTAGTTTACAGGGTATCTATGCGTGCAAGCCACAAACATTTGCTGTGATTTTGCGGCCAATTTGCTGCTGCGTGCAGATTGGAAGCCATTAGAGTAACCAGGATTAGGGCAGATTAAAGTGTCACTTCAAGAGAGGGAGGAAAAGGAGAGAGAGGAGGGTGAAGCGGAGAAAGAGAGGGAGAAAGAGGTAGTGGCGGATGGGAAGAGATAGGGGGAGAGGGAAAAGGAGATAGAGCGCGCTGCAAGTTGCATACAAATGTCCCTTGAGGTGCGTGCACAAGCAACGCGGGAATTTCGTGGAGAAGCCACGCACAAACACAGCTGCAGTTGGGACACGAAGCTGGGGCAGGCAAGGGAGGCAGGTAGTTGAGGCAGTCAGTGAAGGCAAGCAGGTGAAGCAGTGCGCACCCAGCGGTATTCGGTCAGCGTTAAACGCATTTGCCCAGAGCATTGTATGTTAGTTTGTGCCACCACTGCGTGCCACAGCGATTTGCAACCAACGCTGCACATCCTGCGTGCCCTCGTTGACAAGCCACAAGGGAGGAGGCAGCAACGGCGGGGGGACGTCAGCATAATGAAAATAATGTGTGACAAGCCCCAGAGCGGACGCTTTTGAATTGCAGCGCTGCATTTTGGGGCCAGTCGAATGTGCGCAAAACTAACCGAAAATAGTTAAATACATTTGTCATGACAATGCGCGCTGTTCCTCATCCGCCCCCCCCCCCTCTCCAGCCTTCCCGCTCTTTTCTTTGCACATTTCCTTTTTTCCCCCGTCGGCACACCTCACAACGGGAAAGCATTCAAAAAATGTTTTCCTTGCATTCAGCTGGCAAATCGCTGACAATGGCAAACACACACAAAAAAGGAAGCATTGTGTGTGTATGTATGTGTGTGTGTGTGTGTGTTACCTTTTAGCGATTTGCATTGCAAGCGCGTTGAGCGGAATACAATTTGGCCATAGCCCGGAGGAGCTGCAGCAGCTGAAATAGGAGCCCAGGCACAGACAGACAGACAGACTTTGCCTAGTGCACATGCACTTAAAAAGCAAGCTAGATATTCTAGCCAACCTATAGCTGCCCTCCTCTCCCCTGTACACCTCCTCCTCACCCGCAACTACACATCTTCTTTTTGTTACCTGCTCCACTGTGCGCTAATATAAGGCAAGCAATGAAAATAAAATCGCACTGCCGCCCAGACAAAATGCAGTCGACGTTGCCTTTTCGGCAGCGCATAAATTTGGATTTTCTACCATTTAAGGGGCGCTGCTTTCAGTGCAGATTTAAAATAAATCTACCAGCATAAACAAAAATATTGTAAAACAAAAATAGACTACAATCTTCCCAGTTGTCAGGGTTAAGTTTGTTTATATATTTCTGCGATTTATTAAAATAAAAATAAATTTATATTTTTGAAATTTTAACAAAATAACGAAATTTAACAAAGAGTCACCCCTTAGGGCAGCAACAAGAATAGCTGGCGACGCACAACATTTCAATTCACACACACACACACATGCACGTGTGCAATTTTCTTGGCTGCAACTAAAACGATTCGTGCAGAAAATGTTGAGCATAATTTTTTCTAATCGCGCGCCATGTTGGAAATGTACCAGAAGAACAGGTGTGTGTGTGTGTGTTGGGGTGTGTGTGCCTAGGTAAAGCTGGCCAAAAACTACATGTTCTATTTGTATTTGCGCTACGTGACGTATACGCTATTTGCCATGTATATTGCGTATACGCGGCGTGCGACCGCGTGCATAGCCAGCTAAGCGCTTGCGGTATTTGTATTTATAGCATACATATCTCTATATATCTCTATAGATGTGTTATAGATGTGTTTACTCAGCAAACTAGTTGCTGATAGAAAGCAAACGCGACACGAATCGAAATTGATGATAGTGTTGGAATTCCATTTAGTTGAGTTAGTTAGTTACTAACAAATCAATTGAAAAGTTTACAGCTCAATGAATAACTATAAAAGCCAGTCTACCCTTCACCCCCCTCCCTACTCCTTCCTAATCACCATCAAGCTATTTGCCTCGGGCTCAACTATTGCAAATTCTGTGCAGGAATTGACAAATCAAAGACTTAAACTATTTGCAATACGACTGTCAATGCATAAGCCGCACACAGAAAGCAAAAAAAAGACAGCAGGAAAAGGACGAAGTTTGCTTCATCTGACGAGCACAAGTAGTTGCTTTGCTCGGCCAAGCATAACGCATACGCCACGTTGCACAGCAATAATTACATGCCATGGGATACGGAACCGAACCGACCAACGAGCAACGGACCAACTCGGTCAGACAGTCAGTGACCATTAATGTGGGCGTAATTGGAAACCATACTGACCAAAGGGGGGCGTGGCAGGCAGTCAGAACTGGGCAGGGCAAGGCAAGGCTGAGGCTGAGGCAAGGCGAGGCACGGGCCATGCTTAATTAGCAACGTATTCATTTTGCAAACAATGCAACCGCAGTCAGTGCAAATGAGAAGCAGACAGACAAGGGAGGGAAGAGAGGGGAGGGGGGAAAGGCAGCCGGATGGACTCGTAGGTTTGCAATTTGTGCGACGCTTAATGCGATACTCACTCGAAGGCAAAGAAGAGGGCACTGGTGCCCGTAATCAGGATGCACGTCAAGTAGAAGACACCCGTGTGCGGTGCGGACATTAGCAATCCATCGCAGTAGAATTTATTGCGTCCGGCAAACAGTTCCCATTTGCGTGTGACGCGCTGGTTCGGTGCCATATTACTGCAACAGCAACAGCAGAGCAGATTCATCGGAATGCGTATGGGCTGATGCTCCTCAGGGTGGTGGCGGGGGGGGATTGAATGTGAGCCTTGTGGGTTATGGGTTATGCTGCAGCTCAACTAAGCTTGTGCGCCCGCAGTGACAACTGCAGCCGACACTATGACGAGCGAGAGAGAGAGAGAAGGAGAGTTTGTTCCTGAAGTGGACACGGGTGTAAGGCCCGCGTGTGTGCGTGTGTGTGTGGGGTAGGATGTGCCTTGATGATGATGGCCTGACGCTGACACTTTGCTTCGTTGCTTCGCTGCTGCAGTTGACGAAAATGTGCCGGTGTCGTGTCTCCTTCACGTGCACCTCCTGCTGCTGCTGCCTCTCTCTCTGCTTCCTTCCTCTACTCGTGCTGCGCTCTCTGCTTCCTTCCTCTACTCCTACAGCTCCTCCCGCTGTCACAGCGGCGTGTTCATGTGTAGCTGTTGATGGCACTGCCTGAGGCATGCAAAGTGACTGCACTGCCTGCTCAACTGGACGCGCTTGCTCCTCCTGCTCCTGCTCCTGCTCCTTCTCTCACTGAACTTGCTTGCAAGCGCACTCTTGTTTGCGGCTATTTCATGCGTTAAATTCAACAGAGAGTTGCCTGCGCCTTTGCTTGAAAGTTTCCCTTTTTGGTCGCGAACTCAGCTCACTCAGTTGGTCCTTGTTATATATTCCTTATGCCTGCTTAAGAGAGCGTGTGCGAGCGAGAGAGAGCGTCAGTCGTTGCAAGTGTGCCAAAAAGGTAAATGTAATCAAAATGAATAGTTCGCTGCTGCTTCGCGCTGCGCGTCCGGTAAACGCTCCTCGTTTCGTTCTTCGTCCTCGTCCAAAAGCAATTTCGTCCACTTTGTTCTGTTGTCCACAGTCCACAGCGGCATCAGCCACATTGCGTTTCAATTTCCTCTCTCTCTCTCTCAGGGATTGCGGGATGCTGGGTGCGGGCGGGGGATGGAGTGGGGGGTCTCTCCGTTCTCCTCGCGCCTCCTCCTACGCGCGGCAGCTTTAATTAAAGCAGCACGGCTGTCATTTCTCAGCTGCAGCCGCCGCCTTCCTCTGCCTCCCTCTCCTCTCCTGCTGCCTCTGCTGCTGCTTGCTTCGGGGGGTTCTACAACAATTATTCGCTTGGCTTTGTTAACATTTCCTGCCGTCGCCGTCGACGCTGCCGAACTTGGCTCCGATTTGTCCGCCCACCACTTCTGCCTGCGTCCTCTGCCCCCTCCTGCGTCCGTCTATCTTTTATGATTCAATTATCCGCTGCGCGTTTGCTGGCGCCTCAAAGAGTCCAAGTATTCCGGCGAGTAGTTAAAATTGAAGCAAGCTGCAAAGAGAGAGACAGAGACGGAGCATTAGAAACTGCGAGCGGGTGAAGGCAAATATAATCATTAAGTTATTTTGATTAAGAACTTCGTGCCAAAAAGAATTTCAAAGGGAAGGCGAAGCAGAAAAGGGGAAAGAGATTGAGTTAAGCGAAAGACGATGACGCTGACAATGGCAACAGACTTTTGAATGTTTCTTGGCTGCTTTAAATGACAGACCTAAGGGCGGATTCTTTTCTATTTAACCGTAAACCGGTCAGATTTAGAAGACATATTGTAAAATAATGAATAGAAATACGTTCTTCCCCTTTTGATCTGTTTATATATGGAAATAATTATTATTGTATTTTAAAGAAATTCAAGATGGAGACCTACTAAAACCACTCATATAAAAGAAAAGCCTCTTTACTGAATCAGTTTGGAATATTTTGATCATTGCTGAAAGGTATTAAAATTGCTTACATTCCAAAACTAAATTTATAGCATTTCGATACACAATTAGGTGCGTAATGAACGTTTGAAAACAAAAAAGTAATGTTGACCTGATTTTTTTCACTTTAACCTCACTTAAAAATTAAAAATAAATTGCTTTAATTTCTAAATTTTGGTTCAGCATGTAATATAAAGTATTTCCTTTGCAAAACACTTAGAATTAAGTAAATCGTATCAGTAGATCAGGCTCTAGTCTTGTATTAATGCCGAGATGAGCGCATTCAAAGTGTTTAAAATGTATGAATTTGCACAGAAACATGTGGCTTCAAAACACTCTCATTGGAAAACTATGCATCATATGGAAATATTATTATTATTATTATTATTATTATAGTAAGGTGGAGCAAGACTTCAAAAGTCTGGGCCACTGAGTTTTAGGAGCCATGGCAACTCAAGCCTTCAGCTGCACATGGAAATATTCTTTTGCAAACATATTCTACATATATCAAGCTTCAAGTTTTTGCCAAAATATAATTTAATTATTTCGAATTCAAATAAGGAAACCTTCCCTTAAGTGAATTGTTTAATTTAGCCAGCGCTTCTATTGACAGCTTTATGGAGTGCAGAATAATCAGATATATGCACACACGCTAAGCGGGTTTCTTCTATATATATTTTCGATTTAGCTGCGGTTTAGCTATGGCTGCGGTGTTCCCAGCCAGCTGCAGATGCATATAAACTGGCAGGGAGTCCATAAATTAAACGCATTAAGTCGACAGCACGAAACACAAGCATAAACAGGGGGAGCAGCAGAGGAGGGGGGGAGGGACAACAACATAGTCGCTTTCGCGTGCAACATGCGCTTATTACGCTGCTTCTGCTGCTGCATCCTTCCGTTTCCGCTTTTCCCACACACACACACACAAACACAGTCAGATAATTTGCGCTAATAAAGTTAACCATACGCACCGTTGTACAACTGCGACTGCTCTTGCTGCCACTCCCACGGCACTACCAATGTTATCTTAAGGCAAACAGACACAGAGCATGCTATAAACTAGCACACACACATACACATGCAAACAACATTAAAGGGTGAAGGAGTGGGAGAGAGAGAGAGAAAGAGAGAGGGAGATAACGTTAATTAGCCGCACGTCGTCCATTAAAAGGGCCATAGAAGCTGTCGCAAAGTTTATGCAAATTGAGCAGCAATTAAATGACAACGACTCCAGACTCCTGCTCCCACACCTGCTGCACCTGCTCCCCGCCTGCTTGCCAGGTGTAGCCTACGCTATTTGCATTGCCAATGATCAATTAACAAGAAGTGGGGCAGCCTCCAACTCAACATTAGATGCAGCGCAGGCCGTCAATTGCCAATTAGTTTAGACTACACAAATCGCACAGCTCTGTGAGTTTTGTGCGCTATGCGCAACCTTTCAATAAACTAATAAATTGCTGCACAAAACGGCAACAACAATGAGAAATGTGTGGCAAAACAATAACAATAAAATGACAGCAGCAGCAGCAGCAGCCACAACAACAGTTTGTAGAGCACTTGGCAGCAAGCGCGGCAATATGTAAATAAATGGCCACTTACGGCAATTCAATAGGGCAAACAGGGGGGGGGGGAAGTAGGCACTGCAGAGCGGGGCAGGGCAGGGCAAGCCAGGCAGCAGAGCAAACAAGACAAGCAGAAGGAGGCACACAGACAGACACTGACTATGATGATATCTGCGGGTCACATATGCAAACAATATGCCAATTTAATGTTTATTAATGTAATAAAACAAAGACAACATCACCATGAACGCGAGCAAGCGCGCACATGTTTGCATTATTAAACAACAACAAGAATAACAACAACAACAGCAACAACAGCAATGGCAATAGCAGGCAAACATAAGCCAAAGGACGGACAGACAGTGAAGTAGACGCAGGCAGTGAGACACTTACAAACATTAGTTTCACTCGCACTTCCACTCGCTCTCCCTCTCTCTCTCTCTCTCTCTCTCTCTTTCCCCCTCTCTCCCTCTCCCTTTCTTTATCGCTCCTCTCACTTCCTATGCCAGCACTTGGCATTGTAATTGCAGCTGTGGTTGCGTATACGCCGTGTATTTTGTAATACATCAAACACTTGAACACCAGTGTGTACTTGACGCCGCTACCCACACACACATACACACACTAGCACACGCTGTGGCCGGCAACGGTTAGCGTTACTCATACGCATGCATAGAGCGAGAGCACACTCAACACATTCGCACTCACTCTCGCGCGGCAAGTGCACTCAGAGTCGGACTCAGACTGAGACTCTGCTCGACTGGGCTCATTCATTTACGCCACGCCCCCCTCCGCCTCTCCTCTCCTCTCCTCTCGTGTGTGTGTTGGCCTGCAAATGAATAGTGAGTGAGCAGTGAGTGTGAGTGTCAGAGGCAGTTCTAGTTGATGTCGCTGGCAAGTGTTGCCCAGCCTGCCCCAGACGTTGCGGCCCTCTCTCTCTCTCTCTAAAGATTTGTACAGTTGTTGGTAACCACAGCTTGCCTAGCATGATACGAGTAATCGAATAACCATCTGTTATCTACACACACATATGCAACAACTTAAGTGAGCAGGTGAGAGTTCATTAAGTTTATGAACTTTACTTTAATTTACTTAAAGTTCACTTTGATTTACTTTAGTTTGCAATCAACTCTTTACACAGTGCACTAATCTGTGCTTGCTTTTCAAAGATAAATACCAAAGAGAGAGAGAGATAAAACTCGCACAAAGAGTTGCAAAAGAGTTCATAAAAAAACGAGGGGGATTACAATTCAATTACTAACGTATTCACAAGTTTACTAAGGTTTCATTGCAGCTGCAGGACTTTGTTGTTGCAAAGAGAAGTCAAAGAGCAGACTGAAAGAGGGGTAGAGAGAGAAGCCGAAGAGAAGGGGAAGAGAGAGAGGAAGCAAGAGCGAGTCACGCTTAAATATGAAAACATATTTGCAACAATTGCGTAGAAACAATGCAAACATTTCCCTCACATCCGACGCGACATGCCGTTCAATTCCGTTAATGCAACAAAACGCCGCACACACACACACACGCACACAATTTTTGTTGTTGCTGCTGCTGTAGTTTCTAGTTGTTGTTTGAAGCTGTTTTTGTTGCCGGCATTGTAATCGTCGTTGACGCCGACGACGACGCCGCCGCCAACGATTTGCTCCGCATTTTTGCCATGGTCATCGTCATCGTCGTCGTACATTTTATTTCGCTGCTTTTGCACATGGAAACAAACAAAAGACAAAAACACAAGCGAAACTACTTGCAACTAAAGTAAACGACTGCCAGATACTCCTTGTAAAAGTTGAAACTCTAAAACTCACTTTGAACTCTGGCAAAACTTTTAATACGCTTACTAAACTACTTAAGCAAGCAAAGCTGATTAAGCTAGTCTAAGCCGATAAAAGTTCTGCGCTACAGGGTATCAAGAAACAGCAAACTATCGTTTCCATTATCGTAAAAAAGCGAATTTTATACATTGTTTGTGTCGCGTGCATGTGTGAGTGGGTGTGTCTGTGTGTGTGTAACTGTGTGTGAGAGTTGCTATCTGCTGTTAATCTTTGCACATTGTTTTGCTTTAATTTCCAAATTCCTGTCCATTTGGCACAAGCAAACTTTTGTTTTGTTTGTCTATTCCACACACACACACACACACACACACAGTTTGTTCCCCAGCAGCATCACAAACTATTCAACTATTTCTGCTGATGAACTGTTCTGTTCAGTTCTGTTTTGCTATTCGCCTTCCTTTATTTTGCCATTTCCCCCCATTTTGATTTCCATTTGTAGCTGTATCTGTTTGCCATTCGTCTGTCCCCCCCTCGTCCCTCTGTCTGCCCATTGAAGCGCATTGAATTAATTGCCGTTTGCTTTGGCTTTCTGCAAGCTTTGCATAATTGCGGTCCAATTTCTTATCGCAATGTTTGTTAATTTGCCATGGAAAATAGCGACAGGCATAAATAAATTATTAAATCGTTTATGAAGTAATCAAAGCTGGCAAATTATTAAGTTATGTGAGCGCAAGGCATTTGCACTGGGAAATCAAAGAAATTTAATATTTCCATAGAGTGAAATATTATAAAATAAACTGTGGAAAATAAAGTCTTTACAGTAGAGCATAATAAATATAGAAACTCTATCTATATGACAAGTCTAGAACCTGCACTTGAGTGAAATTAAAAAACTTAAGAATATTGCACTAGATATTCCTCTCTATTAAGCATCTACACTTCATTTGACTTGCAGATCTCAAACCAATTCAAAAGTATCTCCACCTTTCCCTTTTATCTGCTCTATTATTCAAAAGAACCTTTACAATATGCTAAGTGGGCCATGTGCGGGCCTATCATGTTAATGTAAATACAGTTAATGACAACGCAAAAAAGAAGAAATGAATAAAAATAAATTAAATTATTTGCTCTGGCTGTGGCGCTATAGAAAAGAGAGACTATTAAGCCGAGTTGTTTGTGTATTGACAGAGTGAGAGGGGAAGAAAGCAGGAGAGAGAAAGAGGCAGCGAGCAAAATAAAATACGTTTTATGCTTCTTTATTTCTTTTGGCATCTCCTCTCCTCCTTGATCGTATTGACCCATGAATGTTTAATGATGTTTTTCACTGACCAGCAGATAATGACATTACATGCTGAAATGCTATTATAGTCGATGAGAAGGAACACAACACATGCGTTAATGTGCTGCGAAAATACTTTTGATTTACTTTCAGGCATGTGTGAAGGAGAGAGAGAGAGAGAGAGCGAGAGGGGGCACATAATGTGCAAAGTGTGAGCACATTATGTGTGAATGTATTTCATGCCGCTCTGGGCTATTTGCTTATCTCGCACGCGCGCCTTTCCATTTCAGCAATAGCCACGCCCCAACGCTCAATCTACCGCCTCCCAACTATTGCTATTACTGCAAGATTTTTTCACAAACGACTTGTTTGGGTCGTTATACTTGGGGATTATTGGTTCGAACAAGCTTTTATTTATCATCGATTTGGCATCGCATCGCATCGTTCCGTTTCCGTTTCATTGCGAATTGAATTGCCCCCGTCTTGCTGGCCATTGCTTATCTATTATCATGTTATTTGTTATCTGTTTTCACGCTCCACTGAAGCACTTGCAATTTCACAGCAGAACGAAGCAGCCAGCAGCCAAAGGCGACTCAAAGGGTCTCTTCTCAGTTGGTTTTCAACTATTTGAATTATGATTCAATTAAATTTCAATCAAAAATCAATGAATGCCAATATAACGCACACACTCACACACACACACACACACACACACACATGCATACTTGCTCTATGTAACGCTGTTTGTCGCATATGTGGCACAGTTTGCATGTGTGTCGTAATCAAGAACTTTGTTTTACATGCCCCCAAAAAGTATGCAATGCAAAAATCAAAATTGCAAGCTGTGTAATCGGCCTCGTCTGCGCCTCTCTCCCTCTGTGTGTGTGTGTGTGTGACACAAATTGAGCACAACACGAAAAACTGCCAAACATTTCAATAAAGTTGCGCAGCATCCTCTAAGATTGCCAAGCGCAGATTGTTTAGAAATTTAGTTTTATGAGCGAGCTGCGTCTGATGCACAGCGACAACTGACACAAACATGTGTTGGCAAGGCAAGCAGGGGCAGGAGGGGGTGTGTAGAGGCAGAAGACTCCTCTGAGTCCACACCAGCTGCGAGGGCATTATGACCAGAGAGCGCCATTTGTCAACTGTTCCCTGCATGCAGATTTTGAGTTCGCTTGTTTGTCTCGTTGCCTTGTTTGCCCCACGCTGCCTGCCGCACATGCCCCACTGCCTCAGTCCCTTGTTAGCTTGTGGTAGCTTGATAGTTGTACTCGTGTTTCTGCCAAAATGGGCCGCCTTTTGTTCCAGCAACTAGTTGTTGTTGTTGCTGTTGTTGACAGGCTTTGTTTGCCTTCGTTCAGCAGCATCTGCTCAAATTTTAGTCTAGCGTGCAATTTTAGCGAGCACTCCCCCTCCACCTCTCCCACCCCCTTTTGCACAGCATTCCCAGCTCGTTATAGACCAATAATTCGACTGGTGTCGGCCATTTGGCTGATTAGAAACCACAAAAGTAGCCCAAGTTGGTCATGATTTAGGGAAATATTCCTGTCCCGCACGCACACGCGCTACTCATTTGCCTAAGCGTGCGGCAGACCAGCTCTGTGGCAAGTGGCAAGAGTGGCAGCCACTCACGTTTAACCAATTTCGGCACGCGCCACAGTCACTCACACACACACGCACGTTACGCACAGCGCACAAAAACAAGGCGTAAAAATTGCTCAAATGTGCGCATCAAACGAGACACACTCACACACGTATAGCGTGAAAAAGGGCAACTCTTTGAAGCGCTTTTTGTGCTGCTGTTGCTTTACTTTTTGCTGAGACTGTGTGTTGCCTGAAAATTTGCGCAATAAAATTGTAGAACAAAGTGCCAACACTCAAAAATCTATTGTTTGTGCCACGATGAGGCGGCAACAAAAAAAAGGAGGCAGAAAAAACAAGCATGACAGCTACAATACAAGCAAATGTTTGCTCGACTGTGATATACCCGCTAGCCACTTGACCAAAACGATTTTTTTAATTTTGTATGCGACTCTTTAATTTTGTGTTGCATACTTTGTGGAGGGCATGGTTTTTCAAACGGCAAGGCTTGCCAGGACAACTGTTCCTACTTCACTATATCAAAATATAGTGTTTGGTAATTCTTAAGAATATTCCCCACCCTGTGATGTTAAGATTCGATTTTATTATGTATGGATTCTTCACTTAATAAATATAATAATTTTTTAAAAATATATAATAATTTTTTTTTAAACCTAAATAACTTCTTTGTCAAGCATCCGATCGTTACTAAATATTTAGAAATCATTTAAGTGTTGATAGTTAATGTGTTTACCAGAAATTAACTATTTTGCATTAAAATTACGCTTGGAATTTAGTTTTTATCGATTTACGGTATGCGAAAACAAACTTAATCTACGTGCAATAATAAAACATTGTGACACCTAATTTGATAGCTCTAGTTATTATACGAGTAGTCTCTGAGATTTCTGAGACAAACAGACAGACAGACATATATGGCTATAACGACTCGTTGTTGATGCTGACTAAGAATATATATACGTTGTGGGGTCTGCCACGCCTCCTTCTACCAGTTACTTACACTTTCAGTTGCCACAAAGTTATAATACTCTTCTACCCTATGAATAGCGGGTATAATAAGAAAGAGTGAGAGCAAAGCAGAAAGGCAAACAGCAAAGATTTCGCACTGACTGCTTTCTCCTGCCCCTTCACTGTTTGCTGTTTTTTAATGTCAGCATCAAAGGCAGCACGAAAATCAGCGAAATGAATAAGGAACTCGCTAGCAGTTTAATCAGCACGCCACACAGCAAGTTCATGTGGTGGAAAATGCCCTGGAAAATGTGATAAGTAACTGGGAGAGGAGCACACTAGAAGTGTCAACAGGAATCGTATCAGATCTACAACTGGATCATTTATAATCCCCGCCAGCTAAAGCCAGAACTAAACCAAATCCTAAACAACAATCAAGCTAAGTTTGTAGCTGCCTTTTTTCTATATAGCTGTGAAACTACTCGAGGGTATGCCCCGAGTTGAGCTCATCAAATTGCTGTAATTGATTGCTGCACTTGTTGTTGAGGTCTCGGTCTTGGTCTCGTGGTGTCGATAGGTGAGCAGGGCGTGGCAGAGGGCGGGGCCACTTCGTTAAACTCTTGGAAATCATTTAACAGCAGCATGCACGTTAAATGTGAGTGAGACGGAAGCATGGACAGACCGCTGGAAGTGGCGCCTGCTGCCTGCTGCTTGATGTGAAAGCTAAAAAGGTGCGCAGCAGAGGCAGCATAAGGTGCTCAGGTAGCGCTGCTGCTGCTGTTGCTGTGGCGGGCAGAGCTTACCAGAGCAAATTGATTTAGCGCGTGCAAGCGGAAACAGCTGCGAAAGATGAAGAGAAGAAATGGAGGAAGAAGAGTAGGAGAAACAGTAGAGCAAGGAAGGCAAGCAAAGAAACCATAGCAGAAGGAGTTGGGTTTGTTGGTTTGCCTCGTGCACAGATTTACGGCTTTGGTATCTCGCGTTCTGCCTCCCTCTGCCCTGCCCACTGCTGCCGTTGAGGGGCACAAGGTGACTAGTGGGGTAAGGGCACAAGGGGCGTGGGCAATGAAATGAGATTAATGCAAAACAGCACCAACAGATGCTGTAAAAAGAGCAAAGCGCAAGGCACGTGGTAAATACAAACTGGAGTTGGAACGCATTTCCCTGGCATGCCTTGCAAGAAGGAGGACGAGGAGGAGGAGAAGTGAGAGAAGGAGGGAGAGGAGTAGCAGCAGGAGGAGTGGGAGCACGAGTACTATCATGAGCAAGAGCTGAAAGAGGAGCAGAAGCAAAAGGAGTAGCTGCAGCAGCAGGAGGAGCACGAGCAGAAGCTGGAGCTGAAGCTGTCGGAGCAGCACGAGCCGCAGCAGCAGAGCTGAAGCAGGAGCAGCAGGCGAGTCACTGGCATGGAAAATGCAATTTATTATGCAAAATGAAAAACACTCGAAGAGCCGAGGCGGAGCACAGGCCAAGAGGGACTGTGCAGACAGACCCACAGCGACATGGTGTCATCGAGACAGACAAACATACAGAGGGGAGTAAAGAGTGCAGAGGGAGGGAGAAAGGGAGACAGCCACAGTGGGAACCGCACAATGCACGTTATTATAGAGCCAACAATAACGGCACAACTGGCGGATATAAACATAATTCAATTTTTATTTAATTCTGTACAACAAACACAATAAATTCCGCTCGACTTGCGCTGGGATTGTGCAGGATACCAGGCGCAATTGAAGTGTCCCGATTCCGATTCCTATTCACATTCCCATGCACGACCCGCTGGCCACAAACTGTTGACTCATTTGGCTGCTCGACAAAAAGGTGAAATGGAAAAAAGGATACGGGTGGCAAAGCTCTTCAAAGTCAGACCCAAAACTGTGGTAAGTGCAGAGCAAGCGAGACATGCAGGAGAGGAGAGAGCAGGGGAGGGAGAGAGAGGTAACAAGAACCGACAGGTATACGTGACATTTGGACTTGACGCTGCCGGAGTTGGTTAAAGGTTGCACGACACGTCGAGAGTGTGTTAAGGCTAAAAGGGAGCAGCAAAGCTGGGAAATGTTTGAGCAAGTGATAATTGAGTTGACCTTTGCCCCCTCAGGCTTGGCTTAACAGCTTACGCTGACCAGCAGCAGCACCTCAACTACGACTCAAAGTATTAAATACACTTTAAATGGTATATCGAAATGCTTCGCTTTAAGTCCTGAATCAACAGGCCTAAAATAAATTTACATTTGTTTTAATGAACTCAACCCAAAAACCGAAGTCGAAGCCTCACTAATTGCCAACCCAAATCAGAGAGCAAGAAGCCTTTCGCTTCGAGGCTCCCTTATTATATAAAATATTTACACGTCAAGTGTCACAAGGCAGGACAGGACAGGGCAGGGCAGGGCAAGGCCAGGCAGAGTAAGGTGCCTAAATATACAAAATACACGCAACAGGACTGAGGAGAACAATGAAGTCGAAAAGGCGACGTAAATTGTTTATTTTTAGCACGTTTATAGGGACATCAGCCAAGAAAAAAGGTCAAGTCAGCGATGGGTCATGAAGTTGACAGGCCCTTGCCGGGCCCAGAATTGCCGTTGCCATCGGATTAGGTCACACTTTACATAATTAATTGCGAACTCGTTTACAGGCCGAGAAAAACTTCTAAGGAAAACAATGAACATTTAAGTGGGGGGAAAACTTTGCTGAATACTGCAGGTTGAATCTAGCTAGTATGGCTTGGTAAGATGATTTTAGGGTGACCATATAAGCTTTACTTCATAACCTTCTAAGGAAACCAATGAACTTTGAAGCCAAGAAAACATTATAAGTATAAATCAGCACAGTATTTGCTTGGCTTAGCTGCTACAGTTGTGTAGGGTTACCATATTTTATTGACTTTATAAACTGTTGTGGGGCAGCAATTTAACTAAATAATGCATATACCATACACAATTAAGAGTAGATTTAAAGTTAGTCTGCATTGGTTTCATTGGTTGCTGAACTGTATTTTAGGGTTACCATATTCGCTACACTAATAAAATTACAAGTAAAAGAAACTCAGCTAAATAGTGCGTATAAATATGGTAGAGTAGAAATAAATCTGGTTTGCTAAACTTTATTTTAGGGTTACCATATTCAGTGTACACTCTGTGTAAACAAGGAACATGCCTAAACATTTAGCAGTGCATTTGCTTTGCTTGGTCTGCTTTAAAGGTGACCATTTTCGCACTTCCATTTAACAACAATAGCCGCTAATCGCTGTAAAACTTTTGGGATAAATTTACAAACCGATTTCAATTAAGATACTGATCAAAAGAAACCTTTTTCGGGCTTCTGGATTCCGAATAACGTTACGGGAATTAAGTTCAAAGGCGCAACAAAGTTATTTATGCATAAACACGCGCCTTCCTTTAAATCAAATCGAGTCGAGCCGAGTCGAATGTCAACAACGCGATTGCGGACGAAATTAAATATTTGGTTGCCGAGGTTGCAAACATGTGTGGCTGTCTGTGTGTGGTGTGTGTGTGTATGTGTGTGAGGGCAAACGTCTAAATAAATTGGTGTCATTTTAAAAATTTCCCAAAGGTGGCATGTTTAACTTGACCCGACACTGGACAAGGGACGGACACGGACATGGACACGGGGGCAGGGTCGCTGGGTCGGACTCGCAATGAGGTCGAGAGCTTAAGCTGAAAATCAAACCATTTGTTAAGGCAGGCAGCAGACATGACAACACTGCATGTATAACACACACAGGACAATCGTCTCACTCTCTCATTCTCTATCTGTGTGTGTGTGACGCATGGCTGCAATTTTGTCGGCTGCTTCGCCTTCTCTGGCTCTGCTTGGGCTGCGCACTTTAACCGCAATGTATGAGGATAATAATTCAAGAATGATTTCTTATATGGCTTACACAGCTGCTGCGCTGCCTTAGCCGACACAACGACACATTGACCCTCAAACGCAGCAGTCGCTGCCTCTGCTGCTGCCGCTGCCGCTGCAGCTGCTCGACCGGCTGCCCTTCGCTGGGTCAAAGCGAAAGTGGCACATTTTGGGTGAAATTTGTGCAACTATCTAGGTTACTGTGACAGCGTCGCCGTCGCACTTTTCCCTCGAGTTGCTGCCGATGGTGTTGCTGCTGCTGTTGTTGTTGTTTGTGCAGTATGGCCTACAACGCACATACAGAGACAGACAGACACACACGTGTACATATACCAACACTTTCCAAATAAACATTTCAGGCTCTTCGGACTCACGTGCCACGTGCCACGTGGTTGAACTTGTGCGCCATTTTTATTGCCGCTGCCTGCGCCATTGTTTTGGCCCCGGGGTTGCTGCTCTCTCTCTCTCTTGCTCTCGCTCTAGCACACGTTAACCCTTTGCCTGCACCTTGTTGTTGTTGTTGTTCTTGCTGTTGTTGATGTTTTTGCTTCTGCAAGATTTCTGTGGCGTTTATCTGTTTACTTGCCGTCGGTCGCTGCAGCTTCCGTTTGCCTGCCTGCTCTCGCACACATCTCTCCCTCTCTCTCCTCCCTCTCTTTCCCGCTTACTTTCTCTGTCTATTCCCTTCCACTTGCTGCTGTTTTTCCTTGCTAGGACGCGAGTTTTTGTTTATCCAAGTGCTTAAGCTCTCTTTGCCTCGAGAAACTTTAAAATAAACTTGGCAAACTTGGCTAAACCAATTAATTGCAATTTCATGCGTAATTAATTTGAGCTGCATAACGTGTTGGAAGAAAGTTTTCACAGACAGAGAGCTAGAGAGAGATAAAGAGTTTTCGGCCGCAATGAATGAGAATTTTGAGTGGGAGATTTGCGTGAGAGAAAAAGCCAAGCTAAGTAAATAAGCAGTAGAATGTTTTATTGCGTAGAACAAACTCGACTGTGGGCAATGCAAATCAACTGTCAGGGCGGGAAATCCTTTAAGCAGCATTATATCCCTTAGCCGAATGAATGTCATCAAGCCATAAATGAAGTCATGTCCACAGGGTGAAAGGGAGAGGGGCAGAGGCAGACTTCTACACCCGCTGACCGGAATGCGGCTTATAAATTGGGTCATTTGCCAATAGCAAGCAAGAAAGTCACTTGCACTTTTAATAGCAGGTCGTCCAACCGAAGCACGTGCCCAAAATACACTAACGTCCCTCTCTCGCTCATGACTCTGGCCACTGTCTCCACACCCCCCTTCCTTTCCTGCGCCTCTCTCTATCTGCGCCTCCGCCCCTATAATAATTTTAACCTTATAAATTGGGCGGGCAATGCAGCAGGCAGCTCGATGCCACAATTTTGCAAACTTGCGTGCGACCAGAGACAGAGAGAGAGATATATAAAGATAGGGAGAGACAGAGAGAGAGCAAAATGACACTAACAGACGGCGGACAACGCCCGCACATCCGCTGCCAACCGACCGGATGGGTCCTACTGCAGTGCTTCTCTTGCTCATCCTGCACTGCATGCCCCTTCTCTCCCTCTCCCTCTTTCTTCCACCAACCAACAAGAGGCAAAACTGACAAAGTAGCAGCCGGGCCACTTCCTTTTGTTTAAGCTGCCTGACACTGGCCCTCGGTGCGGCAAGTGCTGGAATAATGGCGCTGCCACATCCTACTGCATACACCTACTTGTGCATGTACGTGTTTGCATACGTATGTGTGTGTGTGTTTACATATGTATCTATCCGTTTGGTCAACGTATTGCACAGGAGGGGGAGAGGGGGCCACGCAACGCGTGCTTTATAAATTGACCGCATTATTTTGCTCAATTTAACTCAAGTTTGCGGCAAAGTTTTCAACTTAATATCTCACAAGTGTGCCGAGGGAGAGGAGGAGGGGATGTACTGCATATCGAGCGTACTTCAGGCCACCCAAGGCTGAGTTACCCATTAACCTCAGCCTATGCAACCTTTCAGTTCCTCCCCCCTTCAACGTTTATCTCACTCACACGCTCATTTCCGGCGGTTCACTGCAAAGTTGTAAAATTAACAGGGCGTCCGCCCCTTGCCCCTCCTCCTCCTCCTTCATCGCCCATTTACCATTTTCCATTTACCGTTTTGCCATTCTGTTTTTCGCTTTCGTTTGGCATAATTTTTTTATTAGGTCACGCCATGGCGCAGCCATTGCAAGCAGCAGCAGCAGAGGCAGAGGCAGAGGCAGCAGCCTGCTGCACTCTCACTCTCATTTGCTGCATATTTTCGGGCTGACCGCTTAAAATTTCATGCATTCCACAAAAACAATTTTCATTTCGCAATTTTAATAGCTTCAAATTATTTAATTGCGTTTTTTGTTTTGTTGTTTTCTTGGCACTGAAGGATTTGCGGATTGTTGAATTTGAATTTCATTTGAAGCATTTCGAGTGAATTAGATTGAAGTAGTTATTCATTATTTTAGATTGCAGTTTTTTGAATTTCAAAAATAATACAGACAACACTTTTAGTTGCCAAACATTTGTTTTGCACTTCATTTAGAATATTGAATATTATTGAAAATTGAAGAAAGAGGGGAGGGGAGAAAGAGGTATATTTGATTTATTTTTAAAGAATTTAAGTGTAAATCTTCACGGAAATTGATTTTAATACTGATTCAGAGGTGTCTACAATGCTTTAGTACTTGTCGAAGTATATTAGTATTATTATTTTTATTGAAAAGGGGAATCTGCGACCTATAAGAACTATTCTACTTCTGCTGAGTTAAGAGCTCTTTTGTCAGTCTAGTGTTCCTTATGTATTCTAAGATGTATTGTATAACAAAAATGAGTTTATATGCTTTATTTTAAAATGTGTTTATATACTCGTATTATATATTATATAAATCCAGGATTAATCGAAAGAAAGAACTTCGAACAAAATTATATGATAATGAAGTTATGATGGATAGTAGAAGGCTCCAAGTCATTATAAAGAGTGTCTAAAATACATAGAGAGAGCCTTGAAAATATGTATTTAGACATTTGAAAGGAAGTAGCATGGAAACAAATGCAATACAATTTAAAGAACCCGAACAAAATAAAAAGAAAACTAAATTTGTTAAATTTTATGAATAATTATGAGTTAAAAAAGCCAAAAAAATAGTCAAAGTTAGAAGGAATTGCAACAGATAGCAAGAATTGCAGTATCTCTGAAATCTAATGCCCGACTAACAGTTGCATAATGGCGTTATTTATTCGCAGTTTTCCCCAAGCTTTAAATTAGATTTCACTGGACTTTCGCTGTGGGGTTGCTAAGGGGGTTAAGCGAACTCATTAAGCAAATATGCATGGCATATTGATATAACATTTCAAAACAGTCTCCCCAGCCAAAAACAACAAGAAGACAGTTGTGTAATTACATTTGGAGCGCACTTCGCTCTTTGCTGAAAAGGCAGGCCAGTGAAGGGGAAGAGAGAGGGATGGCCAGAGGGAGGGGCAGTAGCAGAGAGAGAAACTCATTAAAAGAAACAAGCGAAAAATGATAATTTAGAACACTTCAGCTCGGACCAGGCCCACTCGGCCCGGCCCCTCACTGTCGCTCTTCTTTCCCCTTCTCGACCTCTGCCTTAATACAGGAACTGCAAGCAGGCGGCTAGGGGCACTCAGTCCGTCATAAAATGTGGAAAACGACCTAAAGTCGCGACCTAACTAAACATTTAACGAAATTTAAGCAGGTCAGTTAAGAGTGCTGGCAGGTGGGACAAGTGTCTCTGGAAGGGGGAAGAGGCAGGGGAGTAGGGTAAGTCAGGTAGGGAGAGGGTGGCAGCAAATCAATGTTTGCCGCTGTTCAACCTGTGGCACGTAGTCACCCCAGAGCCACCCCCTCCCCCTTTCTCTTGGCGTAGCAGTTATTTCTGCCTTTTGTTTATTTACCCACTCTACAGGGAACTTGTTTGAGCAAGGGAGAATGAAAGAATCTGCTGCTTGACCAAATTAAATAAGCGCCGAGTGTCACGTTGCAGTTTTTCCTCAGTTTACTTTGCCTCGGACAGTGGAGCTCAACAAAGTGCGGCACATCGAGTAGCGAGAGTTGGCCAAGTTCAGAGATAACTCTGACAGCAAAGCAAGAGGAGGAGAAGGAGCAGAAGGGAAGTAGAAAATGAGAAGGGGACAGCAGTGAAAGACGAAGCGGGGCAACTGTAAAAGAGTAGAAGCTGCTGCTGCTGCTCCCCGCTTTACTTATTCTTCTGCTTCTTTGCAAGAGCAACAAGCTTCGGGCTGTGCACAATGCAAATAATGTATACGTAGGTATACACAACATTCTTGTAGCAGAGCAGTAACTACACACAACACACACACACACACAACACAGTATACACTGTTGTAGTTGCAAGCTAACAGGGAATGAGCAAACTTGGCCATTTTTCATATTTTCCCTTTGTTGGCCAGATAATGAAAATGTAAAGTCAAAGGAGAGAAAAGGAGCCAAAAAGTTTTTAATATAATTTGGCATTAACTAAAGTGGCAGCTGCGTGTGCTTTGTGCCGTCGTGTGCACCTCTACCCCCTCCCTCCACAAACTCCCCCATATGTGCCAGCACTGTGCTCTGTTGCATATTGCGTATACGCAATGTGTTACGAGTTGAAAGTTTGGCCTACATTTTCGCCTGCCGCGCATATAGTTTGTCATGTGGGGAATCGGAAGTGGGCACTCTACAGTTGCTGAAAGTTCACTAAATCTGCCCATAAATAAGTCGGAAATGGAATTTGCAAAGAGTGGGGGGGAAGCCGTTCTAACAGTTGAACACAATCTTTTTCCTTAAATCGGCAATGCAAATCAACTTTTTCTGCCATAGAACGTAACGTAACGGAACTATCGTACATATGCATCGATAACGTCTCGCCCTTTCTCTGTCTGATTGGGGGCAGTCGGCAGCAGTTGCTGTTACTTCATTTCCCGCTTCCGCTCCGATTTCTGTTGCTGTTTCTCTGTTCTGTCTGTCTGCTCTTTCTGTCTGTCTGTCGCACCGTCGTCACTGTGCAAACTTTCGACTTATCTCTTAAGCCGCATAACTTTGCATAAATATGAAGCTATTCAGCAAAACTACCACAAAAAGCTCAAGCTGAAGCCAGTGCTGAAGCTGAAGCTGTTAGCTGGAGCCGAAGCTTCTCTCTCTGCTCCGACAGCATAAAAACATTACAAACTGCCCTTAGACCGCCAACTGTTTTCATGTCAACGAAACTATTGTACAACCCAGAGAGTGTGGGTGAATCCCCGGAATCTTATTATATTTATTATATTAAAAGCAACAACAATAACAACAACAACAATGACAACAGCAGTAGCAACGCAAACAAAACTAGTCAGCGAGTCTGCGGCTTCAACTTTCTCGATGACGGCACTACTTTAAGAGATTTGCATAAATTCGCAGAACAAACAGGGAGACAAAACAACAACAAGAAAAGCTACAGTCGAGTGTGCTCGACTGTGATATACCCGCAACCTAACTGACCTAAACGATTTCTTAAATATATAACTTCTATTTTGTGTTGCATACTTTGGGGATGTAATTTGGGAGAGGTCTCGAAATAACAATTTCTTAAATAACTTCTATGTTTATTATCTGATTGCTACCAAATTTTCAGAAATCATTTAAGCATTAATAGTTATTGTGTTTACTAGAAATAAACTGTCTTGCATTCAAAATTACGCTTGGAAATTGGTTTTTTTCGATTTACGGGGGCGAAAAGGGGCGTAATCGAATTCTTAAATAAACTTGATCTGCGTATAATAATAATACACATTGACACTAAGTTTGGTAGCCCTAGTTATTATAATTTCTGAGATCTAGGCTTCATACGGACGGACGGACAGACATGTCTGTAATTGATTAAGATTATATATATTACATATAGTTGGCGGCATCTGACACGCCTTCTTTTGCCTCTAACATACATTTTCGGTTTGCACAAAGTTGGAATGCCTTTCTATCCTAAGCGTAGCGGGTATAAAACTACACTATATATATATATATATATATAGAATATGCTGAGTAGGGCCAGCGGAACAGGACCTCCGACAAAAAGTCATTCATTTAACTGTCAACTTGGAGCAGCAAACACACACAGACAAACACACAAAAAAATGGCAGCAGTCAGTGGGAATCTTTCATGTGTACGCGCATATAATAAATATAAACATTTAATATATGATTATTACTCATGAATTTATGCGCCATTGTCTTGTGCACCCGTCGAGAACAACCACAACAAATTATCGATAGCAATTTGCTCAGCTGTTGTTGTTGCTGTAGCTGCTGCTGTTGTTGTTGTTACAGCAGCAGCTGCTGCTGTTGTCGTCGTTTGAAAAGAAACTTGTTTTTTCCGCATGTCTCTCTCGCCAAATACTTCATTTTATCGGCGACATCGCGAGTCGAGGATGAGTTGAGTTGAGATGAGAGTGGATGGATGTCACAGGACTGCGACAGTCAATCTCTCATGACCCCTACACCCCCCTGCCTTCTCCTCCTCCTCCTGCCTGCCTCATTTCGCTTTACACTGCGCTAGTCAGTCCAATCTGTCGGCCTGCGGTTGACATGAGTGCTGTGTGTGAGTGTGTGTGTGTGTGTGTGTGTGTCTGGCGTCTGGTGTTTACCCCAGCTCAACGCGGCTATTGGGGGTTATTGCCCGCCAAGCCAGGCCAGGCCGTGCTCCGCTGCCGCTGCTGCTGCTGCTGCTCCCACTCACATGTCGTAGGTCAAACAAAATGTTTGTTGATGTTGTTGACGCTTGGTTATGGATTTATGACACTTTGGTCATTGCGGTTGTCAGTTTTCGTTAAAAGTTCCAACAGAGAAGTTGCCTAGTTGCCTGCAGAGGCAGAGAGGGGGGCGCTGGAGGCATTGGAGGGGGACTAACTTTATGACTTGGCTGATCAGCCATGGCGGAGCATAGATTTTGTGGCAAGAGATGTGCGAGCTTGTCAAATTCGACACGCTCTAGCTATAAATGAGCGCGTGCTGCATGGCAGGGGAGGGAATTAAGGCAAGTAGGGGCAGGGTAGGAGGGCAGGGAATTGGCTATTTACCTTTTGTAGTTGGCCGTTTGCCTCGTCTGTCTGCCCCTGCAAATAGAGACAAGGAAAAATCACATTATTAATAGTCGAAACGTGACAAACAGAGAGGGAGTATACAAAGGGGATAGGGGGGGGAGTGCGAACTACTCACACACACGCACACAGCTGGCGCCATGTCATTTATCAAAGAAAGAAATTGTCAACACAAAACTTTTACGCGCGTATTTCCCGTTGAAATGTTCGCTATTAATTCAGTCTGTGAAACCGGAAGCGAAGCAATTCGTGGCCATTAATAATGCAACAGCTGCCTGGGACAATGCCGCGCCCCGCTTGTCAATATTAACTAAAACCAATTATTGCAGCAATTGAAAAACTATTAAATTACGCATACGTCGTGTGGGCTGGGCACGACATGGCACACAGTTCGCCTGATCGAACAGAAAATGCAATTAAATCAAAAATAAGTACATTTATGCGCATCCCATGAACACACACACACAGGCACACACACACTCCAATTTGACCGCTAGGCACAACATAAATTTGATGCAACAAATTTTTGTTCAGTTTTTAATGCAATTTTCATATTCATGTGCGCAGCCAAAGAGAAGAAATCAGCGCAAATTCAATGAACTCGAAATGGAATGGAATCGGGCAATTGCGACGCTGCGACAGACTGACTGACTGCAGTGCACACACATACAGCAGCTCCCTCTTTGTGCCCAGACTGTCCCTGTGTGTATGTCCTTTTATGTGTGGCCGCGTTATGAAAGCGGCCTCGCGCTGCTGCCCATGGGCCTCTGCCTGTAGCCGCGCGTGTTTACAACGAAAATATTTACACTGCAGGCATAAAAACTGCATAAATGTGATTATATTTTCATTGGGTTTTATGCTCGAGGCTTGAAGCAGCAGCAACAGCAACAGCAGCAGCAGCAACAGCAGCAGGCCAGTCATGTAATTCGATTGCGATTTCAATTAGCGTAAAATGCACAGCAAATTCATCGACAACGAGGAAGACGGCGATGACGTGCAGTCAATGCGGCACGTGATGCAGGCAGCAACACAGAATGAGGCAGATAGAAAGAGACAGAGCGGGAATTGTGGCATGGCAAGTGCAAAGAGATAGGCATAATCAAGTTGACAAAATGAGTTAGTCGTGCGCTGCAGCAAAGTTTGCCTGATGTCCAATCAATCAATTTGAAAGAGGAGGATAGAAGGAAATATCAACTGTTTGTTGTGCAGCAGTAAGTAATTGCGCTGCTTTTGTATTTCTTTTCTCTAAGACAAACAAGCTAACTAAGCATACTTTAAAGTTTGCAGACTTAACTGATCTAAAGCAAATGAAGTAACTAAAGCTACTACTGAGTGTGCTCGACTAGGATATACCCCAGCTTAAACTGCTAATAAAATAATTCTTATTTGGGAAAGTATTGTTCAATATTGAGAGGGTTAATTTCAATGTTTGGTTTGATATTCGTATCATATCAATTCGGTATTTGTATCATATATCTGTATAACATACTGTCTCCAAATTTAGTAACTCTATCTCTTATAGGTATTCATACAATCTTAAATAAGCAAGAACACTCTTTTTGCCTGTTTATATAACAGGCTATAATTAATTTACTGGCCAAAAAGTAAAGCATAAAATGTTCTAATTAATCTTATCTACAATATATCTCCCATGAGTATTATATCTACTATATCTGCTGCAAATCTAATTTATCTCATAGTTTAGCAATGAATACTTCTATTAACTTGTCCATATTGCTTATCTCTATATTTGCTAATTATCTCTTCCTCGCTCTCTCTCTCTCTTTCTCTCTTTATCTTAGCTCAGTTTGATTGGCCGTCAAGAAATTCATTAATTTCCATTTCATTGGCTTGCTTAAGACGTTTAGCAGACATTTGTTTATAAGCCGCACACGAAGGAAACCATAGAAAAGCACAATACAAGTACTTAAAAGATCATTACAAATTGATGCTTCCCAGCAGGCGGTGGAGGCAACCAGACGCCTGAAGACGACAGTTGATGGCAATTGTGTTGCAGTCAATGCTGAAGAGGCAGCACAGAGAAGCTGAAGAAAGGAGGAGGCAGCGCAAGATGACTGTCGAGGTGGGGCTAAGCAGCGCTTACGGCACTTGCTCCATCGTCGCCAGCAATGTCGTCGTCGTTGTCGTTAGAATGGCATCTCCCTCGCTTCACTTCGCAGCAGAGAGAGAGAATCCACTATAGTAAATGTTATCTCTGCAAACATTTGACAATCAGAAATGCTCAAGCCATTGTTTAAACTAAAAATCGAGCAGCCAAAACGAACCCAATACAAAAACAACTCGAGGCTGCTACAATGGAACGCAAATTGGCAACAAGGTGTTAAAATTATTAAGACCAGATTGAGTTACATTTTAATATACTTATTTTATATTATAATAGTTAAGAGAGAGTGATTTCTTTGTTGCCTTTGATAACTTATTCAGTTTGATAAACTGGAAAATTGTTTTCAATTCAACTGAAATTTATTCTGTTTTCCTTCTTTGTCTGCTCATCCAAGAAAGCTACAGGGATATTGCCACAAAATCGATTTCATTGCAATCGTATCTATTTTCTTGGTAACGTGCTTTTGGTTCCACTGTGCAACACTGTCGCCAAAAGGCTGGCGATGACAAAGCGAAGGCAGCACAGCCATCAGCTTGAGCAGCTCCACCCTCCTGCCCCTGCCTGGGCACCCACTGTGCGAACTGACTGTGACTATCAGAGGCAACTGAAATGCACAAAAACACAAATACAGAGACAACAATTGGCGCAGCGCAGTCGTCGTCGTCGTCGTTGTCGTTGACGTCGCAGTCGGGGTTAAGTTGACAAGAGAATGAGATTGCATTCGCTGCCCGAGTTCAATTCATTTCCACTTGAGCAAGTGCACGTCTTAAAGACAGCACACGCCCGCGCCTCAGCGCATTCCCCCCCCCCCACTCTTCCCTATGCCATTTGCTGCACCGTCGTGCATCATAAAAGTAGCAGGGAAAATGCTCTGTCCCTGTGGGGCACGCCTAGTCAGGGAGTCGCCTTGAAAACGCTCGCTGCAGCTGTTTGTTTGTTTGTCTTCAGAATTTGGCTATAAGGCAAGGAAGGGAGGGAGGGGAGGAAAGCGGGTTGAGCGCAGCGGACTGCAGCATCATCAAATAACAGCTACATGTGCTTGCAGCCTGGCCTGGTGTCTGTTGTTGCTGTGTTGCGTTGCTGGCGCTGTTGACATTTGACAGTTAGGAAAATGATTATTGTCACGGGTCGCAGGGGTATCCGTATCAGCACACTGATTTAACAATGTCCGTGTCCCGCAGGGCGAGAGAGAGAAGGAGAGAGTGGCTGCTCTGGCAAGGTCTTATCCCTACCGCGATTAAAAATTAACAATCCTTTCACACTAATGACTGCCAGTCAGAGAGTCAGTTCGTCCGTCCAGCGCAGGTGTACGCTGCCAAAGCTGTCAGCTCTCATTCGTTTTGGTACTTTGTCTTCCTGCTACACATTTCTGCTTCAGCTGGCACACGGCAAGGGGCAAGGGGCGGGGGCAGACATCGACGCTGGCTGCAGCTGTCGGTGCCAAAAACGTAGCTGCTAAAATTTAGGTTAATTGATAATTGATAAAAGCGCTGCAAGTGTCTTTCCAGAAGCTGTGTGTGTCTAGCTGTGTGTGTGTAGGTGTGTATATGTGTGTGTGTGTGTGTCGCACTTTAACTCTGCTCCATGCATATTTAAAGGGCCGCTTTTGCCAAGCACTCTCGACAGCTGCAATGAAATCAGACTGCACTCTCTGCGAATAGTCTGAAGTGCACACGAAATCAATACGCAAAGGGGGAGGCGGAGGAGGAGGAGGGGGTTAACTGTCGGCCCACAAATGAGGTCGCACTATTTGACCCATAAAGCTGCCTCTAGGGCCACCCTCCTCCCCATTGTGAATGAGCCTAATGAAGCCTCTCGCACACTCACTCACGCACACAAATCATTTATAATGTACACGACAACTGACAATGACTTGTGAATTAATTGATGTAAGCATTTAAGGCACGCATCCACAAACACAAACACACACACCAGCACACACTCGACACACGACTCAAGACGAGACTGGGAATCGAGACTGGGGAATTCGTATGTGAGCTTATGCAACGCACATTAAATGCCATTATCCATCATTTTACAAAAGCCCCAAGTCAAAATACATTGCGGAAATGTCTGTGGCATACAAATACTCACAGAAAGTGAGGGGGCAGGAGGGGGAAAGATACAGACAGATAGAGGGAGTATATGATACGGATTAAGTGAATACACGTGTTTGTGTGTGCAGCCGACAAATGCCTGGCAGCCAAATAAAGCACCTACAATTATTTTAATCAAATTTCCACCAAGGTTGAAGAGATTTAATAAGCTTTATAATCAATTGAATATTCTTTAATTTAATAAGGTTGGTTTAAGATAATATACAGCTCAATTGAGTGCAACATTTGTATGAGTATAATACCTAATCAGTTACAATTACAACTGAATCAGTTACAACTACAACTGAATATTCAACTGCATTGGCAACCTTCATTTTTCTGCTCTTTTAAACAACCTTTGCAACCTTAAAAACCTCTATTAAAAAGGTTCAATAATTACTCATAATAAACTTGAAATTATTACCAAAACTTAATATCTTCAGTTAGCTTAAAAAAGGCTAGAAAAGAGAGGTCAATGGAGTGCATTTAATGCCTAATCAATTGTCAGTTTTAACTGCATTTAAATCAGCTTATCCAACCTTAGATAACTACACAAAGTAAGGCTTGATAGTTTATAATAAACTTGATGTTATATACTTAAACGCAAATAGCTTGAAATGAGCTAGAAAAGAGAGATCAATGAATCGTATATAATGCCTAATCAATTCGCCGTTTCGATTGCATTGTGCAAGCTCTGCTTTTGGTTACTGTTCAGTTCGTTCATTCGTTATTCCATTCAAAGTGCACAATGGCTAAACACACGCACAGAGAGTACTCTCTCTCTCTCTAGCTGACAGAGTGCGGGTCAGGTCAACAATGAGAGAGAGATAGAGAGAGACAGGCAGGCGACACACAGGCTTGACATGGAAACTGCATTAAACGCCAATAATGGAGCGAAAAGTGTCAGTCGACTTGTAAAGTTGAGCAGCAATAGAAAATGCTTAAATATTTTATGACCAGCCCCAGCAGACAGAGAAGGGGTACGCAAGTGACTGCAAGTGTGTGTGTGTGTGTGGGATGTGTGTGTGTGTGCGGTTAGTGTCAACAGTGAGGCAAACTTGGCTTTTGAAACAATCGAGTGACGACATGGAAAATTAGTTTACGCAACCATTGCCAAGTGTCGTCGTTCGTTGGCAGCCTGAGACAGGAAGCATCCTTCAGCTGCCGCCCCCCCTCTCTCTCTCTCTCCCTTTAGCAGACGGGCAGCCAAGGAAGCTGTGCTAAGTCAACTCAATGCAAGTCAATCAGGCGGAAGTCGAAGAGCAACGAGGGACGGTGGAAAACTTTGCCAGCCTCGAGAGGGAGAGAGAAGAGAAGGAGAGAGAGAAGAAGGAGTAGGAGTTGAATAAGGTTGCAACGGAAAGTGGCAACTTCTGACGTGGCAGCTGTTGCAATTGTTGGCAGCGTTGTTGCGCCACACTAAAGTAGATTTGCTTGCCCCTCTCTCTCTCTGTCTCCCTCTTTCTTTCTGCGCCAAGAGCAACAAAATTGTTTTTCTTAGCTGTTGCCTGGCTCACGCACTCGCTTCGTCTTTATCCACTTGCCTTTCTTCTCCCTCTTTTCTCACTTCTTGCTGCCACGTTCTGCCCTCTCCCCCCTCTTCTCGTGGAGCACACTTAATTGAGTGCAAAGCTGGCGCTGCACAGCGCAGATTTAACTTTGGACAACTTGAATTGATTCAAAAGTTTCATTGTTGGCACGAGGCCCCGATAGCGCCACCCCCCCTCCTGCCATTGACGGCGACATTTGCTGTTGATTAATCTGCAAAAGATCCTCTTAACGTGAATTATGAACTCAGCCAGAGCAAGAGAGAGAGAGAGAGAGAGCCATCGTCTTTACCTGCGCTAATTAATGGGCCTGACGGCTCATCAGTGTACGAAATTATGCTGCTTGAGCCCACGTTGCGTATACGCCATGATACCCAGCAGGGCAGACAACTTTAACAATATATTTCAGTGGAGAACAAACATGGAATTTATTGCAGTCTGGTACAATTACAATGTGTACACACTCTCACATACATTTATATTTGCCGTGGCTGCGTCTCCTGACAACTAAGAAAATATATCGATGCACAAATTAAACTGCAAGTGGAGAGTGGAGAGAAACTGCAGCAATCGCACACAAAATGAACTAAAATAAAACTCTATAAGGGAGCCAGATGAACAAAGGGGGAGTGGGGGCGGGGCAGGGCAGGAACGTGCTACCACATCGCATGGTATTTAATTTTCTACTATAAATTTCTACAGTGCTGGCCAAAAACAAATAACCGAGAACAGAGAGAGAGGGTAAAGGGGGGGAGAAGGGCAGCACGTCCGTAGGGCAAATGAACAACTGCCAAAGCATTTGCGGTCGGTTGAGTGGCTCAGTTGACGCTCTTCGTATTTGCGAGCAAATTGGCTAGGAATATTTGTCGAGTGTGTGGAGCCATTGAAAGACAGAGAGGGGGGGGAGACCGGATCAAATGATTGCCAGTGGATTCAGTGAGGATTGTCGCACAGAAGATGGAGGAGGGTTGCTGCACTTCGAGTGGCCAGTTCCCAATTCGATTCAATTCGTAAGTGCCTGCACTGCTCAATAATTTCCTCATTAACAGCTTTAGCACGCACCTCACACCCAGCAAACTCAATCAACTCTGCTCCTCCTCCTCCTCCTTTACAGGTCAGCAGGCATTGGCCCCGACGTCATAAATAAGCCGACAATAAATAAATATGGCAAGCGAGAAACTCCTGGCAAGAAGAAGAGAACAAGGCAGACCAGGCACTACACGAGTACAATAAATAACGAAATAATTTTTACAAAGCTGAGCCCTCCTGGGCGTTTCCCGGTTCCTTCGCCTTGTTTCAAGGACCAACAATTTCTCTGGAAAACAAAACAGCGAGCGCATTTTACACCCTTGTAATTGTGGGCTACCAAATTACAAAGAACAACAGTCGAACATGAATGAAGAAACGGGAGAATGGACTAGCAGATGCTCTCTAAATATTGAGAGATTTCTGATTAGATAAAGCTAACAAATGTAGCAGGAACCTGCTTCAAAATAACGATATAAATCATAGTTTAAATTACCATAGGCATAACTATTAAAGCACAAATGATTTCAGAAAATTTGATTGCTACAGCACAAATTCTATAGAAGTTATTTAAGAAACAATTTAAGAGTTTCCGATTTCCAAAGCGCTCTCTGCAGTATGCAGCAGAAAATACGAAAAATAAAGAAGTTGATTACGCACACAGTCGAGCACTCTCGTGCTTGTTCTTTGCTGCTTCAATCTACAGCAAAATAAATCTAAATAAATTAAAAGCAAGCCCAATTTTTAATTAAAAATCTCAACTTGAACAGATCAAACGATAAGTAACAATCTAAAGAGAACTGAAAATATATTTTCAACTGCCACAATTACTCACAGGTAAAGTGAATAAAGTTGATTTAAAACTCAGCTCAGGCCATCAATAATCGAAGATATCGGAAATACAATCTTGCTTCTAGCAGAACACCCTGTTTGAAGGGCAGACGAGAGGTATAACAAGCAAATATAAATGTGTCCTTGCTGCGGCTGCGGCTGCGGCAACGACAACGAGGCAAGTTTTGGCTCACGTTTGCGGCGATGGCCATTTCCTGCCATGGAGGCCATTGCAGGGGCAGAGCTGTAAATCACAGTGGACACTGCACCAAAGGCAGAAGCAGCAACAGCAGGAGTGAGACAGACAGAGACAGAGACAGAGACGGAGCGAGAGAGTGAGATAGGCCGATGCAGCTGATGAGATACTTATAAATTATTATCGCACACGTTCTGTAGGCAGGGTAGGGAAATAACTTTATTATTAGCGAAAATCTGGAGCACAAAGTGCGTTAATAAAAATCGCTAGCACGTCAGCGGCGCCACGCCCACAGCCCAGCCCCGCTAGCTAATGTTTGAACATTGTCTGGGCTTATCTTGGTTTACAGCGCCGTGGGCTATCAGCGTCTTCTACGGCTGCTGCGGCTGCTGGCGGATCAAGTTTGCCAAAGTATCTTAAAGTTGCATGTTAACTCGATGTGCGTTGGTAGCCCACAGCCACGCCCACCCACTCAGCAGGGGGGGCGGCAGGTTGGCAAAGTTTTTCGAGGAAATTGAGCAATAAAGTTTGCAACACATTTGCGCACCACATGCCAAGGGGGAGGAGGAGGAGAAGGAAAGGTACCTGAAACCACCAAACCAACCGCCACAGCTGCCTTGGTGTGTGTGTGAGATTCGCCAGATGCGAAATATGCAAATATTGCGGTTTAATTAAGTCGACAGCGAGTGCAAAGTAATCGTTTGACTCGCTTTTAATTGCCCGCCATCGTCGTCGCACGCGGCGTATGACTGATTAAGCCAGCTTAACATTGCGCATACGCCCCCGCCCCCAAATGAATGAAGACAATGAATGAATTATTCAAAAATAAAACACTCAAACAGGGTGGCCACTCTGTCATTCACAAGTAAACAACAACAAAACACTCGTCAGCTCATCACTCGGCGAAGCGGCGAAGTGGAAGGCGAGAACTGCTGAACGATGCCACTTAGGAAATTTACAACCCAATTTTGTACAGTGAAACTAAAGGAGATGAAGCAGGGAGAGAAAGAGAGGAGACAGAGGAAGAGAGATAAGGAGAGGGAGGTAGAGCAAAGGCAGACAGAGCGAAGGCAGAAAGACAAGAGTAATTTTACTCATTTAAGCAGAAGATGCCAAAAAGCCCCTCAACAGATGATTACTTTGAAGCTGCTGGCAATGATGATGTTGAGAGGGGGAAATTGCGCTGGTGTCAGCGCGCTGCGTAACCACAAACGGCAAGTGGCAAGTGGCAAGTGGCAAGTGGCAAATGCCAGCAGACGCTAAGTACGTGAATGCTTTCGGGTGGGAAATTAAATAGAAAGCGAAGGCGGCAAAGCACAACAAACAACAAAACGAGAGAGAGAGAGGGAGGGAGAGACGCTACAAGTTGTTCTGGGGCAGCGTGAATTAAAAATGGAGCAGCGTGTGGCAAGCAAACAGGAAATTAAGTTTATGACCAAGCAGCAACGACGACGACGCCGTCGACTTGGCCGGAAATGCAATACAAACGAGAAATATGCTAAATAAATGCAGCATGAAAATGCTGCTGCGGCAGCATCAGCGCCAGCTAAGGCGGCCAAGTTAATGCTAAATGGAGTTGTGCACTTTATGCGCCCTCGCCCTAGGCAGCAGCCCCCTTCCTCAACCCACCTCTCTGCCCTGCTTCGTTAAGGCAACACGTGAAGTGAAATGAAACGAGACGAAACGAACGAGACGAAACGAAACAAGTGCATTATTTGCATTAAATTATGCATGCGACGTTTGCCAGGCGGCGAAGCGTCAAAAAGCAAGTAAAAAAAGGCAAAGCAATGCAATGTGGCAAGACTGCCAAATACTCTGTAGAATGTGCTGTGTATTAAAAGATATTTCTGTCTATTTCTGTTTTAACTTCTCTCTTTTTTTGTCAACTATTTCTCTTTCCACTTCTTGTTTCTTCTCTTCATACTTACGCATACCCTTTGCCATCACATCTACAGGGTATACCACAAAGTGTCAGCAGCCGCGTGAATTCGCACGCTTGCAGCAGTAGCAGCTCCCAGCGTCCGGAGGCGTTGCTGCAGCAGGCAAGGAGGGGCTAAGGGGCGGTGACCGGGCCACAAACAAAGCGCAAACAAAGAGCGGATCGCGTGAAAAGGTACCCAAGAGCTGTAAGAAGGAGCAGAAGAGGGGGAGGAGGGCGGGGGGCGTGTCTGCACCGACGAGGGATTTGCCAGTGAAGCTGCTGCTGCCACACGCAGTTGGCTTTCCACAGGCGGCTTTCGAGACTGATGCACAGAATTTGTACAGTTTAAATTGAAGTGCTGCAAAAGAAAGAAAGTACAACAACAATGGCTCCATGAAGAGTGTCATGTCAAGGTTGAAACCGGATATCAATTCACAGCACACAGCACACAAACACACACTCACACACACACACACAAAACTAAGGCTAAGGCAAAGTGTCTTTAAACTCGTAGTGCCATTAGTTTTTATGTTTATGATGCGCAATTCGTAAGGCTCTATATAAAAAAATTACCCAGTCATTTGCATGGAAATTGCCCTCATTTTGAGAAACCCTTTGGCATTGGAATTTATTGCGAATCAAGCAACTTGCAGAGCACTGCGAATAGTTTGTCAATAGTTGAAGATTATGACTCCATTTTAGATAATGGCAGCTCATTTGTAACAATTTAGTTTCCCCCTCAGTTGAACACATGCTAACAATGACAAGCCATATGGCAAAAGGTCTCTCCACTCGCTGCTGACCAGTGTTAAGCGACAGGCAACTCCCACCGGAGGTAGGGGAAGGGGGAGTGGCCAAAGCCACAGCGAAGATGGCCACAAGCGACAATAGCTGACAAGCACAAGCCATAAAATGCAATGCCAACAGCAACAAATGTCCGTTGACGAGGACAAGCAGCCACAGCTCCCCCAGTGACTCCTCCTCCTCCCCCTTCCATGGCGCACACACCCTCTTGAGGCGACACTGCTTCTGCTGCTGCTGCTGCTTTGCATAGTCAACTGATTTTGATGGCATTTTCGCAGAGCTTAAAACAATTTGCCATAACGCTTTTACGGCATTGCGATGTCGTGATGTGAGCGATGCGAGGATCAACTTGGCAAGCAGAAGGAGAAGGAGCAGAAGGAGCAGGAGGAACTAGAGATGGAGGAGGCACTGTAGAAGGCGCTGGAGGAGGCGCTGGAGGATATAGAGCAGCAGCAGCAGCAGCTGTGGGAGCAACTCAGAGAAGAAGTGCTACTGTTGACAGTGGGAGAAGGGGATTTGCTGCTGCTGACAGTGGCAGGGGGGGAGGGGAAGAAGGCAACTTTTCAGTGCGGCCTTTAAGTCTGTGCAAATTGAAAGAGCGAATGGGCAACACAAATGGTCATAAAAATCAGCTGAAAATTGCTTTCTCTTGCTTTCTTGATGGCCACTGAAAATGCATTTCCGCCATGTGTGTGTGTGCCGGCGAGTGTGTGCCTGTGTGTGTGTGTGGCTAGTGGGCGTGACTGGCTGCAACATTCAACGCTTAAAAGCAGTGAACGTGCAGCACGCAATCAGCTGAAATCCGAATCCGAACGCGAGTTTACTTTTGTTTAAAAGTTGAAAAGTTAAGAGCGACGAGCGCCCAAAAGCGTGCTATAGATGCCACACGCCGCGGCACAGCACGCATTAAATAAGCCAGCAAATAGAAAGAGGGAGTATAATAATAATAACAGTTATAATAATAACAGTAATAACGAGCTCCGGCAGTTTGCTAGTTGGCGAACTATCTTGTTTGCCCCGCCGTTCGGCCAGTTTGATCGTTTGGTCCGACTTTGCTCGCCCTCTCTCTGTAACTTTTGCCCTGCCCGACGTGCGGAAATTCTATTTGCGAATCCTCTGGCGGCAGTTTCGCTTGCCGATGTGCCAAAGACTTGCCACGCCGTTGCACGTTGCACAAAGTTATAAGCAGCTCAGCTCAACGGCAGCTCAGCAGCAGAGCAGCAGGTGAGGATTATGAAATGCTTTGCCCCGAAAACTATTAAAGTCTATGGCAGGGCAGCTACTTAGCTCAACTCGATGCGACTTCAACTCAACTCAACTCGACATCGACCTGTCAGCAGCGCATTAAAAGAAGATTTTCTATGTTGTTCTTGTTGTTGTTGCGCAGTTTAAAAGCCCATGTAAAAACATAAATGTCATTAGCATGTAGCACGAATAAACGTTGCTGCCACATAGACAACGCCGCGTCAGCCGCCCCATCTTCTGTCTCTCGCAGCTAAGCTCCTTTGCCCAATCCCAATTTCTAGCCTGGTGTCTGGTGGCTCTGCCTGCTGTGCCTCGGCCTGGCAGAGTGTGTCTGCGCGCACGAATCACTAAAATGTTCACAAAAGTTAAACTTCCGTTTCCTGCCGCTGCTGCCAGCGGAAGTAAGTAAAGCTTTTCAACATTAAAAAGATGTAAAGCACTGCGACAGCACAAAAAAAATACATGTAAAAGCAGACGAACATTTCAAGGAATTTTTCTTGTAAGTAGCTTCATTTTGTATACCCTACTGAAGACACAGACTAATAATTCCTGTGCTTAAACTCTACTGCAAGTCTATTTTAAAATAAACAATATAATTTATAAATCAACTTTGATAAATCTGGTATAGCTTTTTCTACAATTCTACAATTTATTTATTTAATTAAATGAATTTTAAACAATTTCTAAACTTCTGCTATGTATTTATTCCATTAAACAATTTGCCAACGTCAACAGAATTTTGACACATTTTTCTAAAAATAGCTAAACACGCGCTAAAACTCATTTTCCTCCCCCTCTCTCTCTCTCTCTCTCTCTGTGTACCTGTTTCCCTCTCTCTCTTTTATGCATAATTTCAATCTTTTTATGCCGTTGTGTTTTTCTAATTTGATGCAAAGAATGTGACAGAACTGAAATACCCCCACAGGCAAAATGTTTTCAAATTGCAAAGCAGCTACAAAAAACTGTGCAAAAAATCCATGCGCACACATACAGACAAACATGCATACACACACACACACATATATACGAGTGCTGATGGAGGCTCGACCTGACAGTGGGAAACATGTAGATAAGCTGCGTCAACTTGCTCAAAATACCACGGACTGCCTTACCTCCGCCTCCCCCTCCCCAACCCTCTTCGCATTCCAAAAAAAATATGAAAAAGAATGTTGTAGAAAAAACAATGTAGAGAAAGAGAAAAAAAAGAACCGAGTGTGAGCTGCAAGACAGCGAAATATTGCGGGAATATTCAAAACATGCGCTTAAAGGTATTTTGCAGCACATGACAGCAAAAAGCATTAAAAAAAACCCCCCAAAACTGACAGGGGCAGCTGCCCCTTCCACAGCACTTCCCCCCAGGTCCCCCTTAAGCTCTGGCTAAAATATGCAGCACACTTAGCGGGGCAGGCGTACGAGTCACGTGCCGCCACCTGGTGGACGCCATCTGCCTGCCTGGTCGACTACCTGACGTTGTTTGTGCACCTCCCCTGCCCCCCTCCTTTCCAACTAAATTGACCCACACATGGCACATGGCGCAGAGCAAACTTTGCATGTTTTTTTTCTCTGTTCTCTTCCCTGCATTGTTTGCCAAACTGAGGCACATTTCGCTTATGATTTGTGGTTCGAGATTCGAAACTGTCAATCAAACGCATCCAAATGATGACCAAAACTAGACAGAAGATACTGAAGATAACTACAGCAAATCACTGGCAAGAAAGATTTAGCAAAAGGGAAAACGGAAAGAGCTCAAAGCGACACTAAGTAAAAGAGCTGCCAACGTACAAAAAGCTGCAAACGTGACAAAATTAGTGAACAATGGACGCAGGAAGAACCTTATGAACTCTCGATACTGCCATATTGTACTTTCCCCTACCCCCCTCTCACTCTTAGTCGCAGTTAGACAATGACAACAAACACAATGAACCACAACAACAACAAGAAGAACAACAGCAGCAACGACAACGACTAAATGTGGTCAGCCAGTGCGGCGAACAAAAGCGTCTGACAATGACAACGAGGTAGTCGAGGTGGAAGACCATATTAAAAAAGCATAAAGCCAGCCCCCTCCTCTCCCTTCCATTCCCTCACTATACCCCAGTCCTGCCTCCTTCTTCCTCTCCCAGTGTCTTTCTCTGTGCTGTTCTCAGCGCTCTTCTCGGCCAAACAAAAGCGGGACAGGCATTATGGCAGCTCTGCAAATGGCCACATAATGGCACAGACACACACACGCAGTCACACACACACACACGTTACGTATGCGCATATGTGACTAAGCACATATACAGTGAGAGGAAACAGCGTGTGTCCTGCAGTGGCGGCGGCAATTGGCGTCATGGCAAATTGAAAGCGAAATGAAACTAAACGAATCTTGCAAGCAAAAGGAAACTCAAATCAAACGTTTGACCTTTGTGGATGACTCAATCGAAAGTCGAAACTGTGCCTTGAGGTCTAACTTAAAGGTGCCACATGCCACATATAACTAAACCGAACAAAATCTCTGTCGTTGCACGTTGCATTCGTTGCTGCCTGCTATCAAAATGTTTGTCAGTCCCAACTTTCTTGGGGGGGTCAACAAAAAAATTGTTGGCATAGTCGGAGAAATTGTACAGCTTGCACTAGATAAATAGTTGAGACAAACTTTTAGCTAGGGAGACAGAGAGAGAGAGAGAGAGAGAAAAGTTCAGGTGACATGTGCTCTACGACGCCGTGCGTCGGCTTAAACCGGAGAAATGTCAACGTCTTTTTCTAGAAATATTTCAGGCACGCGCGCGAAAAATGCATTAGAAAATGTTATAACATAAATTGAATAAACCAAAGCAGCGACAGGCAATCTATAGCTACAGCTAAGCCGTGGCAGTATATCGACTGGGCATGCAAAAGGACAGAATGGGGGGGAATCTCTTCAACTGGCCACGCATGCTGGGCTGCTGACTTGGCAACATTTCTCATTCTGGCGTATGTTTTATGGCATGTGCATGTTGTTATTAGGCATACAGCTTTATAGATTTCACACACAGCACATTTGTCTTGCTTATCGGCGCTGTTCATACATAAATATACACACACACACACAGTCGCAAACGCACACACATTCGCACTTGCATGTGGCGACGTAATCAGTCATCTTGTTTGGCATTTGAATGATTAGATAAGTACGCCGAGACAGACACTGTGTGTGTGAAAGCCACTGGGAGCTGTCAGCTCTGTCAAAAGTTCTGTAATATTTCAGTTATAGATAATCGCAGGTGGGTACAGGTATAGCAGATTATGCACGGATATAAAAGGGATTCAAATGTAGATTTTCAAATGGACAGTTCACAAATTGATGAGCCATAAATGATATTTGAAAGACACCATAAAGACACGGCATACACTCAGTTCTGTCTGCGAAGTGTTTACGATGAGCCTAAGGCATAACGAATAATTGCAATATTGTATAATATGCATGCATGTTACGTCTACGCATGATATCTCTATATATGTGTCAACTTAGTGTGCTCGAGTGTGGAGATTAGCCAATGACGACAGCATTTGTGCACACATAATACACGTATTCATAAACGTATTTATAATATCTATGCATATTAGACTGTCTCTCCCTCTCTCTCTCTCTCTCGTACTTGAATTTTGCACCCCGATTGCCCGCCAGGTGCGCCCAGGTAAACAAGAAATCAGCCAAGCCAACGAGCTGAGCAAATAATTTAGAGAGAAATCTGGCTAAATGTGCAATAGAATCGAACAACAACACAACAACTGCAAACTAGACGAATGCGACAAGCAACAGTGGCTACCAAAAGTAAAGCAACAAGAGAAATGCATTTAATTAAAAGCGAAATCAAGCAGGTCTGTGGGTCAGGGGTACAATGGGTATATGGGTATTATGGCACAATTTAAATAAAATTTGAATACTGAATTCGGTTTTACTAAATTACGATTTCGACTTGGAAAAAGCAACGACATCAGATACTCATTAGGTTATAGATTAAATTGTGTACCTGATCCCTAATGAAATAATAATAAAAAAAACAACACAAAAAGTGCAAAGAGCTCTTCAATGTTATATTTATGTCAATTTATTGGTTGAAGCTTAAACATAAACTAAGTATTGCATTAGTTTGCATTATTACTATTAATGATTATTATTATTGCTGGTGGGAAATGTACCGCTACATAACAGATCTATCGTACTCCTTCTATTCTCAATTATCGGTACAATTTTCCTTATAAATTCCAGCATTTTTCTGAGTTGTCCTTATCTCTAATCAGGTTCTATTCACTTTCCATAAAAGGCAGATAAAGATTTGTAATTTTAAAATGCATATATAATAATCACTTACACTTGTGAAATATTGAAAAATATCAATAATTAAAATATAAAATACATATAAAAACATGTGTATATACATATGTATTGTATATATATATGTGTATTGCAATATAAATGAAACCGTATATACACTTCTACAGACACACAAAATCAGTGCAGAGGGCAACAAAATGAGATCGGAAAGTATTTTAATGAGTACAGAAAAGGCCGGCGGACAAGCAGAGAGAAAGTTAAGGCCGAATGTGACCTTTTTGCAAAGCGAGCAAGCGAGAACGGAGCAACGAGAAAGAAAAGCTGAAAATCTAATCAGCAAATTGTTGAAATAACTAAAACAACAACAGCAGAGAGACAGTAGAGAGGGGAGGGGAACTGGGTGCAAATAACAGGCAAAGCAATGTTTGATAACAACCTGAGGAGGCAATGCCGGGGCGTGCTTGTCGCTGATAAGCTGCGTACATAGCTGCCTCGCTCCCTCTTCCTCGCCCTCTTTGTGCCTTGCCAGATTTGCAAACGGTGACTAAGGCACGCATCCGATAAAGCTGAAGAATTTCAAGTGAGCTAATTTACACGCGCACAAGGCTCGCAAGTTAATCAAATCCTCATCCCGTGGGGCTCAGTTGTCAGCTGTTTGTGCCGCAAATGCAGCGAACCAAGTGATGGAAATGCAAAAATATGCAGCACGCCAGGGAGAGGGGAGGAGAGAAACAGACTGGCAGTCAGACAGTTAGACTGTCAGACAGACGACAAGCTAGAAATCAATCTCACAATCACATCGAAATGGACGAGGCGGCAATCGACATGCGAGTTTTTTGTGCAAATTGAAACACGGCTGTGTGTGATACGTGCACAGGGGGGCAGAGGGAAGAATGAAAGAGGGGGGCAGGCAAACAAAAGGGAATGCAAACAAATCTGTTACTGGCAACGGGCAACTGGCAACTGGCAAACACGCAGTGTGCCCAGCACGCCATAAAGTATGCAGCAAAGCATCAGAGCAAAGCCAAGTCAAGCCGAGCTACGCGAAACTGCAAACGCTGCGCTCTTGTTAGCGTCCCATATGTGTGTGTGTATGAGTGTGTGTTGCAAAATGTAGTTGTATGTGTGGCTGTGGCTGTGTGTGGTCAGTGTGCCAGCAGCTTTGCTGCCCGTTAGCCCCTTTTGCTAGTGATTCATTCATTCATTGCACTGCCCGTCGGTCACTCTCGCCCGTCAGTGTGTCCAACCTGGCCCCGCCGTCCCGTCCAGCCTGGACTGTCTGTCAGGGCTGTCGCAGCGCTCAGACCGCATTGGCATGGCCATGCATCACAGTGGCAGCCAACCAATTTGAGTCAAGTGGTGCGCACGTAAAAAAAAGCAAAGCCCCAAAAAGCGCACTACAAATTTTATTTTCGTTGCGAAAACTCCGCTTACTGCTGCCCTCTCTAGCCCCTTCGCTGAAGAGGGTAAAAATAACAACCAATTTATTTGGCTATGCTGCAAATTGTTACTCGACTCCTTCCATTCGATCATCATCAACATCATCATCAACATCTTCATCATTCTACTCGTTCTCATCATCAAAAATCGTTGATTGCAACAAAACAAATTGCATTTTAAGGAGATTACAGAGCTTGAGCCGGAATTTCTTCGCATTGACCCCCATTGAAGGAGAAGGAGACCTGTCCGTGTGTGTTTATGTGTGTGTGTGTGTGGGGCTGGCTATTTATAAATCATGGCGCATTAGTTGGGGTTGTCCGCACAGTGATTCGAATCCCATTGGCACCTTGTCATAAGTTTGTCATAACAAATGATTCTCTTGCCCAAAGTCAACGAATTAAAAGGCTATGATTTATTGCCCCTAATACTCGATAAGCCTGGAACTATCTATTATGTGTGAAAAAAAAGATAAATTGTTTCTGTGTGTGTGTGTGTGTTAAACACATTAAATGCAATATAATTTGTTTCCACTTTCGCAATTCAATTTGGAAATATTTATGAAAAAAACTAAGCAGAAATGAAATGGAACTACAATAAATAATTACAAATAGAATGTGAAATAATGCACGAATATCACGCGATATGGTAGCGACACTGATAACTTATAGCAGATAAGCGATAACTAAACATTCGATAAATGTTTATCGCAGTTAAAAGTGCAAATCATGCTTTGTTTAACTTGTATTTGATATACAAAGTAAGAGTTCTATTTTGTTAGTTAGTCATAAAGTTATCTAGGTATGGGGCTTATCTCACATTAGTTATTGTATAGGAGGGAGTATTCCCTTTATTTATACAAGTTAAATTGATTTAAAGCTCTAACTGAAGTATTCATTAAATGCGCTATAAAATTTAACAACTTGCACTTTGAGTGTGTGACAGAGAGAGAGGGAAGAGAAAGACAGAGAGAGGGAAAGACCAGGAGGGAGTGTCTTCTCCTTGCTGTTCTCCTTGCAGACCCCCAAAAGAGTTCAGATCAGTTTGACAAAATTGTCCCCACAGAGCTGTAAAAACATTTGCAATGATGTGGCCCTAAGCTGTTTACAAGCGTTTGTCCCGCAACAGGACACACACAAAAACGGAAACTCGCAAAACACGCATAAAGCCACCAAGAACAGCAACAAAAACAATAAGGGGTAACCCTAAATGGAACGACCAATAAAAACGCAAGAAATTATAAAAAATTCATAATGCAGCGAAGCAGTGAAACAACGATTCAAGGAGAGCGTAAAAATTGAGAGGACCTGCAGGCAAGAGGATAAAGAGAGGGAGGGAGGAAGGAAGGGAGGGGAGAGTGAGCAGTTGGGACAATCCCATGACTCAGGGCTGAAGCTGAAATGGCACTCGGAAACACGCGAATAAAACGAAGCCAACAACAACAAAAAATGACACGAGAATAAAAAGTGCGACAAGGCTTCAAGACGAATAAACTTGCGTCCGAAATGGGAGGCTAAACGAATAGAGTGGGCGGGGCAGGGCAGCAGCAGAGAAGAGTTTCTAACCCACTAAATTGCTGGGGATCTCAGCGGGGACTCGACACTCATTAGCCTCGCAGCACTCGGCTAACCAGAGCTTTAGGTTGGCAAATAAATGCAAACAAATTGCGAAACGAGTGCAAAGTGCTGCCGCCAACGCCGCAGCCGGCAACGCGGCGTATGAGCAATGTAATTTGATTTGATGTTTATGCGCGTCGTGCTGGCAGAGGCAGAGGCCGAAGGACAAACAGGACGATGGTACAAGGACAGACAGGGACAAGAGAGGACCATGAGAAGGGCCACATAATTGCGTATTTCGTATTGCACACACAAAATTATCGCAGTTGCAAACACTAATTGGAACAAGTGATTAACTTTAATTGCAGCAGATAACAAGCTAAGTGACGCTGCAGGGCAACTGCTCGACTGGCAAATACCCTCTGCACACAGCACTTTACCACGTGCCCGACCTGGCCCAACTCTGACCTGAGTTAAATTGAACGTCATTCATGTTTTCAGCAAGTCATGAAATGCTTCTTTTGTGACGTTCGAAATAATAAACACAAGATGACTTCGGGCAACTCTGGAAAACTGGTTACAAAGTTGGTCAAACTCCAATGAATAAATGAAATAACATGTGTGCTGTAAATAAATAAATACATTTAAAATCGTTTGCAATTTTTATGTGCAGGTAAACAACGCCAGCTATTTTTAGTGTCGAATACAAATTGAATTTAAATGCTTGCACTGAACCAGGCATTCAACGCCTGGCAAATAGTGTGAACTGCGAGAATACCCTGCCTTGTGTAGGTTACTTTGAACTTTGTGGAGCTAATAAAATTACAGATATACAAAAATATGATAAATTATTTATATAGAATTGTCTTTGATGGATCATTTTGAAATTTATATTTATTCTGATTAATTGCAGCTATCACTATTGAAACATTAAATTAATGGAAACTACAATTTATTTATTAATTTCAGCTCTGTGCAGTCAACTAATTTTAAAATTCTATTTTTAATTCTAATAAAAGTATGTTCAAGAATTAAATATGAATAAGTTTAATTAATTAAGACTTTAAAATGAAAGTAAATATATAATTTTTAATCTATTATCTATTTAATATAAATATAAACTGGCATAAACAATATATAGGAAACATATATAATTCAGAAACTATACTAGCTTGTGCTCTTAAATTTCCTATAGAGTTTCCCATATAGCTAAAGTGTACCTATGTTATATCGCGGATATATTTGCTGAACTTTGATGCATTGCAAACAGCGTTACCAGCATTTTTCCGCTTTGGCTTTTCTGCTCTTCTCACATGCACTATCAATTTCATTCTTGCCTAATATGCTGCACAAAATACTACCGTTTATGGCAACACACATATCTTGCACGGGGATCAATGGTTGAGTTTTATTTTGTTCGACTGCGCTGCGACTATCTATCATGAATAAAAACTCAAAATATGCTAACAGCACTTGGACTAAGAGGCTTTGTCATGCAAATTTATACCGGGGTCAGGTGGCTGTCGAATGTGGCTGACGAGAGGAAGGGGCGGAGAGGGGGTATTCACACCCAACTCACACGTCCGGAGTTCAGAAGTCAGCAATTGGCAAACATTTGAAAGCCACTTTGCCGACGAGCGTATTAAATGGCAGAGTGCACAAAAGTTATTGCAAAATATCCGAATTACAGAGATGTTTTTATTATTGTTGTACATACATATACATATATATGCTACGATATCGTTTTCTCGTTGCTAGTTTTATTTGCATTTTGCAGTTTAGAATTTTCTGGCGTTTCGCAATTTACTTTTTCACACACTGCCGCCGCTGCCCCCCGCTTCTGGTTCAATTGGAATGTGCATTGAATTTTATTTTAGTGCATAGCACACTGACAAATTATTTTGATAAATACTCGACTATGTGCGTGTGCGAGGGCGTGTGTGTGTGTGAGGGAATTGATTGCTGACTGCACTCAAAACGCAAATTAAAACTAATTAAAGCCAAATACGCATATATAGTATGATATATGTATATGATTTATCTGGGCAAGAGAGTTCAGTTCTCTGACTTCCAATTGACAGTTATTTAAGCGGTTTACATTTCAATTGCATTTGCTCTTTGATTAATTGCATTGCAATTAAAGCAATTAAGGCACATTTAATAATCAACACTCGACTTGCAAATATTTTCAAACAAAAAGCCGCAATGTCCCCGCATATCCCTAGGGAGGTGGTGAGGGGTTACTTTATGGCCAGCAACTCAATTAACTGACGCCCTGTTGAAGAGGAGGCGCCACTTGACAAACTACGTGAACTTTGCACTCCATAAAAAAGCACTATATAAAATATTGTGCAATAAAACATTAACCAACTGCGATTCGTTTGCATTTCGTATTTTGAGCAAGTTTATACGACGTGCTAATCACTTTTAATATCGACCACAGTGTAAACATTTTAAACAGCTTAACCCTCGCTCCCTCTCTCTCCCTAATTCTCTTTTTCTCTGCTGTTTATTAACAATATGAAGTGCAGCAAATGTTATTGCTCTCTTCATTATGCGACGTTTATGCAAATAAAATCGTTCTTGAGTCAATATTTTCCATCTGAAATTCCGTGTTTCATTCAATTGCAGTCATGAGGTTTACACACAGTCTGACGAAATTCATTCGACAATTCACAAATAAACGTATGTATGCTAACAAATGAATATGTAATGGCCGTGTTTCCATTACCTTATCGATCTACTGTACTCTGAAAATAGATCACGAACACAACATTGAGAGAAGTTTAACCAGCTGATTGGAAATCGAATACACTCACAAACATTCACACAGCAGTAGCTATAATACTTGACTTGATTATATTTCGGCTAGTTTGATTTGTTTAGATTAGATATCAGTTGTGAAATTCGAACAAAGCGAAATAAATACAAGAAATATTTAACTTTAACCATAATAAGGTATAATTTACTGAATGCAACAATAGATCATAAAGTAAGCCGATCCCCAAAATATAATTAAAACAAATAATATTGAACTCTTTAAGGTAAATGGAATTTTGTACTATGTTTTAATTAAGCATTAAGGCTCTAAGAACTTCACACAGTTCTCTATCACACAGCATGACAAAACGTTAATGACCTTAACGACGTGTACAAAAAGTGTATTTACTGGCAATTAGACCAAGTGATTCGTTTCGGGGCTTGGGCTCAGAGCAAAAGGTTGTTCAGTTCAATCGTCAGCAAAGTTAATTAGCCGACGGCAGGTGAAGGTGAATTCCCCATGTTCTGTTCCTAGAATTCTGTTTATTATTCGTGTAATATATAAATATTTGTGACGTAAACTAACAGCAAGTCTATCAATGTTTATAAATAACCAAATGTACAATAATAAATAAACAAAGAGAGTTCAACTTACCACACACAATCTCGTGGGGTCGTTTGACTGGAATTCTTCTTGTTGTAGTTGTTGCAATAAACGTTGTTTTTACTAGTTAGTGTTGTTGTGTTTTTTATCGATGATAACACGCGAATTTTAGATTGGGAGGAATTTAAATAACGGGTTTTTGTGGGTGACGAATGAACTCGTTAATTTGCATCGACTGCCGACACTTTCTTTGATTTGTATTCTTTATATGTATTTATTTGGGTTATTGTTGTTGTTGTTGATGATCGTGTTCGTAAAGCATTGCACTTTGAATTTGTTGTTGCTGCTGGAATTTTCAAACAAAGGAAGATATGTTTTAATTATAGTCGCGTCTCGTAAATGAAAAGCCAACGAGTGTGAAATGAGGTAATTTTTTTATTTAAACCAAACTGGTTTTTCTGTCTGTGTGTAACAAGGCGTAGATAACAATAAAGAGATGGAAACCGAAACCGAAACCAAAACAGAAAACGGAAAGCCGAAGAACGATTGCGAAGAAATTGTACAAGAACTCATTTCTTATGTTTTGAATATTATGAAAACAAATAGGAATATACTGAATTATAAAAAATAACAATTTAAATATTTATACAACATGAATATATGTATGTAACATACATAACATATTATATTATATTATCAGTTTACACTATTTTAAACAAATAAATCATAACAGAATCCATCAAGTAAACAGGCAAAAACAAAACACACAATTAAAGCATAAAAAAAAATCACACAGACTTAGTGAGGCGCCCTCGCACACTTGTGCAAGGCAAAGACAGAGCTAAGCAAAGGCAAAACACAAAACACAAAAAAGACAACAGACAGCAATAAATACGTAGCGTAGGCAAAGGCGGACGAACAACGACACGAAAAAGAGTTGACGCTGACGTTGGCGTTGACGTTATGCCGCCGCTGCCGTTGCCGCTGCTGACGCAGCCGTGGCCGCTGAACAAGTCATAACCACAGCAACGTCAAATGTCGCACAAATCTAATTAAAATTAGTTAAGGAAATTTAATTCAAACAAAACAGTTGGAATAACACACACAGAGTTATTTCTCAAGCAATTTGGCGTCACTGTTGCTGTCATTGCTGCCGCATTGACACAATTCGCGCTCTCTCTCTCGCTCTCTTTCTTTTTGCTTTGTGTTTTTCTTTCATTTCGTTTTGTTTTTGATGTGTGCCTTTGTTTTTTATGTCTTTGCACTCCACGTTGCTCGCGCTCTTCTGCTGCTTCTGCCTCTGTTGCCTACGTTTATTGTTGTTGCTGTAGGTTTTACAATTTAGTGAATTGTACAATTGTTACAATTGACGTGCACAATCAATTTAAAAGTGAGTTGCATTTTTGTTTTTTAGATACAAAGATAAAATAAAATAATAAAAAGCAAAAACACGTTGGCAAACACAAACACTGAAACATAAACACACACACACACAACACACTAACACAGCCTCACACAGTCTCACACTAATTTAGATTAGTGTGCGAGACAGGCAACAACACGCAACGCTGGATGTGTCTATGATTCACAGTGTGTTACTTTTATATAAACAAATGAAGAATGTAGAAATTCAACAAAAGGTTAAGCACACGACACACAATATATATATTAAATAAACTGAACAATAATTACAAATGTGTAATGTGCAATTCACCGGCGGCTGTTCAAACAGCTACGGCGCGTGGGTTAACTTTGATAATATTTTTAAAAATATCTACTTGATTCTTGTTTAAATGTTTTTGGGGAATGTGTTTTGTGTAGAAATATCGTAAAATTAAATTATTGTAACGTTATTTTCGAATTTAGCGCAAACCGAGCGAACAAGAAAATTCATCCGCGCCTAGAAATCACGACGGCCAAAAGAAGCAGACTGACTGTTATTAACAGCGAGCATTTGCTGCTGCCGTAAACAGACTGACATTAGAGATGCAAGGCAAGCGAAACTCAACTATCGATTGCACAGCGATAGCTCATTTATGCACATCGATAGCACAACATAAAGCGCCCTCGCCGTAAATCATATGTTTCTGCTATTCGCCGTGGTTGTGTGTGTGTCTCCCATTTAGTTCGATCAAACAGAAACAAAATTTGCATATTATTCACGCGAAAATTGATAAAAAATGCTGCTTATCTAGCATACTCTCGCGTCATTGTTGTAAATATAAATATTGCTAACATGGAGCAGCTATTGAACGAGGTAAGCTGTGCAAAGAATGCGCGCAGCCATCAAAGTAATCGAGAATTTTTCCTCTTTGTCCAGGTGAAAACAAATGTACAACAGAAATTTAATGAAATACGCGCTGCCCTGCATATGCGTGAAAAACTACTCTTGCGCCAGCTGGAAGTAATCGCGAATGCACAGCAACAACAATCCGCGCCCGTCTATATCGATGGCAACGTAAACAAAGAGAATGGTCAGGAGGAGGAGGGGAAAGAAGAGTGTCAAGTGCGCTTTGTCACTGGAGAGAATGGAGATGAAGAGAAACTGTTGTTGGCCATACGCAGCTTCGGGCAGTTCCAGCTGGACAGCAACATGCAGCTGGCACTGCACAGAACAAGGGACAACAAAACAACCGCGGGACTGCGTAACGAGGATTATATAGAGCCCGAGGATGATCATGAGACCATGTACAAATGCCTGGAGGATCGCAATAGGGATCACAACAGCGACTATTTTGATCTGCACGACGAGGTGCAGCCGGAGGCCATTGTTGTGGACTTTTCGCGCAGCAAGGCGCTGCTGGAGGACAATGCCAAGCGGTCCATCATTAACATAACGCTGCAGGAAGCCAAAGATCTCATAAGGCGGGCAAAAATCAAGCGAGAGACATATGTGCCACCGTTGAATTTGGAAGAGCTTGATGACGAGCTCGAATCGTCCATAGCGGATGCAGTATCCAGTCTGGGACGCAGCTGCTCCGAACAGAGTGCAGGCAAACCGAAACCAAAGACGCGCAAGCCGCGCTTCAAACCAAAAATCACAATCAACAATTGCAACGGCACCATCAATCTTCGCAACATTGCCAGCCTGACCATCAACTGTGCCAGCGAGGATGCTGTCAGTGCCGAGCTGCCACTCACCGAGGCACCACCACCACCAGCAGCAGCTGCAGCTACTGGGGCTCACTCCAGCAGCAGTGACAGCATCAGCACATCCTCACCGAGCAGCTCCAACGACTCGAGTAATGTGAGTTCTCGCTCGCAGTCGAAGAAGCAGAAGGCCTCGAAGAGGGTCGAGCCCACGAAGGAAAAGCGAGAGCAGCAGGTCACGACTTCAAACAGCATTGAGAGCACGCCTACTCAGCCCACCTCGACGGAGACACATGACGTTACTTGCGACTTCTACAATCGTCTGTTAAACGAGATCAAAAAGAGTCTCAAAGAGAAACCTAAGCGTGCCTACGAGATGCCGCTGGAGGTAACAACAACCACCGCAACAACAACAACGACAACAACAACAGGCAAAAGCAACACAGGACCAGCTGCTGGTGAAGCCAGACATGATGAACCAGGACATGTGTCCAGCACACAAAGTGAAACCAATCAATCCACACTTTCATCTCACTTGCAACCGGGTCGTCGTTTGGTTTTGAAGAACTTTGAGAACCTCAAGATCATCTTGGAGGCCAACAGCGGCGATGAGGACTCATTTCATCCGGTACAAATTGAGCAGTGGCTGGCGGAGATTATATCCGAAACAGATCTGGAGCCCATGCAGAATACGGATATACTGGAGCACAGCAAAATCAACAACACCAGCGAAGGCAACTAGGCGCAGTAAGCTCGACTAGCTCAAATACGCACAAATATTTAACAATCTTATCACACTATTAGATTTATAACTATATAGATTCCTTAATCCAGATTCCTGTAGTATTCCGTTCACAGTGCATGTGCTTTGGTATGCCCACAATGATTAAGTATTGATTGCCAAGGTGAAACTTGATTGCAATGTTGCTTAGTCACTCCAGAAAGGGAGATACCAAAGCAATTGCAGCTTGAGCAGTAACTAGTGAATAATCCTAAGTTTAAGAGTTAAACCAGAACAAAAAGCTACCTTCGGCATGCCAAAGGTTTATGTACCCTTGCAGATCTTGGTTTGCCGATTGTTCCTATGGCAGATATACATATGTAGCAGTGGTCCGATTTTGATGCATATTATTTATAAGGAAAATGTCCGATGTAGTGCATTAGGTTACAATATCTTAAGTGAAAACAAAAATTAATCAAATTCAGTTCATTCCGACTTAGTTATTGCGTTCTGTTGATGCTAAGTCAGAATATATATACATTATAGTCTCGGAGATGTCTCCTATGGTGCGTTGCAAAATCCAGGCTAAAATAAATCTACCATCTGCAAGGGTATACCCTAACCACAAGTAAATGTCTCACCGCCTCCCATTGAGGTCCAAGCCTTTTGCATTTAAGACTACAATTCCAAGTATATACAAAGATGATGTTCGTTGTACTTAATACTAAGCTTACTATGGAGAAAAGAGTGCTGGCAAGAGGTTAAAGAAGAAGAAAGTCATGATCTTCCACTTGTAGAGGCTCTTAAATCAAATCTATCACGTACTTAAACGCACACTTTCTTTTGTGATTTGTACATCACATTCCAAGACTTAATATATATCGCACCACCTAATGGATTTGGCTCAATTCCATTGTCACCTTTATGAGAACCAAATCAATTTGTAAATCTAATTAAATTGCAAACATTAAAACACAAAATTTGTTTTTATTTCGTTGGAGAGTCAAAGGCCTGGCCCGGACTGAACCGGTTGAGGACGGTGGACGTTTCGGAGGAGGGGTTCAGCCTAACCCAGGTAAATGCTGTCATGGTGATTGTGCGCGTTTGTGCAATTGAAATGCCAAAGCTGGAGGCGATTCGTGACGCATGTGGGGCAACGATTTGACTCCCAAATACGTTGATAAGCATTTGCAATCACCGCGTAGCACAACGAAATGTTTGCCCATATGGCGGAAAACCACGAATCATTCAGGGATGAAATTCATAATGAAATATTCATTCACAGAAGCAGATTAAATTATATTGTCATGATGAATTAAACAAATAACAGAATTACATATAAATTATTTGTGCTCAAATCAATTGAAAGTGTTTACAATGCTTATCATAAGATTAGGGCCATTTACCCCTTTTAATTTGTGTATTGCGTGATAAGTCTATTGCGGCCTTGACCCGTTTAGGTGAAAGGTGAATAAAAACATTTATATATAAATTGCGACTATCCCTAGAAATATTTGAACACATTTCACTTAAAGCTAGAGTTCCCTATTTCTCAATTTCATTGATCGGTTACGTCGTCAGGAACATTGATAACACTTAAGTACACTTGCTGGGGGACACACGCGGAGATATACATAGATAGACCGATAGATCTTACGCAGACTTGTTGGCGATAATGTCCAGCAGGTATGGTGTGAAGTATGTAATGATGCAATCGGCACCGGCACGCCTGAAACCCTTTATTGCCTCCAGCACGGCTTCCTTCATGGGGAAGGCACCAGCCTTGGCCGCGTGATAGAGCATAGCGTACTCTCCGGACACCTGGTAGACGTAGAGCGTGTGGTACGGGTAGGTATCCTTGGTCTGACGCAGTATGTCCAGATAGGGCATGCCTGGCTTCACCATCAGCATGTCGGCTCCCTCGCTGACATCACGCTGTACTGCACGCATGGCCAAGTTGCGTGATCCACTCGGAAGCTGATAGCAGCGACGGTCTCCGAAGGCAGGTGCCGACTTGGCGGCATCCCGGAAGGGTCCATAGAAGTTAGATGCGAACTTGGCCGAGTAGGCGAGCAGGGATACACTGTTCAGGTTGGCATCGATGAGCGCCTGCTTGATGGCTCGCACGCGGTTGTCCATCATGTCCGAGGGGGCCACAATGTGTGCGCCAGCTCGTCCATAGGCCACAGCAATGTCTGCTATGCGCTTTATGCTCGGCCCATTCTCTAGTCCATTCTCGCCCAGCAGGCCACAGTGACCATGCGATGCATACGGACAGATGCACACGTCACATGCTATCAGCAGGTTGGGAAACCATTCGCGTAGTTTCGGCAACGCACGCACGACTGGATTAATGGCCGAATCCGCATTGGTGGCCACTTCATCCTTGAGATTACTCTCCACAACACCAAAGAGCAGCACCGACGACAGCCCCTTTGCCACCAGACTCTCCAAGTGCTCGCGTAATCGGTTCACACCGTAACGTGATATTCCCGGCATGCTGGCAATCGGCTGTTCGTCATCATCGTTGCTCACAATGAACACCGGGTACATGAGGTTGTGGGGCAGAATCTCACAGCCAGACTCCTGCAGTATACGCAGGGTCGGATGATGTATTCCACTGTGCAGTTTCCGATCCATTTTTCATTCAGCTTGTCCGCAGCACCGCCAACGTTTCGCGACAGAGGTTGCTTTCTATTCTGCACATATTATATATCGGCTTGCATGTACGTTATCGATAATAAACGACCGATTGGCTTTCAACATTTGGTATTTTCGATACCGAGTTGGTATTTCGGCCAAAAAATGCGCAAGGTCACATAGAGAAAAAAGGTAAACAAATGGAAACAATTTGCGGTTATGCGTACGACCTTTTATTTTGTGGTTTTTCAAACGTATCATTTCATATCATCAGTTACATCAGTTTAGCTGCTACATGCCTCACACTCAATTTCGTATAATCGAAAACTAAATACAAGAACTCTAAGTAATGCCTATATAAAATACATATTTATGCATACATTATGCGTATATGAAAACACTAAACGGTAAACATAATTAAATGAGCACAAAAATAAGTACATAAAATATCTTCTTCATCCGATACGACCCTCTGACTTAGTTTAACTGGGTTTGGTTTCGAAACATAACTAAAACCTAACTTAAATTACATAAATCAATTGTGCTTTTAATATTTGGTTTGGTTTTCTCAGCCATTGGAAGTTTGTGTTTTTGGGGTGTTTGGATATATTCGGTGATGCTAACTAGTAATTCTCCTGTTTTTCTTCTGCTTTGGTGTCGCTTTGGTAGCCTCCACTATGAAACTAGCGCATGATGGTAATGGACGCGCTTCTTGCGACGCCTCTGCTGTAGATTCTTAGGCTGCTTTGGTTGCTGTTGTTGCTCCTCTTCGGGCTTAGCTGAGTGCAGTATCACGGTGTAGCTGTGCAATTTAAGCATTTCCAGGGTATTATTGAGCTCCAGTTGTGTGTTGTTGTTGTTGTTGTGGTGAACTAATTGTGCAATTGATGTAGCATTTGGGAGACACGATGTGCAGGTTGTTGCTGTTGTCGAGTTAGCACTCAGTGCCGGCTCTAATTGTGTTGCTTGTTTATCGAGTTCTTGTTCTTGTTGTTGTCGTCGCGTTAATTGATTATCTTGAGCTGGTCAAGCAAAGGTTACTTGATAGAAGAGCCATTCTTCCATGAAGGATGGCACAAAAGCTTTAGTCGTGGTAAACTTAACCTTCGGTTTAAGCAGCCGCAGCTGATCCTCGAACAACTGCAGTGATTCCAAGCAACTGGTGCCATTGCCATGAGTTAAAAATTTACCATCTGGCTTAAGCAACTTGAACGAATGCTCGAAGATGGTGCGTATAAAGTCCCAGCATTCTCCAATCGGTGCACCCGATATGGGAATGTCGGTCAAGTCGCCGAAGACATAGTCAAACTTGCGTCCCTCGGCGATAAACTTCTTCATATAGTCCACACAGTCCCCGACAATTATCTCGTACTGATCGGTCTTGCGCTTCTCCAGCACATCGCCACAAATTGAGTTCAAATACTTGTTGCATGCCTGCATGACAAGTTCGTCGATTTCCAGCATCACAACATGCTTGGGGTTCTCCTTGAGCAGCTCGTAGAGCAGAGCTCCATCCCCTCCGCCGAGAATGCAAATCTCCTTGCCCTCGTAGTTCTCAATGCCACGACCCATGAGGGTCTCTGTGTAGATCAAATCGGATTCGGCAATATCTGTAAGTAACAAAGGTGTTAATCACATGAAAACTCAATTGAATCCGACCTTGACCTCATTTCACAGGCACGTGACCCTCACTTACTTTGCAATTCATCCAAAATCAGCATATTTCCCAGCGTCTTAGAGTGCATGATTTGAATCTTCTGGAACGGGGAACGTGCCTCATAGACCAGAGTATCGATATCGTATTCAATGATGCGTTCATCTGGGAACAGTTGAGTGAGAGAGATTAGCATAAGATATAGTAAGGGGAATATCGGCATACATAGCTTATAAACAGGACACAAACTACACAATATCATTACTTTGGGGGATCTAATATATCTATCTGTATTTGTACTATATATGTTTACATGCATGTTACCAAAGTGTATACGATATAAGCATGAGTTCTATATAGTCAAAGCAACATCAAATTATAGGCATGATTAATCAAACTTGTAAAGAAAGTGCTCGAAAACGATGAAGATAAATGAAAACATAATCGGATAATCAAATCAGTTCTCGGATAGTTTGAATAATTCGATATATCGAATCTGGTTTAATGAACCGATGAAACATGCTTTGTGCGCTTCGTAATGTTTATTCAGTTATTACTCAGTGCTACAATTGCTCAACTGCTTAGATAGATGATATTTAATGATACGGTTTCTATATATGATATACAGTATACGTTACCTGACGATGGAAAATACCTAGCGACATCGCCGCGCTTCAATGTTGGCAACTTCTGGCCCCGAAGGGCGTTCAATTTTTTGGCTATGGCATTTTCCACACTTTTGCCCGTCTGCAATTTATTGTTGTTGTTGTTGTTTTAACATATGTAGGTGGAGTTGTAGTAGTTGTTGTTGTTGTTGTAGTAGTAGTTGTAGTTGTTGTTGGTACCATGAGAGCGAACGAGCGAGCGAGAGAACAAACGAGCGGGGCAGGTGACGGTGACACATGTGCATAGGGCGTACGTACAATTTAGATTTGGTATACAAATATATATTTTTTGGTATTTCGTTTTCGTTGGTTTTGTTTTAAATATTGCAGAAATTTCGTTCATGGTATTTGCAGTTGTTTTTGTATTTGTTTTGTTTTTTTTTTATCGCAGATGATCATAATGACAACGAGATCAGAATGATTTTATGGGGAGACCAAAGAGACATCGTGTAGGTTTCGGTTTCATGGTGATAAATTATCGACAATATATATGAAAAGTATATAAAAAAAAAACAGAATATTATATAAGAAGAAATAAATAAATAAAATAAATAAATAAACTTATAAGCTGATGAATATTCCTTAACCTTATATGGCTAACAAGCATGCAAGATCTGCCCGTGAAACAGGACAAATTCTAGGGGGGTAAGCTAGGTATAGTAGGTTCAATACATTATAGTGGATGAACAATGTATGATGATGATCTTCTCTTGGCGTGTTCTGTGACTGTGAAGCTAGAGCCAGACATCAAACTGAGTTGGGCTCGTGCAGCCGAATAGTTCTTGATGGAGGTGAAAAGAGTTCTTTAGTTTTTCCAATTTGGTTGAACATAATTTGGTATTAACGTTAGGAAGATAGTGAGAATTTAGCTTGCACTTCTTGAGGTGGCAAATTTGATTTCAAATAGAAGTAGTTCGGCATAGGAAGTTACAAGTAAATTACAAGGTTGGTTTTGGATAACTCTTGATATATACTGCTTATATGGAACTAGCAAAAAACTAAACATTTCTTTGGTATAGCAACAAAAAAAGAATAGTGTTTTTTCGACCAACCTGAGCTAGTCATGTAAATGTCAATGTATCCACCACGTTTTATCGGCGGTAAATACTTGGATCGATCGGAATCTAACTTTTGCCGTAGTATAAGCTCCATAGTACGCATGTTCTGCAATTGGAATCGTTTCTTTAGATACAGTACAGTACCCATTGTGCATTGCACATTTACAAATTGTGATAGAGTGAACAGATTAGATCGGCAAATAAACAATAAAGAAACAAAAAAAGATACCAAGCTAATTACTCTTCACGAGGAGCAGGCTAAATGTTCCACAAACTATTCAAGCATCTTCCGATTCTGTGAGGCAATAAATATAGCCAGCCCCGTTGACAAACTATTTATAGTTCAGATTGTCGCCTTTTATGAAAAAGGAAAGTTTTGCACGAAATCGACATCGTCTGTTGTACAGTTTCTTATCAAAAATGCCTGTACAAACAATCTCGCGTTTCGAGAATGTGGCAACTATTTTTGGTCATTCAACTTTGTAAACAATACTCCATATTGCATTTCTTAAACAATGAATATTACTATAAATAAGAACATAGCCAATAGTTTCTGTAAAGAAGCAGACACTGCAACTAACCCAACAGAACTAACCTAACCTAATATGTATTCCAGTTTCCAGTCATTTACTAAATTTGGATGTATAAGAGATTCTTAGACTTATACTGAGCACTCTTTGTAGCACAAAAAATATCATATCAACATACATACGTCAATTTGATTTAGACATATAGGAGATTTTATTACTTATATAGATTACTCTTTAGTCAAAAATAAAATATCTTATCAACATAGTTAATATGATATGATATTTCTAATCGTACTGCCTAGAAAATCTTGATCTTTATCTGGCCTATTTGCATTACCAGTTAGCGGGGTAAATCGTTAGATAATTACTGGAGCTAAGGCCATGTGCGCTCTTCTAACCGCTTGGCCGAGGTCGAGGGCTTTCGAAATCGATTAGCTGTCTCTGCAGAAAACAAAAACAATGCCACACACACACACACAGTGACGAAAAGAAAACGGTCAAGTGCATGTGACACACCCACACGAAGGCGCGTCGCATCGCGCCAATCTAACACACCCACACATGTGCATAGGTGTGTGCACTCACTCACAAACACACACATACACCTGCAGTGGATGACGAAAAATCAATTTTGCTGTCGCTGTTAATCAAACCCTTTCGCACACACACACAAACAAGTAAAGCTTGCCGTGTGTGCGTGAGATTACTTTCACACGTGTTAGTGCCGAAAAACATATATGCAAATGTGTGTGTGTGCATGGTGAAAATTAACCGTAATTTGTACTTCATACATACATACATCAAAGGACATGAGAGGTTCCTTGCCATCGGATAGATAGTACTCCACATTAATGGTCAGCAATCCCTGCTGGAAGATGCGGCAAGTGATAATGGTCTCTTGATTCTCGTGCAGCACCGAAAAGTATCCATTATCCGGGGACTCCATTGAGTAGGCGAGCTCCAGTTGTGAGAACACATGTTCCAATTCGTTGCGAACAATACGTGCAACCTCCTGTCGTTGCGACGATGTTGCCGTTTTGTCTGCATCCAGTGTAAAATCAAAAAGTATTGTCTGCAGCGCCATGTCGGAATCCGGTTAAGTTTAGCCCGCTGAATGTGCAAATTACAAATGCAGTCGAGTTTATCGTATGCCTATGCTATCGATTGGTAACTAGTTTATGCCAAAAGCATTTAGAGTGACCATATTCGCATAGAAATAGGTCATTTTGTAAATGGTGTCACATTGTGATCAGCTGATCAAAAGGGTTGACCGATAAATTGTCGCAAATCACATGAATTTGTAGAATATATGTGAGATGACTTGTTTATAAGTTATACTTTAGTTTATTTTGTCAGTTTTTGAAATAACAGTCTTGTATAATGCATTTTCAGTTTTGCCGCCAAAGTTTAAGTTATCGATAAGACGTTGGGCTTATTTTTAAATACTACTTTTCTGGTATTTTTGTGGTAATTATCGTTCCGTTCCAAACAGACAGCTGCGGCATAAAAGTTTGCTATACATTTGTATAAGAGTCAGTATATATTTAACTGCGCGACCGTTGAGTAGAATTTAAAAACAACCTCAACAGAGCTGTTAACGCATCCGTGAGTCTGTTAGCAATCTAACGGTGTATATTATACGATTAAACGATATTATCGTGGTCGTCTCGATAAATCGAGTATCCTCGTTGTTCGGCGTATCGAGTCAGTTTTCGCAAATAAACAATATTTGTTGGTCGCGTTTATTCTCACACGAGAAGCGGCATAAAATGTGTTAAAAGAAGGTACAAGGTCATCGAGAAAAAGTGTCAATGTTATTGCAGAGCACCTGAACCTGAACCTGAACTTGAAAAAACGGTGCGTCAATAAAAAGTGCGTGATAGGCTGCAGCCGTTGTTGTTATTGTTGCCAGAGAGAGATTTATGTATGTGGGATATGCCTTACGGGCGGGCATTCAAGGCAAATGAAAACACACTAACGCGACTCTCAACAGACAATAGGCTGCTAATTATAAATCTCAGCATAATATCGCGCACCGGCGCAGAACTGAAGTGTGATGTCGCCATATCTTGTTGGCGAGACGTTCTCTACATACGTTTCTGTAGTAGTTTTCTTGCGTGGGCGGACGTCATAGCCGCGGCATGCTCAACTACAGATGCCAATGCCGTTACGTCGTTGTACAGTGTATATAAACTCGGTGCACGTTCCTAAGTAATCTAAATTGCCCAATTTTTGGTTCCGGGGTTTTTCCATTAGTTAAGCAACAAAAAGCACTCGCGTAATATATGCAAAAGTCAACTTAATATGATGAATGGTTCATATAATCATCACACTTACGAGTGTGCACTGTACACACACACACAGCTTTTGATTCCTCTTTTTTATTGCTGCGACACCAACCCTGTCCCACTGTGTTGGCTTCCAATCATCGCTGGGGGCAACGGCATTGTGGGAGGGTGAATTGAAAGTGTTGTTGCTGTTGTTGCCTTACTACACATGGCTCAATTATTGATTTCTTTTTTCCATTTTTCTGTCCACCCACAGGCTCCACATCGTACAATCCTGACTCACAATCCTGACAGTCGCCAGGCGACAGGTGAGTAGTGTGAATTGATGCCAATTAAAGACACATAATCAGAATAAATTGTTGCAGGTGAAAGGGACTCTCGCACAGCGCACAGCTCACAATGGGCTGAGCCAACGTCTGGAAGTAAAACGATAACTATTTACAACTATAGTCAATTTGCAAATCGGATCAGATCTGATTAACTATATATATATATATAGCGCACAAGAGGTGGGGAAACCTCGTCTCGAGGGACACATGTGATAAGCAACCAAAGCACAAGAAGGTGTCGTCTGAGGGACACTTGAAACGGAATCCTATTTAAACTCATCGGAAGAATCATGCAGCACAGTGGCACGGACAGCGAGGAGCGCATAACGAGCTCTAGTCCACGCTCTGCTCCCAAGTCGAGTCATTCACTGTTCGGCCTGCTAAGCAAGCGTCCAAGCAAAGTAGAGCCGCATCCTGTGACGCCCGAGTCGCCCAGCGTACAGCGACGACCAGTGTCGGCCTTGGGACAATACGATGTCAGCTTCGCCAAGTGCTCGGCCCAGGAGACACAGGCGAATCATAAGAGTCAAACGTTGCCTGTCGAGAAGTCGCACAGTGGCCTCATTAGCTTCCACAGGCGTGGCAATCCTGCGTCCAAGAGCAAAGCACACTCGCATCGCTACAGCGCGGATGCAGGCTCGCAAAGCGATGGCGGAACGGATGTTGTAATGCGACGCAAGTCGCCCAAGCAACGCTCCCCCAACCACAACAGATTCAGTCATCAGTTCAGTCTGTGCTGCAAGGCAGAGAAGAAGCCAATGACGCCGCCGGTATCGGTGCGATACAATTCCATACCCGATGCTGTGCTCAACGCCAGCAATGTGCTGCGAAAAGATAACCTCTCGCTCAGTTGGAGCATGATGGACAACACGGGTTCGCTGCACTCGCACTCTAGCGAGGGAGCCAACTCGTATCAGTTGCCAGCCACACGACGTCCGCGTCCGTCAAGCGAATGCGCCAGCGCACCCGAGTCGCCAGTGGCAAGCAAATCATTTTTCGGGCAATACGAAGCCAGTGCCTCGGGATCTACGCATCACTCGCACTGCTCGCCCTCCACCTCGTCCATCAAGAGTGCGAATGTGCATCGTGCACCGATTCGTCCCATTGCTGTCTCTGCCTGTCGATCACGGCTGCGTTTGAAGCTCTATCCACCGGGGCAGGAGTTGCCGCCTCTCGCTGTGGACGAGACCGCGGAGACACTGAAACGTGCCACAACGCCACAGCACATGTCCTCGCCGAACATTGCCATGCAGCCGGATGCACTTGATGGTGCCATGCAGGAGCCGCCTGGCGTGCGCTTCATGTCGCACGAAAATATGACACTGCATCGTCAGGGCTCTGGTTCCAATTTAGCGCGACAGGCACTGATGGCGGCGCAGGCATTGAATCTCATACCGGCCGACAAGGCTCGAGAACGCAGCTATCTGGATGGGCGACTGGGCTCGTCTTGCCTGCTAGGACCCAGCGAACTAAGTCGCGTGCTGCCCCAGAAAGAGGTGACCATATTTGTGGGCACATGGAACATGAATGGCCACAGTCCGCCCAAGTAAGAGTTAACCACTATATAGACTGATCGACAAAGCTAATCTTCCTTTTGCTACTCCACAGACAAATGAACGACTTCGTGTTGCCGCCCAATGTGGAGCACGTGCCCGACTTGGTCGTTGTGGGCACACAGGAGTCTAGTCCGGATCGTTTTGAATGGGAGGTGACACTGCAGGAGACACTGGGTCCCTCGCATGTGCTGTTCCACTCAACGACACTTGGCACACTCCATCTGGCCGTCTACATGCGTCGCGACCTTATTTGGTACTGCTCGGCGCCCGAGGATGCCTCGATGTCAGTGCGCACGGGTTCGGCATTTCGCACAAAGGGCGCTGTAGCCATCTCCTTCTGCCTCTTTGGTACATCGATGTTGTTTGTAACCTCTCATCTGACCGCACATCAGCAGAAGGTGAAGGAACGCGTTTCGGACGTCAAGCGTATCATAAACGCACTGGATCTTCCCAAGAATCTGCCAAACTTGCGGCACAAGAACAAGGATGTGACGCAGAACTTCGACAATGTGTTCTGGTGTGGCGATCTCAACTTCAGGCTGGGTGAACCACGTGAGAAACTCTTGGAGTGGATACAGAACACAAAGTTTCCATTGCCCTCGCATTTGCCGCATGGTTACATGCACACGGATCAGCTCTCCTCAGTGCTGGCCGATGGCGCCGCCTTTCGTGGCTTCATGGAGGCGAACATAACATTTCCGCCCACATATAAGGTGAGTAGGAACAGGAGAATGTGCTGTAACTGATGATGATCTCATGCGTTATTCTCTTTAAGTATGATCCTGGCAGTCAAAACTTTGATACGTCTTCGAAGCAGCGTGCGCCTGCGTATACCGATCGCATTCTATACAAGTATCGTCAGGTGCAGGGTCTGGTGATACGCCGCCAGAGCACTGTGCCCGGCGTCTCGACGCCCACGCAGCCCTATGTGCAGTGTCTGCTATACGATTCAGTGCCATCGATAACCACATCAGATCACAAACCCGTCTGGGCGCTGTTTCGCACGCTCATTCGTGCAGGAACTGATGCGTAAGTGAAGGAAGATCAGTTGAAAGTGATTCTACCTATGATATATTTGATTTATATGATTATACTTATGCCATATCTTCTTCTTGCAGCATACCCTTGGCTGCTGGCCTGTTCAGCCGAGATATTTACTTGGAGGGCATGCGTCGTCGCCTAAATAATCAATATACTGGCGCCTCTGCTGTGTGCGCCATACAGTAATCTAGCTTATATATATATATGAATATCTATGTCAGTGCTATATCTAAAGTGCTAGTCATGTTAACTATACCAAAGCGGCTTCTAAACTGTCCTAATGCTTTACCACGGTTGTGTGTGGCCTTTATAATGTGTAGTTAGTCGATAAACTCAGTAGTCATACTATATACATATATATAATCGAATATACACTGGTATATCTAGTTGTTAGGTGCTGCCTTTTGCCTTGGGGCCTTAATGTTAAAACGTTCCTTACACAAACCAAAGGCGCAGTCATGTTTAGAGTTTAGGTAAATTGAATCTGTTAGCAAATAACATATATAGTGCAAATATATGAAAGATTATCTAATTTAGCAGTAAATATACATGAATAATGAACTAAAGATATTGTTGAAGCAGCTGTCAATTGTTATACACAATTATATACATATGTATATGGTATATGATATTATATTTAACTATTTATTGTTTAACTCTGTTTAACTCTTATGCTTATTTAGTTATGCCTTAGTTTTTATAAAAAACTCTGTTGAATTGTGAATAGTGAATACGATTTACTTTTATTATTTCAAATGAGTTGTTTGCTTATGTCCTTATCCACTGACAGCTGTGCCCGAAACTCATAAACGATGGCAGTGATGGCATTGTGCCCGCGGGCAGCACTCGAAAATGCAGCAAAGCACAGAGGAGCAGCAGAAACATCAGCGGGAGCAGCATCAGCTCGTTTATTTACCAAAAAATGCGCCAAAAAGGCCAGCGCAGTGGCGGCAGTGGGTCTGGCCTGGCCTCGGGCTGTGGAGGATGCCCTTCCGCCCCACTCCCCCCTTTATGCTCTCTCGCTCTGCACACACGCAAATATGTTAAACTTTTGACCAATTTCAACTCGAGTTGAGGCTGCCTCTGGCGGCGCTCTGGACACACAGCAATTTATTGCCATGGCATCGGCTATGCTTCTGTCGCTTGCATCCATAAGTGGCCACGCGGTGCTCCAGCCGGATGAGTTCGTTGTGGTTATGCCACGGTCTCTCTCTCTCTCTCTTTCTCTGTATGTGTGTGTGGGTGTCCTTGTTGGTCGTTTCGCTGTGCGCTTTGCGCGGTGTCATCCAATTGACCAAAATCGTTGAAGGGCTCCCACGCAGCGCGTGCTTGTCCAGAGGGAGAAGAGGATTGCGAATGGGAGGGAGGGGATTGAGGAGGTAATGGTGCTGTGGCAGGGGGTCAAGTGGCTTTGTATTGGCCAATGTGTTGTCTGCATTGTCTCTACCAACGAGAGGCTGTGGCACTTTGGAGAGGCATTCGTTGGTAAGGGGGAAGAGGGGGTATAAAAAGAGAGCAACAATTCCGCATCCGCTTTGTTTATTGCAATTTCTGCGCTGCGGTCAGTTGCGGCAACAGTTGCAGTTGCACTTGCAGCATCACTTTTTGTTGTAACTGCAAAACTGGCGAAATTCATAAAGTTTTTGAAGGGAATGGGGGCCTGAAATTAGTTTTTGCGAAATGCATTCGCTCTCTCTCTCTCTCTCTCACACTCGCATAATAAATAAATGTTGCCAGATTGTTGTTGTTGCTGTTGTTGCTGTTGTTGCTGTGCAAATCCCAACTCTTTTGTTCATTTCCGCCATGTACAAAAATTAACCGCAATATTTGAAATTATATTAACATTGAAGTCGCTGCAAAAAAAAGTAAAGGAGGAAAAACTATTCTCGTATATTTCATATGCCCCTTCAGCCTTTGTGGCAGCTACTGTCTGTAAGTGTATGTGTGTGTGGCTGTGTGTGTGCGCTGCACATTAATATCCTGTGCGCATTCGTACGTGTTAATATGACTTTATGACTTCATATGTGTCCATATTTTTTGTCGTCTCTTTTGACGCTTCATACTAAAAAGTTTTATTGTTAGTTACGTCTCCCTCTGCTACCTCTGCCCCAGCCTCTGCCTCTGCTGCTGCTACTGCGCTGCCATCAAAGCAACAATTTTTATTCAAAGTGTTGAAGATGCAGAAATTATTAAAATTTTCCATATGCTGCCGCAGTTTTCTACTCGTTCTCGACCTAAACCAGCTGCATGTAATGCAGACTCGCAGATACAGATACATAGATACACATGCATACACATACAGATATACATACTCATATATCAGAGACTCGCCTCGTCACAGACAGCGCGTTTCTCTCTATGCAATTGTGAGTTGAAGGCGATAAAGATGTGGGTTAACGGTGTGCAACTCTAGCGAGGAGCGTTGCCGTCGTGTTGCTGCGCGTGACACGAGTGGACACGTATATTCATGATTTAAATAAATATAAATATCAAATATGATATATGAAATAATTATATTGAATGAAGAAAATAATAAGAGAGAAGAAAAAGAGATTAAATATATTTTATAGCATATGAAGTAAAGTTCTTCTTATATTAAATATTATATAATATAATTTGTTAAATAATATAATAAAATTTGTATTTTAAAATCAAAGGCCTATAAATCCAGCACTTATTAAATTTATATTGATTAAATTATATATATTTTAAATAAATAAAAAATGTAAATAATGTTGAATAATAAGTTCTACTCCTTAAGAACTCCTTTTAATACATTTCGTAGGCTGCCCCAGTAAGTATGCAATGTTATGTAAGTATATCATCCAATTCTTCTCGTATCGTGCTAAAAAATAACGATAATAGCATCTAATTCCTCTCGCATTATATTGACAGTTAAACCTTATTTATATGCCGATTATTTCCATGCTATTTGTCATGTTCTCAGTGGCTTTGTTAGCCCATCTGGACCATTCTTGGGCGTACAGATCGTTAACAATGAGGTTTATGCTGTCGACGCTCGCATTGCTGGCACTTTCTTCCACTTTGGCAGTCTGCAGGCGAAGCTGAAGCCACTTGAAATCTTATTGTACATTTCAAACAACTCTATTACGAATATTTTTCATATTTTCTGCGGAACTGGAAAAAAAAGTTAACATTAAACGTGGCGAAAGGCCGAAAAGCCAGTGGCAAAAGGGGAGTAAAGGGAGAGAGTAAGTGGGGGAGATGGGGCAGCCACAGCCGCAGCTAAAGTCAGAGATTGGGGGCTGAAGGAAGTAATTCGCATGCGGCACGTTACATTCTCGCAATAAAAAATGAAAACCGTTTTGCATGCATGTGTCGGCGCCTCGATATGTGTGTGTGTGTGTGTGTGAGAGCCAAAAGTAATAAATGTACGTGCCGTACTAAAGCACAACAAAAACAAGGCGAACAACAAGGGGAACAACAACAATATGCGCAACTATACACGCTCTCACACTGACGCATACGTGTAAATTTACAGTCAAAAAGATGGCGCTTCCGTTTCCGCTTTTAGCAGGCGTCGCACATGTCACGCTGCATGCAAATGCAGCAGGAGTGTGAGTGCCTGTGTGTGAGCAAGTCGAGCAATAAATGCAATAAAAATAAACTACAATCTTCTTCGACTACGCCTGCACTAGTTATGCCAAGTCACGCCCCTCTCCCTCCCTCCTTTCCACAACTCCTAACCTCCTTCCCTTTCAAGTCAAAGGAGGAGCATGTTGCTTGAAACGGAAGGGCAAAACGAGCTACACATTACTTTCTATTATGCGCATTCTTTTCCTTTGCGTTCGTTCGCTTCTTTTCCTGCCCCTCTGCACTGCTCTGGAGTGGGCACTCTGCCACATCGAGGAGGCGGGGCTGCCACTGGGGGTCGCACGCACCGGGCTCGCTCGCGCACCCGCGTTTGAAGTAGCTTTGGATTGTATAAAAGTAACCATAGCTACAATAATTTAATGAAAACATAATCTGAATCTGCATGCACACACAAAACGCAGAAAAGCGGCATCGCGTGCGAATCCTGCAGCTAACCGGATACAGGAGAGAGAGCGGGGTGGTGTAGGTGGCAGGGGCACTGGGTACAACAGAGAGATATTTTTTAATAAATGCGAACAGGTTGCTCCTGTGAAAACGAATAACGTTTCCCTTCCGCTTGATTGCATCTCGAATTGCAGAGAACGCGGAAACTTGATGATTTATAATAGAGCTCTAAAGAATTTGGCAAGTGGAGGAGTTGAAGAGATAAATGTTGAAAGAGGCTACGTTGATCTTAAGTTTTTAGACTTATAAGTTTGTCGAAAACGATAAGATTTTAGTTTGGCAAGCCCTTTTGTCATGGTTCTAATATCAGATTTACGTAATATTTCAATTTTATGAATATAAATTATATTTTATATTATTTTTTGCATGTTATCCCCAGTCAAAAGTCTTAAAATTTTGAATGTTTTGACAATTAGAATATCAAATATTAGATTCAGTTTAATTTAGCAATTCCAAACTAGTATAGTATAATATTATTATATATATTAAATTTAATTAATACAACAACGCATTCTAAATGACGAAAATATTTTCAAAATATTTGATATTTTCATTATTAACATTTAACATAAACATTGTTAATAGTCTTAAAATTTGGTTCGGTAATTTTATTTAAAAAAAGGGTAAAAAATGGTATACTAACTTTGCGCAAAGGTGTAACAGCCAGAAGAAGGCATGGCAGATCCCCCAAAGTAAATTTATTCTTGCTCAGGATAACTACCCAAGACGATTGAGCCGTGTCCGTCAGTCTGTCTGTCTTCAATTGCCAAATTTGGAATGAAGGTTCCTGTGTACTTTCAAATATTGTGTGCCATGCTCACCGCCTTCGCAAATCAATAACTTATATAAAATAGTTGTAAATAAAGTTGGCATAACTTTTTGATATACCACAATATCTAACTCTCCTCCGTTCAGTCAATTTATGCGAATCACTAAAGTTAATATTGAAATCGAGCCCAGGTTATATATTAAGCATCGATGCTTAGTGATATAAGTTTATGGAGTATCTATTCATCCATTCAGCTCTGGGTATCCTGTATCTGTATTTAAAGCGTTTTCCGACTACTCAGAACCTGGAGCTGGAGCTGGAGCTGGCAATGCCAAGTATCTGGTTACGTTATATTCTTCTATTTTTTTACGCGCAATTTTCTTTTTAATTTTTTCTCCGTTGGTTTTTGACGGTTTCTTGGCGGGTTTTCTTCTTTTTTTTTGTGCTCTTGGGGCACAACAATAACTTGAGCAGCGACTTGAGAAGCTGGCAGAAAAGTTTCCAGGACAACTCCTTTAGTGGCGCTGCCAGTGGCAAGCAAGAGGGCAAGGGGAGGGGAGGGAGGTGTGTGCCGGGGCGTGGGCGTGGGCGAGAGACGAGCAGAAGGACTACTTGCTAAATATCCTTTAGCCTTTGCGAAATCAGTTGAGCGCAAAGGACCACTTGTGAATACGCTTTGATGCGCGCGGCATTGTGTGCGAGTGTGACTGCCAAGCAGGGGGAGGGGAAGAAGACAAGGGGAGAGAGAGAGTGGGAGAGAAAGCCTGTAAGAGTGGGCGAGGGCGAAGCTGCGCCTGGAATTATACCTCGCTCTTTTGCCAGACTCTGCTGCTGCTTGATATTTATTTTGACTTGGCTGAAGCTCCTCTTCTTGCTGTTGTTGTTGTTCCTCTTGTTGTTGTTGTTGTTGTGGTTGTGCTGGCTTCAAGTATTTTGTGAGTAGCGCAAAATACGCGAGCGCGAAATGTAATAAAAACATTTTTTGCTCGGCAACGGGAACGGCCAACGTCTTATTCGCTTGACTAAAGCCGATTTCTAGTACTGCCTCCCAAGAGGGCAGTCTCAACAGTGCCCCCCACTCCTTCTCCCCCTACTCCTCTGCTGTTTCAGAAGTATCTACAAGATATTTTTAATACATGCACGCGCTCACATCCATTTGATGTTGGTTTTCTTTAGCTTTTATTGGCCGCATAATGAGCAACATTCCAGTTAGAGAGAATATGCAATGCATTTAGCTGTTTTATGGCTAAAGCAATGCCACAACCACAAGCAAGTTGACGAAATATTTATGCCACAATTTGCATATTGAACATATTAAATTGGTGTGTGCAATGACACCTTGCCTTGTGCCCTTTGCCCCACCCTCACCACTCATTTGCATTTGCTTGGAGAAAAGTCAATTCTAGCTGTAGCCAAACTTTCCATTTCGTCAACTGCAACACGCCCCTTTGATGTCTGACTGTCATGTTAACTGGTTTTGATTCGCCACCGTTGAGTTGAGTTGACTTTGGGGGAAGTTTTTGCAATTTAAATTAGTTGCAGGTGGTGGGAGGGGGAAGTGGCAAGAGAAGGGAGAGGAATAGAGGAAGGAGCAGTAGCAGCAGAGTCAGACTATCGACAGCTGGCAAGTGTTGCTAAGCTCTCTATGTGCATATGGCACTACTGATACTTCTACTGATACTTTTAGTTGGCATTACGGTTTTCTCATTACGCATCGAGTATTTTTAGAGCGCACGCACTTGTTGTTGCTGTCCACTTGGCCAGCCTATTGGAAACTCATTAGTTGCCCGTTTCGGACCAAGTTTAAACTAATAATGTGGCCAGCTACGGCTGTGGTGCTTGCTTTGGCTCAATTGAAAAATTTCAATTTATGCCAAAGTGAGCCGAGCCTCGACTCAACTTGGCTGAGACAAGTGGCCAAGAGAGAGAAAGGGAGGGAGAGGGAGTGGGAGAGTCGACAACCAATTACGATGCTCGGGCGCAAAACCAATCTCAATGCAAAGCATCAAGTAGACAAATATAGACTATGCCTATGCAGGCACTACTCTGTGTCTCTCGTTCTCTCTCTCTCTCTTTCTCTGTCTGTAATCTGCATTTGGTATTCAAAAACTGTGCGTCTATGTGATTTGACGCATATTTGCCTAGCCCACACACACACACATTGACTGGCTACAGCACAGGAGAGCTACAAATGTATCTGCTAGATACATTTCGAGACTGAGACTGAGAGTTCAGCCTGCGTCAGCCTGTGTGTGCTGAAAACTGAAACACACAATTGCTTCATTTCGCAAAAGGCTTTTATTAGACCAGCTAAAGCTTTGCTCCAGCTGAAGCAGCAGCAGAGAGACGGGGAAGGGGAAAGGGAAGGTGCCTGCCTCGGCAACGGCTGTGGCTGTGGCTGCGGCTGCGGCGTCTGCTGCTGGCAATCGAAGTCTCTGTGCAACGTGCGTGCCTAGTTATGGTAAATATTCATATTTGTAACGTGTGCACAATGTGTTGAAATTAGCATTTATGAATTCTCTGCCAAATGTCGAAAGGGAACTTCGAGCTGAAGCTGAAGCTGAAACAGACGTCGCGTCATTGGGTTTGCTTTGTAGTTGTTTATGCTCAACTACAGCGCATACGAAAGTGAGTACACTTGCGCTAACCACACCACACTCACACTCAAACACACACTCACACTCCCAGTTGGCCCTGCTCATTTACCGCCCCCTTTGCAGCTGCAAAATATTCTTGGTTATGTTGCTTGTGGCTCTTTTGGCCAGAACGGCCGTTTCGGCCAGCCATTTGCATTTAGATTGCGCTCAGCAGTCCCCAAGTCCGTCCTCGACGACCCATTGTGAGTGACATCTGCGACTTATGATTGTTGCCTGACAATTTGTGCGCCTTGTGCGGTGAGTTCCGACGAGTTCCCGGACGCAGTTCATGTTACGCACTTCGATTAACATAATTGCAGGCGCAAACTTTAACATTGTGGTTGGCAAAACTTGCTGAGCAACTCTGGGGAACTTCAGTTTTCAGTTTTCTTAGGGAGTAACTCTAAACTAACTGATTGTATAATGAGTTCGATATTAAACATGTTCTTGCATATGATTTCAGCAATTTAACATTTCATAATTACATTGATTTCTTCTCTTGTGTAGTATCTTAAGTATTTCATTGAATAAACTATCCAATCTAATTTAAAACAAAACTGTACTATCATCTTGCCACTTCATGTTTATCTTCTTATCAAAACTATATACTATGTAAATAAATGACCAAAAGAAACTTAGTTCGTCAATTTATATATTAACAACTTATTCTTTTTTGACAACTTTAGTTATCACTATTACTATTAATACTATTTATTTAATATCGCAGCTAACTGATTGTATAATCAAATCGATATTGCAAATGTTGCTAGATATGTTTTCAATCATTTTACATATCAAAATTAGATCTTTTTCCCTATTTAACTGCTAAGAACTTTCAATGAAGAAATCGTACCACTCCATTCACACGCTTAAAATCAAACTGACCACTTCCTGTTTATCTATTAATCAAAAGTATATACCATATTTATTCAAGCAATGACCACATAACACTCTAGTTCATCTCCTCTACCCATCGTCCACTTTTCACAGAACCCCTCTGCCGAAACAATAAAAGGACACACGTTTCCTGCCTTTGTTTTTCCAACAAAGTGCCTTATTCTGCTTTGTTTTTCATCATGATGGCCTTGTGACTTTTTGATATCATAACGTTTTTATGATATTTCCCTTTTATGGACAACATTCGATTGACTTTTGATATTTATTGATCCTTTGCAACGGCGTGTGACTGGGTCAAAACAAGGATTACGAGCTTAAAATTGTATCAAAAATTCATTTTTGTCAACGATTTGAAATGCTGATTAGATATTGAAAGCCTTAACTCGCCTGAGTTGTGCATAAAAATGTGGGGGTAATCTTTAAGGACACTTTGAGGGTACCTAAGTGGTCGTTTGATTTGCATAATGTTGAGATAAGCGACTTACCAAGCATTGCATAACAGAAGCTTGTAAAGAGATGTTGAGAATCGAAAGAATAAGTGATTCATGTTTAGTGATTTAGCTATGATTATGGAGATTATATCATATTATTTGTAAATGGTCAAATAAGAAGGAAGAACTAAGTAATTCCGAAGAACTGCTTCTCAATAATTCTGAATAAATAATTGAGATTGCTTTAGAGATTGACTTATTTTATATATTCAAATCAATAAAATAAAGCTTAGCCAGATGACAACATGAGGTTAAGTTCCCAGACTTAAGATCAATTATTATATTATATATTATTGCCTTGTTACTATCCCCTTTTCTTTCAGATCCATTTCTCCAGCTGATCAGATAGAAAAGCCTTAGCAAAATGTATAAATTGGCTTCAGTTCGTAGACTAAAGACTAAAGCTATTATTGTGTGCTTTCTTTTATTGTACTTTTACATATGTTTCATCTGTTTTCCTTTCCGCTGACTGTGGTTTGCAGGGCCATTAAAATGTTTTCGCTGTTTTCGCTGATAAAAAGGTTGATTAATTACGTAATTTGTAGGACTAAGAGCAGGACAAGCTGCTTAAATGCTCTACTCGACAATCGTATATCCTGTCTGAAAGAGAAAGAGCTCTCACTACTGTTCCTCTGGCACTTTTGCCAGTCATTTGCATTGGCCATTCTTCTTTCTCGTTTGCTTGGTGCACTTGTTTCGTCTCTCCGGCCATATTGATTAATGATCTGGGACGGAATTGGCGGAACAATTCGAGTTGAGTTTCGGTAGATGCTGCTGATGTGCATTTTAAAAGCGTGTAACTGAAATGCCTGACAAGCATGTGTGGCTGAGTCTGTGTCTCTGTGTGTGTGTGTGTGTGTGTCTTCACGGGGTACGAGTGCGGCTCGCCTTGTCGAGGATTCAACGGTGGTTAGTGCTGCGGATGGATGGATTTAGTGGTGGATGGATTCACTCTGATGCCGAGCCCTCTCCCCCTCCCCTTGTTTAACTACTTTGGCTGGCGAACAAAGCGACGGAATCGGTGTCGCAATTGGGGTATAATCTGGTTAGCCTGCAGGACAGCGGGGAAGGGTGGTGCACGCCGACAACATTTAAGCACAATTGCTGTGGCTAATGTGACACATATTGTGACAAATTGCATGAGGCAAGGCAGCTCAAGAAACAGGGGATGGAGGTGTACGGGGGCTGCAATCGAGACGGCTATGTAAACACGTGTTCCAGCGCCTTGAAAAAAGGTACTTGGACAATTTTAACTATAGTGGTATGCACTATTTGTGTATGTTGAAGAGATAAGGAGGTAGAATTTAATTGAGTCCTAAGGTAATATAGCGGAGCACACTATAATTAGCTACTTTAAACTATGCGCTGTCATAATATTAAGTAATATTGCATTGAGCATGATACATATATTAATCATAGATTGCAGTGTTTGTTTGACTGCTTATTGCATATGTCTTTTGATTTATTTGACTGACATTCATATAATATTAAGAATGTAAAAAAAAAGTAAGAAAGAAGTGAGAAAGGTCTGGAAATGCAACTATAGGGAGTGCACTTATAGGTATGTTGTGTTAGGTCGCTAAATCAGAATCCCATGTCAGTATTTCGACTTAACCTATAAATCTGAAGTACCTTTGCAATTTCAACATAACCTAAAAACTGAAGAATCTTTAATCCGAATCCCATGTTAGTATTTCGACTTAACCTACAAATCTGAAGTACCTTTGCATTTTCGACATAACCTAAAAACTGAAGAATCTTTAAAAATTGAACAAAATTATTGGATTTAAAGCTGCCCATACAATATACATATCTTTTAATGTATTTTGACTTTTTAAACTGGATTCAAAGCACAAATTTATATTGTCAACGCTTCAACTTAACCTCTAAATATTGAAAAGGAGGAATAACTCAATTCGAATATAACCGAAGAATCTGTAGATGATATAAAGTATATCATATAATATCATGTAATATAAAACTACTTTATCTATACCACTTTAAACAACATGACAATCTGAAGTAAACTTTAAATACGCAAAAAAGGAAAACGAAGTGAAGTTGGAAAAGGTCTTGAAGTTGGAATACCCCACGAACTACGCCTTCAATGTCTGCCCATGTGGCTTCACCCTGCCCCTCTTGGCAACTTATTGCATGCCAATGGTATCGATGCCCTTTGCATGCCACAAATAACGCAGTCAGTCGTTCCCCGACGGGGGTTGGGGTTGCGCTGAATGACAGGCTGGCGCTGTCAACAGGGTCGCCGAAACGGGGCGAATCCATAGAACGAACGAACAATGCATGACGAATCGGCATTTTACGCCCATTTCGACGCATTTTGGGGGTGGCTGCGGCTTGGGTTGCTCTGTGTCAGATGCTGCTTTGTTCCTGTCAACTGAGTGAAACTAATTTCAAGGCTGCACCTGCAAAACAGCAACAAAAACAATGGCAGCAGTAACAGCAACCCGGCACAAAGTGTCGCAACCTTGCGCTGCCCTCTTCGTGGTGGTTGATGCAGCACGTGCTGCTCCCGTGGATTCTTCTGCTGCATTTGCAGCGATTTTCTGTCTCATTTCTAGCACATTAACATTTTTGGTTTATTTTACAAGTTCTAATTTTGATTTTGGCTTAAAATTCTCCTCCACCGTTCGCTTAATGCTCCATGGGCTCCTTGGCGCCACCTCCTCCTCCTCCACATTCGCCATAGGCGCCCAGCTCCTCGGGCCGAAAGTAGGAGCTCTGCATGCTGTAAAGTCGATCGATCGGATTGATCATCGGTGTCTGCGTGAAGGGACCCATCAGCTGCTGGAACGTGGCATAGCTCAGGCCCAGTATGGTATTCAGTATGGGTTCGCTGTTCTTGTTGCAGTTCTCTAAGGAGTGAGCAAAGGAGGATTGCCATGTTATATTTGATTCTTGCAGGGAATGCTGCAGTTCCAGCTCACCCTTGTTGGTCTCCATGCAGCTGAGATTGCCCTGCTCCTGCTCATCCTTTATGTTGCAGCGCAGGCGACTCAGTCCGTCAGAGTTGGTGGAGAATGGCGACTCCTGCTGCGACTCGCTATCACTGTGCGCCTCGTCTTTGATCTTGGTGGTCAGGCTGCTGTCCTGCGACTCCTGTGAGTCCTGCGAGTGCGCATCGCTGACTCCCTTGGCGGGCGGTTCCTGCTTGGCTTTCTTCTGGATTTTCTTGACCTTGGCACGTTGGTTCTGGAACCAGACCTGGTGTAGAGAGAGATGAGGTATGAGCTTGAGCAGATAGCATCAGCTTTGATCCCCTTTACCTGCACTATTCTCAGACTCAGCCCTGTGTCCTTGGCCAGGTTCTCTCGGACTTTGCGGCACGGCTTGGGGGATACCTCGAAGGAGGCCTTGAAGGCGCGTCGCTGCTGTGTATTGAGTATAGTGCGTGGACGTTTGGGGCCGCGTCGTCCGTCCAGCTTGGGCGGAAACAACTCGTCGCCATAGAAGTCTGCAGGAGAGGAAGGAAGGAGGTGAGTGATTGGAATATGACATAGTTACTTTGACATGCACTCACCGTAGCCCTGCAGCATCTCCACCTCCTTCTCGTAGTCGAAACGACAGAAGAGCTGCCCCTGCTTGACCACATACTGCTCGCCCTTCTTGAGCAGAGCACCGCAGACGACGCAGGCGAAGCACTTCAGATGGAAAATGCTCTCCTGGGAGCGCATCACAAGTTCATCGGCGGCAATTTTATGGCCGCAGCCAAGGCAACGATTGCGTAAGTAAAGTCTGAGGAAGGGAATAGGTTTAGTTAGTTTCTAGCATTGAGGTGAAGTCTACCAACCTTTCGTAGTCGATGCGACAATAGAGCTTGCCATCACGCGCATAGCACGAGTGCACCAGATGCAGCGAGCAGGCGGTGCACTTGAGGCAACCCTCGTGAAAGGAATTGTCCACCACGCGCATGATGTAACGATCACAAATTGGCTGGCAGCAGTAGGCGCACTGGCTGAGGGCGTGCCCAGCCCCCATGGCCATGCCCACGCTGTCCATGCTATGCATGCCCAGGCCCAATCCCAATCCCGTGTGATGCTGCTGATGATGCAGCAACTGTTGAGGCGCTTGCGGTGTGTGTGTTGCAGTCGTGGCCGAGGGAGGCGCTGCCGTTGGTGGCGGCGTTGGGGCGGAAAACCCATCCAGCCCATTGAGATTGCACTTGCCCAAGGTGATGCGTTGCTGTTGCTGCATTGGCGGCCCTGGGCCCAGGCTCAGTCCATGTCGCTGCTGCTGTTGCTGTGGGTTGTGGGCCATGTTGCTGTTGCTGTGGCTGTTGCTGTTGTGGTTCATACAACTTCCGTTGACATGCCCGGGTCCGTTTGTAGACATTTTGTCATTGTGTGAGGCTGCGGCTGTGGCGCCTTCAGCTGCCCCTTGTGCCCCCTTGCCAGCCCCTGTGCGTGTTGTTGTTGCTGTGCCTGCCCCTGTTGCTGCTGCTGCTGCTGTTGGCGTTGTTAACATGCGCTCATTTCCGTTGAGCAGCAGTTGATTGTGGCTCATTGCTGGTCCACTGGTTGGATGTGGGGGCATGTGGTGGTGGTGGGGGTGGTGCTGCTGCTGTTGCTGTTGACATTTGATGTCCATTGGAACTATTTTGGTTTTGCGGTTGTGTTGTGCGTGGTGCATGCAAAGGGAGAAGCATTTCAGTTATTTTTATTTGCGAGCATGCAAATTGCGGCGAGCAGCGCTTCCCCCTCCCTCCCCTATTCGAATTTACAACTGCGGTTCGGACTGTCCGGCCATGGGCCCAAAAACTATGTCCCAGCAGGATTTGCATTTGTGGTTTTTGCGGCCCTACTCTGCACTTTTGCCCACTGTACTAACCACTGTGTTCGCTGTGACCATTTTGCCGTCCATTTCGAGTTGTAGTAAATTTGTGGTTTCGCAATTATTGAAATGACTTTTGCAGCGAAATATGTGCGTGACCGTACACAGTCCACCAGTCCTGCCTGTCTGTCCCTCTCTGACCGTACTCGAAATTCCACGCACTTGCTTTTGTTTGTGTACGTACGTTACGTATACGCAATGTGTGCGAGAGTTGGTGGCAAAAAATTACTGTACATTTGTGGCATTTGCGCTGCTAGCTGGTTGTCGGTTTGCTGTTGCTGGCTTTTTGTTGCTTGTTGTCTCAATTTATGGCAAATTGTTGAAATTGTACGGTAATTTGTTTGCCTCTCTCTGTGTGTGTGTGTGTGCGTGTCTCTTCTGTGTGTGTGCTGTGTGTCTCTTGTGTGTGTGTGCTGTGTGTCATTCATCTTGTTTCGTTACGCGTATTTGCAGTTGTTATTGTTTTTCCTTTATCGGCAGGTTTGCCTCTTTTTTACTAAATACAACCACGTGTGTGTATGTGAGTGTTTGTGTATGTGCGTGTGTGTGTGTGCGTAGGTGCAATCCCTCGTCTGCCTGTCACATTCTGCTTTTGTCATTTCCCATTTAAACGATTCTACGTGTGCGTAATTTCATTTAATTCCTGCCTTCCCCAAAACATTTCTGTGGCATGTGCAAATTTATGCCGGAAATATGTGTAGCATTTTAAAGTAATGTACATCATCAGTTTATTTTGTGGTCTCTCTCTCGACTGAGAAATACAACATTTGTGCAATCAGAATCAGCAGCAATCGAGCTGTGGCTGTGTATGTAGCACAAATCAAATTATTTGCCTTGGGCCGAGAAAGGTAGAGGAATTCTTAACAGTTTTGAGCTTTAATTTGGCACTTGTGTGGAGGCGTCACATGTCGGAGATATTTATGAATAGTTTAATATTATGTATTATACTCATATACATATGTATATTTACTATTATAACTTTTCCAAGTAATGCATAATAATGTGTTTGTTTCTAGGAACTTCAATTAATAACTGCAGTTATTAAGATTACTAAAGTAGTCAACTTATAATCATATGGGTTTACCTCTTAAGGGTACTAAGAATATATATAACTGACTGAAGAAGGCATCTCCAACTTCACAAAATATACCTTTCTTGATCAGCTGCAGAATTTGATAAAGAGTTGATATAGCCAAGCTCGTCTGTCCGCCTACATGATAAAGTATATACTACCATACACACTATGTATCACAGAATATATAAGAGCAAAGACCATATTTGGTGACAATATAAACGTAGATTGAGATCTCACATCATTGACACGCAGTCGAGCTTGTCTCGCCCCTTTCCACTATCTAATTACAAACAAAATTTTAAAGCCAGCTCTATGTTGGTAATAATTATTACTATTTAAATGATTTCTGAAGATTTGGTTTGGAACTAATAATCAATATAAAAGTTATTATGGAAATAATTTTAGTGAAATAATTTTTCGCTGCCTGTAAGTATGCAATATGAAATGTGCTACTCAGAATTTACATATTTAAGCTTTATAAAACATAGATTTTGAATAAGTTCCTCATCTATCGGATTTCTCTTAGTTAAAACAGAATTTGAAGCAAGTTGCAGCTTGAATCAATATTTATCTTCACACTAGAATGGGTCAATTATTATGATATATTCTTATAATCTATAATCTCAAACCTGATATAATATAAACAGTACTATCTAAAGTAATGTCAGCATAGTTCACATTGTTTCAGATTGAGCCACCCTAATAAAAGTAAGCCAGACATATGTAGTATCTGAATAATTCCAACTTTCTGGCTTCCTCCGTCCTCCATCAACTGTCAGCAGCAACTGCTGCATGGCAAGCTGGCAAATCTCAGTGATCTCTCTCATCTCCCAGGCTCCTTCAATGTATTGTATTTAACTTTGGCCACTTCGAACAATGTGAAGCTGTCTGAGCTCTTCGCAATGCTGCAGTGCTGCTAATCCTTACGGATTGACGCACCTGTTACACTTTTGCCCCAGGGAGCAAAACTATGCCAACATGTTGGCCGGACATGTCGACGCTTCAAGGCGAAGGATTTGCACAGCGGACAAGTGCAAATCCGACATTGATAGCGATGCTGCTGCGCTTTCGTCGCACTAATTAGATTCTAATGTGCAATGGAAATGAGCGGGGCGGACAACACAAGCAAGGGGGTAGAAGCAGGCACCCTGTATGAGGCAGCCTCACCCAGTTTGTACTGTTTATCGCTAAATTATAATAGAATTTACGAGCAATGCGTGAGCTTCTGCCCTCAAAATATGCACTGCCACAGCGCGACTATACAGGGCAAGGGGGTGGGTGGCCAGGGGCATTCATTATGTCGAGGCAGCGCCGGCTGGCGGCATATGTTCGCAGTCCTTGCAACAGCGGGAACAAGCTGAGCGGAAACCCTTGCCAGGATGCTGTGTGCAGCCGCTGCCGTTGCTGCTACCGCTGCTGCCGTTTGTCAGTCGCTGCTGAGTTGCTGCCGGCGACTGGCGGCGTTTAACTTAATCGGATTTGGGCGCACAAAGAAATTATAGCGCCGTTTTGTTGTTGTGCCAGCAAAATGCTTTTGTTTTGGCCTAATCTCTGAAAGAAGTCGACGCATTTGCCTGGCTCCCGTGAAATGAGTCCAGATTTTTGGCTGTCTGCCAGCTTGACTCGAGAGCACACTCAGCTCAAGTGGACGGACAGTGTTGCCTGTTTCCGTTCTAACAACAGCATAACAAGTTGAATAGTTTAGCAAAAATCGAAAGAGTTTGCAAAAGTTTTGTAGGTATAAATAGAAGTAAATGTGTACTGTTATTATCGTATAAATATATAAATTAATCATATTATATAGATATTATATTATATATACTTGTGTTATGGTTCCCAAAAACAAAATGAGGCTATAAATAGGTTACCTATAGGTTGCTTATAAATAGGTTACTAATATCTATCAAAGGAGAAATCTAACATAATCATAGAAGTTTCTAGTTTTTCTAGTTCTGATTTCTATATCCATTCAACTTAGTTGCATTCACATATAGTATAATTAAAACATATTTTATAGAAATAATTAGAGAATATACAATTGGGGAACTCTTTCTTAAAAGTGTCAACTGCAACACTGAAATAAGCCAAGACTTTTGTTTCCATTTTTCCAAAGATTTCTGTATCGCACAGATTAATCTAAGTGCATAAGTGCAAAATGTACATATATAGTTAATATAGTAGAAGTATATAATACATATATTTTTCAAACAAGTTTCATTTCAAGCTTGTAAATCAAATGAAAACTAACTAAATACTTAGGTACTCAAAAAAGCCGTCGGCAAAACAATTTTAATTCCCAGAAGGTAATTGCAAATTGGTTTCTCATTATAAACGATTACAATCAATGATATCCTGTATAAAACTAATAAATCCCAAGAGAGAACACACAAAGTATTGAAATTTGCCAACTAACAAAAAACCGTCGGCAAAATGTAAAAGGAATAGGAATGCGACGGCATTTGGGCACTCAAAGAGAGAGGGTCGAACAGAGTTTCTCTAGGGTGCCGCGTCCAGGTAGCGAGGCATACTCACATAGTCCAATCTGCATGGGATGCTGTTCGTCGATCATTTCAGCAGGCTGCAGTTCAATGCAGTTCTTAAAACAGCCACAAAAAAACCTAATCCGATTTCGTTTGATTTTCGATAATTGCCTAGCACACGATTAACTAATCAATGGAAAACTTTTGGTAGTCACACTCTTTACGTAGTCTTCGCGCAGTTCGAGTTAGAGTTACTGCTGCTCGCGAGTCTGAAAAGTGCAATATGTGCATCGATGGACGCCGTAATGGAGAAGGCCTCGGTCTCGGCCAGTTACGAAACGCGATGCTTGAATGATTACGGACCTCTGATGTTAATGAAATTTGTTAAAAATCATTTGCTCCGCTTCGGCCAGTCTCAGTTGAGTTCAGTTCAGTTCAGATGCGACAGGAAATTTTCTCAAAATGGAGGAGAAATTGCGGTCTCTCTGTGTGTGTGTGTGTTGGTGTGCACCCCCCATCATGTCTCTGTCTATGCTCTGCGCCATTTTATGCCATAGACATGTCGTGCCTCCCCACCCTGTGCCCACCATCCCCCATGGTCCACACTGTGAGGCACTTCCCCGCCATGTGAGATTCGTCAGGCAGGCGCATGCGTCGCAATGCCCTCCTTCCCTCACTCCCCGTGGAATCCTGCTCGGACTCTTAGTCGATATGCATTTTGGGGGCGCGCTTGCTTCGGTTTCAGTTCGCTTGTTTCGTTTTTCCTTTTGCTTTTGTTTTTGCACTTTTGACTTTGTTGTCTTTGTTGCCAGTTGCTGTTGTTGCTTTTATTTGCTTTGTTGTTGTACGTATTTTGTATTGACAAAGGATGTTTGGCTCGGCGATTTTGTGCTTGCTTTGCAACAACAAGAACAACAACAACAACAACAACGAGAACAAGCCGAACATCCCTGAAGAGATTTTTCTCTAGCTGCGATTCTATGGCGTGTTTTTTTCCCCATCTCTTTCTCTTCTTTGTTTCTTTTATTTTTTCGTTCTCGTTCTATTGTCATATATCGTAGATTGTTTTAAATTTATTGATTTTCAATGCGAGCAATTTAAAGTCGACGCTTTAATTGTCTGCACCCCCTGCCCCGTCTGGGCTCCACAACGGTAGTTGGCCCCGTTAATGACTGATAAATGTCGGCGCGTCGCTCTGCCGACACTTTAAACTTTGGCCAGATGAATTTTGGCCCATTAAACGAGCTCGTCCCTGCACCCTCCATCCCCCTCCGCGCACCAGTTGGCCCAACTTTAATGTCTAAGCACAAATAGCTGGCGCGCGTCTGGGCGGGCTTCTCTTAACTGGCTGTGCTGGCTCTTCCGACTTGGTCTAGCCGGCTGACTGCCTGCTTGGTGTTTTCCGAGGAGGGAAATTCTCGGAAAGTTTCGTAAACGTGAACGTGTTACTCACAATTAGTGCAGACGGGCGGCTGGGCCACTTAGCCGGCTTCAGGAGTGTGCTGCCTCCTCCGCATCTTGTAGCGCCTGCATCCGTCCGTGTATTGTCTCGCCGCGTTGCGTAAGCTCCTGACCTCCGCCTGGATAATGATCATAATTATGTGTTACTTTTTAGTATTCATAAACGCTGGCTTGCGACTCCTACAACTTGGCTGGGATTTCTTTTGAAAATAATTAAAGTAGCGCAGAAGAGACTATCAGATACCCTTCAGATAATTCCTATTTGCATCAACTTCAAGCTGCTGAAAATACGTGTGTATCTTCTAGATCAGAAGAATCAATAGAGCACGTGCTTCATTATCTGGAGTCTTTGTTTGCCGTCTGATGGAGCTTACCACTTGAAACTTAACTCTACCTCTCTCTTTCTACACCATACTACTGTGTGTCATTCATTGTTGTGGTTTGATTGGGGCAGACAGCTTGGCGCCGTTTATGATTCAGCAAAGTTTAAAGAAAGCTTCTCGATACGGCCTTTATAATCTACGGTTAGAAATAAGATTGTACAGCAATATGAGGTACAGTTAAAGAAAAGTTGTGATTAATTTGCTAAAAATGTATATTATTATTATTTATTTTATTATCTGATATTACACATTTTTTAATATAGTATTGTATATACTACAATATATATTTTATTGTATTATATTTTATAAGTATGAGCTGTATAAGACAAGCTTTCTATTTCCTTTATATTGTATATATAATTTGTTATTATTTATTTAATTTTTTTATATGATATATTTTATAACATATATATATATTTTTTCGAATAACTTAATGTGACAATGTGATAAATAATTTAGACTATTGAGCTACTTATTAAATGATTAACTCAAAATAACAACCCTAAAATATTTTCTTAATTAGTTAAAAGTAGACTTTATAAGTAAATTACAGCTTTTACACATGTTTCCCTTAGTGTACCAACTTAAGTTATTTGTTATCACTGTGAGAGCTTTTAAAAGTTCGACAAACACTTCTAGGTGAATGAATATGTAAATATTTTGAGTTCACCACATACAAACATATACGAGTACAACCGAAGCTTTCATTATTGCTGACTGGCGCCAATGCGGCACTTTGCTGAGGGAATAACAGAAAGATCGTTTGGCTCACGATGACAAAGCAGAATTTTAGCCGCGTAACTTTGAGTTCTGCTGGCAAAGCGTGAGTAGAAACATTTGTGATATCAGTTGGGACAGAGGCGTATACGAGAGGGAATTGAGAAAGGGAATATAGAGGAGAGTAGAGAGGAGAATGGAGAGCAGAATAGAGAGGACAATAGAAAGGAGAATAGAAAGACAGAGATGTGAACTGAGAGGAGCATATACATAGAGGGAATAGTGGAATAAGAATAATCAAATCCATAAAAGAGATAGACAAACAGAGTTTAGCAGAGTCTGCTCTCTACAAATTCACGAGATGCAGTTATTTCTCTCTCAATGCAAACTGTAAACAGTTCAGCCAAACCAAATTTTGTCCAGTGTTGATATTTTCGCTCATTCTCCGCTTATCATTTGGTTTGTTTACAACCGCGATCGCCTATAAAACCGTGTTGAGCGACAAACAACGGCTAGTTGGAACAGCGCACTCGACACAAGCAGACGCTATCAGTCCATATATAGTATACACGATAAGAAGCTAGAATACAGAATGACCACCCTCAAGGCGTCACTTAGTGTCCGGCAACTTGCCCTGGTTGGCGCCAACTCGGCGCGCAATTCTTCGGCCTACGCCAAGTTGAACGTGAGCAGAACTTGACATAAGTTGATAACATTTATGATTGCGAAATCTTCATCAATAGGTTGCCGAAGATCAGGTGCGCCCTTTCAGTGAAGTGCCACGCCCCGGCAAGTTGAAGTTTCTGCGCAGCTTCCTGCCAGGGGGCGAGTTTCATGACAGGTCCTTCTTGGAATTCGCCGTGACAATGCGCAAGCGATATGGCGATATCTTCATCATGCCTGGCTCGTTTGGACGCAAGGATTGGGTAGTCACCTTCAATACGAAGGATATTGAGACAGTCATCCGCAACGAGGGTATTTGGCCACATCGAGAGAGTCTCGACTCGTTAACCTACTTCCGTGAGCATGTACGACCCGATGTGTATGCCGAGAGCAAAGGCCTGATAGCCACGTGAGTAGAGTAGAGAAGAATGAGAAGATTTAATGCTTAACAAGATCTTCTCTTCGCTGTGCAGTCAAAGTGAGGAGTGGGGCAAGTTTCGTTCGGCCGTCAACCCGATCTTCATGCAGCCAAAGGGTCTCAGAATGTACTACGAGCCGCTGTCGAACATAAACAATGAGTTCATTGAACGGTAGGTGAAAGAAAGAGAAACATAAAGTAGAGGAGAATACAATCTTACTCTCTCTGCAGCATCAAGGAAATCCGTGATCCGCAGACGCTGGAAGTGCCCGCGAACTTTGAGGAGGAAATGGGTCGAATGATCTTCGAATCGATCGCTCTGATTGCATTCAATCGTGAAATGGGCGTCATACGCAAACGACGTGATAATCCCGATGCGATGACCCTGTTTAGAACATCTAGAGAGATCTTCCGACTCACCTTCCAGCTGGATGTGCAGCCATCGCCATGGAAGATCATCTCCACGCCCACATACCGCAAAATGGTACGTGCCCTGGAGGAGAGTCTGAGTGCGGCCCAGCGTATGATCGAAGAGAATCGCGTGGAGCAAGAGCGACGTCTGCAGGCTGGCGAACAGGTGAGCAACAGCAGCATAATGGAGCGCCTCATGGCCATTGATCCCAAAATGGCACTAATCATGGGCATGGACATTCTCTTCGCGGGCGTCGATGTCACTACTACCTTCTTGGCGGCGGTGCTATTGTGCCTCAGCAAGAATCAAGATAAACAGCTAAAACTGCGTGAGGAACTGATGCGCATTATGCCCACCAAGGAGACGTTGCTAGATGAGGAGCGCATGAAGGATATGCCATATTTGCGTGCTGTCATTAAGGAGGCTCTGCGCTACTATCCTAATGGTCTGGGCACCTTCCGACAGTGCCAGCAGGATGTAACACTCTCCGGCTATCACATACCTCAAGGCACACAAATACAGATGGGCTCTAACGCCCTGATGAAAGATGAGGCTCATTATACACAACCCAATGAGTTCCTGCCCGAACGTTGGCTTCGCGATCCCGACACGAACAAGAAGATGCAGGTCAGCCCGTTCACCTTTCTTCCCTTCGGCTTTGGACCCCGCATGTGCATTGGCAAGCGAATTGTCGATCTGGAAATTGAGACCGCACTCGCTAAGCTCATACGTAACTTCCATGTGGAATTCAATCACGATGCTTCGAAGCCTTTCAAGTCCTTCTTCGTCATGGAACCTGTCATTCCTTTGCATTTCAAGTTCTCCGATATCAAAGAGTAGAAAAGTGTTTGAGATCTGAGTTTCTTCTTGCACTTTGTATAGATTTTTTAGTGAGAGAATTCAGTAGACAATGTTATGTTTGTATATATGTAAATATATTATATTATATGATTATATAGCACTGCAAGGTCTATCATAGATTTGAATTTGATTCCATAATAAGTGTAATCTGTGATTATTTTGTTGCACTGTGTAGAGTGCTCTAAAATTCCTGCAATTAATCACTTTAAAACTGATAAGACTGACTGTTATCAAAGCACGTTGGGGTATTCTTTAAATAAGATTAAAAATATGTAACACCTTGACAGTTTATTTTGTAGTTATTTGCTTTCAGTAATAAAATATTGACAATTTTAGATTTCTCGGATTTATTTTAAAAATAATAATTAAATGCACATAATCTTTATCGTCATCATTGGAAGGTATCTGAATGCATATAATCATTGTACTTGTGTGTATGCTCTTAATTTCTATGCTTTAAGATTTCTCAGGTTTAAAATGACCATGCAATATTCAAACTATGCGTCTCTGTATCTTCATTCAGAGGTTATCTACTATAATAAATGTACTTGGATGCATTCCCCAGAAACGTTTATAAACGTATAAAAGCTTGACTATTTCTGTGCTTTCAGTAATGATAATAATTAAATTAGCACATTCAGGTAATCTAAATATGTAATTAACTGATTGTTATTAAAGTATAAAACCTTCACAGTTTCTGATGTATTTTAATATTTTCATCGACAATAAATTGATATATTCATATATTCATATATCATTTAGATTTCTCAGTTTTAATTAGAAATTGGAATATTCAGTGAGGTAATCGATTGTATTGTCAGCGGTCGAATTCGGTCTGTTTTGTTGTCGAACTTTCATTTTTCACGCCTCACGGCTGTCGTCAGTTAGTCCCCCCAAATCCGTTCCCCCGCGTTGAAAACTTTTGCCTTGTACTGTCAGAGGACTTCAACTTGCCGACAGCCGACACACACTTGCTGCCGCTAATGACTAAGATTAATTTGGGTCACTGTGCTGCCTCCCTCAATACTCAGTCCCAAGTCCCTAGAGTACTGTTCCTCGGTGCCTCGCTCCCTCGCTATCCTCCCCAGGCGACTCACATTTACTTTGGAACGTGCGTCTGAATTATGCGCGCGCGGTCCTCGTGCCTCGTTCCTTCATGGAATGAATGTGCGCAGTTGCAGCAACTAGTACTCGTGTAACTACGCACAGTGAGTGCTATGTAGTTTATACAGTGAAGTATAATGAAATTAGACTGACATTTAGATATTGTGTATGTTTAAAAAGGAAGAAATCTAGAGTGTTGAGGTAGTTTTTGGTGTTTATGAAATTGTATAAAGATTATGAAATAAAATGATTATAATAAAACACTGTTGATGAGAAAGCTTATCATACAATAATTGTTACTCTTTATATATCATCATCATATACAAAATATTTATAGGTTATGCAATTTAAAATCAATTTTTAAAACAAAGAACATATTATAATCATTTAACTTGTTCTACATCTCAACTCTTCTCGGCAGCTGATCATACTTCTGAAGATGATAAAGTATTAAATAAGTTTCTTCATGTTAAATCTTACCATAAAGTTCGGATATATAATAATATAATAATATATTCGAAATCATTTTATTTTTATCTCTTATCGCTTTTTTTTTCTTTCTTTTAACATCCAACAGTTAACTCATTCCATACTATTAGACTCCTTTTAATTACATTACTTCATTCTTGTTCCCTCATCTGAATATCATGAATCCAGCACTGTATAAACGTACACTTTTCTATGTGTGTTCGAGCTTGCAACATATACAAATGCGTCTGTGTGAGTATGTGTGCGTTGTGCGGGGGATGAAGCAGGGAAAGTGGAGTCAGCTATGGGCCCGACTGAAATTGTTTGGGGTTAATTAAGCGCGACATGTGTGGCATAGCGTGCATTTGTGCAGCGACTGCAACTGCAACTGCGACGCCAACTGCAGCATCAACAATTGGGGGCGGCACACGCCTACAAGTGTGAATAGAGTGGCGTAGTGGAGAGTGTGGGAGGGGACTGCGCTAATCAATGCTCCATAATAGACAAATTGCCGGACGCGTCGGTTCATTATGCTGGAATTGCTAGCGTTGATGCGTTTATGAAGTTTATGCGCTGCACTCGCCAGCGTAGTGCGTGACTCCGCGCGGCTAATTTGATTTATGACCCTGACCCGAGAGAGAGAGAGAGAGAGAGGGAAAGAGGGTTCCCCCTTCAACCTGTTGAGTGCGGAATATGTATTTATTTGCACAGAAATCGCTGGATAAATAAAATACTTGGCATAACAATTTGTTGCGATTTTATTCTGTGTCGTGCACAACTAAATCCAAACAGGGATCACGAAATACGCCGGGACTTTCCGGGAATTGCCGGCTACACGCCGTGGGGCGCAGCGCGTATGCCGGGTAAAGCAGGCTTATGCGCGGACGCTGACCAAGGGACCCTGAGAAGGCCTAAAAAATAAACAAAATCATTCACCTTCAGGCGTAATAAAAGTTTATGGTTGATAATATACATAAAAAGGACGCTTTTTGTGTGGTCTCCTATTGGGGCAGGGGGGACCTGATGAGGAGGTTGTCGGCAAGTCGGAAATCCCAGCGATGGCAATGTTTATTGCCATTAAAGGATTTGCAGTCGGCTAAAGGCACTGAGAGAGCGGAAGGATGAGCGACAATGTCAATATTTGCCGGCAGTTGGGAGAGATGCGCCCGTTTCCCGTTTCCAATAACCATTTAGGAATTGCGAAAATTTGCGCACAGCGGGCAAAAACAAATAGTTTCTAGCTGGCACTACAAATACAAGATTTCCCCTTTTTATGAGGCAACAACTGCCCTGCGGGGGTATGAGAATCGGAAAGTCATTTTGGGTTCTTTCGCCTCTCTCGCTCAGCGTGTGATTTCCAAGCTGAGCTCAGTTTGCATTCATTTCAGATGAAGATTTGATGCCTCGACGAGAGTGAGGGCAAATTCTTGGCCGCATTTTTTGTATACACACGCGCTGCTTGGGTTCTTGCATTTTAAGGAGCCCTTCTTATCGCAGTGTTTAGCTTTTTAAATTTGTATGCTAAATTTAAGCTCGAAAATATGTATGTGAGAATTCATATGAAGAATATTAAATGGAAAAGAAAATAAATAAAATTATATCACCCATAATATATATAGCAAGATTAATATAAGGTTGAAATGAACTAACAGCTAAGATAATATCATATCTACATATTTTAATACTAACTCAAATTTAAGCTTGAAAACATGTGAGAAATAATATTATATCAAACACAATATCAAGGTTTTTCCTTCTACTTTCCGTTGTAAATATATAATGTGAATAACTCCAAGATGACATATCTCCTATATTATATTTTAAATAATAAATCATATCTTCTGACATCATATCCTCTTTAAAGTGCTCTCAAATTTAAGAAATAATGTCAATGATTTAATGTTTTTCAAATTGATTTTAAAGCGCAGCTTAGGTTTACTTTTAAAAGCTACTTTTCAGTCGCTGCTATTTACAAATGGATCAAGGATATATATGTTGCAGTATGTGTGTATGTATGTGAGTGCGTGTGTGTGTGTACGTACCGGAGGCACGGACTAGATATTCCTGAGATATGTAAACAACAGAGAATGCAAACAGTTCAAATCAAATAACACACACAAAAACGATGGTAGAAAGCAGTGCACACATATACAGCTACTAACACACGCACACACACACACTCACACACACATACAGGGCCCGTGCAAGATATGGCAAACAAGCGCTGCTGAGAGAGAACACAAAATGAGCAGGCGACTAACCTAAGGACAACAAAATAAACATTTTGAACTCGACTCGAAATGCACAAGCGGAGCCCCAAGGACACTTGGGGCGTTTCGCGCCGCCTGTCGCCGCCTGCTGCCCCATGCCACGCCCCCTGCCCTTACGGCTGCTCCAACCCTCGGCAAAAGGCTAAGCGCAAATATTACAAGCATTATATGAATGTCTATGCTTATGCTAGTCTCTCTGTGTATGTGTGTGTGTGTGCATGTCCATGTATTTAGAAGCAGCAGCAACATGCTGAGCCAACAACAACAACAGCAACGACAGCAGCAGCAGCAGCAACGAGATGCTGCCAACAAAAGTGTAGAAAATCCGACCAAGCACAAAAACCGACTCAGCACATTTCGGAACAACCAAACACGCAGTAAACCCAGAGCAACCCACACAGCGTCGACCTCAACAGCAGCAGCAACAACAACAGCAACAACAGCAACGACAGCAATGGCATCGCCATCGCCATCTCGCCAGCTCAGGCTCAGCAAGTCATCAGCACATAAAGCTCGAAAGATTATGTAGCCCACGGCGCGGTGGCTGCCGCACCCGACAGCGGCTGCGGAAGTGATGCATGGCTCTTGCTGGGGTTCGCCCCCATCCAGGAGAGAGGGGTAAGGGGTAACCGGGTTCTGTGGTGTGGACGGGGCGGCTGTGGTATTAGACGACAATAGAGCTTGGGGGACGATGGGACTGAGGACGGAGCTTGGCTTTTTGTGCTCGCGCAAGCCTTGTGACGTTTGACGCCATGTTTGATGGATGAAAAAGCCATTCATGTTACCAGCTGGGGTGCAGAGGTTGCTCCCAGCTCGCTCTTTATGTGTGTGTGTGTGTGTGTATGCAAAGATGGCGCAATAGACGTCAAGTAACCACCTCCTGTGGCGCAACTAAATCCTTTCGGATTTTACCCGGCCAGCGCAGTATGGTTTAATGCGCATTTTATGAGTGTGTAGGTAAGCGCTAAGCTGGCATGGGGCATGGGGGAGCAGAGCATGAGGGAGTGAGAGGTGGAATGGAAGGGGAACTAAGAGTGGGAGGGGCCACAGCTTATTTGCCTTTAAAGCGAGTGCACAAAATCGCGTGTTAAAGTTCTTGGCACTTGTTTGTTATCAGCAGCGACTGCTTGTATGTGTAGGTGTGTGTGTTAGTGCGAGTGTGTGTGTGTGTCCTGCTCTGCCAGCGCTGTCGAGCTGTCAGCTGCATGCGGGCCAAAGTCAACACGAACACGAAGCGAGCAAAAAGGCTGCCCCTGCCTCGCTCTTGGTTGACATTTGGCAAATTTCGTTGCATAAAACGCAGCTGCCCCGACCAGCGCTGGGGCCATCACCTGCCCCCAGATCCGCACCTGGCATTAGCATAATTTTGCATAGCTGGAGCTGCTACTTTGCCGCATATTTCACGCAAGTGCTGCATATTTTTGGGGGCGACACTTAAAACTCAAAATGAAGTCGCCTCTCATGCAAATCCACAGCGCGTATTAATAAGTGTAGATGTGTGAGGGAGGGCGGGGGCAGTGGTAAGTGAGTGTGGATTGTGCAGTAGAAGAAGGGGTGGGGGGAGCTGCGTCCACTTGTACATTTGATTTGGCCACGCTTAGCAGGCCAATTTACATTTCAAATTAGCGACTTCATTGCCAGTAGAATTGCTGGAATTACTTTTCATTTTCCCTTTGCCATTTTCCATTTTCATTTTCATTATGGCCACGCCCCCCCTCCGTCCTCTGTTCGTGCTCTATTTAAACTTTGTGGCTGTCCGAAATTGTAGCCGGATTTGGATTCTTAACAGTTGAGCCGCACTGCGCTTTGGCTATGCTAATAAATTAATATAAATTCAAATTTGTTTGCCAACTGCTGCCAAGGCGGGCAAGTGTTATGTGTTTGTCAAGCAAAAAAGGCCAAGTGCACGGCAACATTTCTCCAAATACTTGGCAAAGTTTCATAAAAATCGCCACCACACCCCGGCAAGGAAAAATGCCGCAACTACATGCGGATTCTTGGCCCCCCTCCTTTGTCCTCAGTCCCTTCCTCTACTGCCCCTCCCTCTTTGCTGCCTGCCCGCCCACAAGTGTTAGCTGCTTGAATATTCAATGGCTACTTCCGCACTTGGACTGAAGCGTCATTTGGGGCCGTCAAAATGCTTCAGCGGCAAGTGGAGCTTGAAGAGAAATTAAGAGAAAACTCAGGAGAAATTAGTAGAAGGAGAAAAGCTCAGTTCGACTGCGCTGCAAGTATTTATAATATTTACAATATTTTATAATTTTTTCATAATTTTTTTTGGCCTACTAAAAACTCAAACGAGCCCACTGTGCTATTGTGAACTGGGCCTGGGCATGCACGTAAAAAATGTACGCGCATTGCTTAAATATGCAAGGAATTCGATGCTGCTCGGAATACACACACACACACACGCACACACATACAGCTCTCGCACCCTGTTGCCCAAACAACCCTTGCCAATGGGGCGGAACAGAGCATTAGCCACGCGCATTTAGCCGGCAATCATTTAACAATTTACAAATCGATGTTTAAACGGCATCTTGGGATCGCATCGAATCCCAGAACGGTCCCCGAGCAGTGGATACCGCATCTGCATTAAAAGTTTTGCTTAAATGTTAATGTCCTGCCAAAAAGCACACAAAGCACCGCGTAAAGGCATCCAACAGCCAACGTCGACGTCGTTAATGCCCGCCCGACTGTCATAACAATAACGGCATTTTTAGCACCTCATTAAAAAAGAGTTCATATCCCGAGCATTTTCGGTCGGAGACGAAGTTCGCTACGCGATTGTTTCCCCACTTTTACTGTGCCCCGCCCCCCCCTCGCCGCAGAGTGTTTGATGGGCTTATCAATTTTAACAACAATATTTATTCGTCGTACAAGTCGTTTTTGAGTTGAGCCATTGCCGAAATGGCTTGACATAAAGCGCGAGCCCCGATTATGACTGCCATTGACTCTGGCCACACTTAATCGATTTGTGATGACTAAGCGAGCTTGGGCGTAGCTAGAAATCGAAAAAGTTATCGCAATTGGATGCTGAAGGGGCATTGGTTTGCACTGTAATGCACAAGTATATTTTGTAGGAAGTTGTCCTACTATAAAGGTGCCTTCCAAATTTGAGGATGATTATTCGAACTTCTTATTTATATTTAGAATGAAATCCATTTGTGATAAGTAAGGTATTAAATTAATACTATTAATTGCTAAGAAAAAACATAATGTTTTAAGGAAAGGAACATTAAAGAGAAGTCTTTTAAAATGGGTTTTCGTTTATAAATATATATTGCGAGAATTTGTATAAGAATGTTGCTGTTTTCAGGGTGTCAAGAATGAATAACTCATCCTTATAGTAATCGATGAATAAGACGAAAATTTAAAATAACATATTAGTTAAGAAGATTAACCTTCTTTAAGTATCATTTTAACATACTTTTGTATCTATAAGACACCTTTAAATTGAATAGAAATTCATTCTTTTTCTGAGGAGCTTATCGATTCATACTGAGCTGAGCTAAGAGTTATCGGAACAAAAGCACAAACGGTTTACTTGAACGCAGCTTATGATATGTCTGAATTTTACCAGAAATCTTCTTAGACTATCGTCTCTTAGTTTCCAACACAACTGACTCAGTTCTAAGATCGTGATTCTCTCGTTTAATCAGAGCAAAAATCGTCTTAAGTTGTCGCAATCAGGCATGAATGCTTGCCCAGAGAAGCAGCGAAAGATGCGGAGCAGTTGGGGGCTGCGACCTCGGCCATTTAGGCAACACAAGCCACATAAACAAAGGCGCTCTGTGTGCTCTGGATCTGGCTGCCTTTAACTTTGACTTTATTGTGACAGTTAAAACGCGCAAAATAATAGCAGTTAAAGTCGCATAAAATGCGTCTTAATCATAAAAATGCGATTATAAAAATGGACGAGCAGCGGGCGCAGCGATACAAGCTGAACTCTTTTTGCCTCAGCTGCCCTCTTACTCTAGCCTCGCTCTCCCTCTCTCTCTGTCTCTCTTTCCTTTTCCTTCCCAGCTGCTGCTTCATTTTGCTTGATTCGTTGAGGCTGTTGCTGTTTGTTGCCTTTGGCTTTTATGAGCTGCGCCGGGTTCCGACTTTATTGCAGTTTTTGCCCTGAAGATGGTCAGCGATGGCAGCAAGGGGAGAAAGGGGGGAGACAGAGGGAACTGCAGAAGACATTTGTAATTGTTTATAATCTCGTTGTGGGAATGTGATTGTTTTTTGCGATCGGCAGTGACTTTTATTAATTGTGCCCGCGCCTCGCCTTATTTCACACCAAAGAGGAAAACAAGAAGAAAAGAAAATCGTGGAAAACCTTTTTGCAACTGTTGTGCCTGCCACGCCTGCCGCGACACAACAACAGCAAATCCTATAAATTTTTTACTACTTATTTACGCTGCTAAGGCACATTTAGCCATGTCAAGCAATCGCCCTGGCCGTGATCGTAAAAGAGCACACCCACTGCCCTCCTCCCACCATTCGACATTCACATCGACATCGACCCCGACATGGAGACCAAATGCCGACCGTCGTTGTCGTTGTCACTGGCTACGGATGGCCTGGCCAGGCATGGGATTGGGGGAGGTGATTGGGAGAGGGCGAGAGTACTTTTATTTTTGTGAAATTTCATCACGTTTTTATGTTGTGACCACGTGACGCCAGTGCCGTGACTCCTTCCACCAACAAACACAGCGCCCACCCAATCTCGACTCATTCGCCGGGAATGGCCAAGGAACGCCAAGGCACGAACCGGGCTAAGCAAGCCGAGCACCTGCACCTGCTGGCATCCCAGCAGTTGGTCGGGCACGTCGAAAACGGAGACCGAAACCGGACCCAGACCAGGCAAGACCGTAAGCAAGGGGGGAGGGGATATGGAGCAAATGTTCGCCAGCGGCGGCGCCAGTCAAAGTGTCAGTGTGTAAGCTAGTAGCATTTACCTAGATTGTTCCTGCCAAACGGATTTGGACGGGCTATTGGCCAACATATTAAGGCAGCGCAGCCACTTGACGCCGCACGGAATGGAAATGGGATGAAGAAAGGAAAGGTAAGGTAAGAAATAAGAAAAAGAATGAAAAAAGAAAAAGGCTTTAAGGCTGATAAAGCAGGGCATAATATGAGTAATATATTTAGTTGAACTTTACTTTGAGAATAATCTTAAATCAGGCTAGAAACTAAATGAAATTAATTTGCTATAATATAGGCAGTATCTGTAGTTGGAAATCATATCTTACAAGTGCGGTATAAAGAATATTGGTAGTATATTAAACTTTACTCAACCTAACAACAGGACCGCAGCGACGGCCTAGGCGCCCCTTGTATTAAATTTTCCAGGGGCTCTACTGTAATTGTCTTTATTTAAAAATATAATATATTCTTTAGGTCATAAAACATTTTACAAAATAAAGAAATTTATTACTTATTACATTGACTCTTTTCATGATTTTATATTGGCGAAATTCTCAATAGATTTTAGGAAATATATATCCTCTTGTTCAGTATTAATATCAGTCAATTTAGCCATGCCCGTCTGTTTGAACGTTAAGATCTCAGCTCGAAATAAACTAAAGACACCAAATTTGACATGAAGCTGTCTATATACAATAGCTTTGTCCACTTGGTCCATTTTATCCAATGGTAAGGTGACCCTGGCAGGCGGGGCCCTTGTGTCCCTACCACCCTCGCTGCGGGCCTGCCTAACAACGATCAATGTTGACAGATCACTTACTTATTCTTATGTTCAGAGAACTAGTAAGAGAAATCGAATAATCTTTAATCAACCTTGAAACTAAATGAAATTTATATGTCTGCTATAATCGCATAATGTAGGCAATATCTGTAGTTGCTCGGGGGATATGGAAATCAAATTTTACAACCGATTGCGATGGTGTTTCCTGACCAGGCAGGGGGTAGGGTGCTGGCAGTGACACCCCATGCTCGGAGCAATTGAAAGTCTAAGTAAAAAAACTACCCACCCCCTCCTTGAGCTCGTTACAATGTACCCCGCGGGTGCTGACGACAACGACGACGGTACCCCCAACATGGCGTCCCTTCAATATGTTTTCATCGAACTCTACACGGCGCCAGCTGTTGCGCCAGCCAAGAGGAAACAGAGAAGAAGCAGGAGCAGAAAAAAATGCCTCGGAACAGTTGTTATAAGCTAAAATTGCCGGAGCTTATGTTCAGAATGTCAAAGCTAAAGTCGAGCAGAGAGAGGAAGAGGAAAAGGGACAGGGGAAGAGCCACTGATACCATGCGGTGTTATTTTCAAGGAATTAGATGCCCTACGAAACATACAGTCGAACTGAAGTTACATAAATGTGTCCAACCATGGCGACAATATTGCAGAGCAGACCAGACCAGAGCAAAGTCCAATCCCTGGTTGCCCTGGCTACCAACTCTGGCTGGAACATTCCTCGATGTGACCACAGGACGTGCAATTGCCGGGCGGGCACAGATACAACCTAACTGTCATTGATGTATTTTATGCACTTCCATTTCATGGTCAGTTTGGCGTTATGGTCGAACGGGCGACATGTGTGCAGCATGACATGGATGTGGGAGATATCCATAAAGATGCAGAAGGGGTAGGGAAAAGGAACAAGAAGGGAAAGAGGAAGCGGAAGAAGAAGAAGAGCAGAAAGGGACTGCATCCTACTAGAAGCTTACACATGTAGCTCATCATCAAGCAGAACTGTTGATACCTTTAAGCAGCCCAATCCCTCTTTAAACAGATTTCCGATTCCCTACTGAGCTGGGGAGGGGCTGCCAGGGGGAGAAGGGCAAAAAGGAACTGCCAGTTCGCTTGATCCTTCGCGAAATTCGCGTATTCGCAAACAATTTGTACGCTGGCTCTGGCAAATATTTGTTATTTGTTATTTGTTAGTAGCTCCCCCCTCCTCCCCTTCTCGTTCCCCCACTCGCTGGCAAGTACCGTGTAGGTACATCGACAAAAAAGGCACGCGACTTTGTGCATACAGTGAGCGCTGAAAGTATGCAGACTATTTGCAAACAACCAACGCGAGTGTGTGTGTGTGCGAGATAAATCTATACAACATGCGAAAACTAATTTTCCATCAGGCAAATAAAATGCCAGGCGGCTGCAGAGTGCGAGCGAGACAGAGAGAGGGGGAAGAGAGAAAGAGAGAGGCTCCGCCAACGATAATTTTAGCGCGTTTTTTGCCGTTGCTGCTGATGCTTTTCAATGGCTTTTGTAAATGTGCAAATTTTGTAACAAACAAAATAAAATGGCGGCGGTATTGATATTGATACATTACATAGACCCACACACACACACGCACACATAGACACACTTGCATCGATTGTATGTCGGCTCTTGTGGATGGGAAGGGGCAGTGGGGGCCGCCTTTCATACAACACATTTTTGAGTCTATTAAAAATGCGTTTAAAATGCTTTCTGTGGTTTTCTGGTTAAATTGTAAAATTCAAATAAAATTGATTTTCGCCTGTTTACACATCAGGAAAAGCACATATTGGTTGTTGAGGAAGTTCTTGTTTACGCACGTGACGCTTTAGGGGATAATCTGGTATAACATATTGTACAGATCAGCATAAATTATTAGGAATTTAAAAATAATATCGGATAGAACTATTTTAACTAAGTTAATCATGCAATTTAATCTTTTTTTTGTGTGAATATATTGATTAGGTTTAAATTAAGAATAAATATATAATAACATAATTAGAACTATACCTAATTAATTGTATATTTTGATATTTTACAATCGTTCCAATCATCGCTCATCAAATCAGCGTCAACAGAGGAGCCCTGCCCGTCTGTCCGTGTGATGCAACGCAAACTAGTCTCTCAATTTTAAAAGTATCCTGATGTAACTTGTTACACATGCTTCTTATTGCTGCACGCTGTATATAAATCGGAACGAGCCGGATCGGACCAATATATCGTATAGCTGCCATACAAACTATCGGCCGATTTCTGATATTTATCTAGATATTGCATCCAAATTTATAATTTATTTATTCTATATATATAAAGTGCATATAAAATTCTATCAATCTATTCTTCCAATATATATACGCAATACCATTAAATTCTGCACCATTATATATGACTAGTATTGAAAGGATCACAGGATGTTTGAACCTGCAAAGGGAATAGAAAACATTGTTTTCTCTTAAAAAATAAATGTATTTTGCAGTTTGGAATCGACCTGAACAGCACACGTTAGAAGCAACCTCAATATCAATAATGACAACAATTGATTTATAATTGAATAAAATGTTGGTCAGTAAATAAATAAAAAAAAGGCATTAACAACGACTGTTATTTCTCTGACTGATGATGCTGAAGAGCATGTGAAATGAAGCTAAAGTCGTCGTCGAAGTTGGAGACGAGATGACGACGACGCCTTCGTCTCCATTGGGGGCCTCAATGGTGAAACATGCACCGTAATTTCCATGTGGGTAACCAGCAATTTCTGGCATGTAACATTTTTCAACATCAACAACTCCAGCAATATGGCACAGACAGGGAAGGGGAAGGGCAGACAGAGACGGACAGACATGCACCGTGTGCAAAACACACACACACACAGTTGCAACGAGCCCAAGCTGTAGTCGAGTTGGAGCTGCTAGTCGTAGAGCGCAGCCAAGCGCAAACACTACAAGAAAAATTGTAAGTGAAGCGAATAAAATATTATATTCTAATGCTCGCTGAGGAGTCAGCCATGGCTGCACAGAAGAAAGAAAGAAGGAAAGAAAGAAAGAACTGCAAGAGTGGAGAACCGAAATCAAGAAAAATTGTTAACTGGCAAGACAAGGAGACGAGGATGCTCTGTGCTGCTGTTCTTCGCGGGCTTAATCTTAATCCATCTTAGTCTAGTCAGTACCACGACTTTGAAATGTTACCAACTGCTAAGAGGGGAGCGGGGCCCAGTGCAGGGGAGGGTAGGGGAGGCAATGTAAACAAAAAAACCGAATTATTGTGCAGCATTTGCTCAGCGTTTTCTTTTCAGGCGTTCCCAATTGTTTGTGTGTGTGTGCTCTCGGGGAAAAGCGCCTTAAGTTATGCTGCCATTTTTTCATTTCTTCTATTTCGTACAATATTCTTTGTAATATTGTTGCCTTGCAGCGCGCGCACAAAAATGAAATGAATTGTGAAAAATGAGCTTGACTTGGTGAGGTTTGTGTGTGGGGCGCCTCTTTGTGTGGATTGGTGGGTTAGTGGGTTGCGTTTCGCTTTTGAACTCAATTACATAAGCGCAGCACACTCCCACAAACACACACACACATACAGTAGCAGCACCGTCAGCCGTTTGGCAGTTTGTAATTTTCAGCAAATGGCAAGTCACATTGCCCGCGGTGCTCGACCAGAACACAGCATCTTGGAGTGGAGGCTGCAGAGGTGGCACTAGGGAGCGGGCACGTCCATGTCTGCCACGTCACCCCTCGGCACGAAAATCACGTAAAATGTCAAATTGGTGAACGTCAGGGAAAATGGCGCGTTTGTTTTGTCATTCTCCTGCAGCTTTTCTTGGCACTCTCGCTCGCCTCGCCTTATCTACTATTTTAACGCGCAAATATTTTTTCGCTAGCACCCCCCCCTCCGCAGCACCTCTACCACCTCCCACTCTACTGCGCTTTCGTTCCGCTTTCAGCATTCAAAGCACACAGCAAAAATGCCAACAATCCAAAGTTGAGTTTTCTTTGGAATTTCGTTGGCGTTTTTCTTTTTTCCGTTTCGTGTATTTTTTTTGCTCTTCTCTCTGTGTTTTCCTTCTTTTTTTTGACATCTCCTTGCGGGGGTGAGGGGTGGCAACATGCGCGCGCCACATTGACAATTGCTTATTTGTGTCTATGTGTGTGTGTGCGGGTGTGTGTTTGTGTGTGTGTGAGGGTGGCGCTGCCACAGTTAACATGTAACTTCAACGTCAAGTCAAACTGATGTGCCCCGTCGCCATCGCCGTCGCCATTTTGTTTTCAGCTGCCTTTTTTCATGGCCGCCTTTGTTTGAGTCCTCTGTGGCTCCTGTCTTGTCTCCAGCTCCTCATCTCTTGCTCCCCCCTGCTGTCCTTTCGTCCCTCGTCTGTCCGTTTTGTATGTTTGTTAAGTTGCGCTGTGCTACGCATTCCGTTGGTATTTTACCATTAATACTTGTCTACTTAACGATAAATTACAGACATTAAACGCACGCACACCACAGCAGCCAAGACAAATGCGTGTGTGTGTGCGTGCGTGCGTGTGTGTGTGTGTGCGAGTGTCTGTCTATGCACATATCTTTCAGTGTATTGCACGCCTGTCAAGCAGCAACTCAATGTGCGTCTCTCTGTGCCTGTGTGTGACTGCGAGTGTTCCTGTGTGTGTGCCTGTTTGTGTGTGTGAGAGTGTATGTGAGTGTGTGTGCGTGTGCTTATTTGTTGTCAGTACGCGTCAAACATTTGAAAACATTTATTTTTCGCCCTGCGATAATGCTACATTTCTTGCACACTTCGCGCTGCCAGCGGAGACAGAGTTCTCTATACAGTTCTCCCTACTTATCTTTCTCTTTCTTTATCTCCTCCTCTCCCTCCATTCTCTATTCTCTGCCATTTCCATTTTACGATTATTTTTTGTCCCTTCCGCTGGTTTGGTTTCTATTGCTGGTTAACGGCAGCTCATCCTGTTCGGTTCGCTTGTGCTTTCTAGGATTGGGTTGGTATAAATAAAGAACGCGAGTCGGGGGCACTCGATTTGTCAACGGACAACGACAAGGACGCACAACGTGCTGCCAGTCAAACGGTCAAGCACCCTTGGCGTAACTTGATTTTCTATAAATGGGCAGGGCAAGGGGTTTATCTGTTATATAAGCAAGACTGGAAGTATAACTAGCAACCTACCTTCGACATTTATTTAGCAGTTTTCATTGTTGTTTCATGGCATTCACATATCTATAAAACTAACCAGTTGCAAGTTAAAACTTATCTTTATTGATGCTCATATGTTTCTTCAATGCTGCTCAACTTTTAATTCTATAAAGATCTCACAAAACTTAATTCTTTGGCAGCAAAACTTTCTATATTCTGCGCATATTCAGTTAATGTATCGAAAATTAGCGCAAAGTATGTTAAATCTGAAATTATTCAAGTATAAGAAACTCTTTAAAGTAAACCCTCAACTAAGAGTAGAAGGTTACCTAGAAACATTATTAAAACATTTCTTCCACTTGTTTCCTATTATTTTATGTATAAAACTGAATATGTAACGAGTTTCATGTAAAACTGAAATACTTATCAGCTTTCACATCATTAAACTTCTAATATAATCCGTTTAAAATCAGAAAATGCAACAAAAATGTTCTCAAGGTAGTTTTAAATGCTGAGCTGTTCAATCTAGAATTCCTCTTTAAACTGTAAACTTAAGCTGCGAATGTATAAATAGATGTGGAAAAAAGGGCGCCATTTGTGCTTTGTGTTTAATTTCTATTTCAACAAAAGTAAAACAATACCAAAAATCAAACACACAAAGCAAGTGAAAGGTGATGCAAGTCCTGAGCAGGAAAGCAGAAGGAGTGGGGGAAGTGGAGCAGAAAGAACGAAAGGGGATGTGGCGCACAACTTGCGAAATACTTTTGTGTAACTTTGGCTGAAAACTTTATTTTGTGTATTATATATCCTGTTAACAATATACTTCAGTTTTTCTGCTGCCGTTTGCAGCCAAAGCCCGCTTCAAAGGCAGGAATAACAAAAGCCAAGAGTCACTTAGCAGCTCCAGCTTGCCAGCCATGTGCGAGTGTGTGTGGGTTAGTATAGGTATGCGTGGCAGTGTGTGAGTGCGGTTTCCGTTAGCCAACAGCCTCAGTTGGTTTGTCTCATGCTGAGGCACTCGAGCCGAGCTGAGGATGAGCTTGAAGCAGCTCGAGCTTTTCTTTTGTTTAAATTTTGGTTTGTGTCAGCAACCACATGAACGTACACACACGCACACCCTCACACCCACACACACTCACATACACGTACACAGGCCATATACAAAGCTAAATTGTTTTAAAAGAAAGTCAAAAGTCCTCCACGCCCAGGCAGGGCAAGGCAGGCAGGCAGGCAAACAAACAACGAGCTGTGGCAAGGCAATGGGAAACGGGCTGCTGGGCACAAAAGTTGTTCGAACAAGTCATGCACATTGCAATACCCTGCAAAGGGGTAGTCAGAGAGAGTATGAAGGCAGTAGAGAATTTCATTGTAATTGACAGAAGATTTTATGATACTTTAGCTGACATTTTAAAAAGCATTCTAAGTTAGAATAGTTTATCAAGTAATGGCTTTATAAAACATATCCTAATAAATGCAGGTACAATCTAATATATATATATACTAACATATGTATCGCATGTATAGCTCTATATATCCTATTCAATCAGCCGTTATTCACTATTCTTAGTTCAAGTACAAACTCAATGCACAGCGACGCTTGCAAGGCAGCAATATATTTTATCACGGATCAAGCTATATAGTAAATGCCACAACAAGCTCGACTGTCTGACTCTATGCCATAGTTTATGTGCTCTACACATCCCTCACGCACACACACTCACACATGCTGAGCTGTATGGTCGTGTCAGGCGTTTGTCATGTCGCATGTTTCCTGAGGAAATTTGCATTTAGCTTTACACGATTCCCTCTTGAAAGTTGCCTCAATAAATACGTATACGCAACGTGCGAAACTGTTGGCGCAGCTGAGTACAATGGCCTAAAGAGGCGGGGGCAAGTGGGCGTGGTAAGGGGCAAGTAGATCTGCAATGATTTAGGCTGTCTTGCTTTGCAGCACAAATCACAGTCACCGTCACCAAGGCAAATGAAAGACCATAAATAGCGAATTGACACTTTAGCACACGCCCCGCTGCCACGCCCCCTGCGCCCTACCTGTGCGTACTGCTTTTATGGGCCACCAGCGCGTGTTCGCCTTAATGGACACCTTTCAAATTAATTGCTGGCGGCGCTGCTGCCCGACAACGTTGGCGGCCACATGAACCGCAAAAAGAACAAAGCATTAAGCCAGTCCAGGGGCGGACTGCGGGTGAGCAGGAGAGCGGGCGTTTGTCGGGGGAAGTAAGCCGTGTGTTTAACCAGCCGAAGTCACGTGTCAAATAAAATGTCAACAAAACAATTGAGTTATTTATTTGGCAGTGGCGCACGAGCAAAGCAGCAAAGACAGAGCCGAGCGTTGAGGCGTTTAATTTCAGAGCAGCGCGGATCGGAGGAGCGTACGCTGAGTATTTAAAAATCCATTGGCGGTCACTCGGCTAATGCCAGGGAGTTACTTTGTCAGACAGCCACGGCCCAGGCTCAAGTGTTGAGTTCATTGCAATGCAAGACGCCACGGCCATCCGGGCACACCCCCAGACCAGGTCGCATCCCTTGCCCCGAGGCACAAACAATTGACACGTGCGCACACACAGAAGTCTCAGTCTGTATCTCTCTCTGTCTCTCTCTCTCACACACTCTCTGTGTGTCCTTGCTGTGGGCTGCCTGGCAACTAGAAAATCATTTAGCGGCAGCAGCGGGATTAGCCGATGACACGCGTGTCGTAGGTTAGCGCCCAGTCTCAAAGCGAAGCTGCTCAATTGAAATGAAAATGATATTTGCACAGGCCTAGCCGTGGGCATAGCAAAGACAGCAGAAGGGCAGGGTGAGGTGCAGGGGCAGTGGTAGACAGACGCTGTGTGCGCATCCTTTTTGGCTTTCGCTGCTAAGCAAACACAAATAAAGACCTTTGATGTGAATTTATTGGCAATGGCCAAAACTACAGACCATCCAAGGGGGAAGGGATTGTGAAGGCAGGGGCGTGTCAGGACGGGGGGCGTGAGAAAGCATTCGTTGAAATTTGCACAACAAATGTGTATGAATTTTGCGGCGCATAAATGCATAAATAACGCATTGAATATGAATCAATTTATGCATTTATATGCGCATAATAAATGTGCCGAGATCTCTGCTCTCTATAGAGAGTATACAGTATACGATATATCCCTGGCTTACATTTAAAATACATGAGGGCTTAAGAGTTTCCATCATCGTCAACTGGCGACTGCCAACGTCGTCATAAGAACCTCAGTGTCACGTGGAAATTATGAACAGTCGACGGGGTGACACGGCAAAAGTTACTACGTTTATGCAAAGCATCTCGTGAACTTTTGAATGCGTGAAGTAAAAACAGTTTTTATGCCATGGAGACTAATTCATGGAATAATGCTAGCAGAGTTGCCAAACGTGTAAGGTAGATCACACTTTTAGCTGGTTATTTGTAAATAAAACAGTACAATACCCTTCGGAAAGTTATTATTTATATACGGCTTAAAATGCATAGTTCTCTGTACTTCCTGAGCAGGAAAATTTATTTCATATTTTTAAACAATAATAGTCTGAAAACTTTATCTTTGGTAATTGTTAAAAAATCTATAAGGATCTGTTGAATCATTTTGCTTCCACTTCCAATTGTAAACTATATTTACTTGTCTGACTTTATTTACTTTTTCATTTGTAAACTATATATATTTACTTTTCTGATTTTATTTACATCTTCCGCGCAAAGTTGCGCCTTACTATTTCATTCAACTGAATTCACAGTCAACTATCGTGTGTACGCAAATGAATAATTGGCAACCTTGTCCCCATTTCATAAAATGAATTCATGCAATGTGGCTTCGTATAAACACAGTAAGTGTCACACGACAATGTCATATATAAAGTGAAATGTGGAAAACACAAATGAAATTGGCTGCAAGTCCAAAAAGAGGTGAGTCCAGAGTTGAGCATAAATTATGTAAATGCAGACAGGCAGCCCAAACGAAAGGGCAGCTCCGTTCTTCTTCTCCCACCTCGGCTCAAGCTCAAGCTCAGCCGGGGCTAATAGTGCACACGGTGGCTCCCCTGGTTTGACCCATTAGGCCCACCACACGCGGCCTGCCAAACTGCCGGAGAAATTTCGACAGCATGTTGCGGCACAGCAACAAAACCGTACACCAACGCCCGCTCCCCCTCCCTCATCCCCTTCCCTTGTCATACTCCTTCCTTTGCACAAAAAAAGGTCAACATTTTACGGTTGATTAAAGTACGCCGGACTGTTACAGTTGCCCTGCTTGTGGATAGCAGAGAGGGAGGAGTGTACGGCCACTTTCAGCTTTATCCGCTGGCGCTCAAATTGTTTAAATATTTAATGAAGTGCATAAAAATAATTTACAAAAATATTTCATGCATTTTCGGTCGAACGTTGGCAAAAAAGGAGCGAACGGAACCGAAACACGCATTTCAATCCTCCAACTTTTTCTATATATACTATATATATATACATATATATATAGATCGGAGGAGAGTGAGAACCGTGCTCTGCGTAAATATTTTTGTCAAATACTTTTTGTACAATTTATTTGTAAAACCGCCAAAAGGCAAATTGTGCATATTTGTTAATGGAAATTGTTAAAATGGCTTAAAGCATTTGCAGCCAAATGGACTCTCGCCGCGTCCAGTCCAGTCTCGTCTGCGGAGTTGGCCTAATTGAGTGAGTGGGGTCGGGAAAAAGGACACGAGGCAAGTATGTTTTGTGTTTGTGTTTTTTATATGGTCGAATACCTTTTTCTTCTCGGTCCCGCATCCTTTTAATAACACAAAAAATATTTCAATTATTTTTGGCTTAGCTCAGACGCAAGGAAGGCAGACCAAGGTGTTAATTTGGCTAATTTCATTGCGGGCACAAATATTTGAGATTATTTCAATATATAAAACAATTTGCGGCACAAACAAGCTAAGCCCAAAACAACCCCCCGCGATCCGCCCCTGGACAGTGCGTAATCTTACATGCGAGGACATGAGCGTGTGACAGATTGTTTCGGTCCAGGGAGGATTGCCATAAAAAGCGAAGCGAAAGTGCAAATGACAAGGCAGCTCCCTTGTTAATAGGGAAGAGGGCAGGGGACAGGGGACAGGGGGTTGCAAGGACACTGGCAGGACAAGTGGTAGTGGTGGCCCTGGTTTGATAGATTTTATGGTGCATAAAATGAAATGATTGATCGCTAAAATAGGCGCAACGAATTAATTCTGCCTGCCTTTCCTTGCTTGACAATGGGGCGTAGCAGTGGGCGTGGCTGTCAGACCAAGGCCACCTGCAGGAGCAGGTCTTGCACGTGCAGCGTAAAAAAGTGTGGCACAACTAGACGGGGTAGCAAACGGAGTGCTCTTGCTGCTGTTCTTGGTCCTTCTGCTGCTAGTTCTCTTACTCCTGTTCCTGCTTTTACTGCTGTTCTTTCTCCTGTTTTCCCTTCGCTTGCCATTTGCATAATTTGCAGCTTAATTTAAACGACTTGCAGTGCGCACGCACTTTTCACACGTGTGCCAGGAGTTTTTTGAGCCTTGCGGTTGAGCTGCGAAGCTTCCCAGAATGTTGCCTCACCTAACCGCAATTCCACTTTTTGTGGTTCACTTCATTTTTGTCATTAAGCAAGAGCGTCGCCATAAACTTGCCAGATCGCAGAGAAGTATATGTGTGTGTGTGGGGCGCTACGGCAACGCCCATTCGCAGTTGCGACGCCTCATTGGCATTAACTTTGGCTTAGGGCGCGTGTAGTGCCAAGTTCTCAGCTCCCAGTTCCCAGCAAGTTCTCAGTTTTCAGTCAGTCAGTCAGGCAGGCAGGCAGGAGGCATCGTCGTCTTCGAAAGTCAACTAATTTATTCATGACATCATCATTAGGATGTCGTGGTGTGCGCACACAAACCTTTGATCCTGCTGTTTCTCCTTCTGTTTCTGTTTCTCTTTCAGTTTCTTTCTCGCCCGTTGCCAGTTGCCAGTTTGGTGTTATTTATGTTTATTTTGCGTCGAGCCAAGACATCCACACTTTGTTTGTGTTTGGCGGCGCCTTTGAGGAGCCTCCTTCTGCACCTGGCAAGCTGCGGCCCCTTTGGGGCTCTGCTTTAATTGGCTTACTCGTACACAAGTTTCCTGCGAATGAGTTTCCTCTTCCTCTTCCATGAATTTCTAATGAGTGTAATAACATTTCGCATAGTTAACGTTGCTTGTCTTAAACACCTGAATTTCAATTGAATTTGATTGATTTTGTGTAAGTTGCGCAACTTGTTCACTTATTTTGCAAAAGTTTAATTATTCCTCTTTTGTACACCATCTTTCAGTGGATTTTTGCAGGGATTTTGCGCTCTCACATTGTCGCTCTTTCTATGATCGTTGTTGTTGCCTTATAGAATAAAACGAAATTTCATTTAATGCAGTCAAGCTTTACTTTTATCTCGCTTGCGCTTATACGAAATTTGAACTTGATATTTCTCTCCCACACTAAGCTCTCTCTCATTCTTTAGTTTCTCACACTTAGCTCTTTAATTTTAGCTCTCTCACGCGTTACTCTCTCACACTCTCTCATTATTTGATCTACGAGAAAAATAGAAGCAAAGAAATTGACAAGGAGCATCAAAAAGCTGACTTCACAACACTGGCGAGCAAACCGATAAATCGTGATGGAGTTTTGCAAATCGGAAATCGATACACGCGCTTACAGCTGATTAGGACTACAATACAAACAAATAGTATTGATTAACCAGTTGTGCTTCAATTGAATTATTTTGAATGACCTTAAAATAAAAATTAAACTACAAAATAATAAAAACTCTTCTTTAAATCTTGATGCAATTATTGATATCAACTAAGAGGCCACGTAAAGTAAATGATTCACATTGCAGCAGCCACAGCTTGGTCATTCTTAAGTGGAAATCAACTCAGTAGCGAAGCTGTTTCCTTTTCTCCGTGTAAATTGTCCCTCTGCTTGCAGCAACAACATCCGAGGAGATAGCAACGGTCAAACGTCGCAACGTCAACAAAGGCAGGCACAAAAGAAACTTACGACATGCATGCAACATGCACTTCAACTTCATTACAAAAGTCACAGCACACAAACGGACGGACGCACAAAGTGATTGTGTGAGAGAGAGAGAGAGGAAAGTGGATACCAGGACAGCATTCGCAGATACTTCGCCTGGGGAGGCATGGGGCATGCAACGAGGCGCAAATTTACATTTACATTGACTGAATGATTCCCGGAAACAGCAGGGTGTGAGCAGTGAAAAGTTGAAAGTTGAATGTGGAAAGTGGACATGGATGCTGATTGATTTCGAGTGCATGTGCCACTGTGTGTGCGCGTCTGTGTGTGTGTGTGTCCTGCTGGCTGCGAGTAGCAGAGTGTAAAAACCACGAAACATATTTGGTTTGTCATTGGATGCAGTGAAGCGCACACTCAATGGGCTGACGTTGACGCCGATAGCTGCAGGCAGCAGTCAGCAGGCTACTGGACGTGGACGTGGAACGAGGCAGTTGACAGCAGGAAGCAGTAGGCGAAGGCAGGTCGGCACTGCCTGCTCATGCTGTGGTCACTGGGGGCTGCAGTTGGAGCGCCAAAAAGTGACCAGGCTCATTGACAGTGGACACACGCACGCACAGTGAGCACAGCGCGCGCTCTGTTCGTGTTTCTTTCCCTGTTCCGTGCGTGCAAGTTTGCGGCTTCAATTGGTCGTTTTGCTACACGTATCTATAGGGGCACACACACACATACACAGGCACACACTCTCATAGCAGTTGCCCGCTTAGCTGTTTGGCACTACTGTCATGTTGATTTTTTCCGCTCTGCCTCTGTCTCTTTTTTAGCCTCTTTCTCTCTCTCTTTCGCTTGTTGTTGTTGTGCCCGCTGGGCGTGTGTTGTGTGTGTGCTCTGTGCTGGGTGTGTACTTTCATATCCTTGTGTGCATGCATGTGGTGAGTGCTGCAATGTCCTTGTGCAAACTTCCCGCACTTTGTCGTCGCCAGTTGCCGGTTCCCAGTTGCCATCCTTTCCTTGCGCTCATGCTCGTCAGGCGGCGAACTGCTCCTGTTTGTCGTCATCGTCGTCGTCGTCCTCGTCGTTGTGCTCGCCTTTTTCTGGTAGTCACTTGGCTAGTTGTTGCTGCAGCTGCTGTTGCTGTTACTGCTGCTGCTGCTGCTGCACATTGTGCTGCTACCAGTTTTGCTTGCTGCTTTTCAGTCACTTTTTCGCTTCTCTTTTTAATAAGTGCCTCGTACATTCGGCATACGCCATGTTGACAACAGGCAGCGCCATGTTATTTCTGCTTCGCTTTTGACGTTTGCATTTCCTGTGGTCGCCCGGAACGTGACACATTTATGTACTTGTGCAGGAACTACTCGAATCACGAGACACATGTATAATGACAACAAACATCTATAGAAATTTCCATGCAGATGAGCCTTAAGATCTTAGATACTTCGGCAAGTCATTATCTGTAGATACTGTACATAGATACGATATGAAAACATCAGGGAAATATATAGAAGACATAATCTAATCATTTGTCATAATTATAGGGTATACGTTTAATTAAAAATGTTATAAAAAGGTACCTATACTAAATTTGTAAAGGTTTATGAAAATAGATCTCAGCTCTTATAAATTTCAGAGTTCAGAGACATTAAATTTAAAATGAAAACTTTTTTTCTTCAGCATTTAAGTTTAATCAATAATAAATTATTATTCTAAATTATTATTATATTATTATAGTTAACGTGTCGGCAATTAAAAGGTTATTTGAAAATTGCTCAAAAGGTATCTGACTGTCTTGATTGCTGGACTGCTGCTTTTATTACTTCTTTTACATTACATCTCTTACGTAATAACTAAATTATCATATACATTATATACACTTAATCTTTACCCTCAAAACACTTTATAATACTAGCTCAATGGCCAATTGAGTACTCCATATCACACTTAACATTGTTTATTAAATGCTTCCCATAGCAAACTACCTATAAGCTGCTCGCTTATCCCGCCTCTTCACCATTGTTCCAGCTGCTCAAGATCCACCCCAGATCAGTCTCTGGTACTTTCACACATTCGTCTCTAGCGCCGCGCCACTTGTCCTCAAGTTTTCCCGGGAATTAGCTGTTTTTTCCTCGTATCATCTCAATGCGATCGACATCAAGTGGTGTGGCACACCCCGCTCTGCTTGCTGCATCGAGTGTCGTGCGGCGTATCTGAAAGCGATATCTGTCAATAAAAAACGCGAGCAGGGGGAGGGGCACACACTCGAAGCGTGGCAGCGCGTGGCGCTACTTAATTGTTAAACATTTTGTAACATTTCGCATAGATTAGCATCGCAAAAAGCGGACCAGGCAACGGGTGTGTGTGTGTGCTGCAAATCAAACAGGTCGTCCTGACCGGAGGCGACTGATGCCGTGGGTAGTTTGCTGTTTGATGTTGTTGTTGCTGCTTGTGTTTTGATTGTGATGCGCGGATAATCCTCAGTGCGGCACGTGAGCGCCAGTTTATTTGTTTGTTTGCCTATTGGCTCTGCTGCTCGTCTCCAGGAAGGTGCGATGCGTTAAGGGACAAGCGAGCAGAGAGAGAGGGAAAGGGAAGAGAAGGGGGCAGGGCAATGGGCAACGTGCATGGGACACGCGCCATAGATTTTTCACATGGATAAGCTTTGCACTGCTGGCGACTTCGTGCTGCGCGTTCGCACAGCGTTTTTCCCATTTCCCGTTGCCAATCGCGAGTCACAACTTTGGCTTTCGCTTTGGCTTTGAAGTTGCCCACTTCAAGAACGGGCAGCAGCAGTTTGTGTTAAACGTTTTTGGCATGTTCCAGCGACCATTACGAATACATATACGTGTGTGTATGAGTGTGTGTGTGTGTGTCTGTGTGGGGTATTGGCTAGCACATTTTTTCTAATATTTTGTCAGCGACTGCTGACGCTTTTTGCGCAACCATTTTGTTGGCTCTGCGCTGCGACTGGCCTCCATTTTGTGCTGGCTTTTCGCCTTTCTTTTGTCTCGCTTTCTGGCCATAGAGAGAACTGGCTGCGCTGCCACTGCCACTGCCACAGCCACTGCTGCCATTGCTGGTGCTGCCAAAACCATATCCTGTACGCTATTTGCTCTGCCCGATTTCTATTTGCCCTGGTCGCTTTGCTCTGTACGTGAGTGTGCGAGTGTGTGTCTGTATGTGTATGTGTGTGTGTTTCTAAGTATGCCGAGCATGTAGCTTTTGGTATTTATGACTATTGTCGGAAAGCAAATATTTGTCTGCAGCGCATAAAAACAACAGTTAAACGAACGGGCTACGTAAACGGAATATGTATGAGATAACCCCACTGTGCAACTGTGCTGCCCCAACTCTGCCTCTCTCTATCTTGCTCTTTCTCTCCCTCTCTCTATCTCTCTCTCTCTCTCTTTATTGAGCATTTGCTGTTGTTGCTTTGTCGCCAGCCCAATAGGCTATAAAAGCAACTGCGACTTGCTGCTTACCAAAAACTACTGCCAAAAAATACGACTTTGCGTTGGTATTTTCCTGCTCTTTTTTTCTATTTTATACACTCTTGTTCAGTATTTTATGATCATCTATTTTTTTTGTGGCTCCTCCACTGACCACAAGGGGAGAATAAATAAAATATACCTATTTATATTGCTTTGCGCAGCATTTGGATCCGAAGTATATAATGGTAGAATATTGTGCATAGTGGTATATTTTGGTATATTATGCGTATACCATTGTATATCTTGGTATGTTGAGGCATATATTGGTATTTAATTTTATGTTGAGGTATATCTCTTGGTAAATAGTATATATTGGTATATTGTGGTGTATCATGGAATATTGTAATATATATTTGATTAGAATATTATAATAGATCACGGTAGCTTATAGTATATTATGGTATATCTCGGCACATTATACGTACACTATTGCATATCATGGTATATAATTGTATTTGTTATGGTAGATCATTGTATATTGTGGTATATCATGGTATATGTTAATAGAATATTATGGTAGATCATGGAAATTCAGGGTAGTTCATTATACATTTCAGTGAAAAGTCATTTCATTTAAAATAAAAGAGCTGAGTTAATATAAACGAAGGTATATAGGTATATAGAAAATAGTTCTTTAAATTATAACAGGATACATTAATAGATCAATACCTATGTATATATGGGAATATCTAAAAATGTACTTCAACCTTATCTTCCTTTTACTAACCTGTGAGTTATAGTCATCCTATACCCTTTAGGTACTCAACCTAAAGCTATAAGGTACCTATTTGATTATTGCTTGACCCAGCATTTGAATATAACCTACACGAATATAATCTATTTCTAACATGAAAAGCTCAGTATATGCAATGAGGTAGTAGTAGCCCAAGGAAGCGTAGGCAAATACAAGATACATTAATATATCTACATATATATACTTGTATGTGAATATCCCAAAACATACTTCAACTGTAAATTCCTTTGACTTACCTTATAACTATCCAGCCTGGGAACCAACTCCATGCGAAGCTTAAGCAGCCTATAGCCAAAGATACCTTAGATATAATCACAGCAACAGTTATATTGTTATCAAGTTGACAGCCCGATTATCGAATAAACATGCAAACAACCCCAATGCGACTTGCATCGATCTCAACGAAGGAACGAAACATGCCTCGAAATGATACGATACGATGCCCAAGGGCTGAGCAAACAGTGCCAGCGATGACAACGTTTAGGGGCAGCTTGGGCCATTAAGTACGGTCCGAATTGCGATTTGTGCGGTCCGTGCGCAATTTGGGTAAATATTGAAACGTTTCGGGAGGGAATGAGCACAGAGAGAGAGGGAGGGGGGCAGTAGCGGGACTGGGACTGGGACTGGGCAGGGCACTGACACATCAGAGTCAGAAAATCAAAGATTGTGCGGCTGATTGGAGTTGAGCCCAGTTGAGGGTTGTTGTTTGCTTTTAAGTCTGAGAGGCTGCAGAGGAGGAGGGCAGAGCAGGGAGGGGCGGAGGGATGTGAACTTGCTGTTTGCCCTTCGTGGGCTCTGCAACTATTTTCGCCAGATAAATAGTATTTCGAATCTTGTGAAATAGATTTTCCCACTAAATGGGCTCGATGGCTGTCACTGTGTGCAACGGGGCAGAGGGTCGGCAAGGGGAGGGGGGCAATGGCAAGCAGTGAAGCAAGAAATGAGCAAAATTCAAATATTTTTCAAATTAAACTTAAAAACACTTGGCTTTGCGCGCTGTCTTCGTCTCTTTCTATTTCCATTTCTTTCTCTTTTTTGTTTGTTAGCCAAAAACGGTTTTTACACTTGACTTCAAATCGCTCAAAGGCAGCAGCGGCCAAAGCCAATGCCGATGCCGACTCTGACGCGTTTTATGCGTTTTAGCTTGGTGGAGAGAGTGAGAGGTGGAGGCGGGAGGGAGCAGTACTGGCGGGTTACGCATCAAAAGCCCTATGAAAAATGACCAAAGCTGGCAGCACCAAATTGAAAGCAAGAAAAAATATGGCTGAAATGTTGCTTTTTCAAACGGCCAAATGGCCCGAACTGGATGATGATGATGCTGACGATGCTGATGATGGTGATGATGGCCTGCCTGCCTGTAGTAGTAGTCGCCTCCGCCGCCTCCGTTTGGCAATGATGAATGCCCGACCAGGCCCGGCTAGGGCAAAGCTCTCGCGCTCACATTCCGCGTCCGCAGCGCGTGCAACGCGCAAATGAAATTGGAAAATACGCGCTGGCAACGCGAAAAGAAAATATGAGCAGTCGGACGGATGGCGAAATGAAAAATAGTCAAGCAGAAGCTGAAGCGCGAACAATTTGAGAGACCATCGCATCGCATCGATACCGTTTCAAAATCATTTTTATGCGTTTATGGTTTATGCGGCACAAAGCGGGCATATGAATCCTGTTTCTCCTTCCCCTTCCCTGCCATTTCTTCTTCTGCCTGCAGCCCTGGCCAGGGACAACTGTTGGGTTGAGCTGCTCCAACAATTTATTGCCGCTTCGACGCACGCCAAATGAATATTGGCCAAACTGGTTGGCAGCAGCAACAGCACCAGCAGCGGAGGCAGAGGCAGCTCAACTATTTGATTTTGGTCTCAGCGTATCGCCAATATTTGTATTTGTATTTCGTATTTGTGTTTGTGCCCGTGCCTGTGTTTGTGTTTGCGTTTGACGCTGTCGCTGCCAAAAACTCAAAGTATCATTTTCAATTTGACACTCGATAGAGAGATGGAGCTGCAGATACATTTACAGATGTATTCTGGATGCAGATACATGCTGAGATATTGGTATATTTACAGCTACAGCTAGAGTTAAAGATATAGTCGCAGATACAGATACATTTATAGCCACATCGACAGATTTCGATTCAGAAATTTTGCCGATTGCAGTTATGGATACAGATACTTTTGTAGAGGTTAAATGTAGGTGCAGAATATTTACAACGTATGCTTCAGTTTCAGATATAGAGACTGCTTCAGGTACATACATTTAAAGGAACAGATGCAGATACATTTAAAGAAGCAGATGCAGATACTTATGTTGATTCAGATATTCTTAGTTTAATGAATATTGGCCAAACAATTTAATTAATTTATATTTAATCCTACAATTGCTGATACTGAACTAGTTCAATTTCAGAAGCACAATTTGAATACAGATAAAATACAGCACCAGTTATGGTTGAAAATTCAGAACAAGATTCAAATGCGAAGGCCCAAAGAGATGTTGTAGATTTAGATAGATAAACTGACAGCAATAGGTACAGAACAAATAGAGATTCAGATTCATTTACAGACATAGTTTAAATAACATATTTTACAACTATAGTTTCAGTTTCATATCATAGGTGATACAGTTGCAGATATTGTCCCAGTTACCGATACAATATAAATAAGGTTTTAATTCCGAGTTGAAGCACCAATTGACAACTGTAGCTAGAGTTGTATAAAGATGCTAAGCTTCATTTGTAAATACATATTTTAATATGTACAACAAAAACTAAAGCTGGAGATGCAGCAACGTATTAAGAGTCAGCTATAGCTACAGCACAGATACATATTCATTTACCCTCAGAGCTTCGTCTATAGCAATAATTAAAGTTTAATGCGCAGATACCGATCTATCTACTCATACAGATAGTATATACATAACTGGCTATCTACGAGTAAATACATATGTACATAAATACAAATACTATACTTACACTATATACTTGCTGTCAACACTTCAAATCAAAGACACAGCCACAAATACACGACAAACTATCCCAAGTCGCCAATACAGCGCCACTAAGTATCTGAAAGATTCACACGATAAAATCTCGGGTTAATTGTGAAACTGAGTAAACATTTAGTCAGGCTGGCAGACAAGTCGTTTCTTGGGGCTGATTATAAACAAAAAGCTGGAATGCTGAGCAGATAAATAAACGGCGGGAATGAGGGAAAAGAGCAACGGCTTGCAGTGGACACAAGGCAAGCCCACGCTTTAGTCCGGGCTTAGTTTATCGTGTATATTGCCGGGCAATCGTAGGCACTTGCGATGCCTCTCGAGGACGGAGAGCTGAGCCAAGTTGACATTAAACAAACAGGGAATATTATTCATAGCGGGACGGACGGATAAGTGCATTGTGCACACGCTGAGCCACTTCACACACACACACACACAGACGGAGACACAGATACATATTCCACTTCTACGACTGTCTGTTGGGCAGACAGCATGTCTATCAACTGAGCAGGGGAAGGTAAGCAAGGGAACGTGCAGGGTAAGGGTAAGAGTAAGGGAAAGGGGGAAAAGGAACTGGAACTGAAAGGGAGTCGCGGCCCTGTTGACACAAGTCCGCACACCGGGCAGGAACCAATTTGGCAGAGGCGAGAGAGACTCTTCGGCATGAAATCGAAATCCAAACATCTGCAAAATTACGCGCATAAATCCTTTAACACTTTTGTGGCGGACCTGGATGCGGCATTGGGGGTTGCACACGCCTTGCAGGGGCTCCTGAAATTAGCCCACTTCAGGCCCGGCTGCACTGCAGGCTGCCTGTGCGTTGTTTACACACTCCACGCTCTCGGACTAGCCTCAATGAAACTGGCCTTTTTTCGGCTGACTCTCAGCTGCAGCTGCATTGTAATTACTGCTAGTTACGGCTAGTTCTTGTTGTTATTGTTGCTGCCCAAGGCAGCCTATGAAAATAAAAGTAAAAATAACTCTGCGTCTCGTGCGTCTTGGCAAAACAAACAAAGCGATGACACCACCCCCGCCCCTGGCCACAACACCCTTCTACTTGACTGACTGCCAATGCATGTCCCGACGACCCTAATGACCCCTATGCCTATCCCTATCGAGGATGCTGCCTCTGCCTCTGCGTAGCTCTGTTTGTGCTGCTTGATTTCACACACAAACGCCACAAGGTGGTTGCCCCTCTCCCCTGCCCCAGGGGCACGTTTTGAAGCAGTCTCGTGTGGCTTCTTTTTTACCACTTTCCATCTACAGTCTGCGGCTGTGGCTGCCTCAGTTTACTTGCTGCTTATGCCTCTTTAGCGCTTATCATGCTCAAATGATAATTGAAGTGCCACACAAAAACTATTTATCCTCGGGCTGTCGAGCGTGCTCCTGTTGCCGTTGCCGTTACCTCTGTTGCCTCTTGTGGTTATTCAATATTACTCTCAATGCTCACAATACCCTCTCGAACACACAAACACTCACACACACATACACGCATTGTCTGCTCGACCCTTTGTCGTTTTTTGTTTTTAGATATTTTATTAAATTTGTTTCTAGTACCCAAAACATTTAGCTTCCACACGGCGAATCCTGTTTCCGATCTGTGACATTTTCCCATTGTCAATTTGATTTCATTACTACTGTTGTTGTTGTTACTCATTTCACCCATTAGCAGTGGCAGCAAGAAGGGTTCGGGTCTGCCTTCCCCTCGACTGTTGCCAAGGCTAATTGAATTGTCGCTGATTGGTATCTCGCGCACGGGTTACACTCGGCACGGCAGATAGTACCATGAGTTACCATATCTTTATGACGTTCGTAAATAATAATTTGCAGCAAATACTTTATCCACGGGCAATTAACGGTTCGCCAAAAGGCATCGCTCGCTATGGGGTAGCTTAATTATAAGCTTACGCCCCCGAACTTCAGTTGATAATGGGATCATAAAATTCTGAATTTAGATTCGGACTTTGTGCGGGCATAGAGAAGGTTTACGATTGTCCATATCTATATTGACAATAATGGATTCCAGTTGGTTGATTGTATTTAATTACGGATATCTGAGTTGGAATATTACTAGTATATAATTCTCAAAGATTCCTTTTCACTTCTTCTTCACTTGAGTAGTAATTATGATTTATAAATTATACATATATCACTTTAAAGTGATCTCTTTATTTTGACGTAGAGAATGTTTTTATTACGTTAAAGGAAGGTTTACTGTCCTTATTTATAATAAATACAATTATGGATTCCAGTTAGATAATATTTTCTTTTATATAATTACAAACATCAATGAAAAACTTCAGGATTTCTAATCTTGGAAGAATATTTTTCATACATGATTAGTAACTAAATCGACACAGGAACAACTCAATGTCAATCGATTTATAAATTAAATACAATCTCAAGGTGATCTCTTTGTCAAATTTCTGATGCTACTTTACATATCGAATGTTATTAAATTTTTGCTCAGTTACAGAAAGGTTTACAACCATCCATATCTATAGCAATAACTAAGGATACCAGTTGAATAATATTCTGTTATTTAATTGCCACAATTAATGAAGAACGAAGGAATCTCTTGACTTTCACCTGATTTGTAACTATATCATCGAATGTGATTCGATTTATAAATAAAAAAGATAACCTCAAAGTGTTTTCTTTGTAAAAGTTTTACATCTCAGCTGGAGAGCTGTGGAAATTTCTCTTGGGTCACATGGAGCATGTGGAGATTGGGGGAAACGTGTTTAACCGTGACCGGCAGCTGGCAGTGTGGAAGCACAAGTTAGAAGCACAAAAACAAGAAGATGAAGACGAGAAGAAGTAGACGAAGAGGAGAAGCAAGAACAAGAGCAGTTAAGTTTTGTGGAAAATCGCCCTGGCTTTAGCCCAGTCTTAAGCCAAAAGCCAACAAGAAGTTGCCAAAAGCAGCAGACAAAAGAAGAAATCCAGCACAAGGACTAGAAGCAAGTGAACGAGCCTGCCAGCGCCCGATTCGATGCCAAAGCCATAGCCAAAGCCAAAGCCAGAGAGGGTGAGGGGTGAGGAGACAGAGAGTGAAGAGGGGGACAGGCTCTGCGGCAGCAGAAGTAGAAGGCACCAAAGTTTTATGCACAGCGCCATGTTTGGTTTGTCTTTCCAGCTTCCGTCTTCGCCTTTTTGTTGCTCGGCTTTCTTTTTTGTGTGCAGCTCGTGCGCCACACTCTCTGTGTGTGTATGTGTGTGTGTGCAAGGTGGGTGCGACAGTAGAGATGCCTGACTGCCAGCCAGCCTGACTGACTGACTCGACTTTGGTGGTTTGCAACTTATACAGGGTGCCCTGCGGCCCATTGTCAACGCTGGCTGCCTCTGCCCGTTGCAACTGCAGCTCGCTGTGTGTCGCTTGCCACAAAAAAAGACAAGGCCATCGCTTTGCAGCTAAAAAGCAGAACCGCAACAGCTCAAGAAACGCAGCCTGCTGTCGACAAAGTCCAGAGAACAAGCCAAAGCAAACACTTCTTGCACCGAACGCAAAACACCCTACAGCTCACACCAGGCGAGTCGAATGGGAACTTTGCTTCAAATTTATGCCAAGACGATAAAAAATAAAAGTTCAAGTCACATGAAAAAACAACATCACCAACAACAACACTGCGACTGCCACTATGACTGCGATGTCACGGCCCGATGGCGATGACGAGATGCCGACTCCGACTCAGACTTTGCCTGCGTGCAATAGCAGCAACGGCAGTTTCCCCTTTGCGCGTCGCTGGCTGCGCACCAGGCCGAAAATGGTTGCCGGGGAAGCGGAACGACCAATCGGAGCGCAGCTGAGGTGTGGCCACAGTGGGCGAAGGGAAATTACGCATGAGTAAATTTCCCTCGCTGCTAATAATCACTTGAGACATGCGCACTCTCCCCGGGGTTGCATGCAACCCTTCTCAGTCTCTGTGCAGTGGGAAATTCTCCCCGACTCCGCCACGGACTGCGTTGCTATTGTAAACATGCGCAGGCGCATTCGCACAGGGCAGGGCGAGAGTGTGAGTGAGTGTGTGTGACAGAGAGGGAGAGAGAGCACGCCTTGCCTTGCCTTGCCTGTGTGTGTGTATGTGCATGCGGGGGTACATTCTGGCTGGGACTTTTGGCAGCGGCAAAGTGAAATGCTTTGATTTCGCTGATTGTTCGATCACACGCAAACTGACAGCGGACTCAGCTGGTTGTCAGAGCGCGCAGACAGAACACAGCTCACAGTATCCTCGTGACTGAGTTTGAAGTTAGACGTGTATTTTGTTTATACTCGCGAGAAAGTCAAAGAAACTTTTTGTATTTTTGCCAGTGTGAACTGAGAGTGAACTGCGAACAGTATTGAGGTGATTCCAAGTCGGGCAACAGTAGACACAGAGTGCGTGCAGTGTGTGTAGCAATACAATGTTGGAGTTTTATCCAATGCCCACGAACCTGAATCAAGTCGGTGGCAGTTTGTACTCGCTGCAGCAGAATCATGGCGGTGCACGCTTCCTGGACAGTCCCAATCACAGTCACAGTGTAAACGGCAACATGACTTCCGCTTGTTTGACCAGCAACAGCAACAGTAACAGCCACAGCAACAACCACAATCATAATGTGCCCAGCAATAACAACAATTTAAACGCAAACAACATTTCCGGCAACAACAGCATCAGCAACAACAACAACAACGGCAGCAACAACCCGACAGCAACAGCTCCATTAACGGCATCTGTAATTTCCTCGCACGCGGTCTCGCCAGCGCCAATTAACAGCTGCCCAACGCCCACAGGTCACAGTCCCAGCAACAACAGTAACAACAACAGTAGCAACAACAACAATAATAACAACAACATCAGCAACAAGAGCCAAAACTCCGCCTGCAACACATTAACAGCTGCTGCTGCTGCTGCGGCATCAACAACAGGAGCAACTGGAGCAGCCACGGCCACAGCAACGGCGACGTCAACAACGACGACGACGACGTCGTCGGCAGCAGCAGCAGCACTGGCGCTGGCGTCAGCATCGAAATTGTCTGCTGATTGCAGTGGACGCACAGGTATGTTCCAAAAGTATTTTGCACCGGCAGTCGAGGCATTTACCGGCTCGTTCCGGTTCCGTTTCTCTCTCTCTCTCTCCCTCTGTCCCTCTCTCGCTCTCAGGAGCTTCCACGTTTTTCGTTTTTCGCATAGTTGTGTGTGCGTGTGGCGTGCGGCAGGAGGGAACGGCAATGATGGGGGGCCGGGCAGGAGACACTGGCAGTGGCGTAGGCGAAGCCTCGATATGCGTAGCTCTCGGCGTCCGGTGTGCAACTTACGGCTAGTTTGCATCGTTGTTGCCTGTTCTCCTGCCCCATTCCCCTGCCCAGCCCCTGGCCAGGCCACTCTTGAAGTTGGCCCAAATTATTTGCGCAATTTGCGTGTGATATTCTAGGTTTTTGGGGCTTTCAATTTGAATTTACGGCTTTAATGGAGCAGAGTGATAGCATGAGATTCCTGTGAGTTAAGCAGGCAGATGTGTTTAATGATGGAGGAGAGTTCGAGGTGCTTAGAGTGTTTGCTTGTTTTTATTTTGATTTACTAAGTAGTTTTTTCCGCATAAAAGAAGGTAAATAAAATATCTATTTAGACAAATTCCAAGAGTTTTTAACCTTTATTTCTTTCTCTATGAAAAATGTAATTCATTAATAATTTAAATACAATGTTGTTAATTCTAAACATTCTATGAAAATAATTCTGTAACTATTTTGTCTATGTGGAAATTCAGAGAATATTTTCTAGTTAACATAAAATTATTGAATGGAAATTTAGCTTGCAATAGATAAAAGATTAAAGACAATTTTCAACACGAAATTCTCTATAAAAAGTCTCTATCAAAGGGTTAGGTGAGATACAAATTTTAATATGAGAGCACTATATATTGTGTATAATTTTCCCTTTCATATCTATGTAGAACTACAGCGAATATTTATTAAGCAATCAATTTGTGTGATAATATTTATTAGATAATTTAGAGAAGAGAATTTATATTATTTATTTAAAAGACAATTTTGCCAAAAGGAAACTTCCTATTAAACGAATTCGTAAATTGTTATTTAAATATCTAAGCAATTATGGCTATTTATTTTGTGTTTTTATTGTTTCAGTTTAACCAAAAGATTTCAGTTTTATTTAGTTGAAATTGCAGCTAGTTTTGCCGTTTGCAGCCTTAATTATATTTTCTTTGGCATTTCGAATGCAAATCAAACATAAAATTGTTGTTTGGCTTTTGGTGAAGTACGAGCAAATTGAGCGCACACACTTTCTGGTCAGAAATGTGGTTGGCCAGAATGACCAAATAAATTTCAATTGACTTTGCTCAAGCGGAATATTGACAAAGCGCACAATGAATTATGCAGATATGGCAGATGTGCCCGAGGTATTTCGTATTTTGCCCCAGAACTATGAACACAAGTTGACCACAAAATAATTTACGCAATGAACCTCGAGCGCAGCGTGTGTGTCAAGTGTGTGCGAGTGTGCGTGTGTGTGTGTGCTGCAATAAAAGGCGATTAAGGCAAGCAACAGAGTCAGGCGCCTCAAAGTAGGCAGCACTTTTTAGCTGCTGCTGCAACGAAAGTGTTGCTGGCAAACTTTACGAAATTCTGGCCAAAATGCAAAGTGTGCAAACAATGTGTGATGCATATGCGAACCCGTAGCCAGACCCGGACCCCGGCTGGGCTGGGCGAGAGAGCTCTCTGTCAAGCACGCAAATATTTCGCCACACACACCCGCACACACACTCGCACATTGGGCTGTGCTTCTGCTACTCGCATTTGCATATGAAATTTCTATTAATTCCCGTTTTGCCATTGCCAAAATGGCAGCAAATAGTTTCCGTTTCCGTCAGCCTTCTCTCTGGCTTCACTTGACTGGCATGACTCGAGCATCGAGTGAATCTATGAATGCGCATCCCAATTCGAGTTTCAAGTCGAATTTGAATTTGAATTTGACACCCAGATAGACCCAGACCCAGAGACAGAGGCAGAGGCAGAGGCTGAGGCAAAGGCAACTGCAGCAGCAGCAGGCGAGGAATTTCGAGGCATTTGTGGCTGCTCAACGCTCGACTCTCAGACCTGCCTGCAGTTTGGCGACCCGACCTCGGAAATGAACACACTCAGCACGCACACACACGCATGCACACACACACACTCGCAGTGGCAGCTATGCGCCATGTGTCTCAGCATATCTGGTTGCTGCGGTGGCCTCAGTTTGCTCTGCGCTATGTGTAATAAATAGTTAGTAGTGCAGGGACGGGGAAGGGAAGTGGGAACAGGAGAGTTGTGGGGAGTAGGCAGAGCAGAGTAGGGGGCAGCTATGTCTGCATAACTTCAGTCACTTTCGCCTGCCTTTAAATTGCGACCGCAGTAATTAAAGCAGTTGCCTCATAAGCCTGTCTGCGTGTCGTCCCTGCCAGTCACAATGTCACGAGCTGTCTCGGCCCCAAAAATCTCCGTGGCACGTCGGGAGGGACACAACGTTGCGCGGCCACTCGCCATCCCGAAATTTATGCCACAACTTTTGGCTGCCTGTCAATTTATCTTCATAGACCTGCGCTTGCCTGTCAATGTGTCAATAAATGTGCCATAAAGCGTGGGATGCCTCGCCAACTCGGACGTGGACGGGGGCCTAATCAGAGGGAGAGAGACAGTGAGAGAGAAAGAGACGCCGTCGTTAGATATAGCGCTGTTGATAAGGCGATAACCTGCCTGATACCTCTGGGTGCTCCTCTGTCTATTACCTGGTTGTATATTATAGATTTCCATATTTCCTTATCGCAGTCGAGTTGATTTTGGAATTATCTGCCGTTTAATCGGAGTAGTATTTGACATGAGTGTGCCGCACTTGTTCCCTGTTTGTCCAGCCCCCCCTTGCTCCCTGTCCTCTCCCCGTGTTGTTTGTTTGTTTTCGTTGACAAGGTTTGTGGGCCGATCAAGGCGACGGCTTATCAATCAGGCAGCTCCAAACAGGCTTCTGTTGCCCTTTCCCAAAAAATTCGCTGAATTGAATTCGAACAACGCAAATACGAGTACACCTCTCTACCCTCTCTCTCCCTCTGCACCTTCCCTTGCCATTGTATGCGCAAAAACAGCCTCAACTTCATAAAACTGCAGCAAGGCCCATAAATTCCGATTAGATTACACAAAGCGAGCCGTAAGCGGATAACACCGCAATGCAATGTCAACGCATTCACAATAGACGCAAGCACTCACACAGAGTGCTCTCTCTCCACTTTACTCCACTCTGCGCCATAAAAAACGAAACGAAATGGTCCAAAAATTCAAAACAAGACTTATCAAATGATCCGCTTTGTGCGCCCCTTTGATATGCCGTGCCGTGCTGTGCTGGCTGTGCTGTGCTCGGGGTCCTAAACCAGCCGGGGCAATATTTGCGCACTGCAAAAAACTGTTATCACCAATGGGATTTTATGCATGCAGGCAAACACCCGCACAGACAGACACCCCCCAGCCAAGAACGCATAGCACGAGCAGCACAGTGCACTGCTTCTTTTTGTAGCATACTTTTTGGGCCGCCTGTAGCGAACGGAATGTCAGCTGCATATCACAGATTTCTATCGCCTGGGGTATTTAGCTATCTTCTATTCATATGCCAGCCATATTCATAGGGCAGTTGACAGCTATGCACACCTAAAAGACATAGATAGTTATGAGGAAAGGAGGAAATAAAAGAAAATTATGTTTAACTTAACCATTTCATGTTTTAAGGCAGAATATCAGTGATATAATGAAGAGGATTATTTATTTATTTAATGTCAACTAAACGCAAACCATTCAAATATGATAACTATATATGTACTGTATATACTATACTTTGTATGTACTATATATGCATATATATATACTGTATATAATCAGAGGAGATTTTCATAAAAAAGATACAAAAGCTAATTACATTTTATAACAATTTGTTGTATAATTTTTCACCTTACCTTAGCACCTACAAAGCCCTGCAAAGGGTAAGATTATGATGCTAAGAAGGATCGACAGTTTATAGAAATATTTACATAAGATCTTCTGGTATCTCTTATATATGATATATCTTATAGGTTCTATAAATATTCAAACTATATGCAAATTAACAGAACTTACTGATTGTTTACCAAATGGCTTAATAGAAATCAGTCAAGTTATCACTCTTCACACGATTTCTTCTTGTGCCAACTTTTCTTCTATATAGCTTTGTCAGCTGGACCAACATAGCCCAACACCCCCACATCCACACGCTCACAGCCACAGCCGCACATCTATTCCCGCACACACAGTGTGCTTTGCTCACTTTAAGCTGTTTTGGCTGCTCGCTTGGGCAAGCTAGAAGGCAGTCGTATAGCTGGCAAAGAGGGAGGCAGAGAAGGGAAACAAGCGAACAGGGTAACAGTGGAGAGGTAGAAGGAGTTGCGCTCTATTGTGGCAACCATAAATCATGCACATTTTTCTGCCACAGTGAGCCGCAGTCATATAATATGAGCGAGCTGTTCGTTGCCGTTCATTTTTCAGTTGCTGCCAACGAGGAGTCTAGAAAGAGGCAGCAAGAGAAGGGGAGCAGGGGGAAGCGGTGGCAAGGGGCAGTGTTGCTCGTGCTTGTCATATATTTTTTATGTTTACTGCAGATTTCGCCGCGTATTTTCAGGGTATTTTCGGTATTTTCGGGGTACTAGCTACTTTTTATGACTGCTTAACAGTTTGAAGTGTGCGTGCATGTGCACAGATTAGTGGAGTACTCCTGCAAGAGTATGCGTGTGTGTGCGTGTGTTTGTGTGTGTGTAAAGCGAACATGCGAAGTATTGATGAGGCAGACAGACAGACAGACAAACTGCCGACTTGGGCAACTGGCGAAAAATAAAGCCAACTTTACGTTTCAATTACGCATCAAGCAGCTATCAATACAAGCTGTTACGCCGGAGTCAATGGCAAAGGCGAAGAAGAGGAGGGGCAGATGGAGTCAGAGTCGGCGGCGACAGATAATCTTTGTTGTTTTGAAGTGCGAAACAATGAGCAGCGAAGAAGTCCCAGGCAAAACATTTTCACACGATTTACCCCCCACATGACCCCACCCTGCCTCTGCCACTGCCCCTGCCTCCTCCCAGTCGAGCTGCCCTTGCACATGTCACGACAGCTGCTGCGCCCGTTGGCGGATCGCTTTGTGGCAGCCTCAAATCGATTTTATAACTCACTTCCCCCTTTCTCTCTTTCTCTCTCTTTCTCCCTGCAGAAGTGGGCCACATAAAGTGCGAGAAGAACTACGAGCTGTGCGAGGGATGCGGCCAGAAGATACACGACCGTTATCTGATGAACGTGGGCGATGCCAACTGGCACGAGCAGTGCTTGGCCTGCTGCTACTGCGGCATGCAGCTGCACCACACGTGCCACGTGCGCAACTCGAAGCTCTACTGCAAGCTGGACTACGATCGCCTCTTCGGCGTCAAGTGCGCCGCCTGCTGCCACGCCATCTTGCCACAGGAGCTGGTGATGCGACCCATTTCCAATTATGTATTCCATCTGCCCTGCTTCGTGTGCTACGCGTGCAGGCTGCCGCTGCAGAAGGGCGAACAGTTCATGCTGCGCGACGGGCAACTCTTCTGCTATCGCCATGACCTGGAGAAGGAGATGTTCCTCGCGGCAGCGGCGGCACAGCATTGCGGCTTCGTTGGCCTCGACGAGGAGGATCTGCTGCGACCACGTGACGGACGACGCGGTCCGAAGCGACCACGCACCATACTGACCTCGCAGCAGCGCAAGCAGTTCAAGGCCTCGTTCGATCAGTCGCCCAAGCCGTGCCGCAAGGTGCGCGAGGCGCTGGCCAAGGACACGGGGCTGTCGGTGCGCGTGGTGCAGGTGTGGTTCCAGAATCAGCGAGCCAAGATGAAGAAGATACAGCGCAAGGCGAAACAGAATGGCGGCAGCACGGCTGCAACTGGCGGCGGGGGCAATGGGCGTGGCGCAGGCAACAGCAGCGCCAGTGCCTCCGATGACAAGGACAGCAGCGAGAAGGAGGAGAAGTGTGTGAAGCAGGAGCACGGCGTGGACAATGTGGGCGGCTTCCTGGGCAATCTGGACAGCGCATTCGCCAGCCAGCCGCTCAACCCGAACTTGCCCTTCTCACCGGATGGTAAGCATTCTATATATACGCTATATATCAATATATACCTAATATACATCCTCCTGCCTTTGCAGACTATCCGGCCAACTCGAACGACAGCTTCTGCAGCTCGGATCTCTCGCTGGACGGCAGCAACTTTGATCAGCTCGATGACGACGCCGACTCGCTGTCGCTGAACAATCTCGAGCTGCAGTCGACCAGCTCGTCGGGCAACCACAACAACCACAGCCACTCGAACCAGCACTCCAATCCGCACGACATGCTGGCCAATCTGAACACGAGCCTTATCAATCCCATCGACAAGCTGTATCTCATGCAGAACTCGTACTTCAGCTCGGATCACTAGACACGAGGCGAGGATGGAGTCGCACGAATTTATTAGCGTTAGAGTCGCAGCCGATAGTCCCCCCTTCTCACCCCATTGACCCCGCTCCCTCTCCACGCATTGGGAAGTTTCGCCAGTCGGCAATAAGTTGAGATTTTAAGCAAAAATATGAAATGTGATTTTTAAGCTAAACGAAGTTTTAAGAGATTTGCATCCCATCGTACATAATCATCGGATGCGAGATTAGATTGTTAGTTTTGAAGAGCAAGTAGATCCAAACCCGAAGGTAAAATCCACGTGTGACCCTTTGTTTGTAAATACATTTAGACCCGAAGAAAGAAAACTGTTATAAAAATGTAATTTAAATTTAAAGTCAATAAATTATGTATTAGCAAGTGCAATTTAATCAATGTGAATTTATTTATTGGAAATATTTGCGCAAACGTACTTGAATGCTGCAGTCAAAAAAAGGAGGGGGGCGCTGACTGCTTGTTGTAAGGGATAAAATATCCACCGTGGCCACCGTATCGTTGTTCACTTGTTTAAATTTCTAACGAGTAATAAAAATTTGAGTTTACGCGCCAAAATGTTACGCGCAGCCAACTTAACGCAAACTCAACATGTGCGCAGCCACCTTCACGTGAGTAGAAATTTGCGTGCAGCTAACTTCACGTAGGCGCAAATATGAGTGCGCACAAATTCATATAAATACCGTTTAGTCTACCTGCCCACAGATGGCGCTAAGCTGCTCCACACAATATGTAGCACATCGATAATCAATTTTGCGATACATCGCTTATTCGATATATCGATAGCCGCACATCGGCACTGGTGAGCTTGCAGCCCTGTGTCGGCGAAAAACAACGCGAACTATTGCTATCAGGCACAATAAACAATATTTACAATGGTAAATATTGAATAAATAACAATCTCGACCCGAGCTAAGCAAATTCCTTCCACTTTCAGTTATTTTATTCGTTCTTGAAGTCCCTGGTCGGCAAAGAAGTCGTCGTCGAGTTGAAAAATGATCTGAGGTGAGTGTGCTGTGTGGCAGCGGCAGCAACAACATAGAAATCCAACTAATACCAAACTATCTGTAGTATCTGTGGCACGCTACACTCGGTGGATCAGTACCTCAACATAAAGCTGACAGACATCAGTGTGACAGACCCCGACAAATATCCTCACATGCTGAGCGTCAAGAACTGCTTCATCCGCGGCTCCGTGGTGCGATACGTGCAGCTGCCCGCCGACGAGGTGGACACGCAGCTGCTGCAGGATGCGGCGCGCAAGGAGGCTGTTGTCAGTACGAGATAGGAGCGCAGCTGTACTTAGCCTGCCTTCCTCCACACCACCCCCGACTCTAATTTAAGCACAATGTCGATGTCTCCTCGATGTACATTTTGGAATCCCCTTAAAACTAAGTGAAATTTTGTTAAAGACAGCGCAGAAATCTTATTGAATGAATATATATACATATATGTGTGTCTACTGCATGTGCGATTATCCATGAAAAGCAAATCGAAATTGGTAATTTGTTACAAGCAAAAGGACTGCGTGGAAATACGTGGAGTATTGAGGGCATTGTTGAGAGCATATGCATTCCATTTATCTTCTGCGCCGCATACGGCTCATAAATTTTTGATGAGTCACTTGGGGTTGGTTCTCTGTGGATACCAAGCACCTACTGGAAGTACCCCCAATACATTATACACCCGTATGTCTGTTTTATGTTTTTGTTTTGATGTGCTGCGAAATCATCAGATTGCCCGTCTACGCTTCAACGACATTAATCGTTCCACAATAAAAGGAAGAGAACAACAAAAGCAACAACAAAGTTTAGATGTAGGTCAAAGTCATTTAACGTTAACTTATTGCAATGGCGGATACTGAATGGAAACTATTCCTCGTCTATTCTTGGCTTCAGTTTCCTGTTAAACTGTTTATATAATTTATTGAATGCATGGTGAAGCCCTTCTCCACAATAGATTTATGTACGCCCTCCTATATTATTATTCGCATTGTAATGACCCTGAGTTCGGTCAAGAGTTGCCCAGGCCAATGTGAGCGTGGCATTGTCCCGGTCAAAGGAATGGCCAGTCAGGATGACCGTCCTGCTGTCGCTGTCGCTGTCACTGTCACTGATGCTGCGAGGGAGGGTGGGAGGTAGAGGAGGTAAACAATAACAACAATAAGGACTCCATTGTTGACCCCTGGCTCCGCTTTCGGTTATGCCATTGAATCATCATTAAAACAGGGTAGGCAAGCGGAATGCGTTTAATTTTGCAGGCTCTTCCGACTACCCCTGCCCCTGCTCCACTCCACGGTCATAAAGTGGACCTGGAGGGACCTGCTGGGGTACTTATTGTGTGAGTGTGTGCTGTGCATGTGTGAGTGAGTGCACAATAAAACAGTCGCACACTTTATGGCATTTAAATTTAAATTCACGTACTTGCGCAGTGTCTAAATACGAAGCAAGTGCCTATTATAAGAATTACTTGCTGAAAAATCGGCTCCATCAACGTGCGACGGGACGTGGACGTGTCACTCACTGTTCGGGCGCCCACTCGTCCGACTGCGCATAATTGGGCCTGGACAACTGAGCGGACCAATCGACCGCCCGTGGAGCGCGCGAATGGAAATCGACGCCGCCGCTTTGGTCGAATTTCATCTTGTCGAAGTCGCCCCCTCAGCATTTTCACGATTTCCATTATTTTGTTAAATTGGTTCCGCTTCTGAGGGAACATTTCGTAGCACATATATTTCGGGGCGCTGTAAAAAAACCTCGACTCGCTGAGTCGCCTCGCTTTGTTTTGCATTCGAACACGAGCTTGGCAGTTATAAAATATGTAGCTGTCACTGGGGAGGGGGAAGGGTGGTCTGGCTCGGATTGGGCATTGGGGTTTGGGGACTGGTCAGGCCGCCCGGCGAGTCAGTCAAGCTGCCGCTGCCACGCCCGGCATAAAAAGTGTAATGTGCCTAGTTGGCTGGGTGTGGGCTTTGCGCGAGGATTTACGAGCCAAACTCGTAGGCAACACAAGACATTGGCAGATTTCGTAGGTCCCCACCTCCTCCTGCTCCTCTGCGACGTAGTTCATCAACGTGTTGAGCTGTGGTGCGTGGTGCGTAAAAGTTAGATCGTAAACTTTTTGCAATGCTCATTCAGTTTTTATTAAAAAATAAACTATACAAATTTTACAGAGATTATCTTACATTTACATAGGAGGAGACAAATACACGCAGCGCATACTTTCTATATATGCTTGTTATATTATATATTTATGAAATATAATATAGTAGCAACGCGCACGTGTGTGCTGCACACAAAAACGTATTTACAAGAACTCTCCCGACGTGGACCTTTGAATATGCTAAAGTTAATTTCGAATTCATTAAAATACCCCGTGGCTTGTCAACCTTTCAAACAAGTATTGGTTGCTCTCGTCGTGGTCGTGGTCCATTTTGATGCGGCCTATGTCAAGCGAACGGGAAATGGAAATTGGATTCTCAGTATTGTGTGGCACGTATGGGGAGAGCACATGGGACTATTATGAGGGTAAACGTCGTATAGTACAAGTAAAGTATAAGTAAAGTAAGTATAAAAGTTAAGTACAAGTCGCTTAAGTATTATGGGGATTTACCCGAAGTAATTAACCTGTGTAGATTACAGTTGCCCTGCTGCTAATCCCCGCCCGGCATTACGCACAATGCGAGGCAATTCCTGCGTGCTGCCGGACTATTTGGCACCCCGTGCACTTAGCAACTACTTTGGCTCTGGCACACATCACGTGCCCAGTTGAGACTACAATGTCAAGGGGTAATTCAAATTAATGCGCCATCGAACTAAACGAGCCGAGCTGCGCTGATCTGAGCTGAACTGAGCTTTGGCCTATTAAAATATCATCAGAATTCCATTTGGATGCGTCTCTTCCTCGTTCTATCTCCCTCTCTCTCCTTCGCTCTCTCTCTCATCTTACTGACTACAATTACAACTAAGCACACCAACAGTGTTCCAAGACTTGACTCTCAATTAGTTCCACTAATCAAATGTAACGCGGCGGCCCGATGATCTGATCACCAAGGCGATGCACTGCCTCCCTTTCTCTCTCTCTCTCTGTCTCTCACCCTCTCTCTTGCACAACCTTACGAGCACTGGAAGAGCCTTTAGATACTATCTAGGGGTGTGTGTGTGGAGCTAGTCCACTGCGGCACCTTCGCTGGGAGACTCCACGAGTCCCTGCTGACGCCGCTCCAGCTCCTGGCTCAGGCAATGGCAGCAGGAGCACTCGTCCTGCACATCCGCCACGCGCATCATTGCACCGATTCCTGCCTCGACCGCCACCATCGCCGCCAGCTCTGCTCACACGCTCGACACATGCTCGTCGTTCTCGCCGATGAGGCCAACACCTCCGACTCCTCCGATGCCGCCCATTAGTTTCAGTCCGCTGGCCACGCCGACGCCCACCCCACCGCGCTGGCTGTCGTAGTTGAGCACCAGCGTGGAGGGTGGCGTGGACTGCAGCAGCAGCTGCTGCTTCTCGCGCAGGCAGCCCGGCGCCACATGGCGACCAATGATGGCGGCACTGTGATTCGGATGTGGGCTACGCACCGATGAACTCTTCCTCATCAGGTGCGGCGTCACTGTGTTGCCCACCTGCAGCAGCCCGACCTGCTCTTTGAAGGGGGCTCCGCCAGCGCCGTTGCTCGAGCTGCGGTAGTAGCTCTGCTGCCGGAAGGTCCTCATCTGCCTGGCACTGCCGCCAGCGGCGTCCACCTGCGTCACAGCGGTCAGCATGGAGGGCGTGCGCTGTGAGTCGCCTCTATGGGGGAGAGAGGGAACGTTAGTCGGGCCACAGGAGCAGTAGAGGAGGGGGCAGGAAGCAGGCAGGTTACGGGAGCACCACCTACCTGTTAAGGCTGTATGCGTTGTTGTTGCCGGCGCCTGTGCCAGATTTGTTGCCTCTGCCGGGGCACAGATGGAAGGCGCCGTAGATGAGCGGGTTGACCAGGCTGTTGGACATGCCGAAGAAGAAGATAGCGTCCTGCAAGTCGTCGCCCAGCTGCCAGAGAATACATGGGAAAATGCAAATTAATTTCGAGTCAACCTTTCCTCGTGTCAACCTGTCCGAGTGTCTGCTAAGTCCGTTTGCGGTTTTTGGCTGCTGTGGCAAGCCGCAAACCTTGTCCCTCCCCCTCTCTCCTCTCTTGGAGGTACCTTTTCGTAGAAGGAATTTCATTATGCCGTCGCTGTCATAATCCCCTTTATGAGCAACCGTAGCCAAGTCAACAGAGCAGGCACAACCTTAGCCATTAATTAAAAATTGCCATAAGATATAATTTTAATGTGCTCAGCAAAAAACACAAAAAAGAAATAAAGAAAACCAGCAAAAAGGATTCGGAAGCAGCTGCCACCATCACTCGCATCAATCCGAGCTGCGCTCTCGCCTTGATTTGTCTAGGCAGGAAGCACCAGCCACGTGTACAGCTGCCACAAGTTGTAACATTAGACACGTCAAGTCTAACACACAGTGGCAGCACCTTTCGCCCTCCACATTCCCCCTTCACCCCCTGGAAATTGACTGCTGATTGATGTGCCAGCAACATTTGCTGGGGAAGGGATTTGCTATAAATATCCCGTTTGTATCTCTCGCATCTCTCAGTAAGTATTTAAAGTGGGTCGCGATAGGAATAGCAACCCAATCCGTCAGAATTGATGCACTTGCAGTGCCCGACACTGATTACCCCATAAAGGATCTGCCATTTGGCGTGACAAAACTCATTGTTTATTTCTTCGTTTCGTTAAAGGAAGTATTAACGGAAATGTGCAAGGGTAACAACCCTTTCAAATGGCCATTCCCGGCAGCAGTGACCCATCCGACCCAATTTGAGCCGAGCCCGAACCCGAACCCGACTCCCACTCGGGGCTAGCCCACGCTTGCCTAGGCTGGCATACTTGCCCTTTTATCTGGATTCCAGAACAAGAAGATTATCATCATCACATAGTAGGGGGTCCAGCAGATGAGAAACGCGATGATGATCACCACGGAGATGCGCAGCGATTTCATTTTGGCCTTGTGAATCAGTCGCTGGCGATTCGTCTGTGTCGGCAACTGTTTCGTAGTCGAGTAGTTGGCCAGCTTGGAGCCCTGGAACATTTTCTCGCTGCCTGTCAAGGACAGAGAGAGGGAGAGAAAGAAGAAACAAGCATAAGTAAGGAGCCACAGATGAGACTGAGCCTGAGACGTTGCAAAGTTTGCCTCGGGATAATCCACATATTTTGCCTGTCTATTTGCTGGATGTCCACTTACTTGAAATGGTCCGGAATGTTGACATGTAGGTGCCTGGAATATTTAAATTAGTTGCACTACATTAGCATGGAGAGACATGTGTGTGTGGAGGAGGAGGGCACACTTTGCTACTTTCTAGTTATTGGAATATAATAAAAGCATACAAAATAGTCGGAAAAACCAGGAAAACTCATGTGTTTTTTCTCTGTCATTTTGCTCGACTGCACTTTTTGTCGGAACTGTCAACTTTGCCTGCAGCTTTATTTGTTCGTATAAACTTATTTAATCATGATGTGACCGCAACAGAACTGAAAGTTTTTATTTGAAATTTATGCTTTCACTTTATTCATCAAACTATGCAGCAATAATACCACCCTAGGTATAGTATTATATACCCTGTACTTACCGAATAGTATGCAGAGTGGCAGGAGAAACGTGAAGACGAGCGTGAATGTGGCGTACATCTGCTCCTGCCACACGGCGGTGTAGAAGCCGTGAGTCACGCACTGATAGAACTCCTCCACAAAGGGGCCCCTTGCCACATGGAAGATGAAGAACTGCGGGTGACACAAACAGAAGAAGAAGAAGAAAGCGTTAGAGAAAAAGATGACACAAAATGTTTGATTAAATTCGCGAAGGGGGAAGGAGAAGTGGAAGACGAGTTCTTGATTGAATATGTTTATCAGTTCCGCCAAGAACGAGTTGAGGGAAACAAATGACAAGTGAGAGTGAGTAGAGTGTGTGTGTGTGCTAGTTTGACTGCGTTAGTGTATGTGTGCGTATGTGTGTCTGTTTGATTATCGATTGTTAACGCAGTTGCCTAACGCCTTGAGGCATCAACTTGAGCCCGCTTCATTTTGCTATATTGCAAGGCATTCAATTTTGGCCGAGTTTGTGGCCTTTTCTCTTTCTTTTCTCTCCCTTTTCTTTTTCACTTTTACAAATCCAAGTTAAAAGCAAGTGAAGAACAGAGTGTGCTTTCATTTACATGTTGGCCAACTGAGAACCATCAAAAATGCATTTGCAGAGTCGACAAATTTGCATGTTCTGTGGCACCAGGGGCAGGTGTCGGACACAGCAATCTCTCTTACAGTTCTTCAGTTTGTGCCTCGGGTAACTCTTTAATGCAACCAACACCTTGGGGTGCTTCACTTTGAAATATCACTGCAAACCACGTTGCAATTCCGAGGGTTATAAATTCAAGCGGAGATGGTAAGCTGCCCCTCGGATAGAGTTGTGATTATAACGAATACATTAAAAGACTTTTCATTTGCACATTTTATGACTCTCCCGGCACGAGGGGACATGCTCTGTGTGTCTCGAGTGCCATGTCAACAGCAGCTTGGCTAAGCTAGAAAGTAGTAAAACTAAAACACGAAGCACTAAAGCACTAAAACACCCTGGGACATCGTATTAGTACTGATTTTTATTAATTTCGCACATTTATAACTTCCAAGCAATTGAACACCACGCGTATCCAGGCAAATGGAACAGCAGAGCCGTGTCCAACAAAATAAAGCGCAGATATGCTTAGTGTGCCTGAGTTATGTGTGCCAGTTGAGCAAAGTATTATTATAAATAGACGCAGAACCAAAACAAAATACCAAAACTCTTGTGGCTTCAAGTTTTGCGTCAACTTTTCTCTTATTCACCACACACAAAGCAAAAGCAAATAGAACCATTTTTGGCAACAGGCCTGTCTGCATCTCGTTTGAATCGTTTCGCTTTATAAGTTGAGCTTATCTTTTGGTTAATTAAAATGTGAAAGTACCGTAAAAAAGTCGCTACAAAAGTCATAATACCGTGCAGCAAGCACCTTGTTGCGCTTTATGTTTTCGTTATACTTTTTGTTCCATAACTTATTTGGTACGTCCGTACTTATTACCTCATACGTCAATATGTCGAAAAGGAGCACACTTTTTGCCAGCACTGTGTGTGGAATGTGCCAATAAAACAAAATGCTTTCGCTTTCGCTTTCGAGTTTCGCCTTTTTTTCTCTCTGTCGAACGTAAAATTTCATCGCCGCATCTCGCAGTGAAGAAGGAATACGAAATACTGTTGCATAGTGTAATATAAACGTAATGCTTACGTTGCGTACACGCACACACGCACACTTGCACAGCTGCTGGCAGCGGGATCAACATTTGTTGTTTATTGGCAGTGGAAGTAAATTTTCATTTTGTTTTATTATTGAAGGCGCGTGAAATGGCGAACTCGAGAATCGGCGAACTGGAGAACTGTCGAATTGAGGAACTTGGGCAACAGTGGAGCACGCAGGCTGTGTCACATATTGAATTTGATATCATAGCTATTGATTATCGACATGAGTTCGAGTTCAGTTCATGCGAATTATGCAAGGCAGGCCTAGAAAAGAATGTCGATGAACAGGAGCAGCAGGCAAAGGCAACTAGGCAACCGGAGACGCAGCAAGTGTCACGTTTTAATGCCGCATGAGTTTTATGTGGCAAGTTCGATAAATCGCTACCAGCAGTAGCAGCATCGGCAGCGAGCGACGCTGTGGCGTCGTTGGCCATAAAAACTGCCATAATTGCGAAATCGTCTGCAATTGAGCGAGACATGCTCAACCTGTATCAATATGGGTTAATTAAGATAAGTGCCAACTGCACCCAAAGCCATTAAGAGGCTTAAGTCCTAAGCTCTCGGCCTTAAGCTCTTCGCGGTATGAGTTATTAAAGTTGAAAATTAAACAGAGAGAACGGAGAGAGACAGAGAGAGAGAGATACCTATTAAAAAATACCGTAGAGATTCCAAAATCAATACCGACTGCAGCAAAAAAAGTTGGCACAAAACTCAGCGCAGATTTCCTTTGCAGCTGAAAAGTTTTTAAGCTTTTGTATAAGTTTAGCAAAGCCCTCGTTATGTCTAAGGCAACAGAGCGACAAAGCGACAGTTGAAGGCAGAGCGAGACAGCACGCTATGATCTTGAGGAGGCAGGCAGCAAAGGAAGCAAACACTGAGCCTCAACACTCGTTCTATCTCGCGATAGTTAGTCACACAATTTGAGTGCGTTTACTTAGTTAACATAATTTAAGAGCGCGTAATACCACAGCCAACTCTTTAATCAGTGGCCCACTCGCACATACACACTAACACAGTTAAATACTGCGCAGCGAGGCTTAATTATGTGTATGCACACATAATCGGCCCCGGGCGGCATTGCTCTTCAAATAGTCATGCGGCGGCTGTGATAAGAGATAAGCGACGCGGGCCAGAGACGTCTGCTGCTGCGGGACTTCGAGACTGCCAGGCAACAGCTACAGCAACAGTAAGAGCGAAGCTAAACAATGCGCATAATTGCCAGATTCAGCTAATTAAATGCGTTGAATTATACAAAAACATAGCATACATTTCTGCGCGCAACTGCTTAAAGTGCTCGTCTAATGCGAACAATATGCTAATCCCTCGCGTGGCAGGGGAGAATGGGGCAGCAAAAACAACAACAGTGGGCCGAGCAGTGTGAGCAACGATTCCACTATCGATAGCAGCTTAAAAACTGCAAGCGCGAGCATCTTTTCGAGTGGGTCGCTCAGTGCGTGGCCACATCCCACATCCATATGCAGATTGGCTCACGGCACGGTACGCAAATCAAAGGAAAAGGTCACAGTTTGCATAAACCTTTGCCAGGGATCGTTCCCACACACACGTAACAATGCCAAAGGGAAACCTATTGAGCCGCAGCACCTAAGCACGCCAACTAGGAGAGTAGATATGGTATTGGATATGGCCTCAGAGCTATTCACAGCAAGCAGTTAAGTCTGTCTCATACATATAAATAGGTTGCTTTCGATAGCTCATTTTGTATTTACAGTCTAGAAGAAGGTACTGGAAATTAACTGAAGATGAAGTCAGGTTAGTATATTCTATGGGAGTGCTTAGGAATTTATCAATATGACTCACAAGCAAGCCCAGCACATTTCTCTTCATATTATGAAGCCAAGCAACTGCTGCTTGGCTGTGCAAGTTTCTTCTAAGTAGCTTGGTAAAAAATCAATTCGATGTGTTGAATTTAATGAGGTATCCTGGTTTGTAATCTGTGAAACGCGGTTAACCAAAAGCCAAGGGCCATTCAAATGCCAGTCGGCCATAAATCTGCTGGGCAACTCAATTAGATATGCAATCAGGCGACACAAAAACATCCACGGCACATAAATAATGCAATAAAAGTGTGAAAATAAAGGATTACAAGGGGCGCAAAAAATAAAGAACGGTCGGATTTTGCGTGTATGTTTGTTTTGCTGTTTTCTTTATGATTAAATATGGGCGAAAGCAAAGGGATGCAAGAAGAGCTCAGTCTGAGGCTGATAAGCAGCCCGGAGCTAGGGTCGAGCTGGGCTGCCTCAACATATATGCCAAGTGAATATATTATATATATAAAGTATACTCCCCCAACCTGCTCCCACTTATGCCGATGTCTTTGGCAGCGTGCTTGAAAATATGCCGGGAATATAAATATTTCATGTCTGTCGTCAGCGGCAACGCTTGCTTGCTACAACTGACACAGTGGCACTGCCGGAGTTCTCTGTTTTTTTTTTGGGGCAAGCAACCCTTTTTACAGCCGACACTAGATCGGAATAAGCAATGGATGGCTCAAGGTGGGCGTGGCAATATCCAAAGCTGCGTTTAGTGAGCTCTTATGCAGAAGGCAATCACTTTTAATGCCCAAGCACGCCGACACGAAGCCTGCCAAGGAGTATTTACGCGCTGCCACGGGGGCGTATACGTATTATGCGTATGCGTGCCATAAAGCAAACATATTACTCCAGCCTCGGCACGCACGTGGACCAGGCATTGCCCCGCCTTGGCCTGCGGCTTGGGCTTGACTTAATGGCAGGCGACAAATTGCCGCATAACTTGCCAATTGTCCGTGTGTGGAGCGAGTAAAGTGTCCTTGTTGCATCACCCGCGGATAAAAAACAAGGCTGAAATACAATTTGAATTGATTTGCGTGTCTCGCACACTCACCTGCGGCAGGCTCAGCACCAGCGAGAGGATGTAAGTGCCGCCGAGCAGGCGATGGCAGCGCTTGGCCATGTTCAGCGACTTCATGGGGTACTTCACGGCGATCCATCGATCCACGCCGATGAGCACCAGCACGTACGTGGAGAGATACAGGCTGAACATCTGGAAGAGCTTGACCAGCTTGCAGGTCAGCTCATTGGCCAGCCACTGCACCGTGTAGCACCAGGCTGCCTCGCCGATGAGGCAGAACCCGGTGACGAGCACATCTGCTATGGAAAGGTGGAACATCAGCGAGTAGATGGCACTCCAGGTGTGCCGTGAATTGCGACGTGTTATGCGCGTCTTGTAGATGTTCCAAATAGTCAGCAGGTTGCCCAGCAGCGAGAACAGCGCCATCACGGCCAACACATACACCTTGAGCAGACCGGAGCGCGAGAGCTGCGGCGCATGATCCATCACGTGCTCGGGCACCTGCTCGGCCAGGCTGTTGGTGTGTCCCAGCGAGGAACTGTTCAGCCGGGAGTGGGTCATTATGGCAAAGGCTGCCTCGGCACTGGCTGCGCTGGGCACTGGCTCGGTGGCGGAGGGCGTTGCTTCGGTGGCCAGTGCCAGGCCCACATCGAGCATGTTCATTGTGTAGTTGGCTATGTTGGGGGCCACCTCGGCGGCAGCTGCTACAAACAGACGTGTCAGATTCGCCATGGACGACCAGTTGCCATCTGTCTCATTGAGTGGGTTGTCTAGCAGCTCTAGTGGGGCGGGCGTCGTGGTGGACATGCTGGAGTTGCCTGCAGGCGGCAGCAGTCGCGCATGGATGGAGGAGGGATCTTCAAGGTCGACCATTGTCTAGGGTGCTATCTTAATTGAGAGAAACGTATGTTGCTGTTGCTGCTGCTGTCTGTGGTGTGTGTTCAGTGGTTTCGGTGGTTGTTCTTCTCTCCTGGCACTCCTGGAGCCTGAGCATTAACCAGCGCGCATGTTGAAGATGCCAGTTAATGTTTAAATTCGATAGAGTCCATCCTGAGTGGAGAAGCTCGTTATGTTTGGCGCAATATCTGTTGGTTTCTGCAAATGCAAATAATATGCAATTATTTAAATATTTTATGAGTAGAACACTACGTAAATAAATTATATATATTATAGAAACACAATTAATATACTTTATGAAGTATACACTTCATTTCGTATATGTGAAATGAAGGCATTAAATATCAACTCCGTATAAAGTTGCATGTTATTATGCATTCAGTGTTATCAAAATCCTTTTATTTGCTTTTAATTACCCCAATTTGCCAAAATGATTTGTAAATACTCATTTATTTAACATATATGTTATTTATTTTGCTCAACAATAAAGTACAATCAAAACAACACGCGTACATCCTCTTGCAATTCCGCAATCCTATTAGCAATATATAATGCTCTCTTTCCTCTTCATTAAATTGCACTCAATTCAAGCAAAGCTCGCGCTAAGACTTTCTATCTCCCTTTGTTGTTAGTTTTCTCTCCCCCCCCCCATACTATTGTCTAGCGAGCAGAGAGAGTTGCTGTTGACAACCAATCTGTGCTTTTGCTTTGTGCTTGCACTTTATTCCGTTGCAGTCAAATTAATAGTGTTGTCATCCCGCTTGCACTTGCACGACACTCAGCCCACGTACATAGCTGATCTTTGCAAGTTTAAAAAACAGTTCTAATTAGCTGAGGAAAACAAGTCAAAGAAAAACAATAACAATAGCTCGTTTTTCTCACTTAATAATCGCAAATAAAGAGAAAGAATTTCATTAAAAAAGAGCGAAGGCAGCAGAGAAACGCTATAAAGCATTCAATATTCAATGCGTACTCAGTAAACATCAATGCATTCAATTGTATTCACAAGTACTCGGAATTTTTCTGAGTTTGCTTGCTATGCGGTTCTTCTGTATACGCTGTTAGCAGTAAGTAATGTGCACATCGATTCCAATTCTTATGTTGAGTATTTAATTGGAATTAATTGGAAAGCCAAGAAAAAATTTAAAAATTTGAAAAATTATACATTTTTGAGACTTGTAAAATTTGTAATTTATTAATAAATAAAATATATTGAATAAAATAATATTATAAATTTATTTTATTTTATTGTTTTATTATAGTTTTTTTATTAATTTGAACATTAGTTTCAGAACAACTGTGCTTTTAAGCTGGAATTTAAATGTCAATAGATAATTGTAATTGATAATTGTATAGATAATTGTAATTGTTGTTTTCTATTGTACCTTAAATTTGTATCAACATTTAAAACAAAATATATTAAATTTCTGATAGAAAGTACTATGGAAAAAGTGACAAAAATGAATTTGTAACAGTTTCAAAATTTCGATGCTGGATCAGTTTAGATTCCAATACATCAACAAAATGCCATTCCGCACGAATATATTTGTAACAAAGTTATAAGCGTTGGCAGTCTAACTTTGAGTCAACAAGAATTGAACAGGGGGAAAAACAGAGAAATATGTCAAATATTTAGTTTGATACAATTCTGATGTCGAATCAACCTAGGGGCGAATCCATAAATAAAATGAAATTCCAAACAAAACGCGCATGATTTTTTAAAAAAGTAATGGACATTGGAATCCAGATAAAAAAACAAAACTAACTTCTGTTTTTTTTTTTTTTGCTGACTTTAGTTGTATGAAACTTTTTCTGCTTCACTTGTGTTTTACTTTATCAGAGTAAACAAGAGAGAAATAACAAAGGATGCTAACTTTTTGTACATCTCGTGTTTCAACTTGCTACATGTCGAGGCCCCAACAACAACTAGGCCCGTTTACGAGTCGCGAACTAGTTGGGGCCTGGCATAGGTCAAGCCCTTAATTAAAGTTGCAAACAAGTTTGTCTCTTAACCGACTGACTAACTAATTGCAATAACTGGCAAATCAATTACATATTTCCAATGCGATTTTTTCAGTTGAAATGTAAATAAATAACGAGAAGGCGGGGGGAGGGGACTCTGCAACGATTTGCACGCTATTTTGATGATTTTCCAAGCCATTTAATGCTGTTGCTGGCAATTTGAATAAGCTAAATTACTTCATCGATGCCGCCGCCGTTGACCTTTGCAGGCCAATTAAACTACCGTAATTATAAAGCGAGCTAATTTCGCCCCAAGCGGGTAGTAAAAGTGGTTAAAACCTCTCTCTCACTCTCACTTGACAGGCAGCTCCGATCGGAGGCACACTGCCGGCCAAGGCGATTAAGCGCAGCCAGTGCAAAGCCCGCGAATTAGCTTTAATGGATGCAGACGCGGACGTGGACGTCGCGACTGCGACAAGTGTCAGTGTCGACTTTGTGCCGCTTGCGCCGTGACGCCACGACGACGCGTCGACTGACGATTTGCAGTGCAAGTTCAAAGTAAAATTCCATAAAATTTCATTTTCAAAATTAATTTATGAACATAAATTAAATTGAGCGCTTGGTTAGGGCTTTCCTTGTTGTTGTTTAGCCCGAGGCTTGGCACTGGGTAAAACAATGGAAAACCAGTTCAGTGCAAAATAAGCAGAGTTCAGCGCGTTGATGTTGTCGAATACGTGGTCGAAAATCCAAGCCCAGTACACTGTGCGAAACTAGGCGAAACTGGCAAGGAATGCAATGTCATTTAATTAGGTATTAAGAGTCGCTTCAATATGTAATTGAACTGAACCTGATCAAATGTTAATTATGGCATGTGCCGACTGCAAATTGATGGATTGCCAGATTGCCAGATTGCCCGCCCATTTGGGGCAATCGACTGTGCCAAGCGCGCTGTCACATTTATGTGCTTTGATATGCGAATATTGCCTTGGTTGTCACTCTTGGGCTCTCTTTCGACTGGCCCGGGTAAAAGTTTTCAATTCTTGAGGCGCTTAATCAATGCGATTAATATACAAATGCGCATTTAATTGATCGGCCGACAAGGCAGCAGCTGAAAAACACAGAGAAAGAAGAGGAACCAGTTCAACCTTGCCTGCCTTTTGATTGATTTGCATATGATGTATCAGAAAATACTGAAGAGCTTGTGCCGTGTCCCGAAAAGTGTCTAGACGACCCTTGTCCTTGCAGCAGATTGCCTGCCCATTGGAGACTGATCGAAATGAGGGTAAAGGCTGAAAAGAAAACTGGACAGAAGAGTGAAATAATCATTAATGGAACCAGTTACCAGTTGTCAACTATAGGTGGCGTACACTGCGTATACGCGATTTATGAAGCGTTTATCATTCGCAGTGCTCGCCCCTTGCCAAAAATAGACTGACAACTTTGGGATGTAAAACAAGCAACTCAGGCGGAAAACTTTCTCACTTTGCGCCACAGGCATTGACATTGGAAATGGAGGTGGAAGTGTGGAGATTGAAGTGGAAATGCCAGTTGGAGATGGACATGAGGGGGGTGGGGGTTGTGTACGAGTTGGCATTGTTAATGGTTTGGCCACAGGCCGTTTTAAATGATGATTATCTGTCGGCCACTTCGCGGCGTGCTTCGTGCTAGCTGGAAATAGCTAACATTTTGGCAGTAATTTGCCTACCAATACCACGCAGCCAGAAATAGCTCGAGAAGAGCATCGACTTCCTGAGAAAGTATCTGACTCAAGTTGAGATTTATAGAGCTGATCCAGTATAAATCCGCTTTGTAAAGTACTTATTTAAACTTGTCTGTCACTTTGAGATAAGTTCTTGTTGTTGCTGCTGTCACAAATGAAATTTAAAAAGTTTCGCAGCATAATCGACGCTTATTTTTGAACTGTAGTTGCAGCTCTGTTACAGGGTATACGGCAATCGAGCATAACTAAAGTGTTTGGAAAACTTTGCACATTAACTGAGATTGAATTCGTTAGAAGAACTCTTTGTTCAGTTCGTAATGCTGATGCGCTTCTTTCTAATTGCAATTCAAGTTTACAAAAGTTGAGCACAACTTTCTTTGGACACTCCTCAGTGGGTTACTTCATTGTCGAAAATCTTTGCCGTCGGCCACACTGAACAAAATAAATGATGGCTTGATAAATTTGTGCTTCGCAGCACATTTTTGTATTTGCTTTGACTGCTTCGGTTTCTTCGGGCTGATGTTGGAGTTGTATAACGCATTTATTTCGACGCTCTCGGGCTTTGTCTAACTTGGTCGAAGCCAGCGACTTATTTGCACAGTTGTCCCGCCTCGAGCACATACTTTTCAAGCACAAAGAAGTGCACACACCCAAGTACACCACACCACACACACACGCAGACACACACCACACATAAGGAACATAAGTAGCCAGGTATTACGGCAATAGATCAAGTCAAAAGCCACAAACAACTTGTGTTTTCAATTCAAATATTAACATATCATTATATATGTAGATGTGCGTCTTTAGTCTTTTACTTTATTCTTTTACATTTCTTTTTCTCTCTTTTCTCATTTCATTGCCAGTCGAGTCTTTATGCGCTGTATAAATTCTGACAGATCTATAATTTGGAATTTATCAATTATTTGCACAATTTCGGGTATGTCTGCTTGAGGTATTAAATGAGATGATGCCGAATTTGAGTACTTGAGCGCAATTCGAGCACGAGCTGTCGAACCAATTGCCAGCAATTTCATCTCACAATGAATATTTCAATTTCATATTCAACTGCGTCACTTGCCTTATATATTTGCTTTGTGAGATTCCAAAACTTTTTGCTGCGTCTTCTTTTTTATTCCGATGAAACACAAAGGTATTTTTCGCGAGAGAGAGCAACCGCTCTCGCAGTGCGTGTAATATCTGAAATAATCAGTGAAGTTTGCATCGACACACGGGTAAAAATAAATTGCACAAATAAACTGAGACCGAGACTGAGACGAGGCTTCACTTTCACTTCTTTTTGCTCGAGTTTGGCACAATCGAATTCTTATCTTATCACTTTGGGTTCTGCTACCAAATTCAATGTTGCCTCGCCTAACGGCAGCTGCGAACGGCAATCGGTTAACGGTTAACGGTGCACGGCTAACGGTTATTGGTTAACGGTTACACTGTGTCACTGTATCAGGCATGGAACGAACGAAGAGCCACGCTCATCTATTTCCATCTGCCGTGCGTGTTTACAACCGCTGCGCCACGTCGCGTATTGCGAACTGAATCGAGTGTCGATGGCTTGCCGTGTCGTGGGGCGCACAGCACTGCCTGCGCTACGCGTTCTACGAACAGGTTCGAGCACGCAGACGGATTTCATTCATAAAGTCAGAACAGCGCAGCAGGAGCAAAGACGTCGCAACAGAACGCAACAAGTTCGAGTTCGATGTCTTGGCTCGATGCTTTTGGCGCGCACTGCATGACAGACTGAAGTCAGCAGTGCCAGCGAGGGCAATGCTCGGCAGACATAACTCATACGCCATGGTGCACCGAACTCGAATGCCAAACTTCCTGTGTTAGACAAAACTAACAGTCGCAGCTTATTCGTGCGTCGCACTCAACAATCTCAATCTCAGACGACATTGCACCTGAGCAAAGTTCGCTAAACTTGATTATTTGCTATACTTTTGATACAGAGTCTGAGTCTAGGCAACAAACAAACTATTTAATTGTCTATGAAGTGAAGTGTTTGTCTGTCCGTCTGCCGTTGCCATGGCACAGTGTATCGTACTTCAGTTGGCTAATTAAAGCTTCGCCTTCAACGTGTACCATGCATGCGTATTCAAATTAATTAGCTAAATCTGCATTAGCGGGGGCGAGAACTCAAGCAACGCGTGTAATAAAGTTGTTGATCTGCCCTCGCACTGCCCCGTCCCCCACGCATCAACTGAATAATTACATATCGTAAGAACTAACGACTGCCCCGTCATTTTGCCTTTTATCTGGGGAACTTTCGAATAAAATTTGGTCAGCAGCATAAAATCACTTTGATGCCTGGCTGGGAGAGCAAGAAAGACAGCAGAGAGTGAGTGCGTGAGAGAGAGAGAGGGAGGGGAAGACAGAGCATGGCAGAGTTGTGTAGGGAGAAGTAGCACACAGAGATAGTGAGCAGCGCATGTTTGCAACGTCACAAATCAAGTTCAACCCGATCAGATAAGAGCAAAAAGTTTGCACAGTTGACCTTCAACTGGTTGACCTTTAATATTGATTTAGATCAGCCGAAATTGAAAATAAACCTGTTATACCCAGCATCAACTAAAAGAGTTAAGAACCCAAATTTAGTGCAGATATTCTGGGAACTTTAAGAAAGCTTTCTCGATTCTCAGTGATAGGAGGAGGCAGAGAAGCGGCCTAGTTCCCCCAAGCGCAACTGATTAGCATAGTTTTCTTTATTTGTTTTGATTTGACAATATTTCAACACACACACACAAACACACACAGACACAAGACAACGACCCCATCCACGTCATCGATGGGGACTGTTCGCACTATTCACAGCAGTAAATTTTCGTGTGACACAGAAGATGTTGACAAATGATGGCAGCACAGCCTGCCTGGGTCAGTCCCACACACACACACTCACACGCACTCACACATGACATAATGCTAAAACATTTGTGCGAGAGGACCGCCATCGTTATCGCAGGAAGCTGTTGCCAGTTGGTCGGAGCCATGTCAAACACAGCAGCGTCACTTTGATAGTGAGCTGACAGCCTGCGGCTAACTAGGCCCAGTCAGCTTCAGCTAATCCTATGAGTGTGCGCATGTGTGTGTGCTCCCCTTTTAAATCACGCATTGCATACTTTTCGGCATGTTCGCTGAAACCACAACTATTTTGCGGGCTAAATTTCCATTTAATTTGTGAAGTATCTAGCAAAAATATAGAAACGTTTCTTTTTCACTGGCTGCGCCTGGCACGCGCCACGCTGCTTATCGTTGTGGCTTAAGTTTAAAGAGGCCACGCCTCCCGGAAGTTATGGCTGCCTGCCACAAAAGGTTCGCTGGCATGTGTGCCTCGCGCGCGCTGCGTACAAATGCATAATTTGCCATAGAAAATTATGGCACGGGCGGGAGGAGGAAGATGCTCAGAGCACGAGGAGGCTCTCAGGAGTGTCCTCCAATTTCTCGGGTGATTTATTTGCTTTTTGGGCAAAGTTGACACAGCACTTGACTTGGACTTGCCACTGGATTATTGCTTTGTGTAGGACCCGGACCCGGGAAAGGTGGCTGCCCCATCCCAACACGGAAAGTTGTCAGAGTTGCGTAATCTATTGAGAGTTCATGTAAAGCAGGCTTTTGTTTATACACACACACACACACACATTTACATTTCCCCAGCTCACTCAGATATGCGTACATCCGATGACATTCTCAGACTGCAGATTTAAATTATTAACAGACAAAGTTTAGCCTGTTCGCTGCTCAATGGCCTCACTGGTCAGAGCAATTGCCACGTGCCAAAGTGCGCTGTATAAATAAAACAGATCATGGACACAGCATGGCCACCAATGGCTCCACTGTTCATACCCATACTCCGCTTTAAAGACTCCGACCCCGCCTACGTTGGCAACGTAAATGCCATTTATGCTCAAACAAATTGATTCCGCCGTGCCGCAGTTCACTGTATACGGATACGGGCTGGGCTGGCCAGGCCTGTGCCCTGTAATTTAGTTAGCCTGCAACGCGCTACAGCATGCCGGGCAGCATTTCCCGGGCAACTCGCGGCCACATTCTTGCATTGAGTCAGCAATGATTTTCATTTCGGGTTTTCCTTTCAATATGCTTCGCTTTCGCTGTCTGTGCTTGCCTTCCTTCTCGGTCCGGCATTCCGGCGCAAGGGGCTACCCATTTTCATAAGTATTTAAAGCATATTTTTATGCTACTCAGGCCGACGTGGGCCTCCGCCTCGGTTTCCATTTGGCGCCGGGTATCTTTCTCGTGCTTCAAACTACTTTATTTGGATGACTGTCCGTTTGAAGTGCCGCGCTGGGGTCGACTTTAAACTGGCAGGAATACCCTGCCCAGGGCCGTATAAATGGGTAGCTGTGTGGTATGTATTTGATCATACTCTAAGCAGTTTTATAGGGTATATTCAGCTTATTCCTTGGCAAAAAAAATAGCCATTTAATGGCAAAGACTGCAGCGTTTCTCTTAGTCGAGCATACCCGTTCAGATCATTTATATTTAACCATTATGGGCAGCAAAAAATGCCGCTAGCTCGCGATATTAAAATTAAAGGCGCATGAAGGCCGTGCCGCGCCCCGAAAATATTTGCTTAATTTTTGGGCAATGAAAAACATTTATAATTTTAATTAAAGGAAACAAACGTCATTGCAGATGGCCTAGATACTTTTATCTGACCAGATTTTCCACACTTGTGCAGCCACTTTACACCTCTCAGATAAAAAGAAATTCATGTATTCTTTTTATCTGACTATATTCTATATTTAAGCAGCTTGTACTAAATTTGGCAGAGTTGCAGAGTTGAAAGGTCAAGGTCATGCTGCATTTATATATGTATGATTTATATGTGAGCTACGCCTGACTGATTACAATGCTTACGGGAATTATGAGTATAATTTTGGTGCCGAAGTTCTAAGAAATATTTTGCTTGGTTACCTTTCATATGCGAATGAGTGAAGAAGCCTTTTGATTCCAGAGAGAAAGAGAGAAGTCACTGCAACACACATACTATATCAATTTACATGACTGCCAAGAGCTGTGCACGGCAACATATCGTCGAGTGTCGAGAGAAAAACCCACAGTAGCACGTTGTCATGCATTTTGTATTATGTGTAAGTGCTGAAGCCATTTTGGTAAAAATTTTAATGAAACTTAAGTGTGCTCGAGATGACGTTAATGTCGGTGCTCCAGAGGCACGCAGGCAGGCCACAGAGCAGCCTCAGTCCCCCCTTCGCAGCTGCCACTCTAATTGCAAGTCCAGTGCGCAGGTCGAAGCTGAGAGAGAGACAGAGAGAGAGAGAGAGGAAGAGAGAGACAGAGTCGCTTAATGAAACGATCCAATTAACGATTAAAGTGGTTCAACATTTTCGAATAAACGACGAGAAAATCAATTGCATTTGCAATTCGATTCGATTCCATAAATTTGTTTTTATATATGCCGCATATATAAATAATTTAGCTCATAAATGACGAAAGAAAAGCTTAACGAACGCGAGCAGTGAAGCGCTTGATGTCACCCTAGCGTAATTAAATATTTTATAACCCATTCATGTTCACGGAATTAAAGCAGTTGAAACCGGAGACCGACAATAAAACACTCTTTCATTAAGGTTCTGCCTTCGTAGTTTAGTAGGAATTCACGCTATAAATGTAACCTTAAGCTATTTCCCGCTAAATATGTATTTTTAAAATATGCTGTAGAACTGCAGACAGTGCGGTATGTTAATTAAATTAATATTTTTAGCCAAGCCACAGTTGTAAATGCAAAGGATTCATAGCAATTCGCGGTTGATGTTATTCTCGGAAAATCTCGTTCGCCCCTTGCTGACTTCCCACACATATAACCCACACATACACCCAGCCACACACAGCGACATACACAGAGACTTTGTAAGGTAACCTGAAACGCCGCAAGGTGCCTTATACGATACGATATACCCATAGAAACATTTGGCCAAATTACTTGGCAAAGCGCTAATTAAACGTTTTTAATGACCGTCAAATAAAAGTGTCATAAACACGGCTATAACACAAACACACACATAGATATACGTGTATAAATAATCACACATTTATATAGGATTTCAAGTTGTTGCTCATATTGTTTGCAAGTTTAAAGTGCGCCACAATTTCATAGTTTCCATGGAACGTGCTGGAATTACTTTCTTTCTCTCTCTCTTTCATTGGTTGCCTGACAGTCTCGGTATTGAGTCCATCAACCCCTTTGCTTACCCACATCAGTCAATACCCTGCAAATTATATGTCACGTCGAGGCAATTGCCAATTTCGCATTCATAATATCAGTCTCGTGTCCCATTTGACCTTTTCTCTTTCGACATAAAACGGGTGCCTTCGAGATGAGGCACTTCACAGACAACACAGACAATAGCTGTAAATTCAGGCAGAAAAACAAAGGCAAATCAGTAACTGTCCCCCAACCTTTGCCAGCACTCACAAGTCAAATCAGTTCGTCACGACGAGCTGTGGCTAAAAACTAAATCCACCTACTTAGCATGCATAGTTGCAAATTAACACATTGTCCTGCAAGGAGACAATGCAGGGAAGGAGCTGAAGCAGGAGAGGCAGCAGCAACCCTCATCTATACCAAGCTGATACCCCTAATCATTGTTCACGCGCCAACGAACCATTCCACAATGGAGCGCATTAATCATACGCCCCCCTGTCCCCTGTCGGTGTGTACGAGGTGCGCGCTGTGCGTAGCTGTGATCAAGCGTCTTAGGCGCTTACATTGATATTGATTCAAACAAAAAACACTTTGCAAAAACAAACAAGCGCACAATGCGAAGGCGGATATCCGCCTCAGCCCTGCTTGCCCTGGCCTGTAAAATGGCGACGAGCAGGTACGCGTTGCCAGAGGATGCCGATAAACAAGCGCCTGCTTCCCAGACAACACAACAGACTTGTATTTGGTTTTCTTTTGTGTGTGAAGCGAGGCTTCCCCTCTCTTCTCCCCCCTCTCTCTCTCTCTCTTTCTTTTGGCACGTTTTCCTCAGTGTATTTCCTGTGCGACGCAGAAGAAAACAGACTCGAACACACGCCAAAAGTTACGCAAACCGGAGCCGGGGTCAACACTCCAAGCACTTAGCAGTCGCAGTCCGCATTCCTTTCACTGGAGGCAAATGCAGCCGCCCATCAATCCAACAAATGTGGGAAATCTTTCACACGGCGCGCAAATATTAGGCTAACGCTTTATCATTTGCCTGGCTACACATAACCAGCGAGCACGGAAGCAGGAACTCTCGGCACAGATTACCCTGCCAGGTAATTAGGGGCCACTTGTCAGTGCTCCGAGCCGTGCCGGAAGCGTGTTTGACACTTAACGGCGGCACGAACTAAACCAGTTTATGGCTCAATAATAAATAACAATTATTTAATACGTTAATGCCGCCCTTTCTTTTAGTGGATTTGGCAAAGGGGGCGGGGCTGGGAATGAGACTGGAATTTAAGCCACGCTGTGGACAACAATTTCGTCAATTACGGCCTATTAATAAGCCGCCCCAGTGCCATGTGTATTAATTAAGGCGAAACGTGAATAGCCTGTCACTCAGTGCGGGGCAAGGGCGGGCGGGGTGCGGCTTGGCAATCTGACAAAGCAGAGCGGGCCAGTCTGCACGACCGCACCGTGTGCTTGTTGTCGTGGTGGTGCCCTTTGTTTTGGTCGCTAGCCTGTGGCTTGGTATGCTACTACTCTATGGGGCATGCAACATGCCTGTGGGCGCCTAGCCCAGGTGGAGCAGGGCCGCGCTCTGTGGTCGTCAGCCTGGGGCCATGCATAATTGAATGCGTGCCATAGTTACACAAATCTGTGAGAGCCAACAATGCGCACACACACATGGCAAATACACACACACACAACACACTCTACATATAACTAAGCATGAAAGCTAAACACGAGCTGAATAAGTGAGCCCATCCTCGCTGGAAATGGCCACTCGCGCACAAATTCAATGAAAGGCCGAATGAATAAAGAATTAGCTGTGACAGCAATAGCCTAAGACCCAAACTAAGACCCGCACTGCAAGCCAGGCTAGAGCTGGAGCGGGCCGCGCTCCTTGCTCTGGCCGGTTTCCGTCGCCGGGCAATGCTCAATTATTGAGCACGCCATACTCCATATATCTTTGCGCAAATATCTCATTCTTTATCGCCGTCGCCCGTGCTTCAACGTGTATTGATTTTCTGCTGGAGTCGAGCCCTTCTGCTTCCTCCTCTTCTTCTTCCAGTTCTTGCCAGCACTTTCGTCCTGTTTTGTATTCCCGTTTTCTTTCCTTTTGCTTTTTGGGCCAACTAACGCAACAATTTCGGGCATCTTACGCGGCATTAGTTGGCGACGTGCATATGGCCAGCACTTGCCTGCCTTCTCTCCTTCCTGTTGCTCTCCTTGGGGCCATCGAGGCGTGGCCATTGGCTGTGGCACTGACTATTGCTGTGGTGGCTGCCATGTCTGGTGGCACGCATCACGTGCTGCCCAATGTGGCGCAAATTGTGCGCCCTGTGCCTGCCCCAAGGCGCACGCAAAATGAGCCGAAGCCAAAAGAAATGACAAAAGCAACAATGGCTGTAACAACAACTACAACAACAACATGTACTGACAACAATGCTACTGACAGCTGACGAGTGAAAAACTTTCCGTAGTTCTCGCCGCTAGATTCGCGTCGCTCTTTTTCAATAAGAAGTGCAGATAAAATTTTATCGGGCGACAGGCGAAAAAACTAATAACAAGTACAGCGGAAACAAGCGATAAGATTGGAGTACTCGACGACCAGATATTGGGTTAGATTGTCGGCATCCACAGACAGTTCTACCCACAACTCTCACGCCTACACAAGCTCGATACGCCCAGCTCAAAGCAACCTTTAATGCGCTTAAAAAACGAATCGAATCGGAGCATCGGAGCACAAAACTAACAACAATCAAAGCATTCGGCAACATGCTTGACTTCTTATCTAAGCTCAGCACCCGCTTCCCTCCCCCCTGCAGCAGGGCAAGGAGTGTTTGCCCCTATTATAAAGTGCTGCCCAAACACGTGTTAACTCGATGGGACTCGATAGCCTTAAGGTAAGCAGCTTTGCCAGCAAGTAAGACATTTGCAAGAGACCCGCCAAAGGACAAAGGACCCTTCGTGGGCTTATCTTCCGTTGGCCAAGGGCAGCTTTAAGCCAATTGACCCGATTTAAACTGATTCACTGCACAGAGACAAACCCAGCAGCAACTAATTGAGTAATTGACTCTGAGAGAAGCTATTGAAACGCCATTTTCCACGGGGAAACGCAAACAACAACGAGATTTTAAAGCAATTTCCCAACTGGCAACAAAAGTGCCAGCCGCATGTGACAAAATGGCAAATAAATCAATTGAAAACCACTTAAATTTCACTTTGCCACAGCGCGAGTGGGGGCGGTGGTGCAGGCAGAAGACACGCCTTGAATTATCAAAGAAAATCGCAGTGAAAGGAAAAATAAATTACTGGCTTGTACTGCCAACGATTCGAACAACAACAACAACAGAGGGAACGAATCCAAGTCGAGTGCCCTTTTGAATTAATTCCATCAGGCAGCGGCAACAAATTGTTTATACATTAAGCCAGACTTTCTGGCGGTGTCAATGGCAGAAATCCGTGGGATCCGAGCTTGAAGGGACTCCCTATTACATATGTATGTGAATGTTTACTTGCACTCGGGTATTCACTTTGCGCTGCTTGGACAAGTGCGGGTACTCGACTGTAGCCAGTGCCAAGCTGCAGCTGACAGCAGTCTCGCTCTTCTCTCTCTGTGTCTTCTCTCCGACATCATTAAAATTGCACATCAAGATAATTGAGAGCACCTCAGCAGAGACTGTGTGGGGGAGAGAGAGAGAGAGAGGGCAGCAGGTCATAAACGGGCAGGTGCGAAATCAAAACGCGCCGGCGCTGGCCAAGAAAATAAACACACTAATAAAACACTTTCTGGTCAGCGCTGTGGGAAGGTGCTTCAGTTGCTCAGGGCAGCCATTAGGGCCGGTGATTGACGGCGCCTATTTAGCGCCTTTGTGCTGCCCCGTGAGTGAGTGAGTGTGCGAGTGAGTGTGTGGGCAAATACCAAGTGTCGCTGGCTGAGATTGGGACAGCAAGTGAAAAGGGAAACTGTCTGTCTGTCTGCCAGTCTGGGCATCCGGGAGACGTCTGGCACATAAATGCCTGAGCACAGATAGTTGAGTAAATAAAGTCATATTTATATACAATCACTCAAACACACTCCCACACACACACACAGGCAAGCACACTCCTTCGGGTATGTAAAAATCAATTTCGTTTGGCAGCAGGTGTAAAGGGCGCAAAGGAAAAAAGCGCCAAAGATTGCTGTTGTTCTGCTTGACTGTGCAGCGGTTCAAGGAACTTGGGTTCAAGTTCGCGTTCAGTTTAAAGCAAACCAAAAAGGGGAAAACTGTAGGCAAGGGAAGGGTGGGGGCGGGTTAATGTAATTAAATTATAATATGTAAACGACAAAGCTGCTTACCAAATTTAGCATGTAAATTAAGTTTTTAGTGCAGCTCAGTTCGTTTCACTCGTTGATGGACTGCCATAAGGGGCGGCTGCATAATGTGCGCTGGAAAGTATGCTACACAAATGAGTACGAGCCGTGATGTAGGGAGACTGCGTGAGACGTGCCTTTGCCTTTGCATGCCACACAATAAATAACAGCGAACAGTGGAAGGGTTAAAAAACCCATTCGTCACGCGGCAACTGAGTTGGCCGCAGGCGTTTCTACCTGGTTGGACAGCAGGTGTACAGCTGCGATGCTTGTACAGGTGTAAGCAAAGCAACGCCCAGCCAAGCCAAGCCAAGCCAGGCTAGGCCAGTCTAAATATGCTGTTCATGCTGTGCTTGTGTGTCCTTGTTGTTGTTGCAGTGCTTGTTGTTGTAGCTCTTTTTGTTGCCGTTGTTTCGTTATTATTGTTATTTCGTTGTTCCTTCACATGTTGTTCATGCAGTGGCAACTCCAACTTGCTGTTGAACTTGAGGCTTTACTTTCGCAATTTGTTGTTTGTGTTCCCTCTTCTGTTCCAGGGGGAAAGAGAGAGGGAGCCAGAGTTAGACAAGCTGCACGACGCGGTGCGGTTAGCGGTTTGTCAAAGGGTCGACAGCAGCAACAGCAGCCGCAGCCGCAGTAGCAGCACAACTCGATTCGGATGCGGATCAGAATGCTCAAACATAAATTGCGGTAAGCTAACAAAAAGGAAGTTCGTTGTGGCAGGGAAGAGAGGCAAGAGCAGGGACTGGAGTGGTCACAGCCCGCACCCGCATACACACGTAAAACATTTGGGCCTCCTACACTGGTCACCACAAAGCTTTTTGATTAGCACCTTTAAAGCCAATTAGTGGTGCGCATAAATAAGCCAGAAATCGCACGCAAATCGCATGCGACATTTATATTATATATATTTTATATGTTTATATACCCAATGCGGTGATTTAATTAATTTATTGAACAGCCTGCAGCTGTCTCTGTGACGGCCCCTGCTTAATTATTAAGAAGTTATGCAGACTTTAAACATTTATTGCAAACAAAGCGCCGGCAATGTGGCGCATACAAAGTGCCACCAACAACAACAACAACAGTATCAACAGCAGCAGCAGCAAAATAAGAAGTAGCTAAAACAACAACAACCTAAGCTGACCATTGAAGCATTCGGTTTGGGGTTTTATGAGTTCGACGAGTGTTTCGGCAGTTGAACAAGTGCTCCCCCTCTTCCTCCCATGCTCGTTTGTAGACCCAACATCGTCCATTTTATTAGCCTGGCCGCTCATAAATATTTTATGCCATATAAAAATGTAGCCAATGCGCAGTGTACCCCCTCAGCTTATTGCCAACTGGGTCGGTTAAAGCCACTTGCGGTAATTAGTGGCATTGAGCTGAAAAGCTAATAAATACATTGCGCCTCTGAGCGCGTGATTTATGTGCCGCCTCTGCTGCTGCAGTCCTCCGATGTCGCAGACAAGCCTAATTGCTAATTAAATACGCCAAAAGTAGATCCAAAGTATGCAGTTCGTGGCAGAGAAGACAAACCTGCCCCAAACTCAGCACTGCTTGCCAGATTCGACACACTCTTTTAATATGTGTTTTACGGGCTGTGTTCTCGAACTTTTTTCATTCCCGAATGTGGAATTAAAACAAATAAAATACGACAAATGCCATAAAGTAACTTTTTCAGCCACGTGACTTGTTTACAAATATCCCCCAAAGCTCTCTTTCCACTGGGAACAGCCTGAGACTTTTGAACTTTCCCCTTCGCTGAAGGCTTACACTGTAATTTTCATGTTTGTCTTTAATGAAAATTATTCAAATTTCTCAGCTTGAAAACTGCTAAAAGAGAGAGCGGGAGAAACAGGCTCGTCTTGCTGTCTCTTTAAAGTAGCGCGAGTTAGGAGAGAGAGAGAGGGAGTGGGAGGGAGACAGGCTAGTAGACTGGGTAGCAGACAATGTCATTAACTCGCCCCAGCACAAGCAATGATAATAGACATAATTCACACCTCGAAATTAAGAAGCAGACGCCGCAGCCCGCATTAAGTGCCCGCCCAGATCCAATGGAAATTGTTATTACCAGCGAAACTGCTCTGTGCGCCTGCCGACGGCAATTAATTTACATTATTTTTATAACAAATTGCACTCGACCATCGACACCGTTGGCTGGCCAGCTGCACACACGGCGTATGCGCAATGTTTGGCATACATATTAGAATAGGCCAAGTGGCAGTCTGTGGTTTTATGCTGTGGACACGCCTTAAGTGCCACTCGGAAGCGTCTTCATTTACAGCAGACGATTAAATTAAATTAAATGAAACAAACACACACACACACACAGATACACGCACTAACACTTACACGTTATTTGTTGCTGTTGTTTGGCTAATGTTAATGGTGTTGTTCTTGCCGTTGTTGTGCCCTCAAACTGAGTAAATTTGTGACGTGACAACTGGTAATTAGGTGGCTCTGGTGACCCACTCTGCGGCCCACTCGGAGCCCGAACCCAAAGCAAGCCATGCAAATATAATTTTAGCCCAAGGGTTCCATATAACGGGACTATAATTTATGTCTGCCCCCTCCCCTACCCTCCTCTTAATCTTTCCCTTTCTCTTGCCTCGACTTGAATCCTTTCGTTTACTGCTGAGATTTCCGAGAAGGAAGAACTGTGTATTTATCATAGGTTTGTGCTATTAACACATCATCAGCAGTGGGTGAAGCGTGTCTCTAATTAAGGCATTCCACTGGAGAATTTGAAGCAGTTATAGGGAAATACTTATGGCTAAATAATTATTATTCAACTTGACACTCAGGCTGACCAGACACGTGTCTGCAAAGAGGAATTTGGAATGGTTTGCAGAATGTAGAACAAAGGAAGAAATTCATAAACATTTCTGCAATTTTCTTAAACATTTCCCACTTTAAAAAGCCTGTACAAATACTTGAAAAGGAGCCTGGAAATAACTCAAACCGCTGACCTTTTGCGCTGCCTAATACTAACAAAAGCTAGAGAAATAAACCCAAATTAATTGCATTACTTCAAAATTGGCGCCAGCATTTCTTAAGCTGTAGAAAGGAAAAGTATAAAAATAACAGAAAGTAACTGACAATGGGCAAAGATAGCGGACAGAGGAGTGAGGGAAGGACAGAGAGAAGGAAAGAGAAGAGAGTACGAACCAGACTAAGCAGCGCACATAATTCGTGCCTATGAACAAGGAAGACGTTTGCCGGCAAACAGACATGTGTACATAGTACACGGCATACAGTCACACACACACTCACAGCCCCACACACACACACACTTGGTAGGCACCTTGGTGAAAATTGTGTCATCTTCTTGCTAATTTTCCCGTAACTTTTTTTAGCTAATGCCTCAGTCCCAGTCTGAGTCTCAGTTGCGCTGCCATTCCCAGTCTCCTTAGCCGGCTGAGCTCTTGCTCTGGCAATAACTTTTTCATTTTGGGGTCCCTACAGGAAGTTAGGCCAAGTCGGCTCGACAATTTTCATCCCTCAGTTGGGCGACAGCAGGAGACGCGACTTTATTGTGAACACGTGACACACAGACAAGCTCAACTCCTCGCAGGGAATATTGCAATTGTCACTGGCTGTTGGAATTGTTCAATGTGCGAAGCTCCCCCAGCAGACTCGCTAAACGTAAACTTTCGATTTGGAGCTTCATTAAAAATGTTTAGTGCTTTATTCCCGTTCGCGACTCACGACTCGTGGCATGTGCGTTGGGCTGCGTCGACTTCCGCACTGTGCCTGGTAAATAATTGAAGGCTGAGCGCCAAAGCAAACTACGCTGCCACTTTATGAGCCAACAATTTAGGCATACGCCGCAGGGTCAGCCACCCCTCCCCCTCTCTTGGGTTAGGGAGCAGCTCGGCACACGCTGTTGCTGCTGTTGCGGCAGCTTCGATGATGTGGGCCGTAAATATGGGCGCGTTTATGTGCAAACCACTTGAGTGGACAGGGAGTTTTGTGGGTGCGTCCGCTCTCCCTCTCTCTCTCCCCTCTCACTCTCTGTACTCAGTACATGCGAGTGCACACATACATATCTATGTATCTACACGTGCACGCGCATAGGCAGCCCGCACAGGCTTCGACTAGTGGCGCAGATACACGCGCCGTATTTATGCGATAAACGCGTGTCAAATATAATTTTAGCAGCATAATGCCCCGACGAGTGCGACGACAATAAAATGCTGCACGAGGGATACGCCCGCGAGTGTGGGTGGACTATGTAAAGTTAGCTAGAAAAAGAAAAAACAAGTCTAAAGTCGCCGCATCGTTTTAGGGCATCACATTTTCTAGGGTATCCGCAACTCATGCCCAGCCCAAATAAATTCCCTTTCTTGTGTGCTATTTTTAAAGCGGGGTTAGCATAGCTTTAATGCATTCGATGAGCGTCTTTGCTGCTTTGCCGCATCACCAACCCGGCACACGGTGCGAATACGCAACGTCAGCGTGGCTCAATTAATTGCGGCTCAAAGTATTCAAAAGTTGCCAAAGTCATTGCCTAAATTTGCACTTAGTTGCGGCGGCAACTTGCCAGACTGCCCCATGGCGACGGCGACGGCGACGGCGACGCTGAGAGTGTTCAAGCATTACGCATACGCCGCGTTATCGTGCTGATTGCAAGCTAATGACATACAGCAGTTTCCCAGTTTCCCAGGCTACCCCAGGCTGGCTTCGTGATAATTTCATGCAATTGTGGGCACATTAACGTTTCCGCATCGCGTTTGATTTAGGGCTAGAATGTGTGGACTGGAATTTGTAATTATGCCCGCGTCGTGCTGACAGCTTAATGTGCCGCGGTAGCCTTTACGACGCGCACGTGTCTGCCGGATCCATGTGATTTATAACGTCCTCTCTCCTTTGCTATGCGTGCTCTCAATTTTTAATTACCGTGTCGAACACGAAGCTGAGCCATTGATGTAGGTCAACCAACAACTGCAAAGCAATTGGCAAAGGGAGAAAGAAGGAGAACGAGGCAGAGGTCAAAGGCTGAGCCCCTCGGAGCATTTATCATGCCAGTGCGCAATCGTGCGAGTCGAGGCTCAAAAATAAAGTTGACAATGCAGCGATAAGGCGGCAGGATTTATGTGTGCGCTCTTACGTAAGCCTACATAAGCACTCTGAGGGCACAAAATAATTGTCTAATTGGCTTAACGCCAAGCTCGCATCGATTGCTGCCACTTCAAATTGTTTATAATCCCCAATCAAAACGCACTGCAGAATTCACTGCGAAAAAGGCTTATGACACTGGATTAGAGAGAGCGAAGCAGCTGCTAGAGTACGACGAGGACAATAACATAGTCCCCCTGATGGAATTTCGCTATTGCGCAGCATTGTAAAGTGGCTTTACCAAAAATTACTGCGACAATAAACAGATTAGAAAAATAAGTAACAAGCATTGCCAATGCTGAGAAGATTCTCTTGAGAAAGAGAACGAGAGAGAGAGAGAGAGAGGGGGAGTGAGTTAAGCGGCTTTATCAGTTAGTCGATTTATGAAGCAGCAATTAGCCAAGCAGCCAACAGAAACAGATCCCACTCCACAGTGCACAGTGGGAATCTCTTCACTTCCGCAGCCACTCGGCAACTTTGCGCATATAATTTTAATGAAATCCCCTCTGCGCACATATGTTATGTACGCAAGGAGCATAAAAAGAACTCACACACATACCCACACTCACATACTCACACTCACATAACAACGCGCACTCAACACAGTCATTCGGTCATAGACATGTGTACTACACGTTTAAATTAAGAAGGAGCAACAATTCGATGCGATTTATGAGGCAAGCTCGACGGGGGAGAGTTGGAGCAAAGCTCCCACGCGGCAACTGCGTGCACAACAACGAGAGGGAGGAGGCGGTTTTATGTGTAGTATGAGACAGCTGTGGGCACAGGCATAATCTACGTACCTTGCCTGATATCAGTTTCGCAAATTGCAAAAGGATTGATCTGCAAAATTCGCGCGACACGAATCTCTTCAATTTCCAGTGCGTAACCTAAGGCGACTTTGTTGATCGAATTTCACACGCAACACAGGCTGGCACGCTTAGTTTTTATTACGCCAGCAGAACAGGAGGGGCAGGGCTTATCGTCGTCAAGTGGCGACAATGTGAGCTGACAGGCTCAGGCAATCAAATAACAAAGTTCTCTCTCTCGCTTCGAGGGTGTGACAACTTGAACAACAGCAAGCGACAAATACATCACGTATAGTGTTTAAACGTCTGTCAAACGTTGCGTACTGCCGAACTTGATAAGAAAAGGGAGGAGGGAGATGAGGAGAGGCAGGGGATGCGTACAGCATTCGCACACGAACACTTTGCCACGCACGAGTTCACAACGCGCTGTTGTTGCTGCTTGCGAAAACTTAATTGATTTAAGCGACGCCAGCTCGCATGTGAAACTTAGTCCATTACACACATACACACACACACTGTACACACTGTGCTGACATTCACTAATAAAGCTGCTGTGCGTGGGAGGTGTAACCAAATTTATTATTGTGCTGCATACTTTCGGGCGCAGTTGATATTACAAGCGCGCTTCTTATACATATTAAACACACACTCAAGTGCCTGTGTGTGTGTGTGTGTGTGTGAGCCGCAGTTAATTACCACTCGAGGTGATACGCAATGGCGGCTATTTTTCAGTGTCACACGCAGCGCAGACAATATATTGCGTATACGCAGTGTTACCAAACAAACACGCAGCCTCTTTAATACCGCGTACAGTGCCCAACAAATTGATAAACAATAAACAGTCCAGATGCGTTATCATTAGTTTGTTTAGCAACCATGAAAAGTGTCGCTAGGTGCAAGGAACCTTACAAAAATAACAACAACAAAACCAAAGAAGAAGAAAGGAAAATCTAAAAAATACCAAGTGCCAAGCAAGAAATGGCCAAGCGTCGTCGGCCGCGACGAGTGTTGACCCCAGAAAAGACAGAAGAAAGAGAAAACAAACAGCGATCTCCCTTGGCAACAATGGCTGCCACATTAAATATTTATTTGTGGCTGGCAAGAGGGGCAAGGAGCGTCGCTCGCTGTGCACCTCGTTAAATGATTTAAAATTGAATTTTCAAACCACGCAAATGCCAAGTCACAGCCAAGCGAAGACTCTCATTCCTCAGCGCATTCATCGAGTCGTTCATAAGCCAAATTCCATTGCGAATTCCATTCCCTTTTGCCAATTTTAATTTGGCAATCGTTTTTTAGAGCACTTCCAGATGCGCCACAAGCGCGCAGACTTGGATTGCAATAAATTTCCTTTATCAAGTAAACCACTTAAATCAATTTGAACTTAATTTCAGTTTCAGCTCGAACAAACACGCACACACAACTTAGCTGAGGCTTAAAGTGTTGAGCGACAGTGCCAGCAAATTGTAATAATCATATACAGCATGCTCTGTATAGTCGTACAGTATATAGTACTATATCTCTAACTGTAGCAGCAGCCACGCGCCGAGGCGATAATCCTTTATACCCAAGTGCTGTTTGGGAAACAATGACAAACCGGATAAGTGCCGGCAAGTCATCGAGGGGGCACATAACGAGCATTTGTCGCTTGGTTTATGCAACAGCTCTTCCTCCTTCCCACACGCTCTCTGCGCAGTTTGTGCCCCCAGTGGGTGCCAGAAATAGCACAGCGAGAGCAACAGGACTGACCCGAGTGGATTATAATTATATTCACTACCTCCGATAAGGGGCGCGTCCCTGGCAAATCATTTAGCCTTGCCGAGTGGCGTAAACTCAATTGGCGCGGAAATGGAGCAGCAATTAAAAAATGAAACTAAATTACACTGTAATAAATTGAGTTGCGAGTTTACGACTCGTAACCGAAACGTGAAACGAGTGCTGGTCCAACCTGATCCTAAGGGGTTTCTGTCATGCTCAGTGAATCGGAATCGCAATCGGGTTCGACCTGAACGACGGTCATAATGGTTAAACGTAAAATGAAGAAATTAATATGCCGAGCGGACTGCGACGGTGGCTGCCCCCTTGTAGGGACGTGTCCTACAAGCTCGAGGACGACAGCATTATTTCAATTACACGGCAATGCAATTGAAAGTCAGACGTGAGCTGCGTGTCGAGGCAGTTGCTCTGCTGATCATATTTAATAGCCGCAAGGACATGCACGCAAAAAGGAAACACGAATTGTTCTGTTCTGTTCAGGAAATTCTTCACAAATACTTATGATACAAAAGGGATACAAGTCGGTATAACATTTAATAGTCTTGCGTGCGTTGTGCTTGGGTATTGGAGTGGGATATATACTCTCTGTGTGTGTGTGTGTGTGGGTGTATGTGTCTGTTTGGGGGTCAGGTCAACCTACATAAATATAAATACATTTAAGGTACAACTAGAATAATGTAAAAATCCTGTGCTCCCTCCACTGACAACAACAACAACAGTGAGTTTTTTGGTTATAAGCAGACATTGTCCTTGTCTATGTCCTTCTCCTTGTTCATGTCCATGTCGCGCTGCTGCTCTATGAGTAGAAGGTGAGCACACTCGTCTGGTTGCCTCGCACGAACAGGAAGGGCGGCATGTCTCGACTAAGACTCTCCAGCCATGCCATGTACAGCGGCGCAGAGACAATGTTCTTGCGCGGCATGGGCAGAGTCATGACCACCAGATCCGACTTGGTGGACGACTCGTGCAAGTATTCCCTCAGTCGCAGATAGCGATTCGTCTTGTCCACCACAGCCAGCAGATCATCCTCACTGATGAGAGCTAAGGGAGGAAGGGGAAGAAAGGCATCAGTAAGAGAGGGGAAAGCTTAGACTTGCCAGCAGTTGTACCTTCATCCTCGTTGAGCGTCGCTTTGCTGCTGTGTCCGTTCTCCTTTTCAGCCACAACGAAATCCTTGATGAGCTCATTGAAGAACTGCGTGGAGGTCTCCAGTGGTTTCTTGGTTATGTCCGGTATCAAGGTCAGATCGGAGTAATCAATGCGAAACTTGGACAGCAGGCTGGCCATGGAACGCTGCTCGTACTCCAGCTCTGCCTTCTTGTTGGCCAGTGCATACACCCTGTATAAAGAGTAAGAAGAAGGAGAGAAAGAGAGAGAGAGTGTGTGTGAGTGAGCAGGCTGGCAGGCTAATTCATATCGCGTGAAGTGCAGCCAAGTCGAAGGCATCCATCGAGCGCGCAAGACAATAAAAACAGGCAGTCGAATCACTCGCTCCACTTGCCACGCAGAATATTATACTTAACGCCTCACTGACTGCCTGCCACTTGCGCCACTCGTGGATGACCTTCATGCAGTTCGCAGGCAATCTCGATATCGAGTTAGTCGAGCTGTCCAAGTCAGTTAGTCAGACTGTTTGTCTGCTCTGTCTGCTTCCCACATGACGCAACCCGCATTCAATTCAATGGAAAAACATCTGCCAACTGTTACGCCCCTTTTCTCTACTCCCCTCCCTTTCTTCCCTTGCTGTGCAAATTGAATTCATGGCAAATAAACTCACTAAGGCATAGGCACGCTTCCCTTCGCCTTTGCCTTATGTAAAACACACGGCTTACAAGCCTCCTCCATTCTCCCCCATGGCTTACCTCAATTTACATGATTGCCAGGTGCGTCGCGTACTTATGATGTAGGGCAGCAGCAAGGTGAGCCCACCGTCGTCGTACAACCACCAGACATCGATGACGGCGTGGCTGCGTTTTCGCGTAAATTGCGTCAAATCGGCCAGAACGTCCTTGGGTAACTCGACGCCGCCGGGACCAAGATAGAGGGAGGCAGGATCGTCGTGCTTCTGCTTCGATTTCCGTATTATGCTTGGCTGTGGTGCGGTAAATTGAGTAAGGAATTTCATAAGAGCCGCAACCATCCTGGCCACCCCAAACTTACCTCGATGGCGTTCTTGACGTCCAGGGGATCGGGCATTCCCGACACATCTTTGCTCTGATTGCCGGCTATGAAGGATAAGTCGCTGGTGCTGGAAGCTGATGATAGGATAAGCATGAGACGTGGGCGTAAGTCATTGCCAAGCATACGGCATACGGCATGCAGCATACACAGGGTATATATAGTATTAAGGGCAGGCCAAGTCGGGGATAATACAATATCATAACATAAATAAGGCTGGCAAATCGTTGCCACGCAATGGGGCACATTTTCGCATTCATTCTCGCAAATTTCAATTGGGAAATGTATGCAAAACACAATGCTCAAAACATGCACGTGCTGTGCCCCTCCCCTTCCCCCACCCCCCACAAGTTAGGCCCCGCTTAAGGACATTGCATAAATTTAAATTCAAATTTACGAGCGTTTATTAATTTGGGGCATAACAAATTGGCGAAGGGTTTTCCCACGCAGCTGTTCCTTGTGCTTGTCCCAGACTTTTCCCTTCTCCCCCCACCCCCTCCCCTCCCCTACCGCGTGCAATGACATAGAAAGTTAGTTTTGCTTTAGTTTCGAGGCATAAGGAGCATGCAAGGTGCCGAGTGTGGAGAGATGTAGGCAATGGAATGGGTCGGCACTTGGTTGGCACACACACACATATTTACCTACTACTGACAGCGACCCTACACAAGTAACTTGGCATTCCAGGCAAGCAGCTTAACCAACACACACGCAAAATTGATCTTACACACAACTTCACCTGACCAGGAGCGAATGCGGCGCAAGCTCTGCCTCAAGTGCCCTAAGTGAAGCAGACGAAGCGCAGCAAAGGCGATAAGGCAGTAAGAAACAGAATTGTAACAAAAGAACTGCAACTGTGGACTGCCAAGGGGCTACTTACTTTTGACCAGCTTCAGATTCTTCTCGCCGACGACATCTAAGAGAAATTCACGAAAGGATTCGGTTTGGTGCATTGTTAAAGTGTTGCAAGTGGTGCCGAGGTGTTTGTACAGTTAGGTGCACAGGTGGCCATGCGAAGTAGTTGAGAGATTATTAGCCTGGCCAAATGGCAGGTGGTCAAGGAGTCAAACTCACCTTGCGACACATTTCGACTCAGAGAGTCAACGCTGCCGCTGAGTCCATTGCGCGCGGCGTGCTCCGTGCCCTGCAGATCACCAGAGCTCTCGTTGGGCTGCAGTGTGCGTGGCACATCCAGATTGAAGTTGCCGCCATCCGGCGTGCCCAGTAGCTGCGAGCAGTCCAGACCCTGCGGCACACGCAAAATGGCCACAGACAGATACATGTCCAGTGCCTGCCAAAAGAGAGAGTGACAACTGATTGCAATGCCTACGTGCCACATCGGACTCACCTTGTGCATGACATTGAAATATTGCACCAGCTCCTTGCGCTCACACGTCTGCCAGTCTGTCTTGTAGCCCATCAGGATAATGTTGGGCTTCAGCTTGCCAATGCCGGAGGCCTGCATCAGCGCCCGTGTGCCCGACTCAAAGTCCTCCCCGTCGACCAGCGCATAGAAACCCTTGACGCGATGCTTGCGGAACCAGCTGGAGGCGCGTTCCTTGAGATAATTGCGATACTTTTGCGAGCCAGAGCCGCGCAGCACATGGCCACAGACCAGCAGCGAGAGATTCTTGGTCAACATGTAGGCAAAGTCCACCAGCACTGGCCGCGTATTGGGCAGGCCGGAGAGCACCAGAATCTGTGGCCTGTAGTTCTTCACATGATCCTCCACATTGTTCAGCTGCTGCACCGACATCAGCGCATTCTTGTAGGTCTGCGCCTGCGTCGTGGATCCCCAGTTGACGTCGGGCTTGCGATAGGCGACAATTAAGTACAAGGCCAGCACCGCGCAGAACGTGATGAGAGCAGTGGCCCACGATATCAGAAACATCACAGCCACGCAGAGCACGGCGCCCAGCAGACTAAGCCACATGTTGTAATACTGCAGGGGGGAGCGGGGAGTAGAGATTAGTGAAAGCAGCAGATAGTCATAGTTAGCTCACCTTGAAGGTTGGCCGCCAGCCCACGGGCTTGGCCAGACTGGCATGGAATGTGCTGAAGTTGATCAACATGTAGGCAGCCAGGAAGAAGTTCGAGATGAGCGGTGCGATTAAATTGAGTTTACCAATGAGAATGAAACTGCAAAGGGGAGGGGAAAAAAAAGAGAGAGATAGAAAAAAGATTTCTTTACTTTCTGCTGCCACAACTTACGCCGACGCAATGAAGAAGGTGAGCACGTAGCCACGCACAGGTTCGTTGTTCTTGCCGTAACCCCTGGCGAACCAAACTATTTTCGGATACAGTTCATCCTTGCACAGTGCCTGCCAAAAACACAGTAGCTCATAATATGTGGCAGACCTGGCTACCTCAGCTTCTACTCACCTGAAAGACCTTGGGCGCAGAAACCAAACTGGCCAACGCCGAGGAGAGCGTAGCAGCAAAGCATCCTGCGTAGATGAGGGGCCCAAAGCCGGACACCAACTCAATTACCTGGAATGAATTTTGCAGTCCGAAAAGGCACTGGCCAACATGCGCTGCAGGAAACTCAATTAGAGACTGTTCTCCTGCCAGCAGTGCACCCTCGCTGTGTGGACTCACCCGTGGAACAATTGAGAAACTCGTACGAGCCGTTAAAGGCCATATCCAAATCGCCGGTGGCATCGCGAGCCACTGTAGCGCCGCAGATCAGGACCATGAGCAGATAAGTGCCTGTTGTGATGACTATGGCCAGTATGGTGCCTTTCGGTATGGACTTTTGTGGGTCCTGCAATGTACAAAGGAATGCTTTAAAAGCCACATCACATTATGGGGGGGGGGGGCACACTGTCACCTTCAAGTCACCCGAAATGTTGGCGCCGGCCAGAATGCCCGTTGCGGCGGGAAAGAAGATGGCAAATACTGAGAAGAAATCATGTTCGGTCTCTTGCTCCTTGCGATAGTCCGGAAACAGGTTGGCATAGAAAACGGTAGCTGAAATGAAATTCGATTAGGAAACGTTTTCAACTGGCGCCACATTGACTGCGCCACTCACCATTGTAGCCCAGAAAACCTTTGGCTTTCTCGTCCAGGCCCTTGGGTCCAATCAAGCTGCCGATAATGAAGTCAGCGATGGCAACCAGCAGAATGATGAGCAGACCAATTTGTGCCTGTGTGACAGAGAGAGAGAGAGAGACGAGTAATCGCAACATTCATTAGGCAGGCGGAATTAATCATACGCACCTTGGCCTCCCACTCCATGCCCACGACGACGATAATCAGCAGCAGCAGTATGGTAATGCAGCCCACAATGCGCACATCCATAATGTCGCCGTCGATAATGCTGTGATTCCCGCTCGCCATCAACGCCTGCATTGACTCACAAAAACCAACCACATACATGGCACAAGCCACGGCATTTGCCAGCGAGAAAATCAGGCCAATGGAGCCACCGAACTCGGGCCCCAGCGAACGTGATATCATGTAGTAGGTGCCGCCTAGAAGTAAGAAACCATTTAAAACAGTTAGCATGTTGGTGGAAGGGGGGGAATTCCTCTTACCTCCTTTGATGTCGCCATTGGTGCTTATCGCTGACATTGACAATGCCGTTATGGTGGTGACGGCGGTCGTTGTCAGTATTAGTAGAAAGCCCTCGATGATGCCCGCCTGGCCCACGACCCAGCTGAGGCGCAGGAAGAGCATGACACCCCATATGTTCAGCAGGCAGCGAATGAGCACACCTTTGATCCATCCGAACTTCAGCATGCCATTCATATTGCCAGCTTCCAAGTCCTGATTACGTTGCAGGCTGTGCGTGTTCTGTGTGCGAGGGAGAGGGAGAGAAAGTCAGGCTGAGTGCTTTGCTCGGCTTGGATATTTTCAATAAAGCTGTCTAGTGTTGATAAATGATGCCGCCGTAGGCACAAATGGCTGCAGAGGAAGGAGGGCGACACGGCCGTGAATCTCTTTTAAAGCCCCCCTCTGACAACCTGCGACTTTAATTGTCAGGCGAGTGGCCATTAAATTAATCATACGCCACCGCAGCAGCCAGAACCGTTACTTATTTCTTCTGTCAAGGTGAAAAAGTGCCCAGGTTATTGTTGACCTTCGACATTGATAACCCCCAAGCCAAGCCAAGCCAAGCCAAGACAATTGTACAATTTTCCAACCTATTGACAGGCGTTTTCTGCGCTTTTCTTTGCCAATCTTCGCTTTGTCTGTTTCAATTGGCAGCCCACAAAATACAATTTTCGAAAGTGCAAAATCAATTAGTGACAATTGATTGCATTAGAGTGGGCGGGCGTCAAAAGTCAATTGAAAAGTCAGCGTACCCTCAGCGCGTGGGTGTCGCGTGGTAAATGAAAAATTGCTGATGAACTTGGCGAACTTTCGACTTGGAATAACTTTTGACTTTCTTACTTGCAGCTAATTAAAGTTACTGCAACTGATTGTTAGTTATGCCACTGCAGAGCTTGGCTTATTATCTCGCGTGTGCCACCAGATATGCTAATGACCTCAGCCACGTTGCCTGCTGCCTGCTGTCAGTTGCCTTTTGTTACTTGTTGTTGGCAGTCTCAGTCAGGCGAACGCTTCGTCGCCGATGGAAATTGCTTTCTGATGGCGAAAAGGTCACAACAAAAGACCAAGCGAAAGTGCAGGGGCGATAGGGGAGTGAGGGCAGCGTGTACCCGCACTTGACACATCTCAAGACTGTCCAATTTCATAGTCGAAATGGCCCCGAATGCAGTGACAGCTCACAGGAGCTGGCAACAGTTGAGAATTGCCTGCGTATTGCAATCAACTTGAAGGCAAGTATATTCATTTCATTCGAGTTTAAAGAACAGAGGGAAGAAAAGAGAGAGAGAGAGAGAGGAAGAGGTCGCCAGTCTCTGTGCGTACTCACCTTGCCCATTAGTGTCGCATTATGCAACTCATCCAGCGTCGGCCGATAGGCAGCCTGTATGGACATCATATTGCGATAATTATCGAGCCGTGGCAGCGCCTCACGAGTGAAATGCCTGCGGTGAAGAGAACAGCATAAAGTTACACACATACACAGACAAACACAAATTCCCGCAATTAAACTGACCGAAAACTTTTGCCATATTTCGTATCGTATTCATTATCGTTAAGCAGCTCGCGGTCCTCCTGCGAATCATTCGAATCATCGTCGGACTCTTCATTCTGCGGCTCCACCTGAAAGCGTGTCGTGGTCTGCAGATCCTTAAAGCGCGACGGTTTATCCTTGTCACGAAAACTACTCTTGATGGACTGCCTGCAGTAGACAAGACAACAGACGTAAAGAGAGAGAGAAATAAAAATTAGAAGAAAACACAAAAAGTGAAAGATAGAAAAGAGAAAACAAAAGTTTGCGTGACACTGTTGGAAATTTTCCGAAACAATGCTTCAAGCGGCGCCTTCGGACAGCTGCTGAAAATAATAAGAAAAGAAAATTCCACCTTCCCACTGGCAAAATGGAGAGTTCTTCTTCTTGCTGGGGACATAACATGTATATTTACTTAAGAGTAATATTTCTGCAGCTCATTCCAGCACGCAATTAAAATTTATATTGAGCTGCTTTCTGTTTATTTTTGGCCAAATTGAGGCATTTATTTCTAAGTATATTCTGTGGCTATCTAACTTATCAATTTAAAGCAGATAAGTCAATTCTAAATTCTGTGGCTTAACAATTTTAGAGCTAACATGCCTGAAGGTGTTCTATGCGTGTGGCGAGCGGTGTGCGGTAGGTGTGAGAGATGCTCAGCAGGCCGCAGGATACACAACTTCTAGCTTGTACTAGGAGTATATTATATGTTGCTGTTGTTGTTGCTGTTGTTGCTGTTGTTGGTTTTGTCTGACTATTGTTGCTGTAGCTGTTGATGATGCGATGCATGACTGGTTGACTGGATCCCCGCTGATTTGAACAATTGACTTTTACCAAGGGACCCCAGGCAACACCGGGCCACGTATCTGAGTGTGCTGACTGTGTGTGAGTCTGCGTGGGAGCCTCAGCATGTGTGCGTGTGCCTGCGTCTGGCTCTGACTCTGACTCTGCCAAAAGCCGCAAGCGAGCAATGTGCACCCTCATAAATACGTTGAGTCGCATTATTGAGTGGCAATTATGGCTTTTCATATAATTTGTGGCCCATTTGAGCGGATGCGGCACCAAATGTGCAGCTATTGCCAATGAGAGCGAGAGGCTCAGTAATGCCATCAAATATTCACCTAATTTCGACTTGAATGTTTAATGAAATTGCGGCTTAATGCAGCCTGACCCGATTCGAAACTTCGCAAACAATAATTAGTTTATCTCTCTCTCTGTCTCTGTCCCTGGAAAGACAAAGCAGAAAGCCAAATGATGAAATAATGAGACCAAGAAGTTCTTGTTCACAGTGCTGTAGCCTCCGCGGGCCATGCTCAATAATTATTGGGGAAAAGCGAATCGAAGAGAATTCTCTTTACGCTTTCGATTGTGATTAACACTCACGACCTTGGAGCTAGGCAAATGTCTTCACTGGCCTCGGTCCATTGGCCATGCAAATGGGCTGCCCTGCCTGCCTGCCCCATTGTTGATTCTGACCTTCCCCCCCGACTGCATACATTGAATACCAATACGAATTACGGTTATTTCTCTCTAGGTCTGATTGGGTGTATTGTTCGCTGCCAGTGCAGTGAGTCCCTTTTGAGCTTGTGTCTCCTCCCGGGGGGAATTTACAGCTAGATTGACGATAAAGCCAGGGCCAGGTTCGTTGAACTAGAGGAACCTGCGAGAGGGTCAAAAGACTCTCGGGTAATTTGATAGATGCAACAAACTTAATGTGGAGCCAATGGCGAAGCACACGTTTTCCAATTTGTATTCAAAAACATGCATTGACAATCAAAAGCAAAACTTCACTTAGTTGCTAGACTATGGGATACCCTGGAGGGCAGTCTAAGAACCTTGTCAGTTCCTATCTCTAGGGTTATAGGTACGTACTTATAGGTTTAGGTATCTCTCCTTGTTAGGTATCCATTTCTTTATGGAACGGTTTTAAATTCTTAAACTTTTACTCAATTTGCCCTTTCTGCACTTTTGCAGGGTACAAAAGAAGCTTCAAAATCTGAAATTGTACTTCACCTAGAAGACAGCTGGTAACAATCCCTTCCGTCTTTCAAGTTATTAGCAAATAATACGCACGTTAACGACACCACAGGCGTAACGGAACGTGGCATTGTTAACAGGGTCAAAAAGGAAGAGCAGGCACAGAAAGGAGGAAGAGCACAGATAGAAAGGGAAATAAGAAACGGAAAGCGAAGCAAAACAATTAACAGAATACCAAAGATTCCTCAAACTTTGCAGCAGTTGATGGACAGGAGACAAGCGAGTGGAAAGAATGGAACTATAGTGGAAAGTGGAAGGACTGGGGAGAGTGGAAGGTTCTTGCTCACCTCTGCTGCCTAGGCTGTTGTTGTTGCTTCAACAACTGTGTGGCATCGAAAGTGTCGTCCTCGAGCAGCTCCCCCTCGCTGTTGGTCAGACGGGAGTAAACTTTATGGGGCCCATTGCTATCCGCCGCGTCTGTTTCGTTTGCCGACGGGGCGTGTGACTTGCGGTTTTCAGTGTCGTTGTTGTTCTTTTGATGGTTTACAGGATTCACTTGGAAGCGGTTGGGTCTATCGACCGAACCCATTTCGAATGAAATTGTGTCCGACATGTCGCTTGCTTTCTCTCTGCTTTTCTCTGGGTGTGTTTGGGTTCAAGTTTTGAAAAAGTTTTGGGTTTCTGTGGGTAGCGCTAATGCAAACAACTTTCAAAACGGACCAGTTTGTCCCGCTCTCGACCCATGCACCTTGCGACCTTGTTGTGTAAATCGGCTGTATTAATTCTCTTTTTATTTCCTTAGACGAAAACAAAGCATTCGCATCTCGTTTTGTATCTTTTAATTTATTTACGCTTCTCCGCTTCGCTTCTATCTGCAAATAGAATAAAAACAAAAGCCTCATAAATGATTGAAACACGTGGGATTTACTTAGCATATTACATGGGATTCAGTGCAGCAGTTATGTATATAAAATATATATTGATACTTTGTTGATATATTTATAGGTATAAAAAAAACTAAGTATATAGGGGCGTGACATATTGTAGAAAGTTGCACATAAATATTCATTCTAAACTGTTCAAAGTCATGGCAAACTCGGTCAGGGTTTGAAAATAATATATATTTAGCACAAAGATAATTGGATTTATTATATAGAAATGCATGAAAACATTAATAAGGGTAAATTAATCAGTTCCTGTTCTGTACAGAAATATTGAACACATCAGTTCTTTTATTTATTGTATATGGCTTGAAAAGGAAAGTATATAAGCAATTCATAGATATCACAGATGTTACTGTCACTAATTTTCTGTAAGAAATTACAAAACTCATTTTACGTGTTTTTAAAATAATAAATAGTGTACAGTAAAAAATTAGTACGGAAGTTTTTGGGGGCAGTAAACACTTGCATGGTACTGTCAAGTAAAGAATGAATGTATTTATGCAGGATTCTGATTCATAAGATTTAAATACTGAAGAATATACTATATATAATACGTAGCTGTATAAATTTATTTGGCACTGATAAGTTAAGCCATTTCAAAAACACTTCATAAAAAAACCTGCCTCTGCAAGAGTATAAATTCATTTTTTAATATGAATACGTAGAAATGTCTTCCAGGAATTTCTGCCAAAATTCCTCGTGCAACTTAATGTAACAATGTAATAACTCTTTACACACATCTCTGCATGCTGAGTTGCTTTGTACCTGATGTAAAGGATGTTTCCTGGTATCGCACAAAGTACTTGCACTCGTCTTTCATCTGCGAAATGTTGAATACAGCGAAGCCCATTCAAATATATCTGGCAACAGTTCAGGCAGACAATGCCGCCGCTTGCTGCTTAAACCTATTGTGACTAATAGCGAGGAATGTACAAATTTCCTACTTCCCCATTATCTTCTGCAACTAGTTTAGTTACTATAGCATTCAATGGCAAAAGGGAAAGCTGGTTATTTGTGGCTTCTGGTTCTATTTATAGCGTACACTTATATTACTTGCGTATAAATTCATTTGAGCTCAGGAAATTGCTGAGCTTTTGCAAATCCGTGAATGTGCGCCTTGTGTGTCTCTCTGTGTCTCTGTGTGTGTGCGCATTTAACTCGCACAAAATTCCGGTAATTTGAGTCAAAATTCTCGCACAAATCGCTGGCTAAAAATGGCCCAGGCAAATTGATGCAAATTAATCATGATTAGCGGGCTCGGCTTCCTCAACTCCCATGGCAGCAGGTTGCCATGTGTGTCGGCAGTTGAGCTTGCGTTCGTGCATGTATGTGTAAGCGAGCCTACCTTACCCACGGCACACCTGGCGTATACGTTATGAATTTTCAAGCAGGACACCAAGGCACCCGCTAAGTAAGTCTGGCAGCTGCTAAACCCAAAGGAATTACAAGAATTGATTGCTCGCAAGCACCAGCCTCGGCAATTTGTCACATTCAACCCTCCCCACTCTCTCCCCAGCTGCAGCTGCTGTTTATGGGTCAAGTTGAGCAGCGCGGAAGCGCGAAAGCCGAACGACACAATTAGCATAACAACAACAAGAACAGCAACAGCAACAACAAGAGCAGAGCCACGAGCAGAGCACAAAGCGCGAGATAATTACGCCAATTATGCAATTTTTACAGAATATATGTGGGAACTTTGCACTCTGAATTTGCACAAATTTATTGGAGCAATTAAGCGCTTAATTCAATGAACGGGTCAACGTAGGCAGGGGAGGGGAGGGAGGGAATGGGTGCGACGACAGCTGGCAAGGCAAGTCAACTGACAGCAAAACTTTTGCACAGCCAGGACAATCGTCCAAGTTACCCAATGACCTTCGACCTACAGGAAAAAAGGGACAGGTAAGCGACAAGGGGCTGGCAGGCGTGATAAACGCTGGACTGGGTTAAGGGTTGTGGGAACACTCTGCAAAATGAAATCATTCCTCCTGCTCCTAATGATGGCATTCAAAATCTGTAGATGATAGATTTATGATGGGAGATTTTGATTAATTGTGCCATAAGCAAATCACCACATCAGGTGCTGCCGAGAGAAGCAGGCAGCAGCTCCATTGAGATCTTTTTTACAAAAAAAAAACACTAGAAAAAAGCTACAGTTGGACGCGCTCGACAGTGAGATACCCGTTGCACAGTTTTGAAGTGAGCTTCCCGAGCTCTTAGTTTACTTGAAACACATCTGTGTTTATTGTCCGATTGAATTCGAAATTTGAAGGGAAGTTAGATTAAAGATAGCTAACTATAAGTCATAATCAAAATTATATATATTTTATACGTAGTTTGTAAATTGAACTAAAATTGTTATACAAAAATCTACATGCCAAATTTCATGTCAATAGCACTTATAATAGCTGAGCTCTGTACGTACAACAGATGGACAGATAAACGGACATGATTTAATCGATTTAGCTTATTTATGGGCTCTGCCACGCCCCCTTCTGCCTGTTACATACATCTACACAAAGTTAGTATAACCATTTTTACCATTTTCTCTGGTCGCAGGGTATAACAAACTTGATAGATAGCAAAAGTGACTAGCAGGCAGCAGCAGCAAGCTCCCCCAACTCCTGCTCTGGCTCAATGGAATCGCTTGACAGCTGCTAAAAGGCATGACATAAACAACGAGCAGGAAAAGTTGTAAAAAACTTATCTGAATAATTGTTGCCATTGTCCGAGCCACGAAGACGGCTGCGGCCCTCGAGGCAAAGTGGGACACGGAGCCACTTTAATGGCCCTACAATGGGCCAATTGCTCTTGACGTCGCGCTTTGCCTTGTTGCTCTAGCGACTGCCCTAGTTGTTGTTCCCCTTGTTGTTGTTCCCGTTCCGGAACTGCTTGTTCCTTCAGCGATTTGACTATGCCTATGCGGCGTATACGCGTTGTACTTAAGCGCCGCTTCGCTTTCTTTTCATTGCCCAATTCAACGCCCATTCGTATTTCAATTGCCACAATAAAATAAGATTTTTACTACTTCGGTGAGGTCTTTGAGCCACAATTGAGCCAGCCCCCTCCCCGCCCCCATATAAAGGCTGGTTCGACAACGCCTCCTCTTATGACCAAATTAAATGTTCGCCCTGCGATTGAGCGTAAGATAAATTTAACTTTTTAACTCGTAAAGAGTTGAGCAGAGCAAAGAAATTAGAATAGCCCAAGCCATAATACCCGTAGATGGAAACCCTTTCTCAAGTACATACTTCACGCATCCCTGGTCACCTACAAAAACGCGTATTGTGACTTTTATGACATGACCTCAATTACATCAAAGAGCAACAATAAAATATGGCGGCGCTAAAGTTAACGCTGCCGCTGCTGATGCAGCGCGTCTTAATGACAAAACATCATCAGAAATGGCAGTTGGAACGAGCACACACACAGTGCTGGGGACGTGCTGCCCGAGCAGGGCGAGCCAAGTCAAGTGACACATTGCTGATGGTCAAAGTTTATGCCCTAATATTGATATCAATCGTTTTTACACACGACGACAGGATGAAACATGTCCGAAGTGTAATCATTAAAGCGGCACGCGCAAAAACAAAGCAAAACTTTTGCCCCGCCCACGCCCACGCCCAGAGAGAGAGACAACATGTTGTGCACTAAGCTGAAGCCTGGCCAGCTCCCAATGTCCATCAACAATACATGACAGAAGGCGGTCAGCACACGCACAAACACACACGTGCAGGAATAGACACACGCGCATCAAAGCTGATTAACAAGCCGAGTCCCAGGAGGAGGAGTAGGAGCTGAAGCAGCAGCAGCACGGCAAAAAAAGTGTCAAGAACACACACACAGAGAGACAGAAGACAACAAAAGTTAAACAAGTCAAGCGTGCTCTGATCCGTAGAGCATTACCCGACAGACGGACAACAACATCCATTAAAGCAGGCGGTTTAACATTAAATAGTCCGATTGTCCAGCGAAATCCTTATTTATTCGAGTATTAAAACCTTTTTGTGCGAGGCCAGAATACTGCGAATTTTACAATTTGCACTCAAGGATCAAATTATCGTTCACAATTAAGGAGCATGAGAACGGAAGCAGCCAGTTGATTTATATTTATGCACATAAAGCAGCCCTCAGTCCCATTCAATTAAAACGAATCCAAAGAATATTAATTACTGCCCACGTAGAGTTCCAGAGATAAACAGAGTGTTCAACTATAAAATACTCTTTATAGGAAACAGCTGAAGACAATTGTTATTATCGAAATGGGGGATCTGTACTGCGACCTATAACATCTATTGTACCCTTGCTGAGCTTAGAGCTCCATTGTCAGTATAGTTTCTTTATTTCCTGGCTTATAATTATGGCCTGATATCCCGGTATGAGGATGATATTCTGTTATGCTTAGTTTTTATTTCTAACACTAGTATCGACTAGATCCTACAATTACTGAGTGCCTTTATCACTGCCTGCCTATCTGCTAGTACTGCGTTATTTACAGACAATGCTTTATGCTGATATCTAACTGCCCATTGAGTAAACTCTTTACTCGCTTTAATATATCAATTCGTTTTGAAACGGCAGCTGGAATAGTTTCCTATTCCATTTGATCAAAAACTATAAAACTTTTATAGTTATGTTATTTCAGCAATATGTTTGCATGCTTGAATAAATGCGAGCAAAAAAACACGTCAAGTGAATCATAAAAACAGGTAAGAAACGAACGGGCCTTGATCTGAGCAGTAACAGCAGCAGCGACAGCATTAAAGCTTAAGCAGCAAACTTTAAAGTTTTAAATTAATTTGCATGTTTTATGCAAAATGCTGTAACAACGGAAACAATAAAAACTTTAGCTATAAAGTTATAGACTTCAGCATACATACAGTACTATAAAATGGGCTGACTTTATGTAGGCAAAGTGTAGCATTAGTTTAAGCTCTTCTGCAGCATTTCCTGGCTGGTTCAAGAGTTCAAGTTCTTTCCTCTTTCACTTGCGAGTATTTTATATTATTTGGTTGTTGTAAATTTGCATTGAAAAGTGCCATAAATATTATTTCGCGAGTTGCTTTTATGTTGCCAACAGGAAACTTGCAAACGCCCAGCTTGGCCATGGCTGAGGTAAGGCATGGATGCGTCTACTGGGGAAAGCCCGAGCCGAAGCCGAAACCGAAGGCGAAATTCCAATAAGCGATGTTTTTTTTATGATTTAAAGTCGTAAATTTGTGGCAGCATAAATTTACGACTCCGAAATGGAATGCCATTCTGTAAGTACCCGGAGACGACTGTCCCCAAACAGAAGACTGCGCTGTGCGTAGGAGTGTGCGTGTGTGTGTGGGGGAATGTATGTTGTGACTGCAGCTTTTATTTGCTTCATTTGCGGCAACATAAATTAAGTGCAAAAACCTACAAGAACAAATACATGTACACATATCACGGCTACACTGCGACTGCCTGCCAAGGGCAAAACAATGCTGCCTACGGCATTAAAAGGTCAATAAAAATGTATTACGAGCATAAGGAAAATTGTTTTGACGAAATCTCAATGCCATCTCAGACGATTCTCGACTTTTATGGTCACTTTCTTCTAAGCTTTGCAATAAATAAAGTTGCTGCAAAAACCCGTATTCAGTGCCATAAACGAGAAGTGGTGATTTAGCTGCATATAACAAAGAGTTTTCATCGGTGCAAGCAACTAAAATCCGTTTCTAATGAGAGCGAGAAACAAGGTAATGTAAGGTACATTACGTATACGCCACGCTGGCGCAGCAATAAACATTCGAACATTTCAATTTTTCGTGCCGATTGACAAAATTCCCAATGGGCTTTCAGCAGTGCAGCCTTATGGCAATCAATAACGACCTTTTAAATGAGCAACTCAATAGTAAAGTCGATCATAAGCTGCAAGCTTAAACGATTCCACACTCACTACGACTATTTACCAGAAGCTTCGCGCTCATTGGTGCGTGTCTGTGTATATGAGTGTGTGTGGGTGTGTGTGTGGGTGCATTTGCATATTGCTGCATTTTTAAATGTTAATTGTGAATATTCTCAGCTTCACGTAGGGTGCATTTTTCCATGTTCAACACAGGAATGCAAGCAGGCAATGTCATGTGATATCATTCAACTGGGTCAACTGATTGTAAATGCCCAACAACAGTCAGGTTGATGGCAATATTATTTGACATATTTTAATATCGTTTTCCAAAGAAAACTTATATTATTTCGGAATCATTTATTGCCTTGTTAATTCCACGAATTTATTATTATATTTTCATATTTGCATTCAATGTTTTAACCGAACAACGATGTCAATTTCATTGCAATCAAATTAAATCAAATTAAATACAACTTACAATTACTTACAAATTATATACATATAAATATTATATTATTTTTATTGCCTTGTTAATTCCAGGAATTTATTATTATACAATATTTTCATATTTGCATTCAATGTTTTAACCATACAACAATGTCAATTTCATTGCAATCAAATTAAATCAAATTAAATACAACTTACAATTACTTACAAATTATATATAAATATTATATTTTAACTTTGTAATATTTAATTTATTTTTAATATTTAATTTTTGTGTTATTGATACTTGAATTTATTTGTATTTATATGAATTTATATTTATTTTTGAGTCGACTAACCTTTGTCGACTTTAAACAAGTAAATGAAATTGGTATTAAACTCTAATAACTGTTTTACGTTTTCCTGATATAAATAAATAAATGTGTTATGCATTCCTTTAAGAGAGAGCTGCGCAACCCATAATAATCTATACTATTCACATAGCGTATTAATTACTTAATTATAATTAAGCATTACATGTTGATTACTTGCTAAAGACCACACAGACACAGTAACACACACACTTATACACACACACACGCGCATACATCCACACACAGGACTCAGACCAAAGTTTCAGAATTGTACTTAGCATGAAGCGGAAACCGCATTAAAGCACGCAAAGAGAGCGCAAAGAATTCGCTTTCATAACTTTATTCTAAACATGCTCCCAGACCCTTCAGAAAAAAAGAAACCCAGCACAACACCAAACAAAACGAACAACAACAAGTTAGGGGCATTCGCACGCGCTGCCAATTTATGTTAATTCGAATATGAGAAACTTATTAAATAAATTTAGCCAAAATCAAAGCCTCTTTCGTTCAGCTAATTAACAAAGTCGAGAATGCTGCAAAAGCGGCTTAAGCTCGATAAACAATTCAGAAAAAAACAGCTCTATCGAAATGGGAATTAGCATGAAAATGTGTATTACTGAATCAACTAGTTGACCCTAGTCGAAGGGGAAGGGAAATCCCCTCAGGGATTTGCTACTATTGTCTAAATTAAGCTCAGCATGCAGACCTTTCTGGGGCTTCCTGGTAATTATAGCCAAGTATTATGACTATCATATCATGTCGAAATGCAAATGCTTTACATAATTTCACGGGTCAGCGCACAGATTAAATGTATAAAGCGCCCAGCCATAGACAGCTGGGGGCGCAGCTCTGTCTATAAACACTTTTTATGGGCCATTGTAAAATAAAGAAACTTTCAACTTGACTTTTTAGTTGACTTTTTATCGTTAACACTCGATGTTTTGTACTATTTATTGAGTACTTAAATAACTGAAATAGCTCGTTTATTATTTATATGAAGTAATAAATCTAATAAGTTTATTGATCTATGCAAATGAAATATGCAAATAGTAATCTAATAAAAGTTTCAGCTGCCTTTTCAAAGGTTTGCAGCATAAGCCATTGGCAAATACTAGATATGTTATTATATGTTTATTAAATATTCTTTGTTGGCTGCGCTGAATAATAACTCATTATAAATGAATAAATAAATTCAGTTTGACTGTGCCTGCACTAAAGCTTTTCTCTGGATTACTAAATTCATTTTTTTATCATTTTGGATTTAAATTTTTTAAAGAGTCTCCTTGACCCTCGAACAATTGCAGGGAACACATCAAAGCGTTGGCAATTGTAATCTTTCAAGCTCGACCGACAATCGCTTTGGCACGGGTCACGGCATCGGGTTAAGGGTTTCGGGTTCAAGGGTTACGCGTGTTTTAATTAAAGGCGGATTCAATTAATAGCTGCTACCGCAAGATTGCGTTTATGGATCTGACAAGACGAACAACGCTTTGATTAGCAAAACGCGCCAGCGTATGCAAAAACTGAGCCACCTTTCCCTCCTCCCCCTTTTGTCTTTCTATGGCACTGCCTTAGCCCGTGCTACTATGCTGGCTCCGCCTACGCCTTCTGCGGTCTGTCATTCCGTCAATTGCCATAAATCTTGATTAAAAGCGGAAAATGTGGCAAAAGGTGAAAATTGTCCGCGTTTCAGTGAGCTACAGCGACGACGATTGCTATTTTCGTTGCTTTGCTTTGGCTTTGCATAATTTCGCAAGTCGCGTTCTGAACATTTCCGTTGTGCCGTACCCAGTCTCCGACTGACTATAGTACTCCCAGTCCCAGTCTCAGTCTGAGTCCCAGTCCCAGTCCCAGTCCCATCCTCAGTCCATTTGCATTGCCATTCGGCAAACCAACTAATCGACTTGTGCACTCTGTTTGCAGTCGTGCCATATCTTGTCGCCTCATTTCACTTTGTCAAGGTTCGCAAGGTCAATGATTTAATAGTTTCATTCTCCGGTTTTCTATTGTTCCCATCTATTGAGAATTCCTCTGTTTTTTTTCTCTTTTCTTTAGTATGTCTTGTCTTGTCTTGTCTCGTCTCGTTTGTTTGCCCGTTCGCCTGTCACCGAGTGTTATTTTCTCTTTTATTTATTTGTCTGTTGCCGACGTGAAAAGCTTTTGCCTTTGCACTTGTCCACTGCAAGCGCCACTTGTTTGTTCGCACGAAAGAAGAACCGTATTCTCCCATTCCATATCACCCATCCCCCTGCAGTCAGAAGCTATTAGTCCATATTTTCATGGGGAATGCACATATTGATTGTGACAAACGGGAAACTGGCATTCCGATCTCATAACGCAGATATGCACATCATAAAGCAACCCCCAACACCCCAGAGGGGAATGCACTGCACTCTCGGGGTAGCAGTGAGTTTGTTTGCGCCTCTTCGGGGGTTGATTACTCGTAGGACCCTATGCCAGCTTGTTTTGCGGCAGATGTGGTTCAGGAAACCCGAACCTTTTTGGGAATATTCCATTTGGGCAGGTGTACAAATCATAAACTGGATTCGATGAACATGAATAGCTATGCTGTATATCTATAAGTATTTAATCTGGCATCTTCAGGAAGCAAACCAGTCTGAATAGCAGAAGTATATCAAGATAAAAAACTTAGGCTTATTAAAGCTGACATTGCCTTGCTGAATGACAGTGAATACTTGGGCATACCGGGGCATACCTAGGCATACTTTCCCACCTTAGGCCCTGGCGTGACATAACGATTAATTAGGCTAAATTAGTGCAAACTGTAGAGATATGATACCCTCTTGGCTTATGTGCAAGTGTAATCAGATACGCGATGACTTGTCGCCGAATACATTGTGCTCAACGTGCACATACCTACAAACATGCCATGTTTGCACGATACCTATGTATACATATGTATACCTTGTACAACTATATACATGCCTCTATATGTATATATCAAGATACATAACGGCACTGCGTCCTAAAGCTCGGGTTATTCTATTACAAACACTTAAGTTTGCCATCCACTCCGCCAAGCGAATACTCTGAACCGACCCGAGAGCCGGGGCAGAAACCCACCGCCACTTGTAGCAATGATAAATTACCGACTAGGAAAAACTAGACAGAGTACCAAAATGCTGGATACATCGCTCGTGGGTACAGTGTGTAAGTGTAACTAGATGGAAACCCGCTCGGACAAGATAACAATTACAGCTTTCAAGTTCAAGTGCATTTTAACTAAGAGACACTTTAGCCAGAGCGGAATACGTACCCAAATGCAATATAAACTAGTGTATACAGACGTGGATATATATCTCTGACTGCAGACTTTGTTTTAAACGATGCACTCAGCAAGTTTGGCTCATTGAATACATTTTTGATAACGCTGAGCTACACGAAATGCGAGGTCGGGGTCAGTTGCATATGTTGAGTACAGTGGGTGCTCGCTATCTTTAATATCTCGATTAATGTCTGTCAGAATTCATGAAGAACTCGAGTTCATGCTAAGTTCTCATATTTTTTAATATTCGCCCCACTGTACTTATATAAAGTCCTCAAGCAGGAGCACAATAAAATTGCAGAGCTTCAAAGCGGAAACTCAAAACGAGCAACTCCAAAGCAAATAACATTTATTATATTTCAACGGAAGTTGTGTGCAAAGCATAAAAAAGACGAAAAAATAAATTAAAAAGAACCATACGACACTCCTGGCAAAGGTTAGCTACTAAGCTTTATATGTAATATAATACAGATACTTCGACTTACCAGAATTTATTGCTTATGATTTACACGTAATTCCCATTTAAAACGAGTGTACTTTGCGTGGACGGATATTCCAATATTGAATCTCTTTTAACTTGATACTCTGATATCGGGAGCGATATCTCTCAGACAAGGTCAAATAAACCAATATGTAAATAGCTTCTTATCTGCGCCACGAAACAAAACACAAAACTTTGAGAACGCAACACACAATTGAACAGAAACACTCTTTGCTTATCAGCTATAGTAGAAGACCGAAAAAATACTGAAAAATACGCTCACAAACAAACATAAATACACACATTAATATGTAAAACTTGTATGTGTTCGGCACGTGAATCTTTGAAACGAGAGACCGGAAAGGCGGAAACTTCACAAACTTCTTTGAGAACTTTAAAGACGCGACTGGAAATTTAAAGCGTTTTGCTCTCTGCATTCACCCCTTTAGGTTTATAAGTGTTCTTTAATAGTCAACTTGACTGGATACTCTTCATGGCATAGCACTTGGCTTGTTTCAAAAATAAGCATGTGCTTTGAGCATATTGTGCACTCTTTATTTTTGAACATACACACACGTGCGTGTGTTCTGCGTAAATAGCTATTGTATTTTTTATGCAGCAACGAAAATAAACTTCTGGCCACTTGAGAATATTTAAATGAACTTCAACATACGCCGAAATATTCCCAGATATTGACGCGCTGGCAAAGACGAATGCGAAGGCAATGTCGAGGGAGCGAGGCCCATGCGAAGCCAGCAAAGGTACCGCACGTGCAGAGAGCCAAAGAGCAACTGAAGCGCACAGTTCGCGCGATCAGCAGAAAAATACTAAAACCCAGCGACCGAGCAGAGCAGCTGACGACCACAACGACGACGACGACGAAGACGAGCGGCACCCGAAGCCAAACCATTATAACGGCTTCGCTTACTCAGAGGTACCTCGTCCAAAGCTGTGTGTGACGTGATCGATGACAAATTGCTAGAACGTGCAGTGCAAGAATTTCACTCAACGCACATGGAGTTATGAGTGAAACTTTAAATACTGCACTGTGTGAGAGAGAAAGAGAGAGAGAGCGACCTAATAGAGGGTTGAGCAGGGGGTTATGCGAAGCATGTTTGGACTTGTGTGTGACGCCAGCTGTCTTGCTGCGACTCACTGCCTCTTAACTTCCATGCTAAGATAAGGGTTAGTTTTCATACCCTTTTAGACAGGGCCGTTGTGTAATGGACTTCTTTTAAAATATAGTTAACTTTCAGTTCATAAAACATATCGGGCCTTTTTATTCTTGATTGATAGTAGTGCCGAACCTTTTAATCGTTCTTGGCCCTTTATGTTTTACTCTTATTATATATTGTGCCCGATGCTACAAAATATATGTATGTTTTGTATTATTAAAACAGGGAGCCCCTGGCAGCCAGAGGCCCTTGGGCACCGCACACCCTTCACGCACATTACGGGCCTGCTTTTGAAAGACAAATCCTGTTGCTTTCTCTTCCGTGTGCACCAATGACCTAATAAAAGTGCAGTTGAGGTATGAGTTAATTTTGTGTATTTTTAATTTTATTTAATTTTTAGCTTATAAAAGTATTGAAAACTACAATACCTTAAAAACATATGAAGTACTATGTATATAGCAAGCCCTATGCGCTTTAAGCGCCTTTGTAGTATGAGCTACTGAATGTGTAAACGATTTTTCAGAGAATAATGCAGCATTTAAAACGTGTCATTCATAATTAGATTATGATAATCAAAGCCCAATTAATTGCATTAATTATGATTATCAATGCATAATTAATTATTATTTACTTTACTCTTTAATGTGTTCATTAAACTTGACTGTACTGTGCTTGCAGTGTGCAATATAATATTACATTCTAGGGGTAGAAGAGAAGTGCAGGCAGAGGGAATGTAAATATTTGTTAGCCAGGTGTTGCGCACCTCAGAACCCCCATTCCCATTCCTCCTCGCACACATGACTTTTGTTTATAATAATCACTGCCTAGATAGAGATGTTGTTGCCCGAATTGGGCTGGATATTTTTAGACAATAAATAATTACTATATATGGTATAATATAAATACGAGTGTTTTCCTTATATCGATAAGGTTTTATCAGGAGCATCATAACAAATAAATAGGAAATACAAATACAATGCATGAATATATTTGCATAAAGTTAAGTAAACCTCTTGATTATATTCCTATAGATATACTATCTTATTAAAATGTATCAAAACAATTCGCATATTAAAACTTACCTAAGAGAACGTAACAAATAACTTTGCATAATACAATTTAAAGTATTTCTAGTATTTGAAAAATTGGAATTTGCTAAGATTTCCCATTCTGATATATGGCAAATATGATCATATAAATATCATTCGTATTGCAGGCGCCAGGGAAAAATTGTTGGCCTAGCGACAAGGGTCATACCTAAATATTCGTTTAAAACAAAACCTCAGCAAATTGGTAATAAATCAAACTCAAAATGATTTGCACATACATGCATAGACACGCATAGACATGTACATATATGAATGCGTGTAATGTTGCTGGGCAAGAAATGTACAAAGGAAATTTAAATTGCCGGGCATAAGACACAACTGGTGCACGTGGTGTCCCCCCTCCAGACCCTTCCACTCCCCCCGGACAATACCCCACCACGTGGCAACCCAATGCGTATCATACGCACTCGCACACATCTATCATGCATACAACATATGTAAGTACGCAGAGTTTTGAGTCTGAGTACAAACTCAAACAACTGCGAGCAGACTTAAGGGGAGCAACCCTGCGTTCCTTAATAAATTTAGATAATATAATTTAAAAAAACTCCTGAGGTTGTTTTCAGTGCAACAAGCCCCCGCAACACATACATACACACATATATATCATGCAAATACGCATACGCATATCAGATATAAATCAAACACATTTTAATATGCCACTGGAATAGGGTCAGACTCGGCTCTGTCGAGCTGCGCAAATGTAAATTCAGGGGAGGCGCAGGAGGAGACTAGGAATGCTGTAATTAATTGTAAGGACCTGCCCGGATCTAAGAGCTTACCAAGGAGTAGCGTCGGCTCTCTGTGGCATAATGTGACTTCTGTGATTTCGAGTACATATGTTTCAGGCCGACAATTTGTTAGTGCCACAACGAATGCTCATCAAAAGCGGTGCGGGCCACATTACTCATACGCCACATGCAACACACAAAGACCTTATGACTTGACATTTGACTGTCGGTCGTTAGGAGTGTGTGTAAACACACTCACAAGCACACACACACTCAAAGAGGAACCACAACTGAAGCCGAAACAAACGTATGGCGTATAATTTAATTAGCACTGGCCTTTCAATTGCGTTCATTATAATTACATATATACTTTATCAGCAGACATAGGCAAAGACGACAGCGCCCGACAGAGCCGACACACTGTCGGACCAAGTCGGGCCTCATGTGTGCGGCGTTTGTCAATAAGTCAAGTGATGTTAATTAATTGAGGGTGATAGTGAAGTGCTGCGCTCTGCAGCAGGCAGCCAACCTGCTCGAAACAGTTAAAGCACATGCAATTAGCAGTGACATATCTAGCTGAGCATGCCTGTGTTCCCCGAGATACATACCATATAAAGAAAACATTGTTACATTTCTACATGTTCGATATGCTGTGCATTAATTCCAATCAAGCGTGTAATTGAATAAAAATCCCAGGGAGCATATAAAAAATACACATGTAAGCCACAGAGTATTAATTGTTTTTCACGTAATCTATTCTGCCCTTGGCCTGCAATCGCAATCCGAGCACGTCGCGTCACCCAGCCGAAGGAATCAATTATACATATGCAGTTTGAATTAATTATACGATTCTTCACAGTCGAGCACATTCAAAATGTTTTCGATTTCATGACTGCTTCGGAGTTGTTGAAATGATGTCGTGCAATTTGGTACGCAATGCTGCCAGGACGAACCAGTTGTCGCTGCAAGGCATCGCCGTAGAGTTGAACCAGTGATGGCTCCTGCTCCAGAGGTTCCAGATAAGCTGCTATGCCACCAATTAACTGTAATACAAGGCAAGATACCTTATAGAAAAGCAATCAACAGCAATGCCGTATGCAGAACCTACCAGACTTTCATTACAGTTAAGGAAACGCATTGCCTGCACATGCTCGGACCAGATACGACGTCGCCACTTGTTATCATACTTTTGAGCCAGTGGGAGCAACAGCAATGAGCTGAACAGCTCATCGCCATAGCTGGCAGCCTCGAAATGATTCACAAACAGGTAATAAAGGGGTTCGAAATTAGCCTTGTCCTCAAAGGTGGCCTCGAAATCGAAATTGTACGTTGCATTCTTTGAATAGAAATCGACCAGTTGACTGTGCAGAAGCTTGTGCAGTTCCGGCTCAAGGAATTGACTGTCCGGACCCATAAAGGAGATCATCAGATACATAAGCTTCTCGAGTGGGCTGACAATCTGCAGGCCCTGCTGCTCCAGTTGCTGCACAAACGTCAACGTCATGCGCACCACCTGATTCTCTGTGGAAAAACAAAGCGGCTTTAGATACGCTCAAATAGTTTTGTGTGTTTATGTGTGTGCGTGTGTCAGTGGCATACCCGAATATATTACAGCTGGAATTTGCTGCACATTCTTAAGATAGTTGTTGAGTATGAGTCGAAGTTGAAAGTAAGGCCAGTCGGGCGGCAAAACTGGCGCTTGAGTGTAGCACAGCGACAATGTTGGATCTTTGCGGTCCTATTCAAAAGACAAAGACATTGACCGCATGCCACATGATAAATATTTAGTTGATTTACCGCTATGAAATGTGAGTAAACAATTTCCATGCAAGTATCTTGCAACAGCTGCAACGACTTCTCATCCAACTGCACGTACTTGCCACTGAAAAGGTACCGCTCGAAGATGCCCTTCATCTGTGTGGCCTGTGCAGAACTTAGACTGCACAGATAGTTATAGACTAACTGCAGCAGCTGCGTGTGCGTCAGATAAGTCTCAATGCCATCCGTGTTCAGCAGTTGATGAACAAACTTCAGTTCGGAACGTGCAAAGAAGTTACTGGCCAGAAAACGATTGAGGTGCAGACTCAACTGCTTTAGGTAATCGCCAAGAGGCTCCAGCACCGCAGGTTGCATAAGTACATCGAAGAGCGCCTTCTTGCCATCCTCCAGTGGCGTCTCGAGAAATGACCAGACGTTACTTAACAGCTGCACCGGATACGTATCGCTCACAATCAGCTGCGGACCATAATCGTGCATCAAAACAGCGCCAACATTCGGCAACGGGGCGTGGACATTGCGCCTATCACTCAAGCTGCGTAAGATTATAGAGCTCCGCCTGTGTGGGTGTAGGTTAAGTGAGTTGAGTGTGTGTATAATTAAAGCCGTCTGTTTGTAATTGACAGCCTGTCAAGTGCACTCACGTCAACTGTTGCACGCATCCAATGAACCCCGCTGAGGCCACAAAATCAGGCAACAAACGCTGCAGGAACTGGCGAAAGGATGCGGCGCCCAAATAACCATTGCGTGCGAACCAGCCTACAGCATACAACGAAGCACTTAGCAGCGTCATCTGCGTGTACTGCAAGACAATTAAATGCAATTAGAGACGCACTTAAGTCGCACTTCCCATGCCTCCTCCTCCTCCACCTCGATTATCACATCACATCGCACATATGAATGCGTGTATCACTTACATCCTTGAGCGCTCCATCTCCTCCTCGCGTTGCCTTGTGCATCCAGTTGCAGCAACAGTTATGCAACGGCTCCAGCAACAGTTTCTGTGCCTCCATGTCGCATACGCCGCTCTCCCCACTGGCCACCAGTGCGACTAAAAGGGCAGCTGCGTGCTGGCGAATAAGTGCCGGACCGCCCACCTCGAATACGCAATGATTATAGTGCCAGTCAAGCATTTGGCGTAAAGCGGGCAAAAATTGTCTGGGAACAAATGTCAAAGCAAAATAATAGGGATTAACAACGCCCCACAAATCAGCTATAAAAGTTGGTTACGCTCTGGCCTGGCTTTAGTTTCAATTTCGTACGACAACTATTCGGTTGCAGTTACCCACTGTGCTACATAATCGCTAATTACAATGTACTACAATTCTCTGGTTTTTACACTGACGGCCCTCGTTATATGCGCCGTCATTGAGCCAAGAGATGCTGTGAGTTTTGTCGCTCTCTAACTGTTGCAGTATCCTTCTAATTTCAAATACAGTTGCAGTTTCCCGATGTGGTGAAAAAGCAGGTGAAGAAGGTGCATGTGCGTTGTGTAAACCAGACTGGCGCATCAGAAGGTAAGCACATCTCGAATACATTAACTAAGCCCAAAGGATATCCTTATTCTCTTGCAGCCTTGATGGCTGAAGCACACAAAGGTAACCTGCCCAACGATCCGGCATTTAAATGCTTCCTGCACTGCATGTTCGAGATGTTCGGCTTAGTGCGTACTTTACAATCAATTATATTCTTCACAAAGTGTGACCTTCCTTATCCCTGCAGATCGACAGTGAGCACGTTATGCACATGGAAGCCTTGCTAGAAGTGTTGCCAGAGGAACTACATCCCAAGATAAAGAATCTGATCGAAGCTTGTGGCACGAAGAGTGAGTATTGTGATCAGAGATTACTCTCTTTACTATGTGACACTGATTCCCTTCTGCAGAGGGCGTTGACGGATGCGACACTGCATATCAGTCTGTAGCATGCTACATCGAAACGGATGGTCCCTTTATAAAGTCTGCTGTGGATGATTTACTGGGTTAATGCTCACCGAAACAACTCACGATCAACGATTCCCAGCAACAAGAGACAGCGTAGTATACGCAGTGCCTCGATCTGAACGCGAATGAATTTTCCCTGTAATTGAAAATTGAAAAACAATTATATTTGCAAACTAATATGCATATTTTTACCTTGATATCATCGCGATAAAATAGAAACTCTTTTAATCTATCAATCAGTGTTTCATTGGCCAATTGCTTGGCTACATCCAGATGCTGGCAGATCAGCACACGCCACAGCTTCAGGCACAGATATTGCGGGGTTCCATAGATCGAAGACTGCCCCGAGCTGTCAACAGCTGCGGGAGATGGATAATTAAGTACAGATACGATACACATATAGAATCTTTATCTTACTGCTTGGTTTCAATTTGGGCATAAAGTGGGTGAGCAGCACGTTCAGTAGTGTGCTCTGCTGCATAAGTTGTTTCGCTGTAGAAGAACTTGTGCGTGCAATGCGTATAAGGATCTTCAGACAGGACTCCACTGTGCTGTTTTCAGGACGCACAGAGTCTAGTATAAATCTGTGAAAAGCAAGACATTAGAAGAGACCCCATAATAAGTCACCTCCGACTTACCTGATGCGCTGCAGTATGTTTGTTCGCAGCAGGCAATCCATTAGATCTGTTTCAGCCAGCTGAAAGTCATCCATTGATGCACGGCTATCGCCTTCTGCCTGATCCTCATCAACATCGGCGCTTATTGCTTTTGAATTTGTACGCAACAATGCCATATACTTTTGTAGGAATGCAAATGAAGTTGGATCCCCAGATTCGTCGCCCTCGACTAACACTTGCAGCGTCGGTTGCCAATGGCAGTAGGCGTTCTCATAGATATGATCAAGTAGAACCTCATCCGTCTCGTTGTAGAAAAGACGAGCTAGTGCTCTGCTGACCACCTCCAGCTGAGCGGGTGTATTATCATCCAGACCGAAACGCAGCAGAAAGAATATCTTAGAGATCGGCAACGAAAGTACTTGGTCGTAGAATCCCTGATTATATATGCTAAAGATCCCAGCGATCGCTCCAAATGCCGAAATCCTTTGCTGCAATACAGTTGATCTGTGAGGATGGTAATATTAATAGAATCTTAAGGGAAACATATATAGAGAATTATATCGAACATACCTCGCCAAGCGAAAGAGCTCCTGCAAAGTATAACCTGGCCTATCTGGTTCTTCACCATGCAAATACAAGTCACGCTCGTCCACATTCTGTGGTTGATCCTCGAGGGAGTGCGGCAGGAGCACACCCTTCCAATCAAAGCGTGCGTTGAAGTGTTGACCAGGTTTCAGCTCAGCCATCTTTGCGGGAATATCACGCATCCAATCGAGTTTGTGCTCCTCAATCAAATTAAAGTTAAGCCAATTGTTCTCCTCACTTTGCTGCAGCAGATCGTGTGCCGGGTTCGAGCTGGGCAAAACGGCTGGCGATGCTGATTTAGCAACCTTTGTCTGGCTGAGGATCGGCTTGGGACTAGTTTGGGCTACACTGGGCGTTGTATTCTTCTGTGTTTGACGCTTTTTGGTTAGTAGTTCAATTAGCGAAGGATCTATAAATTGAATATAAATGAAAACTCTCCTCCATTCTTCTTATGCCACTTACCCAATGAGCTAAGTAACTTCTCCCTTTCTGTCATTATATCGTCCACACTCATTTGATTCAATTTATTTATGTTCTCCTCGTGAATTTCTTTTGTAAGTTTTGGATCTTGAACAATTGCACTTTTACCAGGACTTATTGTGAGTGGTTCCTTGTTTTCTAAATCCTTTTCAGTTTCCTTGTGCTGACCCATGATTTGGCGAGCAAATATGCTCTTTCCCTTATAGTTGTTGTTCTTTAAGAAATCAGAATGTTACCATGTTTGTTTAGTTAGGAGTCAATTATAGTTATATTTACCTGACTTCCACTTTCAACTGCAGGTCGCAGCTTGCCCTCCTTTCTTTCGACTAGCTCTCCCAGCACGTTGTTTATCAAATTGTGATTTACTTTCGTACCACGAACATCTCCCAATATGTTCTCATGTATTTCATCAAGCAATACTTTATTATTTTCTATACTTTCCTTAACACTGTTGATTTCATTTCTTATATCCGGCACCTGCTGAGGCAACTTACTCTCTTTATTTTGAAGCTTGGCTTTCTCTCGTTTTTGTGCAAATAAAGACTTTGTAGGAGCTTTTGTTTAATTCAAAGAAAATATAATACTTTAATACAATCAGAAGTGTGTTTATATGGCAACACTTACGCTTCTCCACGCGCACAACTGTCGCTGCTGGTTGAAAATTAGGATTCTTTTCACGCTCTGCATTAAACTCGGCTGCCATGCGAAGAACATCCTCCTCAGTTTCTCCAGGCTTTAATTTTTTAAACATTTTGCGCCAGTTGTAGATATCTTAAACAAAAACCAAATGCCGCACACCAAAGCGAACAGCTGATTCAACTAGAGATGTTCGATATCAGCGTGTATAAGCGATAAACACCCTGTGACACACATCGCATGGTTGTGTGTTTGCTATCGATAATGTTAGCCAAAATAAACGTTGGCCTTAATCAACACTGGTTGTTCAATATGCGCGCTGCCTCCAATTGGACATTAATAAATTTTGAAATATTTGTAAAAAATCATAAAAATGAACTTTAATCAATGGACATTACTTTCTGAATGTGGTGCCCGTGTCGGCGACACATTTGAGCAGCGATTGCTGTGCAATAAGGGTGTCCTTGTGTGGGAGTGCAGCAATTTGGAAGAACAAATCAATTCCTTCCCTAAAGAGATCAATAGCCTCCTGCGTCTTTTGGGCTTGCATGGCCTCAGCAGCCTCACGGTAAGATTCTTCTATTTTGATGAGCTTTGCGACACTCTCTTTTAATGAAATATTCTTGCGACAGCGTGGACAGCGGACATCCTTGGCCAAATCCTTGGGGAATTTGAGCAGATAAACACAATTTGCTGAGGTGCACCTGAAGAGAAGGAAGAATTGGAATTTAAAAGAACTGGGATTTTTTGATGCAACTTACCAAAAGCGAACTTGCTTATCGATCTTTTGCAGCAGGGGCCAGTTCTCCTGGCAGGTCATGCAGTTGCAGCTGAAGGCGTAGCGACCTCGCAGGTTGCGCTGTCGCTCCTTAAGATTCATCTTAGTGAAGAGTGGGCCATAGTTAACCGCAACCACCTCGTTAGGACGATGAGGCTTTGTGGCTGTCAGCACCAGCTTTTTGCCCACATAGTAACCCGCCACACTGGGCCAACACTCGTGATTGAAGTAGGAGCCGGTGCCATACAGGCCAGCGCCCAAGTAAATCACCTTGCTGCCCTCGAAGCAATGCTCGTCTGTGACCAAGGTGTGATAGATCTCATGGGCATTGTACTGCAACACCTGAAGCAGTCCGAGCAGCGCTGTGGCCACCTGCAGCTCCACAGCCGTGGGATTAACACCCTCGGTCTTGCGGCGTCCAAAGTACTGTGCCTTCTGCAGCACCCGCATGAGAAAAGCCGCCATCACGGAGCGCTGCAAATAATCATCCGCCTTGCGTTCATCTTGATGGGAAACCAAATGCTCAAACAACAAATTTGCCGTGGTCAGGCCATCGTCCACACTGGCGGCCTGCGTGAAAATACGCAAGGCAATGAAGCAGAGAATAGACATTCCGGAGCCGATGAACAAGTCCATAAACTGACACTCGAAGCGATGATAAGTATCACAGGCCTCTCCCATGCACTGGGCCGAGCAGAAGGCAATGCCCGAACAGTTGAGACAAGGCACAGGAGTGCGTAGACTAGAGAAGAAGCACAGTAAATGAAACGAATCGATACCGCAACTGGGACAACTCACCGCTTGAAGCAATGATGGCAATTAGTGCCAAAGAAACTGGGCAAGAGACAAGCTGCCACGGGATTCTCGCAGAGCACCACGTCGCCAGTCTTCACCCCCTCGTTGGCCACTACGAAACGGCCCTTCTCCTTGGTGTCCACTAGCTTAACCACATTGGCGGCGCCACTAAGAGAAGGATTCTCTCCGTGCGTCAACTCCGGAACGACGCCTTCCTTGGGTTGCTGCCGTTTAGCTGGTTTCAGCGTGGAGATCTCCTTGCGGCAGGCTGCGATTATAGCGCTGTCAGCACCAGGCATCTTCTCTGCAATCTTCAAAGAGATTTCTGCACGAGCAGCCTCACCCATTGCTGCAGAAGAAAAACATTAGAGTCGAGAGAGGAAAGGTTACTCAGCACTTGCCCGCATATGCCTTGGCCATCTTGCAGTAATAATCCACGCTCTGCTTTGATTCAAGTCCGAAATTGGAGGCCAGCTTCAGGTCACTCAATGCTGTCTCTCCCTCGCCCAATGCGATGAGAATGATGGCTCTGGTGCGATAGGCCATGGCTAGCGAGAGACCACTGTCTATGGCCGTGTCCACCTTGGGACCAGGAGCCCGCATCACCGCCAGATTGGCATGGTTCAGTGCCTGCTGCAGCAACTCCTTGCGATCCTCTTCAACCTCCGCATTGGTGCTCATCAAATACAGCTTATCGGCCTGAGCACGCTGCTGTGACGAGAGTAGCACATCCTTGAGCTTGTACACAGGCTGCACATGCTCCAGCACACCCAGTACAGGATCACAGACCTCACGATCACTGAATATGGACAATACACGAGCCGCATTCGACTTCAGTTTGCCGAAGTAGTTCTGCAGCCACTTTTCACCACATGCATCTTTCACATCCAAATAGAACTCGTTGAAGAATCCCTTCTTGTCGGACTGCACGGTGCGCGTGGAGCATATCTGATGGTAGTTCGTATCGTATTCCATAATCTACAATTCGCCGACTATATGTTTATATTAATTATATAAAATGCAATATGATTTCCTGTGGAAAATCTGGTACACTTTTCTCGTTTTTCCTCCTCTGCTGAGAATATTACAAACAGCTGTCGGCGCCTCCAAAAATAGATGCGATCATTTGGATGGCCACGTTATAAATAATTACGCCAGATTCTGCAGTGAACTAGTGTGATCCTAGTTCATTTTCCCGGTTCACCGGATCGAAGACAATTTCGAAATGGAAAACAAATATCATATATACGATAGTAAGTACACATTGGAGTATGCTTTGCATTTATTATGTCGTTTATATGTTTAACTCGAGTAGGGCATATAAATCACATTAAATAATTTATTTAAAAATTAGCTAAACGTACAAAAATATAACAATATATAAATATATAGTATACGCGCCGACAACTATTGTAGATCGGCCAGCTATATATCTGTATATATTAAATAGTTTATGTTGATTTTTCTCGCCTTGAAACATTATTGAATTCAATAAGTTAATTTAATGGAATATCTTTTAAATAGTATACATATATAGACTGGCATATAGATTTATATATTCGTATAACTAGATTAAACATTCATTTATACGTTTGCAATTACTACTGGGGAAAATATATATCTTATACACATTTTGTGGGCGTATCTTTATTATCATATAGGGAAGTTTTTGCTATCTATCGAAAATAAATCGAGTTGAGCATTTTCGAATAGAGAACTTCTCTTGGAATTCTATGACTAGAATTAAGCTTTATAGAGTATACTGTAAGAACACCAATTTATTTGATCAAAAGTTGAACAAAAAAGCCGTTGTAGTTTAAAGTTTGAATTTATTTGTTGGTTTTAAATAATGCATATGATCTTGTCTTGATTTTTCATGGATGAGTGAGTAAGTTAAATAGATGAGAAAATGTTCAGGTTCTGCTTCTTTCAGAATACATTTTACAAAAATGCGTAATCATATGTGTATAAAAATAAAAGAGAATTCACAATTGGCTAATTAAATATAAAGTACAAAATTATAAGACATACGAATTTCTGCTTCCAAGTTCAGATGAGAGAAATTAAACTACAATTTGTTTGTGTGTGGTGGATTGTGGATTGATATTGTATGTTTGTATATAAAAAAATAAATATTATAATTTTGTTTGTTAGCTTTAGTCACAATTAATCTCGTTGGCTTCGCGTGGCAAAATACAATCTAAGAGAAACGTCACTAAACTTAACAAATAAAATGCTACAAAAGTCAGCCTCGCCGTCGAACATGATCTTCTGCGACTGTTTAGGTCGGTATTGGTATTATGTATGAGTTTGAGTGTGTGTGTGTGTTGGTATGTATGTATGTATATTATAAACTATTATCATCACATTTGAAACATTAAGTGTTACTTGTTATTTCTGTAAGTTAACGCTAAACAAATACGAGTAGTTTATGTCTTTTGTGTACAAGCTTAAAACGCTCCTAAGTATTTATTCGTTTGGTTCTCCCCGGAAATTTCACAAATTGTCACACTTATACCATCTATTACACATCTAGCCTATTATAGTCGTCTAGACGGTTCAATAATGTTTACAGAATTTCATTGGAGAACAAATGCTTACAGTGCAAGCCTGACCCTTCAACTGTTCGAGTAGTTTCTGTGTCTGTTTTTGTGTGTTTTCATTATTATTTTTGGTATACTATAGCACTGCGACCACATACATTACTAGTCTAAACGTTCTACAACGCCCCACTCTCTGATGTAGCCTATACATGTGTTTTTTTGGAAATAAATTAGCACTTAAAGTTACAACGGCTTGAGCCTACTGCGATTGTAGGATAAGTTAAGAGAGTTCTGCGGGGGGTGGGGGGAGAGGCTATTTAACACACACTTCACCACCACTCCGCTCCGCTCCACACTTCGCATGCCTACTTATAACATTTTCCATATTTATAAATAAATTAGCCATAGTATCACTTATTTTGTATTTTTAGAAAGTAATCGAAACTAATTTAGCTAAAAATTATAATGAAATATACACCAAGAGCATGGAAGATACTTGTTCTACACCTAGAGAAAGCAGCTGGCTAACTAAATAGATTAGATTAGATCAGGAAGAGAAGACCTTGTCCAACTCCATTTCGACATTGCTCTCTCTCTCTTCATATCCCTGTGTCAGCTAGTTCCAGCAGAGATAGAATGTCGGGTAACTATCTACTACAACTACTATACAAATTGGCGGCGCATCCATGACACCCAAGCCCAACACGCACACCCCAACAGGACAGTTCCATCTGCACTGCAGACGGCCGGAGGGCATAGGGTAAACAAATCACGACATTTTGATTCCAAGCGCTCGACTTGAGTATTCGTAGACAACGTAGCTAATGGAGACAGCAGGCAGCACCTTCAGGAAATTGGGCGTAATGCCGCGATAGAGTCCAGTGAGTCCCTCCTGCCGCACAATCTTGCGGAACAATCCAGTCATTGTCTCCTGTCCGCAGTGCGCATCGCTGCTCTTCAATGGAATTTGCGTTTTGCGCGTCTGGCAGGCAATTGTTTCAGCGGCTGTCACAAAGAAAGAAGTCAAGCTCAATTAGCAAAAGGTCGAGAGAGTATAAGCAGCAGGTGATAACTTACCTTGTGCCTGTAGCCGTGTGCGCACCAGAGCCAGCGGATAGGAGCACAGCTGTCCCAGAGCACTTGATGTGCTGCCGCAGGCGAGCAGGACAAGGAAACTGGGTTGCTCGTTGTTGTCATGACTGGCGATGTAGCGTCGCTTGAGCGTCTCGTAGACTGCCAGATCGATGCCGGCATAAGGAAGTATGCCCAGAATATTGGGCACATAGCCACGATAGAAGCTGCGTGCACCCTCGTTCTTTAAAATCTTGGCCGCTGCATCGGCAATGCCAGCGTACTGGCCTGTCTTGCGTAGCGCTAGCCGTGTCTTTAATACTTCCATGGGATAAATGATTGTTTGTGAGATGCCACCAGCCGCAGCACCCGCATAGAATCTCTCCCCGATGGTCATCTGGCGTGTGGAGTCGTTGCCGCGTATCAAACGCTTCATTTGCTCATAGGCGGCGAATTTAAGCGCAGTTTCAGGGGCAATCTTCAAGACATTGATGCCATTCCCCCGCCACATGCTGCGCGAGCCGCCTTCTTTTAGCAATATGTGCATACACTCTGAGATTCCCATGCGTGTTGTTTGCACCTGCACACAAAAATACAAGTTAAAAGGAGTCCAAATCGATTGCATCAAAGTGAAACTCACCTGTAGAAACACCTTGACTCTGTCCAGGGGAGCTGTACATGTGCGGGAGACTGCACCAGCAATGCCACCAGCGACCAGGTGTCGCCACCAAAGGCCTGTCTGCATTTCCTTTTGCGTAAAGTCATCAGGTACATTCATATCCTCGCCAATGTCGAGGTACTGTAATGGATCCAAAAAACAAGAAATTAGCAATCAACGTGCAATGGAGTGCAATTAGGGACTACTATCAACTACTAGTAAAGAGTATCATCTATTCGGAACACATGAGAGAGAACATAATGATGATTATGAATTTGGCTACAAACTACAAAACGATAAGACTTGTTTGGAATTGGGAATTCAGACCGGTTCCTTCTTATTATCTGCAACATGGTTCAAGATCATCGACACCGTCGTCAGCCATCCTTGTACGCCAGTCTGTAATTATTACATTAGTCCAGTTTGCCAAATTAAGAGACACAGAGAGAGATGCAACAACAAGCTATTGCAACACACTACAGAGGTAATCGAATTAAGCCTCTTGGCACAGAGAGAGAGAAGCAAGAACACACACACAATGCGGAAGCCGATTTTGAATACGAATAAATATGCAACTATTCTAAAATAAGAAACTCTCTACACGCGTTGCCCCCTTTTGCCCGCCTTTATACCTCCCCTCTCAAAGCTTATATCACAAGGTATGCATGTGTGTCTGTGTGTGTGTGTTCGTGTCTATGTAATGGTAATACTAATTTGCGTGATTTCTATTTTCTCAGACGTGCCCCCTCTCTTCCCATTGCATAACTTGGCAATTTCACTGTGAAAATGCTAACAAAGCCAAATTGCAGTGTATTTTGGAATATTAATATACGAGTATTGGCATTGTATGAGGCGTGACTGTATGTTTTCCAAGAGATTCGCAAGTGTTTTTCGGTGATAACAAGCAAAGCTGATAAGCCAAGTGAAATGTCAGCAAAAAAAAGCTGTCTGAAGGCGATAAAAACAGTTAGCTATGCAAGCGAGTCTTGTGATTTGCGAAAGCTGCCTCAGGAAACTTTAGCCGGCACGGGACATTGATCCTCAAATCAGTTGCTAGCTCTATAAAAAGAATACACTGCCATAATTGCAACTCAAATATGAACAATGCCTGATCTGCTGCTACTCTCAAGGTGAAACAAATATTAAATTTAATTTTTGTTTTTGAGTTCATTTGCCTCTGAAATATCATTGAACATCAGCTCCGATCTTAAGTTAAATTAAAAAGCAGCGACAAATAAGGCACTTAGTTCTTCTTCTCTTCTATTTGAATGTTGATTTAGGTAAATATGCAATGCAATATGTATGATATATGCAAAAGTATTTGTTGAATTTCATATTCAAATATTATAATAGATGTGCGAGCGAACTGAGTTGAGTGACAGGCGGGATGTGAGCTCTGTACAATTGTTATTTATTATTCATGTTAATCATACATATGTGACTTCTTGCTGTGTGTTTATTTGCATATAGGTATAGTTTGGGCTCTTTAATATTCAAATAAATCTAGTACATGTTTTTGTTTGATTAACTGATTAACAAACACAGCAGCAATGGGCATCATGTGGTCGACGGTGTCTCGTTTATCCAGCCAAATTGTGTGAGAATTCATATATTCATTGCAATTTTAATGGTCAAGTCTGAAGAAGATTTTCCACTTGCCAAATTTCTAATCTATAAGCGAATTCTTAACCCCCTAATGGTATTGTATATAGTATCTTGATGGAGGAGCACATGACAGTGAAAACATTTCTATGAATTGGTTTATTTTTAGCCATCCTCCGAATTTTTATCGCGCAGCGATAAATGTAGAAGGCTCGTTCGGCGAGCAAATACATATAGGAAATTGTATACATACGTATACAAATAGCTGCCCTCCTCCCCTGGCTCCCCTGTGCGGAACAATGCGTTGTAATCAGACGCGCTTTGAAAACCCCAAGCCGAGGTCAGTTTGAAGTATTTTTTAACTAATGCAAGCCACGATGAAGGCAAACTAGGCCAAGACACCTTGGGGCCAGCAAAGGGTGAGCCAAAACCGGATAAATTGATGGCATGCCCGCCAAGCTTTGTCCCACTGTTCATTCACAAGTGTTTTATGGAATGTGATCCGCGGGTAATTCAGCTATGACGCAAAGCCACAGACAAGGCGTCAACGTCAGCAATTCATCCAAGTAAACAAGAGAGAAGTAAATATAAAAATGTGAGCAAAAGATCAACAAGTTTACGAACTGTTTGCACATTGTCGTCATGCCTAATCACGTCCCCTACACCCCCTTGGAGTAGCCCACTCTGCCACACATATGACTCAGTGTCCATACATGGCCAGTAAGTTGGCCAAGAGCAAAAGCATAATGACGTCGCCTTCTCAGTTAGCAACAGACAATAAAATCCCCACAGAAACCCCACAGGGGCGCCAACTTGACGAGGGACGAGGGACAAGCTACTCGCTCGCTCTCTCTCTCTCTCCCGCGCACGTCTCTCGAGTAGAAGTAGTGTAGTATAAGCATGTTCGGGTGTGTGTACAAGTATGTCGTCGACACGATTTGACGACGATCGACGCAGACGAAGACGAAGACAGCGGTGTGGTGGAGTGAGGGGAACCGCATGGCGCATGGGGGATCGACCGGTTCTACACAACCACACACAACATTCATATCAGCAGCACTTTGCTCGACGCCGTCTTTCACGCTGTTGCCATGCGCGCCGTGCCGCGATACGCTACGTAACCCAGAGCGAAGCGAAGCCAAAGCGAGGCGTGTAGACGCCACAACACGTACAGCAGACAAGGGACAATTGCAACAGCAGCAGCAGCAGCAGCTGCAGTTCACCTCGACAGCTGTGTGGCAGGCAGACAGGCCGTGTGGCAGCTCGAGCATTTTCTGGTGAATTCTTAGTCAGGTTGATAAGATAAATTATCAATACAATTGGCGAATGGACAGGAGAATGAGTCAACATCCGCATCAATTCAATGGAACTGCATTGGAACTGGAATGCAAAGCTCTAAATGGGAAAACACACTCGTCGGGATTTACACACACTCCTAGACGACTCTTTATACAGTTGTAAAGTAATCAAGAGTAATGAAGAGCACCTACCCGTCCCATCATGTCACGGAATATGACCACGAAATCCTCCATCATGTCGCCAGCGACTGCCATTTGTTGTATATTATGGTAATCGACTGGCAGATTGTATTGGTATGTGCCGTTTCGCAACATTTCGGAAGTTGGCTCACAGTTATTTCAGTTACTTCAGGTATTTCAGTTATTTATTTCCCCACAAGCAATATAATGCAATGTGGTCTGGAGAGCTTTCACTATTTGTTGCAGATCGCAAACTTTCACTTATAGTTTGGTAACAAGTAACCGTTATAGGGTATTTATTGAGTATAACAACAGTATTCACAGAACTTTGCTTGATTCGCCTAACAAAACGCGTCGAATGGTTTAAAATCGCGTTGATAGTTGAAAACGAAAGAACTGAGAGAGTGTGTTAGTCGCTTCGGTGCGATAATTATATAATAACTCAACACAGAAAGCACATCGAATATGATATTTAACGCGCACACAACCTACGCGTGAGCCAGCTGCCACAAGACTGAGAGCCAGAGCCAAAGCGATCGTCGTCATTGCTCTCGTTGTCGTCGTCAAATCTCTCACGAAGCACGAATCGCGACTCGTGAGTCGCGTCTCAAAGTTCGTTCGTTTGTTAGTTCGGCTCGGCTATTATCAAAACAGCTGGCGCGTGGCTCTCTCCCTCTCACGTCGTCTGCTCCTCTCTCCTCTCTTCTTTACGCTTGAGCGCAATTGGCCTCCAAGTTATAGTGGCAAATTCCCAACCCACTGCCCTCTCTCTCTCACTCTTTCGTTTAGTCAATTAACGGACGCCATGCACACGCACACACACACACACACGCGCATTTCTAAGCATGTAATTTGGGGAAAATGAGCAAGAAAAACAAAATCGAATTTATGACATCTCTTCTCCCTGTCTCTTCATTCATACCAAGCCAGACAGTCTGGCCATGTTCAGGTTACGTTCCTTCGTTGTTTTCTTTGGACTTTTCGCATGACCGGAACCGGTTCACACCGATTTCGCACATAATAATCAAGGGCACCCACCGGCGAGCGGGCATGGAGAGTGTGTCGCTTTGTTGATAGCCACATGACGGGCGTATGACCGACACTGTCGCGCCGTCTACTCTGTCTACTGCGTCGTAGCGGATCTAATGTTTACAGCAACACAACACACACACATTATTCAGAACGCTTGCAGCAATTTATCTATGGAAATTTTACAGATTGCACTCAATCGTCATAGCATACGTAGGTTCGGTCTTCTCCAGCCTACGTAGGCATTCCCAGAGAGCTGCCTGTTCCTAAGGAGGCTGTCTTCGAAGCAAAGTTTGTTTGCAAACAACTAGAAGAGGCTTACGCTCTTGACTCTATGATACTCTGTACTTTCATTTAAAGTGCCCTTATAAAGGAACATATATAATAAAGAGGTTTCATTTAATAATCCTAATAAAAAGATAAGGAATCCTTTCGGCAAATAATATTTACAACACTCAAGAACAAATAAATATGTGTACAATGAAACAACACCTTTGATAAGGTGCGCCCGGAACTTGCACAGAAAAATGCATACCCTATAAAATGTTTTTGTAAGGTAGACCGCACAAGCCTCTAAGCTTATCAGTCAAAAAAACAGCAAGTACAAGGGTGACAGACATACGAAATATCAGTCGGAAAAAAACAAACATATATTATTAGGTCGAAAGTTCCAGGAAAATACAAAACACGGACACACCCATTTGTCGTGACGGAGACGGAGACAAGCAACGTAAAATAGATGACATCGCAATGGGATGAAATAACTAAGGAGGTTTTCAATTAATTTACGATACCAATAAATATCAGACAAAACTTATTCAATTGATGAGTTTATCGATCTGTCTAAGGGGAGAAATTGACGAAAATATTTCGAGAAGATGCTACTAAACAACATTTGAGTCTTAATATAACTTGACACGTTTCTTTAATTAGATTCTATTGTGTGATTAATTGTTGCTATATAGCAACAACCTATATACTGTTTATATATACATTAATTACGACAGTCCTCACAATTTCTCAACTTAACTTTTCTGAACCGCAGGTTATGTTCTTCTGTGTATTCTACATGAATCTGTGGAACTAATTTTACTTTGCAGCTCATTTGCATTGTAAAACGTTCAGCATGTAAGAGATTTTAACATAAAAACAGGAAATTAGCAAGATAAAGATCAGTCTAGACAACTCTCCTAATAACTTTCTTATTGGTTTCTGTTTTTTGTTTTGATGTCGAGATAAAGAAGCGAATAATATTTGCTTTGGCTTGTCGTGTGTTATCAATCGATTACCGGTTCGAATCAACGGAAAATCCCGATAAATACAAGTAATATGAAAGACATCATATATTTAAAGTTGCGTAGAGTCTGAGTAGTAAAAACCCTAATGGAAATATGGAAATTGTGCAATTTTAGGTATTTTACTGCTAATTAGCAAGAAGTGATGTTTCGGCTTAGTTTTATTTAAAATTCACGTGCTAAAGGTTTTTCAGAGTAAGTATTTTAGTATTATCTGCTTAGAGATAGTGAAACCTTTGCCAGAAATCAGTTTAAAGCACAATAAGCCGAGTTTGACAGTGGTAATTAATGTGCTGAGAGTACATAGTATAGTACCGTATATAGTATTGTAGTATCTCTGCAAGGGTATTTTAAAACTTAAGAGGTTATCACCATTGATGCCACATGGACAACAATTACTGAAATGGCAAATAATAAGGGGGCTGGACTTTAATCGCCAATACTCTGTTCTACAGTTATTTACAATAGCAAAGTATTCCGACGTAAATATATTTTGCAAACAGGCAAAATGACATGGCAATTACTCTTATCAGCGACCAATTACTTGCAATCCTCCTCCACCTCCTTGTCCTACTGTACAGACGACTTAATTGACATTCCAACAAAGTCCCTTCAAAGCCCCCCGAGTGTCAACTTAATTATGTTTTAGTGTATTAAATTCTGTCTGTTTGCATTTGCATATTAATGTCAAGATACGCCAAATTCGTGAGTTTGACATTTCATTAGACTAATGTGAAGAGGCAGAAGAACCAGAGCCCCGTAGCAACACGAAACTGGCCTGTGGGAAGACTCCTCTTCTGGAACCGGTTGACCTTAAGAGATAAGGAAAGTAAAAGCTACATGCAAATAGTTCTCATATGAAAGCTACAAAAATTTGCCATATTATTATGCGCAGCATTATAATAATAATTGTCGAATCAAAAACAATTGAATTAAATAATTTTCAGATTGTAATGTAAACAAAATGATTATGCAGACAACAAAGCCAACGACGACACGATGAAATGAACGTGTCAGTTACCCAATTTACGGGACACTCTTCCACAGAGTGCCAACGCATCGTTAGAGAGTGAAAAAGTCTGATAAGGTTACGACGGAAGATCAGTTGAGTGCCCTAGAACATGACAGGCCTCGGGCTAGACAAAGCTATGTTATATAGAACTCAAGATATAATCGAAAGAGTGATGAAATAGACGCGACAGCTTACGTCAGCAAAAAGAGAGTCTGGCTCTGTTTAAAGAGAGAGTGCAGAACTGAGAGAAGAGTTGAGAGCAGAGCTGAGAGCAAAGCTTTGAGTAAAGCTTTTTGCGCTTGCTCTCTCTCTCTCTCTCTAGCAGCACATTGGCCCCTGAAAAGTTCAGGTGCGTTAGAGATTGGGTGAATACCTTGACATGATATTGCTATTGCTGATAAAAACTCATGTGGGTATGGGTGTGAATGATTTGGCACAGAAAATGTAGAATCGAATATGAATGAAGGGTGTGACTAGGGGGTAATGTGCCCTGCAACTTCTACATACGACATACTATACTACTACAAGTTGATATTGATAGTGATGATAAGTTGTAATTGGTAATAGTAGTTAACGTTTGACGATATGTACCTTCAGGTCTTCCTCAGTTAGTCAGGAGTGTTGTGTAAGCAGGAACTACATTAAAGCAGTCGAGTACACGTACACAGGTGTACAGGTATGTGTAAGGTATGTAAGGACAATATATGTGTTCGTTTGTTTATGTTTGCGCATTACGGAACGAAACGGGGAGGGTAAAAAGGTTGAACAATTAGTTTTAAATGCGATACGATTGAAATAAACAATACATAAACTATTGAACATATGTACGTCTAGACAAAGGAACGCAATCGAGTACAAATTGGATCTGCAATTGGCCATTGGCTAGAACTGGAACGGGGACTGGAAAAGACATCATTGTGTTTGCTTTTGGGTCCTCCGATTACAATATAAATAGAGACACATGTGCAAGCGATTCTATTTCAGTCTATCGCGGAGCCAATACAAATCCAATTTAAAGCAAACTACATTCAAAATGCTTAGACTATTAAATTACGGGCAACTACTTTGCACACATACAAACTAAGGATGGTGGGGCGACTACTTCGCCTCGACTTACAGTAGAGTGCCGCCAAAATTTGATCAGATCATGAATGTCCGTCGAGGGCGCAAGGAGCATAAAGTCGCGCCACTCATTAAAGCTTATGTTCAGGCTGCCATCCTTGTCCATTCTGTGAAGGCATACGAATAAAGAGAGGCTCAGTTAAAATCTGTTGACCAATCGAGAAGTATTTAAAGCACCTGCCGAGTAGTTTTCGAGCTTCGTCAACGTCCACCTCGAGTCCCAGATCCTTGAATGCCGATATTAGCTCTTCGAGGTCCACTTTGCCTGCAGAGCAATCAATCAATCAGTTATAAACGAGTTATATACAGATATTGCACACTCACCATCCCGATTCTTGTCCAAATGGGAGAACTGCAAGCACAAATTCTTCTCGTGTTCCCGCACATAGTGCAAGAACTCGGCAAATCCCACATTTCCGCTCTGATCCTTGTCCGACTGTTGCAGAAATTTCTATAGAAAACACATAATAAAGAGAGATTATTATGACATGTTATAGAAAATACATAATACAGAGAGATTATCGTGATATTCATATGTAAATTAAGACAACAGCTGCCAATTGTTGGGCGCCCATCTGACCCAGACTGTTGGCGACAACTATCTGGCTCACCTTGGCCCCCAAATTGTTGGGATTACAATGCGCCATTTGCCAAAATCAATAAAAATACATGATGTGAAAGTAGCAATGAATATTTCAAATGAGCTGCGATACGTTTCATTGCATTTCCGCGCCTCAAAATAACCAATATAATTATGCAAAGGCACAAATCACTAAAGATCTTCTCCATTGTGCTCTAGTTTGAAGAGAAACGAAGTGTGCAAAAGATCAAAGCTCTCTAATCTCAAACATGGAATACCCAAAGGGGACTTCCATGAAAAGCTATGCTAATGAGGTTTTCCAAGTATGTAGCTCATCATGACGATGACATCATACGACTGTAATATATGCAGTACAATAACCAAGTTTCCCCTCGATATAACTCACCTCCGCGTAGACACTGGAGAGTCCGAACTCGTGCAGAGCCGCCGACAAGTCGTGTATGTCGATCTTTCCGTCGCCATCGCGATCCAATTGATTGAAGATGCGCTCGAGACGCTCCTCGTCCTCGGCAGGTATCTCGTTCGGCATAATGGCGAGTGGCACACCCGAGACGGCAACGGCCACCGCGTCGATATCCTCTGGCGGTACAGTATTGAGAGTGTAGGGCGTTGAAGCGAGCAGTGCATGTTGTAGATGAAGCCTGTGCGGCTGCAGGACTTGCTCGTAACTGCGTGGAGCGGGCAAACCGAATGCGTTCAATGGTGCATAAAGCGCATTTGCCTTCTGGGCGTAGTTATAGTTGACGCCCTGCGAGTTACTCGGCGTCAAATCGATGTCAATGCGTTCCGCTTGCACGGAATTGCTTGAATTATGATATTGATCCTCGTCCTGATGCTGATAATGAAGATGATGATGATGATGATGATTTTGTTGTTCAGGCTGCTGCTGCTGCTTTGGCTTCGGCTCGGGCTGCTGCTCAGGCTGCTGCTGCTGCTGACTTATTACTAGGGATGCGTTTTTTTCAAAACCGTCTTGCCTTTTAACCATTCTCCAGATTCGTCTTAACGTTTTTCAAGTATTTCTTGTTTTGCAGTTGTCAAATGAATTTTCTTCTATCGTTTCGTGTGTTTGTGGGCCCCTTAATGCATACGCAGGTCCCTGGGAATGCCCGACAATAATTCAAGGTTCGATTAGTTTAGCACAGCTGATGAGCAATGAACGGCGGTTCCTTCTATGGCTGGTACATGTTGACTGAACCGAACGTGTGGCAAGGCGGGGTCTATAAATAAAGAGATTCAAATATTATACTGTTGTTGTTGTTGTTATTCGGGTATATTATAGATATAGATATGTACACCTTATACATGTGTACATATACATACATAAATTGGCATTGTTTAAAAATTATCGAGGTGCCTGAAACACACTCAAATCGTAAACCAAGCGAACCAAATCTCAAACAGACACAGTTTGGCTTGAAATCAGCTGTCGCTGTAGCTGTAGCTGGAGACCCACAACCGGTTCGGTGGAAGATGAAAATGAAGTCACTTGTGACCGCATGGGAATGCACTTTCTCTATTTATTTTATTTTAGAAATTTTCAACTTGCGGCCTGCCAGCTGGGCACTTCGGATCGGACTGAGTGTGTTGCCTACATTGGCCTTTGGAATCATTGATTTTTGCGTGTGCTTTCCCGGAAGAAACGGAAGCCTTGAAAAGTGACAACTCCCAACGCACACGCATACAGAGAAACCTTGTGAGTGGTGGGTGTGGGGACAGGGCAGGCACGCAGGACGATGCTGGAACTTTCTTTCTAGGCAAGAGTGCGTGTATAAAATGCCTTTCTCCCATGGGAGAAATACACCTACAATTCACATAAGCAATGACTCAAATTTCACATTAATTAGTTCTGCATTTGATTTGCCAAATTGGCAAAATTCAATTTCTGCGAACACTTTTTCCATGGACACACCTACACACACTCGCAATCACGCACGCACACACTCACTCGTGGAGACACACACACATACAAATGGATACTCAAAAGATACGCGAATGAGACACATTCGCGAAGAATAGCGGGTCGCGTGCTACGTACTCCCGTTCACTGGCTCCTTGGAGGCGTCTTCTTGTTAGTGATATATTAACTGAGGAATTTAATGCAGGTTACCGAACATGCAAAACACTGCGGTATCTAATTTATCTAAAATATAAAACTGTGTGCTCTGCCAGCTCGTCTGTAAGTACGACGATAAAACGATAAAAACGCGTCCGCACAGCTTGTTCAAACGAAAAAGAATGAACGTGAAGAGAAAACCTCACAGAAATGCTTTTATCTTATCGATATATCGATACACGCGCACTGCACTACCATCTTATAAATTTGTACAAAATAAAAAAAGATACCGATACCGATTCAATTTGTTTGCCGCTTTATTTTAGTATTTTAAAAATTGAACGAAACGACAACGAGATATGTCTGGAATAAACAGTTTATATATATACTCGTATATATCCCCCCACAGTGGAGACAAAAATGCACTTGCGTACCCTTTTAATTTTGCTTCGATATATATTTTGGCTAATTAATTCGCATTGTAATATTTTATTCTTTTTTCATTTAAAATTGGTCTAACCTGTAAGAATTGTTAAAAGACAAAGAAATAGCATTTGCTGGAATCCTTTACATAATAAAACTGATTGAAAATAGTATCCGATAATTACATTAAATGCGCGCGTACAAAGTAATTGAGGTTTTCTTCTTCGATATTCTTTAACATATACATATAGAGGGACAACGACTAAAATAATACAAACAAATCAAGTTAACTGAAAAATACATTTCGCTGTGGTTCCATTGATTCGTTAGTTAGTTCATTAACAAATTCCATGCATCGTCCTCGGCACTGGCCTTGCCACCCGCAGCACCCGTCGAAGAAGCTGGCTTGGGTTTAACATTCTTCACATCCAGATTATCGAATCCCTCGCTCAGTTTATGCGATGTCTCCTGCATTTTCATACTGCGTCTGGTTGTCTCGCCGCCCGAGGGTGTATTCTGATACGATGTCTCTGCGTTCTGGTAGCTGGTTGTGGTGAAACCGGACCAGTCGTCATCATGGGTTAGACCACTGCCAGATGAGCCGACTGGGGCATTGGTGCCACTCAATTGGTTATGATATGAGCTGGAGCTGGTTAGATGCGTCTTATTGTTCGCATTCTCCTGCCAACCACCCCAGTCACTGTCACTGACCCCGCTCTGTTGGCCCAATCCGCTGGCCAAGTTGCCGCCCACCGAGTGCGATCGCTGATACGAATTCTCCTCCTGACTGGGGTCGTTGTAGCCGCCCTGCGATGGCATATTGGTGCCCCCGGCCAAGTTGCTCCAGCCTCTTTTGCCAATATCCGACACCTGTAGGAGTAAAGGAAGATTGGATTAGAATTGGAATCGGGAAAGAACTTTCAATTTGCAAGCTTCACAAGCAACTACCGACCTTGGAGGCTACATCGGTAACCCCACTCTGAACACTTTCTAGCAATGTGCCTTCTTTAATCTACAAACAAACGAAAGAGTCGAAACAACATATGGAAAATCATAAAGATACGTAAGGGAAATCATATGGAAAAATCCTCAAACAGATGAATCAGTTGCCAGTTTACCTTAGTTGAGGCCAAGTTGACCGTGGTGACGGCCTTCTCCTTTGCCGTGCTGGCCAACTTGGAGGCGTTCGAAGAGAAGAGACTCCAGCCGGAGGCCAAAGTGGTCAGCGTGGAGTCAATTATCTCCTGAGATTGTGTTTTCGGTGGCGGATCGCGTGTAAATCCAAAGCCAGCATATTTTCCTCCCTGATTCGGTGGCAAGTTACTGAAAGATTTAATTAAATATGACTTTCTAAATATGTAGATCAAGATCGGGGAATATATACGCACGCTGGACGCGAGGCGTTTTCCTGCTGACGACGGCTGAAGAACTCTTCCTTCTGATCTTTGAACTCCTGCGTCTGGAACTGCTGATAGCCCTGGTTATCACTGTAGGCACCACCTCCGTTCTGATAGCCTCCACCGGCTGTGGCAGCGGCATTGCCACCATAACCTGTTGCGCTTGCGCGGTTCTGCGAGCTGTTGTTGCCACCACTGGATACATAGTTGCTGCTGCTACTGCTGCTATACGAGTTGTTGCTGCTGCTGAGACGTGCCTCGGCGTCCTTTTGATTCCAGCTCTTGCCCTGAGCCAACGTGGCAATCTTGTCCCGATAGAGCGCTGCTGCCTTTGAGTTGTAGCGTTGCGTAATCGGAGCACGTTCATTCCAATCCGGTTGATCCTCGAAGAATTCGCGTGCATTGCGATTGCCACCGGCCTTCATCTTCTCCAGCTCAATGTCCTTCCATTTGTCCATCGTCACAGAGCGTACGAACGACAGATGGACGCCCAGACTGCGATGCTTCCCCGAACACTCGAGACATATCCAAATGCCGTAGGTAACCGACACCCATTGGGGATTGTGTGTGCCACACTCGAAGCATTTCTAGTTGCAAATGAATAAATAAAACAACGTTTTAAATATACGTGTGTGTGTGTGTGTGTGTACTTCATATACTATGTGCGAAATGGGATCTATCTTGGCATGTGCGTATGCATGTGTGTATGTATGCGTGTGTGTGGCTGTGTGTGAGTGGCTTAACCTTACCGAATTCTCGTCTTGAGGCTTAAGCTCCTGCAACACGCGACGCGTTCTGGGACTGGCCATGGCAACGTTTTATTAGCCTATTCGAACTGTTTTTCCACGCACTGATTTGTCTTTTATCGTTGATAGGCAACTTTTTTTGCTGACGTTGGCGTTGTTTGCAATCTCTGCAGGCAGGCAGCAACAAGACATCTATGAAAATTAGAATCTAATGGGGGCTATCGCAGACTTGTTGCACTTAACTAAACACATTTGATGCACTTGCGCATTTGTCTCCTCAACCCCGAAGTGCAGACATAAATATTAATTGACGAAGAAAATATGTTAACACCGAATTCAACTTGGAATGCTTATTGTAAGTGTGACCGAATTGCGCAAATGCATAAATACTGAACACAGTCGTAGATGAAATTCTAATTGGACAAGCAGTGCGAAAATAAATACCGCACAGGAGGCACTGCTTTATCTGCATCAGTGTGCAGCAATTTCGAATTGTTTATACTGGTTTTTTCAAATTTGAATATTTGCAAATGGTCAACATTTTATTGCAGAGGATTAATAATATTTTTATTTATTTGCACTTGCAAACAATAGAAATTTGTTAAGACTTCGTCTGTTCGTTACTGAATTAAATTAATTTTGCTTTCAAATAACCCAAAGGAACGCAATTTTAACTCGATGAACTTTTGCAGACGTCGAACAAATTTAATTAATTAATTTCGGATTTCTGGTTTCTGTTTTCGGTGTGTGGCCAAACGGAACGATCGATTGTGTGTGTGTTATGATCTTACAAATTATAGCTAATCATGCTGATCTGATTTTCATTCATGTTCTTCCGACGGCGGCACACGCACTTTTCGCAGCGTCATGCCGAAAGTTATAAAAACAGAGATTTATCACACTCTTTTACAGTAATCAATCCAACTGTCGGTGGATATCAGACAGTAAAATTACATGACCGATTCCCATAGTACAACAACAATAACCGATCCAGTCGGCGTGTGGGCTTAGCAGCAGGAGAAGCTGCTGCGCCTCTGGCGCCGGGAGCATCAATTTCCCAGCATCCGCCATTAGAAATGTGGGGGAGGGGGGTAAGCAGATGGCAAGACACAAATACCAGTGTGTGCACACTACGCGCGGGTAGACTTGTGTGTACTACACTCCTGCATGAATGCATTCAAAACTGCACTTACAATGAGTGTAAGTGAATCTTGTATTTAGTTACTTAACTTATGCATTTGATAGTGTGTACAGTACTTTTGAGTACAGAATTTTAGGGTAAAGTACACTGTACTATACCAATTCAACAGCAATGTCAGTTGACATTAATTTATACTCGTACTCAATTCAAAAACGGCCACACTCAGAGCAATCCTTACAAATTTGTACTCATAAAAGTGTACACCTTTATTTCAATTTTATGAATTATTGTAAAGTGAGTAATGAGTACAGCAAAAAATGAGTACAGTACAGTATGGTACAGGATAGTTGCCCTGCAATGAATTCATTCCTGCATATGTCTAGTGTGTACATACTGCCTGCAAGTGGAGTGGGAGTTGCAGCTGCTTTTGAGGTAAGAAAGGAAAAGATAAACTTGATTTTAATTGAAGTTGAGTTTATCGTATAGATTAATAATAGTAAATGTGCCTTACCCCTTCCCCAAGTGTTTGCTACGTTCTTGCATTGTGCGGACAGCAATAAATATAGAATTCAATCCGGACATTAGCATATAATTATGCACAATATTTTAGCAGTTCAGCGAGATGAGAATCTCGAATCTCGCCCAAGCGCAGCGTTAATTTCAATTTCTTTTCAATTTGAAAACTTGCGCATTTATTTAAGTCAGCGCATTGCTATAATTTGCGTCACACTGTCGCACGCCCATGCGCAAACGGGGGGCGGGGCCGGAGTCGGGTTAGCCGCGCACATGCGAGCAGAAAGCGAAGGATGTGTTGAATTGAAATGCCTGGCGGGTAATCCGATCGAGCTGCGGCCTGTGCCCTGTGCGCTGAGTTATGACGCATGCCCGCTAAGTGAGCCCACTGGCTCCACAGTCCGCAGTCTGTCCCTCTGTCCGCTACCTGGCTGGGCACTCGACGCTTTCAACAACTACTGCAGATGCCACAAGCTGTGGCAAGTTGTGGCACTGGGCACCGAGTTGGTGGTCTTATCAGAAGCCGCTGTGCACTCCCCAAGCTGCCAAAAACGGCCTCGCTGCGCATCCATTATCCCTGCTCTGTCACTGCAGCGCCAGTGGCCATTTTGCACCACTGTGGCGGGGCTGCTGCTGCTGCTGCCTGAGTTATAGCCTGGATATGATCAAATTATAGGCTATAGCTTTGTATTAAACTCGCATAGACATCGCCCAGGATGCAGTCGAGCCACAGTGTGCAGTGAGCATGTGCGGAGCAGCAGCACAGACCCAGTGGCTGCACTGCATCCGGTGGATCATCCACATCGCCTGCCCCATGCTGTAGCCAATCAACAGCTGTCCCTGTCGCAGCCAACATGCCACATGCAGTGCTCTGGCGACACACAGTGGCACACGAAACTATGCAAATGAGGCGCATTCGCGCGCGCTGCTTTCGCACGCCGCTGCCACAAAGTCTGGCAAAAGGAGGCAGAGAAGCAACACACACACACACACATGCAAATGAAACAAAATCGTTGAAAATTGCACCAATTAAGCTGCAGTGCAGCGAGAGGCTGCCAAGGCTGGCGAGGCTGGCGAGGATCGCCGCATTTATCAGCGATATTAAAGCGTTAAGTGAATTACTTATTCTCTGCGCGATTCCGCTGCAGCTCTTGCTACCTCTACTACTCCCTCACTCCCTGGCTACCTCATTTGCTGCTCCTTCTTGTCTGTACACTTGTCCTTTACCTGCTGCTCCTTCAGTTCCCTCTCTGGCTCCATCTACTGCTTCCCTGTCCTGCTCCTTCTCTGGCTCCCCACCTATGGCTCTTTCCCTGGTCCCTTTCCTTGTCCCTTTACAGATTTCTCTGCTGCTGTTCCCTCTCCATCTCAACTCATCTGCTCCTTCTCCTGTTCCTTCTCTGCCTCCCTCTGCTGCTCAATCTCCTGCGTTCCTCTGCTACTACCTCTCCTTCTACCTCACTCTGTTTGCAGCGCATTGCGTTACCTTTCATGTCTGGCTGCTTTACCTTACCGCTGCTCCTCTCTTCCTCCTTCCTCCGCCCTCCTCCTTGAACTATAAATGTCTGTGATAGCCCCGCGATGTTGCATGCGACAATTATATGCGCTGGGCGACGCCAGCCTGGCTCCCGCTCTCATGACCAAATCCCGCCAGACAGACAGACGGACAGACAGCATTTGATGCTGCCGCTGGCTTTACACTTACAGCCTCAGCCCGAGTTGGACTCGAGCTGGGATTGCTTGCTGGACTGCAGCTACTGCCAGTTGCCAGTTGCCATTTGCCTGTTCTCCCGTTCTCCAGTTGCCAGTTCTCAGTTCTCAGTTGCCTGTTTGCCGCCTTTTGCCGTTGCGCCGATCTGAGCTGATCGATTTTCAATCGATCGGCAGCATCATGCAACCGCGCACAGCCTCAGCCTCATCCTCTCATACTCATCTTCATGCCAGCCTCATTCCCATTCCCATTCGCAGTCTGTCTCAGTCTCTGGGCTCAACAAATCGTGCCAAATAACACAACATAATGACAACAAAGCCGACGACAGGAGCAACAACGTCTTCGTCGTCGTCGTCCTCCACTTGTCCGTTGCTTGGTCGGTGATTGCCATTTCAAGATTTTGCCTGCACACATTCCTGTAGCAGAGACACGCACACACACACACAGAGAGAGGAGCACACACACACGAAAGGAACTTGTTGGGATCGCAAAAATTAAGAGATATTTATAATAAGCACGAAAACCACTTAATACTAACGCCTTTGGCAATTAAGAGCCACAAGCACAGCCACAGCCAGCACCAGAAGGATCCCCAATCCCGGTCACTTGCCAAGCTCACAGAGACATATGTAGTATATCTGTACCATATTAATTTGCCTACATGTGTGTGTGTGTGTGAGAGTGTTGAATGAATTAATTTATGCCATTTAAATGTGCCTGGAATTAATAAGGTTACTTACAGAATAATGATGTTTATAATGATATTATGCAAGGTATAGTTGCCGTTATAGTTGAGTGTGCGAGTTATTAAAGCTATTTTGGTCTGCTTGGTTATGTAATAGATGTATTTCTATGGCTTATCTGGTTAAGATTGAGCACTTCCTGGTGCATTGGGTACATCTTTGGGCTATATCTATTGCACAAGGTATATAACATATATTGCAGACAGTGCTTTCTATGTAATTAAGCTAAGTCTGATCGAAACAGACTATCATATTCAACATTTCTTATAAAAAAGGGTCAAACTGAGCCTTAAATGAAGGGTCCTCTAAAAGATTAGCTAAAGAAAATATCCACAAAGGTATAAGGACACTAACATTTTCTTCCAAAGCAAGATTATCAAGACAAAGCTCATTGAAATACAGGTCTTACAAATCTTGTTTATAACTGTGTTTAAAAACAGACAAACGGACAGACAGACGGATTTGTTTCAATAGACACGGCTAGTGATCCTGAGCAAGAATACGCAGACTTTGTGGGGTCTGCCACGCCTCCTTGTGCCTGCTACCTTAGTACAACGTTAATATATCTTTTTTTAGACCATTTTCAATGTTCGAAAGATATAATGAAGACTCACTTAGTTTTATTCTAAAGATAACTTAATATTCCTTTAATAAAATATGCACCAAGCTTCTTTTCGAGGCACCCCTCAAAAATAACAGTATAAATAAAAAAAAGAAGCTAGATAAAGAAACCTCATATCAAACAAAGCTATATCAGTACCTACTTTCTTATCCCCTCCGCCTTTCCTTCTCCCCCTCCACACTTACCTAGCGCCAGAGGCCAATCGAATCTGCACGGCAGCCACAGTTCACTGTACAGCGCCGTGTTCAGCATTCGCTGCGCCGCAGTCGCGCTCTTTGTAGTTGTTCCCCCATCTCCTCCCCTCTAAAATGTAAGTCCAATAATTCAATATTGTGTGTACGCGAACATAGAAAGAGTGTGTGGGAAGGGGAAAGAGGGGCAGTGGGCAGAGGGGTTGGTAGAGGGGGCGTTACAATGTTTTTCAGCGACTCATCGCAAGCCGCAGGTATGTAAATTTCATGGGCTTAATTGTTTTCATTCCCCTACCTCCTCCTCCTTGCCCCTTCTCCCCTGCAAGGGATCTTTCTTTTCTTTTCTATTTTCCAACACACTCGAGGGGGACCTTACTCGGATTCGCGCTGACGTTGAAGTTGACGCCTTCGGTGGCTCATTACAATCATGAATAGTCTGTTCGATTGATTCTTTTCGAATAGTAAATGAATATCGAGTGAATTGAATAACTGTAGAGAGTCGGCTTCCATTTCCAAACCACCCCCTCCCCCACCCCCCTTGGCACTGGCTTAAGCGAACGATTATACAAGTGGTTTTCTGATTTGACAGGCGTTAAATTAAAATTTAATTCGGCCATCTATATAATTATAGTGATCCATCCGAGCATACACATTGACGACACGACGACGAGGCAACGAGAGACAACGAGGAGAGGACGCATGTAATTAAAGCCACATTAATCATCCAGCCAGGCTGAGCACACACAGGGCCCAGTCTCCGTCTCAGTCTCAGTTCGAGTCTCCTCAGTCCCAGTTTGAGTTTGACTTCGAGTCCCAATTCCAGTCGCAGGCACTTGAGTTTGCCTCTGTGTGTGTATGTGTGTGTGTGCTTGGTAGCCACAAAATTGTCAGATTTGTCCACTTGAGTTATTTTCGAATGCGCGTCGAGCTCCCACTCGGGCTCCCTCTCCCTTATCCCTCTCCCTTGTGCCTTTCGCACTCTGGCAACCAATTATATAAAACCCGTGAGAATTTCACGTTCATCTTAAGCTTGTATTGTCTTTTATATGTTATATATAGATATATATATATATGGTATATACATATTCGCTCTTTATTTGTACTTCGCATAGAGATAAAGAAGTTTGCAAACTGAATAAATTAAGTTAAAATTGCACTATATAGGAAACTGGAAAATCATCAATGGAATCCAAAGTAAACTTTAGCTAGATTTAGTTTGGAATTGGGATTGCACGCTCTCGATCTCGCGATCTCACTCTCTCTGTATCTCTCTCTCGATCTCACTCTCTCTATAACTCTGTCTCTCGATCTCACTCTCCCTATATATATCTCTCTCTCTCCCTCTCTCAACAGTCACTCTCTCTTCTTCTCTGTATCTCTTCTCTCTTTGTCTTTTCTTTTATTCCATATTTCTCTCTATCCATTCACGCTCTCTGCTCTCTATCTCTTCTCCCTTGCTTTCTTTCACTCTGTCTTCTCTCACTTTCTCCTTCTCTTTCTCTGTCTTCTCTTTCTCTTCCTTATCTCTTCTCTTTTCGCTTTTCTGTCGCTTTTCCTTCTCTAACTCTCTCCTCTCTTTCTTTTTCACACTCTTCTCTATGTTCTTTCTTATCTCACTCTCTCTCTTCTTTTTCTATGTCTATGTCTCTTTCTATCTTCTCTCTCTTCTCTCTCTCTATCTCTCTTTCTTCTCTCTATTTCACTGTTCTCTCTCTCACTTTCCATTCTTTTCTTCTCTCACTCTCATTAATTCTTCGCCTATCTCTCCCTTTCTTCTTTCTTCTCCCTCACTTATATCTGTCTTCTCTCACTTTTTCTTTTCTATCTTCACATTCTCTCTCTTTTCTCTGGCTCTTCTCTGTGTCCTCTCTCTGTTCTCACTTTGTTTTCCTTTCTCCCTTCTCTTCTCTTCTTCCCATCTCTCTCTCTTCCCCCTTCTAGTTAGCCTCCGTTTCGTCTTCTTCCGCTTCAGTTTCCGTCTCTGCATCCACATTGATCTCCTCCTCGTCCTGCTCCAGTGGCAGCTTGTTGTGCTGCGCCTGTGGCGATGTGCTGGCCATGTGACGCCATAGATACTGCCGTGCAAAGTTCAGCGCCAAGGCGGCCGACATAGAGGCAGAGGAGGGCATGGCCGTTGGCCTAAAGGCGCTGTGCTCACCGCCCATTAATAATGGAACTGATGCTGTGTGTGAGGCAGGAGGCACCGCCGCTGCTGCCGCTGCTGCTGTTGCCACTGTCGCCTGCTCGTGCTGGCTGGGGCCTGGCAGCTGGATAGGGCTTCTGCTGGTGCGGATGATGTTGTTGTTGTTGCTGCTGCTGATGCTGGTGCTGCTGCTGTTGGTGTTGTTGCTGGTGCCGTCGTGGTAACCCATGGACTGCTGCTGGGGGGGCGTGGGGGAGGCCGAGTCGCGCTGCTTCAGCAGATTGACACGTTGATGGCGTCGCCATTTCGCTCGTCTGTTGGAAAACCAAACCTAATTGATCAGTCAGACGGAGAGACAAGTTGGTTAGTTCAGCAAGAAGAAGAGCGAACATCTCTCTGTGTCTGCGTCCAAGTCGAGTGGGTTAGTAGGCAGGATGAAGGGGGGGGGGAGGTGGAGGGGGTAAAGCACTGTCCGCAGTCCAAAGGGATCCATGCACCAGAAGCCACAACTCACCTGAACTCTCGCCTCACTCAGCGCCGTGCGTGCTGCGAGCTTCTCACGCGTGCTCACGCACGGATAGTGCGACTTCTCGAACTCCTTCTCCAGCTCATCCAACTGCTCCGGACTGAAGGTTGTGCGATTGCGACGGAACTTGGGCTGATCACTGTCCTCCGAGTCGCTGTCCTCGCCCTCGATGTCTGCAAAGGGAGGAACAAGGAGTCAGTTTATGTGGCTTCCTCTTGTGGCAACTCTGGAACTCACCGATCATACGATTGGCATCCACATCCGGCGAGCGACTGTCCCGGCTGCCCGACTCTGGTGACATGGCAGGCAGCGAGAGGCGACCGCTGGACAAGCTGCCACTGTTGTTGTTGTTGCTGTTGTGCAGCACAGAGTTGCCATCAGTGCCGAAGCCACTGCCTCCTGGCATGGGCACCGCACTCCACAGTGCATGATGTGCGCCTGGCAAGCTGCTCGGCCAGGTTGGAAAGCTTGTATAGGGATGCGCATGAGGATGCGTCGGATGCAGTGCATAGCCATAGCTGGCGGCGCGTGCAAACTCTGCAGCAGCGCGTTCCGCTGCGCGATTCCGCAAGATGCGATTGATGCTGCTCACCGAGGGAGCTGTGGCATTGGTGCAGACAGCTGAGGATGGGAGAGAGAGAGAGATGGGAGAGAGTGAGTAAGGCCACCGGATGCAGTGCGTCGAGTGGACAGAGACACAAATTAGATTGACTGTAATGAGCATGGACCAGTTGCGATTGCCATCTCTCGCTGTGTGTGTCCCAGCAGCGCAATCGACGATCGCACGACGAATCCCACAGAGAGAGAGTGAGTGACACAAATGTGAGCACATTTACATATCAATCGACTTGGCTTGGACCTGGCTTGGTCTGGCCTGACTCGGACCTGGCCTGGCGCAGCGGATGTTCATAAATTAGCCGAATCGATAAATCTTGCGCAGCAGAAACAATGTTCTTACAACATTAAATGGAGCTGGACGAGATGCGCTGAGCTACTACTGCTGCTGGGCTAATTCGTGTACTCGACCTGCAGCTCGCGTACTGACAAGCGCACCATAAACACATCACACAGAGTAGCAGCAGTAGCAGCAGCAGCAGCAGAAGAGGCAGAAGAAGCAGAGCAGAGCCAGCAGCAGATGCAGATGCGCAGCTAATCGGTCTGGCTGTCAACTGGTCAAAGGTAGGAGGGAGACTGTAGGCAGCAGGGAGTGGGCAGCAGGGAGTGGAGAGCAGGCAGCAGGGAGTGCGCAGCAGCTCGACCTGTGTGCTGTGTGCCCGCCCAGACGCACTGCAGTGCGATCGATTGTTGTGACATTGTGCAATTTTGCTTTTGGGGGTTCCCATCAGTTTCATTTTAATTAGCTCAGCTCAACTGCTGCTGCTGCCGTCTTCCGTCTTCCCTTAACCCCCTTCCCCACTGCCCACTGCCCCCCTCACTCTGCCCTTAGTTGTTCCATTGTTCTGCCGCCCTAAACTCACCTTCGGTAATCAGTCTCTCGCGTATTTCCCACGCGAATATCGTTGGATTCTCGCGTTTGTATTGCTCGATCTTCGAGACAACTGTCGGCGTGGCCACCTTGGGCTTGGAGCCACCAATCAGTCCAGGTGGACGCAGTGTGCCTGCAAAGCAAGAGAAAGAGAGAACACAGTTTTAGCTTGTTTTTTTTTAGTTTGATTTATGCAAAACGAGAGATATCTACTAATTTTCAAACCAATTTGAAACCTATTGACCTGAACTCTGCCCTCGCTGCTTGCCTCGGGCGTGCCGTATAATTTTCGCATTATCAATCGTCGTCGTGTGGGCGTCGACAGACTACAGACGACAGTCGACAGTCCCGCCGGCTAGTCCCATTGTATTTGGGGCTACTGCGCTGGGAGCTGACGCTGACTCTGACTCTGACGCTGCCTCTGCTTGGCTGCCTAAACAATTAAAGTCGCGCTGATTTGAATATTTGGCAGCGACACAATTGCAACAACAACAACAACAGCAGTAGTAGCAACAGTAGCAATAGTGACAACAACAACAACTGGAACTGTGACTACAACAACAACTACAGCCACAATAGCACAGCCTCAGTCCGCCGATAATTTGTCGGAAGCGAGTGACAGCGCGCGCCGCTGTTTATCTTGTGAATTAGGCGCTGCTCCAGGCGTACACTGAGAGAAAAGGCTGGAGAAATATGTGTGTATATAAAGATATGTAAGAATATACATATACATACATATATATGGAGAGTAGCTGAATATCTTACTTAACCAGAACAGAAAGCTTTACTTAAATGATCCGTTCTTCACTAATAAGCAAATCAATCAAAGTTTACTTATAACTTTCCTCAATTGTTTACTGTGTTTTGCAGTTCTATGCACATGCATACATACATACATACATACACAAACATATACATATACATGTACTAATATCTCTTTCATTCTCAGTCTTCTTTTCTTTTTACATATTTCGCTTATCTCATATATTCTTTCTGTCTATAGTTTTCTTTTTGCGTCTATTTCCCTGTATGTTCCCTTTTTCTTTATTTCTCACCTCTTTGCAATCTCTTTCTCTCATTGAATAGCTAAGGCAAGAACTTTATCTATGAAATCTGACTATAAACTGATTTTTATTTGATTCTCTTAGGTTTATTTTTTAAATTCAATTTCAATCATATCAAGATAGTAAATTGAACTCCAACTATGTATATTTGATATATATTATATTGTTTACTTTTTATTTATAGTTCACTATATATTTATTGTTTATCGGTTATCAGATATTATCTCAATAGACGTTACTTACTTCTTTTTGAATTCTCTTTAACTGTTTTGTAGTTAGTATTGTAAAAATTAGATTTAATTCTTATTTTACTCCCTTTTTTTACTTTGAAATACCTCAATTCTAAATCCTTTCCCACCTTCTCTCAGTGTAGCCCTGCAATCAGCATTAGAATTTATAGCTTTACCTGCACAGGTGCATTACTTACATAAGCATACGTTCTACACACACACACAGATACTTCTCTACATCTCCTATTTGCCTATGTAAATTTGATTTGCGTAAAACGGAAATTATTTATGCATTTACACAGCTCAGTTTAAATGAACAAGCGAGGAAACACCTCCATCTCGTCGGCTTCCCTCTCTTTCCACTTCTTCTCCCTTCCTCTCTCTCTCTCTTCCTCTAGCTATATCTCTGACATACTAAGTGAATGAATTGTCGTCGTACTCGCTGCACACAAATCAGATAAATTGCGAATTTGCGAGTGCGATTCAAAGATAAACCCAATGAATTGTTATGCTGACCGAACTGAGTCGTGGCTAACAATGATGGGAAGAGGAAGTGAGAGAGAGGATGAGGGGAAAGAGAGCGAGAGAGTGAGAGGGGGTATAGTTAAAAGGTACTTTAAAATAGGTCAAACTGGAATGATAATGAAGTATTTTACAGTTTCCCTTTAACTGAAACATGAAATGAATGTAACTAAGCCTGACTATGGCTATATTTAGAATGATAAAGAAGAATAATCATCCTACATATGTTAGTTAAAACCTTAAAGATTCATAGTGGGAGTTCCCTGAAGCAAACTTTATCTTGCATTCATGAAGATTCGTAAAGGAATCAAATAAGAATCATTTTGTAGCCAAATTTTATAGCTAAAGTTCATGTCGTGGTTATTTAAGGAGAGAAATAAATAGGGAAAAGAAAAGAAGAAGAGAAGAAGGTAGAATATAGGATAGTAAGAGAGAGAAAGAGATATATGTATGTACATGGAGAAAGACGAAAAGAATGAGTGGGAATAAAGAGATAGTTGAAGGTAGATAATTAGCTAAAGTTGGAGAGAAAGAGACTTAGAACAAGAGCTAGAAAGAAAGGTAGAGTAAGTGAGAGGAGGGGAAAGAAACAGTGAGAACAGGGAAGTGAAAGAGAGAGGGATAGGGTGTGATTTATTAGATTTATTGCCAATCATATAGCTCAAAGTTCTTATCTTGTTCTTATAAGAGATATAGCCAAATACAAAGAGAAAGAGTCTTAGAAAAAGAGCTACAAAGAAAGAAAGAGATAGAGAGAGGAAGAGAAAGAAAGAGTTTACAATTGAGAATGAAAGAGAGAGATATAGCGTGTGATTTACTCGATTTACTTCGCCACGAAGCGCGAAGAATTGCAATTTGGAGCGAAAAGAGTTGTCGCTGTTGGTGCTGATGGGGCGCAACAGGTGTGCGCGGCTGGCAATTGAACATGCTTGTGTTGTTTGGCTATTGCCCAGGTGACACCTGCAACGAGGTGCAATCAATTTGTCGTGTATACGTGACCCTGGCCACGGACTCTGCGCCAAATCGGCAAATCGATTACGGACGCTTGGCTCCCTAATTTAGCGGGACACATGGCAAACGCATTTGGAGCGCGTGTTGCGCTGGCGCTGATTACATTGGTCAGGCTGGACTTATGGCATTACCTACCTCCCTCCCCCTTCCCTCGATACCCTTGGCAACTTACCCAACAGCTTGGAGACTGCGCCTTGCTGCGAGAGCATGTGCTGCGCCAGATCGTAGCCACGCAGGCCAAAGCGTGAGAGTTCCAGCAGCCGATGCTGCGAGGCCAGAGCACTGAGATTTGTGGCCGCTGCCACCGCTGCTGCCGATGTCGCGGCCGGAGGTCCGCTGCCCATAAGTGTCAACGTGGAAGCGGGTGGTGTGCCAGGAACTGCAGCTGGAGTCCCGCTCGGGCAGTGGCTGTGCTGTGTAACAAGCGCTGCAATTGAGAGAGAGAGAGAGAGAGAGACGGCATGAGATCATTAAATGCCAATTGGAATTTAAACGAAGCTGCTGCCGGCATTCCGCGCATGGCACGCAAACACCAAGAAATTTGTACACAGTAGAAGCAGGAGCAGAGAAGGGGGCACAGACTGGGGCAGGGAATGGAGCAGGAGCAGGGGCAGAGGCAGGCACAGACGGGGGCACTGATGATTGGACAAATTTCGGTCTGTTTTTGATCGAACGAACACGTCAGGCGCAGACACACTGGACACATGCGAGTGACGAGGAGCCCAAGCCAAGCCTGCGCAGCTACTGTTGCTGCTGCTGGCGGAAGTGTCAACGTTTATGGTCATAATGGCGTGTCAAGTGGACGTGGTGTGGTCCATTACCGTCGCCGAGGCAGTGTGTGCCGTGAATCAGTTGCGACCGCGCTAATTTGAGCTGGAATTTATGAAATTCCTCATGTCTTCTGCGGACTCGTTGGCAATTTGTTTTGTCGCAGCCAGAGTAACTGCCAGGGATCATTGGAATCGCTTTGTCTGCAGCATCGGACGATGAGGATGAGGATCCTCGTCTTCGTCGTCGTCGTCGTCGCCGTCTTCTGCCTGCGATTAGCAATTCCTCAGATGTAGAAGCTTTTATGTTCATTTTGACATTTTATCTGATCGCGAGAACTGCACACATTTTAACACCTCTTTTTTGCCACGCCTCCCTGGCAGCCACTTCTGTTCCTACTCCTCCTTATACTCCTCCTTTTGTCTGCTGTCTGCTGTTCCTTCTGTGTGGCATTTGCAGAGTCTGGGATGCTTTGGTATGCTTCTGCAGCACTTCACTCTCTCCCGCTCTCTCTCTCTCTAACTCTGGGTGACCTCTTTGACCCCCCTGCCTTCTCCTCCCCTTGCTGCTGCAGCTAATTAAGCCCGGTATGGCTTGCTGATCTGGAGCGCAACTCGCTCAACAATTTGTTGCAGCCGCATGTTGCTCCAATTGTTGTGGTCGCGGTTATGGTTTATGCCTGATTTATGCTGCACTCCGCACACAATTGACCGGGCAGGAGGAAGGCGGCAGGGGGAGGAGAGCAACGGGAAGCAGTCCGTTCCCGGCCTGGCTGCGCTTATGCCACGGATGTCAACTCTTCTTCGCTGGCGCAGCGTAGTTGCAACTTGCACTTGGACTTGGATACACCGATGATTTACTACCCGATCTTCGGTTGTGGCAATGCGACAGCTACGGCTGCCTCGACGCACCTCAGTCAATTGCAAAATCGGCTTAAGATCGTGCACATGCATTCGTCTCCCTTCCTCTCTCTCTCTGTCTATCTCTCTCTCTCTCTCTCTGTGCTTGCTACTGCTCCCGTTTGCCGTTGCCGTCAGCGTGCGACTTATAACAAGAAGCGACTTGAAGCCGCTGCCGCTGCCACTACCAGATCGAGATCGGTCTCCAGACCAAGCCAGGCCAGGCCTGACCAGAGAGGCACAAGTGATGATCGCCTCGGAATTCAATTGATAGTTTGATTTATTGCTACCGGTGAGTTTTTGCCGCTGCCTGCCAGCACTGCATATAAATTAAAGCTGCCCGCTTTTTTCTCTGGCTACTACTCGCTCTCTCTCTCTCTCTCGCTCTCTCTTGCGTTCTCTCTCTGTCTGCGTGCTCAGTTAGTGCTCGCTGATCTTGTTTGTCGCGCGCAGCACATTACGCGTTCTGCGCTGTCTACGGGCTTCTGGTTTTTCTTCAGCGCGTAATATTATGATCTTCGCACGTTCTCCTCGCCTGAACGGGATTGCGAGCGAGCTATGCTCGTTGCTCGTGGGTTGGACTAGACCCGAACTGCACTAATCCAATCTCTGCCAATAAGTCCAAGTAGTGCAAGGTTCTTTCTCTGGCAAGGGCAACCCCCGTGGAGCTTGATTATAATTATTATTTACATATTGAACAGTGTTCTTAAGGGAATACCCTGTAATTAATTCAATTCTCTTCTTGGCAAGCACTACTTCATATATATTGATTCCAATTGGATTGTCCTTATGGTTTGTTATTGATTCGGTTACGTATTATATAGCATAATATTCTACACTCTACTCATGTTAAAGTTGTTCACCTTAATGAGATTTAACTGAAGATAATAACGATACTCTTTTATCTCACTTTTGCATATGAATACTTTTATAGAATTAAAATACTTTTTATTGTAATCTCGCTTAGTTTAGTTTGCCTGTTCCAAAGCCTTTTTTTCAATTCCAGTGTAAGTGATATTATCATAGTATCTTTATGTTTTCATAATATATTTTAGAGTATTCCCAATTAAAGCCTCCTCAGTTCATAATAATCATCATAATATCATTGCATATCATAGGCTAACCTTACACTGCTTAAGCTTTCATATAGTATTCCTCATTGAAACACCTTCAATTCAACTGCAACTGATCATTGCATATAATAAGTTAATCATCATTACAATATGACTGCAATCCACTTCAGCTTTCATAGAGTATTCCAAAGTATTTCCAAACGCACCTTCTTCAATCCGAGTTTAGCTGACAGATGTTCAATTGGGCCCAAGGAAGCGCCATGGGTTCCAATCGATTTCCGGTCTTGACTGCCCTCAAGAGCAGCAAGTTAAGTCAAAGCCAGTTGACATACATACTACGTATAAGTATATGTATTCTATATGAGCATCGAATCTACGGCTACACTTGAAAATCATTGTAGACACCTTTTATACGCTCGGCTTTCTAAGAATAATGTGAATACACGCACCACGAAACCCGAGAACCTTAAGTATGGTTTCTGCCCAGTGCTTAAACTTCAATGTATGCCATGTACCCATGTTCGAAGCTCACACATGTGTGTGTGTGCAGTGTGTGTGTGCAGTATGAGTGTGTGTTAATGCTGGTTTTCCTTACTCTTAAGCGTCTCTGCGCTCTTTTTATAATTATTTATTTATTGTGCAACTTCCAACACCTTTTAGAGACAAGTCAAAGCTTTTGCCCCGGTTGTCTCGCCCGCAATATCCAACCGCACCGCACTACCGCAACCCCGCACCCCTTTGGGTCTCCTCAAGGGGCAGCAGCAGCAGCAGTAGTTACGGCTGTTGCTGTGGCAGTGGCACAGCGGCACAGTCGCATCTCGACTTGGTCACTCGATGGCCGCTTTGGCCACCGACGTGAACTAATTTTATTTGACAACCCATACTTGTGCAAAACAAATTGCCACTGATGTGCGAAAGACCAAAACAGTTGGCAGTTGCAAGTTGGAACTTGGAAACTGGAAGGCCGCTGTTACTGCTGCTGCTGCTGGAAGTTTGCGGTGCGTTCGCTGTGCGTTTCATTCTGCGTTGCAGTCATTTCTGTGCCGTTTGTTGTTGTGAAATTTCCGAATCATTGCGCTTTTCCATCGCACCGGGACCGGGACTGGGACCGGGACAGCCGTTGTTTCACGTTGCTGTGGTCTTCTTTGGCCTATACCCTGTCGATTCGAGGAATTATGTTATGTAGCTCTGGGATGCGTCACTCGCGATGCTCTGTGCAGTGTTTAGACTCACAAGGTGCCGCTGAACTGGGCAATTTTCGAGGGATATTTGGCAGGCTGATGCTAGAGGCGACAAGCTATCGCATGTCATTATCGATAAGTTTTTATGTTTTAAGGACTTTATAAATCCAAGTACACGTATTGCTGGTTAATAAATTTCCTTTTATACTTTATAAGGAATTAATAATTCCTAGTGTTGTTTCCGTAATATACTTTAAGTACATAATAATCCGACGAATCTGAGCTGGGCAATTTCAAGGGATATTACGCTGCTTGAGGTGACTAGCTATCGCATGTCAAAATCGATAAAATTTGAAAGTTTTATGGACTTAATAAGTACTAAATAGAAATGTCTTTTAATACTGGGACTAAATAAATCCCAGCGTATCGATAATTACGAAATTGAAGGTAATCAGCATGTCATTATCGATAAGTTTGGAAACTTAAAAGGACTTAATAAGTACACGTATTTATATGTATGTAGTTGCCAAATATACTTTAAGTACCAATTTGCAATGTAAGTCTGGCAACTTTAAACTAGGATTAAAATGGAATTGCCAACTCACCTGCAGGCGTGGGTGAAACTCCCGCTAACCTTGGGCTTGTTGTTGCCGTCGGCTGTGCAGCGCTGCTGCCAGTGGCAATGTTTTTTGCCGTATTCTCCAGGCCGCTCAGCAGCGAGAGATGTGACGGCGGCATCTGGGGCACAGCAGCACCGATGGCAATGGGCATGCCCGGCGGCACGCTGACAGTGGGCATGATTGCGGGTGAAGTGGGCGTAACTGATGACTGATAATTGGCGGCTACTGTTGTGATTTGACTTGAGGAGGAGGTCCTTGTTGAGGCTGCAGTTGCTGCTGTTGTAGCCATGCCACGCGCAACAACAATGGACAGTGGGGCAAATGGGAGAAAGCACAGTTAAAACAATTCAAAATCAAGGTTTGAGCTGAGTTTTGAGCGCGACTTCCAAGCCGAATATTGTCTGTGCAGCTAATTAACCTCGCTAAGCATTTGAGGCTGCTCTGACTTCTGCTACTGCTTATCCGTCGGCCTTTTCACACACGAGAACGCGAACGAGGCGAGACACGAGAGACAAAAACAACGAACGCGAACGGGAAACGTTCCCGTTCGACGCGCACTCACTCACGCTGTTGGCTGACGCCGACTGAGACTGAGACAGAGACTGACTCTGCCTTGGCTGTCGTTGTCGTTTCCTCTCTGCGCCTTCGTCTCCCTCTCCCTCCCTGCCTGTCGCTCTCTCTCTCTCTCTCTCACTCTGTGCCTTGAGCCGCAGCTGATCGGTGTCTGCTTCTTCTTCTGCTTCTGGTTTGCTTGTGGCTTTGGTTGCCATCGAGTGAGCATTGGGGTCTTGTTTCTATATAAGTGTGTGTGTGTGAATTTGAGTCACAATTGAGTTGAGTTTCTGTTTTCAAACAGTAGTAAAAGTTCAATAAATAATTGATAGTCGATGCTTTGTTACTTCTGCTTTTTATTGTTGCTTTTCTTCTTTCTTTCGCTGTTCGCTTTCTGCTCAAACTTTAATCGCTGAGTGATTTTGTTTTGTAATACGGGGCGTATGTGTGAGTTAGTTGGTAAAAGTTTTTCGACATAGAAAATCGCTACTGAAAATGGCTCAACACAACAACTAAACAAGCCCGCATAAAACATACAACAAAGCAGATAGCGGAGGCGGGCGGGGCGTGGTAAGAGGGGTTTGTCAGGCCAACGGAAGCCCGTGCAGCCGTTGCTGCTAATCGCACACTTTGATTATGATATATGAGTAGCACACACACGCACACACTGGCACACACACATACATGAGTGTGTACAATGGGGCTGTCTGTGCCTGAGCGTGGGCGCAAAAAACGCATTAGGGCAGACATCAACGGGAAGCGCAGGCAAAAAGCCAAGAATTCGCGACTGGCTAGCCAGTAACAGTAACCGATTAGGCTTAAACCATCCCCATTACCACAAAGCACTCAAGTCGAGCGAGACAGAGAGAGAGAGGCAGAGAGAGAGAGAGAGAGGGAGATGGAGCTAGCGTATGCGCAAAAATCATGGTTCAGTCGCATGTCCACCCTGCTCTGCTGCTGCTCCTGTTGCCGCCTGCTGCACACTAGTTAGAGCAAGCGAGACAGACTGATGTAAGAGGTCACACAAACTGCCGCCAGTGGGCGCTGCTGCGACGCGCCTAATTGATTTATTTGCCCATTCCCGTTCTTATTCGCATTCCCATTGCCGTAACACTTACACATACACACACGCACATGCATGTAAAAATGGTTGCCCTTGCAGTGAGTGTTAAGAGGGGGCGGGGGACGTGCAGAGAGTGCATTCGAGTAATGGCTGTCGGACAGTCTGTCTCGCTTCTCTTTCTTGCCGCAAATGAAGCACAGTAGCTGCTACTCTGCATGTGTATGTGTGTATGTGTGTGTGCAACGGAAGCACAACTTTGTTTTGGCTGCGATTGTCAGCGTCGTCGGAGGCGTCGCTGCAAAAGTGTCGCAGCGCAGCCAAGTCGAGCTTCCACGTACGCAACTCCCTCTAATCACAGCCAGGCCTGCAATTTCGCCGCAACTGTCTATTATAATTGGAAAATGGTGTCCCGCACACTCGCCCACACACCCCACGTGGTACGTCCCTTCTGGCAGATAATGAAAAATAATCAATTTTAATGGGCTATAATTTGCCAGCACAAGCCAACAATATTTTAAATTAAAAACTAAACTTAACGCAGCCAACTTAACAATGCCAACAAGTACAACAACAACAACAACTACAGCGAACAAGACAAGGCAGAGATACCGACTACTGTTTGCCGATAGTTTATTTCGATAAAAAGTCAAAGCAAAACTTGCGTTTTAATTTCTGTGTCTGCGCCGGGAGCAACACGAAATTTGTCTAAAAGTTGTTTTAGTTTTATTGTTGTTGTTGTTCTTTTTTTATTTGCTCATTTGTTCACACTGTGCGCAACTCAAGTTACATAATCGAAATGCCGCTGTCATATTAACGAGAGCGTGCTTGAGTCTCACTCGAATTGAGTGAAAAGAGCAACAGCAACAGCAAAGAGAGGCGTGCCCGTCATACCAGTGCAGTGAGAGCAAACTGCGCACAGCTAGTTATCTCTTTCGCACGCATGCAAATGCCGTAGCTAGGCAGGCAGCCAATGACAGTGGAATTGCAAGTTGAAAATACTTTAAGGAATTCAGTTTCAACTCTCTGTGTGCCTCTCGATTCTTGCCACCGCAGATTGCCGCAGATTGGCTAATGGCGCTCAGTTCGCGTTGATTGATTCTCCATCTTGCCCTGCCATGATTGATTACGCTAATTACGCGCCTAATTAAGCATTTATCACTGTATCTAATGGGCTCACGACGAGCGCCATTTGCATGTGAATTGTGTGTTTGTGTATGTGTGTTGGCAACGCGGTTGCCAACGAGTTGCCAACGTAGTTGAACGACAACAAATTATGCTTGCGCCTAATTGCCTCTCGTGCGCCCTTTTTCGGGAATGAGGAATTAATTATGGCTGCCAACGCCGACGCCGCCATTATTTCAACATTATTTCACTGTTATTCTGTGTAGTCGAAGTTCCTAGCCAGATACCGATCTAGTATCTACATGCAAGTGGCAGCCAATGCCCAGAGCAAAAGAGCCAAGCCCAAACTCAAAGCCCAAAACTTAACCCCGAGTCAGAGCCCTCCTCGCAGGGCACAGAGCGCGCATATTTGTGGTAGCCACGCTTCCTGTTTTTGTTTGTTTGCCGCTGTCTCCGCCCCCATCGCCCCTGACCTCCGGCCTGTCCGAGCTCAACGGCAAACTGCCTGTTCCCAGCCAAACATAGACAAGAAGTGGTTTTTTGTGCTGCCCCCGGTTAGCTCGCGGCGCGGTGATGTTTACCCATATGCAGGCATATGCATATGCTGATTGCGATTGCGGGTGGGGCACACACTGTCTAGAACTCGCTAAAGACACAGAGAGAGACAAAGAGAGGGAGACGGAGAGGAAGAAGGAGCCCTTTTTTGAACCCGCTCGACGGCACACAAAAAACAATGGTCAAAAAAATTGTTCAAGCGTAAAAATGAAAACTAAAAAAAAAACTGCCGACAAAGAGGGAGCTTTGTTTTTCTTCTAATTGGAAACAGCAATTAGATATTGGGGTTCCTCTACTTTACTGTGCTGTAAAGATGCATATACATACGTACAAATACTTGATAATGTGTCTATATTGGCAGTATATAGTCTGCATAAGAGTCTTCTTCTTTCCTATGCTGCTTTGCTTCTTGTAGTCAGTAATGAACGATGTATTAATCTGATCTGAGAAAGTTTTCTAGGTTTGTTCACAATTATTACATCTAATAGTTACTTTATTCTATGTTTAACTCCAATACCAATATATATAAAATATTTTCTTTAACTAATTCTTATGGTATTAATGAATAATATCAACGAATCATTCCTTCTTTTAGTTTGAAATATGTTTGCCTTTCTTGAATTTGAGATGGTTTTAATGGTCTTTTTACAATAATAAAGCCGAATTGTACATTGAGTTAAAATAACTCTTAAACTATTTGCCAAATACTTACTATTACAAAATATTCCCATACCAAAGTAATTACAAGAATATATCAACATAACATGTTATCAGTTTTTCTTCCCGTAGTATTGATAATGTCGTGCTTCAATTGATAAGTTTTCCTAACCCTATTTATAATTATATTCAATTATCTGTCATTCATCGATATACTCAGAAATGAAATTTGTTATTCATCAATCTCAAAAATGTTCTTAGGTTTATTCATAAATCATTAATCATTTATGCTAATATTGAGTACATATTTATCAAAAACTTCCTCTTAAACTACCGCTCCATTCTTAAAATATAAGAGGATTGTTTTCTAGACTATGTTTGTGTCTTTAATATGCAAGAGTTTTGCATATTTATTTATCTTAAAGATAGCATAAACGAAGTTTAAACAACTCCATTTCCATCCACCAAAAACTTCATCTTACAAAACTCCCTCTTATTGCCAAGTTATTACATGCATATATCATATTATTATGAGTGCAGATTGCCAAAGGGACTAATAAGATGCATAATGCAGGCAGTCAGGTAGGAAGGGGGACGAGGAAAAGGGTATAAGCTACTGGAATCCGTGGCCCATCACGCACTAGGGTAAGGATTGACCCCACCAATCTCCCTGTCGGCGAAATGTAATGATTAACTCCTCCTCATCGTGGCTAAATTAAGTGAGTTTTTACCTTAAGCAGGAGCTCTGTGGGAGAGGGAGGTGGAGAGGAAGGGAGCAGCGCATACACACGCGGTCAGGTTCTTAATGCGGCTGCGGTGGCTACTGCTGCCAAGCCAAGTCAAGCCAAGCCAAGCCAATTCTGCTGCAGTTGCTCCGTCGCATTGCGTGTCTGGGGCACAGAAATGATTTCCACATACCACAGCAGTTAAAGCCCTTAAGTCAGGGAGAAAATCCAATTAAATTCGGTAGCGAAAGAAATAAGTCCGAACTGTCGGTAAAATGATTCTACATACACGTATTTGCGTCAACATTGATTTTCAGCCAAGAAGAGGAAGAGGGAGCAGCAGAGGAAAAGGGAGCACAACTCGAGACAGACGAACAAAAGTAGTTCATGTGCATGGCGTGATTGAGGACGAAGTCGAAGCCGAGGACAGCAGCAGCCTCTGCTGAGGCGTGATGCGAGTTTAAGCGTCGCTCTGCGCTCTCGAGGATGCCTTCGTCTCCGTCCCCTTCTTCGTCTGCAGCTCTGTCTCCATCTCCAAACTGGCCGCAAAACCGTCGAAAAGTTGCGTGCCCATAGGTCTTCTGTGTAATTGCGCAACAATTGTCAGGGCTGCAGTTGGCAGCGCAGTCGGCAGTCGCAGTCGGCGTCCCTGCCTTTAAGGGCGCATTGCAGTCAACCGCAATCAAGACACGGACACGTCAACTCGTCCGGGCAAGAGAGGGAGCGGCAGATAGAGGCAGGCAAAAAGTCTCTCTCTCATGCTGCACGTTCGTGTTTGCGTCAAACTTGCGGAAATCTGATTTTAAAATTATTAACAACATGCAACATGGCTAAATAGTTTTGCATTCGATAACAAAAGGCCAAGTCGGGACAGAGCCGGTCAGGATGGATTCAAAAACATGTTGATGATTGGCGGCAACTGCAGGCCAAGCCAGGCCAGGCCAGGTGCGGAGTGCGGGCACGACACGACACCAAAGGGGCCCTCGTGAGTGACTGACTGAGTGAGTGAGCGAGTGAGTGTATTCACATTTGCATTCACAACATTCATTCGCGTTCGGCGTCCAGTGACCGCAACGTATAATTCACAAATTCAAATTCAAACGATCGAAAATGGCATTTTTCAGCTAGCGAACCGTTATAAGGTTAATTAAATGCATCACACACAGCAGCAGCGCCCCACACACACACCCCCCTCCTGGTTCCCCTTCCTGGCAACATGAAAAGTAACTACAACTACGCTTTCACGAAGGTTTCTCCTTCTCTGCGCTGCAATTAGAAGTTGCACAGAAAGCAGAGAGAAAAACCGAGAGAAAAACACGCGAGAAAACAAAGCGAACATGGAAAAACAAAATGGCGATAAATAGCGCAATTTGCATATAAATGGACGCTAGAAACGTCTTTAGTCACCCGAATCTTGAGCAAACCATAAGACCGATTAACATTGTTGTCGACGGCAGCGACAAGCCCCAAGTGTGAGAGGGGGAGCCAAAGGAGCCGCCCGGGGTGGGAAGCAACAACAACAGCAACGTAGACTTGTTACATTGTTACAAGTTACGAGCAAGCGGAGCGCAATTGCCACCAAGACAGGCAGGCAAGGAAGAGGAGAGGGGACGAGCTGGGGGCATGTGCAGACGGAGTGTGCAGAGTGAAAGAGAAAGAGAAAGAGACCGTTGCACAGTGGGCCTGAATGCTTATCTAGCGGAATTATATAAAGGTTTAATAACCTTGCAGACCTATACAAGCATATAGGATATAGTTGTTCGACTTTATTGAAGTGGAAAAAGTATATAGTCGATTAATGTTCAATTTTGCTTGGCAGTAATAAGTTATTTTGAAAACCCTTACTGTTCTTCATACAAAAAGCCTCATTACAGCCGATCATTCTATATGTTATAGTGGTCCGATTTAGTTGCAGTTTTATATGCAAATTAAATTATATATATATCGTCTAATAAGTCCCATGTAGTATATTTGGTTGCTATAACTTATCAAATAACAAATATTGGACAATAGTTTGGATGACAGCTACACGATATATCCTCTCGATCCGACTCGATGCGACTTATTTATAACGTGCAACAGTAGGAAGCATGTGTGCCAAGTTGCATTAATATATTTATAAAACTGAGATTCTAGTTTGCGTTGCAACAGACAGATGGATGGACCAACGGTCAAAGGGACACGACTAGATCGACTCCTTTGTTAATGTTGATTTAGAAAATACAATATCTACTTTATGGGGTCGGACATTTCTTCTAAGCTGCGTTGCAAACTCCTGGCCAAAATATATATTCCCATTGCAAGGATATAATGACAACAGAGCTCGCATTAGATTTAAAGTTATGTAATTTCAAACTCAATCTCAATTTAGGGAAACTTTGCAGCCTCACAGCTCAAAAACTATGGCATGAAAAACAAAACAAAATGTGTGTTTAGTATCAATAAAGTATTTACTCTCGATTCATATAAAAACTTTGGCAATAATCAATAAGAATAACAGAAAAAGATGCATTTAATTCCACTAAATGAATCTTGTGGCCCACTGTGCGTTGCTTCGGTCACGGAGTAGCCAGTAAAATGGCGGCACAGCCGTCAGAGCGTGGCTGCCAACACCAGCAACGTATGCAGTTGTTGGTGCCATCAAGCGTGTTAGCTGAGCTGGCAACGGCGACGGCCCCTGCTGCGACCTGGGCAGCCCATTGGGATGTGCTGCTGGTGTTGGCTGCCGCCAGCTTTATGCAGGTAATTGCAATGCTTTTTGTGCCGACTGAACTCGCGCTGCCACCCACAACTGAAGGGGGAAGAAGGGCAGGAAAAGGGAGAGGGGCAGTGGCAGGGCAGGTACTCGGCACCAGCACAAGCACTGGCTCCGGCTTGGCTATTATGCAAATGCCATTCACAGGTAATTACCACGCAGCACCGTTATAATTGCGCTCGATGCCCAGCTACGAATCACGACGGCAGCGACGACGCCAACTCCAACTCCTACTCCGACTTCAACTGCAACTGCAACGCCATCTTCAACGTCTTTAACTGCGACCTACTATTGGCAACAAGCGCGCCAAGCTGCCAACATCGACACAGTTCCAACTTTCCCATTGCAATGCTGCAAGATGATCTCACAATTCTGCTGTGAGTCTCTTGCCAAACTCATAAACTGCCCTCGCTGAGTAACAAAGCCAAATCAAATGTGACTTTTCGAGCAATAAGCAAAGATGGAGACTGATTCTTCTTTGGGAGTGTGGGAAAAGTATTAAGATTATAGAGAAGAAGGGAAAGGAGTAGAGCAGGATGGAGCAGAAACGAAGGGAATTGAAGAGAAGGCAGCAGAAGAGAAGGCAGCACAAGGCAGCAGAAGAGAAACCAGCAGAAGACAAAGGATAAGTCCAGGAGGAAGTGGACCAAAAGAGTGCAGAAGTGCACAAGAGGGAAAGAAAGCAGGGAAAATAGCAGCAGTAAGTAGAGAAAATGGGAGCAGCAAATAAAGAGGAAAGAGGAAGAAAGTAGAGCATAAGAAATCATAAGTGGCGACTGCAAGGAAGCAAGAGTCGTGGAGCAAAAGTGAAGGATTGAAAGGAGTTGAACTAAAGATATGGGGACAGTAGATTGAACAGCAAAAGTAACATGAAGTAACAGGCAGAAAGTACAATAAAGTTAGAGAAACATCGATGTTAAATCCATTAATATCGATGTTTCATACACAAAACGTCAACAAACATTAATGTTTCTTCAGCTCTAAGCCAAAAGTAATATAGACTCGAGAGAGTAAGGCAAGAGGGCGTAGAGAAAGAGAAACAGGCCAAGCTGAAGTAGGACTAGAAAAAGAAGAAGTGGAGAAGTACAGTGACCACAAGGAAACAGGGCAGTAGAAAGAAAAGCATTAGAGAGTTAAAGAGAAGGAAGTAAGCCAAAATGGAGCACAGTCAGAGAGAGAGAGAGAGGAGCAAGAAAAGAGCAACAAACAACAAGGAATCAAGGCACAAGAGAGTAAGCAAAGAGGTAGCGGTATACAGTGTACAAGGCAGCACCACAGGAGTCAAGCCAGCACCTTCATACACCATGAAAGAGGGAGCAGGGCAGGCAAGGAATGAGACTGCAGCAGATTCAAACCCTTCACAAGACTCCCTGGCAAATTAGAACAACTTAAGAAGGCGACAACACGCATTAACGCCTGCTGGCTGCGTATCCATCTCCCATCTCCCTTTTCCCCTTCTCTCCTCTCTCTCTTCCCATCCCCATCCCATTACCATATCATTCCCACTGGCAGTCCCCACACCGTCGTTGCCAGCCCCAAATTAGACGCTATCAGCGCGTCGCATCGCTGGAGCAGTCGCGAATCCTTTTCTCGCTATCAAAAAGTAATAAATCTGCGGCTGATCTGTCGTAAATCTCGCCGAGTTCCCTTCATGATTTACCCACATAAATCAAAATTATCGAAGCGTCGCGAAAAAAAGCCAAACTTGTTAACCCGCCAAGTGTTAAATGGCAGTTCCCTCTCTCCCTCCTCTCTCGAGGATGAGTGTCCTGCCTCATGTCTCTCTCATCTGTTTTTGCTTTCTCAGTTTTTTGGTCATTGCGTTTAGCGGGGCAATTATCGCCTTACAGCTGTCCGCATTGTCTGGGCCAATCAAGTGGATCAGCCAGCGGTAACCAGCGGTGACCTGCCCTGGCCAGGTCACGCACCTTCTTCTCTCCCTCTCTCTCTCTCTCTCTGCGTCTCTCTGTGTCAGAGAATTCGTCACATGCAAAGTGAAATTACCTTTGACTCGACTCGGCTAATTTCATTTAATTTTCGGGCATTGTCAGCCAAGAAGAAGCAGCAGTAGAGCAGCAGAAGAAGGGGGGAGGAGTAGGAGAGGAGAAGCAGAAGGAGGGGTGGCTTAAGAAGCAGCAGCGGCAGAAGTTGTAGAAGAAGCGACCGCCACAATTATAGCATATTTTCTCCAATTAATAATTAATAATTTGTTTGGGTCACGAAACACGCAACTAAAGAGCAAGCGGGGGTAGCAGAAAGGAAGCCAGAGAGAGGGAGAAGGGGCAAGAAAAGAAGATAGAGAGAGTGCGTGCGAAGCTACGCATAAATAGCTCTAACTCTAGCCCGGGAGAAAGGCCAAATTTACCGCAGATTGAAACTGCCGACTGCGTCTGCCTTCCCTTCTCCCTCTCCCCTTCCCGTCTCCGCCTCCGATTCCCACTGCGAGCGAGTTAATTGCTGTCACAAAGTCTACGCGGGTTGGATGAGTGCTTTGAAATCTGCCTGCGCCTGTAAACATCACATCAAAACCAGCCGAGGAGACAGACACGCAAGCCCAGCCAGCCCAGGGTCGCAGTCAGAGCGAGGCGCAGAAAACATTCCACTTCCTTCCTGCCCACCAACTGCTGCTGCTACGGCTGCGTCAGCTGCTGCCTTGGACCATCGATGCTGCTCTGATTTTGGGCTCACACATGGTCTGCCCCTAACCCTGCCTCTGCCCCTGCCTCGCTGTGGCTGCAACATGTCCTTCGGCAACAATTTGTGCTCCTTGCGCAGCCATAAATTAATTGCCTCGAAGTGCTCGCTCTCTCTGCTCCCTCTTCCCCTCTAGCTAGCTCCCTCTATCTTCTGCTAGTTCCTTCCCTCTCACTCTCCAACTAGCTGCCTCTCTCTTCCTCTTTCAATGATGCCTATCGCCTGCAGCTCAACGCAAATTGTGCTAAACTTCTTTTATGCCAATAGAGACATCAAGCAGGCTTCCCTCTACCCCACTGTCCCTCCCCTCCTCCTTCCGCCCGCGCTCTGTCTTGAGTTATGCTCGTCTCTGGCGCGCTCGCTGTGAATGAAGCGACGCGTTTGTGCGCTCAGGATTGGCTAATGTACAGCCAGGCAGGCACAGCCAGGCAGTCAGAGAACCAGCTCCACAGCAGTTCACAGTCTCCACCAGTGACTGCCACTGCCCACTCATGCGCTGCCCGCTCGGCTGTGAGTCGCTGCAAGTCGAGTCGCTGCGAGTCTTGCGGCGTATCATCAAAATTGTCGTTGGCTCGCAGTTAAATTAAGTCATAAATTCAGTATTTATCTCTTGGATGTAGTTTGTTGTCCGGTCATCACTTCTGCTTTTGTCGCTGTCCCAGTTCCCCCTTGCTGCCCCTTCCCCTCCTGCTTCCTGCGCCATCTACTGCTGCTGCTGCTGCTCCTTCTCAGCTGCAACACGTCGCTCTTATCCGCGTAGCTGCTTTTATAGCAAGCAGATAGCAGCCCTGGGAATAAGCAGGGAGAGGCGAAGCTGGAATGAGGAGACTAGAGAGGAGGCTGGGAATGTAGCTGGAGAGGAGAGTGGAGAGGGGAGTGAAGGGGTGAGTGGAGAGTAGAGTGGAGAGGAGACTAAAAGGGGAGAGTGCAGAGAAGACTGTGGACGTCAATGAAGTTGAAGCAGCAGACAAAGTTAAAGACGAAGTGTAGCCTGAAGTGAGAAGGGAAAGGAGCAAGAAAATGTGCTGGAGAGGAGGTTAGAGAGGAGGCTTCTAAGAGGCTAGAGATGCGGCTAGAGAATATGATAGAGAGAAGACGTACCCAGAAAAGTAGCCAGAAAGGAGACTAGAGAAGTGGCTTGAAACGTAGATGAAGAGAAGTCTGAAGAGAAGACTGCATAGATGATGAGAGAGGAGTCTAGAGAGGAGCCTAGAAAAGAGCCTAAAGCGAAGGCTGGATACGTGCCAGCAAGGAAGCTAGAAAGGAAAGATGCATAGGAAGCTGTGGAAGGGACTGGAGAAGCAGGGAGAAAACTAGAGAAGGCGATGCAGAGGCATCTAAAGAGAGTCTTCAATAGTAGCAAACGCAGCAGGAAAGTAACTAAAGAGATGACGTTGTAGACAAGCCCGTGAAGTGTGAAGTTTTAAGAGGCACATCAAAAGCAATCCGCTCGCCAGGCACACTACGCATGTGTCAACTGACTGTGCGCTTCCAGTCACCTCCTGCTGCACCTCCTCCTCCCTGCACCTCCACCAGCTGCAGCTCTTGCCAATCTGCTTGCAGTTTGTTTAGCTCTACTTAGCTCACTCGTAATTGGCTTCGCTTGTCGCTGGCCAAACAAGTTGCGCAGCTAGCCAGGCTCACTCTCTGCTGTACTCTCCACTCTAACTCTCTTTCTCTCACTTTTCCACACCTCCCTCTCCTTTCTCTCCCTCTCACACTTTGTCTAAGCCTTGCCAGATTTATTATTGCACATCAATTAGCTGCCACACTGCAGCATCCGTTCCACGAAAGGAGCAGCAGCAGCAGGAGGAGTGGGAGGGGGTGTAAGGTTGCCACACGTATTTCATACAAATCGCTGATAATTCAGATCAATACGCCAATGCGTACAACTTGTCCCACTGTTCGTCTGTCTGTCAATTAGTCACCTTGACACGCTGCTCACGGATTCCTTATCGAGCTGAGCTGATCTCGGCGAGCTCTGCTTGGTCTACTTGCTGTGCTTGCTGCTCTCTGCCGGCCTGTTTACTATTGCCGCATTGTCTTGCCGGCCATTTATTGAAACATAACGCATTGTGGGCATTTTTTAATGTCAACTTCAAGTCGAAGTCGCAGTCGAGGAAGGGAGACGAAGTAGGGAGAGTCGCCTTAGAGCAGCCTCAACTCCGAGTTGCACAGTTGCAGGTAGCCGAGTACTCAGCGATTGTCAACTTGTATTGTTGCTGCTGCTGGCGTGTCACAAAGACAGACAGAGAGACAGACAGGGAGACAGGGAGACAGGTCGAGCTGACAACGCCAACGCTGATGGGAGACACTGCTGACACCGCGTACTGATTGCATGGCAAACACATCATCATCATCATCATCATAGTCAGGCACAGCTTCAGCGCTCACGTGCGACCCCCACCTCCTAAACAGCCCTCTCTTTCTAGCTGCCCGTCTCTCTCTTTCTCTCTCTCCACTCGCACAGCAAGCGTGAAATATTTTGACAAATCGCAGACGCTTAATCAAAAATCATCATCGGAAAGCGATCGATGTTTTGTATAGAACAAGGCAGCCTGTGAGTGAGTGTGTGTGCCTGTGTGTGTCTTTCTATATGTGTGTGTGTATATATGCTGGTGTCTGTGAGTGTGAGAGATTTCTGCCACGCAGCAGACAAGGCAGGACAGGACAACCTGCTGTGCGCGGTGCCTGGAAATGGAATTAGTCGCTTTAAAAGTGACTGCCGCGCGACAAGTGCCAGCAAGTGAGTGAGAAAGAGACACAGAGAGAGAAGGAGAGGGAGCAGAAGAGAGGGAGAAAGAGACAGCACATGTGTGTGCGAGTGAGAGGCAGCTAGTGTAAAGTAATGACAATTCATTTATGCTACCACATTATTAGGCTTTATATCAATCTTCATAAAGCCGCTGCTTATGAGCTACGTGACACATGCTCACACACAGATGCAAAGACAGACACACACACACACATATATAGAAGACACACTGCACATACTCACACACATGCACAAGGAGACACAGACACAGACTCACTTGCGGCACATGTTAACTAACCGATTGAAGTTGATTACAGATGGTTGGCGCGACTCTGCCTACCTCGACCAGGCTCCCTGTTCCCCCTCTAGCCTGCTCCCCCCTCCTCGACTACTTTTCCCTCTCTTCCGCTCCTATTGGTACACACAAATTGACAGGCATTTATCATTTAGTTAGCAGACGTGACGAATTAGCAGCATAAACAGGCCAATAAATGCCAGGTAAATAAACACATAATAATGAAAGTTCCCATATGTGATAGGTGTGTGTGTGTGTGTGTAAAGATGTCTACTTCGTGTCTATAACACGTCACTTTATCGTATATACTCTCAGCAAGAGCAGTTGCTAGTCCATTAATAACTAATGCCCGTGTTGGCTTATAAGTTCTACGGCAGTCAAATAGCTTGAGGAGGCAGAGGGGGGAAGGGAAGTGGAGACAGAGTTATTGACAGCAGATAGAGACAACAGACAAATGAAATCAAATTCGGCATGAGAGTATTACGAGTGTAGTCTGCAGGGGATTATGTAATTAGAGGATTATGTAATTGAAGTCACGTTTAACAAGGTTATAATAAAGGATTCATAAAGAGAAGTTCGAATAGATACGTTAGATAATGCGCTTTATATAGTGAAGATCTGTCATAGGAATTTATTTGTCTACTCTGAGCAAGCCTATATCATCAATTCCTTGAAAACATTTGCCAAATGCAATCGTTAAGCCTCAAAGTAAAGTACGATATCATAATTAAGAGATAGTATAGGGCGGATCAGCTGGAACAATATTAACAGAGGTTTTCGAATATAAAAGCATTTACAGATTATATGTACAGTAGGAAATGAACATCACAAATTATATTATTTGATTAAAGAGATCTATATTTCTGCAACTCTTGTAATATTGATATATCAATAAATATATATATATGTATTATCTACAACATAATATGACTGTTTAATCTCTTGTTTTATTTAACATACGTTCTTTGACTATTCAATTTCTTAGTAACTTAAGGTACTTTGCAACTTTCTTTTTATTCTACGATTTAAATATATATATATTAATAATATAGAGCGAACAAGTCGTCGAGCGATCAAGAAAAAAATGGAATCTTTTATTTAAATTTCATATAAAGTCACACCAAAATTAACTTTTCGAAGTACACGTATATAGGAATTAACAGACTATACAGGCCGTTTGGAGGATGTATGAGGTATATTGTGCAGATTATATAGGCACAACATTGCATATAGAATGTACTCAGACTGTATAGAGGATGTATGAAATTTATAGAGCAGATTATGTAGGAGCAACATGGCATATAGACTGAACACAGTGTGTATTTGGTATTTAATTGTATAAGTTTGATATTTGGTGTGCTTGACAGTCATACACAGTCTGCAGCAACTATACATGTACATACAGGGTATTTAGGGCACATAAATCCCACATATATAGCATGTGCAGGCCAAATCTAACTACATATTACTCAGAAATGGAACTAATTATTAATGTTGTGGTAAAAACTCATCGATCTTTTTGCAGCTCATTGAATACCAAGTAACGATTTCAATTCAGAGCTGGAGTCGTTCGCCGTCTGCAGTTATTACCGCAACAAATGAAACAACAGCAACAGCAAGAAGACAGCGCCGTCTGGATAAACCCGCAATTAAAGTGTATCAGGAAACAAATGCTTAAATCACGCGACGCAGAATGCTGCAGAGCAGACGAGGAGGACGACGAAGTGGCATCCACAAAGGTCGATTGCTTCATCCGACAGGCAGGTGATGAGCCGTCATGCAAGGCGCGAAAGAGACAGCGAGAGGTGAGAGAGCGAGAGAGGGAGAGGGGACTGCTCATGCATAGATAGGTTATTAGAGCAGTCTATTGATACGGAGCAGCAGTAGAAGCAGCAGATCGCGCTCATGTCGCACGCTGGAAGCACACGCGATTGCAGGTTGCGATGAAGCAAGGAAAAAGGGGGGAGAGGCGGGAGGGCAGCTAATTTCCATGGTGCTGCGCGCAAGCTGAACACGCGCGTGCGCCCAGGACACAGATCGAGTGAGGGATACGCATCCAAGTCCATTCAAAACTCACCTGTCTCTGTCGTGGCATTTCCGCCGGCTATAGACAAAAACCTCAAAATGTTAGCGTCATTATCGGGAACACACAAGTTTTTTTTCCACTCTCCTCCTTCTGCTACTCCTTCATCTCCTTGTGCTCCTGCTTCTTCTCCTTCTGCATGCTCATCACAAATTTATGCCATATTGAGCGCGCTCCCGAAACATTGCTCTAATTTTTTCCGCTGGTTATCGTTCGTTTTTGTTTTAATCACCCTGCAGAGCATTCCTCGAGCTGCTCCTGGTGCTTCTGCTCCTGCTCCTGCTGCTCCTTTTTTGATGAATTGATGACGGGGTCTGCATGATGCGAGCGTGGCGTGGGCATGTGGAAAGCCAAGGGTTGCCAAGCGAGTTTTTCTTAATTTGGAATTTATTTAAATCCACACACGAAAGGATGCGTCCCTCTCCCCAGCTCCCCTGCACCCCCTACTCCCCTGAGTGCTGTCTGTCAGGCAGGTGCAATCCCGTGCCGCCTTGCAACGTGTGCTAATGCATAAATAACGCAGTCGCAGTTGCAGGCGGGATCGGGTTCGGGATCGAAGTTGTAGTTGGAGCTGGAGTTCTGTTTCGGTTGCACCCTTTCAGTTGTCGCTCAACGAATTTTAAAAGGCGTTTAGCTTGTTACCTTTTAATAATACCATTTAATTTCCCCCCTACCTCTCTTTTTCCCTCTCTCTCTCTCATCATCTTCTTCGCTTTCTTGCCCTCAACTTGCTTCGGTTTGCTGCGTAGGTGCGCAACCATCAATCAGCTTGCAGTTCGAGCAGAGTGCCGCACTGTGTACACACAACATACACAACACACACACCTTACACACACACCACACACACATTTCGGCATTCATTTTTTAAAGTGCAATTCATAATTCATTTTCCGCTTTGTTTTTTGGTGCATCACGTCGTCTTCATTTTTTATGCCTAGACCAGAGACAGCTCGAGATAGCATCGCAACACGCTGCTGGGTATCACCTTTTACTTTTGGCCAATTAGCTGGAATAGCACTTGCTTTCCTTTGCCTTTACCTTTACGTTAGTTTCCGCCCTTGACTGGGGCACCAACGCTTACAAATTGGTTAATAATCGCACTATTTATTTTTTTACTATTTTATTTATATTATAATATATATAATATATATATTATATAATATTATATTTGGCATTCAGTTTACACTTATACCAATTATAAATATAGCAATGTCTAGCTGCCTGCCTAGCTGTCTCCTATCTGTCTGACCGCCTGTCTGTCTGTTCTTTTGTCTGTCATTCTGTATGTCCGGCTATCTGTCCGTCTATCTGTACGTATGTCCGTCAGTCTGTCTGTCTGTCTGTCTGTCCGTCTGTTCTTCTGTCTGTCCTGCTTTCTGTCCGTCTGTCCTTCAATCTGTCCGTCAGTCTGTATGCCTGTCTGTCCGTCTGTCTGTCCTTCTGTCTGTCCGTCTGTCTGTCCTTCTGTCAGTTTGTCGGTCCGTCTGTCTGTTTTTCTGTTTGTCCTTCTGTGTGTTCGTCTATCTGTCCGTCTGTCCTTCACTCTGTCCGTCTGTGTGTCTGTCCGTCCGTCCGTCTGTCCATTTATCTGTCTATCTGTCCGTCTGTCTGTCTATTTGAAAGGCCAGATTTTATCCATTATAAGAGCTAAAGACACCAAATTTGTCATGAATGTTCCTGTATACAAAACGCAGATCAAGTTTACTTTAAATATTGAATGCTAAAGTCCACTTTGATATTTATGTTATATAGTATCTACAATACATCTCCTGAATCCTATCGAACAATTAACAAAGAAGGTCTTACTGTCTGACTGTACCATTCGTGTGGTACCACACATAACCTTATCAAACATCAATCAGCTTTAATCATCAGTATCATTTTAGGCATGGTGTTAAATTAGATTTATGAATTAAAATTCAATTCGTTTACTAGATACGACTTTTCTTTAGCTTTTTCATGCTAACCCCAATAGTTTTGAATATTTTTCAATATTTTAAACCCAAATATTTTCTTTAAAATAAATAAAACAATTTAAAACAAGTATATTAAACGATTCCGAAACAGTTTCATTGTAAAATTGTGGAAAATATCAAAAACAGAAAATGTACAGTCAACTTTTCCTTTGATATATAAATAATTGAGGCATTTTCCAATTATTTTCCAAACAGTAAAGAGTCAAATGGAATTTCCAGTTGGCTTGGCTGCACTCGCCTCGCAGGCAAATTGCTAGATTCCAGAGCAGAAACATGGCTGACGCATTCTAATGGCCGGCAGACACACCCGCACCCGCACCCGCACCCGCATAGGCAGCCCCTTCTTAGTGCCACACGCACACCCGCACACACACCCACATGCCCGCATCCCCTCTCAAAGCGAGGGTGAGTGGGCGCCTTGTGGCTACTGCGAATGACCAGTCGCAATGCAGACAGCCAGACAGCTGGGCGGGCAGGAGGAGAGGTGGGAAGAGGGTGTAGCGGGGGTTGTATTGGTGGCTGGCGTGACGCGGCTTGCTCGGCCAGCTGGCCGCCCCATTTACAAATAAATTATGGCACAGCGAGCAGGCGAGGCAAGCAGATACTTCCGCTGCCATAACCATAATCCAGTCCAGGCCAGGCGGCAGTGAAAGGCGCCGTGTGAGCATCAAGTCGGGATCGGCATTGGGATCAGAATTGCAGGAAACCAAAGAGTCACAAATTGCCGGGTAAAGCAAGCGGGAGCCAAAAGACAATTGAATGGAGATGGAGTAGAAGGAGAAGGTGGAGGAGGAGGAGGAGCAGGCACAGCAGCAGCAGCAGGAGCTGTCTGTGTGTTTATGAAGTTGTGCACTTTTCGCCGGTTTCATTTTCAGGCTGACTGCAATTACAAGCCGTAAATTTGTCAAGGCGCGATAAATGTGCAACGTGGCAGCAGTTGAAGGCGGCAGGATCGAGAGGAGAGCGAAGGAAAGTGTAGTGGCAGTGAAGTCGAGGCAGGATAGCAGGAGGAGAACGGAGCAGAGTGTAGTGGCAGCCTAATGCATGTAATCTGCCACTCAACACCCTGTCAGATCGTCCGCAACGTCGTCGTCGGCGGGTTAAGCAATTTGGCTCGAGAGAGAATGAAAGAGGGAAAGAGAGAGAGAGGGAGGGCGCATGCCTGGGGCAATTGACGGAGCACAAGCCAAGGGGCAACTGCAAATTGTTTGCTCAACTCTTTTGGGGCAAGCAACGTGGCATAAAACGCGCATGTTTGCCACCATAACCATAATCAGCAACAAACTAACCCAAAAAGGATGCACAGCGTCGGCCAAATGGGATTGTGCGCGCCTGGCCAGGCCAATTCAAGCTCACATTTTGGGCTGGTTAATTAAATACGGATTTCATTTTAATGGTCGATAAAACTTGATGAGATACTTTAATGGCCGCAGTGGAGCAGCAGAGCAGAGCAGGCAGGAAACGAAGGCAGGAAGAAGCAGGAGCAGGCAGAGCAGGGAGCAGGGCCAGTTGGAGCTGCGTCTTTGCAGTTCTAAATCACCGTTAAAGCGATAAGATTAAGATGGCCAATACCAAGGCATCTATGCCTACAACAACAACAGCAACAAACAAGCCTGAGCTGCGTTTTACGAGCCAATTGGCAACACAATCATCCGCGCCAGAGTTGCAGCCTCAGCCGGCGTTACATTGTTGCCGAGGCGCACAAAATTAATTGCTGATGAATGTCAATTCTCCTGCTTTGGCGGATGCCAGCGGCGACCCCCAAATGGTGCAGTCGACGTCGACGCCAACGCTAACGCAAGCGGCGACGGCAACGGCAAGTGGAGCGTCTTCTCTCTCAAAGTCATTGGCAAAAATGTTGTAAGCCTATTGGCAGCGGCCGCATTTGCCACATTTCTACCCCCCCACAACCTCCTACAGTTACCCCTCCCACCTTCCCTACCTCCCCCACTTTCGTTAGCGGCTTACGAGGCGTCTTGTTGGTCCGCCGGGCAACCATAACCATTCGGCCAACGGGGCATAAAATTAAAATGTTGTACTGTGCTGTCCCCTCTTTCCCTTTCCCCTTCTTCTCTGGCCCCTCTCCCCCTCCCCCTTTCGCCTTCCCCTGCTGCAGCAAAGAGGCGCGCTCATTAAAAACGCCATAAATGCAATAAAACGTAGAGCAAACATCGATTAAACAATATTTATGGGGCTTCACTTGCACATTGTTCGCTGGCTCTGCGCCGAGCACGTTCGCGGATATACGCCCAGCCACCTCTCCCCGTCCCCCTCCCCCTCTGACACCCCCTCTTTGCCTTCCGTAACCAACACCCAGTTCTGTTTGCCAAGCGCTTTATCCGTGTTCTGCTTTCTGTCTGTCGTTCTCTTTTGACCTCTTCGATTTTATGCGAGCAGCTTGCGAAATGTTTAGAAATTTCACATATTCCGCGGGATTACGGGTCTCTCTCTTTGGGGTTTTGGGTAGTACCACTTGAGGTGTGAAATTCGATGAGGTGTGGTTGGTTGGCAGAGTGAGAGATATGAATATAGTTTCTTAGTTTCTTGATTTATCAGGAAGTGAAAGGTCTGTAATGTAGAGAGTAATATGGATTGGTTAAAAATTCTTTGCAAGGTCGGGCTATATTTTTTTGTTTGATATAAGTTTGGAATTTGTAGGGAATACATAATTAGATACTATATATCTTCTATATAAGAGAGTTTTCTATTATAGAATATGTATGTACTATTTAGCGAAGGTTGCAGTAGTATAGTTATTCTTCAGAGCCTGTTCGATTATAACTGTGTTTCATTACTGCAACTCAAGATCTCCAATGAAGTTGTATATTCTCATAGTTTGCCTGTATATTTATATATATTTATAGAAATGTTGTAATATTTTTCTTAGATCCTTCAGCTTTTGGTTAGGTTCCAAGGTACACAACAAAGTTCATATTATATTATATTTATGTATATTCTCAAGCATGAATAAAAATACTATATATTTATTTAAATAATACTTTGGTTTGTAGTTTCCAAGATCGTATTTGATTAAAACAACTCTTTGTTAATAAAACTAAGAATCATACAATCATTCTATTTAATAAACTTTTTTATTCATTTGTATTATTCAAACGAATTTAATATTTCATTTTGTATTATCAAGGAATCTAGTATATAAACCAGTCACTATTTCCCAATTTTCCTACATATTCTTTGTAGGTTTAGTTTTATTAACGTAGTTTCTTAATATTCTTCGTTTATCATTATCACTGAAGGTCCTCAAACAATTTATTTGTAATAACATGAATTATTTCTCAAGGCAACACTAATCCCTGGCAAATTGGGTTTAATTTGCAGCAGCTTTGGGATAAGTTTATGCAAATTATAATAAATTTAATAAACATTGTCGAATGCTGGCAAAACATTTCAATTTGCCACGGAGTGCGTTTTACGAAAATGCGGCAATTTAGCAGACTTTGCGGTTTCGGATGTTTAGAGCCGAAAAACGGTTCTGCCGGGCGGCAGCTGCTGTACGAGTACTCGCACGTCTGTCCGTCAGGGCCAGATCCGGCGGACAGAGTGTTGAGACAATGGCAGAGCGCGGCGCTCAATGAATAACAATTACAGCTATTAATCTTGGCTCAAACTGGCGAAGCAAACCGAGACCGGGTTGCAACTTGTGGTTGGCCGACGATGGTGTTGCTGGTGTTGTTGCTGCTCCTGCTGCTGGCTCAGTTCAGTTGAGTTCTGTTGTTTTTTTTTGCCCTGGCAATTTGCGGCCCATTTATTTATTTGTTAAGTGGCCGTAAAAACGGCAACGGTCTCTGTCACCTTTGCAATCTCCCTGTCTCTTTTACTCCTTCTGCCTTTTTTACCATTTCATGTTTTTTTTCTTTTTTGAAGCGTTTTGAAATTTATACATATTGTATAAGTAATAATTGTGCGGAAAACGGAAACAATGGAGGTTGTGTAATGCGTCCAGGGGAGGGGCAACTCGACGCAGCGCACGACTGCGCCATCTGGCGTTGCACAGAGCCGACTCCGAGACCGAGTCCGAGTCAGCTCTGCGCTTGGAAAGGAGTGAAAATTGCACGTAATTACCCACTCACACACACACACAGATACACGCAGACACACACACACATACTTAGGTAACACTTGCGCCATTGGTAAATGGTAAATGTGGTCATTATACGCGGCATACGCGACCGCGACCAAGCGACCACGATTACGACGCCTTCGTGTCCGCGTATGCAGATCCAGCCCAGCCCAGTCCAGCCTAGAGCAGCCCAGCACCGACTCAGGCCCCCATTCTAGGTGCGCAATGGTGTCTGCAGTTGGCCATAATAGCCGGGCCACAGGAAGCACTCGCGATGGCGATCAGCGCACTTACCACTTGCCCGCTGGGCTTACGGCTAACACGGCCAGAGGCCATGGCAACTGCCACTGCCACTGCCACTGCAGTAGCCAGCACGGCAGTAGGCAAGTGCAATCATGCGCCAGCCATTTATTGTGGATTTTGCTATTCATAAATTTCACCTCCGTCATGTACAGCTCCCTATCTGCCCCCTCTCACTCTCCACGTAAGCCGCCCATTTGGGCTAATTGTGGCGTCTCTTCCAGTGAACCGCAACAGCAGCAGCGGCTCTTCTGCTGTTCCCAATTGACAATTAGCCAGGCCAAGCACGCACGAGAGGAAAATTCGAGAGGTGTTGCCAATGACCCGAAAGGGTTGACGGACCTCTGACCGAATTCAGTCTGGTAATCCGCCCCTCTCGTCGACCAGACCAAGCGTATAATTGTGGTGAGAGAGAGAGACCCGAAATGGAAATTCGACTGGGAAATGCTAAAGTGGAACTTATCTCCAACCCCAGCCCCGACCCCCGACGCCGTTGCCGACCACAAAACGAGACAGTTTTCAATTGGCGTTTTGGTTGGGTTAATTTCCCGCAACCCTACGTAGAGTTTACCACAATTTAGACTTAATGGTTATTTGCATTTCGAATTCAATAATTTGCATTTTCGAAATCAAACCAAGGAGGGCCTCAGACATCTCCACATAACGTAACGTCCAACGATTTTTGACTGCCCCCCCACACACACTCACAAGTTCCCTACGGAACTTCGAGTACAATTGTACAAACATGGGTATTTCTTTTTTGGGCAGAGGCACAAATTATATAGTACTCTCCATGATAGTTAGTTGCATACGTAGCCAGCTAGGTAGCTGGATAGGTAGCTAGGTAGGTTGGCAGGTACTACCTTTAAATTGCCGGTTATCAAAGTCGAGGGACACACTCAGCTGGCTTTACCTTTTGGTGTTGCCGATGTCCGATGTGTAAGACAGTGCTGTCAGCTCTTTCTGTAGCTCGTTTTCCGTCAAATTTGGCTATCTTCTTTGTTTGTGGTTATGCTAAGGGGTGTTTATTAAGTTAACTCCTTTAGGAATTAATTTCCATATAAATTTCGAATTCATTTACTTAAGAAGGAATAGCAATACAGAAGAATAAGTTTATAAAGAACATTTTGATGATATTTTATGAGAAATTGAGGAGATATCTTAGGTAAATGTTATCCTTAATTCAATTGGGAAAGTTCTTTATTCTTATTTTACTTTTTTAGGAATTTGAGATGAAAATTTGGTTAGATTTTCCATTAAAGCTTAACATCTAGCCTATTTTTAGGAACTTTAGAACATAAACTCCATTTGAATTTCGAATTCCTTCACTTAAGAATCTATAGCGATACGGAAGGATATGTTGGTCCGACTGTTTTATATGTTTTTATATATATTATATATGCTGCATTGCTTTAACCTCAAGCTATTTCTTAAGCGAACTGTTCAACACTGTCAGTAATATTATCTTAGACTTTACCTTGGCCTTCGGACAGAGTACCCCAATAATAAGCTGCCCGTGCAACTTGTATTTACACAAAGCTTAAATATTGATAGCCCCAAAAACCAAATTATACGTAAGCTTTGCTCCCATTTGGTAGCGTCTGGGACAAATGTGACTCACTGGCTCCAGCTGGCACCGAATACGACAGCGCTCTTGGGACTTGGGATAGATGTTTTCCCATGGATATCATTGTTACGCTGAGCTGAGGTGAATCTCATAGATTTCGACATCTTCGTCGATTCGCTTAAATGAGCAAATGAGCTCCGATCTCCCTCGTCTTCTTAGTAAAGCTGAAGTCTCTGCTGACAAACGAGACAACATGAAAACTTGGAGCTTGATTTTGTTTTCGATTTCATTGGATTCATTTAATCCAATTAGGCTAGCTGTGCAGAGTCGCAGAGCAATCGAGAGAGTTATGGGAAAGCTTTTGTCGATGCTCGGAAACGTTTGATCGCGCAGCCCGTTCCGATCACAGTCCCCTCTCTTCATCTCTCTCTCTCTCTCTATCCCCGTAGCAGAGTTGGCTTATCAGCTGCAACTGCTGCACATATTTAATAAGCGTCAGGCTGAACATGAGCACTCATCATTCAGGTTGAAGCGGATCATTCATTAGCTCTCTCGATCGCATGAAGACATCACGGAGCGGACACTGGGCAACTTGGGGTCAGCTGAGCTGGGTCAGCTGCTTACCTGGTCGAGGGCGCACACAACAATAAGAACTGCGTCGAGTCCATTTGAGGAATTGCAGCGCAGTACGCATTTAATTGAATTAAATTCCAATTCCTTCTGCTTCTGCTTCTTCCCGCCAAGCAACGAGTTGATGTCGTTGACGTCGTTGTCGTCCCGTTGTTGTTGTTCTGTCGTTCTTCCTATCGCTTTGATCAGTCAATCCAATTATTTGCAAAATTTTGTCACATAAATAACTAGGCGAACTCGCGCTCCACTGCGTCCACAGCTCGTCCAGCTGAGGCGCCCCTAGAGTGAGTGCAGCAGCAGCTTCAATGCGTTTCCTTTCATGTTTCACCTGTCGCTCTGTCCAGGTTGCTGTTTTTGTTGTTGCCTCTCTCTCTCTCTTTCCTCTTCGCGGTGGTCATTGCTATGCGGCGGCGTTGGCGTGCCGATTACCCCAAAAGTCGTTGTCGTCGCCCGCTGCGCAGGTCCAATCCGGATGAAGACAAGGGTGACGAAAGCAGCCACAGAGAGAAAGAGAGGGGGAGATAGGAAGGAGAAAGAGGGACCTGCGTGCTACCGCGCACAGCATACGCGAGTCGTCCATGAAGGGTTTATGCTTTATGCTGAGGTGTTAAGTGAATTCGTTTTGCATAAGTGGTTGGACTCTCCAGGACCAAGGACCACCTGCACACACGGCGTGGGTCCGAGACGGAAGTGCTGTCCATGATAGCGGGACAACCCTTTGCTTAGCCTTAGCAGCATTGTGTGTTAATTGTTGCCACAATAATACCAACAGGGCCAAAACAAAGCGACCTACCAATTGTCAACATGACAGCAACAGCAGCAGCAGCAACAGAGACAACAAACAGTTAGCAGCGATCGTCGTTGTGGCGGCTGATGTTGCCGCTTTTGCTGTTTATTGTTTGCTCGGCGTGATCTTTATCGGCGCATACTATTTGCATATTCCAGCGAGGAGTGGAGTCGCTGCTGGCATTGCACATTGTTGTCGTCGTCGCCGCTGTCGTTGTTGTCGTTACTGTTGCTGTTGCTGCTGCTGTTGTCGACTTTATTATGTCATTGCATCATCGGCACCGACAGCAGCGCCTCTTTATCGCCATCCGTCATGCACATTGTGTAGAAATTAGCACATAACCCGAATGTGTAAGATACACGCGTGTAAATTAATTGCCCGCAATTAGCACCACACTCCTTGAACGATACTAAGAGAGAGAGAAAGAGAGAGAGAGAACAGGGTAATCAGAATTGGGCTGGCATCCGGGCTAATAGAGTCGGCAACGGCAACAGGCAACAGGCAGCAGGCAAGAGGAGCTGCCGCGGCTGCCACATCAGAGAATCTCACAGGTGTCAGGCGGCTGCAGCGAACCTGACAGCAGAATGCCCTTTAATGTCGCTCGCAGTGTGGACTGTGGAGTGTGGAAGTGGTGACCATCGAGTGCCGACCATCGATTGTATGCCATGAGGATCCGATCCATGCAAATGTCACTCTCGGCGATTGTCACAGCGCAAATAAAACATAAAACGGGCCGTCCCAGCGATAAATCATGAGGAAGCGCGCTGCCTCCACTGCAATCTCTGCTCTCCCGTAGGATTCGCCTAACTGTCTTCGCTTGTTGTCGAATTCGGAACTGATTCGGAACTGCCCGCCGGCTACTTTGCCAGCTCCATCTGCTGCGCATCGGATCGCATAAATTAACAATCTAATTACCACGCCGATGCCGCAAAATCTCCACCGGAATCACGAAGCGCAACCGACACTGAGCACGAGCATTCACCATTTGTATGCAAATTACTTCTGTCTCAGTCGACGCAGACGCCAACGCCGAAGTCGATGCTGCGATCGCCGAGGCGCAATCATAATCGCCGTCATAATATCGTTACGGTGCCGTCGTTATCACCTGGTCCCCGGCTAGTTGAGCCTGCTGCAGATGCAGCAGCTATCACAGCCTGTTGCAGTATATAAATTTGCATATAAATTGCAGCGACTGCGCTGCCTGCGTCGCCGTCGCGCAGCTTCAGTCTGGGCCATTCTTGGGCCTGTTCCATTTAAATCGATGCGCACCGTAAGCAATTTTTGAATTTATGTAAGCATTTCGTTCGCAGATTTAATTGACACGGTGCAGGCTAAAACTCCTGCCACTCTGGCTCCACTTCTCGCGTACCGTGTTCCGTCTACAGTATTCCAATTAGCCCGGGCAACGTTTCGTACAAGAAAAAGCACTTGTCGCCGTTCGAACGCGTTCACAGTTCCTGCCTCTGCCGCATGCAGCAGCCTCTCAATCCCAATCCCAATCGCAGTGTCATTTCCTAATGAAGATGTTTTCGGTTTGTGTTGTTGGCCCAGAGGCGTTTTGGCGGCTGACGTCACACACATTGGCGTGCAATAAAGAATGTATAAATTACGAACTCTGATGGCGCGTATTTAGTGCAGAGCCAAACGATATTATCGCTTCAATTATTGAAATCGATTTTATTAGTTCAAAGATGGCGCACAGTATCGATGACTTTAAACCTTTCTCACACCAATCGGCTTATTAATCAAAACAGTATTTATATAGGGTTGCCAGATGGTACAAGTATGAAATCAGTATTTGTCAGTATTTGTCTACCACACTCCACCCACCACCCAGTAAACAGGCTCTCCATCAGCATATTTACTGACAAAACAATAGATATGGCAACTCTGTGCAATCGGCTAAATAAGCAGACAAAGAAGTAAACGTACATTAACTCCAATCTAGTATGTAAACAAACCAAAAATACCGATCAATTTGCCGGTCTAATTTAGTGTAAATCCAACACATAAAATGCTCAACTTAATTCGTTTGTTGTTCTTCCAAATGACTTGACAACGAACGGGGTTGGGGTGGATGGGTTTATGTCTCAATCTTTCTTCTGTTTTGCGGCTATTTTCAAATTCAATTTCATTCATTTTGTTCGATGAGCATTATCGGAAGATAGCAGATAAATTGGGATCGCTTCACGCTCTTAATAGGAATCTGAATGCCGACGCAGAGTGCCCGTAGCGACAGCCGCGGATGCGACAGAAGCAAGAGTAGCCAAACATTGACACTGCTACAGGTGACGACGTTGAACACGGCACAGCACAGCGCAGCATCCCATCCCATCCCAGAGTGACCAGTCAACAGTGACCGGTGGTGACCAGTTACCAGTTGCCAGTTGGCAGTCACGGCAACGAATGAGTGGTCAAAAAGGTGAGCACAAACGACATCGCATGCGCACAATCAGTTCGGCAGCAGCATCCGAAAGAGTGAGAGTGATGGAAGGTAATGAAGGAGTGGACAGGCCAAAGGGGAAGAGAGTGGGGGGCGGGGAGTAGGGGGAACGTTCGAGGCAAGGTGTCGAGGCAAAGGCAACATGAAAACTACAGACTACGATGCCGAGTGGCGAGTGGAGCTGATGCTGATGCCCGTTTGCCCAGAGAGATATCACAATAAATTAGGAAACGAAATCTTTACTAAATAAAGACATAAATTACACTCAGAATCGCACTATGGGTACGACGAGGCTCTCCAGTTGCGTCCGTCGCGTCGGGGCTCAAATAAAAAGCAACCAACTATGTGTGAGTGTGTTGAATGAAAAATAAAAGCGACAACAACAAAAACAAATAAAGGAAGGCACGAAAACACTTATGGCGATTGATTACACAAGAGATACCCTGTACATTTAGTTCTTCGATTATAAATACTTAGCTATTGTCAGCAGTTCCCATTTTTATATACTTACAGAGGTTACAGTCTGTCAGTTTTAAAGCAATCTATTGCAACCTCTTCATGCTATAAATAAGTCCAAAACAAAACGGATCGGACCAATATATCATATAGCTGACATATAAATTATTGTCTGTTCCATTATATATATCTAATATTGGAACAATAGAAGAAAAATTAAGCCAAAACCTACAAGGGTATGGAACCTTAAGCACGCTGAAGGTATCCCTTCCTTTTGCTGACATTATTCGTTTAGGTTCTAATACTTTACTAAATCAACATACCCCATTCACATTGCCGTGTGTATAGGGTATTCAACAGGCACAGACGACAACAAGGAGAGCGCAGCAACATGACAGCCAAGTGGAAGGCTTATAAAAAGCGAGAGAAATACAAATAATCAAACGAAATGTATTTTATAGGGTGATAAGAATCAATGAAGCCACTGAAATCCTATAGAGACATATTGTATGCATTATGAGGCATCATAGCAGCAACTCCAGGGTTCACATTTAAATGAAGGTTTAGCCAACGGCAGCAACACCACGATCGCTCTCAGCACAGCCGAAACCCGACTCGGGTTCGCTTGGTCTCTTATCAGTGCGGCTGGTGCTCGGTGTCGGTGTCGCTGGGTCAATTAGTGGGCGAAGTAGGCGCATGAATACCTTAATGTTAATGTTAATGTTAACGTTAACGTCGCCCTCGATGTGGCTCTTGATGCAGATGCCGATGACGATCCAGATGCCGATCCCGCTGCCGATCTCGCTGCTGATGTTGATGTTGGCGTTAATGCGTCGACGGCGACGACGACGACGGCTTCGTTTATGCGTGATTTGCTGGAGCTGTGCGGCATTGTCTCAGGGTTTGATTTGGCCGCAACAGCAGAAGCAGCACCGGCAGCAGCCACAACGGGTCTTCTGTGATTTCGGGGACAGGCAATAAATCTTGTGTCAAAGCGACCCAAAGAATGCCATTTAACATTCGAATCGAACATTTCTGTTGCTTAGTAGTCGCGCCCAAAGATTGTCACCCAGGGCAAGGGAACAATAGGCGTAGTTTAAAGTTTTACAGACCATTTCGGGCGTTGCATTTTAATTACGCACTCCAACATAACCTTAGATTAATTGCAGACCGAAGCCATTCCCCCCAAGTACATCTAGCGAATGCCGGCAAGGTTTATGTGCGAGCTAAGTGGTCCAAAGTGGAGTGCCACGGCTCATCACAACTCTTTGATTGGCCATTGTCCGCCAGAGACGACCTAATCCCGCTAATAACTCATGGGGCTCGTTGTCATTCTCCACTGCGAAACACAATGCCCGTTGAGGAGACAGAGACTGAGAGAGAGACTGAAATCAATTCCCCAAGCGACTTAATAATTGTTCATAATTCGGTAGCCGTACGCTAATTGGACGCCTTACAATACCCCCATCGAGAATCGGGGGCCTGAGCTCTTTCCAATAAAGCGATTTAACAAAATATGAACGCAAATTTATCAAATGCAAATCGATGCGATCGCTCAGGTTAATAATGAGGAGAAATTCCGGCAAACACACAAAGCGGACAAGAGACAATGCGACTTTAATTCTGATGCTCAACTTTGACCTTTGACGGCAGTCAGACAATTATTGTTCTGAACCCAGATTGACTTCTCTTTCTCCTCTGTGGAAGTGTCCAAGTGACGCTGTCTTAATTAAGCCCACGGGAATGCATAAATGTCTTTGGATTGCTCTCCCTCTCTCTCTCTCTCTCTCTCTTTCGGGTCACTATCAACACCTCATTACTCTTTTGATCACACTCCTCGTTAATGAAGATGTCAGTGGCAGCTGCCTCTGCCTCTGCTTCTTTCGCCGTCGCATCGGTATCAAAACCCCAAGCCGAACCCAAACCGAACCATTTTGAATTCAAAATCATTGCTTAGCATTCCGTTTTTGTTGTGGCTGCTTGTGTCGCAGCGAAGCGACAAAGATTAAACATATAACTCTTCTTTTTTCGGTCGATTGCTTGAACTTTTCTTCCGAGCAGCGGTTCCAGACCGACAGATACCCTGCCTGGCTGGGACAACTAACTGCATTACGTTATGCCATGTTGAGTGTATATACCCCATGATATTGTAGAGCACCTTAGTTGTTGGGGCTGGAAACCTGTATCTGCATAAAGTTATAAACAAAGAAAACAAATTTGTCTTATCGCCCGATTCCTAATGAGATGACAACGAGACAAAATCACTCGGTCGCAACGCGTTGAAAGCGCGAGCTCATTTAAGGAGCGGACAAATACAAATGCACACATTTTAATCACTTTGCTCATTAATACCAGACGGAGTAGAGAGCGGCAGTTGGCAGTAGGGAGTAGATACTAGGGACAGCGGGAGTAGTAGGCAGAGTCTCAAAATTCCATTGTCTCTTTTCAAATTATCGAAATCAAAGCCAATCAAGCGAATGAGAGGGCGTATCAATAGCAAAGCGCTCTCTCTCCCTCTTTGTGACTCAACGAGTTACCAAAGCTCCCGATCAGCTGAGACATCCGATCGGACTACTGTCGAATCACCAGAAACATTACGATATGGGGGTAAACAAGTTTTCGAAACAAATTGCCAAATGAATTTCAGTTAGTTATGTGAATACTTGAGAGATCTTTGAAGTCGATAAGGCATTAGGCTGTCAAATGATATATGATTATTTTAAAATCATCAAAGATAGATTAGTTATCAGATCTTAGCTTAAGAACTCCTACAGATATAAAAATTCAGCGAATAAGATTAAAATTGATAAATGTCAGATATAACTTGAATATATATAGAACGAGTATTTAATATAGTTATGTATATATAAAATATTACGGTAGCAAATCTTGCTATAAATCAGGAAAATCAGTTACAAATTTAGTAATGTAATTATGTGAAATCTGAAGAGATTATTGCAGCTGATAATATGTGATTATATAAAACCGATTATCGATCGATTAGTTATCTTATCTAAGCTTTATAACTCTGAAGATATAACTTTAAGATATATAAAAATATCTAAACGAAACAGAAATACAGATAATAAAGAGTTCAAACCAAATATATTAAATGTATATCTGCGATCTGTTTATATATGTATGTATATGTTTTGTGAGCAGATCTTTATATAATACAAGGCATATATAAACGATTCATTCAAGAATCACTTGCTACATGCAAATGTTATGAACAGATTCAGCCTGAACAATCGAGTTCTATGAGCTGTTTGTCTGTGCAGTTCTTCCCTCATTCCCTTCGTTCAGCCCGTCAATCAGCTGGCACCAGGTAGGGCAGGTAGACAGTCAGGCAACATTGTTGTCGTATTAGTTAACGTAACTAACTTTAGTTATTGCGCGTGTTGCGATCTTCGCACTTTTATGGTCCATTTAAGACTATGAGATGGAAATGTTGTGTCGGCGTTCCCAACAGATTTATCACCGACGGCCCCTGGCGGGTGGCGCAGGCAGCCATATACCGAGGACCAAGTTCAGCACAGCCAGCAGAGTGTAGCGCCAGTCAGAGACTGTGTGGTGGGATAGCCAGAGGGGCCCAAGTCGCAGTGCCAGGCCGAGTATAGTTCATCGATTTGAGCCAACCCAGGTGATAAAAACTGTGCGCAGTGATCAAGCGAGGAATTGCAAAAGATCTTTCAACATTGTTGCCTCAGCAGAGCTGAGCAATTTTACTGTAAAACACACACATACATACATACAGACACTGGCACATCCTGTCCAGCTGTCCAGCTTGGGCGAGGTCGTAAAAATGTTTGACTGCGATTATATGGCGCTCATGAGAGCGCCACTTTGTCAGAGACGAAGCCCTCAACTTGGATGCCTCGACTCGACTCGCTGATGGACTGTGCTCGTTAATCCAGGGGCGTGCTAGGATACTGAATAAGGGGTTGTCGCCAGGCTTCAAAACGAACTCAAACAAATTGGAAATATCAGCAGAAGCAGAGCTGAAACAAACTCAAACACGCACACACAAAAATCCTCTACACACACACACTGTGTGTGTATAATGCTGCGTATAATTTATGGAGCTCGAGGTGAAAATATTTTCAATAGAAGGTGATTTAAATTTATTAAAGGAATGCTCACGACCAGCCCAGCACTAAATTAGAATAAGTCAGCAACGGAATTGGAGTCGGAGTCGAGATTGGGGAGGAGACAGAGACGTAGCTGGAGTGGGTATTGGAGTCTGTGTGCTTGTGGGACTGGGGGAGTTGCCTCGTAAAGAGGCAAGCAAATTAAATTTGTGTGACTCGGCGCACGCTTGGATCAGCAAGTGGAAACGGTATCGGCATCGACAACGTTATCCGCATCCCCAAATCCGATACAGAATGCGACGAATCAACTGCTTCATCATCATCACCATCATGGACCATCTGTGTGCCTGTGCTCGCTCGCTTATCAGATTCAAATTTGAACGCGACGAGTGCACAACATACTCCAGCTCGACTCATTTAAATCTCGGCCAGGTTCCAGTCCCAGTCCCGGTACTGTAGACGACGAGAAGAAGAAGAAGAAGTGTACCCGATCGCAGTCGCGTTGCTTGTGATCCGAACGCGCCGAGTTTGCCTTTTGTTAACACCATAATTTACATTGATTTATGTGCTTAGTTGACTCTGCATTTTTAATCGGTTAACCGGCACCGTCACCAATATCAGAACCCGATCCATCCCCCCTACCCTTACCCCTACTGCTGACCAAGCGGAGACCATGTCTATGTCGCCTTTGTGTGTGCGCGCGCGGCTTCATTTGGTTATAATTAAAATGTCGATGTTATCAACCCGATTTGGACATATTGCCCATTACACTCGAAATTTAAGCGATTTCTATGCGCGTATTTTGATTTCGATTTCGATTTCAACTTCCCTCTCTCTCTCTGTCTCGCACACACAATGAATATTGATTAAATTAATATTTAATAACGTCTTAAGAAGCTTTTGAGTGTTAAATGTTTATTTATGCCCATTCGCTGTCTTGCTCTCTTCCTCTCTCGCGCTCTCTTTGTGCCTTGATTCGTGGGTTCTTAAGTTGTATCTCTTGTTAACGTGTGTAATCACTTCATAAATCAACTTATTTAGTTATCTCTCTTATCCAGTGAGTTTTATGTTTCGATTGCTCGACTATTTCGAAAGTTTCCTCTCAGTTGCACCTATAACTCATATATATCATATCATATTATAATGTATTGCTCATTTTATTTATTACAAATTCTATGGAATTAATCAAGTTATAAATAACAATTGATAGATTAGCATCGACTGCCTTTTAATTTGATATTATCGTCGGGTGTTCATTTCATACGGGCTTATCTTGGAGCCAAAAGCGGAAAATATATAGATAATTTCGAAAGTGCATGCAAATCAGGTTTCATTGATTGATACACAAGGTCAGAACTCAAGAACTGTTCAGACAAAAGCTACCCTGCATAACATATAAGGCCAAAGAACTCTTGCCGAAGCATTTTGGTTAAAGTTCTTTGGCTTTTCAAGGCAAACTTTAAGTTTGCAAACCTTTAATCACTACTGGGTAGATCCCCTTCAACTCCCTTCCCATCGCAGTTAAAACAAACTCTTGTATTTTTTCAACATTTTATTTATTGCATCTCGACAAATATCGCGAGACTTTCTATAGTCACATTGAGCCACAACTCAGACAACTTTCTTCGGCTGTATCAATATCAGTTCAAACTTGACACAACATACCCCACACTGACGCGCATAGGGTATATATACAGTTACACACTCTCGCACTGGTCTGGCATCTATATATACATATATAGACCATGCACCATGTACGACATATGATATATAGTTCGCACTTAATGAGCATACATGGCTAAGCTTAAGCCTAGGCTAGGTTAGGGCTAAGTTACAGATAAATATTGCATACGCTATAGCCTTAAATGGTGATGAGGTAAGCCGGCTGAGGGCGACCTGCCCCGCACTGCCCCGTCCTGCCCTGCCCTGCCCCCGGCGATGAATAAATAAAGACGTATTCCATTGTATTGTTATAACGTAATAGAAAAATGTGCACGAAGTGGGGCAGAATGCGCCGGGGCTAAGTATTAGTTACAATTTGAGTTTAATTTTAGGCATGTCCACACACACACACGTACACTCGTTGATGTTGCTACTGTGTGTGTTGCAATTGCAGTTGCAAGCTTGACTCACCCGCCCCCTGCCCCGCTCTGCCTGCTAGTCCGCCTGATCCGCAGCCATGTGGGTGAGCAGCATTTTAACTTTGGTTTTCGATTTGTTTTGCCTACAATGTCGCAGCGCAGTCGAGTTTCAGGTTTCAGAGCGCAACATGCACGCCCGGGCAACGCCCCCTCGGCCTCCCCCTGCTGCCGCCGCCCACAGCCCACTAAGGGGGAACAATGCTCGGCTCTGGCCTGGTCTGGTCCGGCTCCACTCGTTGCTGTCAATCACAAACGCGCACACAACTCAAGTATTAAATTAGACGCTACCAGTCGACTGTCAGTTGGACGCCGATCCACCTTCCTCTGCTCCACCCCTTTGCCGCGCTATCCCGCCTAGCGGTCATGCTTTAGAAGCTGCAGCGTTGTCGGTGCATCGGAGGATGACATGCGGGCCACCTTTGCCACCGGCGACTCAATTTCAGCATCCGAGTCGTCGTGCACATTGATCTCTTCATCTGAATCCGATGACGAGTTGTCCACGGTCACCGTGGCACCAGCACCACCACCTCCAGCTGCAGCCGCTGCAGCAGCCGCGGCGGCAACACTTGCACACTCCCCGGCATAGTGCAGGCGAGAGCGCTGCTCCTCGGCGACGGTCAGGGAAGCGGCCACGGCGTATTGTCGTGCCAGGCCCAGTGCGAAGGCTGCCGCCGAGGGTGAGCCAACCAGGCTGCGGAAGGCGCTACGTTCGCCGCCCATGGACAGACTGGAGGTCGGACTGCCGCACACGCCTCCAGAGGTGGGCGAATGTTGTTGCTGCTGCTGGTGCTGCTGCTGTTGTTGTTGCTGCTGCTGTTGCTGCTGATGGTAATGACTGAAGAGCTGCAAAGCTGCGGGATGCGTGGGCAAATGAGGATGATGATGTGCTGGCGGGCCAGGGGGCAGCGCGTGCAGGGGATGCAGCATAACGGAAGGCGGCGATTGGGCCGCCGAGAGCGGCGAGTCGGCGGCACACAGCACCGACGGGTGTGTGTGAGGTGTGGTCGGCGCCGAGGTGTTGCTGTGTGTGCTGGGCGTGGGCGAGCTGGTCGCGGGGCCATCGTTGGACTGCTGCGAGTGCATCGGATTGGCGGGACTCGAGCGCTGACGCTTGAGCAGATTCATGCGCTGATGGCGACGCCATTTGGCACGGCGATTGGAGAACCAAACCTGTTGCAAGAGAAAGAGAGAGAGGGAGAGGGAGAAAGAGAGGCGACATTGGTTAGTTAGTTGCCACAGAATGCGGCACATGCGGCCTGCTCTACACTTACTTGTACGCGTGCCTCGCTGAGGCTGGTGCGGCTGGAGAGTCGCTCACGCGTGCTCACGCACGGATAGTGACTCTTGTCGAACTCCTTCTCCAACTCCTCCAGCTGCTCGGGACTGAAGGTGGTGCGATTGCGCCGGAACTTCGGCTCATCATCGTCGTCCAAATAATCCGAATCGATCTGACGGTTCTCATCTGCCGACTCCAGTGTCTCGTGGCTACCCGAGCCTGGTGAAATGGCGCGGTTCAGGGGCGCTCCTCCAGCACCAGCCACATTTCCCAGCAGATTCGCAGAGCTCAAGCTGAGACTGCCTGGCGCAGAGTTGGCTGCACTGGGCGGCAAATTGGCCAGCGTGGGAGCAGTCACCGACCACAGGGCAGACGGTGGCGGCGGCACTGGAGCACTGCCCGTCACCTGGCCGGGATGCCAGGTGAAGCTGCCATAGGGATGCGGCGGCGGCGGATACAGCCCGTAGGCGGCTGTGCGCGCAAACTCGCTGGCCACCCGCTCTGCGGCGCGATTGCGCAGGATGCGATTGATGCTGCTCACCGAGGGAGCGGTGGCATTCGTGCAAACACCTGCAGGGCGAGAGGGCACAATTAGCTAACTGCTGCGATCAGCTGCGATCGGCACAAAGCTGCCGCCGATCTGGGCATCAATCGGTGAAGATTATCCGCGGCGCAATTATCTGTGCCTGCTTACCACACTTACCTTCTGAGATTAAACGCTCGCGTATCTCCCAGGCGAAGATCGTCGGATTCTCGCGCTTGTACTGCTCGATTTTGGAGACGACTGTCGGTGTAGCCACCTTTGGCTTGGAGCCACCAATTAGGCCAGGTGGCCGCAGAGATCCTGCAAATCAAATGAGGCACAACGTTACGCAGATGCAAAGCTGAGTTATGGCTTATGGATTATGAACACGGCGTAATGAGGCGGGGTAACCCAGTCAGGCAGACAGACAGACTGTCTGACAGTCAGTCTGACACTCTGTCTGTTTTCGGTAGTAACTGTGCCTGCAGTTCGCCTCTCTCTCTCTCTGGCTTATCGCGCGCAGTTAATAGCTTTATCATGAGTCCTCATCGACATCGAGGAATCCCCCCTTGTACGAACGAACGCACAGGAACCGCAGCACGCAGAGCTACCCCGAACTCGAACTCGCACTGGAACTCGGGTTATGATTAATGAGGCAGTCGTTCGGGGCGTTTATGCAATTTTAAGTGGCCAAATTACGCGAGTTGGGGCGACAGGGCTAATAAGATTGTACATAATTGTGTTTATCATTGAAATTGGCAAACAAATCGACTACAAATTGTGTTACCTATCTGTGTCGCCTGCAGGGGATCAGGGGAGAGTTGGTGGAGAGGGGGGAGGGGACCTACTTCGAGTGGGAGGAAATGGCAAACGGATGCGCGTTGTTTGCGTACTTACCCAACAGCTTGGAGACTGCGCCCTGCTGCGTCAGCATGTGCTGTGCAATGTCGTAGCCTCGCAGGCCGCCAAAGCGGGAGAACTCCAGCAGACGGTGCTGCGACATCAAAGCGCCGAGTGTGCTTCCAGTTGCTGCTGCTGCTGCCGCCGCGGCGGCTGCTGATGCTGCCGTTGGCCCGTTGGCGCTGCCGCCAGCACCGAAACCTGGTGGTATTTGCACAGATGTTGGGGCTGTTGTTGTCGCTGCGGACGTTGGTGATGCCGCCGCCACTGCAATTGAACGAATTGAATGATAATTGGCCATTGTTATCATTATTCCTGGTGTGTGTATTGTTGTCGTTGTTGTTGCTGATGTTGTTGTCGTTGCTGCTGTCACTCACAATGGTTAATTATGATAAATTAACGGTTAATTGTGTTGACGTTGACTGAACTGTGAGCAAAAGCCGCTCGACTGCCTTCCTCAGTCCGATAACAACAACTACAACTACAACACCAGCAACGGCAATGGCGACTCTCAATTGCCAATAGTATTTATCGTTTCACTCAATTAGCACTAAATAAAATACCAAACAGCGGCAATAGTCATTTCACTCAGTTAAAAATACCAGTTAGTCGTTAGCTGTTTATGATTTGAATGGATTCCGATTTAAAATTCTCGCTTGCCATACAATTTAGCGCAATAAAAAGCTAAAATAAAATATTTATACAGCTGAGAACGCGCATAGTCGGTACACACATTAATCGCGTTAGTGTGTTTAAGCGCGTTTATATCACATTTATTCTTAAGCATTGTCGCATCGGTATTTCCCCCCAATTGTTAATTAACTGTGAATACTCGCGCAGGGCTAAACAAATATTTTTGATAAATGTGCGCATCATTTGTTTAAGGAACTAAAACAATTGCGCACTCAAACAGGTAAACAGTGACTGTTTCGTTAAAAGTATTTTTTTTTTCAAAATCTTATGCGATTATTAGCATATCGATTAATATTGCAAAATTAACAACAGCAAATCAGGATTCACTTAGTGACTATTTCGTTAAAAGTATTCTTAAAAATCTCGTGCAATTAATATCGATTTCTAAGCTTACTCATCGCTATCGCAATCGCAATAATTTAAAACTTGCCGACGGCATTTGCTGCCGCCGCTCGACTTTGACATTCGCCTTCAAATTGACATTCTTATTGGGAATCGATGACTTACCACTGGACGCGTGCGGTGCTAGCGATGGCAGTCGTTGGGGATGTGGCTCCATTTTCCAGTGTGCGGTCGCGATGCCAGAACCTGCAGCAGTTAGCGAGCCAAAGTCACGGTTCAAACTCGGCTCTATCAACATGTCAGCAGCTTTTGGGCTCCTGTTTGGGTTTTATTTTCAAGTATTTTCACTGTCTTAGCACTAAAGTAGCACAGTAGTCACAGTTAGTAGATTGATATCGTATGTTTGGGCAATTATCTATCGATTACGACACGTTCAAATTGCGGTAAATGCAGACACTCAATGGCAGACGGATACGCAATGCGGCCAATTAAATTCATAACGTGCACCCGTTTTCAATGCACCCGCGCACAACATTGCACAAGAAAACACAAGCAAATGATGATAATATTTAGCGTTGCTTCACTGCCGTTTTGTTCTTCTTCTTGTTTGAATGTGTGTTCCGTTCCGTTTTAACGTTGTTCACGTGAAAGCCGCTCTCAGCACACTGAGTGCCAGTCGCAAGTGGCTTGAATTTCACCTGGACCCGGCCCGGCAACCTCTCGACTTGTCGTTCGTACGCATTCCACTCAAATGCCGTTTCACTCGAAACAATTGAGTGAGTGAGCAATGCGCCAACCGGTTTTTCAACTTCGGCGCACATTCATAATGGCGGCCGTTTTCAATCGAGCGACATGCGCAGAAACGAGACGGCAATACTGTTGCGCAGTTAGCGCCCACACAATGCAAGCAATTACATGCCTCTCTCCCCTTCACACTCACACGACACACACCGACAATCGTCAATCGAACCGAGCCAAGCGCGCTAAGTAGGCAGTGGCCAACGCGCTCATGACTGCGTCTGAGCGTATAAACAACCAGCCTCAGGAAAAAGAGGAAAACTCGGACAATGTGTATACACACATACAAATGTGTGTATGTGTGTGTAAATTCATGGGGAAGGGGAAGTGCAATTTATTTATGAAAAGGAAATGCTTGAACTTAATAATAACTAAAATAGTGTTAGAACTCGCACAAAGGCACCTTGATAGTGTCGCTATTCTGATAATACTCCAAGAAATATTAAAGGTATCTCAAGTGTATAAGTATTTAGTAATTTGTTGTTTAGTTTGAGCATGAATTACAAAGTCTGAATCGATACTTACATGCCATGTCAATTAAAGAAAAGCGAACTAATGGAAGTGTAAATGCACATAGTATTATAATAGAAATCTATTTATTCGTTTCCTGTATTACACAACCATTATAATTGATCTTTATTTACCATATAACAATGACATCCAGTGTACAGTAAATCGAGAATTAAATTTTTGAAATTATTTGTTCATGATGCAATTTACATTTGTTTCCAATATAAACTTTTGTTCTAAAATAACTTAAAATCCTTTTTGAAACAGTTTAAACTGTTGTATAAGTTTTTTTTTAACAATTTAATTAAACATAAACAACATCAACTACTTTTAATTAAATTCAAACAAATTTATAATTGTTGCATGTTATTTATTTTAAATTAATTGTTTTTCCATTTATTTGTTTTTTTTTTAAATATGATTAATATTCATTTGCATTCTGCTCTTAATAAAGTAAAGCCATTCGTCATCAATTATTATCTGTTCAGTAGTGCAAAGTTCTTACGTAAATATGTAATTGATAAATAAATATATTATCATAAAGTTTACATTTAAACTGCTTCCTTCTTATTGCACATTCATTAGATATATATCCATCAGATACATATTCAATATATCCTCGCCTTTCGCTGCACTACAATAACAGAAAATTTCCCCAAATTGCTCGACATCAGCATCGAGTTTTACATAATTGTAATTGCACACACACGTAGACAGACACACAATCAATATATGCATGCGTGTGTGTGTGTGTGCGATCGGGTTTGCAAACTGTCTGTGGCGCGTCGGTTTGGGTGTGCGTGATGCATGATTGATGCGCTGCCTGGGCAAGGCGACTCAAAGCTGAGTCGAAACTGCAACTAAGCTACACATGGCGTGATTGGGAGAGCCACACAGAATGCCCGTCGGGGGGCAGTGGCAATGGGAGATGGAGATGAAGATGGAAATGGGAATGGCAGAGCTGGCTACACAGAAGCAAAATTGCAATGACGAGTCGGGTCTGTGTGCTCTGCAAGTCTGTCTGGCAGCTACCGGCGATCCCGATCACAAACCCGGTGCGAGCTCAGTGCAATTATCCGGTTCCTGGATTAATAGAACATAAATCTGCGCAGGTGAATGTCGTGCAACGTTCTGCCTCTGCCTCTGCCCGAGAAATGCTTTAAATTGATAACAAGATGTCTCACTAACGGATCTCAGATATCCGCAACATTTTAGTTGTTGTCGTTGTCGTTGTTGTAATTGTGCAGCAAATGGCACTCGCACACAGACAAAGCCAGGCTGGATATGCACGGTACGAATGTGTACATAAATCAAATTGTGAAAGGTAAATCATGAATGAACTCGGACGACGACGATGAAAGCTGACGATGACGCTCAAGTGCTTTCATGCCAGAGATCCAGAGCAAACGCAAACAATCGAACAGGAATAATTTACTATGTAAATAAGACGTGAACTGAGAGACCGGGGTAGGGGCAGGGGCAGGGACTGTGGCTGGTGCCTGTGCCTGTGCCGGGGCTTGAGAGTAGCGTGCGCCCTCGCGCCATCAAGTGGCACTTCAACAATCAAGCATTCACACAAGCAGATGGTTCGACCACCTAAACGAAATTTCATTTAGTTTTAGCCTGTCATCACGGCGCAATCGCAATCCCGGCTGACTGGCCTGAATGTGAGCCCCCCTTTATGCATATCAGTATAAATACAGATATATCCACGTGTCTGTATGTTTGCAATACACACACACACACACAGAGGCATACGCGTATGCACAACGAACACTCGCTTTATTGAGTGTTTGTTTACCTAATTCGATTACCGATCGCGTCCGTTCGCCATAATCCACAAAACACTTGACCATTTGGGTGGCACATATGAACGAACATACACAAATATGCATACGATCTTCATACGATTTCCACATACACACACACACACATGATCGTGGCCTGATCGAGCGAGCAATCATTACGGAGTAATAAGGTTGCTGCCTTAATTTAAGTGCTTCCAAGTGCTTTAGATGGGTATGCACGGATGAAGATACCTTTCTTGTGTGGATGTGCGGATGTGTGCGCAACGTAATGCGATTGAAGTGAAGTGCAGAGGCAGGCAAAAGGCAGCAGCATCACCAGCAGCAACAGCACCAGCTGTGCCAACCGACATTTAAATCTGCACACACACCTTATGCTCCAGTTTCAAGATTCAACAATGATTATATTAATTTGCATATATGCAAATTTATTTTGAAAAGTGAGTTCGCTCTTTTCGGTCGTATACAAAGCGATATTTAAAGACAAACTAGACTAGTTATATTTATATTATGTTTTGTTGGTCAATATACAAAGTAATATTCATCATATAATATTATTTAAAATTTTAACACAAATTCTGCTTATACATATTTCTATTTTGCTATATTTTATATTATTTATAAAATATGTTCATTTTCAAAATGACACTTTGGCGCCAAACCGCTCAGCTGTTCTTCATATGTCGCACTTAACGAAACTCAACGAAATAATATCGAACTATCGATATGCCATAGAAATATCGATGTACTCTGTTTAGAAATATCGCTACGATATATCCAACTAGAACATATCGATACACAATCAACATCGCAGGCAGCCCCGAATTGCTTTGCTACATCGTATTGTTTTGTATTGTTGAAAAAATTAAATATAAATAATGCACACAGTGCTTTTGAGCAAAGCTGATGAGGTGTATCTCGAAAAATGCGCCCAGGAGCACAGTTTCTCGTACGGCATAATTATTGGTCATGTAAGTAAAAGAACGCACACAATTTCAGGCACCGCCACGTAGGTTTATTTTGTTGATTGATGAAAACATCTTCCCTGCACTTTGCGACTATTGCAGCAAGCCGATCTGAGCAAAAGTATTGTTGTACATTTGGCCCGGAACAGTGAGGAGGATGCAGATTTAGAGGATTTGTCCGATGTGCGATTAACCATTCGCGACGTCAATTCGCAGACGTTGGCCTCCCAATGGCTGAGTGCGAGTAAAATGTGCCCCGGCTCTTTTGACGTCATAGGTTTGTGAAGTGCACGCCCAACACAACAGAAAATTGACCCCATTTAACATCTGCTCGCGTTGCAGGTATATTTATTTCCTCCCTACGCTCCGGGGTGGCCGAGGAGAAAAGTGATGAATTGAAAAACGCCAAAAAACTATTTTGCGATGTCTACGAGTAAGTTGGGAATGTCACATTCGAGTCCAGCTGGAAACGAGTTAACTATCGATTCAATTGCAGCCTGTTGCTCAAGAGCAACGGCTCGTACGGAGTCTATACGACAGACGTGGCACAAACTAACTATGTGTTTCTAGCCTATTCCCTGGCGGACAAGCGATTGCTCTGCAAGACCTTTACCTACGGCAAGTAAGTACAGTGGGCCCTACAGGCACTCTAATATTGCATAGTTATCGGTTTAGGATCCACTGTTGACTTATGTAACCTTTCTTTTATTGTTGATTGTCCTGTTGGCTACATGCTTAACACAGACATTGCAAAAAAACGTATTTTACGGCAAACATAAAATGCATCATCTGGTAAATAACATTAAGTACTTACAATACATAAACCCTTGAATGTTTTACGCTCTCATTGCTGCGAATGTTCGTTTCTCGTAGATATACAAACATATACGATTCTTGCGACCTACACTTCAGTTTTTATGGATTGCATTTTATGTGTTCAAATTTATAGTTCTCTCTTAACTCTAGTATATGTTGTACGTTTTTAATATATAAATATATATATATATCAGTAGTGCTTTCTTCAATTCTTGCCATTATCTAAATAATAATATGAATATCTTCCTTGACAGTGGCGGCACTTTCTCTCCACTGGAGTATCGCTTTGTGGAGAAGCCCTTCGACTGGATACAGCTGGAATGCAGTTACGATCTGGACGATGTTATACCTATCGTTGATACAGCCAGGCGCATTAACATCGAGGAACAGTTCCAGAACATTATAGTCACCATACGGAAATACCTTATCGCCAGTGAGGTGTTTCTGCAAAACGAAATTGTCGAAGACACAATTGATCTACAGGCGTACATCAAAAAGAAAAAACTGACGGATAACAAACTTAAAGTGTCATCCAGTACCAGTGCAAATGCAGCTGCCTCCACCACGACTGTGCCGGCTTCTGCAATGCAAGTGCTGTCCTCCAGCAGTAGCGAGCTGGACAGTAGCGGTGTAATCCGCGCAAGCATCGTGATGCCCGTCAAGTGTCAAATGAATAGTCAACAGAACATCAAGGTGCAGGAGTTCAACGGAACCCTGCGCATGAGTGGACTAATCTTCTCACGAATTTATTGCAATTCTCGCAACACGATCATGGACGTGAAGCGCTTCCTACGCGACGATGTGCTGCGCTCGCTGATCACACGTATACAGGTCTACTGCGATGGGCTAACGGATCCTCATGTCTCCAGTGAGGCCGTGTACATAAGCGAGCCGCCAAGGCGTGTCTTCTTCAGCATTCCCGCAGAAGGTGCCGCAAGCCCGTCTCACTTGGTCCAGTTTTCGGAATATCTTTTCCGTGGCGAAGCACCCACCGTAGCAGTGGCTCAGGCCAAGCAGGTACTTGACATCGAGCTCGATCCGGAGGCCATATTACTGGACGTCGAGGGTCTGCCGGAGGATGGCAACTTCACCAACATTAACCCTGAGTCTGATTCTAAAGATGAGAGTAGGAGGATGTCCAGTTCGATGCCAAAACGCGAACTATCGCGTAGTCTCTATATGGTTGGCATTGCGGTGGCTCTGCTTGTGCTGCTAGCCTCGGTGGCGCTGCACTACACGATGGGCGGATAGTGATGATGCTGGCAACGCTGGACGGTCAATCGATTGGTGGGTCTGGACTGCACTCGCCGGGAATCATACACGCAACCCTAAATACATTACTTGTATATGCATACACACACACACTCGTATGCAGGTCAATCTTGTGATGGTCTTTTTTTATTATAAACAAAGCTGTACTCTTATGTGTAGTAGAAGAAATGTAAAAATGTCCCGTTGAATAGTTGTATTATTAAAGCCTGAACGGGCAGCATTTAATACTTATGTAATAAACTAACGTAAAGAAAGATTGTAATGATTCTATGTACGGGTTGATGAGTTAGTCAGGAGTTTTATTTAAAGAAATGGCTATGTTTGGCAAGCCAAGGCATAGGCAAATTCGGGACTATATTCCTCTGAATAATCTTCAAAACATTTATAGTTAAGTCTTCTACAGACTTTCTTCGAGTCCAGTAAATCGAGTATTACCTACAAAATTATCGTCGTACTTTAATTTGGTATTCTTCACTTAACTTCATTAGATTTCTAGATCTATCTTCAGCTTAAAGCTATTTACCAACACATTTCCAAGTATAAATAACTTTGAAACGTTTAAAACGCAAACAAATTAGTTTTTGATTAGTATTTGAAACTATAAGTTAGTTATAGGCTCCAGCTGAATTGAGTACCAGCTAAGCCTTTATGCTAAGTTTTAAACAGTAAAGGAAACTAACTCGAATTACTTAGTATGTGCTCTATTTACAATATGAGATGCTCACGTGGGGGCGATTAAAATTAGTTAAGTAACTCACAGCCTCTGCAACAAAACGAGCCTAAAGCTAAACTATATCTACGATTATGTCCAGTGCTAATGCAACTTGCAGTTGCCGTTGCAGTTGACCACAGACCACACCCAGTCAACATAGTTGGGAACTTTAGCGTAGATGCCGAACTTGTTGGCCTTGGCGCAGCCATCGCCAAAGGAAGTAATGCCAAATATAGTCCACGGATGATTGGGCTTTGTGCTATCACGGCAAAGCAGCGGTCCGCCGGAGTCGCCGGCGCAGGTATCGATGCGCCCTTTGCGATGGCCGGCACAGAACATGTTCTACAGATTACAGAAGATTTGGTTATATATATGTTAATGGAATACAGAATATAAATATATATGCGGCACCTTTGTAATGGTAGTATCATGGTAGACCTTGCGGCAGTTGTCCATAGGAATTATTGGAACTTCGGCTTGGTGCAGGATACTCGTGCCTATCGCATCCCGGTTGCGTCTCTTGCCCCAACCGATCACTGTGCACTCCAAATTTTTGGGCAATGGCTGATAGGGGCGCGGTAGACATGAATAGCCTATCCAGGTGGTGGCGTTGACTGCTTTGGGAAGTCTACAAAGAGGCAAAAGACATAGACATAAATATCTTGGTTAAGATTCGATGGTAATGACTGCTTACCGCAGCAGAGCGACATCGCTATCCACGGTTCGCTTATCGAAATTAGGATGTTTGTAGCTCTTCAGCACGCGCAGTTGCAGTTCAGTTCCATCCTCATACTCCAGATTGTGTTCGCCAAGGCGCACGTAAAGCACCTTACGCACACAATGTGCCGCTGTCAGCACCCAAAGCGGAGCTATTAAGGTGCCGCCACAGAATGCCTCCTTGTAGCGATTGAAAATGGCCACCTGCCATGGCCAGCCTCCCTTGCGCGCCGCTCGTCCGCCGATGATCTTCAGCATATTGTACATGCTGCGGTGGTTATTACGCACCAGGCCACATTGCAGCTTGAGGGGCGAGTACTCGGGTCCACGATAGCCCTTCCCACTCAGTATGACATTCACATCGTTTCTGCTCAGCAGTCCGGCACTCGGCTCTGCGTGTATGCGCCGCATGGCTGTGGCGGGACTCGGAGGAGGCCGTGACTCGTACACTGGTTGCTTCTGCACCTGTGTCTGCAGCCATTGCTGGCAGAAGCTGCCCTCGGTGTAGCAGTAGGCAATCTCACGAAGCACCTCGCGTCCACACTGCTCGCTATTTCGGCACTTTCTGCAAGAGAGAGAGTAGATTGAGAAGGAGGTTCTCCTAGAAACAAACGAATACACTACTTACTTATAGCGACGCGTAGTGCACTTCGGGGAGCACTTGCTCCAGCGACTCCACTTCGTGTAGATGCGACGATGACGTAGACCGTCGGGTGTATTGCGCTCCTTTGCAGCTGGCGTCCAGCTGGAGTTTTGATTCTCGGAGGACTCCGAGTCGGCGTAGACGTTATCTGGCTCAAAGTCAAAGTCTTCGTACTGAAACACATCACCTTCCAGGCCATCTGCACCGTTCTCTGTGCTGCCCAGGCTGCGGGGCTCTAAGCTGAAAGACTTCCTCTCCAGATAGTCCTCAAAATCGTCATCAATATATTCCTGTTTATGCTTCTCCTTGTTCCTATGTCGGGAGTATGGATTTGGCCTGTGTCTCTCCCTTGATCTATTCTCCTCGTGCTTGTTTCTTTGCTTCTTTCTGTGTCTTTCTGTTTTCCTCTGCCTCTTTCTGTTCCGCCTCAATACGAAGAAGTCACCTTGGTCATTGTGGAAAGCTGAATCATCATCCAATTCATCCAAGTCTTCTTCCTCCTCCTCTTCTGTGCTAGATTCGATCGGCTGCTGGCGTGGTGGCTTTCTGTGCACTATCTCGACAGAGTCTATATCCGGATAGGGATGTGATTCAGTTCTATGCGATTCGTAAGGTCGTCCGCTGGCAGCAGCTGCCGCTGCGTTTATAATGATAGCGGGTGAATTGGGGCTACTGTGCCGCACGTCGCCCTGGAAGTGGTGAGCATTGACAGACGACGAGGCTTCATGCCACTTCACTGAGGGCGTGCAACTGAAAGTGATGAGAGATTAGCAATTGTACGACATGATTCAAGAAGAACAATTAATAGTTACTGTAAACACTTGCTCTGCTCCATATGCTTGGTGTGTCCACATTTCCGCTTCACCTTGCAGTAGCGCTCACGCCGCTTGATGCACTCCTCATCGCAGGATGTCCACTGTGTCCAACGGCTGAAGGGATGCTGGTTGTGAATCGAGCGTCGTCGTCCGCTCCAGCGCTGACTGCTGTGTGGCACGTGCAGACGATGCACGCGCTGTCCACCATGCCAATGGGATCCATGATAGCTGGGATGATGATCGAGTGCCTCATGGAATTCGGCGCGTATGTGTCGCTTTGCCTCCTGTACATATCCACTCTGCAAACAGAACGAAGCATATTAAAGTATTTTTTTGTTGTTGCATGATGTGCATATGTTGCCGCGGCTGCTGCCACCGCCCCCATTAACGCGCCGTAATTCAATCTTCGGGGAACGGTGCATTAGAAACAGTCGCAGACACTTTAATGTTGTGCCAAGTCGAAAAGACGCGCAGTCGAGGCAACACAGACTTATCTTTCTTGGGATAAATCAGGCCGTAGCCGCGCGAAAGTAGCGCAGGGGATGCAAGATCTTCTTCGCCTCTGCCTCACCCTCTCTGTGTGTTTGGTTTGAGGTGTCATTGCTCTCTGCCTCTGTCTCGGCCTCTGGGCGAGGTGCCACATTGCGGTTATGTTTCCAGTGCGGAGTGAGAGAGGGCCTCGTCGCTAAAAATAACATAAATTTGCTCTGCTGCAAACACGACGACGACGACGACGACTGACTGCACTCGTATCCCTTCTTCCTGTCTCTCATTCTTATCGAAAATAGGTTGCGGCAGCAATTTGCCGCCGTCGCAATTGGCTCAACAGTTCCTTCTACAGTGGAGTCCCACTGCGAGTGGCCAAGCTAGTTCCTTTTACAGTAGTGTCCAAATGAGAACAGCTTCGTTAGGCTGCACTGCAAGTGCCTTAAACAGTAGTGTCCTAACGGAGCTGCGTAGCTCTATTTATTGCCCATAACTGTAATTTGGTATTTTATTTACTTTCTTTTCAAATACTGCTTGCCATCCCTGGGCAATTTGCAGGGCTTCTGTCAGTGGGAAATTTATACGTTGAATGGCATTCCCATCAATTAATGTACTCAATTAACTTGTGTAAATAATAGTTGGGTAGAGGTGTCAATCGCCCTATAAATTAGCTGGGTATACTACGTATTTATATATAAATACCTATATCAGACATTGTCGACTCGATCGTGCCTGTCCTGTTGTCTGCTCGTTTCGCTTTTATGCAAACAAAAACTCACTTATTCAAATTGGTCTGCTCGCGGGAGGGTGCACACTGTATGTGTGTGTGTGCTTATGTGTATATCGATAAGTAAATAATTGACTATCTAAAATGAGAATCGCGAACCTGGGTCACGGCAGAGTTGCCTAACCTTCCCAGCTTTGGGAACTCGACAACGGCTAACTGTGACACTCATTCATGCGGAAATCGAACTGCACGAAAATCATTCAAGGGCAATTGATACCGTTCCGTACTCGGGGTCATATCTACGTAAAAGTACAAACTACACACACACACTTACACATCCATGTACTCACTATCATTGACTACGGAAAACGGTACAATGCGATTGCTTAATTTGGTCACAGATAATTGTTGCACTACTTATACAAATTTGTGAATTATTCACAGTTTCGAATTGACAAGGGAATTGTTTTCGATTGACATCACAAGTTCGTGTCAAGTGGGATTGGTACATTTGCCCAGACCATTATGTTTGGGATTGTACTCACCTGACTTTGGGCCAGCAGCTGTAATAGTGCCAGCCATTTAAAAAAGCCGCAAATTAGCCGCATTCTTTGTCGGTTTTTATAGCTTTCTATCCGATTTTATAGACAACACTTAATGAACTTGTCAGCGATATAATCTGCAAAGAAAGAAACTCAGTTAGGTTCATCATTTTCGATACATAGCGTACCATCAACCAAAATGGATCTTTACTTTCCCTGACTCATTTATAAATAATCTAGTTGCAGCATATTTATCTCTTTTTGCTCTGATTCATGGTAGCAAACAATTTATCCTATAAATTATCAAAATCTATTAGCCCGACGTGGGTGCCTGGCCTTATTTATTTTATTGTAGAGCACACTTAATATGCAAATCATATGTAGGTGGGCCTATTCAAATCCCAAATGCCAGTGGCACACAAAGCCAATTAACTTGTTTAATTTACCCCGACTAATCGGGCCATTTGCGTCAAAGTACAAGAGAAGTACAATCGGATCTTTTGGGGCAGGCGGCGCACAATTCAACAATTCGGAATACCGGATTTTTTTTCGAATTTCTTTTAAGCAGAGGCTGACGTAGCACTCGGAATCGGGATTGGGGTCGGGGATATTGTGCCTTTGGCAACTACAAAGCAAATATTTGAACTTGCAAGAGACCTTAAAGGCCTCTCTGAGTCTCCTCGGAGCGATCAAACGCGTGGGCAGAACGCACAAAAAGTGAAATTAATTAGCTACATGTAATTACAAACAGACGAGCAAAAATTCAAAACATAAAGATAAATTATTTGTTCGAACAAATTCAAGCTGTGTGTAGCGGTTGCCTTTGACGAGCGACTCACTCAGTGCCTTGTGCAGCGGCTTATTACGCTTCAATATGATCCCATCGGATCCGATGCGGTACGGTGCGGGTCGCCATTAAAATCAACTTCAAGTTGCACCGAGGAATTTAAAGTGGCAACAGTGGAAAGAAGCACTCGGTAAATGCCAAAAACAATGTACAGTCGATTTTTTTTCTTTATTTTTTTTTACATTAACCAGCGCAATCGATCTTACGTCAACGTTGAATGCTGACCAAATTCAGCTGCGAGTACCCGTTCGTCGTACTCAATCACGCATGCACTCGTACGAGTATTCGCATTCGACTGTACTCACACATCAAACCCACCTGAAACGTTCTTAATGAACGGGTTCGTGCTTATATGGTCATGGATGGGTTGGTTGTCCCTTTAAGGACACGCTTGTATAAAGAATGGACAGTTCGAACTGATCGAAGGGAAAGTCCATGAAATATTGTAATATTGTTCTCGTTTACTCGACGTCTTCTACCAAGTTTTCTGTATAATTCCATAACCAATCAATCAAATTCCAATCAAGCTGATGACTATTTAATGAGAATGAAACTCGTATATGTTTCTTATTGTTTATCGTGCTGAATAAATTCAATACGAATACTGTACTAGTTATACGGTATGTGTTTTCCTTCTTACTTAATTTTCATTTTAATATTAGTCACTCGATTTACTTGACTATCAAAGTTGTTTACATATTTCGGAAAGTAAACATACATATAGTATTTATTTGTTGTAGCTTAATCTGTGGGCTTGGCTGGGCATTCCTCGGGTGATAATCACCCGCAACTAGGGCCTTAACCCACGACGGCGCCTATCAGAAATGATGTTTGTACAGTGAACTTAATAACCCGAAAGTTGAGTAACTGTCACTCCGGATTTCGTGCGGCATATTCAACATTATCAGAAAACAAACCACTAGAAACTATTCTTAAACACCTGACGACATAAGGCATACGTATTTAGACGCACACATACGCATACATACAGAGTCCCAGCATACATGTTGCTTCTTAATTTAGAACGCAACGCGACCGCAAAACACCCACAGCAGCCCGACGTCGCCGTTGCCATAAACCGACGACCAACGACCGCCGCCGTCGCCTGTCGCCGCCGCCAGACGCGGATGCGCTGCCCCGCGCGTGTAAACAAACCGTTCGTCAAAACGACAGACTGACAGCCACGCCTTATAAAATACCCCACCTAGACTAAGTGCGATTAAAACTTCACAACATACAAAGTCAGATCTGATAAGCAACATAATTTCGCTTGTTTAACGCAGAAGTTTACAACTTAAACGATTTTCGTTCGATCTTGTTTACAGATATTGCCATATGTCATAAATTGTACTCTGGTATTTGGTTGATCGGTATCTACTCTAAAGTATTTGCCATAAATCAGAATTAAGCGATACGGCCTTTTAAATATTTTAAATTTACAATTCAAATCCAGCTCCAAAGTGTTTTTATTTTTGGATACCTACTATATTAAATTTTATAGGTGCACAAAACTGTCAAACAGTTGAAACCAGATATTTGTGGTTATTTAATACTACGACTAAATGGATAAATGTTACATAAACATGTGTGTAAATATATTTTACATATTTTACATACAGCACATGTACGGCTGAAGGATAAATTCAATGCCAGGTCGTGTTATAAAAGTTATTTAGAACGATGGAGCTCACATTTAATAGTTTAAAATAAAATTTAGAATGAAACATACAAACTTGAATGAACAAATTTAATTTTCATTGTGATCTCTTCTCTAATTTCGTTAGAATAATTTAATTTAATTTAAAAACATGACATGATTAGGTTTTTCTGGGCTTTCCACAATCCTCTGCAACAAATGTTTAATTTATTTCTAATATTATTTTTATTTATTTATTGTAACATCATTTGAACTTTGATAATTTATGAGCCAACTCACTTTAGTCGACATTCAAAAATACATAAATAAATAAATAGTTCCCTTAACTTTATAGAAAGTATTTTATATTCATAATTGGAATTTTCAACGAAATATGTTTAATATAAATTCTAAATCAAAGGTCTGAATCAAGTAAACAATTAAATACCAATTACTCGTATGTGGTCCTTTATGAAAACTTGACAACCCTCAGAGTGCTTAGAGGGTATTTGCTAGCCGTGTCTAACTGTTATTATTGCCATGAATGAACAGTCTTATGAATGAATGCGAAACAAAAACAAAAACAACAACTGTAACAACGCGTTAGTTAAACGCTCGATAGTCATCAGATTGGACGCCGCGCACCACCTGCCGCAAGTGCCGCAACAGCCACAGTCACAGCAGCGGGTAGCCACAAAGTCTGGCACAGCCAGCAGCAGCAGCAGGCGGCAGACAGTAGACAGTAGACAACAGAAGCCGGCAGTGGTCGAGTGGGTGCGAGGGTGAGGGGGCGACTGGTTGGGGCCAGTTTACCGAAATGCAATTTTAATGGTGCTTACGAAAAATCGAAAAGCGAATCGACGCCGTGGCTGCCACTGCCACTGCTCTGCTGCTGCTGCTGCCTCTGCTATCCGTGACTCGTGCGGGGTTTGTTGTTGTTTACGTCTCGAGTGGGCAGCGCCGCCGTCAATTCGCTCGTGGGCAGTTCTCGTCTTTCGATTCGTGTTTACAATGCTGTCCATGTGTGCGTGTGTGAGCAGATGGGCAGCCGCCACAACGGAAGTTGAAAATGTCAAGTTGTCGAGAGATTCGTCTGGCGTCTGGTTTATTTATTAGTCGTTCTTCAGTTTCTTTTCTTCATTCAACAAAATAAAACCCAATTAACGATTCGATTTCTGTTGTAATACGCAAATCGTGAAGTTCGTTAGGCGCTCTGCGACAATTTACAAGCAAACACACACACGCACGCACACACACAATGACAGACAAGAACAAGCACAGATATTTACATTAGCGGATGTTGGTGGCCATAAATCATGCTTCGTCTGCGGCGATGCAATCGCAACGAAGCTGCGATCACGGTGCCACCCCCAATGTCCTCACTCCCTCCCTCTCACTCTGTCACTGCGTAAGCTGCGCCACATTCTCAACACATGTAAGCAATACATTTCGCATAATGCATATCGATATATCGATATGCGTAAGCACTCATTTATCTACGATTCTGTATATGTGTGTGTGTGTTCTTGCATTCACTAAGTGGATTCAGTTTATTTTTTATGAATGAAACATTTGTTGTGTGCATAATTGGCGCACTCTGCTTAGCAGTTACACACAGATACTATACATATGCATATGTATATGTGCATATATAGACATACTAATATATATTGGCTTTGTACGCAATGACGGCATCTCGTTGAGGCCGCCTCTAGGCTTTTGTTGCGTTTTATCGCCTTTCAATTGAATCGGTTTCAATGCGCGAATGGTTAATGATTATTTTTTTATATATTGTTGTTATTTGCATGTTAACCGATCACCGAAGGCACCTTTCAATTAGAGGCTACCGTTGTCGTTGTTGTTGTCATTTACCTGAGATACAGGGTGACCAATTTGGCGCGTACAGCACTTATGGGTTTATTTTATTTTTATTTTTACACTGAACACTCAAAATTCTGCATATGAATCTCCTGCCTGCAGTGCGCGTAAGGCAGCCAGATGGGACTCTAACGGAGAAACACAACCGATCGCGTCGACGTCTTCTCGAGAACTGAACGCCAACGCCGAGCGCTTCAAACACGGCAGCGGCAGCAGCAGCAGCAGCAGAAACAACAACAACAATCAGGCAAAAACTACTGCTAGCGACTATTTTACACACACACGCATACAGACAGGCACCCATACAGTCACACTTTTAGCTCTCGCACAGTGGGCCGCAAACGAAAGTCATGCGTAAAGTGGTGTAAAAACCCTGGAGCATGAAATGCCTCGATTTTGGACTGTTTACCAAATATGCCTTGAGCAGGGCAATAAAACGAACGTAACGGAGAATTCAAAGTATCCATTAAACAAAAGAAAAGAGATGACCATATAAGTTAGTTAATATTTATTTTAATAATCTTTAGAAAACGGAACTAAATTGTCTTTCGGGCTTAACTAGAGCTTTACCTTAACTTGCATAGAAATCAATGGCAAGGCACTCCCTCTCCCTCTCTCCCTCTCTCTCTCTTCCTCTTCTTAGTTATAGCAGTGCCAGGTGGCCACCCGCTCGTTGGGTGGTGAGTTCTGCAGATGCCGCATCTGCGCCTGTCCCGTATCTGTGGCTCCACTACCTCCTATTATAACCGTACCCAGCACAAGTTTCTTGCCCATTTTCAGCTTGGTCGCCAACGTGGTCTTTATAACAATGTTCTCCAGCTGATCGAGGGTTCGAAGAGGCACGCAGATAGTCGCCTCATCGCCACCAGCTCCATCCCACTTGGTCGAGAGGGAGGGATAGAACACGGGTGACTTCCACGCATCCACGTAGATGCCATGTTCGAAGACAGTCGTTTTCACATAGACACCTCCACCGGCAGTGGCCTCTAGTTCGTCCTTAACCTTGTTGGAGCAACGCATGCGCGACGTTGTCACTCGAAGCACGAGTTCATCACTCGCACTGGTTGCCACATTGCTGATGCCCATTTTGCGCTTCATTTCAGCCGAAATACGTTGCCAGTTGTTTGCTCCTGATCCAGATCCCGATCCCGTTGACAGAGTCTGCGAAGCTGTTGTTGTTTCTGTCGTCTGCTCTGCTGGTGGCTCAGCTGCCGCCCTGAGATCGCGCACCTCCAGCGACAACTCGACCACGCCCTTGGGTGCATTTGTTAGCTGTAAAAACAAAAATACAAACGCTACAGTCAGGAGCTGACTGTATAAGGCCATGGATTACACAACCCCACAAAAAAAAAGTTTGTCATGATCTGGGTATGCGGCATATGAAGTTATATGTATTTTGGGTCGCTGAATCCGAATCCGGGGTCAGAAATTCTCCATCACGACTGGATTTCGACCTAACCTCAAAAAACTGAAAAACCTTTGGATATCCCCCAAAAGATATAGAATCGTGATCTGGGCATGATTCGGATTCGGATTCGGAAGGTCCAAAAACATATAGAAACATATATCGTATGACCCGATCATGACCCCCCATTATTTTTTGGGCCTTCCAAAATTTTTCGAGTTTTTTGAGGTTAAGTCGAAACTCAGACGTGCTATGTAAATTTGGACTTCGGATTCGGACTAAGAAGGACAAAATACATGTTAAAACATATATCGCATGCCCAGATCACGATTCTATATCTTTTGGGGGATATCCAAAGGTTTTTCAATTTTTTGAGGTTAGGTCAAAATCCAGACGTGATGGAGAATTTCTGACCCCGGATTCGGATTCAGCGACCCAAAATACATATAACTGCATATGCCGCATACCCAGATCATGACAAACTTTGTTTTTGTGGGGTTGTGTTATCATAGTATAAAATAGTGTTTATAGTTATTACTCATTTTCAGAGGCGGGAAGGGGCGTGTCCAAATTTCAAAAAAACTTTGAGACACTGCAATATATACGTATGTTGTCACAAAATTTGATGACTCTAGCTCTTATAGTTTCCGAGATCCAGGTGTTCATACAGACAGACAGACGGTCAGACGGACAGACGGACAGACGGACAGACGGACAGACGGACAGACGGACAGACAGACATGGCTCAATCGACTCGGCTTGTGATCCTGAGCAAGAATATATATAGTTTATGGGGTCGGAGATGCCTCCTTCTGCCTGTTACGCACATTTCCGTTCCGACAAACACAATAGTCCATGAATTTTTTTAAAATCCATGGCCTAAAAACAGAAACAGAAGAAGAAACAAGGTTGAGGGTCAATCTTTGCGTGTTTTTATTTGTCTAGAGGGTTGTCGCAATTCGCTTTTCATTCAACTTTCACTCTACTTGTCTACCCAGCTTGAAAGCTTTAACTTAACTGGGGTTACGACACTTTAAGCATTAAGTTAAGTCATTGTTGGTTTAATTTTCTAGTCTAATTGTCACTTTGCCACTTTTTTTTTTCATAACTTACATGATTGTTGCCTCCGGTACTGCTGCCACTGTTATTGTTGTTATTGGGCGTCGTCTTGAGCACCGTCGTTGTTATATCTTTAATGGGTAGCCAAAGCTCCTCGCTCGCATAGCTGCCGGTGCGAGCGTTGCGCTTGAAAAGCTTCGGTTCCAGGTAACAGGTGACGGAGCCTGAAGTGCAAGTCGAGAATCGATTAAAATAAGATAAGAATCATTGTTCGTGTGTCAAAAGCTGTTCGGGAAATAACATTGCTGTCAATATCCGGTTTTTATACCCGCCATCTATAAGGTAAAAGGGTGTTATAACTTTGCGGCAATCGAAAAAGTATTAAACAGATAGAAGAAGGCATGAGAACCCCACAAAGTATCGTTATTCTTATTCATCATAAAGAGCCGAGTTGATTTTGGCATATCTGTCTGTCCAACAAAATATGAAAATATGTCTTAATATTGTGCACAGTTCAAGTTTAATTTAGAATTTGGCCACGCCCCATTCCGCCTCAGTTTACTTTTGCTGAACACAAAACTATAATTGATTTTTGATTTGTTTGCAATCGTATAATTAGAGGAATATAAGAATAATAGAAGTTGTTTAAAATATAATTGTATAGGAGTACTGGTTTTCACTCCGTACACTGTAAAGTATGCAACAGAAAATACGGTAAACAAATATTTAAGAAAGCCTTTTGGTACCGGGTATATTACAGTCGAGCATTAGTAGTTTTCTTGCTTGTTTGCCTTAGAAATTTGGCAAGCTGAAAAGCTTCGTCAGAGCCAAAAACTTTGTGTTATAAAACTGTTATATATGAAGAGCCCCCCCGCGGAACTTACCAATATTCCTGCGTGATTCACTTATGGTCAATGGGGGCATGGCATCACGTGGATTTTCAAGCGATTTCTTATTCTTCGCCTTGTTGGGCGACCCATTTTCAGTCGTTGCATCATTGCTGGCGCCCGTCGATAGTCGTTGCACAAAATTCGAGCTCTTATCTTTGAGGGAGCGATACGTCTTGTTGAAGCGATTGAAGCTCTGAAAAGGTGACTATAATACCAAGAGAGGAGTACGAGGGGGGCTAACTTACTGTGGCAGGTAACTCGAGTAGCGCGTAGACGGTAAACACAACAAATTGGCCGGCAAACAGTTCGTCTGGCGCGGAAAAAGCTCCATTCTGTTGGCTCTGGGTCTGGCGACGCGAAGAGAAGGCAGAACCATGCTTCAGTGAGGGTCTGTGGGGGTGGGGGAAGTAATATATTGTAATAAAGATTCTTTAAAGAGATCACCCTCACTCACTTAATATCTGGGACCAGCGGGAACTTAAAATTCTCATTGAACTTGGGCCACGAATTGGTCTGAATGCTGCTGTCCAAGCGCTTCGTGCCGGGGAATAGTTTTACCTGCAAAGGCAGACAGGGAATTACAGTTATTAATGTATATATGCATGTATATGAATATTATTTTAAAGATAAGGCTTGTTTACTCATTTGTTTACCGTGCTTCCTCTTGCCCACTCACTCTCACTCACACGACAAGCTTTTAATTACCTTAATTAGATAGCCTTGCACGATCTTGAAGCCAAAAAGAGACGGCAGGTGTCGCGCCGCTATCAAGTGCACATTCAACTCTGGCACTGCACTCCCAGCGCCGTTGGCAACCCTGTAACCCTGTTCGCCCTCATGCTGGTTCTGATTCTGTTGCGTATCGATGGTGATCTGGAAGCCAATCTCGGGTTCAAGTGTCACGGAGTGCCGAGCTTGATCCTTGGGGTGCTGTCCCGGCAGCAGCGATCGCAGTTTGTTCATGCTGAAGACGTCGTGCTGCAGCCCTTGCTGTGGCCACTCTACAGTTTTCCATGCGATTGAGCAAAAGAAAAAGGTGATAATTTTGTGAATGCTTTCAGTCTCTTCTTATCTTTTACTTCGTATTGATAAAATAGCGGACACGATACGACACGACCTCCCACTCCCAATTAGTAGACTCGCGCTCTCGCTCACCCTCTCACTCATAATACACTGGTCGACATAATTATTTAGACGAAGACACGTTTTTAATAAAAGTTAAATTGACATTATTAAATGTAACAGTTTTAATTGGTCGAAAATTAATATAAAGTAAATTCAAATTAGCAAAATGTAAAACAGAAAAAAAAATTGTTTATTTTCTTTAATAATATTAATAATTAATTTAAGTTCTCATCAAAAAACGTCTTTGTCAACATACTTATGCCGAGCAGTGTAAGTAAAGTGCGCATTCCAGTGAGCTCACGACTTGGCGCGTGCTCAGCCAATGAGAGAGAGAGAGGCGCGTAAAAGCTGCGTTTGGATAAGCTCACACTTCCGAACAGCTGTTCGGGCAAAGCTTTTGGCGCGCTCTCTCAAATACCGCATGCCCAGTAGCCAATTGGCTGCACACATGAACTTTAACGTATTCAGCTGATGCCAGTTAACTTTATAAGTGTGAATATGTCTGCATGCAGCACTGCTGCACACAAAGAATACACACATACACATAAATAATAATTAATCAGCTTTGATTTCACTAGCAAACAAACGATTTCTTTTAGTTGCGGAGTCTTTGAACCCTGCGACACTTTATATATGTACATATATGAATGAACGCTATATGGTATATATTCAACTCTGATGACTAATGCCGCGCATCGAGTATACGCCGTGTTTGCCGCCTAATCACAACGCGCACGTGTTTTGCACTTGAACTATAGCTAAATGTGCATAGCTAAGTAGAAAAACCTACGTACAGTTCTCAAGTAAAAGACGATCGCAATCTTCGCTGTTAGATCTACGCTGACATGCTTAAGCTCGGTGTCGGACCACAAAGCGAAACATTTAGCACAACGTCGACGATGGACGATCGCAACGATCGCTCGCGTTCTCCAGCTGATCCGACGCTCAACTGAAATGTAAACTTGGAAATTATTTCGTTTGCGGCCATAATAATAAAGCGTACAATCATAATGCCGACACACATTCCCACACACACACAGGCAGGCAGGCAGACATAAGTATATGTACTTGTACAGCACAAATATGCCCACACACACACACACACACACAACTCTCACGATCTTACGCTTTTGTACTTCGAGCTTTGATTGTCGTCGTCGCTTTCTTGCTCAGAAATGCAATAAGATTCTCTCACTGTCTTCGTCTGTGTGTGTGTGAGAGTGTCTCTGTGTATGTGTCACCGTTATCGCGTTGCAACAACAATTACGGGAATAACATCACTCGCTGTGCGGCGTCATATGCGACTATGGCATACGCTACAGCAGAACAATGACCTCATTTTCCGATAATGATCTCATGATTTTAATGGGAAAGTTCAGTAAAAATTAGGAAAAGGAATTGTTATAGATCGTTTAAAGATTTGAATGTAAACCAGTAAGAAAATCAACAGCCACGCAGCGCGCGACAGTGGGATACCCTTAATATGCTTCTTATTTTACTGCTGGTCTAAGTTCACTTCCTAAGAGGTATTCTAAAAGTACCTACACATATTGTAGTTTAGATCTCTTATTTAGTTCCGAGTTCTTGGCCTCTATTAGATTCAACTCTTGTTACTGATTATATTTTGCTTTCTATATTTTCTAGAAAAATGGGTACCTTTGTTTTCGCTCTCAAATATGTTTTCGAATCAGTGTGCCGTGACTTTTCTGTCAGACACACACATCTAAGGGCAAACCTACAAATTCATATTTCATCATAGTTTTTTAGAACACCAACGGAAAATCATTAAAAAGTTAAAAAATTATAATTTCTTTTCTACTTTTGTAAATTCTATTTTTGAATATTGTCGGTTAAAAAATGGACTCCGATTTTCTAAAAAAAAAAAAAAAAATGGGGTAGATGCAGGTCATGCCAGTAAGATCGTTCTCGGGTATCAATTTAATTGAATTGATACCCTAGAAGGATCTTACTGGCATGACCTGCATCTACCTTATTGCCTTGTTTTATTTAAGAAAATCGCAATCCTTTTTTTAACCGACAATATTCAAAAATAGAATATACAAAAGTCTAAAAGAAATTATAATTTTTGAACTTTTTTTAATGATTTTTCGTTGGTGTTCTAAAAAACTAGTGAAGGCTTAGACGGGTGAGGCACGAGCAGCAGTAAAGGCGCTGCTCATCCACCCGAACAATGTGCAAGCAGTTATGGGGCAGCTTCGATTTCGGTATGGACGCCTGGAGCAACTGATCTGAGGCCAACTGGAGAGTGCGAGATGTGCTGCCAATCTCAGAACAGAACATAGCCAGGATTGCGCCGTTCGCCACAAGAGTGAGCAACCTCGCTGCGTTTTTGAAGTCAACGAAGAACGGCATGCAGCATTTCGGAAATCCTACCCTGATGGAGGAGCTGATCGCCAAGTTGTCTATAAGCAAGAGGTTGGACGAAGTTGGAGAGGACGAGGTTGGAGAGGCGAAGCATGCGGCTCTGATGGAACTATATCCAACAGTGGTGCATCTTACCGGTTGGCTACACGAGCTCGCTAAATAGATATGGATTGTCACGGATGCCACAAGTAAGGATCCAAAGCGAAGACTATTGCACGCAAAGTTAGACATAATATGCTGCACTATTATGTATATGTATATATTTAGTAGTAAAGGAACGATCGGAGGATATAAGAACCTACAAGCGTATAAAACCTTCGGCAGCCTTCGTTCTTGTTTACCTTCATTTTAAAACAACTAAGGACACTGAGAAGAATAATGTAATGGAATAAGTTAAAATAAACCTGAGTTTACTTTTTACTTGTCTCGCAGTTGTGTAAAAACAATTAACTTAAGAAAAGAAAATAACCTCTTATCGAAGTAATTTATCTTTTTGGTATGAAGAATACCTTTCCATCTGCACCATCACAATGCTTACTATATTTATTAATTGCATATAAGAAAGAACTTAAACATAGTTCATAGAACATACATATAATAAATACGCATAAGAAACTATTGTAATTTTTTTAAGATTCAAAGGAATTTCCCTTTTGCAGTATCTCAGTAATACATGTATCTTTACCATATAGAGTACCTTCGCGTCTGCATGTGCACATAAATCTCACTGTATTTTATTATATCTTTCTACCCTTTAGCTGTCGTGGCAATAAAGGCAATTAAAAGCTAGAATACTTTTCACTTGGGTCATTTACCTTTATGACCATAAAGAAAACGACAAACAATTCACTTAACCTCAACTAGCCCAGGCACTAGATATACATTTGTAGATGCCCCAGCAGTTATTGTCGAATTCTTGGTACACTGCGTGCGAGAAGTACGCTGACAGCGTTATCTATGACACGAAATCAATTGAAACTCGTAAGTTAAGAGTTCTACAAAAGAATGAAACGTTAAAATATACAAGTTGTGCTTAGTGTATAAGCCCTATATAGGGAAGTACCTCGTTGGAAGTCCGAGTGATCCACTACTCTTTCCTGCTAGACACATATAAATAGGAAACCTGGCTTATATACTATACCTCCTTGGGATTATGGGTATAATGAGGCGCTGAAAACTGTTTAGAAAACATTCAATAAATACTCGAACATACTTCGAACAAGAAGATACATACAATGCATGTAACGTGTATATATATTTAAATAACATCCATACAAATATGTAAAAATAACTCTACAACTTCAGTTTCTGGTACCTGTACCTGTGTGTGTGTGAATGTATTGTGTGTGTGAGTATGCATGCGTTTGTGTGCGTGCCGAATGGGGGGTGTAAGTAATTTGAGGTTAGTTTTTAGATTATAATTTAAGCAAGAATTTTGATTGCCTCAGCGTGTTGTCACTTGTCTCAATGGTATTCAGACCTAGCCTAGCTTAACTAACTACATAGATCGAGTGGGAACAAGGGGCGTTCGCATGGGGGCGCGCCTAGTCCACCTCCAGTTTCCTAAAGCTGCCCACGACGCCAGCGTCGATGTCGCCAATGTCGTTGCCCGCAAAGTTGGCCGCCTCCTTGGTGATCTCGATCTGCATGTCGTCCAGGGCGAGTATTGCCGCACGACGCTGCTGCAGCTTCAGCTTGAACTCGCGTATCATATCCGCAATGGGCATGGTGCCGCCATATTCCTTGGGCAGAATGGCGGGATCGATCTTCGACTTGAGAGCATCCACGTTTTTGTGCACCTATAGAAAGAGACAGATCAGGCAGAGATCAGTAAGGTGCTTCACTTTGTTCCACTTTGACTACTCACAATGATGCGCTTCTTCAGCTTGTCACTCAGCATGGACACGCCCAGCTCAATGATGCGGTTAGCGTAGTGGGGAATGTTGACGAAGTGCGTCTGCTTGTGCCGCATGGGCGTCGAGTTCTGAATGCACTTGATGATGCTGCGCAGATCGGTTAGGGACCACAGACTGACGAATCCCATGTTCATGCCGCTCTCATCGTTCACATAGACATACCCGGCTACCTGCGAGTCCTCATCATCCAGCAGCGCCTCACAGATCAGACTGTGCACACGGGCCATTTGCACCGAGGTGAACTTGTAGGGATCAAACTTGCCGGCAACGGAGAAGATCACCTGGCGACCATCGGAGTCACGCTGGGGCAATGGCACCAGGTAACCAGCCTCGAAAATCTCATTGATAGCCGGATCATTGATGTCCAGATGCTGGAACCACTGGGGGAACAGCTGGCGAATGGTCAAATAACGCTCGAGCATCTCACAGGCAGACGGCACGGAGAACTTCTTGGTGCGCAGGAAGCGCAGCAGGAAGACGGCATCAGTGCGACACTTCTTGATGTGCGGATGCTTCGTGATCCACTCGCGGAACTGAGCCAAAGCCTGTCGGCGTATGTTCTCATCCTCGTGCAGCTCCTCCTTGGCCACCTGCTTCATGGAGGTGCTCAGACCGCAGGCATAAGGAGGATAATCATAGTCAGATGTGGTGGCGGCGGGGCCGTTCAGTTTGGGTTGTTGCAGCACCTCGGTTTCCAGCACTGCGAGGTGGAATAGAGAAGAGAGTTAGTTAGTCTTTTTGATTGTCGATATATAAAGGTAGAAGCAGAATAGAGAAGGGAATTAGTTTGTATTCTCAATTGTGGATAAATAAAGGTAAATGCAGAATAGAGAAGAGATGTAGTTAATGTGTTAAATTATCGATAAATGCAGGTAGAGGCAGAATAGAGACGAGAGTTAATGTTTTCGACTGTCTATAAACGAAGGTGCTTGCCCACAGTGACCTCCAGCAGTTTGCCAACGATTAAAGCAAAGTTTTTGGCAACCAATTGCCAAAGTCGTGTGAACACAAGTTGCGAAACTGCTTAGAGTAGAATGCCTGAATGGGTTCGACGGAGCAATACCCTGGAAAATAAACTACTTACTGTGAAGAACGCCTGAAGAAAAATTCTTAAACTTTGCTCAATACTTTCTATGATCTTTTCTCAGTGCAATCAAGCACAGTAAAATTGACAAGATCAACAGAAACGCTTTTTAACTAGTTACTCTTTAGATAATCATTTAAAAGTTTGAGGTTTATAACACTGCTTCCCATGTTATTACCTAATAAAATGTGGCCTTAACTTAAGCCTGCAATTAACAAATCTTCGCTATAAAACCCTCGTCAATTTCGAAACTAGAACTTCTTTATTGCAAAAACTGTAACTAGCAAATCAATTAAGCCATAAAAACGTGTAATAATCATACATTGGCGAAATAACTGTTTATTACGTATACGTACGAGTTGCCAGAGACCGCGCTGGCTAATTGCGCCGTTGGCCTTGGCCAAAAAAATGTTAAAATTCATCGAACTCGCCACTCAGGTGCTGCCTACTTATTTTAACACCATCAAAGATCATAGTTAAAAGATATATCTACATACGAATGTAGATGCAAATGTCTGCGCTTCGACAGCTGCTCATTGTCTCCGGAGGCGGGCAAGGGTTATTGGCTTTTAGCGCTTTCAAGCTCGAGGTGCGTCTGCATGTGTGTGTGGGCCTCGCAGACCAACTGCAACAGCCCATGTGTGTGTGTGTGTCGCCAGCTCATTAGGTTTCCAGTTACCGGTCCATTGACCATGACCCAAAACCAAGGGCTATTCCGTTTTGCATATGACTGGGCTCAACATGGTCCGATCCACAATCGTACGATGGTTCATGTAAATTTCTACATGATGAAAACCCATTTAGCCCGCCCGAAGGTCACAGCAGAGACAGAGACAGAGATGAGCAGAGTTACAAGTGGAGCACAAGCAGTGCCCAATTGAACGCGTGTCTATATATGATCATGTCTTTTATTGTGTGATATATATAGAGTTATGTATGTACGGGTGATGCAAGCCCTGATGGCGCCCTGCGAGGCGATAACATCGCAACGTGCGCGCTGTACCGAGCAGAAAGCGTAGCCAGAAAGTGAAGCCACCACAATTGGTCAACAAACTGTTTATGAGCATAGTCCGATCTGATCCATGCCCATATAACTATAGCCGTTCGCGTTGCGGTCGCCAAATCAGGTTTCTTTTTCACTTTCATGGCCTTCACACAGATTACGATGAATGAAGAAGACGGGGCAGACACCGCTCGAAATGAAATTGGTAACTTGCCCTGCTTTGACTATGCCCAGATTACACACACGAACACGCAAACAGACACATACGCAGACACGCATAGTTACAGGTGTGCACATACATATTCGCAGCATATTGTCGATTGCGTTATTGGGTCATACACACACAGACACGCACACACCCGCAGCAGGAGAGAGCTTCGCTTTTGAGCTGGGCTTGAAACGTGCAATTTGTATTTTGTTATCCTCTCTTTCTTCTCTTTCTGCATCCGCTCTGCCAATTAGCCTACCTACTGGTTACATCACACCATAAAGCCAAAGAAAAAAAAAGACGAAAAAACCAAGTACAACAACATTAAAATTATGCATGCAAAGGAAGAGAGCGAGAGAGTGAGAGAGGGGGAGGGAGGGAGAGTGTGAAAGAAAGAAAACACTCAAAACTGGTTTCTCGCCTCTGAAACTTTAAAGTTTCCGCACTGAGAGCTTTCCTACCAACCCCATTGTCACTCAAAGTGTTTATCGTTTTCCCGTTTGTTTTGGTTTGCTTCTGATATTTTACACAACTTTACGAATAGGGCATACGCAAATTTGTTTGCGGAAATTCGTGTTACAGACAGGTTCGACTAATGGCTAAATAATAATAAAATATATGACGTATATATGACGTGTATAATGACTGTAGTCTATTAAATATAGTATATACTCTTATAGACAGTTCTCTTAATGCGCTTTCCATGAATCGCAATTTCTATGGGGCACTTCTCTGTCTCTCTGTGTCTGTTTCTGATTTATGCATGTTCTTCACGCCCACGTGATCAATTAGTCTGAATTCTCATCGTTAATAATCAATTGAAATATCATCTCTATAGCAAATGCGATAATTAAAGAGTCATCTCACGTTTTGCTGGTCAAGATCGCGCCCGACACTTTGCGAGTGCGGATACAACTTAACGATTAGCTTGAAGAGACCCCACCATATCTACACTACTATGAAATGCTTCATTATTTTGAGGTCCATTCAGATGGTGTTCGCGCGTCGAGGCCGAGGGGCTTAACTGACCGTTAATGCAGTTGCTAAATTGCGCCCGCTATGAATATTAATGAAGAATAAACAAACGTAAAGTAAAATACAAAAATATAGGCGCAGAGTACAGTGGGCACCGAACAATACATTCTGCGTAAATATACAAAGAAGTAAACAAACGTAATGGGCCAAAGAAGTAAATACAAAAGTGAACAGCAAAAGCATTTTTACAGATTCAACTCTAGTCTGGCCCTATTTATCTTGACTCAATGTTTTATTGACGTCATTGCATGCCAAATCAGCTTAGCGAACGTCCACTGTAGCGTCATACAACTGTATCTAAGCACACATTACGCGATTACACACACATTTTATGCACACACACAAATACACACACACAAGAGTCGTTCGTTTTTCATGTACTTCGCTTTATGGTGTTAGCCAACTTTGGTGGACGAGACCTTGCGTGGCGGGCCTTAAGCTTCAATGAAAACTCAATGCAAGCCCAAAGCAGCAGTAGCAGTGCGTAATGTCGATAAGCCCAACGATTGCTACAGTTTGCGCTGTATTTTGTAAGCCACTGTATGCCTGACTTCAATCGATTGCAGAAGAAGAATTACTAAATTGGGCTTCTATCGATTACTTTCAAAATATGCAGATATTTCTAATATCGATATAATACTTTGGAAGATGTTGTCGCATAAGAACTCTCATTGATTACACAATGCAAGCAAAAGCTTCGCTCCTTTTATTAACCCCACACCTCCCCTTCGTGCTAATTGAACCATCGCAAGAAAAGCTCGTGCAATGTGATAAACGGCTACGCATGCGCCTCAGTGAAAGCGAAAGTTTTTCTTCGCTGCGCTGCGACGCCAGTCGACGCTGCAGCGCTGCTCTCTATGTAGGCGTCCCGTATCCTTTCTCCGTTATGCAATATACTCCACACAGCAATTGTAATTCGAAATGAACTCACTTTTGATATTCCTCGTGGCTCGTTTGTAAGTGTTGTTGCTGTTATTGTTGTTTTTCGGGTTGATCAATTTCACAAGTCGCAAAAATTATATAAAGATTACAATACTTTTGCGTCGCGGCGTTGCAATATGCCCGTGTTTATTTTTATTTTTTTCTATCCAAAAATTTGGCTATTCTCTATAAGCGAGACTCGGGCTTATATCTGCACCAGCCGACGACGTTGTGAACGTGGTGACGCTTTGAGCGAAACTGAACGATTTCGGTAACTGAAACATTATTTAAGCCTTGTTCGCTGCAGTTTCACTCAATGCGAAGCCGCATAGAGAGAGAGAGAGCGGAGAAGAGCAGCTGTTGAGTGCTTTTGCGCCTGAGCTGTGCTTGATGTAATGCTCTCTCTCCCTCACTCTTGTCACTCTTTAATGGAGTCTAATTGCGGCTTTCCTGTTTCTATTCCTGGTCTTCGACCCGTCTCATGACGTAGGCAACTCCCCCAAAGAGGGCGCCACTTCAGTGCTTTATTTACGGAAAAACAACATGTACAGAGCAAATTGGCCTCTTGACCCGAGTTTTAATAGCATATCTTCATGTTGAATTTAAAAACCATATAGCGTGTATGTAAATCTGGCACTTAAGTAAAGTAGTTTGGCTACAAGAATAGACTCAACTTGTGCATAACCGATAAGGGAAATCGATTTCCAATCAAATGTAAGATTATAATTATCCAATTATGGGTTTTATTTGGTATAACCTTCCCCAAGAAGTATGTACTTGTTCTCAAGTAACTTAAACTATGATATCACTCAACTTCCTTTGTACATTTTTTACGCGAATCTTTGCACATTACTTTGTAGAATATTGAACCCAAAATCATATAATGAAATATTTTAGAGCCCAGTCAATTAACCCCCCTTACAACCTTTAGCTTAGCCATAAAACTGACACACGCCTCTCCTAAACTTTAGTTCAACGCCTGTTTTTCCCTTCTTATGAATCAAGTCTATACATTGTTGTAGAACCGAATTGAGCCTAAGCTTATTTAAGTATTTTGTTTTGTAAATCATGAGAGATCTAAAAACTCTTTCCAAATGACATCACGTAAGGGGTTAATTATATTTCCGGTTATTCCGATTAATCTGCAAATAATTAGCTCAGCCACAGTCCACTTCAGATAAAAACAATGGGAGAATCGCATATTTCATGCATCATTTCAGTTCTTGGCGCAACTAATCGCTGCCACATAAAATTTATCGGGATTTTAATTCGATACGTAACAATTTTAGAACATGTGATTCGAACAGATTTTCCTAACCTATATGTGTTTGTTTTACGCTTCGAAGGGATAATGCGGATGATCAGTGACATCTTCAAATTTAATCAGGCGATCCTTAGGTTTAATATTCCTAAGCGCGCGGGTATCAACATCTTCCAGCTCAAAGTCAAATATATTAAGATTTTCCCTTATGTGTACGGGATTGCCGGCTTTGGGTATAGGCACAACCCCGTAATCGACCTATGGGACGCGTGGGATAGGTTAGTTGGCAATCTCTCTCTCTCTCTCCCTCTCTCTCGGCATACCAAGTAACGCAACACTATTTGTGATGCTGAGCGGTTGTATTTCTTGACCAGTCGCTTCATGCCCTCGGAGAAGAAATAGATGGGCTTATGCTCCTCCCGATTTGGGTGTCCCAACGGTGCGTAGGCTGTCACAGTGATGCCATTATAGCGACAGTAGTCAACAAGATCCTTCTGCATGAATCCCGGCCAGACTTCCACCTGGTTGACCACCGGCTTCATCGAGCTGCACTGTATGATGCGCTGGAGCTGATCCATGTTGAAATTCGAGACACCAATACTGCGCACCAAACCCAGCTGCACGAGCTCCACCATCGCGGCCCATGTGTCGATGTAATCGATGTCGCTGTGAATCATATAGGAATCCATATGTACCCTATATAAAAAGGGTGGGTAGATACGTACGTGGTCTGAATCTTGTCATTTTCTTTTGGGTAGAGAATCTCATCGCACAGATGCTTGTAACCTACGGGAAAGTGCATGAGATATAGGTCGATATAATCGAATCCGAGCTCGTCCAGTTGCTGTTCACAAATGCGACGCACATCGCGGGGATCGTGATGAGTGTTCCAAAGCTGCCGAGAGTGAGGAAGTGAGAGAAAGATATAGGAAGAGGGGGAAAGCAAGACGGATGTGATTCCGCACCTTGGTAGTCAGGAAGATATTCTCTCTTGAGACATTGCCCATTTGGATTTGCGTGCGAATAGCCTCGCCCACCTGCCGCTCGTTCTCATAATTGTATGCAGTATCGAAATGCCGAAACCCAGTCTCGACAGCAACATGAATTGCCGAAGAGCACTGATAACCTGTCAGCTGCAAAGGAATTCAATTCATTTATGGAATAGTTCAAGATCATTCCCGTCTAACTTACGCCATAGGTACCGAACCCGAGAGTGGGCATGTCGTATCCACTGCTTAGCTTGAGCTTCGGTGCCATCAGCAAAGTCTTGATACCACACACCGGCTTATCGCCCAGTATAAGTGCGACCCGCGAGTTGTCCTCGCCATCTTTATCTTCACATGTTGTTAAACACGTTGCCGGAATCATAATTTCGAATAAAATTCAAGGAATTTTGTTTTTAAACTGACAATGCTTTCAAGATTTTTAGCTTCTACTGTTTTCAAGCTGGAAAACAGTTTTAAATCTCATAATGATATAAAGTCCGAAAGAGCTCCGATAATTTCACAAATCAAGAGAAATAATAAATTTGTATAATCGAAATGCAGTTGCTCTGCAACAGCTTAATTTATTTCATAAGATATATAGATATATAATCACACATATTTCAGGCACTTGTTTTAAAATTCAATAGCGAAGGGGAAATACTTGTGATTTCTAATCAGAGGAAGAGAGTTCATGGTGCGCTCGCCAGTGTGGAACCCATCAAATACAGACGTTTCCTCCGGAGTCAACTCAAAGTCAAATACGTTAAAGTTCTCTTCAATGCGTCCAGGGTTTGATGACTTCGGTATGGGCATCACGCCTAGTTGGATCTTTAGAGAGATATAATTATTAAATCAAACTCCAATCGAATTTTTCTCGAGCTTACCAAGTAGCGAAGAGCAACTTGGGCCGTAGTCTTGCCGTACTTCTCGGCTATGGCCTTTACTTTGGGCGAGTAGATGAAATCGGGCTTCTGCTCGTCCGGCTTGGGCTTACCCAGTGGGGTGTAACCAGTCACAGTGACTCCGTGCTGTTTGCAGAATGCAGTCAAAGGCTTCTGGTTGAGAGCTGGAGAACACTCCACTTGGTTAGTCACCGGCTTGATCTCGCAGTTGTCAATTACACGCTTCAGCTGTTCGCTGTTGAAGTTGGACACGCCAATGCTGCGCACCAGGCCGAGCTTCACGAGCTTCTCCATCGTCTTGTAGGTGTCCAAATAGTCCACGTCGCTCAACTGCAGCCTGCCAGCCTCGTCCTTGGGTAGCAATGTCTCCTCGTTGATATACTTGTAGCCAACCGGCATGTGAATCAGATACAGATCAATGTAGTCCAGACCGAAGTTGCTCAGCTGCTTGCGGCACATGGTCTCAACGTGCTTGGGGTCATGAAAAGTATTCCAAAGCTAAAAGATTCCCAACTATTAGTGATATATTGGAGAACGGGTAAGATATTCTACCTTTGTAACCAAGAAGATATCCTCACGCTTCACCACGCCCTCAGCGATCTTTTCGCGAATGGCCTTGCCCACTTCAGCCTCATTTTGATAGAAATAGGCAGTGTCAATGTGGCGATATCCAAAATCGATCGCATGCTTTGCGGCGATTTCACCTTCGTTGTTCTTTGACTGCAAGATAGCAATCAAGAAAATTAGTGCCATCTACTTCAACTTGATTAAACTATTTACATTAGGGGAATAATCTATGCCAAGTCATTTGTTGATTACATTTCTAACGTCAGAAGTATTCGAGATTGCCCGACAAGTCAGAGTTCCCCTTATCAAAGGCTACAGAAGAGTCAATTATGAGTAATTTAAACAGATACGCACAAACATTTAGTCCGCTGAGAGCATAGTCTATGTGTTTGTATGTGTGTATGAGAGAATGTGGTGAAATAATACCAGTGGAAGGAGCTCGAGACTAGAAAGTGACAATTATAAACAACTCCCATACTTGCTTCAAGTTTACTTAATTTAATATTTCGATGTTTGTCTGTATGTCTATAAATACAAGCGCCATATTAACACAGTTACAAATGTATGTATGAATGTATGTATACCAGGGCTGTCAGCTACCCCTTGCAACAAAATATAGATAAGATGCAAATTTTAGTAGATTTATTTAATTTTTGAAAATTAACCGATAATGTTGTAATGGTTAATTTTAAAAAAAAAAATGTATTTGAATAATAAAAATTACACTTTTCCGGAGAAAAATTTAAAAAAGGGCAGGCTTATATACATATGTATACAAGTATATTTTTACAGAATATTAAATAATTTCATTTAATTATGAAAACTAATGATTATGTTGTCATTTTTAACAGATTTTGTGTAAACTGTGGCAATTCACAAAAAAAAGTGCAGAAAGCAACTTATCTCGCAAAATTGCAACTTTTCCCACAGTTGAAGATAAAAAACAGCCAGAATTGACGGGAAAAAGCGGAATTAGCAGCACTGGTACATTCTGCTTTTATTAGCAAAGGCAAATGTATTTGAGTAGTTACTTATTTAGAAGAACTTACATTATATGTGCCCAGGCCCAGGATAGGCATTTCGTAGCCATTGTTTAGCTTTACTGTGGGTGCGAGCTTCATGGCTGTTAGACAATGTGATAACCGTACGAAGTCAAAAACAATAATAACAATGAATTTAACCGGGCAGGGCCTAGGGACGTGCGCAAACATCGATAGGCACGCAGTCGATATGTGTTTAATCAGCTGATTCAATACAACAGGTAAGCGGCCAAACAACTATCGGAACAGTTGGAATCTCTGCAACGAAATAAAACACGTTGATAATTCAAACATTTTAAATTATAATTAATCATTTTTGAGCGACAATGTAAATGAATTAAAATCACATTGCATTACATATATTAATCAGTGATTACTAAAAAGGAATACATGCTAGATCTGACGATTGAAAATACATTTGTCCTTCCTTTTTATTTCATTTATATTTAAAATAATTTTCTTATTAAAATAAAAGACCAACGAACCCAACGAATATTTTGTTAGTTCCTAAATCCAACTAAACGAGCAAATAAAGTGTTAACTAATTTTAAACGTGAACTGTGGACGCAGTGAGACCATAGACCATAGCCTGTTCATACTAGTCATCTCAGCTGACAAATTGTGTAGAATATCGGAGGCTGTATTTCCTAAACTATGCCGAAAATGGTAAATCTCGAGGAGTTCTATATGAATCATACGCTAAATCTTTGATATTAAATGTGTATAATCGAAATGCAGTTGCTGTGCAACAGTTTATTTTATTTCATAGCAGATATAGTTTATATATAAAGTATAATCACACATATTTCAGGCACTTGGTTTAAAATTCGATGGAGAAGGGGAAATACTTGTGATTCTCGGCCTTGATCAGGTTCAGAGGCACCATGCGCTCGCCAGTGTGGAACCCATCAAATACAGATGTATCCTCTGGACTCAGCTCAAAGTTGAATACGTTAAAGTTCTCTTCAATGCGTCCAGGGTTTGATGACTTCGGAATGGGCATCACGCCTAGTTGAATCTGTAGACAGATATAATTATTAAATCAAACTCCAATCGGATTTTTCTCGAGCTTACCAAGTAGCGAAGAGCAACTTGGGCCGTAGTCTTGCCGTACTTCTCGGCTATGGCCTTTACTTTGGGCGAGTAGATGAAATCGGGCTTCTGCTCGTTCGGCTTGGGCTTACCCAGTGGGGTGTAGCCAGTCACAGTGACTCCGTGCTGTTTGCAGAATGCAGTCAAAGGCTTCTGGTTGAGAGCTGGCGAACACTCCACTTGGTTAGTCACAGGCTTGATCTCGCAGTTGTCAATTACACGCTTCAGCTGTTCACTGTTGAAGTTGGACACGCCAATGCTGCGCACCAGGCCGAGCTTCACGAGCTTCTCCATCGCCTTGTAGGTGTCCAAGTAGTCCACGTCGCTCAACTGCAGCCTGCCAGCCTCGTCCTTGGGTAGCAATGTCTCCTCGTTGATATACTTGTAGCCCACCGGCATGTGCATCAGATACAGATCAATGTAGTCCAGACCGAAGTTGCTCAGCTGCTTGCGGCACATGGCCTCAACGAGTTTGGGATCATGGAAAGTGTTCCAAAGCTAAAAGATTCCCAACTGTTAGTAATAAATTAAAGAACGGGTAAGATATTCTACCTTTGTAACCAAGAAGATATCCTCACGCTTGACCACACCCTCTGCGATCTTGTCGCGAATGGCCTTGCCCACTTCAGTCTCATTTTGATAGAAATAGGCAGTGTCAATGTGGCGATATCCAATATCGATCGCATGTTTTATGGCGATTTCACCTTCGTTATTTTTCGACTGCAAGAAAATAATAATACAAATTAGTGTCACATACTTCATCTTGATAAAATAATTCCAAATAGGGAATAATCTATACTACCATGTCATTTGTTGATTACAATTATCACGTCACAAAAATTTTCCGGATTATCTACAAAGTCAGAGTCCCCCTTATCAAAGGCTACAGAAGAGTCAATTATGGGTAATTTAAACAGATACGCACAAACATATTGAGGTAGTATATGTACAAATGTATGTATGCATGTGTGTGACAGAATATGGTGAAATAACACCTGTGGAAGGAACTCGAAACTAGCAAGTTCCAATAATAAACAACGACAATACTTGTTCCAAGTATACTTAATTTAATATCTGTTTGCCTGTATGCCAATTTATACTATACACGCGCAACAGAAACACAGTTACGAATATATGTACATATGTATACACAACGTACGTTCTGCTTTCGTTAGCAAAGGCAAATGTGGTTACTTATTTATAAGCACTTACATTATATGTGCCCAGGCCCAGGATAGGCATTTCGTAGCCATTGTTTAACTTTACTGTAGGTGCGAGCTTCATAGTTGTTGGACAATGTGATAAACGTACGCGAGAAGTCAGAAACAATAATGGCAATGAATAAAGCCGGCAGAGCCTAGGAATATGAGTTAACATCGATAGGCACGCAATCGATATATGTTCAGTCAGCTGTTTCGTAATTGACAGACGACAGCTGACTTCCAAACAACCATCGGAACAATCGGAATAAAACACGTTGTCAATTCAAAAATTTAAAATTTGAATTAAGCATTTTTGAGCGACAACGCAAAGGTATTAAATTTCCATTGCATTATACTGAATAGTGATAACTAAAAGGAATACTGTATTTCTGTGTTTTTTATTTTGGGAAAATTTATGTTTAGACGCCATCTTTCCGATGCGCCTTCCTTCTAATTTTATTTCTGATTAAACTTAGTCGATAGTTCCCTTTTTAACGAGCCAAAACCATATTTTGTTGGTTCTCATAAGCAAATAAAAGGAGCAAATAAAATGTTATCAAATTTCAAACACGAACTGTAAGTAGATGCAGTGAGACCATAGTCATGTACTTCTGCGAGGTGATTTTTCTTTTCGAAGCCTGGTCATACTGGTTATTTCAGCTGACAAATTGTTTAGAAAATCGGGACGTATCGGGGATTATATCTCCTTAGCTAAGCCGAAAATGGAAAACTGTTATTTAACATTTTCGTCTAATCTCGACGAGTTCTATACGTACAAATCATCATATCTTGGCGCTCCGGAAACAGCAATCTCTCCGTGATGTTGATTGTTGTTTACTCATTTCGGCTCTCAAATTTACCGATTTGATCAACATTCGGCGCTCAGTTTCATTAAGAATCGCAAGCGCAGTCGATGCGAAACGATCATCCCAACAAGTTCTGGAGTGTGATGCGCGTTTGGTGATAAGGAAAATGAAAAACACTCGGTTATCTCTCACTCTCGCAGTGCTCGTTTGGGGGGTGTGTGTGCTTGGTGGGGTGTTGAGTCAGGCTTCTCCTGGTTCCCTCCGCACCAGGTATGAGCCGAACTGGGCGAGTCTGGACCAAAGGCCGCTGCCCAAATGGTACGACGAGGCTAAGGTGGGCATCTTTCTGCACTTCGGCGTCTACACAGTGCCCAGTTTCGGTTCTGAATGGTTCTGGACCAATTGGATAAGTGAGTCTGATAAAGAGACAAGTGTTTACAATCAATTAATACAGACATGCATGTATAAATATATACATGTATATATAATATATATATATTTACTGTACTGCGTTTGCAGCTGTGACCTATAAAATAGCTTAAATTCTTTCGTCAATAATTTGTGCAGTTAATTTCGTCTCAGTTTTAAACAGAAGTCATTAAATATAAAACAAGAAAGGCCCTTGCAGCTGTTGTCTTCAGTCTTTCCCTGATTATTCCTATGCTAATAATCTATAAAATTACAATGATCATTGTTCATGTTTTTGTTAAAAGCTTCAATTGTTGTAGATATTAAATTTTATAAGAACATCTTAATTTTTGAGTAATTGTTCCTAATACGCAAAAAGTATGTGCGGGTCCCTCCATTACTGTAGTTGGTACTGATAAGGTACGTTATTTTGCAAAACAATACGGGTTTTCATACAAAAACCCTCATGTCGGACAGTTAATTGTATGGTTGAAATTTGGTCTACACAGTAAAGAAATATCCTAAGTAAGATTTGATTAGTTTATTTGCAATATCATCAAAAATAACACAAATTTGACCATATGAACCCTTTATTAATACTGCCTATTCACAATTAGACATAAGTATATACTATATATTTAATTGTTTCGCTCTTTCCAGATCTACGCAACCCCGAATACATACGCTATATGCAGCGCAACTACAAGCCCGACTTTACCTATCAACAGTTTGCGCCTGAGTTTACCGCTGAGCTTTTCAATGCTACGCAATGGGCCCTGCTCTTTCGGGATAGTGGTGCTAGGTGGGTTCTATATTATTATATGTAGTATTTATAGATATATATCTTGAGCTACTATTGATCTGCACTTTAGGTACGTCGTATTGACCAGCAAACATCACGATGGGTATACGCTGTGGCCCTCAAAGTATAGTTTCGGCTGGAATGCCATGGACGTGGGACCCAAGCGAGATATAATCAGTAGGTTTATCAGTAAATGGAGAAAAACTTGAAATTATATGTATATGTGTATATAATCCACAGAGGAACTGGCATCGGCTATACGAAATACCACAGATCTTAAGTTCGGGCTATATTACTCCTTGTTCGAGTGGTTCAACCGATTGTGGATCGATGACAAGTTGCATCTGTTGCTTCAGCAGCACTTTGTTGACTATAAGGTGCGACCCGAACAGATGGACCTGGTGAAGGAGTACTTGCCAGAGATAATCTGGTCGGACGGCGATTGGGAGGCACCTGCCAAGTACTGGAAGGCCGAGGAGTTTATCGCATGGCTTTACAACGACAGTCCCGTACGGGATACAGTGGTCACGAACGATCGTTGGGGATTTGGCACAGCCTGCATGCATGGCGACTTCTATAACTGTGCGGATCGCTTCAATCCGGGTGTGCTGCAGACTCACAAGTGGGAGAACGCTTTTACGTTAGATCGCACCAGCTGGGGCCAGAGATTCGATGTTACCCTAAAGGACTTCATGAGCTCCAAGGATGTCATCAAAGGTGCGGACTAAAGAAAAAGTTATTTGAATATATTGTATATATAACCGTTTTAATATTGCAGAAATTGTTACCACCGTCAGTTGCAATGGCAATGTTCTGATCAATGTGGGACCCACTAAGTATGGCACCATTCTGCCCATTTTCGAGGAACGCCTGCGGGACATGGGTCGTTGGCTGAAGGTAAACGGAGAGGGCATCTATGGCAGTGCACCGTGGATCTATCAGAATGACACTGTCACTCCCAATGTTTGGTATACCCGAGGATCGCAGGGGCACAATGGCAGCGTGACCATCTATGCCTTTGTCCTGGAATATCCCTACGACACCAATGAATTGGATATTTATCCTCTGGGAAAGGAAATCAGCTTCTTTCAGAATGTTCTACTGACGGGTCTCGATATTGGCATCGCTAAGGAAGTCCTGCGCAAGGATACCACGCAGATCGTCATGCTGGGAATGGAGAAGACAAAGATAACTGTAAGAAATTGCAAATGGTACAAATTCTTTATACAAATAATTCATCTTATATTATTTTACTTATAGTGGACAGTCAATAAGAACAAAGTGCACATCGTTTTCCCACCTAAGCATCACATCGATAAGCACAAGCTGGATTATGCCTGGACTTTCAAAATAACCGTTAAATAACGTATACTATAAGCACAACTGACATTCCTATAATTTAAACATTCTAAAAAATATTTTATTTAATGACTTGTAGATTGTTTTTAATAAATAAACACATCTCGTCTGCTTCAAAAACATTTTTTGTTGCACTACAGATAATAAAATATTTAATTAAACAAAAAATTTAGTAGTTTTGGTATTACAGCACAGCAAACGTTTGGTATATTCACATTTAACGCACTTGGTCACACTATTCATCGCGACTTAACATTTAAGACGATTGTTAGTCCACCCATCTCTAGTCTGATTGGCACAACAAACGCGAAAAGCTGCAAATCCTGGTGCTGGTGTTTCCTTGCACTTTGCAGAAAGTAATTTATTTAAATATTCTAGATAACTGTGTGAAATACTAAAGGAAGTGTTGTTTATCACTTAAATAATTTAAAAACTGTTGAAAACGCCCGTTTAAATGCAAACAAATTGGAAAAAATTGAGCGCTAAACAAGTGCAGGGACAGACAAAATACCAATACTATAAATGAGAGAGACCGTGCGTGTACAATAAAGAGAGCGAAAGTGAGAGAGAGGGCGCGAGAGAGCAGAGCGTGCGTATTTGTGGGTGTGCGTGTTTACTCTCTTATCATTTGTGTGGGGCAATTGTTTTGTTATGAACGTTACTGGCCACTCGTCCAAGTGCAACTGTTATTCCAATTAAATGTATACCGAGTCTGGAGATTGTACAAAATGTAATCGTTTGTTATATAAGTAACTGAAACCATCACAATGCGCAGACCACCTGTCGTTCAATGTATGTGCACTGCCTGCTAAATGAATGTGTTTATTCAGGCGTGAATTTTGTGGCGTCTACTGTAGAATGCCACTTGAGTGTGGCGAATGAACTCTTAGTGAGCTAATTAGCAATTCTTAATGTCATAATTAATATTTATAGTTGTTGTTTTATGGCCAAAACAATTTGTACTTCACATTCTGTTTGTATGTGCTCAATGATTACAGCTTGAGGTGGAAGAAGAGAGAGAAATCAAACAAGACTTGGTGAGCGCGCCGTTATTTGCGGCGTTGCCACGTAGCTGCCGATAGATTTAAAGAAGAATAAAAACTTCACGAAAGTTGTTATATATTGGAGCGCAGAAAAATAAATTTGAATTTGAATAATAAGTTTAAAACTAAAAATAACTAATTAAAGTTAGTAAATGAAAATACCTAAAATGTAAAAACCTCATCTCTTCACTAGTTCCGCGAACTTATTGAAAGCATTCCAACAAGGTGGCAACCCTGCATAAGACTCAATAATGTAAACTGCTGTTCTCTCACTCTCTCGCGTTCGCTCTCTCAGCCAACCCGTTGCCATACGTCACGTTTGGCCAAAACACGCGCGAGAGACTCTTTCAGTCATAACTGTGTCTGTACTGGCGTGAGTAAGCGTTTGGACTGTGTATGGCCAACAGCAAACGCAGCGCGTGTTAAGAATTAAATTATAAAAAACAATGAGATAAAGCTGCAGCATAGAAAAGAAAGAAAGTGTTCATATAAACAAAGTGACTAAGAAAAGCAAAGGGTGCAGCCACCAACACACACACATACCCAAGCAAGTGCAAGTGCAGTGAACCAGTCGCAACGGACGGCGCCCTTGAATGTGAATTTCTCAGTGTATGTGTGTGTGTGCTTATGTTTCGTGTGTGTGTGTTGTCGGTTGCTGTTTCCAAAAATGTTCAATATATAAATATAATTCGATTAACAACAAAAGCAACCTTGAAAAGGCAACACGGCGGCTGACTTGGCTATTTTGAGTTGAAGTGGAAATCACTTGTACCGTTTTCTATCTATGTGTGCGTGTGTGCGTCTATGTGTGTGATTGTCCAATAAGAACAATTGAACATGTCGTCGCATGGTCATTAACACGAAGTCTGCTCTCTGTCTGTGTGTGCGAGTGTGTGTGTGTGTATCGTTGTGTCTGCTTTATGCGTGCGTTCTTTGATTTCTTTATGTAATTTTCATCATCATTTCTTTTAATTCTCGATGTAGGCGTGCAGGAATTTGCGTACGCACAAAACGCAGCAGCAACAAAACGTAACGAAAAACGTAGCAAATAAAAACGTAGTAGACGTAGTGGAAACAGTGGGAGCATGATTTGTAAACATGCCGTGATATTTAATTAACTAATTAAAAACGTGAATCGTGTGAAAGAAAGGCAGTAAATTAGGTGTAGACCCAGACCCGCAAATTAGTATCCCACATAATTCGTAGTCGTCATTTAGTACCATTTATAATGACATCATACGCAAATGATACAACGCAAACGGCAGCGGCCCCACCAGCAACAACAACACAAACAACAACCGCAACAACAGGAACAGCAACAGCGGCAGCAGCCACAACGCCTGCGGCAGCAAGTGCTAAACAAATGTCTGGCAACCACAACAACAACAGTCACTATGAAGAGGATGACAACAGCAGCTTGGAGGGGCGAGAGAAAGCCGACACGACGCCGGAGAACATCAAGAAGATTGCCGAGATCATAAGTGGCAACGAAGCTGCGCCGCCGAGGCTGCAACAGCAGCATCAACTGCATACTACGACGTCAAGCTTCGTAGGACTCGGCGCTGCCATCGATGAGTCAAACGCTAAGTTCTGCCTCGGCAAGCCGCCGCCGTCGCCGGCCGAAAAAGGTGAGTGAAAACTGAATAGAGTCACGATGGTTGACATAAGCAAGCAGCAACAACATCAGCAACGATTTGCTAAAGTCATTATTCATGAGATTGTTGTTGTTGTTGCTGTTGTAGCTTGTCTCTTTTTACTTTTTGCTTTTAATTTGAATTTTTAATAAAGCTCTCTGGCTAGTTTTGGCCACGGCTTGAACGCAAATATTTATTGCACTAGTCATGGCTAACAAACACACACGCATGGCTGTGTACGAGTGTGTGTGTACGTGCGAATATCATGGCAAACACACCCATGAAACACATAGAACGAAAGAGGAAAGACAGCAGCTGCACAGTGGAGCAAGGCTTAGTTAGTTGTGAAAAATAGAAAGGATTTATAACAGTGTAAAAAGAACTTAACAAAACGTCTGCACAGTGGAGCTCCGCTTCCTAATCGTGTGCAATAAAAACTTACAACAAGTAAAATGTGCTTTAATGTTTATAATTTTATTTTTTATGTTCGAAAAGATTACAACGTAGTCGCATTACACCTTTTATCGCGCTATTGCTTAATCAACAATATAAAAAGATAAAGAGATATTACGAAATTTCAACATTGTATTATTTTCGTTGTTGTAAAAAACAACCTGAAGAAAACGTGCGTGAAAATTTATCAATTTGGGCACAAGGCCACCACTTGCACCATGCTCTCGCTCTTTTGGCAAGTCTCCAAGTGGTCATGACATAATGGAATTGCAAATATTTATTGAAATTCCAGTGATTGAAACTCAAGTATTTGTTTAAAGTTTAAACAAAACTAAACTGTTCAATGTAATTCAAGTGCTTTGTTAATTTATCTACATATGTTTTGCCAGAGTTTCGATACAAATTGTGCAGTGACATAAGTTATTCTATATATGCTCCAGTTTCAAGAAGGAAAATCATTGCTAAGTATGTTGTCATACGTTTTATCAGTCGCTTTCTGTTCTGTGTGTGTTGTGACGCATGCAGCTTACACAATCGTTCAATCGGTCAGTTGCCTATCATTATCTTTATTTCCCATTTCCATTCCGTGCACGAAACAAGAAACAATTTTTGCAGGCAATTTGGCGAACTCAAACGATGATCGATTGACGATTCGCTTTGCCTAAATATGAACAAAAACATTTTGTAAATATCGACTAGAAGAATGAGCTCTGGGTTTCTTCAGAAGATCTGCACTGGATCAATCACAATTTACCGATTTGTAGATAGCAAATTTATAAACAAAAGAAAAGTTGTTTGTTTTGACTAATTTAAAGTATACAAAGATTATTTCCATATATCATCTTACAATATTAGCTGAGTAACTCGTTTGAAGGCGAGGGAACCCAGTTTATTATAATTTCAGCTTGACCCACTACGAAAGACAGTGTGACCAACTAACCATCTAATCAAAGTTGACGGCCTTCATTACAATCAGTTTTAATGAGCTACAGTTGACAGAGTTGACTACAAGTAGTGTCTTGTCCATAAAATACCCTGTAATAAATACGTTTTGCCATGCTGTGTTTAGATTCGGTTCAGTTATTAGAAAGTATGGTTTATGATTGTTTATATCATTTCGTAATAGGCTCCATTCAACGGAGTTACTGGGTTACAGTTCTGTTACAGATCTTTTAGAGACCTATTACTCAAAATACCCCACTTATTTGTTTCCATTGCGGGACATGCAATCAGTGCAATATTCGAAAGCATTATTTACCTGGTGCATTATGCAATTTGTTGTTGGCTAAGTAGAACAATACTCGCTTTGTTGGCTTGCAGTGGTCTGTGGCAGGAAACAGTATAACCACATGCCGATTATAATCACACGCCGTACAAACTAGTCAGTGTATACACACACTGAAATATCCATAATTAAGCTGACTATTGAGCGTCTCAAGATGTTGACATAGTCACGAGAGTTGCAAATACTTCGAAGGTTATTTGTGGATCGTCGATAAGTGATGATGAGTCAAGTTATGTTATATTTCTGAATACCCTAAGCTGAATTTTAGATGTATATGAAAAGAAGGATGGGTAGATAAACTTTACTAACTTATATTTACTGTATGGTAATCAATGAATCATATGTTAAGATCTTGATATTATCATTTAATATCTATAATTTTTATATATATGGGTATGATCTCGTTAAGATCTTATGCTATGTTCTTGATGTCAATTTACCGACATAAATGACTGTGCTGTCTAGCTTTGTATCTCTCTCTTTGGCACTTACTTTACTAGATCATTATTACTATTTCTTATTCCGTGCGCTTTTACTTTCTGCAATACCCGAACAAAATTAGTTGTACGCCATTTTTAGCTTTTTTTTTTGCTTTTTGAAACTTTTGGCGTTTCTCTTCATATTTGTACTGTACGATTTTTTGGGAAAGTTTCACATTCAGAAACTGAAGGGCCCGCTGCCAGCTGTGAATTGGGAAACTCTTTGTAATATTTATAATGAATTGACTGTTGCTAACTATTCCCCATCGAAATGAAAAGTTAATCGATAACATTTTATTGCTTTTGCTGTAGTTAAACTGAAATTTATCAGCGACATGTTCCAATTGGTTTCCAATTTCCAAATCTCTCATACATACATTGCGTCATCGGGGCTCTCAAAGTTGTTAAATAAGATAGTTTTGTTTTTTTTTTATTTCCTATTAGTTCACGGCAAAAACAGAGGGATCAGGAGAGTCGAACTTTTCTTGCCCTACATCTAATTATATTAGATACATATAATATAATGTAATATAAGACATTGTCTATCTTAGTCTATAACATCTTATTTGTACTGTTTATAACTTAGCTATCATCAGACAATTAAGATTGAAACACATGATAGATTTCTGCAAAACTGTCTCAAATTTACAAGGGTATAAATTCTTTACTATAAAACCTTCAACATACCGATGATAACTATTGTTTTTTGTATTTCATTGTGACAGCAGAGAAAGCACAACCATAAGATCATCATTTGTCAATCGATTGAGGTCATCGTCTCTCGTTCCTTTCTTGAGAATGAATCAGCGCTGAAAATATGACAAATTTAACATAATATTAATACTCTACATTTAAAGCTAAACCAGTTTCAAGAACCTGAAATGAAATTTAAGAAATTAAACAGTACTAAGATAATTAATTATAAGATCAGTCAATCTATCATTATTCGTTCGTTGCAAACTAGTCTCTTAACTTTAATGATAGCTTAATGAAACTGCGCATACATAATTCTCCATAATTATAATTCTCATAGTGTTATTACTCATCGGATTTATTAATTTAACTAATTTTAAAGCCACAACGCCTTTTGTTCTCGTTTCCTGTGTTATTTTTGAACAAAAAATATTATTATTAATCTCGAAACTAAATTGATTGGCAACCAAAACGAGTGAAATCGTGTTTTAATAAGGTTGTCTTCGGTAAGTGGAACGGACGTTGGACGCGTGCTTAAGGTCCAAAAGTTCCATTTAGGCAGTGGAAATAAAACTATTCAGAAATCAACAAACTCTGGCATTCATGGGAATGTTGGGCGAGAGGGTGATGCATGCCACGCAGCCATAGATCACGAGTCACAGCCGTGACCATCAATCGTAACTCTGGATTCACCCTCTATTCTATGAGATTCACTGGCGTGGCAAACTTGAAAGCAAGATATGGTAGGGAAATAGCCATTGCAGCAGGTGGACGGGCGTCATTTGTGCGTGAAGAAGCTATGGCTGGTCATTGACCATCCCTAGTCAATGAAAGGAAAAGGTTTGGCCTACAATATGTGTAGAAATCTTTAGGGCGCCCAATCGCCTGTGCTGGCCTGAACCGGCCTTGTCTTCTGTTGTTGCCAGTTGCCACTTGAGTTGTTTTTGCAGCTACTGCCTCCGTTCAGTGTATTTTTCTTCTTTTGCTCAAGCTTCGTCTCGTTTTCTCCGCTTATATTGTAATAATAATAGCTGTAAATAAATGTTAATTTAATTTAATTGTTGTTCTTCATTGCAGCGTCTGTGCTGAGTCGAGCGAATCATCATCAGCAGCAGCAGCCCCAGCCTCAGCCCCAGTCCCAGCCCCATAAAGAAAACAGCGCTGCCGAAGAAGACGCCTCAACTGCATCGAACTCAGCAACAACGCCCAAGCAGGCGCTTGCCTTCACCATAGACCATTTTGATGCCTCGGAAAACGATGCTGCAGCGCAGGCGGCACGTTACAAGAACATGATGGAACGCTTTCAGAGTCGGCATCGACGTGGCGCTTCCATGTCCAAGCTGGAGAGCGAAGGCGGCACAACAACAACGAATGGTCAATCTGGCCGTCTCTCCCATCGCAACAGCCTCGACACCGGGAGTATCATGACCGACGACGGATCTGCAGCACCCACGCCGACAGCGGAGATGCCAGCAACGCCTGCGGTCAAGATGCGGGTGCGCGAACGTAGCGCCAGTCGGGTAAGAGATGCCTCCAAACGTCACAGTTGGTCACCGCGCAGTTCGGCCAGTGCAGCGCCAGCGCCCGTTGAGGCCACGATCCGCAGCAGGCAGACATCGAAGCAGACGACGACACCAGCGCCGCCAAAGGGCACAGCAAATCAGTTGGCGAATCGCACGGCACAATTTACTCCCAGGTCGACAGCGATGCAACTAGCACTGCAGCAAGTGGACCTGCTCTGCCCGCAACCGCCGCTGGATGATTTGAAGGGGAAGGCGGTGGGTGAGGATGATGATGTCAGCGAAGCCGGCACTTACACCTTGGATGGGGATAACTACACGGAGGAGCAGAAGGATCTCATGAACATCGATCGCAATGCAGCCGCAGCTGCTAAGCTGCGTCCCAAGCAGTTGTCGGTGAAGCCAAGCCGAGCGAGCAATGTGCTGGAGGTGAACTATTACCACGAGACGCCCACGCCACAGCCACAGCAGGAAACGAAGGCCACGAATGGTTCAGCAACAGGTGTCTATCTGGAGCAATTGAAGTCACGTGTGCTGCGCCAACATCCGATTGTTGCGCAGCCACAAGCACCGCTCACACCTCCTTCACCACGTTCACCTGCCGCCGATGTGGGCTGCTTCACCAGCGTCACCACAAGCGGTGTGTTGGCCAAGCAGCGCGCCCTGGACACTCATCCCAAGCTGACGCGGCACACGCACAGTCTCTCTACCTCGCAGATCGACAGCTCCGAGTACGTAAGCAACGAGGCCAAGCTGCGGCATGCACAGGCCATAGTGGGCAGTGCAACGGATCGCCAGAAGGCCGAGTATCGCCTTAATGTGTTCACAACCAGTACCAACAGTACGCAGCATCATCCACATCAGCACCAGCTACCCGATACGCCCACTACGCCCACAACAGAGGCAGCACTGCTGCAGTCAGTGCCCACTAAGCAGGATTGGATTCAGGAGTGGGCACGCAATGCACGCGCACGCAGTCTGGCACAGGACGTGAGCAGCAGCTCGGCAGGAAGGCGCAGGCAGCAGGCGCAGGTGAGGAAGCAGGAAGCTAGACTTTTCACTTACTAATCCAAAGAGTAAGATCTCTGGATCAGAATTTGAACTGCCTCAACTGCATAATAGATGCGTTTGTTTACTCAGCTCTAGCGTGGGGCTGCGGCTGATAAGCGCTAAAAAAATTACATACATGTCTCTTTGTCTGCAACGCATTTCTTATCTACTTTCCCCTTTCCACAGCTGATGACGCGTAGCTACAACTGCTCGGACACCGCGGCGGACTCGCTGACCGACGACAGCCTCAGCTTGTATAATCAACAGCAGCGACAGCAGCTTGCAGCACAAGCGAAGCTCAACCGCGGCCTGGCCGAGCGTTACCGTTTGCTGGGTGACTGTGACTATGCGAGTGATCCCGCGCTGTGCGGCGGTCAGGGGCTGCCGGGCGGTGAACCTTACAAGCCCCCGAAAAGCCCCAGCAAGATTCCATCGCCGCTGCACACGCTGGGACGTGCCCGCAGTGCCAGTCGCTCGCGGCCAACCCTCGAGCAGCAGCAACAGCAGTTGCAGCAACAGCAACAGCTGCAGTCGGGGTCGCGTCGCAGCTCGGTCAAGTCGCCGGCAGCACAATGCAGTCCGCAGCATAGTCTGGAGGGAAATGGCTCCGGGGCTGGTGTTGGCTATCGTCGCTCGCCGTTGCATCGCGCGCTCATGACGAGCAGCATCAACGAGGCGCAGCTGCAGCTGCTGACAAGCGGGGAGTACCTGCTGAAGCAACTGCAGCATCGTCGCAAGAACTCGTTGGATGATGTGGAGCAGCACGAGCACGATCTGCACGAATTGGCGGCACACTCGGGCTCAATTTCGCCACTGCGTCGCTCTAGCTCTTTCCAGCGTCCACTGCAGACGCCACGACAGGCGCGTCCCAATTTCCAGAATCTGTATACACCGCCAGCAGCTCGTCATCTGCAGCAGCAACAGCAACAGCAGCACCGAGAGCAGCAGCATCTCCACCAACAGCATCAGTTGGCGCTCAAGAAGTCGGCGAGCAGCAACAACTTTGAGCAATCGTACAGCGACTACGACAACGAGCTGCAATACTATATCAACGACGAGGACGAGCTGGGCACCACTGGGCCCTACTACTCTAGTGGCGAGGAACTGGAGCAGGAGCTTGAGCAGCTGGAGCAGCCGCCGCTGAGCAACACGCGCCTAAATAAGGCGCTGCTCATGCGCATCGAGCGTAGTAAGCAACGTGTGGCAGGTGGCGGCGGCGGTGGCAGTGCAAGTGGGCACACGCCAGCCAAGCCAAGCTCCGCTCCAGCTGGCAAGCTGAGTGTTGCAGCTCAGGCTGCTGCTGGAGTTGTTGCTTGCCCTAATACGCCAGAGTTGCCGCGTCGTGGCATCAAGAGCGCTGGAACTCGTGCGATCTCCGGCTGTGGCCCCAAGACGCGTCAGTCGATGCCACGTGAAGCAAGTCTCAGTCGATTGGCGCAGCAGGTGCCCAGCAGCTTGGCCAATGCCAAGAAGCAGCTGTTGCAGACAGCCAGAGGCGAACAGCAGCAACAGCCCCAGTCGCAGCAGCAGCAGCGTGTGCAGCCCAAATACCTGGACATATCCAAGTACAAGTCAACGCAGTCGAATAATTTTCTACGCAAGAACGATGCCAAGAGCACGTTGAAACCTTCGGAGCAGATGAAGCGTAGTCCCAGCGCCTCCTCAATGGGTCTCAGCCGTGGCGAGGCCAGTCGTGCCAGCAATCGAAGTATACGCTCTACTGCCTCGGCAATGAATACTAGCACCACATCTCTGGGAGGAGGCTACACAGGCACGCGTGCCTCTTCAGCTGTGCGTCGTGATGCCTCAGGTTAGTGAGAAGTGTGAATTATGTTGCCTTGTTGCCATAGCTTAATCTTGATGATCTTATCCATGCAGTAAACAAACAAAAGGAGGCCGAGATGGTTATGTGGAAGCGACGCTCCACCTATGACCCCATGAAGGCAGCCGCCGAGGATCGACGACGCAAGGAGGAGGCACGTCGTGCTCAGTCTCAGTCACAGTCGCAGTCACAGGCTCATCTACATGCGCAGCGCCAGTTCAACGAACTTGCCTGTGATGGGCCTTTTGAAAGGTAAATTCTGGTTAGCAGGAGTGTACTGGCATGAAGAATAGCTCCCTCAAGGGAGGAGGATATTGAGGATATTGTCCTACACATACTTTAGAATATTATATACTATGATTCTAGTCAATTCTACTCTGTGTTATATGGATTATTGTGCGTTTTCTATAATTTAAAACGCCAAATAGATGACTTTACATAGTAAATATTATAGGATAAAGTGATAAATTATGTATATAAAATAAGGCTTAGAAAATAGTTTAGTAATGTGGTGCAGAACTCAAATTCTTTATAATGTTACAAACAGTCTTGTAACTTGTTTAATTGACAGATTGAAACTATACGATATTGGGGAATTGAAGTGAAGAAGAAGGTATCGAAGTGATTGGTTGGTTAAGCTTAGACTACGTAGAGTGAATAGATTATGTAATCAGTTTATTAGTTCCACTTCCTTTCTTTGTATACTATTATGCGTAATATGTTGTTTTCCTTTTATTCTTTTATTATTAGCTTAAGGTTATGGGTAATTTCGCGGCTAGAGGTAAAGGTGCGTCCATCGGCAACAGATCTATAAATGCATAAATCAATTAATTATCATCTTCACTTGATCTCTTAATTACTACACGCTTAAGACTTGATACATTCCGTAGTGCTAAATAGGAATTAAGTAATAGAAACCCTCCAACTAGAAAAAAAAGATAATTTTCATTGTTATTATAATTTTGCTAATTGATTTCTTTCTTTTAATTTCTGTACACCTGAATAAAACCAAATCCGAAACACGATATCTCAAAACACCACTCAACCAACAACAACTACAACAACAAAGTAGACCATCACGCTCACACTTTCGTCGTGGACAATTGTGACCGAGGGATGGTGTGCTAGTGACCGATCTGTAAACTGATCAGCAACAACACAGCAACTTTCAAATCACACACACCCATACAAACACACACACACAAACACTACTATTTAACACACGGTGCAAGCAGCAGTTCCCAATTGAAAACCGACTCCTAACTACGTAATTAATTTTGATTGTGTGAAGGCAACCAAAGAAATGAATAATACAACGATATTATGTAATGAAGGATACCTATGTATACCCATGTTATACATACGATTCCGAATTCGAATTCGAATCCCCTCAACAACAACGACAACGAACAACAAATACGATGCTGCATTCCCACAACGAGTTGCCAATGTAATGAGCCCGCATTACGGTCTAGTACAGAGAGTACCGTTACTCGTCACTCGCTGTTCGTTACTCTTTATTTCCCGTTACCAGTTACCCGTTACTCGTTACTGTTTGTTATATACCTAAGTAGAATTGCATTCATTTTATTCGTTGCCTTGTTGTTGCCCGCTCAATTGTGCAATCGTCTCGCGATCTCAGATGAAATCAAGTTATTCGTCAGCTTTCAAAGCGCCCTAACAACTCTCAATACTCACATCTCATGCCAAACCATAATCGCATCTGGAAAACTCTAACCAAAATTGAACTAACTCTAATCTTCAGAAATTCTAACAATTGTTTGTTCAAATTGTGTACAAATGTTTGCCTTGTTTTGTACTCTCGCTTATCATAATTAAAAACTGTTCCCAGTTTCCGTTTAGTAGTTGTAAATATTCATTAAGGAATTCGGAACAGACCCCTAGAAAGTACTATAAATACTAAACAATTCTAGCATTTCTAATAATACAAACACCGACACAATAACAATGATTAAAAAAGCTTAGTTAGTCGCCAGTTAAGCACGCTCTACACATTGAATACATTAAAATATATTCGATATACTTTATACCTGAGACTTATCCCGCTCTATTTGATCTACACAGTGCCCTGCTACCGGCCAACAACATGACCATTACGGGCGGAGGGAAATACAGTCCAAGAAACTCAATGGAAAACGACGCTTGGATGCTTGGTGAATCCTCAGAGTTTGGTGAATATCCCGAGGACTACGAAGAGGAGGATGGTGAGGAAGAAGATGAGTACGTCGGTGGACAGGAGTCGGATGACGTATTCGAGGCGGAAACAGCAGAGACAACAAGTTAAAGCCAGCAACAGTGATATCTTAAGAATAACAATACTTTATACTATATTCGATTTAGAGAGAGATAGAGAGAGAGAGAGAGCGCCTTGCGATTTAGTTGTAATTCTTTAGTTGTCTAAAAGATTCTGAAACCGCTTAACTGCATATATAATTTATATAACTGAAATATATAAATGTAATACAGCGCAAGGGAAGTGCGCGAAATAAACTGAGAACAGATCGAAAGTATTTTTAAGAAGCTGTCCAAAACGCCATAACTGAAACAAAGAACTACAATACAAACAGAAATATGATTTTAAAGGAACTACAAACACAACGTTTAGAATCGAATCTGTTCAAATACTCAGATGCAGAGAGTGCGCTGCATAAGTAGACTGTGAACTAGTGCTACAGAGAGTTCATCTTAATAAAACGGAATTGCATTGATACCTGGCCAAAGGAGTATTTGCTTAACCAGGCCAAAACAAACCAATTGTCAGTAGATTTTGTATGCGTACTTGAAATAACTAAAGATATGTAAGATCGCGTGTACGGTTAAAACTATAGTTTGTTATATACTATATAGGATAACTAATGTGGTATTTGCTTTTAAATCGCCCAAATTATTTAAATACTTTTAACATTTACGTGCAGCTGAACAATTTTGATTGATTGCTCTAAGTAAAGATACAGATACGATATATACCTAGTACTACACGCAACTACAACTAATTATAGCAACACTTTTCAAGTGGTGTCGGTGTCCATTTTATCTACTGCTCGGCACTTTCCTTCTAATGTGCATTAAAACTTCATTTAGGTCACAACTGGTGAAAGGTCGAGCAGCTTATCGGTTTTAACTTGATTTATATCGGAGTACACAATTATATAGAAATATAAAACGATATATATTTATAATTCAAACCGTCGAACACATTTAAAATACTTTTAAAAAAATTAACGTATTGTGAAACTTGTTTTTTTTTGTTGTTTTTAATTTATAGAGAGAAACGCAAATAAAATGCAATATTTAAACTGAGAATTCTTGCTGTGATGTTTGTTTTTTGGGAATCGATCGTATTAAAGCTATTGTTATTGATTTTCCCGCCAACTCTAGCTTTTTTTAGCTGCGAATGGAAAACTGCTTATATAGCTCTGTTTTCCAAGACACGATCCCATTTATGTTCCGAATGACCGTATTAAGTAAGCAGTAAACTGCTTGGTCTTCACAATCCCAATACACGAACCCAATTCTGTCAAGACACGATCCAATGGCGATCTTCCGATATGACTTTATTTATTTAAAAGAGTATACTAACTTTGTTATTATAATAAAATTTAAATGATTTCACCGTTCACCCCCAAATTTGATCGCTATTTTAACTCTGTCTATATATGTTCACTGCTTAGTGGTCCGATTCAAAGAGGAATGCCTTCAGATTCACTGCAAAGTTGATTGGGTTAATGCATTACACTAATGAAATATTAAATTATATATAAGGAAATAAAGATCAACTTTGAATCAACACAAATAATCTTCAAGACGAACCCAAGTTAAGACCTAACGGATGGTTAAGTGCACACTTAAATAAAATAAAGGGTTGATTCCGAAAGGAAGTGGGGAAGGTGATGGTCAGGTTAACAACGGAAGCGCCAATTAGAGATTTTGTGTAATACTCAAAGGGAAACTAAACAAACACAAAAACAAACGCAAGAATTTCTGTGCAAGAGAAGAGGCAATTTTATGGTCTGGCAATGGATGGGGGAGAACGAGGGCATGAAGTGCTAAGGGATGGGGGGGGTGCAAAAGGGAAGAAGAGGCAACAACAACAAAGCATAGTAAAATGAAGTAAAACTAATTAAATTAAATAAAATAGAATTGTAAACAACAAAACGGAACGAAACGAAACGAAAGAAAACAAAACAAATAAAAGAGCCATAAATATTTATCAAAAGAAATAACAAAACAATCTGAGAAGGAAAAAAAAAACGAATTCCACAAATTGAGAACAATGAAATTTCGTGTTGGCGTTGCTGTTGTTGTTGTTGTGCAATTCGCCTGATAAATGAATTAATTAGTTTTTATGCGGCAACAGATTAAATACACACAAGTTAAAGAAAACATTCAACATTCTAATTATGAATAATAATATAATCATTATGGCAGAGCGTGCCGAGGTAACCAAGGGCTGCTTCGCCACTTGCTTACACAATTTCAAAATAGACTATTACAATTAATTTTAAAATATTTAACACAAGTAAAGAAAGCTATAACAAAGTGTGCTCGGCTGCAAGATACCCTCTAAAGAATACATATCCAATATCAAATATAAAATTTCTGTGAAATTTTCGTATAAATATCAAACGTTTTCTTGAATAAGTTCTGTGTTTGTTTATAGACCGATCAAATTGCTACTTAGGGATTGGTTCATATTATAATGAGGTATCACTATGGTCGAGCAGAAAGTAGTATCTTCAACAATTCGTTAAATAATTGAAGCAACCTTTGTAATAATCTATATGTGCTATAAATACCGAAGAACATAGTATATGCGCCTGACTTTTGATTCCAATTAGGAATATACTGTATGGGCAGCACTTCATAAAGTTAGTATACTCTATTTACACCATTTCAATGGGTATACAGTAAGAACTAAAGTTTGTATTTCCCGCAGGTCTCGTGATACATTCTTTGCTAATTAGTTCCATTGAAATTTTAATGTTTTGGCTCCTCGCTTCTCGTTTTTTAGTGCGGCACATAAGAAGTGAATTATTTACGACTGGACTTTTTCTTGTTTTCCGATTTCCGATTTTCCACTTCTCCCCATTGGCAATAAACAAATGATTTCTTATGTGAATTTGATCGTAAACAATGCGAATTATTATTTACGAAATGTGATGGAAAGAATTCAAACACTTTCAAGACCTTTAAACCACATTGCTGTTCGGGTACTTGAGGCCACTTTTATCCAATTGATATATTGGCTTATGAATAGATGCTTGGTGGTATGCAACATACTCTCTGGGATTAAGTAAGTTTGCTTGTATACAACAATCTGAGTGCCTTGAGGGCCCTCGCCGATTGCGTCAGTCGCGAATGAGAATAGAAACATTTGTCATTTATCTTTACGAGCTCAAGACAATCTTGCTAAGATTAAATTTATAAGGATAGAAAGTATTATTACTATAAATCAATATGCAAAAGAATAAAGTGGAAAATTCCATTTGATTCTATTCTCCCGGATAAAGACGCTTGAAGTTATAATACAGACTGGGATTGTAGACATCGTAGAGGGGATGCTGCATCACGATATTCCTAAAGTGCCAATGCTCGGCAAGAATGGCACAGATGGAGAGCAGGTACCCGATGCCCAGGGCCACAAAGGAGCTCCAGAACTTGTTCAAGTTCATCAGTGCCTCCTGTGGTGCCTGTTCCTCGGCGGGCAGACGGGAGATGGCATCCCTTAGCCACTTGGCAATGAGACCTTTAAGAGAAAGGGGGAGTTAGGTTGCAGCACTACTGAGGCAGCCTTCACCTGTACCAACCGCCTTCACTTAGTCGCTGAATGGCCTCATCCACACGCGGCTTGAGTGGCGAATTCTTCTCCAGCGCCAGCACCACTGGCATATGCACCACGCATTCCCGCATGATGTGCAGAGCTGTTGATCCTCCGCCACGTGCCTCGTCTGCCACACGAAGGTACCGCAAGTAGAATTCATTGTCGTAGTACGCGCAGCCACCCTTGGCTATGCGATCCGTCTGTGGGGTGGAGGCGGAAGAAAGGCTCTCAACTTGTTGCTGGGTATGTGGGGCAACCTACCAGGTCATTACTGCGTTCCACTATCTCCATTTTTGCACCCACTTTGCGCGCTGTTTCGTCAACTGCATCCAAAAAGAAGGTCTTATGCTCTGCAGCGTCAGTGGTGGGGGGAATCCCTGCCTGATTGAGGTCCTGAAGAGTGTCAATGGTCACACTGGAATAGAAAATACTTAATAGAAGATATATTCACTCGAATGATCAGCTCTACCGTGCTGCCGGATTGGCCAGAATGGCTGTAAAGCTGGCCCGGTAAGTGGCCACCAGGAGGATGCAGTAGATCCAGTACCAGCCGGTGAGCACGCGCAGTGGCCAGTTGCGTGGCATGCGGGGCAGGGCGACATAGAGGAGCATGCTGTAGGTAAGCAGAATGCAGGTCGCGTAATCATCGAACAAATCGCGACCAATCTTCTTCTTATTGCGTCCACGATATCGACTGAGCTGAATGCGGAAGCTCAAGCGGCGCCTGTGAAGCTGCAGCCTCTGCTGCTGCTGTGGCGGACGCCGGCGCAAGCATCTAAAGAATCCCAGCTGACTGCTGCCAGACTGCAGCAGAGCGTTGAGAAAGCTGATCACATAGAAGACGCTGCCCACCACGAAGAGGGAGAGCAGCACACCCGCCCACATGCCGCCACTGAAGGGCAGTATGAAGGTCTGCCAGGAGCTGTCTGCTGAGGATTCAGGAGTGAGGAAGGTGAGGCACTCTACGCTGTGTGGAATGCTCAGCTCCACTAGTGGCAAGTAGCTCTGGAAGAGATGCAGGTCCCCAATGGCGAAGCGTGCACGGTGATGGGACTGTAGAGGGGCAGAGGAAGGAGGGAGGGAAGGAGAGGGAGAAGAAGAGAGGGAAGAAGAAAGGGAAGAAGTAATAGAAGGTGTTGGTAGTCACTTGGTCACTTACCACTTCGCCAATCAGTCCCGTTTCTAGATGCGTTTCGTTCTCCTGCAGCAGCTGCTCCCATTCACCAGAGCCACTTCCATTCACCAGATAATACTGGGGCTGAAACCCCAAGGTCTTAGCCAGGGCAGCCATAATCTTTATCTCCACGCCCTGATAGCTATTGGTGGTGCTATTCAGATGAGCCATGGGCACGTGGTCACCCACAGCTACAGGCAGTTGTGCACCTACAGGGAAAGGAAGAGAAATTGAAGGTAAATTTCTCTCTCTCTCCCCCCCTCTCTCTCTTCTTCTTCCTCACCCAGCAAATTGCGTGTGCTCTCCTTGAACAGTAACTGTCCGTTAAGGCGTCTGCCTGGTGTCCAGTTGCCCAGCTGCTTTAGCACCAAGACGCCACTCAAGACGCCCGGGTAGGCAATGCTTGCAATGCTGAAGCTACAAAGGGATTCAGTACATCTTTCTTCTACCCCCTGCCCGACTCACCTGCCTTGCTGCTGTCTCCTGAGGAACACAGTGCGCACAAAGACACTCCACACGTGCAGCATGTCCGGTGCAAAGAGTCGCACATCGTGGAGCAACACAAACTTTTGTTGCATGTGCAGAGCGCGTGTGTTGTACACAAATTTGAGCAACTGCTTCACTTGCCACCCATTGAGGAGGGTGATCACATGCAGATCGCAGCCACTGGACTTGATAGCGTGCAGCACCAGCCGCGTCTGCTTGCTGGGACTCTGTAGATCCTCGCTAGCGTTGACCCGCAGCATCAGGAACGGTCTCGGCTGACGACCCACAGCCTCGAAGTACTCACGATCGTAGAGTTCCCAGTGCAACTCATCTGTGATGATCGCCTGACAACGTTCAACCTGCGACCCCCACAGCACCCTCTGCAGCAACTGCCTCAGCTGACTGCGATAGTCACTCACTGTGTGTGTTGCAGTGCCCAAGGCGAGGCAGGCAAGAAGCAGCGTCAAGTGCATCCTGAGTACTGAGCACTACTTGGCCAACCTGCTCTCCAGACTGAACCCTTTTTTTTCTTTTGCCTTCGCATTCCGTATGCAGATCTAATTAAACGCTACTCCCCCAACTGAACTCAGCCTGTCATTCAAACCGTCGACCTGCTTTACTAACCCGTGACCCTAACAAAGGCTAACTAAGCTGAACCAACTCCACTCCACACTTAGGGCAGGAAAACCTACGGGAATGAAGAAGAAGTTTTAAGGGGAAGAGTTCCTGTATAGGCAGGACAGACTGATAGAAGGAAACTCTGTCCATATTCCCAGGAAAACCAAAGGGAATCAATTGAAATGGGTAGAGTTCTGGTTCTTGCGTGAAGGAACCATCTTTATAGACAAATACGAATATACTACAGGAGATAGAGTCCATATTGAAGTCTATATAATGTATATACCCTTGACTCTAACTAAGCTCAACCAACTTTACTATCCACTAGGCACGAAAGCCATCAGGAATTAAAACAAAGTTTGAAGTGGAGTCATGTATTGTACTGCTAAGGCAACCCTGTTTAGAGACCGGAACATACTGACTATAATTCTATATAGCAGTATATATAAAGTTCTCTATATAGAAGCATTTTATATACTCTTAATAAAGTGTATAGTATTTTTAGTCCCATATCATCTTAAGACAGCAAACCAATCAAAGTAAAGGAAAGATTGGAGTGGGCAGAGTTCTTCATTAGCCATGGCAGGAGGGAACCCTCTCTATAAACAGAGATAAATGTAATATACAATAATCAAATATATCTGTAATATACAATAATCTATATTGCATTGTTTTGCAGTCTCAACTCTTAACTAAGTGTATCTCAAGCCCCTTTCCCAGTCGCTCGACTAATTTGCAATCAGACCATGGCTAATTTACTCGTCCGTCTCAATTAGTTGGCGACAGCAACAGCAGGCGGGACTTGAATAATGCTCAATGACAAGCTATAGAAGACGATCAAGAGACAAAGCGAACAGATACTCGTTATGCGGGCGACTTGTCAACGGGCATCAGAAATCAGGAATCAGTCGGGCAAAGCGATTAGACGACGACCAGAAGCCACATTCAAAAACACATTAATGTCAGCTTAAGTCGAGACCCGAGACTGAGAAAGAGAAGGTGAGAGGGATAGAAAGAGATGGAAAGAGAGAGAAAAAGACAGCGCCGAAACTTGTGCCCGGTCTGGTCAAAAGCCAAAAGAGCAACCTAACATGCTGCACGCATTACCTGAGCGCATTAGCTGTCTGAGGTTTCGCTCTCTCACTCAACTACCCAGTCTGTCTCCCTCTCTCTCTCTCCCTCTCTCTCTCTTGCACTCTCTTTCTTTCTGCGCTTTATTGTCGTGTAATTAACTTTTTCCGAATCCCCGGATTTGGAATTGTTTGCACATAATTGCAATTTAATTATTTCCACTTGGTTCTCTCTTGTGTTTTTATGGATCTATGTGGGTCGCCATTAGCCCATTAGCCGCAGGTAGAGCTCAGGCGTGCGCTCGTCTCACCACAGCTCATCCTCAGCTGGGCACACACAGGTAAGGTGCTGGCAAGTATTTTCCCAACAGACCCAAAGAGATCCTAACTTTGCCCATTTTGCGTGCTGAGTTTTTGTTTGTATTGACACATTTTTACCATTTTGGATGAGAATTCCTTGGATTCGTGGCATTATTTATGGGATTCCTCAGCACCAGGTCCGTATGCTTTTCGCACCCACTGTAAAGGCGATTAGTTCTGCTTCTGTTTAAAGTTTCCCTCGCCCACGACCATTTCATTGTTGTCGTTTATTGGTTAAAGTGTGAAATTTCAAATTCCACGCTCTGAGCCTGGGAAATTATGTTGCATTTTCCCGGAGACTTTCCCTGACATATTCGACAGCTGCTCGATGCTGCAACTTATTCACCTGATTTCGCAATCAGCCCCAACTAGATCCAATGAAAACAACTCGATCAGAGCTGAGATCATCCGCAAAAGTTCCATTCCCACGCTCTCTCTTATCAATAGATTCTGTCGCGAACCTGTTCTGGGTTCTTGGTTCCGGTTCTGTTCTGTGCGTGTTACGATTCGTACAGACTTCATTTATATTAATTTATGTTCCGCATAAATCGCGACTCATAAATTAATTGAACCGATTTGAAATCGAGTCTGAGCTGATTTACAATCGACATGAAGTTATGCTAAAACTGTGTCAAAGTCGTTTATCGCTCGAGCTAACTAGACTCGTGTGCATATCTATACTATACTATATGTATCAGTGAATCTATAGCGAACTGGTTGGCGTGCGAATCTCATGTTTAGTGCAATATGGGGTTGTTAAGAAATGTAGGGTAGTAAGCTACTTGACTTGAGTCTTAGCAGTGCGCTAACTTAAGAATATTCATGAAGTTTTGCCCTGGAATCACTTTTTTAGCTCTACTAAACTAGTTCACAAATGTACATTCGTTATATTCAGGAACTAATGAGAATCCATATTAGTAAACTACTGGAGTAAAGTCTATGAAGTGCTCAAAACTTTTAGATAAATCTCTGAAATATCTTTATAATTGTAACCAACTGATTCACAGGCAAACTAAATATCATGATATTTATCAGGAATTGATGACGAACCAGGGTAGTTAAATACTTGAGTAGTCTAAGCAATGGTCTAACTTAAGAAGATTCAAGATGTTTAGTCTTGGATTAGATCTCTTGCAAACTGGTTCACAAACGAACTATTATAATATTTTATGCAGTTCCCGGGAACTTCCGTACCAAACTACTTAATTTGTCTAAGAACTGCTTTAGCTAGACAACATTCCTGTGAAGTATAGACCTGGTGTCAAATCCGATTCCATTTGTGAAGTAAAGTTTTGGATTTGTAGTTCGATAAATCAATTGGGAACTATTTCAGGCATAGATACTTGTCGATGCGGACCTGCAGATAGAGGCGACATGACAATACCGAGCAGGGTCTAGCTTGTGTACACAACTATACTAACTATAGTCCACTATACTATATGACAATATACATAGTATACTAGGTCCGCTCAATCAATCGACTCGCATCGGCCTGTTTGTACTAAATTCATTATCTTAATGAGGCATTATTAAATTATTCACGTTTAGAAATGTGCCAAGTCAAATGCGAACACGTTGTCAATATCAATGACGAATCTACGAATACACTCGCACCCTCTCGCTCGCACTCACACACCCATTGTGGTGCTATGTGTGTGCGTGTGTTTGTGGTGTGTACATTTTGGTTCATTGAATAAAAACTTAATCAGCATTCAATTAAATGCACAGAACAACAGCAACAACAACAGCTCAGGGGTGGTGGAAAGGGGGCGAAAGGGGGACAACAAAAGCTGAGAAGGCGTAGGCCGGAGAGGGGGTAGAATAAAACGCGCTCTCTCGTTGATTATGTAAATCAATTGAGCTGCGAGATAAAAACAAATTTCGCTGATATATCGTTCTTTGGTATTATTTTCTGATTATTTCTTTTCACCAGGCCAACTGACGTTGACGCTTTTTATATAATCACATCGACAGTTGTTGCCCTGACAATTTAAACACCCTGTAATCGCCAGGTCCAAGAAGAAGTTTGCTCAACTAAGCGGAATGTTCCAGAAGAAAGTCTTTTTGAATAAAAAAGAAGTTTCGGATTGCTTAGCTTGGGTTCAGTTGGGAGCACAGCACATAATACTAAACCATATAGTCTAATATATATATGTATTGTATAGTATATATAACTATATACTGTATGGCAAATCTCCGCTGTTTTTAAAGATATCGAATTTGTATTTAATATGTATGAATCACCATAGAGTGCGTGGTAACTGGCAGCACATGCACTCAGATGCAGCTCTGATTCTGTTTTTATGCACTTGTGTTTCACAATAATCATGTCAATCGAGCCTCTTTTTTTATAGAGACTTTTTCGATTTGTTCATAAATTGAAACTAGAAAAACGCTTAAATCAACAGATTCCAAAAGCAAAAAACACTTGACACCGTTATGTCATCAAAGTGCAAATAATTCCCAATACATATAGTATACATAGTTTACTATAACTATAGCTCAGCGAACAGGCTAAAAAGTGGGGAAATTGTAATCGAATATTGTTTGTATTCTCTTTTAATTAAAACACACTTGATTTAAGAGTTTTTCGGCCAGATTTGGCTTTTTATGTAATTTATTTAAAACACTTACTATGTACATATAAGAGATCTTTTCGAATAAAGATGAATAAATATACATTGAATGAAATAAATATACATAAAAAGTATTTGATTTTTGATAAGTAACTGAAAAACCTAAAGATTTTATATATAGCAAAGTATTCTGTTTTATTTAAACTGATTACAATTATATGTATATACTATATAGTGTGCATAGCAACAATCAGCGCTGACTAATCGCAAAACTGCCTTCAGCCTTTTTTTTAATTCGTTCTTTATTATTTCTTTTAATTGCGATTATGACAACATGTGCAATACAATTGTGAAATGTAAAAGACCGTTTTACTTATATTCATTCTTACGGTTATCATCCAAATCTGCCATGTGGTGACTAATTGCACCTGCCCTATATAAATAAGCAAAGGGAGCACCTGTGTTGTCTCCGTCGAGTCATGTCAAAAAATCGCAATTAGCCTAACTAAAACTTGAGTCATACTTGAAGAAGTGAACTTGGACTGGGACAGAGAGTGTCTCGCTATATAAACAGCCCACTCTTGAGGGTTCTATATGGGTTCTACGCCTCTCTCTATGTCTTGCTTACGTGTCCGATAACACGAATCTGCACAAAATCCGAGCGCTCTTCGCGAAATTCAACGCAAGCCGTGGCTGCGCTGTGCTGAGTAAGTGGAGAACCTCACTGAGAAAACTGTTGCCAGGGGCTCTATTTGTGGGGATGATGAAATACTGATTGAAACAACGATATTGCCGAGTAGAATAGCGGAAAGGGAGGCAAATGCAGAGCACGACTTTGGTTTTTTTAGCTGCTTAGCCATTATAGCTGTTTGTTTTCCTGCATTCTTGGGATAATCATGCGATACTTATTTCTGGAAAATACCAATTTGACAGGGTCTCAAAACAACTAAAATACTTCTAGGTATACTAAATATATTTCATGCATACTTCGATAATATATAGACGTATTGGAAGAAGGTGTCGCATAATTATAATAATGAACACCGCATAGAGTATAATGCATGCTATATAGTATATATTTGTATAGTATGTGTACGTAGTACCTTCTTTAGAAGTCAATTAAAACAGAGGCCCGTCCGCCGCATGACACACATTCCGTATCAGTTCTTGTTCATTGTATGCGTGTGTGTGTGTGTATTTGCTAAGTGATCTAATCACAGTTGTAGTATAGCTCCCCCTTGCTGCTTCCCTTCTCTCTCACTCCTCAGCACCTTCTCGAGCCGACATTTTGTCTAGGCGGTCTACAACGAACCACGCCATTTCGCCGTTCGTCAAGTGCAGTACGCGTCGCGATAAAACACGCGACCTTGCAAACGGTTACTCCCTCCTGCCCCCTCTCCACCCCCTCTCCACCCCCCTTGCCCAATTCGGGTCGCAATAAAACAACACACACCCACATACACACTCGCACATGACGCATATTTGCCCTAGCACCGTTAAATATTGATTTAATATTCTTCAGCTCCAGCGTTGATAAGTATTTACTTTCTTATATACCCTACAGAGATACGCAGTGTATGTGTGTGTGTTTATACCTATACATACACATATATATGTATATAGTATAGTTGGCAGAGATATGAAACCATCCAGTCAGACGATTTGTCGTCCAAGTTTGTCTACCCAGCACAGCAAAAGATCAAGGGTATGCTGAGTTTAGAATACCCATGCATGAAGGCAGAAGTTAGCATATCTGACTCTATATAGGATATATATAAATATGTTCTGAATCAGCAAGCACAGCCTGATCGATCATTGTCTGTCTGTTTTATGCAATCTAAGTTTTAATATACATACATATATCCTATGTTAGTTTCTCTTCACTCGTTATCATCATAAAGTTGCTGAGTATCTGACAGTCGAGTGTTTTTGACTGTAGTCTTTTCTACTTGTTGAAATTCGATAAGGCAAGAACGAGAGTGGAGTGGAGTGGGGGAGTGCAGGGATGGGGAGAAACGGTTCCATCAATTTGCCCCTGTAATATGACTTGTCCGATTGGCGCTGGCAAATATTTGCTCTTCCAACTATTGACTTAGTCAATGTTGTGTAAGGGGCAAGAAACTCGTGTCACGACACGACTCTATGCGAACAGCTGCTATCCCTTTGAGATCCAGAAAACTAAAAGACTGCGAGTGAATTTAATATGGAAATACTATATGGAAATGAAGTTCTAGATTTATTTCACATTTAAGCAACTTTTTCTGCAATGAGAGAGAAAGTACTCGAAGTTGTTCAAGGATTTCCAAAAGATCATTTGTTGTGTGCATATCTTATGAGAGATCATAGCGCTCTTCGGTCACGTAGGCACTTGGTAAATTACCTTGGCAACTTTATAAGTGTGTCACAACACTTGCGGACAGACATTTTCCATGCCGGGAAAAACCCAACGAGCCTCATTGTGGAAAATTTGCGGCACAATCGAAGCTCAGGTAGAGCTAAGCTAGGTACCAACAGCGAAGGGTACTTGATGCCCAGAGAGAGAGAGAGAGAGAGAGAGATGAAGGAAGAGGGAGAAAAAGAGACGGAGTGCGACTAGAAGGAAAAGCAAAGTCCACTTAGCAGGAGAATAGGGATGCATCTCATCGGGGTAGGGGAAGGGGAAGGGTAGAGAATGACAGCAAACACTTTCAGCTGATGCAATGTCATCAATTTGGAAAATCAACCAAAATGCAGACTCATCTGGGCAGACCGGTGTGGACCGGGGAACTGAGCACTGTTTGCATAAATTAAGCCGGGTATCGAGTGCCCAAACTGGTTGCCAGGTCAGGTCTGTAGTCAATCTTATACCCTTGCTGAGAGCATATTAACTTTGGACACTCCTACCCCATAGAGCATATACATATATTATTATACATATATATTACAATACATTATATAAGTATGTACATATCTATGTACTGTCATCCAGTCTGTTTCTTATATTAGAAACTTGTCTCTAAGTTGTAAATCTACTCTCTGTTAAGAATATACAATTTTTCTACAGTTTTGAAATAGTTTTATCTTTGTTATACTTTAAGATAGCAACACAAAACTCAAGACAACTCATTTATAAAGCACGTCCATTTTAATGTTGATGCCATACACTGTTTAGGTTTCCTGACATTCAGAATTCTTGTTTCTATATCCTATATCCTTAAAAAAATTACCACAAATATAATATATCCAAGTTCTAGCAAAATATATTACTTCTAACCTATCACGAACACGTAAAAAGTTTTATTATAACTATTTTACTATTTGCATATGTAATTGGCATAAAGGTAAAGCTGTTTAAGGGTAAAATATCTTCGACTTGCCCTAAGTAACCTTTCTTCTTGTTTTAATTGATTTAGTACGACATGACGCGACGCTGTCTCCTTTTTCAGGTTGGTATCGTGCAGGGCGGGGTGGGGAGAAGTCAACGGAAATCAGTTGCCCCTCGCTCTTTGTCCCCTCCTCTCTCTCTTTCTTTCTCTCCACTCGTGACCTTCGCTTCGCCAGGCGCACACGCAATTTTAAGGGTGATTAGCGCTGCGATTGAACAGAAGGGCGAAGTCGGAAAACTTACTCCCTGAAGACGAGTGTTAAATTGATAAATTGCGTTTATTGGAAAGCGAGCTGTGAACTCTTCAACGAAGAAGGAGGTGGGGGACGAAAGATAAGCCAAGCATCAAGTTGTTGTGGGCGAAAGAGAGGCAACTACAGGGTGATTTTCAGTTGAGTTACATATGAAATTAAAGAATTTCCAGGCTATTCTGTAAGTTGATAACAAAATATACAAATCGAAGTTGAACAAAGAATTTTATAAATAGATCAATGACTTCTTTATTATATTTCCCTTATCGGTCGATCGTATAATCTATAGATCAAGTTGAAGATATCGGTTATAAGTGTTTTTAAAGTATACATTTATTGCTTTGGGGCATGACAAGTAATGGCAATTGACAAAGGCGTTGAAAATCTCCCTCTTTCTCTCTCTCCTGTTTCTCTGTCTTTTTACAGGTGTGCACCCACGTTGTTCCCCTCTCTTTCTCTCTCCAACTTTACTGGGGTCTGTAAAACAAGACAAGATAAACATTTGCATTTTCAATTCGTCTAATTTTCTATGACAACTAAAGCTGTCGTAACACTGTGCGGACATACGCAAGGGGAATAAGAAGGAGGAAGTGAAGAAGAGACGGATAAATGGATGGGTAGATAGGTAGATAGATGTGTAGAGAGATAGAGTAGCCTCTTTGCGTGCCACATGCACGTATTCAATAGCTGCACTGGCCCCTTGACGCCCCACGATACAATTCAGGGAGGATGTGAAGAGGATGCAAGGTGCAAGCAGCAGGGAAGGGTGGTTGAGGTTATGTCGAAGCAAAAATAACTCGCGCCTGGCGCTCACGTATGTCCAGTAATTTCATCATTGCTACGTTTTCTCCAATTTCATGAAACTTACGTTGCCAAAAATAAAAGAAATAAAACAAGGCAAGTAGACGTTGACCGCAAGTGACTAATGGATACCCTGTAAAACCGTCTTTGGGAAACCAGTTAGTTATTTGTTTGCTGTTTTGCATATGCTGTGAGTCACTGTAAGTATCTTGTAGTCCGTCATACTTCATTCTATTCGTCCTAACTAATATACCCATTTTTTCTTATTTCTCAATGGATGCTGGGTGTAAAAAGCTGATGGCGAGTGCAACACAAGCAAAAGACATAGCAAAATTACTTTGTATGGGAGGCTCGCTTACACACACACACACACGGCATATGCAAGTCACTGTGTGTGTGTGCAGAATAAAACAGATGATTGCCCATAAGCAAAAAGAAGAAAGGCAACAACAACAAGAGGAGCTCTGACTGCAGCAGCGATGCCAGCGTCGACAGCGACAGAGAAAGAGATAGACAGGAAAGGAGAAAGAGAGAGAGAGAAAGAGAGCAGTCACCGGCCGGGCCCCACTCGGACTTGGCTTTGACTCTCTTGCGCTGCGCTTTGTGAAGACATGAAAAATAAATAAATAAATAAGCGAGCTAAAAAGAAAAAAGCAAACATCAACAGCCGCAACAAACATACATTGCACACACACACACACAAATACATATACATATGTACATACATACAGACATGCACGGACATGCACACATGTGTGGAAAAACAGATGAGAGACGATGCGACGTTGCCGTTGTGCGGCTTGTTTGCAGGCGGCTCAGCCTGCACAGTAAGTGAAAAGCGGCAACAATGTGCTGGCAATAAGAAAGCAACAACAACGGCAACAACAGCCGCAACAGCAGCAGCAGCAGAGGCAGAGGCAGCAACAAAACCTAAGGCAAATTGCATACAATCATACATACATATGTATGTATGTGTGTGTGTGTGTGTTTTGGGGGGCGCGTTGACTGCGAGAAACGAGTTGGAAAATCAAGATACTGGCCGCGGCAGCGACGCCAGCTACGGCAGCGCAGCTGAGCAGACTTGCAGCGTCCATAAAAGCGTCAAAAGACCACGACGACTGACTTTGTATACACAGCAATGCAAGTGTATGCGAATGTGCATACACACACACACACATACAATGGGATCAGCACAGAGCGGAGCAGTGGGGGAGGAAGGGGAACCTGCGTGCGGCAGAAAAACAGATGAGCGAAACAGCTGCAAAGTCATCAGGCAGAGAGAGGCAAACTGAGAAAGAAATAGAGAGAGAGCAGCAAAGAGAGGGCGATGAGTTTGAGTTGCGTCAGCGCACAGCTGAGTGCGCTCAACATGCTAACTGTGTTTGTCAGCTGTGCATGCAACCACTCAAGAGAGCTGCTTTAAGAGATCAACTGGGAAGAGCGCGCTCTTGAGTGTGCTAGAAATGAGTTGAATACTCGACAAGCAAATTAAACTCAAGAGAGAGTAAAAATGTACAGCATTTGCTTTGCATTGAGTGCTTCTCTGACTAAAACTCAGTTTCTTTATAAATAAATGCATATTTATTTATGCTAATGGAGGAAAGAACATTACCCTCCCTCTCTCACACCTCCCCCAGTGGGTCCCTTGTGGCGTTCGTTGTTTTTTTTTTTGCTGGTCAACACGACGACAACAAATTCAAATCAAAAACTTTTACGCAAAATTGTGTGAAAAAGTTTCCCAAGTGCTTTACATATTGAGCATAAATCAATTATGCATCTGAAAGATACTTTGCCTGATCTGCTTCTCATTTGCCTCTGCTGCATATTTAATGTGCTTGCACATCATAATTTATCTAATTTTAGGCATTTTCTCTGCACAACAGGCACAATTTTCCAAAACAACACACACTCACAGGCACACACACAAGAATTGCTTAGACATCAAACAAATTGTCTTGCTGCCTTTGCCTGTCTACGTCTCTCTTTCTCTCTCTCTCTTTATCAGCTCACTCAACGCGTTCGTGGAAACTTGCGGCCGCTAGGTGGCGCCACTTGTACCATTTCACATCGTGGAATTGTTTTGCCTTCTTTGCTGTGATTCTTATCTGTTTATCTGCTTTGTGCAATTGATTATCTGCGATTGTGAATCAATTGCGTTCAATTATCAAATGATTCGCGATAACCGATAACCGATAAAAACAGAGATATCTATGGTTCATACCTTTGGTTATTTCTGGAACAATTACGGGCCATAAAATGGGTTAAAAATACAAAATACGTGCCTCTCCTTCTCTATTTATTATACGACTCTTAAGGTGAATTTCCGCGAAAGTGGATACACATTTGGAAGATCTCTAGATTTTCCTACACATACAGTACTATATTTCCCAGAATTTGCCAGTATTTTTTTTTTGGCAGAAAACTCAACTTAATTATCGTTAATTTTCGTGTGATTTTTCGGTTTTTCAATGTTGCCCCGTAGAAAGTTTATGCTCAGGTGCAAAGCATAGAGGAAAATTAAAAATTTGGCAAAGGCGGGGAAAGAAAGAACATACAAATAAATGAATTTCTACTGAAAAAATATTATATTAATTTTATTTGATTACTTTCGGGAACCTCACGAATCGAGACATCGAGAATCTTTAGCATTAATCAGCGTTTCTCTCGTACTTCGCTCGCTGCTACATATAGATGAGTCTATATGTTATGTAGGTCCGACGTGTGTCTATAATAATCTAATAATACTGCATAATCTAACTGTAAATCTGCTGCGTCACATTTGCATAGATTGTGAAATTCATTGCTTGGATTTTCGTCAGCTTTTTGCAAGTCAAGGAGCAAAGAGCCCAAACAAATAAACAGAACTCGGACAGACAGACATACGGAGGGACAGACAGACAGGGATGTGGGGCAAGAAGAATACGGGGAGCCTTACGTTTCATTTGGTTTGATTATCTGGCAAACATATCTATACAAAAGCTAATGTATCTGACAGCAGCATAACCCAGAGATACACACACTCACACACACACACACAGTGGTACGCACACTTCAAGGAATTTCATTTCAAATTGAAATGAAATTTTACTTTGTCCAGACAGGCACAAACATGCACAGAACGAACGAAACAGGTTCAGATACATTTCAATCTTTCGTTTTCAATCTTTGTGCGACAACAGCAACAACAACAGCAGCAACAACAACAATATCATAATCTAAGAGATGCATTCAATTGAAATGAAAGGACACAGCACGAGAGCATGATATGAATATAAAATAATTCTCGAAAGAGAGAGAGAGGGGGGGGGGCAAGAAGAAGAAGAAGGAGAACATGCGAGTGGCCTTTCAGAAGCTGATGAAATTCCTAAAAATGCTTAGCTTAAGCATATCCCAAAGAAAGATACGATAAATATACGTAGGAAATATCTTAATGTGTCTGCACACAGCACACAGCACACATAAATATAGTATGTCACAAAAGAAATAATATAATATTATATGTATGCTGTGGACTACAATAATGATGAAATCCAATGGCGCGAGAGAGAGAGAAACATTGATGGAGCTGCGAATGAGCACACAGAGCGAAAGGTTTCGATAAACGCTTAAGTTCTTTTTGTGAAACGTTGGAGTTACTTAAAGATACGATTACCATTTCCCATTAATTGTAATATGCCCAACCCAACTATTCCAAAACATGGCTACCACCTCCTTCCTGGTTTGCAATTCTTCATCATTTTCAATTTTCAATTTTCTTAAAAAAAAAGTAATATGTGATGAAATACAATGGCACGAGAGAAATAACTTGGATGGAGCGTCGTATGAGCGAAGAAAGACCTTTCGATAAACGTTGAAGGTCTTTGGGAGTACTTTAAATTGTAGAAATTGCGAAATTTATTAAAATACTGAAATAAGATTTATTTTAACAGAATATATATGTAGATACATATGTACATATTTGTACATATTTATGTAGTGTCAATTCTTTTCGATAAACCTTTAACATATTAACATTACAAATATTTCCCATATTTCCAATATTTCTCCTGCGTTTCCATCTCTTCACTGTTTCCCATTTCTAATCACATTTTCTTCTTGAATCAATTTCCAATGCATGTCAAACAGATCGTAAAAGATTCGCAGAAATATCTTTGAGGCCTATGCAGGATCACCATGGGTGAAGTGTTCATTCGGTCAGTTTTCCCCTAGAAAATTGGCATTATTTCGTGGCATTTTCATGGCAACTTTTTGCACACAAATTTGTATCAGTTGTGCGATCTCTGGGGTAATTGTTGTGAAATTAAACAACAACAGAGCAACTTGCCACTTGGTGCAAGTTGAAACTTGCAACGTGCAACGTGCAACTTGATATGCCATTAGCAACACATTGTGCGCGTAGAGAGTCTGCAGGCCTGAGTCGGCATCGGAGTCGGAGCCAGAGACGGAGTCGGAGACGGAGACGGAGCCAACCCATTTGGCCACTGTGCACTGCGCTTCGATTTCCGAGGCAGGCTACAGTGGAAAATTTCAATTTTGACATGGTGCGTTCTCTGGGGGCAACAACAACAACTGCAACAACAGCAACTGCAGAAGTGGCAGCGGCTGTGGCAGCGGCAGCAACCGCGGGCAGCGCAGTAATGTGGAACGAAACGGCTGCACGACGGGAGGGTGTGAAGTGCCGGCAGCGGCTTGTATGTGTGTGCTCATGTGTGTATGAGTGTGCTGCCTTCTTCCTTGAGAGAGGGAGATATAGAAAGAGAGAGAGAGCGAGAACATTTCCATCATCCTTTTTGGGCTGCGCCGACTGCCAGCCAGGCCTCTGCAGCGAAACATGCTCAACCGGCACAAAAGTCACGTATGCACGTGAGCACACACACACGCACACACAAATAAAGTCGGCAGAGCGACAGTTACAGGCGAAACAGAAACAGCGACACATTGCCGGGCCCAGTTGTAGGTGCGCATGAGCGAGGCAACCGAAGAGAGCGAGAGCCAGAGCCAGTTGAGTGAAACAGCTGATGAGCAAAGAGAGCAACTGTTACGACGGCGACGTTGACGTCGACAGCGACAGCGCGTTGTAAAAAGCAGGCGACTTACATCAGCCGTTTTGCTTCTTTCTACCTGCAGTACAACTACAACAACAGCACCCACATACACACACATAAATAGACTGAGAGAGAGGCACATATTCAGTACATACATATGTATGTACGTGACTTTATAGCGGTCTCTTTGCGGAGAGCACAACCGCTAATTGCTCAGCAAACAAACACAGCTGAGTTGTTGTTGCTGTGCTGCTCTCTTACGCTCAAAACGAGTCACCACCACCGCAGCACAAGACCAAGAGTGGGAAAGAGATCGGCAGAGGGAGAGTGCAGGCAGGCAGGCAACTGAGCGAAGACAGACAGAATGGCAGGCAGCGCTGCTACGACGGCGGCCTATAAATAGTCGGCGCAGCACTGAGCGCTTCATAGTAGCTTCGAAACACTGCTGAGATACACACATAGAAAAGTAAGAGAAAGAAAAACGGCAAAGCAGCAAGAAAAGAAAGCTAAATTAGCGTGTGTTAAAACATTTTCTACTGTTGGACGATTTAATGCAAAATTAAATGAATTGTTTCAAGAAGAATTCTATGTAAAATACAACAAAACGACAAACGCATCTAAAATGTACTTGTAGTACTTGTAATTGTTAAACTGTACAACAAAATTCAGTTTATAAAGTAAAAAAAGAAATAATAATTTTTTGAAAATTATTAATAATAATTGCCATCAACAAATGCAACGGACCAACGCCATTTAAGTGATAAACACCACAACCAACAACAACAAAAGTGCTGTGATTTCCAACTACAAAACAACAACAACAAAATCAAGTTAATTTACCTTTAACTTTAACAACAAATTCGAAGCAATCAGCAGCAGCAAGCAAAACAACAACAACAACAGCAAATTGTGATAAATTAATAATTAAACTAAACTCAAAAAACACTATTAATTAATTTGTAAAGAATTAAAAACAGTGATAAAGCAAAGCAAAAGAAAGAAGCGACAAAGCGACACCGAAAAAACATTTTCCGAAAACGCAGCGAAAATTCGAAATCAAATGAAAATGGAAGTACTCGCAATGCAGTCTAACTACGGTGGAGTTCTGGGATCCAACAAAGCTCGAGGTAAGTTCGAAAATGTTCCGAAGATCGAAGAGAAACAAGAAATTTCCAGAAACAAGAGAAATATTAGAAATTGAATAGGAAAAGTTATAGGAAACTGTGCAAAGTTTTGTTTTTTTGTTTAAAAATTGGAAAAATATTTTAAATTATTCGAAATACAAGTTACACGAGTGTTGCATGTATGTGTGTGTGTAAAACATATGCGACACAGTCACGTACACAATGCGACAACAACAAAAAATATACATGAAACAAAAAAACAACTCAAAAGCAAATTAAAAACAACAAAAAAACAAAAAAGCAAAAAAAAAACGAAGAAAATAAAAAATGATTTTTCGTTTTCTTTTCTGCTTGTTGCTTGGGCCCTCTCAATGCCCTCTGCCGCAGTCGTAGTCGCAGTTGGCGTCGCTGCCTCTGCCTTGTTCCGCTTTTATCTCGTTCGCTGCTTGTTGCCAAGCGGTGGCCCCGCGCTCTATGAGTGTGTGTGTGTATGTACATGGGTGTGCTTTTGTGTGTGTGTGAGCTGCGAAAGAGCAAGAAAAGGCAATTTAACTCAGTTTTATCGCCGTGCGATGTTTATAACTTTTCCATTTCTGTGTGTGTGTGTGTGTTCTATTCTCTGTTTTATACAGTGCTTCGTTAGTTTCCCTTTACTTATCAATGTTTGTTTTGCTTCTTCTACTTTTAGATTGGACCAGCACATTGACACCGCCCACGCCCGCCGTTGCTGGCTCGGCCAGCAGCAGCACAGCCAGATCCACAGCCAACGTCGCCGTTGGCGTCGGCAGCGTCGGTCGCAGCAGCCAGAACAGTATTAAGCACAAAGCGCAGCAGTCGATCGGCGGCAGCGGCAGCAGCCTCAGCAGCCACAGCCACAACAAGAAGACCAAATCGAGCATCAGCCACCCCATCAACAGCAGCCCATACAGCAGCGCCTACAGCTGCGACGAGGAGGAGCTGGCTGCGTCGCAGCGCAGCGACGTCGATGCCGCGCAAGTTGAGCGATTGTCGTCGGCGCTGCTGAACAAACTGCGCGAGGCTAAGGCACGTCATTTGACCTGCACCGAAGTGTCGCTACCCTGTGATCTCACGCCCAGCATTGCGGCGGAAATAATCCGTGTGTCGGAGAAGGAACCCTGCGGCATTCGTGGCTGCACCATCTATGTGGAGTTCGAGGATGAGCCACAGAACTCGCGTCGCATTGCCTCGCTGAAGGTTGACCCCGAAACGGAACCCACATTCGAGGTATATCTGACACTGCGACAGGATCATCGTGGCTGGACAGCGCTGCTGCCACAGTTCATGAAGAGCCTGGCCCGCACCATCACCATCAGTCCCGAGTACACCATCACCAAGCACAAGCTCTACTCGATCGACGGCATTGGGGCACGACGCAGCTACAGCTTTGGATCCACCTCCAGCTCCAGCTCAAGCCATAGCCAGGCGATTGCAACGCCCTCGATATAAGTGAGTGAGCTGCGAGAGATGGAGAGACAGAGACAGAGACCGAGCAAGAGAGAGAGAAAGAGAGAGAATGAGTAAGATAGATGTAAAGCGAGCCCAGCGAGTGCGATTAAGCGCGCCCAACACCGCCCAACACCCCCTGTGATGTCGAGAGCAGTAGTTAGTTGCGAGCGCAACGCGACGACGAAGCAAGTATTCGAAGCCACCCCACCTACACACACACACACACACACGTACACACGTACACACACGCATACGCATAGTATACGAACACACACACACATACACACTCACTCATACTAATACTATTAAGGAGTTTGCAGCTCTTCGAAAGAAAGAAGAAGATGAAATTCAATTGAATTCAATTTTGTAATCGTGACTCTCACCACCATTTTACTTAGATGCGTAGTAGATGCTATAAAAGCGAACCACAAATAACTAGAGTTTTAAGTTGTTTCTCCTTTCAACAAAACAAATATCGATAAAAGATAAAGAAAGAATATATAAAATTGAAAACATGAAATTCAAAGACGGCGACCCGCAAGCCCAAAGGCAGCACACGAGCTGGAGCTGGAGCAGGAGAAAAGAGTCGTGTGCAGAATGGGGAAGTCTCCCTTTCTCTCTCTCTCGCACACTCTCTCTCTTTCATTCTCTCTATCTCTCTCTCTTCCGCTCGTGCTCTCCTGGGGCCTCTGCAAGGGTCGCTCAAGTCGACAACTCATGAATATGTGATACTGTTTAAGATGCTAAGAGTTTTTTGCGTGCGCTCGCAAGTTCGGCCACCCAAAAGACGTTGATAAAATACACCCACATCCACATACCCTACACCCCTTAGTCCCCCCCCCACACACACACTCATCAATAACTAAATGTGAACAGATTTTTTAAATTGTATGCTATTATAGTATGTATTAAAACCAACAACAACAAACACTTGATCTTGATAAATTTAAAATTTAACTGTATGTTTAATGTGAGAAGAAAAAAGCTTTGACGATCGATCGATCTATATGTTATAGCTATAGATCGAAAAGAGAACAGACGAAATAAGGAAGGCAAGAAAGAAAGAAAGAAGAAGAAAGCGAAGGGCTGAAGAAACCGCTCCAATTTTAGTTAGACGCAGCTTGCTGCAATAAATTTTTTAAATTATTAATTAATCTTAATTAAAACCAACAAATTTTAGGATTTTAACAAATTTTTATATATACATATATATTATTAAATGTTTAGCGCGTACTACAAACAATACAAATACAAAACAAACATCAGTAAAATTACAACAAAAATACAAAACAAAAAATACAAAACGAGAAAAAAACATTAATAATATTGCTTAAATGTTAAGGCAAAATGAATATCTCAGTAAATGTGAAAGCGTATAAAAAATTTGTAAAATTTTTTTTGTCTGTGTAAAACTCCAATTGCGATACAAAAACAAAACAAGTAAAGAGTAAAAAAACGAAAAAAAAACTTAACTTTAGCTGCAAGAATAATAATTAATAAAGATTCAATGCGATATAATTTTTAAAAACTACATTTAACTTAACAAAGTGTGTGCACACACGCACACACTGAAACTCACACACACACCAACACCAACACACACACGAAAGTATCTATACCAGCTAAAAGTATCTTAACTTAAAATCGAAAACTATTTATTACAAAACCAACACAAAAAACGATAAACATGTATTAATTTTTTATTATTACGACAACAACAACAAGAAAAACAACAACAATCACATATTGTATTTAATGTTAAGTTTTTTATTGCATAATTAAAAGGAAAACAAAAGAAAATTTGTGAGAAATTTGTAACCAAAATGTAAGCAAAACAAAACAGCAAAAAAAATATACAACACAAAAGAAGCAAAAACAAAAGGCAAAAAAAAACAATACAAAAACAACAACAACAAGAAAATTACAAAAATAAATGCATATAATTTTTCCTGTGCTAGCGGAAAATAATTGTGGAAAAAATTAAAACAAAACGGCTTTCTTTTTTAATGCCAGGGGCGGCACTCCAAACGATGGCGATGACGAGGGAGGAGCAGAGGGGCGGGCGGGGAACATGTAGCGGGTGCAGCTTGCAGCTTGCAACTTTCTTTTACAGCAGCCATATGAAGTGTGGCAACAGCGCACGATCTACGAAAGACAATCGGGGGCCCCAACAACCAGTTTTCAGTCGATTCGCCAGCCCGTTTTTCCAGCTGCCGATGGGGCACCGAATGGGGTGGATGGAGGTGGCACTTTGAACTTGGCTGAAAATGGGCAACAGTGTGCTCGCGGCGTTGCTGCAAATTTCACAGCACACAAAAAGTCACGTGATTAGCCTCAAGCAGAGTGTGCAATAAAAGCACAAATACTGATTAATCGAAATGAGTTTCAATGCTAAGATATATTATGGCATATACTATATAGATATATAGATAATCAGGCAACATTACATGAGCAGTTACACACACACACATGTCCTTATCTGCGTTCCAATTAAAGACTTGAAATACTTAATCGAAATTAAAAATATAAAATTAACATTCTCGAGTCATTAAAAAGTTAATGAAATGACGTCACAGACTCGTGTATTTTCGGTACATTTTCGGTACGTTTTTTATTTCGATTTTAATTTGTTTTTTGAACTTTTTCCGTTGTTGTTTTTCAGTCAATTCGATTCGGTACTACTGCCTGGTGCCTGGTGGCGCCCCTCGGGTTCAGGCAGGGGGCGCTAAATACAATTTCGCTGACGCGCCTGACGTTGATAATTTCCTTGACTTTGTAATTTATAGTTGTTTTTATAAATATATATATATTCGGAGGTTCTATTTTCTATATGGAGGTTGACAGACACTCTACTTTCGGGGGAAACACGTTCCGATTATGCGACACACGCGTGAAAAACAAAACTTATTTTCGCCATTTCACGTTGCTGTTGTTGTTGATGGTGTCGATGTTGTTGCCATGTCCGCCCTATTTAATTCTCTTGTTTTATAGACTCGTGTTCTATAATTTCTTCTTAGCTGGCACCTGAATAAAGTTGCGGAGAGTCATGCAAACATTTGTCCGGTATTTCCCAGATGAAGCATCTCAGGTGCGGCCAAGACCCTCTCGTTATCAGCCATACTATTTAATCCGAACTCTGTTTCCCATTGTGCCGAGCAAAGATAAATATATAATTTTAGAATTTGTATGTGTCACATTTATAAAATGCGGAATTTCTGTTATTGAACGACAAAACAATTGGCAAATATTTTCTCAAGTTATTTTCGAAACGACTGCGCGGCCGCCCACTCAACTCGGCCAGAGAGCTCCTAACTATTCCGTCTTGTGCGGTTTATGGTATTTTTGCTAGATTTCCAACATTTGTTTCTTTGACACGGAAAGTTTCCAGATTCCCAAGAATTCGTCGGCACGTGGCGATCGATAATTGCGACTTAAGATCATAATGATTCCTTTACTGACATGTGTGGTATCTATCGAATAGATCTCTAGTGAAGGTATTAATAGATTGATAGCAACTCTACCTTAGCTCTAGCGGAAGTTGTTTATAGAGCTAGTACCCTTCCTTGCCATCATTAGGCTCGGGATTAAGCGAGATCAACTGTAAACTGTTTTCCATGGGGTTACACTGAATCCCATCGTATTGAACAGTCTTATCCCTTTCTTCCGACTATAATATCTTAATTTTTCGCATGCCAAAACATCAATTTATCTCAGGTATTGTTGAGTTAGGTGCCTTCGGGTTGGGCAGTACCTTAGTCAAAGGGTCCTTTGTGCGAGAGTGAGCACAATAGATCGCTGCCTATTCCAGCACATTCTGTGGCCTCTTTTTGTTTCCAACTTACAGAGAGCATTAGGACCTTGCACCCACTTGGGTTTCATTTGTGTATCTGCTAGATACAATCACACACACACACATACACAGAGGGAGACGTGTCCCATGTGTACCTTTTGGTGAGTTCTGTTTGCCAACTTGTCGTATCTTTGCGTTGTTCTTCGCTCTCTGACTCAATTGGTGGTATCGCCTAGATTGCCTGTTTGACAAAAAACAAAAAAAATACACTGATAAGCAGTGTGCACTGACAGAAAAGTGGGGGTAACTTTACAACTTTTCTATTTGAATTGAGGTTTTATATTTAAATGAATCAAAATGAATTCAATTCATTTCAAAAGCTGAAAAACTGAGTGAACCGAGGGAAAATTGGAGCTACTTTGCTATTTAAATTGAGGTTTTTCTTCAAAATGAATACAAATTTATCAAAATTAAGACTCTTCTTGCTAGAGTGCTGGCCAGTTGTTGCTAATTTCGCTCAGTGTATTAGCAAGCATACTAGTATGCACATGTGTGTGTGTGTGTATGTGTATGTGGTTGTTGTCGACGATGGTGTGGCTGTGACAACAATGACGACTGTTGCGAGGCAGGAAAGCGGAAATGCGAACTGGGCGAACCGAGAGCAGCAACAACAACAGCAGTAACAACAGCAACAACAACAACAACAACATCAATAACAGCAACAACAACAACAGAAGCAGCAATAACAGCAGCAGCAGCAACAACAACAACAACAACAACATCAACAACAGCAACATCGACAAGCAGAGCAACAAAAGTCAACTGTAATTGTAGCGTTCCAAGGTTTTCACATTGTGAATGATATACACATGTGTTAGTCTCTGTTTGTTGGTGTATATGTGTGTGTGTGTGTCTGTTTGCTAGCGTGTGTGTGTGTGTGTTTGTACCTGGGTTAGCAACAATGCGACGACAACTTTTCATTGCAATAACAAAAGAAGCGACAACAGCAACAACAACACTAATGAACAGCGAAGGTTTTATAAGTCGCAACAGCAACAACAGTAGCAGCAACAACAACAGCAGCAGCAACAACAATAACAACAACGAAAACAATGAAGTACTTAAAACAACAACTGCAATAAAAGAAAACGATGGCAAGGCAGAGCTGTGACTCATTTGCCCGTAGCTCCTCTTGGCCCTCTTGCTCCCTCTCTCTACCTCGCCCTCTCGACTCGCTCATCTGCATACGGTTGCCAGTTCGCTGCGCTGCAACAACAGAAACAACAACAACAACAAGTGCCACATGTGCAAAATTTTGAGCATAGAAACAAAAGATAAACACGAAAACAAGTGTAGCAAACAAAAGACGACGAAGACGAAGCAGAAAGAGTAGGCAGAAGATGAAGAAGAAGCGGCCCAAAAGGTCGACACACACACACACACACAGGAATAGAGACAAACACTGGGTAAGTGTGTAATCCCCTTGGCGGGCAGTTGGAAAATTGTTAAATGTATCTCACAGATACCCCGCCTGGCGTTGCCTGCTGGGGGCTGCTGCTGCCTCTGCCTCTGCTGCTGCCGGCCGCTGTCTTCGCTCGGCAATTATTGTACAAGTGAACCGCAATAAAAATGTAAATTTTCGTGGTTTCAAATAGCTGCTTATCTCTCTGACACCCCTCCCCCTTCCCGACGACGCTGCGCCAACGTGCCGCATCTGCAGCGTGCGATAAGTGAGAAATGGATGAGGCAATAAGGCTACGCGGGCATGAGGATTGCGCAGATGGAGAGGGAGGAGAGTGGCGAGGGGCATATAAATTAAATAAGGCGGCACATTCAAAGAGTATCTGGCAGATACATAAGTAAGTACACAAAGCAAACTCGCAAGATTTAAGCGGCAATTTATTATTAACTGTTATTATATGCGAGGTATTCCCTAGTTTCACTGTGCGGATTACGATTGTGCAAATGTATCTCAGAGCTACAACTGGACAAGTGCTTCATATGACACAAGATACAACACGAAACATACAAGTATCTTGAAGATTGTCAATACGAATCACGAAACAAGCAAGTATCTACAAGATTGTCAATACGAATATGTAATCCAATAAGTAGGGAAGTTACAGTTGAGTGTAATGGACTGTCTTATACCCTTTAACTTTCTACTTGATCTCTATAACTATTTCCAAAATACTTTCAATGTTTTATTTTTGTTTTTTACGTTTAATACGGGCAAAAGGCGGCGTGGCCAAACTCTTAAACAACCTTTATCTACGTGTAACAACAAAATAAATTGTCAACAAGTTTAATAACCCTAGCTCTTATAGTCTCAGAGATCTACGTGCTCATACAAACACTCTCCAGACGAACTCTATGGTTATCGGCTCTTTCTCTTATGCAGCATTACTGCACACAATCTCCCTCGATACTATGCACTTAAAACACCATTAAAATAATGTATTTTCCAGTTCAATCGATCAGTTTGTTTTGCAGGCAAATGAAAACAAAACGATACAAAACACAAACAATAATTATGAATAAGAATTTGTTTATCACTCGCACTTCTTCCTCTTCTTCTACTGGCGTTGTTTACATGTTTATAGAAGTTTATCAACTACCATGGGGCCGATCAATCAATGGGGTCTGATGAGGCCTGTACTAAGCACTTGTCGCATTTGCAATCGCAATTGAATGTCAAATGAGTACGAGGCAGCCAGGCAGAGAAAGAGAGAGAGACAGAGAGAGTGTGGGGTAGAGAGAGTGAACGACATTTGTAATGCACCCGGGGGAAATCGGAGCATTAAACCTACTATATATATTGCTGCGCCATTTGCTGCTGGTCCAGGTCCCGCGGGATACGATAGTTTTTTTCCTTAGTTCAGCAACATAAAAACATAATTTGTTTCTGATTAGCAAACCGGAAAGAATTGGCAGCGAACTCCGAATCGTATTAGTTTTAGATTACAGTTGAGAGGTTTTTAATTAACAGAAATATACTTGCCATAAAAATACAAATCATACTCAGACATAATTTTATAATAATTATGTATAAGTGCCAGGGAACCTATTCTTTTTAAACTTTAATTTAAAAGAGAACAGTTGCATTCAATATTTGACACTTGATTCATCAACTGCAATACAATACGTTATAAAAGCAATATCAGACTGTGCAGAATTATAGATAACTATTATTGATTCAAGTGTATAATTATTGCTTATTTAAAAGTTTCAAAAGAAGTTTTCTTTTAACTTATAATTGGAGACTGACTAAGCCTTTATTTGGGTTCGTGTTGGTTGACAATCTTTCTTAACAGGCATATTATATATATTTATAAATGCATACATATATCTGTATTTCTATATGCATATATACATATGTACAACCATCCATATATGTATGTATATGCCATTTTTCTATACCAAACTGTAACATATTCATGTGCAACTTCATTGCAACTGATGACCCAGTCGAAGTGGGGGGAGGGGAAGACCTACTTTGCAGCGCCATAACCCGTGAACCGTCCAATGTCGAATCTTGCTGAACCACGCAGCGATCACTCACAGACAGAACCACCTGACGGACAGGCGGACAGACAGAGACAGTGAGTGAGACAGAGTGAGAAAGAGACAGGGAGACAGCAACACGATGACTTCGCAATGAAATTTGTTCGAGTTTTGTGTTTCTCTTCGCCATGCTCCGATGTTCCATGTGAGTTGCTTGCATTAGTCATCCTCATGATAATCATTGTGTTCATCATCATCATCATCATCATTATCAGCATATGGTGTTCATTATCTCATTCGTATTGCAATTATCATGGCTTTGGTCATTATGAAAGAGCATTATGAACATTTATTGCGGTTGCATTTATAATTTTGTTTGTGTAATTTTCATTTCAGCTGCGTTAAAAGTGTTAAAGTTGTTTTTGTTGTTCTGTTGTTGCTGCAGTTGTTGCTACAGTTCTTGCTGTTGTTGTTGCTGTTGTTGTTGTTCTTATTTTTAGTCTTCAACCTGTTGTCGTTTATTGTGTACTTGACAGCCATCGAAAGGGCAAGCAAACACATTTCGCAAAGCTCATTAAGTCTGCTGTTTTCGTACACCCTGTACCAGTAATGGATGGGGTATTTAGTTTAGTAAGTCAATAAGCCAGACTGACAGTTCCAGAGCTGGCTGAGAGGTAGAGAACTACAGAGAGTAGAGACTTAGGAAGTAGAGAATGAGCAACAGAAGTAGAGTAGGAAAATACTAAGATCTTCCCCCAGATAAGTTGCAGGGTAACCTCCTCGTCTTATCTTACACACCCTAAGAACCCTCTCTGTTCTCTCGCCAGTCTCTCAGTCCCACTCGCAGTCTCCACTCTCCAACAGGTACGGCCCCAACGACCCAACGACGACGGAGCTGTGCTAAATTTTGTAATCGAAAGTTGTTTTGATGGTTCAGTTTTTCGCTCAGTGCTTAGTCAAAAGTATTAAGTAATACTTAGATGGATTGCACCCGGCACCCCGTACCCCATACCCCCCGTCCCTCACCCTATACACATGCATATTTATAAGTTGTGTATGCCTGTGTCTCTACTCGAAGCGACATGTAAATGCGGTCCACTTGGAATTGAATTTTGTTGTTGAGCCCAGGCAAAGTAAATATTTTGCCAAGTTGCGGCATTAGTCATAGGCCAAGCGAGACTGACTCGGAAAGAATGACAGATCACACGTAGTACTCGTATTTGTAGAGCCCCAGAGACTCCAGCTGTGTGCCTTCGTTGAAGACTGCAATTTAACGAAGGTATTCAAGTTGAAGGGGCAGAAGTTGAAGTAAGAAGAAGTACAAGTAATATTCTGTTCCTAAAGGGAATATTGAACGAGAATATAGTAGAAGTAGTTGAGGACGAGTTGAAGATGATCAAAAAGGAAAGCATCATTACAAGCTAAGGCTTCTGTATCCTTAAGTTTCTACCTAAAAGAGTTTCTAAACAAGGTAATACATTAAGCGTAATATACTTTCAGAGCTATCGGTTGCTTCAAGATCATACTAAGAAGATATATTTCAATTTCAAAATATATTAAATTTATTTTGCGAACTTAGAGTTTCTTAAAGAAGAAGAACAACAAGTCCAAGCAAAGTATTATGTTCCCTCAAGATCTCACCATGAAGATTGCCAAAACAAGTCAAATTTTCGGCAACGTGTTTATAAATAGAATCATTTTATAGTTTCGCTATATCAGTAGAGTCTGAAACTTACAACACAATCAGATAATTAGCGAACTTTCATTATCAGCAGACGGTAAATATTACCGCTTTATGGCGGCCTATTGATAGCACCTTGGGCCAGCTGGGGAGTGGGAACTATTCGTAGTTAGCCACACACAGTTACATTTACATGTCAAGTCACATGGCGTGAATGAGTTAAGATTGCACTAGAAAAACTGCATTGTCTACCCATCAAGTTGTAAAATCAAATATTTACACAGTCAGAAATCGTCTAGCCGGGTCTTGAGAGTCGAGTGCAAGGTGCTCGGCGAGTGGCGAGCACGTGTAAACTGTGAATCAGTGCACTGCATATGGATATTTTTAGTCTGGACTGTAGACCTCACTGCGGTTACAACTGGATAGACGTGGAGTATTTGCAGAGTATTTCTCATTGCAAAGAACCTTAGGCCTTTGGCCAGAATCTACCTCAAGGTCGAATCGACTGCCTGACGTCGGTTTGTTCAATGTGTTTTGACCAGTTGAGAACCGATAAGAATATTCGAACATTACCTTATCTGCTCTGCCTGCCTGCCTGGCTGCCTGTTTGTTATTTCCACTTTTATTATGACCATTTTTCTCTTGCTTTATGCTCCTGTTGTTGTTGTTGCTATTATTGTTTTCCTGTAGTTATCAGGTTACGGCTAGAGCCGTCGATCTTTAAACAGAAGTCTATCCCTATCTCTGCTGACGCGAACCTTGCAGACGATTGGTCTTTGGGTGCTTACACAACACCCGTATACCCCTCAATTTGGCCTGTGGGGTATATAGTGTGTGCTTGCGTGTGTTGAGTGACGCTTTAAATATATTTAAGTGTTAACAATAAAGCTAACTGCAGGCTCTACTTCACTAGCAAACTACTCAATGCAAATATTACAGGGTATACACAAGTCGCGCTTTTCGGCATTGTTTTTAAGTTGTTTGTGCGAAAATCGTAAACAAAGTTCTCACATAGAGCTAGCTGATAGGCGAATTATTTTTCGTCCGAAAGAATTTGTGGGGTAGCAAGAAATATGATTCGAAAGCTTTAAATAATAGAATGAATAAAGTTAAGATCTGCTAGATTACGTACGAGGGTTAATGTGTGCAAATGAGGAAGTCGCTATACCCTATACTTAACTTGTTTAGTACATATATTTACTCTGAATGTGCGTATGAACGCGCTAATCTCAACTACTATAACATCTAGAGATATCTAATTAGGTTAAAGATTAAACAGATCAAGTGCATTAAACAGTTCATCATGTCATGCCCACATCCCACGCATATACGTAAAATGAAAAGTGCATTTTGGAATTGGAAACGAAAAAAATAACGAAAACTAAAGTCAAACTTAACCGTAAAAAACCTTTCATTAAATTTCCAGAACTGTATGCGATTTGCGAACTATTTCCACTGTAAACAGTTTCCGAAAATCCTTACAACATTTCTTTGGCTAGTTGCACTCATCAGCATCAGACTTCGTTTATTTGTCTAGTATAACACCGGGATAATGCCAGGGACTACAGCACAGTAACAAAGAAACAAAGTAATGGCCACAATACCTGAATTTTGTCAACTACTTAGCTAGAGCTCATTCATTATGCAATTTTATTAAACCCAAACTAAATCCATCAATAAAACCCTTTCGTTACATTCTACGTAAGTTGAGGGTTATGTAAAGAAGGGAAGATAGGGTATCTATTACTAAGTAGGTAGATTCCTTTACATGTTTGTTAATTAGTTATACTTGAAGTTATCTCAACTAATCTACACAAACTTATATGCATTGTATATTGTACATATTCTATATTGCTAGGTCGAGTTTCGTTCATAGTTTCTTCTATATTTAGCTTAGCCTCGAATTCGATAATAAAATCTCGAACTGCGCAACTTGCTGCGAATCTTATGTGCCGTCTGACCCTGGCTCCGAGGTGGGTGTAGTCTGGCATAGGCCATAAAACTCGAAATATGCGACAGACTGCAGTATGGCGCAGGCAAATGAGAGAGTGGGTAGCTAGAGCAGGAGGGGTGGTGCAGAGGAGAGGAGAGGGGGATTCGTTATCTTGCACTCCCCCCTGTCAGACCAAATCACGCCAAATGTCAACTAGTTAGCCCCAGAGAAGTAAGTGAGCAGAGATGAAGAGAGAGAGAGAGAGAGAGAGAGACAAAAGTGCATTGAGGCTATGTTATTGTAGCACACCCGTTTTTCCCAGGCAGTCGACTTGCAAATACCCTGCACAGTTTCTTTATTAGCAATATTATTACATGATCATGTATGTTCTTCCTCAGTCAGCCTTAGGGCGTATGAGCATCTTGACCTTTTTAAGAGATTTCGTCTTCAGTCCCCACCAAATACTCTCGTCAGTTTCCACCGCATGATCAAAGAACTTTCCATTTAAATTGCTTGATGACAAAGAGTGTGAAACAGATAAAAGAAATAAGAGCATAATAGAGAATAAGAGGGAGTTATAATAAGATATAACAGCTTTAAAGGGTATTCGCTGCTTACTTGCGAGAGCACCAACTGTACCACCAGCCTCCGTGTTGTCCCTTGGCGCAATTGTTCCAAATCCAATCGTCATTGTCGCGGTCCATGGTTGAGAACTGCATCTTCTCGTGATATCTCAGTTCATCCTCAGTGCCCTTGCTGCCGGTGAATTCGCCCAAGCTAAGCAATCGATAATTATCGCTCTCTCCGGCAATGACAAACCGATTGTACCGGGCATACGCCACCGATCCATCGAACTTCTCCATAGTTATATGGAGTTCATGTCGCTCATTGTTTGTCAGGCGATAAATTTTCTCCAGGCCCAGAAAGAAGTCGCCTGTGAAAGAGCCAAAGCCTTCTCGGTACGTGGCCCAATCTCTGTAGAAATCTTCCCGGCCATCTATGCGCTGCTGAATGACAATCCATCCAGTTCCAGCTGTCACATTCTCGCAGAGTACGTCGAAGGCATAAAGACTGGAGAAGGCGATGCGATGTATGCCCGGAGAATCGGTAAAGGGAACACAGCTGCTGGGAGGCTTCACCTCACACTTCTTCTGCCACTGCTCACAGCTCGCAACTGCTACAGATCTTCGAAAGGTTATATTGTTGTTGCCACCTGATACCAAATGATTAGTCAACTTTGCCACAGTCGACTTGTAGAAATCGAGGCTACTCTGCAATTCTTCTATGCGCTTTCTCAATTCTTCTACAACAACTGCATTTGCATTGTGTTCGTGCAACTTATAGTGAAGCGCCTTGATTTCGTTATCTTTGTTATCGGTTATGTTTCTGTTGTTATCGATTTCCAGTTTCATCTGTTCAAAGTATCCCAGCATGGGCTTTATGATTGTGAATGCGTACGCTCCGCACTCAATGTCCAACTGCTTGGATACTTCGCAGGACTAATAAAACATTTGAATTATTTGAACACACTCGATTTTAATGACTAGATCTTTACCTCGAAATCGTCACTAGTGCTTGCCAATCGAAGGCCCATGCACAGGTAGTACAGTGTAAAAACTCTTGAAATCAACTTCATTCTCGCACTCAATACAAACTTCAATTGAAATGAAACGAATTCAGAGATTATATATTTATAAATAAATACTATAACTGAACGAAATGGACATAGCTCTTGGAATTATCAGGGCTTGTAGATTGCACTTCCTTATGCCATCTATAAATACTCCTCATCTGGAAGCCCATCAATGCATGACGGAGCATTAAAAGGCCTGAGTTTGATAACGAACCAAGACCTCATAGAACATGTTGCAGTTCACTTTCTTATCATCATTCGAATGAAGAGAAGGCACTCTGAAATTCTAAAATATTACAGTACTTATAATTAATTAATAATGTATTATATCACTAACATTACTTGCGAACTGATGATCATTGAGATTCTCTAAAAATGGATCTTCAAAAAATAATTACAAAGTTTCTTCTGTCTTGAATTTATTTGAAATAGAAACTTTTAGTTGCCTTCTAAATTTCTGACGAGGTCTCGAGCTCACGACAGTAACAAAATTTACGCAATTCCGGATCGCGTTGGTAAATGCAGTTGGCCTGTGATCCATACTCGTTTACCCGGGAGATTTCAGAGATTTTTGTGGCTACATTAAAGGTTTCTAGATTATACGAGACACTGGCCTCGTACAGAGCTTCGCCTGGCAGGGTAAGAATCTGCAGCTGATACATCTCCTGTTGCACCACTGTGTGGCCGCTGAAGTTGCCAATGAATCCATCTGGATCTGCGTTGGAGCTGAACTGTAGCAGTTCCCTATGAGGCTGCAGACGCATTGCCCAATTGATCTTCGACAGCTGCAGAGATTCGCAAAGCTGGCGACGCACAGCCGTTGCCAAGTTGATGGTTTCGACAATACGGTGGGCTGCCTTTACCAAGATGCCCTCGTAGTGGGAGTCATTGAGCTGCAGTGGGGTCCAGTTAAGGCAGGCGCACCAATGCGGCTCAATGTACGCATCAGCGCAGGATCTATTGCTGGGAATGGGCAGGAAGAGCGACTTGGCTCGTCCACGTGCCATGTCTGATATGTGAAAGGGATTTACTGGGCTCGCTGTCTGCTCTGGCACTTGAAGACGTATTAGATGCTTCAGTGTGGCATGCACATCAAAGGGCGTAGTGAGCCTTTTCTGGTTGGCCACAAAGTTGTCATATTCCTGTGGAAAGCGCTTCTTGAAAGATTCGGGAAATGCAAAGCTGAAGAAAGGCAGACGTTCCTCTTGTTTGCCCTGCAGTGTGGCGCGTACCTCCGCAAAACGATTGCCGTGATCTGCCATGACTATAAGTATTGTATCCTCCAGCAGCGACTTCTCTTTGAGCCTCACCAACCAGTCGTGAGTATCGCCATCGGCGGCACCCACAAGATTAATCGAGTCGTGCGATAGACCGCCATGAAAGCTGAACGCAAAACGAGGTCTGTTCTGGTACTTCAACATAAAATTTGTGGTGTAATTCAGCATAACCATGTGATCCGTCGTAGTTCCGACGCAGTGGGGAGCAGAGGTTCTCCAGCTATTCAATGCCTCCCTGTAGTAGGTCTGCAAGTAGTGATCAGTGGGCTGGTCATCGAAGCCATTCATGCGGTAGGTGAATGTGCCCACATTGGGCATGTCCTCGTTGAATGAGGTCGCATAGCCGAGACGGGCAAAGTCCTGCCAGATCATGGGATACGCACTGACTGATCTTGAGCCACGCACACGTTTCCTTGTCTCTGGCAGCTCTAGTTCGGTGTACCCAGTGAGCAGTGGTATAAGTGCCTGAGGAGTTCCATCTCCCACAATATTGTAGCCCTGCAGCACGATGGCACCAAGCTTCTCCGTCAGATAGGTATAAGTACGAGGTAACTTGCGAATAAAGGCATTACGACTGAGCGAATCGAAGCCGAAGATGATTACGTTATAAAGGGGATCCACTACCGGAGGAATTGGAATCTCTTTCTGGGTATCGCGTATGCCATATGCCATACCATCCCAACTGTGCCTGGTTTCATTGACTGGTTCAATAGCATCACATGCGACCTTTACAAAATCACTTTCCTTGAGGACATACGGTTCCTTGGTATGAACAGGTTCTCCAAAACGCCTTTTATATTCAGATATACGTATTATATCCGTATAGGAACAGTTAATCTCGCTATAGATCGCACTTATTTCTGGCTTAACAGAGCATATTGATTTCTCGCACGTAACCCAATCTATATCGAAGCCACAGTTGATTTTCTCAACTGGCTCGTAGAACTTCATGATCTCTGGATTATCCAGTGGCAACTGAGGCAGCCGGCACTCGCCCTTATTCATCTCTGACCTTATCGACTGCTCAATTTCAATTATTTCAATTCTAGCAGCACTGACATTTCCAACACCTTTTCGATTGCCATACTGCATTAGGCACATCAAGGCTAAGCAGACTGGCAGTACTAAGCGCCTTTTTCCAACCATACCAAAGAAATTTATAAAGTTTAGTTTGTAAAGCCAGAAGTGAAAGTGAAATGCCTTCATTTCCATTTAATCTCGACAGACAAAAGTAAAACAGATTAGATATAGAACTAATAAGTAATTTAATAGAACTAATCCGTATATAATGCATATATACCATATATACTTAAAGTACTTAACGTACAAGGTCGTTAGTATTTTTAGACCTTTAATGGGAGTTGCTTTGACCTTAGCATTAACTGGAACTTCCTTTAAATTCGATATGCCAGAGACGCGCAGCCACTTTCAATGGTATCCGGTAAATGGACCGGTAAGGTTTATGTTCGAGACGGCTAGACATTTAATAGATCGATATGCATACGCATATAGTACATGTACATTTGTACGTAACAAGTCTGTTCCAGACGAGACGTGACGAAACTTGCACGTTTCAATCGCTTCGCCACTTGAGCGATAAGACGAGGAAGTGAATTACGCAGATTCTACAAGTACTACGAATGTGAATACGAATACAAATACGAGCAAACAAGCGGCAAGCAGGCGAGTAGAGCTCGCAAGACCCTCAGCTCTGGGGCACCCAGAGGTACCCTGATTTCACTCTAAACTATTAATAGTTCTATTCTAAAACGACTGTGTGGTTTCTTTCTTTTCTATACCTTCTTCTTCTTCTTTGCACCCTTGCAGTCAACTGTGCCTGAGTGCTTCGGTATTCGGGTGTTTGGGTACTCGTAATTCTCGATGTCCATGTGCTGAAAAATCGAGTAAATATTTGCAAACTGAGAACACGATTTCACTGTTTGCTCACAGACGTAATCAATATAGCTATGCAACTACAATAAAAACAACAAAGAGCAAAACATTAGCAATAATAAAAACGTTTGACACCCGCTAGAAGAATGGGAAATACTCTAAGGTACCCAGCAGTACCCAGCTACAGATTATAAGGTACCCTAGTAAAACTAGCAATGCTTCATTCATTTCATTCATTCATTTGATACTTTGCCAGTTCAGCGCGAGAACACACATGCCCATTCAGTGAGGGTACTTGAACAACAGGCGAATAAAATTCTATAGACACAACAAAAGTTGAATATTTATGAGTTGTCGTGCGAGATATTCTCAATGCTGTTACGACTATTCCAGATGCAAAATTATGATTGCGCCTCGAGTGTGAAATGTGCACGCAATCGATGCGAAAATACCCTGCAAATATGTCTGCGCTTTGCGACCTATGCGAATTTCTTTATCGCTTTATCGCTGGCCCCCCCAATGTTTTGTCAAGTCATTGATATTACCTACCAGAACCGAATAATGCATATCATTCAGTTGGTAATTGAGACAAAAGCTCTGTTTATACACGGTACGGTCGTGGGTTGGGCACCCTCTCAAGTGCCCTCGTCTAGGCAGGAAAGTGCATATCATGAACCGATTAGACTGCTAATTGTTAAATGCTGAATTATCGGCCTAGAACCCCCCTTACAGAGAGACAGGCAAATATAACTCTGCGAGCTGATGTTCTTCAACATGTTTGCCTGATAAGGTTTGTGGGGAATCATTTCAAAATAAATAAATAAGCCTATTCAAATTATTTCAATGGGTTCCGCGGATATTCTTACACATCTGTAAGCTACTCCCCCCCCTCTCTATACCATGGAACCCCTCTTTCAAAAGGGCATACGATTTATCAAGTTGGCTGCGATCGCGAGTCAAGTCGAGTCGAGGCGAGGCGAGTTTTAGTTGTTTATAGTTTTCATTATGCTTTCGGGTCTCGCCTTTGAATATTTGAATATTTTTTTATACTTTTATTGCGCGTCGGCGAGACACGGCCACACCTTTAGGCAGAGCGTGTGTGTGTTTGCACACACATAAACGAGTGTCAGGCATAACTATACGACAGCCAGGTGTGCGTGTAGTGGACCCGCAGGCAGGGAGGCCGGGCGAGCCGAGGGGACAGGGTATTGTGTCGTGCCGCTCAAGTAATATTCTCACTCTCTCAGTGTGTGTGAGTGTGTGTGTATTCCGTATTTGCATAGCAATTTTGGCTGTATTTCATTTTATGTCTGTTTACTTTTCAGTTTTATGCCCATATGCGAAAACAAGAGCGCCGAAAATAAATAATATCATAAAAGAAACAAGCAAAAGTGCTGAGAGTTGTAAAGCTTGCTGGCCAATGAGATACCCTGGCAATAAATTGCGAACAATCAGAACTTTATAGGCTGGCAGAAGGTGCTTAAAGAAGGTGCTCAAAGCAGGTACTTACAAGTCGTTGATCCTCGCAATTGATACTTGAAAACGATAGTTAAGACTGTTATATATTTATATTATACCAGACCATACTATCGATCACTTACTGGCGCCTGGCTTATGAAACTGTTCTACCCTGTTGCCAGAGGCAGATCAAAGGCTTTGCCTATCTATAGCATCTGCGATGGCGATCGCAAACTTGACCTAGACGACAATAGACACATTATCAGCGCCGTCGCACGCGTCGTCTGATCTGGTCTGGTGCGAATTTCCAGAGAGGGTGCAGAGTGGTGCAGCAGCGTTGCCAGGTAATTGGAAGTGGAACACGGAAAACCAGATTCGCCTGCCCCGCCCTGTGTGCGTTCAGTCAATGCGTTTTATTTATAGAAATAATCAAAAATTCAATGTGAAATCAATATTTGACATGGCGTCTACGTTAGCTGACACTCCCCTGCCCGTCCACGACCCGCTCTGCCGCCGCGTCCTGCCCTACCCTGCCAGGTCCTCCCCCTCATGCTACAGTGCCTGGTATTATTTATTGCGCTGAAAAGTTTCATTATCAAATAATGTTTGTATATGTTTTTTGTGTTTCTGCAATTTACATAAGAGTGAGAAGGGGGAGGGAAGGGAAGGGAAGGGGGAGGGGGTGAGCTCCAGAGAGATGCGGGTAACTGGAACAGGAGTGGAAGTGGGACGGGGACGGGGAGCTATGACTGGTGAACTGTAATGGCCGCAGCCGAAAATAGCAACAGCCACAGAGCAACAATGACACCAAATGGCAATGCAAAAGTTTGCGGCGATAGCGGCACCGTAGGGCACTGTGCACAGTGGGACAAGTACACAGAATTAGCACAGTGTGCCCCAAGGGGCCAGTTGCGGTAGTAGGAATCTTTGACTGAATCAGATAGCTCTAGATAAACAAAGACACAAGCAAGGAACAAATGCGCAACTCATATTACGTATACGCAGTGTTGCGTCAAGTAATTATTCCATATTTATTGGACTGTGCTGCTGCTGACCCACTGTGCACAATTGCAAAGCAAAACAAACAGCAAGAGAACATTTAAAATTCAAATCAACGCGATATTCTTTGTTTCCTTATTTCATTTTGCATAGTTTTCAGAGCTGGCGCAGTTTTCGTTTCTTGCCTTGTTTTTGATATCCTGTGACCTCTGTAAAAGGGGTATGCACAGCAATGTAGAGTTGAATTTATAAAATGAACTGAACTTGGGTTAAAGCTGGAAGAGTAGAGACTATACCTAATCACATTCATCTATCAACATCTTATTCTACTTAGCACATTCATTACTCAACCAGAACTTGCAGGGTATACAGCAGTTGAGGTTGCTGCCTTGTGGTTCTCTTAACTTTTTGTTCTTGATTTCAGTTGGTTTTGTTTTCGTTGTTGTTTTTTAATTTCTGGTCACGTATTTGTTTCGTCTCGTCTCGTTTCGTTTCGTTTCTGCTAACAATATTGTGCCACGACATAAACACAACCAGTCGAGCCGGCGAATATGTGCGGCTTAAGAAGCGAAGGAAGGCAGGAGGTGGAGTCGAAGTTGGCAGTCAGAGTGATATGAAGCCGGAGCTGACGTTGTCGCTGGAACAGCTGGAGGAGCTGGAGTTGTGGTTGCAACTGTGGATGGAGTTGTTCGTGCTGTGGACTGTGTGTGGACTGTGGTTTCCATGCGCCGTTGGCTGTGTAATTTAAGTCAACTGCAAGCAAAGGGTGCCCATAAGATACCCTAACTAAGGCAATTCAGATACATTTCAAACAACATATAGTCAGTTGACAGTCTCAGTGAACTAGTTACCCATTTACTAAGCTCAACAGGGTATCAAGGTACGCCAGAGAAGTTCTGCCAGCTTTTGGGCTCTTCGAATTTGATTTACCTTCCACTGAGTAGGGGGAAAAAAAACTCAAAGTCGAAGCATCCCATTATGGCAAATGCGAATACGTGATCTTCGCATTATAATTACCCTTTCTGACTTCTCCACACAGTTGCACAGAGGGTTCTCTGGTTCTCTGTGCTGTGTGCTGTGTTTCCATCCATTTCGTCTGTGCCTTTTTGTTTTGTTTGGGAGCACACTCATTCTTAATGGCCGTGGCACATTTCTCTGCCATTTCGTGCATTTAATGATTTTTTATTTGTATTTCCTTTTTCATTTTTGTTTTCATTTTTATTTTCTGGCCAATTTGATCTGACGGCTTCGCTGTCTGCCGTCGCTATTGTTCGTCTGCTTGGCCATTATTAGTCCCATGAATATAATGGACCTTTAATTACTTCTGTCGTCATCTTGCGGCTATAAAGCGAGTCGAGTCTCAACTAAAGCTCTGCGGAGACGTGTTTTCAAGATGGAAAGGTACTGGGACTATTTTTAAATTGATCTTCATCTACAATATATCGATCTGAATATTCAATATTAAAAGACAAGGCTGGAAGGCAGTTACTTTGCTGTTGACGAAGTCCCAAAGAAGCGATGAGTTGCTGCCCTAGTTACTTAGCGCAATATCTGGAAAATGCAATCCCAAAGTACTGAAGTCACTCTCGACCCTCTTCCTCTTCCTCGCCCTCATGTAAGTATGCATTACTTAGTTCTCCCACATCTGTTCCCATTCCTAGACGCGTTGGGCAACAACAATATTGTTAAGCTTCGTCTGCGACGCAATTTGCCGACTTACTTTCGTTCTGTCATTCTTGGTCTTCTTCTTTTTCTGTGTGTTGGCAAACGCTTTTGGCTAATTGATTTACAACACTTTCGAACCTTTCCCAATGCCTGGGCTCCCTTAAGGCCACAGCTGGCACACACACACATGCATAGAGAGAGGGACACACATAGTCGCTCAGCAATACCCTTACCTTATATGGATCGTCAGAGTCTTCATGAGCTTTTCTCTCTGTACGCCTTATCTGCTGAGTAGATAAGACCGTTGGGACGCTCTTGCGTTACTCTTCTAAGATACCTTCCCTGGGTTACCTTCCATTTGGTACCCCTTTGGACTACCCTCGTAAGCTACCTTCTTGAGCTACCTTATGCCCCTTTGAGGTACCTTCTGGAACTACCATTATGAACTACCTTCTTGGAGTACCATTCTAAGCTACCCTCTTGTGCTACCTTCTTGAGGTACCTTTCTGTGCTTCTGTACCTTTTGACAACCCTCTTGCGCTTTTCTTTTGTCGCTAGGCTTTAGGGCTTTGCTCTTGCGCTACCCTTTTGCCTTAACCTCTTCGACTACCCTCTTGCATTATACTCTAGAGCCAACCTAGTTCTACCCTCTTGCACTACCTTCTTGTAAGTTCCCAGCACGCCGAAGACCACATCAATCAGTCGTGGATAAATACCCGAAAGAGTATTGTGCAGTCGATGCAAGGAGCTGCGTTGTGGCCTGCGTTTTTTATCAAAGTTGACACTGGAGCTGAGTTCCGTCGGGGGAGTTGTTGGGACTTGCACAACACTCGATTGTGTGACAATCGCGCTGAATGCGACGACCATGTGTGCTATGTATATTACTACACATGTATGTGTGTGCGTGTGTGTATGTGCGCCTATGTAATGTGTATTTACTTGGCTGCTTATCAGCCCGATTGCTCTCGCTGTTGTTGTTGTTGTTGTTGTTGTTGTGTGGCTCCCTGGGGCCGCATTGGGGCTTGGGGTGGCACGAGCTGTTTGCGAAAATAATTTATGGCAAACTGTTGATTGTTGACATAGGGGTCCCAGAGCTCAACTCAAGCCTCTCCTCAGCTGCCCCATCCCGCTTGCTACCCCCTGCCCTGATCCGACTGTGTGTAGAATTTATCATTAGTTGCGAGCACATTTGTTGTTGTTCGCCGAGTGAGACCAAAACGAAACGCGACGAGCAAAACAAAAGCCCCAACTAGCCCCGACAGCTGCTCGGGGCCCCAAAGCATTGCGTCATTTTCGCTACACTACCCAGACTCAGTCGACACTGCAAATCCCTCACACGCTTATACACCACAACTGCCCCTTTCCTCCCCGCACAGTCCTCCCTGCTCGGCTACGCCCCTGTACCGAGACGATTGCCAGACGATCGAGAAGCAACATCGAAGCACGTCGCAGCGCTGGTTTCCTAGAAAAACGCCGCAGATTCTGCGAACTGGCAAATCGAAGCGTCACTGGAAAGAAAGCAAAGATTCATGTAGTACTGCAGACTTCTCAGCTTCCAGTTGAAGATTCTTGTATGACAATCTGTAGACTTGTCAGTTACCTCTTAGAAGACAAGGTTCCATTGTTCGTTGTTTGTTTTCATAGATCGTAATTGGCTCGGGTACTTCGGGAACTAATTCAATTCAATTTGGCCTTGAACCAAATACAAATGTGCGACTCTTTCGCTGTTATCAGCCCGCATTTGCTTTCAGCTCTTATCAATAGGTACACAGTAAATATGAGGCTTGATAGTTTGTTTTGCTATACCCTGTAGGGGTCTATCGCGGGGCGCAGACGGCTGAAGTACCCCAACTTTTTCCAACTTATGATCAATCATTGAAGTGCTTCGTGAAGTTTGTGTTTTGTTTTGTTCTTCTTCTCGTGCTGTTTTGTATTTTATACTTTGTTTTCAGTCAGTTCTGAGTTCTGGGGGCCTTCGTTTCAGTTGAGAGCCTTTCTGATTTATGATCAAAACAAGCGGCAATTGTTACGCTGAAAACAAGCGACTCCATTGTGCCTCCAATTGCCCCAGAGCCGAGGCTCAACCGAGACAGACCGAGAGAACCGCGAGCCCAAAGCCCGCTTATGAGTATTACGAGCAACCCCATTACAAATGCGCATTAAGCATTTCGATCCGATTCAATTCGATTTGTAAACAACTTAAGAAAAGCTCAAATTGTTTAGAGTATAATAGAAATGGTGTAGACATTCTCCCAGATTTCCCAGCATTGAAAAGACTTGAGTATCATTTTCAAAATGAAATAATTCAACAGTTTTATTAGTTAACTTTAGCTCAATTCAATTAGTCGCAGTAACAAAAGTTATAGATAAACGGGTTGTCTCTCTTCCTATGTACAGAGCGCTTTAAGTGGGAAGCGAATGAAGGTATTCCCTATATAGTATAGGAAATAACACTTGCAATCGATCCGATGCGAAATAAAATAAACTTAAATAGACTTTCTTTCCTGCCTGCCGATTCAACGCGGGCATCGCCTTATATATTAAATTATTTATATAGATAGGTACACATTGGTACGTGGCATATCGAGGGATATACACGATTTATATATATGTATGTATCGATTCATTAATGCATAAGATAACAACTCTTAACTGACTACGAAATAAAGGCACCTGAGTTCAAAGTGTTATTGCCAAATGTAAATGTAGTAAAAGTAAACAAATCAAAACAAACCTCAAAAAATATCGCACATATATCGTATATCGCATATAGTAGGATATATGCTAAAACCTTAATCTGATAGACAGTATAATATTTAGTTCGCTTTAATTAATGGTAATGGTTCGTATTGATATTGCCGTTCCTCGCGGGTTCCTGACTGCAGATTGACTACTCTCGGTCATATATGATATATATATATATAGTATATATATACACATAGTATTTATGTACACGTTCCTCTGTATAGATATTTGTATAAAGTACTTAAATGGTTGTTGTCCCTGAATGAAATGCGCTTGGCTAATAACCCCCCCTGTCCCGCCCCGTCCCCCTGTCTACACTTAGAATTGTTGGCTCCTGACTAGTGCGTTCTTCTGGTCCCCAGCTCCATCTCTACTCCTCTACTCTCAACCTAACCCCACTTTAGCTATTGCATCTTGTAGAGCTGCGGCGGCTCCTTAGAAGCCGGCATACCCTGATCGTACTTGCCCAGCTCCGCCTCGTACAGCAGATTGTTGATCAGGTGCTTCACCACGATCTTCGACTTGGACGTCTTCAGTTTGCGTATGGTGATTGCCACATACTCTCCGAAGACCCCATACTCATCCACATGGCTGCTGCTCGATCCTCCACTGATGCCACTGGGCGTGGCAAGCAGGCTGGAGATGCCACTGCTGTTGCTGTTGCTCAGCGTTGTTGTTGTTGTTGTCGTTTCTAAGGATGTGGACAAATGGTTGTTGTTGCTAGCGTTGATGTTGTTGTTGTTGGCCTCCGTTGGCGAGGAAGAGAGATCACGATCACGATCACGTTTTTGTGCCATGTTATTGGAATGTTGTTGCTGCTGCTGCTGCTGTTGCTGTTGTTGGTGCTGCTGCTGTTGTTGCCCATTGCCGTTGTGGCTGAGATTGTGGCTAAAGTGTTGCTGGAACGCATGAAATGCGATCTGGTTGTGGTTTATCTGCTGCTGCTGCTGTTGTTGCTGCTGCTGCGACTGCGCCTGCCCCTGCGGCGGTTGTGATTGAACCATGCTCTTGATCGGCGTCAATGTCAGCGCGCCCAACACGCCCCCGACAATGCCCACGCCCACGCCCCCATCGGGCTCATCCATTTGCTGCGCCCTGCGCTTGCGGGGATTGAATGTGAGGTCTGTGGCCTTGTAATATCGGAGGGAGAGGGGCGTACTCGTCTGGCGGTCCAGCAGCGACAGCTCCGTCTCGTGCTCGATCTGTGAGAGAGGGTGGAGAGAGGGAGGAAAGAGGGCAAGAGAAAGAGAGAGTGGGTTAGCAAGGGACAGTGGCACAGAGTGAGGGGTACAGTGATGAACTGTGGCACAGAGTTTGTAGGTTGTGGGGCACAGGGTGTAATGCTCCATATCAATGTAGAGCACCTTGTTGTCCCTGTCACTGGCGTAGGATGAACCTCAGGGTGAACTATAATACATAGTGGTACAGGGCAAAAGGAACAGGGTGAACAGTGCACACAGTACGAAGCACAGGGCATCTAGTGTATCGCAAAGTGTAAACTGCTCCACAGGGTGTGATGCACGAAATGAGTGCCACACTCTACTCTCCCAGTTAAGCACACCCTGTGTTCTCCGTGTTGAGTATTCTCTATTTCTCTATTGGCTCTACTTACTATTTCTGTCTTCACATCTTCCGCGCTGATATTGCAATAATTCTCGCCATCCATATCGGAAGAGGAACGTGTCTGCGAATAACAGAGAAAAAACAAAACATACAAAATACAACAACAATTGCAAAATACGTATAATAACTACAACAATTATGGCAATGCGAAGAATTTGTCAGACAAATACGAATAGCAACAACAAACAACATTAACAACAACAAAGAGCGAGAGAGAAAAACAAATTAGAATAGTAATAAAAAATAAATAAATAAATGTGTGAGCCGCAGCCTCACTCACACAATCACACAGTCGCAGACTTTGCATGCGGATGGGGACGACGGCAGCGACGCCAGCGGCGATTAAATTAGTTGCCCAGCGCATGCTGCGAGGGGGCGGCGAGGCAGCGAGGCAGCGACGCAGCAAACTCGCCGTAGAAGTGGACCAACGAGTGGTCTGCGAAAAGCAAAAACATACACACACATACTCACAGCAAACAGTGAAAAGAAACGCAGCAACTGCTGCTGCTAGTTAGGAGGAGCGCAGCGAAGTACAGTGGGCAGTTGTGGGGAGAGCAGCACTGTCAGTTGGGGGGCAGGGTCGGCGCAATACATGTTTGTGTGTGTGTGAGCTGCCGATTTCTACGGCTGATGCAACACACATGTGGCTACGGCAGCGCAAATCAAAGCCAGTTGACACACACACACACACACGCATAACACTTGCACACTTGCACAACACACGAGGCTTATCAAGCGCATGCGACGCAATAGCAGCGACAGCACAGTGAGTAGAAGAGCGATTAAGTGCAAATTTGATATCGATATCGATAACACTTACGATATACATATTAAGATATACTGCTGTCTGCGAGCAGGGCGATAATCGAAAAGATCGTTCAGCCCATGCGAGATTGTCCAAAAAACAGCGCGTAATTTGTTAAATATAAACACACAAGCACGATAACTTGTGCCACTGTGCGCCACAGTTTTCGCCGTCGTCGAAGCTGGCAGAGTCGGCGCGTGTGCTGGCTGCTGTTGCCGCAAAACAAGTCAAACCACTCACGCACACAAAGACAACAGCAGCAACAGCTCTCTCACTAACTCACACACACACAGCAAGACGCGTACTCGCGACGAAGCACACACACATGCTTACTCGCATGCAAAGCGAAAAGCTCCAGCGGAACGAGACGACACAAACAAACTAGAATACTGCATTTGGTACCCTACGCTACTGTGGATGAGCTTACAGCAACAGTTAATCATTAATCCCTTACACACACCTGCATACATAACCAATATGCCGTACATTGTAGTGTGAGAAATGGGAGAAATATGAAATTAACAGACGAATACTGCAGTTGATACTCTACACCACAGTGGGTAAGCTTACAGCAACAGTTAATCGTTAGTCCCTTTTACACATTTGCACACATAACCAATATGCCGGACGCAGTGTAGGGGGTGAGAAATGAGAGAAATATGAAATCAATAGGCAAATGTGCGCTTACCACGGCAGCTGAGACGGCTGCAGCGGCCGCTGCTGCAGCCTCTGCTTCTGCTTCAGCATCTGCTTCTTCTTCTGCTGACGTTGAGGCGTCGCCGTTGCCGTCGCCTGCGCAGCCACCATTTGAGTTGGCATCCGAGGCCCCGTCCCGTTGTCCGTTCGCTGCTGCTGCTGCAGCCGCCACAGCCGCAACGGCAGCAGCGACGCGTGCAGCGAACTCCTCGTGCTGCTGCTGCTGCTCAACCTTTTGCTTGTCTGCAGTCGCAGTTGCCGTCGCTGCCGATGTCAGCTGTTCCAAATCTAGGCTATGCATCAATGCTAGCTTATCGTCAGCTTCCGACGCCGGCTTAACATCATCGTCGGCAGCGACGTCGGCGTCGCGTTCACCGTCCAGTATAAATCGTATGGCCTCATAGGCAAACCACATGGGTTGATAAAGAACGCCGCGACTGCGCCCGTTCAGCACCTTCCCATGCTCGCGATGGAATGAGGAACGCAGTGATTTGATTTTCGATCGTATCGAACGTATTTCCGTGCCATATTTCTGGCTGAGCAGCTTCAGTGCCTCGTATTTGGTCTGTTTGATGTGGTAGCCTTTGGTGTTGGGGTCCCACAGCACGCGCTGCCTTCGATAATCCTCGATGAAGCCCAATATTGTGGCGCGCGACCATTCAACGCGATCCGCTGGCGACGTCGATGACGGCGATGACGGCGGCAGTGACAGTGGCAGTGGTAGCGGCAGCGGCAGCGCTGCGGCGTCAGCGAGTTCCAGTTTGTATTGCTGCTGCTGCTGCTGCTGCGCTGAGGCGCCGCTGCTGGACATCATGTGTGGAGAAAGTTGTCGGCGAAGGAGACCTTGCTGCGCAGTTGTTGTTATTGTTATTCCTCTGTCGTTGTTGTTGTTGTGGTGCAATGGGTGGTGAGGCTGCTGTTGGTGGTGGCTTCGTGGTTGGGGCTGCTGCTGTTGTTGTTGTTCGGGGTTAGTGGTGCGCGCGCGCGCAAGCTGCTGCCGGAGAGAGAGAGTGTGTGCGTGTGTGAGAGAGAGTGAGACAGAGAGATAGAGAGGAAGGCGCAGCAATGGAAGGTAAACGCGACGCAACGCAAAACGCAACGCGACGTAAAAAAAAGCGTCCACAACACGTTGCTTTTGACTTTCGACTGAGGCGGCGGCGGCCGCGGCTAGCGGTTGTGTGGCAGAGGAAGCGTAGCAGCAGCAGCAGCAGTAACGGCAGCAGCAGCGGCAAGTGTGGCGGCGGCGACGGCCAAACGGCAGCTCAGCTGCACTTTGTGCGAGAGAGCGCGCGAGTGAGCGATGCACACTGGAACACAACTGCAGTAAAATTGTGTGAAAGGTACGAGGAAATTTGATAATTACTTGAAGTGCAGTTCGCTAGAGACTATATTTACAATATGTGGTAATATGCTCTAAATCTAGTTGGCAGCCCTAGTCAATTAATAAAGTTGACATCCTCAATAGAAGATGAGCGTTGCCACATAACAGAAGCGAAAGAACGTACAAAGCAAACTGAGAGAGAAAGAAAGAGGGAGATAGAGTTAAAAGCTGTACATGGTACAAGTATTTCTAAAGTTATATGAATCGAATTTAAGTTCAATTAATCCACTAAATCATTTCGAATAGTAATAAATTTAATCGCATTAATAGAAAAGAAAACGTGTAGACGAATATTGTGTCCACCCATTTCTCTATAGATATATATTTAATATATATGTTTTTTACATTTTATACTGATTTATTTTGTAATAATTTTGCTAAAATAAACATTAAACTAACATTAAGTTTAGTATAATAACATGTACTCCCCCAATATTCTCTCTCCACTTAATTCTCTCTCTATATATAAAATAATATTCCATATATTTACATATGCGGTATATAAATCCACTCATCTCTCTATATATTCCATATAATATTCAATATACTAAACTGCTTCATTCTATAATATTAGTATTTTTTCACTAGACTGATAAAAACTTGTTCGATCACCACGTGCGATCAATATTACTATCATTTGTGTACCACTGTGCGACGTCGCTTCGTCCAAAATCAACGCAAAGGTGTGCGACTCTGTGTTTGCTGTTTGTATTGGTGTGTGCACACACACACACACACTGCTCTCTATGTATGCGCGTGTGTGTGTGAGTGCCCGTGTGTGTGTGCTGGTTGCAGCGGCACGCGGGGGCTTTTTTTCGCTCACTCAACGAGTCGACGCGACGTAGCTGTTGCTGCTGCTGCTGCCGCCGCTGCTGCTGCTCTGCCGGAGACCTGTTGGTTGCTTGCTTGATAATGCGACGCTTTGTTGTTGTTGTTGCTTTTAGTGTTGACTGTTTTGGGTTTTCTATTTGTTGCTGCTATCAGCTGTTTTATTGCATGTTGTTGTTGTTGCTGTTGCTGCCGCAATACATACGTGCGACGTGACGTTGCTCGTGTTGTTGCTGTTGCTGCTGCCGCCACTGTTTCTGTTGCTGTTGCCACTCGACGTTGACGTTACGATCCCCCGACACGTTCGTTGTTGTTGTTGTTGTTTTCGCCGCGTCGTCGTCGTTCGTCGTTCGTCGTTCGCTGTTGAAATCACGATTTGTACTAATTTCACATATTTAAACTGTGTGTGGCATGCGCGCTGTTCCAAACGGGCCAGTTGCTGCTGTTGTTGTTGCTGCTGCTGCCGCTGTTGTTGTTGTTGCTTATATTGTTGCTGCTGCTGCTGCTGCTGACTTGTTGCCTGCTGCTGCTGCTGTTGGCCGTAAGTTCGTCATTTGGTTTTTGTGCTGGCCCCACGCCCCCGCCCCCGCCCAAACACCTTCTCTCCTATCACGTTGTTGTTGTTGTTGCGGTTTCAAGCACTTCAGCTTCAAGCATTACAGCTTTGTCACAAGCTTTGCCAAAAGCTTTAACTGAGAACAAATCTGAAAGTGCTTTACATCCTCCTTATTCTTTCTCTCCTCCTCTATCTCTCTGCCTCTATTTTCTGTACTGCAAGTACCGTTCTTTTGCACGCATCTTTTGCCCCATTCCTCCTACTCTTTTATCTCAAGGGTTGCCATATCTACTGACTTGTTGTGGGTAGGCAAACAACTCATTTCACACGAGACCCATCTGGCAGCCCAATTTATCTCCCTCCCCAGTAATTCACCTTGCCTTGAAGGGTATAGAAATGTCGGCGCGGTAGTCACAATTTTACTTTCTCGTTTTGTTGTTCACTTTTGCTCATGTGCTGCTGCTGCTGATCGTCGCTGCCGCCGCTGCCGCAGCAACACGTTGCACAGTGGGCCCGATGGGGGCGAACTGCGCATGAGACAAGTGCTGCCAAAAAAAATGTTTGCTGTCTCTTCGTGTAGCAAAGTGGCGGCACTGGATAGATAAATTAATACACACACACATACGTATACAAATACATTTATGAGTACGTGTATGTGTGGGTATATGTGTTTTTATTTCTCTATACTTTACGCAAGTTCCACTGTTCAGTGCAAACAATTCTTAACCTTGTACCACTGTGCAACGGCTGGCAGCTACAGCTGTAAATATTGTTGCCGTCGGTTGAGAAGTTGTTATCGCTGTCGCCGCCGCTGCTGTTGGACGAAGCAAACAGAATAAGAAGGAAAGAAAAACAGAATAACAACAAAAATAACAGCAAAAACTCACCAAAAAATAAAAAAAGCTTCACAACGCGGTAACAAATTTTGCCAGTCAGCAAAAACACAAAAAGAATTAAAAAAGGAATTGCATTTCACGGCAAATTCAGTTACTTTTGTTGTTGTTGTTCATCAAGGGGCTACGTTAGTGAACAGGGGGAGGGGGACACGACGTCGCTCACGTAGGCAGTTTTGTTTTTGCATTTTAAGTGTGTGGACAATTTTGCCGTTGATCGACATTGGGTTGTGCTCTCTCACCCTGCCGGTCTCACTCTCTCTCTATCTCTTGCTTTCCAGTTCTCTCTCCTATGAATGCAGTCCTCAACACGTGCAGTCTTAAATTTCGCTGGGAATTGCCTGCGTAAGGCAAACTTAGGCGCACACACACACACATATGCACACAAACCAGAGAGCGAATTGCATTTCGCCTTGCTCTTCCACTCTCCCACTCACCGTCACTTCTAATGTGCACAACATTTTAACATTGCGGAAGCTTTCGTGTCAGCTGCCTCTGCCTCTGCCTGCGCTGCTGCCTGCCCTCTCTGCCTCTACCTCTGCTTCTTGCTTTAACTTCTCATTATCAAGCGCCGACTCTGTCGCTGTCGCTGCCTCAGCTGTCGCCGACTGTGGCAGCGCCATGTTTGCCGCACCTACGATAACGGCATTAACTTGACTTGACTTTCAGACCCCCCTACCCGCGTCCCCCTTTCTGCTGATTGTGCCTGCGCCTCTGTCCTACACAACATTAACAACAGTTCAGTGAAAGCAACGAAAATGCAGCAAAAATTGAATCCAAAATTGGCTTTGACTGCGTCAGGCGCTACCAGCAGCAGCGCCGCGCCAGCTTCGCTCTGCCAACGTTCGCCGTCAACGTCAACGTCAACATCGTGGCGCAAAGCTTTGCATTCAATTTTCGTTTCAAGTTGACAAATTGACGTTCAAAGTTGTTTGCGCAGCATTTCAGTTACAGTTTCAGTTTTGCTGCTTTTCTCCTTCTCATTCTCCCTCTGCTTTGACTTCTTCCTTCCCTTCCCTCTTCCAACTTAGTGTTGCCGTTGCTTCATTATTTCCCCATTGCCTTTGTCAGTTCTGGTTCCTTATTACGTTTATGATTTCTCACAGTCTTCACGTCATTCGCTACCATAAAATGCAACTGTATGTGTGCGTGCAAATCACAGTGACGGCTAAATAATATGGCAAACTCTTGAATTTCGTTTGGCAAACTTTGTTGTTATTTACAGAGAATTTAATAAGTAAATACTGAATAAATAAATAATGAATAAGTTATGAACTATCAAATAATAAATTAATAATTAAATAATAAGTGAATTATAAAATTATTTATTTATTTAATAATATGTAACTTAGTATTAAATGCATAAGTAATGTTTGCATTTTGCAAAGAATTAACAGCTGATTTTTTGTTCTTTTTTGTTTTTATTTGATTTCGTTATAGTTAAAAATGAATATTATATTTTTGTTGATGCACATTAGTTTATAATTCCTTAACTAATAATATAGTAAACAAATTTTAAAAAATCCTAATTATATTAATAAAAAATACTTTAAAAATAAATGTTCATTTCATTTTTCCTTTTGCAAATATTTAGTTGACAAACTCTATGTACTTTTAACATGTAATGATTTACAGTGTTCGTTTACTTATGTTGCCCACTGTAACTATTAGAAAGAGCTGCCACTGCTGCTGTTGTGTTCCTGCTGTTATTATTGTTGTTGTTGTTTGATGGTTGTCATTGCCAACTAAATTGCATTGAGCTGTCACATTAGAGAAGCAACTCGATATGCACGTCTTGCTTTCTCCCCTCCTTCCCATCGCATGCTTGCTCTGTTAGTGCTGCTACTCTGCCTGTTCTCCTTGCTGTCTCCTTTCTCTCTCTGTTTTATGCGCTCTCTTGGCACTTTATGCAGTATTCGCCGCAGTTGAACAGTTTTTATCAATCAACCTTAGAGGTGTTGTTGTTGCGTGCACTTTAGTTGAAATTGCTATTGGTTTTGTTGTTGTTGGTTATTATCGCTGTTGACGTTGTCTATGGAATACACATAAATAGTCGCACACACACACACACAGTTGCAAGCATATATTTTATTTTTATTCAATTTGAACGCCACTGCGCTGACGTTGACGTCGACGTCGACGTCATCAACGTGTTGTGCGCGCGTCTTTGTTGTTGTTTGTCTTTGGCTTTGTGATTGTTTTTTTGTTGTTGCACATTTGAATTATGCAGCTTATATCGCGTATATCGTTTATCGTTTATCGTTATCTGTGCTTGCACTTCCTTATGGCCAGTTTTCTCTACTACGTTTTCATTTGCAATTTCCAATTGGTAATACTTCTCTCCCCCCTTCTCACTCTCTCTCTTTCTTTATTTACCTTTCTTATTTAGTTTAGCAACTGATGCGTGTCTGAGGCTAACGGGAAGTCGCCGTTGAGTGCCTCCGAAGGAAGTGCATTCGAATGAGTGCACACATCTGATAAACGTAATACCCATAGACGGCTCTCGACCCCGATACCGATAATTAGCCAAACTGGCGTTCAAGGTTAGTTCCCCTTCCCCTATCCCCCTTGTCCAGCTAAGGCCCTCAACCAACTGAGACGCACTAAATTGCATATTTTATATGTTTTCTATGTTCTTCACAGATCTTTCTCGAAAGATGAGTTAACATGCAATCAGATGGAGGCTTATCGCAAGTTCTAATCTTTTGCATAAGTTACAATGTGTAGGAATTGGTTTAACACTCTCTGCTTTATCACGTGGATTATATCTTTCCAGTTAATACATTTCCAAGAAGTTAGAAAACAGAAAGGGAGAATTCTACACTATCTTGCAGTTGAAGATACCCTATGTTCTTATGCATATGTATCTGCTTATCTGGTAATCCACCATTGCTTGGACTATTAATAGTCAGTTGGGAAATTAGAGTTGAAACAGGGGGAATACGTCAAGATCTTAATAGGGCTTACACAGTAATTAAATCTCTATTGGCTGCAAGTCCATAAATTTTACACCATTTGACCCTTTTGGGGCGGTCTTCTTGGTAAGACTGGAAGACGAATGTCTGTTAACCGGAAAGTGCTCGCACGCAATGCAAGGGGTGCCTGAGGGAGGCAGGGAAAGAGGTAGGAAGTTAGGAAATGGGGGGCAGTAGGATTAAGCCTGGGGGCAGCTAGCCCGATTAAGATATTTTGCGGTCATCTTCATGTGTTAAACATTTTGTGGGCTCTGCATATAATTACGTTGGAGCCTCTTGGCCGCCTCTGCCTCTGGGGCCATTCATCACTCTCTGCCAAGGGGGGCGCAAAGTATCTCGAAGATTGTTAGCACTTGGGCAGAGTTATTTATGTTGGACGGCAGCAGCAGGATAACTATTAAAAGTAACTACTTAGCAAACACTCCTTTGGCCCCGGATCGGGGCACGAGGCCGGGGCACGAGGCACGGGGCACGGGTGGAAAGTTTTTCGGCAAAGTGCCATTTAGTTAAACATTTTGACACATGATAAATGAGTCGTAGAAGCCGACGAGCGTCCATTAGGTTGGTCATACAGACGGACATATGCCGTAGATGTTGCTCCCTCCTCCTTGCGGCAATTAAAGCAACGTCCCATAAATAGAATCTATAAACCAGAGACCATGTAAATTCCAGCACTTCCGCGGCCAGAGAAGGAGGGGGGGACTCATTAAATAGAAAGCATTTATTGCGTATCTAGATACAGCTGAAGATAGTTGCATGCGTACACAGGATACTCGTAGATACTCGAAAGATACAGTCAGTGGGCCGGTAATAGAATGTCATGAGCAGCTGACACCCCCCGGGGCCCAGGGGAGGGTGCCAGATTGAATGAGCTAGCGAATGAATGAAACTTCCAATGCTCGAATGCTCAAATGAATGCCCGACTGAATGCCTGAATGGTCCTGGTGTGATATCAGGAGTCAGAAAACTTTGAAGGAGCATCGTAAAAGTCAGGAAGGTCATTTAAGTTTTAATGATAGAGCTGTGTGTGCCACTGATGAGATGATGGGATGAAAGAAGGATGCGTTCGTGGGTAATGAAAAAGTTGCGTACAACCCCCAAGCAGATCCCGCATTCAGCTGTCGCAGAAGCAACTTGCGGTCCGCGCCCATTTTCAGTTGAAGATTGGGTTAAGTATCTAAAGTAGCAAAGTAAACATTGAGTGTTGCGTTCTAAATTGAAACTTTCTCCAACAGAGAGAGAGATGAAGATGCAGACGGAGGCAGGTATTGTTTTATATAGAAAGATTTAGTTAGCTGAGCAACTCTTCATTTTGAAACGAGTCTGTGACAGTAGGTATCGTATAATACAGTTTCTCTAATCCATCCTATCGTTTACATATCCAATAACTTATCATTCTATTTAATCAAATCGTTTTACTTTCTTACTGTACAGTCTCAAAAATAAACCTTCCTTAGTGGAACTATCGTATACATTCGTATATCGTATAGTTTGGGTATGTAAATTGTTTTCACAATTCAATAAAATCTCTTTATTCGATTACTACGACGATTACTATCGTATACTGAGAGCATCGCAGCTCACTTTCATTAAATGTATCCTTTAGTTATATCGTATATATCGTCTTTATATTACTATCGTATGAATATAACTTTTTGTTTTAAAATTTATCACAATTCTAATCTGTTTATTCACCTCCTTTCCTTGCTGTAGGTTCTAATTATTTGTGTCTGGATCCGCAAACTATCGGCAAAACTATCGTACACAAATTGTATAAGTTTTTAATATGTACTGCTGTTCTTTTTCCACTTGATTGCACTTCCATAGAAGTCTGCTGCGCCTTATGCGGGTCACATTTCCTTCTAATTGAATTGTTTCGCCTCGAATATTTTCAAAATCGATTTTTTCTATTTTGCAGAACAATTGATGCTGCCGCGGGGTCAAAGGGCGTGCTATTTGCATCTCTCTAAAACTAAAGCGAGGCAATTGACGCCGCTTTAGAGCACAGCCCTGCTCGACCCAGCTCTCTTCTCTCTCCCCTCTCCCTCCTCTGCTTGTTCCTTTCAACGTCTCGTATCATTATCGCTTCTAACCCCTCGACGTGGCCTCCTGTGCGTAATATTCCGCTCCTGCTGCGTTTTATGCCTTTCCCCGCCTCTGTTTCCGCCTCTGTTGCTGTCTCCTTTCTGCACACACACACACACACACACAACACTTTTGCGTAATAAGTGTATTTACTTTGTGCGAGAGTGTGTGAAAGGAATGGGAATGGCTTGCGTAATAATGGATTTCATTAAGGCCATGCAGGACAATGATGCTGCTCTCAGTGTGTGTGTATGTGCCTGTGTGTGTGTCTGTGTGCGGACGCCAATTCAAAGTACGCCATGCGTAACAAATAAATTCATTAAGCGCAGCCAATGCCTCTTGCAAAACATTATCAGGGCCAGGGAGAGGGAGCAAGAGGAAGCAGTAGGCAGTGTGAGGTGTGCACAGGACAGGGCAGGGAAGGAGGGGAAGGAAACGCACAACCGGCTGACTGAATGATAATAACAAAAGCAGCTTGGCTTGGCACGCGTAATTAAGTCGCCTGTTCGAATGTGGCCAAGTTCAAATACAACTGAATTCTGGCCCAGGCAGAAGGACCGTCTCCTCCTCCACGTCCACCTCCTCCTCTTGCTGGCCCACGTCGTCTCGTTATTCAAATGATATTTATGCCAGTTTTGCGCTCGCTCAATGTTTACGATTATGGGACACGGCGGAATGGTGCCACAGGATCGGGCCCTGCACCAGGACCTGGACCTGGCCGACTGCGACTGCGACTCCGTGACCGGGATTAACATGAAATTGTCAAGTATCCATCTGGGTGAGCCCCGCGACCAACGTTTAATTAAAATGTATATGAGCGTGGGCTGCCAGAACGGGGTCTGGCAAGAGGGAGAACAACGGGAGGTGGGTGTGGGTGTGGGTGAGCTGTAGCTGGAGAGCAAAAGTTACGAGCGCTTCATAAATTTCAAATTAATCAATGGGCTTTGCGAATATTGTCCTTGTCGCCGTTAAAATTGCATTTGTCTTGTTAACCAAAGGTCCCCAGTCGAGGGATCCTCGGGCTTATGGCGAATTGTAACTAATGTCTGCCTGTCCCACTGTCCCCTCTCTTGCCACTGCCACTTCCTGCTGCCTCTGGCAAGTATTAGCCACATAAATTCCTTCAGCAACCTGCGAAAATTGTCGCGCAGTTAAGCGAGAAATGTTTGGGCCACATTTAATTGTTTTTGTTGCGTTGTGTTAATGGAGATGGAAGTGGGCACAGGAGGCACACAGTGGAAGTCACTGGGGAAGATCTATTAAGTTTGTTGGATTAAAACACAAGCTGCTGTAATATTGTCATCTGTAAAAGGAATGAAATAAACTATCATAAAGAACTGAAGTATTTATAGTTGTCTGCTAAGGCCTCAGGGAGATTGTGCAGTTCGTTTGAGACTTAGAACCGTTTTAGATAAGTACAAAATATTAGTGATGAAGCATCATAGAGTAGTATATCTAATAATTATTTCATTTATTTAAGATTTCAGTCGAAAATTGTCGTAACACTCTTAGCTGGAACTGCCTTAGTCTGTTAATAGCTTAGTTTGTTGAGTTAACACTGACAAACAGAACTTCATTGCCTTCCTATTGATTATGATGAAGAATATGTACGTATGAATGTGTATTAATATCGACAATTCGTAAAATGTATATTCAAATTTCAGATACAAGAAAGAACTAACTGAAACCTATATCGGAAGTTGTTTATAATCTTCCAGAGTTGGTAATTCCATTGTTTCCATTAACTAGGAATCTTTCAGCCTTACACGATTATTCATATGTTATGTATGGCACACTATTGTGTACATATGAACATAGGTTTATAATATGTACAAATGTATTGTATTATTAGGTTATTTAACGCTCCTTCTAAACTGTATGCTTATAGGGTATATACCATCTTCCCATATCTGTTTCTGTTCCAATAGAAGTAAATGCGTATTTCAATAACATGCAAAACTGAGAAAATTTGTCTTGATTTAGCTTAAGTACCGGAATCGGTTACGCTTGCCGAGCATAGGTGTTTCATATAGGTACCTTTGTGCTGGTCAAGGGACAGGAAAAGGTGCTTGGGGTCGGGATGTTGTGCTAATTAAGGTCCATTCAGTGGCCAAATTAATTGGTCGCTCTCGAATGAAGAGGAGGATCCATTAGGCCGCAAAATTGGAATTTATTGCGCAGATTTGTAAGTCGACACGTGTGCGACGGCCCAAAACACAAGCTCAACTAAAAAGAAGCCAAAATAGACTTAAAAGACCCAGCAAGAGAGAGAGGGAGAGAAAAAGAGAATAATAATGGCGTAATGGGTTAATTAGCCTTATCGCAGTCATAGCGGGAGACCTCCGACTGGACTGGCGACCATAGAGAGAGAGAGAGAGAGAGAGCCCAGAGGCCCGTGACCCATCCGCAGTTGTTCTGCACTCAGCTAAGTGTTACAAATATCACGCCTAAATGCCGCAGAAAACACTCGACCAAAAATATATCGTAATTAATCAAAAGTCCAGTTTTTTCTTTGTTTGCGTATCCGTAAGATACGCAACGCACAGCTGCCTACAGAAATGGCCTGCTGAGTAACTAACATAAGTAACTCTCCTTTTCCTTCGCTTCATATTCTGCCATATACCATAACTATCCAAGACTCTGTGGCCTGTAGCTATGCGTGTGCATGGGCTGGATGAAAAAAGGCCTAAACAATTAAATTTATGTAACCCCGAGCCGAAACAGAGCCAAGCTAAGTAATGTCAATGTTTCCAGTTCCCATAATCATAACTTATGCCAAAAGCCCGCGCACAGCCAGAGAATATTACAACAGCTGACTAAGCAGAATGCACTGTGGTGCAAATGATGCATATAGGAGGTAAATATGTTAGCTCAGGTTTTATATATTATTAAAAGACTAATGAATTATGTGCTGGGTTGTGTTGAGAACTCACAGTCACTGTTCATATAATCGGTAGCTTATCATGATATTCTATATAGTTTTATGTGTAATTATGATAATTAATATAATAATCCAAGTTGTTTGTAAACTATGAATTGTAAATATAAAAAAAGAATAATTTTAATTTTAAAAATAAAAGGAAAAAAAAAGAAACCTTAAATGAGAAGAAAATAAATTTAATTAAAATGTATTGTACAATATTTAAACTGGATGTTCTTTACTGTTTTTATCGAAACTGTCAGATTTTTTTATGGTTTCTACAGTTTTTATGGGTGTTTATAAGAAAGTTCTCCTCATTTATTTTTTGTTATTTACGAATCTGTCTTCTGATACTAAATAGCTCTTATGTTCTTTATTTTCTAAATACTCTATCAGTGTGTTATGTACTTTCTTCCTTTAGACCGAGGTACTGCCTTAAATGTGCAACTACAAATTTGTCCGCAATTATTGTGCACACAACCACTGTGCTAGGCGGCTCACCTATGCGCTGCAGACGCCTATGCGTGATTATTTTTCGCCTCGAAAGCGAGGAAAAATGTTAATTAAATGATATTCCCAGCTAGAGGTGAACAAAGCCTCAAATGTGGTCGGTGTGGCCGGTGTGTCCAGTGGTTGCTTGGTTCGCCGGCCAGCGGGCTGCGACTCGCCGGAAAAGTGGCTCGAATTATGCATTACCAAACGTATTTTGCGGCCGTTCGCGGCCCACGCATATATTAGCGCCCAGATAGTGATCAGAGGCCCTTCCGACCCGTCCAAACCGACGGCCCGACCGACCCGACCGACCTGACCGACCTACCGAGCGACCGACCAAGCGGTCACATGATTTTGCATATCGGGCAACGGAAAAGCGGACGAAAATGTCATGCGGTCGTTCTACAAGGGGGTTAGAGGGCAGGGGAGCGGGAGGGGGTGAGTGACGACTGACAGCGCTGCGCCGCCTCGAATAGGCCCAACTCACGCACAGTCCAGTTTCGGAGACCTGACCTGTGGCTAACTAGCAGGTGATGGACAGCAGCGGGTGAGGGGCATTTCCTCTCGCTGCCCCATCCCCCAAAGTCTGCAATCCATTGGCGGCTTTCCGCCCGCACTTTCCCGCTCGCTTCACACGTCAACGCAACAAAGCCGAAAATTAGTTAACTTTTTTATTCCATTTTCATAAATATTTACATTTGCCCTACCCACCATTCCCACCTGGACAATAGAGTCCATCGGCAATGCTGGCACGATGGGAACGACACCATTGGAATTATCAGGAATTTTCCCTCAGCAACCCCTTGGATCATTAGCCAAAGATTCCGGGCAGGAAATGCAACATGCAAGCAAAGAATTGCGTTGTTTTCCACTCCTGCAAGTTGATTGATTGACGCCTCGCTCGTTCGTACTCTCATTAGGGATCTTGTAGGGTCTGTTTGGTAAGTCGATCAACAGATCTGCGCTGACACATTCAATTGATCCTCTACTTATGTCGACATTCATCTTAATTGATGTGCCTGCCCGGAAGGGTCTCAATTAGCAAGAGAGAGAGAGAGAGCTGCGACTTCTCAATGAAAACTAATTATTAATTATCTTCTAGAACATGGTATATGTTCCAATAAATCATCAGAAGAGCCAAGGCCAGTATATCTCAATTCTCTTCATTTCCTGCAGAGAATACATCATAATTTAGTTCCCTTGACTTTTATTGGGAAATATTGTTGAAATATGAAGAATGATATGTAGGAATTAATTGTAACAGATATTTTAAATGCTAAGAAACTTAATTTATATGATATACTTAGCGTAATAAGAATTAGTTAGTAGTTAAGTTAGGTTCTCTTGACGTTCATTGGAATATATAAAATATGAAGAATTATAAACAGAGAATCATTGCCAAAGATACAAAGATTACAATCGTAATCGTGTAGAGTATTTGCCGACTTACTTTCGTCTGTAGCACTTAAGTTTCTTGTTCTCATGTTAGCACTTCCTCTCTTTCTCTCTCTCTCTCTCTCTCTCCCCCTCGCACTTTTCCCTTACGCATTTACCATTTTCGGGAGTGTCAGGAAAGGCTGAGCCGTCCAATAATCCCCATCTACATCCACATTTGTAGCGCCGACAATTTCGGGTACCAACTTGGTGGCTCTTAGGGGGTGTGCTGGAGGGGGTTGGGTGGGTAGAAGAGGCTCTTTTGTTGTTGTTGACTGTGGCAGTTTCAATTGTTCCTAATGAGAGCCACAAATTAATTAGGTTACTTCGCTACGCTGACGTTGTGTGTTGCTGCTCGAGTGGAGCGCAGAGGCGTGGAAAAGGAAGGGGAATGGGGACAGAGGGAAGGGTGGGGTGCGACTGATGTTAAGTTGTGATAGTTGTTTGAAAATTAGCATAAATTTCTCTTTCGTTTTTTCGTCTTTCACATTGTTGCCACGGAAAATTGAGCAATTTTCCGACGTTTTCCTTTGCCACAAGGCGTGAGGTGAGAAACGCATCTTGGCGCATTACTTCTTCTTTCCCTTATGATGGTGATCTTATCAGTGCGTTTTCCTCACAGAGCAAGCATGGGTTTTAAAAGAGGAAAGCAGGAGGAGGGGACGAGGAAATGAATGCCATTTAAGAGGCGTGGCAAGCTCATGACTTGCAGAAAAATGCGATAGCCTCAAGAAATCGGATAAGAAATTCATTTTCAAATTGAAATCAAATCGAAAAAGAGATGGGAGGCTCAGCTCTATATCAGCATAAGTCTTAGAACTGATAGAGAGCGCACTTAGCATGCTTTGATCAATAAATAATCGATATTATTGCGTATTATTATTATCGATAAGTAAACAATAATTCAGAAATTCAACTGTGAGAGTTGCAATCTTTGAATTTTGACACAATAAATAGAACGATATTTGATTCTTAGATTGTTTTCACTCGATAAGTAATCGATAACATCGCATGGATGTGGAATTAAGATGTGAGAGATGAAACTCTTGACTTTTGCCGTAATAAGCGAGGCCAGTTTAGGTCTTATACACACATTCACATATTATGACGACATTCTACCTTCGCTTGGGAAAATAGTCGGGATTATTAGGGCTTAGGGAGAACTCACACATACACGCACACACACAAGTGGAGACACACACGCACACGCAATTACATTTTCATAAAGGATACGGTTAAGCGGCTTATGCCTACGCGGCGCCAGGATGCAGGATATAATAGAAAGCAAACCAAAGCGAACCGAACCGAAATGAACTCAGCTGAAACTGGGAGTCGTGGTAGTGCACGGGTAAGCGAAGGGTCCCGGGGGTGGCTGCTGAGGCAGGAGACGGAGCTGCGGTTAACTGGCAGTTCTTGGCAGTCCCGGCAAGCTTCTATTCTGAGGCGAAAAGTAACGCTAATGAGTAAATCAAGTGCACATGTGTGGACCGTTCAACTGGAATCCTCGAATCCTCCCCGATTCCCCCTGGGACCTTCTTCATCCTCACTACTTGTTAGGCTCTCTCTTTCTCTCTCTCTAGTTGTCTTTGAAGCTGCGCTCGACTGGCGTGTTGAAGCATAAATAAGCCTCGGCACCGGCCCCGTTCCCCTCTACGTTCCCTGTTTTAATAGCTAAATTATGTAATCATGATGTGTGATACACACACCAAACACACACACACGAGTACGCACGTACACACAGAGCACACACAGAGCTGGCTGGCAGGCAGGGAGTGTGGTAGCTGCCCCCGTTGCAGCCTCGTGTTGTGGCATTTATGCAAATCCCCACGTCGCTTCTTGAGAGAAACTTTTACTTGGCAGCAGCCTCTCTTCCTCTTTCTCTTTCTCTCGCTCACCCTTCCCCTTGCCCCTTTTTAATTTGAAATTTTTCATAATGAGCAATGTTGGTGGGGCTGGAGGATTGTGATGGGGTCGAGGGGCGCCTTGACGTTGCCATAGTGTGAAGATTAAATTCTACTAATTAGAGACGTCGAGTGGAATGTTCGCGCTTTGTATGCGGCTCTTACTGCCTCCGTATGTGTGTGTGTGTGCTGAGTGGAAGGGTGGGGGAAGGCAGGGGGCGTAGCTGTAACTTTGTGTGGGCGCCTGATTGGGCCACGGCAAACAAAATGGCGTTGAACTTCGTGCAGTCAAAGACCCCTCGCACTAATCCCTTTCCCCGCCTGCCCATCCCCACTTTAATCCTCACTGCTCCCCCTTGCAACGCCTCTGCCTTCGCGATGGGTAATGCTACAGTGCGCTTTTATTGATATGTCGAGCGTAAAAAGTTTAAATCCCCAAAACAAACAACTAAAACTACCGAGGGCTGCTGATCAACCAACGAAGTAAAGAACGTTGATGCTGTTGCCATATTCACTTGTCGCACTTACAGGGTATAGTAGAGATCGGAATAAGTAAGTACTCGTTTATCCTTGCAGAAAGAAAAAAAATCGATTAGGTATATAATATATATTCTTGAACAGGCATGTTGAAATAGCTATCTTTGTCCGTCTTGGCACACGTTAGTTTAGCTGTAGACTAAAAGAAGGTCGGTATGCATTCATCGATACTCAGTTTATTGTTATATTTCTATATAAACAAATTCTTTATACCTTAGGTATTCTATTAATTTAAAATGCTGATGATGAAATTTCATTAAAATTTTATTTTTTTGACATATGTTTTTGCAGATTTTAAGATATCAGGCTAAGTTTAATATTGTCGTATTTATAAAGTTTTAATTTCATAAATATTACTTACTTTACTATGAATATAACTTAAATCTAAAGATTTTATACAAAATATCATGCAAGAATTAAAGTGCTTATAAAAATCTTCTTCAAATTTCAATAAAAACATATTTTCAGGACAGCGTGATAGGCTTTTTAGAACTGAATAATGCACTATAGTATAAATAGTATATTACTAAAATAGGAACAATCGCTGAAGACTTTTGTCGTAAGCTAAAAAATACTAAAATCTTCGGTATAGGGAATCCTTATTTTCTTTGAAATTAGTTTCTCAAAATAAGAGCAAAAGGTTCATATTATAATTCCCTATTGTATGTGTATGCATTCTCATTGGTGGGGTTGTCAGAAATGTGGAAGCAATTAAAAATGGATTTTAGTTTTTTGCCGTATGCTTCACACGTATTTTGGACATGACAGGACGTGGATAGCGACGGGGGTGGGGGATGGAGAGAGGCTTGGGACGTCACTGGTTTGAAAATAGAATGAAACTTTCGGACAGGGAAAACTTTATGCGCTGTGTTTTAATTTTAATTTAATTAAAACTCGCACAACATAAGCCGCTGTCGCTGTCGCTGCCGTTGAAAAGGCTAATTTGGAATACCCCGTGGAAGTGTAGAGCGCAACGTCGGGTGTGCAGGACGCAACACGAGGCGGCTGTGGAGCCCCCCCTCCCGTTCTGTGGTAGGGTATTGGGCGTAGGCCATAAGAAGCTTTCAAAACAGACTGCGATTTAATTAGCTAACGACCTTAAACGGATTGTCGAGCAGGCCGCAGGGAGGCGGGGCAGGCCTCGGATGATAAATCAATTACACTGTAAAACGGCTGACAAACTTTCGGCTGGTTTGGCACGAGAAGGGGTTGTCGAGAGGGTGCCATGGCGTCGATGCCTGTACGGGGCAGGGCCAGCAGAAGGGGCGGAGGCCAGAGGGTTACACATGTAGCTAAAGTGAAGTTGAAAGGACGAAAAACGCGTTTTTAATTTTCAACAACTGCCACCACGGCAGCTGAGCTGAGCTCTGTGGTCTCAGGTTGGCCTGGGTGGGGGCCAAGTACTGCCAGCAGTGCTTATTGGGTAGCACACTCTGCCTCTCTCTCTCTCTCTCTCTCATCATTCTAACTCCCATCCTCACTCCCACTCTCTCTCTGTTCTTCTTTGATGTTTCACATCAGCAGCCTCTCGACAGCTGATTTTCCCTGAAATTATATTTTAACTGCCGTAAGGGGGTACCTTCCATGACTTCACCTACTGCATCATGTTGCCGGGCCATAAAAAGTAATGACAGCCAGAGCTTGCTCGATAATGACGAACGAGGACGCTGCCCGTGCAAAGAGAGAGAGAGGGAAAAGGTGGCATGAAAAACGAAAATTGGGGATTCACACAATTACAAAGAGTTGCCTAAGTAGTCAAAAGAGACGACAACACTGCCAGAAATAAATATATAGCGGCTTATCGACATCTCGTTCAACAATTCGTTTTGTATGCACTGATTCGCTTCGCTCTTCGGGAACAGCCTCGGGTATCTCTCTTTCGCTTCTACATTGCATTGCATCGGCAAACTTCTCTCAGTACACACAGAGTCTTCAAAGCGAAGGGGCCTCACGACGCAAAGCTCTCAAGTAAATACTATTTCTGTTTATTTTCATTTATTATATGTATGTATATGTATATGTATATGGTTATATATGGTCACTCTCCCCCGACTTTGCTTATACTTGAGCGAAAAGCCGAGCTTTTGCTATGCATATTGCCGTCGGCTCTCGCTTATTTGATTGTCGAACTTGAATATTACACTCAGTTTCTTTTTTCAGTTGATCTACAAACAAGATGCCTAAAATAATGCTCTTGCTCTTATGGCTGACTGCAGTTTACTATTTCTGTTTTAGAACTAAGATCGTTATATCAGCTTGGTGAGTTGGCAATCTACAAGTTAGACTACGAATATCTTTAAAAGGCTACGGCTTATTTGTCTTTCCAGCGTTCAGCCCGAGTATCAGGAGATTCAGGAAATTTTCATAAAGAATTTAACGTCAACTTATCCCAATTTCATCATTGAGGGGCGTTATTACTGGACAAAGTTTAGCATAACACTCTGCACTGTCTTGGGTGCCTTCTGGGCTTTCAATCTGTACAAGTTGTTTTCAGGGTTCAACATATTCAAGACCCTGGGAATCGATATGTTTTGGAATACCATAAACATACGCGGATGCTTTCTGTCTCACCGCATAACACTCTTTTTGAATAAGCTCGCTCTGCTTGGCTTCACAGCAATTGTGATTGCCTTCTGCTTTTTAGAATTGGTATGTTCTGATCTACATCCGAGAAAAGGCAAGTGAATTTATGATAGTAATTTCAAAATTTGTCTATCCACAGCCGAATTATTCGGGTGCCTTTGAAGTATCGATAAATAACGAGCGCGTTTGGTCAAAACTCCAAACGGGAAACATCCCTACACTGGACCAATTGCACGATATTATCTTCTTTGAACTGCCACGAATTCAAGCACAGCACTCTGTATTTTGTGCAGGCTTGGGATTGGTACTCTTAATTTTATCTAAATTTGTAGAAGACGAGCAGCCTCCCCGTCGACAGTCTAGGAGGCGTATTCAGAGGACTCCACAGCGTGCAATTTGGTGAATTTTCCATTTTTGTATTTGCAAATTTTAACTAATAAAGAGATCAGCAGTCGAATCTGTTCGTATGAACACCTATATCATGAAGACTATACGAGCTAGGGCAACCAAACTTGATGACTATATGTCTTAGTATTGTACGCAGATAATGTTTGTGATAGATTTTGGCCACGCCCTGTTCCGCCTCCGAAAATTAAAAAATACAATAACTGCAAGAGTAAAATTAAAGCTAGAATTTTTTTTTGCTGTGTACAAATTATTTGAATTATATAACAGTCGAGAGTACTCGACTTGTTCTCACTGTGTTCATCAGCAAAGGGTGCGGAACCCTCTATATTGTTGTAATCTAAGGCAACTAACGAGTGCGAACCCGCACCACCCTCTCTCTCTCTCGCTCTGTCTGCCTCCTACGACTCTGCCACATCAGCAGGAGGAAACAATTATGAAAGCAACTGCCGCGCTGCCTGGCAGCACATTCAACTCGCAGCAGCCTTTGCCAGCAGTTGCAGCTTTTGCCAGCTGGGAGCTCTAATGGATCCTGTTCTGAGTGATGCTACTGCTGATGCCGTCCTCGTTGTTGTTGTTCTTGTTGTTGTCCCACTCTGCCCTGCTCCGCAGCGCGTGTGGCTCATAAGATAAAGATAATAGAAAAGTTGAATTTATAGCAAAACACTTTTCAATCAAGTAGCAAGCAACGTGCCCCAGCTCCAGCCCCAGCTCCATTCTCAAGACTGAAATCGAAACTGGAGGCAGACGACTCGCACCTTGGAGGCTTCAGCTTGTTGCAGGCAGCGTCAAATCATTTCCGCAACACTTGGTTATTCACTTTGTTGTCGCTATCGCTGTTGCTGTTGCTGTTCTGTTGTTTTCTTTCTGAATAACGTCGGAGTTATTAACAGCTGCTCCAAGCGAAACTAAGCAGGGCCACCCAACCAAGAGTAAGTCTCCCCTCACTGCAAAAACATCTGGCAACGTACAAACATTCAGTTGATTGTTGCTGTTCCTAAATAAACTAAACTCTCGGACTAACCACAGCGATTTCTAAGTTTGCAATATATTGACCGAAGAAAATTGCACAGGTTTTCCACTGTCTAAAGAGGGAATCAACACAGCTCCAGACATTCCTTATCAGCACTCGCAAGTCTTATCTGCATTAGTCGTGTAACAGATTAAAGACTATTAATTAACTATACAATGTGGAATAGGTCTATCAATATGGAATAGGTTCAATAAAGACTAGGTTGAATATAGAACATTTTCAATATAGAATAGGTTCAATATTTACAACATTTGCACTGCACTCAGCTGATTAGACTTGGAAACTTGATTAATTCAAAGTGTAAGACTTACGAGTGTCTTGTCAAGTCTAATCCGGGATTATAAAATATGTTGATGTTGTAAGAGTTTGTGAAGAGATTCTAAGGGATTAGCCTTGAGATTTGTTTGCCCAGATTACTTGACTCCCAACTGACTTGTGACGCATCCAATCGACCGACAGCAGCTTCGGTAGTCGAACTACCTAATCGGTATTTGCCTCTGCGACCCTCTGCGACCCTGTTACACCCATCGACCCGATTCTCTTTGTTGTTTCATCCTCGTCTTGCTGGCGTCATCAAAGTGCCAAAGTTTTTCATTGTAATAAATATTTTAATTTTGAACTTGAGCAATTAACCCGAGAACGCATGTGGAAATTGTGTGTGCCACAAAAGGAGCAGAGGGAGGGGGACATGGTTGTGGCAGAGTATAAGGGGGAGCAGACTGAGGCAGAGACTGTTGTCATGGCAATTGTACGCACCGAAAGGGCTGCCAAGTAGGAGTAGGAGACGGACGAGGAGGATGGGCAACCACAACTTTTGCGCCTCAACCCACTCACAAACAGAGCATTATGAACTTAAGCTGTTTTCCTTACAGCAACAGCAACAGCAACAACAACAAGAACAATAATGGCGAAACAACAATAACATGAAGATCCTTAGAAACATGGCAAGTGGTTAAGTTCTTCCTTTGCCTCCTCCTCTTCCCCATCGTCATCTGCTTCTTCCTCCTGTTGTGTGTGTGTGAGGGGAGGGCAAAAAGTTTTCACTGCGTCGCATTTAAATGATTTGGCATAATTTAATGGAAAAGCTGGAAAAACATTCACGAGCGAACTTTTTCTTCCGTTTGCAATATATTTTCTTCAATTGCGCACAATTAATCCTTTTACGCGACTCTCCCCCCTTTCTCAATCTCTGTTTTTCTCTTATAGCCATTGTCAGCCACCATTAACCCCCCTCTGCGATTTCACGCAGGTAAGCTGGCTCTGACTCTGGTTCCGGTTCTGGTTCAGTTTCGGATTCTGTTGCTGTGTTTCATCCAGCTGGAAACGCGCACACACAAAGGCCTTAATTATAAAAGTCAACACGACAAGGGGCGTGGCAGGGGCAGGGGCAGGGGCAGAGCCAGTGGGTAGGGGGTGCCAGGGTTACCACCGACTTATTGTCATCGACTGAATGAAAATCCTCTCAGAGAAATTCAAAATGAAGGGAGAAAAAACTCGCATGTAATTAAAATAAAATCCCTTTTATGACTGTCGAGTGAATACGGCAAAGATTTTTACGGTTATTTGTTGTTTGAACCTGCAGAAATTAAACAAACCTACCGGAAAAATAAAACAACAACAACATTTTAATATGAATTCAGCGCGTTTCGCTTCAAATTTCCCCTTATTTTTTCAGTCAACTCAGCGACAGTAAAAATGTTGAATAAAAAAAGGAAAAAGTAATGAAAACTACAGTCCAGAATAGACGACTGTCTGCTACCCTGCACCGAAATGAATGCATAGAAAAGGTTATGGCTTTGACTTGTAATGAAAAATTGAGACAACTGATTTATGACACGGGAACAAGATATTTTCAACCCTTGAGTCGAGGTGAGAGAAATACTGAAATACTTGTAATGAACTCTTGGAGAGACCTTAGATACTTGTAATTGAATGAGAGATCTTATAGCTTGTTCAAATGGAATATCTGTAGGTTATAGAAAACCTTTGGGATCTTATTTATTTTGGTTTTACTTTTTAACTATTTTTCGAACAGTCAAAGGAAGAACTTGTCTAGAATTGTATCAAATATTACAGAGGTATTAGGTGTTCGGCATGCCGAACCTTTGCAAAGGTCCCCGTAATACTCTCTCATATACGAGGCATAAAAGTAAGAACGTTTTATTCTAATTCGAAAAAGAGTAACAGAGATTTTCTCGATTTTGCCCTTCCAAAAGTCACCATATATAGTCGCCTTATCTGAAGAGCTGGGCGCGATGTCGTTACCAGTTTTAATTATTGTCCGCTTTTATTGCAGTCCGCGATTGCAGATAATGCCCAGGGATGGGGAAGGAGAAGGGTCTTCGCAGGCAATGTCAATATCAACGCAGTCATCGTCACCCGTTTCCCCGTCCATTCCTTCCCATCCGCAATCCGATTGCTATCCTGGGCAGCGTGTCATCGGCATCAGCTGGCGGATACCTTCGCACTGCAGCCCTTTTCAAGCCCAGGGCGATATGCTAATGACGGGCAGTTGCTCCCCCCTCCCTTTGATGGGCCGCGGGCAGCTTTCGTTGTACACTTTTTGCGTTATTATTTTTCTCCTGCCCCCTTTCCATCCTTCTCTTCATGCTTGCGCTTTGCTTTGCTTTTATTATTTTCAAGTTTAATTAACTTTTCTCTTGTTTTCGGCTCACATAAATTTCAACTCTTTTCTGCCCTTTGACACTCGCCAGCAAGGCACAGAGAGATGCAAAGGATCTGCTTGCAGCCGGGGGCAGCTTGGAAATTTGATACGTTGGTGTAGCTATAAACCGCGCCAGATGAATGTGTTCAAGTTGAAAGTCTTGAAATTAACTTCGAGTTCAGTTAGTGGTGCAATATCTACGTCGAGGTGTTCCCTCTACCTGAGACCCTGAATCTATTTCAAGAATATGTTTGGCTCAGATTCTTATACTTAAATATAAAGCTAAAAGCCATTTTTGGCAAAGGTCTTTATAGATTAACCTAATGCTTATTATAGGTTTATAATAAACACATCAAACAATTGCGGAAAGGTTTGAAATTAGCAATATTAAATTTCAAAATGTTAAAGAATAATAGAGAGTATAGAAAATGATTTGTTTGTTTGTTTTTAAAAATTTGAAAATAGGTTGATTACAGTTCTACGTTATATGTTTAGGTTCAATCAGGCTTTGGTCGATATAATTAAGGAGCTGTTTATGCCAGTTCTGAAAGATCTCGCATCAGTTCTGGTATCTACATATGTACATGTCAGATGTAAACAGCATTGCTCAAGATTCTTTATAGGTTAGCGTTAGCTTTTGGAGCCTGCTCGACAAGTTCGCACTCCCAATGCGTAAAATACGATTCAGCAATATCTCTCGCATGCAAAACTAAGCTGTCTGCCACATCTCAAACCTCCCCCTGCCTTCCACGCTACTGTCCCAGTTGAGCACTGGCTTTGTTTCTTGCTCAGACCCGGGCTGCCAGTCCGTCTGTCAATTAGATGTTAATGTATTGTGATTGTACTTGAAGCTATACGCAATTACAATGGAACTCCAACTGGATGATGTCTAGTGTTTGGCAGCGGAGGGGACTGAGAGGGCAAAGTGAGTGGCGAACTGGCTCTGGTTCAGCCATAAGCAAATGAACACGTTTGTAGAGAGACAGACGGACATATACAGAATTACATACTCGTATATAACGAGTTGGAACAAAGCTACCGTCACGAGTACTTTATTCTTAGATTCATAGATTCCCTGTAAGCGAATTGGGTAAACGATATACCTCACCTCAGTAGGATGAACCAATGTAACAAGCTCAGTGTATAATCAAATTTGGATCTTTCACGATGTGAACATAAGAAATAACTCAAATTTCCATCAGACGAGAGTGAGGAGCGATTGAGGGTTCATCAAATCTGGATCTCTGGCCACACCCATTGGTTACCAATGTCTTCCACTTTATTCGGGCTGTAGCTGAGATTTGGAGTTGAAGATGGAGCTGGAGTTGGTGCTGGGGTTGAGGTTGGATGCATGCCAAAGTCACCTCAAGATCGAGTCAAAGATATGGGCAGAGCAACACGCGTCAGTTTTTGTTATACCCTTGGAGAGGGTATATTTATTTTGATCTGACGTTTGCCACGCCCAGAAGAGGATCATTTTGATTTTCTGAAGTATTTATATATTTAATCAGGTTTAAATAATAGATCTTTCAAACTGAGCACTGAGAAATATATTGAAGATCGGTATAGTTCTTAAAAGATTTAGTTAGTTACTTCTTGGTATGGTCAGAGAGAGTATACAATATACAATATGAAAAGAGTTGACCATAGGGTATCTGTTAATCAGTGTGCTTGACTGTAGCTTTCTTTGATTTTCTTCAGTTGTTTATTTCCTCAACTCTTGGGCTCAGTCTCCTGGGGTCGCTTGATCAACGTCGTCGATTTCGACGGCAGGCAACGACGCAACCGACGAGTGTAGAAGACAGACAAAAAAGAGGCAGCAGATACATGAGACGAGGGACGCAGCACACACAGCACACACAAACATACTCAGTTGTCTCCCTGTCCGTATGTCTGTTTTTAAGGTGCGGCAGATTGTTGTTGTTGCAGTTGTTGGTGCAGCCTTTATAGCAGCTATACATGGCTTGGTTGACTTTGTTTGGTTTTTGGCTTGGTTGTTGTTGTTTTCATTTTTATTTATTATACTCTTACTGTGGAGATATATATATTTTAACATGATGTTTGGGAAATCACTTTAGGGGAGTTATCCCATTAGTTTTAATATGTTCTTGATCAGCATCAATTTAAGTTTCTGCATGTAACGGATGAAAATGAAGAGTTTGAGCCTTGGTTGTTATTAAGTCGGTCTATTTTATATACATAATTGGTATTGGAAAATGTATGTAAACTTGGATTATAGAGTATAATCTAGTCGGTATGCCGAAGATAACCTTTCTTTCTTGTTTTTTGCTACCTTTTCTTGGCTGTGGTTAGCTTGGCTTATGGCCGCAATGCTCTTGTTGTTGTTGTTATTGTAATGGCCGCAGCATACGTTGCCATTGCAATCGTTGTTTGTTGTTGTCTTTGTTGTTGTGTTTTTCATGCCATTTAAGTCTTATTTATGGTTCTCGTTGATGATCGTGTTGATGGTCGTCTCTTTTTTCCTCATCCTCCTCCATTTTTTCTACCCTTTCTTTGGATGTTTTTTATTCTCCTGTGTTTTTTGTTGTTGTTTCAATCTTCGATTTGTAACTCGTGTGCCCTGAGTTGCGTGCGTGCAGAACGGGAAACAGATCCCGCAGGTAAAACATAGAGTATGTTCAGGTTCTTTAACTTTCGATTGCCTTTACTTTTTCACAATATTTTGTTAATTAAATAACAGATTAAATGCAATCGGAGGATTCTAAATACACCTGAATTTATTTACTAAAATATCCTAGTGTTTGCGAGTAGTACACCCCGTGTTCGGATATGCCCGAACTGCAGCATTGCATGCACTCGTTCCGCAGATTGGGCGATTGATTTTTAACCTTTTTTGGGTAAGTTTATTTTCACCATTTGTTGGTTTTCTCTTTTTGGCACTGTTCGTTCGTGAATGCATTGCTTGATTTCTGCAGCAATATATTTCGCTGTTACCTTTTGATACCCTAACCAAGGGTGTTCGGCTACTTTAAGGTATTTATAGTGAACCATATTATATACATATATTATATACATATATCCTTAAGTAATAAATTAATTTCGTGGTACACTTCTATTATTTTGAGCAATGCATTTTATTTATATTTTAATTTCAGTATAATATTTATAAAGCATCTTTACCTTCAAAGTTTTAGTTTTGTGTTTGCATACATTCATTACTCATTAAATAAGGAAAAATTAAAATTAACTTGACACAATAAAATTCTATTAGCATCGCTTATGCAAACACCTTCTACAAACTTATTCGAGATTTGTAAGAGTTTTCTTGAGCTTTATCTTAGCTCGAATACTTAAGTACTTACTATAATTGATTGTTTCTTTAGTAAAATACTTTGTTGGGTAGTACCGGCTGATATGTTTTTCGTCTTGTTAAGATATTGATATCATTCCAGTTGTTTTTGAAATTGTTGTTGTCGCTACCGTTGTTGTTGTTGGTTTTTTTCTTCATCACAATCGCAGGAAATCAATTATAAAGGGCTTTAAACGTTCGACTTCACTGGGCACGTTAATTTGTGAAAAGTGTATTTATTTTCAAATTTCCCCATATACCCTGTACAAATGTATGTATATCAATATGTATATACATACATATGTACATCATTCTATGTACATACAGACACGTATGTATGTAAGTGTATAGGTCTACCCGTTTGTATTACAGGTTTTCATTTTGTTTTCGCCACTAAAAAACAATTTGAAAGAGTTTCCATTGTGCCCCACAAAAGTCGATGGTAGGTAGGCTCTGGCATCGGGTGCGCCGGTTACCCCAGTTACAATGGTTACCCAGGGTACTCTGGAGTACTCGGCCGTTTTTTTTCTTTCTTCTTTCTGCGGGTTCTGGGTCTTCTCGCTGTCTGGACATGATTGCGCGACGACGCCCGCGGGCACCGGAAAAAATGCAATAAATTTTCGGCCATGTTTCGTTTTTTTGTTGTTGTTGTTGTTGTTTGTTACCTATCGATTTCGTTCAAATGATTTCTTCAGACCTTTATTTATGTGTTGTGTATTTCTTTGGCTCGCCTGCTTTCGATTCAGGAAGTTGCAGTTTATGTTGCCCTTGCTTTTCCCTCAATTTTCGTTTTCCGCTTTGGTTGATTGGAACCCTAATTCCGATCACTAGTTTAAATTTTACATATTTATAAGAAAAGTATTCTTAGTTTCAGCTACAAACTTACAACCCACAACTTACTGAACTCTCTTTGGGTAATGTGGTAGCTCAGTCAGAGAAGAGCAATCATTGCCGGGACTTCTAGCTGTGCTTGCTCCACTTCTGCGCAGACACCCGAGGCCCGCGATCCGAGAGCTTAACTCAAAGTAAACAACTGCCCAATGCGATGCGAGATGAATTTATGAGATCATGTTGGAAGTTAATTATGCCCAGGCATAAATTTTACGTCTCGCTTTGGCACACAACACACAGCAAATACCCTGTAACCATAGATTGGGTAGTAAAGGCAACTGGGTTGCTCATTTCGAGAATATATTGTAATGGATTTGTGTGGCTCTGTTGTGAGGAAGCTGTTACCCGTACGGAGTATCTGCTGGCATTGTATCTGTATCTGTTCGCCTGCTGTTTGTTCTTTTTGCACGTTTCACCAATCATAATAGTCTTTATCTTAAAACCCATAAGCATGTGCATAAAAAATAGAGAAAAAGCCGAACAACAACAAGTAAAACGTTGTCAAACTAGTTGTCGGTAGACCTAGGTTAGTTCTTGACTCAGACTCAGACTTGAGACTTGAGACACAGTCGCAGACTTGGTAGGAGACTCAGACTCTCCATCTCTCGAGTCGGGCTTGACCGAGACTCGAGCTGTGAGCAGGGTTTGAGACCTGTTTCTTGACTTAGATTCGTTTCATGTTTATGGTGTTTGGATCGAGATACGAAACGAAGCACACAGCACACACACACCATACAGACACATACGCACAGAACACAACCAAAGTGGTTGGGCCAGCCAAACAACAAAGAGTCTGTCCCAAAGATCTGTCCGAGTTGTCTTCTTTCGGTGTTGTTCTCGTTGTTGTTGTATTGTTTACGAACAAGAAGTTCTGCGGCAATGGATGTGGTTTGTGGTTTAACTGCTTTTATGGTAAGACAAGACTCTGAACAGTACCTAGCTAGCAGATACTCTGCATGAAGGAAGTAGTAGAAACACTTTGAAAGACTTGAGTTAGGATACTTTGATGTGTGCACCAAATAGTTGATATCTAATCTAAATAGGAACTTTAAATCTCGAGTTAAGGTCGGTTATATTTGTTTATTATATATAACACACATTTAATATAAGAACCAACAGCAGGAGGCAACAACTTTGGTTAAAAAGCCATCAAAGACTAAGACATCAACATCAACAACATTGGCAACAACAACGACAGTCACGAAGTTGGGTTGGTCGCTCTGGCTGTGTTGGGATTTTGGTTGTTTGGTTGTTTGGTCGTTTGCTCTGTTCGGTTTGTTGTTTTCGTTTGTTTGGAACCAGTTTTGACTTCAGGTCTAAACTTTTTTTACAATATTGTTTTCTTTTAACGGCAGCGCTGCTGACTACGATTCCAGTTGGCTTTGTTGTTGTTGTTGTTGTGGTTTTGACCCAAGCCTCTTTTTATAATAAAGAAACTGGTATACCAACTACTTGGTACTCGGTACTGGGTACTTACACAGTCCCTCCTCCCTCCGCAGCCTCTAAACTCGACTCACGACAATGTGGCCAATTTGATGTGCATCTCGTATGGTTAAGTACCGCAGTGACGCCTGCAGCCTCCCACCTACCCCATCCTTACCCACTCCTAGGAGAGGTTTTCTGGGTGGTGATGGGTCCCGAGCGGTTTATCAATCATTAACAGGCACCACACACCCACCCATAAAAGACCCAACGTAGCCCAAATGTTCTAGCTGGCCCCTAAACGGCCATCATATTATACAGATGCGGTCTCTTAGATTTACAAATGGCCGTTCCTAGAGTAGCCAGGCAACACAAAAAAAAGCAGGGTATAAAAACTGAAGAGCACCAGAAAAATGACCACTGAAATTTTGGTATGGCAATAAGATTTTATGACTAGAACAATATGCTGGGGCTTATAGTGGGATGAGTTAGAAACGAGCCAAGCACAATTTGCAGCCTAGTTGATTAGATACTCACTCCGAGTACATATGTATGTGTGTGGGTGTGTAAGTGTATGTGCCCCGAGGCAATGAGGGACATTGTCTCTAGCCCTTTTCGACATTGTAATCCCCTGGCAAAGCTTCCAGTTTCGGCTGAATTTGACTAATTTACTGCACTTTAAGGAGGAAGTAAACTATATATTTTATTATGATACTGCACTGAGATCTGCTAAGTTAGAGAATATCATAACAATCATGGAAAGTATTGAAGGAACTGTCTCTTAAGTCTTTAAAAGTGTGAGAGTGAGTTCATCCCTGCTGACTGTTTCCCCCTTTTGCTGTGGCCTGTTCCAATTCCAATTTGAGATCCGGGCAACCACAGCTGCGAAAATAAGGCGACAAACTGTATGTCAATAGCAAAGAGAGGGGGAAAGTGAAATAGAGAGAGACATGGAGTGAGAGCACATAATTTGCTTTGCTTAGTTTTTGCTACGTTTCGGTATTTTTATTGCAATTTCTGTTAGTTAGTTTGGCACGACAAGGACAAACAAGCAGGAGAGTTCCTAACTCCCCGAACCAGCATCATCTCTGTACTTCCGACCCAGTGCCCGCAGCGAGTCCCTTTCCCTATTCCGGACTGTGGTACCACCGGACCAGAGCAATGTAACATGCCAAATGTGTCCCGGAATTTAATTAAACATTTTCTGCGCTTATTCGTGTATACAGTTATCCCCTCTCTCTCTCTCTCTGCCTTTCCTTCTGCCACTCTCTCTTTCTCTCCCCTCACTCTAATCTCCCCCACAATATGCACCCAGACTGTCCATGCGAGCCGGCGGCTTGTTGGCCCATCGATTTCACAACCTGCTCGAATGTGTGTGTGTGGGAGAGGAGGGGGAGCAGGAAAGCAGCAGGTCCTGGCGAAGGTTATTGACATATTTTAACAACTATTTGCAAAAGGCTTTAGTTTCACTTCAATTCCGCTTCCCATCGCCCAAACTTCACCCTGAGTTCATCCCTCACATTGAAACAAGTGTAAAATGTCTTCATCCCGTTAGATCTTTTGTCTGTTCCCTCAGTCCATCCGTCGTCCGTTTGTCCGTTCCGCTCAACTGTCCTCGCGGCATCAATATTTGTATGCCTGCAAATATTTGCCATTTGCTATGTAAATAACTTTATTTAAATTACTTTATCAACGAACCAAAGCCAAATAAAACAAGTAAAAAGGCTGCTGTAGCACGCACTCGACCGTGACATACTCAGTACTCGAATGATTCATTCGCAGACATAAATATATACATATGTATATATAAATGTAAGTATGTATAATGTGTAGTATGTACAATATATTTATGGTATACATATTGAACCCAATTCACTGCCATCAATCACAATTTTTTCTTGAAATATAATACCTGTACAAATATTTTGCATTAAGGTACAATTTTCCAATTTTTCACGTTGTAAATGAGTATTATAAACTCTGATAAATTAAATTAATCTAATGTTTTGTTTACTTGTATATTATTGTACGTTCTTGATTCCTGAAAGCAGAAGAAGTGATCAAATTTCCCAACGAGAAAGGATAGTACGGCTGTTCTTTGGTTTTACCATACCTTTTTATATGTGTTGACATGTAGAGTAGCTTTAATAGAGCTTTCTACTACGAACTGACATTTCGATTACCAATACTTAAGTATCTCTTAAATATTATCCATTTAACAATCAAATCCAGATTCTTCTGGCCTAGTTTAATATAACACCCGAGTAGCTTTTGTGCTGGGTACAAACGCAGAAAGAATTGCAATATTTGAGGGACCGCCTGTTGGCATTGGTCAAACAGCTTGGAACTTCAGTTGGCTTATACCAAGAAACAGCAGTTTTAAGTTTTAATAAAAGTGTAACCTTGTGCTACCCTCTCCAAAATATATTCCCACTTTGTGAAATGAAATTAGATGTTTTAGCCCAATAACTTTATTATCTTTCGGCAATTGCAGTACTCCAGGAGTATTCTAAATAAACTAAGTAAAACTGATGTACATATAATATGTATGTATGTATATAAATATATTTATTGAATTAGTGCAATTAAATTAGTTGTGAATAATCTGTTTCTTTCTCAGCGTTCAAGTTTTACAATTCAATCGATCATCCTATTAAGGAAATGTCATCTTAATAGTCTCTCTTAATTAATTAGTATATCGTATTTAATATCTTTGAACTGTGCAGGAAATGCATCACAGCAGCTTACTCAAGATAAATAAAAAGCCTGTCGCCTCTTTCTCCATCTTTCTCTATCTCACACACACACACATAAACATAATCTGCATGCCTGGGAGAGTCTTCTTCTTGCTCGAGTGCAAACGTTTGCGCAAAAAGCAAGGCAAAGCAGAGCGCAAATTACGCTGCATTCTCTCTCCTTCTCATTCGTCTTTGCCTTGTCATTCGACTCTTCTTTCTCTCTCTCTCCCTCTCCATGGCTCTCTTGCATTTGCGCATGCAAGCTTGCGCTCAGCGCAGCGACGATTTAGTGATTCGCGTGAGTTCGAGCCGTGGAGTGCGTGCGTGAGTGACTGCGCGATGAATACACGCGATAGACAGTTCTGGACAGAGTTCCTGCTACTCTACCGATCCTTGCCAGCCGTGTGGAAGGTCAAGAGTCCGGAGTACAGCAGCCGTGCTCTTAAGACAGCCGGCTACGATCAGCTGGTGATCAAACTGCGTGAGGTAGAGCCACATGCAGATCGGGCGCTTGTCGTCAAGAAGATCAATTCGTTCCGTACCAACTTCCGGCGGGACTTACGCAAACGAGCCGAGGGAGTAGAATCTGGCTTTGAGTCGACGTTGTGGTACTTTGAGCTGTTAGGCTTTCTCGAGGGACAGGAGGAGAGCGAAGAAGGTTTTGTAAGTCTGACGAGATTCTTAACTCAACGATACTTTACTCACTCAGCTCTTTCTCTGACTCTCTCTCTATTCGTCTCTTCAGCGTTTTGATAAGCTGCGTTCAAAGCGCCGTCGCACAGTGATCAAAGATGAACTGCCCCCATCTCCCCCAACACCTTCTGCCATAAGGTCCTCTTCGCCAGTCACTTCTGTCTCTCCATATGCTCGATTATCCGAATCGGAGGCTCTGGCCCACACTTGGCGTAGTCAGTACGATGAGCTTGTGCCACGCCAGAAGCTCTTGGCCCGCAAGATTATCTCGGATGTGCTCTACTTCGGCTGTATGAATCAATTGCAGCCCCGCCATGTGGCGCAACTCCAGCAGATGATAATGTTGCTAAAGAACAACGAGGAGAACGACACGATCTATGGGGACAGTCAAGAAGAAAGCAACGAAGTAAGATAGCTCAATGTGTATTAACTTAAATTAGAACATTATTTGAATATTATAAACCTTAATAAGATATTAAGCTCTGATTGTCCCTCTTTATAGAGTAGATTAAAGTTGTTGTTTAAAATTGAAATTTCATTCGAAGAAGCTCTCTCTTTTTAAGATCGATCTAAGTAAATTAAGAAATCATTTGCATAAGATCTTGAACCATTACAGATTACAGATAGAAGAAATTTTTATCGATGAAAACAAACAAATTGTATAGAATGCTTAGTTAAGTGAGGGGTTGGGGGATATTTAAATGGCATTGGGGTAATGAAAACAAATTAACAACATTTATGTGCAACATTGAAACTTTGCCATTTCAAGTGGATTTGAGGGAATTGAAAAACTTGCGGAATACGAAGACACGAGTTTCTAGTAAAATAAAGGAAGCGAAGAAAAAAGAAAATGACACTTTTGGTCGTTTTCCCAGTTTGAGAAATGCAAATTTATTGGAATTTAATTTCAAAGTGAGAGAAACGAAACAAAAGGAAAATCTACTAGAGAAGCAAAAAAGTACCACACTCACATTCAGATTCAGTTTCAGACCGCCATTATGTGCAGAGAGAGAGAAAGAGAGAAAATGGGAAGGGGGACTTAGAGGAATTGAGAATGGAAAGGGACGCACTGAAACACCAACAACAAATTCGGCATATAAACGAGCGCATAATGAGCTCCATAGAGCCTGCTTTTGGGACGGTTAAATGGAGGACAGTTGAGCACAGGATTGTTAGATACCCTGTATGCTATTTTGAAAACTTGAAATGAGACTAAAATGAAAGGGAGTCCATGTAGATTGTATCGGTGTTCAAGGCCAAGTCGAAATCAAAAACAGAAAATAGAAAGTGTTTTGTTGAACTTTTTGCTTAAAATTGTTTTATTTTGGAATCTTAAAGGTTCATTTTATGACCTATCCTTACATATAAACAAAAAAAGTGGGGTTAGATACGAAATTGTAAATGACCCCCAAAGACCTTCACTTTAAATTTTAGCTTCTAAAACAGCTGATTTGATCATCTTGTATTGATCGAGAAGAACTATAGAATGTTATCAATGCTAATACACCCACTTTTTATTCTTTCAATGGGTATTTAGAGGGAGAGAGAAAGATAGAGAGAGACTGCGAGCGGGATGTGGATTGAAAATCGCATTAAATGTCTAAAAATACAGCTGGAAACGAGGCACATATGTATATTAAACACGCCCAGCTCGACTCTACTTTACACCGTACTTCCCTGGCTCCCTCCCCCTGTCCCTTCTCCTCTCGGAAGCACCATAAGTAACGGCCCGTCGACGGAGCTGCCTTTTTTATGCTCCGTGCATATCATGCAATTACTTTCCACTCAAATGTCAATTTAAATTGAAGTTTTATGCAAAAACCATACTTGAAACTTTCTGCTGCCACTGCTACAGCTCCAGTCCCTGCACCCTCCTCCTGCCCAGCGCCAAGTTTCCCCAAGAACAATACGCCACATGGCAACTCAATCTGACACGCCCCTGCCCCTCTTCCTCTCTGCACTGCTCTGCTCTGCCTGCTGCTGCTGTTCATCTCAATTCCCTCAATTCCAAACCCAATCCTCCATACGCCATGCTCATTTCCGGAACAAGCTTCTGGCTCCGGACTGCTCCAGCTCCAGCTTGGCTGGACCCTCCGTCGGGTCTGTGTGTGGGTTCGGTGCCGTTGCTTCGTGTTTGTGTTCAGCTTTTTATGTGTTAGATGCACATTTCGGAAATTAAGTTGAAATTTATTAGCACATCTTTGTCGTCGAATTACATGGATTGGTTTTTTCGCAGCTCCAAGAAGATTCGCAAGCTGAACGGGTGTGTCCGAATGGGGACGGTACTCTACAAAGTAACTGCTTCTTTCCAATTATGAATGCATGATACTTGTTTAGCCAAAGAAGTAGTAGAGCTAGAGAACTCTCAGTCATCCCTCTTGTCAGAGCCCCATACGGGCATAAGGGTTATCTGCAAGAACAGAGAACTCTCAGTTATTCCTCTTGTCAGAGCCCTATATGAGCATAAGAGTTACACAGAGAACCCGCCTAATTTGATGGGGCCAACAAGTGAGTTTTAATTGACTCACAGCTGTGTGCACTCAACTGATATGCCAGACTCAATCAAACGTAGCGCACTTGCCGCTGTAAAATGTATCTGAAGGACCCTTAATGGGGATATACACACTGATATTTATTCGCACACACACACTGACTCACACGCACACATGTGTGTGCTTCCATTTGGTTGAGTATTAGTGCCTCAATATTACACAATTTCGAATCGCATCAAGTCGTTAAAAGTTTCGATTACACAACGCGTTTTACAATTGCCAAACAGAATGGATATCGAATAGGGCGGAATGCGAATCCGGGGCAAAACAACAACAACAACAACGACAACCACAACTAACGGCGGTTGATAGAGATGGGCTGTGCCTGGGCAGGAGTGGGGGTGGTGATGGTGGTGCTAAAACAAATATTGAGAGTGGCATTAAAAAACCGAAGCCAAGCCAAGCCGGCCGGAAAGGGGGAAAACTTTTTCAAACGCTGATTTTATTGCCATGAATTTGCGCTCAAATGGCAAATCAATGTGTTTCCTTCAGCCAGACGATTTTATGCTTGTATTGTTTGCCATATCCTGCGATAAGTGCCGACTATCGAGTGCCACGTCAACTATGTCCCTAGACAGTCTAATTAACTGAAGTTTTTATGGCGCTTTTTATAACGTTTACAGCAATTGAAGTGCTCCAACAAGGTGCTCAGCTTCCCATGCGGATCTGTGGGGAACAACTGTCAACTGAACTGATACCATATGTTCCCCGGTGGTGCAACCCTTTCTCCGTTTATAATCGATATGTTATCGTTCGCACTGCACACGCACGCAGCTCAATCGACTTTACGTCCCGGTATTCCCATTAACTTTGGGTCGTAAGTTTTAATAGCAACGCTTTTAGCGCGACACCCCCGCCCCCAAAAGACTTCGATAAAAGCGCTAACAAACTATGCATATAAAAATTTTACTACTATGTATTTTCTTCTCTCTTCTCCCCGTTGTTCTGTGCCCTTTCTTCCCGTTCCCGGACATGAAAGTCGCGAATGATGCATTGATTTTTCAATACACAAAACATTTTCATTCACAGTGCCACAAGCCACGCCCACAGCCAAGGCGCTGGCACGCCCTCGGCCCCTTCAACACTGAACGCCCCGTGCAGATTTTTGTTGCCTTTGTTTTTATAGCGGCGTGTAATGTGATTTATAGCCTGTTCGGTCCTTAAAGTAAATTCCATTTAATGGTTTTTTATTGCCATCAGTAGTCGCCGTCAGCGTAGGCGTCGACGTCGACGTCGTCGTTGACTGCGGCGTTAATGTTAATTAAACTATCGTAGAGCTTTCAGGAATAGGGAGAGAGGGTTGCATCCCTGCTCGGTGTAGCCATAAATCGCCAGCGCAAAAGGGGATCACAGTGAGAGTTACAGCCCAACCATGTATCAGCTGCTCTGAAAGGATTTGCCTCGTGTGCAGTTTCGCCTTTCCAAGAGGTGGAAAAGGATTTGACAGTGGGATTAGAGAGAGCCCACAGTGTGATATATGCACCCAATTGAAAGCACTTGAAACTGATTTGAGTGCGGCTTGAGGTGGCAAAGAAATCACACATGCGACCAAGTGAATAGATTTGTTATATAAATGTACTGTATATATTGCACTGTATATATAGTATATATGTATATCGTTTATATATACATATTTATATGTGTGTTACTGTATCATTGTAGAGGACCTTGTTATACAGGTACTGCTGTGCTAGAGTGCTAGGCAGCTCATTAAAGTCGTATTAGTGAAGGCAGGAAATGCATTTGGGATTATGATGTGTTGATACACTCAGCCTTCATTCTCAGTCCCAGTCCCATCCCCAAACCGAACTCCATTTCCAGTTCTAACTCAGTAAAAACCCCACCTCCCAACTCCCTGTCCCAGTCCCTATGCTCTGTCCATGCATAATTCGTTCCTCTTCAGCTCGTTTATAAATGTTTAACGATTCAAGTTTTGACTCCCTGGCCACGCCGGGAGTCCTTCATATTTCAGAATCGCGTTCACGATAATTGCGGTTCAGCTTGCCTCTGGTTTACGCTTTTCTCTCCCTCTCTCTCTGTCTCTCCTACTTCCCCTAAGAAGTTGGTTTTTTTCGTAGGGGAAGACCCCAGCTGCGTTTAATGGCTTTTTCACAATCTAAGCGAACCGTGTTTTTATTTTTCGCATCTCCAAATCGCATATTTCTTTTTTGCCTTCGCCTTTTGGGTCCATGGGGCCGTGTACTGCAATAAATTGTTGGTATTACGCACATTTCGTGTATTCGGTATTTGCTTTTTATTAAAATTTTAGGCTCTTTGTGGCAGATTATTGACAGTGGACTCGGGCTGCGAACTTGGCCCTGCAAACACGTCGAGTAAATGGTCTTTATGCTCGGAGAAACCCGCTTAAATTGAAAACCAAGTACCGCACGAAGTACATATATCCGAGCAGGAAAGGAGCTTACTGGTATTAGTTGAGATTTGCTACCTTCTTTACTACCTAACCTATTTTGACTATCAGTCTGTAGCCATATAGCAATGATATCATCTGCCAGCCCATTTGTAACATCGCTGGAATACTCGAAGATATAGATAAATGTGTGTACCTACATATATTATAGGCCCGACAAGGTCGCAATGCGCTAATTAAGCGTATACAATACTGCGGCCTGGAGAGCTCCGACAGTTCCAGCGGTTATATCTAATTATGTGTGCTTCGTATTCCGTCTCCAAATGTTCTTCTTGGCCCTTTGATTCTATGGGCCCCCTGCCCCGTTCGCTCTGCCAACCACAGCAGCGATCGCCGAGTTCCAGGGCCAACAAAAATAAACCAAATAATGTTGTAATGAAAGAGAATAAACAAAGAAGACTCCAGACGACTGTCAGATACCCAGTAGCAACTATTCCAACTGATCAGGAACCTTTAAATAACGTGCAACTATCAACTGTCAATTGAAGAGAAATACCTTCTTAAATATTTCAATTCTTAATCAATATGGAAGAAAAGAAACTTTAAAAGTTAGGAGTCTTCTTATTGAAGTTAGAAGGAGGCGTGGCTGATAGCTGAATGCGAGTCAGGGAACTTTATAAGTGAAAATATAAGAGTTAACTTCCTGGCATATTAAAATAGTGTAAATCATATGAAGATACCTTAATCGATACCTCAGAACTATCTGTATATATTGTTTTCTGTTTATCACATACATGTTTCGCTTGTAATACCCTTTTCGTTTTGCTACAGGGTGTAAAAACAAAAAGCAAAAAGCAAAATAAATAGTGAAAAATAACAAGTCATAAACATGATTTATATGCAAAGTGCGCGTCGAGAGACTGTCGAATGTGTGGCGGGGGCCCGGAGAGAGAGAAAGAGAGATACCGATGAAGGTGCCTGAGACAGCCGTACGGAGCCAGCCCAGACCCGATATTAGCGTCAATTTATGCATGTTGGCTGTGCCTGTTTGTCTCTGGTCCGATCTGGGGCCGATCGTGCGCTGAAACAATGGTCGACAATTGAACTACCAAAATACGCCAGCCATTTCTGGTTAGGCACGCACATCAATCGAGAGATCGAACCCTGCGCGATCGATGAGGGAAAGGCAGCGCATGGGCCGACCCTCGCAGCGGGACACTCGAGGGTTCCCCTCCACTCTGCCTCCCTCACTTGCTCACTCACTCACTCACTCGCTCTCTTTGTTTGTCACACACAAACGAAGAGCTGATGATGTTGACGATCATCGTGAAGATCAACTCAATCAGGGGCTACAGAAGACTTAAGAAACTGCCTGTCATGACGTGCTGAATCTCGGAGTCGAAGACGGAGACGGAGGTCAAAACGGAGTCTGAGCGAGGGTTCTGCTGTGGCAAGCGAGGCTCACTTGTTAGGCACAAAGTGTGTATGTGTGTGTACTTTGTCTTGTCGTGGGTCTGGGGCACGTCAGAAGGTTGCAGACAATGGCTACACTTGTGCCCCTGCCTCTGCCCCTACTCCTGCCCCAGCCACAGGCCTGTCCCTTTGTGCGATTAAATGATTAAATTAATTATGCTTGGCAGGTAGGCAGGCTCTCTCTCTGTGTGGATCTGGGTCCCTTTCTCACTTCTCCAGGCATCCCTAGATCATCCTATAGAAATGCACTGAGCGTGTAGAAACCTGTTGGAACCGAGTGCAGTGTGGGCACAAAAGGACATTTGATATTTTTGACACATTTCAGACGCTTCTTCTTCTTCTTCGACCGTAGCGGGACTTGTAAATTAAAAAACACGATGATTGCACATAACAAATGCCAATCCCTGGTCTAGTCTCTAGTCTCGGTGCCTGCTGCTTACTACCTACTTGTTCACAACAATTGAAGTGTAATTTACGACACACAATGCCCGTGATTGTTCATTGGGCCTGTCGATCCGTACTGATCCGCCATGACAAATGTGCCTGACTTCTGGCTGCACAGTGCCCTCGATCAGGTTGCCAAACACTTGTGAGCCAAAAGAGAAAGGCGATCCCTTTTTGCTGCGCCTTTTCTACTTTTCTACTTTCCTACTTATCTATTTATCTCTCTCCCCTTGTTTGATGCCTATTCAATAAGCATTTGGAACTGCATTTAGCCAATCTTCTGTTGTATTTGCGATCGCAAAGTGGATTCCATTGTGCAAGGGAGACAGTCCCCTCCAGACAACAGGAAATGTGCAATGAAACGAGAGATGCGTAAGTACATTCGATTGAGATACGATTTGCAATTGGGAATTTAACTCAATTCAACAATTTACCCGTTCAAGATCCCCCCACATGATCAATCAATCAGCGTTGTTTCCTGTTAATTCAGTTCTCTCATGCGAACTGAACCACTTCTCTATTCAATACCTGTTTCGCTATCTGTTCCCCTGTTAGCCAAAATACATAAATGGTGTATATAATATAAGTTATAGTATATGATCACTCTGCTTCTCCATGGCATACACGACTGCACGGCATGCACAATTGGCTGCAGACTGTAAACAAATTTCGAATAATTTTGAAAAACAAATGTTGAAAGTGAGAAAAACTATTTGCATGGCGCCTCGAAACAGATGAAAATAGACGACCACCCACTGAATTGTGGATACTTCCGTGGGTTGTTACCAAAATAAGTGAAATGCAAACTGAAATAGTTCCAAGTGCATTGCCCAGACTGGGGAATACCCTGCATTGCAGTGTTCTGCAATTAATTGATCTTTCTTACAGGGTATAAATGCGATTACAAAACAAATACCCTCTCTCTCTCTTAGTTTCTGTACAAAATTTTGTTTATTTGGCTTCTGAAAATAGATTTTTGAACTAATTTTGATTTTAGAAAATATACATTTAAGTTTTCTCTTATGCTTTCTTTGATTTGCGACGCAAAATCTGTTGGATGGCGATGGGTAAACAGAACCATTGAATCGTGTCGCCACCCAATGGACTCGTGTGCCCCTGCAACATGTGTGTGTATGTAAGAGTCGTCACCGAACAATGGATGAATTTAGCCAAATTGCAGACAAATAAAAATTATTTTAGTGCTGTTTGAAATTTGTTCCCCGAGTAGATTTGCCGCTCGTTGCGATCTTTTGTTATTTTTGTACTTAAATAAAGCGCAATTTGTATTTCCCCCTCTCTGCCCTTTCCTCGCTCATTCTTGTTTATCAGCGTTTGAAATTTAATAGATTTGGCACACTTTCGGCAGCCTCATATAGACGGTTAGTGGCACAATTTGAAATGTTAGTAGAGCTATAGAAGGAAAGAGTCTTGAGCATATTAAGTTTGCAGGGCTTTGCATAAATATATAAAATGAACAATTAAACTACATTTATGTTCATCATTATGGAATTAACACTTCACCTGTATGTTAAACTAACATTTCTCTCCGGGTGTATTTTGAATTTTACAAACAAAACAAATTTTGCATAAATAAATAAAACTAGTTAAGGAAAACAAGAAGAAAAGATTATTCTTGATATGGCGAAGGTTTTATACCCTTGCTCTTCTTGGCATCAGACTAGAATATTTATTTCATATTTATATGACTGTATCCAGTTTATATAATACATATCTACTTCTACTTACACACTTTAAATACTACAGCATAAAGTACTTAAAAAATCTGAAATGTATTAAAATAGTTCGTAAAACTTGGAAGATTCTACAATAGTTTTTTCCTTTATTATCTTTACTTTGTTGGATCGGTTTCTACAGTGCTCTGCAAGCTTCTGCCCATTATAAATACACCCTTTTTCTAGGGTATAATAAACAAACCGATATGAATGAACAAATGAATTAATGAATGAGTAAATGAGTTCAGGCACGGAATACAAATGTGAATCGCAAATACGGAAAACAACAATCTGTTGTTTTGCAGAAGGAATCTCAAGATTTTCATAATACTATATAGTATACTATATCCACATATATATAGTACAAATTCTTAAATTTATACTAATATTAAGTGTTCAGCGAGAATATTTTGATCTTCTTTACAAATACATTCCAGGAGAATCTTCTGAATTGAAAATCTTTTATCTAAACTGAAACTTTAAATAAGAATTTCGAAAGAAACTCAAGTAAATCTTTTGCACGTGCTAAAAACGAAATTACCTAAGAAACACCTACACATATGGAAACATACACACATACATCTGTGTTTATAGCCCGAGGCATTAAGTTTTTCTGTTTTTGGCCATATCATCGAGGACTGGCGCCAGCTTAGTGCGCTATTTTGTAGCTGGAAGAGTCGAATATTCAAAATTGCCTAATTAAAAGCAAACAAAGTTCGAATGGAAATCAAACGTGACCAAAAGAAAAGGCTGAAAACGAATATCGAGGCGAATAAAATGAAATCAAACAAAATTTACGATATGACAAATACGAAATGGAATATTGAACAACAACATTATTATGATAATGGGTCGAATTCAGAAATCGCCAGCAAGCGGGGGACCAACAACTGTGAGGCCTGTGTGTGGAAATCGCGTTCGTTTGTCGACTTTGGGGCACAAATTCAAATTCTGGTGGCATACGCAGTGCGGCGCGACTTGCTTGCCAAATCGTCGGACATGGGGCAGAGTCAAAACAATATAACGGACTGGTGCCAAAAGGGGTATGATGATTAGGATGAGCAGAGGGAAAAAAGGGTTCGAATTACAGTCACTATTAATGAATTGAAATGAAAAGAACTCAGTAACAAACTGTTTACTAAGATGATTGAATTTTAATCATATTCAAATATAATATAATATAATATTTTATAGCCATATCCCAGGGTATCTGCAGGTCGTTACAGCACTCATTAATCCACTCGCGTATGCATATTAGATGAAATTAGAAACAAAACATAAACAGACGCAAAATGCGCGCTCCGCTAGATTCGTCACACCCGGCAGAGACGAATGGGGAGAGAGGGAAAATGAGGAGATGAAGAAGGAGGGTGACGAGGAGGTGGAGGTGGAGCAGGCGAACAACACAGCCGACTGTCGTTTATCGCATTTCGTTTTGGTCTTCGGCCTGCGAACAGATCGCGTTGTTTGTTGTCTCTCCTCGTTCGCTGTCGCTGTCGCCGTCGATGCCACTTACGCTGCTTGCTGTTGTTATTGTTGTTGCTATTATTGTTGTTGTTGCTGCCATGCCCAAAGCTGGGGGTCGACCTATTCAATATGCTGACACACGCGCCAACACCTCCTACGCGCCGGCAGCGCTGTTCACAGTCCACAACAACCCACTCGAAGCGAAGAGTGCTCGTCCATTGTCTTTGCTGCCGCTGCCTCAGCTGCTGCCGCAGTCGCTGCTGCTGTCAACGTTGAAGCACACGCACGTAACGATCTGGCAAAGCTTTGGCATTACACTGCTTACGACAGTCGCTGTCCATCAAACGAGCACAAAACAAAAACAACATCTCCCCTGGCAGAGACTGCCCCGTAGTCAACAAGCATACACATATAATATGCTATATATGTATGTTACTATATACATGTATACAACATACATAAATGATATACATACTAGTAATATTTGTTTATGTTATGGAGAGACTACCCTCTGTGCTGGGTATCTGCTAGTCAAGCTCTGGTGCAAACTTAACCTTTTGTTGCCTTTATTGTATTTTGCATTGTTTTGTCCCAACTAATTTACATTTAAATACCTGCAAGCTCGGCACACAAACAACATACACACACACTTACATACTCTGCGTGGGTGGAGTTCAGCAATCTATCAGAAGAAAGAGAAAGAGACAGGGCTAGACACGATCTCACTGAAGAGAACTGATTTGCTTGATGTTTTCTTAATCTCTTTAGTCATCTTTTAGTAATCCCGTTCCTTTACTGATAAGTTTATGCTGAACAAAAATACTCTCTGTAAGGGAAAAACTAACAGTGTAAATAAGTTAAAGTCAAGCACAATCTGCTTTTATATACCCTGCACTAAATTCCAGCTACTTTCTTGATCATACCTAGTTGGACATACGCACCTTGCCTACTTTTTATTAAGCTCTGCTTAGAACTGTAGGAAATGTAATCTAGCCTTACTAAACCCCTTTGCAACCATTACAAATGACTGCAGAGTATACAAATATATAACTAAAAATTTAATTTAAAAAAAAAACAAACGAAAAATAAATAATTTCGCTTTGGAAAATTTAAATACAAACATCGCATCGTATCGCATCGAACAATTAATTCGTATGCCATGTTTGGTGTCTGCTTCGTAAACTCGCTTTTGGATTAACTAAGCAAACAACACGGTTCGTTTTTTTGTTGCTGTTGTTGTAGCTGTTTTTTGTTATTTGATTGTTGGTGCTGTTGTATAGCTCATGGGAGCAGTGTTTGGTTTTTGTAGACAATGACAAAACGCTGTCTGTAAATTAATTAGCCTCAAACGCCAATCGGGCAAGCGAACCCGAATCCGAATCCGAATCCAAACTAAAACAGAGTTAAAAGTGAAACCATCAAGTTGGGACCCAAAATACACAAAACATATTTAGTTTTTTGTTTACTTATCGAATGGATTAGGGTGTAGGGTTTAGGGTACATATGTCCAGTATTAGTTAAGGTAAAGCCAACAATATCAGGTTGGTTCTGCAGTCAGATATCAAGTGCACAATATTTATAGGCAATGGGAAAGGGATAGAAGTGCGACGCCTGAGAAGAACTCGGACACACATGGGCTCTACATGTCTCTATTTACTTATTGGCGAGAGGGGAGTGGGGTGCATTGCTAATTGCTGGGATTTCGAAATGATATCTTGACTGGAACTAGGCCGTGATAAAAACACTTTGCTTGTTTGTTTATAATTGTTTATACAATTTGCAGTACGAACAACTTTTTCAGATAGCGCGCAATCTATTTACAGTTTGCGAACAGCCGAGATGGAGGGGCTATACTCACACACACACACTAACACACAGATACATACGCGCTTACACTTTGCAATTAGATTAGAAACCGCCCAAAAGACGTGGCCATAAAACATGAAACTGAAACTGAAAAACACGAACAAGAAAAACAAAAACATTAAATGGCGATTAAAAGTAATTTAGATAAAAAGTTGAAAGCAAATACCCAACAGCGACACCAGACGAGAAGGGAACAGAACGAGAGAGAGAGAGAGAGAGAGAGAGACAGAACAAGTATCTGTATCTTTGCTCCGCACTTCGTTTTATAGGGTATTTTCATGAATCCATTTACTTCTACAGATACTTCCATGTTGCAATTAGACAAACCTTGATAGACTCTTATTTACAGAGCATACAATGTTCGTTGTGCAGAGCGATCCATCGATCCTCGCGTATCTTATGGATACCCGCGTATTGGCAGTGAGAGACCTCCGGGACAACAGAGTTTGTCTAGGGGCGCCAGCACAGCGACGCGCTTAACTGATTTAGTTAATTGCATTGTTTTTCAATTAAAGTTCGTATTAATTGGGCAAACAACAGCGGGAGAAAAACTACAACAACAGCAATGAGGAACAGCAACAACTAGAGAAGGAGGAACAGCGACGAGTAAAGCAAAGAAGCAGCGTGGCAAATGATACCAAAACAAGAGGGAAAGGTTACCTCAATCATGTCGAAGGTTTTATACTCTTTCGGGTACTCTGCTGAATAATGAATATCTCTGCATATAAAAATTGTGGTAATGGGGGTAGTATTCTTTAATTTCGATTGTATCTACATATATCCAAAATCCTTGGTAATAACAATTTGGCAGCTAATTGGAAAGGCTTTTAGTAGTAGTGCTTATTGATATTTTAACCACATCTTTCTTCACTTATACGTTGCAAACTCCTAGTTAAAGTTAGTATACTCTTAACCAGTAAGTTAGTTACGACCCCTTGGCCCACGGCCGATAAGATAAATCTTCCAACAGAGTAAACAGCAACCGGAGTTGGAACCTGAAACGAAAACAAATCTACAACCAGAGACGGAGGGAAGGAGAACGAGAGACGAAGGAAGCTTTGTGTTGGGCCTGAGATGTTTGTACTCTGATAAACGCAATGGGAAAGCATAAACAAATATGTACGCACTCATTTACTGCTCTAAATAAATTTGTATCTGACTCTGTATCTGTATCTACAATATAGATACATAAACAAACTACCATACATGCACATAAAGATACTTTATCATATTAGCAAATGATCTGTATCTGTATTTGTATCTGTATTTTATTGTTAATTTTTGAAACTTTATATTGTTCTTTTAATTTCCATAATTTAAATATGAGTAAAACTTAAGAATGCAAGTCATTGTCCAGCATGAAACTGGTTGTCAAATAAGTACTTTTTAATATTGTTTTTTATATGCACTTATCGAAAAAGGCAACAATTAAATGTGGCTGTCAAGAGATACAGGTACATATAAACATATCATAAATACACACTCACATTCTATGGATAGACCGAGTGGCACTTGGACAGATGAGGCCCCCTCTTTGGCTTTGGCTTTGGCATTCGGGATGCCTCTGGCTTGGCCTTGCACGTATGCATGTTCACATGTTTGTAGATATGTATATCTCTATATCTGTATATGGCAGTTAAGTCTGCTGGGGTGTACCGTGTACGTATGTATCTTTTATTTTGATTATATTCTGCTGGTCGCTTGTTTGGTCATGCAAGAGTCGAGGTGTGTTTGCAGCGTGGGGCATTGTATGGAATATGTATTCGGAATACAGAACGGAGAGTTGTTATAATAACAATAAAAGTGGCTCAGAATTCGAAATCAATTAACGTTGAGTGCTACTGGACACGACGAGAGCGTCAATATTTACACAAAATAATGACAACTAAACAGAAAGAAGTAATGACTTCGAACTGGACACAGTTGCACGGCTGGGAACCCTCTTAACTAGACAAGCCTATAAGTTAATTCAGCGAAAAAGCATTTGAAGGACACCTGCAACAAATAGAAGTCTTGTGGTGGTGTCTACTTTTCCTCGGACCTGTTAACCCCTAACCAGCTAAGTTATGAACATATTACAATGACCAAGGCAAACTATGTAATGTGAATTGAGTCAAACCAGCCGAAAAAGAAGTCTCTGCCCTCCTTCCACAGTCCTCACGTAGTTACAAATATAACACATACAGTATTTACCATAGACTATAGCTGAGTTGCGCAATCTGCTATAGTTGTATATACTTCGAGGTTGAAAGAGCTCCGCACTACCAAGGCCATTGAAAGTTTTTCATTCTTCATTGATAAGGCTATGCATATTTATGGCTTTGCGATTTCGGTAGAAATTGTCAGAAAGAGGAACAGAAAAGAGGCCATCTAGCAGGCCATTCAAGTGGCCAAGTCATTCATTCCGGGATTAGCCAGAACACTCGTTTGCCGCACGCTGCACCATAAATTGTCCGGAGGGCATTTCCGCCATGCAAAGAGCGGACCGTAGTTTGGCCAGAAGAAATTAGAGGACCGCCTCGCTCGGGCTGAGTTATGGCCGTACCTGAATCCCGACAACCAACTGTCGACTCTTGATTCCCGACTCACGACTCCCGACACCGACTCCGACTCCGACTCCTGCAATACCCTCAAACTCATTCATAAATTTCAAGGTAACGCTTTAAGTTCGCCCGGCCCGACACTCGTTAGGGCCATAAAAATGTCGCATTATTTTACGTCGGCACACGTGCGAGAAGCGGACGAGAGTGAGAGCGGAACGAGAACAAGAACAAAGGCGAAGGACACTTCCGGCATTAACGACTTGAAGAATATCTACAAAAATTGTATAACAGTCGCGATTTTCTTTATATTACTCTTACGAAATGAAGATATATATATTTTCCATAAGCTGGTGCTAAAATGAAAAATTTAAATTATTCGAGGACTTTGTTTCCTGCAACAACCAGTTTCTTCTGTGAAAAGAGGGTACCTGCACTACCTTTAGCACTACCTTCCTTTACACAGAGAGTGCGCAACATTGCAAGAAGGTAAACCTCATAAGTGACATCGAAAGACGGTACTTAAAGGGTTCCACTCTACTTACATAGATAGAGGGTACTAAGAGGGTACCACTCTACATAAGCATGCCAGTTTAAGAGATTTGAAACCATTTCTCCAAATGAAATCTCAGTAGGACTTGCTACACTGCAGTCAAAATATTAATATTCAACATTCGACTATTCAAAAATAACATTAATCTGAGGTAGCTGCTATTCAAAATGCAGGATACTAAGTGGTACCAGATGGGGCATCGGGGATTCCGCGTTGATACCAACGAGCAGCGTACGAATGTGTGCAGATTGGTGACAGCTATTTATCTTATCCTTAGCGTGATCTTTGTCATCATAGTCTATATTTTTTTCTGGATATCGGTGGGCACAGGAGAAAAGTTGAAGAAGAGGTTGAGGGAGTGATTTCTACACGTTGATCTTAAAATTAAATATATGTATGAACTTCGCAGCGCAAATAAGTCTAGTCTTTTTTAATCTTAGCAATCTACTCTGGCTGGATCTCTTTCTCTTACTCCCAAATACATATATGAAGTTGCACTTTCTGGCTTTACTGTTACTGGATGCATCCGTTAAAGTTGTACGTGCAATTTATCTATACCCAAATAGGTTTTGACATTGCACTGACAGTTTAATATGGAATCAAAATCAGAAATGGAATTACAAAACAGACACTGGCAGGCTCGTCTCGTCCCTCAGTCTGGCAGAACGGATACGCGGCTAAATTGAATTGTGTCCCCATACCCTACACTTTCCTGATTTACCCACCTCCCCCTGCACCCCAGTGTATCACCTGTCACATCCCTGGCCATCTGTCAGTGAGTTCTTGAGGTGAAAATGCAATTATTTATTAGGAAAAAAGTTGACCCCCCTTCTGGGCCCAACAGCGGCAAAGGCAGTCAAAACATGACGCACACTCGACGGGCAGTGGCGTAGCCAGCACAAGAGAGGGGGAAGGCAGGTGGAGGCGCAACTGACAGGGGCACGTATGTAGAATTAGTTTACGAATTGCTGCAGGATACGTGGGGCAACATTTTACAGCAAACAATTTCCCCAATGCGCCAGGCTTGTAGAACGCAACAAGACGCTGACAGTTGCACAGTGGGGCAAGTACAGAGAACACCAAAGCAAATATAATAAATAAATATAAATACAAATTGAAATAGTAATACTAATTAAGTAAATCATTTTAAGTAAACCAAACTTTATGTATTTATATTATATGAAAGCAGTTTCCGTTCCACTGTGCGCAGCTTTCAGACATACATAGGCATAACCATAGACATGGAATCAGACCCGAAAGCCTGCTTGTCTGGCAGCTGGGGGAATTGGAATTGGCTTGGTTTTGGTTTCGGCTTAGTAGGACCGTGAAGGGTTGCCAGAGTGCGGGTGGGGAGTGGGGTAGCGGAGGGAGGCGCACTGAGAAATTTGTAGCACATGTAGCAGCACAACACATACAAATTTTTGGAAGCTCTATTAAGTGATGCCGCCCGAAACAACCCACCATCATCAGCCCACAGGCCTTTCGCGAATCCGCACCCTCCTTCCCCCTCTCTTCCCTCTCCCCCCATACAGTACGCACTGTATGTTGCGAGGGTGCAGCGGGGTCTGGAAACTTTTAAAAGAAAACTTGAGCATGCGAGGCTGCGTGTGTGTGTGTGTGTACGGATTTTTCAAATGAATATGTATGGGCGTGAGGGAGTGGCAGGAGGCGCGCACGGTACCGGAAAAACTCTTGGCAAAAGTAAATTTAAAAGTTTCTGCCTCCCCACCTGCCCCCTTTCCCCATCCCCCGTCCACCTGTCCGTCTGTCTCGTGTGTCCGCCTGAAAGATATGAGTAGCGCGCACTTTTAGACAAGTTTCCTAGTTTTTCAGGGAATGTGAAGTGAGGAGCGCAGGGAGGAGGGGAAGGGAACAGGGCGCACGTGGATGGCAATACCAGAAAATGTGCGATAATTCACATAAGCAGTCTTATCATATCTCTCTGTGTGTGTGAGTGTGGTTCTTAGTGTGTCCCGAATGTGTGTGTGGATTTCCTGCGGAAAGAAAGCACCTCCCAAGCGTTTAGGCAAAGTTTTCACTGGCGCGCACGTCCCACTAGAAAGCTATTAAGGCGCCCTACAACAGAAATGCTTGCTTGGTCGGGAATACCCTGTCTGAATGACTGACTGACACTGAGCATCCCCCATCATGTCCTTTTAAGTGTTTATAGTTGGAACTGAAACTGTCAACCTATTTTACTAAATTTGTCTATATTTCGCAATTAAGTTCACCCCATCTCTTTTTTTTGTTTATTTTCTGAACGATCGGATGAAATTAAGAATTTGTATCAATACTTTTACTGGTTTTCGAAATTCTACAATCTGTTTATTTAAATTGAACCTATTATAGGTTACTAAAATTAAACCTATTTTCAACACATTAATAATAAAACGGTTACTAAGGATTCCTATAAATTTATTGAAATGAAATACAGTTGTATTATATACATTTTATAGGGGAACAATCGCTGAAAAACTAATGGAATATTAAATATTCGTTAATTGTTACCTCTCTTGCTTTCATGTTTAGTTCTTAATTTCTTTCGAGGATCAAATACTGTGATTCCCTTTCGAAAGAACTGAGACTGGAATCAAAACTGAGACTGAGACCGAGACTAAGACCCCTCTAAAGTAGTCTGTCAACCATTTTTCAAAACGAAACTCTGAAACTGATTGTTTTTCACTCTCTGCCAGAGTTGTTACGGGGGAAAATCTTCACTTAGCGCAGGCCCAGCTATTTTTCGGAGCATTCTTTGGGAATCGAATCCGAAGCAACATTTTCGCACGCACGCATCCGAGAAGAGAAGCATTTAAATAACGCTCCATCATCGGGGCCACACGCACAAGGCGCGTAAAGTGTGGGGGAAAGCTAGTGGAAACTTTAACACGGCAGCCCATGCTATTTGCCACCACGCCCACTCCCCACCCCAGTGTTCCCTGGGGCTGCTGTTCCATGTCGCGTCTCCGTTTTTTGGGGCTGGCGTTGATAAATGCATGGAGCACATAAAAGTTTGGGCCAAAACTACTTTGGGGTTTTCAGGCAAATTTTCGCCGAAGAACTAAAAACGTAGCCAACTACTTTCCACTTACCTGGCAGCATGCCACGCCCCCCTTCCACTCCCCCTACAAATCGCTGGGGCCATTAGAAGAGCGGCAAAAACGCCGCTAAATGCGCCGTGAATTATTTAAGGCACGTGTGTTGTGCAGAATGCGGCAAATTCGACAGTGAAATGCATTTATTATTAAAGATACGAGAGGGGCGGGAAGGGGAGGCTAGACCTTGCCCCACCTAGTAGGCCCTCTTTCCCCTGTCCTAGCTAGGCTGTAAGCCTGCGGATCGTATGGAATCCTTCGCCTTGACAAGCCAACCAATTATGTGTGGCTGATGAGAACACGACTCTGGGCAGCAACAGAGGCGTGCGGCAGAGGGGGTTGACGTAGAAGAGGGAGGGGTGTATTTTGATAAACGCTTTACAGTTTGAAAAGTTTGCCGTGCTATGTGGCACGTGACTGGAATTACGCGCACCGCAACACGAACTCAAACTCGGCTCGAGCATCTCAGCCACAAAAGTGGAAAATTTACACGAGTTACGATTATGTGTGGGGCGTACTGGGGTAGAGAGAGGGGAGGGTGGAAGAGGAGAGCGAACATGTTTCTGATTTTGGCAATCGACAAATGCTGCGCACACTGTGCGAAAATTAGCATAAAGTTTCTGCCTGACGGGGTGTTCCAAGAAGTGAGCAAAAAACGATAGAAAAAGAAAATCAAAAATTGTTTTCAGAAGAATTGCAAATGAGTTTGAGGAACTAATTATAATAACTTTATACGAACCTTTAAATATTATCATATAGTATATATGTGCACATATTTCCCTGCGTAATTCCCCCTTGAAAACACCCTGTGTACCTGACGGGGCGTTCCGAGAAGCAACTAAAAACAACAGAACAAATGTGAAATTCTTGTGCTGAAGAATTGCAAATGAGTTTGAGGAACTAATTATAATAACTACAATATATAGAATCTTGTATATAACATCATGTGTATACGAGTATATATAGTTCCTGCAATGAACCCCCTTGAGAACACCCGAACAAACAGCACTGAAATAAGAGAAAATATTTTGCAAGAGAATTTCAAATTAGTTTGTCCAACTAATTATAATAACTGTGGTATATATACCATATATATGCATATCTATGTAGATATGATATACATATATACATATCTGCAAAGCTCCTCCTTAAGAATAGACTGGGCACCCTGTGTCATCCCTATGTGATGTTTATTTAATTGCAAAGTGGAAAATCGAAAATACAAATCGGATTCGTATTGTAAGTCACCGTTAAATCTGGCGATATATCGATATAGTGTATATACTATGTATGTGTATATAAGAGCTAGGCTGTCTCTTTCTCTCTCTCTCTCTCTCTGTGTTTCTTTCCTTCTCTCTCTGGCTTAGTTGGCCGCTGGCTCGCCACTGGCCTGCACGTGGAGTATCATCTCAAATGGATCCCATTCCAAATCGGACTCGTGCTTCACTCGCCGTCTCCCTCCTGCCAAGGCCAGTGGATGATGATGCGCATGATGGAGATGAGGATGTGCATGCAGCACACCTGGATGTGCCACCTGATGCTGCACCAGACCAAGGGGCATGTCCTGTGCGTGCTCAGCCAGTCCCGGTGGGCGATAGAGCTGCAAATGCGGCATCTGTTGCTGCTGTGGATGTTGTGGATGCTGCGAAGGCTGCTGCTGGTGCTGCTGCTCACTGACAATCTCCTGGATGTGCTCGCGCGTCTGCTCCCGCTCGTCCACCTTGCGCAGCAGCATGTCCCGCATGAAGGCCATGCGCTCAAAGTGCTCCCAGTTGGAGCGGAACTCCTGCTGCGCGTACTGCGCGTGTCTCTCCTTCTGCAGCTCGTCCACGTAGCGCTGTTTGATGATCGACCAACGGGTCTGCATGAGAGCTGCAAGTAAATGGAAGATGTGGATGTCAAGTGGATGCTAAGTGAATTGTCAAGTGTATGATTTGTGTATGCTAAGTGGATTTCAAGTTTATACCACGCATTTCATTTAAATTTCGTGCAAATCGCATGTTAAATCAATGTGCAATCAATGTGGATTCCAAGTGGATACTTTGTGGATGTCAATTTGATAGCATGCGTGCTTATTTCTAATAGCATGTGGCATACCATGTTGATTTCAAGTGGATACCATGTGTGTTCTATGTGGTTATCATGTGTATTCTGTGTGCATAACACGTGGAATCTGTGTGGATTTCATGTGCATTACAAATGAATACAATGTGTATTGCCTGATGTTACCATTTGGATTCCATGTGGATTTCATGTGGAACCCATGTGAATGCCATGTGGATTCCAAGTTAACTTACTCGGAGTCAGGCCCATCTCGTGTGCTGCCTCCTTCCAGACGGCCGAGGTGCGACTCTGTCCCTGTCCCGGGCCCGGCCCCTTCTCGCTGCGCTGCCTGCCCGCCCACAGCGTGGGGCGTGCCTTGATGGCATCGATGATGCGTCCTCGCATGCTGTTGTGCAGCGAACTGGGCCTGCCCAGCTTGCGCTGTGGCGTCGTCCGCGCCTCGACGGTGACAGCAGCCGGCGGCACCAGACCAGTGAAGGCGGTGTAACTTGTGGTGGGCGGCGGCGGTGGTGCGCTGAAATGCGGCAGCGGAGCAGAGGCAGCAGCAGCAGCGGCAGCAGCAGATGTAGCCGAGGGCAGCCAGCTGAAGGTGCTGCTGGGACGACCACGTCCATGTGTGGCACTTGGCAGTGGCACAGTTACTGTCACTGGCAGCGGCAGCGACGTAGGCGTCGTTGTCCCCTCCCCAGAAGGCGACGCTGCCTCTGCGCTGCCGGCGCTGCTCGACTGTGCGCCAACAATCTTGGAAACCGTTATGTTGTACATGAAGGACATGGGCTCAAAGTGCTCCCACTTGGTGTTGAAGCGCTCCTTGTGCAGGATCTGGCGGTGCACCAAGTTGTGGTAGTGATACTTCATCTGGCTCCATATGGACTGCAATTTAACTGCAATGGAAGAAGGGGGGAGTGTAGCACAGGGTGTGCCAAGTTAGTGCACCGAGTAAACAAAGTGTTTCGAAGTGCGCACCCTGTAAACTGCCACGCATACTCACACACACTCGCAGTCTATTTATAGACACACGCATGCAGAGAGCGCAGAGAGAGGGCAGCAGAGAGAGAGAGAGAACGCGCGCAACAACAAATTGCCGGCTGTAGTAGGCGCCCGCTAGAAACTTTGCTAGCACAGACTCTCTCCCTCTCGCTTGCACTCACCTGTGGGCACATGGCCGCCAAACTGTTCGGCGATCTCGTTCCACATGGGCGAGGTGACGCTGCGGCACAAGTGCAGCTTGTTGTTGGAGTCCCAAATCTCTGGATACTTCTTGATGGCCTTCAGCAGCTGAGCGCGATTCACAAAGGGATCCTCCTTGGGCATGGCTGCAGTGTGTGGATGTGGACGCTATGTGGATGCTATGCTGGAAACAGCAGCGAAGGTAGCGACGGCGACAGCGACGGCGACTGCAGCGGACGCGGTGCACAACTGCGTCCTTTGACATCAATTATCGGCGAATAACTGAAAGTAGAGTTTGCAAAATATGCGAATTGAAAATGAAAAGGCAATGCGATTGAGGAAAATAGAGAAAACGATGACGACGTCGGGGCAACGACGACGACGACGACGCCAGCGACAGAGCAACAGCGACGACGATGACGACGACGACGACGATTGTTCGCTGTTGTTGTTGTTGTTGTTGGAGCGCAGCGATGCCGAGAGATTGGAAAGCAGTGTGGCAGAGGCAGAGAGGTGCAGGCAGAGACGGGGAGGGGGCAGAGGTGGAGACAGCGACGCAGGCAGAGGCACAAGCAAAAGCAGCGCAAAAGCGGCGAAAGCGCACACGAGATGAGATACACAAAATGCAAGCGAGAAGAGAAGAAGAGAGAACAGACAGAATGCGCAAAAAAGCAGCAACAGTTCGGCAACAACAGCGTCGTCACTCTGCGCCTGTATTGGTATGTTAGTGTGTGCGTGCTTGCGCGAGGGCGGCAGAGGCAGCGACAGAGGGCTGCGCTTCGGCCACGCAGAAGAAGAAGGCGAGGCGAGGCGAAGCAAAGAGAAGCGACCAAAGCGCACACAACAAAACACACAAAGGCAACGAAAGCAAAGAGACAAAACAACAATCGCAGCAGCAGCGCAGTTAGCAGCACTGGCAGCGCAGCCAGCAGCAGCGAACCTTATGGAAGAAACAAAGCTGCAAAAAAATAACAACATCGACAAAAGAAAAATGACAAGCAAAACACACACACAAAATAAAAAGAAACAAAACACAGAAGGAAGGCACAGCAAAAGAAAGGCAACGATAAACAACAGCGACGACGACGACGACGCAGCCGACGTCGACTTTGTCGCCAGCGCCTGTGTTGGGGCCACTTGCATGTGCCTGTCTGTGTGCGGGTCTCCATCTCTGTCTGTCTCTCCACCACACACACATAGGTAAGTATATATGCAGACTGCGCCTGTGTGTGTGTGTTTGCCACAACCTCGTCGCACTGTCGAAGGTGGCTACGGTGGCATCGGCAGCAGCGTCGGCGTTGGCGTCTGCGTCGGCTTGAAGCGTTGCTCGTCGGGCCGCATTAGAAGCACGGGCAAAACTCGTGTTGCGCTCTCCGCGATTGCGAATGTGAATGAGAAACAGAAACAGAAACAAAAGAGCAGAGTGGAACAAAATGCAGGCTGCAAACAGAGCTAAGTGCACGACGAGAAGAGGGGGGCAGGGAGACACCAGAGGAGGCAGAGTAGGCAGCAGAGGTGGCGCAGGCAGCGAAGGCGGCAGCAGCAGTGACGGCGTTGCCAAAGCACAGGCCGAAAACTTAACAGAGAGACCCGTCCAGGCTGTCTAAACAACAACAACAACCACAACAAGCACAACAGGCACAATAACAACATGCACAACAACAACAGCAGCAACAACAACAACAAATGACGAACGTCGCTTGGGCGCTCGGTCGATCTGTCGGGCAGTTCGGCTCGTTTTGGGGGCCTACGTGCAATGAACCCATTTCGCAGTGGCAGCAACTGCAGCAACACCAACAACAACTGCAATTGCAACTACAGCAACGCACACTCCCATACACTCGTACAAGAGCGCGACGTTCTCGTTGTTGTTGTTGCTGATTTGCTCTGCTGCAAAGTGCACCCACTGCAAACGCTTTCCCAAAATAGCAACAACAACAACAGCAATGGCAGCACCAACATCAGTGGCAACAGAAGTGGCAGCTGTAGGAAATGTAGGTGAGAAATCGTCGAAAAGTTTAGCCAGTTCAGCACAGGGTGGCACAGATTATGTATGTATGTGTGTATGTGTGATTGTGTGGATAGAACAGATTGATGACAAACTAATGCAACAAAGCCAGCAAATAAATTATGAAAATTATAAGCGACAAGTTAGAAATGCAACAGTCTGGCAGCACTGTGTGTATTCGACTGTGAGATACTCCGTACTTTTTGCCAAAAATATATTATTATTACTATACCCTTGCAGAGGGCATGTTAATTTTAGTCAGCAGTTTGCAAAGCACCTTAGGGCGCATCTATATTCTGAATCAGCATCAATAGAGGAATCGAAGAAACCCTGTTCGTATGTTCGTGAGTCCGTCTGTCTCTCAGTTTTAAAGCTATCTCGATGAAACTTGGCACATATGGTTCTTATTGCTGCACTTATAAGGCTGCTCAACTGTATAAGTCCATGTAAAGGTTTGAACCGGTTCGGACTTAGATATATGCAACGTATAGCAAAATGGTCATCCATTGTTAACTATAGAAAAGTTCCGATCTCTTTTTTGTTTTTAATCTTTTTTTTTTTGTTCAAAAAAACAAAACTTTATTTTTTTGGCCAACTCATAGTTTAAAACTACTTCAAAAGAAATTTATTATATAAACAAATTTCAATATAGGAAATAATCAAAGCATGCAAAATACATAATTCCAACAACATCGGACCACTATAACATATAGCTGCCATAGGAGAGAAAAACCTGCAGGGGTATAAAACTTTCGGCATGGAAAAGGTAGCCTATCTTCCTGGTTTTTAGGCCATGGATTTTATTAGAACTATTACAGTTATAGATAAGTCATTAAATCGATTTTTGTACTGCCTACATACGAAGAACAATACGATATCAAATGAGACACAACTTTATCTTTCGATAGTTTCAAATGGCTTTTAGTTGTCTGTCAATAATTGATACTATTCAAAGTAATCTGAATAAAGACATTACTAAGCCGATTCCGATTTCTTGGCGTCTGATGGGTTTTGCGACAATGAAGAGCCGAAATTGCGTTTATAAAACAGATCCAATGAACAGGGGGAATAATTTAGACATGAATTGGATTTGTAGGAGGAAGGGTCACGCACTGAGGCCATGGGTTCTCCATAGCATAAGTAGGCACAGCTTGGTTCACTTGGGTTCGATTTGGGTCTCTACAACTGTCTCCATCAATTATTCAATAGCGCGACACTGGACCGAGTTTGGTACTATTCCAAGACCCTTCTAATGCTGTTGTTAATGTTTTTAATGTTGGCCATTTTATTGGCTACTGAACTGGGGACGGAGGTGCGTAGGGGCAGGGGGATACGGGAATGAGGAGAGATATGTGAGCAGGCACACGCACTTATCTGGAAGCGGTGTCTTTAATTTTTACGACTGCATAAATGCTGTTCAGACCGGGCCTGCCCTGGCTTGGTCTGGCCTGGCTAGGGCCAACGTAATTTGCTAGATTAGAATTAATTTCGAGGAGGCGAACTTGGAGAGTGAAAAAGAAGGGGACCTGGTGTATCTACGACTATGACACAGAGAGAAAGAGAGAGAGAGAAGAACGGACGGACGGACACAAGGGTAGACAGAGGCAGAGTCAGTAGCTCAGGCACAGGCTCGAGCTCAGGCTCAGGCTCCACATCAATTGTCGTTCTGAAGATGGGCATAGGCATGGTGGGGAGGGGGCTGCTGGTGAGGGGGGTGTGCCTGAGTATGTGTGCGTGTGTGTGTGTTTGTTGCTTTTGTTGGGCTCTTTTTATTTTCATTTATGCTTTTTAAGTGCTTCATTAAAATCGCGTACGACCACGGCTGGGGTCGCTGCTGGGGTCTCTGGGCGGACAGACCTTTGTCAGCGTCATCGCTGAACAGCAAGAAAAGGAGAAGAAGAAGGAGGAGGAGGGGGAGAAGCAAAAAGTATCTTGCAGATACATATGAACGAACGTATCCAAAAGGCAAGCAAAGCAAAGCCTAAAGAAAGTATAAATAATAATAACAATAATAAAAAACAAGCAGCAAAGCACTCGACTTGAGAAATACCCTATAAACTTTTCTTTAATATATAAAATATTCATAACATTTAAGACTTTGAAGTGTAAAGAAGAATCATAGCAAGCTGCACAATATAGAATTAATTCTAAGTCTTGCATTCACACCTGATATACCCTGTTGAGGAACGCTCATAGCTGCAGGGTATGTGGCAGAGGCAAGCTACAAAAAACATAAAAGAAGAATTATAGCCAAACATGTTCTTCACTCGACTCTCTCCACGGGCCTCAGCCTCAGCCCCAACTCCAGCCTCCAGTCTCGGCCACAAAGACGCAGCTTCAACTCCGGTTTCTGCTGTCTGTCTGTGCATGTCTCCGGGTTTCTCTGCGTGTGTAAGTGTATGTGTGTGTGGCAATAAGTGTGCCCCGTTCACGGGGAAGTGCAAAAAAGTTAAGTATCTTCAGCTCGTTGTCTTCGTTTTTTAAGGTGCGCACACAAAGAGGCCTTCTTCTGCCTCAGCCTCAGCCTCTGCCTCTTCCTCCTCTTCTGCCAGTCACCAGTTGCCAGTTCCAGTTGCCAGTCGCCAGTTGTAGTCCCCATCTCCACTGGCTGTAGAGATAGCAGCACAACAACAACAACAATAATGGGGTCTGGGCCAATCTGAAACTCCTTTTCATCCTCAAAATCACATACAGTAGCAAAAAATTTCGACAGTTATTTACGATTAGCACAAAAGATACGAGATACGAGACATGACATTCGCTGAGATGCCGCAAAGATGCAGATGCCACAAGGAGGCAGAAGCGTACAGAGGAACGGGAGGGGAGGAGGGGGAGGGGCAGACACAGCAGGAAACTGCGGATCTTGCTGTTTGTTTACTTCTCTGGAGAGAGAGAAGCAACTTCAGCTCCAGCTTCAGTTTTATGGGCATCGTTTGAGGATCAATTAAAGGCTTCTGACACTTCTCGAAAACCCGCAGAAATCTGGCTTAAAAACAGCCACGTACAGACTGCACAAAAGAAGCCAAATCTGGGAAAGGATTTGCTGCAAATTCATAATTTGCTTCTATTTTCTTAGCGTGCCTGCATTATTAATCGGGGCCAGTCCCAGCTGCGACCAGCTGATTTCCCTTGCCAGTCAGCTTTATTCTTGGCTCTTGAATAAATTAGTTGCGATAATGCGGGGCTACGCCCTTGTGCATTTTCCTCATTTCCCATTTCCACTTCTCTTTCTCGCTGCTGTTGTTGTTGTTATATTGAAATAAATTTATCGACTCATGCGTCCTGTTGCGTGCGCTGCAATTTAAACGGCGACTGTGGGCGTGGCAATTGCACCTTTGTCCCCTGGCACCCTACGCTCGGCTAGGTACCCCCCGCCCCCTTTTCCCTTTAGCATTTGCGTGCATTTTAATACACTTTATCATTTGCCTGCTGTGCACTTTGTTTTATTATTTATATTTACTATAATTTTCCACGCTGCTTTGCCATAAATTACCCTGCGGAAAGGCTATACACGCAGTTAAGATACCACGTAAGCTCGAAAAAAGTAACTAAAGGGAATGGGAACGATTTAAATGAGCCGCAGCCTTGCTCAAAAAAGGTATTGAAGGCCAATTATTGGGCTAAGACTTGATATTTATATTATATTTATAGATCCCTTATATTACCGTACAATTTATAATGACATGCCAATTTACCCTCACCCATTTTGAAGTATACTTTTTTTTTTTTTTATTTTTTTTTTTTTTTTTTTTTTTTTTTTTTTTTTTTTTTTTTTTTTTATTTTTTTTTTTTTTTTTTTTTTTTTTTTTTTTTTTTTTTTTTTTTTTTTGGATGTTTTTTTTTTTTTTTTTTTTTTTTTTTTTTTTTTTTTTTTTTTTTTTTTTTTTTTTTTTTTTTTTTTTTTTTTTTTTTTTTTTTTTTTTTTTTTTTTTTTTTTTTTTTTTTTTTTTTTTTTTTTTTTTTTTTTTTTTTTTTTTTTTTTTTTTTATTTTTTTTTTTTTTTATTATTAATTATTTTTTTTTTTTTTTTTTTTTTTTTTTATATATTTTTAGAGAACAAAACTAAATTATTTTTTTATTGCTTGTCATATGCTTGCCATGATACCCAACATTACAGCAGTTACAGGGTACTTAAATCAGCAATAAAAGGCACAGCTGGGGTGCTGTTATTACTAGTGGGAGGATCGAGAGGTAGGGGCGTGGGGAGCCTGGCTTCGCTTGCGGTGCCCCAAGGGAACCGAATGGGCGGCTAAGTGGAAACGCAATAATTATAATTAAATGTATTTTTACGTGCCGTTTTTCCGTTTTCCCGTTCCTCGCCTCGCTCTATGCAAATAAATAATTGCACACCTTGATGCAGTTCGGAGTACGAGTTCAGTGGGTGGGAGGAGGAGGGGGCAGGCAAATTTACAGCACGGCAATGTGCTGCATTAAAGCACCGAGAGTATATCACGAGATTGAAGAGAGGATTGGTCACTCTCGCACATGATTAAATAAATTATGCGGCTTAACCAGAGAGATTATGGGATAATACGTAATAAATTCCAAATAAGCCTGGCTATGTGGAAGGTGTTAGAGTTCAGCTGGGAGTCTCTTTAATTGAACACATTTTAAACATGTTTTTTCAGTTTCCCCATTAACATTTTCACAATAAAAGATTTTCCACATGCAACTCTGGTTTTTTTTTATTATTATTATTACATTTTATTAACTGTAATTAAAACTCTAATTTGGTATGCTCTTTCCGGATCTGCTCTGCAGCTTTATCACGCATACATACATATTTACGGCTCTTCTGCTGTAATTGCCAAAGGGTCAAAATTGCGTGCAGGGGCCAGAGAAGAAGGAGAAGAAGAACAAAATGAAATTCAAATTGTTTTTGGCACCAAATCAAAACGCAGCATTAAAATGTAAAATACGAAATGCGAAATGTGCATGGTAAAGAAGCAAAGAGAACAGCAAAAATCAGAAAAAAAAGAAACAACAACAACAACAAAATGGCATGAAATATGCTAAAAGCGAAACGCAACAAAGAAGAGCAAAGCTAATTACAATTTTCACAACGACCAGCGAATTCTCTAGAAGTGTTCTGGAATGACAGAGAATAAGGTGAGCTAAATAGAAGTACAAACAGGTACAGAGGGGATTTGTACAGAACATAAACCTATTTTAAGGATATACAAAAACACATAGTGGGCTACTGTAGATTATACTGAATTTAGTACAATGCAAGAGACACGTAGGGCTTGTACAAAAAAAGTTTAATTGGGAATCTAATAGTGATACTATTGTATAATAATTTAGATTTGCTGATTGTTCGACAACATACAAATCAATAAGATGTATGATTATTAATCCTATATTATTAAAAATTATAATACTGAATCTCTATAATATTGAAATTAATATGATAGACATATAATCATTGATAAAGTGACGAGATATACATATATAAGATAAGTTTTTATCTTGAACAATTAAACTATAATTCGGTTTCAATTGAAAATTCATTTATAATAATTCAAGTATATTACTATAATGTTATTAACTAAATTATAAATGGACTTGCCTCTAATTCATAAAACCTATTCCATTTTCCTTATTAGTTTAGTTTTTTATTGATATTTAAGTCCTTATATCGATAGTTTGTCAATATGTATATTGAGCATATACTGAGCTGGTACCAGCTTACTGGGCTAGCTGATGTACCTGCCTCTCGGGACTTTGCCACATGCATGTAAAAAATCAGTTTTAATAAACGTGCCCGGCAACAAAGAGAGCCAACGGTAGCTGCTTGTTGTGTGTGTGTGCGTGTGTGTGTGCGTGCATGCAACGCATTAATTATGAATTTAATTCACTGGGGCCGTTCGTTAGGGCAGCAGCAGCAATTATTGAGGGACAATCGCTTGTGTGCGAGTGTATGTGTGTGTTAGTGTTTGTGTGTGTGTCGGAGGAGGGGAAGCTGGTTTGCTCAGGCCACTAGCGCTGCGGCCGCAAGCGAACGGCACTTTGACAAGGGTCGTGGAGGAGAAAGGGGAGGAGGCGGGCAGGAGAAGAGGATGGGGGGCGGTCAGAGGCGCAGGCAAGTGGCAAAGTCAACAAATGTGCAACGGACACAATTTTCTCAATGCACAAACATGAGGCGTAGCCCGCGGCCAAATGGTAAGCGCTCCTCTCCCCATCCCCGTCCACTAACCCCTTCCACACAGCCTGCGCCTGCCTCTGCCACTTCCACTATCCCCAAAGCAGCTATGCTTGCTGTGCTGTCTTTGTTGCCTTTGCCACTTTTTGCTGCTGCTGTTGCTGCTGTTGTTGTTCTTCTTCACGTCATTGTTGTTGTTGTTGTGTAATTTTTCATTGGAAATATCGCGCTACGCACTTGATTGCAGCATTTAATTAAAGCAACAGCCACAACAACATCCACAGCAGCAACAGTCGCAGCGGCAGCAACAACAACAACAACAACATCCTGAGGCAACAACTCAAACCGAACAACATGTTGCCGAGATATTTATGCGCAACACTTGACAGATTTATTTATGCGCCGCTAGGTTATGTTTTTATACCCTTTGAGAAGGGGTATCTCAATGTTGGCCTGCAATTAAAACTAAGATATATAATATAAGTTCTTGATCAGCATCAACAATAAACTAGAGATTATCGTCCGATATCACATACAACTCATCACATTGCCCTTTTCATGGTATATCCATAATATACTTTTGATTATGATGATTTTCGGCTGTACTTCTTTAAGTTTTAATAAGTTTATCATATTTTCTATGGTATCAGACGATTTTGTTGTAAAACTATAAATATCTGATCACTTTAATCTATATCTAAAGACTATGACAGGCTTTATTTTATAGAATTCCTATAACTTCGCCCTAAGTTTTAATAATATAATTGTTATAAATATCTAGATATAATTTGTGTACCTACATAAGGAACGTTCTGTTAGTAGTTAAAAACTTCAAGAGCATCAAGTATGCGACCTGTTCAAGGTTACCAAGTCTTGTTTTGAGAATCGAGTGAGGGACGGTGTGATAGCGAATTAGAGGAAGACGAAAACAAAAAGAATTAACAAAATGCGAAGCACTCACAGTGCTTCACTTCTTCTGCAAAACTTCTTGCAGACTCCATTTATATGCCCATCTACAATGTATGTTCTAAAGATTGTATAAAAAGTATTTATATCGCTTGAACACAAATATTTATTTCCCAAATATAAAGATACATTTGTTAGATCCTCAACTATTTTGTGCACGAGATGATATACATAAATATTTCGGTTTCTGGTAAACCCAATCCGAAAATACATATTTTCAAATATATCGTATCTATGATATATATTCATGCATCCACATACGTTATTAAACTTTTCTATTTCGTATTCCATAGGCTTCGATTGGACATCGAGTCAGTGCAGCGCGAGCTGGTCCCATAAATCACAACACATTTCTTTCTGTTTCTCTTTTTGGCAACTTGAATTTAATTAAAATAGAATAGTATCGAATATGGCACAATCCAGAGATATGCAGACGACTACTTAATACACTTTCAATTACATGCAGCCTATAGTCATTTGATTCAGGGGACTCCATTACATATAGAATTGTTTGTTTGTCGTCAACACCCACACCAAGTTTGATCAAATTAGTATGAACAGAAACCGAGTTACATTGCGTAGCAACCCTAGGCCAGTGTACAATGAGCGACAATTTTTCAAACGAAGAAAAGTATGTGCTCGAGAATCTGTTGCTGGTTTCGAAAATACACGGCCGCAGTTTTCTAGCGCTCGAATATTTCGGATACAGCATAATTATATTCGAAGCTGGGCCATAAATCAAGGAACTGGGATGGAAGAGGGACGTGGCGGGGCAGAGGGAACGCATCGTAGGCGTTGCATGCACTTCGACTCGGCACCGGAACGGGTGGCTGGGTCGGGTATAAGCGGGAGGATCCGAGTTTATTTGGAATATGCAGCGGCACCAAGGAGAGAGAGAGCAAGAAAGAAAGAGAGGGGAGATTTCAACATTTGGCAGCATGTGGCAAGTACGCGAACTGAAATGCGGCGATGCAACTTGTAACGAAGATGAAAATGATTTATGGTGCAGTTGCAGTTGCAGTCTGTCCCACAGTCTGTTGACAAGAAGAAGAAGAGGAGGGAGCAGAGGGAGTTGGCCAGTGGGTTGGCAGAGAGAGGAGGAGGGAGCAGCCAGGCGGGTGGGGCATCCATTTAACCAGCTGCGCAGCTGTAGCCGACAATAAATTGAAATATTTTTCTTAATTTCGAAGTTGCTGGCAACATATTTATTACACATAGTACGAACACATGTACTTGCAAGCAGAAGCGACAACTTGCCAGATGGACCGAGGGGGGTGGGGGGGGACTGCCGGACAGGCTGTCGGAGATACAGAAGAAGTGTCGAACTAGTTTCAGATCGATGATATCATGAGCAACATGTGAAGCAAACAAGTGTCTGATGAAATATCAAAACTGAACCACAACAGACCTACGAGATGACTAACCACTTTTGAAACAGATCAATATCGGAAACAAGAATCAAATTCATGTTCTAAGACTTGAGATATTAAAGGGATTCACAATACTGATTTGTCGCCAAGGAAACTCGACAGACAGTATAAAAATCACAATATTACTTCTCTTGAACTTCCACTACGCATTTCAGAGAGAGAGCTTCAAGTATTTTGGATTCTGTAACTCGACTTTATGCCACACAAATCAAATGATTTCTAGCTCAGACTAATTGGAGAATAAGTTGCTTTGTTGAATGTTCTACGAGTTGAGTGCGTATTATTTTTTTTTGAAATTTCAACATATGTATTTCATATTTCTACTACGTCGTCTGCTGTCGAATGATCTATTTAGTTGCCTGAAATATTACAAATTGGAGTTGGGTTTCAGTTTCGTTTGCAGGTCGGCCGAAGGTCAGCGGCGTCGTAAAATATAAATTATTGTTTATTTTCCGAGCGTTGACATTAGAATGGGGCAAGTAGCATAAATTCTCGCATGATATTTACGTAGTTCTCCTCCTGGCTGACGTCTAACGAGTCGCATATCTTGTGCACTTTATGTTCTCGCACTGGATAACACACGCCGAGGACGAGGGGGTTGGGAGAACAAGTTCTTCAAATGCTATTCAGCTTGAGTTATGAATGGTGATAAAACTAAGTTTTGTCATCTTTATACCAGCATCGGAAAGTCGGTTTAAGAGGGAATATTAGGCTCGGAGAGATGTATAACATAGTGGGGTGTAGTAATTATGAAAAGAAGAAGTTGATGATCGCATAAGGTATGAAAGTATTTTCTCTATATGTTAAACAGTTTTAAATTTAAACTTACTTCTGCATGCAATGTTGTTAACAGATTTAAAGTTGTATTTCTGCTTTCCACAGGGTATTTAACAGTTGAATATGCAATACTATTTCTTTCTTTACTTGTTCATTTTTTATTGTGCTACAATTCAGTTTCGGGGTTCCCATTACGTAATACAGCCTCATCTGAAATATCACAGATGAATTATGTCCGATTGACGTGATAGTTCTAGGCAAATAGTTTTTGTTATCTCTACAAAATTCTTATAAGGCACGTCCAGTTAGATACCCTGTACAAAGTAAAATTGAAAAATACTACATAGAAATATAAGCGACATTTAACAAGTGAGTATTTTTGCATGTTTACTATTGTATTTTGTAAAATACCTTGTATAGCTTAGGTGTCCTTTTTTTGAAATATTGTAGGGTATTCTATGAAAAGCATTGTAGAAATGGAAAAATTATTTTCCTATGCATAAAGATTGTCATCACGGAAAATTGTTGTGTTTAAGATTAACAATCTTCATACAACTTTGGTTTGAATCTGCTTTATTTTGCTTTAAAACTTTTGGTTGTTTTCGGAAAAAACATGAAATAATTGCCGCTACTGTTTGATATGCATTCTATGTTAGTCGCATATTCCCATGCAAAGTATTTTCCAACAATAGCGCCAGGCTGCAGCTAAAGAAAGTCGTCGCTGTTCTGGGAAAGTCGGCGCTTTATTGCGGCATATGGTGTAAATTTCACAAATCCGGAAATAAATCTTAGTTATGCTTTTTTAAATCCCCCAACAAAAGCAACAAAATTGTAAGAACTACAATAAGAAGAAAAGAAAAACTATAAATTGCGTCATAATTTTTCGTGCGCTGAAAGGCGACGAGTAAACAAAAGGAAAAACGGGGAAAAAGAGTGTGTCTGAGAAAAACTTGGCAGGGTTGAATCTGTTGATTTCGAGGCTCCTCTGACGAGATAATCAGTTAATGCTTCTTGTTATTATTATCGGGGTGTACACCCAGAGAAAGGAAACCTTCTCTGCCGTGTACACATCGCACCTATTGCTATGCAGATGACGCTGGGGAAGGAGGAAGGGTGAAGGGATAAGTTTAGGGTGGTAGCCTGAGAGAGTGCTTTATTAAATATCTATAAATCAGCGAGCCAAAAGTTTATTGTTACGCAAATTTTTAGTTTCTGTTGTTCTTTCTTTTTCGGGAATAGTTCTTTAGAAAATGAAAACAAAAGGTTTTCTTTTTATTACTCAACTGAGAAATTGCAATCTATCAATAAAGCTGTACAGACCCTCGATGGAGGCGCCCTTCCTGCCGCCCAGGAGTCCCTTTCAGTCTGGCAGTCCTCTTTCTATCTGACGACAATGACAACAATAACAAACAAGACTTCGGCGCTCACCCTTAGGCAAAGTTTTCGTCGGCTTTTCCACGACATGTCCCAAGGGTTATTTCCATTGTATCTCTGGCCAAAGGTAGCGGCAAGAACTTTTCTTTACAACTTGTTGTTGCAGCCGTTTTCTTTTCAATCTCGAGATTCCTCTATAGAATTTCGTCTCGCCTGTGGTTTCCACTTTCTTTTACTATTCACTATTTTTTTCGGCAGGCGGGCTGGCGGTTCTCATATTACAAATACCCAGATGCAGATACCGATACTCGAGTGGTGAGAGAGGCAGAGGGAGGGAGAGACTAAGCTGTTACCTGGACACAGTCCACCGCCACCGGTTAGTCCAGGTCGCGGCTCGTGTGTGTTCCAGTATAGTTTCCTTGTTTTTCCCCCCTCGCTTTAGTATTTTTCACGCGCAGTTATTAATTACGTATCCAATGATACTGATCTGCCATTTGTTTTGAATACCCTCTTCGGCTCCCCTCTGCATCGTTCTTGGAACCCTGCTGATTTGTTGGTTTGCTTTTAATTGATTTTATCCTCGATCTACTGGTCTGGCGCCAATTTACATATTATTAAATTATGTAAATGAGGTCTACAATCCACCTCCTTCCCTCTTCCCGGGCCACATCATGCACAGAAGTAGCTGAGTAATTAATATGACTGCAGCTTTATTTCATATACTACACACATATGTACATATACATTATAACAGACATATATACACATATCAATATATATTTTATGAAATTTGTAACATACAATTATGTATTGGACTGAATGGAGGAGAGTCGAGGAGTGACTACGTTTTGACTTTAGATATAAGTTAACATATTAAGCCTTCTATGTAACATGAGAAACAATTACAAAACTGCCAACTAATATATAATATAATAATAATAATATAGTATAATATATATGTTTACAGCTTGCTAGCTAAGCTTTCTCTCTTTTAATTAATAATGTTACTGATTCTTATGTGCAGTTGCCCCACTGTACTATGTCATTCTACAGTCATTGTTGTTAGTATTAATGCCATCTTGTTGTAACCTTAGAACTTTTTAGATTGTTGTTGTCTTTGTAAGTGGTCGTAATACCGGAAACCCACAACAACAATCACAGCACAAACAGCACAACAACAGCGACATCCAGAAAACAGCTGAGCTGAGTTGAGAAGCGTCGTCTCTGAGGTTCGTTGCGGTGTGTGCTCCGCTGCCTCAGCTGCCGACATGCCATCCAAGCCCAATTCCTGATGCCCGCCCTCAGAGAGAGAGAGAGAGAGAGAGAGAGACCCCTCTTATCGTACTCTGCAACAGTGAAACTATGAAAAACTTGACGCTGGTTCCGGTGAAAATCCACTTGCGTTTAACTTAAAGAGCTCCGTTTAGCCCCGACAGAATCCACATACCGTCGACAATTCTGTCTGTCCCTCCACTTGGCTCAATGTTTGTTGTTTGTTGGCAGCATAATTACCACATATTTTTCTGTAAGTGGCACACAACACAAAGTTCCCATTTCGCCTGAAGTTGTTGCCCCTTCTCGAGCCCCTTCCCATTTTCCCAGCAACTGCACGGGAAATGAGATTCATTCTTCTTGGCTTGAGATGATTTCAACTCTGTCTTTTGTACACATCTACAATAATATAATAAAATATGTAACCTTTCTTACTTCTCATTTTAACTTAATACAAATTGGCCTATTGATTGAATTTATCTGCGTTTTGCTTGGGTTTCCCTAGCTATACCAATATGTACATCATTATTTCTAAGTCAACTGTATATAAAATAAATCGTATAATTATTCACCCCTTTAGGATGTAGTGTACCCGTCAGCTCAAGCAAGCCCTTGTTAACTATTCAAAAACATTATAAGTACCCGTAGGTAGATCTGAAGATCAGTCTGCGCTACCGGCACAAGCAACAGCTGATTAGTTATACTCCTTGGCTTACGGGGAAGAAAAGAGGAGAGTGACAACCACTGACGTTGACAATGTGGCCACTGCTACTACAAAGTATGCTGGCTGCTGGCGGCGTTTCAGGTTACTTCAAGCGCATAGCACAACAACTAAAAAGAGCAGTTAATAAGATACCCTTCTCTCTTATTGCATTCCAGCTCTCAATGAACAGAACATAAACCAACGGCAGCGCTGATCGAATATATCTTAACTGGTTTCTAAAATAACTTCACTATTAACATTTTCACAAATCATGTATACCCCGTTTTAACCTATTGGCAAAGGGTATTAAAAATGAGATACTGGAGTAAGCCAGCAAGAAGACACCTACCCCGGGTGCCTCTACCGGGCACAGCTTGTGATATGAAGTGAGACTCCATTGGGCTGCGGCTTAACCTTCGCATTGTTGGGTAACAAAGACTGAGAACTTGTTAAAATCGAGTAAAAAAGGTTAGCTTAGACAAGCCGTAAATTCAATACACTTCCTTAACCACTTGCTGAAATTTGGAGAGTGTATAAAGATAATTTCTAAAATTTAAGATATCTTGAAGTATGTATTGTATTAAAACATCGAACGTATCCATGGCAGTTAAATGATATATCGGTCTGATACATAACCTGAAGAGAACCTTCTGTGTCAAGCTTCACGTCTACACCAATTGACATACCCTCAGCAAGAGTATAATGAGTGGAATTTCGCGCTGCGTTGCACTTGTGGTAAGAGCCGCTCAAGGTAGTTACCAAGCGGGCGGCAAGTATACAGGAGAGGGGTGAGGGGGCATGTTATGCGGGCACGCAGGATGCAACGCATTGCCAGCTGAGCCGTTGCCCCTGCCTGATATGTGCCGCTTTTGTCATTCATGGTGGCATGGTGAAGAACCCAAGCGCAGAGGCAAAGACCCAAATCAAAAGGGTTGCCTTCCTGCTGTTCTTGCACTGGGAGATTCCCTCTCTACTCTCTCTGTCTTCTCCAATAACAGCTCAGTAATAAGCTTGATATATCTAAATATTCGTGGAAAGAAATAGTTTTCATTGCAGCCAGTTTCCCATTTGCCCAGGTGGCCTAGTTAGAATTTCGGAATTGCTTTGCGGAACTTCAAAAGGAATCGGAGTCGGTTGTGGCCCAAACCAAACTTAACTTTTGTTTTGTTGTGCGAACAGAGATGGTTTCTATCTGACAAGCCGAAGGCGGATTCGCCTTGAGCTGCAACTTCAACTTCGTGAACGGCTTATGTGCAGCCAAGTTGAAGGACTAGAGCAGCACACAGGCGTGGCGAGAGGAGGGTAGGGCGGGGATTAATGTCAGGCCAACTTGAGAGCGCGCTAATAAGATACACTTTGCCAACAACAAGCACTCTTGCAGTTGTGTGTGTGTGTGTGTGCACTCAAAACTTTTAGGGATTTGTGCAATTTTCTATAATTGAAGCGCCTTAAAGAAGGATGTGAAGCATGCGGTTGCTTTACCCCAAGCACATCAGCAATGCCAAAGCGAAATTCAGTAAAAAGCATAAGATTCGCTGAGCTCTTGTTTATCTAGACTTACTTACTATATGAAGTTCTGGGTTACCCAGAGTTACCATACCAATTTAACCCATTTCAAGGGAGTGCAGTAAACAAAGAGAAGGGTAGGAGAGAAGAATCACCACGCAGCAACAAAATATATTGTATTTTAGCCAGGTCCAAATACAAGAGCATGCCGTGACCATGTGCATGGTTGTATCTTGTATCTGTATCTTGTATATGTTTATCTTTCGCTGGCACCCGCTTCGGCTTCCCCTCGGTCCCATCCTCTTTCTCTCCCTCTTCGACTTGCTGAAGCTTCAGTCGTTCGTATATCCGTTCTGTTTGTAAGACGCCGTTGCTTCTGCTGTTTTTCTGCCTTCCAGAAATTCTCTGTCTGTCTGTCTGTCCGCCTATCTGTCTGCTTTCCGTTTCAGCCGTTTCTACCCTGCCCTTCCGCTGGTCGCTTGGACGGCTTCTGTTGTTAAGTTGGCATTAATGTGTAGTCGTTTGTAGTTAATTCGTTGCCTCTTTCCCTCTCCCTCACTGTTTTCCACATGCCCAAATGCGTTCTGCAATATAAAGATGCTATATCTCCACCCCCTCTCCCTAGTTGGCTTCTTGCTCCTCTGCAAGTCTGCACTCAACGACTTTAAATGTATCTGCTCACTGCAAAGTACCGAAAATATAAATTACACTTTACTTACGACCCAAAGAACCAAAACAAGAAAAAAAGGTTACACGGGGCATGTCGTAGACTAAATACCTTAGGATACTGAAGTATCTATAATGATCTTGATGAAAGATACAGTATCTAAACTGCTAAAAAGCCTTTATTCAAATTTTTTTATTAAAGAATTAATACTGATCAAGAATTTGTATAGTTTATGGAGTGGAAATTGTTGTAGTTACTTCTGAGTTTATTACTGGAATGTAAAGATAAATATAAAGTTAATTTCAAACCGCAATTCATAATTAAGCAAAGGGTATCTTGTAGTCGAGCGCCCACTGCTATTGCCTTATTCACATTTTTTGTGCAGTGCGACAATTTACTTCAAGTTGGATTGTGTTAATCTGTTAAATGTTTGACGTTCTCTCGCTACTAAAAGGGCACCGGGTGTTCACCCTCCTCTGCGGTTGTTCCTTCTGGTCACCTTGTTGGGACCGTGACAGGGCTCCGTCTGTTTCACTGATTAAAAGCAATGTTCCAGAAATGTGTTTACCTGCCGCTAATGAGAATTCACAATGAATTTCACTCGTTGAATCGTTTTTTTCTGTTCTTGCTTTCATCCTGGACTGTCTGAAGACTTTGTTCTGTGGACTCCTTGGCCTTTTCAACTCTGTACAGTGAGTTTTTTGTCTATGTTCGCATTGCGGCTAGCTCCAAGGAGTGTTTCTTGTTTGTAGATAAGCATAACTTTCCTGCTTAGTTCTCTTTATGTGATATATAAAGTCAAATTGAAATTGCTGGTCCAAAAGAAACCATTACGTTTGTTTACTTAGTTTCTTTGCTATAATGAATTTGAGACTTTGTTAAGGTGTAAGTCCTCTTGAACTGTAGAAAGATCTTACTGAAGTACTGAACACTGTCTGTGTGTTTTTGTACTACTTTATCTATTCTTCATCTTATGTATCCATGCAAATAAATGCGTTGCTGCTTCTTCTGCTGCTGAAAGATACATGATACGTTCCACATTTACCTTGCCAAGCTTATTGCAATGATGTTTTTTTTGGCCAACAGTTCCTCTCCCTGCCGTCCCCCAATCAAAGACCGTACCTTAGAACCAGAACCGCCTCGAAAATCAATGTGTGTAACGAAAAAGCAACCGAGAAATAAATGTTCTGTGAAGGAATTTCTACAGTTTTTTTTTCTTTGTTCCACTGTTTCGGTTGCATTCACACCCCTCACTGCCCACCCGCTGACGGGCACCTCCCCGTTCCGTCCCTATCCGGTCGGGCCGTGTTTGTTTGCCGCTTTGTGTTTATACCTTCGACTCGTTTAATGCCTTTCGCATGAAATGGGAAACACATCCAAACAGAAGCGAGCCAAGAGAGAATCGCGGTCCCGATCCCTCCAATGCCGGAACAGATAGATTCGACAGGCAGCAAAAACGGAAGAACAGAGAGGCAGACAGACAGACAGACGGACAGACAGACGCGTACGGTAGAAGTTGTTTTGTTCGGTTTATTGATTTAACTTTATTGCAAACATTGAGCTGAATGCCAAATGCTGCATGCCACAGGGACACGGCTACAACGAATACTAGAAATACTGGTGGTGGTGGTGGTGCCCCATGATATGACAGCAATTGCAATTAGCCAGAGGTTACGACTATAATCGACACTTGAACCAAGGCACGAACTGGGAAAGAACTAAGAAAACAGTGAGAACTCTCTTGAGCGGACACTCATCATCGTCTTTTGTGTGCAGTGTCCGCTTAAAAGAGGTAAACGTTGTACGTTAAAAGGTTGCAATTCTCGTAAACATTCACTTTACATGTCATCAATTAAACAAACTCTTAAGAAGTTTCCTTAACCTCAACGCCGTTCTATGCAATTCTCATAGAAGGCACCTTCCACAGTTGAATGTAACTTTTATTTCTTGTTTATCACTTTGGTGTTACACTTTAGCTTCCTCTCCGCTCGCTCTGCTTGTTATGAGAGATACGGGGCAAAAGTTAGTAGTATAAACAATTGACATATTCATAAATATGCAATTTACTCAGCTTTTTATTTCGCTTTGCTGCATTTCCTGTTTCCAGTTGTTGTTGCTGCTGCTGCTGCTGCTGCTGCTGTTGCTGCTGCTGCTGCTGGCGTCGCTTCTACTGTCGATGTTGCTTTAGGTACTAAAATTACCCAACGGAAACCAAATGGCAACACATGCCCATAAATTAGCATTTAGAAAAAATACTACAAAACAAAACAGAGCAAAAGGGAGCACGAATGGGCGACTTGTGAATACCCTGTAAGTGCTACGGGAGAATAGGAGTAGTGGTACTGCAGCTGGAATTACGAACTGACTGAAGAATCAGCATGCCCCGCCTCCCTAGGGTGCTGAACACGGCAGCAACAGCTACAAAGCAAATGCAAAGAGAAATGTAATTCAGGCCCAGAAACAACAGCAACAATGCGGGGCAAATGGAGCGAAAGGAGGGGCAGAGTGAGACAGCGTGGCAGGGCGAGGGGGAGGAGGCAGGGGGCAGGGCTGGAGACATACTAGAGATATGGTAGGGAGCCACACACAGAGAGAAAAGCTTATGTAGATTTTGACTTAATTCGATTTGCCTTTGCTTTGAAGTACAAAAAAGAGACCAAAACCGAAAATAAATTGGACTTATGCAGCAGCAACAACAACAGCAACAACTCTCGGCCAATTTGTGGCAAGTTTACGTTGCCCCGTTGCCACTTGAAGATAAGTCGGGTCAACTACACAAATTGCAACAACAACTACAACAACAACAACAATGGTCACTGGCAGCAGAGCCCTGGCAAAATGGTCTGCGGTTTAACATGGCCAATTTGACTGCGATTTCTGGGTTTCGGACATTGGCTTGGACTTTGCGTTTATTTTTCGGGATTGGATTTACCATTGCCCATTTCCCCCGTCTAATGCCCTTCTCTGCTCCCTGCTCTACGGTATAATTTAGCTTACTAAATGGCCTCTAAGTGCGATAAAAAGACATTTTATTCAAATTTCCAAATGTGCACGAGACCCAAACCGGACCACAGCCCCCTCCCTTCACCAAACACTCACACAGCACACACACCGAGCTCCTCTATGACCCCCTTCCCCACTCACTGTACACACTTCCCTATGCTTGTGAATTGACTTATATTAAGAGCACAGTCAGCTGCTCTTGTTCAACCATGATTGGCATTGACATCACACTCACATTCGTTTTCGCTTTACGTTTTCAGATTTAATTAATCCTCTGAAAATGGTCAAAAAAGGTAAACTAACTTTGCGAAATCAGGTAAAGGGAGGCAGATAGATAGAAGCAACTAATTGTATGTATAATATTAGTTTATCTATCGATTAAGCCAAAACTGTCTGTATGAACGCGTTTGTTTTAAAAACTATCCAAACTAAATTTGGCAAGTACTATAGATTACTTATAGCATATTAAGACACACACAGTGTGTTGATAAGTTACATTATTAAGTGAATATTATAACCCGCAAATTCAATATGAACAGATGTAAAAACATGTAATATAAAACAGAAATCGAATTAAAGCCAATTTGATGTTTAATCCTCGTATGCAGAATTCACATCGTAAGTAATCATCTTCATTTTCAAAGTATGATGACTTTTTAATATTTAATACGAAGGAAGCTTTAAGCAAATTTGTCAATTTGATTTCTGAACGGAAGAGGCTTGTTGCCTCCCCTTTTTCAGCATCTTCTCCCTCGCCCACTCTGCTTCCTCTCTCTCTCTCTCTCTGTCTACCCCTCCACTATGAATGTTTATGAATCATGCGCAGCTTTGACATTTATGACTTCAATTTATTTGATAAATTTCACACGCGCGTTATCAATTGGTTGGACGCATCTCTCCTTATTCTCCTCGGTCCCAGTCTCATCTTCAGCCTCACAGTTAGGGGCAATAAATTTTGACGGATTAGTGCGCTTATAAGAGGCATTGGCAGAGGTCCTCACGAAGGACCAGAGAGTCGAAAATGCGAACCGAGTCGAGCAAGCCAACGGGGTGGGGCGAAAACTATTTAGAATGGCATCAACTGTAATAATGTCTATTATTATTTATTTTTATTTCGCAACGTTCTCCCAGCAGGGAGTACGACACAACGACGACGACGTGTGTGTGTGCGTGGGAGTGGAGAAAGGGCGGATCTGGCCCTGTCCCTGTGTGCCGTATCGCCTTTCATAAAATATATCGATAGCCTGTTATTGATAACCGTGTCGAAAGTCATTTTCTATTTGCAGTCGCTGCAAATGATGCTCTGCCCTTTCCTCTCCACCATCCACTTGGTTTGATAAATTTGAACTTATCAAGCATGTTTATAGCTGGCATATATCAAATCTGTTTGAAGAAATCGAACTGATAAGCACCAGATGCCCACCACAGTCAAAAAGACAAAATATCAATTGGAAATTGAACATTATTCTAAACATTAATAGAACCAGTAGAGAACCAGCTACAGTCTGAAATTTTAATGGTTCTTAAGGCACATTCTCCTTCACCTCCTTGTTACCTCTTAATAAGCTCAAGGCTCATTAAACAGGTTCGAAAAGTAGCGAAGAGTGCCTTTATTAAAATATTTGAATGCCCTGTTGAACTATGTACATATGTAAGTGGCCCCATCAGATAATACCAACAAGTGTACTTCATTGACCCATAAACTGAGTGAAAATAATTTAGCTTGAGAACTCAGGTTAACTAAGGGGCCCATCGACAGGTGCTGCTTAAGTTGTACGTGTCTAAAGAAGCGATGAAATTCTGAGTAGACATTCTTATCGCGAATAATCTGAATTCAAATCCTCGACATTAATTATTTGTCCCTTGCCACTTCGTTTGTTTGAGGTTGAGGAAAGCAAGTTGAAAATATACAATATAAACAAATATGGTGATGACGATGGCGATGACGATGGCTGTGTCCAAATAGACTCAGCTAGTCTGAGCATAAAGAGGAACAAGTACGAGACGATGGAGTCCAGTGTATTCGACTGTTGAATACCTTGCGAATGAAAAGGACTTGGGAAGGCAACTAGTTAACTAGATAACGAACTTTCTGCTGTATTCTGCTCAATTTTGTTAATAAGCTTAGTGTTAATTGAAACAGAAACGCCTACTTCCAAAATATATACTCTATATAGATGTAATTTCATTAATATTAGTCCAATGCCTTTCATGTACTTGCTTCAAAGTCGAGCCCTGATTACCCTGTAAACGCGATACACTAAGGTACCGGGCCTTCTATTTATGTGCTGAGCAACACACTAGAAGCAGTGCCTCTGTGCACTCAATCCCCTTCCCTGCACCCTGAGCCCAGACTCAGCCCGCTGCCATCTTGGTTCGTTCGGTCGCTCGCTTATGCCGGTGCACGTTTCGGGGCCCGAATCGTGATATCGCAAGTGCAACACTAAGGCGTGCCGGGGACGCCTGGGGAAGGGGAGAGGGCAGGTGGTAAGGGGCCCAGATGGAGGCCACTTGATGCAAGTACATGTGGATTTAAGGCGAACCATAATTGGCCTAATATATTGTGGCTTGTCTACTCGTAGATCCCCCAATGGTCTCGCCTCGGACACGTTCAGGTCCCGCGCTGTGGTTCTCATCTCCAGCTTATGATGTTTATCATTGTTCGACTAACGCACCCAAATTTAGTTTTTCAACAGTTTTGTTTTTTTCTTCTCTCTTCTACGAAAAATGGGTGTGTGTGTGCTGGGACTCGGCGTCCGCGTTGCCTAATGCTGAACGAGTCGAAACGAGCCCAAAAGCAAACACCAGCCAACTCCAACTCCAACTGCAACTGTGACTGTGACTGTGACTGCAGCACCGTGTCCAGACAGACTGACAGACAGAGCTTGTTTATTTGTTTGCCTAACTTTTGATATTTTTCAGCAACGAGCCTTGGCATTTTGGCCAAGCGCCCAGGTAGTCCAAGTAGCCCAAGCAGGTGCTCGAGCTTAAGATCATTCAGTGTGGAGGCACCTGGGCAGCACCTTTAATCAGCCCAGAATAAGTTACACTTGGATCTGCCTTGTTTTTGTTGTCAAGTAATGCTCAAGCTAACTTAAAACCGACAGTCTCTAATAATCCTCCAAAACTTGTCGTGTTCAACACGGAAAAAAAACAAATTATTTAGTTAGCTCGGAAATCCATCTACTCTTTCAGACTGTTGTATTCTAACTTTTAAAATGTCGTTCGATGACGATGCCGTTTCCGGAACTACGTTCTCTCTGCCAGACGCCCCATGCGGATCTACATTTAGTATTACAGATACCTCAAATGAATGTAACTTCAGTCAAAAGGACGCTTCATCAGAGATTGTGGAAGAAATAGTGGGCGATTATGCCGCCCCAGAAGACAAGCAGAGCTTCAGGGACTCCATGGACGAGGATGAGCTTGATCAGCGCATGTCTGACCGCCTGGAGCAGCTAGCCCACTTCGAGAACGCTCGTAGCGAAGCCTCTGAGAACTCCATGTTGAATGCAAGTGATGATGACAATCCGCCGATATTGACATGGAAGGAGTTCAGAGAGAAAGTACGAAAGAACCAGGCCAAGTAGAAGAGATTCATAAGTTCAGATGATTTTGTTTTTTAGTTAGTTTATTTTTATGTGAGCGAGCAATAAATAATCGATTTTATGTTCTCTTAGCATTTGTTTCGTTATCGCATTGCCTTTGCATACAAAGTTATCGATACTTTGTGATTGTATATCGCATCCCTCAGGCAACCCTTAATTGCAATCGTATCGATATTTATCTGTCACAGCTGATCGGAATTCTGTGAACAATTGTCGGAATGGGTCGTAAGTAAATGTTATTTCCGAGTTATTTTCCCATATAATTAAAGATAATCCTTTTTGCAGTCACTTGGAAGAGGAAGGAGGTCAAGCTGCTGCTCAGTCTCTATCTGAAGCACAAGAAGGAGTTTGACGGACGCTTGAAACAGAACTCAAAGATCTGGCAACAGATTTCGCTGGAGCTGCAGGACTGCGGAGTGAGAAGCAATTACATTAGTTTGGATAGAAAGTTTCGCAATATGAAGCGAACATATTTTAATATAAAGAAACGCCCAAACCCGTCCAGCTGGGAGTACTATTATCTTATGGAGGAAATACTCGCCGAACCTCCACTGCCAACGACGCCTACAACTAAGCCACTCAAAGCTGAACCTCAAGAGGAACCTGAGGTGTGCGTGCCTGAAATACTTATGAACGAATCCAACTTTGAAGAACCACACATAAATGTAGATAGTCCCTTTATGAGCCTGGGCGGAGAATTGGAGGTGCAGCGTGTGGAGGAGTTGCGAGCAATTCGCATAGCTCTGGAAGAATCAAATCAAATACAGCGCGAGAGGAATCAGTTGCTTATCGACCGAAACGCACTGTTGATGCAGTTTCTGGCAAAGAACAAGTCTTCTCTCTAAAGAATCTATATATATGTATGTAATCTATAATCTATAACTATACTTTTAATATACCTTAACCAAATAAATTTTAAACAATTAGATATTAATTTTCATATTCTGATTCTGATTCTTTAATTCTGCATACTCGAATGTTCACTTCTATTATTTTGAGCAGAACTGTTCATACTGAATGTTTTGAAGTCTTTCAAAACAAGTGCCTCAAAGTTGTCAACCAGATTCATTTAAACTGATTTATCAATCTGGCGACATCGTTCGATCGATGCAAGACGCGTTGACGTCAGAGGACAGACAGACATAGAGACAGAAGAGAGGAAGGGAGGGGGACCACAGCAGACACTCGGAAAGTGCGCTAAAGACACGCTAAGTGGACGACTAATTAGCGCAATTAATGAGATAAATGTAAATATAGACGCACAAAAAGCCGGTCACTAAAACAAGAGAAGACCCAGAGACAAGGGGCGACGAGGGCAGAAGAGTGTGTGGGGGCTGGGAGAAGAAAAGACATGCTAATGGAATTAACATAGCGTGGTTAATAGTTTTACTAAATTTGAAAACAAATTTTCATCATCTTTACATTCAACGTCATTAACATTGCCGCAGACTCTCCCAGACTCCTCCGACTGTAGATGTATTACAGGGTATGCGTTAGTCGTAGTGCTAGCTTCCCCGACTTCCTAGTGTTCATATTCTAGTTTTATTTAACTGTTAATTATCAATACGATTAATGAGTTGGCGTTTGTCTGCACGACTTTGGGACAGCGGAAAACTACTTTAGGCCTAGTCGAACCGGCAATCAGCCTAAATGGGGAAAGCGTAGGGGTTTTACAACACTAATTGAAGAGTGGAAAATTTAGTTAATTCTCAGGGGCTTCGGTTACAAAAGAAAGGGAAATAAAAAGAAGAAGATGCAAAAGAAACTTCATAATATTTCTGATATTATTAAGAATGCGTCGCAGTTTTATTTAGGACTGTTCTTTAAGCTAGTTATTCAGTTTTCTCTTTGCATATTTGCTAGGTTCAATTTATTGAGTAATTGCTAGGGGGTGGGGGAGGTGGGCAGAGGGAGGGGTCGGGTAGGCAGGTCTTCAATTAGAATTGCTCATACAATTTGGCCAGTTGCACAAATGTCTGGCGGCGTTTCTCTCATTAACTCAACGGCACGAAGCGAACTCCACAATTCGACTAGGGCCACGTGGTAGCTCGGACTGTGGCGCTGATTCGCTTCACCTCCTGCTGCCCTCCTGCTCCTTGCTGCTCCCCTCCAGCTCCTGCTCTCGTCAGCATTGCCATTGCCTTTGCCAATTTCCGGGAGCAAAAACGGCCGTTGGGCGTAAATTAAAATTAAATTCAAATGGAAAAGTGTCGTAGCCCGTGTGCGGCGGTGCGGCAGGTTGCGGCAGGACGCGGCAGGACACGTCGACCAATGGCCATCGGGCATTGGCCATTGGCACGTCTGTCAGCCAGGCAACATTTTAGCAATTATATTCGCGTTCGAGCCACATTACAACGGCAATTACACGCAGGAGGCAGCCGCAACGTGGGCGTCTGCCCGGGCCCCTCTTGTGCCACAGCTCCCCCTCACCACCCTCTACCCGCTCCAGCTCCAGGCAGCTTGGTATCCCTGGCATCCACAGCATCCTCGTCAGTGTCACGTGAAGCGGCAACGTGCTCAACCGAATGTCGGACTAGCGGACGGACAGACTGACGCATACAACTCTGATGGACGGCAGTCGACGCTGACGCTGACGCTGCCACTGACGTTGACGTTGACGTCGGCGCTGTCATTGACAGGCGTAACACGCCCCCCTCCCACTATGTGCCCCCTCGGTCGCCTGCCATGGCCCTTCTGCAGTTGCTAAGTATGCGAATTGCGCATACCTTGCCCAAACGTCTTGATTCCTGCATTCCTTATCATCGCATTCTGTTTCAATTTCAAATGCTGAAACATTACTATTGGTAAATGGCCTTTTTGTTGTTGTTTATTTCATTCTTGTTTATTTTATAGCATCAATTTTAGCTTAGGTGGATATATTCTACTTGGCTTTGCTGTCATGTCTTTTATTTTTATAATCTTAAATAACTTACAAAAGATATAAATATTTTGAATAGGAAACATTTTTGTTTCCAAATTAAAGCTAGGTAAATCAAAAGTGAATATACTATCAAAATATTCCATTAATATAACATCTGTATAGCAAAATAAAATATCATAGGAATAATTATGTAATGAAATAACATAGATAATTCCCGATAAAACAAGATTGTAAATCCTTTCCAATCTGACTTTTCTTTCCTTTGTGTTAAAACAGATTAAAGGTCGGGCATGTCTTTGATACCCTGCAAAATACACAAAAGAGCACAATAAAAATATGAAATTTCAGCATGTGTCTGTGGTCGTGTGTGTGTGTGTGCGTGTGTGGGAGAGTGTGCTGTTGTGTGTGCGGGTAAATGAAATAAAATAAATGTATAAAAGCAATAACCAAGCGACATTACATAAAAATCTACTTGGCCCGGCTCCTAATGACTCTTGTCCTGTGTGTGCAACAGAGAGAGACAGAGAAAGAGCAAGACAGAGAGAGAGAGAGAGTTGTGTGGAAGAGAGACAGACTGAGACGTGGGCCTATTTAGGCTTACATGTGTGAGCGTATGTGCGTGTGTTGAATATGGCCGACACTTCCGTTCGACATGTTGCTCCTGTTTCCGTTGCGCCACAGCACCGACTGTACCTTCTCCGCCCACCCCTACCCCCATCCCTTTACGGTCCCCTGCTCCACGGACACCCCACGCCGTGCACCCTTACGGGCGGGCCATGTGGCCACTCGCATAAAATACAATATACACAAGATTGCTCCTGTACAAGTTCCGTCTTGCTCAGTTATTGCTGCTGTTGCTTTTCTTGTTGCTGTTGTAATGGGTATTGCCATTTATTGCTGTTGCTGCTGTTGTTACTGTTGTTGTTGCTGTTGTTGGTCACGCATGGTGTTGCCTGTCGCTTGCTGTTTTTATTGCTGGCGCTTCCTGCCGCTCGCTTGTTTCATAATTAATATCCTTTCACACATTATTATTACGGAAATGAGTGGGGAATGCGCACACGTATGTACATACACACTTACATATACAAATACATACATACATATGTACATATACTAAGGTATAAATTCTATGTGTGGGTAACCCCCAAGTACATGAAGCTATACCCTATAGCCCTAAAGAGCAATCGAAACCTCACTTTCACTTTCTGTGAATTTGTTCTTTTTGTTGTGAAAAACCATTTCATTTACATTTGGAAGTTCTTTACTATCTCTATCACGTAGTACTCAAGCATACCCTACACAAATATGTTCATATTCAGTTTAAACATGTATCTACATACCAGAGACCTGCATGCGGTGGTTCTTGGCACCGCAAATACCGCATGCAGAAATCAATGAATCAGATAGTCTCCTTCGATTCAAGTTACGCCCATCTGTCCTTCTTTATTGGATTTAGCATGCAAATAGTTAATGACATAATGAAAATACATATGATAATATTTAAAATGTTCGCACCCACTAAAAACTGTTTTACTTATCGATTAAAGTAACCGATTTGATGTGCGAACATTAAAAAAATAATGAATCTGTGTTGTATACTAAGCACAGGTATCTTGTAGTCGATTCTTACTTTTCCTTACATGCTTAATATTTATCCCTCAACCTCAGCTGGTCGGAAGGACGGACACACATCGTACTCGGCTCTCCGGGCCAACTACGGACTTGTAATTAAAAGCTCATGAAAAGTGATTAAAAATTGAACTGTGGTTGCCCATCCGACACACACACACATACACATGCATACACACAGACGCTCACATGTGCCACACGCACCCATACATGTTTATTAAATTGGTTTTTATACCCTTCGACCATTGAGAATGGGTTACAAAGGGTGCACGCCTTGTGTGTAAATGTGTGTTACAAGCAGAAGTTGGTGGGACAGATCTAATGGGGTATACATAGTGAATGCATATTTTCCCAGTCACCATTAAAAGAACTGTTATATAATGTGCAGCGAAGGGTATCTGACCGTAGAGTTTTCTCCACTGTTGCTATGTTAACTGGTTACGTTTTTTGTGCCTCATATTTTGCCTGCCATAAAAATGTCAAAAACAGTGGAAAACTGTCGGAACACCAGCTGTAAACGGCATATGGAAAATTGTTGAAAATTCAAACTGGTCTCATCGAAGATTTCTAACAATTTAAAGTTAATATTGTAATTGAAGTATAGTTTATTATTAACTATAGCCAGAAGTTTTTCATGCACAGAATGCAATGAATGGGGCAATTGCTGTGGTTACATTTTTCTAGCGATTTCTCAAAATGAGGCTGGGGGCATCTTACTATACGCTGTGCTCAGCTATACCTTTGGTAATTTGTTCCAAACTTCGGGAATTATGCTTTATATTTATATGCTTGTTGTTGTTGTGTATGTAAGTACACGTACATTATTAGACAACTTAAACAACTTAAAGAACGTGATAGGAGACCACAAAAAGTGAGCGACCTCCAGAAAAATGTTCTCTTTAGATCTGTCCAGTGATAATATTCCGTACAACTACACATTTCCTTTATTATTAGTAAATACCTTTTCTTAAATAGATTATAATCTATAATAAACTGGTAACTGAAACTGGAACTGAAACTGAAACTGGGAACTGACCGCAACCGCAACAATATTTTGCAGTTGCAATCGCACTTTACCCTAGGGAGTCTGAGTGACTCATGCAACCGAGGGAGCGAGATCCTCGAAAGGATCCTTCAGGATTAGCAGCGTATTTATGTTATGCATAAAGTGTCCCCGACAAGGCGGAGCAAGTGAAGGAGAAGGAAAGAAGAAGAAGAAGGAGTAGGAACCGCAGCCACACACGCATGTGTCGCCCGTAGGGTATGACGCATGACTTAATGCTGATAGGGAGCTAAGGACTTAAAGAGACTGCTGGAGGAGGGGCAGGCAGGGAGGGTGCAGGGCTGTACGCAGGGCTCCGACGCTGACAGGAACTATCGCGCATGCATGAGTGGCATTTTGGCCGTCATTTCCATGCGAACTTTGTGCGGGCCTCGCGTGTTGCGTGCAATTTGCGTGTAATTTTTACTGCAGCAGGCACAGCCTGACGAGGCAGAGACGGAGGAGGGGGAGGGTATGGGGGAGTGGGGCCTGGCAAGGACTGCAACTGTACCAGGACGGTCCTGTGTGTCATCGCAGCACATAAATCATAGGCAGCAACTGCGAACGCGCCGCGAACTGCGTCGCAGGGAAACATAAAAATGAAAATGCGTAATTTATGCTGCGCAGCTCGAGAGGGGGAGGGCAGCAGCAACAGCAGCAGCAGTGGGGTGGTTGCTGCGGCTGTAAACGACTGTACCGTTAGTCCGCAAAGCAAAGCTTGCACTTTTCCCACCCAAAACAAGGAGAAGGCAGAGAGAGACACCACTTGGAGAAGGCGTCTGAGACGCAATTCGGGAAACTGCGCGCTGTCTTTTCATATTCTCCGGTATTGCAACCCCTCAAGGCTGGAACCACCCCTAAGACGCTGTCCTTGGGACTACCGGGACTACCGTAACGCAGCGTTCGATTTTATCGCCTGTACCAACATTGGTTTGTTGCCATTGTAATCCCCTTTCCCACTTCCCCCTTCCTGTTCCCTGGGCAAGTCGTAATTCAATCAAGCGCTCGCCGGGTACAGTTCCTGTCCGTGGAGTGGCAGCATACGTTGAGATATTCATGCTACTGGGGGCTACAGGATGTACCCAGTCTGTCCATTGCTATCTCTTCTCCTCCTCTCCTCCCCCCTTTCCCTGCGGGCCATGCAATCTCTTTAAGTTCTAGCAAGTCTTTCTTCCAGTTGCAGCTCCACGCGAGAGTTCGTGATTCTAAACCGAGTGCAGTGGAGGGTGTGGAGGCCGTGCGGGCAGTGGAGACTGACACACACGAAAGTGACAGGTCGGTCAGTGGAAAATATGAATACCACTTGAACATGTTAACCCCGAAAGGCGTTTATAAAACTGTCCAAAGCTATTAATATCAAAAATTCCGCACACACAGCTCAGTGGAATCGTCAAGGGGGGGAGGCAACAACTGCGCAGTTGTTTAGCTTGGCCAGGACTTTCCCCCCATTGCCCATTTGCCTCTTCATGCCCTGCTCCTTCTCCTTCTCCGTTGATGTCCTGGGGCCAGGTCAGCCTATGAATCGCAGCGAGTGGCATGTTTGGCGTCCATGAGGCGGAAATGAAAAGCGCATGGCAACAACGCAGGGGAGGGCGTGGATAGAGTGGGGTATAGAAAGGGGCTGGTCACTAGTTGGTTGGAGTATTATCAACAGGCACACACAAACACACACATGCACACAGACACAGAGAGTGACCCTCGAGCGTGGCAAGCTAAATGCTTTGCGAGGCACATCTACGCGCCATGTGTCCTTTGTTATTTATGATTAAAAGCGCAAGGACTCGTCAACGCACACACACATCAACACGCACACACACACAGACACGCACACTGCCATTTACATACATTACATATGTATATTTGTATGTATTTGTGTGTGTGCTCGGGGTTTGTATGCTAAATATAACGCTGCATGTGTCCATACACGTCCATCACTTAATCACGCCACCACACTGACGATTTTTTTCCCTGCTCTCCCTCTTTCTCTTTCTCTCGCTCTCTTTCGGACGTTTTACACCCTACGCGGCTCGGGTATATTGATTTTACAGGCAAGCAGTTAAGTATAGATACTATAACTGATATATAAGTGATTGGGAAATATAAATGAAAATATTATAATAACCTTATCAAATTAATAATTTTTATTTATTAGTTTTTATATTATATTTCTGATATTATTTCTTAATGTTATTATTATATTAACATATTTTTATTTTAAATCTACTAATTATTAATTTAATTTAATTTAATTATCATTAAATCTACTAATATTACTTTCATTTGTATTGTTTTTCCTATTATTTTTATGAGAATATAATTATAGCATTTATTATTATTACATTTTAAATTTATTGAGTTTCTTTACCAAGACTAGCTAAACGAAAGGTTAAGGTTAGTTAAATGAAATGAATGATAAATATTGTATAGTATTGTAGGCAATTTTAAATATTCTCTGTAGGGTATCCCACTGTTCGTGTTGCTCGTCCGCTGCGCAAAGGGTTCCACTTACTTTGCAGCGAAAAAAGGGCGAACAAAATTGCGTGCGAGGATTTCGCAATGTTCATACGCTTGGTTAAGCCGCCACTGCACGCACATCCTTGCGCACATCCTGGCCAGGCCTGGGCATGGCTCTCCTCCGGGCTTGACTGGCGTGAGCGCGTTTGGTTTTTATTTAATTTCAGCTACATGAATGTCCATGTCCCAGTCACTGTGTGTGTGTGTGTGAGTATTTATGAGAGTGTGAGTGCGTCCAGTGGCATATCCTTTCGCCCGCTCACTGAAATATGCAAATAAGTTAATTTTTATTATTATACCCTGCATAAGGTACATTCATGCTGACCAAAAGTTTGCAACGCACAGAAGGAAGCAGCTTTGACACCATGAACATGTTCTTAAACAACTCCAACATGCAACTCGAACAGGTTTCGCAGTTTACTCCTAGTCTCACCTACATATATGTATTTCATAATGTTCGATTCTTGCTAAATTTTAATATTTTGTGTGTGGTCAATAATGTCATCAAACTCTTATCAAAGTCAGACATTTATAGTAAAGCTGATGCCAATTTTCACTATATTTCAATATTGAAAACTTACCTCACAGCAATACTTTAATTTTATAAAATTCAGATAACCAAAACATATAGCTGGCCTAGAAATCGCACCACTAAATGCTGAAGATACAATGTAAATAATCTGTCAAAATTTCTAATATCAATCAATATTTTGAAACTATTAGCAACTAAAGTTCTCCAACCCCACATATAGATTATTAGATGTATGTTAACTGTAGTTGGAACAATTGGTAGAGACCATTGGAACTGTAAGGGTATAGAAGCTTCGGCATATTGTGGGCAACTTTTCGTTCTTGTTTATTCTGCTTTTGTCGTTCTCCCGCTTTGGCTCGCTTTTGGGTTCATATCCTTAGAATTTATGATGCAATCTGAGCTGGAGAGACAGCAAGAGAGAGAAACAGAGAGTGAAAAAGAGAGAGAGAATGAGTAAGAGAGGAAGAGCGAGAGCTTTGCTGGCAGGTATCCTGGCGTGTATCCTTGGTTTCAAGTTGTCGCATTATTATGATCTCTATTTTATGCGGTCTCTTTTGTGTATGCGTGAATGTGAGCGAGTGTGTGTATGTGTGAGTGTGAGTGTATGTATGGTATGCAGCAGCCGTCAACGTCAACGTAGCCCCGGGCACGTCCTGCTAGTCCTGCATGTCCTTCTGCTATTAAGGGTGGTTAGTTAGGCTCTGGACAAAGCATTTTATTTGAGCTTTTTATTCGCCTTGATTCGTTGTTTTTTCTTTTTTACACCCTTTGTTGTTGTTCCCCTTCTGCCTCTTCTTCTCCTTCTCCTTGTTCTTCTTCTCTGTTGTTGTTGTTGCGAGTCCTTTGTTGGTGAAATGTGTGTCAGTGCGTCAGTCGGTTGCCAGGCACTTGGTTCAACTATTTCCGGTTTTAATATGCGCACTGCCTTCCTCGGCTTTTGTCCTCTCTATCCTCTCCGTTCTCCGTCCTGGGTACAGTTCACACATGTTCGAGAACTGGTTCCAGTTCACCATCCCTGTGGCTCCTTAGGCATATTATTAACTTTTGTGTCGCCCTTTGGACTTGTCGACACGTCGCACGGCCAAAGAATGAACTAATCAGCCTTGATTTATGGTCTCTGACAGAGTCCGAAGAACCCTTTGGCAGCGATCCAATTGACAGCTGTCAAATGGCGCATTACAAAGGACAAAAGGACCTCAGAATAGGCCGCCATTCCTGTGTTCACAGCTCAGAAATGGTTCAGTTCTCCTTTGATCTAAAGATCTTTCCTTAAACTATTTTTGTCGAGAGTTCCATATCGAATTGAGATTGAAGACAAGCGAACACATCGTGTTGATCGGGCTGACAAGCTCAGTCCTGACAAGACAAGATAAGACAAGATTGTAATTGGAACAGAGCTGGATCCACTCAACGATTGATTGATTGAAGAGCAAGAGATTGGAGTCGAGTTCGGTCTGTGCAACTGGGGATCTGTTGCTACTAGATCTTGTGCTCTGGCAGTGTGCCAGCAATTAAAGTACATTCGGGGAACCAAGCTCAGCAAAAGAGCTGAAAGGCGAAAGACAGACGAAAGAGAAGAGGAGGAAACCGCTTCAAACGGTAGCCACAAAATCGATGGCAAACAAAGCCGAGAATATTGGAAAATAACAGAGCACAGAGAACGCACAAGTCATCATTAACCAAACAGTAGCTTGAAAAGAAAGGAGGAGGAGAGTGAGGAGTGAGAGAAGTGAGAGGAGGAGGAGGAGGAGGAGTAGACAGAAAACAGCAAGACACGATTAGAATGGAGAGTGGATAACCGTGTCTGGCGGCTATAAAAGTGTAATATCTGTAACTCATTAATGACAGAAAGAGAGAGAGGGGGGTAGGGAATGGGAGAGGGAGAGGAAAAACACTGAGACAGAGAGAGAGAGAGAGAGAGAAGGAACCTTAGAGATTGTCGAGGATGGAACTACATCCGTTTGGAGAAAACAACGCCGTCATAATCAACGCGACAATAATGATGGCGACGATGATTGCGATTACGATGATTATAATGATGACTGCGACTGGTTCCAATCAACTGCCACTTAACTAAATGACTGCGCCTTGCCCAGCCCGAGTGTGTGAATGTGTCTGTGTGTGTATCTGTGTGTGTTTGAGTGAACAGTGAACAGCGATTTTATCACGAGTGACTGATGAATATGCCATTAAAGATATATGAAAACCACGTACCACACACACACACGAACTATGCCTATGTGTGTGTGTGTGTGTATACAGTCGCACATTAGCACAGTGGGTAAAGAGGTGGACGGAGTCGGGCGATGGGGACTGACTGAACGGAATATAAAGCAGACACAGAGGAAGACAAATGACCAACTGACAATAATAAAACTGATTTGTTGTCTTTCTTCGGGTCCCTCCGTCTCTCTCTCTGTATCTGTCCCTTCTCCCTCCTTCCTTTCTTCATTGAGCCTTTGTTTAGTTGTGTGTTTCGTTGTTGTGGTTGTAGTTTTGACTATACTTATGTATGTAGGGTCTGTTGGTTCATTCCCGGTTCCAGCTTCACTAACTTCAAGAGTCTTGCTTCCAGTGAACTAGTTCATTGGAGTAGGTATAAAGTTTAATTATAATTATGTAAGTTACTATCTTACTAGTTTAGTAGTTCTTCTATTCTTGCACAGTTTACTCTACTTCTCCGTAAGAAGAATATAGTGGGGCATATGATTAGTACCTTGGCACTCTCAGAGAAGTTTCTAGGCTTCTCAGCTCTTTTACTTAACGAATACATAGTCGTAGTTCAAGCTGTGACGTGGAACTAGTTCTTCTGATTAAGCAGCTACGTCGAAAGAAGTGTGTGTTGGGGCACACTTGGATATGTTTCGTACTCGTAAATCACTCGGAAAGGCAACCTAATAGCAAAGCAACCACAGACACAACAACAACCGAAATCGCCTCCACCCGCTTTGGGTCAATTTATGATTGCCACACTAATCACAGTTGGCTTCAACGGGTTCGACAGACCGTCGCCTTAGCTGTCGTTCACACCTCTCTTCCCCCTCCCCCCAGTACTCCCCTCAATCTACACAACCATCTTGTTCCCCTACTCTATAACCCAACTAACTATCAGTTGCAGCCCTTTGCGAGGCTTTACATAAGCCGTGGATACACTCAACAACGGCAACATACGACTTGGATAGTGGACTTGGACAGTCCACAGAGAAGAGGAGGAGGGAGGGGAGGGGTCAGTCCACATATACATGTGGCTACTGTGTCTGTCTTTTGTCTATTAACTGGCCCTTAACATTATTGGACTCCAAAGCCAGAGAGTTGTTCAACTTCAAGTTGGGCCACAACGAGGGCAGCGGGAGGAGGAGTGTCGGCGGGGGCCATCGGAGTGTGCCATTAATTGTTTTCTTGGGGCCAACTTTCGAAAAATGGTCGGGTAGTTTTTGTTTTTGATAAATGCTCTGCTCGGAAATATTAATTACACTTTGTGTTGGGTGTTGAGTTTAGCCCGAAATTTATCGAAGACAAACACAAGACACTTTTTAAGAGACGAAGATTTAAACGATTGTTTTCGTTGCCTTGCGTTGCGTTTCGTTTTTGTTTTCCCCCTGGAGATGGATGTTGTTAACAGTTCCATGATTTGTTAAGTTGTCCCGAGACTGAATAACAAATTGCGCTAGAACAAATTAAAGTTTTCACTTCAAATAGAATCGAATGGAACTACAGGGTATCTGCTAGTCGCAGTCACAATCCTGCTATATGTAAACTCAATTTCGAGCAGAGATTTGCTAGTTGGTTCATAAAAATTTCAAAGGTTTTTATGACCACTTTGGTCAGGTCTAGTCCCATGGTAAGAGTGAAAGAGAGAGGGAGGGAGGGAGAGTTTGTGCATATGGAATTGCATAGAAACTGTTTATTAATGCTAATGAAAGGGTAGCCTAGTGCGTGCATTCTTATGCCTGCATCCGTATCGATAGTTGCCAGCTGGAGGCCACTAACTGGCCAACTAACTGTGCCACTGCGTGTACCAAGGGGGTACCAAAGAGAGAGATGCAGAGCTACGCACATCATTTACTCGACTCCAATCAGAGACTTCACTGGGCAAATGCTCCACTGGGAGCGGTTTTCCTTACGTTCTCTATGCCCAGCGATGCTCAATTATGCTTCCAGTCAGCCCGGTCAGAGGACACGCCCCTTCCCTCCTCCCTGTTATTGAAGTTGACTTGGCAACGAAGTGTAAATGAGCAAAATATTACGCAAATTTGCTAAAATATGCCTGGGGCTGAAAATGCAGCTAATGAAATGATCACTCGCCATACAGTTGCCATAGATGATGCGTAGGGACACAGGGCAATGGAGGGGGGAAGAGAGGAAGGGAGTCGGAGTATTCCTCTCTGAAATATGATGCCTGTCGTCAATGTTTTGTTGCCTCTGTCAGTGGAATAATCGAATGCAAAACAACTTTTGATACCTTTACTACGGGTATATTCATTTTTGCAGAGAGTTACGATATTTGTTTGTACTTAATATTTCTACAGATAAATCGCTTATCTGTCACAGATTTGAAGCTATATTTGTTGTTTCTCAAATCACAAACCATAACTAACTATGTCTGGTATACGTTGTCAAAGTTTTATCCAAATCTGACAACTACTTATAATACTATGCCTAATCTAACGAACAACTATAACCTATAACTTGAGAATAAAAATGTGAATATATTTATTAAAGCCTTTAACGAGGCTCAATATATTCAATATATTCACATCTAAATAGGTCTTGTTGTTGGAAGACTTACGATATAAGCTGTAAGGGCAAAATACATCGACCTATCGTAGCTAACCTTTCTCTCTTGATTGTTTTGAACACTTCCTGTTCCCCATCTTCCCCTCTTCTCCCCCTCTTCTCACTCACTGCAAAAGTAGTTGAGTTTCTGTTGTTGTTGTTGTTGTTTGGTCTCACGTTTGCCACATTTTCCACGTTTTCCATGTTTAATTATAAGCCTGATGCTGCGCTGCCACGAACACTCGTCGGTGTTGCCACTAGGGAAATTTGCGCGGCACAGTGGTTGCAAATCGATTAAACTCTGTCAAGGCTTAAAGTGAATATTGCCCAAATCTGTAAAAGAAGAGAAGTTTGCTGCCTTGTATTTGCATACGTTACTCTCCCACTGTGCTGGCCATCACTTTCTACTGCTCACAGACCACTGTGCCAGTGTATCCTTTGAAGCTCGTTTCACCGCTCTGATGGCTGCCGAGTGTTTTGCCCAAATTGAATATTGATTATGAAAATAATAAGCAAAAATTGCGTAACTTTCTGCCTGACAGCGGCAGCAGCAGTAGTGGGCGGGGCAGAACTAAGTCAGAGGCGAGGGCGGGGACGGGGCACTGGCAAAGGACATCCGCGTGCGTGTCGGGTGTGCGGACTTGACGCCAGGCTCAAGTGTCCATTGATTGACTGCCATTAGGGCGTGTACATAACAAGGCAGGCCGTCAGCAGAAGGCGCAGGCTAATCAAAGAGTGTTAATTTTCCCAGAGGACTCGCCTCGCATTTCAGCCCCTGTCCTCTCCCTCCCCCCAGCCCCTTTCCCGCTTGTTCAACGCCCTCTCACGTAGCATATTTCGCACAGGCACAGGAAAACTCATTTGGCCTCTGTGCGAAAATTGACGAAAATTCAGAGACTGCGATGAAAATCGAATTTGTTGCGCAACTTTTGCCCCACTTCCTACACAACTACTATCCTCTCTCCCTCTCCTTCTCTCTCCCCACTCTGTCGCACTGACAGCTGCTGCTGCTGCTGCTGGTTACCAAGCTTCTGTTTATTAATAAATTAAGCATTTAATTGCCTTTGGACGCATTGTTTATTCCGATGAAAATCTAATAAATTCGCACGTGAATTGAGCGAGGACAGAGCCTGATAGCGTTGCCACATCGCCAGGTCACGTGCATAAGGCATAATTTTCATAAACCCCCTCTCCCCCACTTACCCTATTATCAGGCCAGGCTCCTCTTTCAGTGCACAGATTCCGTAGAGCAGCTGCTGCCACTTGCACAGATAATTAGAGCATTTTCAGCTATATTTATGCTTGCCAGACTTTGTGAATACCTAACGGTATATAGTACTATCGAAATTGGTTATATGAGATACAGAAATTTGTTGACAACACTCGTATTTTGTCTGAATTAAGTATATCTAGGTGTTATTGTAGAAGAATTGGCAATATAAAACGAACAAGGTGCTGCAGCTTAATTCTATTGACATGTTTCGAGTTAAGACAAACGTTCGCTTAAAACTAAGTTCGTTAAAACAAAGAAAGACTTTTGTGTTTAATTAAAATAATAAACAGATTCTGTTTAGTTATTTCATCTACTTAAAATAGTATTCTCTTTGTTCTGCCTATAAAAGAAAAGTCCAATAAATGCGACAGTTTCACTTAACTAATTGAAAATAATTGCAAAAATGCCAAAGCAGTGGCTTGAAACAGATTTGTAGTCGTTAAAAAAATGGCAGAAGTTAATGTGTATGGTAAAATTAACGATATAGAATGTGCACTGAGAGCAAAAAAATATGATTAAGTTCATATAAGAATTATTAAGATCATAATAAACTAATAAAATTCTCGGAGAACCAAAAGAAAATGAAGAGAAAACTTACATAACATTTAACAAAGTACAAACTGTTGCGGAATTTCTCTCAGTGTTGTCGTAAATCGTTGTTTTTACAGGCCATGTATCGCTAATAAGCTTATGTCAGCGTTAAAAGTGACTCATCTGGCTGAAATGGGACTGTTTGTCAGTTAATAGGCAATTCGCATAAGAATAATTGCATCCTAAGCGAGCTTCAAGGACTAACCGGAGGCCAAAGACCTTATGGGGATGGGGATGGTATATGAGGGAATTGAAGTTGGGCGCACTGGGCATGTCCGCCTTCCTCGTGTTATTTTTATATTTTTACAGCATTTCAATTGCCCAAGGCTAATTTCCGAATCGCTGACAAGCGCGTTGGGTGTCCTCGTAAAAGTTCTTTTGGGCAGAATGGGGGGATTCAAAGAGGAATAAAAAGAAATATCTGTCCGAAAAAAGTCAATAAAAGTTTCGAGTAATTTGTGCCTGTTTTAAATACGAGCAGCAGAATTCCTGCAACGCACTCGATGGTCTCAATTACAAGTGGGGAGGGGAATGGGAAAGGGACTGGGAATAGCAATCGGAATCAGAGGGAGCAAAGATGTGAGGCAGGCGCAAGGGGGGAGGTGCCTTTTAAATGAGCCACGCCGCAGGGGAACAATTAAAAAACGTAACGTGATCGAAATTCGGAATTTCTTTTAAAGGTCCTTGAAAGTCGTTTTCGCTATGAAATTAGACAAAGTGCTCGACTCGCGGATAAAAAGACGTTGGCAAAAGTCATAAAATATGAAAAACTGTGCCCAAAGTTCGTAAAATTTTAATGAGTTTCTCGCAGCGTTGACTTTGCCTTCGCATCCGTTCGGTTCTGTTCGGTTTGCTTTCGTTCCGTCTCGGTGTTTTAATGCTCAATTGACGCCAGTAGAAAAATCTTAATACAAATTTCTATGAGAATTAAAATGCGTTTAGAAATTTGGATTTCTTCAATGATATAAAAGGAACTCATAACACAATTACTTTTTACGAACTGATAAAGGTTCACTTAAGACTCTCCCATTATAGTAAGTAGAGTGAATCATCTGGTGGGTCGAAAATATTTCATTATATACAGCGGAATTTCATATAATCTCATTGTGATCTAGTATAATATAAATAACCCCACGGAGACATCGTGACAAGCCACAATAGTACTGGGGAAGTTTTGGGAGACATTGTTGAGAAATTATAATAATACACATTTCTTAAATTCTAACCGACCTAAATAGACCTAAATTGCAGACACAATGAACGCACTTATTAGTCCACAATTCTCAATGTCAGACTGAGCTTGGGTCTCACTATATAAGGCTGCCGAATCTAGGTTAGAACTCAATACGAAACGAATACAGACTGCGTCGATATGGATCTGAAGTGGGCTCTTCTAGTATGCACATGTCTGGCCCTTGGTGCGGCTTCTCCGGCAGAGGAGCTACCTTCGAATGGTACTGAAATCGTGCAGTGCGATAACGAAAAATTGAATGAGATGGAGCGGGAAGTAAAGGAACTTCAAAAGAATATGACACAACTGGAACTACTCGTCAATGAGGGTGTCCAGAACATCAAACTCTTGGATCTCTGCAAAGCGAATGCCACAAAGTCAGATAAGGCCAATGCCGACATAATAACGGAGCTGAAGAATCAAGTCTCTGAGCTTAAACTATCGATTGAATCACATAAAACCAACTTGGAAACTTTGAAAAATAAATCCCTGACGAACGAGAAGCGTGTTGATGAATCCCAGAAAGAAATCGCAGCCAAGGAGGAAAAGATCAAGGAACTTCAAGCTCAGGTGACAGAACAAACGAAGAAGGCAAATCCAACGATTGTTGAGGAATCAAATGAGGGTAAACTTCCCAACAGTTGCATCTCCTACGGAAACGCTACTGGAGTTCTCAAGATAAAGGTAACAGGTCTGGCAGCGTTCGATGTACTGTGCGACAATGCGACAGCGGGTCCTGGCTGGACCATTATCCAGCGACGCATAAATGGATCTGAGAATTTTAACAAGAGTTGGACTGCATACAGCGAAGGCTTCGGCTCCCGCGATGGTGAGTTTTTCCTAGGCCTCCAAAAGATCCATCGTCTAACAATGGATCAACGTCATGAGCTCTACATCAAAATGGAAAACTTTGAGGGCATCATTGAGTTCGCAAAGTATGATCAGTTTGCTGTCGCCAGCGAGAGGGATCACTTCAAGTTGCTCAGCTTAGGCAGCTTCTCTGGTAACGTTACGGAGGATCATCTTACCCCACTGATATACACAAAGTTCTCCACATCCGATCGTGTAAACGATGCGTGCGCAGCTACGCGACAAGGCGGCTGGTGGTTCCAGGACTGCAGTCAAACGTAAGTTCCCCATATAATGAGACCTTGTTGATTAGTTAAACTAATGATGTTTCCAACTCTCAGCTACTTGAATGGACCATATAGTCAGGAGAAGACGACAGAGCACAGTTCAATCTACTGGAAATATCCGGATACTCTGAAATCGGTTACAATGTTAATCCGTCCAACTGGAACTAAAGCACATAACTAAAGAGATTCTTAATTCGAAACGTATTCAAAAGGAACTCTACATTTATATTATGAAATATTGATATTATATTTAATTCGATGCGCATTTACTGAGTTTTCTTTTAGTATTCTGTTCTTAGGACCCCAAGAAAGTAATACACAGATGTTCTCGAATGTTCTGTATATCTTTTACCCTTGAAAATCCAGTCTATGATGATAATGTGGAGGTGACTAAGGTTGTGATATGATACGGTGCGCAGCAGGTACCTGCTAGGCAAAGGAAAGGCCCTCATCAAATGTCAATGGCATAATTGCCCACTAAAAACCGTTCTCAGCCTCTTCTTCTTCTTGACTCTGCTCAGCCTGGCCACAAAAATGGAAGTCAACAACAAGCAACAACAAGGTGAGGTAAAAGGGTAAGGGTTTGAGCCTTTTTGAGGGTCCAAATGAGGCTACAATGAAACCCTCGTTGCGACCTTTTGCCTGGCAGCGACAATCGACTGTCAGCAACGGGGGTGGGGAGGGGAAAGAGAAAGTGCCACTGGACAGGCAAATAGAGCAAAGCGAACAAATGAGCAAAGACAAAAGGTTAATTACAACAACAAAACGCAACAACAATCATAAAATGATCAAATTAATAAAGAGCTGCGGACAATCAAACAGAAACAACACAAGAAGCCAAAGCAAGCGAGTGCAAACGGGTGAAGGAGGGGGAGAAAGGGACGAGAGAGTACACTGAGAGAAACGATACTGTAGGTAATCAAACTATTAAGGCATTCTAATACATACATATGTTAGTACATATATAACAGTAAGAAATAATTGGGATTGAACTGAAATAAGGAATATTTAAAAACAATATCAAGTTGAAAATTTGCATATCAATTTTTGTTAGAGCTCCTCAACGATTCTTCACATGTTAAAGTATGGCACAACATATTGCAAAATAAAACTGCCAAACTAGAGTACAAATTTCTCTCAGTGCACATGGCAGAGGCTAGGGGAGAGTAGGCAAAATTGCACAGTAAAAATACAACACAAATGGAAACAAATGTGACCGCGTTGGGTAGACAGGGAGAAGGGGGTGGAGCTGTTGGTGATGTTTATGGTGAGGGGTGCTTCTGGAAATGGAAACAAACATAAAATTAATTTATTTGCGTGTAATAAACCGCACAAAAACAAAACTCATGAGTTTGCCTGCCCCCTTCGACCTTCTCCCTCGCACGTCAGCATTTACCGCTCCAGGCGTACAAAGCGGCTTCAATTTTGACCAGCTGTGCTAGCCTTCCGCCTCCCACTCCCCCTCTCTCTCTCTCTCTTTCTTTCTCTCTTTCTTTCCTGTTCTTTCGCTCACTCTCGCGTGAAAAAAGCGAAATGTGAACAACAAAAGCAACATTTGAATGTGAAAATTAAAAAGATGATTTCTCACACGCGCTGCTGACGTTGCCGTCATTCTCATCATTCTCCTTCCCAATTTCCTCATCATCATCGTCGTTATCATCATCATCATCATCGTGTTCATCAGCATAATGATCATTGCTCTGCGCGCAAGGAATGAAGAAACACGAAAGAAACATAGGATGGAAATGGGAATTGATATGAATACGGGGATGGAATGATGACGACAGCAACGAAGGCAGGAGACGGAGATGAAAAGGAGGCGGACTAGGGATAGTATGAAGATGACATTTGGTTAGCACAACAGCCGCATGACGGATGATGACGCAGCACAGTGGGCGCTGTTAACTCACTACTGGATATAATACAAATAATCGTTAATATAGAAAACAAAATTGTGTAAGTTACACCATTTATAACTCAAGAACGGATGAACCGATATCAATGTTTTCTTTTTTGTAAGATTCGTCTTCATTCTGAATAGAACATAAAGTAAATATTTCGCAGGGTGAGCTTGTATGTAATAATATCAATATATTGTACACTATACTCTCTTATATATATATGATATCTACTACATTACTACATATGTATTTATAGTGCTCATTCAATTATCGAAAACAAGACCTCTGTGACAAATGTATAGAATACTTCACTTATCTTTATATAGAAACATGAATTTACGTCGGTAACTTTCCGTAGAATTGCTGGCATAGCTCGCATTTTGCAACAATTGCAACATCAACATCTTCAGGCACATTCCGCTTCTGTCGCGTCTGCGGAATCCAATTAAACCCCTCATCGGTGCCCAGGCCGTACTCGTATATACGTATGTAGGGAGGGTCCTATGTAAACCGTCTATATGCCTGCCTTGTCCCATGGTAACTCGACTGGTGGCGAATTGTTTGTGCAGCCGCCGTTGCATGTTGACAGATAAACAAAAACAACTTTCGCAATGAATAGGGAGAAGCCTGCGTGGCATACCCTGCACCCTGCACCCTCCAAGCACCCTCCCAGCACCCTGCAAGCACCCTGCACCCTGTTAATGCTTATTGCACAACAACAATGCGCACAGCCTCCCATTGCGCGATTGCGTGCTGCTACAGTGAACTCTGCGTGCAGTGCACACGTCCTCCCCCTACCCTCTCACCCTCCCCCTGCCGTGCTGCACCTCATTCTCCTGCTGCCGCTACGCTTTCAAGTGTCGAGCGTGTCGAGCGAATCCTTGTTTACCGTTGTTGCAATTGTTTTCGCCGTCATTATTATCGCTGTTGCCTCAGTGCTTCGCCTGCCCCTCCTCCTCATCCTCTTCCTCCTGCTGCTCCTCTCCTTGGTGTTCCTGAATATTGCATGGCCAGCGTTGGCATATCCTTAGTGCCGCCGTCGTCCTGCAGCCCGGCAGCTTGTTAAGCGCTCAAGTGCTGTGGCAAATTCGTTTTGAACGCCACTCCAAACACTCGTCCAGCTACCCCCAACCCCTCTCCAGAGACCCCCCTCTGCCCCTCCTTGCCCTTCTTCTACACTGGCTCTGCTGCTTTCAAGCACTCAAGAATGGCACAAAACAGGACGAAGGACACAGATGTGGAAATGGCAATGTAATTTGTTCTTTAGTTCATCTACAAAAGCCGTCCCCCTCTCTCTCTCTCTCTCACATACTCTACCTCTGCCCTTCACTCTCCCTCCGACTGTTTCCAAACCATTTCAGAGCATTTGCTGCAGTGAAGCTCTTGCTTTCTGGTGTTTTTCCGCTGGGATTACAATTATATATTATATGCACTATATAAGGAGTGTCAGAATGGCTTGTAAAGGCTCCAAAAACGGCAAACATTGCCATTGGCAGTAGAAATCATAATCTCTTCTCCTAGTTGAAAGAGAAAGAGAACAGAATCTGTGCTTGCCATAAATTCCCCTGTAAACCTAACCTTAACTTCAGATTTAACAAGGATGGTAAAGCAGTTGCCTTAAGAGTCAAGTTTGCCTTACTAACTAACGAAGTTCCCAACTTGCAATTAAGGCTAAAGATCGAATTGGAGTTCGAACTGGACCACATACAAGAGGAGGGACGGGACAGGGGGCTAAGGTTGAGGGTGTGGCAAATTGAATAAGGCTAATGCTCAGCAACTGTCAAGTGCAGTTAGACAAACACGGCGAAAAAGAGAACGAAATACGACAACAAGGCAACAACAATAACAATAACAACAACAACACATGCGACACTTGACGCTAAAAGTAAACGCTGGCGACGCCATTAGGCGCAGTTCGCCTGCAGCGACACCGCCTCCGTCCCCTCTGCCACACCTCCAACAGCAACAACAATAGTCGAACAAAAACAACAACAACGGCAGGCGGGCAAACAACTTTGAACATTTTCGACAAACATGTCACACATTCATATGGGCAGCGCTTGACACGGCCACGGCACAGTGGAGCAAATAGCAAAGTTAAATTATATATTTTACTTTTAATGTCAGTTTAAATAAATTGCCAAACTTGATTAATTGTATATTTCATATTTAATCAGGAATAATAAGATATTAGTTGAATTGTATTTCATTTTTATTTCCATTACCTCACCCCACTGTGCGGCACTTGACACCGTCGCTCTGCCCCCACAACGGACCTAGCAACAGAGTAACGTGTTGGTACCGCTGCCGTTTCGCTTTCCCATTCCCCTTCCATATGATTCCATGCCGTCGTTCCACACATCGATCGAAATCGAACCACACGTCGCTGTCGCTGCCGCAGTCGACGTCGCTGCCAATGGAGCTGCGGCCCTTCAATCAGCTGTCAAATGAAAATGTCAAAATATCAAAAGTGAAAAAGGCAAAGTAAACTTAGGCCCGGTCCTCGTCTTCATCGTCTTCGCCTTCGCCTTCGTCTCGAGCCCATTATTGTGTGTTTCTTCAACGTTGCCAGCCTTTTAAGAGGTCGCCTTTGTTGTTGTTGGTGTTTGTTGTTGTTGGTGTTTGTTGTTGTTGTTGTTGTTGTTGTTTGTACTCATGTGTTTGCGCCGTCGCTCGGTCGGTTGATTCGTTAGTTTCGTTAGTTCGTCATGCAATCAGTCAGTCATCCACTCGGTCCGTCCGTCCCTCCGTCCCGCTCGTCCGTCCCCGTCCCCATGGTGTGTCTGTTGGTCGACAACAGCGCTCTGTTCGCCTCTAAGTGGCCCTAAAACACAACAACAACAAATACAACAACAGCTCACCAAAAAAAGATCTAAAAACAAAACTCAAAATGCATACAGTCCGTAAAACCATAAGAAAAGCAGAAAGAGGAGAAAAAAGAAGAATAAACAAAGCGAGAATCACACAGAAAGGCATAAAAATAGCCATAATGTAGAAAAATGTATATATCTAAGTATACAGACATGAATACATATAGTAAATATAAACATATTTAGAAAAACATCGGCGATGATTTAAATTGAGATCGTTATAATACCGATACCAGTTCAATAATTCATGTTCATGCTGTATCTCAAACTGATGTAATAAATAATTTCAAAATTCATAAAATTTGCAGTTCCTCACAGTTCTTTATCGCTTAAGTCTATTTTTCGATTAGCAATTAATAAATAAATCACAACCGAGAGAAAAATAAAAATTATAATTATAATTATTCGATTGTAATCGAAGGGAAAGCAAACACTAGTTTCGTCTAGATTAACGTGCGAAAATTATCAAGACTGAGAAGGTAAAAAGCCGAAGGTTGTTTGACATTTGACGTTTTGATTTTATTTTGGGACTGCAATTGCCCCAGTCCCCGCACTGTCCATTGTCAAAGATATGAAAGTACATACATACATACATATAGTAAATCGGCGCTGTCGCTTCCATAATTTCATGCACCTTCTCTTTGTGGCTCTTTACGTTTCTTTTTACAATTTTTTCTTCTCCTGTGATTAGGCAGCGTCACAAATCAATAGAATTGGGAAACGCACGAACGAACCCAGTGAAGCAACTGGCAAGAGCCCATAAAAAAGTCTTCAATATAGTAGTGTGCCTTTGTGTGTGTGTGTGTGTCTTGTGTGGCTTTGTAATACCATTTTTGGGCTCAACCATTGTACTACCAATATTTCTTGTTATTTTCTTCATGCTTCCATCTACATATGCATATGTGTGTGTGTTTGTGTGGGTGTTGCTCGTGCGCTTAACGGGTTTTCATGGACTTAACGGTTACTGCTCTTTTACGACTTTTATTATTATTATTAATGTATGTATTTTCCATTTTCGGCTCATGATCTATTGTTAACGCAAGCCGCAGAAACCACCAAATTCGATATTGGTTTCAATTTGATTTTATATTCAACTCGAAACTTATGCATACGATATCTACGAGTATAAGAAAGGCTAATCAAATTTCATGGGGTTGTCCCTTTAAAACTTAAGTTCGGTCCTTGGGTTTTGTCAGATTTGTATCGGTTTATTCCTGATTAGCGTTAACTTGAATTATCTGTACTTCACTATAGTATAGGGTATATAAATATCGGCAACCGTAATGTAACTTTCTGATTGGGTGCAAAATAAATAAATAAATGGTGCGATATGTGTTAACAATATTTATTCGTGAAAGGAGTTGAACATCACGCCCAACGGTCTGGCAACGCTGGCCATGGGGATTGCCTCAGCTGCACATACACACAGTTCAGAATTACATTAATATTGTAATTAAATTTGTGCAGCCGCCATTTTTTGGAAGGTTTTCCATTACAGTTCGCAATTTCCGTATTGGAAATTAATTCTTCTCCGCCGCGCAGCAGCAATATTTAAATTTTTAAATCTGTTTAATGTGTTTGCCCGACGCAGAATTTCATTAAAAAAAACAAAACCTAAATGACAAGCCAGGCCGGCGCATAGGCTGGAGCAGAGGTGGAGAGAGCGGGGGAGAAATGGAAGGAGCGCAAATTGTGGCAACTCATGGCGCAATCGTCAATTATGGGTCGACAAGAAGTAATGGCGATGGAAGAGAAGGAAAAAAACACACGAAGGAAGCGACGAAAGCGGAAAAAATATTGTGTTCGATAATCAAACCGAAAATGTGCACAGCTTGAGTCAAAATAAGGCGAACAAAATGCCAACAGCAACAACAACAACACAATGCGGAGTGGCAAAAGGGGCAGAAAAGGCAGGAAAAAACACAAACACACATGCACGTGTATGTGTGTTAGTGTGTGTGTTGTGGGACTTTTAAACAGCAGGATATGCGTACAATTTTTGGCAATTTGCCACCCGCCGCCGCACGCGTCGCTGCCGCCATACAGCTCGCTGTCCAGGCCGGGCCCATAATTAAATTACATAGAGCAACACACAAACACACACAGCCAGGCACTCATGTGCGTGTGTGTGTGTGCAGAGCGCCTGCTGACTTGCTTTTCTTTTGTGCCTAAGGCTGCCGCAGCACTCCTTTCCCCTTCAACGTCCCCTACTCCAGCACATCCGGCAGAGGCAGCAGCGATATGACGAGGAAAACTTGGGAAACAAATACGCCTTGACTGCTCTGCCAGCCTTGGCGCCATGTGTAAATTTAAAATATGTAATCACCGAAATGTTGTTTTTGTAATTTAAGTAATTACGTTTTTATTTGCAGCGCACGCCTCTGCGTGTGGCATCCCAAGGAGGAACCCTTAGGAGTGGGAGCATTTTGAATGCATTCACTGCATCTTGGATTTCCTCGCATATTAATGTGACTCTCCCCCGTCTGACAAAACCTCAGAACTAGTCGGCAATACAAATTTCTTTTGTCTATCCATAATAACCCCTATTATAAGGTATGAAATACCAGGAAGAAGTGCCTAGAACAACCTTTGTAATTTGTCAAAGAAGACCACAAAAGGTTTTCCCAAAACAAAAGATGGTCTTTTTCTTCTAAGATTACCTGCTCGAAAACTGTTTAACAAGTCTCGAATGCACAATCTTCAATAAAAAAATAAATTTCGTAAGGTGATAAGGTGATATCCAGCAAAGAGTGTCTATATCTTATTTGAATGCGGTTTTCCGGATATGCCAGATTAAATATAATTTAAATGGTGAAATTTATAATTTAGTTACTGAATTTACATTTATTTAATTCTAAAATTAAGTAATGATAGCAAATTTTTTGTAGTAGCAGTGACTGTCTTTAGAGGGCATTGAATACATACATAAAACTATATACTATACATATGTATGTATATTATTACTTGTTTGTAAGAAGCGGTACTCTTCTAGATCAATTGTAATCCCCGCTGCGTTTATAGCTGGTTTTACAGTCAAGTTTGTCCATTAAAATCTACAATTGTTAAATAGTTCTTACTGAGGAGGTACTTACCCATTGATCACTTGGTCTATATCTATGTATTGTTACTACTAGATATAATTATGAATTAAACTGAAACTTACTTGCTTTCTTCAGGTCTGAGAAATGCACAGAACAGCTGCTGGTATAGCTGCGGGTCCAGCTGAGTGGTTAATTGTATCTATACCACCCCGATATGCTGACCTTGAATTCAAGAATCGAGAGAGAGAGAGACAGAGAGGGTTTCGTCGTCATATCGTCATCGAGCGTCCTCGGATTACGAATGCGCCGCGCGTGACTTCCAGTTAAGACCTAATTATGTCAGTTACTCATACGAGATTGCCGACTAGGTGAGAGGAGGGGAGGAGGAGGAGAGCAGGAGTGGGTCGAGGAAGTGAGAGTAATGCGTGCCAGGCACGTTCAACTCCAAGGGATGTTGCCAGGATGATGACGCAAATACAGAAAGAGATTTGCAAGCTGAAAACAATAAAAGAAACCCGAAAAAGGTGCAGCAACAGAAGCCGCCGTAACCACACGTTGTCCGGGGGTTGCTTGCACAAGTATCCGATCCAGCCATCATCATCGCTATCGTCGTCGTCGTCGTCGACATCGACGTCATGCGCGGCCTTCATCATGCAGCCGGCTCCGTCACATCCACTTGGTTTAAACAGATTTTTCAGCTATTTTAATGATGCGAGTTGCGTTCCATGCAACCACCCCAAAGAGTGCTACGGCGGCTGTCATTCAGTCATCCACTCATTCGTTCACTCAGTCAGTGAGTCAGTGGGAGAGCAGAAGCCAGCAGCAGCAGCAGAGGCAGAGGCAGCCCACTCACCCAGTTACCGAGTCCTTTGTCCTTTGTCCTGTGCGTCCTTTGCAACATGCGCGCTTAGCAACAAGCGATAAAATTCGCCCTTCGCAATAGGTAAAATAATTTCGCTTTTTCTCCCGGCATCTGGCAAAGTGGTGAATCGAGAATGCTATATGGTATATGGTGAATGGTGAATGCACCCCCGAGTGCGAGAGTTGATGCGATAACAACCCCCAATTTAGTGGTGCAGCTTATGGAAAATTCCACGCAGCGCGTACTGCGTCTCTATACGATATACGCGGCTATTCTACTTATTCAACTGAACCATTTAAGCTCAGTAGGCCTTAAAGTTTAACCCAGAAACTGTTGGAACTTTCACGGTTTTTTAAAGATTTACCATGGTTACATTTTCAAACAGTAGAGGCAAATTTCAATGCAGTATTACTTTTTGAATCTTTTATATATAATTTATAAAGATGTATGTACAAATGTAAGCAAGTTGGTGGTACTATATAACGTATCAACGAATAATCAAAACTATCTCTCTTTCAATTCATTTCCCAAATTTGTTTGCTTATTTTCAAGGTTAACAAGTACAAATTTAAACGCTATAAACCTAGTAGAAAGGGGCATTTTCTTGTTCCTGTCTATATTTTAAAGTGGCCAGCAGGGTTGGATTTGCTTTCTCCTGCTTTTTTCACTTGATACCCATTTACATATAAAAGAACATACCTTTGCTGCGGGGCTTAGAAAATATAAATCTGGGAGCAGTTGCCCCTAAAGTACATACATGTTCTCATGTCTTAAGACTTTTTAAAGAGCAAATTGCTCCCACATGAGCTTTTAGGGTTCTCCTAGGATACTCCGTCCCTAGCAACAACTTATTTCCTTCTCCGACTGAGAAGTCTTTTCTCGGCAAGATTCCATACGACTCGTTGCGTTTAGTCTCGCGTTTTTTTTCATAATCATCTTAATAATTTCAGAACTCATGTCTTTATTACATTTTTGTTCCCCCTCTCCCTCTTCGTCTTGACGGCTCTCTTGGTTTTCATCCTGTAGAATTACAATTTTCTCTCTATGGAATTTTTTAATTTAGACAGAGAAAAGTACCTCATACATTACGGCATCGCAACAGAACGGAAAGTATCTCATGTGTTCACCCTCTCACCTTCTACTGAGGGAGCGGGTGCAATGCGTTAAGCCTGACCAAGTGTAGGAGCACATGCTGAGTTGCCGCACTTCATCAAAGATTTTCCATTTCCTTCTCAGGGGCGCGGATTTACGCGTAGCAACCACACTTGTAATTTAATATGTCGGCGCTGCTATGTGGAAGACTGTGGTAAAAATTAGATCCGTTTTTATCGGTAACGCCCACTAATAAAGGGTTCTGTTCTGCCTGATGTTCAATTTTGACCCCAACATCTATCACCGAACAGGTCTTCAATCAAGCGAGAGTGATATTAAAGGGATCAGTGATACCTGTGAACAGAGCAGGTCATCTTAAAATGTATTGCTATAGGTAAATAAAAAGTGGCAATAGGAAGAAGTGTATCGAAAACTATCGGTATTAATATAAGTACCTAATAAAATACTAATTATGGTATAAAATTAATAAATATGCAAATACCGATATCCATACCCATATTTATTCAAAGTCTGATGTCTGGCAACGCTTTAATTTATTTGCAGCTGATCCCCCAGGCCGCAAAAAATCAAAAGAGATTTGTAAACAATGTTGGAAATAGGAACTAGGGAAATAACTTGCGACAATATGCCTCTATTTACAGTATGTATTTTTATGCACATGTTTATTTGTCCCCTATTAGCCATCAATACCACACGATCTCACAGTCCCCTCGCTCTCTCTCCCTTTCACTCTTCCTTCCTTCTACCCCACAGAAACGCTGTTTAATTTTAGAATGGCCTTCTAACAAAGTTAAATCAGAACAGGTTTCATGCAGCGCATTTCCGATCCCACACAGCACACACACATACAAAGACACACAGACATGCCTCGAGCTAATAGCAGGGACGATCCTAAGGGCAGCAGCAGCGCCACATGTGCCGCAGACGAACAAATTTTAATGCGCTCCGAAATATATTTCAAGGTCCGCTGAAGGCATCGTCGACTGCCGCCTGCAGCTGCATCAAATTTGTAATTAGGCGCTGAAGACGAGGAGAAAGAGAAAGAAAGAAAGAGAAGGAAATAAAGGAGGAGGAGGAGGCTCCGCTGCTGATTTAGTGCCCACTTTCTCAATGTCGCCTCCGTCTGCAGAGCGTAGCAGGTTTCTTCTCCTACTCATCCTTGGTCTGCATTGTCTGCGTGTCTGGGGTTGTTCCATAAGCGAACACTAATAATCATAAACAATTTTATATCACTGAAATTATCACAAATAACAAAATATTTTTATTAATGTCAGCTCGTAAAAGCCGTCAACTCTAGGCACGAAAACTCCCCGAGAGAAGGGGATGGGCATATCATGTATATGTATAGATATGTATGGTAAGTATTTCCGTCCCTATAGCTATAGGGCTGTTGTAAAACTATATTCATATATTTTATTCCCACAGGCAACAAGTTTAAATGTAAAAGTGGAACAATTTCAAGTCGAATTCGAGTAATAACTTTGTTGTTTTATTACTCTATGATGTTCTATTGAACATATCAAATTTCCTTAACGAATGACTCAACTTTCTTATCGGCAAAATGGTATAATATAAACCGGCAACGAGCCCCCCTTTCAGAGCAAGAAATCGTGCTATCAATAAAGCCTCCAACTGGTTGAGCATTTCGCATTGATTTGTAAATTAATCTATGCGCCACACCCATTAAGAAGCCTTGTCTAATAACCTCGCCAATTAACAGTAACTAAAATAGTTGATGCCGTGAAGAAGTTGAGTGCAAAGTGCGACACACCAGATGAAAACCAGGGATTGCAAATAACAGATGTGATCCCGATAAGAAATGGAAGAAGAAACTATCTGCGAAATAACTCAATTAAAGAATAAAAATGTACAAATGATTTTAAATTTTTCAATGAATTGGATTTTATCAAATAAATAAGTATAAATATAACATCATAAATTTAAATGTTCTTGTTTCATATTGTAGTTCTATGATTTTATCACATATGTATGTTGCAATAGTTTTAAAATTGCATTTTAATGTACAAAATTGTACAATATTCAAAATTGTTATCTTCACAAATATATCACATTTTATTTATTATACAATATATAAAAATAACGTTTATCATATAAAAAAATATAACGTAAAATAAGTCGTTAGGTCGTTAATATTGAAACGAGGGAATTAATTACATGAAGTGGATGTGCAACAAATCACGGAGTGAAACTGAGAAAGATGTTCGGTGGCAATGTCAGTGGAGGCACCGCTGCGTATGCGTAATGGGCAGGCTGCTCTCGCTCTAACGGCGTCATTTGTTTAGCTTAATTGCCGATAAATAATTGTATAAAGTGCGACGCGGCATATACTACGTAGTATTTGTTGTTGTTGCTCCTTTTGTTGCTGTTGTTATTGCTACTGTTGTTGTCGCAGAAAGAAAACACACAAAAATTCGCACATCATTTTTCAAGCTCAGTGCGGCGATAACAACAGCTGCAAAAATAACGAGCAGGATTCGAAGCGTGATGCTGGCAAACCTTTCAAGTGTGCGACTGTGTGTGTTTGTGTGTGTGAGGCAACCCTTAGAGAGTTGCGAAAATAAAGAATGGCAGAGCAGGGCGAGAGGGAGTGGCAGGGGTCAGGCATCGGGAGCTGGCGCTGTTCATCCTTTCTCCGTGGCCGATCAACCGCAAGTTACAAATGTCAAATGTTGTTTTTGTCAAAAGGCTTTCAATGCGTCTTCCCTTCTCAGGGGCAACCCTTGCGGCCACCCTGCTGCCCCTGCACCTTCTCCTGCCCAGGCAAAGGTGCCATGACGCAACAATTCTATTATTTAAACGGAAAAAATACATATCTACGCATTAAGATTTGAAGCCTGCCTGACATTGATTGACATTAATGACGATGATGACGCAGAAAGTGGCTGCTGTCACGCCCACTCTTCGACTCTTCCCTCCTCCTTCTACTCCTCCTCCGCAGACAAATCGAAGACATCAAACACTTCACTCTGCATAAGCCAAAAAGGATTTGGTTGCACGCAAAGGACTCTCGACTCGTCAACTCAGTCAGCAGCAGGCTCCGCCGGCTGCAGCTGCTTCCGTTGACAGCCGCATCATTTGTCAACCTTGCAATGGAACCACTGAGTCCTGGGTACACTGAATGTGGAGGTGTCCTTCTCCCCATTCAGTTGACCCAACTAGCACAGGGTTAATGCTGGAGATCTTCGCATATGACGGCAACAAGGAACCCTTTGAATAGAACTGCATACGTTACTCATATTTTGTTGTTGTCACTATGTAGACATTAATGCAATTCCTGAAATCAGGAGACTTTAATATTCTAATCCACGTCCTGACATTTTATAGTATTATATATTTAATTCACTCATGGGACACTTTCAAAAACTGTTCTAAAGCAATTTGACCATATTTACCTTGATTGATTTGTCTTAAAATATATTTAATAGTTATTTACTATATATTATAAAATATATTGTGGAACTCAAGAAAACTTCTGGATTCTAAGTCAATTTAGATTGTTTCAGTCTATCATTAAGAACTGATTATTAAGAGTCTACAATCTGTATAACAATATTACATAATATTGACACCTGAGATTGGTTACAATAGATTCAAAGAGCTATAGCGATATCTACTATATATCCCGCCTAACTCCCTCGCTCTGCATGCGATAGTTTTGCCGATGCCAGGCGATGTTTACCAACTCATTGTGCAGGCTCCATTCGATGTGGAAGTCGAGGTGACGAGCAGAGCGCATCACATGGAAGTGGCCGCAGAGCAAGTCGCCATGGACAAGGGGCAGATGGGCATCGATGTGGAAGAGTGTTTGCTTCCATTGTGTGGGCGCTGCACTGGGGCTGCTCGAGATGGTGGGCAGCTGCTTTCCAGGAAAACGGAAGTCGAAATAGAGGACGAACCACTTGGCCAGAGCCTGGCGCCGTGTGCGCAGGGCAAAGGGTGCAGTGAAGCTCAACTGGTCATGGCGCAAGGTGTGCATATCAAAGCTCCGCAGCAGCTGGCGCAGGCTGAGCACCTGAACTGAGCTAACGAAAGTGATCTGTGGCCGCTGTTGGATATGCCGCCAGGCACGCGACAGATTGAGACCATTGTAGCGTCTCCAGAATCGCACATCCGTGGGTTTCTCCTCAAAAGGGTTGCGGGGCTGCTCGGCCACGACCATGTATAGATTCGCACTGCAGGGGAAGATACTGCCGCCTGGCTTGAGCCACCTATCACGGGCGTAGAGCACATCCTCCAGCACAGAGTTAAACATAAGGCAGGCCCTGTAAGGGGAAATCCTGTTAATGTAATCCCGTAACATTGCCAGCTACTCACCCCATCCACTTGGAGATAATGATATCCACAGCAAGCTCAGGCAGTAGCAGTTCCAGCTGCTCTACTGGGCACTGCAGCACCTTTACCACATTCTCCAATCGGTTCTCCCTGACCAGCTGTCGTGCAATCTGGCTAACGGGACTTGCCTCCACAGCTATCACATTGGCTGCGCCCTGCTGGGCTGCCAACATCGATAAGACGCCACTGCCGCAACCCAGCTCCAGCACTGTGGCGCCTTGGAACAGTTCTGAATTCGCCTCGATGGCCGCCTTGAAGCCCAACATAGTAACTTCATCGCGCATAATCTCTTCATGCTCCTGAAGAAATCTCATGTAGACGTCGGGAGAAATGACATCCTGATCTTCCAATGCATCCTGATCGTCCATGCCAAAATTATTTATTTTGAATGCGAAGTCTTGCTGCGGAAATTGCCTTATTGGCGCTTGTTTTGATCAGTGTGCCCTACTTATTTTTGGCACAGTAAACATGCGATAGCTATCAGCTGTAAAAACATCGATAACTTTATTATCAGTATTTTTGCTGCCCAGATGAATATCGATAAGTATAGATTTCACATTTAATCAACGGGGTACAGACAATTGAGAATTGATTTAATTTGAATTTTTTTATGTTTATCAATATATAGAAAACATGTTACTTCACTAAAGATTTGGAAACGAGTAATTTTGAATTTATAGGGACTTGGGCTAGGCTGCATCACAAGGGGCCGGTGTCGGTTTTTTTAGGATGCCCAGTCGACGGAGCTCGCAAAGTACTTTGATAACGGGCGGGATTTGATTCATCGTATAGAACTGCACCCCATACACTCCTAGGTTGGAGCTAAGAACCTTCTGAATGATGTCCACCACCAACTGGACAAAGAACGCCTCCGTCTTTGCGTCATCGTGCTTAATCTCTTCCAACTCGCAGCGGAACTTAGAAGGCAAGCGAACTCTTGAAATTCTCTCATTAGCTAGGTACTTTTCATAGCTATGCGGCACCGTAATACCCAGCATAATTGGTACCTCAATGCCTGCATTACGTGTGTTTCTGAGGAATGTAAGAATCTTATTGGCAGAGAAGCAAATCTGTGTCAAAATAAAGTTCGCACCAACATCAATCTGAAAAGAATCAATAATAATAATGAGTTTGTGTTGATGAATAATTTTTAGTCTAATAGTGATGGTGCCGATAGTTTTACTATTGCTGTCGCTACGATTTTAATATTAAGCGAGCTGGGGAGATAAGAGGGTCATTATTATGATAGCTTTAATATATTGTTAGACGCCGGGCCTGATAAGAATCGGTTCGGTAACCGATGACTTAACTCTCTACTGAATGAAAAAAGGGTATGTTGAAATAGAAGCCATACCGATGATACTAACCTATACTTAATTATAACAGAAACACTAATTTTCTCGAGGGAACCTCTCAAAATTTAAATTTTTTAGCAAGAAGCAAGTTCTTTAGAGATAGCTCCATATGTGCATAGCCTATAGGATATCTAACAGTCGAGTTGGCTTGAAATTAAGTGTTAACTTAAAGTACCTTCTTCTTGAGGAAGTGCGTAACCTCGTTCAAGTCTTGGGTGCCGTTATTGAGGTTTGTATAGCCTTCAGGGTAACCAGCGACAGCAATGGATATTTTATCTATAAATAGATGGAGGACAGATAAATAAATGATGCTCAGATACACTTCCATGGATACCCACCACCACGCCGACGCCGGGCATGTTCAATAGCCTGGTAGGCATAGCGATAGGCTTGTTCATCATGGTACTTATCGCCTCGAATGACCAAAACATTGCTGAGGTTCAGGTCAAAGAAGGCGTCCAGATGCTTCCTGCTCAGCCGATAGAGCGCAAGGTGAGGCATAGCGGGAATGCGCGACTTCAGCAGCGACGAGAACCTAACGTTGGCTACCTCATCCACGGATGAGGTCGTCGAGTTCGCAAGTACATCCGAGTAGACCGATATCCATACAACGCTGATGAACAGGGGCATCATGGGAAGGAACTGATTGAAGTCCAAGCAGGTTGTCTTTCGCTTTGTATGTGCCGTCACCTCAATCCCATAGAAGAACTCTCCAAGTGCAGTTTTGTTCGCGATCAGCTGCGCAATGTTTGGATCCTCCAGACCCACCTGCATCTGATCTGGTGTAAATTTAAAGCACGGCTCAATAGGCGGCACTACGGGAATATTCGACTGAGGACGCGCCGTCCATATTCCGGTATCTATTGCGTGCATGACTGGCTGAGCCCGCTGGAACGACTGAAACGAAAACTTAGCTGAGTCTAGACGAGTCGGAGGCGAAGAGCGACTAAGATGCTTCCGGAACCTAAACGTATCTCCGTTCCGAAGCAACGCAGCCGCCGCCGAGGGTCGAAGGCGGGTCACGTTGACGCACATTGAGATAAGCCGGTCCCTGATTTATTTATTTCTAATCCAAATTTACACCCGAGTGGGTGTGGAAAGGGGAGGTGTTCCTAGGAACATCTATCCAAGTCTACTGGGTTTATCCGAAAGCCCCATGACAGGTGCAGTTGACTCATTCTCACTAGACAAAATATGGCCATAAATCAAAGGCACTCTCGATTGTAAAGTGCTCTACAAAGTTGAGTTAGGGTTCTCCGATAAGTAGTGCCCCAGAAGTTACCCAAGTGTGGCCTCCTTTCGTCCCACTCTCGATCCATTGTGCAATTACAGTCTGCGTCGTTTGCAAATGAGGCAATTTTCATGTAGGGTGGAATCGATTCGAATCCGAAAAGCCCCAACAAACGACGGCATTCATTTAATAGTTTACGATCGTTCACTCGTCTGTCTGAATGGGGCAAATTATTTGATGGCGTTAATTACGAAAATGCAGCCCATTTAGATTAGAGAGCAAAACGCAAATCGGAAGATCGGAGCACATTTTATTGCTCTCGACCACTTGAAGGCACATTTCCATGTGACCCGATCCGATACGATCTCCTCGACCAGACTCCACTTGGGGTACACTTCAGAGCCATAATCATAATTTAAAATGCCGCTGGCAGCACTCGAGAGTCGTAAAACAGAAAACAAAACAAGATCGTTGCGCCGAAAATTGCAGCAGACCAAGGAGCTTCCAGCCCCAGAAATTTCTGCTGCGGGCGTCAAGTGGCAATTGAAGATTTATTTTACGACTCGACTCCTCCTCGAGGCATTTATTTCCCAACTGTCTGAAGCTGCAAAAAATAAAACTATCGTAAAAGTGCCAATAAGAAGAAGGTGATTGCTACCGGGGTTGCGACATATAGTGCGTTAGTGTAGTGTATATAGAATATATTGTATATATTTAAAAACTAATTGTTTTAGAAATATTTTACTTTGTTTGCACAGTTATTTGCACGCAATCAATACTCTTGGTTAACGCCTTTGTTATCGATAGTGCCATCGATAAGTGGACTTCGCTGTGCTTATTGGCAAAGTTTTCTGGAAGGGTGGCAACGCTGTATGTTTGTTTACGTTTGTGAAGTTACTAAATGTGAAAAGAAACTTGTGTAAAAAGGTATCATAAAAACAAAACCCAAAGAACCAAGAACATAAGTATACAAATTGTGTATGTGTTTGTAAATCTACAGAAGGTACAAACAAACAACCGCAGTGACTGCGACGTCGGCAAGGCAATCAAGACAAAACTCAAATCATTCGGTACAGCAGAGCCCCATGCGAAGCTGAAGAAGAAAAGCGACCAAGAACGACCACAACGAAGACAAAGACAAAGACAATGGCCGAAGATGAAGGCAAAGTTTGCTCCAAGTATATGCCGTGAGTGGGGCAGGGGCAGGAGCAGAAGTAGCGATCGGTCGAACAAAGGAGCGGCAGGCAATGAGCGAATAAACAACAACAAAAATTATATTATGGCACATAAAACACAAATAACACTGGGAAGCATTTTAGTCGACAAACAGATACTCTGTACCCCAAACAGCTGCAGCCAGTACCTGCACACATGCATGCAAGCTATAAATACCCGTGTGTGTGAGTGGAACAGGGTATAGACGAGGCAAAGGCGAAGCAGGCGAGTCAAATCACGTTTCGTTAGGTCGAGTGATCTTTCGCCAGCTGAGCGCAGTGGCAGAGGGGCGACCAAATCAGCTGACACTCAAAGTGTGTGAAAGAGTGAAAGAGAGGAGAACTCTTTGCGTAAAGGGTGAACTGATGTAGTTGAGTCAGTTTTGTATTGTTAAGAAAACTATGCAAAGAGTGTTTGAGTGCATCGATCGAAGAGAAAAACTTTCAAAGAGAAGGGGCGCAAGTCAAAGAGCATTTGAGTGTAAATATGTATAAAGTATGGAGAGCGAACTACTCAGCGTCAGCTGGGCGCTCAGCTGCGATCGCCGGTGAGAGCGGCTCTCAGTTAGCTACGAGAGAGATAGAGAGAGAGCGCGAGAGAACGGCAAACAGATAAACGGGTTGAGGTAGTGTGGGGTATACATACATATGTATTTATTTACATGTATGTACATACTATATAGGTGTGTATGTACGTATGTATGTATATGCATGCTCACAAACAGGGCAGCGCTGAAAACAACAGCGAAAAGAACAACAACAACAACTACACATATAAAAAGCGCATTTGTTTACGACAAACAATAAATAGTGCATTTTGTAGATGCACAAATAGTGGGAGAAGCTGTTGGCATGGGGCAGGGGTAACAATGTATGACAGTATAAATAGATGTGCATGTATGAACACACACATGCATACATACATATGATAGATATGCATATGCATTGTATGTGTATGTACATGTTTATGCATTCAGTGTTTATGTACAGTGGGTACAAAATTATTTTTATAGTTCGCCTTTTATTAGCCATATATAAATACATAATACACATACATAAATACATATGTACATGAACACATGCGTATGTGTGCATGAATTAAATACACTCGCATTGTTGTACACAGTACATACATACATACACAGTATACATATACATGTAATTTGTATATACACATATGTACATACACATATGCTTATGTACATACACACACACTCCCAGTCGGCTTGTTTAGCGCAACGACCGGTAGCCATTTAGCTGTAGCTATAGCTAGTTTCACTCTGCTTAGCCGTTTCCAGCTAGAGTCGCGCTCTTGAACAATTGAGCAAAAAAGTCGTTGCCGTTTCGCTATTTGCGACCTGCCCCACTGCAATTTGCATACGCGCGTCAGTGTGTGCGTACTAAATTAACCAACACACAAACACATACACTTGGGCACGCACACAAGTGGAGATCGTGAACGTGAGAGAGCGAGAGAGGCAGAGAGCACATGCAAAATCATGTGAAATTTGCAATTGTTGCGAAGTCAACGAAACTCATAAAGCGAGAAATTTTCAATTGCACCTTATAAAAACATATGTACATACTAGTATGTGTGTGTGTCTGTATGTCTAACAACAGATACAGCGTGTGTGCGTGTGTTGTGTAGGTCAATTCTATTTAGCTATCGGTCAATTTAGAAAGCGCTTCGTTCCTGCTAGATACGCACCATGGGCGGATTCACGCTTCAAGTGGAAATTTAGTTGAGGTTGTTGACATACAGGTAATCCCCCCCTCTGCCATATAGTAAGTGCTAAACTTGATTTTTCTTTATATATATAATCTATAATATTTTATATATAATATATAAAATAAATATATAATATTTTATATTTTAAAAAAATAATATTTATCTTCAGTTTCTTCAAGATATTTTCCAAATGAATATTTCGAGGAAGTAAAGAGCTCAGAAGAAAGCAGCTAAAATATAAATAATAAACATACGTCAAAGAAACAACGAGACAGAGATGGGAAAAGCATATGAAAAGGATAGAAAGGGAAAGGGAGGCAGAAAATAAGTGTACAAGGCGTTCGGGATGCGCCTGACTGCAGCGATATCTTTTGATCTTTTGGCTGGGGGCACTCGTGTTTGTCAGCTGACATTGCAGATACACCAATGGGTACAAAAATATGAACATGGATACAGATTTAGATATAGTAGAATATTGTCTTGTATATTTATGCATAATGTAATTATGTAAAGTATATGTAAACATATGTATGTATATTACATATCGTATAGCATATGTATGTTTAGTATTATTATGTGTATTATTATTTGTATTTTATTATAATCATTTATTTCATAACATACATTTTCAGTTTAGTTTACATCAAAATCAGATTAATCTATAATATAGTTTCTATAGAAAAGACAATCTTACACATACATTCATATACTTCTTAGTAGCATTGGCATCGAAATTAGTGAAGAGCGCCAAGTTGATACTCTGTAAAAAGTGAATGAATCAAAGATTTATATAAAAAAGAGGAAATCGTTTTGGTTTTACCTTTTCTTTCGCACAATTTCTAATTTCCCGACCTGACGCACGTTATGCACTCGATTTGGCAACTTTCATTTCGAATTGCATCAGTTCATGTATTTTCTATTGCCTCTCTCCATTGCACTTACGCCCTTATTCGCCTGTTGTTGTTGTAGTTGTTATTTCACATTCTCGGTACCCCAATCGATTCTCTATGCCGCATGCCAACAACATTTTAGCTCGTTTAGTGCAATTTTGCATTTGAATAGAAGCCAATACATGAGTGGCGGGGGAGGAGGAATAGGTAAGAGGGAACCGTTTAAAACATTGACTATATGTATGTACATTGGTATGTATAGGTTCAAACTATAACCGAGTAAAGAATGCAACAGTTTAACGTTGTTACAATTTAGTTAACCAATTTTAAATATGTTATGTAAAAATGATGATACTAGAAAGATATTTATAGGGAGAGTTATAGAAAAGAGATTTTAATAGGGAATATATTCCTGATCTTCAATAACATTTATAATTCAAGATCTTGAAAATATGAATGTATTTTCTACGGATGATACTTGATGATTCATCTAAAATAGCCAGTTCAAAGGTCACTCTGTAAAGAACCCATTATATGATCTAGATAAAGTTAGACTCTAGTGTAGAGTTACAGAGAATTATGGCCGATCAGTTGTTAAACGAAACCTATTGGGGAAACAAAGGCAAATGAGGGGGAAAAATAACAATACAGGTTAAATAATTAGTTAGATATTATTTTCCGCATTGGCCATGTCACGACATACTTACCCACTCGTATTAACTGCGGTTAATACCTGGATACAATCTTAACTACGATCAAAATGTGCACAAAGCCTCGCTACCTTGCGACTACCTGAGCTAATTGCTGAATAAAATGCGATTGTTATGGCAAAATAAGAAGCGAAAAACACGAATGCGATTGCGAGCGAGAACGTGAATAAGATTGTGAATATGAATACAAAACACGGGTACTTCTACCTTAACTTAACATATACAAATACCTGGTCATATTTTGCGCATACATTAAAGTAAAACTTTTTGTCGAATCAAAGTTCTTGCTAAAGAAAATATGCCAAAGAAGTGCTACCCTAGATAATAATTATAGTAATGTGATTTGTAAGAATTATAATAGACTTGTATGTAAGTTATTTTATATATAGGATATACTGTTCAAGAATATATACAATTTATAACATCAATTGCAATGCTATAAAAATGAATATATTTTCTACAGGAATAAATCAAGTCAACAAAGAGTAGGAAAACCGTTTTGGAATCTAAAATAGGAGCATGAAGCGCGGCCACACACAGAAGTGCTATCGAGGTTGTTCTCTTCCTCTTCGACGTAGACCTTGCGGTTCTTGCTCAGTTTGTTCTTTGCCCATTAGTTGCGGCTCATGTCGTCGCAAGACCGCAATGGATAGTAAACTGCATCGACCCGACCCGGCCCGCCCCGCTACGAAGCCCATTAGCCCATTAGGCGACCACACATGAAGATCTTGAATGGAAAGTACAAAGAAAGCGTTGCGGAAAACGAGAAAAAACAACAGCAAAAAAACGTCAAAGCAGAGAGAAGATGTGAATAGAAACCCGCTATGAATCTTCATATAAAATGGCCATGTAAGTGTCAGACCCGACCCAAGTTTCGGGCGCTTTGAGCTTTGTGTCAAACGCATAACGCCTGATCCCAATGACCAAATCGCAGATCGGAGATCCCAAAGCGAAGAGCAGCGAGACCACCCGACTAGTTGAGCATTTCGCTGGAAGTGTCCAGTGAGGCCTGTTTTGGTTTGTGGTACGGTTCAGTTTGGTTCAGGGCCTCGGGGCTTCGGCCAGGCCAGAGGTCCATTAAAATTTCATGTGTACCGAGAATAGAGCGCAAATAGGCTGTAATTATAGAACAAATACACACATAACACGCGGACAGGGTGAGGCCTACGGGAGTGCGTGGAGGGGCAAGGGAGGCGGAGGGGCAGATGGGATCCAAAATGGGCAAACGAGTGTGCACAATACATTCATGCGAATGCCGCGTGACGTGCCGCGTCTTTGAGATGATAGCCTGAAGCAGTCGTCGTGCGTGTCACGATTGGGGGTTAAAATGGTTGTCGATAACTTTGGATACTTGTTAGCATCCACATTGCTAACTGATATCGATAATTTGAGAGCAGACCACAATGAGAACAGTCTGTTTACCAGCATCTTTAGCGCGATTAGTCGCCAACTTTATATGGTTTCGTGATCCTCAGCTCGTTATCTGTTATCGATAACTTGTATCACTTGATAGTTGGTCATATCTAGCAGTGTCACAATCAGAACAGCCTCAGTTCGTTTGATTTTTAACTATATACTTATAGTACCTTGTTCCTAAGTTCACTATCGGTTATCGATACCCTGTAACCACTTGACAATTGGCCATCTCTAGCTCGAGTTACTATGCAAGCGTTTTTGGCGTGTAATGCCGCAATGAAAATCGCCCATTACAACAATTTCATTTCATTTTACCGCCTTTGGCGCTTACGTAAGCAGCGGCAACAACAGCAACAGCAGCAACAACAACAACAACATCAGCAGCAACAGCAACAAAGGCAGCTCATTGCATTAGGTGCCGTCGGTGCCAAGAGCTCGAGCTCTCGCAAGTTGGCAAAGAGGGTAGCGTGGGGGAGGGCAGGTGAGGGAGGAGGGTGGAATTACGGGTGTGTGTGTGCGAGTGTGTGTAGTAGGGACAGGGAACGACATTTGTGCCACCTTTTTATTTATATTTTTTGCCTGCAATTACACGGCCAGCAGCGACAGCAGCAAAGGTAGCGTAGAGGTACCAGCAGAGGAGGTAGCGGCGGAGGTAGCTACTAAGCAAAAATCGCGCCAGACAAACTGACGGCAGCGTGTGATTTTGTGTTATATCAGGTCGATGCGGCTTGGGTTCGCTTGTAGTTGGGTTTGCGTTGGGTTGAGCTGTGTTTGGGGCATGGCTGAGGGGGGCAGAGAGACAACAGGGGCAACGGTAAATGGTGGAATGGTGCTTACAGAATATGTACGGTCTTGTACCTGGCAGATGGCGATAGAACTGTCACTGGTGAAACTACATATTGATTGTGGTTGGGAGAAAAAGAAGGTATTAAAGGCAGACTGCAGTGCGTATACGTAATGTAGGTATATTTGAATTGTTGTATGTATTGTATATTGTTTCTTTGTTAACTCCAAGACCAAAGGGTATCTGCTAGTCGTTCTCTGCACGCTCACTGCACAGCGCTGGCAGATCAAATGCGATTTAGATCGTGTGTACCCGCGCTCTCCTCGCGATTGCAAGACGAAGCACATTTAATGATATCGCATGATTGATGATTACTCATCGACCGGTTGCCTGGCTTGAAGCTTGCAGCGGCTAACGGCCAATCGAGCGGGGCAGAGTGGTGGGGGGGGCTGAGGTGGCAACAGCACGCGACCGACGAATGTTGAAGGCTCAACAGATAATTACCTACATTTAGAGGCAGTACAACAACAGTCGGTTGGTAACAAAGTACTGTTAGTCACCGTCTCTAGTTCTAAGTGGCCAACTGACAGACAAACAGACGGACAGACAGACAGAGAGACGGACTGATAGACGGAGAGACGGACGGACAGTTTGCTCGGCTAGTTAGCTCGCGTCGTGCCTGGAGAACACAGCGAAATCGATTGGTTGCCGCAGACAAGCTGGCAACAGTGCAGCCCCGCCCCGTTCGGTGCCGCCCCGTACCGTAGCTGCCCTAGCGGTAGTGCGCTTAGAGGTACCCAGAGCGGGCCTGGCAACAGTTTCACAGTTACGAGTGCAAGTCCGACCTTAAACAATTCGTTAGCTTGCCAAGCAAAGATTGTCAGTCGTCACGCGACGTTCGATACCCTGTAAGCAAGGCAGGGAGAGGTGTACGCAGCTGGTAAGGGAAACAATATCATGCTGTAGATCTGGACAGATAAATAGGCAAATGATGTGTTGAGAGAGTACAGGGTATTCACCAGCGTGCACACTTTCCCCAACATTACTAACGAAGGCCACAGTTGACCCATCCATGTATGGTTACTTTAGGTATTTACCCAGCGTACTCTTACTTCTGCTTACTTCGATCTAATTTATGCAGTTGCCTCGCTGAGGAAACATGGGCAAAACACTGTTGCGTTGACTCATCTGTGGAGGAGCACAAGCGATGGTTGCCAAGGCCCAATCGGAACATATAAATGCGAAACGTGACTAATCTGTGCGGGTTTCGGAACTCGATTGATAAGCGAACACTGCGCACTTAATCTGGAACTTTCTATAAATAATTATAATAACAATTGAACTTCTTAGAGACAGACTTTCAGTGAAGGTTGTGCTGTCAGTTACCCCTTGTCATTATCTATTTCCCTCTTTCTTGCCATCTGCCAATCCGTGCCACGTGATGAACTAATTAAACTGCTTGATTTCATCACGTTTCGTAGTTAATCGGTTTGCTGGTCCCAATGCAAATCTCAAACGAAAACAATAATAAAATCAAAATGGAATGGAAACTGTAGGGAAGGGAGGATGTAGAGACTTTTATGGTATTTTGGGGAGAGATTTCGGGATGTTCAATAATTAAACTAAGTATTAACTTTGAATGGTTTGACTAAACTTTGTTTAGAGACTTAAAAGCTTGGCTTCTTAGTATATTACTTTGACCTTTAGAATTATGGTTAATATATTTACAAGTAGTATACAAGTATTTGAGACTTCTGGACTTATTTTGATGATATTTCAGCAATATATTAAAGGTTAAAGGTTTGCTTTGTTTGGTATTTTTTGTAAGTAAGTCGGCACATTATATACTTCCTCTACTGGGCCAAACTAATTCATAGTACTCTGACCCATGAACTTATAAAATATATGAAGGGTAGAACGTATGTGGAGACAGAGGATAATGCGACAAAAACCAAAGAAGGTTCTCTCCCAGACATTTGAATCGAGGGCACGGCAAACAAAGACTGATCTCCTGCCTGATAAAGCTCGAAAAACACTTTTGGGTTTGTTAAATGACTCATCGATTAATGTTCGATTTGGTACATCTTTCTCTGTCCCTCCCTTCCCTTCTCTATCTGTCCCTCTCAAACTGGCTCGAGAAACTCGTTTCGTGACCAAATTATCGCCCTCACTCCGCCTCCCCCAGCTCTACTCAGTCGTGAATTATGGGTTGGGTGTCAAATGCAACTAGGCGCTTCAGATACGGATTCGGATTCGGAATCGCCAACGGACACGTGGACAGTGGACAGCGGAACTGTGCACAGTGGCGAACAGGCCTTGTTGCTGTTCGCTGGTCCAGTTAGCCGAGTTGGCTGCACTTAGCTCTGGGCTCGGTTCAACTTACTTTTTGATTTCGCCTATTTGCTACTGCTACTGCGCTGCTCTGTCGCCCTCCCCCGTGCCACAAACCAGCGCAGTTATTCATCATTATCTGCCGACAGACATCAGCTGTTGCTTGTAGTTGGCCAAAAACAACAACAACAACAGCAGCAACAGCAACACGGCAACAACGACAATGACAACGCTGCAAACAACGAAAAGCTGCACAACTTTGTTAAAGCGAAACAGGGAACAGCGACGATGATCGCCAAGTTTGCATGCGGCTTTGACGAATTCGGAATACTTTACTTAAAACGATGATCGGTCTACATATACATTAATTAAATAATAATGTAGTAAAATGATATTAATAAACACAATATAATGTATAATAATATAAGGTAAATGTTATATAAATGTGATGTAAAAGTGAAATACTTGTATATGAAACAATCAAATATAAACTTAAAAGAAGAATAAACGACAAAATCAGACTTATTATAACTTATCCTAGAATAAACAATAACACAAAATAACAATTAGTCAATTAGTTGGTAAGGAATACCGAAACTAAACCAACCAATTGTATCAGAAGATATTTTAATAGTTTTTAGTATGAAGTGCTTAAGAGTTCTATTCGTAACTTTGACTAACTGTTCTCTCAGTCAAATCGTTCTATATGTAAAGTATATGTTTATATGTAGCACAATTTGTGCAGCTACCAAAATCGGTAATCGATTTATCTAAATTGATTTAGAATTCAGCTTTGTTGATGGTCAAACATGACAGGGCTGTCGATATGCCACGCCCGCCTCGCAGGCGTAGCGCACTCTGGCAATGGCAAGCGATCGTTAGCGTTGATTACGAGGCAACAGCAAAGGCAGTGGCAGTGGCAGAGGCAAGACAGAGGGGGTAGCAGAGGGAAGACAGCGAGGGAGGCAGATAGGGAGGCAGAGGAGGAGGCAGAGGCGGCGACAGCAGCTCCAAGTCGCCGAGCGGGCAGAGCCAGCAAGCTCAACGTCGCGTCAGCTGAGGCGATGGCAACAACAACAACAAAAACACACACACAAGAAAAGCAAAATAATAATAGGAGAAATAATAATACAACAACAACAAAATAGAAACAACAAAACAACAATAATAACAACAAAAAATAGGAAAGTTTCGCTTGGCAACATATCGTCGACCGACAATCGACAATAGACTAACGACAACGACAACAACAACGGTGAATAAACCCACTAAAAATAAGAGAATAGAAAGGGGTGGGCAAGGGGGCGGTGGCGATGGCACGGTACGGTAAAGAAACGAGTCAGCAAACGATCAAAGTGATTACTTAGCAGGCTACCAGGCTGGGAAATTGGCGGAAAAGAGGCTGGAAAGCCTCTGTTAGAGATGATAAATGTAAAGATACCCTGCAAGTTGAACTGACTCTAATACCCTGTAAAGAACGTAACATATTTAAGGTTGTCATACAAAATAAACATTTATTGCTGTTATTCCAATCAATTTACCATGTAATTATTATGATTGATGCGCAAGGCTACCCTGTAAAGACAACCTGATTAGAATAGTGCATTGGCATTGATTTGATCCTGAACAATTAGAATTTAAGACTCTTAAAATATATAAAGTTAATGTATTATACTAAATTCTTATATACTGAATATTTAAATAAAAAGTGTAGAATTAAAAGGGTCCTATGAACTCCTAGACCTGATTAGATCATCAAATTGATCATGGGTCCATGTTTAACTAGGCGGGTTCAGCTACCTCGGCAATTGCATCTGGCTCAAACTTGTGTTGTCAAGTTATTAAATTCCAATTAAGATCCGTCCAGCTGTCGAAATATTGAATCAAACCCGTTTGAACTCACCGAATCAAGGCCGTGAAAATGCCCAAACTCTCTGCCTCGTGCTATTTACTTAGCGTGCCACGATCGGCAGTATAAGTTATCATGACTCTACCGTCAAATCATCGAGTGCATTGCACCCAATTTGGCAATACTTAATACTGAATAAAGCACTCAGAATACCGCACACTGCATACCGCATACTGAGTACTAAGTACTGAATAAAGAGTATTCACTCTGGGACTCAGAGTTCAATGCACGCATTTGCCAAGCACTCTTTGCCAAAAAAACCGAGGCGTTGATAACGATGATAGAACGATGAAATTTGGTCAACTGACTGAGTAGTGCTCGATAAGAGGTTGTCGATCCCCATAGAACATCATTATCAAATGCACTTCTAGCAACCAGTTGCTGTTTTCTTTTAAAACTCATTGAACTTTCTTCTTCGTTTTTGGTCGCTTATCGTTCATTGAGGTTAGCTAAGACACTATGAAAGAAATAATTAATTCGGATTAGATCGGTGTGACACACCTTTTACGACTTGAAAAACACCATGAAGGAGGTTGTAATCTAAACTAGCATCGCTGCACCTTTACAAATACAGTAAATTGTAATTGAACAATATTAATTGTATACTTGTGATTGTTAACAATTCTGTGAATATAAAAAGAAAGTACACAAGAAGAACAAGAGGTTGCTGCAATTGTAAAGTTGCTAACAGAGCTCTGGAACACAATTTAATGTGGGTAAAGAGAGACCTAAGTGATTTCTTTCAATTCATACTCACTTAGTCGAACGAAATTTTCTAGACTGTTGATGCCATTCAGGAATATATAGATCACACCCTCTTTAGTCAGTCTTTTCTTGGTATCCCATTAAGTAGACCATTCCATATAGCATGTACTATAATTTATTATGGGGTATTAATTTGTATATTTTCGGTATTATCAGCACTTGCGACAATCTTGTTTGGCACCTTGCCCATTTCGGGTTTAGCCTCCATTCGACTACACACAGAGAGATGCAGAAGATGCTGGGACTGATGCTGATGCAGATGCAGATTGGGTCTTGGATGCTGTAGCAGATTCGGGTGCCAAGAGGTGAACGTCTTCCTGTATGTCGTGCCGTGACTCACGCCGAGTGCACTCAGTGGGTCTAAATGGGGTCTGAATTACGAATTGCATTTAATTGCCGACGCTTAATGTGCCCCGTTGAGTGTCTTGATTGTTGTGGCACAGGGGGTGGGGCAGAACAAGAGGCAGAAGGAGGGAGCGAGAGAGAGAGAGAGGTGGAGCTGATTACATGTCATCAGCTGCAGCATTCAGTTCGCTGCTGGACTATTTGAGCAAATTTTATGGCAAACATAAAAGGCTCAAACACAAGCAGGGGAGAGGGAAGAGGGGAGAAGAGGCTGCATCTGATGCCAGATTTGCAGCCTGGTTGGGGGCCAAGGCGTTAAAGTTAATGACCAGCCAACGGCGCTGTGCTCATTACCAGCCCCAGCCTCAGTGCCTGACTTGTCTCAGCCTTGGTCTTGGCCAGACCTAGTTGAGGTTGAGAGGCTACACTGCGCAAAACGAAAGTCATGGGAAGCTCTAGAGTAGAGTTAACTACTTGCAGTGGCCTACTAGCTTACCATACTATACTCTTGCTATACTTTTTCTTGCAGTGCACCGACTTTCCCGGCCGGTTCTGGCCGTAACTGCTGCAGTTCTGCGCGCAGCTTCCTCGCCCGCCAGAGAGACTGAGATGCATCTGGACTGCTACTGTGCGAGGGGCCATTATAACTAATTGGCATGATTGATTGTTGTTGTGGTGGGGCCCCACTTTCAGCTGCGCCTCCCCGCTCCCCACTCCCCATCTCTGTTTTTGTCTTGCTCACGTTCTTCTGCGTCGCTGTGGTTGCGTTTCTCTCAGTGCTTAGTTTGTTTCTCCATCATTTAATTTAATTAATGAGCGTGTGTATCAATTGGTTTACAATTGTTTAATTGCCTGTATCATGCGGTGTTATGGCCCTGCCCCCTGCCCCACTTCCCCCTCTGACCCTGCCTGCTCCCTCCCTCTTTGCCTGCTGCCCTAGCACATTTACCACCTGCGTGGAGACAGTTAAAGACGTCACTGGGCTGCTACTGCGGGCGTCTTTGTGGGGCTTCTCCCTCATTCTTCTCTCTCTCTTCCTCTCTCTCTCTCTCGCAGACGTGTCAGATTACGCCTGTCTCTCTCTTACTCACTCTCCCCTTCTCTGTCTACCTGTCTGTCTCTCTGTCATGTTTGATGTTGTGGTTTAATCAGCAGCGAGAGAGCTCAGCACTTATGTAACCAGTGGGGGAGGTGGGAGAATGGGGAAGGTTCAGCCAGAGGCTGGGGTACTAGAGAGGCTTTTTATGGGCTATTCGTAAATTGGGAGATATGGCACTGAAATGGAGACCCATTAAAACTAATCGTAAACTTTATATTATGCATCTGTGATCAGCAACAGATTCGATTGTGCAATTGTGTGTGGTGGCTAATCAAGAGACCAGGCAGAACTGGGAGGAAGACAGAGAAAGAGAGAAAGGGAGAGAAAGAGAGAGTGAGAGAGAGAGAGAAACTTGTAAGAGGAGTGTGCTGTACCAATCACAATAAACTTTTGTTAATGAGGCATAAATGCAAAAGGTTTTTCGGGCACAGTAAAGGGAAAGAGTTCATGGAGAGTTGGGTTAGGAAAAGAGCCATCAGAGATTAGAGTTCTGCAGTGGGTAAATCATATGTGGGTCACTTATCTATAAACTTTTCTGTTGAATTTCGATCTTAAATGGAAACTTTCGCCAATGTAAAGCTGCTGTTCCAAACTAATTGCTGGCAACTGTGGGCATTGTCTGGCGCTTCCTCTCGATGGGCAACTGTTCTGCATGGCACGAGAGAGATGCATATGAAACAATAGAGCAAATTATGTACACAAGGTACTCATGAGAGTGTGTGCGAGTGTGTGTGGGTGTGTGCTTGTCTGTGCTTGTTTGTATGTTGGCCTTTTTCTCTGGCCTTTTGTCTGTTTCGGGTTGGAAAATGCGCTCAACTTTTCACCAAACTGGGCGCTATTGTGGCAACTTTGGATACGGATACGGTTCCCTGGCCACCAGCAGCAGCATGGCCCATTGTCACTCTGTAGTGCGTTTCATGCAGCCAACCATGCGACACACTCACACACACATACACACAGACACAGACACATGACTGAGTGTGTCTAGTCGAAAATGTTAATATGCCAGTGTAACTTAGATTCAGAGTGAAACTGAAACTGCATTTGGAATTGGAATTGAAACTGAACTGCGACACTTTGCATATTACAAAGCCATAAATGAACTTGTGATGCACCCCTTCCCCCTTGCCCCTTCCGCCCTTTTGCCACCTCAAGTGAGAAATGAGGGAGAGTGTGCAGAGGGAGGAGGCTCAGTCTAGTCTGAAGGTGGCAGAGTGAACAGAGGCTGCTGCAGCTTTGCATTACACGCCCCACTGCACCGGATGTAGGTTATGTGGCACATCGATTGCCCAATACCAATACCAATACCCCCCTTTACCATCTCCCACCCCCCTACAGAGGCTCGACTCGTGCCACTTTGCAACTTTGGGATGCTTTGGCTTAACGACTGCGACTATAACCCGTGAAATACTAATACAGGGCAGGCAGATATATATGTATATATATATGTGTGTGTCTGTTTATGTGTGTGTGTGTGTGAAAGAGTACGCACATAAGTGGTGGCGGGCTTTATCATCTATCAGCGCCACTCTCGCCTCGACTAGTCATAAATTTAAACGCCAGACGCGAGCGCTTTTTACGAGCCAACTCGCCTCGCCTAGCCTCGACTCGCATCTGCAGCTGCAGAGTTGAATTTGTATCTGTATCTGCAAATGTCTCTGTATCTATAGCTGTAGCTGTATCTGCATCTTTGGCTGTGGAAATGCGGTGGCTCACCCGTTTGTAGTTTGTGACCTGGGGACAACTAAGGGCTTTACTGACTTTAACAATTCACTGGATATATAAAGATATATATTCTTGTTGAATTTAATATCAAGGGAGTATGTTTATCTTACTAACAGTTTATTTCATAGTCAGTGGCATTTACAGGGTATCTGCCTGGCAATCACAGGTGTGATTTGGGCGTAACTTTGCTGCCCGCCTCCATGATCATAATTTCCCATTTTATGACTTCAACTATCTGGCATCTCCTATCAGCACGCGTTTCGGTATATGCCAGTCTATCAGACTCTCTGTATATGTGCGCGTGTGTGCGTATGTGTGCATATGGGCGAAAGTTTTCGGATTCAGAGTTAAACAATTTTATGGTGGCAATTTTGTGCGCTTTACACTTGATGCATCTGCGCTGTTTGCCGGGCCATTGCCATCGGATTTGAGCACTCAGAAATGCTGTTTGAGCATTAAGTTTATGGATCGAAGAGCTCGACAATTTGGTGGAACTGCCTCATCTGTCGAACGCATAAAATAGATAAAGAATCGGCGTTGAAATCGGCAAACCGTAGGCCTACGAGTTTTATGGAATTTCAATTTAGTTGCAAAGAGGAAGTTCCTTTTAAATTGGATTGTGCCGTGCAAACTGAAAGTGAGTTAGGTTCTATAGGTTTCCTACTCTCCTAACAGAATCGAGGAATATCTGCAGCTGAAAATTCACTGCACACCTGCGCAAAGGCTGATGAAATGGCTTAGGTGAAATTTGTAAGCGAATTCCAGAATTGAATGCTTATTAAAAACGAATTTACAGTTAAGAAAATACGCAACCTTTGACTGTGACACGTAGCGAGAGTCACGTACACCCCCCGATGGTGTATGGTAAATGCCAACCGCAAATATGACGACAGACACGTTGCCCACATGACATGGACACGGACACGGACACGCACGAGACGGCGAGACGGCGATGGGACTTTGTGTATGTCGTAGGGTCCAGTTAGGCGTCAGCAGGTAAGGTAGTGTGGGGGAGGTTAGACCCTCCGTCACTGTTCCTTCGGTGTCGTCAGACGCATAAAGGTGATGGATAAACTGTGACGCAAGCTAACCGGGCAGACAGACACGAGCTCACGTGCTCGCTTATTCCAATCCGAGTCAACGGCGGCGCTCTCAAAGGCAGTTGACCCTCTCCCAAGGTAGGAACGGGAACCGACGACAGCGTGAATAATTATAATTATTGGAGGAATGATGTACTGAACAAGCATGTTTAATTCAAGCCAATCTGTAAGATTTGTAACCATATGTGTGCTTGAGGAGAAGACAGATCTACAGCTGAGTGTGTACTGAACCACTTTCCAACTAAACCTACTGAGATCATCGATTTTTTGAGTGCCCTTTGGCTTCTTGTTTACCCAACCAAACCTCTATTTATTTATTTATTTTAGTAAGCAATCCATCATTATTATTTATCATTTATTTACCTGCATAATTTGATAAGATTGTTCGCTGTTTATTAATAAGTTTTATTTCATTGTTTGCATATCTTTAATCATATTGATCGATGCAATTAGGACAGCAGGCCATCTGTGATCAACGAGATCTACATATAGAAGTATTTACATACATAAATACAATATATATGCCGATCTAATTAACGCCGAATATGTGACAGGGCCGCTGACGCGTATTTTGAATCGTGCGAATATATGTATATATGTATATGTACATAAGTATGTGTATGTGTATATACCAGATATCTTGTTGTTTTTCGCGGCAACGCGTCGTCTTTTGCGTCAGCATTTTGGGCTGTTGTAAGTAAACAAATTGAAAGATCATCATTCGTAGTATAATCACATATAGTACATCCTAGGAGACTGTGCTTGTTTTCGCATTTCAATTGTATACGAGAAATGAAGGCATTGCTTGTAGGTTACATGTTTACAGATTGTGCCTATGTCAATAGCATTAACAATACAATAGTCCGCATGGACCCAAATTGACGATCTTGGAAGATAATGAGATTTATAAATATGTATATCATATGAATATCTTTGATTTAAACTTATTTCTTCTTCTGCAGTTGTATTTATTGGCTATCGATAATCAATTATCGTTTATTCGTTATTGATAAAGTTATTTTTTGAATATTTTTTAATTTTTTTTTAGGTTATTGGTTACTGGCTGTCTATTATTTATGTATTTTATTACATTTATATCTGCAGGTTTTCTTTTATCTGTTTTATGTTATATGTTATCTGTTATCTGCTTTTTTTTTATATTTTATATGTTATATGTTATTCGTAAACTGTTATCTGTTATCTGTATCTTTTCCTCTTTCGTATCTGTATCTGCATCTGTATCTATTTCTCTTTCTCTTTCTGTATCTCTATCTGCATCACTTTATTTCTGTATCTGTATCTGGCGTATGTAGCAGACAGTCGAAAAGGTTAACGAATCTTTGTGGCGCCTATGCAAATGCCTCGTCTATATGCTGCTATACTCGTTCTTTCATTCGACCGATATGCCAATGTGAAGTGTGATTGCTGCAATCGACCGCGAGCATCGAGCGCCGAGTGGGGAACGCCAGTTGCCAACTGCCTTTGGCTGTCGACAAGAGCCAATTTATGCGCATACATACATGTGTGTGTGTGTGTGTATCTAATACATATGTATACACAGACACAGGCGATACAGATGCATACGTAATACGTGCATATGTATTTGTGCGTGAGTAATTGACATTCATTTCCTTCTTGGCGTCAACGAAAAGCAGCCACAACTGATCGGTGACGTTCGCTGTTGCCAAGCGGCAGTGGCAGCAGCAGACGCGATGAAACACCGATCACCGCTTTGCCGTCTCAGTCAACGTCTCTGTCGCAGTCGCAGTCGCTGTCGCAGTCGCAGTCTACGTCAGCGTTGCCGCTTAGCATCCGAAATAAAAAACTCAAGCCGATGAACAATGGAAACTTTCTCGACAGCCACAGTGGGGCATAAAATAGTACAACAAAAACGGAGTTCAGAGTGAATGCTGCCTGTACAGCAGAAAATGGAACAATGCAAATAGATCTGGATTGCATAATAACAGTTTTATACGGCATGCACTCTATTCTGCATACTCATCGGTTGTTCTAGGTCCACTTATTGCTGGCTATTTTACAGTCCCTTATCACAGGGCCACTGCGATTTGATTACGATTAAATAGTTTGATAATATTTTTGTTGACGTCAGTAATAGCGACAGCAACAGTACAAAGTTCTCGAAGTACTCATCGAGTGACTGCTCCACTGTGCACCCGCAAACAGTGTTGCTAAGCGGGGAGAGCAAGTTTTTACAGGCCACAGTTCGTATACGTTATGTAGAAGATATTCTACAAATCAATTAAAAGTTTTTTTCATATTTTTTCAAGTGAAAAAAAGTGTAAAATTCAATCGACCTGTTTATCTATATCTATAGTATATACATATGGAAAAGCTAACAGTAAATACTCTATCAATAGTCGTTCGAAGCAGTTAAGCTGTCAAACAATCATTCATCATTCGATTCTTTGGGACTACGTGACATTGGCAATGAACTCAGTTCGCCAGAGACGGAGGAATGAATCATTCATTGATTTAATTAGGCACTTAGACTAACTTAATCAAATAGAAGCAATAACCAGACATAATATAATTAAAAAGAGAGCTTAGTATAGGTGGATTATGATACTATATTTAATCAGATAATATAGTAAAAGATACATTTACCATATGACTTCATTCTCTGCGATCGCATAGCGACAACATCAGAGACGTCTGTGCGAAAGGTTAAGATCCTCTGCAGTCGCAAGAGAAATAAACAATCACCTCAAAATAGGAGAAGACAAAGAAAGATAGCTAAATAAAAGCAGAAAGTATATGGGATGAGAGGAGAGGTGCAGACAAAAGAAGAAGAAAGAGGCGTAGAGCATCGAAAAACAGAAACAGAAAAACAAAATTTGCATTGCTGACGCACTTTTCTTGTTGTTTCGCTAAATCTTTTTCCCACTCTCTGCCTCTCTCTATCTATCTTTCTCCCTCTATCTCTCTCTCTCTCCTGCTTTAACACGTTTTGCCCGCTGTTTGTTTTGACGGAAATCTGTTATTAAAGCACAAAAACAACAAAAAAAAGAAGGCGAAATGAAATGATCTAATGGGCAATGCGACTGACGTCGCACGACCGATTGCCCATTAAGTGGGTCGAGTGGGAAATTTCGTTGTAGATTTTCCAGATCTGCTGAAGTGCCCGAGGTGCTGGCAAAATACCCTATAGGTGGGTAAAGGGTGCTTGCTTATGTTGTGAACTCTGTTGGATTACAAGTTTATTTATTTTATTCTCATTAAAGAGAGGACAACCATATAGTTTATTCAATCATTATTCCTATCTATATGGGGAGTTATATTGAAGAGCTGTCCTTATGAAAATAAATACTTAAGTTTGTTTAGTTCTTCTCTCCTTCCCCTGTGGTTATCAAAATATATTTCAAATTTCCCGCTTGACGGGGGGTTTGTTTCGAGTTTTCAGCGTATTCTCTTCATCTTTGTATCTGTGCAGCTAACAAAAGTTCCAAAACACAACGGGATACTTGTGGTTAAGGGAAAATCCAAAGTAATAATAAATGTATCTGGGCCCTTGCCAAAATTATAATTACCTGACGTTGCCCACTGCGGGGGCTGTCAGCGTCGTGTATCTGAATATGTTGGCTGACCCCACGCGGTGTCCATCATGTTTTCACTTTGCAGCTAAGCGAATTTCCAATATGATATACACACACACACACACAAAGCTTATACTCTTGTAATTGCAAAATATGATTTTGTGTATCTTTCAGATAGAATTTGTTGTTTACATTCGCCTCGACCACATGCACGTCAGTTGCACTGGTCGGGATCGAAGTGTTGTCGGCGGCAGCCTTCTTCCCTTGTTGCTAGGCGAGTAAAGATGCTGTACAATGGGCAAAATAACACAATTTCAGCACTGTCCGAAGGCTCAAAAATCAGAACAAAGATAAAATGAGTTTGGGAATTGAAATTTGTTTGTATTGATTGTAATATGTTAATATATTGATGAGTATTAGTCTAAATCGATTCTTCCGATCTCTTTTGAATTAAATATTATACAGTTTTGATACAATTTGTTGGATTTCTGTTGTTTTGAAAGCTACAGACTTAAGTGATCTGCATCTTTTGGAATTTACATCTGCATTAACACAATGATATTGTCATTACTAAAATTGATATAATAATAAAAATAATAATAATAAATGCCTTTGCATGAATACGCCTGCTGTTTACTTAGCCTTTACTCGATTATTTTCGTTGATTTCTGTAAAATTTCTTATTGCCAATTCAAGTCAAATTTTCGATTTTCTTTCAAGGTCAACAAAGCAAGCAAAACGAATTGACGAAGTGACCAACGCGAGGGTCGATCAGTTGAGTACCCTGTACTAGCCATACTATATGCTAACGATCTCTGCCTTTGGGGCGGGGCACACGCTGCCCCCTTTGCCGCACGAGCCCATGGCACGCGCCCCAATCGGGGCACGAAGAGTGCGCGCGAACTCGCGTCCGTCCGTTGACGTCAGAGCGCGGCCAACGCGAGTTGGGGAAAAATAAGAATTTTAAATAAATAAACTTGGGGTACCAAAAATCAATTTGTCTGCCAGTTTTGTTGTCGTTTCAGGGAGGAAATCTCGAGCTGATGGGCATGCGAGAGGGGGCGGATTGGAGACAATCTGTTGGGAGGAGCCCAATGGAGCCAATTCGTTTATTTGGCACTATTCAATATTTGTTTAAGAACTCAGCGCGATTCGCTGATTCGCATGTGCGATAAGCGCAAATCACCAATAAATACTTTTACGATACCCTGTCTACACGGGGAGTATTAACTATGAAAAGTATGCCATCATTCTTAACTGCATGCTGGGTATCTGTTAGTCATCTATTCTGTGCTGTGGCTCACTTTTATTACTCTCCGAATATTTAATACGGCAAGAAAGTATAGTTGAGTTGGTTAAGCTAATTTTCTCTCTGGTTAAGCATACAATGCTGAGTGTAGAAGTTATTTAAAGCACAATAAAACTATGTCTGTACTTTATTTAATTGCTGTTGGCAATTCCTAGTTTGTAAAAGTTATTTGAAACTGGATGAAGGGTACCGTACTGTCTGGCACGCTCGACTGTAACTTTCGTTACTTGTTTTTATTATTTTGACAATTTGATTTATAACCTTGGCCAACAACAAGTAAACAAAGTACGAGGCACATCGGCTTATTGTCATAAGCAATATTTATTTAGTTTCTATTTCTATGATTTTAATGAAAAAGCTTCTTCGTATATTTAAATACGCAAAGTCAATATTTGTGGCCATAAATCAAAACGAGCAGCTGCGTTTTGCACATAAATCCAGCAAGTACTAAATAGCAAGTTGTGTTTCAATGTTGTTGTGGTTCTTCCTTCTCTATTTGTGCAATGTACTTTGCCTAATTTTTCGCTTCAGTTTTACTCTTCCACTCCCTGGACGAACTGTGCTGGCAGGCACTGTTGGCAGGAGTTGTGTAACGCATTTATTTATGGAGCATTACGTAATCGAGCAGTGCTAAGAGCGTTATGTAAGTATGGATAATTGGAATCAAGGCACTTACCTTGGTGCCTGAGATAATTACGGGTCATTAAATTAATGGAAACTTTAATGAGCAAGTCTCTCAGATATGTAAATTGCTGCCCAAATCGGGAATTATATCTAGCATACATATATAGATAGTTTTATATCAGTTGTGTATTCAAGAACTATATCTTTAACTAAGAATGTTCTATGGCTTGAGGTAGCTGCAATCATTCAACTGTAGTTCGAGGGCGAATGACCCAAACGAGGAAGCTTTTCAGCCTCCCCGATAAGCAGTCGAATCTGCAATCTGCTGAACTGTGAGGTCGGTCTAAGACCTTTATAGACAATATATGGGTACATTGCTTGCAACTGATAAACGTGTTGTCGATTGATCCCGATGCCGAATTGGGTATATAAGCCCCGTGTGTTCCCAGATCAAATCGCAGTCATCTTCTGTTCTGTTCTGTTCTGTTCATCTTGTAAGCTCACCAAGATGGGAAAACTTCTGATCCTCTTGATCTGTGCGCTGGGCGCAGTTGGCGCAGGACGCATTCCTCAATCGGAGAACGGCATTCCCTATCAGTTTGTAGGGGGCAGTCGAGGTCTCTTTGAACTGTTCACTCCCATACGGGAGCTGCAGCTTCGCAATCTGGAGATTCTGAACAGGCAACGCGGCTACCGGGGCGAGCAACAACAGGAGCAGCTGCAGGATGACAACGATCGGGTGAAGTACGATCAGGAACTTCGTTACAACCGAGTTCCCATCAGTCGCGACATTGTCGAACTGCCCACGGTGAGCCAGGACAGCAGTCGCCTTCTGCATGTCGGACGTCGTCGTCAGCAGCAGATCCAGGAGCGTCGCGAGGGTCAGGATCAGGAAAGGCAGCAGACACGTCGTCAAGGCATCTACGAAAGCATCTATGGCCAGGACCAGGAGGAACGACGTGACATTTTCGGTGGAGTAGACCGCGATAATCAGCAGCGGGAGTACATCGATAGACGCCGACAGGAAGAGAACATTGTGCCCCGTCGCTTTGGTCGTATTGGAGAAGGTCGCCGTGTGGGCGATGTGGATCCAGTGACAGAGCAGGACATTCTGCGATTCATTCGTCTGGACAATCGCCTGGGTGAGTTCAGTGATGAGCAAATAGTCGAGATTCTGCGTCGTCAGCGTCAACAACAGGCCGAGCAACGTGTGAGTCGTGTGGGTCAGCAGGAGCAAGGGGTGGTGCAGGAACGCGAACAAGATGATCTGCCCACTGTGCGTCGCGACGATGATCGTCTTGTGTACATCAACAGACGCCGTCTGGATCAATCTCGTGCTGACATAATTCCTCGTCGTATTGTTTCCATTGGAGAGGGACGTCGAGTGGACGAGGGGCAACTCGCCTATAATCGTCGCGAACAGTTCATCGAATCACAGCGAGTGCAAGAGCAGCAGCGAGAGAGAGTGCAAGAGCAGCAGGAGAGAGAGCGCGTTCAGAAGGAGCAGCAGCGAGAGAGAGTTCGTGTGGAGCAGCAGCAGCGAGAGCGAGTGCAAGAGGAGCAGCAGCAAAGAGAGCGAGTGCAAGAGGAGCAGCAGCAGCGAGAGCAAGTACGAGAGGAGCAGCAGCAAAGAGAGCGAGTGCAAGAGCGCAATGACGATGTTCAACGACTGAGCGACAGCCTGCCAAGTGTGCGTCGCGATGACGAACGCCTCGTGTACATCAACCGACGACGACTGGGCGAGAACGTAGTTACACGTCGTGTTGGCGGCCAACAGGAAGAGAACGTTGTGCCACGTCGCTACGGTCGCATTGGAGAGGGTCGCCGGGTGGGCGATGTCGACCCCGTGACAGAGCAGGACATTGTGCAATTCATTCGTCGGGACAATCGTCTAGGTGAGCTCAGCGACGAGGAGATTGTCGAGATGCTGCGTCGCAATCGTGAGCGTCAAGTGCAGACAGGAGGACGTCGTGTGGGTCAGCAGGAGCGGGAACAGGATGACGATCAGGATAGCGAGAAGCGTGTCCAGGAGGAGGGTCTTCAAAGCGTTCGTCGCGACGATGAGCGTCTGGTGCACGTCAACAGACGTCGACTGGGCCAGGGACCATACTAGACGAGAGAAAGGATTGACGATCAACGATCAACTGCATGCATGAACCTCTTCTACTCCACTTTGCCATATACGATTTACTTGTACCATATATAATCTTTGAATAAAGTCAGCAAACGATGCGTAAATGCATCACCTAAAAGCAGATTGAGTTCAGATTTAGGTCTGCGGGGGAACTAATTACATTTCTTGTTTCGACATCTTCGTCTATCTTTCGATCTACAGTCGTAAATCTGTAGACTTTCGTGGGGAAATTTATTACACTCGCGTTGAGAAATAAATCTCGAGTGTGGCAGTAAATTGAAAAGCTGAAATTAGATAAATAACGAAATGATATGCAAATTGAGACTGTCGATCGATTGTTGATCCGAATATCGATCAATCGTGACTGAAAATTAATTAAGATCTGAAAACAAACGTGGTACAAAGACCAAGGTCGATTGAAGTTCGGCAAAGTGCAAAGAATACAAACCATTTCTTTTCGGGTTGCGGCACGAAACACAATATCTGATTGAGTATAAATTATTGTAAATACCAAGATCAGAATTTATAATACCTTCGGATATGCCAATTGAAATTTGCCGATCGATTTTCACACTCGACACACGAAAACAAACATTTTCAAATCAGTTTGTACTTCCCGACGCCATTTCCCAATTGTTTATTGAAAAAGATCTAGCAAAAATTTATAGTGGTAATAAATAAATAAATACTAGAAAGACAAGTAAGAAAGGGTATCTTGAAAGGGCATACCGAACTGTTTATACTCTTGTTAATTATAAAAAACTTTCATTGATTGGAGCTATAGACTTTTTTATAATATTAAGTTATTATTTTAAAACCCAAAATGACCAATTTCTTGATTACATAATAAGAAAGATCAGCTGTTCTGCATTTATATTTATTCATTTAACGAAGACTGCAATATTTATTTATTGAATAAGCCCCCTCCAGATAATCCTATGATTTCTGTTTGTTTTTGCAAAAATATATTTTTGGCACACAAAGGCAGCTGGCAGGTGGCGCCTCACTGTGGGCGTTATATGTCAGGTGAATGGCCAGCGCTAAAGATTCTAGAACCGATAATTTCATTGAGGAATTCATTGGATTATAGAGTGCATATGTATAAATATTGGCTGAGTTAAATCTGTGGCTGCTAAAATACTTCATTCATAAGAAAGGCAAAAATACGAAATAAATTAAGATTTTCAGAATTCAAGGACAAATGCATATCGATTAGATTGTACACTGTGCATGAATATCGGCCAATCACGTAGGCCAGTTTGCATGTTTTAAGATCTTGGCAAACACTGTACCCTGAGAAAACAATTCTCTCTTAATTTTGAAATGACATAAATCAAAGTGAAAACAACAATATGTTGGCAATAGGCTTGGACACCCCTCATATATGGATTGTTCTTCAATTACGCTTCATACAATCTTCGATGTTTTCTTATCTGTGCCTTGTCTGCTGTTTCACTCCGGTAATTTTTGTTTTTCTTCGTTATGTTCTGCAGACGTGAGCTAGAGAGAGAGGAAGAGAGAGAGAGACAGCATGGAGACAGAGCGACACTCACTTAAAAGCTCACACATACCCACACACACACACATATGACACACAGTTGGATTGTGCTGTGCCAGACATTTTGGCACCCAAATGCGAACAAGGAACAGAACAACAAGCGCCAAAGCAGGCGGCAAAAAGCAAACTGCAAAACACACAAACAAGTGTACATTGTGTGTTCATAAATGTATGCATGCATTTGTGTGTGTGTGTGTCTGCTATGTGGGTACACATGTGTATGCATGCAGAACAAATGAAAGCTTCTAAAGATGTCCCGTTCTCTCCGCCTGCCGCTTATGCTGTCAGTTTCATTTCGTCTTCTCCCGCTGTCCGCATTCCCCTCTCCATCTGCCCGCCCCCACGTCGTACGCTATCAATTTTAATGCATGTCGCCTTTGGTGACAAAAAATACGACTAAATTGACAACAACGAAATAAACAAACAGAAAGAATATGACGGCAGTCGCCGCAGTCGCAGCCGAAGCCGACGCTGCATCTGCAGTCGACGGTCGAGCTGTGGCTGTGGATGTTGTGGATGCTGTTGGTACATGTTCATGTGCATCCACACACATTCAGCTGTTCTTTGCGTTGACCTTCAAGTTATTCCACTGATACCAACTACACACACATGTATACATATATGTAAGTACACTTCTGTACACATATTTATGTACTTTTGTCTGTGCACCCTGCCAACTTGGGGGTTTTACGACCTGTGCTTGAAGATGAAGTAAACTATTCTTCAATTATAGATTCTCTATTTCTGAAAAAGAAACTAGTTTGAATTTAGATTCTCTATTTCCTATGTAAACACAATTTTGAAAGGGTTTTTGCCTGCACCTTGTTATCAAATTGAAGAACTCTCCGCATCGCTGTCTCTTGTGACAATTTGCAGCCTTTATGGAAAAGTTCTATGCCGAAGAAAGGCACAGTAAACATGGCGGGTATAAAATGTTCAAGTGACACCCGAAAGTGGTCGAGTACTCAAAGAATATTTCGAATTTCTATATATGTATCTTGGGAGCAATACAAATGGACATAAGTATCCATCTACATATCTACATCTGTATGTACTGTATACTGAATTCAGTTGTGCATTTTGTTTTTCTTGCCATTCGTTTTTCACTTTTTCTGCTCTTACTTTCGAAATGTGTTTTTGTGGATTCCTGTGTTTGCCCATTTGGCGCTGTAAACATGCCAACAACAAATTCGGCATTGTAAACAAATTCGAAACTCTGTGAAACTTTTCCATTCGTACAAAGTGTTAAAAGTGCTTCTTGCCACAACGAGCAATACCATTTCCATTTCCCCCAACAGACTCGTAAGAGTACAGGGTGGACAGGCACTCGATAGGGCAGACATTAAGTTTCTCAACTTGGTCAATGCGAATGCGAATCATTTTGATATAGAGTGAGATAGTACCCTGGCAGTGGCCTAAGTTAGTCTGAAATTAGTTTCAAACATCAGGAGACTTTCTGTCTTTCTAGTCAAGTTTGTCAATGTCAAGGAGCATGTCGCTTTGGGGGAATACCATACGGTCTCTAGCACTGTCAAAGATAATTGTATTTATTTTATTTAAATTGGGAATACACCATGTTCCCGCTTAGTATAGAACATTTGTTAGACCTGTACATACCCCACACATCATATTTAAATATAAATTTCATTTCACATCAATTCTGAACAAGTTGTCCACTCGTGTGCCTCGGGTTCTGGCACGCGAGATCAGCATTTTCGAGATGAGGTAAGAAATTATTTTCAGTTGACAGATTCTGAGAACAGATATATATATATACATATATATAGTATGTTAATATGCACGACTTGTTTGTTTGGCTGGCAGTGACAGGTGATTCTCGGGGTCTATTAAAGTTCCACAAGTTAATAAGTTAGCCAACTCTCACACCGTAATTCATAATGAATTTTAAATTTGTGCCTCAAGTTTCCCAGCATTTAATTTACAATCAGAGCGAACTCTTAACCAACGTTTCAAAGCGTTTTTCCTGAATTTTCACAGCACTTACTGCACTACTCATCATTAGCCCCATTGTCGCCGGAAGTTTGGACAACTCGCCGTATGTTATTTCTGGACAATTAAGTACATATAAGCTTAGCTTTGTGATTAGTATTATTTATACACACTGTAAATGTATGTTATAAAACCAATTTCAATATTTACTTTTATATACATACATATATAGTATGTATATTCATATTCAATATCTGAACTATTGTGAATAAGTACAGTAAAACTCCAAGCTAAGACAAAGACTGGGCCACTCCCAAGCAGTTTGTAGCTTACCCTTCGACCATTGTAAGTGTTCAAAAAATATGTCTGTATGAACTCAGATAACTTAGTTTCTATACAAGCTACAGATATCAAATTTGGGTAGAAGGTTTTTGTATACCAAACGTATGTAAGGATGGTGCTACTGTAGCTTTCTTTATATCTGTTCACAGATATATGTACAAGTAAATACGACGCAAATGAGCAGCACCTGATACAATTCAGTGTTGGGAAATATATTCGAAGTCGTTTCTCATATACGGTCGACTTTGCCCTCGCCCAATTATAATGCGTATTTATTTCGCTCGAATTTATTAATTCGCCTGCAATGAAAGGGCAATTAATATGGCCGCACGCTGCGGGAAAGCGACAGAGACGGCAACTGAATATGAAGCGCAGGCCATAAAACTAGTCTGCGTCGGCCTGGCACGGCATGGGGATCCTTTAATTGAACACATTAATTGCCGACAATTCAGCGGATACCGCAGCAATTATGCGGTTTTCCCTGGTGACTCATTCGCGCTGATTACGCCGCGTCACAAACTGATGGAAAATTCAAAACGCAACACAGTTTTCAACGGCTCTCAAACCGCAAACTATTTTTTATGGCCAGCAGGTGCCAGGTTGAAATATAGCTGTACCTTGAACTAATTTTAACTTATTCTGAAAGCCCTGTAAGAGACGACCCAATCTAAAAACAAGAAAGCAAGGTTTTCCATGACATGCCGAAGAAGTAATACTCTTCATGCGAAACTAACTAAGGTCAAGTAAATATATAATTTATAGAGTTGGAAAGATTTCTTTCAGTGCGTCGCAAACTTCTAGCCAAAGATAATATACCCTTAGCACGGTCATGACAAATGGGACCCTTTTCAAGCCACAAAATTGTTTGCTTTCAACTTTCTGGCAGAATAACATAGACAGCAGCTTAAGTCGATGGAGTTAGAGTTTATTTGATATCATTTTATGGCTTGGAATGAAAAGTTTACAGAGGGTGTCGTCTGCGAAAAACATTGCGAATAAACTTCGCGCATAAAATGCGAGTATAGAGTTTCGTAATAATCTTTGCACCTACCCAATTTATGTTGGGGACGAACTCTAATCTTACAAATCTACTGCATGTCTCTTGGTCCTAGATGCCTTGTCTTCATTCGTTTCGGGGCTACCAGCGTAATTGAATATTTAGTTTTGCTGAAAAAGCGAAATAGTTCCCAACTTGAACTACTGAGAGAAACGTAGTATTCACGCGTTAACCACGCGTAAAAGTTTATAGCAACTCGTAAAAAGATGTAATTACTTAATGAATGCCTTGGCTCTTTAGAAAATCTGCTAATTGGGTGACTTGACAGCGGCGTCACACAAGAAAAATAGATAAAACATTGTAAAAAACGTGGATCCCTTGACTCAATGACAAATGGAATTAAACTTTCGTCACTTTAGATATTTTCCAACTAATTTATTATTATAATTTTGTTGTTGTCCGATGTTTTTTTTATTAACAAGATTGGCGTAGAAATCTTAGGTCGGATTTTGCCAAGGGCGTGGGCAGCGCACGTGTTTTTAAATACGGACAGACATATTCACACTTGCTCGTGTATCTGATTGTAATGGGGTATAGCCAGAGCTATAGCCATGTTATGTGTGTATATAGTATGTATAGCGAGTCTCTTGACACATCACTCTTGAAAGAGATAAATTGATTTATAAGTTGGCAAATAGTTTTGAATAATGGAAACCAAATGAAATATTACATTCGGCATGACGAATATTTTATACTCTTCTCTCCTTTAGTTTTGATTGTTTATTTCACATAAAAGATATTAGATATATTACTTTGATTGTGGTCAATATAAATAAACCCTCTTCATGGTTATAAACATAATTTACTTGATACAAAGAAGTACAATCGAGATGTTTTTTACTGCATCTTTAATTAGCTCCTACGAGGATATTAAGGATAAGCCAAAGTCCTTGGCTACATAAAAGCTGCATCGTGTTTTTAATGATGCCGCAATTATACGGAAACATTAAAACCGTGTAATAAATGAGGGGATGCGGGCTAGCTCATAAGAAGGAAATACCCTGCAAAGAATCGGATTTTATTTCGAATCACAGTTTATTAGTCCATCTAATCTTTTGATAATGAGTAATGCAATATCTGAGAAAGTTGTTGGACAAATTCACTGGCTCAATTCATTGCCAGCTACCCTTATATTCGCAATCCGATTACAGGGTATGGGCTGCAACAACTCAATTGAAAAGCTTAATAAGAACTGCGGTTTGGGGTTATTAAAACTTGACTATAGGCGTCGTAAAATGCTCGAAACATAATCAAATCTTTAATTACATAAGTAGAAGTACAGAGACCGCCACAAAAGACTGCTGAAAGAAGTTCGAATGGAAGGGGAGGGGGTAGCTACTTCCTGGAAACTTGTGGGACACATGAAAGCGTTTCCGATGTGGGTTGGGGCGATTTCCCTTGGGTTGACTGATTTTTGTCTCCTCGACCTGGGCGCCGTAATTAAATTCCAGCAGGGCTACAAAAAGAGAGAGAGAGGGAGAGAAAGAGAGGGAGGCGTAGCCTTAAGTGTGCGTGATTGTAATGAGAGAGGTTCCTCAGTTGCCGCCTTCGCCCGCGCCTCGTGCTACCACGGCAAAGTTATCAAGTACACAAATATTTGCTCTAATTAGTAAAATTGGACACGTCTTGGGGAGTGAGAGCTGCGGGCGCCTCTGTTGACTGATTGCCTAAAATCGTTTCTTGTCTTCGATTTCCCTTCGCCCACCCCCACTAAGTACACCCCAAAAAAACTTAGTTAAATACAGTAAATGCCCGTTTCGTGCCTCCAAATTGTCCAACTGTTTGCTCCGTTATTGTTTAAAGCGATTAACGCTTAATATCCTGCTGACTGGTAATTGTCTTTGCATGCAGATTAAGTAATTTACAGGGTGTACCCACCCCTGGTTCCGACCACGTCAGGTTCATTTTCGAGAGGGGCAAATCGAATGTACAATCGAATGAATGCGTGACATACAAATGTGTTTGCCTCTCGGACAGTTTAGCTCGTTAGCCGCACGCAGAGGGAAGCAAGAACTGAATAATGCAAATTGCTTTAGCTTTACATGAGGACCTTCTTAACTGCACTACTTCTTCTTCACTTTGGTCAGAAACTAACCCGATATATTTGTTGTAAAATGTTACTTACCTAGCTCCACTTGTTTAACTATTCTTTACCCAGAAATTAAACCGAAACTAGATCAAAACAAGTTTCTTTTAGGGTTACGTTTTTAGCTGCACTACCTTATACTACCCTTCTTTACTTCAACCCATAACTAAACCAATACAGACTTCTAAGAAATGTAGTAAACGGTTACCATTTTAGCTGCACTACTTTCTACATTCCTTCTACACTTAAGCCTGAAACGAACCCGATACAGTCTTCACATATCTGTAGTAAAGGGAACTTCTTACCTGCACTACCTTCTACTACCCTTCATTACTTTAGTGTGGAACTAACCCGATACAATCTTCTTATATCTGTAGCTACAACACATGCTACAACAGTTAAGGCTACTAGAAATAATAGCAAATTCTTTAAGCCTGCAACGCAATTACTTGGCCAATTACTCAAGTAATTGAAAGTAGACTTTTCTCCCCCTTGCCCCTTTCTCAGTTCATCTAAGAAATAAGCTTATAATTTTCTTGGCCCAACTTGCAACCTATGCGATCTATTTGCAACAGTAAGTAATAATTTGAAAACTTTCTTAACGGTAACTAATAAATTAACGGAACACCGAGTCCCGGATGCTGAATCGGAATCGGAATCTGAATCCCTTTGCAAAGTTCTGTGTGCCAAGTTGGAGCACAAACAACAAATCATAGGCCAAAACCGAAATCCTGTGACCGAACAATGACCAAGTGACCTTACCGGCAACGGGCACAGAGGACAGGGATCGGGCAGCAGCAGCCGTAGCCGAAGGGTGGTTCAGCTCAGGATGGCCCATTGGGGAATGCCAGCGAAATATACTTCAATAATTCATTCGAATCATGATAAATGCCCGGATTTCACTCGGACATTCACAAAATATACTGAGGTCAGCACACGCACATACAGGAGGAACACAGGGCAATCCTTTCGCACAGATTGCGATTTTGCTTACGTGTTGACTTCCCAGTTTGTCTGCGTGTGTCTCTCTGTGTGTGTGTGGGGCTTCTGGCGGGCTTAATGTTGCATGTATGATATACTTACCACGGCCAGTTGGCATGGGCTACAGTTGCCCAGCCATGGGTGCCCAGCTGATTCAGCACCGGCCAAGACTTGACACAAAGGAGGAAGGAGAAGGTGCCTCAGCCTAAAGTATTTAGCATCTCACTTTATTCTACAAGACTCTGGGATGGTACAGAAAGTCTGTTAGGATTCTACAATTGGATGCTCTATGAATCGCTCTAAGACTTATTATAGCTGGCGAACTCGACACTTGCTAGGCACATGCTCGGCCAGGTATGTGAGATTGCCATCTGACCATAAATAAGAACAACACAATCGGTGGCAGAGTCCTGGGGGATTAGGGCGCGCGCCAATTCCAGTGCCTGGGAACCAGAAACTGTATTCTGCTGCATTTCTTGGGATCTGCTCGGGTCTGACGGGTGCCATAAGTGCACAAAAAAGGCGACGGTGAAATGGAAAATCGTACTAAGGACCTCGAGGGTAGTAAGGCCCATGAGGTGCACAGGTGACGGCTGCAGGTTTGGCGCGCTTCTCGTAGCGTGGGAAACTCAGAACTGGCGTACAGAACGGTGCAGGCACCAGTAAAAATAATAATAATCCCCATGGAAGCCGAGCCTTGGTTCCGACAATGCACCGATCGAACAATGCCTCAGGGTCAATGGCAGGCCCAAGTGACATAGGTCCCTCAGTGCTCAGGGCTGTCCCGCGCTACCTGGCACAGGTGTGCCGCACCCTACTTTCTCTCTAAGGACTACTGTTGCCAGCCAAGCATACATCAAGTACGACGAAAGATACCCTATATCGATTGACGAGGCAGGGTATTGCAAGCCTGAGGATTGTTTCAAGGCTTATGAAACTTGGCATTCAGGTTGAGTATTGAAAGCTTTATTAGAGTTGAAAAAAGTCGGATGATATTCCTTAGCAATTATTAGTTTATTGTTGTTATTTAAAGAATTTATTTATATGTCTTCGTATTGATTTGCAAAATACTAATAAAACTAAACCTAATTTCCATTTGCATTCATTATCATACGAATACAAAGAATCGTATAAAATTCTTCTTCACTGATTGGAATTCTTAAAAACAAAACTGGATACTATTATGCAAATGTTCCATTAGAAGAATATTATACATAAAACCTTCAGTAACCTTTAGTTTTTGTTTCTTTTCGCCACTGGCCATTTCAAAATCCGAATAATGCATTTAAAGGAAACTGGAAAAGTCGATTCCAATCGAATTCGATTTGCGGCAAATGAGAATGTTTTCGCCAGGTTTAAGTTTCAATTTGAGATTGAATTACATGGGCGAATCGATGTGAAGGACGCGTGTATAGGCAAATTTATTTGTTTGCCTACAAAATGTGTATTATTATGGCTTGGGGCGTGGCACTGGGATGGGCAGCTGCGAGGAAATCGGACCATTTGTCTTACAAGTATCGATCCGATACGGATAAGGTTCGGCAAAGAAGCAAAGGAAAAAGGAGGAGCACCGAATTGACTCTTGGGCCGTTCAATTCAGTCGCACAAACGATTACCCAATTTCACGTGTTTTGATTGTAGTAGTTCCGAAAAGGGTTTATACCCAGGGGCACACAGCCCTTTGCCGGAGCTCTCTAAGAGTATTTCGCATTTTGATTGATTGCTGCCAGTTACAGCGCACAAATTGAATGACCAACTGCTGCTCCAACCAGTCAACCAGCCAAGGAAACCAGGCCCAGTCGAGCTTCACCCTTGCCCTGGGCCCAGTCAAAAATGATAAATAGACCAAATGACCCATTTAACTGTTGCGTTGCTCTGTTCCCTCTCCCCCTCTCCACCGCTTACACTGTTGATCCCTTTGCCCCTTTGTTCCTTTGGCTATTTTTCCTGGAAGCTGCTCAAACTTTCCCCTAATTGAGTTTCTCCCTGATGCCCAAATCTTTATAATAGGTTTACGTTGAGATGGAAACAAGGAAATGCGAAAATCTTTAATTGCCTGAAATCCGGTTAGCAAACATAATACAAGAAGTGCGACTTAGTAGGGTATACTTTTTCCAAATTGGGCAGTGAACGGAGTTCGAGAACTTCCCAGGCGTATCTCAAAAGCTTCTTCGATTCATCGAGCCAGAACTGTGTTTGTGGTCTTCAATCTTATTAGAAGTTCAGTGTCTAATGTTCTAATGACTATATTCATCAAGGAACCTCTCGTTTCATGTTCCCATATTTCTTTTGCACTCTGTTTTTGGGTACGGCCAGTGACGCCCACTGCCACAGTCGGACGTTCTTTGTTTGCCCACAGAGTGGCCACAATTAACTGTTTCGATTGTCGATATCCTGATGAAAACTCACAATTATCGACGTAGGGCATGACAGCACTCGCCGGGGTACCTTTCGGACGTGGGACTGCTGCAGGACGCCGAGTAGGAGAGTAAGAGTGTGTGTCAGTCAACCGTCAATCCATCCAGGCTTGTGTCGAAGGGCTAAATATAAATGAAACAAAATGTTGCTGTTACTTTTTCCATTCAATTATATTTTCCTTTTGCTCCGCAGCCTTTGAGGACCTTTGTTGCCTTTGACAAAAAGGCATTGCCTGAAAAGGGGTCGGGGTATTTCTATACTTACTTTTTTCGCATGCCCGAAACGAAGGACGGCAATTATGGGAGAGGGCAGGAACGAAGTCAGGCTGAAAGGGAAAGCTGCAAAAGGGTTCTACGGGCATTAGCCAGCTTTATAGCGCACACACCATTAACAGAGTGCCGAGAGAGGGTGGCGGACGGAGGCAGGAAGAAGGAAAATGGGACCTTAGGACATGGCATGGCTTGCAGTGCAGATAGAGGCAGCTACCTTTGTGTGCGGCAAATGGGATAGAGCAGGGACTGCTTAGCTCTGTCCGGGCCTGGGTCTGTTTCTGGTTCTGCGTACGGACTGGAAGGGTCTGTTACGGTCTCGGAGTCCCGCCCACCGTTTCCGCTGTCGGTGAATGAGCCGAAAGACTTTTAGCTGAAATGTCAATTGAGTAAAAATGTGCGTATTTTGCAAACAGAGCGAAAAATACTTATGTAATGTGGACGGAGGAAATCACATGTGCTTTCCTGCATGCCAGGGGAGGTGGGGCAAGGCAGAGGAGAAGAAATACTGCCAAAGCAAATGGAAAGCTTTTGGCCAAATGAGATGCGGACGAGGCGGGTCGAGGGGTTGCTCGGGTTGGGTAATGGTAACGACAACTCCTGATAGTCGGCTAATAGAAATGCGTATGTATTGACAAAAAACAAAACGGAAAAAGAGGAAAACACTCCCGGGGGCATGATTCGCTGATAATGCGGCCAGGCCATTAGGATCGGTATCGGGTACTGCTCTCGATACGCAGCCCGATAAGCGGAGCCAGATAAGGCTGCCGCTGCAATCTATGCGATTGAGCGAACTCTGAATAAACAGTGTGAATTAAGTAATACTCGCAGGTACTTCAGGGCACTCCGCACTCGACTGACTCCTGCTCCATCAAAATTGAAATCAAGTCGAGAACGGAGCACAGAGGCGAACGTGTGGTTGGCTTCGCTTTGCTGCTGTTTACTCTCAAATAAACTTGTACTGCATGCGGAGTATTTACCACTGTGCATGTGTGTCTGTGGGTGTGCATGTATGTGGCTATTTGCCCGGGGTTTTGTCGGCTCTCGGCATTGTTTGCTCGCATTGTTTCAGCTGGGCGAGGTGCACGTAGTTGCCATAGTTCGCATTCAAGTCAGGAACTCGTCTCCATTCTGCCTTCTCCCTTCGCCACTCTCCATTGCCGATTCCCGATTCAGCTTGGCACTCATGCAAAACGCACAAAAGTGCGCACAGTGTCCTTTCTGCCAGGCAGAGACTCCTCTATTCCTATTATGTTCCCTATCCCCCCTTCCCTGCACCCCCCCTGCCCGCTACACAGAGTGCGGCATTGTTTGCAAGGTCCGCTCTATTTTCAAACACGTTTGCAAAGAACTTTGCTCGGATTCCCTTTTGAAACGCACACGCTGAGCCTGAAACAGTTTCCCCCTGCCTTCGTTGCCCTTTCTTTCCTTTCTTTGCTTTCTTTCTTTTGCCCGCTTTGATGAGTGTGCACCGAGACGTGTGCATGGAACTAAAATAGACACTAAAGTTCGAGATATTATTGTCGGAGGAGTCAAAGGCGCTCTCAATCTGGGATTAAGTGGTCGAGTTCGTTGCTTCAATACCAAGCTGAGTTTTTTAACTACAAAATGCTGTTATACCTAATCTTTTCCCGGGCCTGCCATCTGGTTAACGTTACTCCTAAATCTCATGGGGCAGAGAGTCTCTCAGGCGCGACTCCTTCACTGGTTAGGCCAAAGCTCGCCAAACTTTTTTATAGTCAAACTTTTTTTGTGTAAAGTCCTTATATATGGGCGCGTGCCGGATGATATATAGTTATTTTGTGGCTGATATACCTTCCCTCCCCCCTCCCCGAACACTTCTCAGCCTGCTTCAGTTCGAAGGACAATTTGAATACGAAACACTTTTGAATTTTTAATAGAGAGAGAAAGAGAGAGAGAGAGAGAGAGAGCGTTAATGATATGCGAAATTCAGACTCCTTTCAACTCGGCTGCTTTTCACATTTTCCCGCTTTCCACTTTCACATTTTCCCACTTTCCGCTGAGAACCAAGGCATGTGCTTCCTTGGCAGCTTTCATCAATTTTCGCTTGTGCAAAGCGATAATTTACTCGCTTAGAACGAGCATTAGAATATTGTGTTCAACGAGGGGGCAAATGAGCGTGGCAAGGGGCAAGTGTTGAGAGGTGGAAAGTGGAAGGGAGGGGGGGGATAAGTCATCGAAACAATGCGGACGAAGTCGAGCAAAACAAGAAATTTGCAATTGGATTTATGTTACGAAAATATTCAAATATTCAAATTGTTGGCAATATGTTCAGATGGGGCTACACTGCCAGAAAAGAAAGTGTAGTTCAGCTCACAGTGTGAAGAAACGTGAGCTCCCCACGATGGCAAATGTCTGCGTAATTTCTCGCAGTGCACTTTTGGATTTTATTGGGCTAGCCGCTTGGCTTATAAATTTTAGATGCTGCTCATTTAACTTTTAATTGGCAATTAGTTTCCAGTTACGCAGCAAATTTGGTGCAAGTTTTTCAATTATTGATGCTTAAATTGCCACTGCCAACTGCCACGCCTACCGCCCCATAGGCTACCGTCTGTGCGCGTTCCCATTCGTATCGAGGCGAGTCGAGGAGAGCCCGCAGGGTCTACAATTAAAAAATGCAACGAATATTGCAATCGCTTAGCTCTGGACTTTTTCTTCGCCATTTTCCGTTTCACATTTCCCATTCTCCATTTTCCATTTTCCACTTTCCCACTCTGCTCTCTATAATTTTGCCAACAGTCTTTACCAACTTATTTAATATTCAAATTGCGCCCTTTCAGTCACTCGCGGCACATGCCAGTAATTGCCCTCGCTATACACACACACACACACACTCCTACACACACAGTCGGGATGGAACCCAAACTGCGACAGTGATGCTTAGTGCAAACGACGCAATCACGGTACTCAAAAGAGGTTCATTAAAAGTAGGATGGTCACGGTGTCGCATCGTTCAGGATATACGTCCAACAAGATGCTACCGGTGCTTGGGATACGGTCATCGAGCTACCAACTGCAAATTAGAGGATCGCTCGGACTGCTGCCTGCGGTGTGGCGAGCATGGACACAAAGCTAAGGGCTGTGTAGCGCCGCCATGGTGTCTGATTTGCAGCAGCGGTGAGGATAGGAAACATGCTACAGGTAGTTTCGCATGCCCCACGTACAAGGCGAGTGTAGGCAAAGGAGCTAAGAGTCGACAAAATGATGCTGGACCAAATTAATATCATCCAGCTAAACGTCAACCATTGCGCAGCTGCACAAAACCTCCTGGCTCAGACAGCGAGGGAGCGCAATGTGGACGTAATGCTACTGAGCGAACCATACCTTCCTGGTGTAGGTAACTCAGGAGTAAACTTGGATGAATTAGGGAAGGCGGCAATCAAATGTTGCAGTAGCGTATTCATCGAGGAAAGCTTGCCAATGCGCGGCATCGCATACGCCAAAATCAAGGGCATACACCTCTACAGCTGCTACGCTCCACCTAGCGACAGTCCGGAGCAATTCGACGACATGCTTAAAAAACTTGTTGATCATGCAAGTGGGCGCCGACCAATAGTCATAGGAGGAGACCTGAATGCCTGGGCTACAGAATGGGGTAGTAGAGTGTCCAACTCCAGAGGACGAGCAGTCATAGATGCCATGAACATGCTAGACGTCGTGTTGCTAAACGACGGCCTAAAGCCGACGTTTAACAACGACAGAGGTACGTCTTTTATAGATGTTACCTTTGTCAGCAGAGCACTAGCGGCTAACGCGAACTGGAGGGTGCAAGAGGACGTAACACTGAGCGATCATACTCTAATCACGTTCAGTATCACAACTATGAAGCCGAAACCTAGACAGCAGAAAAGTACCCTAGGCCAAGCATGGGACATCAGGAAGCTGGACAATGATATGATGACATACCAGATAGACACAATGGAGAACCCAACCGGAGATGCGGAGTCCATGGTAACAGGACTCATGGATATGCTTAAAGCAACGTGCGACGCATCGATGCCGAGGAAAAAGTACGCAAAACGTAAGCCACCTGTATACTGGTGGAGTGACACTCTTCACCAGCTTCGGACGGAATGCCTCAGAGCAAGGAGGCAAGCGCAGCGCGCCAGAGGGCAATCACACCACGCCCTATGCATGGAGGCCTACAGAGTAAAGCGCGCAGAGTTCAGGAACGGCATATCTGCAGCCAAAGCGAACGCGTTCAAAGACCTGTTAGCAAGTGTAGACGAAGACCCCTGGGGTCTCGCTTACAAAATAGCTATTAAAAAGGTGAAAGCTACTGGAGGAGGAACTCCACAGGATCCAGCCGCCCTGGCCAGAATCGTGTCTGAGCTCTTCCCAGCACAGGACACGCTTTGGCAACCTGCGCTAGAATCCCCCGCCCCTGATTTTCAAGGTATCACAACTTGTGAAGTCATCGAAGCAGCAAAGAGGATCAAGTTGAACAAAGCTCCTGGCCTTGACGGTATCCCCGGCGTAGTCATCAAATCAGCTGCCATCGCAAGACCCGAGATCTTCAGGGACGTATTCCAACAATGTCTTCTGGACGGGGTCTTCCCCAGGCGATGGAAACGGATGAAGCTAGTCCTTCTGCCGAAAGGCAAGGGACCTGCAAGTGCAGCAGGCAGCTACCGCCCCTTATGTCTGCTCGACATTGTGGGCAAGCTCTTCGAGCGCATACTGTACGCGCGCATTGAGCTTGTTACAGAGAGTCCCACAGGATTGCATAGCCAGCAGTATGGCTTCCGGAAAGGGATGGGCACGCTCCACGCTCTCACGGCTGTAACTAACGTAGTCAAGAATGCACTCGAAGGTGACCGATGGTTAGGCGGCAGTAAGAAGTACTGCGCCATCATCACGCTGGACGTCAGAAACGCATTTAATACAGCGAGATGGCCGAACATCCTTGGCGCAATGCGAAAAATGGGGATACCCGATTATATAAGGATAGCCATTGGAAACTACTTCAGGGACCGCGTGCTTTGGTACGGAACAGAAGCGGGTCCAAGATGCCACTATGTCTCTGCAGGTGTTCCTCAAGGGTCGGTACTTGGGCCGATTCTTTGGAACATCATGTATGATGGAATACTGAGCGTCAAAAAGCCCAGCAATGTGGAGCTGCACTGTTTCGCCGACGACGTTGCGGTAACAGCTGTTGCCAAAACAATTTCGGAGCTCCAGGTCATCAGCAATGCCACGATTAAATCGACCATCGATTGGCTGGAAAAAGTTGGCTTAGAAATCGCTGCGCATAAGACCGAAATTGTTCTGTTGAGCAGCAGGAAGAGAGTCGAGAACATGCAGGTGCTAGTCAAGGGAGTACAAATAGTCTCAACTGATAACTTGAAATATTTGGGAGTCCTAATAGACCGAAGGCTCTCATTTAAGGACCACGCAACATATGCCAGCAGGAAGGCTGCAATGACAGCTGCAGCACTTGCAAGAATCATGCCCAACGTGGGAGGACCCAGACTACCGGCAAGGAAGCTACTCGTGGCGGTTACGAAGGCAACGCTGCTTTACGCTGCTCCTATTTGGAGTACGGTAACCAACAAAGTCTCCTATCTAGACAGTGCGCGTGCAGTATCTCGGACAATGGCGCTAAGACTCATCAGAGGTTTTCGAACCATATCCGATGATGCGGCGCATGCGATAGCTTGCCTTACACCGATAGATCTGGAGATTAAAGGCCAATACTTAGCGCGAGAAGGGGTTGACTCGACAGACATAAGTGAATGGATCGAAGGAGTCTGGCAGACCAGGTGGCAAGCGTCGCAGCGAGGGCGATGGACATACCAGCTTATACCCAACCTAGCGGAATGGGCAGAGTGCGAGCACAAAGTGTTGGACTACCACATAACGCAGTTCCTCACGGATCATGGCTGCTTCCGAGGGTACCTATATAGGTTTCACCACGTGGACTCAGCCATGTGCCTTTTTTGCACAAACGAGGTGGAGTCAGCAGAACATATCATTCTGCACTGCTCAAGGTTCACCGCGGAAAAGGAACAGCTCGAGACACTCACTGGAGCACCGCTCAGCCCGAGAGGCTTGATTGCCGCTATGGTGGCGGAAAAAGGCGTCTGGGAGAAGGCACATGGGATCATAGTCCAAATGATGAAGCGTGTCCGAACGGACGAGATGGCCAACAGAAATGTAGCCTGAGAAGTACCCCCGTGTGGTGGCGGGGCAGAATACTACCACAGCGGACTCGGCTTGTCGTAAAAGGCGACTAAGGAAGACTCAAGGAAGGAGCGTCACGCAGCATGGCAACGCAGGAGGAGAGGGATTGCGATCTGGCATCACATCCTGCTCACCGACGTAATACCTTGACTGGAAGTCCCGGTGAGCGTAACAAGGACTGGATAATGAGCGGAGGTTTTTTGTTTAGTACGTAGGCATATCCCTATTTGGAGGGTTATGAATCGTGCATGCCATCTACGCGCTGTAGATGGTATCTTTTGAAGATTTCATTTTTCCTGCCGTATACATAATAATAAAAAAAAAAAAAAAAAAACACAGTCTGTCCCCCTCGCACAGCAATTTAACACCTATTGGATGAGATATGTGTGTGTGTGTATGTGTAGTGCCAGATAACTTACAATACACACTGTTTGGCAAATTAAATAAATACTTTTGTGCACAATGAAACATTTTACAGGGTATGCACTGTGAGTATCATTACTTAAGACATTTGTAACGTTTTAGTGTATTTCAAAATCATTCAATGTTTAATATTTCACATTTTTAAGCTGTTCTGCAAGAGGAAGGTTTCCATTTTGATATGAAATTAAAGGGAACTTGTCAAATATTAATGCTGTGCTTAATAAATATCAAACATAATTTGAAAATAACAAGATTTTATTGAGAAATAAACCTTGTTTCAGTATTCAACGATTGTTTCTATGTTACTTATATATAAAGTTCTCTATTTATAAGAACACATGCTATGGCTCTGAGTTATTTTCCTGATTGTAGCAATGTTGAAAGGCAAGAAAGTGTAGTTTACTGTGTTGAAAAGGGGTATCACATAGACGAGTAATAATAATGAAGTTTAGATGACACACAGATACAGATACAGAGGCATTGAAAGGCAAAGCTTAACTGCACCTGGAAGGGGAATATCGACAAGGAGAGAATGTGAGATATTCTGGGAAAGTAGAGAGAGAGTAGGGGGAGTATGAGGGTTCTGAAGTCGGCATTAAAAATGTAATAAATGTCATAAATTGTTAACAGTTGATTGCACTTGATTATTTTGTTGTCATCGACGTCGTCGTTGCTGTCTTCGTCGTCGTGGGAAGGGATGTTTCCAGGTCCTGACTCACCTACACAGCAGCAGCAAGGACATCATCAGATTCGAACTGTTTCTGCAGCAATAATAAAACGAGACGCGTGCGGTTTAATGCCTCCTACACTCGACGACCAGAAAACGATATCAAAAGTCACCCAGGAAGGGTCCTGGCCCGCCCCTTGCAGGCCTACAGCAAGACAGAGAGAGGGGGAGGGAGAGCAGAAGCTGCGCAACTCGAGCTGAAGATAGTGCCAAAAGCATTCACAAAGTTGTTGTCATTTACGACCTGCTTCCGTTCTTGATTTGCCAGCAGAGCCCAAGCGAAGCGTGGCGAACGCTTACGTGCATATCGTATCATATCGTATCGTATAGAACTTGTAATATTTTATTATTTTATTTCAATATCAAGCCAGAGCAGACGCAGGGCGGGGCAGGGACAGGGCAGGGCATGGTCAGAACGGTTGATGGTCTGTCGGTTTTAATTTGCCATTTGCACATCATAAAATTGTGGAGAGACTGCCTCACGAATACCCAGCGGAGGGTTAGATAAAACACGCACAGGCACTGACAAAGGCACTGCCACTGGCACCTTCTGCCGGTGTGAATCCCTCTACCTCCCACCCCCCGAAAATATCCATAAAAATGCGAGTCAGAATCTCGCAAAGAACTTGATATTAAACAAGAACATTCCATCTCGACCACAGTGGGGCGCAAATACTTAAAATCTCGTCCCCACAGTGGGCAGCGACATTATTTTTTATGGCAAACCAGGGGCAGGTTGGCTGCTCGAGTGCCCCACTTTGAATTGGGCCACAGTCGTCAGTCTGCACTCGCCTACTCGCCTGGACATTAATATGAAAATCATGTAAGACCTCGTTTGCCGAATTAGTCGCAGCACCTACCCCAGCCCCAACCACAACCACAACCCTGTACCCCCGCTCTGCCCTGGCCCAAGCAATGCATTCTGTGGCGAATAGAAATACCCTGTGCACCCTGTATACCGTACACAGTGGAGCAAACTGGTCGATCAAGGTTGAGATTGACAAACAAGAGGGAGAATAAGTTTGCTATGTTCCCTCTGTGTACAGGGTATGCAAGAGTCGAGCCACTGTCCGTTTGCTAGCATTATTACTTATTGCTATTGTTGTTGGGCACCACTACACGTGTGTGTCGGACCCTGCAGAGTGGACCACTGTGCGGTTGTGTGGCTTGGCCATGGAAGGTTTGCTGCGACTATTGGCAACTTCATTGGGAGCACTTGTGATTGTGTTGCTGTTTGTGTTTGTGTTGTAAGTGAGTTGCTTAGGTAGTTGGGTGTGGTGGGCGGGTCAGGGCGTGTGTGTGTGTAAGGCGCTTAATATGCAAAGTTTGTAACTTAATTTAAATTCCCTTGGCGTGCACTTATTACTTTGTGCCAACTTTGTTGCTGTTGCTGTTGCCTGGCACTAAAACTAAAACTAAACTAAAACTACAACAACAATAACTGTAAAAACAACAGTCACAACGGCAACAACAGCAACAGCAACAACAGCAGCAACGACTGTGGCAAAACATTGAGCAACTTGGCACAGCCCACACTTTGTAGTAAGTCGCACATGAAAACAATTTTTTGATAATTAAAGTTGAGAATTCTTTGGCTGTGCGTCTATGTCTGTGTGTGTATGTGTGTGGCCCCCCAAGCAATTGCCTGTTTTGGCATTGGGCCCTGGCTCCATTTCAAGTGTCAGGTTTCACCGAGTTGAAAAGTTGAACCCAAAAACGCAGAGAGAAAAACAAAAACCAAAAAACAAACTAACAAAAAAGGGGAAGAAGGGGAAGAACCGGGGAACAACTATGCCCAAACAGGACAATTGCCGACTATTTGGAGCATTCCGACAAGTCGTATCCGTAGTTTGCGACCAACTGTATTTTCGGGATACATTGGAAGCCCCAACGAGTTGTTCAACTTTTCTACATTTCCGCATTTTCCTTTTGATTTTCAGTTTGCAATTGTTTTTGACAATTTCCAAAACTGAAGAAAATTACTAAGCAAATTGGAGCCAACAATTTGGGCTAATGGAGGCGGTAAATATGATCAAATTGTGTTAAAGTATGTGATATAAAATATATCATTAAGTTATAGTAAACAGTAAGGTGTAAGTAAGGAGGAGCATTAAAAATACACAAAGAATATTTAAAGAGAAAGTCTTTAACCTTCTATGGCTTTCTTACTGTAACACACATTGCAAAAACTATAGCATACCAGCAGGGGCAGGCAATTTCGGGAGTGTGCTGACTTGAATTACTTTTCTGTGTTTCTTGTCTCATCGGATTGAGTTTTAAAGAAGAAAAAGTTACTATAGTCAGCTATCTTTATGCATAGTAAGTAAATTATATCTTTATAACTTAAAATTAAAATACAATATTTTATTTTTGATTTGCAGCCTTTCTTCTATAATAACTAAAGTAAAATATGGAACTGAGAACTGAAAGAGACTAAGTATGTTTAAAGGGTAACAAGAACTTCCTGCGAAAAAGTAAGAGAACGATAGAAAGAGAGAGAGAGAATTGTTGACACACTGTAGAACGGGACACTTAATACAGTTAATGCCTCTGTTGGGAAAGTTGCCGCAGATGCGGAAATAAATAAATTTTTGCATCGCAGCTGCGACAAACATGACAATTGGAAATGAAGGAGGCATCCGGTTCAGGGGGCGACAGGACATTATTTAAATTGCCATCAGGTTGGGACAGGCAATAAATTGAAATGCGACAACAGCTGATGTGCCACATAACAGAGAAAGAGAGGGAGAGAGGGGAGAGGAGAAGAGAGGAAGAGGGGCAGTCAGTCAGGGAAAATGCATTTAAATAAATAAACTTTGGCGCGAGAAGGTATCCCCAATGCCACTTCAAATGCGACATAATTAAAAATGTCACTTGCTTTGCCCTAACCACAGCCTGTTCCCACTCTCTCCCTTTTTCTCTCCTCCCCTGCCCACGCTGCCTGGACAGTCCCCCCCCGGGAGCGACTTGTGGCGCACCTGTGTCGTGGCTCACAAAAAACTTTTCGCACATAATTTATATACTTATGTAGGCGCAGGACGGATGAAGTGAAGAGGGGAAGGGAGGGGGAGAGTTGGAGGTGTTTCTGTGTGTATGACAATCACAGAAATAGAATTTCTTATAAGCAGCACTGGCAGTGCGGGCTGCCCGAAAATGCCAACAATGCGCGCTTGCGACACGAAATTACTTTATGCAAAGCGCTGAGGTGTGTGTGAAAGTGTGTGTATATGTGTGTGTGAAGGTGAGTGTGTTTGTGTGGAAGTGTGTGTGTGGGATGATAGCAGCTGACAAGCAAGCAACGAAGCGGGCAAAACCACAACAGCGGCTCATCCTGCTCATCCCATGCCTGTGCCACACCCCCTCCCCACCACAGACCCATCTCCACCACTCACTCTTACTACTACAACCCCCCTCCTCACCACCTGTCCCCTCCTTGGTTCACTTCCCTCTCGTATTCCCACAGGAAACACTTGCTGCTTATGGATTTCACAGAAGCATTGCAAATTTTTTGTCATTTCGTCTGTGCGCGCATTTTACAAAGTGGCAAGTGGAAACGTTGCCTCTATACACCAGCCACACCCAATTTCCCCTCCCCTCTCCTTTCTCTTTCCTGCCCTCTCGCTATATTCATGCCATCAACGACACAGCAATTTATCGTTCGCATCTTTCTTCATCATGCGGCGGAGGCTCAAACAACATGACGTTTTTATTTTCGTCGTCTTCATCCCGCGTCCTATGTCCCTTACCCCTCGTTCTGCGCCCCTTGTACGGGTGTGCGTCGCTGGGCTCCTGCAGGTTGCCTTCAACCTCATCCTCCACCTTCTCCTCCTGTTCCTCCTCTTTTGCAGGAGCTCAGCGCTCAGCTCGTGGATTGTTTGCATTTGTGAATATGTAAATATTTTTCAGCGCGTTGCACGATCCAAGCCAAGTGCCACATGTCCTTCAGGAGACGCAATTCCCCCGCCCCCCATCCCTTCGCTCCTGCTCTTTCACTGTGGCAAGTTATGGCAGAAGCAGCAAATCGTAATTGTGTCTGTGACTGTGTTACGAGATTTTTCCCCACATTCAACTTTCTTTCCTCCTTTCTGCAGGTTGCTAAGCGAACTCGGGTTTGTTTTCTCTTCTTTGCATAGGCAGGCACAGTGGAACGAAGGCACAAAATAGATATATTTATCTGTATCTTTGTATATTCTGCATTTGCTCCACTGTGCACCTGATGTTGTTATCCTGTTTGCCGCCTGCCCCAGTGGTGCGCGGGGCCAATCCAAACATTTCACGCATATGATTTATTTTTTCGCATGCGAGTAAAAAATTTACAATTTCCGCTGCGTTTACCCCAACGAAACCATTTCGCGCACACGCACATGTGTATGTCTGTCTGTCTGTGTGTGTGCGTGTGTGTGACAAGCTCACCCACCCGGCGACCCACTGACGACTAATGTGGCCACATATGCCGCACATCCTCGCACAAGCGATGGACAACGGTGCCTGAAGAGTAGGGGGGGAGGGGGGATTAGAAGAAAGAGTGCGAACATCACAGAGAGAGAGAGAGAGAGAGGAGAGGATAGGGAAAGAAACGGTAGGGCGACAATCCCAACACTTTTTTCCCTTCTTTTGACTAATGAGGTTGCCGCTCCATTTGTTGATTGCCGCAATCGTGATACACGCCGCCCCCAACCCACCTGGCATCCATCACATGTGCCACCCTGTATCCTTCGTGCGTTGTTTACACATTTAGCCCTCTTTCTTTTTACAAATTTCTGCATAAATTCGCGTTATTTTCAAACGTACCCAACGGTAAATTCGTTTTCCTAGCCTTCTCTTCGGAGTAGATCAACACGTTCGGTTTTTGTCATGAGTTTAGAAGTGTAGAAACATTGAAATAAAAGTGAATTATTTGACTAGGTTACTAAATATATGTATCCCATACTTTCTATATACAATATCTTAATCAAATTTCGTATTTAAGTAATCTTCTATTGCAGTTGCTTAACTTTCCCAATGATATCTGCACTGGCACCAGTTTAATTCGACAACAAGCAGTTTTTCTAGTAAAGGTAGCGCAGAAAGGTGGCAAGAGGGTGTCTTGTAGAATTGCGTAGCTGCTGTCGTAACGCTTTGTAGTCAACATGTTTCAGCTGATTTTAATCGGAGCTGCTAAACTTGAGCCATTAATTGGGTTAATAGTGTGCGCCCGCGGTGGAATACTTTGCCGTGCAACGGAAAACAAGTAGGGTCGGTCGTACCCTCCGCGTCGGGGGACCCTGCCAGCCTCAACCCCGGTCACGCTGTCTGCCACGCCCCACGCCTGTCTTTCATCCGCCCACCTTAATTGCGCACGTCTGAGGAAATCGCATGACTTTTCGCTAACATGCCACCAGCGTAGCAGGGGCAACTCGACGGTGGCAACAACACAAGTCAGCGGCATGCAACATCAATTTGTGCAACATGGGCGAAATTTCACGCATGCAACTGAGGGGCAACTGACAAAGACAGAATAAGAGTGAGCCAAAAGAGAGAGGGAGACGGAGAGGTAGAGGGAGAGGAGAGGGAAAAGTCAAGACAAGCGCAGACAGAAAGTTTAATCAATGCTGACAGAAGACAATGCAACGCGCAACTGCCACGAGGGAGGGGCAAATGCGTTGAAGTTGCAGCAACCTGAAGACGCGTTGCGAGGGATGTGACCCAAGTGCAGGAAAGGCAAACTAGGGAAACTTTCCCAGGGGCCAAATGGCAGTTGCACTTTAAAGACTCCTGACAAATGAAATGCTTTCAGTTTTTATTCATTAAAGTTTATACATATCTTATTAGCTGTTTCAATATATCATTAAGTTAATTAATCAACAATTCATCAATATATCAATTAATGAAAATAGGATTATATACAATATATTATATTATATTAAATATTATATTATATATATATAAATGTAGCAAATAATCAATATGCCAATTAATCAATATAATTGTGTAATGTTAATATATATTAATATCTCCATTAAATTTTGATCAACCTATCAATAAGCCATCTTATCAATATGATAATATACTAAATAAATGCATATATTTACGATATATTATTATTACCTTGACGATATTTATTAATATATATCTATTAACGATATATATATGTATAGTATTATTAAATGGACGATATATTTTACATACATAATATTTTTATATTAATTATTAGTTCTCTTGATATCTTTTGTTTATTGATTTATATTATTACGATATATCAACTGATATATATTTTCATTTTATTTTTATTTATATATGTAACAGTAAAGCAATAATCTGTATATCAATATCAATATATCAATGCAATGCTCTGCAAATTCAGCTGTATCGATTTGAGCTCTACTCTGAATCCACTTACGACCTTTCAGCTTCTTCACAGGGTGCAGGGAGGAATACGCCACAGAGACCTACGCCCGTACATGCAAAACCACTTGGGCTCACGGACGCGGACAATTAAACGTGAAATTGCATTGCGAGTGCCATAAATAAACAATTTTCCGCTAGGATGGATGGAAGAGAGTCTCGTAACTGTTTCTGAGTTTCACACGCAACTGACAAATTGACAATTTCTGTGTCTGTGTGTGCCTGTGTCTGTCTGTGTATGTGTGGTTGTCCCATTGTTGCAAAATATTGCACAAATTCACTGGTAGGGCCGGGCAGAGGGCCCGAAAAGCTAACCGGGAAACAAAGCGAAGCGATGATACGAGTTCACGAGTCGACACACAAATGTGGCCTTGCCATCTACAGGGATCAATCGTGCGTGGAACCAAACAATGGCAGTAGTCACGCAGACAAACAGACGGGCGGACAGACGAACTGAGGATCGACAGCTGGCAGAGAGCCCTACACATCCTGGGCCCGGGCGGGCATGCGCCACACGACTCAATTGCGACGACTCTCGGATCATTTGCATGCTGAGAGTCCCGTTTCGAGTACCTGAGTCTGTGCCTCGTCCCATTCATAGAGCACAGGCGGCACTTCCTCCCGGGCCATATGAGGCTCGTTTCCGGTAACGCTTCGACGGATTGCGGCCTGTCTCTCGCTCTCCCTCTCCCTCTCCCTCTCGAGCCAGCAATCAATGGATTTCAGCTGTTTCTCTTTCAATATTGAAATATTTTTAGCACAAGTGCCGCAGCAGGAACTGCTGCCTTTTCGGAGGAAACTCCGTGGAATGCGCTCGACTGAAAGGATTGGAAATGAGTCATTCTGATATTTTCAGCTGTTTCCTTGCTGCATCCCAGCTGAAAACTGCCACGTGACTAGTTCAGCTGCCCCGACAGACCGACAATGATTTATAGATCGCTCTCTGGGAAAGTATCTAAGGGGTTTGTTTGCACATGCCAAATGCGTCGCGTGTGTTAATCGATTACGATATAACATCGATTTCCCATTATCCGCATTAATGCAACCACTGTTGATACAGGGTAGGTTCATCATAACGCCAGGAAGGGCACTAAAGAAAGCTGACCAAAGATGGCCTATCAAAGTAACGCTCTTCTATTCTCGAAAGGGTTTCTTGCTATGTGCAGACAATTGAAAATAGTTTCCGTTGCACTCGTTGCTGTTTGCCAACTTGGGCTATCATTAAATCCTGGATAGAGCGATTACAGCTATCACTCCTGGCAATGCAAGAATAAGCTGAAAACCGCTAGTCATGCCCGATGTTTCCTAGACCTCACACACCTTCAAGTGGACACTTCATTGCTATAGTATTGTCCCCGACTAGGGTAATGTTCCTTCCCGAGCAGAGCGAATCGATTTGAGTAAATTCTACGCTTCGACAACCGCAAAGGAAGAACCGAGAAATTGGCAAAGAAAGGCGGCAACAAAGAAGAAGCCTCGAACCCCGAAGAGCTGCAACCCTTGAATGGGTGTAGCTTGGTTCGTCTTGGGTTTTCCCCGGGAACTTCTACACTCTCGCACTCGAAACATTTTGACAAGTCAATTGTCATCATTATTGCCTTCAATTTCCGTTGACTTCTTGGCGCATGGAGAGCTGCTATGTAAATTGTACCAACTGACGGGTCTAATTACGGATTCGGTTTAGTGCACAGCGATTGCTTCAGTTTAAACTGATTGAGCAGTCTCTTTTAGCCGGATTGCTTTATTACGTTATTAAGTCATTACTAGCTAGACTTTATTGCCGCCAAAGTTGCCAGTTCACCCATTCCCCGCACAAGTAATAGCCAAAGGAGAAGGCAAAGAATTTCCAGTGCCTGACATGGGACAGACCGTAATGTTCCCCGATACTTTTATTATTATTTTTTAAGACTTGTTAAGCCTACGAAGATGATAAATGGAAAGCTGCAGCCCCTGAGGATAATCGAAAAGTTCTTAGTTCCCTTATTCACGGTTGACTTTCGCTTGCTTCATTCTTTTGAAATTGTTCGGATTTCCATCAAACATAATCGGCTTAGGTGTTTCCCAAGATGCCAAAGGAAACTTTGTTATTTGACGGCCTGATATCTGGATAAACAAACCTTGTATGGGGTATATTAATTGTGGCCACAAGTTGGCAACGGAAAACATACCTCTGTTTTATGTTCAATTTGATAAGGTTAGTTACACTATAACTATAGAATTAGGTTTCCATCTATCTACTAGTATTTGTATGTTAGAACTCAAATAAGTCGCTTAGTTTTGAAGCTATCTTTCTGAAACTTAGCACAAATGCTTATCTGTATCAGATAATCAAAAATTTATGCATATGCATTTGGGGTAGCAGGGTAAAAGTTACTACAGGCTGTAATTATGTTATGCATGTAAACGCGAAGCGTACAGGAGACCATGAGTTTACCTTTGGAGGGGTCATTATATTCAGGGAACACATTTTAATGCCCACAATATTTTCGTTATATTGATTACGACTTGGATCGATTATTGTAATCTTCCCATCCACCCCCTGGATGCTAGTCGCGGTCCAGCTGTGGTTGGGAAGGACAATGCAGGATGCGAACTCGGCACAGCTGACCAGAGAGAGAGATGCAGCCACTGGGAGGGAGGAAGGCTCACATTTCACCAGGGCCAGGACCATATGCTGCTATGAAGCATTTCCTTGTGGCCACAGGACGATCAACTGTGAGTGCATCCTGTAAATATTTGTTAGTTCTTTCATTTGCAGCCGCCCTTCCTCCCCTGTTCTTTTGCTGCCTTATCCGCAGCCCATCTAGAATATGTCGGGGATAATTAAGAGTTCGATTTGGCATATGGCCTGGCCGAAAGGCGTAGCGAACCAAGTGCTTCGATACGCATCTCGCCGTGCGCCTTGTAATTAGTTGTAATGCGAGCGCTGCCTAGTCCAGAGTTGCTACGCGGCAGAGTTGCCACCGTGCCAGCGCTGAATTGTCCCTAGAGCGTTTGGGCCTGAGCTCCAGAACATGTTGTGCATGGAATTTCAATCAGACTGTCCAGCAGAGAAGAGGACACAGGACAGAGGACTCAGACTCACAGCACGTCTCACTTGAAGTTTGCTCTAGTAGTTTTTCAATTTCTGCGCAGGATATGTGAAGGAGCCCCAACAAGAGCAACTACTGCACTGGCCTAAGGCGACCCAGGGACGCTGCAGCTGTCCGTGTCGCAAGTGGATAAGGCAAACTGACAAAAACAGAAACAGAAACTGGCGACGACAAACAGCGGGAGCAGCTGGCCAGAGGGGAAGGGGAATTTGTCTTCAAAACAAAAAGTGGAGCCAAGTGGAGCGGATCCCCGAGCCTCGCTGCGATTTGAAATTGGCTTCGGCCGAATTGGAATTGAAGTGCGGCACTTCACATTGCTGCCTGCCCCCAGGCGGTACACAAGTTTGGGGAGCCTGGCACGGGTGGCACCATGACAACGGAGGAGATACGCTTACATCCTTGTTGGCGATTGGCAACACATATCCTCAAGCGCCGTGGATGGAGTGGGATGGAGCTAGGAACTCAGTCAGAGTATGAAACAATTCAAACTCTACACGAGGTTGTTCTCATCCTCTCCAGGTGATCGAAAGCGCCTCCTGCAATGATCAATCTGACTTGGGAGTAACGAGATAGTGAGTTGAAGTTGGAGGCACATTGGAACCCGATAAATCAATCACTCTGCATTAGCAGGCCAGAAGGGTTAATGACTTGCCAGCCAAAGCCGACGATTGACTGCACGATGGGCTCCAGTTTACCAAAGGTTTTATCACGACTGATATTGTACAAACATGCAGAACGCCACGCCATGTGGGGCAATCACATAGTCCAGCCCCCAGCTCCCCATCCACCCTCGCACGGTGCACACGTGTCTGTGCGGCCAGATACCTAGAACGTAGCTAACAGTTATCAGAGCACCCTGCCATCATTACCACAGATGGGACCCTCTGATAAGTCGTCATCGGACTGCCGGGGCTGCCAGCTGTGCGGCGCCCGGCCCCAGCCCGGGGCAAAAGCTAAGCAAACACACACGGAGAGGGAGAAGGTGATTGGGAGGGATATTGATGTGCCCAGGGGTCGTAACTTTCGGCTTAGTGGGTTTATCATTGACTCGTCCGAGTACCCCGCACACGTGTGCTAATTTTCGGCTTTTAACATCTGACTGCTGCTTCCTCTTACCCTCCCCTTCGCCAGCCGTGCCCCCCTCCCTTCTTTCTGTGGGAAGCACAGCAACTGCTTGGCTTCTTTTTCTGACAGTCTCGCAGTGAAAGGACCTTACTAGGCTCATTTCGATCGCCCCATGGAGCATTCTCTTGTGAGGGCCTCTGCCCGAGGCAGCGAGTACTCGTGTGTCTCTCTTTGAATGCTTTCTGGTTCCTTCTTCTTTCTAATCAGCTGCGACCAGTTGGAACCACATGGAACTGACCCCATAGGCGCTTCCAAAAATAGAGTTCAAAGCGTACAATGATTTCGGAATTGTCCAATTGACGAACAAGTCGCATCAATTGGCGAATCTCTTTCTATCTCCCTCTGACACTCTCTATGTCTCTCTCTCTCTCTTGACTGTCTCTGTCTTTGCTTGCTGCTTGCCATTTATTTACTTATTTGATTTGTCGCGCGTCGTTTTGCCTTCACAGTTAATTTACGGGTTTTAATTTATTAAATCAACAGCAAAAATAACAACAATCAACAACAGATGCTGCCCCCAGTCGCAGTCGCAGTCGAGAGAGAGAGAGAGATAGAGAGCGAGAGAGGTAGCTGGAACCTCGGACAGCTTCTGTTGATTTTCCAGCATGATAATCTCTTTGTGCAGTTCCACTAGTTCTCTACACGAAGACGACAACGACGACCGTAACAAGAAGAGACACAACAACAACAACAACAACAGAGCAGCAAACTGAAAAGTCAATTGATGATACAATTGATAGAGGTCTGTAGTCTGAAACTACAAGACGACATCTAAAAATAGAACACGTTAATTACACTCTTGATAAGAGCACGACGGGGGAACAGTGAAGAAGCGTGGAAGCAAAGCCGAAGAACCATAACTGATTGCCAGAGAGCCCCAAGACAATGCAAAGTGTTGTTCGTGTACGAGAGAAATTGATAAAGCTTTACGGCAAACATTGTAAATAATGAAGAGCGAAGATAAGGCAGTTTATATAGAGAATCCATACAGAAAATAGGAGAATAAATAAAACAAATATTTACATACATATGTACATGTAGAAATGCATACAAATATTTCGTAAGACTGGAATATCGAGACAGAACTGGTTTGATTGCATATTACGCGATAATCACATATAAATATAATAATTACACAAGTCGAAATTGTCTTATAGAGTACTTGAGCTTAAAATAATCATGAAAAGTGAGTCGATTGTAAGTCTTGATTGCAATTGATGTAGTGAGATCTGTGTGAGATCGATTAGAGATCGACGTAAATCGTATTAAATGTATATTCTTATATTGATCGATATTGTAAATGAAAGGTATGAATGTTTATTATAAGTATTAATTACAAAATGCATCCGTAAGATTAATTTAAGATCAGTTGGATCGTCAGTCCCTATAAAGACATCATATATGCCCACACTAATTGAAAAACTTTTAATCTACGCTTGGGATTGTAAGTCTAACATCAGTAAGATCACTTTAAGATCAATAAGATCGATCTGAGTCCCAATAAAATGATAATTATGATAAGTAGCAACCTATACCAAAATAAAATCGTTTAATCTGCGTTTACTATAGTTATATTTGCATAATTCTAAATACTTCATGCAAGATGCATCAGTAAGATATGTTTAAGATCAGTTAGATCGGTTAAAGTATTTATAAAATGATTATTTCAACCTATACCAATTCATAAAAGTTCAATCTGTGCCTTCATTCAGTCTCACACAAAGTCTAGTCTATTTCATTGAGCGTCGGCACGAGATTAATCCTTATCTGGGTTTGCGTTTCGCACTCGTCGTGGGCCAATTGCCAATTGACTGGGTGGCGGAGAAGGGGGAGGAGGTTTTGTAACGTATTTCAGCAATTACAATCGGTCATCCGCCTTGTCTGTGTTGTTCCACTTTTACACACTCACACACACACACGCAGTGGGCTCACACTCACAGACTAACTAAATATGTGCAGTGCAATTAGTACAAATGCCCATTGTAAATATTTGAATGTGCGCGCGCAGCTTATCAGCCGCAAAGTACTCGCTCTCTCTCTCTACCTCTCTCCCGCTCTCGCCTCGTACTCGGCTGACTACAATGGGCACAATGCAACAACAGAGTCGCGACTCGCGAGTGTGAACACACATGGCTGTGTAGTGTGTGTGCCATCTGTGCGACTAAGGCGATAAGAGTTGACTCTGCGAACACAAGACCAAAGACAACACGGGGCCGCAGCCGGCCTCTATGACGGCGAACTCTTTGAAACGCCACGCCCCCTTCCACTTCCAAGTCGCCCCCACCCCACCACACGACCAAATAAAGTAACTATGTAAAGGAAGCGTCGGAAAAGGAGCGGCATTTTGGGCATTTCAAAGGCTTTACGAAAAGAATTGCCTGAGGTCTGTGGAAATTGAAGGGAAACATTTTGAAAAGAACAAACGATTAAATGCAAGCAAATGTAAGTACATTTATATTTATCTGTATACTAGTATATATTTATTTATATTTATAATAATTAAATTAATAAATCTTAATAAAAATTAAACAAATTAACGTGTCAAATTCACTGGGGTTATAAATACAAATAATATGTGCCAGACCCACGTCTTATTAACGGGTCTCCATTTTCTTATATTTTATTTGCTTGATTTGTTAATAAACATGTGCTAAATACTACTAGCTATTTATATATGTAACTAAGTATTTTAAGTCGTCTGGCAAAAATGACATAAAGGCGAAAAATACGGCAAATGAGAAAAATAAAGACTCACGACACGCTGTCTAGTTGAGGTTCCCATACAGAGTACGATATAGATATTATGTATAATAGTGTGCATATGTATGTATGCATATGTGTGTGTGTACTAGCCGAGAATCGAACCTTGTAGTGGTTCCTTAACATGTTAGGGAAATAAGGAAACCCGAAATCCAGAAAGATCAGTGAGCCTGGCTAACTGGAATCATGGCGGATTGTAAAACTCGAAAGACTCGTTTCCCCTTTTCCCACTCACCCACTCGCACTCACTCTGAGGGAAAATAGTCAGTCTCTCCCTATTTTAGTTGAGCTAAAACACTTTTAAGAGAGGTTGAGTGCGAATTATTTAAGAGAACCTGAAGCACAGAGCGCATTCAATTGTGCTCAAGAGTAGTGCGCACTCTCTTTCTCTCTTTCCTTCTCTCCCCTCTGTCAGTCTCTGTTTGCCACCCTCTCTTTCTCTCTCTCTCGCTATTGCTTGTGCCAGCTCTCTCTCGTTTTGAGTGGTATCAGCTGCTGCTAATTAACAACATAGAACTTTGTTCTTAAGGGAGTGCGGCGACAAGGCGAATTTGAGTCGAATTAGGTTTCTATGCAGTTTCTTGTTGGATAAAGTATTTATGCAATTCGTACCCTGTACACCCTGTATACCCTGTAGGAACAGTGTGACTCACAGAACTGTGAACACTTTTCAAATATTTGCAATTGAAATTCACTCTAGCTCGTCTGCTCGCAAGTCATTAAATGTTATTACAGGGTATTGCGTGTGCTATAACTGCTTAACCTCAATGAACATCTGCTGGCGGGTCTTCAAGGCATCGCCTATAGAAATTTTCCAGTCTTGGTGTTGCCACCTTTGTGGCTTCTTGTTCCCCCGACTCATCATTCTTCATCCGCCCTCGCACTCTGTAAATGATGCCAAATCCTAAGACCTGCCCTCGCATAGACACCCTCCCCCTCCCATATTCAGCCCTTCCTTCCTTCCCACTACCCACTCATCGCACTCCTTTTATGCCGCACTTTAGGTAGGAATTTTCTCTAATGACTTAAACGCAGTAACCACTAAAACATTTACAACGAACACAGCAAAGCCAGCCCCGCCCCGCCCCACGTCACGCCCTCCTTCGCCTGGCAGTGGGAAACAGCTCAGCTTCAGAAGGTAAAAGCCTCGGCGCGTTTCCTCCACTTGATGTTGTTACTAAAGTGGCGCATTTTTGCGCAAATTTTCCTCGAAACCGCAAGTAGAAAACTCATTAAGCGAAAAGCATTTGGCGGCAAAATGCGCCCAGACTTACACCTGCCTCAGCCGCAGCCGCCCCTTGACAATTTTACATGGGGGCGTGGCAGCAGTCAGTAAACAACAGCAGCAGAAACTTCAACTAAGCGTTGAGCAAAAGAAAGTGCGAAGGAGTAGGAGAGGGAGGAGCAGGAGATGGAGGTGAAGACTTACGAAAGTTGAGCCCCCACAGAGTGGAAGAACTTAAGATATTTTTACACGCTAATTATCGATCTATATAAGGTATTATTATAATCTTACTATTTATGAGTTAGCAAATGAAATTAAAGGACTGAAAACAAGTAAGTTTACGACATGAGACTAGTAGGAATTGTTGAATTTAGTTTTTATAGAGAAATCTTTATTTTTGAAGGATTGTTTCACTTGAAAAGTAAGAAAATCAGATACAGTGGTCATAATTGCCAATGCATGAAAATATTTATAGATTCTTTGCAAATAAACGAATGTCTGTTGCTAAAAAGAAGGTCTCAGGATATACTTCGTGAAGGTTGGCAGCATTTATAGAGCTCTGCAAACTGGTATCACTTAGAATTGACCTTGGTTTGACAACTCTTTGAAGAGCTAAGTTCCTGATTGGTTGAACATAACTTCGATATTCCTCAAGAATTATAGCAAGTATTATAAGATTGTGAGTATTATAACATAGTTTGTAGCCCTCTAATCTTATAACATAAGTTCCCAGTTCTATCGCAGCTTGGCAGACCTTGGCACAAGTATCCCCAGTTCAGTTGCTTATTAGTTTGAGCCCAAAGAAATTTACAGTTGCCTCGCAATCAAAATTGGCTTCCGCTCCGGTGGTCGCGCATTAGGCTCTGATTGCGTCCAACTGTGGAAGGAAGTCCTCAGTTTGTCGGGTCTAGATTGAAAGTGGATTCCGCCTTGTCGCCGAGGCCTGAAAGCCGAAACGAACCGAACTGAAATGTCGTAAATAAAATAAATATTTCGCGCTGCTACGACCTTCTCCGGCTCCCTCGGAGACTTCTAATCAGAGAGCGCATAAGCCGAAGGCGGCCCGGGGAAGGCACAAATCAAATCCTGTGACGAACTGTCCAGGCGTTCCGTTACATATCGATGATAATGAAGAGGAAGCTCGCACGTGCTGCCAAATATCCTGCCCCCACCCAGGCTCACTCCCAATAGAAGGCGACAGTTGGGAGGACACGCAGCTGCCTTGCAATTAGCCAAGGGATTCTCGAGAGTTCCAGGCACAGCAATCTCAGCCTAGTCGAGGAACTACTTAGTTCCAAGAGGGAGAGATAGAGAGAGTCCCCTCTCCCTTCCCCAACATATCGAGTATCGGGGACAGGTGCGTTTTGCTTCATGATTCCTCAATCTACGTCCATTGTCTATGGCGTGAGTTGGTGTTTCTCTCTCTCTCTCTCTTCATTTCTCTTATTGTTGTTTTTGTTGTAAATTTATTAGCATAATGCGCAAAGATATCGCGTTCATTTGACAGCTTTTCCAACTTGCCGCTTGGCCTCCCTGACTGACTCCCTGATGACCAACTGGAGCAACGAGCCGAGAGAGAGGGGAGGGAAGGGGAAGTGAGAGGAGGCCTTGCTTCTCATTTCATTGTTTCATTATGTTAATAAGGGAGAATACACATAATGAAGCCTCGCAGCTTCCACTGCCCACTGGGCACCGGCGAAAGTTCTTCCTTTCTCTTTCTCCTTCTCTCTCTCTTTCCCTCTCTGCAAATTCACTCGAATTTCTAATATCCAAGTTTATTATGTCATCTTGGAGCAGGACCAAAGGCGACGACCATGTCGCCGGCGAGGATGAAGGCGACACTTTGCGACAATGGCGCCATAAAGTTTATTCGTGTACGAAAAATACCCACTTGATGGAAGACGTCAGGAGCAGCAGCAGTCGGAGATGGGCAGCAGGAGAGCAGCCAGGGCAGCATGGCGACTGTCAGAAAGGGTAATGAGCAGCTGCAGCAGCAGGCGCACCCTCACACACTTCCCCTTCCCTCTTCCCTTGACTGCGCTCATATAAATCGACACAATTATTTTGGCAGCGCTGCTTGCTCTGAAAGTGTTTCAGCTCAGCAAATTGGAATATTTGCATAAATTACGCGTTCGGTCAATACTCGAGCAAAGGGAATAAGTAACGAAAACAATAGTTGCACACGCTTGACTATCAAATACCCTTCCCTTTGCAAACACACCGCCACACTTACAATTCCCAACAACAAATTCTTAACGAGCAGATCGCAGACAGCGTAGATTAGAACTATGTAAAACTATGATTGGAATTACTTCTGTGTTTATGGTCGGATTGTATTGTATTTTATAGCATAGGTTAATTAATATTCTACCCAACTTAAAATATCGAAGATTGAGTTGGGCATAGCTCACCACTTTTTAAGAATTTTATCTATGTTTCTTATACTGACATCTTCATGCTGAATTTGGTATCTTTTGCTTTTGTAATAGCATATTTCTTCATTTTAAGTTAAAATCACATACAAATTATCCTTGCTAACGTTTTTCCAATATCAAATAAGTTATTACCAGCAATAATTATCGTAGCAAGAAAAAAATGTCTTCAATGTACTTCCTCTTTGTACCTTATCTGTTCATTTAGCTGCCACTCAGAGTCTTCTGGATTATACAGTTGTTATAATTATAGAGCAAAGGTATGTATTTTAGTTCAAATCAGACTTTTTTCTATTATCAATAAAGTTGTTGAAATTACTCCATAAGCAAATAAATTGCTATGATTATAAGCAGTAAAGCTTCTACTGCTATGCAAAAAGAATAAAAAATAATCTCCGGAAACCTTTTTGCAAAGTTCGTACGGTTGGAACATGCCATAGGACTTTCGGCTTTTATTCCATTTGCCTCTAAATCAATGTAGTCTGCATTAAAGTGTGGAAAGGCCAAAAAGTCCGAGTCATTACCAGTCATCCGTCTGGTACTGCTCGAAGTAGTCATCTTCACTTGGAAATTTGTAGTAAAGAATTTAACAAATGGTATCGGAATTAAAAGGAAATTTCGTTGATAACTAGACTTATTATTGTACAACCTCTCTCTTCCACTTTTCCTGCCTTCCTTTCTAACTTTCCCAATTCTTGTCAAGTTACGCAGATGCTTTTTATACCCTTGTAGAGGGTATATTCATTTTGGCCAGGAGTTTGCAACGCACCTAAAGAAACAGCTTCAACGGAGAAGTCCTACTAGCCTCTCTATCCGTCAATCTGTCTGTCTGTCCGTCTATCTGTCTGTTTGTCTGTCTGTCTGTCCGTCTGTCTCTCCGTCTGACTCTCTGTCTGTTGCAACGCAACCTATTCTCTCAGTTTAAATGCTATCTTGATGAACCTTGGCACATCTGCTTCTTATTACTGCTTATGCTGGTCTAGATCGGACCGATATACAAATATTAAAGGCGGACTACTATATCGTATGGCTCTCATAGGAACAATCAGTTACAAAAGTCCAGTTATTGTAGCTCCCAATGAACAAATACAATATAGATCTATTCTGCATCATTATATATAACTAGATTAGGAGCGATCGAAGAAGATATGACCCTGCAAGGGTATAAAGCCTTCGGCGTGTCGAAGGTAACCTTTCTCTCTGGTTAATATTACGAATGGATATTTTCAATATGTGACTTACAGCTGTTGGCAGCTCAACCCCCCCACAGCGCAACCTCTCTAAGACCACGCCCCTGTTCAGCTGGAAACAATTATAAATCTGAACAAAGCACCACAACTTTTGGTTTGGAAAAGTTTTTCATTTTGCGGGCGGCACAAAATTAAAATCCATTTGCCAGCCCCGAATCAGGATGTTTGCCAAGGGGCGTGGCAAGGGGGCAGGGGGCGAGGCAAAACGAGGCAAAAGCAAACGCCAAAAGAAGATTACCTCATTAATTTCTATTAAAATTAAAATAAGTTTTGCGCTTTTCGAAAATGCCGTACAAAGCGGCGCAAAACGAGGCACAGGCATAAAATAAATAAATAAATAAAAGAGCTCCTGAGACGCACAGAGAGAGATGGACAGAGAGAGGGAGAGAGAGGGGGAGATGGGGAGAGTGACTGAGCAGGACATGAGACATGATGAGGGGACAGTTCCTTTGACTGGCCTCAAGTTGAATGACTTTGTGGACCACTGAAAAGCGAACGAACACAATTTCCTACTTACAACACATTTTATAAATATTTAATGGGCGGCCAAGGACGCCAAGGCCCCGCCCCTACCCTCCCATTCCCTGCACCCCACTGCCCATCGTGACCGCAGTGGAAAGTTATTACTCGGGCTCAGTTGGCGTCCAGCTGTGTCTAATGATTCTTTTTTGGCCCTCCCCCTGCCCCAACCACGCCCTGCCAAGATAGTTTCCTTGATGATGATATCAAAGGTTCTTTTAGGCACTCTCTACTATATAAAGACAAACCCATGAAGTAACCAAGAACTTCTTAGGAGAGTTTGAGGGGAAAGTATGTTAAAGGAAATGTGTGTGCAATGTTGTTGTTGTTGCACGCTGCAGGGCTGCGCCGCCAGCGCCGGCCTGCACTTTGAGGGCTGAAAAGAAGCTGGCTACGATACGAAGAAGGCTTAAATGAAAGAATATTTCGCACGCGCTGCCGCCTTAATGACGGCGATTAAAATGCACTCCACAAAAGATGCCAGCAGTAGCAGCGGCAGCAGAGGGGCAGCAGGTGCAAGGCAGGGGTGTAGGTTGGGGCGAGGTGGGGGCGTGGCAGGGTGACACTTGCTACGATACATGCAAAACTCATAAAACAAAGAGGAAACAATTACAAATACAAGTAAGAGGCTGTGTGTGTGTGGGAGTATGTGTGTGAATGGCAGTTATGAAGAGAGAGACAGTGAGAGGGGAGAGGGGTGGTGTGTGTGCTAGGGGGGTGCGCAGGGGGGCGTGAATAGCAGCCAAGTTATTCACAGATGTTTGAAGGATTTCAGTTACAATTTGTTTGCTGCCGCCCGCTTCGTTTAAAAAGCAACGTCAGCGTCGCCGTCGCAGTCGCTGCCTCAGTCGGCGTCTCTGTCGACGCACACTGCCTTCGTTTTATTTCCTTTTATGGCTTTCCTTGTGCTGAAGAGTGAAATTGTTTCCGCCGCACTTAACGATGCTACGATGCTTCCCCCCCTCCTCCTCATTTTCCGCCACCGCCCCTGCTTTTTGCTCTCCCTGCTGCCTCTCCCTCTCTGCTCTCTGCCCTCTGCCCCTGCTTCCTCTTTCCCCTATTTGATGGCAAACATTTCCGCAGCTCGTCGCATAATTTAATGCAAATACCCCGACCCGACCACGCCTCCCCCTCCCCTCTCCTCGCTGGTCTAGTCTTTGCTCACTAAATATCGATTTTAATAAGAGAAACATTTTCATTTTTCCTTCCTTTTCCTTCAAATTTTTGTGCATTTCGCTGGCATCTTTCCTTGTCCTTGGACTGACCTTTGCGTTGCCTGCACACAGACTTCATGTCCTTCGAGCTGCAGCTACAACTCGGAGGCAAGTTCCCCCTCCCATGGAGATATATATATTATATATATTCATTCATTCCGTCTGGCAACTCAATCAAAAGCGTCTTTGCAGTGTATTGCTCAGGCAAAGATAAAGGAAGGATCTTCAGTTGTCTTCCAATGGAAGGGAGGGTTCTTCTCCCGTCTTCCAATTTTCGCGGGTTTTGAGGCCCCAATCTACTTGCCACTTGTGAGTTTTCACACGCAGTCACACGAGGCGAGCTTGAAGCATAAAATAAGCAGACACGTGTGGCACGAAACCTATTGAATGATTAGCGTCAATTGACTGCAGGAAGTGCCTACTAGGAGATACCCTGTAGCACAGAGAGAAGTGTAGTAAACATATGCAAAGAATTACGAGTTAGACGACTCGTTTAGAACACCTATGCAAGCCATCTATCATAGCAACTCTGTGCTGCATCTATACTGGGTATAAAAATCGAATTTCAAATATCAGAGAAACGAATTTAAATATGCGAATACGAAAGGGATAAGCGCAACTTTTTATGCAAAATAGGAAAAACATTTTTGTGCAAGGGGCTTATAGCGGATTTATTTTCGCAACCCAGTTGCCAATCCTCCCACACCAGACCCGGCTCCGTGCTGGCATTTGTTCGGGCACAGGAAGCAGAACCAGAAAACAAATACAAATACAGATACACACGCAATCCAAATATTAACGTGCAGACTCTCAAATAAAAGATACAAATTCGAAACTCGAAAAATACAACGCCAGGAAGGAGGAGGGTGGGGAGTATTGGATTGAAGGATGCGTGTCCTGGTTGTGACAGGCTTAGACATGCAAGGCAGCAGCTCGACATCAAATGCGATGTGTGGGATGTGCGATGTTGGGGCCTAAGCTGACAACGCAAACGGAAAGCCAAAGGGATTTTTGGTGGGTCATCCCAACAACTACAATAGTTATAGAGCCGATTCCCCAAAACGACTTTAAAACCCATTACAAAACGGGGGGAACTGAATAATTTTGCAACTGTTTGGCAAAAGTAAATCCATTGCGAATGTGAATCGCATCTTTAACGCTTCGAGAGAACATGACAAGCAGTTGAAAGATTTTGCAGACTCGCTCTAGTTATGAACTCGACTGTTATGATTGTGATGTTGATGTTGACGAAGTACCCATGAAAGCAACAACAAACAAAGGCAGTGGGAGCAGGAGAAGAAGCGAAAAAACGAAAGAATCTAATGGAAAAGGGAGTGTGGAGTATGAATGAATGTTTGAATGAACGAGTTGATGGACGTGGCTGATGGATGGATGGACTTATGTACAGCATTTACAGAGGTTCAGGGGGGGGGAGGGTGACTGCAGTCCTACATATGTAGGTGGTGTATGCCCCCCTCCCCCTTGCACCCCACACCACTCTCGGGCAACGATAAGTGTGCGGCCTCACAGAAATTACACGCACACTTGCGCGATTCGCTCCTCATGAAGTTGATGGATTGCTCGGGCACGCGGCGGTCAACTAGCGACTGACCATAACTGGCAGTTAGGCAGTTAGTCCTGCCCCTGGTAGCCCTAGCAGCCCTGCTTAAAACAAAGGGCCGTCCTTCCATGCCTCACACTTGATAAATGGTGGGTCCTAATGAATGGGTGTCCCCTTTAGCCTGCCCCAAAAGCCACGACAGGAATCTGATTAAAGTACACGACTATACAAGCTCATATATAATACCAAGATTCCCATATACATACAGACTACTTGCCAGAGACTCCATTTATGAAATACTAGAGTTCTCAGAGTGCAGCACCCTCTCCACATGGCCCCAACTAGCTCAGTTCCCTCTGCATGCACTTGCTGCACTGGGGAGCGAGAGTCGAAACAAGTTACTGCCAATGAATCGAATACATGTTCACATCCATCCGAGGGCGAGGCAGGCACACACCATAATCGTAATTACTTAATGCGTCGAACAATGTTTTGCCACTAAATTTAAGTCGAAATGCATCGTTAATAGCGCATCGGGGCAGACAGACCCCATCGAGGGGGAGCGAGGGAGCGTTGCGTGCACTGATTATGCTCTAAGTGAAAACATATGCAGCGCAGATCGGCTGCACACCCATCAGACCCGACAGACCCGGACCAAGCTCCTGGTCTCGATCTCCGTCTCCGTCCGAGCGGATCGGATCGGATCGGGTCGCTGGCAGACACTTGCATGACGCATAAGGCGGCCAGATGGTACAGCTGCAACGCCTGATCAGGCCAGTCTCGACTCCCAGAGTGCGCAGGGTAGGGGCCTATCAGTATCAAGTGCACATGCTTAATGGCCGGGGTCTACAGGTCAAATAGAATATGGTAGCATATCTGCGTATGTAGTACAGCAAATATAAGTATGATGTGCACAGTTCATTTGTTTGTATACATATATAGCGCCGGGGTTATGCGTAAACCTAATTGAGAAAGTATACATAGGTAGATATATGTTTACACTGTACAAAAGTTCTTACCACTATAGATATCTAGCATATATAAAAGTATCATAACTTTTGACTTTTATCAAGTCTTTATTTAACATTTATTTAAGGTGATAAGCATTTATATTTTAGTACAAATTTTTTGATCTACTTTACGATTACAATTTGATTTGAATAATTTGCAAATATTGGATTTCGAATTTTTCTTCATCTTAGGGTGCAACCCAAGGTCGGATAAGCATTTGGGCAGACTTAACTCTTTCACCCCACCATAGCGCATATTGTTGTTTAACTTCTTCTTCATCACCGAAAACTGCATTCAAATTGCTATATTTTGAAGAACAAAGCAAAGCTTTTGAATTATTGTGAAAATAAATGTAAAATTGTTTACACACCTAAACTCATCTCCTTTATGCCACCAAGCACCACCAAAAGTTACTGCACAGTTCTTATCTTTACACTCATCATTGTCCCGGTCCAGCGTTGTAAATCCCATTCCCTCGTGGTCACGTAAGTTATCCCCTGCTGTTCCAGTGTGTTCTCCAACGCACTTAAGCCTGTACTGTTCTGCCTCGCTGCCAATTTCAAATGTATCGTATTGGGAATGTATAACCTCATCTGTCGTTGTGGTTACTTGAACATACAGTTCATAACGTCGACTTGTTGTCAGCTTGTGAAGCCTTTCAAGCCCCAACCAAAACTCTCCTTTAACGTCGCCAAAACCTTGTTTATAGTCTTGCCAAGTCCTTTTGAAATCAACACTTCCGTCTATGCGACGCTGCATCACCATCCATCCTGGCCCTGCAATGCTACTATCGCAAGGTGCCACAAACGGTGCCACTTCGGGAATTTGGATTGTATGCAAATCATTAGAGTTTCCGAACGCTAAACAACTATCGGCTGAACATTTTCCCTCTTTCTTCCTGTACTCGGAAATCAGCACGTCCCTTGATTCTAAATCTGACCTGAGTGAGGTGATTTCACTGTTTTTCTTATTTACTTCGCTTGCAGATGTCTCAGACTGGTTTGTTAGTAAGGTTATTTTATTTTGGGTGGATTCTAGTAGGTTATTTTTGTCTTGCAGTTCAGATTGTAATTTTGTAATTTGTCTATCTCTGTCATTGTATTCAACTTTGCTTTTTTTATTAATCTCTTCAATATTAGATTCTAGTAATTTAATTCTATTGTCCTTCTCTTCGTTATCGATTTTGTATTTGTCATTTATTCCTTTTACTTCAGATTCTATTTCTTTAATTCTACTCTCTTTTTGCCCTTGTTCAGCTTGGTTCTTTTTATTAATTTCTTCCATTTTTGATTCCAAATATTTAATTTTATTGTCCTTCTGTTCGTTTTCGATTTTGTATTTGTCATTTATTTCTATCAGAATGTTTATTTCACTGTCTTTATGTCTGTTAGTTTCTTCGTACTTGTCTAGTTTAAGGTTAAGCTTAGCTATCTGGTCTGTCTGGTAGTTAATTACGTTTTCTTGTCGAGTTGCATTTTGCTGCTTGGTCTTCATCTTTTCACCAACATCATGATATTTTTCCTTGTACTCCTCTATTTGCTCTCTAAGCTCAACTGTATTTAAAAGTACAGGTTTACAGAGTTTGTAGCAATACACGCCACATTGGTCGTCCAATTCATTGGAGCAACGCTGTTAAATGTAAAATAAAACAGTACCAATACTGATAAGAATTCATTTTTGCTTGCTTCAATGAAACTAGACGGCAAAGTTGTTTGAGGTCACTATTTTCAACATGTATACATACATATATTATGTTTTTATTGTATTTTTTAAGAAATTGTTAAATTATAGAACTTGGCTATGCCTCTAGTAAACACATACGACACAATCGAATGAGGGAAGGAATCACTTTACAGATATTCATATAAACTTTTTAAGAATATCTATTAGTATATATGTATAAGTAGGTAGAGCATCGATTGACGTCACGTTTTCTGTAATGTTCAACAACTTACCGAGTCCTCAGCATGAACCAAATATCCAAGTAGAAGGATCAACACCACGTGAATACCACGGCCAAGGCCGAACATCATTTCGATTACTTCGCAAAGGTTTTATTATTCGGAGCAATGAAAATTTCAATCCACAAAGCACTGTGCTAAATCACAAACTGAACCCTCAATCGGAAGAGAACTTAAACGAAATCTGTCTAGAAGGTACTAAACACACACACATACCATATACAGACATATGTTCATAATCACACAGTGTTCGTCAAGGCAGGTTATCAAATTTTAAATATATATAAATTGGGAACTTCCCAGTTCAATTGGGGAATTATTCAAATGAACCTATAAGAGTTATCAGTGCGATCCGGATCGTTCCGACTTATTTCCAGCGTGCAACAATAAAAAGAATGTGTGCTAAAAATATGGAACACTGATAGACGAAGATGGGAGCTTTGATAACAATAAGTATGTACGTGTATATACTAAATGGGATCGAAAGCATCCCCTGAGAAATGTTGCACGCGCTAACTTATTTTACAAATAAACCAATTTTAATATTATAACTCGCTGTAAAATATAACATCCAATATATATAATAATATCATATCTTTTATCATTCTCCCAGCATGTTCTAGCCCGTGGAATTATTTCAAGTTCCGCTTATCTTTAATCGCATTATTTAATTATTTTAGCACATAATATTATATCGATTTTTTGTTTTGTTATGTTGGTACACTCTTCCCGAACATCTGTACCAATTTTCAAGTGCATTTATAGCATTTCTTGTTTAGTTGTGAGAAGCGTAAAGGTTATAAATGTTTTGCGTGCTCGGCGATTTATTGTTAAATTTTGACCAAAAGAACCGTCGCATGACCATCGCTCAAGAGCTGTTGAATGACGACAACGGTGACCCAGAGGGTCATAACTGGTGACGAATCATGTGTATATGGTTATGATATCGAAACCAAAGCCCAATCGTCCCAATGGAAGAGCCGAGGTGAGCCAAGACCGAAAAAAGCACGCCAAATTCGATCAAATGTCAAAGTTTTGCTCACTGTTTTCTTCGATTACTATGGCGTGGTGCATCAGGAGTTCTTACCATATGGTCGTACGGTCAACAAACAGTATTATCTTAAAGTTATGCGCCGTTTGCGAGAAGCAATACGAAAAAAACGTCCAGAATTGTGGAAAAACAATTCATGACTTTTGCATCACGATAATGCCCCTGCTCACTCATTTATGCTTGTGAGAGATTTTTTGCCTCCGCCACCATATTCCCCGGATTTTTCACAATGTGATATTTTGTTGTTTCCAAAACTAAAAAGACCTTGAAAGGACGGAGATTTGCAACGATTGAGCAGATAAGGATCACTGGAAGAGCTCAATGCTATTCTGAAAAGTGCTTATGAGAAGAGCTTTGCGGATTGGAAAAACCGTTGGCATAAGTGTATTGTATCTGAGAGGGATTACTTTGAAGGGGACAACATAAATTTTGATAAATAAATATTTTTTCTTAAAAATACAAAGTCACCTTACTTTTTGAACACACCTCTTATAGAGCCGGGGACCTGGGTAAACCGAGTTGAATAAATAAAAAGTCTCACCTCTATAGCACTCTCGCATATATAAAAGTATCATAACTTTTAGCATTTATCAAGTATTTATTTAACATTTATTTAAGGTGCAAACATTTATATTTTAGTACAAACTCTTTGATCTACTTTACGATTACAATTTGATTTGAATAATTTGCAAATATTGGATTTCAATTTTTTCTTTATCTTAAGGCTCAACCCAAGGACGGATAAGCATTTGGGCAGACTTAATTCTTTGACCCCACCATAGCGCATGTTGTTGTTTAACTTCTTCTTTATCACCGAAAACTGAATTCAAATTGCTATATTTTTAAGAACGAAGCAAAGCTTTTGAATTATTGTGAAAATAAATGTAAAATTTTTTACACACCTTAACTCATCTCCTCTATGCCACCAAGCACCACCAAAATATACAGCACAGTTGTTATCTTTATTCTCATCATTGTCTCGATCCAGCGTTGTAAATCCCATTCCCTCGTGGCGACGTAAATTTTCCCCTGATGTTCCAATGTATTTTCCAATGGATTTAAGCTTATACTGTTCTGCCTCGCTGCCAATTTCAAATTTATCGTGTTTTGCATATAGAACATGATCTGCCATGTTGGTTACTTGAACATACAGTTCATATCGTCGACTTGTTGTCAGCTTGTGAAGCCTTTCAAGCCCCAACCAAAACTCTCCTTTAACGTCGCCAAAACCTTGTTTATAGTCTTGCCAAGTCCTTTTGAAATCAACACTTCCGTCTATGCGACGCTGCATCACCATCCATCCTGGCCCTGCAATGCTACTATCGCAAGGTGCCACAAACGGTGCCACTTCGGGAATTTGGATTGTATGCAAATCATTAGAGTTTCCGAACGCTAAACAACTATCGGCTGAACATTTTCCCTCTTTCTCCCTGTACTCGGAAATCAGCACGTCCCTTGATTCTAAATCTGACCTGAGTGAGGTGATTTCACTGTTTTTCTTATTTACTTCGCTTGCAGATGTCTCAAACTGGTTTGTTAGTAAGGTTATTTTATTTTGGGTGGATTCTAGTAGGTTATTTTTGTCTTGCAGTTCAGATTGTAATTTTGTAATTTGTCTATCTCTGTCATTGTATTCAACTTTGCTTTTTTTATTAATCTCTTCAATATTAGATTCTAGTAATTTAATTCTAGTGTCCTTCTCTCCGTTATCGATTTTGTATTTGTCATTTATTCCTTTTACTTCAGATTCTAATTCTTTAATTCTACTCTCTTTTTGCCCTTGTTCAGCTTGGTTCTTTTTATTAATTTCTTCCATTTTTGATTCCAAATATTTAATTTTATTGTCCTTCTGTTCGTGTTCGATTTTGTATTTGTCATTTATTTCTATCAGAATATTTATTTCACTGTCTTTATGTCTGTTAGTTTCTTCGTACTTGTCTAGTTTAATGTTAAGCTTAGCTATCTGGTCTGTCTGGTAGTTAATTACGTTTTCTTGTCGAGTTGCATTTTGCTGCATGGTCTTCATCTTTTCACCAACATCATGATATTTTTCCTTGTACGCCTCTATTTGCTGTCTAAACTCAACTGTATCTAAAAGTACAGGTTTACAGAGTTTGTAGCAATACAAGCCACATTGGTCGTCCAATTCATTGGAGCAGCGCTGTTAAAAGTAAAATTAAACAATACCAATACTGATAAGTATTCATTTTTTCTTGCTTCAATGAAACAAAATTATTTGAGGTCACTACTTTCAATATGTATACATACATATATAATGTTCTTATTGTTATTTTTAAGAAATTATGAAATTATAGAAATCACTTTACAGATATTCATATAAACTTTTTAAGAATATCTATTAGTATATATGTATAAGTAGGTAGAGCATCGATTGACATCACGTTTTCTGTAATGTTCAACTACGCACCGAGTCCTCAGCATGAACCAAATATCCAAGTAGAAGGATCAACACCACGTGAATACCACAGCCAAGGCCGAACATCATTTTGATTACTTCGCAAAGGTTTTTTTATTCGGAGCAATGAAAATTTTAATCCACAATGCACTCTGGTAAATCACAAACTGAACTCTGAATTGGAAAACGAAGTCTATCTATAAGGTAGTGAGCACACTCACACATAGTACATACATACATATTTTCCTAATCACAGAGTGTTCTACAAGGCAGGTTATCAAATTTCAAATATATATAAATTGGGAACTTCCCAGTTTAATAGGGGAAATATTCAAATAAAACCTATAAGAGTTATCAGTCCGATCCGGATCGTTGCGACTTATTTCCAGGGTGCAGCAATAAGAAGAATGTGTGCCAATTTTAATCACTAAGGGGCAAGTAGCAACAAACAAAAATATGGAACACCGATAGACGAAGATGGGAGCTTTGATATTGATTAACAATAATTATGTACAGTATATGTATACTAAATAGGATCGAAAGCATCCCCTTAGAAATGTTGCACGAGCTCACGAATTATACAAATAAACCAATTTTAATATTATAACTCGCTGTAAAATATAACATCGAATATATATTATAATATCATAGTCTTTATCATGGTCCCAGCATGTTCTAGCCTGTGGGAATTATTTCAAGTTCCGCTTATCTTTTATCGCATTATTTAATTATTTTAGCACATCATATGATATCATTTTAATCAGCCCGTGGTAGAACTAACTCGTATCTGAAAGCGGCAATTAACTGTAGTTATCGATGTTTTAGAGCTCCCCGATAATTACGCAATTATAATTATGAGGGGCGCATCGCCAGCAGGTCGAGGTGTGCCACAGGTAGCTGTGGCTGGCAGCCAGTGTGATTAGGGTGCCCCAAATGGAACTGCGTGTATCTATTTGGCCGCAAGTCGTTGTTTTATGCCCCATTGCCCCCTGTCCCGAGCAGATCCCACAAAATTATGCTAATGCGCGCCATTAGAGCACAGCTCTTTATATGCAAATGAAATGCCGTGGAAATTTATGTTTTTTTCTTTCGAAAATAATTAGGTTCATGTGTGAAATAGCCGCAATTAAGTTGACCAGAAACGACAGTCCGAGCAGAAATCTATAATTAAATGGCATATAGAATTGTGAAAGGCAATGGCGATAAAATTAATGTGCACGACAGTCAAAGGGAGCTGAGAGAAGCAGAGATACCCTAGAAAGATACACTCTGAGGAGTGTCGATGTGTGTTTTCAATATTCACACTAATTTTCAAGGCGTGACAGGCCCATCGTACTCGAATTCGAGGCACGTTCAAAGCGTGTTCATGGGAACGAAAGACAAATTTCGCCCCTCGTGCCAAATCTTTACATCTTATGGGACGTGCCAATAAGATTTTGAAGAGAATTTACATTGATATTCAGCTGGCGAAATAGTCTCTATTTGTTTATTAATTTCATGTGCCACTGTTATCGATAACTATCGATAGATTTAAACACTGCGGAGTCCCCCACCATGATTTATATTGACAATCGAAACTCTGGAAATATCATGATGTTCATTAATATAAAGTGCTATAGTTATCTATAACTATCGATAGAGCTAAACACTGTAGTACTGCTAAGCTGGGAGAGCAGTTCCCCTTCCCACGACTCTCTCTCCTTCATGTTGTTTATTCATTTAATGTGCTATAGTTATCGATAACTATCGATAGAACTAAACACTGCACAGTCGATCTGGCAATTGAAACTCACGGAATATCATAATGTTCTCTAAATTCATGTGCTATAGTTATCGATAGCTATCGATAGAGTTCATCACTGTAGTACAGCTAAGCTGGCAAAGCAATCTCCAGCTTCCCCTTCCCACGACTCCTCCCCTCGCGACTTGTGCTGGGAAGATCATGATCCGCTTCCAGAGGGAATAGAGGGCAATGAACACTTGAGCTGCAGCTGTGAATGTGGGAACGGACGGCACTGGCAAGAGATGGCGTGGAAGGGGGAGGGTCTCAGGGCAGATTCCGCTTCAGCTCTTGTTATTATGTGGAGGATTAGTCTGGGGGTGGGGGCGCTCTTGTGCTGCCTTGCAATGCAATAAATTAAAATAATGTTTGCCCATTTAAAACTTAGGGAAAGCACGGATCGAAGGGGCGGGGTAAGAGGCGGGGGCAGGAGAGGGAGCGTGGGTAGAGGGCAGGCATGGGGGAGAGGTACAAGTGTTTGCTTGTGCGCCGTTAATTTGTTTTTACGACACTTGTTGGTGTTTATTATTTCTGTTTGCAGCTCCCGCGGTGGCGGTTAGACATTGGGGCGAGCCGGGACAGCAACACCAACAACAATAACAGCAGTAACAACAGCAACAATAACAACGAACAACAGCAACGGGAGCCAGTCCCAAAAGTCCCAGGAGGCAAATGTTGTAGGGAGCTGCGTGGTCCGCATAAGCAGGAACAACAACAGACAATTAGATAATAACAAATTTTAGTCTCATTGTTGACACTCGTTAAGTACGAAGGCGGGAGATAAAACATATCGAGATATGTGCTAGATACATGTATATAGTATCTGCATTAGTAAATAGAACACTTGAACCAGTTCCGACGGATTCTCTACTCCTCTTTCCAACTGCTTCTTTTAGTTAGCTGAATTCCTTCTCATGCTTTTCTATTACCTTCAGTAATCCCTCAAATGTTTCATCAACTGGATGAGTAGATTTGCCTTTGCAATCCAGCGTCCAAGCACTGCCCAAGCAGCGTCCACAAATTAACCCATCATGAATCTTAATTAGCAAAGGGCAGAGAGAGAAAAAAGAGGAACAGAAAGAAAGAGAGAGATGAAGGAGAATGCAGAAAAGCAAATACCCTAGCAAATGGGTAACTAGTTGATGGACAAGCGGCACTCAAACTTATTACGAGATGCAGAGTTCCCGTTCCCCTTCCCACCTTCCCACCCCTCCACCCGTTGCCTAGAACCCAAACCAGAACCCGAACCCAAACCCGAATGCAAAGCCAACGCCAAAGCCCAAACTGAACCTGAACCCCATCCCAAATCCCAGGCGAGTACAATGGACACAGAAAAATAGAAGAGTGAATAGAAAGAATGGAAAAAAATTGTTTTGCTTTTGTGGCGCAAAGAACAGCAACAACAATGGCAACTTGAAAAAATAAAGCCGAACCCTAGCCGAAGTAGTCAGCGAGGTACAGAGAGAGAGAGAGAAAGAGAGAGGCAGCAGGAGAGAATGAGTGGCAAAGAGGGGAAACAAAGACCAAACATTTAAAGACCGAACCGTGTACAAACAAACAAGGGCATCCAGTTTTTTACATTTTGTACTAGCCAACCTTTTTGAAAAATCAAAACAAACGAGCGTGGAATGAAGGAATCAACGCTAAACGTAAACAACATAGAGCACACCCCGCAGAGACACAAACTGTGGCTTTAATCCAAGTCCACGACTCGCCAGCGGGAGTAGGTGTAACTCCAGTAGTTCCAGCGGCTTTGCTTCGGCCCGAAACGAGCATCGCGGGAGATAAAGAGACAGGAGGGGAAAAGAGAGGAGAGGAAAGGAGAGGAGAGCCCAACCAACTGGTTGGGCCAGTTCGAATCGGTTTAGCTGAGTTCAACTCAGCTCCAAGCTTGTTTTTGCACTTTTCACTATAAAGCGATACGATAATAATAGGAATAATAAAACCAGAAAGAAATGATACCTACGGCAAGCCGAAGATACTACACCCTTTTACTAAGACCTATGCCGTTTATAATTGACTGTGTTTATTCCATTTATAGAAAATAACAATTCTAAATATAGAAAATGCACATTCTGTGTGAGCTTTTTGGGTTTTGGAGAAGGTTGAAAGACTTTTCATTGTCGGAATTATAATATTATTCCTGGGAACATTTTCAATTTATTATTTCTAGAAATGTCTATAACACTTCAATAAACTAATAATTTTTTACCTAAATTCCAATATCCTTAGAGGTCCATTTCTTTTCGATCAAGAGCATATATACCCTATAGAGTCAGCTGTATCTTTGTTACTAATATACCCTCTACTAGGGTAAAGAAAGAGCTTAAAGATCAAAACTGTGGCGATATCGTTGCGCAAAATACGACTGCTCCTCGTACAGTGCCGGCCCTCTTCTTCGCCTTCTTTTTCCCCCTCTAGCTAGACGAACTAGCAGGCAAGTTTGTTGTGGCTGCTGATTTTGTTTTTACTTCCAACTGCATCTCGATAAGAAGAATACACCTGGTTGCCTAGGAGTTCGAGTGGAACTGGGCAGCGAATGAGAGATGAGTCATCCGAATTAAGAGAGGAACTAATCCTTAAGCTACAACTGCACAGTAGAATCAAAGCGAATTGAGTAACATGTTTGTGTAGAGCTAGCTCTCTTTCTGGAACTTGTGTTTGTAGAGTTTCTGATATCCCAGAAAATATAGAATTCACAATGCTGTGGGCAGCATCTTTGCAGAAAATGAGTACAAGTAAATTTAAGGCTTACCAAAGATCGAATTACAACTACGTAAGAAGATTATATCTCATTGAAGATGTCCCTTTAAATCTCAATAGGTTGCGGGTAAGCTCGGATAAAATCCGTAAGCCTTATTGTAATACTAATCATAAATATTAAAAGTCTTGCCGGCGGACGATATAACACGACACGAAATGAATGTAAAGAAAAGCGGGAGAGTGGAAAAATTCAAACAGCCCCCATGACCCCAAGTCGGTCAGCAACAACGTCCGACTGAAGGGTGAGGGGTAACACAAAAGGCAATTGCGATTGTGACGAGGGGGAGGGTGAGGGTGAGACTAACTGGGAAGCCGTATAGATTGGGCAGAATGGGAAGAGAGCAGATGGCATGGATTGTGGGAGATGGAGAGCAAAGCCGAAATGAAAATATTTCATCAAATGAAAGTTAATCATAGAAACGCATTCAGTAGATTTTACCAAGAAGCCCCGCAATGCCATCAAAATAAGTAAAGCACAAACATGACGCCCACATTTGTCCCTCTCTTTCTCTTTCTCCCTCTCTCTGCTCTCTTGTTCGCCTTTCTCGGGTTAGTTTCCCAGTCTAGTCTGTTTTATTCTTTAAAGAATTTAACAAATGACACAGCGTCAATTGGAAGGCGTGCGAAGCACATTCGTTAATTAAATTAATTGAGGCGTCTTCGAAGAGGGCGCAACTTATGATGGGCCTCAGTGCCTACCCGTTACCAACGGCTCTGCTTGGCGACAAGGCGAAGATACCCCGACTTGAGTGAAGGCATTCAATAATAAAGGGAATGAAGAGTATGTGTGTAGAGTATTGTGTATTTAGTTTGTATAGTTTACACACAGCTAAGATATCTGTCACACAACAAGCCTCTGGCATAGGACGTCTAGGGTATTCACAGTGTCTTCTCTGCCTGCTACTGTTGGTGTTGATGTCGCTTGAAGCATAAATTAGGCACAAACTAATTAAACGCGATTCAATTGAAGCTGCAGCTGACAGCAGCACTGCACAGTGGACACAATTGGATACTGTGGCTGCAACAGAGTATATATTCTTGACATGTTACCGAGAATATATTTTGGCATCTGTTTTTATGGGAACGAGCCACTGTGCAGTCATAGTCGACTGGCCTGTATCAGTATCTTGCAGCTACACAGTCGATGCCTTGTCAATAAATTGCAATTGACCTGAGCCGAATCATACAGAAGTCGTTAGAACAATACCCTGTAGACGTAGAGTGGAGTTGATGGTCTTCTAGGTGAAAGCGAAAAGGTTTCAAGTGCGTTCGGTTGATTGAACCACCCGAATGACTTTTTCATTGACTGCTTTCCCTTGCAAAACTTTTCCGCTTTTGGCAACAATTAAAAACGCTGACTCAGCCGCAGTTAGTAGTCGCAGTCGCAGTCACAGTCGCAGTCAAATCAAAAATGGCCAAAACGGCAGCTGAGGGCCAACAAACTTTTACCCTAAAGCCGGCAAGTCTAGCGAGTCTATGCTGCTCTTGAGTCTACAGTCTGCAGCTCCGACTCCGTGCCTCCGTGTTCGTTTATTGCTGTTGTCTGTTTTGGATCATAATGACACACATATCGTCGTAGACAGGTATGAGTGTAGAGACATAATTACCGAACCCGAGCCGCGCCGAGCCGAGCTGAGCTGAGCCCAAGCGAGCGACCAAAATGATCTCCGGCTGACAGCTGACGCTGTTAGCCAGACCGGTGACTGATTTATGAAAGACACTTTTGCAAGTCGCCCAACTTGATTTTATTCTCGAAAACCGTTACGGGTCTCTGCGCTCAAACAAGTGTCAGTCTGTCTCTCGCTCTACCTGTCTGCCTGTCTGTCGCTTTGTCGCTCTGTCTGTCTGTCTGTCTGTCTGTCCGTCTGTCTGTCTGCCGATCTGTCAGTCTCCCCATCTACTATCTGTCTATCTGTTTGTACGCTTGGCCAGCTGTCAGAGCTGCCTTTATATGCACTCTGCACACTCTTTTCCTACACTTCCGTCTCGAGTACTACCCTCGATGAGGGTATTCACAGTGCGACTTCCCCTGTCTTGTTTCATTTCCTCGGCTTAAGGTTTCCTCAATTTTGTCTATTACAAGACGGCGAATTGAAGTGTTTTGTTGTCTTTGCGCCAAGTTTGTTGCCAAGCACAGAAACGACTCATATTTCCGCGTCACTCCCCCTCAACTCCCCTTCCCTTCCCTGCTTCAACAACCCTATGTTTGTCTCGTCTTCTTCGTCTTCGTCTGAGTGTGGCCAGACCGGTCGTCTCTTTGGTTTCTTTCCGTCTCTTTGCCTGGCTGATTGTTCAGTTGTTCAGCTCAGTTGTTTAGTAATCACGATCGCCAGATCTCTCGGCTGCTTTCGAAGAGTGGCCCAGTTGCCGAGTCTAAGCTTAATTGCTGGCCTAATGGCAATGTCTATCTACCGAACAGTCCCCCTCTCCTCCTCTTCTTCAACTAACTGCTCTCTCGCTCTGGAAAATCAGCTGATGGCCACCATCTGATAACGATGAGTAAGCGCTTTTAATGCCCGCAAAGTAACGCTTAGAAGACTCGAGACAAGCAACGAAAAAGACTTTATTCCATTTTAGTTTATGGCATGAGTCTACACCCACTGTTCCTACACATAATTATACATATATATATATTAATATACTATGAATGTATTATATAGTTTTAATAGTGTTATAAAAAGTTCCAGGTTTATATAACAATTAATATATTTATTCACTTTTCTGTACGTACATATATATACCAGATTTCTATATTATATTTTCTTGCCCCGCATTCCCTGTCATTTTCTCCACAAAATCAGCTATGTAGACAAATCTTATTTAATTTCAATTTAATTTTTATTTTAAATTCAATTTTAGCTTAACTGAACTTCATAGATTTTACACATTTCACGTAGAAATTCTGAAAAGGGAACACGAAAATAGAACGCATCATTTACACATATCAAGTCCATTTCCAGCCTCTTGGCACTCCCTGAATAAATTGATAAAGTGGCAGAAAGACAACCAAATTTAGCAACAAGAACTAAAGATGCGTCGAGATGGCGCCTTTCCGAACGTATTTCAGCAGCAGGGTGATCCTCTTGCAAACACACTGCATCCGGGCTTCTTAGGGCAATGAAGAGGATCCCCGGAAACGGGGCATCCTGCAGTGTACGAGCTGTCGATCGTACCGGGAACATCTGCAGAGCGCACAGCAGGCACACATTATGCAGGGTCTGATGATGATGACGATAGTCGCGACGGCAGTGGTGGTGGTGTGGCTCCACAGCATGGAGCTGAACGTGGTGAACAACACCTTGAGCCAGCTGCAGGCCCTGTGGGTGGGCAGCCTAGGCGTACTGGGAATGGATGGCAAGTGGGGTGGCTCAGCACCTAAAGCCGACAGTGGCTCGACACGGGGCTTCTATTGCAGCCAGCAGTTGGACACGTTGCGCATGTTCCGCCAGATTGGCAGGCAGGTGTTGAACCAGGAACTGGCCCTGGCGCGTCTCGAGCGCGTCGTCAGCAGCCAAAGGAAGTTCAAGTCAGTGGCCCTGCTCGGCGCACCAGGCGTGGGCAAGTCCCTGACCGTAATGGCGCTGCGACAACAGTTTCCTTGGCCAGAGAACGTGCATAGCTACTCGTGGAGCACCTACGTCCCCGATGGAGTCAAGAAGTTCCACATAATACGCAATTTCGTGGATCAGCTCTCCGACTGCGGTCAGAACCTGCTGATCGTGGACAATCTGTCCACTTGCGACTACGGAATTGTGCCCATCTACAACAAGGTGCTGACTGAGCGGGAAGGAATGCGCCGGGAGCAGGAGGAGCTCAATGCGGCGGTTAATCAGACTGTGATCGTAATATACGTTTTCAATCTAGAGACTGAGTACTACTGGGAACAGTTTGAGTTGCTGCAGCAGCTGCCCGTCGACACGACCATCGTGAACTATCGCCTCTTCGACCGCGAGGAGCTCTCCGACTGTTTGGAGCAAGAGCTGCGCTTGGAGCAGCGCCATCTCGACCCGAGCATCGTGGAGCAAATCCTCGAGGAAGCCCTGCTCGATGTAGAGTATTCCGGCTGCAAGCGACTGCGCCAGCTTATACTGCAGCAAGGCCTCTACGACATGACCTAAACTAAATTCCATTTTAATATATCTTTGTAATCAGTGAGTAATGTAAATCAATCCAAGTGAGTGACCAATAGAAATACACAGCCCACTCGGCGTGGGTGAAGATTGCATCGTTATTAAGGTGTTGGCTCTGCCACAGTGGGGGCTTATGTACACCTCCGATCTCGGAACTGAACCAACAAAGGTCTCGTTTCTACAGTTTCGTTTACTTTTGCCTGCCTTTTCTTCGTCTGCTTCGTTACTCAAGTATCTAACTGAAGTGTGGCCCATGGCAGCGACAGACAAGGTTAGACATTCTGAAAGGGTGTGAAGAGTGCATAAATTAAGCTGAGCATCGCCTTTGGAATATTTGTCAATCACTCCAAATTCAGAGCTTGCTTCATCATCTCCAATCATCGACATAACAAAGTTCCAAGTACCACAAGGTATCTCGACTTTATTTTAGCCCTTTAGAATGGAGCTTAAGTAAGATATCTCTGATAGTGATGGGCCTCCTCTCTAGGTGGATAAATTCTGGTTTTGATATTAAACATACCGTACATTAGATAGGATACAGTGGCACCAGTAACGGTTCACAGCTTAGTAGTGGTGCTAATGTACACAGATGACAGTCTGATTATGTTTTTGATTATCCGAGAACCAATATCTAAATGGACGGCGAGTTCACTTAACCTTAATTAAACTGTAAAAATATAATTAACATTTGATCTCTATAAAACATTTAAAACGAAAACTATATCGAAAGGGGGGTTTTTGTCTCAGAATTTTTATTGCTTTTCAAGATATTGCAAGCAAGCTTTATCAATTTGAAGGGCAACCCATATGAACAGTTTAGATCGGCGCATTATAGTCCATAGATTTCATTGAAATATCTTTTTATATATCACCAAAATGGGAACAAGCTATCTTAAGCAAGTTCTAGATCAAGTGCCCCCCATTGTAGCTTTCTTTAGTCGTTCCATTTGTATCGCTTCCAAATCAAACTATCTCTGAATTGAGCATTGTACTACATACACGTTTTTGGTCGCAGTGCGTATCGCTTATGCATCCGTCAGATACTGCAAAGCCCAAAAGAGCCAACAACCGCATCGAGGACAGCCCCCCGCACCACCCCTGCTCTCCACCTCTCCACTGCTACCTCTCAGCCTCCCTGGTCTGCCAATTGCAGTCGAATGCAAAGCGAAAACGCTGCCAGCGGCGTTTGTAGTTCATGAACGGCCAGCGAACTCGGGCCGAGTGGCGCGAGTTGATAATAAGATACAACGATACGAATAAACGAATCAACGAATACACGCACACGAGTGCAAATACGAATACGAGTGCGAGTACGTATGCGAATACGTATTCGAACTGCTGTAGGCGAAACGTTTGCGGGCACTGCGACTGGTGACGACTTGCAACATGCACCGGTAATTTTGATACCCTGTACTCCATTGTGAGCAGTAAGTGGGTGTGTCTGAAGTATTGTAACTATTTTGTTTATTTGTTTATGTCAACTAAAGGCGTAACAACGAGCTTTTGTCTATATAGGTATGTTTTATATACATATGTATGTATGTAACTCCACTTGACAGGTTAGTATAAAGTATTGGCAACGCCTGCCAACACATGTCCCTTTGGCGCAGAGGATAGCGCGTTGGATTTCTAATCCAAAGGTCGTGGGTTCGATCCCCGCAAGGGATGTTATACACATATGTGTATATAGATATTTTTTAAATATATATATTTTATTCATATCTAAATATGTTATGGTTATTATTATATTTATAATATATTAAAATATGATTATTATATACATATACCATATCTATTTTATTTATAAAATGTTATATTATATATTATATTTATTATTTGTTTAACCATATTATTATTTCATCTATGTTCATCAACCTATTTTATCAGAACCTATTCCATTCTTGGAGACTCTTAAAATACAGTTACAATAACAAATGAAGCTTGTTTCATTCAGGATACTCTGACATTGGTACGGTATAGGCTGAGTATTATTGTTTTATTTTGTTATAAAGATTGTTTGTACAGAGTATAGTAAGAAACTTATTCTATTCTTATCGATTCATCGCAAACTTTTAGAATAACAAATGAAGTGTTAGCTTTGCTTTGCCAGGGTGCTCTTTCATTGAGATATTGTAGTTGTTTGCCATTATCATATCATCGTATTATCATATATGTATATGTAAATAGTATTCCATTAGTGTGCAGATATGGAGCACGTCTCAATAGGTACACACATCTATAAATTCCAAGTCAAAACCTAGCAATTAACTCTAAGGCAACAACAACTTCAGCTGCACATTGGCTTTTTACTTGGTGCTGGGTATCTCGCAAAGGTTACACTCTGAGGAGCTGAGGCCTTTTTCACTTGTTCGTTGTTCGTTTTTCGTTTGGTTTTTGTCTTTTTCACTATTTATGCTGCCTCAGATTGAGTCGTTCGTCTGGTCACGTAAGCACCGATTCCAACTGCGATTTGGCCGAAGTTGCTTTTGCTTTTTCTGTTTCATTTGGGGTGTTTTGCAGTTGCAGTTATTGTTGTTGCTGTTGCTGTTGCTGTTGTCTCTGCTGGGCTGGTTGCATAAGCCCCTCAATTTGATTTTGGCAACGTGGAAGATACGAGCCACAGTCGGAGAAGTTAGCATTTAAACGATTTCGAAAGCATTTGCGTTTTTCTCTCTCTCTGCACTTTGACAATACAATTGCAAGGAAAGTGGGAAAATTGCAAGAGAAAATGCCTCGAAAAAAGCCTTACGAGGGATCTGTAATTGCAGTTTTCTCTGCCAAACCTTATACGATAACAAAATGGCAGATCGATAAGCGATTCATAATCGGTTGAAGAGTTACTTCCATTGAACTGCAATCTGTTCAACTGTTCAACTTGTGACTAAAATAACCCCAGGGGTCGTAGCATATTAAATACATCATCTCCCCCTTCCCCTCATGCCTGTGGCCTGTCTTTGGGATTTTCAATATCGCCTAAATTGTCGCTCGATTGGAAGATCTCTTAACTTATTGTCAATGTGGAAAGTGGAGCAAACGGTTTCCTTTATGGACGAGCGTATAAAATTTTATGAACCATTTATGGCAAGCGCAAAGGAAAAGAAAAGGAGGAAAACTTACACACACACACAGAGAGACACACACAAAGAGTCGTAGCGAAACGAAATCAAAGAAACACATAATAGTAAAGTAGCAAAGAAAAAGAGCAGAAAACGTCGAAGCGGAATAATAATGCGATGACAAGAGAAAAGAGCTGAAGCGGCAACTGAAGCTGGAGCCGAGAGTGGAGCTGGAGCTGGAGATGAAGCTGAAGCTGGAGCGAGCCAGAGTTATCCAGTCTCCAGTTGGAGTCGACACTGCCACACGGCAAATGGACGAGGCATTGCAAAAATATTATTATGATTTCAGCTGCAGCAGAGCAAGAGGAAGAGAGTGAGAGATAGAGGAAAAGGGAGAGAAGTGCGGAAAGGGGGCAAAGGGGAACTGAGGTCAGCATAAACAATCGCACACTAAGTACGCCGATGCTGCGGAGCGGCAGCAAAATGCCATAAATAATGAAAGGAAGCACACGAGCCCGGGGTATCTGCGAGTACGAACGAGTCTGTAGTTTTCGAATGATTTCAAATGAATGAAATAAATTGCATTGCAACGTTGCAACGTTGCCCGCTGCCAGTTGCCCGCTGCCAGTTGCCAGTTGCCACATGGTCGCAGTGGCCAGTTGCCCCAAGCTGTCGCAAGTGGCCCGAATGTGTGGCGTGCCTGCTCGTAATGCTCAGTCATTGGCCACAAATCAAACCCAGCAAGCGCCTTGGATAACTAGCGCAATCTGCATGTGAACTGCAGCAGCCACTCGACTGCCAGATACCCTGGCCAGGCAGCAATGACTGCGCCCTGCCTAAGGTTGCCCCAGATGATTGATGAGGCCAGTTAGACCTTCTATGGAGCAGGCAACATTTGTTTATATTTATTGAATACTATTATTACCAGGAGCAGCCACATCGATCTTTACCACAGCAGGAAGACTGCTCTCTCCCTCCCCCACACACTCTCTCTCTCTCGCTCAGCTTGACGACAGTTATTTATGTGCAAGTTTAAATTTTCTGCCAATTTGGGTTAGTGTGACAGAGTGTGGCAAGAACGGGGGGGGGGGGCAAAGGGCATGAGGCAGCGAAGCGTATGTGCAATCGCTACTCGAGTTACTCTCACAGCATTAATGAGCAGTCCAGCAACAAAAGCAACACATGCAACGCAACTAAAATAAATTAGAGGAAATGCAGGCACGACAACGACCACGACAAGGTGCTGGAGAACCACAGACAGAAGGTAGAAAGCGAAGGCACACTTTGATAAATTAATGGCACGACCAGGCGATTGATTTAAAGCGGCGACAACAACGGAGCTCCAAGCTCAGCTCAGCTCGGCAGCAGTAACTGACCCACTGTGTCCAGGCGAACCTGGAGTTGTGCAGCGTCAGTTAGATATTGAAAAGCAGATAGCTCTGGCAGAGATACGCACAGGGACGCACAGAGAGGGGCAGCTCCAGAGGAGGCTGGGAAAATGATTGGAGAGACTGTGAAAGAAAGCTGCGCCGTTGTCGCTGCCGTCGCATCCGTATCCATGGGATACTCGGCCTGCCATTTAGTCGCACAAATGTTTCTAATCTGTGCCGCCAACTGCCAACTGGCCGATAAACACATCCCGTAGCCATTCCCATTCCCACAGCCATGCCACAATCACCTTCTCGTTCTCGTTCTCGTTCTCGTTCGGATTCGCATTCGCATTCGCATTCAGAGGCGCAACTTGTGGAGTGTTTTGTGCGAGCTTTGTGCGTGTTGCCTAGATTAAATTTCAATTAACAGAGCGTCGGTTAGATATGCCAGACATGGTGAGTTGCTATCAGCTTTTCAATTAGATTTCGCATTGTATAAGATATAAGCGATATAACGATATCGTTAGTGCCATGTTTACTTAGCACGAGCTGTTAAAGTTGATTCTGATTGTATTTCTATTAAGAATTAATATCTTACTAAATTGCAATGGGTTTAAGTTAAAGACTTAAACAACTTCTATATAAGCAACAATAACTATAGTATATACTCAAGCTACGATTATTGTTAATATATTATTTTCATTACAATATAAACAAAGAAAACTCTTTTAACCGGACACTCATCATTGCGTTCAATCAAGAGAGATTTTGCTTGAAATAGGTTATGTTTATGCTTATCGCTCGAGCTGGATAAGCATCGATGTTTTCAATATAAAAACATCGATGTTTATAGATTTTACATAGATGTTTATCTAGTTCTACTTGTCGCCGCCCCTTTAAAGTATAAGCGTCCGTTCAAGAGAGTTTTAAATAACGAACTTGTTCAAAATATGTTCTCAGCGTCCGATTAAAAGAGAGTACGGCCAAGAGGTAATGTTGTTAGAAATAATACATCAAAATAAAAGTCTTTACAAAGTTGACTGCCTCATTACTGTGTCCATCTAAGAGAGGTGTCCGTTAAGGCAGTTTTGACTGTATATTTATTATTAATTTCGACATGCTATTTTAGTTCTACGAACCACAAAATTGTTTAAAACTTCGTAATCATACCAGTCAGATCCGGTGCGGAAGTTCGTCAAAAAGAGTTGACAACTCTCGCAGTACTTTGTTAGTGTGTATAAATCCAACGTAACCTTACAGACACACACACACACTCAGGGACATAACCTTTAGTCCACTGGAGGAGGAAATGCGCCATTAAGGGAGAAAGGAGAAGGGGCGAAGGCAGGAATCATTAAATTAACATGACAAATGACAATGGTCTATAAAAGTACAAGAACATGCATGCATGTGCCTGCATGGACAGCCAGGTGGACTGGCTGCGCTGTTAGGGGCGTGGGCAACCTGGTGGAGGTGGAGTCGCACCACGCGCGAAAGTCGATTGCAGTTTAGACGCGACGCGACGCAGGACGAAGACGCAGTCCGACCCGGTCCGACTGGCTGCTACCCTGCCCAGCGCGGCGACAGTCAACACTATAATAAATCCGTAAATATAATGGCAGAAGATACTTTGGTAATTGGACGAGCTTATGCTTAACGGCGCTTTAATTTATGCCAAGTACCCGCCGAAAGAGCCCGCCATGGAACCCGGAACTATCGTTGTCTCGCTCTCCCTCCCCCCTTCTATCCCTCTCTCTCTCTCTTGGGGCCACACAATGTCGCGCTGCCTTGTTGTCGTTCCTTTTTTATGGTTATGGTTATTTCTGTGTTTTTCCCAGAGTGTATGTGTGTGTGTGCGAGAGAGGTTCAAAAGTGTGGGCGTGGCACGGCATGTGGTCTATACCCAAATTTAACGGGTATATAAAACGGTGGCATGGACATTACTCCCCACAGTGGGCAGCGCACTGTGGTCAATAAGCTGCAATGAAGAGGTAAAAAACTGAGACGATAACGAATATTCGACTCCGTCGGACTTGTTCTATGATAGATTGTCAAATTTGAAAAGCAAATTTTTTATATGATTCCTCCATATATTAAGTCTCTTCAAATTCTGCTTTCTCTTGATGAACTCCATTGTACACCAAGGTGCGGGAATCATTGCGCATTTAAGGATTATTTAGCATACCACAAAATCAAAAAAAAATGGCATAAAAACTGTTTAAATATTATTTTGCTAGCCTTTTAGCCAGGGTATTTAAAGTTTGTTAAAAATGAGAAAAGTTATAAGTTTCAGAACAATTGTTTGCGACCCTGTTTTATAATTTGCTGTATAATTTAAACTCCTAAAGGTGCTTCTACCTGTGTGAGCCCCTCAACTTCAAAGTCTATTAATTCCTATGCTATCAAAGTCCCTCCTTTTATTCTTGTTTATAAAAGTGAATCAAGAATATATGTATGTGTATCTACATATATATTCTTGATCAGCATGAAGAGTATTGTTTTTTACGACGTTCGACGATTCTCAATTGTTCATCTCTAATTTCTTAATTGATGCGCACTCAAATCGCCTTCGATTGCTTGATTACCTTGTGTGTGTGCACATACTCCAGCAAACACACACATACACACGGTCACAGATACAGCAGTACGTTCTGAGAGCTACTTTGTAGGAGAGCCTTGTTGTTCCGTGCTCATACATAAATTATGTTGATGCCATCAAAGGAGAGTAACTAGCCATAAAAGCTCTAAATGGTCAACTATAAAGACCAACTGGAATAGAATCCGCAGAGAGCTAACGGCTTTTCAAGGAGATGGCCATGAACAGACACAGAAATTACCCTCAACCCCTCGCCCCACACACACCCCTCAGCCACAAACAATAACTACGCAAACGGACGACTTTATGCGGCCATTAAATGATACAGAACATAAAGAGTACGTAGCGAAATTAAGTGTAGCATAGTTTTGTGCTTTGCGCAGCTCCCCTAACTTCGAAAACAGTCGCCTCATCCCACTCAGCATAGGTGAGCACTGCGAGCACCTTCATTAGCGGATCCTTGGTACTCAGTATCCTTAGTACTTCAGAAGAAGTGATCTCAAAGAAAATCAATAAATATATAATGAGATTACAAACATAAAATATATATAATATTTAAAGAAGATCAGAAAACGTTGATGAAGTTTAAAGAGATGTAAAGCCTCTTTATAAAAGAATTCTTTTGAGTTTCTTTTAATGTCGCTTATCCTTAATTGTATTATACACCTTCATATTCGTAAATAACTTATATACCTAACTATTCCAATTACCAAAGCCTTTCCGCCTTCAAGAGCATTTTCAAGATGTTATGTTCAAATGTTTAAGTCCTGAGAAATTGTGCTTTAATGCTTTTAAATGATTTTCCTTTGACTTGGCCTTTTTTTTACATTCTTCTTTCTTTTCTCTGTGTTTTTTCCCTTTGCGCAACTTTTTCGCCAATACCTTCATCAATCATTTCTCATGTCACGCGCTGGAGACTTTGGGTCTGCATCCTTGGCGGGTCGCGACTGCAGCGCCAGTGGATTAGACGACGCTCCTTCCGGGTTAACAAATGAATTTCGCGTGAGATTCCCCCTTCTCTTCTCATCCCCCACCATTCCCAGCTCAGCTCCCTCCTCCCTCTACCGTTTATCAGCCGCCAAGACTGGAAAAGATTTCACAACATCGAATAGGTTTACTTAGGGGGCTGAGTTCTTGGCGACGAAATCGAAAAACGCTGCGTAAAAGGGTAAACAATGACTTTTCTTTCCTTTTGCAACATTCGCCCCCCCTCCCTCACATCTGCTTCCTTGCCTGTATCCACCCTTTGCCTTTGGCCGACGAGCTGTGAAAACCCAGCGAAGCACAAAAATAATAACAAAACAAAGCACGTTGAACATCGCATATAGCGCGAGGCAGGAACATCGTGAATATATCCATGAGAATGACACTCTTCCCCTCCCTTTCTGCCTACCTATTTCATTCGTGGCATTCTTTTGATGATGTAATGAGCGTAATAATCAGAAAATCATGGCAAACTCTTCTGATTTAGCCTCCTTTGTTGATCCAATATGCCGTGATTGATAAGTGCCGAAACCTTAAGAAGACGAGGGATTACAATCTCTTGATCAGATACAGATATATATAGTATATAAACACGTGTGCTTGAGCTGTATCGATTGAAACTGTAGCCGGGCCAGATATGGTTTTTTTAAGGCGCAAATTTACCAATGCGGCTGTGGCCTTTTCCCGGAATATTCCTTTGTAGTACGCAACAGTTTATGGCCGATATAATGGGCTCTCGTGGAGTCTAGCCCGGGGCTGTTGTGTGGCGATAAATAAGAATAATGTGTGGAGACTGCAGAAACTGGAGGAGGAGATAAGCACAGGAGGCGAGGCTCGGGAAGCAGCAACTCCACATAATGAGCATGGACGAGCAGTTTATGGTTGAAGTGGCGACCTCAGAGCTCAGCTCCAGAGCGGGCGACATGTCGCGACGTGTCGGCAACTGCCTCACCAGAGTCACACACACACACACAGCGGGATGTTCCCCCGTTGCTTATGCAAAGTAATGCAAAATGGCAACGACGACGACGACGAGGACGAGGACAGCAACTGCAGTTGGTAGCAGAACAGACCTCCCTGCCCCCCCCCCTTCTCTTGTCCCTGCACGCCACTGTGTGCTGGCCTGTCCTGCCAGATGTGTGTGCGGGCCAACTGGTATGTCGGCGAGTTTTCCTTCTTCTTTTTATATTGGCCTGGCTTGAAAACGCATATTTTTGGCTTATTCGCAGAGAACTGCTGCGCCAGCAATTTTCTGGGGCCACAGCCGGGTGTGAGTGTGTGTGACTATAAGTTGGAAAGGGTGTGCGCACGCATACCCTGTAGTTCTTTGAAATTTACACTCTATTTGAATGTTCTAGCGAGCAGCTTAGGCTGTCGAATATCTCTTAAATGTCTCCAATTGTACTGCTACAGGGTATCAGCTAGTCGAGCATGCTCTTCGTGCTTTTTTCTACTGCGGTTTGCCCTACGTTGTGAGCGCTGCCAGCGCGCCTGCCGATAATCACGCCGTTGCCCATCAACCGGAAATGGGATCTACGCCATCTTGTTTCTGTACTGCGCTACGCTGTGTGTATGTGTGTGTGTGTGCGGGACTGGGTAGTGTGGAAATATGCGTGCAACTGCCATAAAGTGGCAGCGCTGTCGCTGTCGAAATTGCAGTCGCTGCACTGCCCCCTGTCCTCCGCCTCCGCCTCATCCACTGCCTCTGCCGAAACGCTGCCAATCTGCGGCCCGGCTGCATGCCAAAGTGCACGACGTATATTGGATTTGCCAATCATAAACTGAAGCCGACTGCATAATCTATGCACTTCACATTCAGAACCCGCAGACCCAGCGACACCCCCACCAACGATGGAAAGGGGGAGGGAGGGGGGAGGTGGACGGACAACGCAGTCGAAATGCCAGAGGAATATATTAAAGTTCTTCTATGCAAGTCGGCCTTGCATGAAATTGAAAAGCCAAATTGTCTAGTTGGAATAAAAATTGACTCAACTTCTACATTGATTAGAATAAGAGAAAGAGAGAAGACAGTTGATGATACGCCTCTCTCTCTTTCAAGCACTCCCTCCCTCTAATGGCATAAAGATGATCTTCTTGGAACCAGGCACTTGGCCAGGCAATTAATTTGCAGCCTTTTTTGGCTGTACTCTCTTGGCCATTATAACTAGTTGAGGCCATTTTCATAAGTTTGTCAGATCGTAACTAGGGGTACTTATCGTTACCGCAATTTCGTAAAGAAACTCAAACTGGAGACAAAGTCTTGGCGAGCACATTTGAATTTCCACTTGCCACTTGCCACATGTGGTGCCACATTGTGGCACAAACAAGCGCCAATAACAGTCGGAGCTGTAACTATTCCTCAGATCCGCTTAGCAGCCAATGTTGTTGAGGCGCAAATGTTTTTCCCAATTTTCAAGCTGCTGCCTGTGTGTGTGTGTGTGTGTGTGTGTGTGAAAACGAGCGTGGTCGCTTGCCAAAAACAATTCCCACTGAATTTTTACAGTCGAAATAACTTTTAATTTACATAAATGGCGGCCAACTCTTCCTGTATGTGAGAGTGTGTCTGCGTCTATGTGAGGGTGTGTATCCACAGACAGCCTGTGTCACCCTGTGGGAGTGATGTTGTGTGTGTGTTATGTAAAAGCATGATAGACTCAAAGACACCCTGTTGTGAGTCTCTTTATTAATTATTCCAATGTCATATTTATAATAATAAATAAATATATAACACAACTATGTAAATTTCTTGCTAAGTATATAAAGGAATCCTTATTGATATAGACATAGTAATTTCGTATACAAAACTTCATTTACTGGCTGTTTCAGCACAAGCTGAAATTAAGAAGAGAAAACTTATTATATCGATCTTGTACTAATATATTGTGACTTACAAATTACGTTGGTTCTAACCTCGCATTTTGTATTTCCTCAGGCACGTCGCCCTAATTTTTGCATCGGCAAACGCAAGTGTCTCCACAAATGCATTCATCCGGAAATCTGAAATATTTGCAGGTATATAATTTATGTTATATATCTGCAACCAATAAAAATCCTTACATATTGTATCCAGTAAGTATGTCGACCAAGTGATCGAAGCCCCTTTGTGTGCACTTTTGATAGGCCAAATGATTGGCAAAGTCGAGAGCGACTTCCCGGCTCCGATTTCTTGTATAGATGGCATAAATAAAGGCTGCGAAAAATACTTGTTCCGCACCGAGCGACTCTACAATTTTGGGGGGTGCCCTGAAGTGGGCACTGAAGAATGAGCCATTTTCGTTGATAACACTGCCGCTTTGAAGATTCCACTGTAAGATGACCACGGGCCGGTTAAGATTATTGTCGGAGCGCATAGTAAACTGCTGATCAATTTTCGCGCAGGCCTCCTCTTGCGTCGTCCAGCCGTTCTCAAAGGCCAATTGCCTGGAGTAGAATACATAGTGACAATAGTCGACCAAGGGATAATTGCTATCCACCCTCTTGATCAGCTCCATCGATATTATGACTTTATCCGTATGCGTGGCATTGTGGGCTGCGACGATTTTCATCATCTGGAGGGTGTCATCCGCTTTACGTCTAAGAAAGTGCATCCAGCCATATTGATTTAGATCTATCTTCTGGAAATCACTCACACTGACATAGGGGAACGAGGAGTTGCATTCCACTGTGGTGCAGCTCTTTGGCGATTTGGCCAATATGACCATAGAGAACTGCGGGCTCAAATCGCAACGGGGACAATGCTCTATCGATATTCCTCTACTTTTCAGTTCTTTCAGAATCACGCTACAAATCGAGGAGGTACTGAGCATTGCAAACAGCTCCGTGCTCACTCCCAGATTTGCCAAGATCGCGCAAGTGGTGGGCATACGGCCACCCATACAGTATTGGCTTTTATGTGCACGTCTCGGGTGATTTGAATTGGTTGGAAACTTGCGGACTTCCGTTATACAATTGAGAAACGCCATCCCCACACACAACACCTTTTTCTTGCCGACGGCCCAGCTCACCTTGTTCCCAATTTCAGTATCCATTCTCACATATCAAAACAAAATAAAATCTGAGTTTTTTGAAATTTTGAAAGCACTTAAATCGAAAGTTAATGCTCACTAACTAACGATACAAAGTTAGGATACCATAACTAAAAACATACTTTTAAAAACAAATCGAAGAGTGTTTGATTGGGTTTTGTTTATATATAGTAAGATTGACGTCCGTCTAATTCCACAAGTGAACAAAGAATAATAATAATAATAATGCACGAACACCTTAGCTTATTTCACAGAATCTTTATTAAACTCATGGCTTACATATCTTCCGGATGAATACAGTACACATGCTCATTTAACAATGGAAACGTTTAGCAGATCACAAATTGCCACAGTCCTCGATTATAATCTTTTTGGTGGTCGAGCCCGTGTTGGTGCCCATAGACTCCACTTTACGTATTATATCCATGCCCTCGACCACCTGCCCGAAGACGACGTGCTTATTGTCCAACCATGTGGTTTTCTCGGTACAGATGAAGAATTGGGATCCGTTTGTATTGGGCCCTGCATTGGCCATCGATAGTATGCCTGGCCCAGTATGCTTCAGGTCGAAGTTCTCATCGGGGAACTTGTTGCCGTAGATGGAACGGCCACCTGTGCCATTCTGGTTTGTAAAATCGCCACCTTGGCACATGAAATTCGGTATCACACGATGGAAGGGAGATCCTTTGTAGCCATATCCCTTCTCACCGGTGCACAGGGCGCGAAAGTTTTCTGCAGTCTTCGGCACCACATCGGAACGGAGCTCCATCACGATACGTCCCAGTTTCACTCCACCGGCGTTTATATCGAAATAGACACGAGGCAACGACATGTTTGCTTGGTTACAAAACTTTCGGAGTAGCGCCAGTTCTTAAGTAAAAAAGGAAAAAATCTTTAAATTTATTTTTATCGGGAAATTCATATTTAATTTTTACCAAATTCGTTGTTCAAACATATAAAAAATACAATATTTTCAGATCCGTTCAGCGCTAAAGCCAAAGCAGGAATAAGCAATGTTCTAGATGAGCCCTAAACTGCTAAAGTGCATAGTATCAGAGCCTACTTCAAACACAATAAATTCAAAAATAACAAGTTCACTTCTCCTATGGTAGGTAGGTTCCTTTGCTAGTTGTATACGTGTAGGTGTGTATAATTCAATTATAATAAAATCAATTAAGTTTTAACTGTCTATAAACAATTTACATTTTGACAAACATTTTTATGCAAGACATAGATTATATGAATTTAATGAAATGTTAACTGAAGAAAATGTTTTCTATTACTTCTATTAATTGACTTAAAAAAGGTTTCACTATCAAAGATGTTTATAATTTTTTATTACAACAAGAAACCTTGCCAAAAATTATTCGTCTGATTGAGTCGATGACAAGCTGAATAGTGATTGAAGACGAATAATACTTGAATGTAATGGGTTTATTCTGAAACTTCAGTTGTTGACAACTACAAATACAAAGAGAATTAATTGAATTTATCAAGGGCTAGAGTAAATTTGAATGGACATCTTTCGAGTGGCACTGTACATTTTCTGATGTCGAAGATATCTCTGTGTTTGCATTGAAAACATCTGGCCACAAACTCTCTGCAAGGATGGAGGTTTTAAAATGTCGAATGTGTAATCAGTTTCGATAAGCAGTCTTTCCAAATTGTTTCAAAAACATAATAGCCGAAAATATAACAAAGCTTTTAGGCCATGAATCAATATCCCGCCGTTAGTATAACCCCGTACGTTGTGTGTGTGGGTTCCCTAACAGCAGAAACGTTTAACATATGCGAAGATATGCCTGAGAAGGGCACGGATGTGAGCTGTCTTCAAGCGAATTGGCGTCGCGGCGGCCACGCGAGCAACGTAAGTTTTGTGCTCCGCATGCTGGGCGCCCCAGTAATATTTCTGGGAATGCTAAGTCGCTCGAATCTGTTGCTCGAGTTCATGAAGGAGTTGCGATCGCACAATGTTCTGCTGGATTACTGCCCCAGAACAAACGAGCTGCCTGCCTTTACTACGATCATAGAGGCTAAAAAGGGAGGCAGCCGTTCCATTTTGCATTGCAACAACCACTTCCCGTATGTTACGCTTAAGGACTTTCAGGAGATCGACCTCAACCGCTGCTGCTGGGTGCACTTCGAGGCCCGGGATTTCAAGGAGACAACTCTGATGATGCGCCACATATGTGATTTTAATAATACACATAACCCGCGTGTGCGTATATCGATGAGAGTCAGTTCGAACTATGCGTATAAGCAGAGCCGAAATCTCTTCTTGCTATGCGATTACTTGCTTTTCTCCGGCAATCTGGCAAAACAACTGGGCTGGAAGACGCCAGAGGAGGCATGCCTGGAGCTGAACAATGATCTGAACATGCCGCGCGAGATCAAAGTCCGCAGGCCTTGCATTGTCTGCTCCTGGGGTCGACTAGGTGCTGGCTGTCTAACTACTGAGGGTGTATACGAAGAGGTTCCAGCTTATAAGAACCTGCGAGTTGTGGACACATACGGCGCTGGGGAGTGCTTCACCGCAGCCTTCATCTATGGAATCTATCTGCGGGGATTGAATCTACGCGCAGCCGTGGATTTTGCCAATCGTTTGGCCAGCCACAAAATCTCCGCAGTCGGCTATGATAACATAGCCACCTTTTCCATGTATCCTAACCTAGTCAGCAAAGGCGACGAGAGGGACTCCCATGTCGCTGACAACGATGAGGAGCATGATCGCGTATGTCGAAAGTTTCTTAATCGCGTCGTCAAGTATAGCAATGGCAAAGCAGCCACCTTATTATTGGGACGTTTCGACAGTGAAACCGCCGACAAAGTGGAGCGACCGGAATAGAAGCAAGTGGATGCGGTACTAGAAGTCGAAGAAGCTCCACATAGGAGGCCAAATCATGTCAATAACAAAGCATGGTACCGATCTGTTGTTTCAAATATATTACTTTATTTTCTAAATAATGATGTTCCCTTCAAACGTCCCCGCAGTCATCAATGAGTATTTTCTTGCTTGTGGCTCCGCTGTTGGATCCCATTAGATCGATCTTTCGCACGATATCGATGCCCTCGACCACATGACCGAAGACGACGTGTTTATTGTCGAGCCAAGTAGTTTTTGAAGTGCAGATAAAGAACTGCGAACCATTTGTATTGGGTCCCGCATTCGCCATCGACAGTGTGCCCAGGCCAGTGTGCTTCAGCTCGAAGTTCTCGTCGGGAAACTTATTTCCATAGATGGAACGACCGCCCGTGCCATTCTGGTTCGTAAAATCTCCTCCCTGGCACATGAAGTTCGGTATGATTCTGTGAAATGGACACCCCCTATAGCCATATCCCTTCTCGTGATTGCACAAGGCTCGAAAGTTCTCTGCGGTCTTGGGAACTATATCGGAACGGAGTTCCATTACGATGCGACCCAGCTTCACACCGTCGGCGCTTATGTCAAAGAATACGCGTGGCAGGGCCATCTTTACCGGAATTTATTACTAAATCTAAATTAAGTTAGAGAACAAACATAACCAGGCAAATTTTGAAACGAATATATGATTGACATTTCTCTGAAATGGGAAGAGGGGTATTACAGAAATATCTTAGCATGCTGTGAGTTTAAAATTAGTAAGATCTAAAGTGAAACTGATTTACAATACGCGATTTTCTTCTTTTGCTGATTATAAGTTGCTTACACAAATACTGATAAGATTTAATTAACATAGAAATGGACCCCTCAAGAGTTCAATGGTTCAATCATGAAGATTTTTATACAATATTTCTATTAAAAATCTCCAGCTTTAAACAAAACTAAAACTTTCTTTTATTTATTCTTTTTTTTAAGTTCTTGAGCTGAGATAAAATGAAATGACAGCTATGAAAATGGTTTCTCGTGCGACACTTAAAGGTCAAAGCCATAAATTGTTGGCCAAAATAATTGCACAGATGAAAACTGAAAATGGAAAACAAAAATTGAAATGGGAAGTGTCAGTGGAATAACGCGAAAAATATCACGTAACCTTAAACCGTTAAGCCGTCCATTCATTACGTATGCGTTACGTTGGCCAGAGATAATAATTACCTTACCAGCGAAAGGCAATAAATTATCAGCTATACACCCCCACACGCAGGTGCACACACACACCTTTATTGTAAATGGCTGCTTCAAAATTTTATTTTCTTGTTGAAAAGGGTTAACCGTTTTTCGAGTATTTTGTTAAGCTTTTACTGCGTCCGAATTTGAATTATTGCCAGATTAATCAAATAAATGGCAATATCAGAGATTGTGAACCACCCATTGAAACGTATTGCCTGGTCAGCGTACTTGCACAGAAGTAAAGATAGAGTACCAAATGAAAGACACTTTTTAAAACGGGAGACCAGAAAGAAACCAAAGAGAGACAACAAGATTCCCATTCGTAATCTGACAAGAAGTTCGGATTTGTCACTCGGTATTTTCCCTTATAAAGCAAGTGGGGAAGTAATTGCAGGCCAAATGAGCGCCATTCCTTATCATCGCATTTGCATTTTGAGGCTGTAAAAACGAAATGCGAAGAAAAAAAGTAAATAAATTTGATGAAATTAAAATGCCTAATGCCCTAAATGTGCAGAATTTTGATTTATGTAAGTAGAACTGCCCAAGCCAACCCACCAGCCCAACGAGCCACCCTCGCCCCCATACCAAGTGTGTCCGCATTTAATTTGTATTTCAACGCAGTTCATTTTGCAGGGGAGTGCCGGGGAGGGAAGCCAGTTCCGGGGTCCAGGCACTGCTCGAGACAAGTGTGCAGCAATAAACACACCTCCCAACAACGGCGCACATAGAGCAGCAAGAACAGCGGACTTTGCCAGCGGCTCATTAGCATTGGTTTGACCCACCAGGGCTGGGGTGCTAGGCGGCTTAGGGTGGTCCTCATTTCATGCTGCCTGGCGAAAAGAATAAACAATAGACAAGAAATATGCGAGGCTGGATAATTTTAGTAGTCGCCGATTTTACAGCTAAGAATTTTTGTGTGCCCCTGTCAGTGCGTGCTTCTGTTTGTGTGTGTGTGTGTGTGTGTGTGTGGCAACGTGATGACCTCATTAATTTTCAATCTGAGCAGGATTACATGGCATAGACGTAGACGTAGACGTAGCTGTAGCTTGCCAGCTGATTGCCACTCCCACGACAGGCGCATGATGAATCTTTTCCTTGATTTCGTGCCACATTTCGCAACTCCTAGCCCCCAAGTTCGACCCCACTCCGCTCTAATTTATGATGATAAATGACTTTCAATCAAGCGGCAGAAGTGAAGCTAACGTCGGCCAGTTTCCGTCGCAGTCGCAGCACAGCCTCTTCCTTGTCCTGGCCATCCTGCACCAGGAACAGCAACGAAGTCCACTGGAAATTGTATGTATAAATTATCCATAATTTGATTTGACTTCGCTCGTCCGCTGACGCTGATTTGTTCGCCTCGGACCGGCGTGAGGTTTTTCATTTGAATATTTATGAATTATTTTTTTCGGCCATTTTTCCCTCCATTGTTGACTATTTTCTGTGCACTTTTCCAGCGTACAATTTTTCATGCAGTTCCCGACTTTGTTAAAAATCAAAAAAACCAAATTGAAAGCATAGAAAAGTTGCCGCTTTTGTGCTTCGTTGTAATTACTTAAAGAACTCGTGGCATTTCTTTCGCAAGATTAATTCCCCGATTCGTTCTTCTGAATTTTTAAATATTAAGACAACTCCAGCCATACGGAAATTGATTACTTAGGTCGATTACCAAGTTACGCACAACAGATGAACAACGCTTTATGTTCCGTTGAAAAGTTTACTTTAGAAAGTAAATATTCGATTCATAAAAGTTGGGTAATAAATTAAATTAAAGTGCATTAGTTAACGATGAAATGCACACGCCTTAATCTGGTTTGTAATCGATAAATAACGGACGAACCTTAGTCATCTGAGTCTGTACCAACAATATACACAATATACTCTGTATGTCGTCGACAGAATCCTATTCTACCCTGTCCAACATTAGCTGTAGCGTGTCGATTACCCGTGGATGGTTTTAATACCCCTTGATATGATAAACAAGGGTATATTAACACTGTACAGACAGAATAAGGCATGGCCAAAAAAGTATTTTTATATACAAATCTACTAAGAAAGACTAAGCCTCTCTCTTTTTTTCTTTCATTTGTTTGTATGAACGCATTAAACTTTGCAGCTAAGCGAGTTAAAGACACCAACTCTGGCAAAAAGGTATCTTACTGTTGTGTGTTATTGTAGAACACGCTGCTATACTTGTTTAAATTTATTTTCTATATCTTTTTTTCGTCCTGGATTCGTGCAAGTTGCGCTTCATTGGGCAATTACGCAAGCAGCGCTTTGATTATGCTGCAGCGCGCAATTGTTTTGACATTTAATCAAAGCGGGCAACAACAAAGCGAGAGGGTCCCCAGTCTGGCAGGAGGGTCCTGTCGGGTATAAGGGAGGATTCCCATAAAATGCCTGGCATATGCAACAATCGTGCTCGTGGTGCTCCCTTCACTGCTTTCTCTGCTTTTGCTGCTGCTGCTGTTCCTACTGTGATAAGCTCGACTGGACACTTGGGTAATTGAGTAAATTCGCCAACGTGCAGGAAGACCTGGATTGGTTCAATGTCCTCTTGATGCTCCTGGCGGCAGATCAAAGCGCGCTGTGTCTTGTGTCCTGTTCCTGTCCTCGGTTTTGTTGTCATCCTTGTTTGCACAGCCCGCACAAAAGTGCTTTTATTTCTTTTGATAATGCGATATCCTGTATCTCTTGCTATCTGTCAGGGCTGACAATAGCAAAAACAACAACAACAGCAATAACAACTGCGAGCCACATCCCTCGATAATGTCAAACAAAAAGGCAGCCCAATTTGAGTTTGAAGTGCGACCTTGCGCTCTGCTCCCTCCCCGGCTCCACTTCCTGTTCCCTTCCTGCTGGGCATAAGCTCAACTATACTACGTCTATATACATATGTATACTACATATATCGTTTGCTGTACATCTTACGTAGCAAGTTGTATGTTTTTGTGCAACATTTTCTTTTATGCTCGCCAAACTTTTCTCATTTTGGTAGTCTGGCTTCATTTTCTTGTCATTTTCATTTTCATTTCAATTTCTGCAACGCAAAAATTGACTTCCGCTTCCGCTGGCGCTGCTTGACTTTCAACAAAACTTTCACACACAAAACACACACTCATGGACCTTAAGTTGCTGCACCCTACCCGCAATTGAGGAGCCCACCAAACTGAAATCAGATATGTTTGCATTCTCACAGGAATATCGAATATACATACACAGACACTGATAATGCGTTGATACATTTTAGTTCGCCTTAGTCCCTTCTGAGGTCGTTTAGGCATCTGTTTATCGATTGCCGGGGTTAATTAAAATTTAGCCTGGGCATTCAAAAAGTCAGCGTCTTTGCTTCCTTCCAATTTACCTGCTGCGGCTGATGCCCAGTTAACCGAGCAGAAAGCAATCCCCAGTCGAGAGCAACCCCAGAGCAATCCACACTCGTCCAAAGTTACGTATGCGTAATTAATGCCCTGTGGCTTTTGATAAACATGAACCCTCCCCGACCCTTTCTTTGTCCTGCCTGCCCATCGCATGTTTACTTTGCCCAATGCCTTTGGCCAGGATTTCCATGCATGCAGTCATCCATTGTGGTGTTATTGTTGTTTCTGTTTGTTTGCAATTCGAGCCGAAGGCAGGGCACACGTATCCATGGACAGCCTACTCTTGGGTCCCGTCCAAATTTGGTTAATATGTGTATGTGCACGCATCTATAAAGTTTGTAACTTTATTCAAATTATCATCTTAAGAGTTTCCTCAGTCTGTTTGCCCTGAAAGCTCCTTGTGCTCCAACTGTGATAAACTATCAAGGCAGCTCCATCGATCCGGAACTTCTAGTCAAATATAAGTATAACAAATCGAAAAATTTTCCATAAAATACTGCAAACCTGTATACCCACTTCAGTGACCCCTATGAACTGGAATCGTCCCAGGCTAAGTGTCCCTTACATCGCGTAGTCTGAGACAATTTCATAGTATTGACATTTCAATTGTCTCTCATTATTATCGCAACCTTTGGAATCTTATTTAAATTTTGGGTGAATGGATAAACAGAGAAAGGAAAACAATACGCGAAGCATCAGCAGAAACTGACGGAAAGAAAGGAAAACACGCATGCAATGAAAAGGAAAATTTGCATAATAATAGCAATTGCACACGACTCAGGTATTAAACACTCCACTCGACCCGTCCTCAACTCAATTTGCCCAGAAGGAAAATGAGCAAAACGACAAAGAAAAACGTAAAAAGAGAGAACAAAATGTATAGAATCCAATTTTCACTTAATTTTCATCGCAGCGTTGCTTTCAAGGAAACTTCCTTCTCTTACTCCCTCTCCGACTCTCTCTCTCTCTCTCTGCCGTCTTGTGGCGCTCACTCCATCCCTTTGTGATCCCACAGCTACGAAGAGCAGAGAAAGTAGTCGTAAATGCTGGAAGGAATTTTCATTTGGTTTGTTATTTTGTCTCAAAGTATCAATTTGTGTATCATTAAAATAATTTGATTTCCACTCCCATTCGACCCTAACTGAAATCGAGCACGGACTTTTGAGCTGTTTCAGCCAACAACTTGGAGCTTGGAGCTTGGAGCACTCTGTGTGTGCGGCACACTCCTTGGGTTTCGAAATCTGCTTAGCTCCTCCGGCTCTAATTATGCCCGTAACCGTAACGAAAGAAATCTAATTAGGCATAGCCCAAGGCTTGTAATCTAAAAAGTCCCGTATTGAATTTCTGTCCCTAACATTCAATTCCTTACAATATTGTCTTACACACTTTCGCAGAACGGAATTCTTCCTTAACGCAGATACTTTTTTTTTTGGTTACAAACTTGTGGGTTAATCCAATTTCCTAAGTAGCAAAATACATCATAAATTCGTACCGAAGTTATATTATAATAAACCGAAAATATGTCCGCATGACATATTAAATACAATTTTAACAGAATACTTTTTAAATTATTTTAAGAAATATAACTTACTCCGAGGCTAATTTGAAGCAAGCCTAATGCTCACTTAGGTTAACTGAAGCTTTGAACCAAGCTTGGTATCACAAGCTCTACCAGTTCGCGAAATCGATAAGTTCATACAAACAAGCGATCTACTCTGCTGATCGAGATTGTATGGTTCATTGCTTAGTGGTAGGATCAATGCGAGAAGTAACTGTTGTTGTTGCTAATATAGGTTTCCTACTCTGTGCATTGTCGAAACATCGACAGAATAACCCCGATAGTTGGAAAAAACCTCAATAATATCGATAGGGGCTCGATGTTTTAACATCACTAGTGCTGACCAGTGTTGCCAATTTAGCCTTTTTCCGGATAGACTTGTCCGGATTTTAACAGCGTCAGCCGAAAATATTGAAAACAGCCCCTATCCGGAAAACTGTACTTTTTATTTTATGGCTTGTCCTTTATCTATCCTTTTTTGATTCTGTTTTATTTGTTACAAAATCATCTAAATTGGTATCAATGAGCATTTATTAAAAATGTTTTTATTAAAAATGCAACCCTGTTGTAATTGCGTATAATCGATATAAACGCATATCGCGTTTATTTTATTTTTGCCGTTTTTTATGTTTGAGCTATTTGTATAATATTTTGATAGTTGAGCACCGAAAAAATAAAGTTAACGTTTAAATGCTTAAAAAATAGTCTGTCCTCTTTTGTACTATTTTTTATTTTTGGCCTTTTTCTGTCCTCTTTCTTTAGCCCATCCAGCCTTTTTAAGAGCCAAGCTGCTGGCAACACTGGTGCTGACTAGAGTTGGGCATTGACCGTGTTTTCTTGGTGGCACATCATGACACGACGGGCACACGCCTGTTCGTGTGCAAAATTAAGATTGAGTCTAGAGATGGCCGGGTCGATTTTAAGTTATTTTCAAAGAAATATAGATTAATGAATAAAAATCAAAAAAAAAAATACGTATAAAATTTCGTGTTGGACCGTGTTGGGAAAATTTTTGAGCATGCGTGTTGAAAAAATTCATTTTCGTGTCGTGCTGGGTCGTGTCGAAAAATGACAGTCCATGCCCGTCTCTCGTACTGACACAGATAACACTTTGTGCTTGCTGTAATTCCAAAAAATGGAGTCGGAAACAATGTAAGTTGTGCATTTATGTATATGGAATTTCCACATCGGATCTAAATAATATAAATTTGAACCATTGTTTTTTAGCCTATTCAGAAACTTTAAATCGCTCTCGGAAAGCTTCTCAGATATTCGCGTTGTAGTCGAAGGCAAGACCTACAGCTGCCATAAAATAATTTTGAGCAGCGCGTCGGAATTCTTCAAGCGTCTCTTAGTCACCGACTGCAAAGAAACTAGAAGTGGAGTTATAAACTTAGAAGATGTCCAGAGCAGTACATTCGACATTATATACGATTTTATCTACAGTGCTGGTGACAAGACAGTCCTTAAGGATGTTCAGATTCCCGTATTATTAGAACTGCTAGTATGCGCAGATAAGTGGTTAATACCGTGCTTGACTGCGTCATGCACTGTCATTATGAGTGACTGTGACTGTTGGACCACGGATGAGCTGATTTCTGCGTTTGACACAGCATTGACTCTCCACAGTCTTAATCTGAAAAAAAGAGTTGAAGATGTAACTTTGGTAGTATGCAAAACATGTACAAATAACTAAAACACATTTTTATACTCCCAAGGTCCTCTGTTATCGTCAAATAGAATTTAAGTGTCCAGCAGTGAATAAAATGAATGCAACGAACTTAAAGGAATATTTGAAGTTTTGTAAACCAATTGTGAGGGAGACATTTCGTTTCAAAATTCTTGAAATGTGGATTAAAAATCAAACCTTTTATTCACCTGGAAAGGAGTATTCGAGTTCTGATGCTTCAAACCGTGATATTGCAGAGTTGCTCTCTATGATTGAGTATGAAAATATGAACTATGAAGAATTTGTGTCTGGTCCTGGACATTCTGATTTGTTGAGCTATCAAGAAAAGTATACCAAATTATGCATAATTTATAATTCAAATTCAGAATATTATAAAAGAAAGATTTAAATTATAATTTAAGTACTGCAACGAATATATTTGGTTATTATTATATCTAAATCATTAATAAAATATAATATATGTATATGATTTGTTTGCTTTAAGGAATGAACGTTTGAAATTGAGGATTTTGGATGCTGGTTTACTCAATATGTTGCAACTATACTTAATCAATTTTAATATTTACATCTCTTTTAAATGAGAGAACTATGTTCCATCCCTCATAGCTTTCAAAATATGATTCTCGTTGAAAATGTCAGGGCTATCTTTAGATCTTGGTGGCCTGGCAAGTCAGATCAATGTCTGCTAGATATGAATGTATGTAATGTACATAGACACGTAGTATGTATGTACATTTTTTTGTATAATACTTCATTAGATTAGCTTTAGATTCGGATGGTGAGCAAAGTGTTCTTCCTGCTAACAACTTGTTGGCATTGAGGCGTTCATTACAGCAATCAAACTCTAAATATTTCCTCACTGTGATGCAATAGTCGTAATCCAACTCCTTTTTATCTACATACGTTATTGTTGTCAATACCATGAATTAATAGATTGTGATTAACGGAATCAAATACTTTGCTAAAGTCAGTATAAACAACATCAGTTTGCATTGGAAAACCTTCTCATACAACCGGCAACCGAAATAAAGTCCGAAGAACATTCGCATGAATTTGCAGAGCAGTCCAGCATTTTGAAAGAAACGATATGCCTCAGCAAAAGTAGGGAACACCAACAAATAACGCTACAGAAGCAAAGTGAAGAAAATAAAAATAAAACAAAAATTAACGGAAGAACAGTTAGAGAGATAGAAAGCAAAGAAGACAATGTGAATAGATATTGTGACAACACAGCTGCTTGCCAACAAGAGAGCTTTGAGAGTGTACACTAACACAAGCCTAGCTCACTCAGAGAGCTTTGAGAGTGTAGGATCGATGCGAGTAGTAACAGTTGTTGTTGCTAATATAGGATTCCTACTCTGTGCATTATCGGAACTTCGAGAGAATAGCCTCGATGGTTGGAAAAAAACCTCAATAATATCGATAGTGGCGCAATGTTTTAACATCACTAGTGCTGACGCACATAACACCTTGTGCTTTCGGTAATTCCATGAAATGGAGTCGGAAAAAATGTAAGTTGTGCATTTACATGTATAGAATTTCTAAATCGGATCTAAATAATATAAATTTAAACCATTGTTTTTTCAGCCTATTCAGGAACTTTAAATCGCTCTCGGATAGCTTCTCAGATATTCGCGTTGTAGTCGAAGGCAAGAGCTACAGCTGCCATAAAATAATTTTGAGCAGCGCGTCGGAATTCTTCAAGCGTCTGTTAGTCACCGACTGCAAGGAAACTTCGAGTGGGGTTATAAACTTAGAAGATGTCCAGACCAGTACATTCGACATTATATACGATTTTATCTACAGTGCTGGTGACAAGACAGTCCTAAAGCATGCTCCGATTCCCGTATTATTGGAACTGCTTATATGCGCAGATAAGTGGTTCATGCCGTGCTTGACTGCGTCATGCACTTACGTTATAATAGACTGTGAACCTTGGACCATGGATGAGCTGATTACTGGATTTGATACAGCATTGACTCTCAACAATTTGCATTTGAAAAAAATAGTTGAAGATGTAACTTTGGTAGTATGAAAATATGTACAAATAACTAAAACACATTTTTATACTCCCAAGGTCCTCTGTCATCGTCGAAAAGAATTAAAGTGTCCAGCAGTGAATAAAATGAATTCAACGAACTTAAAGGAATATTTGAAGTTTTGTCGACCACTTGTGAGTGAGAGAGATCGTTTCGAAATGATTGAAATGTGGATTAAAAATCAAACCTTTTATTCACCTGGAATGGAGTATACGAGTTCTGATGCTGCAAACTCTGATGTTGCAGAGCTGCTGTCTATGATTGATTATGAAAATATGGACTATGAAGATTTTCTGTCTGGTCCTGGAGATTCTGATTTGTTGAGCTATCAAGAAAAGTATACCAAATTATGCATAATTTATAATTCAAATTCAGAATAATATAAAAGAAATATTTAAATGATAATTTAAGTACTAAAAATTTTAATTTTTAATTAAATAATTTTAAAAAAATATTTAAATTATAATTACAACGAATATATTTGGTTATTTTTATATCTAAATCATAAATAAAATATAATATATGTATATGATTTGTTTGCTTTAAGGAATGAACATTGTTTGGAAATTAAAGATTTTGGATGCTGGTTTACTCAATATGTTGCAACTATACTTAATCAATTTTAATATTTACATCTCTTTTTGAAATGAGAGAACTAAAGATGTTCCATCCCTCATAGCTTTCAAAATATGATTCTCGTTGAAAATGTCAGGGCTATCTTTAGATCTTGGTGGCCTGGCAAGTCAGATCAATGTCTGCTAGATATGAATGTATGTAATGTATGTACATAGACACGTAGTATGTATGTACATTTTTTTGTATAATACTTCATTAGATTAGCTTTAGATTCGGATGGTGAGCAAAGTGTTCTTCCTGCTAACAACTTGTTGGCATTGAGGCGTTCATTACAGCAATCAAACTCTAAATATTTCCTCACTGTGATGCAATAGTCGTAATCCAACTCCTTTTTATCTACATACGTTATTGTTGTCAATACCATGAATTAATAGATTGTGATTAACGGAATCAAATACTTTGCTAAAGTCAGTATAAACAACATCAGTTTGCATTGGAAAACCTTCTCATACAACCGGCAACCGAAATAAAGTCCGAAGAACATTCGCATGAATTTGCAGAGCAGTCCAGCATTTTGAAAGAAACGATATAAAACAAATTCATAATTTAAATCAAATTAAATAATATAAAAGAAATATTTAAATGATAATTTAAGTACTACAACGAATATATTTGGTTATTTTTATATCGAAATTATAAATAAAATGTAATATATGTATATGATTTGTTTGCTTTAAGGAATGAACATTAGAAATTAAAGATTTTGGATGCTGGTTTACTCAATATGTTGCAACTATACTTAATCAATTTTAATATTTACATCTCTTTTTGAAATGAGAGAACTAACAGATGATACATTCCTAAAAGGAGGATTCACGTTGAAAATGTCAGGGCTATCAAGATCTTGGTGGCCTGGCAAGTCAGATCAATGTCTTTTAGATATGAATGTATTTAATGTATGTACATAGACACGTAGTATGCATGTATGTACAATTTTTTGTATAATACTTCATTAGATTAGCTTTCGATTCGGAGTCTCAATGTGTCGAGAACTAACATTACGGCACACACATGACAAACGGTAAACAATATGTGGTTATGGAAATGAAAAGAGGTTCGAGGTGGGGGAGTGGAAAAAGCATAACCGCATAAAATGTTGTACGAAAGTCAAACAAAAGAAACAGGAATAAATTTATGCACACTCGACGCTGACAACGACGACGCGTCGACCGAAAATCAACAACAAGATGGGCATGGAAGGGAGCTGCCAACTCGACGATATATTGACAGTAAGTTGACAGTTCGTCAGTGCGGCCAGTTAGTACATGGCCGCGACATTATGTCTGACTGACGTGACTTGACGTGACGCGTTGTAATATGGCGACGTATGGCTTAATGTGACCACGACGAATATCAACATCAACTCATAAACAAGTGGGGTGGGTATACAAATGGGGTGAGTATGTAAATACGCGCATGTAGTGTGTGTGTGTATGTTCTATATATGTGTATGCTTGTATGTACTTACAGTGGTTCGGAGCTCGCATAAACCGCATCATTTAACAATCCATTCGAAAGAAATGTAAAATTCAACTTCATAAATTGTCAAGAAGTTAGTTTCAGTCAATTTCCATGATACTTTCGAGCTTTAGCTGGACACTGTCTGGTTGTTGACTACACATATCCACTATATGGAAATTGATTTGGCAAAGGAGCCCTGGTAGAGCCTTTGTTAGGTGACGCACTGACATGGGTTTTATGCTTTGGGCCTGGGCAAAAGCAAACAAACAGAACGATATTCCAGACCAAACCAGACCAGCAATGACGTGACAGCCGCCCATTTACTGGCGACAGGTTGGTCATTTGGATTATGTGGTGCGTAACAGATTAACCTCGCTCCGGGTCATATTTTATACACATTTTCGACAATGTTGTCCACATGAACTGAGGCAGAGCCCAGTGTACCGCGCAGTTATAATTGGATGTCAACTTCGGAAACAGTCGATGATCTTATAAAGAGTTATGCACGTCTCCCTTAAAAGTGGTCGGAGACGGGTTTACCGTCTAGGACCAGAGTTCTCTTTGCGGACATTTCGAAATTCAGTAACTTTGACAGTTCCGTTACACCTACCGAGGCAGCGAAGAAGATGAAGAAGTAGGAGACAAGAGAGAGACAAGCAGGAGAAATAAGTTGCCTTCGCTTGTGCTTCAAGTGCAGAGGACACAGTGGAGCGACAGCAGGAATTTTTTTTTTGGTAAGCCAAAAGGCAAACAAAAACAGAACAGAGAAGTTAGAGAGTAGGTGAGCGGAAGGGGTACCCCACCAGAGTTGAGAAGGAGAGGGGAGAGAAAATACAAGTAAATATCCTGAGCGAACACAGTTCAATTTAACTTTCTTCATTTCTTTGCCGTGCTGTGTTATTTTTATTTATGTAAAGGCACACTCACCCTTACGTATGTATGTATATGTATGTATGTATTTATAAGTATGTGTGTGTGAGTGTGGGTGTCTGTGTGTGTATGATACGATATTATGGCAATTTCCATTGGAGTCAGTCCCTTTCAAAATTAAAATGTTTCTTATGCACGAGAGATTTCTGATGGGTAAACGGTATAAAAGGTAACGGCCTGGAAGTTACCGAGAGAATGTACGAAACACGACAATAACTGGAACTTGGAAAGGGCTGCACGAGGAGTAGGAAAGGAGTTGGGTGTGTCCGCACTTAAAAGCATTTTTATAAAAGTGCGACGTTGTCTCTGTATACAACAGAGCAATAGCACACTACCCGATTCAAGGTACCTTTCCTAGAGCTAGGGACTTACCAACTAGCTGAGCATAGCCTCCGCTTGTTTAGATAACTTGGCATTATTAGGATATATTTTCTAGATCTACCAAGTTGCCGAGAAACTCAACATAACCTTAAAATGTGCTTTGCTAGATCTTAATAGATGCTAAGAAACTCAACAGAACTTTATTATGTCTTAAACTAACGATTCAAGGTACCTTCCCTAGAGCTACAGCAGTCTCACCATAACCTTAACCTTACCAGTAGATAACAGAACTTGAGTAAGTAGTTACCTGTTTATAAGCCATATGCATACTGCATATACATACCTACAACTCTAATTGGACTATTCCTAATATAGACCAACTGATATGTCAGCTCAACCTCAGCAAACAAGCTCCGAAATACGAGCACATATTGGGCAAATCCCCCATTATATCACATACAAACACATACTATACATGCATAACTATGTGAAGAGAGAGAGAGACAGAAATGCCGAAACAAGGGAACATAGAACGAAGGAATGAAGAGAAAATACGAGCAAGACGTCTCATTTGATTCGCATGCAGGCGAGTCCCATAAATCTAACCTAAACTAGCGCTCAGTGGGTACGCGCGAAGGAAGGAAGGAAGAAGGGCATGGCAGGCAAGCAGGCAGATAGGGATTGGGGAGGACTACACGAAAGAACATGAAATCACATTCGCAAAAATAATTAATATTTATTACGCGAGAATGAAGTATTATCAAATTGCATAATTGCTGTGTTTCTCATTCGACACGACAGAGAATGGCAGGCTGACCGAGCGAACCAGGACCAGAACCAGGACCGGCCCACCCACCATTTGGGCGCTCGCCTTGGGGGCGCTGGTTTCTGCACAAACCTGGGACCTATAAAGTGTGTACAATATATTACTCCGACTTGGTGCTTGGCTACTTGCGCGTAAATTGCTACTCTTGGCTAGGTCCGACAAACTTTTTGATATATGAATTAAGTTTTCTTCACTCTGCGTGTGCACATGTATGTGTGTATGTGTGTGTGTGCTGTTGAGACATTTTGGATTTACGTTGTAATTACAGAATTTCGGATTTTCGTCTTTTGTGCAGTGCATTTGTGCCTCAGCCCCAGTTCCGGCCCCTCGAACCCGGCATCCGCTCCGCCACTGACTGTGGCCGGCCGACTGTGGTCGTGTCCATTTCGCTGGGTCGCTTGAAGGTTATTTATTATGACATGTTATTTAGGTCTCATTTCAAAAACTTGATTGGACACTTTAGACTCCAAGCAGGAGTACGGTTTGGCCGGCTTCGTTCTCCTTTCCTCCTCCTCCTCCTTTTCTTCCTTTTCTGCTCTTGACTCTGCGGAAACATTGCGTGCGCTTGTGTTATATTCTGCAAAGGTTCTATGAGTGTATGTGTGTGTGTGTGCTGGGTGTGAATTTCGTAGAGAGTTCAAGTGGGCACACACACGCAAACAACAAGTCATGGGGTCAACAGTTGAATACGTCCGGAAAGACTGCGTGAAAAACTTGTGTAATCCTTCGTTATCGTCCCGTTCTCTCCCCCTCTCTCCTCTTCTGCCACTGCCCCTATAATTCGCTAATATAGCCAGTACGATTTGCAATCCGTTAAGCTTTTAAATGCCAATCAAGCAATCAGGAATTAGTTATAGCAGTAAAAATTAATAATTTAAGAGTGTCTGGACCCCATAAAATTGTCGCCTAACTACCACGCAAGACAAGGTCTTCAGCCGTGGACTAAATAAACTTCACCAAGAAAACATTAAATCTTCTATGATAGTTGAAAATTGCTTTGAGGCGGAGTCATTAGATTCTCTTGATGATCTGCATGATTTGCAGCTTCTTTTTGCCACAAGATGAAGAAGAAGAGGCAAGACCAGAAAGAAGAGCATCATGTAAATGGGAATTCATTTAAATAATGAACCATGATCCCAGAATAAACTGATCCGAACAGCATGCGAGTTAATAGCACTCAAATTATAACAACTTAACAGAGATAAAGAAAGATTTGGAGAAGAAAGGAGAAGAGTGTAAGGCAGAGCGGCAAAGAAAATAATTAAAACGAACAAAATTAATTTGTTCCACTTGAACCACCCGCCTGACAATGATATGAGTTTTTATTTCGACTTTATGCTGATTGTTCGCCTCATGTGGTTGTCCAGCTCGTCCAAGCCGTCTATCCCCCACAACAGGTCTGTCCCAGTCTGTCCACGTCTGAGCCATGACACATAACTTATGGTCGAGAACTCAACATGAATTGAACATTTGGTACAAAATTAAAAGACTTTTGTCAGCGAACTCGACCAGAAAAAACAGACTGACCAGACATCGCATAGAGAATACCCTTTTATTCATTATTTGTATGTCTAATATTCTTCTTGGGATTGTTAATGATAATAAAGCGTCTGATATCTAAGTATTCTATCTAACATATGTTAAGAAGCCGCTGGGCGTAGTGCATATTCTGTCTATCGGCTTTGCAGACTTGAAAAGAAGATGTTACCAGCGCGACTTTATTGAGGTAATACCCTACGCTGGCTATAATTACGGCTAATTTATCTAATATGTGTTCCGGCGGTCAGCCGTGCGGGCGGTAACCATGACACGGCATTAAATGTAAAACCGAATCACGAAAAACGAAAACAAGTAAGAAAAGCTACTGCACTGAGTCAGGTAGACGATGAGATACCCTTTTTACTATTTATGATACATGAAAAATGGTGTTTACAATCTGATAGGATTGCATTATAGATGATATATTCATATTATATACAGCAAAGGGAAAAATAACTAATGTTGTATCTTTGCTTATGATACAAAGAACATTTTTGCCAAATTTTATATATCTATCTTCTAAATATACCGAGATTGACGCGTTCATACAGACACATATTTCTAAAGGGACTTCGCTGAACAGGAATATAGATATTTTATGGGATATGCCATGCGCTACATACCCTACTTTCATTTGCACAAAGCTAGTATACTCTCTCTGGGCCACTTACAGGGTATTTAAAGCAAGTGAGGATAGTGCGGAATGTGCGGAAGGCAAGTCGTGGTTCATGGGCATGCGGGGCTGCTTTACTTCAGGCTCGACTTATCGCCAAACAAATGTGCAACAATAACTCTCTTCTCCACGTCTGTCTGTCTTTCTTTCATTCTCGGTCTGCGACTTGGCCTACCTCCAGGTGCGCAGAGAGCGGCGGCGGCGGCGGCGAGTTCAGAGTTCACCCTAATCAATGTCAACAACTTCACGCTTCGCTGTTCGAGTTATGCTGACAAGCCTGGCGATAAGGACATTTCTCGGGCCCGTAGACCCTCTGTGTGTGTGTGTGCGTGTGCACCTCCACCTGTGCCATCTGCGCAAAGACCTGACCCAAGGCGCTAATCCTGAAACTCATAAAGTAGCTAGGTTATGTATGTGTCGCAGATAGCAATAGTTTATTATCTAAAACTTCAGCTGGAAGTCGACTGTTTATAATACACAATATCATCATGTGAATAGAACCTTCTCTACTACTCAACTTCTTAAAATACTATATACCATTACAGTTTATATAACCTCCTCTAGCTCTCAACTTCTTGAGTCTCCTTGCCAACAAAGATGTGAGTTGATAAACAACTTGATATCCGTTTTCGCTTTCGTTTTTCCATTTTCATTCAATTTGGCGAGCAAAACAGCTCGTCATAACCACAGCAGGAGCCAGCAACCTCCCATGGACGGACAGCAACAAATCCGGTTTCATTAATCTAATGCTTTTTTAAGACGTCCATTAGGCCGAAATTGTTCCTATATACGGGCAGTATAAATTACTGCTGGGTCGAAAATAACGAAAGCGTCAGCAGAATATCGGGAGTGCGATGGAATTAAAGAGTACGATATATGTATGGGGAAGTATATATTATACTATATACGAAATGTGCGAGCGTATACAAAGGCAGTGAGAAATGAATGAAATGGCAAATCATAAAAATGCGAGAAAATTGCTACGCCCAAAAATTAAAAGCGAACCGGAAAAACAGAGAGAGAACACACAAAGCAAATATCAACTGCGGACGGGCCTAATAGACAATAAGAGAATAAATACGATAAAAACGAAACGAAATACTACGGTAGGGCAAGAGTATTTTGTGTGTGTTTTGTGTATTTCGCTAGACAAATTCAGAAAATGAATAGATTTCTCTGCGTAGCCCCCAGTTTGTGTGTCAGTAATGCGTCGTTAAACTGTAAAAGACCGTAAAAAGAAGCGGAGCCATAAAAAATGAGTATAGAAGGCGAAGGGCGAAGTCAAAAACGAACTAGAAGATGGCCGTGGAGTGGGTAGAGGTGGGGTTGGGGGAGTAGGCCTGGGCAACTTGGCCACAAATGAACGAGAAGCCCTAACGGAGGCGACTAAATCATTTTACAATGGCAGACCCAGGCCTAAGGCTCAGTTGTTCTCCCTCTTGTTCTTTCTCGAGCTGCTCGAGCTGTCAGCGGCTTTATGGCATTTCATGCAGGACAATCAAGTAATAGCCGACGGTTTTACGATGACACAAAACTACATAATAAAAGATATATCAGCAGAAGCATCTAAACTCTGGCCAGTTGTCGCTAGCAGCGAGCGGTGGGTGAGGGGGGGGGGTAAGTCAGATCAACAAGCGTGTGGCGGGATCCAGAAAGGGGATCCAGAAACTAGATGTACTACCTAAATCGTTAGATTTGACACGCCAATATATGCGATGCATGTTGGCAATCATTCTTCGGTCTAACAATTTTCAATTTCTCCACACCCCCGTCTGCCACTCCGCCCCCAAACACTGCGAAATGGATGCGTGACACGCAAACTAGACTCCTTCTCCTTTTCCTCGCCCCCCACCTGGCTAGTCTCGGCGATGGCGCGAAATTACTGTCACCTGAGTGGCCAAGGCAGTCCACGCAGTACCCCTTCCACTAGGCGCATATAGAGCAGGAATATACGACTGGCCCTGGCTAATTAAAAAGTCTGGACTAGCCGAGAATCGTTTGTACTTTGAGGCTCTGCAGAGTATCTGGCAGTCGGGCAGCTACTTGAGTCCAACTATGGCATATATATATTATATACATACTCGCGAGCAGGGCTTTAATGTTTTTGATTCCATTCCAGGATTTTCCTCCTCTTGATTGACAGTAATGGCATTTGCGCGACTCGACGAGCGGAAAATGCTGAAAAGCTGCGCGCTGACACGACAACGCGAGTCAATAATAAAAATTGCATGTTGCCAGCACATTTGGGAGTCACACACACACACACAGAGAGACACACAGACACACGCATACTCCAACGACAGTTGACACCCTGAAGCAGGCAGCAGAACAAGAAGAAGAAGAAGAAAAAAGGAAGCAGAGGAAAAGCGTAAATGAAAACCCTTTTGGCCGCATTTTCCAGTTAATTTATTTTTGGTTAATTTCCTTGGTTTGTTATTTTAGTGTTGCCACTTGGTACAATCCAAGCCAGTCCCAGTTCCGTACCCAACCCGCATTTATTGCACTTTGACAGGAACGCACTGAGGCAGTTTATAGAGCAGAAAGGTTAGCAAAGGCACCTTTAAGCCAAAGACCCTGAGGAATTCAATCAAGCCAAGCTGAAGTCAGGCAGCAGTACCGAGCAAGTGCGAAAGCTACAGTCAAGTGTGCTCGACGGTTGTATACCCGCTACCTACCTGGCTGTCCACTAAAGTTGTTTCTTAAATAACTTCTATGTAAACTATGCATTCGTAGCCAAATTTTGATTCATTTGGTTGATTAAAGATATTGTGTACACCAAAAATGATAACTCTAGCATTAAAATTATCCAAGCAATTCCATTTTTATCGATTAAGGGAGGTGGAATGGAGCGTGGCCAAATTCTAAAACAAACTTATCTGCGTGGAATAGAAATACATATTGTGGTAGTGCTACCTCCTTTTTTCTTCGAGATATATCATACAGTAGAACAGACATGGACTTAGCCACTTGGTTGTTGAACAAGAATATATAAACTTAAAGCGAAATTCCACGGCTGCTTCTGCCTGTTACATATGAAAACAAAATCATAACACCCTTCAACGAAATAGGCAGCGGGTATGAAAAGGGTCTTGGGTATATTCTTTCTGGGAACGGCAACCATCTCAGTCAAGCTCAGGCAAACTTTTGTCTTTATTTCTGCCAACTTTTAATAGGCATCCACTGTAAAGTGCAATAAAAGTTGACGAAAGATAAACATCTCGACTGTTTATGTACGTTTATATATAGTTATATGTTATATACTATGTGGTACTCTATATGCCTTGTATGTATATTAGCAATAATTTGAAGCATCAATTTTTTTATTGCTGCTCGCAATCATTTAATCATCTCGAGTCATCAGTTGTACCCTCTTTATCGCTTACGCTGCCTGGGGTGTTACAGGGTGCTGCGGGGTGCCGCGGGGTGCTGGGGGGGGTGTTCCGGGCATGGCAAATTTTCAGGCGTTGCCTTTGGTCGCGCCATCGGGCCCATTTGACACATGTGTCACTTGCAAGCGCCTCATCTCGTGTCGCCTCAACTCGCCTTGGCTCGGCTTACAGGGCCTCGTTTCGCAAGGCCTCGCTTGACAGCTGTCAGTGTCAGTTTACATAATTTATAGATTTCAACGCATAAAAAAGTCATAAAATTTACAATGTTGCTTTCGACAAAAACACATTCAACTTCAGCTCGAGAACTGCCTCGATTCTTTTGATGCCTTATTTTTATTTTTATGAGCGAAGACATCAATTTTCGCACAGTTTGCCTAGTTGCAACAACAACAACAGTAGCAACAACAATACACACACATACTACGTGTACTCATACATAGAATATAATAGATATCTGTGCGTTCGTATTCCTCTCTCGATGCCTTCAATTCTATTTTGCCTTTGATTTATTTGTATTTATGCGATTCCTTTCTCTCATATCCATCTCCAGCGATAAATCCTCGCACTCAACAAAATACATAAACGATTTATAGTTGCACAATACTAACAACAACAGCAGCAGCAGAAGTAGCAGCTGCAACAACAACAGCGTAGCGAGGACCTGAAACAGAACTATTATAGTTGTTGCTTTTGTTGTTGTGCTGCCAAGAACAGGAACAAGTTGTCGTGTTAAACCAAGTCCCAGCGCAACATAAATCTTAAAGTCTATGGCAACAAATGCGGCGACAACCAAGCGAGGGTTGCTCCAAAGATTGGCGATCTAAGCCGCAAACATAGAGCTGTTGTCAAACACACTTCTTTCTTATACATACTGACTTTGAATTTGATAAACCAGAGAGCAGATAACCTAACCTCATATATATATATTCTTAATCAACATCCAAAGGTAAGTCAAACTAGCCATGTCCGTCTCCCTACTGTTTCTTAATTATCTTCTGTTTTGTGTATCTGATGGATTTGAAGATTTAAACATAATTTAATAGTATTCTCAGCTACTTGTATGCTCAACTTTGCTGGAATACACAGTGAAGTGTGCACACTAGATAGACTTAGAGTGCCGAGTAGAGTAAAATCATGTTGGCTTGCAAATTTCATTCACAAACTACAGCGAATGAAAATCAGTTGTCATCAAAAGATTGTCAAATCAATTCAAAAACGAAATTGAATCATTTTATCTGAATTTGTTGCACTTTAAGCCATTGAAATGCAACGAGCTGAAGCGGAGGCCGGGAACGAGGACGAGAGGCCGCCGTATGCGCTGTTCTTTGGAGGAATGGGTGCTGCCTCGGCCATAATATTCTCATCAATGGGCGCTGCCTATGGAACGGCAAAGTCAGGCACAGGAATTGCGGCCATGGGTGTGATGCGACCGGAGCTGATCATGAAGTCCATCATACCCGTGGTCATGGCTGGCATCATAGCCATCTATGGTCTGGTGGTGTCTGTACTGATTGCTGGCTCACTAAGCGCCACCTACTCCATCCGCAAGGGCTACATTCATCTGGCAGCAGGACTCTCTGTCGGCCTGGCCGGATTGGCGGCGGGCTACGCCATCGGCATTGTCGGCGATGCTGGGGTACGTGGAACGGCGCAGCAGCCACGCCTCTTTGTGGGCATGATTCTCATCCTGATCTTTGCCGAGGTACTGGGACTCTATGGCCTCATTGTGGCCATCTATTTGTACACCAAGTAATTCACTAAGTCCTCTGATTTCTCTATTATGAATTAAAGAATGAAACAGAGTAACTTATTTATTTGGGACATTTATTTATCTGGGGTCTTAGATCTAGGATAAATCTACAAGTTTCCTTTAAAGTCACATACCAAATAAAACACAGCAATAAAACTTGAGAGAACACCCTGTATTTCCTTGCAAAATACTCAAAATGCAAATTGTTTCTCCAGCACAAATAAAAATGTCATGTAGCCCACAACTCTGCAGGGATTGAGCAGTTCTTCCTGTTGTTCCACGGTTTGTGTCGCTCTCGAAGTCCTTCTACCAAATGAACCCGCACTGCCCCGCCCCTTGTTGCACAACCCTCCAAGGAGTATGTCGCCATCGCTATCTGCTGCACATTTTAAGCTCACGCCCCAACCCAAGACACTTTTTCTGGGTTCATATTTTTCAATTTGTATAATTGAAAGAAGTGCGAAAAAAACGAATAACGCAGAGAAAAAAGTGCAAAATTGAACCGCAACTTTGGTTTGCTTCGATATTCAATAATCAGAATTCGCTTTGCGGTTTGTTTACTCGATGAAGGTTTTACCCGCTTTTGGGGGTCGGTGTCATAAATTTCCACATTTTTGTTGGGTAGTCTGAAAATTCAACGGCACATAAAGATAAACCTCGTTAGCAGCAACCAAAAAGAAAGTAAACAAAGTGTTTGCCAACAAGCAACGACCTGCACATACCCTGTCAAAATATTAACCACATGGGTTTAGCCTTTTTTTTAGCTATGTCAATATCTAGTTTCCCATTTACTGTTATATTGCCGTAATTTATAATAATCTGAATTAATGAGGTAATGATCGAAGAATTCAAAGATTTATATTTATAACTATGATACATTAAACATATGATTGGGATAAGGAAAACACTTTTATAATCACTAGATTTTCCTCTGCATAGTTCTAATAACCGATATATGTATGTATATATATATAATATATAATATAATATATATATATATATATATATATATATATATATATATATATATATATATATATATATATATATATATGTATAATCCTCAACAGATGCCTGAGCTCTTAAGTTTTATAGAATTTAATTCTAATAATATAAAAATTCTCGTATATGTTACTTAACTTACAAAGTATATCCTCTTACACCAAAACCTCCAGTCAGCTAGTACAGGGTATAGCGATGCAAGCTTTTAAGCGTGTTCATTATCGACAGGGTGTTTATATGCATATCAGCTGAAGCATAAATATTAGAATTATCATAAAACATTGTAAACTGCATATGAAATTAGTTTCACTCGATTGAGTGCACCCATTTATGGAAACATCGTCACATTCTCAGCTGAAGTTTGGCTGTGAGTCCCTTTGAACTAGAAATATCGATACCCCAAGCAGCTTTTCATTGCTTTGTCAGTTGCAAAGGCTATAAAGAATTATATATCAAACAATAATTTGTTTGTTTCTTTAAACTTTATACCGACATGTCGGATGCAGCGGAAGATGACAACTTTCCGCACTATGCGTACTTCTTTGGAGGACTTGCATCTGTTTTTTCCATCGGCTTAACAACAATGGGAGCAGCCTATGGCACTGCTTTATCTGGTATTGGCATATCCAGCATGGCCGTCAGCAAGCCGGAGCTGATCATGAAGTCCATCATACCCGTGGTCATGGCTGGCATCATCGCCATCTACGGCCTGGTTGTGGCTGTTCTCATTGCCGGTTCCATAGGCCCGGAATACACCATACAGAAGAGTTACGTCCAGATGGGAGCTGGACTCTCTGTCGGCCTGTGCGGCCTGGCAGCGGGCTTTGCCATCGGCATTGTCGGCGATGCTGGAGTGCGTATAACAACGCAGCAGCCACACGTCTTTGTGGGCATGATTCTAATCCTTATCTTTGCCGAGGTACTGGGACTCTACGGCCTCATTGTGTCTATTTATTTGTACTCCAAGTAAATATACTTACTCGGGTTCTTCCGATAACTTGTGGTTAAATTGGATGACTTTTATCTAGTTGGTTTTATTTGGATCCAAGTAATGGCTTAGGTCTATCAATAGAATCACTAGGAGTAAAATATAACGACATCTCTACAGTTCCTCATTGGAAAGCTTGTCTGACAGTCGTATACACATGCATAATATATGTATATATGTGTGTGTGTGAGTGTGTGTACCTGGGCTTATACCTTATCCCAAAAACGCGTGTGTCATTTTTTGCAAAACTCGCTGGCAATTGGCATTAGTGCTGAGTGTGTTTGCATAATAAATTCGATAACATAAAATATCGATTCGATTTAACCGCAAATCTTGTGGGTGGTGAGAGGTGAGTGGTGCGTAGTGTGTGCCGAGGGTGAGTGGTGGTGGTGGGTTTTGGGTTTCGGAATCTGTTGATACAGAAAGTAATAAACGAAATTTGCAATTTACTTTTGGATTCGAGGATTTATGTTTCACCTTCCTGCAGATAATTGTTTTCACTTCCTTTGCCGCTCCAATGAACTTTTAATGCTGAAATAACAGTAAAATGCGTGGGGACTGTGCTGCCTGTTTTTTGGGCGGTGCTGTTGGTTGCGCCCTATCCACTATATTGTATTAGAGGCGGAGGCGTTAAGCACAAACGGAAGCTCTGAATTTGCAAAACGAAGTCCTCTCTTGATGCCACCTACCCCCTCCGCCCTCGCCGCCCTTCTCCATCTCTTTTGCAGTCTGACAAAGTGCTTAGCGAAATGGGTTTATTAAGAGCAAACACTTTATTCAAATGCTATGGCAAAATAAATAAATACGAGTGCGAGTGTATGAATATGTACTTATGCAACACATACATACAAATATACATATAAATACGAGTATATATGAAATATAGGCACAAGTATAGCATGGAATTGAGAGCTCTGGGTGCATCTGTGAAATATTTTGTGCAGTGTTCTGCTTTTCATCAGTATGTACTAAATGATGATGATGTGTAAAGCTTGATTTTTTAGCTATTATCTTTTTGGCAACACTGGTTTAGACAGCTGACACACGTTTCGTGTTTTCTATCACTATCAAACATCTTCAGTTTGGTCTATTATTTAACCATGAATCGTCTTATAAACAAACAACGCTTGCAAATTGTTAAATTAATTAAAATTATTGGCTTGAAAATTATTCATAATTGCAACATTTTGGCAGAAGTTAGATAAAGATATCATTAATATAACAGACTTGTTATAGTTCCTGAATTCTTAAGACAGATATTTCTTCTTTCTAGAATTTTCAGAACTTACTCTTTTTATATGCTACATAAATCGGTTTACTACATGATTTCTTAATCAAACTACAAGTGTTCACTCTAACATATAATCTTTCTGGCTTGCTTACTTGTTTAACTCACTGAAAGGAGTTCCAGGAATCGATACAAATTCGATAGCCTGTTTAAAACGTGCCTCAACGGTAATTGGCGAAATGTTGTTGGCCATTAAAACTGCACGCATCAGTTGAGACAGCAGTCGCAAAGGGCCAAAACATTTGACTTTCATTTTAATGTGGGCGACAACCGACATTCCTTTGCTCCTTCCCTTTCTTTTGTCTGGTTCTTTTAGTCAATCATTGAAGTAAGTCTCTCTGTGTGTGTGTGTGTGTGTGTACATATTGTATACATATTTGTGTCTGAAAGCCGCCATAATAATCAACGTCATATGATTTCTGGGCTTAGTTCATTTTGTACTTAATTTCATTTTCGTATTACTGCGGCTGCGATAACCAATGACCTGGAAACAATGTATACTCGTCCATTGTGTGTGATGAGTATGTGTGTGTGTGCTGTGACAGGCTGTGCGAGGGTATGATGCGACAAGGACATTTATTTCTTGCTGATTTCATTCTTCCTGCCACCCCCTGAACGGCTCCAACTGTCCTCAATAAATGTGAAATAAACACTAAATGTGTAGTTGCTTATCAACCCCAACTTCAACGACGCTCTTGGCTCCCCACGCCTCCTTTTGGTTCCTTCTCCCACCTCCCACTTCCTTTTCCTATTCACGTTTTTTCACAGTTTTTTGCTGATGTTGAACTTTTCCTATTGGCAACACCTCTGAGAGTCCGCTTTGACTTTTGTCCTTGCCTTTGGCATGTTTGTCCTTTGGTTTGCTCTGCTTCTGCTTCCTCTCCTGCTCATTCGCCTTCCTCTTCTCATTTCTTGCTCGCCACAGCAGTAAATTATCCTTTTACTGGGGTCGTCTTCTCGTTCTCATGTTGTATCAAAACTTTTGCCATAATTTTCCAAATTTCTTACAATACTTAAAGGTATCTTCCAGCTCCAGCAACAATTTGAAACTTATAAAGCTTATAAAGTATAACATCTGGCATTGAGTATTGTAGTACCAAGTGTTTATGTCTGTAAACTTTTTAATTTTCTTAACTCTTTATATCTTAACTGGTTAAGTTGGGAGGGATAGGAGAGATACGAACGGAAGTGCATGATATGTTTTAGATATTTATGACTTCAAGCCATAAGGTAGAAAGGTCTGTTCCAAACTAGTATCTAAAATAAATAGAACAAGGCATACACAGCCCCCCAACGTGCATATATTCTTAATTATTGTTCGTATGAACATATATAACTCAAAAACAATAAGAGCTAGTGTTGCCAAATTTTATGTCAATATAACTTATAACTGCATATTACATATTAGAAGTTTGCCACGCCCATTCTCCTGCCCCTTAACCGAATTGCAAGGCTAGAACGCTCTTTTATGCTGATCACCATTAACATGATTTCTGCCAACTTATTGAAGGTTTGAATGGCTGGTATATAACAGTCTAGCAGCCTCAAGTGTTGTCTACATGCACGAGATTCCTCATATATGCTCGATAGTCCTCACACTAGATGTGTCAATTAGTAAGGGAAGTCCCAAGTCTCCCGTTCCCACTCCAGTCAGGGACTTGCGCACTCGACAAAAGAATCAGGGGAATTGATTACGCCGCAGTCGACGTAGAGAGATTCCATATAAATTATTCATTTTCGCTTTTATCAAATTCCTTTTAGCGAACGCTTGCGGATTTCTCCGTGTACCGAAAATAACATTGTAGGAGTTATTATTGCCCGTGCACGGTTTCAATTTTCTCTCTGATTCCCTTCCCCCACAATGGAAGGAAGGTCAATGCACAGTTACCCGGCGGAAATCGCAGAACTCAGCAGAAAAGCGCACAGAGAGAGAGAGAGAGAGAGGAAAGAGGGAAAGAGAGAGATCCCTAGGCCAGCTACAAGTCGTGGGAAAGCATTGGAAGCAGAGAAGATGGGGAAGAAAGGGGGAGGAGTAGCGGGCCCGCTGCGGATACCCACAAGCCCCAACTAGAGCAAATGTCGGGCTGTCTGTCAGGCTGTCAGTCAAGCAGTCAATCTGCAGAAAATTCGCTCAAAATCAAATTTATTTGCCAACCGCACTGAAATTATGAGAATGGGGCACAAGACGAGGAACGGGACAGAATGGAGGGAGAACGGTGAGGGACGGGGCGAGACAAGCGGGTCGATTGGAAACACATGTGCGTTTTATTGCATTCGCAAAAATATGCGTTCCAATTGGATGGTCCCCCCGTGCCCGCACTCCCCTGTACGCTCATAACTATTAACGTTGTCAACGCCTTCTGCCCTGTGGGGGCAACAGCAGCATAGAGTGGTGGTCATGGGGGAGAGGGGGAGGCAGAGGTTGGATAGAGAGTAGAAATGGCATAGAAGAACTTGGGAACATAGCATTGTCTGACGCCCGCTGCCTTTTGTACGTTCGAGTATTTTTATTCATTCAACTTCTAAGGTTTTTATTTTATTTATTTATTTCGCTCGCCCCTCGCAAGTAACAATAGGAACGAAGTGAACGAGAGGGAAAGAGAGAGAAGAAAGACTTTATATTGTGCTCTCAGTATGTTGTAAATCTTGTCGCTGCTGTTGATGAAATGAAACGAAATTAAGAAATTTCCGCCTCATCTCGCTGCTCCGCTCCGCTTCAGCTTTATCGCAATTTCTCGTAATGAAAGGAATGTCACCCAAAACAGGGCGGACTCCAAGGCACCCTCACACAGAGAGAGACCTCGACGGCGCAGACGGTTGCTTGGCCATAAATGTCCGCCCGACATTCATAATGAAATCATTTGGTATTTATTATTTCGTTTATGCGGTTCCCATTTGAGAAATTGCCACCATTTGGCCCGTTGTTAACGGCAACAGTTACCGCCAGCTCCGGTTCCAGTTCCGGCTGCCGTACCCGCTACCCCTCCCAAGTGTATTGCACAGTAACCTAAAGGTCCTAAATTTAAATAGGCCCTCACATTTTCTAAAACTAGTTGTAGTAGTTAGTTTATTGTTGTATAAAGATAGAAATTATATTATTATATATATTACTGATACTACTCCCGATCTGGCCGGGGACGTATCAGCATGCGCACCCTCTTCAGCGAGGTCATACCCATCCAGAAAATGGACTCCTCACTCTCCACCTCACGCTCAAAGTACTTTCCGTTGAGATTGCTGCAAAGACAGTGTCATATCATATGGAGTTAGTCTCCGTGGAGAGCTTAACTCACCTGAAGGTGCAGTGGTTGAACCACCATGCGGCGTGGTTCTTCAGAGCGCAGCTGTCTCCCGCCCACTGATCGTTGTCCCGGTCAAATGTGCTGAACTTCTGGCCTTTGCTCAGGCTAAGACGATCCTCCGAGGCGTTGCCTGAGAAGTGTCCTAGGTGGGTCAACCTGTACTGATCTTCTTCGCCGGCTAACTGGAAGAGATCATAGTGTGCGAATGTCACTGACTCATCAAATGATTCTATGTGAATGTGGAGCTCGTGTGGTTGGGTGATTGTCAGACGGTAGATGCGCTCCAGACCAAGAAAGAAGTCGCCATCTAGAGAACCGAAGCCTGCACGATAGGTGGCCCAGTCCCTGAAGAAGTCCTCCCTGCCGTCGACTCTCTGTTGCACAACTGTCCAGCCAGGTCCTGCCGCCGTACTATCGCACAGCACATCGAATGTGGAGGAGCAGGAGACGCTCAGCTGGTGTACGCCTGGCGTATCTTGGAAGGGCAGGCAGCTCTGAGGATCATTGCCATTCTCGAGTCTCTTCAGTTTGGCTGTCAAATACTTGACTTCCATTTCCCGTTCCAGACGTTGTTCGTTAAGTTCCGATTGCTTTGACTTGTCTAACTCAACTTGCGCCTCAAGGCTGGAGATCTGCTTTCTCTGCTCCTTGATAATGTCGGTCTTGGATGCGATTTGCCTCTTGAGGGATTCTGTTTTGAACGTTGCCAGTTGATCAATCTCACCCTTGATGGCCACAGATAGATTATTGGGCAACTGATCGATGATCTTCTTGTACAAATTGATGTTCTCATGCAGATCGATGATCTGATTGCGTAAGTCCCTAAGGTAGGCCGGATTGGGATCGTTCTGCGGTCTCAGCTCTTCTTCGTCATCAGCAGCTTCCGATATTTTCAGCTCCAGCTCGATTATCTTCTGCTGCAGCTCTTTCTTCTCACGATCGGTCTCCAAGTTCCGTCGCCGTATCTTATCGAAAAGGGGTTTCAATAGCTCGTAAGTGTTCAGGTCAAACTTCCTAAGGGTCTCGGCGGCCTAAAGAAATATTCGCATTGATTCATTTACACTCATTCAGCAGCATAGTTACCTCTTCATCGTTATCGAAGGCAGATCCAGCTATGCCCAGCAGCAGTACCAGGGTAACAGACACAAAGAACAGGGCACTGATCAGCTTCATTCTCTCTCTCTCTTTAGCGGCGAACTGCACTCGAGCGAATCGCAAGCGAAACTGGACAATCAAAGCCAATTGGAGACCCTGCTCGACTCGCAGCTAAGCTGATAATGGGCGACCAGAGATGTGCGCGATAGGTATATATAGCCTACATGTGCGTCACATATGCACTGCGGAGCTGACACCTTTATGTTGCAATCAACCACCAATTGAACCCCTTGACAATTGTGCTTTGGAGTCTCGGCTCTCCTGTTTTTATTGACTGCCCTCTCGCTCCCTCTTTGTGTGTTCGTGGAACCTCAGGTCCATGTAAGCAAATCTATTTCTCCCTCACTTGTCACACTGCATTAACCCACATTTCGCGTGAGAGGGTCCCCATCTTCGAATCAGTCGAAATGATATTTATGTAAACATGACGGCCTCCTCCCTATACCAGCTCCCTCCACCAATTTGCCCCCCGTCGACCTCGCTGACTGCCTGTCACTCTGCTACCTTCTGATGTTGCCTTTGCCTCATCATCATCTGGGCACAGAGTGCTGTAATTGTATGCGCCTTTGTTGTCGTTGCAGCTTTTGCACTTTACTTTTGCACCTCCTTCCATGCGCTTTGTCTCAGCTCGAGAACTGTCGAGCTAAGCTCGGAGAAAAGGAGGACTCTGGACTGGGCACTGGCAACTGGCAACATACATACAATGACAGCCTTAAGTTTTTGCTTAGATCTCGTCGTGAATGCCCCTCACTTGTGTGTGTGTCTGTTTGTGTGTGTGCTTTATACAATGACTTAAGCTGAAATGTCAATTGGATGTGCACAGTACCAAGCGAAGCCGACGAAAACGAAAATGATGAAAATACACCCCCGGGTAAATGGCGAAACGTAACGGCCTCAGGCCCGGACACAGACCCGGACCCGCACCCGTACACGAACCCCTACTCGGACCAGGCCTGGGGGGGAGACGGAAGGCAATGCCACAGATAGGGCCAAGCTGCAAAAGTGCTTATGACAGCAGCAGGGACTGTGCCGCCCCTGGCTGTTTCTCCTCCTAGGCACAGGCAAATCCTTTCTCTGGCTAATAGAATTCAACGCATGAAGCATCTGAATAGGTTCGTTGTCGTAGGACGCTGGTGATGGAGCTGGACTGTGATGGGGAGATCGGGAAACGGGGTGAGGTGAAGGCAGAAAAGTGAAAGTACGTGACATTACGCTGCATTGTGCCTGCACAGTGGGCTGAGTCACGAGGGCTGCTCGGTGAGTTTGCTTATATATCTAAGGTATTCCAGCTTCGTGTAAGTTGTATAAAATGAAAGGGAGCTAAGTTCCAAAGTTGTTTAAAGTCTTGTGTTCTATTCCCATTTGTTCCCCTTCGTGCCACTTTAAATGGAATGTACCATAAATTGTTGCTAATTAAATTGTTTAAGTTGTTTCACTTTCCACTCGATTCTTTGTTTCATTTCCATTGGTTACAGGGCATCAAATCGAAATGCTTAACAAGCCAACCTCTTGACAGCTTAGAATTCTCCACCCCCTTTCCACTTTGCCTGCCCATCAGCCTCCAGTTGTGCCCAGAGCCCTCCTGCCTGCCACCCTTAGCCTATCTATTTTTCAAGTCACTGACGACTTTGACGTCGTCCTGAAGCAGAAACTGGTACCGAGAAGTGACCGGGAACGCGACGGGGAATTGAAGCTGGAGCAGAGTGCTGCCTGTAGTTTGTTTCGTAAGTTTTACGAAAACCATTAACAACGCACCGTGGCGACTTTTTGGAGGTAGTCTGTGGGCTTTTCTTCGCACAAATTGAAAAGGAAAAATAAAATAGGAATACAAACAAGTAAGGAAAGCTGCATACGCAACACGAAAGATACCCTTCCTCTGGGTTTGAAGAACTTATGCAAGAACGATAGCCAGCACTAATCTTACTCTTTCTCGCACTTACACATGCTTAAAAGAACCGTCATCTCTAATTTAGAGTATATACCTTATATAAATCATCAGATCAAAGCGTTCATACGAACAGAATCAGTTATAGAAAGGCAGAGATATAATGAAATCTAATTATCTTTTGATGCTGACTTAGAATATAGAATATATTCCTAACTAGGAAGAACCTATCATCATTTACACAAAGTTAGTATACCCTTATTGAGCATTATCACTGTTCGAAGAGTATTAAAAGAAAAAGAACGAGCAGTGTAGCAGGAAAAAGTGAAAAGCTGTAAACTTTTAAAAGTTTAAAGCTTTGTTGCTTGTCCCGCCCACACTGGGACTGTCTTTCATTTGGTCAGCTTGCGAGGGGGTGGAATGGAGAGGGGGGGGGGGCGAGTAATGCCAAGCATGGCTTGGCCACTTCTTGACGTGACACGGCCCGGCGAGGAAATTCATTTTGTCCCTCCGTCTAATGGCTGTGAAAATGACAAAATGAATTTCCATTAGAAATTTTACGTACTTTCCAAGCTCGTTTTAAGACCGACGCCGGGTTGGAGAGGTCACTAATAGCATTAGGCGTATACCTAGTTTGGACAGCAGAAGGAGAAGGCCTATTAGAGCCGTGTATGGCATTCTATATTCAGTTTTTCACACACAAGTTGTTCCACTCAAGTTGTTTCACTCAGAATCAAATGTTCAGTAACAGCAAAAGATATTTGTAGTTTCTTAAGTAAGTGCAATGGCATGAAGTATTTTTAACCTATAGATGGGATTTGCAGAAAAAAGAGGTGGGTAGAAATGTGAGTAGAACACTGTCCAATAAATATAATTAATATTTTAGATCGTAACTCTGCAATTTGAGTAAAAGGATCTACGAATGTAATAAGTATTTCTCGATAGTGTAAAATTATCTGGTGGTTGTGGGAGTAGATATCATATAATAACAGATTTTATTTTATATTAATTAAGGAAATTTGAATAACTAATATTACTTTAGGATCTTCCAGTAATCAAATCCAATTCTGGGCTATCAATTAAAACGCAGCCAATTCAAATGGTGTTCATGGTGCGACTGCTTATTTCTCTATACAGGATGCTCGTTCTGGAACAGATTGCACCCGTCACGTCGCTGACATTTGACATGATTACGTACATTTGTTGTGTGGAAATTTGCATGTGCGGGAAAGAAGGGGGCCAAGGAACTGAGGAGCATTGGGACAGGGAGTAACCAAAACTAAAATCTATCAGCAGCTTTGCTGGACCAGTTTGCGCCTGCCTTCTTCATTCTACTTCTCTGGCTTTCAGTCACACTTCGTCCGACGTGTTTTCCCTGCCACAAGCACGCCACTTGACAGGCTATGTGATGGTGTGAGTATGTGTGTGTTAGGGTGTTCGCCTGCTAGGCAGAAGTGTCCTTACAACATTTTTTACTTTGTAGCGCGAATTCTGAAGTAAGCATGAATAATGCATGCATTGTGTGTAATTCCTCAAGTACTTTTCCCTGCCAGCGACAAGCGCACATCAGTGAAACTCTTCAAACTTCCTACTCCTCCACCCCGCGTCGTTGCCCCGCAAGCTGACTGCTTATGTTTATCAGGGTGTCGAATTTTACTGCACGCGCTCTTGAATTACAAATTTATTTTAATTTTTGGACACTAGAAGGTACCGCAAATTTAAATACATCCACATATCTAAGATATCTAACGCAGACCTGGGTTACCTAAGGTATTCCTTTTGCAATCTATAGCTAAAGTTTGGCTGTAGCTTTCTTCCTTGTGTTTTCTCCCTCTTTAATACTTTACTCGTGTATGCAGAAACCTTAATGCCAAATTCGATGTCACTAGTTTTTTTTATAGTTGCTTAGACCGACGTGTTCATACAGACATGACAGACATGGTAGAGTAGAGTACCATATATACATATATTTATATAGAGTAAGCAGTATATTTATAGCTTATTTGCTTTGCTATTTCTTCCTCTAAATATTTCTTTCATATATGGTATTTGCACACAATTAATCTACCCATCTTTAACCGTTTTTAACGGTCGAAAGCTTTCAAAACCGAGACACAAACAGAATACCTACGCCCTCTTTGTAGTTGAGTGTTTCTTAATAATGCAACAAATGACAAGGTAGTTATACAACTGCATCGGAGGCGTATTCCATACACAGCACCTGGTGATGCGGCTGAATTGTGACTTGTCGTTCTCAGTGGTAAGCACCCACTAAGTTCTAGCGGGTTCTGCCCACTGTCGTCATGCGTAACCCACATTGCCACAGTTCCCACAACTAGCGCTGGACAACAAAAACAACTGGACAAAACAGTTCAGAAGTAGTGAAAAGGCCCTCGACCTACCAACCATACCCAGTCGCTTTCCTCCCCTTCAGATTGATTGCAACATCTTCAATATATCAGGAATATATACATATTTATTTGTATCAGAAAACCTTAGAGCAATCTCTGCAAAACTTGTATTTGTAAGTCGTAAATTAACTGATGCGGATCAGGAATATATATGCCAACCATGCCGCTGCCTTTGGACTGTCAGGAGCTTAAAGTAAGCTACCCGTTGAACCGTTTTGCCAGTCTTATCAAACCGCACACGCTCCCATCGTCAACTCGACGTGCGGTCTTTGCTCTTCCCTTACTCTCTCTATCTCTCTCTTCATCTCTCTTTCCCCCTTCTCTCAACAATTTTCAAGAAGTTGAGAGTAAAGGGAAAACTTACTACCTCATAAACTAGAACCTTGCAAGAAATGGTCTGAGGATTTCAGGGTTGGGTGCGGTTACTGCTGGAGCTGGCGGCACGAGTGGAAATTATGTTGATAACCTCACATGATCCTGACATTAGAGCAACCACACCCCCCTCCCCCCTCTTCGCCCGGATAGGGGAGGGAGGTGGGAGATGGAAATGCGCACGTACTGGCTTAAGTATATTTAAGCATATGGAGAGAATCAAGTGAAAATCAATAAAAACCAAACACGTCTACACAAATCACATGAAAATCGATGTGGTGGGAAGTCGAGCTGCAGAGGGGCAAAGCAGCGGGTCGGTATTGGATGAGGCGTTTCGCAATGATTGCTATGTAACCGAAACTTAAAGGATTGCGACTTGCGTTGCTGTTGTTGTTGTTGTTTTATTGGGAAAACGTGCAGCGCATTATAATGTATACGAGGCAGAAGCATAACTATGACGACTTCAGTTAGTCGAACCAGGAATGCTCTATAGATGCAAGAAATAGAGAGGGGTAGTCAGTTTAGTGTAGGTTAAGGTATAACCGAATAAGGTAGCAGGCGGTACTCAAAGGTTTATTGTACTTCCATTCGGTATTCTTGCATTATTTCGATCCTATATTAAAGTCATAACCCAAGGGAACCCTCTCAACCGTCGCGAACGTTGTGTGGGTTGCACGAGACCTTCTCCCTCGGAGAGAGTACTTCACAAAGCAGCCGCATTCGATGGCATTAAGTGGTCCATTTCTTTGGGCTCGTTCACTCGAATCCTTCGCTAGCTTCGCATTTCGCTTTTTGATTAGCCAGTTGTAACCTCCATGTGGGATGTGGAATGTGGGATAAGTTGCGCAATAGAATTTGCCATTTTTGATTCAGGTGCCTTGACATCACCTTAACAACACCCTGAAAAAGAAGCTTTTAGTGGATTCGCTTGCAGGTTTCCCATTATAAAGGGCATCTGTGGTCACAACGTGCTGCGGATTCCTTCTCAGACTCTACACTATTCTTTGCTCCACTGTGTTATCGATAATTATTTAGCTTAAACAAGGGTGGAGGTGTGAGTGAGGGGGGAGGTCCAGGGAATGTTGTTAGTAGGAGGTTTATTTATCGAGGTGGCGGAAGCAGATTAAAACGTTTCTCGGCTCCAGGAACTGTCACCGTTGCAAACAATTCATCTTAATAAAAGTATAAAAAATGGCTCCGATGCCGTTGGCCAGTCATGATAATCCTCCTCCAGCCTCCTCCACCCGACCGATCGCCTTGCCTCCCTTATTCCATGTGCTGGCAAAGTTGTGCCGCAAGAACTTGTCTCTCGCATTTTCCTTTCTTTGTCCCCCAGTGAGAGAGGGAGGAGGCGGGGCTACACAGTGAGTAGGAGGCGGGGGCTGGGGCGTGTGGGTCTGAGGATTTACACATGTCAGTTAATGCTGAAAAAATGTTTACACAACACAATTGCCACTGTGCATAGGGCAGAAGGAAGAGGGCACCATGTTTAGCATGGGGGAGAAGGGACAGGCGCCCCCTCTGCATGTGCGCAACTTTGTCTCCCTCGCTGCCAATGGCAGGCGTCGAAAGTGGGATAAAAGTCAGAACCGGCGCTATTAATCAAATACATGATTTATATATATCGAACATAACCTCAATTGGGTCAAGCCTCCCGCAAACACTGCTAAGTAAACTATTCAAGTTAGCCTTACTAAAAACTACACTGACCTCAAGAACTAAGGACCTCGTATCTATAGAAATTCATAATCTGATCAGACAAGGAATGACTTATGCAGACAAATATATAAATGAATCCAATTCTTGGACGAATGATGGAATGAAAATTATAGCAGAATGGAATGAGTTCTCTTTCTGCAGATTTCCACTCAAATCGAATGCGAAGCCGAAGAGAGCAACACCAATTTAATTTACACTCGATTTACTCTTTGAGTGGCTGCATGTCCAAATGACTCTCTTAATATAAAGAGCAGAGGCGCTGACTTAAAGAGCGCAGATTAGTGCGCTCTTTGAGTGCAAACCAACAGCTGACGGTGCGGCAGGGAAACATATGTTTGCCACACAAGCCAAGTGCTGCAATTCAAACACAGAGAGAGGGTGAGTGAGTGAGACAGAGAGAGAGAGAGAAGCAGAAAGAGAGCGAGAAAGAGAGATGGAGCTGCCACAAGAAGCGTCTGCGTCTATTCACGGCCAAGGGGAAAAGTCACTCACTCGATGGCGTCGACAGCGACGCTGGCAGCGCTGCTCTGCCCTATGCCCATGTCGGAAAATTGCTATAAAAGCAGCCGCACATACCGCCGGTCGGACAGTAGCTTTGGAAAACTGCTCCGTCTCAGAAGTTGCCGCCCAAGCTCCTCCTCTCAACCGTCAGCCGCCGCCAGCCGCCAGCCAGTTTAGCCGTAGCCATTTTACCCGTTAGCTGTTTTCCGCTGTTGTTGTTGTTGTTGTTGCCATCGCTGCCATCCTCCACAACGCTGCTGCCCTCAGCTGGCCTCACCAATACCTGCGCATCGAACGCCAGCTGTGCCGACAGAGACTTTAAATGAGTCCAAACGAGGCAACTTGAGTTGAATTGAGTTGATTTCGAACGAAGCCGAGGGCTCGTCAGCTTTGTCGTTGAGTCGCTTCGTTCAGTCAAGCAGCGGCCGCCGCACGCAGCACATCAGCCTCCCCCGACGCGCACGGGACAGAACGACGCCAGCAGCAGAAGATCAGAGCAGAGCAGCAGCACGCACGAGAACAGAACAGAATAGAAAAACTTGAATAAATTCACAATTCCGCAATTGGGGCTCGCACACAAGAACAACAAATTAACAAAAGCAACAACAAAATACAAAAGAATTAGAAGAAGAAGCGCAACAAAAACAACAACTACAAATCAATTTAAAAGTGCTGTGCGTAAAAGCGAGAGCGAGAAAGAGACAACAGACGGGCGGCAGTTTCAACTTTTTTTAGAATGTATTAAAAATTTAAATGTTTAACTAGAATAACAAATTTAGTTGTTGATACCTTTTTGCAATTATTTGTTAAACGAGAGGAGCACAGCATTAAGAGAAAAAGAGAGAAAGAAAGAGAAACGGAGCGAGACGGAAAAGAAAAGCAAACTGAGAGAGGAAAACCTACTACAGTCAGAAATTGTGTGCCGTAAAAAGTGAATTAATGCAATGAAATGATAAAATAAAACAAAAAAAGTTAATCAACAAATAAACAAACAACACACAAAACAGCAACAACAACAAGCCCACACACAAATACACACAAAAATCAAATCAAATTCTTGTGATTAAAGTGCATTTCTAATACACATAAATATATACATACAAATGATAAAAAACACATACACCCACACACACACGCAGACTATCCACAAATAACATAATTGAATTGCAACGAATAAGCCCCAATCAAAAGATTTGAATTCCAATTGGAGAATTGCATCAAGGAGTGAGATAATTCCAATTCGCATACTGCGCTCTCCGTCCCTCGCTATGAAGATGGAAGTGCTCTCAGTACAAAATCACATTCAGGGACAATTTGGTGTCATTGGTACAACAAAAGTAAAAGGTGAGTTCCGTATCCTTCTTTTCTTTATCTAAAGTGTTAAGTGTCCACAAAATATAACATAAATTATAAGAAAACTGTTTAGTATATTTAACAAATTTAAAGTAAATTGCGACTCTGTTTGATTTGTTTTAAAATATAAAGTGTTGGTCAGATTAGTATTCGAGCAGTATTCGAATTCTAAAAAATTTAATTTCCCTTATAGCAACTTAAAAGTATTGGAAAAACTTGCAGTTTAATTAAAATCTAAAATCAGTACCTTTTTAAATCTTGAAATGCTTTAAAATTATTAGTGTTTTCAAGTTATATCCAAGTGTTACTTGATTGAGGTTTGGAACCTTTGTAATTATCACTACAATTGTAGCAATAGTTTTGACTCTTCATTTCAATTTCTGCGTTCATTATAAACGATAGGCTTTTTTTATGTTGAAAACATTTCGAAACATTTCCACTACACATTTTTAATGTGCCTTGAACATTTTTTATTATACGATATCAGCGTGTTTACCATATATACATATGTATTTTGTTGGTTTTTGAGTTTACGATCCATTTTTTGATTCAATTAATTTTGTAGCACTGGGAAACATTTTATTTGATGTTTTCAGAAAATTTTGTAGACATAAAAAACTGTAAAAATTTGAATAAACGATTATATTCATCATCTCGAGGGTAGCTGTAATTAAATTAAGGTATTTTAAAGAAGGGGTGGCCATGTAGAGAAAAACGAAATGGCATCTATAGAGTTGTGCGGGTCTCGTGCCTTATGTATTTCTCATATTCTTCTGTTGTGAGGAAACTTGTGTCCGTTGCGTCCTTAAAAACATCCTGTTGTGTCTGACGGTCGGATTATGCAACATCCTGTTAATCCCTGTCACTTTAAATTTAGCCAAGGCACACGGACGTGCAAATTAGACACAGACACGTACGACACACAAGCGTACAAAAGACTGTAGAACCAGTTGGCAATCTGGGGGCCGAAAACTCAAATTTACCCAATGGCTCTCAGGCAGTGACGGGGACGGGGATGAAGAAGATGTTGAAGCAAGAGGAGAGTTTTATGTTGACGACGACGCCGACGTCGACATGCAACAACATGTCGTCACACAGACTTACATACACCAATACATACAAATTGTATGCATTCAAAAACATGCTGCTAGGCACACCTTACCGACTGGATGCAATACTTAGCGCCTGCACCCCACTGTACATCCACCGTATCTAGATATCTCGCTCACACTCGTTCAATTCCAGTAATGTGTGTATTTGCAGTCAATTTAATTTCATGACTGACTGAGCGCATGCAATGTTATATCGAAGGACAGACACATGCACATAGTACATATACATATGTTTTAACATATGTACGTGTATGTATGTACACGTATATTCACATATTAAGAGAGTCATGTAAAACTTGGTAATTCAGAACTAAACCCCTCGAAAATTGGTATTTAATAAATTACTCAATTTCCTTTCAATTCACATTCAAGAAGCATTTCCAAGAAGAACAGAATATTGTGAAAAATTGCAAAAGGAAATAGATATTATTTAACTTAATAAGACACAAAACTGAGAATATTTTTAAATAGTTTTGGTTAATTTAAAAAGATATAAAGTATAATAATAAAAGTAATACTATAATTGTTATGTTATATACAGCTTTTAAATATTTTATTTTAAATATATTTCTTTCCATAAATTACTGTTTTAGTATTTTCAAACTGGCGGGTTCTATCGAAAGTGCAGATGTTAAAAGATTTTCTGCAATTTTAAATCGATATTCGATAGCTTCGATAGTTTTGCATGTCCATTCTACAGTGTTCAATTAAAGCGCGTGCTGACTGTTTGCTCTGTATCCTCTCTGTGTGTGTATTCATATGGGGATGTGTTTCTATTCATGTGAACTCGAGTGTTGCATTTAATGTTGCTAATTAGCTTTCAATGTGGATTCTTCGTGTGGAAAAATTATTAATTGCAAGGTACAAATCAAATCGAGTGCTTGTAATTTCAACTCAAAGTCCTCCTCCGCCTTTATACGCCTAACGAAATCTAAGCACAGCTCAAAGCTTACCACCTCCCTCCCACCATACACATTCATGCAAACGAATGTATGCATGCATGTGCATATTACATACATATGCATGTGTGTGTATGTGCATGGCTGATGCTGTTGCTAGGCTGTTGTTATTGTTGCCTTGCCGGTTTTGAATGCACAAAACAGACAATCGCAAATGTCGCGTGATATGTGCGAGGAGAAGGCAAGAAGAACAGAAGCAAAGAAAAAGGGCAGAGAGGGAGAAAGAGACAGAGAGAGTGGCTGCCGTACGCGAAGCTCATCAGAATAAAAGTGAATGTGTGTGTGTCAAAGTATGCGTGTAATTAAATGTGTGCGCGGTTTGTCTGTTTCCTTTTCACTTTTGACTTTACACAAACCCTTTTCATGTCGCACTTGACAAAATTCAATAGCCACACACACACGTACGCACACATATATCACACTAGCAGAGAGAGAGAAGAGTGAGAGAGAGAGCACAGGGAGAGCCACAAACATGTGCCGTTAATTTCTTAATTACGCGGGTGCTAAAGAGGCAGAGTGAGGGAGAGAAAGAGAGAGGGGGTGACAGGTAGAGAGACAGGCAAATATCCATTCAGCCCATGCTGTGTGCCTTATGCGCACTGTGGTGTGAGGGAAAAGGGTTTCAGCGGTAATTACTTGACATCGTCGTCGTCAGGTCAAGCCAAGTAGCTAATCGGTAAATATTACAAAGCATTGGGACAACAGTAAGAAATAAACTGTTTTTGTTTACATACGACGAGCAGACAAGTAAACCCACATGTGTTCAAAGAATACACACACATACACAAACATATGTACTAAGTACATGCGTACATGTACCCATGTATTTTAGTACCTCATAACTGCTTCAAGACAAACATTAGTGACAGTGGTTGGAAATGTATAATTGAATTCACGAAAATTCCTGCTTATGTGAAGTATGTGTGCAGCATATGTTGTGTAAAAAATATATTCTATATAAATGTACATATGTATGTATAACAGTACTGCATGAATTCGTCAAATGAATTATTCAGTGTTAAAATGCGTACAATTTCTTTAGTACATTTTTAAATTAATATGAGTCAATGTTGTACTTTTAAACAATTAGAAGTGAGTATTATTAATAAAAAATTAATAAAGAAAATAAGTATGAATATTTTAAAGTATTAAAAAATGAATACATATTTTCATGCAGGACTATAATACTTATTTACTTATTTTTGATGTACATGTGTAATTATATAAATTTAAATACAAAAAACAAAAATATATATCCAGTTTGGGCTCAACAAATTGCTCACTATTCTACATTTGTTTGTCCCACTGTGAGGCTGCTGCGCTCAACGCAGCTTGACTTGGCTCGGCTCAGCTTTCGTATATTTGTATACATGAGTATTAAAATAACAGCAATGAAATAAAAACTGTGCTGCCAAAGGCAAACTACAACAAAAATACATGAACAGCAAATGGAGGGTGGGAGTTGGGGAAGGGGGGCGACAAGAAGCGGCAACAAGAAGAGAGAAAAGAAAAAAACAAAAACTGCAGAGCAAGACAAACGCCAAAGAAACTGCTGACTAACAAACGAATCATTTGGGAGGGGGGAGGTGTAAAAGAGGCAAAGCAGAGCAAAGAGAAAGAGCAAAGCGGATGGGACGGACGCGCAATCGTCAGCTGGAAACGTTGAAGCCTCTGCTACATGAAGCGAAAAGAAAAGAGTGGATGAGGGGGAGAGAGGGGTACACATTACCTAATGACTGGTCGAACGAGAGAAGAGGATGGAGAGGGAGAGGAGGCAACAGCGAACGGCTGATTTTCCAGCTGTTGTTGCCAGGTGATTTCATGTCCCCCCATCCGCACCCCTTGCGCACTCTGGAAGCATTGAGTGTGTTGCCGAGCCTGCGCAGCAATTGTGAGTGTAAATTCGAGCTTGCGCAAGAAGGAGAGTGAGCTGAGGCAGAGGCAGAGAGTGAATGCAGTCCACTCTTTTGCCGGTGGCAGCGCAGACATCAGCTGTTTTTTTTCTTGCTTGCGGTTTGTGTTTTATTTTATTTTCTTTTCGTCTTCTTATTCTTTTTGTGGTTTTGTTTCATCTGTCGGTCGATGTTTGGTGACTAAACTTGTTCTCCTCTTTTGCTCTTCTCCCCTTGCAGACTGGACGAGTCCGCTGACTGCACCAGCAACAGTTTCAGCTACGCCAGCGGCAGCAGCAGGAGCAGGAGTAACCAACGTGGCTGACGTGGACATTGTGGACGTGGATGTCGTAGACGTAGATGTTGTGGATGGACATCCGGCATCAGTACTGCACATGCGTCAGCATCAGGCACTCCACCAGACGCGACCGCGTCTCCTCTCCTCCTCCTCCATCGCATCATCAACAGCCACTGCCGGTGCAGGAGCAACAGCAGCAGCAGCCGCTACTAAGCCCCCCTCAGCAGCTATGGCCGCCAGTTTTGATATGCTCAATGGTGGCAACGTCGGCGGCTCTGCTGCCTACATGTCCAATGTGCTGCAGGTGGCAACACCGGCACCAGCAGCGCTGCCAGCGTCGCCACTGCAGTCGACGGCGGGCGCACGCTTTGGGGCTATCGATAATCTGGACGATGTCAGTGCCAGTGCTGTGCAAGAGCTTTCGCAGCGACTCCAGGAGATGCTGCGCGACGCCAAGAGTCGCCATCTCGCTTGCACCGAGGTGACTCTGCCCAACGATCTCACGCAGCGCATCGCTGCCGAAATAATACGTATGTCAGAGAGAGAGCCGTGCGGGGAGAGAGCTTGCACCATATTTATTCTCTTTGAGAGCGAGCCCAACAACGTTAGGTAAGTGCAAATGAGCGACTAAGAGAGATAGATCAGCTAGGAGGGAGAGAGCTTTAAGCTTTTGTTGTTGTTGCATTGCTTGGTAATCAATAAAATAATCGATTCTTTTTGCAGACGTATTGCCTCGTTCAAGGTGGATCCGGACACTGTGCCCATTTTTGAGCTTTATCTAACTTTGAAGCAGGACAAGAGTGGCTGGACCTCACTGTTTCGCCAGTTTCTCAAGTAAGTGAGAGAGGGAGAGAGAGAGAGAGAACTGTAACTAATTACATGTGTATCTCTATTACACAGAAACCTGACCCGCAGCAACACGATTATGATCAGTCCCGATTTCACATTGACCAAGAACAAGCTTTACTCCTCCGAGTAGAGCTGAGAGCGTCGCACGAGGCATGCACAGCGTGGTAGACGGAGACGTGGAGCGTGCAATCCCTCCGATAAAATGAAGAAGAACAAAATTAAGCAACTTGTGAGAGCTTTCACGTCAACGTCTATCACTCCAACTCCCTCCCCCCTTAAACGTTAACTACACAAAGCAACAAGAAAAAAGAAGAAGAAACAACCGCAACAAGAAGAGGCAACTTTGGACCACAATTAAACAATTCCTGCAGAAAGAACAAATCAACAAGCTACACCAACAACAATTAGGTATTTTCAGACCTAGAGGAAAGAGAGAACAAGAAGAAAAGAAGAACAACAAAACGAAAACAAATCAACTGCAGTTGCAGGCAACTCAAAACTCTTATTGGACTGACTTTTGGCATAAAAAAGGAACTTTTTGAAAACAAAACAAAAGAAAAACAACAAAAACAAATATTTAAAATATATTGTAAAGAAATGTCACTCAGTGAACGGTTGCCGGTTATCCGTTTTTAAACCCACAAAGGAAAACAAACAAAAACAAGAAGAAAAAAAAGAAAAACGAAAGAGGAGAAAAGGAAAGAAGTAAGAGGAAAGAAAGAGTATTAATCGAATAAGATACAGGTTCTGTATAATATGTGAAATATATGTGTGTGTATATATCTCTATATACATAACATGTCGGTTATCAATAATCAACAATCGATAACGATAATTCGCGCATATACAAGTAGTAGATGTATGCATGTTTTTCTTGAAGATCTTATTAAGCTATAAATTTCTATATAATATATAGATATATATATATATATATTGGAGCAAACAAATTTATATATTAATATATATATATGCAGAACAAACAATAAGGAATGGAAGAACAGTTCGGAACGATGAAGATGCAAACAAAATATTAAAAAAACAAAAATAAAAAACAAAGTTGATGTGATATTATATAATAATTACGAATATTAAAAACCAACAAAAAACCACACACACACATACTTAGAAGTGGAGACAGCCAATAATTTCAATAATTCAAATTTCATTGCGAAATATTTCTCAAAAAGGAGATCAAATAAAATGCAAAAACTCTCCCTAAACAAATAAAACTAACTAATCTGTTTCCCCCTAATTTTCTCTCTATTTTCTACCTTGTGTCTCTTTAACATTATTTTTCTTTCTCTTTCTTTCAATCAAAGAGTTTCAAACTCTGTTTCTAAATAGATATATATATACCGTATATATGAAATATTTATAATAATTGATGTGTTTCTAGCTTATAAGATTTTAATATTAAAGAAAAACAGAGTAACCCTAATGCTAAAGCGAAAAATAATTGAGAATTCGATGTGCGTAGTTGTGTGTATTTAACTGTAATTCCCAACACAAAACAAACAACAATTGGCAGACATTCGATCGATTAATCGATAATAAGTACAGTGGAACAGTGGTTAATGGAACTTATTTTGAGACAAAATGTTGGATAACAATGAATCGGGCAACTCTTTTGGAGAATCTATAAAGTCATCTGTGTTAATAATTTTTAAAATATTGTCTAGCGTAGCATAACACAAAATTAAGAACAAATTTAAATTTAAATTAAAAAAACTACTAAAAACGAGAAAATACCGAAAATTCTAAAAGCTGCAGACATTTCAATCGAAAGTATTTTACACACTTAAGCTAGAGTACACTTAATGTATGTAAACTCGCACACACACACACATGCATAATGAATACTTGTAATTTATTTATAATTTTTAACAAATCCCCAAGAAAGAGATCTCTAAATGTCTTCAACTAAAGATGTTACGATTGAAACTCTATTTGTCGCCTCATCGGGATGATCGCGCCCGATGATTCAGATCCAGTATATTATTATGTTTCACACAAAGGTATTAATCATAGAGTACAGAATAGAAACAGCTAAAGAATTTGCATTTTATTCGATTTATTATTTCCATTACATCAAGAAAACATGTGTAAATAAATCAGAAAACGAAAATTAATCATCATAAATGTATTCAAGGTAAAATTAATAACAATGTGAACATAAGAACTATGCAAGCAAGTGAAAATAGAACCATGAATGTGATCTATTTAATAAAAACAAAACAAAAAACAAAGCAAATGAAAAAAAAACCGATAACAGTTCAAAGGTTTACGTTTTTTTGTTCGCACTCACACACACACACACACACCATCAAATAACGAAAAGTATTGAATAGATAAACGTAAACATTTTAATCTGTAGAACTTGATGTACTCTATTATTTGTCAGGCTTACAAAATTAGTATGGCAATAATCACAAATGAGAAAAAAGAAAAAACAGAAATAAAAAATAAACAGAATTTTAAGATTGTAGATGTGAAATATCGATATATATCGGCATATTTTCGATATGGTTTACCTTGGTTTCTTGTTTTCCAATGGATGATGATTGTATAAAGATGAAAAACTTGAATCTTAGACACGTCCAGTGCTCCTCAAAGTATTTGTAAACAATAATGATAAACGATAACGAAATGATAAAAACAACAACAACTACGGTTAATTAGTTATTTATGATATATATAATATACGAATATTTGTATGTGTATATGTAGATGTGTATGAAACGAATATGTATGTATGTGTATGTGTGGTTTAACTGTAGAACGTTTGCATAATCCCCCCCTCCCCCTAAATACTAATAATACCCACTGTACGCGCTTGTATGTGTGTGTGTGTGTTACAGGGAATCAAACTGAACGAAACATCAACGTCATTAATTAATCAATCAATTAGAAGACGACACTTTATCATTATTGAATATGTATTTAGAGCTGATACCCTACCCAAATATCCTACACCTCACACACGCACACACACACATTTAAAGATTTAAAATATTAAGCGATTATCCCACCATGTGATTTACATAACGTTGTAAAATTAATTTGAGAAATTCTATTTGTTTGGGAATAGTAGGAATGTTACCATATATACTATATATCTACTATATACATATGTACGATATATAGCATATTTCACCTCGTCAAAATTATGTTATTAGCATAGGGCGAATGTCTTATAATATATATACGGAAAAAACTCTCTGTTGTAAACCGCGTAGCTACACTCACATGCATAATTATATGTACCATGTATATGATGCGACTAAATATGTTCAATAATTTCCATATATATATATATTACCCATAAATGCGAAACAAGCATGCAAAGCACATAAATAATATATATATATACATATACATATATGAATATATATATTTGTGAAAATAACAACAAGAAGGACAAATTTAAACTTTAGTAGCGCTTAACAAATTCTAGCAATTTAACAAATTTTAATTAATCAAAATATGAAATATATATGAAAAAACAACAAAAACGAAAACAAATGCAAAAAACTGCAATTTCATTTTTCTCTGTGTAAAAGTTGATTAAAAAAAGAATAAAATGCAAAAAAAATAAATTTTTTAAATGTGAAACAACTGTTCTTTTCATTGCTAGATGGTTTGTGTCACCGGTTGTGTCTCTGCTGAACGAAACTCTCTCTCTACTTGTAGCTAGTACACACACCGTAAAGTTCGACCAATGGCAACAAGTTTTACTTACCTATTGTTCTCATTTCGATCCTCGTGGTACTTACTTGCAGCCAATCAGAGAGCTTCGGTTTTGGCTGCGAATTCGGCTTTAACAACGACTTCGGCTTAGCACTCCGACTTCTGGCTAAGCCGCCGCATTCGTTCAACGTTATTTGTCGCGCACAGTCGCGTCTGTTCTCGTTACGCTGCTGCTGCTCACCTCACTGAGCTTACTCCGTCGTCTTCTTCGTATGATTGTGTGTGTGTGTGTGTAGCTTCTAAGCCATAACAATTGCAGCAATCAGCAGTTCTATGATTGGTAGGTGAAATCAAGCTGCATATGTGTGTGTGGGAGTAGTGTACACGTGTGTGTGTGTATGTGATGCGCATTACTGATAAAGATAAACGGAGTCAGCCCTTCAAAATGTCAATGTTATCTCTCTCTATCTTGTCCTTTGTTGCGGCATTCAGCAAAGCCATTTCCAATTGCCAAGCCTAATGAGTGTATCTGCATCTCTTTTCGTGTGTGTGTGTGTGTAATGCATATGAAACACTGCAAATATAGTGCAGATCGCCTTGATCTTGATGCCCAACCCAACTCGGCGCAGACAGAGTTATCCAATTAGTCCACACTAGATCTACAGGGAGCCTTAATTTCAGTGGAAATTCCACTGGAGTCCTACTTTACATTGTATGTATGTATGTACATACATACATACGTATTTGTGTATGTATGTGTGTGTACTTCACTTATTAAAACAGCTGAGCTGAACAGGGTGACCCAAGGTGTTGGATTACGCAATCCTGACTGGCTGGCGCCGAAATTGAACCGGCCCCTTACCCAGAACTGGGTCTGTTAACCTCTTCAAGTTCTTATTGTTCTTTCATTCTCTTTTCTTTTCTTTCCCTTCGTGGCTTTTCGCTGACTGCGTGAGTCACCAGCAGCTTTGGCTTTTGGTCACTTCTCAATTGCCATTTGCCAATTTCCAATGCATTCCCAACGTATCAGTTTGCAATTAAAATTCTGCACTTTTACCTTACACCCCCTTCCGCCTCTCTTGCAGCACGTGCCACCTCCACCCCACCACGCCAGACATCAACTGGCGCCATGGAGCAGCAAAGCAGCCAGGAGCAGCCGGCTGTGGATGTGGTGGACGGCAGTGAGGCGTCAGTGCTGCCCACACAGATCACTTCCATTGATGGATTCTTCAATCGCAAGCGCGGCAGGCCGCCCAAGAATCGCTTTGTGGAAGTCTACAAGAGCGTAAGTAGAGTCTGACATTGAAATTCTCTCCACAAATCTTCTGTTTATTTATCCAGTATGAATTTGGCCAGTCATCGTGGTGCACGCAATTGGTACATGTGTGCACCATGCTTGTGGGAGTGTGTATGGTTTTGTACACAATGTGTGCTATTGATATATTACTGTTACTGTTCGAATATATGTACATATATGTGTGTTTGATCGAAACTCTTGTTCTTTCACTTCATCTTTTTCTTATTTATTGATCCTTTGCGCATTCTATCCTTGCTGCGATTGTTGTAAATTGTACACATAATTCGTACATAAGAGTCCTTTATTTTCGTCTAGATAGTACACTGTACTCATTTTACAACAACATTGTACAACACAGCAATCAATGAGTACAGCAGAAGTGAAAACAGTTGAAGGTACAATATTAACTCTCGTTCATTTCAAATAACTCACCAAAAATTCTACCCATTTTAACAGTGAATGATTCATTTGCTGTTGTTAATGCATTCATGCAGCACGTAGTACATATGCCTAGTGGAATGTATACACAATTAATTTTCTCTTTCCCTGCATCAGCTTCTGTATATTTCTATGGTTATTATCGAATATTTGTAGTTATCGATAGTTCTTCATTATCGACCCTTTACATTGTTCTCGTTTTGGCTCGTCTAGTCCACGACGCCTCGTATTGCATATTAACAGACACTCTCACCTACTCATACACAAACACACACAGACACACAAACAGTGATATTCACGCATACATTGTAATTAGGAACTTGCGCCTATTTACGCCGCATTGTCGCATGCCTTATGGGTGTGTGTGTGTGTTAGGGCCATGAAGGAGTGAGCAAAGAGGAGTGGGTGGTAGAGGGGGGATAACAGACGCGTCGAAGGGGCCTCCTAATGTGGCATTTTATGTGGCGTGTGTTGAATTGAGTTTTCAGATTTGGTATTTGCCATATTCGTCATATTAATATTGACAACGAGTGTTTCCGCATTTATTTCACTTGCCGCAATAACACCCGCTCCCCTCCCCCACCCACAGCTCACCCATAACTCACCTCATCTCGGCGCACCGCACTGCACCCTCTACTCACCACGCTGACGGCGTGCCGAACGTTTTGTGCTTTTAACTGTCATTTTCATAATTTCTACATTTTTGAGCCCAGTTTGTCGGCTTTGTGTGCGTGTGTGTGCGTGTGTCTACGATTACACATGCCCACGCGTCAGCTCTCTTGGCCAAGTACACACAATTGCACCTCGCTGTGCGTATGTGTGTGTGTGTGTATGTGTCGGTGTGTGAATCGAACAATTTGAATAAATATTTTGTCCATTGCCATTTGGGGTATTCTGTGCTCTTTGTTGTTGTTTCTTTTTCGAATAAACTAAAGTCGTTGAAGAAAACAAGTAAAAGGGGGCGGGGTGGCGATCGGAAAGTGTTAGGGAAGAGATTTGTAAACTCATTCATAAGTGAGAAGAGGAAAACAAAAAAAAAAAAGGATTATACAATAAATAATATATGTAACTAAATAAATAAAACAATTGGAAATACATTATTAATATATTAGAATTTGTAATACATTATATAGATTACAAAGCATTTGACAAATGTATATTTGTATATTTTAACCTTTAATGCCCGGCCCAATTCAAGGAATTAAAGAAATATTCTCCAAGTATAAAACCTTGTATTAGCTTTCAGTACTATCGTAGCAACCCTCTGCGACCGCCCTCGACCATCGAATATGACAATTAAAAAGGAACGACATAACTACAAAAACTTCTATATATTGTATTTAATCATATAAGGTGTGCGTACTTATACGTATAATGCTATCCGTATGTCTGTGTGTGTGTGCAACGACTTATCAAGCAAAGCCAAACACGTTTCATTGTCTTCGATCTTTTGGGGCAATTATTAAAATGATCTCTACCCCGGCGGGTGTGTGACTGATATATGCCCTACTAAGCCATATACCACAAGAACTGACGAATGCTCTCTCAAGATAATCCAGTTTACACTGAGGAAAACATCTTTTACATATAAGTTAAAGATAAACTAAACTAAGCTCGGGTTAGAGCCATTTCGTGTAGTGTATTCCGAGGTCGGCATAACCTCACTTTAAATCGAAATTTGTTGCTTTTGTGTTTTCTCTTTTTTTTGTTGTATTTGGTTTTTATTTACCCTATTCTCCTTTTGTTGCTGTGCCTGTTTTTATTATTATTATTATTGATTTCGTTGCGTGAACAAAATTTAAATAGTGACATTTTGGGGCAGCGACAAACATTAACAGTAATTTCGGAAATAAAAACTGGTTGCCGTAAGTCCGAAACTATGACAGCAGCAACAACAACAACAACAACAATGTCAAGTACAGGGTAGACGAAGAAATATGGTGAAGCGGCGCCTACGTCAATTCTGAAGTCGAGAATCAGAAGAATTGCAATAGATGGTATCATTTTTTTTAATCTATCCGACTTCCGCAACCTCTCTTCTTGCTCTAATAGAAACCTTATTTACTGGTCTTACTCTTCCTGAGCTTTTCCTTTGGAATACGTTCTTAATTATTATTATTCTATTCTTCCAAATGTTTATGTACAAAAATACAACGTTAATTCTCCGATAATTATTCAGCACATGCAGTTCTAGCTTTATAGTTAAGCTTGGAATTTGGTTTTTATTTCAAATTCTGGCCAAATTCTGAAACAATCTTTACCTGCGCACAATACATTAACATATTGCCAGCGCATTTGAAAGCCATAGCTGAGATCTCCGTGTTCATATCTCATCAAAATCATCTACATTGCAGGCTCAACACTCACCGCAGGCCATATTCACCAGCTTCAAGTTGGAGAGGAGTGAGCAGGCCAATGTTGTCGCTTTGACTTCATCCACTGATAACGCGGATAATCCCACAGTTCCACATACCCTTGCAAGGGGAGCTGCTGCTCCGCTGGGTGGCCCGTTCGCAACTGATCTTACGCCAAGTCGGGCCAGAAAGAGAAGTCGTCCGTGGACTGTAGAAACATCGCGAGACGCAGGTGTACTTGCTCCAAAGATAGCTTCTAAAGCGGAACCACTCGAGAGTCACATACCTGCCCAAGTGAGTTGAGAGAGAGAGTCCTTTAAGTTTTGTTTCCAATCTCCCCCCCTCACTTTGACTGTCTCTTTTAGCCAGTTCTCTTCACACCCAGCACCTTGCAGGCGGCAGCAACCAGCAAGACCCTGGAGAGGATTTCAGGTGCGTGGCAAGACCCCATTCCCTTCTCTAAATTCAAATTGCTCGATTTGTGTTACAGTTGTTCGTGCAGCGGGCACCTTCTATCCGGAGAACGCAAGCTCGTTCGCAGCTCTCGACAAGTCTACGTCTGCTGGTGACTGCAGCGGAGAGCAGCCGGAAGATCTGAGCATGAGGGCCAGCAGCCAACAGAAGGACCTGACCTGCGCTGTGACAGGGCGCGGCGAGCCTGAAGCGGGTCTCAAGCTGCTGCAGTTCAAGCAACTGATCGATCTGTATCAGCGCCAGGTACTCCTGCCCACTTTCCTGGCTGCAGCCAGTCAACCTGGCAACGCGCTGGACATGCGACTGCTGCTGGAGAATGCCGCCCAGCAGAAGATGTTGCTAATCAACGCGGCAGCAGCAGCGGGTGCAGTGGCGTCAGCAACAGCAACAACAGCAGTAACAACTGCAAACGCAGCGACTCCATCTGCAGCCTTTGTGGCTCCAACCGAGTGCGGAGCAAAGCGGACACGCACACGGGATCAGGATATTCCCACGGGCTACCTTAAGTTCCGATTCAATGAGGATTGCGGGTTCGAGCGGTGCGGCTATCGCAACCACCAGTCGCACTTCCACTGCAACCGACGCGACTGTCACTACAGCTTCTGCGACAAGACTCGCTTTGTGCAGCACACGGCGCGGCACGAGCGCATGGACACCCTGATGGGCGACGACTTTCGCCAGTATCGGGCCAACATGCGCTGTGCCGTGCTCGATTGTTGCTATGCCACGCCCACACCTGGTGAGTACTTATGCCTGTCTGCAGCTGCCTCTGATTCTGACTCCTTTGTCCATTTGCAGAGGAGACACTGTCCGTGGGGGCGGTGCCCAAAAAGTCGTCACACTTCCATTGCCGCAAGTGCGACTACGTTTGCACTGACTCCAACAAGGTTGTGGCCCACCGTCGGCTGCACATGCGTTTGGATTACGTGCGCTCCGCCGGCTTCCGCAAGATCTCCAGCAACGAGTCCTGCGAGTCGCCGACCTGCTCCTACGCGCGCCGGCACACCCACTACCATTGCACTACCTGTGACTGCAGTGTGCTCTCCCGGGCCCAGCTGGCCTCGCACCGGCACAGGCATGACCACGCCCATGCCCACACCCATGCAGACGGAGACTGGCAGGCATTAACCAAGCAATGAATGCCCACTGTACACAAGAATAGTAAATAAATCTAACTTGCAAATTATCTGCACCTAAGCTACTTTTCAATTGAAAGATCAGCTGACCAAAAATAGGTTTATTATTTAGAGACCCTTATTATAGCCTGCCACAGAATCGACAAATATATGATGTAGCACAAAGGAAATTATACTTTGATTGAAAACTGATCAGATTAGATTTACCCGGACCATCCTTAAATTCCTGAATCACAGTATCGACAAATATATGATGTAGCACAAAGGAAATCATACTTTGATTGCAAACTGATCAGATTAGATTTACCCGGACCATCCTTAAATTCCTGAAAAGTCATATTCTTAAAGTTGATCATAGCCAGCAACTCGGAAACATTTGGAGAGTCGCCGTTTTTTTTCTGGGCTGCATTCGGTCTTGGTAGCGATTCGTCAGGCAACGAATATTGCATCCCAGGTGAATAAAACTCCTGACTTTTAATCCACTTTTCAAATATTTGGAAACGTTGTTTTTCAGACATACTTAATGATTTAAATAACTCAAAAAAGTCCTTGAAAATTGGCGAATTCACTTTCTTTGTTAGTTCTGAGAATCTAGGAAATACAAAGATTAATTATACAAGTACAGGTTTATTATAATACGAAAGTTACCTTTTTTACGTGATCAGTGAGAATGGAATTCTTTAAAGTAACAGCTTTGTCAAACGCTTTTGACAGATCCTCGTCCGACCATGTCATCGGACGTTTAATCATAGCGTTAGTGCATGCGTCAGTCAGGCACGGCATGAACCACTTATCTGCACATACGAGCAGTTCCAAAAGTGTCGGAATGGAAGCATTCGTTAAGACTGGTGTGTCACCAACACTGTAGATAAAATCGTGTATAATGTCGAATATTCCAGACTCGACATCTTCCAGATTTATAACACCACTCGAAGTTTCTTCGCAGTCGGTAACTAACAAACGTTCAAAGAATTTGGAAACGTTGCTTAGGATTATCTTGTGACAATTGTAAGTCTTGTCTTGAACAACAACGCGAATGTCTGAGAAGTTTTCCCCAAGCGGCTTGAAGCTCTTGAAAACGCTGAAACGATTTAAAATTGTTATTATTAAAACATTAAATGGAAATATCATTGATTAATTTACGTTATGGACTGGGACTGCATTTTTCTTGAAATTACCCCTTTTAGACGAAAGCACAATGTGTTAAGTGAGACCACACACTGCAAGTGACGCGATCTTTTTAATCGGTCTCAGTAGCAGTGCTGCCACCTTTCTGGTCATGAGAGAGAAAATCGAATCGAAATCGAACATGTTCATAGCTTAGTGGCACCACTACGTATCGATGCTTAGTGGTGACACTATGTTTGATCACTAAGCATCTAACATATAGAGTACTCAAACAGCGAAAAGTAGCGGCCGAGTGGTCTTCGGTTTATTATGACCCCCGGCGAAGTGTTATATGATGTGTTATACGAGTGAGCGATCCAGAAACAGCAAACAGCGGCATCAAGTCAGTCACTAGAGTTGTTGATTTGGGTTCGTTTCAGGGACTTAGTTCATTAGTTCATTTTTCGATGAACTATAGTTCAATCTTTAGTTCGTTCGTTCGAGTCTTTTAGTTCGTTATATAGTTCAATCTTTAGTTCGTTATATAGTTCGTCATATAGTTCAATCTTTAGTTCGTTATATAGTTCGTCATATAGTTCAATCTTTAGTTCGTTATATAGTTCGTCATATAGTTCAATCTTTAGTTCGTTCGTTCGAGTGTTTTGGTCTTTAGTTCGTTCGTCAAAATCTTTTTTTTTCATTGACATCGTACAATTTTGCCATTCAACGCGCATGTTTTCAATTGTCGATCGTTAAAAGTAAATGTTTTAAATAAAAAATAGTTGCATGTGGTATTGAAAATATATTAAGCTTAATAATGTTTAAATTTAAATTACAAATAAAAAATCAAAATTCAATATAACAAAAAATAATAATATATTATTACTATAATATTAGCTTCAAGCTAAAAAGGAACTTCATGTTTGATATTAATATGGTGGCTAAGAAAATAAATTAAATAATAAAACTAATCCATATTGTTATGCAGGAATGTAAGCTTATCGACCTTGTTTGGTTGCAACAAGCTCCTTCGGTCTGTAACTATCTGGCCAGCTACAGAAAAAAGTCGTTCGCATGGCACAGAAGTTGCAACAATGCATAGTCTTTTTAGCATGTAGGCGTAAAGGCGTGGATACTGATTTTTTTTTTCCTTCCACCATACGAGAGGATCACTTGTCCTGTCCAAATATTCCTCTGCGAGATATTTGTCCATTTCCCGCTGAGACGCAGCAAAATTGTTGACAGGCTGAACCACAGATTTGAACTCTGCATCGTAGCTATCCCAGATGGATGGCTTCTTTGCCGGAACGTCCACAGTGGCTTCTGACTCAAGGCAGTCAGCATTCGGAATCGCTTCAACTGGCCTTAGCTTCGGCTTAAGCTGCTCCAATGCGTGCTTAAAGTTTGACTCATTTTTAAACCCACGCGATTTAAAGCGTGGATCCAATATAGTGCTCTCCGCATAAAGGGTATTTTTTTCATAATCACTAAATCGTTTCAAAACTTCCTGTTGTAGTATTTCTACCAGCTCCATTGGATCACACGCTTTTTGTTGCACCATTAATGATTGCAGGATTTTAACCAATAGAGTAACCTATTTAAAAAGAATTCGTTAAGTACAACTATGTTGAAAAGATGAATATATTACCATTGAAAGTGTGACATTCTTTTCTGATGAAACCTGCAAAGTGATTTCATAGAAAGGCTGTAGTATCGGCAGTACTTTATCAAGCAGCATCCAGTCAGCAGGCAAAAGACAGAGCTCAGGCTTTAAATGCGGCAATGCAAGTGCAAGAGCATCCTTGTTTTTCGACAGACGCTCAAACATTTCAAATGTTGAGTTCCATCTGGTAACCACATCATTTTTGAGCTTAAGCTCAGCAGCACCAATTTTTTGTTGGGCTTCTTTAAGTTTAGCCTGAGCGTGTGAGCTACGGTGGAAAAACTCCACAATGGCTTTTGCCTTATGGCGCAATTCGCTGATGCAAAGAAGTCCTTTTTGAACAATTAAGTTTAGCGAATGTGCGAAACATGCCACCGATCGCCACTGCCCTAACCTAACTGCGCCCACAATATTGGCTCCATTGTCTGAGACAACTGCAGTAATTTTATTTTCAATTTCCCATTCGCAGAAGACATTTTGAAGGAAATTTGCCAGATTGTCCATAGTATGGCGTTCTTTTTCCTCATGGCAAGTTAATGTCCTTGCACGTAGCTCACAGTCTTCAGTTATAAAATGTGCAGTAACTGCAACATATTTTTGGTTGCTTATCGAGGTCCAGGCATCTGTTGTAATGCAAACTGCACTTGCAACTTGCAGTTCACCACGAACTTTCGCCTTTATTTCCTCGTAAACGGATGGCAATAACGCACTTGAAAGTGTGCTGCGAGTCGGGAGCTTGTAGCCTGGGCATTTGCTAACAGCTATAACCAGATCGCGAAAAGCTGGCTCTTCGACAATGCGAAGAGCGTGATTGCCTTTTGCGACCATTTTTAACACTTGGCGGTCAATTTGGGCAATCTTCCAGTTTGCCACTGGGCGATCGACATAATTTGTTGTCCTGCTACTGACATTAGCCTAGGTGGCGATTGAGGTAATTCTGAAAATGTGTACAAACAACTAAGATTAAAATCATACAAAAAATTGAAGTTTTGACTTGTTCCTACCAGATGTGCTGGACGTTGTTACCAGGACTGGCGAATCATCCGAAATGGAAGGCTGATCGTTTGTGTTACCAATTTGGCGGCCTACAGTTACTGTTGGATGCACAGTTTTGATATGGCGCGCCAAATTACTTTGTGTGTTTCCACTTATGCTTATAAGCTTTTTGCAGTAAACACATTTGCCTTTGCCACACTCTGAAACAACAAAGTGGTTCCATATTTCTGAGCGCTTCCGTTTTGCAAACATTTTTAATTTTTCTAATGCGCACTCAAATATTAAAAAATTTCAAGAACCGTTATGGAAGCACAAAAATTTTTGTTCTAATATCGATAAATCGAACGTGTGCTTCAATTGAACGAACCATTGGATGGAATGAACAAGATTTGAACGAACGAACTAAAGGAAGGAACAAAATACTCGAAGACCAAAAGAACAAAAGACCAATGAACTAAAGACCAAAAGACCAATGAACTAAAGACCAAAAAACCAATGAACTAAAGAACAAAAGACCAACGAACTAAAGACCAACGAACTAAAATCAGGGATTTATGTAGTGTTTCAAACAAATCCATTAGATATAGTAGTAATATTTATTTATATTTATTTTTGTGTTTAGTTAAATTACAAGTTATTCAGAATGGATATAGAGTATGAACCCGATTGCGTCGATTTAGGAACCGATAATGCAAGTAAAGAAGAAAGGAGCGCAGAAACAGGAAATAGAACAATTCGGAAATGAATACGACGCTGAAGCCGACCATCAAGCTCATGATGCCGCCAGTTAGAGCTAGAAGAAGAAAGCTTTAGGAATACGATTAAGGGACCTCCAGGCACTTACACATGTACTCGGTGCGACCCGTGTAGGATGATTTCACATTACTTCGGAAGAAATTGTCGTTGTGGTAGAAGTTAACCACGGCAAGATTATTGAGAAAGTATTCGGGGGAAAAGCTCTTAAGATATTCATATTCATTGGTAGCGCGCAGACCCTGCTGGCTGAAGGGAATGGGGAACGGGTCGGGAAAGTAGACGACATCGTGGCAACTGGTCAGGCATTGTTCCTTGCAAGCCGCGCTCTGAATGTCCACTATCTGCTGCTCGGCACGCTTCAGGCAATCGAAGTGGTAGACATGACAGACGGTGGCATTGCGATAGATCAGCGGCAGGTAGAAGGGTATACAGTCGCACAGCCTGTGGAAGTACTGAGCATCGCATTCGGACTCACAATTACGCCGTGTGTAATATCTGTAAAAGAGCAGCTCCTGCTCATCACTGAAAATGCATTGGCGTTTCTTCCGGTCGATGGCACGCAAGCTGGCAAGGGCCTCGAAGCTGCTCGGAATTATACGAAAGTTGGTCTCGTGGCCCAGCATAACGGGCAGGCCAGACTCTTTGAGTCGCGGCTGATCGATTGAGTTGTAGAGCAGCACCTAAAGCAATGCATAAAGGTAATTAGCAAATTAGATCGAAGGCAAAAAGGGTACCTTAAATCCTTGTCCATTGGTCGACGAACAATAATAGTCATCTGTATGTCCGTTCAGGACTATTTTTAAACCATTAGCGACGCCAATACCGATTCCTCGGCGCGGATAAAAACCTGCTGGAAGTTGTTTTGGGATATCCGCTGATCGGATTCCAATCGACAGGAATATCGGTGAGGCCCTTGGAGGAGGTATAGTCGCGTATATATGGTGCGCTATATTTGTACAAATAGTATGGGTGCAGAAAGTTAAAGACACAGCAGAGGCCCTCGTCAACGAATATTTCTCGAAATATGTCCGTGCAGGGTAGATTGATCTGCTCGAATATGCAGGAGACTATCATCTCCTCACACTTGTGTGACACGTTCACAATAAAGTTGGGGTATGTATCGTTCTTGGATCTAGGCTTTATAGACTTGTACTGTGTGAAGTTAAGATCTTGAAAGCAAGTCTTCTGTAGCATGGCATACTCCAGAGATCCACTGTAAATGGCATAACATTGAGTATACTGAAAGAGTCTCCATTTGTTGGTCACTCACGCTTGGAAGTTTATCACCTTGGAGTACTTTGCCTTGTTCATATTGCACACAGTTATCGCCGGAAAGGGTATGTCCTGAATGGGTGTGATCGTTGAGCTATAACCGATTATAACTGGCGTGCTCTGCCATTTGTTGAACACATTCAGTGCCAGGTTAGTGGCCACACAGACCACGACAATGAAAATGATGCCAAAATAGAACTGCACCCATGTGGGCAACTGGGCATCCCAGATGTACTTGAGTCCCTGTAGTGAGGTGCTGCGCAGGAATTCCTTGCACCTTCGCTCGCAACCCTTCCACACTCTTCGGCGCAACGTCATTTGCTTACTGTCCTCCAATGCCCTATCGAGTTGGGCTCTTATATCCCGAACACATAATCACATAATCGATATGTGAGACCATTTATTTGTCTTTAACGCCCTCAAGTCATTAGTTCCAGCTAATTACAGGACATTAAGGAGTCACACAGATGTTTTAAAATTGCATTTAATCAGTTATACATAGCTTGTGTATGGTTTATTTGGGGGAGAGTGCCTGCATGTGTGTATAGTTTGCCTATGATTGCGTGTCTTGCCACTCTCCGAACTTACAGAACTAATAAAAACAGAATACGAACGGGCTTTGGCCTCACTGATAAGGTGTCTCTCTATAAATATACAATATATAAAAATATGGTTATTGTACCATACAAAGGAAAGAAGTTAAGTATCGTGAATAGCAAACAAGGCAAAATACTTGTAAGCTCTACTGGGTTAGAGCATAGTCGAATGGAGAAGGTATGGAATGCTGTCAGTGGAATCTCAATTTAACGTCCGTTCCAATAGCCGACGCGTCCATTTTCAAATGCCAAATTGATACGTGGATGGGGCAGGGCTCTGGTTGGCTGCAGTGGCTCGCGCAGCTGGGCGGGCGTCGCTGGATCGTCCTCAAAGTACATGCAGTGACGTACAAAATCGAGGAATAGCATCTGCGTGCGCTGGGCACGATCAGGTAGCTGCTCCAGATTCGCATCGCTGCACAATTCATGCACCAGCTTCTCGCAGATCCTTGTATTGGTGTCCACATCAAAGAGTGGCACACCGAAGTTAACGTCCAGCAGTGTCCACTCCTCCGTTGGGGACTCCACGTCCGTTTCGGGCTCTGAGTTCTCGTCAATGGGGAGCTCAACGGAGCTCTGGGATATCAACTCACCCCGAGTACACTTGGCCAGTTCACTAGCCAACACTTGACTACAGTCCGCCGAGGTGTATTCATTTGCAGGACCATGCTCTGGCGTCCTCGCAAAATAGTTCTCGTCGGGACTCTTTAACTGTTGCTCAGTATTTGGCACATTCGATTTGTTGGAACGTTTTCGTGGCGGTAGCTTCAGCTTCACCGACAACTCGTACTCTTCGCAGCCGAGATCCGGCACGCCCGTGTTTAGGAATGTTATGTATCCGCATTGTTGGCTCAAGTCCAGGTGCTCGGCCAGCTTGGTGACCGCACGATGTGTGGCCCACTTTGCCTGTCGCGGATCAGGCGTATGGAATGGAAAGGATTCGTAATGCAGTTCACCAGCTGCACGTATACCATATCCTTGGAGCAGGACACAGCCGTTCTTCAGCTGCTCGTTCAGGTTGCGAAAGTTCTCCGTGTTGAGCACATATGAGTCTGAGTGCAGAATGTTTACCAGCAGCTTGCCGTAGCCCAGCAGGAGGCGTGGCAGCGACTTGAGTATTGTTCCACGACACAAAAGCAAACTGGGCGGTCCATAGCCTGGTGGGGAGATGGGGATAAGTGAGATGAAGTTAAGGAGTGAACATGCATGAGTCTTACCCGTGATATGGTTGTAGAAGAGCTTGCTCCACATGGGCGTCGCATCGGAGCTTCGTGTGAACTGTCCGAAGAATGGAATGCTGAAAGGGCGACTCAGTGTGGCTGTCAGGGGCGTGGCAGAGATAATGAACTTGTACTTCTTGGCGAGAACTCGATCCCGGGTCTGCCAGTCGAGCCCTTCGAGGCACTCGAGACGCAGCAGATCGAGGCCTCCCGGGAGCAGAGGACGCAATGAACAGATGGTGGAGCGCAGAATGACTGCATGGGCAAAATAGCGCGAGACATCGCCTTCGCCCTCGGCGTCCAGCAAAGAGACCTGCTCCAGCTCGCTTAAGAAACTGTCCAGACTCTCCTCACAAAGCTTGCCCACCTCGAACATTGTGACAGCATGATTCTTCAAGCCGGGCGACAGATTTCCCATCATCAGGAAAGCCGTTAGCGTCGAGTCAAAGAGAAAGCCCACGCGCTTGCCACTCTTCGAGGAGCCGGCGGGGCAGGAAACTGTTGGAGCTCCTGCAGTTGCTGCTGCGCCTGCCTTAGTTGTCGTGGTGCGTTCACTTATATCCTCCAGCTCGGAGCTAAGCTCCTGTTCATCGCTGTTGTTTGTGGCCGCATTTGTAGTTGGTGTGGCGATGTTAGCGAAACTAAAGTCGCTGGTGTTGCCATCCGAGGAGAGATACCCAATGGAGCTGCTGTCCTTGTCCTTTTCTTTTTTAGGGGTCTTGGGACTCGACTGCTGTAGCTGGTGCTGCTGCTGGTCAAGATCGAAACTGCTGCCGGCGTGCAGATTGTAATTGAGCGGCGTTATCTGCGGCGTCTGCGGAAGCTCCTGTTCGTTGTAGCCCACCCAGCTGGAATGCAGTTGCTGCTTGATCTCGTGTTCCGTTTGCTTGCGCTGCGCAAATCCTAGGCGGCAAATGAAACTTACCGCCTGCTTCACTCCATCCAGCTCTAGCTCCAGCATCTGGGCCAGCTCCGCGATGGTCATATGCTCATCGGCGCTCACAAAGATCTTGTACAGCAAATTCTCAAAGTAGTCGCCACTGACGCGATTCATGACAAAGTTACGTAAAGGTGGAATCGAAATGCGATCCTCTCCACTAATGGGCACGTCCAAATAGATGAGACCTTTGCGGTACAGGCTCTGCACCACCTGGTAGTCACATTTTCCCGCTGGCTGAGCACCGAAATCGATGAGATCATCGAGAAGGCTGCGCTCCGGGGGCGATACCAAACGTATATCCGTCTCAAGCACATATCCGATGTCAAGACGCCACCAGGGCTCGATGTGTACGCGCACGGGCAAACGTGGCAGAAAGTCCAGCGGGTTGGGCTTGGCACTAAAGATTAGACTGCGCGGCATATGCGTCTTTAGTTCGCTTATCAGCGCCAAGTACTCGTTACGCCCAATGCCGAGTACCCGCAGACAGTCGGCAGCCGTAAAATTGGGAAGAGTGTCATAGCTCTTGTCGCTGCGGAGTAGCTGGCTAAGCACGTCCAGGTAATAGTTGAAGGGTGTCACACGCAGGCCCTTGGTCACAATGTCCGCCAGATGGTAGGGGAATATGCCCAGCCCGTTGATATTCTTCTGGATTAGCAGTTCGTAGTAGCGCTGCTCCTGGCGGAACACCTTCGAGGCGAGATTACCTCGGAATCGAAGCTGATTCTTTAGGCTGTAGTTGAAGACAAACTTGTCGTAGTCCCGCTGATTGTTGTGCAGCACCGAGCGCAGATGCAACGGCAGATCCTGCCACGCCACATTACCACGCACGCATAACTGCAGCTGCACTTGGCAGTTGCCACTCTCTGTCGCCGTCGGCGCACTCGTCATTCTTGATGGATGAACTTTGTTTGTTTACCTTTCTAGTTGTTGTTGTTGTTAGGTTGTCCCTCGCATGTTGTACGCGATCTCTTATGTTTGTTCTCTTCTCTGCGCTTTGTCGTTTATATTCTATTTTGGCAGTCAACCAGTCAGGTAGGCAGAAAAATAAGACACAGCTGATTAGAAAAATCGTCGGACGAGGAAAAAAGAAGTTGTGCAACACTGTTTATATTATCACTGAACACTGAGAAAAATACCTGCATGCAAAATCATAATAAACATATATTATGTTGTTAGTAAGTTGTAGTAAATTATTCCTAGTTTAATTAATAGTTTCTTAAATAAATAATAAATTATAAAATTGAAAGTAAGCCATTCAGAAATCAAACGTTTATCTAATCGCGATGTTTTACAGCACTATTCAGTCTTTTGTGCTTGTTTTCTTCTCCTTTTCTCTTCTCTTCTTTGTTATTTTTATTCTACTTTGGCAGTCAGGCAGGTAGAAAAATAAGACACAGCTGACGAGACAAAAATAGGTTGTGCAACACTGTTTGTATTATCACTGCACACTGAGGAAAATACCTGCATACATAAGCATAATAAACATGATGTTATTTAAGTTGTAATAAATTATGCTTAATTTAATTAAGAACTTCTTTAAAAATAAATAATAAACTAAAACATTCCCAGGAAGTCATTTAGCAATCGACTGTTTATTTCAATCGCGATGTTTTACAGCACTTATTTGTTGGTCATTTCTTGCCAACGTTTTGCAGCACTTGTTGTTGATGATTTTCAATATTAAAGAAGGCACTCTGTGATTTGCCCTGGCTGCGTTTGTCTAACACAATTTTTGTCAAATGTTTAAATGAGTAAATTTTTGTAATGCGTAGTCACCAAATAGTGAACAAATTGTGAATACCGCAATAGAGCAAGGAAAGGAGACGCGGCGATAGCGTAAAACACAACCTGAGAGTGTTGTGAACAAAAGAAAGAAGAAAGAAAAAAGGGACATCGATTTTTTACACCCTTTTTTGTGCATATTTTTGCGTAGGAAGTGTGCGCACAAAAATAATCAAATTATTGTCGCCTGGTGCGGCTCTTAGGAATCGTCTATTGCGATTTCAGTGACACACTAAACACAACCCTCAACAAAACAAAAGGACTGAAAAACAAACGCTCAATGAGCGGCGGCGGCGAGGAACAGGAGCAGCAGCAACAGAAGGCGCGGCAAACGCCAACGTCATCGTTGCCGTTGCCATTGCCAGGCAGCTCAAGGTAAGCGAGCATCGCAATCAAATTGATTCAATTTAATTGTTGTAAATAAATGAACTAATTGCAGTGCATCAACATCAACGGCTGCAGCTGCAGCAGCTGTTGCTGGCGGAGGTGGTGGGGGAGGGGTAGGTGCAACTGTAGGTGGTCGTGCCACTCCTGAGATGAAGCGCTCGGCTGTACGCAGCCTCATCCAACGCTACTTCCATCAACTGCAGTCAGGCTGCGGCAATTCGCATTGCACGAATGCAAACTGCGCTTCCAGCGGCAAAGTGGCGCCTATGACGCCGAATGAGGTTGCTGCCCGAGCACTTCAACTCTTCTCACAAGATGCGCAGCTGTGCGATAAACCAGCAGTGACGACAAACGCGACAAGGTAAGTGCGCCCTCTTACCCAGTACTAGTTGAAACTATTATCCTTCTTCTCTTTTAGCCCACATCAAGATGTGGATATGCTGTCGCCTCATGACAGCAGCAGCAGTAGCAGCAGCAGCAGTTCCACTAGTACCATTACATCCGCCAGCACCACAACAACAACTAGCACTCAATCACAGTCTCAAACGCAGCCACAAACAGGTCAATCCCAAACAGAATCCCAAACGCAATCCCAACCGCAGCACTCAACGAAGCGTCCATCGTTGCTTATCGATATGCTACAATTAAATCCAACAACAACAGAGACACCGGCAGTGTCAGTAGCGCCAGTTGTGCCAGCAGCACCAGCAGCCACTGGCGATTCAGGCACCTGCACTCCGACATTACCACCAGTATTGTCCCTTGATGCAGAATCTCTGGAAGCACTGTATGAGCAGTGTGTAGCTGCCGACAGCTTCGACAGGCTGTACCAGGCTGTTGGTGAAGTGTTCTCCAGTGTGGATCGACTATCGAAGAGTTTCGTTTGTCCACCAGGCCAAGAGTTAAAACATCTGCCGACAAAGGATACAACAACAACGACGACAACGACCAAGGAACAATTAAATAAGGAACAGTTACGCCAGCTAGAAGGCGAGCATGACAAAGATGAGGACAGCACGCAGCACGAGAATGAGCCTGCAGAGCCTGCAATAGATCAACGTCAAGATGAAGAGGACGTGACACAACAAGAGGATGAAGACGACGAAGATGAGCCAATGGCCTCGTGCAGGCAGCAGGACTCCGAAGTTGAGGATTACCTGGAAAAAGGAACCAAAGTGGATTTCTGTGGTCTGCGCCGGGTTAAGCAATTGCTCTTTGGTGCACCCAGTCAAACTATATCGGACAAACTGACGAACAGCGTCGCTCAGCTGGCAGAAAGCATACATTATATGCGGCTGTACAGGCAGGATTTATGGGAGCAGGTGCCACACTGTCTGGTCATTTGCTTCGATATGGTAACAAGCAGTGAGTATATTCCTGGCATAACTGGCCTACCTGACTTTAATCTTTGAATCCATCTGTAGCTACAGGAAACAATAGTGTCACGGACATGGAGTATGTTGATCGCGTGCTGCCTAAGCTTTGCCATGCCGCTGCTTCCATGCCGGTGCGGGCACAAGCTCGTCTCGCAAAGATCTGGGCCAAATACTGTCCGGATCAGTTGCAGGCCCTGCTATCCGCTTGCCAGCAACAGATAACGCTGCAAGTGCTGCTGGACGAGGAGTCGGTGCGAGAAAATGAGCATATTATCAGCGTTACCAAAGTTCTAAAGGTAAGGAATGAGGAATATTTTGGAGATGAACAGATATTAAATCTCCTTATTTTCAGATTCTTTTCTATGCCAACATTATGGCCAGCGTGTTGGAACGTCCTTCATGTCGTCTGCCGTTGCCAGAGCAAGGGGAAAACGAGGCTGCCACTGGGTCTAGCGAGGAAGGGGAGGATCTGTTCATGTACAGCTCGCTACGACAGCCGCATATGCCAAAATTCGCTGAGGATCCGTTAGAGAAATACTTGCAAGTGTCTTATATTGATTGCCGGAATCCGATGCTGCCACTTGAGGAGTTCTACAACGAAGCACTTAGCGAGCACATTCAAATGCATCAGGACTATCTATCCTACAAGACACTGGCCATGGAGAGTGAACTGGGCTCCAGTCACAACAATTACTTTTGCTTCATGCTCTACGCGTTTATCTTGACGCCCGCTACCAAAGTGGATGCACTCTACTACGACTGTCGTATGCGCATGTACAGCGAGCGTTACTCGTCCCTCTACTCGATACTCAACAACTTTGGTCAGGATGGCCAAGAAGGTGCCCGTCCAGACCTCAAACTGACTGTTCGACGCGACCAACTTATTAACGATGCGCTCATTGGGGTAAGTTAGGGATACAGATACAAAAAATAGAATGATTAAAGAAATTAATCTATTAATTCTTATCTTTTCAGCTGGAATTGGTGGCCATGAGTAATCCCAAGGATCTGAAGAAGCAGCTGGTAGTGGAGTTTGTTGGAGAACAGGGCATCGATGAGGGCGGTGTTTCCAAAGAGTTTTTTCAATTGATCGTTGATGAAATCTTTAATCCAGCCTTTGGCATGTTTGTGCAGCAAGAAGAGACCAATAATATGTGGTAAGATTAATTTCTTTTATATTAATTTCATCTTCTCATGTTCGTATATTACCTACAGGTTTAATCCTACGCCCTTCGAGAATGGAGCGCAATTCACGCTAATCGGAATAATTATAGGTCTGGCCATCTATAACAATGTCATACTGGCTGTGAACTTTCCCATGGTGGTGTATCGCAAGCTAATGGGATACCGAGGGACATTTTATGATTTAGCGGACTGGAGTCCCACGCTGTTCAAGAGCCTGCAGGCGATGCTGGACTATCAGGAACAGGATATGGAGGAGGTGTTTGAGCAGACGTTCAAGATCAGCTATAGCAATGTCTTTGGCGAGCTGGTAGAGCACGAACTGGTGCCACATGGTAGCGAGGTGTTAGTGGGTCAACATAATAAACGACTCTTTGTGAATTTGTACAGCGACTTTTTGCTGAACGTAAACATTCAGCAGCAGTTCAAGGCCTTCCGAAAGGGATTCGAAATGGTCACGGATGAGTCGCCGCTGAAGTTGCTATTCCGGCCAGAGGAGATTGAGAAGTTGGTTTGCGGCAGTCGGGTAAGTTTCACGAAGATTTGCTTGCTGTTTAACTAGGACTAAATTGATTGATTTGACCTTGCAGGAATTCGACTTTGTGGAACTGGAGCACTCGACGGAGTACGAGGGCGGCTACACGGAGGAGACGCAAATAGTGCAGGATTTCTGGAGTATAGTACATGCCATGCCGCATGAGTCCAAGCGTAAACTGCTTGAGTTTACCACAGGATCAGCTCGTGTCCCTGTCGGGGGATTGAAGTGTTTGCGGCTACTGATAACAAGACATGGCCCAGACAGCGATCGTCTGCCCACGTCGCACACGTGCTTCAATGTGCTGCTGCTGCCGGAATACAGCAGCAAGAGTAAGCTGGAGGAGCGTCTAATGAAGGCAATCAACTACTCAAAGGGATTTGGCATGCTCTAGTCAGGTCAGAAGGTCACAAAGTAGAAACTTACCTCCAGCATCGCAACTGATACCACCTCCGATAAATTACGACGATAATAACGACTTAAGTTGTGTTACATTTTCTTTTACACTTTTTTGATTTTGTCATTTATTTTTGATACGATTGTTTTAAATGTGACAATATAGCGATAACGGGCTCAACAAAGAACTGCAGGCAAAGCAAACTAAACAAATTTAACTTAAATTACTAACTACTATCAATATATGTGTACATAAACATACATATGTATCAATATTGAGTTAACTACTTCGCTCAGTTATTTGTATATATCATTAATTATTCAACAACCCATTTGACACATACTCACACTCTCAAATAATTACGTATATGTAATGCAGCACTCATAAAATTTTGCTGAATAAATTTTAAGTTGTGCGCCAAGTTGTTTGTCAATTCATTCTATCGCTAACAGGGGAGATCGTGTAATATTACACTTTTTCGTAATTAACTTTTAAGTGGTGTCGAATAGTTGCATTCGTGATTCGATAATTGCCACTAAAAATGCCGTCAATAACAAAGGAACAGCTGTTTGCTTCGCTATAGAAGAAATTAATTTGTTTTTTTGTTTTATTTTCTCAAATATATTGAATTTACCTTTACATTTAAAAAGACCGCTTACTTATCGATGATAAATAGTTTGATAAGCTTACGAGCGTTGCCAGATCATTTAAAACAGATGACTAGTGTGTGCAATTTATTATCGATATACGGTTTCCGCATACTTTACAACACTATCTCTGTTCTCGCTGAGTGCGTCTTGTATTCTGTTCATGATGTGCAATTCATTCATAATTAGTGCGCTATTGTGTTCGGTTGTGCAGTGGGCAAACTCGCCAAAATTTTGAACTCGGTTGGCAAAACATGCTAAAATAATAACAAATCTAAAATTAATTGTGTGTTCGAAAAGTGTTAACGTGCATACAGTGAAGCCGACGCTATGCAGAGCCTTAAACTAAAAGAACTCTTCTTGAGTTCTCCAGCAATGCTACTGTTGTTGTTTTTGGCACCGTTATTGTTTTGTTTGCCAGGAACCATAGCCAAGAAAGATGTTGAATCCAATGCAGCTGCAGTACAATCGAATTTGAATGGTTTGTCTCGAATTTCTCGAACTGAATGACTTCATCTCCCGAATTAGGCGGGCAAATGTACTAGAAATATTAAATTGACTCCCACTCGCCTATGCATCTCTGTGCATCCAAACATATATACACACATACACATGTGTTCTTTACTGTGTATTTGTTTACATTCCATTGCATTTACCTCCTTCCCATAATTACTCGTTCTTTAAATCGCCGCGCAACCATCTAGAGTAATTTTACTACCACATGTGCATATTTATTGCTGAGATTTTATCTCTGCATATTTTAATTAGAATTCTCGTGTGAGAAAGAATAAGGTCGTGAATACAGCTTGTGTCCTGTGTATGCTTGACATCGAAACTAGGTTATCAATATATGATACTTGTGAATATACATATACATATGTATGTATTGTAAATACGTATTGTATGTACATGGTGTACTTAAACTTCTTTATCAAATTATATTTTATTTTATAATTTATTCAAAGAAATCCCTCAAATATCTTGATACATAAGTAGTATCGCTTTAATCCAGTTGGTTCCAACTATTATATTTTACAATACACATAAATAATATACAGTATACTTTTCTATACACTAAAAGAATATACATACATATATACTAACAAGAGTTGGGTATAAAATCAGTTAGTTCTGCTAGATTCTTCAAATAAAACGCCTAAAAGGTTACAAATATTAATGTTTTTAAATATAATTAACACTTTCGATTCCCATTCCGCAGATAAGGTTAAAGTATTCACGGTAGCCACCGAGCCAACTGATGGATATCGTCGTTACCTTCGATCCGCTAATGTCTATGATATTGAGGTGAGTTATAAAAAGATGATCTACAATCATTATAATAATAATAATAAATAAGTCAAGAACCTTTCGGGTAAAATGAGGCTACGTTACTGTTACTTTTAGCAAGTTGTCTGCAGATTTTTATTGTTTACTTTTTATCTCTTTTTATTGTGTAGCAAGAATTTGAAATTCTAATTTTAACGATCTCACAGGTTACTGATATTTGGCTACATTTGGCAACGAATCTGTCATGATGTCGAATAGCTCTTGCCGTTATAATACCAATGAATATGTATTTGATTATTCATATAAAAGTTTTAACTATTACACAATCTTCTCTTCCCATGTCCCATCCCTTTTATAATGACTTGCCACAGAATCCCAATAAAAAGAATATTGTATACATTTGAAATTGATTAAATGTCGCTGAAGTCTCTCCTATCTGTATAGGAGTGTATATATGTATGTATGTGTGTGTGTGTGTGTTTGTGTGTGTACTCTATGTTTAACTCTTGACAACATTCATCGCGGCACACTTTTATAACATTGTATTGAGACTTTCTTGTGTGTGTGTGTGTGTGTGTCCGTTCAAGCATCCGGCGTTGGCATCCAGATGACGTTGCGTCTGATTGCTGGAATTGTGGGGCACACATGTGGCCTGGGGCATTGCTTCCATGTCTACTTTGTAGTACATATTTTTAATCACGTAGTCCCCGTTCCAATGGGTCTCATGGAAAACAAGAGAGAGGGGGTCTGGGGGTTCTAATTAGCACAGCTTTGTTCTCGACTATTCTAACTTTCCATTTGTGTCCAAGAGAATTTCGCTTATCATCAAAAGCTGAGCTGGTTCCTTTATGTAAAGTGATCTCTGTGAAAGTGTGTGTGCCTGTATGAGAGTGTGTTTCTGTGTAGTGAATACACGAATACACAAACAAAACTTGCTGATAAGCCGGTTAGCCCGGACTATATTTCCTAAAGTATTTCTCAAGACTCACATTACGAATTATGTTTGGATTTTGAGAATCGTGTGAACTTCGACATTTGATCTGACAGATTTAAATGTGCTATATTTATAATCTACATGGTAACCAAGCAAATGAAACCCAATGAAATTAATTGAAATACAATATGATGAGATATAACTATAGATACTCTGCATAGATGTATGATATTTATTAATTTACATTTAAATGTTATGCTTAATCATTTATATACAAATAATAAATGAATAATTGCAACTTCAGGTGACAACCCTGGGAATGGGCGATGACTGGAAGGGTGGAGACATGAAATCCGCTGGTGGTGGCTTCAAAATCAATTTACTGCGCGAGGCAATCAAGCCACTGAAGGATGCACAGGATACCATCATACTGTTTACGGACAGGTAGTCGAGAATTCTTAATCTACAATAAACTCTATCTAATATAATCTTTCTTTACAGTTACGATGTCATTATTACCACCACACTCGAAGAAATAGTAGAAAAGTTTAAGGAATCGGGCGCCAAGCTTTTGTTTTCTGCGGAGAAATTCTGCTGGCCCGACAAGAGCCTGGCCAATAAGTATCCCAAAGTGGAGGGCAAAGCTTCTCGTTATCTTAACTCGGGTGCCTTCATTGGTTACGCGCCACAGGTATACGAACTGTTGGAGGAGCCCATCGAGGACAAAGGAGACGATCAGTTGTACTTCACCAAAGTGTTTCTCGACGAAACAAAACGCACCAAGTTGGATATGAAGTTGGACTCTGAGTCCAGGCTCTTCCAGAGCTTACATGGCGCTAAAAACGATGTCAAACTAAAGGTGGATCTCGACTCGAATCAGGGAGAGCTGCGTAACATTGACTTTATGACAACGCCCGCCATCATCCATGGCAATGGGCTAAGTAAAGTTGATTTGAATGCCTATGGCAATTATCTGGCCAAGACTTTCAGCGGTGTCTGTACTTTCTGCCAAGAATATCAACTGGAATTGGATGTGAGTGCAAAATGATTGTCTCTTCTCTTGCTTGCCTGAACTTATAACTTGACATCTTTCTAGGAACTAAATCTTCCTATTATTACGCTGGCTATAATCGTGCCACAAGCTGTACCCTTCTTTGATTTTTGTTTAGCCAAAATTGAAAAGCTAAACTATCCAAAGGATCATCTGCATCTGTTTATCTACAGCAATGCTGCGTTGCACGACGATCTCATTAAAGAATATGTAGATAAGCATGGCAAGGAATATGCCAGTGCCAAATACGTGCTGTCCGTTGATGAGTTGGACGAGCGAGCTGGCAGACAGTTGGCGCTGTGAGTACCCCTATTGTATATGCTAATTCATATAATCTACTTCTATAACTATCCACTTCTACTCTCTAGCGACAAGGCTAAGCTGAAGCACAGCGATTACCTATTCGTTGTTGATGGAGATGCGCACATCGACGATCCAGAAGTTCTACGTGAATTGCTTAAGTTGAACAAGTTTGTGGCCCCTCATTAATTGTATAAAAACAAACTTTAATTAATGTTCTATTTGCAGACAATTTGTGGCGCCTTTGTTCTCCAAAGTCAACGAGCTGTGGAGCAACTTCTGGGGTGCACTCTCCGATGGTGGCTACTATGCCCGCTCCCACGACTATGTGGACATTGTCAAGCTGGACCTCATGTAAGCTAAAAGAAACTCAGACACTCAGTTTGTTATTTATTATAATTTACTGCTTAAGTCTAGGGGGGAAGAGGGGAACCGAGGTTCTCAGCTTTAATCGAAGGCAATCGAGAAATCTGTCTTAAAACTGCGCCTATCAATCGAGTACATATTGTCGGCTGTGCACTCGTAGAGGCCTGCATCCATTTGGGTGGCCGGATCGATTTCGATTTTGGACTTGACTCGATCATCGCCAATGCGCCATTCATGCACATGCATATACAGGTGTTGGTAGATTTCCGCACCGTCCTTATACCAGGTTATGTGTGGGCGTGGATTACCCTTGGCAACGCACAGAAATGCAATCTTGTGGCCCAGCACGTACTCGAGATCGAAGTGCGAGGCCTGCAGGATCTTGGCCCCCTAATTGAATAGAGTAATCAACACATATTTCACACTTTGATTGCGTGGGCTTAACTCACATTGTTGTTGTTATAGTACTGATCCGATTCTGGGTCCCGATATTTGCCCGTTATAGGCAGTCCAATCTGTACACGCGATTTGGTGCGACCACGTCCGCGGCCACGCCGTGCCTCGCTAACCGGCACGGTCAGCAACAGCAGGACTAGGCTCAGTCCCAGCCACATAATCAGCAGGCATCTCACTTGCATCCTAATCCACTCTCGTCTGCGAGGCGACTAAATCACCAACAGCTTCGTCGTCACTCGTCACTCTTGCTCTGCCTCTGCCTCTGGCTGTGGCTGTGGCTTTGCCCCATCTAATTTGCCACAATTGGCGTGCCGTAGGTCGCACAGTGTGCTTTAATTTCAATTTGTGGGTATATTCAAGGGCCACCTTTCGCACAGTGAAACCAGAGTGGTGTGAGAATCAGAACTAAATACTTTATATTGCATACTCCTTTAACAGATTCTCCAATATCAAGAAAAGTATTACATATAAATCTAGAGAAACTGAAACAAGTTTAGCTTGACAATCTTTCACTTAGCTTTCCACTGTGCAATAGATATAGTACATATCCAACACATCCAACATTGCGCATTACTGAACTGTTTTGCATCTGAATTCGGTACTGTTGATTCGCCTTTGCTGGCACACATTTTAATAAAATAAATGCAAAAAATTGTTTAAATAAGTTAATTGAGACAATTTGTCCGCTTACGTGCAGGGAGGAATAAAAACAAACCCACTGCGTACTCTGAAGTTCAAACGAAAGATCGAGAATGAACAACATTTAATAGAATTCAAGCGCAAAAAGTTGAAATGCAAAATATAAAGAAAATACATAAAAATAGGATTTTCAAATCTTTTTATTATTATAATATATTGTTGAGAGTGGTAAATTAATATTTAATAAAGTGCTAAAAGTTAACCATAGCATAGTCCGTACGAAAGCCGCGTCGATCGATTGCATATTCATTGTCCGCTTGACACTCATAATATCCTATAAATGAATTGCAATAGAAAGGAAATATGTATTGTATCATAATGTATATTGATATTTATATTACCAGCATCCATTTGTGTTGTGGGATCGATTTCCATTTTGGATTTAATAATATCTGGTTCGGGATGCGATTCGTGCACCTGCAATGCGATTTGTTGTAGCCTCATAAAATATCTATTTATATATTTACGATAATACCTGAAAGAAGCGATGTTGATAGAGTTCAGCACCATCTTTAAACCAAGTTATTGTGGGACGTGGATTGCCTGCAAATATAAATATCAGAATTATATTCTTGCTATGCCTGGATTCATATTTCGGTTCACACACCTTGTGCCATGCAGAAGAAGGTGATCTTGCGACCCAGTGTGTAATCCAGTTCGAAGTGCGATGACTTTATGATCTTGGCACCCTGGGAAAATTAAAAAAGAAGCCATTAGTGCTACTGCCAGATTTGATATTGTGAACTTACATTCTCGTGATCGTAATAGTTAACTGCGTCCTGGGATCTATGCTGAATGACAACAGGCTTCTTGCCCGTGTAATTGCGACGTAGAACATTGCGTCCTCCGGTGCTTCCTAGAAGAATTCAAGGGATATATAGAAGAAGTCAGCATAGAATCGATGCTTACCCACTTTGGGCTGCAACACCAGGGCTGAGATCACTGAATAACAGTAGACAGAGTACTAGGGTACAGAGATTGGGATTAACGATCATATTCCACCCGATGCGATCTCTCGATCTGTGTCGTTTGTAGCCGCAGAATGTTCTTTGCATACTGCCTCAAATTACCCGATTGTTGGGGACTTTGATTGAATTTAATCGCGTCACTCACACAGCCCAGTGTGTATATCTGTGTGTCTCTCTCTGTGTGTGTGTCTGGGTGGGTGTTTGGATGTATGTGCTTGCCTGTGTATACAGTATATACTCACTACTTTCCATTTCCACAACATTGTTGTAAACAACCTAGTGAATAGTGCGTAATATTTGCCTAACACTTTCTCTCTCTCTCTCTCTTTCTCTCTTTTATAGAGGAATGTTCAATGTGCCACATGTGACGAGCATTTATCTGATCAAGCACAGCGCCTTTGAGTTTATCAAGTTCGATCACAGAGATTTTGATCCCGATATGGCCCTGTGCGAGTCCCTGAGAAATGCGGTAAGTATTCGAATTATTCAAAAACTTAAGAACACTTTCAATGTTATTCAACTCTGTTCTGCATTTTGTATAGGGTGTCTTCATGTATATCAGCAATCAGCGCTATTTCGGTCACCTGGTCAACGTGGACAACTTCAACAGCACAGTAACTCGTCCCGACTTCTACACTATGTTGAGCAACCGCGACGATTGGATGTCGAAGTACATACATGAGAACTACACGGCACAGCTAAATGCGTCCACAGTGATTCCACAGCCATGTCCGGATGTCTACTGGTTCCCCATTGTGACAGATGCGTTCTGTGATGATCTGGTGGCCATTATGGAGGCATATGGTAAATGGTCCGATGGTCGCAATGACGATAATCGTTTAGAGGGCGGATACGAGGCGGTACCCACACGTGACATCCATATGCGTCAGGTGGGACTAGACTCGCTTTACCTGAAGTTCCTGCAAATATTTGTGCGGCCACTGCAAGAGCGCGTCTTTACGGGCTATTACCACAATGTAAGTGAACATTGTGCTATATCTTATATCTTATTAATTGATTGAACTTAATTGTCTAACAGCCTCCAAAATCATTGATGAACTTCATGGTGCGCTATCGGCCCGATGAACAGCCCTCACTGCGGGCACACCACGACTCCTCCACGTACACGATCAATATCGCAATGAACCGGGCTGGCATTGACTACGAGGGTGGCGGTTGCCGTTTCCTGCGCTACAATTGCTCCGTAACAGACACGAAGAAGGGCTGGATGCTTATGCATCCTGGTCGACTGACCCATTTCCATGAGGGTCTTCTGGTTACCAACGGTACCCGCTACATTATGATATCGTTTATCGATCCATAGATTTATGTAATGCATGTTCCATGTGTTCCGTACTGCCATCTTGACGGCCACTCCAAAGAATTAACTGGATGACAGTCTCTCGCCTTAGTTTGCCAAAGTTTCTGACTAAATATGCATAAGTTCATACATACCCAATATGTATGCATGTATGCTTGCCTCGAATCTACATGGTCTGACAAGAAACTATTAACATTAAGTTTAATCTAAGTTTTTTTGAAAAGTGTTCAAGTCTTTTAACAAATAAGCAATTGAATTAAATGCGTTCAAAACCACTTTATTGAATTCGTACTGGCAATTATTTAGTTAAATATATAATGCATTATGAATTCATCAGTTCATCAGTGTTTTTGTCATAATGAGCATATTTATTACAGCTATTATTCGACTTTATGTTCTTTATTCGCTTGTTTAAGATTATTAGTCAGTTTTCTAAAGGGTATCTAAATAGGATAATGTCTCAAGTAAAAAAAAATTGTAATGAGCTTGTACTTTTGTATAGTAAGAAGATACCTACAATGTTTCCGGTCATTGATTGTGCGTTCTATAAAATAGGAAAGGATATCAAGAACTCAAATTTAAATAGTTCGGATCAAACGTTCAGTTTGTGCAATCTAGAACTAAAGAACTATAAGGAAGAATAAATGACTCATATGCGACAAAGTACATACATATGTATGTACATATGTACACACAATCAAGCGGATGTTGTCTTACGTATCCGTTTATCCACTACCCGAAGGAGTATGAAGTCAGCGTTTACATATTCATCAATGATCCCTACAAAAAATTTAAATAATACATAAACAGTTTACAGTTCTCATTTAAAATTAATAACTTTTATCCACATTAGTTATTAAAACATACCACTGTGAATATCCAGACAACAAGCAACTGTCTGTTAAACACACAGTCCCGTTTAGAGTCTCTGTTAAGAGTCTGTAAAACTCTCTATTGACTAAAACTTTTTCTTACGGGCACGTTAACAGTTGGCGCACACTGTAAGTAGATAGCAAGTGCTGCTGTGTCGCGCAGCGGTTTCTTGTTTCCGTTTTGTTTCGTTTCGTTTCGTCTCGTTTCGTTCGCATGCTTTGCTGTCGTCGTTCTTTGAATAACAGTACGTGCGGGTGCTTGCTGGCGAGCTGTTGTTGTTGCCTTGCATCGCACTAAATCTACAGTTAGTTCTAGTCCGTCACTTGGCGCGCCTGGACAACGTATCGAGTGTTGCCACTAAAAATAGCTCCAAAAATAATATTAAAAAGAGCAACAACTCCAGAAAGTTAATGCGTGTGTGAGTGCGAAATCGTAAAATCGTAATACCAAATTAAAATAATACAAATGGAGGAATAAATATACAGAGTATAAGTTAAAAAGCCGCATCCTGTGAAAAGTGAAAAACAAAAAGGCAAAAGGGAAAGGCAAAGGTTTTGTTATTGCCCGTGCCAGACAACAGGCTCTCTCTCTCTTCCTCTGTGGCGCGTTGTCTCTCTTTCGTTAAAGTAACTGTGTTTTTTGCCCGTTTTAGTCCGCATTCGATTTTCCCTAATTCTCTTCCTCTTCCGCGTGCGTGTGTGTTGTTTAGTGAACTCCACTGTGGTTTTTTGTGTTCTCTCCTTCCATACCAAACAATCTTTCTGCTACTTTATTTACACTTTTGGCCGACAGTGGTCGAAAAAGGGTGGGCCAAAAGGAGTCGCTGCCTGCACCTGACGTTTATTTCCCCTATTGTTGGTTTTGTTGCTGCTCCTGTTCGCATACGTTTCTGTGGCGACAACAACAAAAACAACCGTGTTCTTTTTTTTTTTTGTAATGTTTTCTATTTCTCTTTACGAAGCAAACATCACGAAAAGGCGTGTAAAACAGAACGTGTATAAGCTTTGAAATGAACTGTTGAAACTGTTATTAAAATAAAACAATAACATAAACAACTGCAGAATAAATTATATATTAATTAAAACCGGCAAATGTTAAACCGAAGAAAAATCGAATGTTGCCCACAGATACCTTCTTCTGCCGGGGTCCAGATGAGTAGACGACTAAGGCAAAAGACCCAACTGCGAACCATTAAATACTCTAGGTGAGTTCTACTATATATAAAAATGTATTTATGTATGTTGTCAGTGTACGTGTGTGTGTGCTGGTGTTACACTCTCCTATTAGCGCCGTGTGATATTGTTGTTTATCGGTCTTGAAATAAGCCCAACAGCTGCTAATTGGAGTGATGGGTAGGTCGAATGAAAATACTATGTAACCAGGGGAAAACAGTGTGGGATTTAAGAAACCTGGAGATGGAAATATATATGTACATATATGAGATATACATATATGTATGTATGTATATATCTTTGTAGTCTTAACTTTCAAAGTTGTATTTTAAATATAAAGCCAAATACAATTTGTATATTGTAATGTTATGAATCTGGGTTTAATTTGGGGCGATGTCATGTCTTGCTTAGGCTGCTCCTTGACACATGGGCGGACGTGCTAAATCTGGGAGTACGAAAATTATTAACAAAGGTTCCCCAAGAGGTGCGGCTAAAGACTAACACACTCATATTCACGCACACACACACACACGCAGACCGATTGGGAGTCGCATAGACATATGCGGTAGGCGTTTCGTTGCCCGTGGTCCCTTGGGGCAAAGACGCAATGCGGACTGGTGGCCGTGGCCCCGACTTGTCTCCCAAGCAACTGTTAATGGAATGAGCTTGTGTTTGTGTGCGTGAGTACGTGTAGGTGCGTGTAGAGGGCCCCGAGGAGTCTCGTAATTTGTGTCACGTTTTAATTTTTCAAGCAAAGGACTTATATATGTACATACACACATACATATATAAACATATACACATACATATATACATCTACAAAGAGACGTTTATTGTTGGGGCTTAACCGATTTAAAATTGCGTGAAGCTCTTGTTTCGAAATTTTCTCTTTCGGTTTTATTTTTCGAAATTAAAAATGCAATTCAGTGTATTATTCTTCACGTTTATTCTTGTCTCAGTTTCAAATTTCTTGGCAATTATATTTGTACCCATTTTCCACTTTCCGCACTTCTAAAAAAGTGTAGGAATAAATACGGATCTTGATTAATCTTTGAAATAATATGGTAAAAATCGAAAGATAATAAAAGCATTAATTAAGGAAAACAATTACTTTAGTTTGACCTTTCGGACTGTATCCCCACAGTGCATGAATGTACTCACCTGATTGCGTTTCAATAACATGTTTCAAAGGCCATTATAGCCGCCTGCACAAATGGAAATACCAACTTTTTACAATAGAACATTAAATTCAATTTGCAGTTAACAGTTCGTAGCTTGGGATCTTCAGACTCGCCTTAGAAACATAATTAAATACTTAATACTTGGAAGAATCTCATGCTAACATTCCAGAGCCGAACGTAAATCCTATCATGGCCGTCCATTTAGTGTGGGTTGTCTATATTTTATTCTTCTTTATTATTCTAGGCTAGTTATAATAATAGCATAGGACGTGCTATATAGCATTTCGATAAGTGTTTGTCGACTAAATTGAAGCTGCAATCTGAGTATATGTAAGCGAACACGGGTCGAAGCTTCCGGTTCACAATATGTAAATACACAAATACTTGTACATACAGTTTTTTTCGCTACTTATGCTGTTCATGCATAACAAGAACAATGTTCTAAAAAATAAAAAGAACATGTCATACATAAATGAAACCGAATTGAAACTCTAAGCCAGCATATGTACGATAAATATATGATTATCAGGGAGAACAATGAAAAAGAAACCTCGCTCGTCTAATAGTCGCGATAGGAAGCGGGCATGAATGGGTTAAACATACGACAGTTTGCATACTATAGTTATATCTCAGTTCTATAGCATGTAGATATAAGTAAATACCATATCCATATGTACATACATGTCTTTTATCACTTGTTTTATTTTATCAGTGAACTTAAGGCAGTCTTGTGGTTCTCTACTCAGTCATTATATACGATTTTGTATTTGTATATAGTACATAAACATAAAAAAGAAAATAAATGTAGTTATAAGTTGATATGATGTTATAGTAAAACACATGTTTAATAATAGAATCCGATTAATCTTGATTTATCTTTTTTTTATGTAGAGAAATAGACAAATGTTTTTGATGAAAAACTTTATTTTCAACTGGTTATTATAATTTTTTGCTGGCTTTTCATTTAAATCCGATTATAGATTCGAAGTCTACACATCTTATCGCAATAATCAATCTACGATTCGTATATACAAACAATAATTAATTAGGGGTGCAAGCTAAACACTTAATAGGTTGACAACTATATAATTTACAACTCAAATAAAATGTCTACTACCTAAGTGGTCGAAAAGATAAGGATGCCTGCATCGACCTATTTGAAGTGTGATAGAAAAACACGTTACAAGTACGAACAGTTCTTGAAGAGTTTTTGTCCCCACTATCGCCAATTTTGCCATTCCCGGAACTGTTGCGTCCTTAAGTTGTTAGCCACACCTAAGGATAGATTTGGGTTGTGCAACAGTTGCCCCATAAATCGGAAGCATATTAGAACTTCTTAACCTATGCGTGTCTAGGCACAATGACGCATCGAAATTAACACAATCCTTTCTAACTGGAACCAAAGTTGATCAAGTTGAAAGCTTTGCCAAACTAAATTCGCTTCTCTAATATATTCACGTTAGTTTGACTCAATTTGTTTCTCACTATCCACTTTATTATAACAGCTAAACGACAGCGATAAGTCCTGCCCCTATAATTTATTCTCATCAGTTTTATGGACTTCTTTTGATTTGGTCATTTAACCAACAAGATACCTTAGAGGACTGTTAATGTTCTTTATAATATATAAAACTATCTATTTTGCGAGTATAGAAAGCTATTACCCAACAAATGACCCGTCATTTGTGAAAAACCATAACAAAGTGCCAGAAAGTGCTTAAATTGAGTTCAAGGTTCCTCAAATTATGCAGAGCTTTCTTCTTTTCACTTTGAGATGATTCCGCCCACAAGTCGCAACCGAGGAACTTTTCTTTTGGGCGCGCCACAGTGTCGCCTGGCATCGGAGCTGAATCAGAACCGTAATGACTCTTGAGGGAATATAAAAAGTGGCTATTTGCGCTAAAATAAAAAAATGTAATGACTTTTATGTGCATTATACAATAGTCGCATTTACCGACTTGTATTTGTGAATTTCCTGCTTAATAACAATTATATACTAGTATCCCTTGTGCTAGGGGATTACAGATAGCATTATATCTCAAGGGGAATTGGGGTTTAGAGCAGTAATACTTCAGCAGTCAGCAAAAAAGCGGCGCCCTACGGATCCAACTGTATGCAAAGTGAAGCAGAAATCCAAAATTCAACAGCAAAATTATTAAATTGGCCATTGAACTTTCATATCAGCAAATTGTGGAATGTCTGTTAAAATGCTTAAATAAGCTGGAGCCACGCCCACTTAAAAGTAGAGGAGTGAGAAACTGATTATATTAATAATAAAAGTTAACATATTTCTCTCTAAAGTGCCCTAATTTTGTGACTGTCTTTCTTGCTCTCTGCTTCTTATTAAACTTTATGCCAAATTACTAATTGCTATATATATATTTCAATTTTCGATCTCTGTAAACCTCAAGGGATTCAGGGATTATTAGAAGAACAACAGTTGATAATCCCTCAAACATATCTCCGATTGAGTGAGCAACCTAACAATGCTTCTACACGATGGAGAATAATGAAATTGAAAGAGCTTTGAAAGGATTTCCATTAAATTCCATAATATTAAAGGATTTCCATTACAGTCATTTTGAGCTTTAGGTAGAGCGCTTTAAATCAACATTTGTAGCCTTATCAGAAGACAGATTTAGATTTCCCAATTATAATTACAGTAATTTCCATGAAATTTCAATTTGTTGTCACATGTAACAAACCATTCGCTATCTCTTACCGTTATCACATACTATCATTGGAACTTTGGAATCGATAACATAATTAGTCAAACAAGTACATATGGAAATTGATAAATACGTTTTTAAGCTTTGCCATTCAACATGTGCCAAAATTATGGAACATTTTTAATGAAATATAATATTTATATGTATGTACATATGTATGTTCTTTATGAGTGGAGCGTAATGACAAAGACCTTAGACCTTCCCATGGGGGTTTGGAATGAAGAAATGATTTTCTATGTAGGCCAAACAATCAAACAAATTTCAGAAACCCTTTGTACAGTCTGTATATTATATATAATATATGTTTATATAAAGCGAATTAATATTATTTATTTTTTTGCAGATTTCTGATGCTTTAAATAATAAAATTATAAATATGTAAGAGCTGCAGTAGATGTAAGTAAAATTTAATTAGTTAATTCACAATGTATCGAGCTTAAGATTTATATTATATTCTCAATACCTTAGAGCCGCTCCGCCCATAAAAGCCGCCCACAGCGTTAAACAATCAAATGTAAAAACAAAAGAAAAACTAGAAGGAAACTAAAGAATGGAACGCAACGAGAGAGAGAGGAGGAACAGAGAGGAATAGCTGAATAAAAGGAAATTTTCAGCTTGGAAACTTAAAATCTATACGAATGAAATCAAAACACCAAACAAGATTTACACGACCAACACGTAAGAAACAACAGCAACAACAACCACAACAAAGACAGAGAAGACAACAAAAACAACAAGACGAGGAGGGAAATTGGTTGTGCCACAGGCAAATGATACGAAAATGAATGGAAACAGCAGCAACAAAGTGGCAATGGGCAAATCCATTAAAATGTACCTGACCATATTCATAGCCACAACATGTGTCTATATGGTGCTCTACCAATACCATATGTCCCGACAGCCCCTTGCCACCAACGAGGTTATAAAGGTGAGTGGGGATAGTCCCCATACCCCCTTCCCCTGTCTACCTTAGTTTTAACCAACATTAATGCATTGACTAGACATTGACCTAGCTCTACCTTGATTTTTAAACTTGTAGTTTTTTTTTTATGATAATAAAATAGATAGAAAGATACTAGCACTTATTGATAAGACGATCTTGTAGTACCTGGCACTTCTAATTGATTTCATTTGTTAACTTAACTTATACAAATACATTAAGTATATGCAAGTTGTAATGGTCGAGAGAACTGCGCTGTTATATACCCTGCATTCAATGCTGGCAAGTTCATTATTCATTGAACTGATGTACACAACTTACAGACATTAAATTGTTGCAGGGTATAATCAGTATACATATTATATATTATGATCTACTTATCTGGTAGTTAATTAACATAAAGTTCAGAGTTCACCTAGACTCTGTCATAGTTCAGTCATTAAGTATTAAATATGATCATTCTTTGTACACATTTCAATATCCATGTATGCCTCTCATTATGTATCTCATTCTGTTCTTGTTCTCGCTCTCTTTCAAACTGGGGAACACTCGTAAATGCTTAATGATGTAGCACACAGACAAATCATCATCATCATCATCGTCATCGTCATCCTTCGCATCATATTTGTGGGCGCCCATTAATGGCGGCAATGTAACTCAGCTTGGGCAGAGACTGGGACTGGGGCAAGGGCGGATGCATAGTCCAAATGTCACTGACTCCGCCCTCCCACCACCACCACCATCATCATTATCATCATCATCGTCGGCTTCCGTGGCTGCTTCTGTCATGTCCTTCTTATCGACGGTTTCATTGTCATTGACATCAGACGGCAACAACAACAACAAGAAACCCATCTCTGCAACAACAACAACAACAGCTGCTAGTGTGGTCGCTTCAAAAACAACAACAACAACAGCAGCAACCACTACAACTACAACAACAGCACCACCAGCAACTCAAAAACTGTTAACAACAACAGGCCACGCCCACAGTGCAATGGGAACAACAACCAGGGGCGTCGCTCATAAAATTCGCTCAACATTTGTCGCCGTTTCCGAACCCGTAAATATTCTCTCTCTATCTTCAAACTGACAAGCGCATAACACAGCCAACTAACCAATTAGTTAACTAATCAAATAATGATAAAAATAATTAGTTTAAGACTTCCATTCCTGTAAAGTGCACTTTGCTGTTTTCTCTCTCTCTCTCTGTCTCTGCATGATGCTTCTCACTTACACCCTGCATATAATTTATGTATTCGCACTTTGCTTTAGTTACTATAATTCATTTCTTTTCATTTTGGCTTAAAATTACTTTAAACTATTTAAAAGCGAATTCAAGAAATGGGAGATTGGAGGTAAAGAAAGCTACTTTAGTAACAAGGAAGTTTACTAATTGCATTTAAAGAGAGAGTGTAGAATGAAGGGATATATTTTATTATTTAGTCTTGATCAGTATCAACAGAAGCTACTTTAGTAACAAGGAAGTTTACTAATTGCATTTAAAGAGAGAGTGTAGAATGAAGGGATATATTTTATTATTTAGTCTTGATCAGTATCAACAGAAATAGCCATGAACTTGACAGTCTTAATCTTAAAGCAATCTTTACAGCTGAAAAATTCTTATTACATTACACTGTCTTTAATACTGAACAAGCCGAATCATGCAAAATATACAACATCAAACCATAACAACCACTCGGTCAACACGACCTTAGACATGCCGAAAGGAGACTTTCTTTCATGTTCAATTATTAATTTCTTATATGGAGACGTTCAAGTATTGCAAATATTGCGTATAATTATGATAACGATTATGTCAAGGTTCACGACAGCAGATTGATTGATGGCATAACTTTATGGAAAAGCCCCTTCAACTGCTTTACAATTTGGGAAAATTTGAAGTACGAGTACTTAAAAATATCTTATGATCTTTCAAGTTGTATAAATATGTTTGTATGTATATATGTTTGGGTGCCAGTACTCATTTCTATCTGTAAATGAATACTATCTAGAACTTAGTCCGATCGCATATGAATAATAACAGCTTGCCAACGAGGCGTTGCCAATGCAACCTCATTACGTACCTCATGCTATGCAAGGTGGCAAATTAAGAGACGAGGGCACTTTATACGCTATTGGGTTAACCAGTTGCAGTAATCGCACAACAACAACAACAATAGCAAATGACAAGTGATCCCCGCCCGTCGCCCCTCAATTATAAAAGCTGTGCAAAGTAAAAGATATTCCATGCGAATTTTTGCATAAGCCTAATTTGAAAATTGCCCCACTGCGCATTGAAACCTAAAAACCGAAACCACATATTATAACAACAACAACAACAACAATAGAAAACTAGGACAGTTACAGGGGGGGTGCAGGAGGAGGAGGAGGCGTGGCAGGGGCAAGCCAAAGGGGGATGATGATCCAGTTTCCAAGTGCATGCAAAATGCATGACAATTGAAAGAGATTCGCGCATTTGTGGCTTTCCCTTAGAGACACTAAACTCCTGGATACTCTATCCCAATGTCATAGATGGGTTCCATTGGTTAGGGTATTGTCAACAAGGGAGCACATGCTTGTCCATTTAAAGCCAGTTTATGGTACTATAATTTTGCCTATCAAAGCAAATAATGATGACACGTTATTAAAACTAGGTGCGTTCATATACTGCCTGCAGTATTTGTCAGCTCTGCAATTTTGCGATGCATTGTTGAAACCAGTTAATTTTGTATACCCCGTGAAGGTATCCGCATGGGGTGAGTGTGGTATGTCAAGTAGAGTTATCGAGTGCATTAGTCCCAAGTGGTACCAACTCTGATTACAGGGTATACACAAGCCATACACTGCGTTCTCTTCAAGTTCTTTTGCTCTGCTTCAGTGCACTTTTATTTATTTGAATGTCTCTGTTTATTTAGCAAAAAATAAATTTGAATGCATTTTTGTGTGTCAACAATGAACTATTTGCACACTGCGAGTGTGTGTGTGTGTGTGTGAGTTTGGGGATGCTTCAAGTGTAACGAGTGTAACCCAACTGGGTAGACAGACACACGGCTAACCCGGTCAACTATTGAAGCACTCGACTATTCAGTCACTCAACTGGTGGATTAATTTGCATAATTGCTCATAAAACAGAGCACACGCCGCGTTACGCACACACACACACATGAGCACAGAACAAGGATAACAATAGACCGCTCGATGGCATTAGTAAAAACTCTCTCTCTCCCCCTTTAGCCGCCTCTGTACATCATTACGCCCACCTATCGCCGCCCAGAGCAACTGGCAGAGCTGACACGTCTCGGTTACACGCTTAAGCATGTGCTCAACCTGCTGTGGCTTGTGATTGAGGATGCCAACAGAACGAACCCGCTGGTAGGGCACACCCTGGATCGCATTGGAGTGCCCTACGAGTACCTAGTGGGTGAGTATTGCCGCCTAACATTATTATTCATTTGTATTAACAGGCCTCCTTCTCTCTTTTGTAGCCCCCATGCCTGAGCAGTATAAGCTGACGAAGCGCGCCAAACCCCGCGGTGTCTCGAATCGCAATCGAGGACTTGATTACCTGCGCGCCAATGCCACCGAGGGGGTTCTCTACTTTGCCGACGACGACAACACCTATGACATTAACATATTCGAGCAGGTGCGTCCACAGAAAGAGACAGAGAGAGAGAAGGATCGATTGTTTAGTCTCTTGCAAATGCAATGAATGCTGCAGGGAATAGTCTCTTAAACGTGTTACTCATTGGGTCCCACAATTCCCTTACAGATGCGCTACACAAAGAAGGTGTCCATGTGGCCGGTGGGGCTGGTGACAAAGACTGGCGTCAGCAGTCCCATTATACGCAATGGTAAGCTCGACGGGTATTACGATGGCTGGATAGGTGGACGCAAGTATCCCGTGGATATGGCGGGGTTCGCAGTGAGTGTCAAGTTCTTGCAGGAGCGCCCCAAGGCGAAGATGCCCTTCAAGCCCGGCTATGAGGAGGACGGGTTTCTGCGTAGCCTGGCACCGTTGGATAACAACGAAATCGAGTTGCTGGCCAACGAGTGTCGAGAGGTTGTGGTTGCTATTTGTGTTATGTAACATTACGTGTATAATATCTCCCTTTCCCTCCGTAGATACTCACGTGGCACACGCAAACGAAGAAGAATCCGGCGGCGCAGCCGTTTAACCAGACGCGATATGGCAACACGAATCTGGCCTTCATTGAGAAGGTGCTGGTACGACCGTAGGACGACAGGGCTGCTGGTTTGGCCCGCGTATAGTTAGGATTAGTTAGGGAATACGTTTATCGACGAGAGTACGTCAGGAGGAGGCAGGAGAGTGAGCACACAAAGTGTCCGAGACTTTGATCAGTTGTACAGGTACAATCCTGAGTTGAAGTCATCTCTTTATAGTATCGACTATCATAGAGTGCACCCCGTACGTGTAGTTAGGCTCTAAGCGCACAAGTTTATACGACATTTGTAATCATCATTGCACCATAGATACCTTTAAGTATTGTACATTATAATGACCCCGACCTATTTTGTATATATATATATATAGCGTGTACGTACGTATTTGCAATACACCATCCTAAGCCAAGACTTATTTTAAGACAGTTGATTTTTATTACATTTAATACATAAGAGTGAACTGGAAGGTGACAAGTATTTATGTGCATTACTTTTTGAAAGACAAACCGCCTAATTCTAATGATAAGTTCATAGGTTACGTATCGTTTAAGCCTAAAAGTATAGTTTGACAAGCCCAAGTAAAGTATAATTTGTAAACTCCTTCGTTTCGATTTCATTTCTTTATAGTTTCCTCTTTTTTTTTTAAACGATTCTAGTTGTTTTCTCACGTATTCTATCAGAATTGTTGGAGCTTGTCTCAAGCGAAATGATGGCAATAGTTCAAGGCCGCACAAGACATTTTGCGACACTGTGGGCGTGACCAAAGTCGGGAAACAATTTATTCAAACGAAGTAAAAGCAGCCAAATGTGGGCCGCAACCATTTCAATAATGCATGTTGGCACACTCGTCTGTTCCAGACCCCCTTCCCTCACCACTGACACACTCAGAGACTGTCGTACGGACGGAGACAGCAGACAGATAAAGCGGAGCCCGATGATTTGGTCACATGGCCAGGGCAGGGCTCTCGCCGAACTCGCGTGCCAACAGATATCGAGTGTAATGAGGAAAACAGACAAAAGCAATAGCAGAAGCCGAAGCCGAATCGAAATAAAAATACATAAATGTATAACTGCAAAACAGTTTGAGAAATTACCGAAAGAAGCCAACAACACAGTCGATATAATGGTCTTGCTGATGGAATTCAATTATACGAAGTGGCAATAAAATTACCACAGTACGAAACACGGAAAACCATTCAACCCGTTTTTATAGTACGACCTTTATTCGATACTCATTTTGCCATTTCGAGAAAGACTTGCGCCAATAAGTTCTACGTAAATATACAATGACAAAAAAATGGTATAAATAGAATTTCTAAACTGAAATAATCATTAAGCCCTGACACGAGTATTAATGAAAGATATTACTTAGTTAGACCAACAAGAACTTACAAAATCTTTAAATAATTACAAATATTTATAAAAAAAAATTATCTCAAGGATAAAGTTAGCATAACAACAAAAATTAACTAAAGTATTCTTATAAATTCTTTAATGCAAATAATACGATATTCTCGTCTATTTCAACTTATTGAACTTATTGAAATTCAATCAACAGACTAAAATAACGAGTAAACTCTTCTCTAATTCAACGCAATTTTAAATAAAACTAACTCTTTCCAAAAATGCTACAAGGAAATTCAATCATATTTGTGCAACAGCATAATATATATTAAACCTATTGATATTTCTCAAGAAAATAAAACCTATTGATATTTCTCAAGAAAAAACGACATTTTGTTTATGGTTTGAAATGTTTAGAAAGACTGAATGTTGGATAGTTATAAGTTTAGCATTTATTTGGGATTAAACAATTTTCGAATTAGAGTATTATATTTAAAGTGTGGTAGTCCGCGCGGCAACCAGTCGCTCTAGATTGAGAGAGAGGCCTCAGTAACATTTCGGATCGAAGCATATTTGCAAAAAGTCTTAATGAAAAGTGCTTAAGGTTTTCAACAAATCTGTTCGCTGTTCTGTTCTGTTCTGCTTGACACTTTTTACGTGTATTTACCATCGCTGTTTCAACAAATTTCAAATTCGAAATCCGAGTATCTCCTTAAAATACCTTTTAATGGATTTAGGTAGACAGTAGAAGGTAGTCAAGTTTGTATATGTTAGAATGTATAAGGTGCAAATAAAGGCAATTGTGCAAGAGATTTTTGAGGTTTTAGCTAAAGATAAAGATTATAATCCTGACAATTCTTGCATCTACTGTGTTATTTTGTTCTCTGGACCTATACCACAGATTAGAATTAACCTGTGTATTTGATGAAGTGCCTAGCAAATTTATAGTTTATTTTTGTTGTTTTTTAACTTACTTCTGAAAACTTTGACGGCATGTGATGTATTTGCTGAGAGAGCATTGGTCTTTCGCCAAGAAAGTAGATTTATATCATAGATCAAGAGACAACGTCATAAGCTGACATGCTAGTGGCTTTCTTGCACTACGTCTATGTAGGATAATATTTGAAATAAAGAGGGCTGAGCTCCTGTGGTGCTTCTACTGCGTGGTACTAAAAAGATAACTCAACATCGATGGCTGCACGTGAAAGCTTATAGTTGCCTCCTCCCACTTGGTATGAATCAAACGCTGCAACGGTGTGTTCAGCGTTGACTCCTCCTTGGCGACCCCGTCGTTGCCAGCACCACTAGCACCACCAGTGCCAGATCCAGCTGTGCTAGCGACACTTGCGACAGCCTCGTCCTTGGCCTGTTTGCCACCCGCCGACAACGAGGTGCTCTCCGGCGTGATAGGCTGTCGCTCCAACATGACCAATGCCTGATCGTTGTAGGTTCGGTTATCGATTGTCATCAGAATCTGGTGGCCGGAGCAGCTGTAGTAGTTGACATCGAAGCGTGACTCGGCGTGGTAGTTGCGTAATAGATCTGGATTCCGATTGAAGATCACTCCAAAGTGCCCTGTGCAGCTGGTTATCCAAATCGGGTAGTTGGGCGTCTTCAGTCGGGAGCCCGGTTGCCGGGATTGGTTCACAGCAGCCTGATGGGAACGTCTATCAGATTGCTTCAACCAACCATTGTGATTACTTACGCTGGCGGATTCAATATCCCACAACAAAAGTCCGATCATGCATCGCTTCAGTACTCCATATTGTGGTACAGCCTGTAATGGTAAAGTGTTTAGGGATCAGGGGGGATAAGGAGTAAGTACTGCCAAACATACATAGCAATTTTCATCGCCCACATTGACGACCCCATTGTGTATGTAGGGCGTGGCACGGCCGGTCAGCAGCAGAGTGACAATCATCAACGATCCTTCCTCATGGTTGCTCATCGTCAGCGGGGATCCCTTGGTCGAGTCCAGATCCGTGCGCACTCTGGTGGACATCGAGGGTTGTACAATATAAGTGAACGGAAGTATTAAACTCTTGTACTGTTATGAATCGATGACAAACAAGAACTCAATTGCCATTTCAATTTGAAGCTACTTTTGGATAGGATAAACCAATTGAAAACAAAATGCTCATTCCGATATAATTGTGGTATGCAGAGGCTGACAAATCTCTCTCTCTTTCTCTCATTCACTCTTAATGCGCTCTTACTTTCCCATTGTGCGAGTGAGGACGGCGCTATAGAGGAACAATAGGGTGCCCGGCGTATCCTCTTCTGTAAACTTTAGGAACACATTAGTGATACAAAATACAATTCTACTTCACTCAGAAAAGTAATATTTAAATTTTTCCGAATTATATAATTTTAGAAATTCTATATTATTATATAATTATAATTGTTTTAGATATACGTTTTCTGAGTGGGTGCAGTAAAGTCGGGAATGGAGCTGCGGAGTTGGGTATTTAAATAAACTAGGATTCCTACGTATTTTAAATTGCGCTTCATAAAGTGCTCCAGCTCCTCGTTGGGGGACAATGTAAAAGTGTAGAGCTGCAGAGTAAAAGAGAGAGAAAGAAAAGAAAGGAAAAATAGAAGAGACAGTAATGGATTACGTAGAGAGCTATCCATGAACTCTTTAAGTTATCAACTTTCATATCAATTCGTACCTTTTCGGTGATGGTGTCGTGAAAGTAACAGGCGCTGTGATCCACAAAGACCTCGTCCTCGGAGGGTAAAACCATGGTGACTTTACCCTTGTCCGAAATGGTGCGCAAGATTTCAATAAGCGCGTTCAGGAGCGCATCTCGCTGCATCTCAGCGTTCACCTGCAGCGGACTGTAACAGATGAATTAGTTGAGGAGGATTAAGGACTCCTCCAAGGAAGCTAACGTACTCCGATGTGGTTGCACGGCCCATCTTGCGGGAAAAGAGCAAGTGCTTCAAGATGAAACCCTGCACCACGGATAGCAAGCCACGAGTGGCATTGCGCGGGCATCGTAGGCCATAAGGTAACTCCTCCTTGGCTGCCGCGCCAAAGACGAAGGATGTCTGCAGCCATTCGGCACGCATGGGTATTGCAGCGGTGCCGAAGATTAGCTTACGAAGTTCCTGAAACGCAACACATGTAAATTGAGATACCAGGTGATGATATGGGATCTAAGGGTATTTTACCGTGGCCAGCTCGGTGGTGATAGGCGTGCCACCCTGCGTATTGAATTCCTTGTTCATTGCTAAATAGAAACTGTCTTTACTACAATTCCAACTCGATATTCCCACACAGATAATTTCCGACTTCCGCTCAAGACCTTTGCTTCGTTGCGCGACTCTTCTGCAAATGTTGCAGCTCCAGCTGCAGCTAGAACTCAGTGTAGGTTCACCTTCGGCTTTGCCTTTGCCATTGCCTGCCGCCAAACAGGCGGACATTCAGACAGCCAGTCAGGCGTTTCACACTTTCGCTTTGATTTTTAATTTCATATTTAGCCAGGCGAACCATGGCAAAGAAAGCAATACGTACTATGGGAGAAGTTGGAAAAAACCCGCTAAATTGTTAAAGTTTCCTTAGAAAACCCCAATTTACACTATTTATATTATAACTTAGATATTATACTCAACTCAGCTGCTGCAATTCAGATCAAATCTTCTTATACAGCATGGCATCATTTTGTTCCACTGTACTGCGCCTGGTTGGGGTTTAGCGGACTTGGCTCGCTTGTCTGTCAGTCAGCGAAAGTAACTTTAAACGAAATTGAATTGAATTTAGTTCTGTGCCCCATAAGTGAAAGTGTTATAGGGGAGGGAGGGACTTAGCATTGGGGTAGCTCTTCACTTGCTCCTCATATCGTGTCAAGATTTTTTGGCATGTTGAAAACCTGCCATGGTGCCCACACAACCGGAAATATGTAGTTGTTAAGCCCATTTGTGCCTATTTCTGAGCTGAAATATGCATTATACTCACTTGCTATTTTCAAGATTAAGTCTGTGATGAAGTAGCAAATAAATACCCTTTGTTTCACATTAAGCACTCAAGTTGCTATGCGCTAATCAGACAGTCTCCTCTAAATTTTTTCTATAAGATTTTGGGAATACTCAAGAATAATCTATAAATAAATAATATTTATTATAAAGCGTATACAGCTCGGTTTTGGGAAAACCTTATTGATTTGTTGATTTCGGGCTCCTAAGTGGCAATGATGGTTGGTTAGCAATAACAGTTCGCGGCAGTTAACCTTGGGTTAGTGTTCGCTGTTTGGCAATTTAATTAAAACTCATGACATATCAAATAAAATGCATGCGTCAAATGGCTTTTATTTTTGGTGAATGCTGATGTAACCTTCTTGACAGTGGAATATAAACAAATATAATATATATACAACTTTTAAAATGGTACAACACACGACAAGCAGATTAGCTGGACATCACCCTTAGATTAATGCAGTAGCTGCTCATCCTGTTTCATAATGTCTTGCATAAGTGTCCTGGCGGATGCAGGCGCGCGTCCAATAAGATACAGGAAATTCAAATACCAATCCATGAGTCGCAGCCTCCAAGATGACGCCCACAGGCAGTACTCAAAGTAGATTTGACGCCAAGCCAAGTGCAAATATTGCAGAGGATTTTTATTATTGCGCCTGTACAGACAACGCCGGGCATAGCGTGCCATGACTCGAGGACGATCCACCACATTACCGTGCATGTCGCCAATAGCACGGACCGTGTTTAGATTGCGACTGAAATGATATTTATTTTTATATATATAGTCCACATAGTCGTTAAGTCGCGGGTACTCACATGACGAAGAGCATGCTGCGCGGCATTTCCCTTAGAGTGTTCATAATTACATCAAAATTCTCCCTTGCTACCTTCTGGATGTGGTCGAGATCATCCTGGGAGAGTTTGCTACGTATGCGACCACCATGGATTCGGATGGGCTGCTGGAAGAGCACTTCGGCAAACTTCACATGCTCGGCAACGTCAATTTTGCGCGCTGCTCCCTTCATCTTTTCCTCGTCTCGCAGTACAGTCGCCTCCCAGAATTCACATAGGGGGCCACGCACATTTTCAGGCAATTCCTCATAGAGCCCATGGTCCAGCAATATGATATCTGCTTTTCCATTTCTCTCATTTTTACGCACGAAAACTTAAGGTAGAATACGTCAAATATTTTCGTAAAATCACTCGCACTTCATTTTGGTTTGGTTACCCACTGTTGCCGGGATGAGGATCAGCGTGTACGAATCCGGTGTGAAAGATTTGCTCGGCAAACACATTGTACAATTTGAAATCGATGTCGGCCAGGCTCATCTGTTGTCTTCTGATTTCATTCATATCGCTAATTTTACACCCGGTCATCCATTCCATGGTGAGCACACGCTGAATAACATTGAGTGAATCATTTAATCAAGGCAATTCATTTTTAATTGATTTCATACCGTTTTCGTGTGGGACCAATGGATTTTGGGCACATGAACGTAGCGCAAACTTTCCAAATCCTTTGCACAACGTTCGGCGTTTTCTCCCTCTTGCACAAAGTTCAGTTCTTGCACAAGATTCTTGCGCAGATCATTCATGATCCAACCGAAGTTATAGTTCTTGAAAATAAACTCGATTATATCCTGTAGAAACATTATGGTGGCCACATCGCTGATGAACCTTTTCTGCAAATCGCTGTACTGCACCTTGACGGCAACGTGTTCGCCACTGTGAAGCTTTGCCTTGAACACTTGTGCCAAGCTAGCCGCTGCCACTGGTTTGTAGTCAAATTCTTCATAGATATCTTCGGGCAACTTTCCGAAGTCGTTGCAAAAAACTTTCTGTACATCTGACTTCGATGTAGTGAGGCATTGATCCTGCAGCTTTGCCAACGTTCGTGTATATTCAATAGGCAGAATGTGATTAATGGCCGCAAACCCTTGGCCCACCTTAATGTAAAGACCACCATTAAGTAGGCAGGTCTCCAACAACCGGTTGGCACTCTTCTGGTGCACCGCCTTCATTTGCGCATCATATTCTGCGGCCTGCTGGTTTAAGGCTAGATAATCGATTGCTATCAGTGCTGCTGTTTTCACCGAGCGTGCAAAGCGAACTGATGATCCCATTGTTGTAAAATCATTGACAATTCCATCATATGCCAAAGCACCAGCTCCTACCAGGGCGAAGCCAACTCGAAGTAAGGGAACATTCCTGCGCTTGGGCTGAGGACAATCAAGTCGAGAAGCTACGCGTCTGCTATGGAAATGCCGTTTTGGCAATTGCCAGAATATCTGTGTGCATACCACATACACCATAAATATAATTTTATTCACAATAAATTTACATTATTTAACTTACAGGTGTTCGTTGCATTCTCATACAATTTTGTAACTATTCCAAATCAGCTGTTTTTTTCGGTATCAGCGTCTCAAGCCGCATAGTAAAACATTCCTGCGGCACAAGTTCCAATGAGAAATTGAAATTAAGGAAAATACTTGATAAATAATTTGTAAAATCGAATTTGTTTTTTAAAATTTCATTTTTTTGCAACAGGTTTTTATCGAAAATAACATCTATATTTTGTCAACAAAGAATTTTCCATCAGTCTGGCAAGGCTAAAGCGGATATCGATATTTGGCTCACTATCGGCTATTAAATATAGAGTTGTCAGTAATTAAATAATGGATTTAAATTTTTATTAAAGCGATAAAATTTACAAAAATAAAATGTGAACGTTAAAAATCTTAAAACAACCGTTAATTAGCCATAGCCAGCAAACAGCTGTTTGATTGGTCTCTGTTTATCAGGCGACAACTCTAACATTATGTATACAAACACCGCTTTGTTTGTTTCCCCGACAGCCGACGAAGGCACAAGTTCTTTTTATAGAGTGCAACTAACCAAAATAAATTAGGAATTGTTTACATTAAGGAAAGATAAAAAAGAGAAAGGCCAGAATCTTGCGGTTAGCCATTTGTTTCCCAGTACTTATCAGATATGTCCGGTACGATACTTGAGAATCTTAGCGGACGCAAGCTGTCCATATTAGTCAGCTGCCTGCTACTTTGTCAATTGGCTTGTTTCCTGATGGGCGGTCAATATGCACTTTTAACTGCGGGACACCAGTATATAGTAGGCACAAGGTGCCGCGATGTTCCTGGTCGCCAAAACGATACAAACTTCTTTCTTTACTCGCGTGGTGTGGGCGCATGCGACCCTGTCCAGGACATAGAAATCGAACAGGACTCCCTCAAGATGGCAAATAAATTGGTTTATGTATTCCAAATGCCACTGCCACGGGACAGTCGTGCCCTCGACTATAGTCGTTGGCAACAGAACCTCATTGGAGTTCTTCAAGTGGATATTGCATACGACTCCTCGTCGGAGCTGAGAGAGCCGCCCAAGAAATTGCAGCTGACAATTGATACCCGACTTGCCTATCGTAACAATGACAATGCTGATCACGACTGGAGGCTGTATGCGCACAGTGTGGAGCAGCGATACCTCGACTGTCATGCCTCCCATGTGGGTCTGCTGGAGACGCTCTACACTTGTGACATTATACCGCTATTCGAGTTGGGCGCCCTGCATCATAGCTTCTATCTGCTTAACTTACGCTTCCCCATGGACACGCCAAAGCAAATTAATATACAGTATGGACACATGCACGATCTTACTGTGAAGACAATCTTCCAAAATGGTGGATTCACATATGTCTGGCTGCTGCTAAAAATGGTGCTCTTTCCTTTTGTTGTGGGAATCATGATCTGGTTCTGGCGGCGAGTGCACATTCTCCAACGTTCGCCTGCTCTGCTTGAGTACATGCTGATCTATTTGGGCGGTGCATTGATCTTCTTGAATCTTCCCCTGGAGTACCTTACGCTGGGTGTAGAAATGCCATACATGCTGCTGCTAAGTGATATACGCCAGGGAATCTTCTACGCAATGCTCCTCTCCTTCTGGCTGGTCTTTGCAGGTGAACATATGCTTATCCAGGATTCCCCCAATAAGTCAACAATACGCTCAAGGTACTGGAAGCATCTCTCGGCAGTTGTTGTCGGCTGCATTTCACTATTCGTCTTTGACATTTGTGAACGTGGCGTTCAGCTCCGGAATCCTTTCTATTCCATTTGGACAACGCCTCTTGGCGCAAAGGTGGCGATGAGCTCCATAATCCTTGCTGGGGTCTCGGCTGCCATTTACTTTCTCTTCCTTTGCTTCATGGTGTGGAAGGTTTTCAAAGACATTGGCGACAAGCGAACTTTACTGCCCTCCATGTCCCAGGAACGACGTCCCCATTACGAAGGTAAGCGCATGTTCACTTTGTTTATATTTAGATGTTAACAATCAAGGCACAGTAGGCTCAAGAGAGTGTTGTTAGATCCCATATTCTTATTCTGTTGTCCCATTCTGAACATTGTAAAAATCGAAGCAAGACTTTCAAAATGGGTATTGCAGAAGCTACCATGGATCAGCCGCAAATTGCGTGCCTTTTTTGTGTGTTTGGGATCACTGCAGCCATAGTCTTAACTTCTATAGGAGCAGCCTATGGGACTGCCAAGTCTGGTGTTGGGATAATGTCCATGTCTGTGCGGCATCCCGATCTTATGATGAAGTCTATTATTCCTGTTGTCATGGCTGGCATTATTGCAATCTACGGCCTGGTGGTATCTATTCTTCTGGCTGGTTCCTTAGTTCATTTGTACAGCACCTATCGTGGATTTCTCAATCTGGGCGCAGGTATCGCTGTTGGCCTATCGGGCATGTTTTCTGGCTTTGCCATCGGAATTGTGGGCGATGCTGGAGTCCGTGCTGCAGCGTTGCAGCCAAAGCTGTTCGTTGGACTGATCTTGATAATGATATTTGCTGAAGTACTGGGACTTTATGGCCTTATTGTTGCAATCTATCTTTTTACCAAATAGATAAACGAAGTCTTTATTTTAATTGTACATTTAAATAAACAAATATTACATATAATTGTCTTCTTTCCCAATCAGGATTGATCTATCGCTTCAAATTCCTTATGCTGGCTACTCTGCTCTGCGCTGGTGTAACCTTAGCTGCCTTCATGATGGGTCAAATGGCTGAGTTGCACTGGAAGTGGAATGAGGATGTTGAGATTCAGCTACCTTGTGCTTTCCTCACTGGCGTCTATGGCATGTGGAACATCTATATCTTTGCCGTGCTCATCCTATACGCACCCAGTCACAAGCAATGGCCCACAATGTATCGCAGCGATGACACTACACAATCCAACGAGAAAATTCTTGCACAAGATTCTTGCGCAGATCATTCATGATCCAACCGAAGTTATAGTTCTTGAAAATAATATAGTTCTTGTAGAAACATTATGGTGGCCACATCGCTGATGAACCTTTTCTGCAAATCGCTGTACTGCACCTTGACGGCAACGTGTTCGCCACTGTGAAGCTTTGCCTTTTAACACTTGTGCCAAGCTAGCCGCTGCCACTGGTTTGTAGTCAAATTCCTCATAGATATCTTCGAGTAACTTTCCGAAATCGTTGCGAAAAACTTTCTGTACATCTGACTTCGATGTAGTGAGGCATTGAATTTGCAGATTTGCTAACGTTCGTGTATATTCAATAGGCAGAATGTGATTAATGGCCACAAACCCTTGGCCCACCTTAATGTACAGACCACCATTAAGTAGGCAGGTCTCCAACAACCGGTCGGCACTCTTCTGGTGCACCGCCTTCATTTGCGCATCATATTCTGCGGCCTGCTGGTTTAAGGCTAGATAATCGATTGCTATCAGTGCTGCGGTTTTCACCGAGCGTGCAAAGCGAACTGATGATCCCATTGTTGTGAAATCATTAACAATTCCATCATATACCAAAGCACTAGTTCCAGGGCAAAGCCAACTCGAACTAAGGGAACATTCCTTGGGGTGAAGACAATCAAGTCGAGAAGCTATGCGTCTGCTATGGAAATGCCGTTTTGGCAATTGCCAGAATATCTGTGTGCATACCACATACACCATAAATATATTTTTATTCACAATAAATTTACATTATCCAACTTACAAGTGTTCGTTGCATTCTCATAGAATTTTGTAACTATTCCAAATCAGCTGTTTTCTTCGGTACTGCGTCTCAAGCCGCATATTAAAACATTCATACCGAACAAGTTGCAATAAGAAATTAAAATTAAGCAAAATACTTCATAAATAATTTGTAAAATCGAATTTGCTTCTTAAAATTCCGTCTTTTTGCAACAGGTTTTTATCGAAAATACCATCTATATTTTGACAACAAAGAATTTTCCATCAGTCTGGCAAGGCTAAAGCGGATATCGATATTTGGCGCACTATCGGCTATTAAATATTATAGAGTTGTCAGTAATTAAATAATGGATTTAAATTTTTATTGAAGCGATAAAATTTACAAAAATAAAATGTGAACGTTAAAGAATCTTAAAATAAATATGTAAATACCTTTTCTCGACCGTTAATTAGCCATAGCCAGGAAACAGCTGTTTGATTGGTCTCTCTGTTCATCAGGCGACAACCCTAACATTCTGTATACGAACGCCGCTTTGTTTGTTTCGCCGACAGCCGACGAAGGCACAAGTTCTTTTTATAGAGTGCAACTAACCAAAATAAATTAGGAATTGTTTACATTAAGGAAAGATAAAAAGAGAAAGGCCAGAATCTTGCGGTTAGCCATTTGTTTGCCAGTACTTATCAGATATGTCCGGTACGATACTTGAGAATCTTAGCGGACGCAAGCTGTCCATATTGGTTAGCTGCCTGCTACTTTGTCAAGTGGCTTGTTTCCTGCTGGGTGGTCTATATGCACCTTTACCTGCGGGACACCAGACTGTGGTAGGCACCAAGTGCCGCGATGTTCCTGGCCGCCAAAACGATACAAACTTCTTTCTTTACTCGCGTGGCGTGGGTGCATGCGACCCTGTCCAGGACATAGAAATCGAGCAGGACACCCTCAAGATGGCAAATAAATTGGTTTATGTATTCCAAATGCCACTGCCACGGGACAGTCGTGCCCTCGACTATAGTCGTTGGCAACAGAACCTCATTGGAGTTCTTCAAGTGGATATTGCATACGACTCCTCGTCGGAGCTGAGAGAGCCGCCCAAGGAATTGCAGCTGACAATTGATACCCGACTTGCCTATCGTAACAATGACAATGCTGATCACGACTGGAGGCTGTATGCGCACAGTGTGGAGCAGCGATACCTCGACTGTCATGCCTCCCATGTGGGTCTGCTGGAGACACTCTACACTTGTGACATTATACCGCTATTCGAGTTGGGCGCCCTGCATCATAGCTTCTATCTGCTTAACTTACGCTTCCCCATGGACACGCCAAAGCAAATCAATCTACAGTTTGGACACATGCACGATCTTACCCTGACGGCAATCCACCAAAATGGTGGATTCACACATGTCTGGCTGCTGCTAAAGACGGTGCTCTTTCCTTTTGTTGTGGGAATCATGATCTGGTTCTGGCGGCGAGTGCACATTCTCCAACGTTCGCCTGCTCTGCTTGAGTACATGCTGATCTATTTGGGCGGTGCATTGAGCTTCTTGAATCTTCCCCTGGAGTACCTTACGCTGGGTGTAGAAATGCCATACATGCTGCTGCTAAGCGATATTCGCCAGGGAATCTTCTACGCAATGCTCCTCTCCTTCTGGCTGGTCTTTGCAGGTGAACATATGCTTATCCAGGATTCCCCCAATAAGTCAACAATACGCTCAAGGTACTGGAAGCATCTCTCGGCAGTTGTTGTCGGCTGCATTTCACTATTCGTCTTTGACATTTGTGAACGTGGCGTTCAGCTCCGGAATCCTTTCTATTCCATTTGGACAACGCCTCTTGGCGCAAAGGTGGCGATGAGCTTCATAATCCTTGCTGGGGTCTCGGCTGCCATTTACTTTCTCTTCCTTTGCTTCATGGTGTGGAAGGTGTTCAAAGACATTGGCGACAAGCGAACTTCACTGCCCTCCATGTCCCAGGCGCGACGTCTCCATTACGAAGGTAAGCGCATGTTCATGTTTATATTTAGATGTTGCAATCTATCTTTTTACCAAATAGTTAAACGTAGTCTTTATTTTAATTGTTCATCTAAATAAATAAATATTAAATATAATTGTCTTCTTTCCCAATCAGGATTGATCTATCGCTTCAAATTCCTTATGCTGGCTACTCTGCTCTGCGCTGGTCTAACCGTAGCTGGCTTCATCATGGGTCAAATGGCTGAGGGGCACTGGAAGTGGAATGAGGATGTAGAGATTCAGCTAACTTCTGCCTTCCTCACTGGCGTCTATGGCATGTGGAACATCTATATATTTGCCCTGCTCATCCTGTACGCACCCAGTCACAAGCAATGGCCCACAATGCATCGAAGCGATGACACAACACAATCCAACGAGAATATTGTTGCCTCTGCTGCCAGCGAGGAGATCGAGTTCAGTAACCTTCCATCCGATTCTAATCCCAGTGAAATATCTTCGCTTACGTCCTTTGCCCGTAAGGTGGCCTTTGATTAGAAGAGTCCGTCTTCGACTTTATGTTGTGCGTGTCAAACTAATTCTAAGGGAACGCTCTCAAAGTGTGTTTTTTCACTAGTATTATCGAAATCAGAAACATTTCTTGCCTAGTTTTTTCAACATTATATACATACAAACATACTTATACATTAATTAGACATTATCAGCATGCATAAATGTATTTTTATATGTAGATTTTTCATCTTCAAGTCCAGAATTTTAACTGATCTTTGTAGTTGATATACGTGTACTTATATGTATATGTCTCTATGCCTCGGCAGTATTATCAATATATATGGAAAACCTTTTATCTAGCCACTAAGACTCTTAAAGTATATTTTCGGGTGCACAACTATCAAATCAGGAACACATTTAATTTCAACCTGAAAGCATGTACCATTTTAATATATGCAAAGATATCTATCTATATCCACTTTTATAACTGACAATGTAGAGCAATTACTCAATCCAGTAGCAATGCAACGAATACTAAAGCAATATTAAAATGAAAATCAATTGATATTTTAATTTTGGTGGGACGAAGTGGAATGTATTTCTACCAAATGATACGTTGGGGTGTGCTATAGTTCTTCCAGTAGAACTCTTTGGTGAAGTACACGTAGAATGTAGCAACGTTGAGAAGTAAATGCACGCCCAGCTCGAGCCACTCAGCGAAGCCTTTTCGCTTAGGAACCGTATGCAGTCGAAAGAGGATATATGGTACCAGGAAGTAGCGTACCTCTAGCAAGCGCTGGAAGCACAGGACTAGAAGCAGGGCCAGTGGAAACATCAGCTTAAAACTATCGGAAGTCTGACGTAGCCCATAGCAAACCAACGTAAGGGCAAGTAGATAAACCGGAGCCATAGCATAGCGGAACCACCAGAATCGTCCGTACAATCGATTCCACAAATAGAATGTGTAATGACGATTGTCGGCCAGCAGATACGGATGTACCACTGTATTGAAGTGCACAACTGCCACAATGACTAGGATAGCTAGCACCGAGACTAACCGATGGCGTTGTAGCAGTAGCTTCAATGCGTTGCGCAGGTGACGAAGTGTATTAGAGATGCCAAAGCCGGCGGCGAAGATGGCGAAATAGAAGAGCTGTGGCAAGTGTAGAGTAGCTTCGTGGGCACTCTTGTCGCCCACAACGATGGAACCGTTGATGCAGATGAATCCAATGAAGGGCAATATAATCGATGCATAGAAGCAGCACTTGGCCAATATACTCAGAATACAATTGCAGATTAGCTGAGGACTGCTGAACAGTTGCGCCCAAAGCTGCAAAAGGGGAATTCAAAATTAAATATATGTATATACACAGATGTCACCCACATGTACCTCGGTGCTGAACAGTCGTAGCTGAGGCTGATTCCCAGGCCGAGTCTTGGCGCACTGTTGCACGAGCGTGTCCAGTATGGTCATGCCACAGCACATACACACCCAGACAATGTTCGTCTGGCGCATGAGCACGCTGGCCGCACCGAAGACTGCTGCTGGCAGATGGGACTCCTGTTGCCAGTAGTTATAAAATATTAAGACCATGGTCAGGGAAAGGGTGTCCGTGTAGTAAAGATGACTAAAGAAGTACAAAGGGGGAAGCACCGCCAGCGTAACCGCTTCGTGTGCCGCATAGGCATTGCCACCTGCGCCAGCCAGAGTGCGGCGTCTAATTTTGTACAGTAACATGATGTTGACACCAGCGCCGATTAGACTCAGCAGACGCAGGCCCGTCACTGTGCAGGCGTTGAACGGTTGCAGAACGAGGGCGATCAAGTATAAGCCCGGAAAGGTAGTGATTTTGGAGTCCCACTGATAGTTATAAAATAATTGTTGGTTGAAATTGTTGCCATAGTTATGCGACAGACTCATACCACATCGAACTGTTTGCGACAAAAAGCCAGGCCTTGTGGGATGTGAAACTCCTCGTCAATGATGTAGTCGGAGGAGCTGTTTACCCGCAGGAATAGGGGCAATGAGTAGAGCACAAACCCCACGGGAAGCACTAGTTTCCAGGAGCCATACATCCTCACAGTTTTATTGGCAGATAGACTACTTTCAGTGAATATTTGCCTTTACCTCAATTTTGTTTATTTTTGGATACAGACACCGGCATCAACTTTGCGGATTTATCGGTGTACATGCTTATCGATAGTTAGCAACTTGGAAAAAGAACGGTCATATTAATAAAAAAATTATTGTGAAATACAGGGTGCAAATTTGTCGATTTTCTTCAAAGAGTAACCAATAAGGAAAAATAATAGTCAGCGATTTGTGTGGCAAAAGAAATAAAAAGTTTAAGTAAGAAAGTGTAACTTGCTATATACCTAATAATATTTAAGTATTCCTCTCTCATTGCAGTTTTCATTAACAATTCTAATGAATTTGTCATTTATAGCGTTTAACGGTGCGGTCACATCGTTCCACAAGGTCCGGTAAAATAGTTAGTAAATACAGAAGCATAATGGCTAAACCGATGTTTACAGATCAAATAGTAGAGTTTATCATAGATACAGTGCACGATGCAGAATTTATGTGGAACAAAACACATCCACTCTATAAATTAAAACACCTGAAGAACGATTTCTGGCAAAAGCTGACCAAGGAAATTAATCTGAGGTTCAGCCCAATTATTAAACTATTTCCTGGTTTGTACAACTTATTTACTATTACACGTCATGATATTGAATATTTCAATCAATTTAGGCGATGTATCCAGGAAATGGAGCAATCTCAAATCTTACTACACGTATGAGTACCAGAAATATATGAAAGCCAAGCAATGCGAAGGTGCACCAGATACACTCGAGATTGACTGGAAAAATAAATCCAAAATGGATTTCCTAGAACCATTATTAATTCCTGTTGATCCCAAGAAATTACGCAATGTATGTATAAATACTTCTATTCATATTTTGTTTTCTTGTGGTTATAATGCATTACATTGCTCATTATCATTATCATTACTTGCTGTTACCACTAAGCAATGAACACATAGAGACGTCAAACAGCTCTTTGAAAAAACAGTGTCAAACAACGTCAGAGCTGTTTGACGTCTCTATGTGTTCATTGCTTAGTGCTGTTACGTAGTGTGAGTTTGCGCAAGCGTTGACCTGTAACACAATCGGTGAAATCGATAGTGGCTGTGCTGGGCTAACAACCATCGATATTAATCGCTTTGTACCATCACTATTTTGGTTAGCAAATTTGAATAAAGCGAGTGCAAAAGAATACAGCAATGTAGGTCATAAATTATCTTGCAAAGGACTTCATTAAGTACTTCCCTAGAAATTGACGTGGAAGTAAAATTTTTTCGTAAACTGAGCTTTGAACCAATTAATACCGACAGGCAATGACATACAAGGAATTATACTTATGAATATGATTGAAATGTTTGAAAGTACTCGAGTTGCAAATCATGTACTCAAAACGAATTGTTCGTTTTGTTTGATGATGCAGGCAATAACGTGCAATGAATCATACTCTTACTTGCATGATTGAAATATTTCAATATGTTCAGAGTTGCACATCAACGATTTACTTGATTTTAATTGTTGTGCTTGTGTGATATTGAGTAAACTCTTTTACCTAAAGAGTAACGGACAGAAACACTAAAATTGTATCCGACAAATTTATGTGCGGTACAAAATTAAAAAATATACTAGTCGAAATAGTTGCATAAAGAGCGATAGGAAAAATACTAACTTGAAATAATCACGTGATTAGGGTTGTCAAAAAAAATATATCAAATAAATATCGGAATATCGATTTTTATTGATATATTCTGATATTTTTTCTTTCATCTCCAATTTATACAAATAATTGTTGGAAATTGAGCTGAAAATATGATATCTGCAAAAGATTATTACCGGGATTTTAACCACCACGAAAATACCGCGAAGTGCAATTTATGCGATAAAGTGATAAAAACCAGTGGGAATACGTCCAATTTGGGTTCACATCTGAGAAACAGGCACCGCGATGCGTATTTACAGTGCGGCCAAAAGGTAAGTACTAAAATAAAGTTGTGACAGTTTCAACTACGTGTGCCTGCTACGTACAGACTAAGGAATACTTTGCACTTTATTGTGAATTGTTTGTGTTTTTCTCGTTCAAGCATGCACATGTGCTTGCATGTGTGAGTAAGACTATACATGTATAGTCGATAGAATTCTATTTTCAAAATTTGTTATTATATATAGTAAAATTCGTAATGGATTTGCAAAATTAGGCTTAGGGTATCGTACTGTTTGAGGTGCTAGAAAAAATCTTTCATAACTTGTTTTATACACAATCAAAAATGCAGACATCCGTCAAATGAAATTGTACACTTGTTAAATATAAATAAGCAATTGATTAATATTAAATAATACTATATCCTAATATTCAGAAACAAAATAAAGTTGTATCAGTTGGGAACGCATTCCACAGTGGGTCTGTTTTTTGTAAAATAAACGAGGGCCAATTGCCTGCCCAAAGCCTTCAAAGCCCTACTAATCGGATAATGATATGTACTCCAAATTATAAGAATACTACTGGCTTTAAGGTAAGTTTTTCGATGTCTTAAAATACGATAACCAGTAAGAAAAGCAACAGTGTTGTGTCGTTCGTGAACGAACGAACCAAACTGAACGAACGAACTAGGTCTGTCTTTATAGTTCAATATACGAGTAGTTCGTTAGTTCAATTTAGTTCAATATAGTTCACTAAGTTCACGTCGTTCATTTTGATCTCTTACCCTGATTAATTTTCGCGTACATTTAAAACTACGGTTTACAAGTTTGTGCGTATCTATGGCTTCAAAACGAAAACATAGCAAAGTTTGGAATTTCTTTGATTCAGTGGATGAGAAGAGTGCTAAATGCAAATACTGCAAAACTGTGCTTAGTGTGGCTGGTGGATCGCAAGGAAACTTATCGCGTCACCTTAAAAATAAGCACCCAGCAGCTTTGGAGGAAATGAAGCGCCAAACCAATGAAAGCCGACAGGAAGCAAATGTAAACATAATATTTTGATTTATTCATTTATGTAGGCTTACTAAATTCTTGATTTCTTTTAACATAGACTCCTCAGATAATTGGACCCCAACAGCAAGTAATAACTTCGTTCATTCAACGACCACCGGCTGCCGGGAAAGCTGAGAAAATTGATAGGCAACTAGTTCGTATGATTGCAAAAGTCATCATGCATTGCGAATTGTAGAAGAGCTTGATTTCAAGCAGCTCATAGATGATGTGTCTAATTGCCCCGGATACAAGATGCCCACTCGAAAAACGCTGTCCAACGTGCTTCTTCCAAAGCTTCTGGACGAAATTGTTGGTAGCGTCAAAGAAAAAATGGAGCTGGCATCTGAAGTTTGTTTGACAACGGATTGTTGGACCTCTCTTGCAAATGAAAGTTATATTGCTGTTACAGCTCATTTTATTGAGAGTGAGGCAACTGTTATGAGCTCACATATGATTGCATGCGAGGCATTCGTTGAGCAGCACAGTGGTCAAAATCTTTGCGCATTTTTACAAAAAATAGCAGAAAGATGGAGTATAGAGAACAAAATATCGATTGAACTAAATGAACGACCTAGTTCATTGATTTTAAACAAACGAACGAACTTATTCCTCAAATTGAACTGGGATTACCCAACACTATCGCGCAGCACGCGACAGTGAGATACCCTTCGACCTATGTTCCCGTGTAGTTTAATTTGTTAAACTCATACACATATGCATATGCACATGCTTTACAATTAATCCCGACAGATGGCGCTTGCGCTACGCGATCGCCCGCCTCCCTTGCTAGCTGACAGAAGCATTTGGTTTTATACTTTCATACTTTCTTAAATAACTTCTGTGATTATTGTCCGATCGGATTGTAGTTTGGAGAATACGTAGATAATTCATTTAGCTTAGTATATGTTAATGTCAGAAAGTTGTAGCTTTTATACAGAGCTTACAAATTGAGTTCAATTTGCTTTACGGGGGCGGTGGGCGTGGCACCTAACATTTGAAATAAACTTGATCAGCTTATAGTACACAGAGTCGTCCTGCAAAATTTGGTAACTCTAGCTTTTATAATAGCTTAGATCTGTGCGTTCACACAGACAGACGCACAGAAAGACAGACAGACAGACAGACATGGCTCAATCGAGTCGGCTTATATATACTTTATGGGGTCTCCCAGGCCTCCTTCTGCCTGTTACATACATTTGCACAAAGTTAGTATACCCTTTTTTGACCATTTTCAATGGTCGAAGGGTTTAATTAATTTTGTGAATATATAGCATAAACGTAAAAAAATGAAATTGATATTTAATAACTGTGGAAAATGTAAATATCAAATATATCAGATACATAAAGCAATATTATTCACCGATTTATGTAATATCATTTTAAAATAAAATATATGTACATATTAATTAATAAGATTTGCACAACTTAAACTTTCAAACTCTCATTATAATTAATCAAAATTGGTCTTCTTTTCAGCCTAACTATGATGTGAACATGACAACAAACGAAGAAACACAAGACGAAGTTTGTTTTGATGATATTGACAGCCAGAACACAACTCCGCAGCCAGAATTTTCTATAGATGTGGAGGAAATAAAATATAGCGACATTCTCAGCGTAAGAGCATTTCTAGGAATTTGACAATCCGCAGAATGTTAAATGACAACTTGTTGCAGCAAACATCAAGGAAAAGTTCTCACCCAGATGATCAGGTTGAAAGATGCTCAACTAGTGCGCAATCCCCAATCCGAAGGCATGATTCAACTCTAGATATGGATGACCAAAAGCCACTTGTAAGATTAGTTTAATTTTACATACTTATGTTTCTTATTCTAATTGTCATTTTGCATACCACAGAAGAGGCTACGCTATAGCACAGACACTCTTGCAACGATTGTCTCCGAACTTGTCGAACAACAAAAGAATCTTCATACACAATCAGCTCAATCATCATCTCAATACTCAGAAATGTTCGCATTCTGGGAGAGTATTATTAAGGTCATGCCAGCCGAAGCGCTTCCTGAAATCAAATTCGAAGTTACAGCACTTCTGCACACAATTTACAAAAAATATAAAAAATGATTTCCTGGTTTAAACTGTAAGACAACTGATGAGATTTATTTTGGAATTTTTTTATTTTTTGTTAGCCTTGAAGTACATAGATTAATTTTTTGTTTTTGAGAATATTTTTAAATTATCCAGTGGCAGCAAAATTATGGACTAAAAAATGCCTAATGTGTGCGATAAATAGCATTAGTTTTGTAATGTAATGTCGGTATTTTAAACCACATACCAAACTGGCCACAAATCAGCTGTAAATCAAAGCATACAGTTATTTCTTCAGCCCACGAAAATGAGCAAAAATATTCTTGATTTAAACAATGATTGTTTATTGTGTATATTAAAATATTTACCGGTTGACAGTCACAAAAACTTTATAAAGGTGTGTCCACGATTCCAAGATGTTTGGCTGGGCAATAAGAAATTAATTTACAAAAGTCTTGAATTGGGAACAACAACGGTTAATGGCTTTAAGCGGGAATTGTTGGTTCTGCGCCAAATAAGCAAATATGTGAAAAATTTAATATTGAATTTCAACAGAAATTTTGTTTGGCCCGAAGTGGGGCTGCAAGAAGTAATAAATATTCTAAAAACAATGACTGGCTTAGAGTACGTTACAATATGGATAAGGGAGACGGAAATAGAAGACTCCTTTGAATTGTTCCTTCGAACACTGGAGCGATTAACAAATATCAAAGGCGTTGCAGCTTATGAAGACGGTAAGTGGAAAGTTAATTAAAGCTTACATAGATATTAACTGCAAACTTTTACCTTAGCTCCTGTTGTGGAGAACGTGTTTCAGTTCAAATATACCGATCTTATATTGTTCGTACCTCAATTTGAACCCTTAACACAAACCCCATCCACAAAGTTACGACTACTAACTTTTGAGGACACTTCAATTCGCCCAACTATGATGAATCTGGTTCGGCACGCGAAAAATATTAAGGAACTCACTTTCTGGATGACCATGAAGGCTGAGGAATACATTCCTTTGATGCAACTGCCAAAGTTAGAGTTGGTTCACGTGAATGTTAATAATATAGTTAAGAATTACGGTTCGATGTTGCCGCTACTTACTGCCATGACCTCGACGCCACAGCTGTCCAGCTTGATAATCCGCATTGACCGACGCATTAAATATATAGAAGTCGAGCAAATTGCCAAAATATCAAAGTTAAAGTACCTGAAATGTGATTTAGCAGAGGGTCAATGCTTGAAATTATTGACTAGCCTTCCCGAGCTCAGTCGCCTCGTTATTACGCTTCCCAGCGCCAACAAATTATGGAACATGGACAAAGTCGTTTTAAATTTAATTAGGAGTTGTCCCAAACTGGAACTTATGGTAATGCCCACGACAAACTTTAGCGACAAGTTTATGCCCGAGCTGTGCAAAGAGCTGAAAGAGTTGCGAAATCCTGATGAACAAGGTCCATTACAAATGCACATGGATCACAAATGGACATTGGATCAGGTGAGTAATTTATTTCCAAAGAGTTTTAATATACTTACATTTCTCTTCGCTTGCAGGATATGCAAAGATATTTAATGATATTTAATGATTGTTAGGCGGACAGAAAACCGATTTATTAGCAAGATTCAATCTTTTATTTTATTCAGAATGATAAACGAATTCACATATTTTGATTTAAAACATACATACTAAATATAAATTTAACAAACAATACATCTTAATGACTACCAAGAATCCTTGCTTGAAGGGCAACGGCAACTGCTCATATAAGACTAGAAGTCTTGTATAATGGATCCTTCCAGCCAGTCATCAATAACGGGAGAACTCTGGCTCTGGGTCTACATACTGTATAAGCATATTTTATTACGTACTCGATTTATATGTATATTATATATATATATGGTGTTGTAGAATAGATATGGGGAAGATGTGTACGCTCGCTTTTTCTAGTTGGAAGTTCTTCATGGTCATCATCATAATAGAAACTCCACCTTGCGCAGTCGTTGCTACTTGTTGACACTCCGGTAGATCATGGGGGCAGAGCGATCATTGGTCTGAGTGTGGCGCAACTTGATGGTGGCAAACTGTGAGGCTCTGCAAAATATTGACGATCGTTTCGAGTAGAAGGTGTGCTGGGAGTTTCAGGATGTTATACGCTCTATGCTTTAAGCAATCAATACGATTGGAAATCGGATCTACATACGCATTAACTGGAAGCTATTTGGAACTGGGGAACGTGTGTTTCAGTAGCCTATGGAATAATTGCGATAAATACCGCGTCTGTGTCTGAAAATACACAAAAATACTAGTAATATTCCTAGACTGTGTGGGTGAAAGTTTGTTGGCATGTGTGTGTGGGTGTGTTTGTGCTTTATGAAGCTAGAACATTGATATATCTAAAAAAAATAATATATTTATGCTTTATGTTTGTGATTTATCTTACAATATTCGCGTCATGTGAAGCATTAACAACTCCGATTGTCTGGCATAGAGGCGCTTCATATATTGTAGACCACTAGCGAACAAGCTCTTCTCCAAACTTGGCACACCTTAACATTGATTCTTATTTGTTTCACATAATCTACACTTAATTGAAGAATGCCCTCGTCTTTCTTTCCCCCTTTCCCCCCTGCAGCCACACGCTCAGCACATTTTCTTCTCTGGTAAGAAAACGGCGAAACTACGTTTCCAATCTTGCTTAGCTCGGGGCTATTGCTTCCCTATCTTCCTATCTCACTTCAGCTTGGCGCTCGACGACTTTTGGCCAGAATGTCCGTGCTGTTCCTGGTCCCAGAAGTCGTACCAGGGACCGTAGCTCTTGTTCCCCACATGCGCCTTCAGGTTGCGCTCCAATGTTGCACTGCTGTGGTTGTTGTTGCTGTTGTTGTTGTGACTGTTGTTGTTGTTGTTACTGGATGAGGACTTGAGGAGGCGTGTGCGTGGCAAAATGGTGGCAGTGGGCGCACCACCCCCACCAGCATTGTTGGCTGTGGAATTACGGGTAAGTGTGCTCTCCTGCTCCTGCTTGGAGTTGGACTTCTTTAGCGTATTTGTTGCTGTTGTAGACGTCGACGAGCGGAACGTGTGGAACTCCATTTGCTGCTGCTGGTGCTGATGCTGATGCTGGTGAGGATTCTGTCGCCGCAGCTTATCGTCCTTGCGCACAAGATGATCGTTGATCACAATGCAATCGTAGGGATCCGAGCTGGTCGACTTCAGCTCCGAGTCGGACTCGTCCTCGCTGGTATAGTACTGCTTGAGTATGTCCTTGCGCTTGAGGGTCTTCATTACCAGACCATGATTGCCTGTGGAGCCACCGCCACCAGCGTGGCCATCGTGCCCGTCGTGCTGCATGTCATCAAAGAAGTTGTTCACGTCGCTCAACTTGAGCGTTCCATGGTCGTCACTCTCGCCCTCATCTGTGGAATGCGGGAACTGTTGCTGCTGTTGCTGGTTGCTGATGCTGCTGTGATTGCTGTCCAGGCTTCGTACGGCTGAGCGTCTGTGTGGCTCCCCCCCGCCTCCGCCAGTTCTTCTTGTCCAGCTTGCGATGGCCGTGTCCATAGCCAGCCACAGTGGCCTGTTGCTGTCCCAGACGCAGAGTGTTCATGCGTTCTCCACTCTCCGACGGCTCCTCAATGTCAATCTCGATGGTCTTCATGATCTTCATGCGCGACTTGGGCGTGTAGCCGCTGCTCCTCTGCTGCTGCTGCTGCTGCTGCTGTGGCGCCACTGCCGGACTGATGCCGTAGATATTCTCATCCTCATCGCCATAGATCTCTGTGCTGGTAATGCTGTCCTTGCGTCCTCCGCGCGCAACCTGTTTCTCCTGCGATGAGCTGGAGTTGTGCGATTTAGTCAGCGTTCCATTGTTGTCGTTGCCATTCCCAGTGAAGTTACGCTCGCGATCCTCCTCGGAGCGCAACTCATCGCGCAACTCCTCCAGATTGGGTGCAGCTACCAGGTCGCGGTGCTGCCAGAGGGACATGCCAGCCAGAATATCCTCGCCACTACGGCCACCACCGAATTTCCAAAACGATTTCGTGCGCTTCAGTCCCGCACTGGAGGCTTGCAGTATCTCATCATCGGAAGCGATCAGATCGTAACGCATTTTGCCTCCGCTCTGGCGGCTCACCCTGTGCAGACTCTTGTCATCGATCTGGCTGTCCACGCTGTTGCGGAAGTTGCGACTCAGCGTCCAGGAGGCCGCGTCCCGTGGCACTGTGTGCGTGTTTGTCTCCGCGCGACGTCTGCGTTGGGTTTCAATTGGTCAAGTTGGATTTGGTGGGGGTGCAGGGTGGTGTGGATTGTGGTTAGCACAAATGGAGGAGCAACAAGTACAGGGCGAGAGCGAAGGGTGATAAACATGAAAACAAAAGAAAATTAAATAGCAAAACGAATAAGCAGCGTTGCGTAATGCACTGCATCAAGCTGTGTGCGATGTGAGATTAGTGACAACGAAGTGAAGCAGTTCGAGCAAGTCTAGTTGCCAGTTCTTGGACAGATCTTGCGCAGCTGCACAGCACTTACCTTATGGGCACACGCTGTGTGGAGGGCTCCTCGTCGGAGTAGTCCACCTCCGGCTGTGGCGGTGGCTCGTTGGCGAATCCACTGTCATTGCTACTGTGCAGTGAAGTCTTGGCCGCCGCTGCCGCAGACTTGGCGGGTGATTGGGTCTGTAGAGAAGAAAAGAGGGAAGAGGTTAATAGCCTGTGCTGGGCGGCAGTTGCTGGTGCGTTCTACCTGGACGCCATTCAACAGCTTCTGCTTGCGTCGCTCCACTGCAGCTGGCACGCCATTTGTGGCACAGAAGCTCTGCGAGCTGTTCAACATTCTGGAGCCTTGCTGGCTCTGTCCATTCGGCACTGGCGCTGGCAGCGTGGGCGGCGGTCCTGGCCGTGGATTGGCACCGGAACGAATCTTCCGCTGGTGCTGTTTGATTGTGTCGCCAAACATGCGCGTGGGCGAGGACTCCTCGGCACTGTGGTTGCGTCTGCGGCGATAGCTGGCATCGCTCTCCAACAGCTCCAACTGCGCCTCGTATTGCTGCTGCTGCTGTTGCTGCTGCTGTTGGTCGTGGTAGCTGCGCAGTGCGTTGCTGGCACCGCTTCGCTCGTAGCTCATGTGCATGTTCTCGTAGCGCCGTCCACCAGCACCACCACCAGCAGTGGGTGCTAGTTCAACGCTCTCCGCATTGGTGTAGGCGACGGGGAACCAACCAAAGTGCTGCGTGCGCAGATTCTCCCCAAACTGCCAACCCTTGGCCTTGGCACCCACCAGCGCGATGCGGTCGCCCTCCTCGAAGCTCAATTGATTCTCTCCCGACGGCATGTACGCATACAGTGCCTTCACCAGTGGACGCTGATCGCCACGCTCCAGTTCAGCGTGCGGCGACTGCTCCTCAATGATCTTATGCTTGCTGCCTGTGGATTGAAGCTCTGCTACTTAAGTGAATCTCTGCTTGGATTATGCTAGCTCGATCTTACCTGTCAGCGTGGCATTGCCAGCCAAGGTTAGATTGAAGTCGGACTTGGCACGCGGCAGCGAGTTCTGTGCATAGTGCGCCGAGCCAGGGCCCGTGCTGAGGCTCTCCCGCTCGTGCAGCGTGCGCATGTCGCCATAGGGAGCATCGATGCTGCGCGATTTCTTCAACTGCGCGCCGTGTCCGTGAATCTGTTCGTCATCCGCGTCTTTGATGCGTTCCTGCAGACAAAAAGGGAATGTTAATTGGAATGAAATAAAGCTCCAGTCAGGGAGGGATCTGGCAGCTCTGACTCACCAGTCGCCTTGTGGTGCTGTAGTTGCCGCCTTCGTACGCTGTCGGCGGTATCACCTCACGAGATGCGGCAATTTCCTGCCAATTTTCCAAATTGCTATCAATTACCGTCTTGCCCGTGCTGTGATAAGCCATCCAGTGCTTGGCTATGGAGCACTGTCGCTCCAGCACGAATCCATAGCGACGACGCTCCTGTGTCATGGCCTGAGAATGAGTGCATTCAATTAGGAATGAATAAAGAGACTTGGACGGGGGAGAGACTCACGTTCTTGTAGCTCTGATCGCAGAACACGTCCAGCTTCTTCTTCTGATCCTCCAGCAATTGCAAGCTCTGTGGAAGCACAATGTCAAATCAATCATTCAGGTAATGCAAGTAGGGAGTTTAATGACTCACCCTGAGCTCCTTCTCGGTGTTCTCGGGCGTTGCCTTTTTCTTGCGCTGCTTCTTCATTGTGGACACCGCCTTCTGGTAGCTCTCCATGCGCACCTTGTGCTGCTGCAGGAACTTCTTCTGCTCGTGCTGCACCACCTTGGTGTCCTTCTCCAGGTTTGTCTCCAATGGCACCAGCAGATCCACATAGAATGCCTTCAGCTGTGGGGCAAGACAGTTAGAGCAAGTGAGACTTTGGGAGAGGAAGTTTCCTCCTCTGCATCTTACGTACAATATTCATCTGCTGCTCTTGTATTTCCTTGTTCACGTTCACCACGCTCATCAAAGCCGAACCTGCAAGTGTAGAAGAATTTAGATCTTTCTACCTTTCTCTATACCCCCCTCTCCTTCTCTCTCTATCTCCCCCTCTCTCTGTGGAGTCTTACCAATATCGCCCGTTCCGCTTTGCTGCGCGTTCATCGCAATCTTGGCCAATGCTTCATTGAATAGGCGCGAGGCAGTTGCAGCACCTGTTGCACGAAGAGCCACAAAAGGTGTTGCAAATTAGTGTTACCATATAGAGTAGATATATATATATATATAGTCAGCCAGTGATGCTTACCGTGCAACGCCTTCAGGTAACTCTTGCCTGCCGCGATGAGCTGCCGCGCTCCAGGATTGAATCTATCGAGTATATTCTGCAATTGCATCGATGGATTGTTGTGATTAGTTCACCATAATTAACATATGTAAGATAATTAACAATAATTATGCATTTTAATTTATGAGCTACTGCGCATTCCGAACGACAAATCATTTAATTTTGCCTCTCTCTCTCTCTCTCTCTCTTCGCTCTTGGTTTCATTACTTTCCCCTTCATCCATTTGGCGTAATGTTTTCATGGCATGGCTAAGCCAAATCGTTGTGTAAGTCTCGCCACAGATATCCCAGCCACATCTGCATACATCATTAGTTCCCCCCCCCTCTCTATATGCACCTGCACACTCATGGAAAGGGGGGCCTGGGGGTCTCAATAAGTGAATCGGTAAATTGGAAAACTTTCCAGCTGTGCCGCAACACAAGCTGCATGGATTAAAGTCGTCTTACTGATCATACTTATAGAGATTATACATCGCATGCATGTTTTTCTCGATAATACTAATTGAAAGTTCCATTTTCATATTACGAAATTCCAACAGATCGTTGACAACTCGAGAAGTTAATGCGGCAATTAGTTATTCATTAGAATTTCAAGTGCATTTGAATACAATGGATGGGTACCAGCAGCACCAGGTTTACAAATGATGTCAGTTCCAAATGGAAACAAGTGAAGTAAGATGACCACATTCAACTTTCTCACTCGCACACTTGGCAGTGTGTAGAGGCATCCCAAGCAGTGATGCCCCTACAGTTCACAGAATAGACTGCTGTTTTATAGTATGATGACCTAGCCTAATAAACGCATAAAACCCGTTGCAGAGGCCTGACACGCAGCACTTGAAATAGGTTTGCTTAGGCTCTACAGGAGCGATTCATGTTGAATTTAATGATGAACTTCTTTGATGATGACTTCGTCACAGTTTTAAATGAGTTTAGCCTAAGGTTCCTTATACTCTGCACACTTTAAGAGACCAACGAATACATATATCGAGACTGTATATAATTCCGAAATAACTTCTGTGTTTAGAGTGCAATCCTATTGCAATTTTTAGCAATTGCTCGTAAATTTGCCAGTTTACTACATACTAAAGATGAATGTTGTCTCTTTAAAATGTCTACGTATAAAAAACATGAAGCTGCATATAGAATTTCATGTATCTAACCTTTATAACAGCTGAGTTATCTGTATTCCCACGAACAGACTTGATTAAAATCCCTCTCTTAATACTGCTACTTCTTGGCAGGATCTGCCACACCTTCTAGCGCCTCTTGCATAAATAAATATACCTTATTCCAGACCTATTCGCAGGGTATACACAGCTTGCTCACACGCACATACTAATCACTTGGTGATTCTGGGCGTGTCTGAGCATGCGAGAAACAATGCGGCCCACTTAACATTTGCGAGTGACTCACAAAGCCTTCCACTGTCCTCCACTTGGGGCAGCACGAAGGGAGGCAGCCTCTTTCGAACCTGTTCGAGTACAATTTATTATTTAACAAACAATTTTGCTTAAAGATCATTTCCGCGCGCCAAAAGCGAACAAGGCCTGCCTTCGAAGCACTCACGACTACAACGAATATCGTACAATGAGTGCCAGTGCGAGTGCTCGCACTCACACAAAAATAAAACAATTAGCAACAAAGTGTCGAAAATGAGTCTGGAAAACAGTTCCAGTTGCTGTTCCCCAAAATGCGTCTGCAGCGAGAACAATGGGTGCCAAATATTTGTGAATATATCTTGGTTAATATATGTACTATATATATATTTATTAGATTGGCAAACAGCACACAAAAAAAAATTTATTGGCTGCAAGGCGTGGGAATGATTCAATGAATGCACTCAAACGCAAACTCACTCGAGACTCGGACGAGTAACTTCAAGGTCGTGCGCGAGTTATATGATTCCCCATCGAGTTATGCGAGTGTGTTTGCTTTAATGATTTATTTCAAGTGTGGCGGCTTATCGCAGCTCGAGCAAGATCCGTAAAATGTTTAATTTATATTCAGTTTGGATTGTTTAATTAGTCCGCATGAGATTTGAAGTATCAGCCCTGACATGGTCTCAGGTTTAATTTGTGTTGCATTTGCATCTATGGGGTACTTCAGATACGACTTCCTATCTAGTCCCAAGAATCCCACTTGGTAAAGTTACTCCCAAGTTGACTGAGATATCACTCCCAGAGAGACTTCCCCACATTCAAAGCTGTTGAGCAGGTTGTCCACTTTTAATTTCACTAATTACTTTTAACTAATCCAACTAATTGTAATTTCCATATACATTTTCTTGCCTCAGAGCCCCACCTTGTCACCTGCTCCAAGTTTTTCCGCTGACGCAACAATTATCGCGCACGCAAATCGCTTTGGTCGAGCGTTTAACCCAAATAAACTGCGCCCCACACCTGAGTGCTCCCAGCAGTTGCCTCTAATCGCAGCTTAGGCACATGTAATGTTATACCCTGTCTCAGGGGGTGGACAGAGAGTGCTCTAACTATAGCATGGCTACTGCTCATAGACCAGACAACAAAACTGAATCGCAGAGTGGGCAAACTAGTCAGTTAACTGTGACTGGCGGGTGTGTGTTTGTATGTATGTGTGCGACTGGTCACACCCAGCTTGAGGTAGGCGTGCATGCAACATATTTAAAGTTAACAACAGGCAACAATAACTGCGACATCCTTGCTGACAACAACAACAAGTGGAAGAATATAGTCTTCTATACTATACAATCCCTTTCTATCTTTCTCTTTCTATTAATCTATCTTTACAACAGCCTTCAGCCTAAAGCGAATATTCCTGCTCTTCATGAATGCCTAAAATGTTTGCAAACTCCCAAGAGGAAAGACATCAACAACAGCAACAACCACAGCAACCACAAGACCAACACCAACTACAACATTAAGACAGCAACCATAACTAAATGTTTAAAACGCCTGTGTAGAAACATCAACTGCACCTCCTCTTCTGCAGCGCCTTCTCTGCGCTTCTCTCTCCCCTTTGCCTAAAGTCCGTGAAATATGTTGAAGAATTGCGCGAGACGCTGTCGACTCATGCGGCTTCCCTCACTCCTGTCCCCTGCTCTGCCCTGCACACCCTTTTCTCACTCTCATGCGTTCGTCGACCCAGTTCCATTTGGCCCAGTCTGAGGCGACATCGTTGCCTCTGTCCCTATTGCTGCCCCCGTCTTTCCACACTCGCCCAGTTGCTCTCTAATGCAGCAGCAGCCTTAGAAGTGCCACATCGCCTCTGCCTCTGTTGCCTTCTCAAACCAAGATCTCTGCTGCAGTTCCACCTCCCTACTCTGTCCTTGGCAAGTGGCTCGATTTGCTATTGTTTTCAATGCTCCTCTCTCTCTCTATCTTTCTCTATCTTTCTTTCTGTCTTAATTTCTCTTTTCGTTCTGCAGCGCTGCTTTTGAGTGGCTTCACACACAGACAGCTGGACATTTGTCTAGGGGAAGCTTAGCTTCGATTCCGAATGGAATGCTAAATGTGCCGCAAATCTCAGAAAATGGAGGCGAAGAATATCTTGGGGAGTGGCTAGAAGAACCTGGAGTACAACTGGATTGGGGAGCGCTGGAATACCCTAAACTATAACTGGAGAAACATCGATGTTCATATGAAAAGTATCAGCAAACCTCGAAGTTTCTCAAGCTTTACCCTAAACATTAGAAAATTATTTAAATAAAGAACACCTAGAATGCCAACAAAATTAAGGTACTCTGTAATACCCTAAACATGTGAAAGGTATACAAGACTTGAGTTAAGACCACTTTAGGTTGTTCCTTTGATCTCTGAGCCTGCTTAAACAAGCTCTATAAAACCCATTAGAAAGCTCCAAAATTGGCACAAAAAGGTTTCAAGTTTTGTGTTCTGCTAACAAGTTTAGAACCGCAGAGACTCAAACTGATTTGATTTATTTGAAACGCAGCATCAGGTTTTGCATAATGCCCCACTCACAATTTAATTGACGCACAGCTATCAAGCTGGCGAAGGCCTGACATAAGACAGAGATAAATCATGGGGGAATTAAATATATAATCACGAAGAAAAGAGTTATATACGATATATGCGCATAAATGAGGAAGTTATTTGATTAATGCGCGCCAATTGAAATATTCCGGCGTCACAAGAGGCAGGGGCAGGTATATGGTATAAACATGCCAATATACCTGCCCCAGCCTTGTTGCAGACTCACCGAATTGTGGTACTCCCAAACAGGTTCGTTTCCTGAGTCTTTCCACGAATTTGTCACAATAATTAAATAAGTTTTTCTTCGAGCTGTGACAAAAATACGAAAAACAAAAGCAAAATGCAAATGTTGTTCGAGTCAAGAAAATGCAACCATGTGCAACACGAAAGCAACACACACACACACACATACATATGTACGAATTCACAGATTTCCGCAATTTTCAAAGCTGAAAACCGCGAAAAACACGAAAAGACAAAAACAAAATAATGCTGCAAGTTGTGAAAACTTAAAGTTGCATAATGAAATAGATGCGCGAAATGTTCAACGCCCGAGCTGCAGCCCCAAGTCTCCCCCTGACCCCCACTCACCCTCTCTCTCTTTCTCTCATTGGCAGATGCCACAAAAGAAGCTAAAAAGCTGGCAAAGTCTCAGAGTCTTTTTGCCCACCATCGTTGCAGCAACTGCAGCTTGCAACGTGTGGCACAGACGCAATTGAACTTGTTGGTGCGGTTTCGTACCGTTCGTTATGTGACCGTCGAAACAGTAAAGAAATATAGAAAGAGCAAACAGAAATCCCAAAACAATAAGCAAGAAATACTAGGTATACCAGGTATGCCTCTTAGCCCGTCGCGACGGTGTCAGGTCGTGACCAAACTTGCATTTTCGGCCACCGAAATTCGCTTTCTAATGGCTTTTTAAAGCCGACAAACGCCAAACGGGCGAAACTACGGGCAAATCTACATAAACTCTGTATGAGCTGTAAATATTTATGCATATGTTTTGTATCTTTTGCAGTGGACAACCTTAAAATTTTGAACTTAGACATGAACAAATTAAGTTGTTGATAAATGTTAAATGTTTTTTTGTTACTTCAACGAATTCTTAAACTTTTTCAAAGAAAGAATTGCATATATATGTATGTATATGTATAAGTAATATATGTACATATTTTTATTTGTTATATCTACAATTTCAAAGAGTATTAAGTCTTCAGCCTGCATTCTCCTTCTACTTTCATAGTAATCTACTGCATTTACTGCAAATAAATCGTTTTGAATCGTTGGAACCATTAAGGGAGCTCAGAAAATACGAAATTAGTCGAACAACACTTAATAGAAATGGCCTTCACGCCGTTCGCATGTCATATTCCGAGCTGCTTTCGGTCGGTTACATAAGAAAATTACCTTACGGACTCGACTGTTGTGTAAATTATTTTGCCAGATTTAATTTAGATTCAGACTCAAACATCATGAGTTGTGGCTCAGCCTTGACCGAACTTCATATAATATATAGTCTGATATTCACATTCTATTTCTATTTCTGCAGGGTATAAAACCTGCAGCATGACGTGGATAGATCCGCTTTCTTGTTTTACTTAAGCTAAGTAGATATTTTTCAACTTCATCTAAAATGTTTCATTTTCTTTCTTGGGCTTCCTCACGTCTGGCTTCTGGCACTGTTTGCGCACGCTTTACCGAAGGGCCATAAAAAAGTCCATTTGAATTTCTTTATTACCTCTTAAGCTACTTGAAACTAGCACAGCAGAAAAGGCATAGAAGAAAAGAGACCACAAACTTACCCTATAAACGCCATCGACGAGTTTTGTTATTTCTTCGGCCTCCATTATTGTTGTTGTTGTTGTTGTTGTTTTAGCCCTGTCTTCGGCTGATCGGATGCGGGATATGTAGGTACGTTTATGCCTTATCGACAAGTCGACGACCGGCACTGAGTATTGATCGGAAGAGGGGCGAAGACAGAGAGCAGCTACTGTAGCAGGTACCCAGATGTGGTTTGAGATTCACTTTCAGCTGCAGCGCCCAGTTCCAGTAAGGCGAACTGGAATCGAACACGAATTTTGGAGTTGCACTCGATTTTCACTTTCTAAAGTGGCACGCTTGCACACACACACACACTCGCGCACACACACACTCGCACGCACAAAAAAAGACGTTGAACCGGGCCGGAATGTACCGGGCTTGTAACTTTGACTTTCGGCGCAGAATCTTGGAAATCTCGTTTTGATAGTGTCGTGACTTTCTTTTCGGCAGCCACGTAACGTAAACTAAATTAAATGCCGAACAACGCGATAAACGAGCCAACTGTTTTCTTCGACTTCGACGGGCTTTTCCCCCCACTGTGTTCGAATTGCGCCGCGACGTTGTATCCCTTAGTTCTTATGGCAGGCACTGTAAGAAGAAGGAGAGAAGATAAAGCAAGGTGAGTAGAAGACTAGGATAGATAATTTTAGCATTATATTTATTATTTTATATCATTTATTATACTTATGCAGATCTGGCAACACCTGACTGATTTTCATTGAAATTAATCTGCATGCATTATCGATATTGAAATCATCGCAAATCTTCCTGTTTCCTGATCACGAACTATCGATGAGACAACACATGCAGCTGAGTAGCTTTAGCGATGATTAAAGGATATCGATAATACATAACCCTTTGTTTATAATTCAAAATAAAATAATAACTTATAAGAATAATACTTATTAGTTAAATAATAATTATTTAGTTGATTGGAATAATATTAAATAAATACATATATATTTGTTTGATGCAAAATACAAATATACCACAGAAATACCAACCAAATGTGAAAAACTATTTACCTTGACAACCACAAACTACAAGCGACTGTTTAGTCGATAATAAGGGACTTCACTGACTTGTGCACATTCTCAAAGACTTAGGAAATAAGCAAGATGAGCAAACTGGACGATTTGCTGGCCAAGAAGAAGACTGTGGTGCCTGTGCTCGATCTAAGTCGTAGCAATATCCAATCGACCGAGGAGTTCAAGCGACTCATGGAGAAGGTGCCTGATTACAAGATGAGACCTATTAAGGTACGTGCTGAGGAGATAAAGATACGCGAGAAGGACTACGCCTTTAAGATGCCCAAGAAGGAGATGCGTAAGCTGCTCAAGAGCAACGGGGAACGGGAGACACTCTACACCTATGCGGACCCAGTGCCTGGCGAAATGAAGGATGTGGTGCTGATGGAACTGTGCGCCGTACCCATTGACTGGAAGATGTTGACCACACTGCGACCCAAGTCTAAGCAAGAGGAGGAGTACTTCAGTCGCATGGTCGAGATGGGTAAACTAGAACTGAAGACCGAAGCCAGAGATAGACGCGAGTTTGCCCTGAACAACTGCATCAAGAAAATCAAAAACAAGTCTGGCATCGTGGAGACGCGCCTCATCACATGCGAGTCCTGTGGCGAAGAAATGTGCTGGGGTATCCTATCATACGTTCTATCATCCACCTAGTTTATATAGTAATATATATCCACCTACAGGAAAATCGTGCGGTGACTTTAACTACGATCTCTACATACGCGTTGAGGCCAAGGTACAGAAGCCGAAGCCCCTTACCAATTTGTCCAATAAAACCAAGCTTAATGGACGCAAGAAGTCGACACCCGGTGGTGGCAAAATTAAAGTGAAGAAATCTGCCTCCAAGCCTGCTTAAAAAGTTCCCAAATATGCTGTCTACTGAGATATATCTTTATAAGTTTTGCGACGTCCAGAAAAGCACAAAACTCATCATGAATATGTCGCGAAATATAAATGGAAAACAGTAGAAATTTTTAAAATATTTTGTAGATCCATAAAAGATAAACGAGTTAACGATAGCAATGTAAGGAAGACGGGAATACTTCAAGAATGGCGAAGTTAAGATGCTCTTTTTAAATGACAAATTTGGATGCAGAAATTTTAAATGCAAATTAAGATTTTGGTACAGATATGCAAAAGATATAGAAAACACAATAGAGCATAGAAATCGTCATGAATATGTCTCGAAAGAAAACCGAAACATACATTTTTAACATATTTTGTACGGTCATAAAAGTTAAACAAGCTAACAAAAGAAACACGAGGGAAACTGAAATACGTGATCAAACACAAATTTAGAATACACTTTTTAAATAATGTATACAAGTCTTTTTAAATAATGTATACAAGTCTCAATCTCTATCTACAACAGTGATAAAGAAGAAGAACATATAAGAGAAGAGCCTGAAGGTTAATCTCGTCCTAATTCTCAGTAAAATGCCGTTGCAGGGTATGTAGACTGCGCAGTGCACGAAGCGTTCAAAACAGAAAGAAAACGGCTAAAATATTTAAATTGCCGCTAAAGAGCGGAGCCAAACAGCCATTAAGACAACATAAACAAGTCGAACCGAAGCTAGAGTCGGGTGTCGGGGCAAGGCGTTGTGGCCCGCTGTGGCTGCAACATTCCCAGTGGCAGACACCCTCCAATTGCGGCCCACACGGTCGCAAGTGTTGCGGTTGTGCAACGTTTGCGCAAACCTGTCTCTCTATCGCTGTCTCTCTTTCTCTCTCTCTCTCACTTAGTGTCTCTCTTTAGGTATCCCCCTCTCTATTCCCTCCTTACAATCAGAATTCATTGGTCGTTGCACAACTTTTGATTACTAATGAGTGCGACTTTGGTTCGGTTCAGTTCGGTTTCGGTCAACCGATAGCTCTGATTTATGTGGTTTATTTATGGGAATATCTATTCGTGCTGAAATTGAAAATTAACTTTGAATATTAAATTTATAGCACTGGCAACAAATGGAATTCCAATTTGAATGTCTCGTTGTGAAGTTCTGAAAACAAAGTCGGTGCAAGAAAATACCCTGTACTTTAAATCGGAGAAACAATCGATGGCACTTCGAATAGATTGAAGGTTTCTAGTATTCGGGGCGATGCAGTCATGGTTCTTCTCTTTTATTCATTATTATGTATTCTAAAAATTTAAACATATATAGAAATATCTATTAAAAACCAGAGAAAGCCGTTATAAAGAAATTGAAACACAGATAGAATCGATAGTTTTGTGCTACAATCATAATTATTGACGATGGTTTGGTGTCTACAAAGGTAATGCAAGCATTTTTTAAATTATATACAGGGTATCAATTAGTTTGTCATTGCGTTGTCAGCCAAAATAGAGTTTGCACTAGGCCTAAGCCACTTTCAGTGATTACGTGGGCGCGGGTCTCACATACAGCGCGGCAAGTCAAGAGAAAATAAATGAAGAGCCACACGAGTCGATGGAGAGGAATGATAACAATGAAATGAAATACAAAATACGCAGACGAAGACGAATACAAATCGGAAACGTTACGAGTGCCAGACGTATTTCAATATTTAAAGATGCAAGTTAGATAAACAATCTGAATATGTTTGTGTGTGTGTGTGTAAGCGTCAAGTGAGAGTGAACAAACTAATGCGCCGAGTTTCGGAAATCGGGAAAGAAAGTTGTTTGGTTAGTAAGCCACGCCCCAATGCTGCGGCCCAGTTAGAAGTTCGTTGTCGAACAAAAGACTCAGACAACGAACCTGGCGAAGCATGCTGCATTCCACAAGCATTCGCAAGGTTGCCAACTCTGCGGTCAACACTGTCAGCTGATACCCTGAGAATCGCAGTCTCTCCTCCTACTGCAGATGCTCAGAGAGCAGCGAACTGCACTTTATGGGGTGCCTGGCAGCGTTAATTGCGAGTCTGCTATGCAAAAACAATGTTCAAACTATTAAGAACAAGGCTAACTTGGCTAAGCTCGACACCAACTCGCCGCCAGCTGCAGCTAAAAACTTGCCCCGTTCGGCTGGCCATGATAAGCGCAGTATCTAATGGAATTCCAATCGCGCCACTGACTAATTTAATAATCATAATGTACAGTCAATTTTTATTACATATAGTATGCTGTATTTGTTAATTAAGAGCTGTAAGATTGGCCAGCAATGTAAATGTCAACTCTCTTCAGCTCTTCCTGTGGACTCGACAGATTCCCACAAATTGAACAAGGCTTTTAACAACTTTCGCTAAAAATTAAAGAAAATCGAGGAGCATCAACAGCAATTTTCCAGACAATCAACTTGAAGTCAAGGCAGAAGATGAGGCTAGAGATGGAGAGTGGCAGGGGCTGTAGATGGAGATGGGGTTGCAGATATAGCAGGCAATGGAGCTGGGATGGGACTGAGGCTAGTGCGTTTGGCTGTGTCGGGGGCAGAAGATGTGCCTGACAAAGAGGCTGACACTGGCATTTGAACGGGACTGCAGCTAGGGCAGGGGTACGAATGGAACTCAGCCTGGGGCAGGGGCTCAGTATGAGACTGACACTGGTGTTTAAACAGGGCTGGTGCTGGTCTTGAGCTGGAGCTGGTGCCAGAGAGGGTGTTGTGGCTAACTCTGATGATGATGCTGTGTCTGAGGCTGAGGTACTGAGGCTGTTATTATCAAATGCTCATCATTAACATTTGCCGTAACTGACTGAACAGAGATCTCGGCGTGACGATCAAATTGCAGCACATGTGAACACGTGTGTGAGCACAAAAACTTGTTGCCTGTTGTGTTGTGAAAATGAAATCAAATGCGAGAGTGACGGCACGGCAGACTGTGTTGGGCGGGGCTGGGGAGGCAGCCTGAAGACTGAGCTCTAAAGATTGCTGCAGACAATGCACAGACATGGGCAAATTGCCGGCAGATACGTTTGCAAATGAGTCTTAGACATAACAGCAAAAAAACAACTTCAACAACAGCAGCAGCAGCAGCAGCAACAACAACAAAAGCAAAACAATAACCATGTGGCCCAATGCAAATTGAGGGGCAACGAGGCAAACGCCGCAGCGAGGCGAATTATTGACAGTGAAAGTAAAAGTTAAAGTTATTTTCTTTCGGACTGTCGAACCGCACTCAAGGCGGCCTACCTGCCTGCCCGAGGGGGGGCAGCAAGGGAGATTTGCATATCCCTGCCTGTTGCTGTTTTTGCTGTTCCCGCTTAACTGAAGCAATTGATGCCAATTGGCTGATTTTACACATTTTTGTGAACAATGCGCATAAATTGCAATCAGCCGATGGTGCAGATTGGTTGTCAAGGGAGGAGACAGGTGGGGTCAGTAGTGAGGTTAAGTATTTTAGAAGATATCCAGTGTTGCCAGCAACTCTCCACAAAAAAGCACAAAGAAAAGCAATGCAAATTAAAAATTATTTTTAAACTATCGATAATGTCTGCAGTATCGATGAATTGTTTACATTAACGATTTAATTTTGTAATTGACAATTTATTGCAACGTAATAAGCCGCGAACCAATAACCCAGGATAACGATTAATATGCACACTGATTAAATCGATAGCCCGGAATATGCAAATTAAGTGGTGGCAGGACGATAATTAGAAGGATTACATTGAAAGCAACTTATGTGACGGCAGGACGATTATTAAAACAAATCATTTAAAATTATCGTTAAAAAACGTTTGATTTAAAGAAAGCAATACAGGTCAGATTGCTTTCTCTTTCTGTATTTCATTTGCAAGCTAGAGGGTATCTTCAAGTCGTGCAACAGCAAGGCAGTCCAAGGCATCGTTCTATTAACCCACTGGCGCAGCTGCTGCTGCTGCCACTGCTGGCGTCGCCTTGCAATTGGCCACACCTCAGCAGCGCCGCCTCTCCATGGGCGAGTTGGACCCGGACTCGATCGTGACTTCATTTGGCAGCGTTGCGCACGTAGCTGCCGCATTTCTGGAATCTCTAAAAGCTGTTGCTGTTGTTGAGAGCGAAGTCGTCATAAATTAGGTGCAGATGGCATCTCAAAGTGCCGTCCCGGCTTCATCTGCGCGCACTGCAATTTACTGGCGACACAACGACGACGTGGGGTGGGTGGGACTGTACCCAAGCCGAACCGAGGCTAACCTAAGCTTGACTTGGAAAGCACATTGCGTACACTTCTTCAAGAGAATATGCAGGAGAATTATGCCAAAACGATTAGCAACATGCGAGGATAGTAAGGAAACAGTTTATAATGTTGCCATTATGCGAATGATTTCTTTTTCTTTACTAGGAATGATTCTTCAAGCTGGAATAACCCATTGTATACCCTAGAGCGCACACTAGCTGCCTCGGCCAACTGTACAGGTCTCTTGGGAATGGCAAATCCTAATAAATTATCACATAAATCCAAGTACAGAACAATTCAAATAAGAGAGAATTATTGAATGACTGCGTCAGCCCCAAGGAATGCGACCTTGAGCTGTCGTCGTCGTCGTCGCTGTTGTTGTTGTTGTCGGCGGCGGCGGCTGTTGAGTTGTCGTGACGATGAAGCTGAAGTCAAAGCCAGGCCGGGGTGATCAACAACAACATCTAGTACGAGCGAGAGGGGCAAGTGCGCGAAGAGTACCTACCGACAATAAAAATACCAAGTCGAAGGAACTGGGAAAGAAATCTGAAAACTGAAATCAGAGATCAGAAAATAGCGCGGCTCTTGTGTACAATAAAACACGTTTGACGAACGCTTTGATGGAGATGAAGATTGAATATCTGTCAGATAGAGATACAGCAGCAAATACAAATACATATACAGAGCCCAGAGCCGCAAGCGCTGCTCACACAATGTGGCAACCGCACCAGCAGCAGCAGCAGTGGCAGCGGCACCAGCAATAACAACAACAACACCAACAACACAAAGACACGTTCACTTTTAGTTTCTGCATTGCAACCACAAGTAAAAAGCAACAACAGCACGACGCAAATGGCACAACGAGCCAAATAACAAAGATCAAACGACGTTGTTGCTTTTTTTTTGTAATGTTGTTGTAGCAGACATTAAACAGAACCATAACAACAACTACAGCAACAACAACAACGTCAAATAGCCGACATAGTATGGTATGCGCTTGTACATACCCTAGGCGCATTTGATTCAATTAGCCAACAACAATTGCGAGCTCACCTCACCTGCCCAGAGATCATGGAACCACCTGAGAGTGTTTTGAGAACTTATGTACATTAAAAAGTGCGCAGTTAATACGTCTAATGAATACCAAAATGCGTGTGCAACTCGAACCTTGAGATAGTCGAAATAGAAAAGAAAATAAGGAAACTGTGCTCTACTATATGAGATACATCCCACAGCAGCAGCCTAAGATCTGATCCCAGTTCCTCAGCTTAGCTGACATGTCAATGAACTGTCTGCTTAATTATGCGTTAGCAGACCCAATTACATAGTTTAAATAAATATTGTAAACCTTTTGGCAGAACTAGTCTAAGCACAGTCGCTGACTCGCAGATATTTTCTTTGAGAAATTCAGCACAGTTACGATTGAAAACCAGTTTTCAAATCGGTCTCTAACAATTTCAATCAATTTTGGCTCATGAAATTCGGAACAGTTGAGTTGAAAACCAGTTTGGCGCTTTGCATATATTATATACTCGCGCATTTCTAAGAACCCAAATAATTTTCATTGTATTTTTGCTGTCACTTTGTTGTTGCCAATTAATCAATTCCTACCTAAAGTGTGTTAGGGAATTTCTCTTGATCATAATCAGATTGCAAAAGTTTAAATTTCTTAAGGAATTTTTTGTTGGATTAAATATGTAAATTTAAATCACATATACCTTATATGGTATATGGTATTGAATCAGTTAACTGTGTCGCCGTTAAATGTCATGTAAAACTCTTTGCTGAACGAGCAATTAGACAAAAGACTTAGGCAACAAACTTGGCGCGTAATTACAACTACGTGCTGCGCATTTTCGAATGAGAAGGACAGACGGCGGGGGAAGGAAGGGTGTGTGGAGAGAACAAGCAAAAAAACAAACAGAGCAATCATACGCCACGTTGGGCTGCGGCTACTTGTTACTTGAGCAGTCAATAAACTGACGGAAGAGAACTGAAAAAGGGGAAAAAACAAAAGACTGAGGCAGCGAACGTGTTTTCATAATTAGCTTTTGGACGAGAGAAAAGCCCAAGTCCGAAACCGAAACCAAAATCTCATGCTCAAATTAAGAGATATAGAAAAATACTCTTGGCCACGGCGCAGGTAAAAGCGAGCAAAGTTATTGAAGTTGATGAGGCTGGAGATGAGATGCTGAAGTTATACCCGCATTTAATTAGCCATTTTCACACATTTCACTTTCAACAAGCTGCCAAATTGTCCAAAATGTCTGTCCGGCGAGACGAGATTTCTTCAATGAAACGCAAAAAAGCCATTAACGGTCAGCGCGTAGGTTGCTTGGGGTTGACAAGCCTCTTGTCTGTCTCTATCTGCATTTGTATCTCCAACTTCAATTTCATATCCCCCCGCCCTCCCCCTCTGCCATTGTATCTGGCGCTTCCTCAGTTCGACTCTTTACTCTGTCGGCGATTCACTTTCAAGTGGACCCGAGGTAGTTTCTTTTTTCCTCTACTCTCCCTCTCTCCAGCTAATTGAAAATTTCCCATTGCATTGAACTTGAAAGTGATGCCAATTTCCCAGATGGCACTGGGCAAAACTTGGCAAAATTTCCACTCATTTTCCACTCGAATTTCGTTATTAATTTACGACCATGAGTGCCCACAAATTTTGTTTGTAATCGACTTTCTGCTCATTTTGGCAGTACAAAAACTAAAGCCCGCACATCATTGCTGTAAAAATATGAGCAGAGCTATAAATAGCAAAGACTCGAGTACCTCCATGTCGAGACATAACCGATGATGAGCTCAGCCTCGACTGGCAATTATTAATGATGAAGCGCTCGAGGAAAATTACAATCGAACTGTAGGAAATAATAATATATATATCTGTCTTATATAATACTGTTTATACTTATCCATGTTTACATTGATACCTTGTGTAAGCAACCCTGTCACTTGTGAAAGTTTTCCCAGTGCGAACCCATGAAATTCTAAAACAAAGACATGTTTGTACACGCATAAACCTGCTTGGCGAACTTTTACTTTCCTGCAAAGTGAATGTTCAGCAATGAGATGATCTTAACTGGCGTGTTAGGATACTTGTGTTAATCTGCATAGTATACGCATAAGAGTTGGCACTATCTGCCTCTTACTTCTTTCTTCCTCTCTCTCTCTCTCTCTCTCTCTCTCTGGACAACGACCCAAACTAAAGCTAACGTCGTAATGTACCATAATCAGTTTTCAGTCCGTAGTCCTCAGTCCACACTCCGATTCGTTGGGTTATTAGCCACTTAATAGACAAAACAGCGATTAAATCAAATGGAGATTTGCCTCTCCGTGGCAAATTGCAGTTAAGTTATACAACAAAATGGGCAAACTGATTGCCGACACGATACCCTGTACAAGAGAGTATCTTTCACTATTCTTTCTTTTCTCTTTATTCCAAGAATATCGATAGACCTCTGCGTCTTTAGGTTTTCACTTCATATTAATTACGTTTCGTATAAACTAAATCAATTGGCAATCTGGCCGAGACGTACTTCAATTGAAAAGTGTTGTCAAACCGTTGTTGTTGTTGTTTATTGTTGTTCCAAAACTAGTTTTGTGATTGCTCCAAGACACTCGCAATTTATTTGGATCTGAACTGGTTCAATTACAATGGAACAAGCTTTATGCATAGGTTTTCCCTCTTTGTTGCATTTTGAAATCGAAAGTTTTTTTGGGTCTATTGAAATACAAACATAGAATGTGACAGCCTCACAAACCTGCACAGTCTTTTGGCCAATTACTTGTTGCCGTTATTGTTGAGGTTGTTGTTTTTGTTGCTATTCTGACAATATTTCCAGAGTAGCAAAGCTTTAGATCAGGTTTTTTTATAGCTGCAAGAACGAAACGCACATTTCCCCATTGCATCTGTGTTCGCATGTGTCTGCCAGGCCCACTTTGACTTATCACGCACCTGTGTCGACCCACATTCGCGTCTCTACGTCTCTTTGTATCTCGTTTATTGTATCTCGCTTTGCCTTGGACCAAAACGAAAACGAATATTGCAAGCGAGAGTTCACACCAACAAAAATAATGCTTAAGCTTGCTGCAATGCAAAAGTTAATTGAGTTTTCAGTGATTTATTTGTGCGCTGACCGTACACAGGTGCCCTCGTCTGACCAACCTGGCCAGCCCTGGTGGCAACCCAACCCAGCAGGCAGCAACAACAACTGCAACAACGGGAAAATTTGTGCCAAATTCAATGCAAATCGCATTAAGCAAAACGTAGAGAAGAAAAACAACAAAATATCGAAATAATTTGTAACAATTTCTTAGCAAACTATCGCTGCTACACTTTTCGATCGATATATCGGTATTTTATTAAGATAAAAATTAGCATGAGCTATCATAAAAACTGTAAATCGATAACTCTGTTTTGGTATTTTGTTTGGCTATTTGGCATGCGGTACTGAGTTCGTTTATGTTGTGCACTGCATACCAATCGGCGACTTTGATTATGCGAATTTCGATTTCGATTTCGATTACGGGCAATAGAATGCAATGGACTTCGATAGAATGCATGCGGCGCGTCGTGTCGGACAACTTTCAATGCAAATGGCGCCACTTGGCAAATGGTCCGCGGACTGGTTACCGTTAGAAGGCATTGCTCTGCTGCTGCCAAAGGTGCAGCCAGTGCCGGCAGAAAGAGAGACAAAGATAAAAGTGTAAGCAGTGCGGATAGAGCTGCCTGATATATCTTTCAGTTAGCGTGCCTGCCTGACGTTGTAAAAATGTGGTTAATGTCTTGTTGTTGTTGGTGTGGAGCGTGTTGTTGTTGTTGCTGTCGGTTGCGGTAACTTATGCACTTGTGCATTTTCCTAATTAAGTCAAATGCGCATGCGCGGCTTAGTTATGCCGGAATTTATGCAGAGGGCGACAGGTGAACGGAGATTTCGCCTTGGAGAAAATCAGTTCGTTTTGAAAACGTTTCCCTAATGTGCCATAACTTTTTACTAAGTGTTTTGTCGTAATCAATTCCCAGTGTGCATGTGTCTCTGTGTGTGTGTGTGTGTGACAGTGATTGCTCTTTGAGTAGCATTTAAGGAAAACACACTCAACAAATGCAATTTCCATCCCAAGCCCAGTACCATTTTCATTTTCACTGCCAGCAACAACAACAACAACAATCACAGCATCAACCCGTCGAGTGTCTTAGCTGAATCTGTCTGCAAACCTGGCCAAAATGCTGATCAACTTGTTTGCAGCGCCTACAGCGGCCAACGCAAAAAGTGAATGGACCAAGCAGGCGGGGGAAGCCGGGGAACGAGGAAGAAGGCAGTCGCTACCAGTACCACTAACAGACGGGGCAGGGGAGAGGTGGGGGGCAAGCGTTTGTCGCTTTAACAATTTGGCTAAAGTTTAATAAACTTTATGAAATGCTGTCGCGAGTGGGAAATGCAGTCGGGCCATGGTAAAGGCGATGGCGACGGTGTCGGGGACGGCGACGGCGACTTGGTGGTGCCAACGACTTCAATTTTAGTGACAATGACGTAGACATGGCCATGGACGAGGTACGCAGACGTAGGTGGCAGCTGCAGGTGGGAGACGAGGTTAGGGAAAACTCATTAGACAGGAAGCGCAATAATAGAAAGTCGATGCGTGCATTGAAGATTGCCTAAAGTAGGCGACGTCTACAGCTGAATCCTTTGTGGAAAACAGTAACACAGTGAGAGCCTTAAGCTCTCACTTCAAGTAGGAGAAGGAGTATCCAAAAGAATGGGTTATGTAGGGGTTTTCTTGGAGAAGCGTAAACAAGAAGTTAAGGTTTCCAGCTCAAGGAGTTGCTTGGAGATGGGGAGGCCGAGGTTACCAGGAACTAAGGTTTCCCAAGTTCTTTGCCTACCTCCTTGACTTCACGGAGAAAGTGTGCAGGGATTGCGAGCTGCACACAACGGTTATCATTATGAGGAAGTAAAGGAGCAGGAGAAATAGACTATCCGCAGCAGGTAATAACATGTTGGGTTTGACCAATCCTCAGCTGCAGTTCGAAATTGTATCTAATGACGATGTGTTACAGAATCCAGTGCTGATTAATCGCGCAGAGCAAACCCACTAGAGGAATGTGGTCCACATAATTGCCAGATGGGAGGAGCCAGCAGACAGAAGCCAGCGAAGCCACAGGAGGGGAGGAGACTAGAGAAATGAACTGATAAGCGCGTAATTAACAGGCACACCAGTCGTGGCAGCCTGCCTCCCTCCTTGTACCAGTCCCCCCTACTCACCCCTTCTCCATTGCCAAGCTGGCACAACTGGTCAAGAGACTCTTGCGAAAGTGCTGCAAAAATGTTCAAATATTTTTAAGGCGTGTTTGCCGCTTTTTGCTGCCGTTGTTGTTGTTGTTACTTTGTTGTTGTTGTTGCTTTGTTGCGTTGTTGGCTGATTTCAATAGATATTCGTCTTTAATGACTTTTGGCCACATGCTATGGGGCCAGGCTAATGGCTTTGCCTGCTACCTTTTGTTCTGCCAAAGAATTGGCTTGACTTGTGTTGAGTCTCCCAAGCTCTCTTAAGTGGCAAAAGCACCGCTAGCCCCTTTTGCCGCATAATGAACTACAGCTATAGACGGGGCACACACCTGTCTCCAACTAATCCCCAGCCCCAAAATGGGTCAGAGTGCAACACACATGCTAAGCGTGTCCAATTAGCAAATCTTACAAATTTCTAATCGCTTCTTTCTATTACTTATGATTCACCACCTTATAGAGTCGATTCCCAGTACTTGTAACTAATCAGGCAGCAAAACTACGCTAATATTTAATACAATATCATCTTGCAAAAGATTTAACATATAATTGATTATATTTATCAATATATATTTAATAAATCACGCAATTCTTAAAGTTTACTCACTTGATATATTACAATATCAGAAATTATATTTTTCTTTTCAATTTTAACGAATTCCGCGAACAGGTTCGAGGTAAAATAAAGACAAACTCGTTAAATAATTGAGAACAAGAGAGTAAAACATGAAAAAAACAAACAACAACAACATTGAGTGGGTCTTCAGCTAACCCCTTGAGATGAAGAAACGAAAGAGACGAAAATAAAGTGCAAAGAGTTCAATGCACGCAAATCGGATTAAATAAGAAATTAAGTAATACACCGTGTAGATAGAGAGGTAGATTGACAGATAGAAAGGTAGAGGTAGAAGGAAGAACCTGTAATTGAAGAGAAATGCAAACGGAAAACAAATGGAACAGAACTGGGCGTCAATTGGAATGTAAAAGGAAGTGCAGAAAGGCAGGAAACAGGCGAGGTAGGGCGTCACTCAAGTCAGCAAATCCCCATGAACAATGTGTGTCAAAGATTTCCTATTCCAATCAGACTCTGATCAAACTTTATAAACCAAAAGGTGTCGTGTCTTACCTCTCTCTCTCTGGGTTTCTTTAGGCTTCCCCTGCGCTTCAATTACGTAAATCCAATTGCAGGAACAGCTGTTCGCACTTTACACTTGTCTTACACGTTCGTTAACACTCTCAAGTTATCGTTATCTTTACACAATTTTGTCGATTGTCGTTTGTCGATTCTTCGATTTGTTTTCTTGTCACATGAGGCTCGAGCGGCGCCTTTCGATCACCGTTTGTACTACAAAATGTCTTGAGACGCGCAGGCGTTGCGGGCTCTGCTCGTATAACACTTCCAGCACTGCTGGCAACAACAAAAGTCTCACTCAACCGTACGCATCGAAGCTCAAAACTTAACTGACACGACTGAAGCCGACGCCTGCTGCCGTTTGCTGAGCAGCAGCAAGCTTTAAGCGAAAGCTTTGCGGGAGAGAGCGAGAGCGCGAGTAAAGTGCGCTCTGTTGCTGCTGTTGTGAGTGAAAAGCGAAAGCAGAGAATGCCTTTGTTTTGAGTGAAAAGACAAGTGTGACTTAGTTTTCGGAGTGAGAAGAGCTTTGTTTTGAGTGGTTTCTGTAGTAGTTTGTATTTTATTCATAGGTTTTGCTCTATTGCTCTGAGATATATAAAAATGATAAATAAAAACGTTGAACCATTTTGTTGTTGCGTTGGTAAATAGTTTTGTTAACAATTTGCATTTTGGACATTTCGTGTTTCGTAAAAAAAGGATGCGCTGCACAAATTTATTGTTGGACAACATATTGAGAGAAATGCATTCGAATAATCAAAGAAATAAGAACCGTGCCTTTGTTGCTGTTGTTGTTGCTCACATATTATAAATATATATAAATATGCATAATGTATACGCGAATATGTGTTTATATGGTAAACAATATCTCTAATAATACCAATAATATCAGTTACGCTCAGACGCTCTTGACGTTAAGTAAAATGCCTTTCTTTTTTTTGTTTTCTTCTCTAACTTTTACTTAGTTATGTGAGTAATTCGGTTAAGTTTAAATCTTGTTCGTTTTCTTAGGACTTTTTCGCATTTTCCAACACTAGTTTGCTTTTACAACTACAGTTAATAATTGAATGGAACAGCTCCTAACCCCGGCCCCCCATATCATCCACTGCCAGAGCGCACAGCACGTACATCATGCCAGCACTGAGTAATGCGGTTACGGGTACAGTGACTATCCAAGCGTACGCGATGTTCCGGAACAAATGCCAATCCACGGTGCCATCCTCCATTGGTGCAGCTGCCACCCCTGCCTCCGCTGTCACTTCTTGCTGCTGCTGCTGCTGCCCCTGTTCCTCTTGCTGCTTCTTCTTGCGACCCGATGCACTCACATGACCCACAAAGACAACCGAACCCACCTTGCAGTGCGTGGTCGAAATGGGCAAACCGATTTTGCTGGCCAGCAGAACGGTAATAGCGGCGCCTATTTCGATGGTGAAGCCACTGTAAAAAAGAGAAGAAGGATTACTGTAAGATATATACAGATTTCCTTCACTTGTACTCACGTTGATGAGGTGATCTTGGTCAGGTCATTGCCAATGGTCTCGATGACACGTCGCCCCCAGAGCCAGAGGCCCACAGAGATGCCAATGCCGCCATAGATGAGAATGTATATGGGACTCTCGGCCTGCTGCATCACGGAACCCTCGCGATAGATCATATAAAGAGCAATCAGTGGTCCAATGGCATTGCTGACATCATTGCCGCCATGGGCAAAGCTGCCAAAGGTCGCTGTCAGTATCTGTAGAAAGGAGAAGAGCATGGAAATCTCCTGCGTCTCCTCGGCGCTGCTAGCGCGTCGACCCGCCTCCCGTTTGAACTCATCCTCTTGCTCATGCAGCGCTTCCTTGCTCTCGATCAGCGGCACCTTGCTCGAGTTGGGCGACAAGGTGGAACTGATCATCAGGTCCAGACTGCCAGCACTCTCCACCACCTGCAGATTGTTGTTGGTTGTTGTTGTGCTGCCTTTAGCATTGGCATTGGAATTGGTAGCACCACCAGCACTGGCCACCAGTGAGGGCTGTTGCTCGACCTCCTTTTGTTCCTGCTCTTTGGAAAAACATTCGGGTAGCTTGCGTCTCTGTTGCTGCTGCTGCATCTGCTGCTGCTCATCGATGTAGTTCAAGCTGGTCACAGTCAGATCCGTGTTATCCAGACTCGCTTTGCCCAGTAGATCTTCTGCCTTGCGTATGAGCTCTGGATTGATCTTGTAATCCTCAGCGGATGCATTGTTATTCTTTGCAGAGAGACCAAATGGCGCCAGCTTGAATGTCTTTGGCGAATTGTCGCTGAGTGAGACCAGCTCGGTGATTTCAGCAATTGCCGGCAGAGGTTTTCCCTCGCTAACCAACGACAGGGGACGGCGCTGCTTCTTGGGGCTACCCGAAGGTGATGATTCTATGGGGAATACGTAGAAGACTTTAGCAACTGATACAATGATCTATTCGAGTTGATGTTGACCTACCGACAGAGTCCTCAAAGTTGAACTTAACTGGATTGTGCGCACGCAATTTCTTGGCGATTGTGCGTCGCTGCAGAGGAACCACAACCAGTTGCGTCAAGAGTGCCACCAGCAGGGACAGCCCAACGCTGCCCGTCAAGGCTATCCAAGCGGGTATGTTATCCATGTAGAGCACTGTAAACAGAGTAAGCTTAATAGAGTACAATGACAGATTGAGGCTTAACTTACACTTGGGTCCATCCAGTACAACGCTAATGACATTGATGAAGAACGTAACGCCGTAGAAGATTGGCAGCGAACGAAAGCCCGCCTTGAGAGGATCCTTGGCGCAGAGAATGAAACGTCTTATGGCCAGAAAGAGTAAAATGCTGACGACACCGCTCAACACCGGCGAGATGAACCACGAACCAACAATGGTGCCCAGAGTGGACCACTTGAGACCTTGCATGCCACGTGCAACCAGCGAGAAGCCAATTGTGGAGCCGACAATGCTGTGCGTACCCGAAATGGGCAACTTCAGGAACGTGGCAACCAGTAGCCAAATGGCGCTGCTTGTCAACGCCGACACGCAGCCCAACATCAGCACCTCCTCGGCACCCTCATACAGGCTCACCTCGAGGATGCCCTTGCGCATCGTGTCCGACACCTTGTATCCTGCAAATGGTAATTGATATATAAGATCATTTAAAGATCACTTCTTAATGTCCAAACTAACTTACCAATTAGAACAGCACCCGAAATCTCACAAATTGTGGCCAGCACGCAGGCTTGGCGTATGGTCAGCACGCCTGAGCCGACGCTGGTGCCAAAGGAATTGGCCACATCGTTGGCTCCAATGCCAAAAGCCAAGACAAATGCAATTAGAAAGCCAAGGACGACCATCCACAGCAGATCCGGTGAAAAGCTCTCCATGATTGCGTTATTATACTTCAACTTGTTGTACTTGTTATACTCGCACGCCCCTGACACGCCCTCACTCTCTCTCTCTCTCTCTAACGATCTGAACCTAACTCAAATTCTATGGTATTTGTATGTGTGTGTGTTTCTGTGCGCGTGTGTTTGTGTGTGACTGGGAAACTTGTTGTGCAGGGGGCAAAAAGAAAATGTATTGTTGGTGGTGGGACAAAAATATAAAATACAATATACACTACTATAATAAATTATACAAGAAAAATAATCTTAATTATTAATTGAAAATTCTTTTCAAATATTTTCTAAACAGCCATATTTGCGCTTAGACTTCATTGTTGGTATTTTCATATTTGAAAACCGAAGTGCGCTCGCCCTGTAAAACTGTTCGATATATTTTCAAACCCCTGGGGTTATATTTTGAGCCTCTTCTCCTAAAACAGCCCTAAGCTGAAGCCTAAAAGTATGTGAGGAATAAGTTAAGTACGTAAAGACTAACACAGTTATCGCATCTGGCAACGCTGGACACGATTGTAATAGTAAGAATAATAATATTTAATATTAATAATAATAATTATCTCCCTTCTCTCCTCTTCGAAACTTCCTGAACCCCAAATAGCGTTTAATCCTTTGCAAAATCCTTCAAATGTTTTTCCCTGTTTCTGTTTTTGTTTTTTTGGATTAAGCGTCTTGACTAAATGTTATTGTTGTTGTTGTTGATTAAGTGGAGTTCGTGTTGTTGTGTTTGTGGTTACAAAGAAGTTTCTTGTTATGTTGAAAAGGTGCCGATGTTGGTCGAGTTGGTAAACTAAAGATAAGGAAAAAGATAAAAGAGTTAATATATTATAATAATATAACTATACAATGTATAATACCTGACGTTTAGGACAGCATAAGTGTTTCCACGTCATAAAGATTATCAACATGTCTGCAAGTAAATGAAAATAATTTAATAACTTAGTCACTTTATAAACATAATTAATACATAAAGACACTCTTGGTTCCCATGACTTCTGATATTTACTGCTCCGGATATTATTGATATCAAATATCATTTATAATTCATTCATCAACATCGATCAAAGAGCTCAGCTTTTCGTTTGTTTCTTCGATATGATAAGAAAGATTATAACTAAATTCTGCTATAAGTTCAGTAAGTAAGTTCGACGTCAGGTCGCAGTTTGCATCGCAATTCATCGTCGAACCATCTCGAACTACCTCCGATTGTTTTTTCCATTTAGCCTGTGTGCACTTTTCAATTAAAAAAATTGTATGCAAACATTGTGAATTGTTTAATTTACGACAATTTCTACTGTAAGTGCGCAAGCCTTTGCCACATCTTGCCCCGCCGAGCGCATGTGTGTGTGCCTCCAAAGAATTGTTCAATTCAATTCATGCGAGTAATTGTTTTGCTATTATTATTGTTATTTTTATTATAGAATGTGCATCATCTTGTTGTTATTGCCACAATGACACTTGGGAATATCAGAGAAGCGATGGTTAAATTCAAGTTCAATAAGAAAATCAAATGAACTTCAAATGAGAAGAAGCAGTAGCTAGTTTCATTGAGATCATTTGCAAATTGGAAAAGGGCGACTGCAAAGCTTGTCATCCCTAGAAACCTGATCTAGAGATTATACAACAATATTATCAATGTAATCTGTAACTAATAATGTAATGCAATGCAATGCAATTTTAACGCCTATTAAGCCTTAAGTACTTCGAGGCTATAAAAGCACCCTACATCCCCAGTGACAACAATATAAGTATAAAATTAGTGATAAAATGAGGTTAATCCTTCACCTTATTGTGTTACTCTTTGTGGTTTTAATGTCTAGTGCACAATACGCACCCACTACCACGTGGCCAAGTGAGTAACTAATAATAGTTATTCCATAAGGGAGTAATGAGAATCATTAATCTTTGTCTACTTTAGGGTATCCTAACAAATGGTGTCGACTCAATTATGGTCCCTTTCTCGGCGGCAGATGCTAAGGCAAACTTAAATATGAATGAATGAAAGGTTTATAATATATTACTGCAGCTTATCAAGTGTTTATATGTTCTATAGATGTTGTAGATCAGATTACCCTATTCCAAGTTTTTAACTAGGAAAACAAAAGAAACCTGCATTACTTTCCAATAAGAAAATGGGTCATGGGTTCCATACAATGATGAACAAACAAACAAACTTTCATTACACTGACATATGCCAGTAATTTCCCATAAATAGTCCGTATTTACGGCTTCCAATCATAGTTTCTAATAGTGCCGGGCAACTCATGATATATGTATGACTAAAAATAAACGACGCACACGCAATACAAGCAGGTTTTAAAAGCACTGCATCAAGGGAGCTCTCAAACCCTCCTCGGGTAAAGGGAGAGCTACACGACAGTGACTATTAAATACTCTAGAATGTTCGCACTACTCAAACGTTAAGGAACTTGCGAACTTGTCAGGCCATACTTTTGTGTTCATGTTGTTTGAACTGATTTACAATATATACGTGTATGTACATATATAATAAATATTGATAAGTCCATCCAGAGACAGAGCGATGACTGCTATAAGCAATGTAAATTCACTCTCCCAGCGCATAAGTCTTATCAGCATTGCACAGATCGTGCTCAATTTGATGCCGACATTCAGTCCCAGCTCGCAGACCAGCGAATCTTGTTGTCTATAACATAATGAAATTCAAACGGGGTTTAACTCTATATGTAGTGCAGATTCTGGCTATATATGGAATAAATGCAGTACAGGCAACGGCGGAAAGCGTAAGTAGCATAGTAAAAGTACCTAAGAGAAATACTAAACCCAAATCTTCCTTTCAAGTCCTGTGCGGCACAAAAGGAACTCGATAAGAAATGCGAGTCGTATACGCACAGTATAGTAAAGCCTCTATTGGACCATGTGAAACAACTGACAGATGAGGCAAGCCAGAGTGAGAGTAAGGATCGCATGATAAAAGAACTAAGCGAAAAGGTTTCTGCACTTCAAGCCTATAAAGAGAGGGATGAATCATATGCAGTTCTCTTCAGAGATTTGAAGAATCAAATGGATCAAATGGAAGTACGTCTAATTAAGACATTTGAGACCGATTTGAATTCAAGATCTTCCACAATACAATCCTATAAAGATGAAATTAAAAACTTACAATTGGAAAAAGAAGCTGCTGAAAATCAGTTAAAATTTTTGCAGGATGAGTTGAAGAAGAGTAAGAACTTTAATGAAGTCGCCCTCAATGAGAAGAATTCTATAATTGAGAAACTTAAAATACAAGCGAAATCGGAAAGTGATAAGCTGTTGGAAACCGAAAGAAAATGCAACGAGAATCTTCCCAATAGTTGCATTGCTCTGTCAGCATTTCCTGGTGTTCACCTCATCCAAGTTCCGGACTTGCCACCCTTCAAAGTACTCTGCGATAGTAAGGTAGCTGGGCCCGGATGGACTGTTATCCAACAGCGTATAAATGGTAAGGAGGATTTCTTCAGAAATTGGGTTACTTATCGCGAGGGATTCGGCTCATTCGAAGGAGACTTCTTTCTGGGCCTGGAAAAGATCTACCGTCTAACAAAGAGCCAACCCCATGCACTCTATATACATATGGAGTTTTTCAATGGATCTACTCAAAACGCACAATACGAACAGTTTGGCATCTCTGGGGAAAATGACAAATACAAATTGACCACCCTTGAAAAGTTCTCGGGCAGTGCAGGCATCGATGAACTCTTCTATCACAAGAATCAAATGTTCAGCACCTTCGACAGTGACAACGACATAAAAAAGGAGGAGAACTGCGCCAAGATTTGGCACGGTGCCTGGTGGTACAGAGCCTGCGGTAGAAGGTTAGTGACAAATTGTAGCCGCAACTTAAGAGATCAATATGTCATTTATAATTGCTCTATATTTCAGTAATCTCAATGGAAAGTACTATGACCATCAAGTGGAGCATTCAAGTGCCATTTTCTGGAATGACAAGACTGCACTAAAAAAAGTTCACATTTTGATTCGTCCACAAACCAATTGAATGAGAATATTGATATTGTAAGGCATATTATATAATTTCTAAACTCTCCAAATGTAACAGAAGGTTTATTTTGAATAAATTGCAGTTTAGACTGTTGAATTGTTTTCCCTAATTAGAATCTTTGCCTGGAAGATACCCTGCACAGGACTGTAGACTACACACCTTCAAAGTAGTCTTCGTATTTACACTCGCATGCACTATTATTGTATCGTTTTCGTATCCATGCAATTAAAAATAACACAAGTTTATAGACAGGCGGGGGTTGGTGTTGTTAGGCGCCTTTGTTGTCGACCTTGACATTGCCAATTTCCAACTGAAAACTGCATTTAATGCGGAGTGTATTGATTTAGTCTGCCGCATTCAAGACAAGCCCAAAGGGTGCGGAGGCGGGCAGGCAGGCGGAAGGGGGAGCGGCTCAAGAGGCGTCCTGGCGTCAACCCTGTCCAGCAGTCTGCCTGACTTACAGGGTGGTTTCTTTACCGCTGTCGCTGCTCCCGGCGGCGACGCCGCTAAGTTCAAGGTCACACGGCCGTGTTCACCGAAACACGTTAACTGCCTGCCTGCCTGGCTGAGTAAATGCCTGTCAAACTGTGCCCAGTGAAGTGCAATTTCCATTGAAATCAATATTGTTGCACACTACTGTGTGTCTGTATATGTCTATGCAACAACAAAGTAATTAACAGGCACGTGCAACAGCAACAACGAAGCGAGAGATCTTGAACCAATTAAGCGGAAATTTACCACGGGCATCCAGTAGAAGATCAAAGCAAAATTAATAACAAGTGAACTAATTTGAGAATTACAGACTAACAGATACCCTGTTCGAAGGTTCAATTTGATTATATAAAACTTTAGTTGACTCTCTTTTGTTTAGTTTGCATACTTTATGCCAGGTCAGCCTTTTTGCTCTTATTTCTATCTCGATTACAATTTAATTGTTCTCTAAATCGAAATGCCACCACATTTGCATACTTATCGTTATCCTAGTTTATCGATCTTTAATCAGTTGTCAATTATGTTAAGTTGCTATGGTGTCCTTTTTAAAATTATTCGTTCTTCTTCTAACCCACTCTATCGTGTTTTTGTGAAAAGCTGTTGGAAACACTGTTAAAAATCATAAAATCAGACATAACAATAGAATACACCCCCTATAAATCAATCACTTAAACACCTGCCAAATTTATCACTTAAGACAACAGTTTAATGGATTGTTATTGCGTTTGTAATTGTTATTGTTATTGACTGCACTTTCATCACCATTTCCCTGCAAGTATCATTAATTATTGAGATATTCTTTTTTCTTTTCTACCCAATACAAGCAGAAGCAATGTCAATTGCGTGTTAAACTTCCTATTGGCAATAACACGTACTCACACATACACACACCCGTACGTATGAGAGCAATCTACATACACAGACAGAGCAAAACAGCAGCCTGGCAACGGCAGGCAGCGAAGGTGGAGTTAAAAGCAGAAGCTGAATAAACGTATGGGTACGGGCAGAGAAGAGAAGATAAACAGTTCACGGATGAGCTAGCAATATCCAGATAGATCCAAACATTATTCGTTAGGTGCAAAAAAATACCTTGTATACAATATGGATAACTGTACTTAAAACTGCAATTGAAATGCGATTATAGGTTATGCGGGATGGGGGTGTCTGTGTGAGTATCAGTGTGTGTGTGTGTGTGTGTGTGACCTTGTTAGGGTTGCTGCCTGCCTGCCCCATGTTGGCAAGAGGGTTTAGTTTATCTATGATATCATAAGAACGTGCAGAAGTTATTGTCTGGTTTGCAATCGAACAAATACCATACACACACACATTCTCAGATGTTCACACACACACATGCACCCTTCGCTGCTTGACGTAAGCGCAGGCAAATAAATAAATATGAATTATATGCGTCTAGTTTGCATGTGCGTCTGCCTGAGTGTGTGCGTGCCGAACAGTTTTAGAGTCATTGCAGTACAGCATCCCATACAGTTTAAACGTCTATTTGCAATATGCACACTTTCATTTATTTTTTGCGTCTGTTCCCAATTCCCAACATCAAATTCGAATAAGAATCAAGTAGAAGAGGAAGCATAAGTAATTTCCCAATTTTACGAGTACGTCCGGAGACAGAGAGGCGCTTATGAATCATGTTATACTGTGAAAAAAGGGAGGCGGCAGGCGTGTGGGGGTGGCCCTTGAGATGACCAGCAATATCATGAACCGATGAAATTCGTCTGCGTGGAAAATGCGAGAACAGGAGGGGGGAAGGAGGAATGCCCAACAATGCGTTGTTGTTGTTGTTGTTGCACAGCAGCTGCGACGCAACTCGGAAAACAGCTGCACATGGCAACAGTGCATGCCAAACTGTAGACCATAAGAATGCTCCGCCTTTTTTGCAACAGAGACTTTCGTGGTCAGGAACTGTACCCAAGGCAGCCAGTATTATAACATATACAATAGACAATAATCTGAAGAGCAAGAGATGATTGGAAAAGACTTTAGTTGGTCTTGCGCCCCTTTCAATTTCATTTATTTATTGATTTTTCGAGGTGTTTATTCTTTTTGTTCCGCCAAAGGTTCAAAACAGTCTCCAACGCCTGGAAAATGTTGGCAAATGTGTACAGTGAACACACACGCACAGACAATGCGTGTATACACACACACAGCACTCGCAAAAAAGGATACGCGTTGTGGAAAAAACACGCGGCGCCAGCAGGACTCGTCAAGGATACACAGATTATTCGCACACACACACACCCACGCCTGCTTTCATTGGTAACTTTTCCCAATTCCATTATAAATTGCACATTGTGACGCGTATATATGTATGGAGTTTAGAATAACTGTATTCAGTACTCACTTGAATATCAGCACTTTTTCAAATCTCAATTAATTTGATGGAAAATTGAAGCGTGACCAAGACCCGCGCACAACTACGACGACCACCGGCTTGCTGAGAATGACGATATATTTGTGTTATCGAGTGCAGCGATAATTGTAGGAATTTTATCGATTAAACTGTTAACAGAGTTGCTCCTCCATGGAACAGAAAATGCTCAACCCTCGATTTGGCTGATATCGATTAGGCACGTCCAACGTTCGTGTTGCTCACTTCACTTTGTTATTCTTTTTGATTACAACAAAAACGTCCGTACGAAATCGTGACACTACAAAAAAGTTCAGAAAATTTCGTAGCCAGAAAACAAGCTGTGTAACAATGTTCCACTTTAGTGGCTTCAACATGATGTTCCCGGACGGAGGACGCAGTTTTCATGCGACCTACAAATGCTTCTCGGTCTCCATGTTACCGGGAAACGAGCGCTCCGATGTGGAGAAGGGCGGAAAGAGTAAGCAGCAAAGAGAAAATATTTAACAATTATATATTTATATCCTCCCCCCCTTGCAGTCATCATGCCACCCTCGGCGCTGGACACGCTTACACGTCTGAACGTCGAGTATCCAATGCTCTTCAAGTTGACCAACAAAAAGAAGTCGCGGACATCACATGCCGGAGTCTTGGAGTTTGTGGCCGATGAGGGAAAGTGCTACCTACCCTACTGGATGATGGACAACCTTCTCCTGGAGGAGGGTGACATTCTGACCATTGAAAGCGTATCGTTGCAGGTGGCGACCTTCTCCAAGTTTCAGCCACATAGCACGGACTTTCTGGACATCACCAATCCCAAGGCAGTGCTGGAGAATGCACTGCGCAACTTTGCCTGTCTCACCAAGGGCGATGTCATTGCTATAAAGTATAACAAAAAGGTCTACGAGCTGTGCGTGCTGGAGACGAAGCCTGGCAATGCTGTGAGCATCATTGAGTGCGATATGAATGTTGAATTCGAGGCGCCAGTTGGCTACAAGGATCACACCGAACAACAGCAGGCTGTGCACGCTGGAGGCCAAGGAGCTGTGGCCGGCGGCAGTGATGTGGCCGCCGGTGCTGGTGGTGCTGTCCTCGAAGAGGTGGTGGAGACCTTCAAGGGATCTGGTGTCCGTCTGGATGGCAAGAAGAAGAAGGACAGTCAATTAGAGACGCCCGTGATGAAGAAGCTTCTCCCACGCGGTGTGCCCGACTATGATTTCCAGTTTGGTCTGCTCCGCTTCGATCGCAGCATTAAACCCATCTGCGATCGTGCCCAAGAGGAAGCCGACGCGGAGGCGGCGTCAATAGGTGGTGAGTCTGGCACCGATGCGGATAACTTCCATGGCACTGGCTTCTCCATGAAGAAAACGCGCAAATAGCATGTAAATCTCTAGTTCTTTAATAAAGACAACAAAGGAAAAGGGCGATCCTCTACAGGTTGAGTGTTAGCCGGATCTCCTGCTCCTTGGGCGGCGCGGGTGGCGCTATGGTCGTCATAGGCGGCAGCCGGCGTATCTTTCGGCCGTGCTTGCCTTCCTTGCGCTTCCACAGACCGGATCTGGGTCGATTGCCAAGCTCACGCATGCGCTGTGCGCTACCCACGTGCTCCTTGTTGTGCTCGACGTTCGAGAGGCGTCCCACGGTGGCCATGCAGGTGCGATCGAATGCAAACTCCCGCTTGGAGGGCAGCTGCACCACGACCTTGTCATCGAACTTGCGCAGAATGGTGCCAAATGTGCCAGCAGCGTGGATGAGATGGCAGGGCTGGCCGGGATTCTTCTCGAGGCAGTGAATGCGGGTGCCCACAGGCAGGGCTCCCAGTGGGTAAGCATCTCCCTCATTGGGACGCACTGTTAAGAGCAATAATTAAATACAGTTCAGCATAAGCTCATGGGGAATCTCACCAGGAATTCGAGGAATCACACGGGAGGTTTTCAGTATGTCTCCCTCCTTCATGTTCTCTGTGGCCAGTATGTACTTGAGCTCGTCTCCGACGGCCACCAGGGCCACCTTGGCAGTGCGACAGCCATCCCGTAGCAGCTCCACGACACGCTCCTCTTGGGGGGTTCCCTCGCTAGGACCATCACGCACCCATTTGATCCAACGATATTGCTGTTTAATGCCGCCGCCAATACCCTTGGCCACCATGCGTCCCGTCACGGGATCTCGTCCGGCTAAATGTGTGATCTTCAGGGGCTCTACTGTGTACTCCTCCGGGAAATGCACAATCCGGCGGAATTGTTGTCCGGCACCTGGTTTGGGTTTCTCGACTATTTTTGTTTTGGTGCGCAACTGCTGCAGCGCTACCACTGCCCCACGATGCTGTGGCTGCAGCGTTAATGTGCAGTTAGCAAGCAGGCGCGTTAGGCTTTGCATTTTCCGGGAAAATCTATCTCGAAAAAAAAAACTTGTTACAAAACGCCTCGCTGTGCGCTGTTAACAGTGAACAGCTGTTATGACAGTACCAAGTGTGACCAACTCGCTGTTAAGGTAATGTGCGTATACAATGTGCGAATGAAATGGGCAGCACCAGGGCTTCAAAACATCTGGTTTTCCTCTTCTTTATCGTCACGTCGTGTGGGCAGCTGCTGCGGAGCGCGCTGCAGCAAATAAGAATTGAAAAAGAAAGAAAACCGCATTAAAATCGTGAAAAGTGCTCAAATAAAATTGTAAAGTAAGCTTTAATTAATTGTTTACATAAATATAGGAAAATAATTGCATACGCATACGCAGCATAAACGGCAGTAAAAAAGGTACGAAAAAAATAATAATAAACAAGGCAAGACGAACGAGCCGATAGAAAGAAAAATAATATACACACACGCAAACATGATGTGTGTTGATACACACGCACACACACTAATGCATACAATCACAATCATACACAGCGCTCAGTAGCGAACGAGCTGCACGAAAAAAACGTGTTGTGTGCTGAATTTTCTGTGCAAAAAATAGAAAAAGCAAAAACAAAAAGGAGCAAAAGCGAAATAATAATAAAAAGCGAAAAACAAAAACAGTTCAGTTTGATAATCGCAAGAGTTAATTCAAATGTAACAACAAATAAATAAAATACAATGTACGCATACAATGAGAATTTATAAATAATAGTACAAGAAGAGTAAAAGTAAAGTCAGCGAAATATACGCTTTTGTTATTTTGAAACATGTTTTAAGTGAACGTATATATCTGTGCGTGTATATATATATATATATATATATATGTGTGTGTGTATGTGTGAGTACTCTTAACTGTGTGTATATATTTTGGTGTTAGGTGGAAAAAAGCGGGCGGTAAAGTTTACGCAATCGCCAACGAACGAACAAACATACATAAATACATTTGTATGTATGATGTACATGTATATATGGCGTACATTGTGAAAAGTGTGCTTTTTGTGTGTTTACGCTTTTGTCTGTCCTCTCTGTCCTTTTGTCCGCAGTCGGCGGAATGAGTGAGAAAAACAAGGCATACATATTTACATTTTTCACATGAATACATACATAAGTATGTACGAGTGTATATGTGCATATATGAACGTACAGGCAAGCAGGTGGAGTCGCGCCGACGTCGTTTGTTTTTTATTTTTTTTCGGCTCCGTTGCTAGCTGAAAAATCAACGAGCGGCATTTTTACGCATTTTCAATATACGTACATGTATGTATATGTATGCTCACGAGTGAGTGCCTTGTTTATGTACATACATGCGCCAGCTCTTGTGTATGTGCATGGGTGTTTGTTTGTGTGTGTGTGCGTGTGTGTGTTTTCGGTGTTTTTATTTATTTATTGTGTTTCTGTTTTGCTGATGCGAGGCAACAGCAGCAGCGTAGCAGTGACCTAACGACGTATGAGTGTGTGCCGTGTGTTTATATATGGGTGTATGCGCCTGTGTTCGCTTTTTGTTGTATTTATTTTTATAGCATTTTTATTTACGTTGTTTTTGTTCATTTTATTTTGGTTTCATTTTGCATGTTGGCGCAAGCCGATCGATTCAATGAGAGCCATGTGGCGTTAGGTAGCCCCGCCGCCACCTTCCCACCATGACAATTCAATGTATGGATGTACAACTTACATTTCGATGTACATGCATACATACGTACGACATATGATTGCGGCGGTGCGAGCTTAAATCAAATAAAGCCGAACTGAACACGCTACGTAAGCAGTGTTGCCAGCACAGATCTTTAAGCTTATTGGCAAAAATTGAATGCCAGAGTTGCCAATTCTATTTCGGAAATAAGATTTGTTGACATTCAACTGTCATCTCACCGTTACCATTTCCAATTTGCAAATACCATGGGAATAAGTAAACAAAATATTTACACATACATGTTTGTGTCTGTGTGTGTATAAATAAATGTGACTGGGAGATTTTATTTATTTAACAAATTAAAATTTAAAATACTAATAGAAATGATTTTATAAAAAAAAAAACAAAATATTTAGCAAAATATTAAAAAATGTAAATTTGTTTAAATTTGTTGGTTCCCTTTTATATATATTCGTTACAAAAAGCACGTTTTCTTTGCGCATACTGGCAACACTGGCAGCGCAAAATATTCTGAGTATTGTTAGCCATAAGTAAACTAATCGTTGAGAATGCGTTGCAAGCGGATTGCACAATTGAAATAAAAAAAAACATCAACTGTAACTTCCAAGTCCAGTTGTTGTTGCTGAGGCTTATTTGTTTGTAGATTTTGGGCCGGCGGCAGCTGCTACAACTGAGAGAACAGGGTGTTTGAATACTCCTCTCTTTCTTGTTTGCTCTCTCTTTGCCCGGGCAAATTGGAGCCGCATACAAAGTGAGCGCACGCGTGTATAACGCCTCTCCCTCTCGCATTGTATTTTGCCATAAAGCATGCGTGTGCGTGTGTTGAGTGTCTGTCTGTCTGTATGTATGTGTGTGTGCGTTCGTTTACTCACGTAGTGCCGCAACGTAGTAGTAGTAGTGTTATTATTGTTTTTATTGCTGTTGTTGTTGTTGTGACAGTTGTTTTTGTTTTTGCTTGTTGCCGACTGCGAGTACGAGTGTGTAAGTGTGAGTGTGAGTGCGGTAGCAAAACATAAGCAAAGCAAAAACTGAAAAAGAAACGAAATGTAAGTACATGTGTTTTTATGTACATACGTGTGAGTGTACTTGTGCATGTGTATGTATGCATAGCAGGAGATTGAGACTAAACTGCCAACTGCCTGTGGAAGAGTGTGATGGAAATAAGTATGTACACGAACATACTTGCGCATGTATGTGTATATGTATGTAAATATGCATGTATTCTGCAAGTGAGTATGTTTTTGGCTGTGGCTGACAAAAACCGAAAAACCTTGAGCATAAAAGTGTAAAAAAGCGCGTGAAAAACTGCAGAAATAAATTAATTAACTCAACCTCTAAATTTGTATTTAATTTTTGGTGCTGGTGAGAAACACGCGCTTTGTTTGTGCGCTATTTGCGATAAATTTTAGCGCGCCGCATACAGAAAAATGCCATAGAAAACGAAGGAATCAAAAAAGAAAACAAAATAAACAAAAACAATGCAGTGTGTGTGTGTGTGTGTGTGTGAATTCGTCTGTTTTGTGTGTACATTATTTCTTTCTTTTTTAATTTGAACTGGGAAAAACAATTATAATAATTTAATAATAAATATTAATTTATTAAATAAAAATCTAAAAATAATATGATAACTAATTATAATTGAATAAACACATAATTTAATATAGAATACATAATTTTTTCAGTTAACCTACAACAGCTACAGGATCAAGCAAGCAGCGTGCAAGTGGATATCTTTCAATGGCTGCCACTACAACAACAACCACAACACTTGCAACTACCACCAATATAGTAAACAACAACACCAGCAGCAGCAGCAACAGTAGCAGCAGTAACAATATTACCAGCAACAACAATAACAATCACATAGTAACGGTGCACACCGTGTTAAACACACCCACCGCTGCATCCGCATCTGCCTCCGCCGCTGCTGCCGCCGCTGTCGCTGCGGACGCGGCAACTGTTGCCATAGCCAAGGACATGCTTCAGCTGCATCATGGCGCTGCAGCAACACTGAACAACAACAACAACAGCAGCAGTAGCAACAACAACAATAGCGCCTCCGAATTAGCCAACAACAACAACAATAACTCAGCACACCACCACCCACCTGCCAGCCACATTAGGTCGAGCTCTCCGCCAGCGAATGCCAATACGAATGCGAATACAAATGCATTTGGTGTGCTGCGCTTCAACGAGGATCTGCTGCACATCACCGACGCTGTGACTGTGATTGGACGCAATTCATCCACATCTCTGGTGCACTTCAATGTGGCCGAGAATAATCTCGTCTCGCGCAAACATTTCCAGGTGCTCTACGATGCCGAGCGACGCGCCTTTTTTGTGCAATGCCTCAGCAAGAATGGCATCTTTGTAGATGATTTCCTGCAGCGAAGAAATGTGGATCCTCTGCGGCTGCCGCAACGGTAAATGAGGCTGCAACTATTGTACAATACCTTATATCTGTGCTCAACTAACATTCTCTTCTTCTCTCTATCTTCTTTAGCTGTTTCTTTCGTTTCCCAAGCACTGAAATTCGCATCGAGTTCGAGAGTTTTGTGACGACGCCTGCGGACATTGCGCCAGATGGGACACATGCCGTTCTAAACAGTCCTGCGGCATCAGCAGCAGCCGTGGCAGCAGGAGCAGTTGGACCAGCCGGTGCTCATGTCATTATAACACCGCCGCCACGCGATGAACTGCATCATCACAGCCAGCAGCAACAGCAGCAGCAATCGGCGGCGCATCAACTGCAACAGCAGCATCAGCAGCAGCAACAGCAGCAAACGTTGCCACCGTCGCACCACCCACTCCCCCACACACAACACCATCACCCGCTTCACCACACATCCCTGCAGCAGCAGCAGCAACAACAGCAGCAGCAGCAGCAGCAGCGTCTATCAGGAGCGCCGCCGACTGCAGCGTCCCACCTGTTACCTGGTGCCGGAGACGGAGCCGCCATCTACTCACCGCTCAAAATTTCAATACCCAAGAAGGAACAGAAGAGCCCCTATCTGTCACCAACGGGCAAGTGGAATTTAATTTTCAATTTGCGTCCAACTGGACTTAACTCCAATAAGATTAACGTACATGTGCTTAGGGTGCAATGAACTGGATACTTTCTATACCAATTATAATTTAATATTATTGAGTTTAAATGAAGCCAGTTCAAGTGTGTGTTCCTATGAAAGTTATAGCGTATATCTCTCCTATTGTTTGCATTTTTAGGAGTTTATAAAGGGCAAGATAAAAGTTTATCGAAATTACTTGAGACAACGAAAGGTTTTCATACATAAACCTCATTTGGGTTGATTATTTTTAAAGATTATTATATTTGAACAAAGTATAGCTTATCATTATAGATGTTGCTTATAAATTGCATTGCTACCCAGAATAGAAATGATCTTCAAGCATTGAAATGTCATACTGTTAAATTAGATTATAAACTATAGCATATCATATGATATATAAAGGTTGACACCTATAACTCAAAGTTATACACAGATTATACTATAAGAAATGTTTTGATAGCAACATAGTTGATGCATATAAACATAACAATCCCAACTAATCAAATGTATTTTACTCTTCAGGTACAATAAGTGCTGCCAACAGTTGTCCGGCTAGTCCACGCCAGGGTTTCCACCAGAATCAGGCTAATAGCTACAACAATTATAGCAACAATAATACGGTAAGTAAAACAATCTATTCTTTATACAATTATAGCATAATTTATAGCAATCTCACTTTGTCAACCCGCAGCAGGATCTATTCCAAACACCGTCTACAGCCAGTTATAATCACAATGAAAAACCGCCGTATAGTTATGCCCAGTTGATTGTTCAGGCCATATCAGCTGCACCGGATAAGCAGCTGACCCTCTCGGGCATTTATTCATTTATTGTCAAACATTATCCATACTATCGCAAGGAGACCAACAAGGGCTGGCAGAATTCCATACGTCATAATCTCAGTTTGAATAGGTAAGAGAGAGTTGAGAGTTGTACTCTAGTTGATATCAAGTTAATACCAAACCCCCTCAAACTTGTAGGTATTTTATCAAGGTAGCGCGCTCTCAGGATGAGCCTGGCAAAGGCTCCTTTTGGCGCATTGACCCGGACAGCGGTGCCAAGCTGATAGATCACAGCTATAAGAAGCGTCGCCAACGCAGCAGCCAGGGCTTCCGTCCGCCCTATGGCATGCCGCGTTCGGCACCAGTTTCACCCAGTCACATGGGTAAGTTAGGAAATGGAATAAATGTATAAAAATCTAATATCTTATCATATCCCTGTCTATTCTCGCTGCAGACAACTCACGCGAGAGCTCTCCGCTTCAAGACATTGTGCTGCAATCAGCTCCTGGCTCCCCTGGCATGTCCCTCGAGCAACGTGCTGCTGATGCAGGTAACACTAAGTGAACCTTTGTGGATCTGCCAGCAATGGAGTAACCCCAAACATGCTTTCTCTTTACAGAAATCATCTACAACTCTCAGAATGCACACCAGCAACAACAACAGCAGCAGCAGCAGCCGCCACAGACGCTGTCCAACAATTCCAATCAATACAAGTGAGTTCCGCACATGGAAGATACATTTGGGAACCCCTTTAAATTGTGATTCCTTTTTTCTAATCCTCTTTCAGCAGCGGCAGTCCGTACTATGTAACCAATCAAAATGCCGGTACTACCGTGCAGCAGGCGCATGTAGATGGTGGAGGCGGTGGTGTGAGTGCTTTGATTGCACTGAAAAGGAATCACGTTTTGGCCGTATCGCATCCGGCGGCGGCGGCGGCATCGACGCTTCATCAACAGTCACAGCAACAGCAGCAGCAGCAACAGCAACAGCAGCCGCATCCTGAGATTATTTATGAAGAGTTGCCGACCGACTATAGTGGTCACATAGTGGATGGCGGTGAGGAGGAGTGCGTTGGAGCGGATGCCACCGTCTCCAAACGTCCCAAATATGTTTCCGAGGTGCTCTGATGCGTGCGCATACAGCATAAACCGCAGAAACACAATAACAACAACAACAACAAAGGCAAATAAAAGAAAAAAAAAAAAACGACGGCGGCGAGCAGATGAACCGTTAGAAATGAAAAATGCCCACTTGGAAAAAGAGAAATAATTTCTAGAATGCAAAAATATTAAGTATCTCCATCTTGTATATTGAATTTGCCAATCCCACAAATCCCAAAAGCAAAGAAGAAAACACGACGTAATCAAAGTGGAAGAAGGAAACCAAAATTGTTGCGGAAATATATTTATAAATAGAACTGTGAATTATGTGTTTTAGAAGTGTTGGCCGTACAACGGTTAAACAGCAAACAACATTCAACAAGAAACGCCCCCTTCTCCTCCCCCTCCGACATATTTACGATTTGACCCCAAGCTCTGACGAATTCAATATGCTCGATGACGCTACTCTCTAAGTACATATAATAAATATTAAGATTTAAATCGAAGTATAATGCAAAAACAAACCACAACAAATGATATACATCTCTATATATAATGATATATAGATATATATATATATGCGATTGATTATTGTAATGATGTTTAAGATGTTATAGCTATGTGACCGAATGCGCGAGAAATAAATGAGAAAAGAAAGGGGTAACCAACCAGGCAACCAACCACACACAAGAGTAACAAACAAAAACAAACACAGGCAAATGAATATTATTACCTATATACATACCTTTACCTATATCGATTTAAATATAAATAAATATATCTAAATATATATATATATATATACATATATATAAAGTATATACAAAAATTAAAAACTAAATAAAATGATAAATATCTACAAATTTACGGATACAAATACAGAATAATAATGCAGAAAGCATCTACGTATAACAAAAAAACAAAAACAGAAAAAAACAATTGCACCTTATTTCTTAATAATGAAGAAATTCCCATTTAAGTGTTTGGACAAAATGTGTATTAAACAAAAAAATCAAATGTCAAATCTGTGTTTTATTTATATATAATGACTTTACTAACCAGCGATGCGATTTTGATTCAATTTCGTTATTTTGTTAGAAACATAGGGAAAGTATCTTTATGATAAACACTTCCAGAGAGACAGAAAAACAACCTGTTGACGCATAACATAAATATAATTAAACTCTAGCGAGTTATATATAAAATATGAAATACAACCTTTTTTTATTGAAAATATGAAGTATATCTGTATTTGAAATTAATCGCTTTTTCATTATAGAAAACAAATGATTTAACATATTGAAAAGTGTAGCTTATAAAGGTGTAGTTTCCTTTTTGAGCCAGGCCAAAGTAAATGCATCCTGTGCCAATAGGGGCGACAAGGTATCCCAAACTAACTGATGGTAATTGTTGAGTAACTCGATCTCCTGCGCACTGAGAAGTTCCTTAATGATCATTTTCGTTTGCTTGGGACACATGGTTATGGTCTTGAAAGTCAGGGCACCACGATTGGAGAAATTATACTTGATCTGGGCTGGAACAATTTGTACAATATCTTCGATGCGTATGCCAAATTCGCCATCTTTATAGAAACCAGGTTCGTTGGAAATAAACATGTTGGGCTGTAGACCGGGGTCGTCAGGCATCAGGCGGAAGCCGACACCCATTGGCCCCTCGTGGACATTGAGAAAATGTCCGACGCCGTGACCAGTGCCATGACCGTAATCCAGACCAATATCCCAAAGAGATTTGCGGGCTAGCACATCTAATACTTGACCCTTGATCTTAGTTGGGAAGACAGTTGAGCCCAGGGTTAACTGACCCTTAAGAACCCGTGTATAAGTTTCCTTTTGAAAGTCTGTGGGATCGCCAAAGTGCAGAGTACGGGTAACATCAGTGGTGCCATCCAAATATTGTGCACCCGAATCACAAAGATAGACTTCCTTATCATTGATAGGACGATTTGTCTCCTTGGCGGGATGGTAATGAATGACAGAACCATTTGGGCCTGAAGAGCTGATCGTCGTGAAACTTAGGCCCATATAATGTTCCTTGGTCTTGCGAAACGACTCCAGCTTATCAGCTCCAGACATTTCGTCCACCTGCTCGCCTTTACCAACGGCATCTTCCAGCCAGGCAAAGTACTGGCACAATGCAACCCCATCGCGAATGTGGCTATTTACGAATCCCTGAATTTCCTGCTCGTTCTTAATGGCCTTCAGCAACGCAATCGGTGTGATCTCTTGATGTCGTAAAGCTTTTGGCACAAGAGAGTTCAGATACAAGCTACTGGTCGATGATATCCAGATTTTTCCTTTCGACTGTGCGACAATCTCGATTACTCCATCTCCGATGCATTCATATGGTTTGACTGATATTTTGGCATTGTTCTCAGACTGATGGCACTCAAAGTCGTCGGGTAACTTTCGGCTATCGGCAAATAGAATAATGTCATCATGTGTTATAATCATGAAAGCAAAAAACACAGGATTATAATCAATATCAGAGCCACGCAAATTTAAGAACCAAGCGATCTCATCCAAGGCACTAACAATCAATGCACTTGCATTGAACAGCTTCATCTCCGCACGCACGCGATCCCATTTTTTGGCAATTGTCTCGCCGGAAAAATTCAAATTCAGAGTTATAATTTTGTTGCAAGTCAACGGCGGTTGATCATCGCCCCAAACGTCATCGATCAAGTTGCGTTCAATGCCCACTAAGCTGCAATCCGCTGAGTTTAATTCCTTCTCGATGGTCTTTGCCACACGAGATGAATAGAGGCGTGGATCAACACCAACCGAACTACCCTTGGGCAAATTCTTGCCTAACCAGGAACCAATCGAGGGTGTTGTCGCCAGACCATCCTTCATCAGGGTCCAATCAGCATCCAGTTCCTTCTCTGCCTGCTGATAATAGCGTCCATCAGTCCAGAGCAGTGCCTTGTCGCCCGTTATAACAGCAGTTCCTGCAGATCCTGTGAAACCACTGATGTAGGCACGTCTCTCGTCATGCGCACACTGATATTCGCTCTGGTGGGCGTCATCGGATGGCACCACATAGGCACTTATCGCCGGAGTACACGCCCGGTGCATTAGCTCCCGCAACTTGGACAATTTCTGCGTACTGGATTTCACCATTGTTAGAATCGTTCTACTGGATGCGTACGCCACTTTTACACTAATCTATGTACTTTAGTTGAGCAAATATGAGATAAGCAATCGGTTTCGATAGCAACGCATAAATTATTTTTTTATTTAACCTGGTCATAAACTTTTTTCAGCGGCAGTCCCACTTTGTTCAGCTGATATTTTTTTTGTATTTCGATTTACAGTGTTGAAAAGTCTGACACAAATTAAAGTACCTATTATCGATAACATTTAATGTGCAAGCTTTAAACCATTTATATTTTCTGCTCAAAGACATAAGATGCTATAGGAATTACAAAATAGAATATACCTTAAGACTCTGTATGCCCTTTAGATAATTATTGCCATTCGTTTCTCCAGTTGTCGATATCCCAAATTTATTTTTAATAAAATCACATTTATTTAAATATTATCATATTTATTGTTTTCTTGCGGCTCCAAACGCGGGAAACGGACTAAAAGTTGGTGGTAAGGTGGATTCCAGATGTGGTTTATTACAAATTTTGTAAAGCGTTTCATATTTCATTTTATAAGTCAGCAATTTGCATTTACCAGGCCCATCATAGAACTCGTTAGTTGTCATTTTAGTGTAATCGATGATTCTCAGTAGGCACTTAACGTAGTCCCTATTATTAGTATATTTCTTTTTTTTGTCAGTAATTTTTGAGGCGGCCTCTGTATGGTTCATTGTAAAATCATCAAGTGCATCAGCAGTTTGTGGACCTTCACTATACATGATTTCTTTCAAGAATCCATTAATATCCAGGTATTTTTCAATCATTTTAAATCGCTGTATTTCAGGAAGGTTTTTAGTAACGATAGTCATATACTGCATGAAGACATCAGAACCCAACAACAGAACTCTATCGCACAACAATTGTTCGGAGTGTTTTTCACAAAGAATAAATCGAATTCTATCGATTATCAATTTGATATCAAAATTAACCGAATATTCATATAGTTCAATAAGTTCTTCAACATTCATGGATTCGACACGACTGAGCATAATATTCAAACACTCATCGGTCAATGACGGCACAAGCCATTGATTAGCGCATTCATGAAGGTCCATTAGCGTTGAGGTATCATACCCTTGTAGAATACACGTATTGTAAGTGTAAACATATCTACGAAATTTTTCAAAAATTTTTGGAGTAACATTTTGCAAATGAATTTCTCCAGAAATTGATTCCTTGAACTCACTGGTTAACATGCCCTTAAAGAATTCTGATGCACATGCTAAAATAACTTTATGGCAGTCAAACCTGGTTGAGCCTACAACTACAACACAATCCGAGAATTCGGTTGTAAGTTTACTAAAGGCTGGAGCTAACCTATAAGTACATATAAACAATTAGCACATTTTTTTAATATGAAAAGGGGGATACCTACCACTTGTCCATTTCTGCCGATGATTAAAGGTGAGCTTTGAAAGGCACTTGAAGTTTCGGTTCAACCGGTAATTTAATCTTTTACTTGCAAATTAACAATATATCAATACAAATATAATAAATAATATATTATGTATGTCTATTTTTATTAATTTATTGAAGAAAACTTTTGCGCACCAACTCAACTTACTGCGTCGATCTTTAATGCACTGCTAACAGTGTTGGGAAGTTATAAAAGCAGTTTAGAAGATAAGGCTTCCGATATTTTGCCCATATTTTGACATTGCAGAGATGCATTACTTACTCTTACTGCATATAGTGACAGTTTGATTTTGAAATTAAATAAAGCTTTATTCGCTCATTTTAGTTTGCCATTGTTTGTGATCACGCGGTGATTACAATTTCGTTAGTATGGCTTAAATAAAGGCAAAACATATTTTTAAAACAAAAGCTATGCATGCAATTTATTTATTGAAGATTAATTAAAAGTATACAACACTGATACTCCGTTAGATTATTTTGAATTTACCGAAGTTATCGACAGGTGTATCGATTTAAGCTCCGATCACATTTCAGTGCAACAGAACATTCCACACTCAGAGTTTTCTCAATAGAGTAAAGTGCGACGGATTGTGTTTAATTAAAAACATAAAAATGGTGGTAAAAGCTGTGTGTGTTCTCAATGGTGATGCCAAAGGCACAGTTTTCTTTGAACAGCAGGTAAATGATTACAAACATAATATATTTAAATTTATGACACTGCATACTAAGGTCAAACTGCCGGCCGCACCGCACAGAACATGTTCGTATACATGCATGCATACACATGTGTATGTATGGACATATGTATATACATATGTGAAGGTGCACGGAGCAGCCCTACTTGAATATCAATTAAGTGTTGTTTTTGCTTAGTCACTTACAACATGCACAATTACATAATGACAACAGAATTTATACAAACATATAAACAAATATATGTGTGTGTGTGTCTGATAACTACTATGATATACTCTTAGTTACACACATGCATATAATGTATGCACATACATACTCGTATGTACATGGGCCAACACCTTACTTATTTAAGAGAAAACGAAAAGAAAAACAATTGTCATGATTCAAAGTACTTTATTCGCTTATCATTTAAATGTTAAACTAATCTATTTTACAATTTTTCGTGTCGTCAGGGCGCAGAGTGCCCCGTTAAAGTGACAGGAGAAGTGACTGGCCTGTCAAAGGGTCTTCATGGTTTCCATGTCCATGAGTTTGGCGATAATACAAATGGCTGCATGTCTTCGGGACCGCACTTCAATCCCCACAAGAAGGAACATGGGGCACCCTGTGACGAGAATCGCCATTTGGGAGATTTGGGCAACATAACCGCCTCCGGCGATGGACCTACCGCGGTCGAAATTTGTGATAACAAGATCACACTTTTCGGTGAAAATAGCATCATAGGACGCACAGTTGTTGTCCACGCTGATCCCGATGACCTGGGCAAGGGTGGCCACGAGCTGAGCAAGTCTACTGGTAATGCTGGTGCTCGTATCGGTTGCGGTGTCATTGGCATTGCTAAAATCTAAAAGCGAAGCGCTGCCAAATATTTCCAGGCAAAAATTGAGATGAATATAGATTAAACAACGTATTTACGATATAATCCGGGATCTGTTAATTGTTTAAAAGAGATTAAATAAATGGTGATTTCCAATTGAAACAACTAATACTCTTCTTCTTGTTACTATGTATCTTGTTATAGATTATTTGCTGCAAGGTTTGCATGCATAAATTTTACTAATGGCTGTGATCAGAGTACATACATAAATAATAAATATTTACATTACATAATCAAAACAACATCAACGGGAACTACTAGTTTTTGTAGAAGTGAGTGTGAATTCGATTTGAGGATTCAGTTTATGTCTTATTGAAGTACGACTGGTAAACAATGCCCAGCGAGGAAGTGGCAAAGAGTGTAAAGTAGCTCCACCAGGTGGCAAAGCCGAGGAAACCCTTGTAGACCTCCGTGGAGAACACCTTGCATAAAGAGCATATGTTAGGATTATAATAATTATAAAGATAAGTTGAGTACTCACATTTTTCAGGCTACTAAATGAGGCCTGCAACGACTGTGCCGACTCTATTATATTAAATTCCTGTGCAGCAGCAACAGGCAGTGTGGTCACATCCGCATCTGCAGAACATTCGTGTTGCAGCACCACAGTGTCCTTGAAGATGCCCGCCCAGCTGAAGCCCCCGAGGCTTTTATACATTAGTGTCAGGTAGAGGCACAGAATGAGTGGTGCAGCAAACTGCAGGGTAACAACACAAAGATAGTAGAAGATTGAGGAGATCTGCAGAAGAATAAATGAATGAAAAATTAATTTTGTACAACAGGCAGATCCCTTCCATAGCTTGCCTTCTTCTGATACTCCACATTGGTGATGCGCCCAGCCTCTTTACGCAGATCGAGTATCTTGTCATAGGCCAAGTTCAGATAGGATTGCAAATATATTGGCATCAAGGCAAAGCGTACAATCACCACAAAGACCACCAACAGCAGTCGCAGTGTTTCAAAGACATGTGGCTTCAGTCTGGTAAAGAGAATAATTGCATTTAGACTATAATATTAAGAATGTTTTATAATCTTACAGAGGCTGTTGCATTCCCTCGAAGACTCGCACAGTTAAATAGTCGCGGCTAATGGGCCTGATCCACAATATGACTAGAATGAAGGGCAGCACAAAGCTGAGATTAAGCAGAACCTGCAGCAGACGATTGCCACGGCAGTATTTCAGGGAGTCCCAATGCATCTTGGCCATGCGCAGACCAGGAAAGGTGAAGAGCGAACCAAGTAAGCCGCAGCTCAAGGCCAGAAAGAATTTGACAACTATTTTGGAGGCCGGACCACTGAAAATATATAAATACTTTAAAGGAAATTTATTAAATATAGATTTAATATTATACTCACGATGAGGGCAGTCCCTGCTCGGTGAGGAATTTGGATGCACTAGCGTTGAAGCTGGTGTAGGCATCCTCAAGTCCCGTTTCCAGAATGCGCTCATCGATTATGAGGACTATCATGGCTATGAGTAAATAGACCAGGCAGGCGACAATCACCATGGATCGCTCGCCAATAGATTCCTCACTTTGGAAGTACAGCACTGTCAGGGAGGACAGCAGTTTCAGGGAGAAAAATATGACCAGCAGACACCAGACCATGCTCAAATTGATTTCTTGTTTAAGCGGATAGAAGTAGTGGAATATTTCGGAACAGACATATACAATGCCTGCATAGACACTGAAGTCAACCAGCCATTGGTACTCGGTGAAGTAGCGCAAGTGAATCACATCACGTTCAAGCACAGGAGTCGTTTCCAGCTCCACTTCTATGCTGCGCGCTATGTGGAACTGCTGGGATACGGTGCCTGCTCCATTGCCCACTCCATTGTGATGCTGCTTGTTTTTACCCTTTGCCGGGCGCTCTTTGGGCACGCCGCCCTTGGTGCGTAGTTCATCGTCCGTAGGATGCAGATATCGAATGAGACCGGTACGACAGAGTATCCATTTGGCAAAGGAATAATGAGGGCTTAACTTTTGTATAACACTGACCATCACCAGCGTGATGACCAATTGGGCGCCTAGTACAGCCTGTAAGGGTACACAGATTTTTACATATTCAAATTTAACGCATGATTCTCGCAATATATAACTCTATTTTTGGGTCAATTCTATTTTTGGTCTACAATAATTATGAACATTACATTTTTGCGGGACCTCATTCTGTGGTCGCATGTTTTTTACTTACCATAATTTATGGTTGCAAACTTCTGTAATTAATATGATGAATGAATTGCGTTACAATTAGTTAGTGTGTCTGTGTTCGTTAATTCATGTTTCCTAATTAAAACAAATTTTGTAATCCTCAGAATGAATTGTTCTGTGCACAGTGAACAGTGATGCCACTCATTTGATTGTTTTGCTTTAGTACCCAACTATCGATTGTTTAACACATATCGATACTCATCATTATATCGAAACAAACGACAGGGCCTCTGTGCAGCCCTGGTTATTGCACGTTTTTAAATGCCGGCACAAAACAAAGTGGAATATTAAATAATGTTTATGAATTCAAATCTATTCGAGCCGGGAAAATCAAAGACCGAGCGAATTTTCGTACAGTCTGCCGCCAAGCAGAACACTCGTTTCGATGGACGCAAATCAAGCGAGTTTCGCGATGTGAAGCTAACGTTCGGTGCCGATTGGGGCACTGTGGCGGTGTCGATGGGGGAGACACAGGTGCTGGCCCAGGTGAGCTGTGACATTGGCAACCCAAGCAGTGCACGAGCCAATGAGGGAACGCTCTTCTTGAATGTGGACATCAAAGGTGTCGCCTTCTTGGACGAGTCACAGGCGACACACGATCAACGCCTTCTGACACTCAATTCCCTGCTGGAGCGGACGTTCCGCAGTTCCCGCTGCTTGGATCTGGAGTCACTGTGCATTGCGGTTGAACAACATGTGTGGTGTGTGCGTGTGGACATCAATGTACTCAACCATGATGGCAATCTATATGGTGAGTACTATGCCGAGTTTAAATATATCAAGTCTCATATAAATTCCTTTTAGATGCCAGCACAATCGCTGCACTGGCGGCCCTGATGCACTTTCGTCGACCAGATGTCTCCTACGCAGATGATCAAATACACATGTACAGTGAGCGAGAGCGCGAACTGATGCCCCTGCTCTTCCTGCATTATCCAGTAAGCGTCACGTACTGTGTGTATAAAAGCACACCACAGCCACTGGTCGATCCCACGCTGTTGGAAGAGAACGCCGCCGACTCCATCATTGTGTTGAGCTTTAACTCATATCAAGAGTTGTGCACCCTCAACGCTGGCGGCACTGCGCCCACAAACGTGCGAACCATAATGCAATGCGCACGTAGCGCTGCTAAGCGCTCAAAGGATCTGGTGCAATTTATACGCAAAGCCTTAGAATTGGATCTAGAGCGTCGATTGCAGCCAAAGAAGGTAACAGGTTTGGTGGATCTCTTGAGTGACAGTTCACTACGGTTCAGCTTTAAACGGCTGATGTTGCAAGAGGAGCAGACCACTGAGCCAATGGTGGTAGAGATATCTAGTAATGTTGAGTCAGTGCAGCAGGAATTGAAGCAGGAAGTTGCAAGCGCAGTGCTCTCTCCACCGTCGACTGAGCAACCTAAAGGTATAATCTGAGTTTGTCAACTGAACTTAACATTATTATATGTTCAAACCTTCCATTCACATATGTCACAGATACTCCACTAGATGACAGCAGTTGGCTGCCGCAGGAGGAGCAGAAGGTCGAGAAAGTCAGCGCAAAAGGAACCAAATCCAAGGCAAACCGTGGAAAGAACAAAGCGGGCAAAAAACAGCAGGCGCCTTCAAAAAAGCAGAGTATGAATAAGTGCAAATGTTATGTTTTATATAAAATATCACTAAATTATGATTAATTAATTCCAGATCACAGCGATTCCGAGGAGGAAGTAACGGAGGTCATTTGATTTTTAGTTACGTTTGTATTGTTAAGCAAGAACTTAATATTAGGCAAAAATTTGAATGTAATTAAAATATGTTTACCTCAATTTGCACTGTCTATTCAACGAATATTTAGATTGAAAGAACTTCATATATCACCTAAACATTATCGATTATCTATAGGGAACAAGTGTAGTTCTTTTGGAGTAGGCTAGGACAAAGACATATCATTTTCCATATGGAAATTTCATTTGTACAAACTCGAAGCATAAGAAAGTCTTCATTTAAATCCAAATTTAAGGCACAAACATTAAATTGAGATTCAATAATGGCACAGAAGGGGGAAGCACCGCAATCCAAGATTCTGGACATAGGCAAATGGGATACAAATGCCATAAAGCGATATAATACCTTGCCCCGTATACAGAAGCAACTACGTAAGGGTAATTGGGAGTATCTAAATGAACATCCAGAGGTATTGATTATTCGAATCTTTGGCAATGCTAGACTTATCTTTTATTTTATTAGATACGGGCTATTATACGAGTCATTATGCATCAGGTTATCAATGAGAAACCCACAAACCTGCGCAAATTTATAGCAGAATTCTTCAACTGTTGCCGCACTCGGCTTTTGGTGCCCATGGTAGGTTTACCATTCTCATATATCATTATTATCCTATAGTTATAGGGAAACTCATCATAGATAAACGCTCAAACGAAGTATGTGAACGAGCAATTAAAGCGTGGTCGTTGGAGCAAGTACGATGCCGAAATGCTGTTCATGGAGAGCCCATCCACGCACTCGTTGCTTTCAACAGCCTCTGAGGCAGCAAATGTTCATCCTGTGCTAACATACGCACTCGTTTTTAAGAAGCCCGATGAATGTGGCATCGATCGACCACCCTATTAAAAATTGCTTGTAATTATCTTGTGAAATATAAACTAAATTTAATCGCAATATTTTTTCAATATTACGAATTGTGTTGTTAATTTAGTCAGTCTGCCCTCATGTTTAACAGCAAGCTTCACCTTAAACTTAACAGCGATCGTCAGTAATGTTACGCTGCTGTTAGGGTGCTGTTCGATTTGCATTCACCTTTTGCAGCAAATGTAATTGACAGTTTTCGTTTGGCATTAGTGGCGAATGCATGTGATCAAAACAAATAGGAAGAGGAAGTGAGGAACACAGAGAGAGAGAGAGAGAGCCAATAGTCGTGATTGGATTTTTGGGGTTCAATGAGCGCGAGAACTTCTCTCATTCTGGATACGTGATAATAACAAGGCAGACGCTGTGGAGCTGCAAAGAGAGAAAACACTAGAATTTTTGCGAATTTTAACATTCGTTCTATTATTTCTAATCATATCCCTCTATCTTTATCGTTTTGCATTCTAAGTAAGTATTTGATTTAAATTCAGATTGTGTAACCACATTTGATTTACACATGTAAATATTATATTTGTATTTCTCTCTCTCTCTCTCTCTCTCTCCCCCTCCTCTCGACTTGGTGTCTGTGTCTGTGTGTGTCGCTCCCGTTGTCGGGCCTTGACATCGTCGCACCTCCTACCTCGGGTCTATTATTAAAGCCACCACAAAGATGCCCAAGATACCAGCGGTTGGCATTGATCTTGGCACCACGTACTCGTGCGTCGGGGTCTTTCAGCATGGCAAAGTGGAGATCATTGCCAACGATCAGGGCAACCGGACCACACCGAGCTATGTAGCCTTTACGGAGTCGGAGCGTCTCATTGGCGATGCGGCCAAGAACCAAGTGGCCATGAATCCAAACAATACAATCTTCGGTAAGTCCCCCCCCCGCACATACCCCACAACCTTCATCCCTGCCCGAGCAGATAATAAAAAGAGAACAGCGTCGTGTACTTGCAACAGTTTCATCAATGAAAGCAGAGAATGCGCTCAATTAGGATTTTATTTTTGGCCCCCTCGTACACAGTATATCTAGTTCGGCTAAAAGTAGTTGTCCTCCTCCTCTTCCCCTCCACCCTGCCCTCCCTCCCCCTCCTCGCCACTATTGGCCCGATGTGCTTGCTTAGCTGCTTGCCACCTACCGTGGCGTGTCTGAGATTTTGCACCATCTGTTTATTAGCATAATTTGTGTCAGCTTCTGATTCTGATTCTGTGCCGAGCTGAACAGAAATATTTTCAAATAGAATAATCTCTGCTTCTTCTCGACATTGAGAAAGCATTTTCATCAATTTTATGTTCATCTAGTGCTGGCGAAAGAACATAGTAAACTACTTAGTAAACATTAAATTAGAATTCAGTTAACCTCAATATCTACCAATATTATTGTTATTGGACAAGGGTATAATTTGTGCAAATTTATGAAAGGAAGAGAGGAAGGCGTTACCGATCCCATAAAGTATATATTTTCTTGATCTGCATCAAGTATGAAAGCTTATATCTCCACAACTAAAAGAGCTAAGGTCACCAAATTTCATGATATGATATTATACATGATTTGCTAATATAAATATATTCTCAAATCAGATTGGACTATAAAAACCATTGCGTGTAAGAAGTTGTTCCTTTTGTTTTATCGTTTCCTTTTAGTTAGCACTTTAAAGATATCCCGAAGAATGAGAGAGAGGCTCTGCTAAATATAGTCGGAGATTTCAATTCTGTTGTCTTTTCTTGTACTTTCATTTCAGTCTCAGTGTCCACATAAATCCCCGTCCGCCTAGACCTGCGCCACCTCGTCTATATCTATAGTACAATCTCTGTGAAAGTCCCCGTCCAACAACAATTTGTGTTCTTACCAAATAAAGTTAAACCCAGATATTGTTTTATCTTTGGAGTTTGCTCTGGAGTTTCAATTCGTTTCCATTTCAGATGCGAAACGTTTGATTGGACGCAAATTCGATGATGCAACGGTGCAGAGTGACCTGAAGCACTGGCCCTTCGAAGTGATCTCGGAGAACGGCAAGCCGCGCATCAGGGTTGAGTACAAGGGTGAGAAGAAGAGCTTTTACCCGGAGGAAGTGTCCTCCATGGTACTGACCAAGATGAAGGAGACTGCCGAGGCGTATCTGGGCGGCACAGTCAACAATGCTGTGGTCACTGTGCCGGCCTATTTCAATGATTCGCAGCGGCAGGCTACCAAGGATGCGGGCACCATAGCCGGCCTCAATGTGCTGCGCATTATCAATGAACCGACGGCGGCGGCGATTGCCTACGGCCTGGATAAAGGCAGCAGCAAGGGAGAGCGGAATGTGTTGATTTTCGATCTGGGCGGCGGGACCTTTGATGTCTCAGTGCTGACCATTGAGGACGGCATCTTTGAGGTGAAGGCTACGGCAGGAGATACGCATCTGGGCGGCGAGGACATCGACAACCGAATGGTCACTCATTTTATGCAGGAGTTCCAGCGCAAGCACAAGCGTGATCTTGGCCAGAACAAACGTGCCGTTCGACGTCTGCGCACGGCCTGCGAGAGGGCGAAGCGCACCCTGTCCTCCTCCACGCAGGCCAGCATCGAGATTGACTCCCTGTTCGAGGGCATTGACTTCTACACGAGCTTGACGCGCGCCCGCTTCGAGGAGCTCAACGGTGATCTGTTCCGCGGCACTATGGAGCCGGTGGCGAAGGCGTTGCGCGATGGCAAAATGGATAAGGGTCAGATCCACGACATTGTGCTGGTCGGTGGCTCCACCAGGATACCCAAGGTGCAACGTCTGTTGCAGGATTTCTTTAATGGAAAAGAGCTGAATAAATCCATCAATCCCGATGAGGCGGTAGCGTACGGAGCTGCAGTTCAGGCTGCCATCTTGCATGGCGACACGTCGGAGGCAGTGCAGGATCTGCTACTGCTGGACGTGACGCCCCTTTCGCTGGGCATAGAGACAGCTGGCGGAGTAATGACGGCCCTGATAAAGCGCAACTCAACAATACCGACAAAGCAGACACAGATCTTTACCACCTATGCGGACAATCAAGCAGGAGTTCTGATTCAGGTATTCGAGGGAGAGCGGGCCATGACCAAGGATAATAATATTCTGGGCAAGTTCGAGCTCTCTGCCATACCGCCTGCACCGCGAGGGGTGCCCCAGATCGAGGTCACGTTCGACATTGACGCCAATGGCATCCTGAACGTAAGTGCTGCCGAGAAATCGACGGGCAAGGCGAACAGGATAACCATAACCAACGATAAGGGTCGCCTAAGCAAGGAAGACATCGATCGCATGGTCGGCGAAGCGGAGACCTATCGTCAGGCGGATGAGCAGCAGCGCCAGCGCATTGAGGCCAAGAATCAACTGGAGTCCTATTGCTTTCAAATTCGCGCGACTGTCGAAGACGAACAGCTGCGCAGTCGCATCGCTGAATCCGATCGCCAGACTATGCTACAACAGTGCAACGCGACCATCAGTTGGCTGGATGCCAATCAGCTCGCCGACCAGCAGGAGTACGAACACAAGCGGCAGGAACTGGAGCGCATCTGCAATCCCATTATGACCAGACTCTATCAGAGCGGAGGTATGCCAACAACCTCTGGAGTTGGAGCCAATGCCCCTGGAGGTGGAACTGGTGGTGGCGGTGGAGGTCCAACCATCGAGGAAGTCGACTAAACATTTAATCTTTCTGCTTTCATTTGGTGAACCCTAACAAAATTATTGAGTTATCCAAGAAATACCTTGTAGATTAGATTCAAAATTTGTTGATGCTTAAACATTTATCACAATTCAAAATTAAAGGTTGCCGACAAGTTAAAGATTAAATTTATTTTCATTTTGAGGAAGAAAGGCAAAGTGTTTAAGGATATCATGTGTGAGTGTGGCATGCAACACTCACTCGTTACCATTTTCTGCACCATTCACAAGCAAACTCCCAATCGGTGATAACAAAACAATCACTCAAGAGTTGGGAATGCTTCAAGCTCTAAACCATTTCTGTTCTGCGATTGCATTTACTCTGATTTATTTTGCATTTTCTCCTTAAGTATTTTCTTGATTGGATGCCCTGACACCACGGACAACAACTCCGCTCGTTAAATGTACGTGGAAACGATTTGCCTAACAACCTAGATGACCCTTTTTGTCACCTAACCTAAGCACCTACTAAGCATAGAAAAATGCATACAATTTGCTGGTGTAACCTGTTGATTGATGGTTGGTGGAGCCAGTCGCACCTTGTGGAAAGTGTACACCAAAGATGTTGCACAAGATGAACACGTCAAATGTAAAACTAGACAAGTATTTTTCCTGTCAAAGAATGTTGCTGCAAAAGACAAGAGAGAGGAACAACTTCACCATATAAAAAAACATAATTAAAATATCTTAGTTCTATTGAATGACGAATTTGACTGTGCAGAAATATATACATATTTTTCCTTGCGGAATACCCTCCCCGAATGATTGAAAAGAAAGTGTATTATTTGCTGATATTTATTGGAAATAGCATTTTACAAGAATTTATATAAAAAGATTATCGGAGTTGCTGATGAACACGCAGGGGACGGTGCTCTTGCCAAGTTTGATGGTCTTAGGTTTGATGATGCCATAGCAGGAGTACTGCAAGTCAGTGCGAGAAATGGGCAGACACTGCTCGTAGACCTCCACCATATCCGGATGCAGGCTGCTCACACTGAAGTCCTCGCCGCAGCGTAGTTGCTGGTGGATGTGCAGGCGGCTGCGGGATGTGAATTCTGCACGACAGCGGAAACAGTGCATGGTACGAAGGGAAAAGAAGGGAAAAGCTTCGTCGGGAGTGGGCAGCTCGTGCAGGCCCAGAAACTGACCCTTGATGTTGTTCAAAACGAGGAAGTTGTGGTTGGGCTGCTGCTGTGATTCGCTAATGTGGTAAGGCACCACGTACAGCTCCTTGGTCGTCTGGCACTGCTGCAGACCGTAGAGATTAACACCATGTTCGTCGTCGCACTCGTTCAGACTGGTCAGTTCCGACTCGCTGCAACTGCTATGAGAACGAGTGCGTACTGTGCCGTAGCGTAACTTAATAGGCAGTGCCAAATCTGTTGACGCCACGTCCTCCTTGAAGCACTTCACCTGCAGCCGCATGCGTGTGATGCTGTAGTCATCCTGATCTAGGTAGTCCTCGATGCGCTGGGTAAGTGTGTCCGAGACAACGCTGACGCTCTCCTCAATATCGTAGTGCTGATGCACTGCCAGGGTGCCGCTCTGGAAGATCAGCACCTGTTCCTCCACGTTTACATAGCAGGCCAAGCTGAACTTCACATTGTGGGTGCCATTGTGGAACATCCAGCGCAGCAGCTCGGGCACTGAGCGTCCATATGTCTCGCTGAGGAAGTCCTGGGAATTGTCCTTGCCACTATCGTCACAGAAGAAAAAGGTTTCGATTTTACGTTCATTGATAATGTCCAACATCGCCTGCTGCTCTTTGCTCAACTGTGGTCGCCGATTCAGCCAGTGTTGGCTTAGTGGCTCGTCAGCATTGATGCTGCTGTGGCAGGTGTTGCAATTGTGCCACTTTCCCTCAACTTTCATGAAATGGTTAAAGATTTGTTGGTTGCCATCGTTGCCAAAGACAAAGCTTGAAGTTGATTCTTTCTGATGCAAAAAGCAGGTCATTGTTTCCTCTGAAGATATTGCTTGCATGATGTCTGATAGTAGACTAAGATTCACTTTAGAACTGAAGATGCGCTTCACAACTGGTGATGATGCTTGGTTGATGTCTGGGTGTAGACTGATGTGCTCTGTCCATGGCAGGTCCTACTATATATACCTCTGCAGGTACCTGACAAGAATGATCTTGCACTACAGGTAACAGGTATTGGCAACAGCTGCGCCTTGGGTTTTATAGGTACCTTTATGGCAGCGAACTTTCCGCTAATATTGCGGGCGCAGCAGCTGTGGGGTTAGGTAATCTGTCGAAAATAAATTCAAAAAGGATTAAAAGTCAGTATATAACCTAAATATCTTTATTTTTATAGTTTCCGAAAAATTTAGGTATAAGCACATATAGGTTAATTATGCCATCTAGGCCGGGCAGCGGTTCGGCAGAAGTTTGTTCTGTTCGTCGAAACAGTTCGACATAACTACAAATTACAAAGTTGAAATAAATAAGAAATTATGATTAGAATTTAAATTGAATTTTAAGATGAGGTTAATTATGACAAAGGCCAATAAACTTACCCCATCTGGAACCTACGACAACTGGACACACAGCATGTTCAGCAAGCTCTTCAGGCATATTGAACCAGATCAAGGCGTCGCCCTGCTTCGGTTGAACTGTCAGCTTTAGTTTGGGGAAGATAGTGGCGCCACCTAGCACAACATTATTGAGCTGTACAACGAATATGTCAGTATCGTTATGAATAGACTAAGATTTTTACGGTACTTACGAAGAAAGTTATTGTTCCAAAGCGATTCTTTGGGTATTGATCATTTAAATTGTTGCTAGCAGTCTGGTTCTTTTTTGATTTCGATGCCGATTGGGTTGGAAGGTATCCCCCGAGACCGAAATGAAACAAATGCATTGTGTGATCTGTTATATCCCAGTCAAATATGTCTGATAATTTATGACTTAGCCCCACTTGAATGCGCGAACCATTCAATGTATAGAGCTGCGCAAGGCCTGAGGCACCCTGTGGTATGGCTACATTCTTTAAAGTTTTGATTTCATTCTGAGACAGAACTTGGTGAAAGAGCACTATGAGGGGCTGTTCGTTCAACGTTTCTATTTTCAGGGGTGCCAATCTGAGGAAATCCGAATGATCCTGTACAAAGCGACAGGTTAAGCGATTCGGATTGCGAGCGGGCCACAAACCTCGGCAACCCTGCTCCATAGCTTTGGGTTTGGCTTTGTGTCGAGCCCGCTCCGAAATGAAAATCTCCTCGTCCCCCGCCAAATATTTATCCACAAGTTGCTTAATGTCTTCATTCTTCGCCTTCTTTACAGCGTCGTCCATTATTTTGTCAGCCTCCTTTTTCCACTTGGCTTCTGTTTCATCCGCTGGTCGTTTTTGCAGACTTTTAGCTGTGTAGAGAGAAAAGTAAGTGGATGTTATCATAGCAGAAACTCTAACTGCTTACTGCCTTTGCTCATCGCTAGGGCGAATGAACGGTTAAGTTTATTCCGTTTCAGTTGAAGCACTTGGCTATATAATTGCGCGTAGGGCTGTTGGTAAAGTCGAAGCGCAGTGCGGAACCAATGATTCGATCGGGAGTACTTTGAATTGTTAAAAAGCTGGTTACCCAGAGCAAAGCAGTCAGCAGAATCAAGACTTGAGCTAAAAGTAAAGACAAATAATGTAACAGAAAGAATATCTAAGCTGGAACTTTACACTCACTTGTATTGCATATCCAACAGCAATCCTTTGGCCATGTGGGATGCCTCCAGATCATAGATTCGTTCAATGCGTAGAAGTCCCTTCATTGCTTGCGGTAAGTCTGCCTTGCTAGACGAATGATCCTTTAAGAGGTCCTGCATATTTCCGATTGTGGTTTGTGTTGCTCCACCTTGCAGATATTCGAGCCATTTGGGCCAATCCTGTTGCAATCGTCGAAGCAAAGAAAATGCGTTCAAGGGATTCGCAATGTACTCCTCCTTAGCGGTAGTGCTGTGCATGGGAGAACGGTGTAGCATTTGTTGGTAACTGAAAGAATCCATTTAAATGTCAATTTATACGTTTTATATTCTTGGTTTCATTGAAGTATTCACAGTTTGATCATATTCAGCTTTTTCTGCATGTGCTTGGCGAAGTCGTTCAAGTTTTTCAGAAGCTCATCTTCAATTTTCAGCAGCTTTGTTAGGTTGTCCATGGAGCTGCTGTTAATAATGTCTTTCTTTTCCTCATGGGGATTTTGGCAAACACTCAAATGTAAAATTAAGAAAATGTGAAACAGCAACAAAAGACACGTCATTTCAAGTGAGAGTTTGTTCAAGATGTGAGTATATTGAGCTCTGTTGGAGTCTGTCGATGTCATGGTTTATTCTCGAATTAAATACTACTCGGTTGGTTATAAAGGTACCGTGACCATTCACTTAACAAATTTATAAAGAGAACTTGTTCCGTGTAATGCACCTAAGGGGGATAAGCAAATACATAAAGTCTTGTATATAGTGATCAGCATCTCTTGCATAATTTCATTAATAATGTACTAGGTACAACATACATATACATATAGTTATATACAGCTTTTTCTACAGAATGATCCATGGAAGCTTTATTAAATTTTTAAAGTTATAAATTTTAGTGTTATTTCCAAAAGTTATCTTAAATTAAATCAGGATCTTGCGGCACAAGGTTTGATGAACATTTGGGGATCAATATGGATCCATTTGGTAATTGCTAATAAATAGATTCATGATTAATAATGTTTTGTTATTTGAGAGAACAAAGACTTACACCATCTGGAACCCACAATGCTGGGGCAAACCGAGTGCAGTGAACGTAAGTCTGGAGTGCCATCATCGTTAGTATTATACCAGACCAAACTGCTGCCCTTCTGGGGTGCGACGGATATTTTAATATTCGGAAAGACTGTAAAGCCTCCCTGTTCCACATGGCTTGCCTGTCGAAAGACAAAAGAAAGCAGATAACAATGCTTTAAGTATGAAGGAAGGTAAGCTCACGTAGATAAGAACACTGGCTAGGCGATCTCCAATCACGCCCAAATCTTCCTTTCTTATTCGATCGCCGTAGACACAATCGTAGTGTGGCAAGAAGTAGGTGCCCAGGCCATAATTGACTAAAACAAGAGCCGGGAGCTCGGGTTGCTCAAAGCCCGTCATATCCGCTATGCGTTGATTGATGAGCTCCCTGAATGGACTTGCTTCTAGAAGCGCTTTGCTGCGTGCTATAATCTCAACATCGTTGGTTTGATTCCTTCTCAGGGCACCTGAGAGGCCATTCTTCATGTCCACAGTCAGTCGCTTCATATCATCGATTTCGCGATCTGATATCACACTGTGATACATGACGATGTATGGATCACGACTGATTTCCTCCAGTTTGAACGGTGCCAGTCGCAGAAAAGGAGAGGTTGTAAAATTGTAGCGACAGCTAAGCTTTTTGGGCTTGGGAAATAGGCCTCGACAGCCCAAGTAATGGGAAGTTGGCTCTGGCTGCAGAGTGACTTGTTCACTGATGAGCTCTTGAATATCTTTAGCGAGTTGCACCCTCACATAATTCTCCAGGTCGATGGAACTAGTTTTGTCAATTACTTCATCGACTTCCTTTATCAGTTGTGTAAAATTCCGTGAGGGATTCCGAATAAGCGCAGCTGAAATGTGTAAATAGCAATGAGGAAAAAAGAGAAAAATCACTTGCAATTGCATGAAATAATTACCATGTATTTGTGCAGCCCTGGCGAACTTGTAGCGCAGACCTCTTGTGGGCTTACCCAGGGCTTCGGTATATAGATTCGCGTTGGGCTCGAGCTTCGGGGGCTTTAAGGCTAAATGGTACCATATGGCAGCCTTGCTGAAGTTCTTCCGTTCGTAGTTGTAATTTCCGATAGCAACAAAATCCCGTTGGAAAAGAGTTTTACTACGTAGATAGCAGAATTATATTAATTCGTGCATTATCATTAGGAACTCACACTCACTTGTATTGCTTATCCTGTAGTCGTCCTTGTGCGATGTCGGTTGCCTTAAGTCCATAGGTTTCCTCTATACGATCCATACCTTTTAGGGCTTGCTGCATATCTCTGAGGTTCGGCTTACTGCTGAGAATCGTTTTGAACTTCTGAAATTGATCTAATTTGCGATCGCTAGTAGATTATGAGGTGTCAGGTACATCGATAATTACCTCTGTCTATTGTGGAGGCTAAATACTTCTGCAGGATGATCCATTCCTGTCGCAGGCGTCGGATGAGCGCAAACTCCTTGACTGGATTGGATACGTACTTTTCTTTTTCTTTGGAGTTTCCTTTTGGGGTACGCGCGTACACTTTTAGAAAACTGAAGAAGATATTAAATAAATTAAAGACTTCCCTATCTTCAACATCATTACCACTCACACTTTCAGTGTTTCCAGTTTCTCTTGCACGGTGTCTGCATAAGCGTTGACTTTCGACATGAAATTGTATTCCAGCTCTAAGAGCTTCTGTAACTCTTGAACGGAAGAACTATAAAGGTTCTCACTGTAGTATTCTAATGGTTTATTAGCCAAACCATCAGTGATGAAAAGAAGGCAACTGGCAAAGAAAAGAAAGTATCTCATACTAGACATTTCTTTGAGTGAGTGTTAAGATTGAAATGGAAGTAAGAACATTGTACAAAAAGGTGCTAAGCTATTGACACGCTCTACCACCTGCCTAGCGTGTAATACTCCATAACTAATATTATTACAATAGAGAACTGCCGGCATCAAGGCCTTTTTACTTGGAACTGTACTCTCTTTATGGAAGGTATAAAGTCTATACGTAATATATTACGTATACGTACAGTTTGAAATTGGGAACATTGTGTGTTGTAAGACTTTAATCTATTTGTATGTTATCTGAATTCTCTATAATTTATTTGTGCTCTTCTTTTCTTTAAGTCTCTTTCTTTCTCTTATTTTTATTCGATTTCTTCCTTGTCTATATTTTCATAAATTCCTTTACACCAACTCTGTCAATGTTTTGATTTTCTTCCACCCCTACAGAGTCAGCTTGGCACCCAAAGCAATTAATTTCGCTTTTCCTTTGATTGTCGTATATTTAAAACAACAAGTTAATATTTTTCATCTCTTTGAGGTAAACGTTTTTTCCTCATGTTAACCCTGCTTGACGGTTTCTTACGTATATTTGCAAATGGTTTTCATATTTTAATATTCCTCTGTCATATGCCAATTAAATTTATGTGGATATGGCTCTGGCACAATTGGTTGTCGTGGCAATCAGTGTGAGAGACGATGGAACATTCGGGAAAGATGTGTAAACGACTTCTCGGGTGAATGAGCTCGCTTTCATGGAAGATATCCGGGATGGTGAACACATTCACATTGCTTAAAGTCTTTCTTTGTTGCTGGGAATGTTATGATTTTATTTCAATCTTTCAGTGGCAGCAGAGCTTGCTTTAAATGAACTGACAAACGCTTTGGGATCCCCAGAAATAGTTCTTCTGCTGCTTTCTAATACGATTATTCTTCTATTTAAGCTGCATGCGACTGACGATTGGAATGCTTGTGTGGTGTGTGTGTGTTTGTTTGTTTGATGTGGCTGTGTATGTGTGACTGTAACAATTGATTTTGATTTCGTCTTTGGCTCGGCTTTAAATAGGTCTGAGTTACGACAATAGAAAATGGCAACTGAAACCGAAAATGGAATAGAAATAGAAACGAAAACACCCAACGTCATAGCGCCGCCTTCTGTGTCTCGTCTTCCACATAGAGCATTATGTGCGGCGCTTCATTTACTTTATGTCTTTTGTCTGCTGCTTATGTGAACATGGCAATTTGAATGAGCTCCTCCGTTCGGTCTTTGACTGGGCGTTGCATTTTTACGAGCACACAGAAGGCAGCGCCTTCCCCACCTACCCTTTCCAATGACAGTTTCGCTAGAGTCCTCCTACCATCCACAAACATATCCCCAACCATCGACGGTTTCTTTATTTATTGTATGGCTACTTGATGAGCATTTGGCAAAAACGTTTTATGGCCCATGTGCCCAGTTCTCTGTTGTCATTCTTGCCACCCCTTCACGCTCCACTCTCCTCTACGCTGGACGACTATCAATCATCTAGAGCGCTCGCTGAATCTCAAGTGAAATGCGCATTTAATCTTTCACTTGTGTTTTTCTTTACTCTCCTTCGCCCTGTATTGCTTACCCTGTACAGTAAATTAAAGTACTGAGATTTTCGATTTTATCTATCATGTACGAATTTTATAACATTTTTAATAGATGTTGTTGCGGAACGCATCAAGAATATTGTTTAAAATCATCGTTAAAGTTAATTGAATAAGTAGCTTTAATTGTCATCGATATAAATTCGATTTTATCGGTTGTCCATCTCTGATCGAGGGATTCTGTGAAAATTGTGCAATGTTAAGTTTTTCTTATTTAAAAAAATAGGTTTAACATAAAAGTGTTTTGACTATTATTTAATGACGCTAGGAACTGACACTATGTTCCACCGTCAAGACATTGTCAAAGTGCTCGTTCGAGCCGGTTAATATATACATATTACGTTAGGTAATTGGCCCAACAGAGCTATTTAATATTATAATGTTTATAAGTCTTCAGCAATGTGGGACTTGATTACTGGGTATATTCTAGGGAAGTACCTTCAGGCACTCAGTAATTGTTACCCACACATACACACTCACACATACTTGAGAACTGTTCACAAATTGTCGGCACGCCGCGACCACCGAAATCTTCTTGACATGCGGGGCCAACCTGTTGGGTCTCCATTTATCACAGTACCCAGTTCGCATTGCCCGCCGAGTGCTCAAAATGGCGGAACTAATGTGTCTAGCGTCACATTTGAATTATGTATTATGAAACTGTATTATGGAGAGTGCTAGAAATGGTATAGATAGGGGGGGGGTTGTTGAAAGAGGAGAGAGTAAAATTTAAGGATGCGTGCGCCAGTTTGATGTGAGGGAACATGTCAGTTTGGTTTTTGCAATTTATAATCGAAAAATCACCGAAAGTAAAGTAAATTAAAAGTGTTAACCCTATAAATATACCCTGTTCTTGTGTTATAGCTTGCCCCGTAATTTATCATCAACAGTTATACACAAATCTACCCAATTTCAACTATCGTACAGGGCAAAAACCTAGTATGAAATCGATTTCAGTGAACAGCTAGGGAATTGCTGGAACCCTTGTTGTCTTCTCGCTTTTCCATTTAAAGTAAAATTGATAGGCTCTCAGCATTCATTGTCCTTGTCCTGCTTAGCTGGTGCTATTAAACACTGCCCCCAGGGACTGTCTGCCCATGCAGATTATCGTCGCGACGCAGTTATCGGTTTGCATATTGCTTAAAGCATAGGACACTCTGTTGGTTAAGCCTTAGTACTTCTATATATATATACATATATATATAGTAATCTATATTTATTCCATTCCCAGTACCATTTGCACAGAGGCCTCACTTCTTTCTGATTGCCTTGTTGCAATCAAAATGTTAATTACTATCTCCCATTACTGGAATCTTTTGAATTGAACTTTGACCCAATGCCACATCAAGAACATCATTTCACCATTAGTAGTATTTGTTTTTGTTTTTCCCCAATTTCGTTTTTCAATGAAATATTTTCCATTTTGCCGCTGATAGCCTAATTAGCAAGATAAAGGAAAAGTCGCGCTTTCATTTTCGATTTTTCTCTGTGTCGCATAGCTTTTCCTTTTGGCTTTTCTTTTTGTTGGCTTTTGCGGCCAATAAAAGGGCAACTGCAATGCCAATTAAAGTGTGTTTGTGCTTCTCTACGAATGTGATTGTGTGACCCTAGGGAAAAGCGCTGTTTTCAGTAAAAACAAGATTTTGTACAATGTAAAGATTTTATTGGTATAACCTCAAAAAATATCTGAAACTTTAATAACACAAAAATGTTAACAACTATAATTTTCTCTTTTGATAATTGTCGATTCCATGTAAAGATTTCTTGTGTGATGGCTAAAAACAAAATAATAAAGATGCCTATTTTTATGGAACCCCTCCCCGAGTGATTGAAAAGATAATGTATTATTTGCTTACAGCTAGATTTATTGGAAATAGTATTTTACAAGAATTTATATAAAAAGATTATCGGAGTTGCTGATGAAGACGCAGGGGACGGTGCCTTTGCCAAGTTTGATGGTCTTAGGTTTGATGATGCCATAGCAGGAGTACTGCAAGTCAGTGCGAGAAATGGGCAGGCACTGCTCGTAGACCTCCACCATATCCGGATGCAGGGTGCTCACACTGAAGTCCTCGCCGCAGCGTAGTTGCTGGTGGATGTGCAGGCGGCTGCGGGATGTGAATTCTGCACGACAACGGAAGCACTGAAGGGCACGATGGTAGCTGAAGGAATCATCGGGAGTGGGAACCTCTCGTAAGCTCTGTAGCTGACCCGTGATGTCGTTCAGAATGAGGAAGTTGCGGATGGGCTGCTCGCTAATGTGGTAAGGCACCACATAAAGTTCCTTGGTGGTCTTGCACTGCTGCAGTCCGTAGAGATTGACAGGCAGGTTGGGTGGGAAGTAGCCGTTGCACTGGCTTTGCTTTACATACGCATCCCTCACACTGGCCAGTTCCGACTCGCTGCAACTGGTGGGGAAACGAGCGCCTACTGTGCCGAAGCGCAGCTTAATAGGCAGTGCTGACTCCACGTCCTCCTTGAAGCACTTCACCTGCAGCCGCATGCGTGTGATGCTGTAGTCGTCCTGATCCAAGTAGTCCTCGATGCGCTGGGTAAGTGTGTCGGAGACAACGCTGACGCTCTCCTCGATATCGTAGTGATGGTGCACTTCCAGGGTGCCGCTCTGGAAGATCAGCACCTGTTCTTCCACGTTCACATAGCAGGCCAAGCTGAACTTGATATTCTGGGTGCCATTGTGGAACATCCAGCGCAGCAGCTCGGGTACTGAGCGTTCATATGTCTCGCTGAGGAAGTGCTGAGGATTTTCCTTGCTGCTCTCGTCGCAGAAGAAGAAGGTTTCGATTTTACGTGTCTCAATAAGGTCCAACACAGCCTTCTGCTGTTTGCTGAGCTGTGGACGCTGTTCCTCTGCATGACGCAGCCAGTGCTGGCTAAGTGGTTCGTCAGCATCGATGCTGCTAGTGCAGGTGGCGCAATCGTGCCACTTACCCTCTTCCTTCCAGAAATGGTTAAAGGTTTGTTGGTTGCCCTCGTTGCCAAAGACAAAGCCCGAAATTGGATCTTTCTTATACATTGCCATTGTTTCTCTAGGATGAGCTTTGCAACTGGAGGAATTCTTGGTTTATGAGTGTAGACTAGTATTAGCTTCAACTGAAGATGATCCTTAGATTATGTCTGATAGTAGACTTAGATTCACTTTCGAAATGAAGATAATGCTTGGTTAATGTCTGAGTGTAGACTAGGATTCGCTTCACAACTGGTGATGATGCTTGGTTGATGTCTGAGTGTAGACTGATGTGTTCTGTCCATGGCAGGTCCTACTATATATACCTCTTCAGGTACCTGACAAGGACGATCTTGCACTACAGGTAACAGGTATTGGCAACAGCTGCGCCTTGGGTTTTACAGGTAGCTTTATGGCCGCGAACTTTCCGCTAATATTGCGGGCGCAGCAGCTGTGGGGTTAGGTAATCTATCCGAAATGAACCCAAAAAGGATTAAAAGTCAGTAACGACCTGATGCAGTTGCACACCTGCTAAGAGCGATAGGTTCTACTGGGCTCAACTAGCAATCGGTCGTACGAGTACTTGAACCTACTTTATGGCCCGCAATTTGCAGCAGTCAACTGCAGCCAGGGAGAAGGATGCGGCATCCGCTCTAAGCCCTTTCAGCTGGCGCCTCACTTCGTGTCAGTTCTTGTTGCTGCTGCTGCACGCAAACAAAGTGGACAATGCCCAGTGCCGTGGTGCGGCAACTGACGTGACAATGGCGTGCCACAGAGGGCCCAGAGCGGGGGAGGAACTGTTGCTGGACAGACTGCAGTCGCTTAATTTCCTCTTCCGTTTTTACGCTTCATTGTCCGGCTGGGGCTGCGGCTCTGCTGGCTGGGTCGGCTGACTCTCTTTAAGCGCAGCCCTTTCCTAGTGAAAAGTGCTTGAAAATACTGGCAAATGCACAAAGGCAATTAGAAGACACTTAAAGGTCTAACGGGCTCTGCAGCTGTTTATATTTCTCTCTGGCCCCAACTACAGCCTGCTCTTTACTGATTATGTTGCATTGTCTGTGGCTATTTGATTGCATACTCTTCTCTAGGGGAACATGTTTAAACAAGATTTCTTGTGTCCCTTTTAGGTACCTTCGATGTATTGTAGTGCCAGCAGAACTTGCATGTTTCATATGTTACTCATACGTTGATCTTGTATTACAATCGGTGTAGGGACTAGTTTAATAGTTCAACCTGTTTCCAATGTCATAATACTTTATTAGTATGAAACATAAGAGAGATATTTTTGCATACTTCTTATGAAGTGTTTAGGTTGCTTATGTTGTCTAGCAGTACTTGCTCTTCTCAGATATACTTATGTATAATACATAAACCATTGCTACTTTAAGGTATATATCAGTTAATTTAAAATTCTTTTAATATGTATCTGACGAGTCTATTTCCCATATACTCTTCATGCCAAAAGGGCATTTGAAAATCTTGTGGAGGCGCATTTCTCACTTTTATTTGCAGAACTATTTTCGGCTAGGCGACTGTGAGTAAACAGCACCACAGAGGGCAGGGCAAAAAGTTAATTAAGTCAGTTCAGGGGGGCGTGTGCGGGGTCAGAGTAGGCGCTTGCAAGCTGCCAAATGCAACGAAGCGAGAAGCAAGCGACCAAACGTAGTACAGAACAAACTGACTGGACAGACGGATACACAGCAGGGAAGGACTGCAGTAGAGTAATCTTTAAAATAAATAGCAGAAGTGGAGCAAAAGTGGAGTGGAGATGGCAAGAGGTTCTGCAGAGGTCCTTGGGCTGCCTTTTGCCTGGCACAAAAGTGCCAGCGATTGTTTGCCTCGGAAATCAAATCAGAGCCAAGTGTGAAAACTGTGTTTGCCAACCATCAAATGGAATATGAATCACAGTGCGCCACAAACAGATCCCCGGTGTGGTCTGGCTTGCTCTTCGGATCGAAAGCTGCTGCACTCCATCATGAAATGTTTAATCCTCGGTGTCCTGCCTAAGTGGGACAAGCTGCTTAAGGGCTCAGTTCTGGTTCACAGTATTCATTCATTCGAGCCAAGCGAAGGTGGCACATGGCATGTGGCAGACGGAATGTGCCGGAGCCAGATGGCATGTGGCATGCAGCCACCAGGTGTACACACACACACACACACATACTTCAACTCGGCCTGCAATCGCAACTCACAACGGCAGCTTTCGGTTTGTTTTCCTTCCTTCCTTTTTTATCATCGCCTCAACTTGTTGACATTTTCTGCTTTTATTCACATTTCTCTTGCCTTTTCTAGATATCCGTTTCGGATCCAGAAGGCCAAGCGACAAGTCGGAGCCACTTCCATCTCTCGTCGTCATCGTCGGGGGATGGCTTGTTGACCCCGGGTCACTTTTGCGGTTGGTCAGACTCGAAGAGCCCCATCCGCAAAATTGTCGTAAGTGTGCTTGTCCCTGTTGCTGCTGCTTTCCTCCATCTGCCAATGATTTTTAATAGTTTTCACGTGGAACATGCTTTCTCTATTTCTGCTTGTCTGTCTGTCTGCCTATCTGTCTGTCTATCTCTTTGTCTGCCTATCTCTCTATGTCTGTCTGTCGGTCTCTGCTTGTCTGTCTGTTTCTTTATGTCTGTCTCCCAATCTGTCTCTCTTTGGGGCCGTATGTCTGCCTCTCTCTGTCTGTCTCTCTATCTATATATCTCTGTCTGTCTGCCTATCTGTCTATCTTTTTCTCTGTCTGCTTTTCTATGCCTGTCCCTCTATCAATCTGTTTGTCTGTCGGTCTCCCAGTATGTCTCTCTCTCAAAACCTGTCTGTCTCTCAATCTGTCTGCCTCTCAATCTGTCTGTCTGTTGGTCTGTATGTCTGTCTGTCTGTTTCTTTCCTTCTTCCTCTATATACATATATATCTTCTCTGTCTGTATCTCTATGCCTGCCAGTCTCATTATCTATATATATCTGTGTTTGTCTGTCTGCCTCTCTGAGTAACTGTCTGTCTGTCATTCCCCCTGACTGTCGGTCTATCTATGACTGTCTGTCTGTCTTGTATGTTTATCTCTCTGTCTCTATTTCTTCCTTTTATTTTTCTCTTATTTATCTAACTCTGTCTCTCTATTTATATATCTTTTTATTTGTCTGTCTGCCTCTCCATGTATCTCTATGTCTGTCTGTCATTCTTTCTGTATGTCTGTCGCTCTGAAATATCTTCAGCTTAAATTACCCTAGACATGTCTAGGTGCCACTCATTAGCAGCGGAAAACTGTATTCAACTTCGTCACTTGCCCAAAATAATCCTCATACCATTTTAATTTAATACCGGCAAAAAGTTTTCCACTTTTCCACTTTTTACTTTGCAGCCTACGTGGAAAATGAATGGAAAACTTATAACTGGTTGCAGTGAGTTTTCTTTTAAATTTCATATTCATGCAGCTACTACAACACGAAGATGAGCAACACCTAGGAGAAGAAGTGGCTCCTAGTTACAGTCGGAGCCATTCCCGAGGCGTCTGGCTGAGAAATTGCCATAAAAAACTTTGGCTGTCTCAATGGCAAAAGTCGTTTACATGCGTAATTCAGGCAATATACCGACGTGCCGCAGAGTGAGCAGTAGGTGAGTGCTGCGAACTGATGATGGTCATGGCAGTGGGGCTGCAGGAGGAGGGCGCAGAGGGGTGTTGACACTGGCCGGGGCCGCAATTTGTCAGCAACTTTTACGAATGGGATGATTCTTTTTGCCAACTTAACAACTAAATTCTATGCTCAGCTTGAGTGCAGTCGTCCCTCTATCTCTCTCACTCTCTTTCTCTCGCTTACTCGTTCTTTCTCTGTCTCTGCTGCTGCATGCAAATTATGCAAATTGGGCTTTCACTTTCTAGCTGAATAACTGCAAGGTCAACATATTTGTGCCCTTTGCCGCATGCAGCCGAGTCGAAAGCCAAGCAACTTGCAACGCGGGCTTGCCCAACTATCGCATACCCTATAATCGAGTGTGTCTAACTTACAGTAAGCCGGCTTCGTTGTGCATTCTCTTCTCATGGCCTGCATTACAGGGTATTCAATAGCTGAGCCAGCAATTAGAATGTCTGACTCTTTGGACTCTTTGGCTTGTTTGACAGCTGCTGTTGGCGATGATATCATTAGGTTTATACATACTAGCTAGTGTATCCGAAAGCCAAGAGGCCTGAGAGTGGAGTGAGATGCGAAGGGAGCAATGCACTGCAGTCTATTAAATCTAATTTGAAAGAGTTACTCGCCTTTGAAAATGCTCTTAGTAGACGGCAAAAGGATATGTTTGATGCTCCGTTAGATCTGTCTTTGACGTACATGAAAAGGAAATACTAAGTAGACATTCGAGAAATGAGTTTCCCTAAGATAAAATTATTTATCAAATTACTGCATTTGTAAGGTTAATAGTTAAATGACACTTTAAATGAGGGCATCACATGACGAATGTTGCAGAATTAAATATGTACATCAACTTATTGAATTGACATGTCTATAATTGTTATCCGTTGGGTTTAATTCTTTGCTACTTTTTCTTAAGTTACTTGTCTCTCGGGGTCTTTGCAAATCACTAAAGCTGCTCATTTAGCTCCTGCTTAAAATGCAAAAAATTTCCTTGATTTCCTTATCTTAAGCAGCTTTTCATTTGCCCAACAAATTTCAACAAACCTTTTCGCTTTGCATCGTCCGTAAGCTTTGAACGCCGCCTGATTAGAGAAGAAAAATGCATTTCCTTTGCAGCTGGAGATAATCCTTTAGACTCCTGCAATTGGAATCTTTGCCAGCTCACCAGTTTCATTAATGCGTCTTCTTTCTTGCTAGTTTGCATTTTTTTCTTATCATTTATTAGTCATTCTGTTGTACAATCCTCTTTCTCTGCAAATGTTAACTATGTGAATGAGTATTCAAAGAACTTCTCCTTCCTGTCTTATGGTATCCTTCATTATACCCATTCAAAGGGTATTTTAATATTCAAAATGTGCAAAATAACAATTCGACGATATATAAAGTATATTCATATGCAAATTGTTTAAAAACGTATTGTTAATATTTGCTTTGAAAGGATACGGAGAGTAAAAAGTTCTACTTGAAAGTTCTACAATAAAATAAATTGATATTGCACAAATTAAGTAAATTACTATTAAGTTATGATTCATTAAATAAAATAAAATGCAAGCTTAGAGCCATGGAAACCATTAAGTAAAATCCCAAGCAAATGGCTATGAAAATGCATTTGGTTAAAGCATAGACACGTATGTTATATGGCTTAATACACTTTCCATCACTGCTGGCTCCGGATATGCACATATGAGATTGGAATGGGGAACTATAGCTTCGCACAGCCAAGTCTTGCCAAGCAAATGGCGAATAAAACCGAGACTGACGTTTATTTTCATACGTTATGCGCGTTATTTCATAATTTATGCACAATAAAATGAAAGTTGTGTGGATGTGTTTGGCTCCACGGCGTCAGTCCCCGCCGGAAGCGATGCCCAACACTGGCCGGCACTGCTCGGCGCCGGCTGTCAGCCATCAGAGGAGAGTGCCGGAAGAGGGGACTGAAGAGAGCGAAGCTTTCGCCGTCGTCTAACATTTACTCAGATATCAGATATTAAAACATTTTTCACGCAGTTCATTTTTTCCATAGCTTTGAATAAATTTCAAATGTTGGCGTCTAATTAACACTAATTCCCAATGGCTTTTTGGAAGAGGAACCATAAAAAAACTAAATTATGTTGATGATTAACAATATGTTGTTTAAAAACTATAATGATAATGCAGAAAAATAACAAGTAACTAAGCAAACACAGTACACAAACAAGACAGGACGAAATGAATCCAAACAATATTCAAGCAGCTCCGGCTGCCGTTGACCTTCATTATATGTTTAATCCAGTCTATGTGGTAAAAGACACTCGTGTAAACGGATGGCAAACTTGCATTGCCACAGCCTATGCCGTATGTGGCAATGCCATAGACCGTGTCGTCGAGCATAAACGGATTTCCAGAATCGCCGGTACAAGGGCTTTCATCAATGGTATCGAAATTTCCTGCACAAATCATTTCGGGCGAAAAGTGTTTGATTAGACCCTTGCAAACCTCTCGAGGCTGTAGCTCAATATCGATATATAGAATCTGAGTTGCCATAGGACCACCCTGCAAGGAACAATTACTTGACAATTAAGTTGATGCTAACCCTATAGAACAGCGTTCAATCCCCCGACCTTGTATATACGTCCCCAGCCCAGTACTCTGTATTTTACAGAAGGTGTGGCAGCTTGTGTTGGCAACTTGCAGAATCCAATAAAGGAATTATCCTTGGGCATGACTTCGCTTAGTTTTAGAATACCCAAATTATTTGTATTGTGAACTGTAAAGTTGTTGGGCACAAAAATCTTCTCGACCGGCACATGAATTGTTTGTTTGAAGATATTTGCAAGTCGGTTTGGAGTGCCAACAACAACCAGGAGTACGCGACTTGAGAAAATGATCTTAGCAGAGCTATGAGAAAGATGTTAGTCATTTACTCGTTACGGCTCATCAGGGAAGTGCACCCACCTCATGACACAGCGCGCTGCAGTTAGCACGAAAACATCAGAGATAAGTACTCCACCGCAGAAGTGATTGTCTCCAAAATAATTTTGTGGCGAGCGGGACCTCAAGGAGACCACAAACTTTCCCTGATTTTGTAGTACGTTAATGTCCAAATGGGGTGTAGACAAACGCTTGACACGGTCTGAATCGGACACTACGCTCATCCCTAGTATCCGGTTAACGAGAAGCAGAAACTGCGCCAACTTCAACAAATTTCTATAGAACATCGCGGTTTCTGAAATTATATTATTATACAGCTATGAAAAATAAATGATTGTAAATGCAAAATGACAGTTAAGGTGAGGAAAACATTTGCCATCTTTTGTACTAATTAAGAATAGGTACCTGTTTAAATATAATAGCTGTGCAGCTATAGAAACCCGAACCCTTCCCCGAATGTTGAAAAGATAATGTATTATTTGCTTACAGCTGATATTTATTGGAAATAGTATTTTACAAGAATTTATATAAAAAGATTATCGGAGTTGCTGATGAAGACACAGGGGACGGTGCCTTTGCCAAGTTTGATGGTCTTAGGTTTGATGATGCCATAGCAGGAGTACTGCAAGTCAGTGCGAGAAATGGGCAGGCACTGTTCGTAGACCTCCACCATATCCGGATGCAGGGTGCTCACGCTGAAGTCCTCGCCGCAGCGTAGTTGCTGGTGGATGTGCAGGCGGCTGCGGGATGTGAATTCTGCACGACAACGGAAACACTGCAGGGCGCGATGGTAGCTGAAGGAATCATCCGGAGTGGGCACCTCTCGTAAGCTCTGTAGCTGACCCGTGATGTCGTTCAGAATGAGGAAGTTGCGGATGGGCTGCTCGCTAATGTGGTAGGGCACCACATAAAGTTCCTTGGTGGTCTTGCACTGCTGCAGTCCGTAGAGATTGACAGGCAGGTTGGGTGGGAAGTAGCCGTTGCACTGGCTTTGCTTTACATACGCATCCCTCACACTGGCCAGTTCCGACTCGCTGCAACTGGTGGGGAAACGAGCGCCTACTGTGCCGAATCGCAGCTTAATAGGTAGTGGCAAATCTGCTGACTCCTCCTTCACGCACTTCACCTGCAGCCGCATGCGTGTGATGCTGTAGTCATCCTGATCCAAGTAGTCCTCGATGCGCTGGGTAAGTGTGTCCGAGACAACGTTGACGCTCTCCTCGATATCGTAGTGATGGTGCACTTCCAGGGTGCCGCTCTGGAAGATCAGAACCTGTTCCTCCACGTTTACATAGCAGGCCAAGCTGAACTTGATATTCTGGGTGCCATTGTGGAACATCCAGCGCAGCAGCTCGGGCACTGATCGTTCATATGTCTCGCTGAGGAAGTGCTGAGGATTTTCCTTGCTGCTCTCGTCGCAGAAGAAGAAGGTTTCGATCTTACGTGTCTCAATAAGGTCCAACACAGCCTTCTGCTGTTTGCTCAGCTGTGGTCGCTGTTCCTCTGCATGACGCAGCCAGTGCTGGCTGAGTGGTTCGTCAGCATCGATGCTGCTAGTGCAGGTGGTGCAATCGTGCCACTTACCCTCTTCCTTCCAGAAATGGTTAAAGGTTTGTTGGTTGCCCTCATTGCCAAACACAAAGCCCGAAATTGGATCTTTCTTATACATTGCCATTGTGTCTCTAGGATGAGCTTTGCAACTGGAGGAATTCTTGGTTTATGAGTGTAGACTAGTGTTAGCTTCAACTGAAGATGATCCTTAGATGATGTCTGATAGTAGACTTATATTCACTTTAGAAATGAAGATAATGCTTGGTTAATGTCTGAGTGTAGACTAGGATTCGCTTCACAACTGGTGATGATGCTTGGTTGACGTCTGAGTGTAGACTGATGTGCTCTCTTCATGGCAGATCCTACTATATATACCTCTTCAGGTACCTGACCAGGATGATCTTGCACTAAAGGTAACATTGGCAACAGCTGCGCCTTGGGTTTTACAGGTAGCTTTATGGCCGCGAACTTTCCACTAATATTGCGGGCGCAGCAGCTGTGGGGTTAGGTAATCTGTCCGAAATGAACCCAAAAAGGATTAAAATTCAGTAATGACCTGCACACCTGCTATGATCGGTCGTACCAGTATTTGAAACTTTATGGCCCGCAATTTGCAGCAGTCAACTGCAGTCAGGGAGAATGATGCGGCATTCCCTCTAAGCCCTTTTAGCTGGCGCCTCACATCGTGTCAGTTCTTGTTAAGAATTAGTTGTGAAATCTAAAAAAATTGTTGCATACTTTGCAGCTCCGTTTCCGATTGTCCGTTTTTAGCTGTTAGTTATTATATTTTATTGCTAAAATTAAGTATATGCATATACTACATACATCCTCATAAGCCCAATGGTTCCACTAAAAGATTGGTAAGGCTGCAAGCCAAAGAACTCTGCCGCAAAGAAATTCTTGAAAATTCGTTGCCTTCGCATGTTGGTAAAGTGCATTTTCATAGGCAATGATATGGCATTCCTGTTGGCATTGTTAATGAATATGTACATCTGGTAATGTTTCTGCATACTTCTGCAATTTGTGCCCTGTCAGTGAACGTCGGTTTAGCTTTCTCCTCTCTCTCCCCTCTTCAGTTGCGTACTCATTAAAATTGAAATTCTGTTTGGGTTTTATGTGCAGACCTTTTGTACTTTGAGCTTTGGCAGCCATAACGGCGGAACGTTGCACTCGCTGCGTGTTAATTTGTGCGTGAACTTTCCTAACGAACCGGAAGCCAACCCCTTTTGGGGCGTGTCGACTGGTATGAAGGGAGGAGGGGTCTGGGAATTGGGGCTTGCAGGGCGAGTAGAGCGCGTAATTGAAATTGCATTTAAATGTTTTGGTCGTCGCCCGCGACATGTGTGCAAGAATGCCAAAGCAAAGGGGCGTGGCAACATCAAGTTGAACTGGTAGTTCAAGAATTAGTTGCGGCTTGCATGAAATTAGAAGAAATATTTTCAATGCACTAGTCGAGGGTTGCTTAGTGCTCTTAATTGTTGTGCCATGCCTAAAGGTCTTAAGATTAAGGGAGATGGCCAAAAACTAATTAGCTGGTAGTCAAAATATTGACAGACAAGGTTGCCACGAGCATAGCAGTTTTGGCAACGTAGTGCTGCCAAACCGCAGACTTTGCGGCGTTGTCCAACACTGCGTGGGGAACTTTTACTTGTGCAGTTGCCGATGATGACGATGTTGCTGGCAGCTCCATTAGAAAGTTAGAAAGTGCAACTTGCAACTAGCAACCGCACATATCAATTACACAAGTTTCGTTAGTAATTGCATAGAAAATTGCAACCTCAGAAACGAATCAGAGAATCACAAGGGACGAGTAGAGAGTCCTGGGAACTGAAATTGGCATTTAGTTGCAGTGGAATCCCTGAGCACGGTCTCATAACTTGGACGAAACATTTCCGGCAATTGATCGACCCAGGAAAGTTTTCAGCTCGACTTCTAATTCCATTTACCCTCTCCTTCCTTCCGTTCGTCTTCAGGAGGGAGGTCCCTCCCCCCTTGGCTACAATAAACAAATTTTCTTATTGTTATTCTATGCACTTTTCCTTTGACTTTCGCTAAGCAAATATTTTTACGCTTTTTAAAAGGAAATTCAGCGAAAAAACGAAAAGGCAAAAGGACCGGAAAAGGCAACAAAGCGTACGCATTTCTGCAAAAAAAATGCGTTGACTGCGTGAGAGAACTTGCAATGGTGAGTCTGAGATGGGGCGGGGAAACCCGCCGGCTGTATCTCACACGACTTGGCATAAAGCTGTTTTGATACCCCTCGCAATGGGGAAATAGTCGAAGAAGGTTATACCAACTTTGTGCAGTTGTATGTAACACGTAGGAGGATAAGTTAACACATATTATTGGTAAATAGTTATGTCTATTAAGCTGATTAAGATTGTAATAGATAACTCAGATAACTCAACTATCTCTAGTTAGAGAAACGAAACGAAACATATTGATTCCTGTATACTCATTACCTGATTTAGTTTCTTCAAAAGTTTTGGGCCCGTATGATCGACTTGTTAAATATGCAACTGTTCTTTAGCATACAGGCATCTGATTGTAATATAAACCTTTCGTCCTTATTGTTACTCAGTTGGATTAAAAGTGCGCAAGTTTTTTATGAAAGAATTTTCAAAAGAAGTCGAAGGTAAAGTAGAGTAAAGGGTATTCTACTACCGCGCGCACTGCACTGTTATTTTCTTTACATGTTACTCTTTCCTCATGTCAATGTTTTGGCTAGCACTTTGCAAGCAAGTGTGCCTGTGTGCGTAGAAAGTTGGGCGAATTTGTGTGCTTCCTGCTATGCAAGTATTAAGTATTTCCAGATTGAAGAACATTCCGACAGGGGAATTCCAGTACAGATGTACATCTTTAATTGGAACTGCATTTCTGAAGATTTAGATCTCTTTGTCAGCCTTAAGTTGTGAGATTAGCCAAAGAGAATTGCATTGCTTTATATAATGCATGCATCATTCGTCATATGGCTGCAGTTAAAGCGACCTAAGCTGAGCGTACATAATATAAACATTTCGCTTGATTTATTGATAGCTTGCAGTCGTGGAAAGTGCTTTTCCCAAGTCAACTTGCCAATACTTTGTACTTAGTATATCACACATTCCCATAAGTATTGGGTGCTTTTCTTCTTTCCTATACTTAACCTCTGCTACGCCATTAAATCAACTTTGGGAACTTGGCTCTCAGCCGCTTTGCTGATGCTGCCATTGATTTATGCGTTTCAGCGTGCCAGCAAAAAACCTGCAGTTCTCCCTGGACTTACCCCCAGTGAACCCTGAACCCAGAGTACCTGGCGAAAGAAGGAAAATGAATGTTACTTTAAATATGGGAAAAAGTTTGCGAAAAGTACAAGTCGAGTCGCTAAATCGACGAAAGCTCCACTCGTTTCTTTTTGTATACGCATTGCGGGCTTGTTTACTAGAAAGGGGCCAGAAAAAGGAGCAGGTGGCGCTTGAAGGTAAAACTGTTCACAGTGTAAATTTGTAGGGATTCATTCCTGTTGCTTGGGTTTGTTCACAGTTTTCAGTTTACAGTATCCGCTGCAGCTAGTTACCCTTTTCGGTCTGCCTCTTTTAGTTTTTTCTCTGTCTCTTTCACTTTCCATTTTACTCTCAGCTTTTTCGTTTATTTTTTATGAAATTCTGCTTCATTATTGCCTTGGACTCATGAAGGCCCTGCCACTTTGGCTCTGGCTTTGCTTTACGGATTACAAGGATTTTTTTAAAACACCAAAAAGAACACGAATTAAATGAATCTGGGCACAAAGTGGCTGCATAACGATATCTTGCATTGACTTGTGTTGATTATGCTGCAGGTCAAAGGAAAACAAATTAACTTCAATTCATTTTCTCATACTTGATATTCTATTCCATTTTAATTTGTTGCGAATTGGATTTTGAATTGGTAGTTCCTTTACTTAACACAAGTGTTAATTAACATCGGTTTAACATCGATAGATCGATGTGAGCCACTAATGAATATCGATATTTGCACAATTGTCATTACATTCACACTTAACATAGCTCAGACTATAACAGTTAACATAACTGTTAAGATTACAGAGAGATTTAATGACATTATTATTGTAAATTAATTGTGTCACTATGAATTGAATCAAAAACACTCAATATATCCTTTAAACCTATATACAGCATATGAATTAAAGAACCCCTTTACTGTGTATCCGGATATCGCATATTTTTAAGCCTTTCTTTTGTACCTTTGCGGCGCAGCGCCTTCAATTAAATTACATTTGCGATTGACATTGCGGCTTGTGGCTTGCGGCCATTCCATTTCCTTCCGTTGTCTCAGGCTGACCGCAAGGTGAGTCCACTTTGGGATCGGGCGCCAGATAAATTAATTTGTATGTAAACAAGCCTTTACCGTGTTCGCAACAGAACTGAAGATTTTACTGACAGCAACCCAATGTGCAGAATTTCATGTGGCAACACCGAAGGCTGATCCACTCAATGGCAATGAGCAACAGCCCATTTAGGCCAAACAAGCAGCGAAAATACAATCTATTGCATCATTGTATTTGTAGTAATCTGTAGAGTCGATGGCGCAATCTAAAACGTGTTGTTCAAGAGCAGTCCACTAAACGCCGACAGCATCAGATGGCTCTGCTGCAGTGCGAGAGCCTGCGACAAATCTGCAAAAAGCTGTGAAATCTAAAACGTGACCAATGCATGTTCAGGGTGTGTATGTGTGTGTGTGTCTGTGTTGTGAAAGCGTAACAGATGAAAGGGCCAGGAAATGCGGGGATTGAGCCGCTAACAAGCCTCTCACAATACACATGAACCCACTGTCTGTTGCATTTCGGAACTGTTCGTGTTCCTGATCCCGTTTCCCCTTTCCGTTTTCCGCCTCGCACTCGCAGGAATCGCATTATTTCGCTGATTGGATTACGCTGTTAATGCATGTCGTTGTCCGCTGGCTTGGACAGCGCCATCGGGTAAGCCTCTTTGCCATTGCTTCTCCATGCAGAGCAGCTGACTCATAAAGGTGACGCTACTCAGAAGCCGCACTTGCTGCTACTTAACTGTCTTCTCTTAAAATATGTTGTATGTAATATAAAGTAAGTTATGAGAACAAAATGGTAAATAAGTTGGATTTTATAATAAATACTTATTACTTATTTACTTACCTAATTATAAAGTAAGAATATGAAGACTCAAGTCATCACTGCAAGTGTATTTTATGCTCTGGTTAGTGTACAGAATCAAAGGAAAGTCCTTTTGTTCCACTTAGCTCTGTTTATTGATCCATTTAAAAGCACATTTACATACATAATTCGTTAGCTTAATTATAACGTAAGACTGCAGAAGACTGAGCTGAGCTCCTTTTCCGTCTGAGCAAAATAACTGCTGTAACTGGGAGTTGGTCTAACTTATTGCTGTAATGGTCTTTGCTTACCTACTCAACACAAAGATACCTTCAGATTCAATCGAATTCTATTATAAGATAGTTTTTATAAATACTGCTTAAAGAGGTTGACAGGCGGACAGATACGACGTCTAATAGAATTGGAAAAGATTACCACAAAGTTATGTTAAATGCCAGAGATCCTAATGCTATGGTAAAAGTACTTCAAATTGTGATTCTACAGATCTGTCTGCTGCATCAGACCAGATCCTCGCCGTGTGGTCGTGCAATAGGTCTCCTGCTGTTCGCTCAGGCAGATGATAAGGTTCTCCGCTCCAACCACGTTCACTTTGCCATTAGAACTGCAGGACTTTGCTGCATTCGTCGAACCCGTCGAGGTTGTTGTCGACGAGTTGTTGTTGCCCACGTGCAGGGGCAGAAGTGGGGGCTGCTGCTGATGATGCTGCTGTTGCTGCTGCTGTGGATTGTTCGAAAGCAGACGCCTTGAGCCAGGACGGCAGCGTCGACTACCCTGCTTGGTGAAGACACTCGGCTCAAGTTGTAGCTGTGCATTGATATCGTGTTGGGTCATGCAGGTGAACGCCTTGAAGAAGCTTTTGCGAAAGTTCTCACTCAGGAAAGCGTACAGAATGGGATTCACGGCGGAATTGGAGTAGACTAAGGCGCCCAAGAGAAGAAAGATGAGTATCTCCAGGCGGGAAAGATCACGCTGCGCCGGATTGGAGTTGATCAGTGCCAGCTGGGACATCCAGTGTGGCAACCAGCAGCAGATGTACACTGTAATGACCGTCAGCACGAGCCGCGTCACCTTGCGATGTGCACGACGCTTTTCCTTGGACTTGGCCGCGTGTTTGGGGCCTACCGATCGCAGCTTACGTATGACCAGATAGTAGAAACTCAGAATAAAGCACAAGGGTGTTGCGAAGCCAAGAAAGAAGGTGTACAGAATGAAGGTGCTGCCCGAGTGCTTCTTGTACGCGTCGGGCCACATTATGTTGCACGAATAGTTGACTCCATCCTCCTGTTCCACAGTGCTGGCATACAGCATAACGGGGAGCATCAACACGGCCGAGGTGCTCCACGCCAGCGCCGACACCAACTTGGCAATGTGCAGGGTGCGATAGCGTGGTGAGGAGATCGGATGACAGACAGCCAGATAGCGATCTGCAGACATGATCAGCAAGAAAATCGATGAGGTAAAGGACGTGATCGAGGTGCTGACCATGTATGCCTTGCACATGAACTCCCCGAAACGCCAGCTGCAAATCCGCATCGTGTACAGCAGGAAGGGAATCCCGATGAGGAAGCACTCGTCTGCAATGGCCAGATTCAGTATGTAAATGTTGGTAACGGTCTGCATCTTTGAGAACCGCAGTACCACATAGATCACTAGGGTGTTGCCGAACAAACCCACAATGCACACCAGTCCGTAGAGCACCACGGTCAGGATGTCCGCAAAGGAGTTGCGCGTTGCAATGCAGTGTTGGTACGTGGGCAGATCCGTGCTGTGAATAGAGCTCCCTGTACCAGGCAGCATCTCTCCGAACTCTGTGCCATATATAGTGTTGTTCGCATATGTTTGCATTGTTTTGTTGCTCTGTTCAATGTCCGACTCTATTCCGGACTCTGTTGTATTGGCGCTCACCAAATGAAGACCCACAATTAGTAGCCACATGTTGTGGCAGTCACTTTTTCTGCTCTTCTCGCTTTTTCCTTTCTCTCTCTGTTGTTCTGCGCTTTCTATATCCCTTTGTGGTTTAAGGCTTTAGTTTGTCAAGCTCTTCGTGGCTTTTTTGTGGTCTGCAAAATAATTAAAAATTTACAAATTAACATTTTTTTTTATAGCTGGGGATAATTGGCCTTTTATCGATATTGAACATGGCAAGTACAAAATGAACTTTAACAAGAGTATAATATAGCGTACATGATTTAAAAATTGAGTTCTTTAATTTTCTAAATTTTGCAAGTATTAATTTTATGAAGAAAAACAACTTTAGCAATATTCTAATGAATGGCTTTGGTAACGCACGAACAGTTCAGAGTCAAACTCTTAACTTTTGGAAAGTTCTAAGAAAATAAATAAACCATTTGTCGGGAAAACGATATGCTAAATGGACAAATAATAATACGGGCAATTAACTTTTCCAGCATCCACAAAAGTTAGCTGTAAATTTGGGATAAATATTTTGGGAGTTCTACTCTGCATATTTTACAGTGGAAATTGAAACAGGCAACAAAGTTCCGGCGATAGCATCATGCAAACTTGCAATTAGCATTGAATTTGAAATGGAATTTCGCATAATTTGTCAATTTTGGCAAACATTTAAAATGTTTTCACACTTTGGTGCCACAATACTTTGCCTAGCGGGAAAGCAATCATAACCGAGTTGCGGATAATTTATGTTTACGCAAGGACAACGCACAAATTATGCAAATAAGCGGAGGAAATACGAGTATTTTCCCCCACTTGCACTTGTATTTGGTATTTAATTATTTTCACTGGCGCCGCAGGACAAACACAAGAACAAACAATAACACACTGTGCATATAGAAGTAGCACATGCAAAGCTCAATACCAGTAGAGCACCCACTTACAGACCCGGTATGTGTGTATAGGTATACACACGTGGACCTACACACGTGTGCTTGAGTGTAGATAAGCCGTTTAGTGCTGCACCGGGCACATGCCACAACTGAAGGGGCTTGCCTGGTACTTAGCCGATTTGCCATGCAAATCGCTTCGGACTAAACATACTATGTATATATGTATATAGTACACAATCTGGGAGAGCAAAGCATGTTTGTTTTTCCTCTGCAAATTAATTTACTGCCTTGGAGCAAGCTGCGTCTAATGCATCTTCGAGTGGTTGCTTGAGCCACATTCGAGTGGCGAGTTAATGTCTGCAGCATAAATTAAAACTAATTTAAGATGCAAAGGACATCATCTGCAGAAGAAGAAGAAGACGTGTCGAAAGCTGATAAATAAATGAAAGATCGACTCTGTCAGCAATTTTGTGCCTGACTTTAAATTCAACACTCGCCTTGTGTGGAGTCGTGTAAAAGAGCCTGCAAATAAATCGCCCACAATTGACGATGGCTGTGCAACCATCGAGAGAGTCCGAGCTTGTGTTTGATAGAGCGACAATGGGACCAGACACGCCTGCAGGGTGCAGCAGGGTGGCGTGACTGGACGTGTCCTGCGTTCGACTGTGGCCGTTTGCTTGTGCAATCAATTAACGCCACATCGGCGACATGTGCGTGAAATTAACATGTCGAGCCGGCTTGCCCAGCCACGGAATTAAGTTCTGGGCTTTACACATACATACATAAGTTATTTTTGGGTAAAGACACTTTAAGTGCATTTAAAATTTAATTGGACTTGGCATATTAAATAATAATGTATGATTACATAAATATGTTAATGTTGCGGCATCAATGTATCGATATCAATAAGCAAGCTTTCGCCACTGTTAAACAAGAGATCAAAGAATTTACATGTCGGTCTGGCTTGCCAAGCCATGAAATGCGGCTTTACATGTAGATAAGTATTGTTGGGTAAAAACTCTTAAAGTGCATTTAAATATTGATGCAATGGAGACTCGCGCTGAGCACGTGAAATTAATATTATACTTAAAACATTTATATAGCTTAACAGAATTCATTTACGTTGGGTAACATAAACATGTTAATATAGTGTCATCGATATCAATTACAGTGCGTATACTTGCTAATAACATAAATGCAATTAATAACATAAATGCAACTAGTAACAGTTACAATTACAGTGCTTGAATCAATAGGCGAGCTCACGCCACTGTTAAGGAATAGATCAGACAACAAAGACAACATATTTAATTTAAATTGATTGCAAACTAATGCGAACTTTCTGAAAAAGGTATACTAGGAAGGACCAATTTAATAATAAGCTGAACAGCTGCGGTTCGGTGCAATTGCAGGGTATTTATGATGCTCTGTTGTTGGTTGCATTAACAGGTTCGATATGTTTGTGGCACAGCTTTAACGGCTTTAGTCGTACACCTGACGTTCCTTTGCTCTACTTGCCTCGCATCGCATATCCCGTATGCCATTGGGTATCGCATTCGTAACTGTTGAATGCTTTCGGGCTTGATTGTGCTATCAAATGGCAGAGTGCAGGCGACGTTGTTGCCGTTTTGTTGCTGCTCGTAATTGTTGTTGTTATCTGCAACCGCAACTCAGTTGCAAATTGCAGCAGTGTGAATGGGGTTGATATCAAAAGGGGGTGGGGGGGGGAGAAGACTGCGGCACATTCGAGAGGCAAATTGCACATGTGAGCTGCAGTGATTGCTGCACTTTCTGATTCCAGCTGACGAGAGGCAGCTTCAAGTGGCCATTTTTGGTTGCTGATGCAGCAACAGCAGCAGCAGCAGCAGCGGTCGAAGGCGATGTCGACATTGTCGTCCCTCGGCTGCATTTTGTCTGCTGTGCTTATTAAAAATTTATGCAGTTTATGACACCCCTTTGCCCTCTTTCCCACATCAGGGGTCAGCATCTGCTTCTGCTGCATTTGCTGCAGATGATGATGTGGCAAACGGGCCATGAAGCAGCTGTTTAGGGCAGAACACAAAGCTGTGAAACGAATATCCATCTCATTTCGTGTCATACTTCAAAAGGAGCAAGCTGATTATTAAAGGAACACTGATTTATTGACCAGAGAAATCTAAGAATAGAAACAAAGCTTAACTTGATGGTATTTGTGTGTACGAGTTAAGCTTCTTCTTCTGCAGAATATTTGATTAAGTTTATAATCGATAAGTAGTGGCTACTTCAGCCTTGGTGCTTGATTGATTTGATTTATGGAACAAGCAGCAAGCAACTCGAAGCTTAATATGCCCCGCTTAATTAATTAAAAGTTCGTAAAGAAGTTTGTTTTTCCCTTCATATGTAAGAAAGGGGGAAGAAAGGGGGGAGGGGGGGCATCTTCGACACACACTTGAAAGTTGCAAGTTGTTGCACGCGTGCGGATAATGTGGCAAATTTGCAGTGCAATCCGCAGAAGCAGTTAACACTGTGGCAAATGCATTGCATACAACAAGGCGCAGACAAACAAACTGACGAAAGCGGAAGAGGGCAAGGAAGAGGCCTGGCAGGCAACAGCTTGGTGATGTTTGGCTGCCTTCTGCTTCTGCTTCTGCTTGAGCATGAGGCCCGAATAGACGACAACGCTGCTGTGGCATGGGCGAGCGAGGCGCATAATTTTTGGATAAACAACAAGTACAAGTACACACAGGCAACTCACACACACAGACTGAGTTTCACACACTGCGTCTCACACACCCCAGTGAAAGCATGTAAATATAGCCAGCAAATTTGCATGCCGACTCTGCCCCCACTCTTACCATTTCCCTTACCCTGAGTACTTCTCATTTACACCCTGCTCGAACGTGCCCAGGCCGCCCAACAAGTGCACTCGGCTTCTGGTCATGGGCAACTGGGAACGGGCTGTGTTTATAAAGTGTGTGTGGCCCAGTGCAAAGTGCAACATAAACAAAAGTCCCAGTCCCCCTTCCTCCCCCCCGTCTCTCTACCTTTTAGTCTCCATCTTGCTCTTTGGCTGTTAACCACACTTAATCTTTGGGGCACTTTCGGCTCCATTGTGCCCACAGGTAGCCACTCGACTGGGGCTTTGATAAAAGTTCGAACAATTCTAAACACAACACTAGAGTTCTCATATTAAACCCTAAAGAGTGTAAGAGGAAGAGAGAGGGAGAAAAAAAGAGAGAGAGGGAGATAAAGTTAGGTTTGCTTGGATTCTTTATCTTAAAGAACAATTAGTAAAGTTGGCACACATCGATGTTTTTGTTTGTTTTACACGAAACTATCGATACCATGTTTTAGTTGTTAACGTAAATTTTCAATCGTTTAACACGAAATAATCTATACTAACGATGTGTAGTTAATATTTAAAATGTATTATTCGATAAACAATATTTTCCAAATCACCGAAATTATCGCTTAATCGATAGTTTCGTCGATGACTGCTGAGCTCTAACAATTTCTACTGGGTATGCTTCATTTGTGCCTTCAGTTAACAGTCTCTCTTGCAAAATTATTTAAACCAGGCGAGAAGTCAACCTTGCCTCTCTGGACATTGGTTATTCTCCATGTGGTTAGCTCAATTATGGGTGTGTTACAGTGTTCCTCTGTGGTGTGTGTGTGTGTGCCTTCCCTGCATTGTTAACCAACGGCATTCCATACCAGTTCCAGTTGTGAATGTCCTGCGGTTTAACCATTACTCTCCCGGACAGCTCATTTTATTTATGTGCGCCTCCGCCCAGGCCCACTAGTGCCTGGCACCATGTATCATATGTAGGAGGATTCTGGGTTTACTCGACACCCTCCCCGTGTGTGCACCTTCTTTTGTCGTAGAGCGGAAACCAAACCAAAATTTGGCTAGGCCCGCAAAGCTTTGATGTGGTTCCCCGTTGCTGCTGAGCTCGGCCTGGACTTCAGCAGCAGACTAGGGCTTCACTTTCCCAGCTCCATTTCCAAATGCCTATCCACTTCTTTCATCTCTCAGGTGTCTGTGCGGGACAGTGCTAAATGATTCAAGTGGTTTGTCAAAGGCAGTCACGCAGTTCAGCTCTGTTGACTGCCCAGCGGTAAAGCTTTCGCAGAGCGCCATTTTGCGGCACTTTAGTCTATTCGTTTTTCATTTGCATTCACCATGACGTGTACAGTTCAATCATCTATCAGATTTGCATAGATCTTTATAAGTCGAACAATCTAAGCGGTATTTATGGTCGTGTTCGCATTGCGGGAAACGCGTCGTCCTGTTCTGTGCTAATTATCGCCTGCTGCAACAACAACAAGCTCGATTTTCGTGGCATAATTTAAGGCGATTAGCGTAGCAGTGCAATTTATGGACTCCTGCAGCAAGCTGCCCGCTGTGAGTGTGTGTTGGTGTGTGGCGGTTGCCCTCACCATAGGGCAATTTACATAAATTAGCACCAATATATTGCCGCACAGAGTGCGCCAAATGCAACACAACGCGCCCTTCGACCCTTTCATTGTCGATTCAAAAAATTATTTCAGCTCTGTGAACTATCTGGAATAATTGAAGTGGACACATTTGTTGCATGCATATGTTGCAGAGTGCGCACACGTACGCGTGGGCGTGGCACACACATTCTGCGCGAATTGTCGCCACAATGCCAAATCCTTTGACATGCGGCTATTTCGGTTTTGTCCCTGGGATTAACAAAGCGTATGATTTTTGGTCACTTTCCATTTAGAAATACCCCTGCAGAGAGTATTATTATTTTGGCCAGGGGATTGTTGAGAGAGGGAGAGAGAGAGAAAGTAATAACTATGACAGTCTATCTCACTTCGTTTTAAAGAGATCTCTATGCAACTTTAAACTTTGTAGGCCAGGGATTTTCATTCCTTTCCTTTCTGTTTCTTTTCAGGTTTCACACCGTATTCGATTGTGTTTAAGACAGATGCTGATTCAACATTACGCATACGCCCAGTGGGCAGCAGAGTGATTGAACTGTGCTCAAAGGAGACTGCATTGCTTTTCGTTTCCGTTTCAATAGAACTCGATTCGTGCCCAGTTAATCGCACGATTGCCACTTACCTGTGAGCAAATAGCAAGACGTAATTCAGGGCGCAATTATCTGACGAGCAAAGGGAAATGGCAAAGAGAAGGCAAAGGGAAGGCAAAGGGAAAGCAGAGTAGGGAGAGTAGGCATCAAGAGCAATTCTCACACAAGTTGTAGGCACGTGGCACCTTTGATGTGTTTGTCAGGCAGATTCCAGAGGGGTCGGTCAATCAGTCAGCCGGTCAGTCAGTCAGCAAGTTGTTGATATTTGCCGCTGATTCCCCGTCCATCAAAACAAACAAGCAGCAAAGCGAAAGCAAATGATGCGGCAGCCAAAGAAAATCTAATTTGCCCTCTTCAAAAGTCGTTTGCAGCTCCAATGGAAATGCAATTAGCAGCAGAATGGCCAATTAATAATAATTATTGAATAGTTGTTGTTGAGTTTGTGTTGTTAAGTGTTCCGTGGTGCGTGATCTGCCATCTGGGCCCTAAGTTGATTCAATTAGGATAGTTGACCAAGTTTGCATATCAGGGAAAAGGAAATCAAGGTTCACTTCCTGGTCAGTTGAAGAACTAAAGAACTGGCTCATTTAGTTATTTATAGTCATTTATCTCAGTTCACATGTTTTTATCAATTTAATGTTTTTGTTGTCTCTCTGTTTTTTCGCATTGGTCATTCAAGCATTTTCCATATTTTGCGTAGCCAGGCAGGCAGGCCCCTGCTCGGTAGTGCCCCCACGCCGTCCATATTTGCTATTCCATTAATTTTATGAGTTCGTTTAAGCAGAAGCAATGAAAATATGATGTACATTGCCAATTTAAATTGATTGCTTTGGCAGTCGGTGAGTCGGGGAGTGTAGTCTGGGGTATGGACGGACCGAAGCCATGCGAAACATGCAGTCAACCCGAAGGGAGCCCGGCAAATGAACAGCCAGACTACCCCGGGCAGCCCTGACGCCTGCACTTATCTATGTGCTTATCTATGATGTATTGACGCTCAATTAACACTAAATCATGCCGTTAATTAATTGATATTTTTTGCCAACTTATCGTAATACCCTTTAGCAAAACGTCAAAGAGTCGACTGTTTCGACAACACTGGAGTTTCTAATAGAACATCAGGCGTAGTGTCGCATACGGTATGCAACCAATCAATAATCCCCGACCGATTGGGATATCAAGGTATCAAGGTTTCAGGGCGTCGGGGTGTCGGGGTGTCGGGACTTCCCTGCATCGAGGTCTTCTGCATGTCACATTTCTTGTCGCGCTGGCAATCATTCATTTCGTCATTGGGTCGCTAATTGAATTGCGAAATCGAATCGGAAGCGAAACGAAATTGATCGCATGAGTCATGAGCAAAGGGGAGCTGGGGAGGACCCTCAATGTTTTCATATGGAAATGCATCACAAGAGTCTCCGGCTCAGCTGCGGCTTATTATTGAGAGTTATTTAGTCAGTCGGGCTTGTCGATTGATTGATTAGTCCATTTGTCCGTTCAGTAGTTTTCTTTGACCTACGCAGATATTAATATAGAATTACAGAGTATTTTGCGACCCACATGGCCTATATAAGTATAGCCCTGACTATTCCCAATTTATTATTATTATGTTCTGTTCTCTGTTGTTTGTGGTAATAATTTTAGCCGAGATGGCTGCCGTTTTTTTGTTGCCTTTCCTTTCTTTTGTTGTCGTTGTTTCCCTTTTGTCGTCATTAACGTCAGCCTGGCGTTGTTTAATTTGAACATTAATCATGGCGAACGGGGGCGAGTCCCGTTCCCCGCTGGGGTAACTGGGTACAGATGCAATGTGCAACGTTGGGTGGGCCGACGACAACATGATGAAAAACTTGTCGCAAGTTTTCAGCTAAAAAAAAAACAAAGAATAATCTGACGTAGTCACGGCGCCTGTTGCCTGCATGGCAGCACAACAATATCCGCTTTGTATATGTTACTCGTGCCATATAGAATCTACGATGTCCTTGGAAGTCATAGAAAATGGGTTTATCGATCGTAGAAGTTTTAGGAACACCTGCTGACATCTGAGGATATTTTCTTCTGCTGCCCCTCATGGAAGCATAAAATTATCATCTTTGTTGTCCCTTAGATTGTCAATCGATCTTAACTCTTAAAATTCCATTGGATTCAGTTAAATTTGTTAGTCGCCTTAGCCTTTGAGAACACCTGCTGGCATTTGCTATTCTCAACCCCTACTTCCTCTCATTCCTTCCTCACTTCCTGCCTGCCACTAATTGGCAGCCTTGCCCTGAACCTTAGACGACTGCTGAGTTCTCATTACTTCATATTACTTTTGATTACTCGCACATCGTTTATCATCATGTGGCTTGACTCGTAACCCATTGGGGTGGCCTGGTTCCCCATTAGTTCCTGCCTAGGCAAGTAGGCCAAGCCAGGCAGTAAAGTTCTCGTCCGTATGTCATCATTGCCTATTCAACAAGATACTCTTCAACTAGTTTAGCATTGCATTGGCTGCATTTCAATTTCAATTTGCAGCTGAAATGTAATTGCAGTCGCCCGAGATGCTTACCGCATCTGTAGTAGGGTATAGTCACACCTCATGGCAACCCCCTAACCCTATTCTATTTGGAATCTCGCTTATAGCCAGGCTCATAGGTCTCCTCGTAATTAATTGCAAAAGTTTTTGCAGTGGGAAAATTTTCTGAAAGTTTGCAGCAGCTTCGGATATCTCATTAAGTGCTTAAAATGAGGAGCACCTATTGAAGCTGTGCTGAGGACCGCAGCCTCCACATCCTGATCTGCCAATTAACATGAATAGCTACCTAGGCTAATAGTGCTATGGGCTTTCAACGTTTCTCTCCAAAAAGAGTTAACTACGAATCAAATGCTTGTTAGTTTTTAGTTCTTTATTGGATTCACTATTTAATTTTTGTGTTTGAGCCCAGCTTGACCTAACTCAGATGGGCATGCAGTACTAATTTACAGACTGCTAGACTATATTGTATAGTAGACTGATATAAAATAAATACTTTATAGAAGTCTGTCAATTAGTTTTAGTTGGTTATGAAGAATATAGTAAGCTTTCCACGATATTACAATATCTAAAGGTCCAACATCGATCTTTCTGGAAAGTCGTTAGACTATTTCTAATTTAAATTCTTTTTTGAAGATATTTATAAAGTTGTTGCCTGTAGAGTTTTTTGTCGTTTTCTTTGTCGAATTTTCTTCTTGTGAATTAAGTTGGGGCAAGGCATCGTCTTCCATCAGATTGTAAGCCCTTAGTCATTGCCCAGACCTTTTTTGCCTTAAACTAACGAGCGTTTCGCTTTGACATGTTTTTTGGTCTGTTATGTTTCTGTTTTTTTTTTTACTTTTTATCACTTCATTCGCACGGAAATGTCAATGTCTGAGGTTTCTTGTGTACTGTAGGCCGGGTAGGCGTTGTCGAATGAAGGTCCTTGCTGGATGTGCAAAGAGATATGTGTGATAAATAAGAAGCAAAGCAAGTGACGAAGGCTTTCAAAGGTGTATGTAGAGTTGCGAATTGAACACTGTGAAACTCTCTACCACGTTTTAAATAGAGGAAACTGGACAAAGTTGGCAACTCTGACTAATATCCCTATTAGAATTCAATAAACTGACCTGGCGAGGTCTTTTGACTTCTTCTTACCCCCAGTTCCCACTTCGGCATTTCGGACTTGTGCTTCACCCATACAAATGGCTGCCAAGACAAATTGCCGTTATCTGATGGGAATTCCAATGCAGCGGACCCTGCCCGAAATGACATTTTTATTGTGTGCCACAGCTCCCCCTCATTTGGGGTATCCCTTTTCTTGTTGTGTTTTGTTGTTCTTGTTGTGTGGAAAACTCACCAATATTATGCGACGCCGGTTGCCGCCTTGGCACAGGACTCATCTCTGCTCTGGGACCGGGACCAGGACCAGGTCGCTGCTGGTCGTGTTGATATTTGAAACAATTCCAATTTCTTTCTCTCTGGGAAACGCAGATGGTAAGTTATTTTGAGGTTCTCAAAATATTTGGCTAATGTTTTTTTTGAATTTCATGAATTTCCCGAATTACATTCTGTTATTTTTCACTGTCCGAATTCGATGTTTTGTTTTTTCTGCAAAAATGAATTGTTTGTTTCGCACTGTGTTTCATCTAATTTGCATTGCGCGCGCTGCCCCTAGGCGGCGCAGTCGGCGTCGATTCCGTCGTTTTGTTTGATTTACGCACTGTTGCTTTCCCACTGACTTCGTCGGGTCGATGTCGATGCTGTTGCTGCTGCTGCTGCTGCGATGCCAGCGTCAACTGCACGTTTCAGCATTGTTTTGCATACTGCGCGCCGCAATTGCCGGCGAATGTTGTTGTGCTGCATGTGACGCCCCTACGAGCAGCCCGACGCAGCTTCGTGCCGGCTCGGCAAATTGGCCACAAGGCATTGCGAGAGTGTGTGGGTGAGAGTCAGTCCCGAGCATTCGTGTGTTTGCATTGTGACTGTTGCCTGCACCTCTCGTGATGCAGCAACATTGAGCGAAAAAGTCAGAAGTCGAAAACTTTGTATTACTAAGGCAGAGTGACAATTTCTTACAGTGTAGTTCAAATTAACAGCTGGCCTCTCTTGCTAACTCTCTCTTATACTCCCCACGCACTACTTATACTCATCGATTGCCGGCATTCACAGTCACTTTCCCTTTCAGCTGCACTGTTAACTCTAACAGTGCGCTGTTACTCGACTGTTATGGGGCAATTGCAGCTGGCGATAGTTTTGTGGGCCATTTGTTGATTGCACCACATTGATTAGGTGCAAACACTGATTAGGTTTGGTCGGGAAAATGCATGATGTGATTGCACCCTGTGCTCAGGAACTAATTACAGAAAGTGTTAATTACATACGTACTTGAAACTGCATGAGTGTTGCTCAGCTCTAGGCAGTTCAATAAGTTAGAGAGTGTTGGGAAGGACAGTGTGAAATTAACATTGTCTCGAGGTTATTGGTTTGGGGAGTTTACCAAGTCGATTGCCGCATTCCTAATTAAACTAGAAACTTGATTTCAACGTCATTAGGTTATAACTTCATGCAACTTGCAATAATTTTCAAGTGCAACAAAAGGAGTTTTCTACTATTATTGTGCAAAAAGTTTGACTTGGGCAACAGCAAGAAACCAGAGCAAAGAAAGACAGATAGAGGGAGAGAGAAGGGTCAGAGTAGTCAAGCAATAGAGTGGCGAAATATGGCAACTGTCGTCTTTGAGCTGCGCCTCAGCGTTGCTTTTGAGTAAAACTTTTAATTCTCCTGCTTGAACTTCCGTCACTTTTTGCCTGTTTTGGTATTTTGTTGTTTTCTGTTTTGTTTTGCTTTGGCACTTCTGAAATCCTTTAACGCTGACACTGAAAAGTGCTCAACATCCACTGGCGCAGCAGGACTTTGAACTTTATATTGCGTTATCCTTAACGGATCCAGTGAGGACTGTCCGCCCAGTCTGGCCTAGTTTCAGCAAAATTAGAAACTTTAATTAAAAAACCGCCTCAACCGCTTTGGTAACTTTTGCCGAATTTTTGCTAATGCAAATTGAATTGTAAATGTTTTCGTTGCTCCACTGTAAACGTCCTTTATTAAGTTTGGTTCTTCTCCATTGTCAACTAACGCATTACTCAACACTGGTGGAAGCTTCTAACAAAGTTCTCGATGCAGCTGCAAAACATATTAAAAAGGTTTTATAACTTTCTTGTTTTAAATAAGGGTCGAACTCACAGTATAGGAATCAAAAAGGAAAATTACTAATTTATATAAGCTCATTACCCAACACTGCAAAACTTGCAAGCTAGACTATTTTCAAATATAGAAAGTGAACAATAAAATTGATCCTAGTTATCTCTGTATGTATAGAGTATATAACTCTGGAACGTAGCATGCCCAGTTGAACTCATTGAAAATAGCAGGGTATGGCAAAAACATGCGTATTTTGCAGCTTGCCCACAGCGCAAAGTTTATTTAGATTATTCAAAATAGAACAATAACCCAGACTACAATAGAGTGGAATAGAATTGCAGGGGCACACTGAATGTGCAATGTTTCTTCGGCTTTAAGTTGTTGCAAATTCTCGAAAAGTTGTTGCTGCTTGTGGGGAACTTTAAGAGTAGCATATGTGGCTTGTCTCAAGTTTTCTCCAATGTGTCTAGTTGTATCACAAAGTTTTCAGCAAGTTCTTGTTGCCACCCTCTCCTCCCCATTCCACCCCACGGGAAACAAACGAAATTCGCAATAAACATTTTCATTTGATGCGTTGAAATTCGATCAAATTAGTTGTGGAAATGCGTTGGAAATGTATGAAATATCTAACCAAACAGATTTGCATAGAATTTAATTAACTTGGCATGTTAATGAGTTGCTTTCCATAAGCAAATACGCCATATCCAGCATCGCAATTAGCTCGAGTTTGCACAAGAGTCGACTAAGCTTTTCACTACCCTCTGTGCCACGTTCAAGTACTCTAACTAATTAGTTAAGGTTATAGAGATCAATAAGATATAATATATACAAATATTATAATGTGAACTTGTTAGATAATAGCAGACACTGCAATGGATTACTATTTTTGCAGAGGGCAATATTTGTGCCATATTTAATCTATTTTATAGCACGCAAAATAAAGAGAAGGTGAACAAAGTTGATGGACTTTTAAATATCCTGCAACCGACAATCGACATGTACTGTATTCTGTTCTTTGGTTTTGCATAAGAATTGAACTGCCTTAAGCATAAAGTGAAGAACTTAGAAATATAATTATATAAAATATGTGAATATACAAAATTCAGATTGCAATTTTCAGCATATAAAGTTAGAGAGTCTTAAGGCACTCCTTTGTAAATCAGTTGAACTGTTAATTTCTTAATTTACTGAATATGTCTCAACTAATCTGATATAATATAGATTATCCCCAATGCCTGGTATACCTTGCTCTGCAGCACTAACAGAGAATTGCCTAAATATAATTTTGTAGTGTACGCACATAAATTCGCGCTAAAGAATATCGCACATAAATGTTTACTAAATATAATATATGATTGAAATTAATTACGTGCTGCACGATAATTAATAGTTGAACACAACGTTTTGGGGGCAGACGTGAAAAATGCATGTTGCAGCAGGTTTAGACTTGTTTATGCATGTGTATTCTAGTGTATTTTGCTGGCAGTTAATAATTGAGTCGTGCTTATATTGTAAATTATAATAATAATTCGCTGAATAATTAATTAGGCATTGCGCGTAATTGAATGTGCAGGGACGGATGACGGAGGGGGCACTGAATAGGGAGTGAGTGTTTTTTGGTTATGGTAATTCGATTTTCACTTAAAATCAGCGACTGCTAAAAATATTTATTAAAGTGCATCATCGCCGAGACCGCACGACAGTTGTCAATCAAATGCGCAGCCGAAACTGCGACCAGATGAGTGCAATGTGAGTGTGCGAGTGTGAAGACAAATTGTAAGTGCGAGTGCGAGTATGAGTGCGAGATGGATGTGTGTATTCTGGCTGTGCCGCTGGCTGTCAAAAGTGATTGACATGCACAAGTGAATGCGGCTCCTCTTGCCAAATGAATGTTGACCGAAATGCGACGAAATTAGGTGCAGGGGGTGGGGCATGTGCGAGGGGGGGGGGAGGCGTAGCTGGCCCGCCCACCCGGCGAGCGATTTGCATCCCACTTTGGGGCAGTTCAATGCACTGCTCGATGTTTGTGTGTGTGTGTGAGTGTCAGTGCTAGTGCTGTGTATATGTATATTGATTAAAAAAAACGAAAATGTAGTATCGATAAAATTGATAAAATTGGTTATTATATATATTTCATCGATACATTTATTATTTTTTTATTACATTTATTTATTTGGTTCATTTACCTTATAAATTTCTTAAAGTTTATCGATTTTATCGATAGTACCTTAAACGCAATTTGATTGTTTTACTAAAGAAAACAATTTAAATTCCGTTTTGATGTCTTACTTTTAATAAATAGGCATAAACTAACTATAAATTTAACTCTTCTCATGCCAAATTCGACTCAATACGATATATCGATACTATCGCGAGTGGTTGACCCAGCTCTAGTGCGAGTGTGTGTGTGCTTGGCATGGTCAGGTCTGGTTTTATTGGCCTGCGGATAGATGAACGGTCCAGCAGCCCACCCTCTCCCCTTGCCAACCCCTTGCAGAATGAGTCTGTTTGCACTGACGTCTGCTCGTGCTCGCTGTCCATCGAGCTCTGTTCCATACCAATATCATCTCCATGAGTCACGCCACATAAATCACCAAAAATTCACATGTCAATATTTGTTTTATTTGGTATATATCAAGCAAACACTGCGATTTGTCAGAGAGTTAATAGAAAAGCATTGTACAAATGTAGCTGAAGATCTGCAAAGAGAAGAACTCACGTGTCGTTTAGTTACGCTTTACTACTCCGAGGGAGATGTGCTCTAATTGTTAGCATAGCACAATTTAAACTGGTACCGCACTCGTGATGCCAGAGGAGTTTCTCCAAATCACAACTACGCTTTCACCTTTCAACTTTCACTCACGGCAACTTCTGCAGCTCGTACAGTAAATTGTGTCGGGGAATGCTTTTGAAAAACTGCACCCTACACGGCACACAGTAAAACTCATTTGCTTTGTCTGTGTGTGTGTAAGTGTGTCTGAGAGGAAATAAGAGGGTAGAGGAGGTGGTTGAGAGTACTTTAGATATGAGAGAGTGGAAACAAAGTTTTTCATAATTCCGTGTCACGTCAAAGTTTCTGGCAGTCTCTTATCAAGGCACCTGGGCGAAAGTCAAGTGGGTCTTACCTTCCTGCACGAGGAAGTAATGCTTAAATTAAATATTTACATGTATAATACACAACTTTAATTGCAGTCAAATATTTCACATTATATTCAGTGAAATTTGAAAACCACAACGTATTCAAGTTTCCTCCAACTTTGTGGGCAAATGGACGAGCTTTTTCAGCGAATTTTGTACTGCATACTTCTGGGCGGGGGCATAAAATCCGTGGCATTGCCGTGGACTCCATTGAACCTTGAACTTTGCTATGGCACTTTCTCAATGAATTCTCGTGTACGTACAGATATTTTATGGCATGGCAGCAGATTGTTAATTGCGCATAATGCGAATGCTTATCCAAGCGTAACTCAAGCCTCTCCACCTGCCCCACCTCCCCTCGGTGGCGGACAGACACATGTCAAATATTTCGGATAACGACTTTTTGTGGGCCCGCTCTGGCTTGTCCGCCTTGTCCGCTCCGAGGCATTATAATTGAGCGCTTTGTGCTTGTGTGTGTTGGCGTGTCCCTTCGCGTCAAGTTCATTTGCCCCTACCACGCTTCCTCCTTCTCTCTCTTGCTCGAGCTCTGCAGCTGGCCAGGCGACTGTGGCTCGTCTCTCCGGCTGCGGTTTTTCCGTGCAATTAGAATGACACTTTTCATTTAAATATTCCGCGTTTTTTCTGCACGTTTTACTGCTTTTTGGACATGTTTTTTAATGAGCATTAGCGGTCTGCGTCGGCATTTGTTGTTGGTTTTGCACTACAAGGAGAAGGAGCAGGAGGAACGGGCAGAGAAATGGACCAGGTGACGTGGCACGTAACATTTATGGACTTCAGTATGCTAATCCAATCAAAATTTTATACATTTTTCAGCTCATTGAAATGCAATTTGGAATCAAGCAAAGAGCCGAGACATTTCACATCTATTTATAATAATTTTGAGCAATTTCTGAGAATTGGGATTTAATATATTTTGATAACATTGACGTAGCTCTTAAAAGTTTCTTCGCAATTATGCATTCAATTAGAATGCCTAATCAGGCGCTTCTGTGGTAAACAGGTCTTTCACACAATTAGGTAAGGTATTTTAAGGTCTGAAAGGTTTCGCATATTTAATGGATAGGTTCATATTGTGAGCAGCTTACTTTATAACATTTTATGGGTATGATATACAGAAACAGAAATGCCAAATTTGATGTGTTTATCGTTTCTTATAGCTGAGTTCTGTGTGTATAACTAATTTACCTACAACATAACTAAAACTATATATAGGTTTTGTATTGCACATTTAGACAAGATATTAATTCTGTTTGATTATAAGGAAATGAAATATTTATTAAAATCAGGGCGATATTGATTTGGTCTCTTTTAAAAAGTCTTTCATAAAATGCCTTTATCGGGATTGCTGGCAATTAGGGCAAAGAGCAAGTACAAATATTGCTGATATCGTAACTTCGAAAAGGTGACTAATTGGGCAAGTGGGGAACAGAGACTTTTGATTGGTATTTCAGCAACTTATGTGTGTGTGTGCGTAAGTCGGTGTCTGTGTGTGGGCAGACGAGTGCGTGTGAATGCGTGTGGGATGTAAATGTTGGCCTTGGCCACGGGCAACAGAGAAAGGTTTTAACAGGCATAAAGAAGAGAAAGGGGCGAGGAAAGGTGGACTGGCAGTCAGGTGGCAGCAGTGTATACAACTCTATGCATTGGCAGTACTTTTAACAACAACAACAATAGTAACAACAACAACGACATTCAAGGAAAAGTGGAACAACTCTCGCTGACGCTGAGGAATTACGCGCAACAAACATGCCACAGCATAGAGCACACTGTGGCAGCAACGTGTGGCAGGAAAGTGGGGAAAGGGTGGTCGGGGATAAGTTGCGTGTGTTCGCAGTGTGTGCGCAGACATTGACAAATGATGGCCACAATGCAGCGCAGCGTGCCTAGTGGAGGACACACCGCGGACAATAGGCAACTGCACTGAGTCGCTGCTGGCGATTTGGCCAGCATGTGCCTCATATTTGTGGGTTCACTAGGTCGCGCACACACACTCAGACCCAGACACAGACGCAGACATACATCGAACTCTAACTGGCGCCCCAAAGTGCAACGGCCAAGTGACCAATGGCCAAGAATAACAAAAGCTGCAAGTTTCCTTTGTTGCAGCTCGACGAAGGCGAAATATTTCCAGTTGCATTTTATGGCTGCAAGAAAAAGCAGCCAGACTACGTATACAGGGTGTTCTGAGTGACGATGCATAAGAATAGATCTAGAGATCTACCTTGGCTTTGGTAAATGGTTAAGCCACTCGGAGTAGGCACCCTGTATGCTCACATGTTTGTCCAGTCGGCACTGCCCATTGTTGCGGCAGTTTAGAAACTCAAAAATATTATTGACAAAGTAACTGAGGACGTGACTCAGTAAATTCAATTTTCCAATAAAAATCTGGGCAGCTGTGGAAGGAAATCAGCCACACGTAACTCTGTGAAAAGTTGCTGGTCTGAGCTGAAACTAATGCGATACCATTTACAGGGATTGCAGTTCCCAGATCGCCAATTGATCGCCCCCAACTAGTTTATCGCTGCTTTTATGGCAACTCGAGTGGAGTGCAGCAGTTTCAGCAGCAACCGAATGCGATTAAGTCACAAATATGAAGTGGAAAAATCTCAGCAACCTTGTTATGCAAATGGTAAATGACACAGGTACCTTCCCCCCCTCCACAAATTACTCTCCACTCTTCCACCTTGCGTATAATAACTCATACAAAATGGCATGTGAAATATGAATATCAAGCAAAGCGTTTTACTTTTTATACCCCTTGTGCATTTTTGATGGGGTATATTTACTGTGTGCAAAGGTTTATAACAGGCAGAGGGTCCTCAGAGTGGATGGACTCTATAAAGTAAATATATTTTTCTGGCCAGCATCAATTGTTTAGTTGATTCAGATAGTCCCACTAACTCTAAGAGTTGGAGACATCAAATTTGGTATAAATATTTATATACAGCAAACACAGATAAGGATTATAAGTGAAGTATTTAGGACAAAAGTTTCTGCTTCAGCATATATAAACCTTATATTCGATACGTATATAATATAATGATAACATCATATCAACATATCACCATATCATCCATTTATCATAATCTTAAGAGAAGGGTATCTTTGTTTTTGACTGTATGTTTCTTCAGTTGTTCTTCGCTGTCGACGACCACGTCAGCGAAAAAAGTAAATTAATGAACTGCTGGGGAGTGTCCGACTAGCAGACGTTCTTAAACAGACTGCTAGGTAGACTGCCCTGCCTAACTTGACTACCAAATTGAAACCAATCTGAAAATGTTAATAATCATTTCATTTTCAATTCCCACGCAAGACGAGTCAATAAACTCATTCGTTTCGCTGTATTTCATCAGATTGTTTGTGCACAGGGTATATGAACTGGGATTGACAAATTTGCAATTCAGTTGGCGCTTTACTTGTGTATAAAAACCATTCGCAATTCACATTCGCAATCGCATTCGTATTCACGATTTTATTCTCTTGCTTATTCGCCGTGCGGCAATTTGGAATGCGCGTTTTGCATATGTTTCGGCAAACTGAAAGATACGACCATATACACTGCGTATTTTATTACTGTGGTTGTCTGTGTGCATGTCTCTGTGTGTGTGTGTGTGTGTGGGAGAGTGCGCACACACGTAGTTATGTCTGGATTACTTTCGTGCTGGGAGCGAGTGATGACTGTTGCATACTTTTTGGGGCAAATGTGGAAAAAAATTGAAAAACCCAAATAAGTCCTACCCTCGGGCCGTTACTCAGCGAGCGTGTGTGTTATTGTTTATGTTTAGTTTTAATAAGCGCCACAGGCGAAATGGGTGGCAGAGAGTGTTGAGATAAGTCGGAAGCTGGGCGGGTTTAAGCTGCGCCCAGAGATATGACAAATTTCAACATGTTTAGCTAATTAAATTTGGATAGTAGAGCCAACTTGAATATTCTCCAAACATAGATTTATTTTCCAATATTGCAGATGCTTCTCTTTAGCTCTATTCAAATCTATTTCTCTTCTACCTCTGCCCACGTCTCTGCCGACTTAACAAATCGTTTCCGTTGTGCGCACAGGAAATGAGCACTCATATTGCCAGCTTCGTACGTAGGTATCTTTGGACAGAGACTGCAATTGAGCTTTGTCTGCTGCTGCTGCTGCTGCCTCTTTGATTGCCTTCACTCTACACACACACACACACTCGCACATGCAACTCTTTGCAGTTCAAGTTGTTGATATTGTTGCCGTTCTCCGGTTTTGTCGGATGTTGGCAATTTCGCAGCGACTTCCGCGCCAAAAAGCAGCACAGCAGCAGCAGCAGAAGAGTTAAGACTCACTTTTAATTCTGTACATACGCGAAACGCGTCCACAGCAAACAATAAAGCAAAGTTGCTGCTGCTTCAGAAGTCAGAGATGGAAGAGACGCGCACTAACACACACACACATGCACAATACTCTCGCACAGAACGTGTGCTTATCAGGCGCAGTTTTTGTGCTCATTTCCGGTGAATAATAAATCGCGGCCATGAATGCTGCCGAAAGAGCCAAAGGATATAAATGAAATTTATTCCCCAACATTCCTTCCTCCCCCACTTGCCACTATTGAACTATCCATCTCTGCTCTGCAGCTGCATCTAGAGTTGTAGTATGAATATATATTATATATATGTGCTTCAGAGTCGCGTTCGTCGATATCTGCTTGTCTTGTTTTCATACTCTCGCAAAGGGAATATATAATTTGCACATAGGCTTGACACATGCGGAGGAAAAAACTCTGTAGAATATATATGTTCTGGAACAGCGCCAACATGAGAGTGAAAGCTTGTCAGTTTTTCGTTCTTTGAATTATGGGAGTTTTGAAATCTATTGCACCCTCTTAGTTAGAATACTCAGCTTATGTAATGAATTCATAAAAATTTTTTATACCTTTCTTTTTGCGAAACAGCAAGCCAACATAATTTAATTATTTAGTAAAGTCACCCGTCCATAAATCGAACTAGCTTTACATATTTAAAAAAATTAAAATAGTAAATTGATTAGCCAGATTTCTTTCCGTTCTTTGATATGATTTCATCACCTAAGATAGAAGTTAGGTTCTCAGGACCATCGCCATTTGTAACTTTAGAGGGCCGACATTGTGGATTCACTTTGTAAACAGATTTGGAGTAGTATCTGCCCAGTATTGTGTTGCCTTTTGGCCGCGAAGCTAGTCCCTTTACTCTTGTGAAAACTGCACCCCCTTGGTCCCTTGTCTCACATCGTGCTGTACTTACACACACACACACTCACACGCATGTTTGTACACACATGTGAGTGGGTCTGCATTGTATCTGTAGCTGCAGAATTGATTGGCTACAGGCACGTGCCCCCTCCGGATTCCCTGCACTGTCCCACCCCTGCCCCACCACATGGAAACATGTTCTAGGCAAATAAATGGCGTCCGTTGTGCTGCGTGGGGCGCGGAAATGAAAACGAAATTAAACAGAAATTTTACCGAACGTGATGTTGCTGCCCGCTGACAGCTGCGAGCAGAGCGAAGAACAGCGACAGCGACAGGGTTGCCACCTAGTTGGAAGCGCAATTAAACCAAAAGGAAATGCACATTGCCCAAGGGCAGCCGCGCAATAAGTGTAATTGCATCTGTATCTGTGTGCGCGTGTGCATCTGTATCTGAAGCTGTAGCTGCATCTGGATATGCGTGTGTAGCGCTGTCTGCGCCTGTAGCTTTGTTTGCAGCTGTATTGGCAGCTGCTGTGTGCACTTAATATTTACCGTTAAACAGCACAGAGGGCGCCAGAGGCCAAACCAGGGTAGAGAGGGAGGCAAAGAGAAGTCCGCTCTGTGGCTAGCCCGACCTTGGGCAAGTAGACAGTAGGCGTGCGAAGAGAAAATAAAAAGTAAACAGGCATTGAGTAAATACGGGCGCACCAATTGCAAGTTGCAGCACGTGGCATGCCACACTGGCGATAGCATTATATTTATGGAATACGACTTTGCTAAATGTATATCGCATCTGATACTGTGTGCTACTTAAAGGTACCATAATTGTATTATAGGTTTGTATAACTGGCAAATCTATGCAACATGCAGAAGCTTCTCTATCATTCCTTCTAACTATAATATACAATATATACAATCTGTAGGTATATATCTAAACATTCTTTAGTCAGAACACATGGAATTGAGCTGCATGACATATATAAATCTCTTTTTAATATTACGTATACGTAACACAGCATCCAAAAATGTTTACACTCGAGTTGTTTGGAGTTAAATAGAAAATACACCAATTATTTAAGAAAGTTGTAGTTGAAATATATATGATATGGGCTGTCCTATCTGTAGTTGACACCTGATGCATAAAATGGTACTTATGGGTATTCATACTTTATATGATTGCGACCAACGCTTTGCGGTTAGTCTAGAAAAAAGAGAAAAAATAGTTACGTGCATGTTCAGTATATTACAAAACAGTGGTCAGTTTTTTCAGCCAGGGCAATTTAATGGCTGAATTCATTTAATTGGTTTTACTTGCGTGTGTGTGAGCAAATCGATATGAAATTATTGCAGGCCGTTTATGTTTTTGCTGTAACCACAAAAATGCTGGCAACAGGCCGAGCTAGGAGCTGCACGGGAGCAGGAAACAGATAACATTTTTTTATAATGCCAATTAAGCAGATTTCTGCAATGTTGTTGACAAATTTTACTGTGCAATTTGATCTTTCCCCTTCTACTTTGTCTTTATTTATGCAATTCGAATGAATGAAATGCAGTGCAATTTATTTGAAGCAATTGTTATGCAAACTAAGTAGAAGCCGAACGGAAAGAGAATTGCCAAAGCATTTGTTACCGCTGGCACGCGGTGGCGTATACTTAATTTAAGTCATCACAGTGGGGAATTTTTTGTATAGCTGCGAGTTTGGCAGCAAATCAAAGAGTTGAATTGCTTTGATAAACACCTCTGCAGGCAGCCGGCTGTCGCCTTCCTGTCGCTCGCCTTCCGCCTGCTGCTTCCTGTCAAGGACAATGCTCCGCTGGATAAAACTGCAAGGCACAAGCCAACGAATAGCTGAGGTACCCAGCCAAAATACATGCATATGTGTATATGTATGTGTACCTCAAGCACACATACATAAGCAGCTTTTCTTTTGTTATGCGAAAAACGTGTGCACATCCTTTGGATTCTTTGGTGTGGGCTGCCATGACAGCGACACCACAGAAGCAGACGAGGACGTGGCTGCTAAAGTTGTTCAAAGAACAACTCCCCTGCCGAGTTATTTTTAAAATCAAATTTCTTACTTCAAGTTCTGAGAGAGAGAGAATGGGAGTGGGAGAGGGAGGATGAGGATGGGGAAGAGGGAGCAACTGGCTACGCAATTTTGTTTATTAATTTCTGTGCACTCAGCTCGTAACTGGCAACTTCCTGCGATTTATGACTCTCTGCAACTGTGGAACCTTCTTCCCCAGCTTCGTTTTACGACCTGTCGATCATTGACTGTGCCCAGTCGTAAAAGGAAATCCAATCAAATGGCGTTTCCACACGCTCCACTCGTGTTGAGTGACACGCAATTGAGGCATTTGCCTTTCCTTTTAATTATGCTGCTTCGTTTTTCTTCTCCTTCTTCTTCTCATTCGCCTGAGAAGGGACTTACAATTATGGACATTAGGCTTAAGCTCAAATGAGAGTAGAATGCCCTGCGGAGTGGCAGATAGAAATGATGATGGCAGCAGGAAATCGGAAAACGTTCACACTTGGGTTTATTTCATCACTTTTTATAGGGAAGCGAAAATAATGAAAACAAATAAATAGCGTGAAAATAAATGAGTCTTTTTAATGATTTTCCGTGGTACATTAAGTTCACAACGTTTCTGTATCGAGTTTCAAACAAGTCTTAAAGTTAAAGTTGCTGTATAGCATCGACTTGATAATCAATTTCCAATACTATTTCTGGCAACTTTCACGTTTAGCTGAATTCAATATAATTTTAATTAGATGTCATTTCAGCACCAATCCAATTTGCAGTCAGTCGAGCAGGCAAGACACTCAAAACCTCGACTCACACGTCTTTGGACTCTGGCATGCCTGAAATTAAGTGGGTTAGCAGAGACGGAGCGCGGTCTTCTGAATGGGGACTAATAATTGGCATGAGGCTGATTGACTGAAGGCAAAGAATGAGAATGGGAACACTACAAGTGCCTCAGCTCGATACTTAATCTTTGTTCACTGTACAGTAATCACACATGAGGAACAAATGCGCTGCCGCTTGTTTTGATTAATATACAGTCGAATGGCTGACAAAGGATCCGTCCACTTGTGAATGCACTAATGGTTTAATTGTCTCTGATTTGCACTTCGATTAACAGCGAAGGAGGTAATTGTTCAGTCTAAGCTCGCAATTATCGGTTAATGGCCAACACATTAGGCTAAATGGCCTGAGCAATGCGTGAAGACCAGTGCCAACCTTTAAAGACCATGTTTTAGTACTACTGGGAATATAATTGAAGTCATGATGAGGAAGATTCCTGTACAGGAAAGGGACACAGACTGGTCAACATTGAATTGCAGCGTACCTTCTTTCGTGGCCATCTGTAAGTTCCTGTTGCCATGTGCACGGCGAGAGCCCCCTTAAAGCTGTCCTGGCAACACGACCCTGTTATCATAATCGAGTTATTGTTGCCCGTGCTGAATTCCGAATCCATTCGAGTGTAAACATTTTAATATGCGCAATAAAAGCTGCCTTTTGCCTCGCCTTTCTTCTCCGCGCAGAGTGGGAGAGGGAGGCGTGACAGGATTCATCTGCTGATTCAATTGCGTTCAATATGAATTTCATTTCCGCTCAAATAATTTTCGTGCAATTCTTTTATAGCCAACTGAAGTGCCTGTCTTCAACAATTAAACCAAATTCCAGCACATTTCCATATCGCAGCAGGAGGTGGAGAACTTTTTCTGCACTAGTTCAATAGGTCGTGGAAATGCGAGGTACTTCTACCTAATGCAGTGGAAAATTTCAATTGCCAACGTTAGAATATGAAATTGCTCAGAAAGTATCTTGGGCAATTGAATAATTGACTTGATTTCGATGAAATGCCGAGCACTAACCCATGTGACCCGTGACCTGTCTGGGCCTAAGTCCCCTCGGGCGAATGTCACTCAAGTTTCTTGTGGTTAATTACCAAACACAGACGAGTCAAATACCGACACCTGACACCTGCCCATTCAACTTATTAACTCACCTGCCGCAAAACTTTCACTGACTGCGAAGTTTGCAACACTTCGCTGCCAGTTCAGTGAACCCGGCTGGCACACTCAAGTGTTAAAAAGTGAACCAGTAGGAGTCGGGAGCGAACTGGAAGCTCTTTTAATGATTCGGAAGGCACGTGCTCGACCGCTGGTTATCAATCAGAGTGGCGACAGGCAAACAGGTAAACGGATAAACGACTCTCAGGGTCCCGCTCTGAAACACAGAATAATCAATCAAAGGCGTGGCTTCCATCGAGAGTCCTTGTCCTTCCATTCTGTTTACACATGCCGCAGAATTCAATCATGTGCAATTTTGATGATTTCACATGAAGATGAAACCCCCAAGATAAAATTGAATTTCAAGTTTCGGTTTGGGGAGAACTGATAAATGGAAGACACAAGAATGATGCGTAATATAAACAGTAAATAGCTGAAATTTCTATGGATTTGCATATGAAAGCCAGCATGGAAAGCCAACCAAATGAATTGTAACCAAATTTTAATATCAGCCAACAATGTCAAGAAAATACAGCCACGAAAACAAACCACAACAAGAAGAGCAAGTTTTGGCTTCGAGTCGATACGAACTTGCCATTGAAAGGCAAACAAAGATAAACAAGAACTAAGGTTTTTGTATACATTTGGTATGCCGTTGGTTTAATACCCTTTAAAGGTAGCAGTTTTCTCCGGTTGATAATAAAATAAAACTGACTAGACTAGTATTTGTTGAAGAACTGGTTTTACTTTTAAGTGACAATAATTCAAAATAGATATACTGCATAAGATAGAGAATGTGCCTTTCTATCCTTTGACTAAAAATAATATACTCACTGCAAGGGTACAATACATAAACATATCTCAACAGAAGGACAGTATGAGTTGATAGTAACAAATGATTGCTTTTAAATGCGTAAGCAAATGACGAAGACCTTTTAAACCTTGACCTCTACACTGTTCATAGTGACAGGGAGCCTAACTGAGAACCTATCCTAAGGCACCTAACGTATTTCATCGAATCGCATTAATATAATTTGCAGGATCTCTCAATAAAATGGCAATTAGCGCTTGCGTTAAGATTAAAGACAATTCCAAAGTGGATAAATCAGAGTTTTGCTAATTGAATTTGTTGGCAGTAGAGCCTTAAAAGAAACTTTCGGAAATTGCAAATTAAGTTAAGTTCATGAACAATATGCTTAATTATACCAGTTAAGGCTTTAAAGTATATATTAACCATATCAAATAATGTTAAACAAGAAGTGGGAAAACCAACCAAGGAAAACCAGCAAAATGAAAATGAAAATTAATCTCGACCGCCAAAAGGCCCATCAACTGGACGAAGCGATGAACGAAAATGAAAAAGAAAAGGCCACTTTATGAATGAATTTTTCATGCGAGCTCCGGGGGAAAGGAGTTTCATTGTGTCCTTCGCTCCTGATGCGGCATTTGAATGAGGTTCTAATGCAAGGCAGACACCCAAAGGAGTAGTTAGCGTTAGATAAACGACGCTTTAAAGACGCGCCCGTGTCTGCCGAGTCCTGGCACGCCTTCGGGCTATGTCTGGCCACCGACTGTCGGCAACCTTGAACGGGCTATAAATCAAAGCGAACTGTGATTGTGGCTAAGCCTGAATACGAATCGCCTTTGAAATTAAGTGCCAGACCCAGCTACAACAGGGCGTGGTTGCCTGGCCCAGCATTGCCAGTTGACTGCGAAGGAGGGAATGTTGTTTTAATCCTTCGATAGGTGGGGTCGGAGTGCTTTAACTTTAAATTAGTCACTTGGCCAAGTGCCGTTTTGTGGCGTGTTCTTCTTACAACATTTAAACGAAAGCTGAATTATCTTCGTCCTCTTGTTTGGTTGCCCTCGTGCCGAGCTCGAGAAGTTCCAAAGTGAAGCAATAAAATAAACTAACAGCATTTGCGTGACACTCATACAAAGTCAGGTGAAGTTTCTCTGGGTCCAAGCGGACTTGGACCACAGACAGTCAGCCTCGCTTGGGGACTTGTTGATAATTGCCAAGTGGATTATAAACAAATGGGTTTGGCTTGAGTGCTTGACAAACATTTAACAGCATATTAGCGGGCACTTGAAATAATGCATAGTTTACTGCAACTCAAATGGGCATGTAGACGGCAGATACCCTGACAATTACAAACGCATGGAGGGTCAAGGGTCTTCTTGAAGGATTTGTTTAGGCTGTGTAGCGGACAACAAACAAAATTAATTAAATACGAAATTAAATTAGAAACAGATGCTTTTAACGACAGTCAATAACAGTTCTTGCCAACTCTTTTCCTTTCTGCCTTGGGACCGATTTTATTTGTACATTAACATGGCTTTTATGCTCATTGAAACATTGGGTAGGGTATATTAATTATTGGGAAGCAGTTGAGTTAGACTTGTTAGACATTTAGTCAGAAAGAACTCTAGATAAAGGCCAAATATATATCTAAACTATTTCCTAATTCTTTATACAGGGTATAAAACAGTTCAGTACTTTGAATGATGGTGTGCTTACTGGTTGCCTTTTGAGGAATGTGCTTTGCTTTGGGAAAAGGATAAAAGGCTGACTGTGGGTTACCTTAGCGTTGAGCGAGAGTCAATACTCCCACTCGTTAAATGGGGATAAGTCCAACTGCCAGGGCAGGAATTGCCAGTCAGCCTGCCTGCCTGCCACTGGGTAAATTATCCCATTTGAGGGGCCTACACAATACGAAGTTATTAGATAAACTGCCGGCAATATCCAACTGAACTGAACCGAAGGGAACCAACCCATTTAACTGTGGCTCACTTTGTCCGGCTTTGCAATTAAAGCGACCCGCACAAATTGAAAAACAATGTACTCTGCGGCTGTGCTCAGCCGTATTTGAGGGGGAAACCCTGTTGTGGCATGCCACAAGCGTTTCATTTGCATTGCATGGACGAGGCGTGGACGAAGGCAGCGAGCCAGAAGAGAAGCAGCAAAAGGCAAATTGGTATTACAGTTCAAATTAAAAGCAAATGTTGTAAACTGCAAATTGAAGACTATTCAACGGAGCCAGATGAACAAAGTGCATTGAACTAGTTCCGCTTTGTTTCGCAGTGAGAAATAAATCAAGTTGAAAGAAGTTATTGGCTTAAGGGTTTTTCTTTTATTTCTACGAGTTTTTCTCTTTCATGTGAATTAGATTTATGCGCCACAAAGCGAAAACATATTGAGATTCTCAGACAGACCAATCGACAATGCTTGGCTGGAATGGAGGCAGACAAGCTGAGCTGTTCGGTCACGCACTTGGCCCACTGTGCGTTGACACATTGCGATTACAGACGCGAAATATTTTAATTGCGCATATGCCATGGGAGCCCCAAGGCGGAGTCCACGTTAGCCATGGAATTATTCAGGGTTATTTTTTGCTGGCCAAGCCTGGGGGCGGGCATTAGGCATTAAGCAAATGTGTCAAAGGCTGCCATGACGATAAAAACGTTTTGGCAGCAATTTATTTATGTCGATTTCGATTTGCTTGATTCCGTTTTATTTTGTTTTATTTGGGCAAACGCCTCGCCGGGCTTAGCCACGTCCCATGCGTAAGGCCTTTCGATATGCGATTTGGACACGCACCATTTGCCGGCTGGAGGCAGCAGCGTGGGAGAGACAGACAGAGAGAGAGAGAGTGAGGATAGAGGCAGTGTGGGAGTACCTGTATTTGGCTTAAATTGTAAATGATTTTGCGGGAATAAAACATATGGAATTCACTTGAAATCAGATCAAATTTGCAGGTAAACTCAACTTGCTTAGTGCTTTTTTTATAGTTTCGTATACAAACAGCTGTTTGTTTTGGCGGTCTTTCCAGCCTGGAAGTTGATGTTAACTATTCGGATTGCGAGAGCAACAGAAAGCTGTTAACGCACCTCTGTTAATAACAGAGCGAGTGCTACAAAGCTGTTAATCGCCCTCTGCCCATCGTCTTCAAGCTGATTGACGCGCAATTTATCCGAAACTTCGCGTTCTCATTAAGTTTTCTGTTTCTTTTACTTATCCCGTTGACAGGGCAATGCTCCGCAGACAGCTTGTGGGCAAGGTACACGCCTATTCAGTCAGGTGTGCAGCACACTGTGAATGGGGAATGAAATACCTTAGATCTTGGCACTGGGCCTAGCCTCCGCACACACAATCTCCTTCGACTGGCACTCAACGAACTAGGCAAGCGAATAAGTAGTCTAAGAAAATCTTATCAGATTTTATTTAAATTGCTTTTCCCCTGCCCCGCTGCGAGCACATGTTTTGCATATATTTTGCTGAGATTTTGACTGTTTCGGGAAAGCAGAGAGAGAGAGAGAAAGGGAGAGGTATGAACAGCGCGACAGTTGACATGTTTGACAGGCTGTCGTCGTGTCTTATTGAAAAGGGTTCAAAAGGGACTTAGCTGATTAGTTAGTCTCTGGTCTATTGAGGCTTGCGCCTTGCGACAATCAAACTGACAGCTTGCAGATGCGATTACAAGATTCACATAATCTCAGTCTGAACAGAGCTAATTAAGACAAGGTCTCTCCGGTCTCTGGTCTCATGTCTCCGGTCACAATCTCAGCTGTTTTTTTTACAGAGCCCTCTGCAGCTCTGTCGCAATTAGCCACAGAGTTGCCCCCTCTCTCTCTCCTTTCTTCTCCACACACACTTGCACTTATATTGCTTGTCCACACCTTCGGCATTATCTGTGGCATGAACGTGCTGCCCTCCTTCTGCCCACACAGCTGGACACGTGGGCAGGTTGAGGCGCTCGTGCGTCTGTGCTATAATTACGCACAGCTCCGACAGAGGCCCCGCTGAAAGTTTATGTAAATGTGAACGTGTGTGTGAGAGAGAGCAAGAGGGAGAGTGGGGGAGACACTGAGACTCTGCATTGCGCTCGTCTCATAATCAAAATGTCGCCCGTGACGTTATTTGCATTGCTTTACATAAGCCAAAGGGGGAGGCCAGCAGCCCAGAGAGGGGGCTGAGTCGACGAGCAATGTGAATAGGGGGACCAGCGCAAGAATAACAGACAATGAGATTTTGCAATGGTGGCCAAGTCAGATAACTGTATAATTAATTTCATTTGAACATGGCTACAACATGCTCCTCTTCTTGGCAATGGCCAGCAACGCGGCAAGTCTCTCCTCTGGCGTGACATACAAGCCTGACAAATTGTTGCGACAGCGAAAACTCAACTAAGGCCCAAGCTGAAATGGAAACTGAAACTGAAACCGAAACTGAAACTGAAACTGATAATAAAAAGCCTTGTCGAAGCTGTGGCTCAGGCCACGCACAGCTCCACTTGATAAATAAATCAATGCGAAACAACATGAATGCAGTAAAAAAACGCACATTCGCATTTAATTGTTGCTAATACCCTGGACAGTAAGAGCTTAAGCTGGGGTATATCGTAAACTCCCAGTTATAGATTGCCAGATTATTGTGTGTAAGCTTTTAAATATTAACAACTCTTTTATGTTGCAACAGTTATTATTTACTTATTGGTTCAGTTTTACTAAAGATCGTATTATAAATTGCGAAGCATAGGTGCAGTTTGCCATGGCATAGCTTCATTACTTTGAAGTCAATCAAAAATTGTCATATCCTCGATTTACTAGTAAGAGTTCATCATTTATTTGACTATCCGAATTTCACAACAGTTTTTTATGTTTCAAAGTATAACTACCCTCGCAGAGAGTTTATTTATTTTGGCAAATAAGGAGGTTGGCAAAAATAAAATACATAAGTTCATAATCAGCATCATCATCGATCTCTCTACTTAAACATTATCATGTCTAATTATAATATATTGCAATCGATTTATAAAGCGTATAACAACTTCGGTATGCCAAAGGTAACTTTTGTCTTGTTATTTCATAAATACATTTCTGCAATGCAATAAAGATAAACTGTTTAAAAAACTGAATCTCGCTAGGTCAGAGGTAAAGACTTTTTCTGTGAAATAAATGTGCACATTTTAATGTGAATTTCCAGACGGTTGCTGCAAACGCAAATATTAAAATCATTTAAAGAGAATTCTTAATAGCCCGAATTTATAACACGACAAATGCATATTTAATACAGCAATTTTGCAGGGAATTTAAGTGAAATCTAGAGCATTTAAGTGACTTACCAGGTGATTCTTTGGTTGTTGCTTTGCTGTGGCTTTTTAATAATTCAATGTTGTGGACTGTGCTCGAAATGGAGAAACAACACCTGAGTTAAGCTCTTGCTCTGTGTCTCTATTTGTTGCTGCATGCGGTAGGGCCACAAAATCCAGAAGCAGCATAGCTGGAGGAATTAGGAATTAGTCGGGTAGGGACACTACTCCAACAAGGCAAACTAATCGCGATGCTGCGGCAGACTGGAAACTCAATTATTTTATTGTAAGCAGAACTTGATTAGATTGGATGAAGTAAGGAGCAGCAATAGGGTTTAGAGTGCTGAAATTAGAGAGCAGGGTATCAGATGGCAAAGTGCACGCAAGTTTTGTATTCCAAAACAAATCAGATTCGAAAGGTAAAGTCTGCTTCGGACTCCTTGACCCGCACACAGATTGGGGTCCTTCGATTTGCGTCATTGTCACTCACATTTCACGCCTGACATTTGAAGTGTGAATTTGACACCCCTTCGTCTTCCATGGCTCCTCACAAAGAGGGCGTTGATGTGGATTGTAATTTGCAAATGTCGCCACATGAAATCATGACCAACAACAAGAGGCCCCATAAAAAAACTTGAGCAGAGACTAAAAGTGAAACGTTGAAAGAAAACAAAACGGGAACAGATACATCTGACTGACAGAGGCGGGAGAACCGAACCGTGGCGGAGTCCTCACCGAGTTTACAATCTTCTCGAGGCAGACACAATTGGGCCAAGTCTGGAAAAGTTGTTGACAATGTGAATAACGACGCCGGCAGTAAGACAGAGAGAGAAATGAGTTTCACGTAGAACGAGAACAAAAGAAGCTCGCAAAGTTTGCTTGTAACATAAAATATTCAACACAAAATATTTATTGTGTGCTCATTTTCATTATAATCATATATAGGCATATGCTCTACTATATAGAAAACCAGCTCAAGGCCAGAAGAGAAGTCAAGTCGAGTTGAGCGTCTGCTGAGAAATAATGAGCCACGTGCTTCGCGAAGCCTTAGTCAACAGCGACGCCGGGGCTAGAAGGCTCTGATAAATGTACTATCGAATTTATTGGGGCAGCAGTTGTTGCTTCGAGCGATAAATTTACCAAAGCATGTGCAAATGGATGAGGTAAGGAGAGTGGCAGGTTTCGGTTCACAGCTGCATCCAAAGGGAATCACGCAAACAACGTCTTAAGCACCGCATGCATAAACTGGCTCCAAAATGAGCTAATTGCATGCAGCGCAGAACGAAAATATTTTGCCAAATTACTACAACAACAACAGCTTGCAGGAGGAGGCACATCCGTGCGCCTGGCCTGGCTTGGACCCGCCCATGTTGCCTTCCGCCTGCCCGCACTCGCATTAATGCTCTATTCGGCAAGGGTTGCATACTTATGAGCGCATTTACAGAGAAGTGTGGAACTTGAATAGAGTAAAGGGAACATGTTCGAGTATCAAAAAGATTTGTAGAACTGATCGTTCGTCTTAGCCTTTGTATTTTCTTTCCCTTAACTTTATCTTTAATCTGGAAATTATCATAAAAATCGTGAAACTTTGTGGCCCATTATTTCCCACAAGAAACTGGGTTAATTACCTTTGTGTATGACACTTGGTCATTTGGACTATGCTACAAATAAGTCTCTGTAATGTACGCCAATTTGGGTTAACCATAGTAGAGTTAAGCCTATGTAGAAAGAAGATCGGTATCAATACCCTCAGTATACTAGGCGAGAATGTGGCGCCGCGCGAAAGTCGTTGCTCTATACATAACAGTTTGTCTATACGTAGTAAATTGCGAGTTATGGTGTTTTTATGAACTCAATGCCTCACTCACTTGGCAATTACTCAAGCTGTGTGTTTTATTTCGACTTCATGGTGCTCAGGGTCAACTCTTTCCCCCACTTCCATTCACTTTATCCTTTTGAGCTTAACTTTTTATTGCAGCCAAATCCCTTCGAATAGTTCTTGATACTTTTTGACTTGGACGAAGGCTATTTGCTTTCGTCTAGGAGATTGAAGACTATTAGAGAAGGTTGCTGACCGCAGGACAGCCAGGAATCATTTCTGACATTCATCTATCATTTCACTTTTGTGGAAGGAAAACCGAAGTTTGTTGAAACTCTTTTTTCTACAAGATGCTGACAGTAGTTACGTTGCCTTAAAGTATAGTTTATTGAACTTCTTCTATCTACTATATAATCCTGAATCTTTCTGCCAACAAACACTGCATAAATCAAGAAAAAAAGGATGCAATTCGAGAAAAACAAATGGACTTGGGGATTTGATTCATGACTACAGTTAGTATGTCTGTTATTACTGTCTTTCTTCCTTCTAGTTTCGCTTTTTTCTCTCTTCTCTTTGGGTTGTTGTAGGCCGCTTAGGGCATTTGTCTATGCTTGTTGACCTCGACGAGAAGTGACAACTTGATGAGTTAAGCGCAGCGAACCGTGGGACAAGCAGCAAAATGCGATCCCAGCCAATGGAGCAGATTGAGAGCTCGTTATGGCGCTGTGAAATGGAAGTACAGAATAAACAGACAGACAGTTTACATTAGGGCAAAGGTCCATCATATGATGGACCTGGGCAGTCATGAAGCTTGCAGAGGTTGGTCAGGTTTGAGTCTTTAATTCTACTAGATGTCATTGTGCTTAGCAGCAATTTGAAGCACGTTGCCTGCGTTGGTGTCTCGTGCTTCGCTTGATTTGCTTTCATGCATCATTCGGGGCAAAGAGCATGACAAATCCCGTTATGCATTTCCCACAGCCTGTCGAACACAATCTGCAAGTGGATGGTGCAGAACACAATAAAATACTATAATATCATAGACTTATGTCCGTAGTCTGCTGCCATTTGCATGGACCGCCACTCTTTACTGGAGAATTTGTTCCTTCTGCTCTCATTGTTGTTGTTTTTGGAATTGCGTTGCCTGCAGCAGAAACAGCAATCGCTGCAACCTTTGTTGCTCTGTTTATTGAGTCGCATAGTCAGTGAAGAAAAGCAAATATTTTACGGATTTATAGAATATTTTCGCTACTGAAAATCAGATTCAGAGTACGCTCTGTCTCGACTTTAATGGGCGATTGCTGAGGCTAAAGCGACAACGATTTGTTGACGCACATTTATGGCAGTTTCCTTAAGTTTTATAGCAGAGCATTTGTCGGGGCAATTGCTTGGCGGTCTTCATGTATTCAATTACATCTATTTACGTTGTGTAGAGTTTCCTGGAACTTCCCTGTCCCGACTTCCGAGAACACATACAACTACGAATACAAATACCAAACCAGGAACAACAACAGGAGCACATCAAAAGTGACTTCCATAATACATTAGTAAACACTGCGCCCGGTTGCCAAGCAAATGTATTCATTGTCTACCATCCCCTCACTCCCCATCTGTCTCCTGAATCCCATCCGAGCCCATCCCCAGCGCTCATTAAAGACGCTCGACCCACGCCGAGGCTCAAAGAGAACCCATGGCAAAACAAAGACTCCCTACTAAATTTCACTTTAATTTTCCGCTTTTTTTCGTGCTGTCTAAAATGCTTAGGCCAAATATAAAGCGTAATGTTTACTGAGGCCGACTTTCAGCATATCATTCTGTGTTTAGGCACGAGCTGCCCCCACTCCCCACTCCCAATGTAGCTCCTAGAATGGGTCGCCTCACACAAAATGAAGTGCTGCGATGAATGGCACATGGAATTGGTAAGCAGCTTCGCCTTGGCTAACAAATTCATTTAAACCAAATTGATTTTTATTGATTGGAGTCAACGAGAGCTCAACACCCCTAAGTACTAAAGGCCAGTGTGTCCTTAGCACAGTCAACGTGTCGAGCTTCTTCAGGTGTATTCAAATTAAAGTTGCCTTCTTCAAGAGCTGCGCCAAGTGCTCCTCGATGAAACAATAAAGTGCTGGCAATGACGCGTCTCATTTGAATACTTTGCCGAAGCCAGAGACGCCCCCATGCCTCCATTTCCACATGCCCAGCACAGACACTCGTTATACTTGTGCAGATCGAGGGCTCTGTCGACTGGCAGAGCACCCCTGCTGCACTTGCTCATCTGGAGTGGACTGTCTTGGACTGGTGTCTGGCAGAGTATTCCGTCTTCGCATGGGGAAGTTCGAGTTTCCCAATGTTGTTTTTAGCCGGAAAAGCGAAATCAACAAAATCATAATAAAAGGGCCATAACGGCAATGCCAAATGGAAAACGGTTTGAATGCCATGTGCAGGAGTGAGAAAGAGCGCGGTGTATCGGAAAAATGGAACAGTGCGACAATGTATCGCAGAAGACAGCGCGAAAAAGAGCTGAAAAAAGAGATGGCAAAATTGAAATGCAAAAGGCAAAGAAAACAAACGTTTAGATAACCACAACATGGGACATGGTTGACAATAAAGGCGCAGAAGCCGGAAATAGACAAGCAACCCGACCTCCACCCCTAACTGCGTATAATGGCGGCTTAAATGTGCGAAGCGGCATGCGGCATGTGGCATGTGTGCAGTGGTTGCTGTTGTTGTTGAAATCGACTGTAAATAAGATCCACAATAAACTGAAATGCGCATACATGCGATGTGCAAAGGCCAATGCTCAAATGTATCCATTATAATTTTGATTATTGCAAACGAAAACTTCAGCATAAGTCAAAATAATCCCAGCACATTTACACAACTTGTTGGAGATAATCATAAATATGAGGGGACAAAATTAGCTCAAGAGAAACTTTTCTATAAAACATACTTACCATAAATATTTATAGTTACTTAGTTATCACTTTATTTGAATATTCAGGGAATTAAGCAGGGAAGTAAGGAAGTTTAACTTGATGTTTCAGTATTTGTCACCTTGTCTAAAATACTAATGAACTATAATTTTATTCCATGTTAATTCGTTGCAGAGTTTATTAAATTAGTGTTTCATCTATTGCCCATCTGTCAGAGCTAACGAATAGAAACTCAACTGCAAGTATTTGTTTGAACTTAAGACAGCTCTGGAAACCTTTATTTGTTGATTTAAGTTCAATTACGTCGTAAAATCGCGTCGATTTGCGTTCTGTTGTAAACTCAAACAAGTCAATCACACAGTCAGGAATGGTGTATAAACCCGAGAGCTGCCACATTCCGAAAATGTACATCGTTAGCAGACACACACACACATGCACCCTCCCAACCCGACTTTCCACGCTGCAATAAAATATCACAATGAAAATGATCGACAGCAAATGTTCAGCCAAACGAACAGTTCAACTGGCATGGGAGAACTTGTAAATACCCTGTAAGTTCCAATTAATATACTAAGCACATCGAAGCTGACCTTTGTGACCCTTTTCCTGCTTATACTCGAATTGGGTATATCGAATATATATTGGAAAATATTTGGTTTATGAGTCTGACGAGACGATTTTATTGTGGACAAGGACCAGGGAAATGACTGAAAATATACTCTGAAAAGGGATTACTGGAGGGGGGAGGCTCCACTGGTAAATTAAGCATTTTATTAGCGCCACTTGGCCAAATTGAAATGTACGCAGACATACTTGTGTTCACACACACACAGACACACCCATAGTGCTGTGAGTGTGTGAGTAAGTCTGCTGTAGCCAGCATGTGTGAAATATCAGAGACCAATTTATGGTGCTTGTGCGGCTCTGACTTTTGTTTATAATTTGCCGCCTACACACAAGCCAAACCCCCTACTCCCTCCTCCATCCCCCCCTGGCACTCGTACTCCCCATGTCTCGCTAGGCTGCCTCTGGCGACGTCACCAAATTAAATTTAATGAGCAAACGCCGCAGCATTTGGTCAAAAAGAAAAGGTTCACTCAGCAAATGCTTCTAAATCAAATTAACGTACATTGCCAACTGACAGTGGCAAGTGCTGCAGAGAGAGACAGAGAGAGGGGAGAGAGAGGGGGGACAGAGACACAGTGAATGGAAGGGAATTAGGGCCAGCTCCCTCTTTCGCGTGTTTCGCAAATAATACGAATAAATTGCTGTAATTGTGACAAGCTGTGACGCGGCCCGTCTAAACACACACACACACACACATACTCAGATACAAAGAGAATATATATTCCAAAAATACCGTAAAAGTGGGCGGACAAATATGTTGTGCCAGATTTCGCCGACTCAGTCTTTATGGGGCCTTTGAAGATTATTTTTATTAAAAATACCAGTTGCCTTTTTGAGTTTCACAAGCGGAATCGATTAAACTTTATTAAATTCCACTACAAAATACAAGTTATTATTAGGGTAGCACAGAGTAGGACAGAGAAGGAACCCATTGCTAATTAGCCAGAGCAGACTAAACAAGTCATCATAATTTCTGCCATGCTGCAACTCATGCTCCAACTGGACCCGGTCATTAACCCACAACACATTTGTTGCCGTAACTGGAAACGAAACTATAAATAATGTGCGAAAAGTATGGCAACCCATAAGTAAATGCAAGCAATGGCCACGCCCTGCGACAGCTGTTGCGCCCCACTCCGAGTGCGAGTCATAAATCAAGGCTAATGGCAGCGATTAGTTGCCAGCTCGTTTTTTGTCAAAACAGGCGCGGATGCCAAGCCTCAAGTAAACTAAGGCAGTCAAAGACACTTGTAGGCTGTCGTGCGAATTAGGCAAATTAAAGGCTGTTGAAGGTAAGACAGAAGGAATACAGAGGAAAGGTTTAATACAGGGAATGAGTCGAAAACAAACTCATATATCACACACGCCTCGTTGGAGAATCGCTATCCCTATAGAGAGCTGGGCAGAATGGTTCAGCTAGGCTCGCTGCCCAAAAGGACACACAGGTGCAGGCAACACCTTCTCCTCTTCCCAGCAAAAATCATGATGAATGAGAAGAGTTTGTTGTCAGGTGCGTTTCCGAGTTGTCAGCTGACATGCGTACTTTCAGCAAATAGAATAATACACAGGACTAAAATTAGCTTAGTATACGAGTATTTGGAAAAGCTTAGAACTCATAGGTAATGAAATGGGTAAATTCAATTTGTATAATTATCAAGCAGCACTTATTCAAATCGTTCAATTTATTATTCTGATGGATATTACTTTGTGCCAGTTCACAAGTCAGCAATTCTGCGCGTTTAGTTTTAGAGATGTCGTGCTCCTCATCAGTTCGTCAAGTCGTCGATGCTGTTCTGTTGTTTCTATTCAATTGGATCAGCAAAATCTTTGCGATAAACGAATTTTGTTATGTGGCCAAGAAAAAGAAGTATATAAAATCGTATTGCTGGCATTACTATTCAAGGATATGGAATTGCTGCACCACTTATTTAATGGCTTATGTAGTTTTCAAAAATATAACAAAGTTGCTTTTCGTTTTTACCATCGAACAATTCAATCCATTTGTCACTGAAATGAGTTTTCGCATTTCTTTCTTTGGAATTGGTATAGGCACCTTGAATCTTTATTATAATAGAAGAACTTTGCGTCAAGTTCTGAATATGTTCGTTAGACTGCAAAGAATGCATTGCCAGTTCTTTGGAAAAATCGTTTCTATTCCTTTAATCATTTTGGCAATATTGTTACTACTCAATTTCATTTCAACGTACTTTCATATGCACATCTTCCGCCAACATGTCCTACATATTCTGTGCCATTGTCGTACTTTTGTGCTGCATTTCCTTGTGGATGTATCAATGATACTGCACTTCCAATTAATTAGGTCTCTAGCATCTTACATGGAGTCGAATAAGATATTGACCGAAACTGAGAGAACAATGTGCGTTGACTTCTTTAGCAAATTAGTTTGTCTGCGCCAAAAAATACAAACATTAAACTGGCCCATCTACCTTAACAGACTATTGACTGAAATCCTGTGGTCCACAATAAGCTGGAAAAGTATATATTTAAGTCAATATTGCGCATTATTGGCAGTGCCTACGCGTCCAACATGATAAATGTTCTGTATATGGCAAAATATATAAATAGGCTTGAAAGAAAGATTTTTGATGTGTTGTACGAGCGAGAACTGTTTGAAATTGTGAAACACCCAGAAAGGGTTCAAAACTTGCGTCTGATTAAGGTAAGTCAGAAATACATCAATTCCTGTAACTAAAACTCTTATTTTTTGTTTATTCTTTAAAGTTGGAACACTTGGTCTTCAAGGCTCTTTCAATCGAGGAGAAATCCATTAATGTCATCAACTGTTTATATGTGAGGTGCGCCCTGATACTGGAGATGATCGATTGCATTGCTACAAATACATTTCTGATGATCAGCTTCAGCTTAACATATCCAACACAAGAAAAAGTAATAACACAAAAATAGCTAAATTAACAAAGTAAAAATACTTTTTAAAAAATCATTTTACGAGTTTGTCCTACATATAAAAACTGTAATTGCTATAAAATAAAATTCGTTTGTCTTCAGGTAGCTCAAAAACTAATTATTAGTGTTGGTAAATGTTTGAGGTTAGCCATCTTCTTCTCCTCTTTCCAGCAATAATCATGATGAATGAGAAGAGTTTGTTGTCAGGTGCGTTTCCGAGTTGTCAGCTGACATGCGTACTTCCAGCAAATAGAATAATACACATTCACTCTGGTTAGGACTAAAATAAGATTAGTTCATTTGGAAAAGCTTAGAACTCATAGGTAATGAAATGGGTTAATTCAATTTTCATAATTATCCTGCAGCACTTATCCAAATCGTTCAATTTATTATTCTGATGGATATTACTTTGTGCCAGTTCACAAGTCAGTAACATTCTTCGCGTTCAGTTTTAGAGATGTCGTGCTCGTCATCAGTTCGTCAAGTCGTCGATGCTATTCTGCTGTTTCTATTCAATTGGATTAGCAAAATCTTTGCAATAAACGAATTTTGTTATGTGGCCAAGAAAAAGAAGTATATAAAATCGTATTGCTGGCATTACTATTCAAGGATTTGGAACTGCTGCATCACTTATTTGATGGCTTATTTATTTTTCAATGGTGTAAGAAGGTCTCTTCTCGCTTTTACCATCGAACAATTCAATCCATTTGTCATTGAAAAGAGTATTCACATTTCTTTTTTTGGAATTGGTATAGGCACCCTGAATCTTTATTATAATAGAAGAACTTTGCGTCAAGTTCTGAATATGTTCCTTAGACTGCAGAGAATGCATTGCCAGTTCTTTGGAAAAATCGTTTCTATTCCTTTAAAAATTTTGGCAATATTGTTATTACTCAATTTCATTTCAACGTACTTTCATATGTACGTCTTCCGCGAACATGTTTTATTTTTTCTGTGCCATTGTCGCACTTTTGTGCTGCATTTCCTTGTGGATGTATCAATGATACTCCACTTCCAATTGATTCGGTCTCTAGCATCTTACATGGAGTCGAATAAGATATTGACCGAAACTGAGAGAACAATGTGCGTTGACTTCTTTAGCAAATTAGTTTGTCTGCGCCAAAAAATACAAACATTAAACTGGCCCATCTACCTGAACAGACTATTGACTGAAATCCTGCGGTCCACAATAAGCTGGAAAAGTATATATTTTCTAGAGGAAGAGGACCGCTTTATGTCAATAGTATTCATTATTGGCGGTGTCTACGCGTCCAACATGATAAATGTTCTGTATATGGCAAAATATATAAATAGGCTTGAAAGAAAGATTTTTGATGTGTTGTACGAGCGAGAACTGTTTGAAATTGTGAAACACCCAGAAAGGGTTCAAAATTTGCGTTTGATTAAGGTAAGTCAGAAATACTCCAATTTCTGTAACGATATCTCTTCTTTTTGTTTATTTTTTAAAGTTGGAACACTTGGTCTTCAAAGCTATTTCAATCGAGGAGAAATCCATAAATGTAGTCAACTGTTTATATGTGAGGTGCGCCCTGATACTGGAGATGATCGATTGCATTGCTACAAATGCATTTCTGATGATCAGCTTTAGCTTAACATATCCAACACCAGAATTAAATAATAATAAAAAAATAGCTAAAATACCAAAGTAAAAATACTTCTTAAAAAATCACTGTAGGAGTTTGTGCTAAATATTAAAACTGTAATTGCTATAAAATATAAATTGGTTTGTCTTCAGGTATCATAAAAACTAATTATTAGTGTTGGTTAATGTGTGAAGTTAGCCATATCCTTAATGTATATTCAGCCAATATAAATATCATCACACATCAAGTGAAGTTTTATGTGAACATATCATTTACAATATGACTAACATTACCCGAATCGTTCAGTTTATGTTTCTGATAAACCAATCGAGAGTACAATGTACAAGTTTACCAGTCAGTGTCGTGTGTGCTCAGTTAGTGGAATGGAGTTCTCTCTGCCTGAGCATTATGGCGTTACGGCTACGTGTCGATACAGTGTTGATTTTTCTGTTCAATTGGACTAGCAAGGTCTTTGCGATAAACGAGTTCAGCTATGTGGCCAGAAAACGGAAGTATTTTGGATCAACTTCTTGGCATTGGTATTCAATATTGTGGAACTTCTGCATCACATATCCATTGGCTATTTTAGCATTAAATGTTTTGAGAAAAGCTCTTGTTGGTTTTGAAATCGAGCAATTAAACCCACTTGTCCATCATGCTGGTGGGTACATTTCATTCCTTGGCATTGGCTTAAGTACAATAATTCAGTTTCATCAAAGAAGAAATCTGCCCAAAGTTTTGAATACATTTGGTAAACTTCACAGAATGCAATTGGAGTTCTTTGGAAATGCTCCACGTATTCCTTTAAAAACTTTGGCAACTGTATTTTTACGTAATTGTGCTTTTATGTACTATCGAAACAACACCTCCTCTTACCTCCTCACGCTGCATCTTTGTCGGACGTTCATGCTGTATTATCTTGTAGATGTATCCATGATACTGCATCTGAAATATATTCGATCTCTGGCATCTTACCTGGAATCGAATAAGAGATTGAGCAAAAAGAAGCGAACATTCTGTATAGGCTTCTTAAGCAAATTAATCTTTCTGCGCCAAAAGATACAAACACTGAACTGGCCCATCTACTTAAACAAACTAGTGCTGGAAGGTCTATGGACCACAATGAACTGTCAAAATTTATATTTTGTACCAGAAGATGAACGTACAATGAATTTGCTGATCTCACTTTTTCAAGTATACATCTCCAACTTGATACCTGTTCTGTATATGGCCAAAAATATCGATATGCTGGAAAGAAAGATTTTTGATGTTTTGTCCGAGCGAGAATTACTTGACAGTGTGAAAAATCTAAAGACAACTCACAATTGGCGTTTGATTAAGGTGAGTCAGAAGAACCTTCTTATATACACATATACATATATATAACTCTTTTTGTTGTCTATCTTTCATAGTTGGAACAATTGGCTTTCAAGGCTATATCTATCGAAGAAAAAACTACCAATATAGCAAACTGTTTGTATATGAGGTTCGCACTGATTCTGGAGATATTCGATTGCATTGCTACAAATGCTATTCTTATGATTAGCTTTAGCTTAACATATCCAACAACATAATTATTATATAATACAAAAATATAGTTTCAAACAGCAAGTAAACAAAAAGAAATACAAACTTAAAGATTGATGTATAACAAACATATACATATTATATTCATATTGAACATATGCAAAAGGCAGAAGGAGGCTTGGTAAACACCAAACTGTTTATGTATTCCTTATTTTGGTCGACTTTATTGAGCTTTTCAATCTCTTAAATACATTTCAGATATTTTACATAAGAATTTCAATGAAAGTTTAATGTGAAAATTGGCGATTTTGAGGCACAAAGCATTTGCTTTAGGTTGAGTTGAGTTGTTTTAAGACCCCACAAGGATTACACATACAGAAGTTGTGTGTGTTTGCGTATGAATATATACAAACTTTACATACGTTTACATATGTATGTATATGAAGACATAAATATTATATAAGTTTCCACGCACGTGCTTGGGTACATGTATTTAGGGCATTTAGGCACTGCCTAATCGCACTTTGGGTACGCTTACTTCTTGGCCTTTTCAAGCCATATATCAACCAGATGGATATTGTTCGATGGTCCCATTACGCGGAATCCTTTGAGCTCCGCACATCAATTACGTTGAATGTTTCTGCGGATCCAGCTCTACAGCCTTTCACAATCCGATGTTCTTTTCAATTGCAAAAAAACGCGAGTTCAGTTGCTGAAAAGACAACGAAAACGTATTTGGAGTGGGAGGTATTAAAGGCAAGTTGCTGATAAAGAGTAAAAAATTCACGCCATGTGCGAGGTTTGTGGTTTGTACGTGGTTTTTATGGATACGTTTTTTATTTGCACTTAATATTTTCAATACATGTTTCGTATATAATATATTTATTCAGTTGCATCTCTTCAAACCCTGGAAAGAAACTAGGCTTGAAAAAGGTCAGTCTAGGGTTTAAGCATGAAGTTGAAGTTCAATAATACAGATAGAAAGCACAATTGTTTCGTTGCGTTGTCCGTTAGGATGGAAGGTCAAGCGTGGAGAGTCTGGCACGTGCCGTGTCAGGAAAGTAACGTCGTCGTTGGGGCTTAGTTGCGCAATGCGATCCGCTCAACTGGCATTGGGCACCTGCGCCTGCGATAAGACGGTGCAGGTGCTGGGCCAATCTTTAGATGCCATGAAGGTTGCCTGTCAACGGTCCGGCATCAGCCGTCAAGCGTCAACTGTCGACGGCGACGATGGCAACAAGGAATGTCAACAAGAGCGCACATCAGCGAGTTGTCCCGTTGCCATTAGAGCAGCTGTCAAAGCTGCATTGCACATATCGAGACTTGTGCCAGACAAGGAGGCAGTGAGGGGGAAAATTGGTAGTGGGAGATAGGTGCCATTCCTTTCTATTCTATATGTGCAGTTATGCAAATTATGTGCGAGTCTGTGCAAACTTCAAAGGGCTTGCCAGTCAAGAAATGTCCAACATACGACAGTTGGGTTAGTGGGCGGCTGAGTTAATGGTTGGTTGGCTGGCAAAAACGCATGCCAGCGGAAATTGTTTAACAAAAGCAGAGGAACAGTTACATACACTCAATTACATAGACACGCTACCCTAGTCTACGTTCTGACCCGCCCGTCACTTTGCCAGGTCTCTGTGTGTATAAAATAACGTATACGCAGTGTTTGCGCGCATTTGACAACTCTTTGCAATTGGGTTAATTGTACATTGGCTCGTTTTGAGTCGGTTGTGCAGCTCCACTATGCGATTGTGTGAGTGTAAGTCATGCGTGTGGGTATAGTATTTGCAAAGTGGGTCATCAGGTCCATTTTCTGTTCCCTTAATGGTGTCTCTTACTCCATCTCTCCCCCTGATAGTATGTACGATCTACAAGGAATAATTTGACGTTCAGTACCCCGAGGAGAATTGTCTTCTCTTGCCGGAAAGACCTTCACCATTAAGTTTAAAATCCGAATACCCTACTCCCATTACCAGGCCTGAACAATTATGTCGCGTTAATTCGCATTTACTTAACCTTTTTTCTCCTGTTTGTTTCTTGCAATTAACTGTTAATTAGCAGGTTGTTGCATTTAATGTTCGAACCATAATTAAAATTCATTTAATGAGTCCGCTCATTTGCATAGTTAATGACAACATACCACACCCTCGGCCAGACAGCCGATAATGCAGAATCCAAGCCCAACAATAGCGACCGCATGAAACAACAAAAATCAGCGACGGAAGTCATTTAAAACACATTTCATTGCCTGCTGGTGGGATAAAAGAGTGCTAAGTGAATAAGGGAGGGAAGAACAAAGTATCTAGAGGGGACAGAGGTTGCTTGTACTACCATATACCCTAAGTATTTTACATTAAACGTGCATGAATGAAATGTCGTGCAATTTCAAATGAAAGGATCAGTAAATTGCAAGGGCCAAGACTCCTAAAGAAGTCCATTGACTGGCAAAGGGGCGGCACTTAATGGGCGTGGGCGTAAGGACGCAGGTGAAGTTGTAAAAATGACCAGGGAGCAGAAAGGAAGTGCCACTCTGAAACATTACAGTCGAATATAAATGTACTTAGGCATCACTCATGATGGATCCATCATGCTGCTTAACTGCAGCTGGTCAGCATTTATCAAAGTCCTATGGGCAATTTGAGTTTGGCTTTAAATTGTTATGGCTTGGCATTAAACTGGTGCCAGAGAGCTTGGCCCCGAAGCTTGTCCTGCAACCTTGTTCTCGTCCTGTAATAAACTATTAATTATTCCATGCTGATGCTGTTGCAAATTCTTATACCCTAACTGAGAGTATACTAACATTGCAAGGGCAATAACAGGAGGAAGAACTTATGAACTCATCCAATACTAATGAAATGTTTTTTCCTTTAACAACAAAGGTGTAAAACCTTTTGGCATGTGTAGGGTAGGTTCTTACCTTTTGTTTGTGTTAACGCATTAACTTGATGTGCCTCAATTAATTTGTTTTTTATTGGGAACTTCCCCAGCCTGCTTCTATCACTAGGCATAGGGCATTAAGGGAAGAAGTCCTTCGTTCTAGCTACCCTACCTGGCACAGAGCAGCTCACAGTTTATTATGCTGTAAATATGGCAAATAACGCCTTGACTGTGCCAGAAGTTAAGCTTGCCTCCTGTATGGCAATGCGTTTTAAAATGTTAACTGCACTTAAATAAAAAACTTTATTGCGACAACAATAATAAACAGAGAAATTTCTCGACTGCCCATGGATATGACAGAAACGATTGTGCGGAATTAATATGCACTGTGTTCAAATACAAACTCTTTGCTGCACAGTGGGATTATTTGCGGGTTTCTTGGTTACCTTAATCATCGTTGGCAATCGACATTGAGAATATTAAGCATACGCCGCGCTGCCAGCACCAAATGGCTTTGGGGCAATTATTTATTTTCATAGCCAATACACACACACACAGAGACGCACACAGACACACACATATATACACATACATACATAGGAGCAACTACACCTGGACACTTTGGGTAGCGTTAAGCGCTTTGACGTCACAAATGTATTTAAAAATCCATTGACACATTAATAAATCGGCAGTTGATTTATTAGCAATAATTGCTTTTGATTTGCTTCTGCTGCCCTGCTATTTTGTTCTAATTTCATTCCGTTCGCAGAAGAATATGGAAGAGGCGGGCCCATAAACAAAGCGCCAAGCAAACAAACAAACATAATTTGTTTATAAACAAATGCGCAGCAGACATTAAAGCGGCGAGCTGCGGCGAACATCTGAGGCTCAAATAAAGCAATACCCAATTGCCAATTGCCAATTTGGCATTAAAAAACGATTCAAATAAAATGAATTAACAAATACACTTCTTTAAAGCAGCAGCAGCAACACACACACAAGACAACCCAACTGCTGTTAAAGACCACACACAGTCCTGCTAACAGACTGCGACGCTGTTAAAGGAGTTCTTAACAGCACTGGAAGCTGACTCCGAATGCGCTGCCTTCGTTAACAGCCTGCCGAGTCGGCACTCTCTCTCTCTGTCGCTCTCTTTGTGTGTGGCTCGCCCACAGCACGAACAGCTGTTTGGCGTGGGCCCGTCACGGCGAGGGAGAGCATCATCATTAACATTATCATCGTCAACAGAGCGCGTGTGGATGTTAGCGCCAGCGGCTTCCTTAGCGGCTTCAGTCGTTGCCTATCAACAAAGCGCTGCGGACGTGTGCGGATCCAACGCCAGAATCGAAGTGTCTTCAAATCGAGACACGTATAAAATTCTTTCTGGACAATATCAAAAATATAAAAAAACAATGAGTAAAGATTCACATTTGATGTGTGCATGAATTAAATCGTCAATTAAACGACGCGTGAATTGTGGGAAATGTGGTTGAAATGTGAATAATTTGCAAAATAACCTTGTCGATAGACAGCCAAATAACTGAATAAATAAAAGCAGAACTAAAACAACAAACAATTTTGACATATTGTACATAGACAGCTGAGCATTCTGAAGAAACATTACAATTGAGTTATTTATCAAGAAAACAAACAGGAAAGCAACAGAAATTTGTGTGGACTTCTTAAATATCCGCACATTTCAAGTGACAGAAAGGTAAATATTTATTATATCCACAACACAACACAATAAATCCGGCTTAAAATCAAATCAACCTCGAGAAATGCTTAACAAAAGCCAGAGAATTGATACTGAAAACTGGGGAAATCTGAAGGAAAGATTCACCAAATGTTTCCATATTCATAGAAGTGTTTGTGTCGAAAACTTATATTTTCAAATTAAATTAATTGATAAAGCTTAGTTGCGGCATCTTCTGTCTTGAAGACTAATGGGGAAAATGAATTTCCCCTAGCAAGAAGAATGCTTATAATTTACGTAAAGACTTTAAACAAAACTGCCGGTAATTTTTACAGCTTACGGGGGGCAAATTTTGTTAAAAGACTGAAAATTCTGGTGAGGATGTGGGTTTCAGTTTGCGTGGGTAATCCAAAGTGATTCGTGGAACTGTAAGAAGACTCAATTAATTCATGCTTTGTGAAATTTTCTATATACTACAAAGAACTGAAGGTAATTAGGTATAGAATACTTGGAACCTTTGTTCAAGCAAATTACTCTGTGTTTCCATTTTAGACTAGAAAAGATATGAAATTCATGTCAGGAAATGTTTCTCTTTCCTTAATGTCGTCTTGCGAACTCATAATTAATTATAAAATACGTATATCCAAGATATAAGATGAGTCAAAATGCGTTAGCTTTGGCAGGAAACGCGTGAGTCTTTAAGGCATTCTGTCAGTGCACATCAGCAAAGGAGCCGCCATCCGTTTCCGAGTCCCAGAAAATGCTGCATACTTTTTAGGGCAGAGCACCAAAGTGCTCGTTGCAAAAGGCATTAAAGACAAGTTAAATTAATAAACACGTCAAGCAAAGGAGGGAAGCGCACAAAGTAAAATAGACAAATGGGATGAAGGGGAGGAGGATGGGGGAAAGGAGCAGAGAAACTGCTTGAGGCTGTTGGACGCAAAACCGCAAACTCAATGCAGATAATTAAATGTAATTACGTAATGTGTTTGTATTTGTGGCCAGCGTTCTGTCGGTGTCTGACTTTGTAAGTGTGTGGGTGCATGTGTGTGTAATGTCGTGTTTATTGCGTACGACTATGCCAACGATAATTGCAAAAGAAAATCATATTTTCAAATAGGGAAATTATTGTAGAAAATGCTATAAGTGGGTGTGCATTGTTATACCCTAACCTTCAAAGAGTCTTTGGCCTGCAGAATGTAAACTCTTTTTCTCACTTTCTTTCATTAGTAACTTTCCATATGGTTGTTATCACTGAAAATAGTTAAACTCATTAAGTAATTAAAGGACTTTTACCTTTAAAAGTTCAACATTTCAATCGAATTCATTCACTCTCTTTTCCCTTTCACTAACCATGTGTTGGAGTAATTTAATTACAACAGCATGTTGCGACAATAACAACTAGATAGACACACATGTGCGCGTGTGTGTGGGGTGTGTGTGTGTGTCTGCACCAGTGTGTGTATAGGGGCATAATGTGCGCCTAATGTCTGATAAGCGCTTATAATGATGACGTGCAGTTGGCGGCCCTCTAAACCCCAGATAGGGCGAGTTCACTAAAGTCAATAAAATGTAATTAAATCGACACTGTTATCGCCAACAGTTACAAACACAGTAACACACACACACATGACACTCACACACGCACATTCTATTGTTTTCAATAAAAAGTTTTGGCGAATTTCGGCAAATTATGTTTGCCATTGGGTTCATTGTTTCGAAATCCGAAAACAAAATGTTTGCTTAGATCATGATTATAATTTAATGTGTTAGTTCAAATTCAAAAAAAACGAAACGGATTAAATCCACAAACAAAGAATGAATACAAAGCCGTTTGTGTGCCATAACATAATGGCAACATTTCATTCAAGTATAATTTCTTAAACATATTGCAAGAGATATGGAATTCAATTGCAAACGGGAATTCGTAAAGCAAGTGTAATTAAGTTATATATGTATATATATTTATATATAGATATATGTGCATATGAGTTTAGTATCATCAATATTGGATCACAGTATTCCAGAAACAATCAGACACCTCAGATATTTATGAAAGGATGCAGCAAATTTGTATTAAAATAATTATTATTAGATAGATTTATTGGTAATACTCAGTATATCTTCTCTACATTCAATAACGATCATAGAACAGTCGAGTATGCTCGATTATACTCTTGATTACCCACCTTAACAAGAATATCCCAAGTATCTGCGGTAAATAAGAAATGACACATAATGAGCCACAAGCAGGAAAGAAGGAAACAAATTTGCACAAAAGTTGGCCTCAAAAGCCTCCCAATAAAGGTAAACTTGTGCCAGGTGCAGGTACAGAAACTGTGGAAGGAAACGCGGTAAATCGAAGAAACTAAAAACCAATTTATGCGCATAACGCTCTTGAAAACTGTAACAATCTCGAGTTGCAACTTGTTTCGAGTTTGCGGAGCGCAGCAAAAAGCACAGCAGGAGATGGAGATGGAGAAGAAGGAGGATAAAATGAACAGCTTCTTGCCTCCTTCTCCGTCGAGTATTTATCACTTTGTGCAGCTCGCTTTGTATTTGATCAACCATTTCGCAAAGTTGCCTATTGACATTGTGAAGGGGGCGAACGCTTCGCGCCCATCAAACCGAGCCGGACTGATTTAAATTGAAATTGCAGCTTCAAGTGGTGAAAAGGCAGAGGGCCAAGGGTTCAGTTTCTGTGCGCAAAGAGGAAGGCTAAATAACATTTCATTTTTTTTTGTTGCTACGCTCTTTTGATAATTTTTTCCCAAATATTAATGAGAATTCAATCAGCAAATTAATTTTATAAGACTTATGTTTGAAAAGGTTCTGTTTGGATTGTATAAAACTTATGAGGGCATAGTTTGCAAATTAAATTGATATAAGTTCTTTATAAATGAATCATTGGTTCAATCATTGGTTCTCTGTCTCGCATTCATCGTTTGCCTGAGTGTAGTTTGGTTTCCATTATGATGCAGTAAAACATGTCTATACCAATGCCTATGCCTATGCTTATGCCTATTTCTCATAATCCCCCAACAAGTTCTAGTATAAGAATTCGGCAGTATAAGTAATACACTTGCTTTGTCCCCTAAAAACCTTAATCATAATCTGGTCTTCAATTTTGCTCTTCACCTAATAACTCTCAAGAGTTTTCACTTCCATTTACACTTTATTAATCTCCTTTCGTGGCTTTGTTTGATGTGGGACAACAGCTGTCAAGATTGAATATCTACATATCTAATTCACATCTTTATGTAAAGCTAATGTTGATCGTAATCATTAAAGGCGAGTCGAAGTACAATCGAAATCAGAATAAAATTACAAGAAGTATTCAAGCTTAGTTCGTGTTTAATCTTTATAAAAATGTCCGACGCTTGGCAAAGTGTTCTGCGTGTGTAGAGTGATTTACATTGACACTTCGGTCTGGGACAAAGTTTTGTCCAGCCGCCACCAATGAACACACCGGTGCCCCGCCCAGCGCCTCTGCTGGTGCCACACCCTGGTAGTGGCGCGTGCAACAAGTGCTTGGCTGGCAGAAAATTTATCGATGGCAAACTTGGCTTCAAAGTGAATTACGACAAGTTTGTTGCAAGGTTTTCTTTTTATTGCCAGCATGGCGAGTCAACAGCCCTGGCAGGATTGTCGGCCAGCAGGATAGTGGGACAGGAAGACGGCGAGTGGGAGCAGCAGAGCCAGGCAAGATAAATGTTTGCAAGGTTCGCAATGAACCCAAAAAAGAGAGAAGAACGAGAAGTATGAGTAAATTTAATTGCCCAGTCGTGTGACTAATTGAAAAGTCGCAAGTTTTCCGTCGACGAAAATAGAAAAACTTCAGCTGAATGAAAGAAGAAGGAAAGGAAATGGGAAGAAGAGTGTGCTCAATAGGGTAAAAGTATATGACTGAAGTACAGTGGATAAGCCGATAAAGTGATTACTTAGTGGGCGACAGGATAGCCATAAAAAATGCCATATTGATTTGGAAGTTTCGCCTAAGCTTACATATCGTTTTATATCCTTGCCAGGCTTACGCTTCCATAGTCAATTTATGGAGCGTATCATCATTTTTATTGCAGTCGCAGCTCATGTTTCACTCATGCCCGAGTTAGCTAGTTGGACACGCATGCACATGCTCGAACATGTCACAATTTCAATGATCTGCATATCTCCCTACGCCGCCTACAAGTCCGTTTCCATTTTCATTTCCCGTTACTTTTACGATACCATTGACCTTTTATTGCCAGTCTTCCTGTGCTCAGCCTCCATTCGGTTCTGCTCATGCGATTTATGTGGACGGCGTTCATTTATCGCGCCATCATGTCCAGCTCACAGGCCCAGACAGCGGCCCAGCCAGCACCGGATATGTGGGCATAACAATAAATATATGTCAAATATCCTGCCCCTCGTATTTCTACAGCAAGTCGAAGCGAAGGCCACTCCAACAGTATTTGTATGCACATATATTTGCCTTCATTTGGCCTGAGAAAGTGTCCAGTTTCAAGCACAGGGTATACCAACCTTGCCAGAAGTTTGCTACGCTACGTATCTTCGATCATCACATTCAGATCTTAGAAACAATCAAGCGAACATTTACCAATTTGAATTCCTTTAACCATCCAAACTAGGTACTAAAGTATTTGTATCATTGTCATACTTAAAAGACTGTGAAGCTGTAAGGTATACAGAGTATAGCAACATACAGATACCTGAGGAAAGTTTTTATTCTTGTTGTTTAATGTACTCCTTAAATTCTCTTGCTATTATACTATTTCTATTCGAAAAGTTTCATAATTTATTCACTGTTTTCCAATCAGCCGAGCATTTTGTATTTCTTCGCACTTAACTTATTCGTCCTCGGAGACACGTTTGGCCTGCTCATGATTTATAAATAATAAAATATTTATTTTCGCACGTTGTAATGACTATGGCAGCATTTGGCAACTGCCCGGCTCCGGCACATATGCTCATTAATATTAATAAGACGCCAGTTCGACCAGAGCAATGTGTTGCCATCTCTCTCTAGCACTGGCGCCCACACCCGCACCCAGACTCGCTTTAGCAGCTCCTGCCATGCCTTGTGGTTGGTGTGCAAGTGACGTCTAATCTCAACAGGTGTTTGTGCTTACGGCACACGTGTCGACTGTTGTCCTTGTGGTAATCAAGTCAAGTGCCAGAGTGCTCGCACTCACAAGTTTCTAGGAGAGTCCTGGCCTGACATAGACTGACAGCTATCCAGAGGGAAGCTGGAGTCGGCAGATTTGCTTAGGTTCAGGCTAGAATCCAATTTCCATTATCCAATTTTGATGCTGCGAGGCGCGCACGATTTAAGTGGCCGATCCCCGATGCTTTGTTATGCAAATCTCGGCAAGAAAAAAGTATCAATCTCCTACTTAGTCAAGCCCAAAGTCCATTTACTCCCCCCTCCATTCTCCATGCCACATCCAAGCCAGCTCACATTTTATAGCCCCGAGAGCTGCGTCGTCGTCGTCGTCGTCGTTTTATGGCCTAAAACATTATAACTCATATTTTGTGAATTTCTGGGAATTTTCCGGCTCCCCCAAGCAGAGCAAGCAGCCGAATGATGAAAAAGAAAATGCTAAGAACATTTTCACTGTCTTTAAATGTTTATACCCTTGCGGATGGTATATTAATATTGTCCATAAGTTTGCAACACAAAGCAGGCGACCACCTTGTGCAGTATAAACACTCTCGATAAGTGTTAACAAGTTGCCTTTGCTTGACAGTCGCTCCATGTGCATTTGTGGTAAATAAAGTTATGATAAATTGTGGAAAATAAAGTTATGATAAATATACAAACATATACTTAGGATAACATACATATATACTGTTGGAATAAATATGTATGTCTTGATCTGTAATATTAATTAGCATAAGAGTAAATCAGCTGTTCTGAAAAAGCATAATCTAGTGTTGATTAACATAATAAATCAATTAATCGTCCACTTGCTCATAAAATGTAAAGAAGAAAGGAAGTGCACGCAGCACAAGCTCATTAAGTTAAATAAAATATAATACATTTTAAATAAACAAATCCAGTTTATTATCAACATATACTAATGATATACTTATAAGATATGTGTATATCTTAACATGCATAATATTTTATATTATTTATTTTATTTTATTTTATATATTTATAATATTTTATGTTCCAATCATTTCGTATTCAATAAGTTGAAGGGTATAAGATCTTCGGCATTCCATACACAAGTAAAAAATATGTAAAATGTTTAACAAATCAGTTTAGTAGTTTAGATAATTAAAGAATGAACAACATACTGTGCAAGGGTAGCAAGACTTCGGTTTACCAAAGATAACCTTTGTTTGTTGCTTTTCTTGAAATGGCATAATTGCCAGGCCCAAGGACTTGAAAGCCCGAGAATTCGCATGCGGTACTGCTGAATAATATGTATTATTCTTATGCAAAAAGCACACAAACAGGGAACATTGGGAGATGGGTAGACAAATAATGCCAGGGCAGCCGCAGGCTCATTTGGACTTTATCATTTTTGCCGAGTCCCTCACACTACTCAGTCCCCCACACTTTCCACAAAAAGAAACGCTTTGTTTACCGTCATATACGCGGATGTTTTTGGGTTGTTCCTTCTGGCAATTCAGAACGTCCACATCTTCATTCCTATTCCGTTCCAGTTTCGAAAATTTAATGTTATTACAGGTGTACAATGTTGCCGAGAAAACTTTGCACATAAAAAAGCGACGTAAAAAAAGGTAAAAAGTGTGTAATTGAAGCGCCAAGTGAATGAACTTTGGTAAATACCCCATTAGGGAGTTATCTTTCTTCTGATTTATCAATTGGTAATTAGCTTATAATTTCGGTTGAACAATTGTATTCTTAACCTATTCAGTTTTATTGTTTATTTATAGACTGAAATGTTCTTGAATTTGATCAAGTTTATTCAAAGTTATCTTTCGTTCATTAATCAATTTGTTTGCAAAATTCAATCAAGCGATTCTGACACTCACTTTACTCATATGCGAAAGATTCTCTAAATAATTTAGAGACAATCTACGGTTTCAAAGTGGACTGGATGAGAAATAGCTGTGCGCCACTTAAAGCTGCCACGTGTCTCGGAGAGGTGAGCGCACTTCGTTTTCTATCTATATAATTTGATTTATGCCGGGCAGCCACAGGCAAGCAGAGAAGCAACAACAAGGCAGCAAGGACTCCAAAGACTGCATTTAACGTACGCACATGTATGCGGGTGGATTGGGTGGATCAGAGTTCACTTTCAGTTATCTCTCTATGAATATCCATTAAGGATGATGAGCCACGCGCGCTTTCAGCAGCGCTTAATGTTAGCGTCAACGACGTGTCACGCCCAGCACCCCCGCCCTGGAGACACGGCCCTCCTGTCCTTTCGAATGGCGTTTAAACAATAAATTAATTTGGGGCACGAAGCGGCAACTGAAACTGAAATCAGTGTCTAGACGAAGGCCTTGGTGAGGCCAACTAGGGACAGAGCGAGATAGAGAACACAAGCAAGCGTTGCATAGGGGATGTGGACTCTGGCTGAGGGAGAAGAGAAAGGGAGAAAGGGGAGAGCTGCCACAGCAATGCGCGTGCTGAATTTAAAGCGCCTGTAGAGCTCTTCAAGGCTGCTGTGTGTTCAGACCACAGAGTAGGACTCGCCTCCGATTGTTGACTTGCGGTTTCTTTATACGAGTATTTCGGGTAACTCAACATTCATTTCAATTTGCGAGTTGCTCTTTTCGTGCTTAACGCGGCCTCCAATTGTGTTTCACTCAGCATAAACAGACTGCAAGTGCAGAATTGAGTTATTCAAGTGACTAAGAGATACCCAGTGGCAGTTTGTGCAATTACTTCCTATAATTAGTAATTAACTAATGTGTGTACAGTATCTACAGATACCTAAGCATATCTTGAACCCCAGTTCGTAATTAATGAGCCAAACTAGGGATTCCTTTTGTACGTTTCGTTTATTCAATAGAGTTGTTAGCTTTATATCGACTATAAATAATGCATATTTACATTCACTGCTTTGATATCTATCAGCTACATAACCTATTTAGTGGCACAGTTAATGCGAAGTAGAACCAAATCGGATACTAAATCAATATAATTATTATTCAATCAGAGGCCAGTGGGCCAACTGGAATGAATTGTTGATAAAATCATCCAAATCCCTCTGGCATTGCGAGAGTCCACTCGTCATGTGGGCGTAGCTGCACTTTCTGTGTGTGGGTGTGCAGTGACTTTTGTGAGTTTACCAATTAAATTAGTTGGCATAAGCCGCTTAGAGTGTTGCATCTGCCTCAGTTGTTGCCCAAATGTTGCATAACAAAATAAAACAAAACTAGAGTTTAATTAGGAAGAGTGGGCACAAAGTCTCACTCAGAGACTGTATTTGAAACACAGTCCAGTTTACCATAAAGTGCCAGCAATAAAGTCAGCTGCTTTAAAGTAAACAGCTTCAAGAGATTCCAGCAGAGGAAGCTCTCAGGTAGCGCATGCATGTACTGCATATGTATTGTAAGACACGTGGCATTACAGTGTGTGCACACACAAAAGATGTGCAATAATGCCGTCATTACGGTCTCTGGCAAACGCACTAATAACCAGGCTACAAGGCACTTTCTCCCCCCTTCCCTTTCCTTCCCTGCCTGCTGCTTCGGCAAGTCAAGCATTTTATGGTCATTGTGGTGGCTCCCCGTCAATAGCAACATGTGTAGCAATTGATTGCCAACCCGGCCAGAGACTCTGTCTGCCTGTACTTGCTGCCAGGCTGCTGTGGAGAGAGAGGGAGAGAGAGAGAGAGAGTCCTTTATCTGTCGGCCAATCAAAGTGTGCTACCTGCCTGCTGGTTAGGCTGGCTCCACTCAGTAACAGACACCCAGCCCACCCCTTGTCGATTGCACAGCAAGCTATTAGATAGCTAATTGGGGCTGTAGCTGCTGTTGCCATAATTTCGGTCTCTTTTGCTGGCCAAAAAGTCATTAATCGCAGCTGTCGCTATCGACCTACTTATGCAAAAGGGCAACTCATGTTGTGTTTATCCATCGGAGATTACCACAATTAATTCATTCCATTCCCTGTGGAATAGGGGTTTCGAGTCGGGAGTGCGCCTTCACCTTGACCTAAGCTTCTGACCTTAGAGTGCCTTACAAGTTTCTTACCCGAATAGCGATAGTCCCAAGTCGATGTAAACTTGACTCACAGCATTCCAAGAGTGAGCAAGCAAAGAAAGTTTTAGTTGAGCTTGCCTGATAGTAAGATACCCTTTCCACAATTCCATTATAAACACAATACCCAAGACTCTTCCAAACAAATCTTCAACAACGCGCTATTCATAATTATTTCAGTCATGTATTATATAAAATTAAATACTTGTATAATACGAGTCTTTAAGAGAACACTATGTTATTGAAAGGGTTGACCATATTGAATATCTAGTTGACTCGCGACCCGGTGAAGAATTTGATGACATGACAGACAATGAGGTGAAAGAGTTTTTCTACGAACACAGATTTGTGTTCTAACTTACAGCTAACAGATTGGGATCATACAATACATTATAAAAATAGTGATTCGTTTATTGCTAAAAGGTACTGGCTTAAGAATATTAGGAACGTTACACTCGAGTTAAGCTAAGGCAAAGTGGTTACAGTATGCAAAATCAAACATATGTTACAACAAACAAAGCTATACGTTTCTTCCCCGATCAAGACTAATCTACGATAACCTTGTTTTCATTGAGTTTAATTGTGTTCTTTGTACTGAGATTGTGAATTACTGTGAAACTCTTTTCGCTTTCGGAGGCTTCAAGCAAACTTGATTAGCTAAATGTTTGTTAAGGTTGCATTTTAATGAGAAGCCTTTATGGCATCGCCAACATTTGTGTTCTGTCGTAGGTGTGGAGGTCTGTAGCTCTAAGTGTGTGCTGAGAAGCTGTTTGTCATGAGAACTCATATTGCATGGGTAGTCTGGGTTCTCTTGCTGTTCAGTCTTTAGGTTCTGCTCGAATTCCGGCTCTCTTAACTTCTTCTGGCGTATTCTCTTCTTTGTATCGCTTGTGCTCATTCCCTGAACTCTTGACAGTTTTTGTTTTTTTATTATCACTTTTTTAACTCGTTTTTTTCTTTTATCTTGCGGTGACGTAATCGTTTTATTTGCGTTCGCCACCACGTTGTTCTCAGTCACAATGGGTTCCAGCAGTGTGTTCTCTGCGCTAATGTTGAGCGGGCTAGACTTGCTGAGCTGTTCCAGAGTCAGTTGGTAGTTTCTCTTAAACCGATAGGCAGCGTGCACATCTCCTATGCAAATTTCACACATTTTCTTTGGATATTGATCGTCGCGCTTTATCTTCACGTCCACACACTCGTTGAACATCTCTTCGAGGCTGGGAGATTCAGCGTCCGCGATGAAAATGTCAATTAGTTCACCGGCGCCTGACATGCAAACGCGGCATACTCGATCCATGTCTTGCTCGTTCAACTGCAAGTCGAATACTAACACTGTATTCGTTGTTGACAGAGCACTTTGTGTTATTCAGTTTGAGAGAGCGAGCTCTCTTCGACAATGAACCCAAGGGTTGCTTCTCTTGAAAACCCGTTTAAGAGAAAGGATGACGTGAACCAGTTCTTCAAACATCCAACGAGACTGAACATATGCTGTGTTACAGATAAGTGTAATTACTTACAAGTAAAGATCGCTCAAGCTTCAGATTAGTCTTTCAGTTAAGTAAAGCAATCTTGATGAAACTTGTCACAGATGCATATTGATTAGAGATGCACAAACATCAATGCATGCGGTTATCGATGTTCTTCAGAAAAACATCGATATCCGAGAATAAACATCGATGATTCTGCAACTATAATATTAATACTGAATGTTTTATCAACAGAATAACAAAGTAGGGTGCTGTGTTTGGAATTGAATTCAAAAATATAAATTCAAAAGAATTAATAAAGACATACAGTTTATTTAATCAAGTAATATTTTCACTTAATTTAACACTTCCGCAAAGATGCAACGAAATGGTTGTCCTCTGTACTCAGCAAATTCATAAGTTTCACATATCCTTCGATGTTTTGAAGCTGTTTCGTCGTATGCGCCTAAAATCTAATGGAAGACTAAAGATCAGGAAGGCAGAACGTGCATATGTTGTCCGGGGAATTTATCATCTTCGTCACTGTGATTAAACATCGAAATTTTCGTTTTCGTTGAGTCCCATGGCTTCCTTTGTGCAGACCCGTGCGATTAAATGTCTTTTGAGGTTATGCTTCAATCCAAAGTCCTTGTGGCAGTGTGGACACTTGAATCCTCCCGAAGCAGTATGTAGGGCTAAGTGTGCACTTAGGTCGACAATCTCATTGAAGCGTCGTGTACAATGTGGACATTTATGGAGAGCATTTTTCTTATGTGTATTCATATGCATGGTCAGGCTCACTTTCATTGCGAACACCTTGCAGCAAATTTTGCAGGCATAGGATCTTTTTTTCTCAGTTTGCTCATGTTCGGCCTTCTTTTTCGGTTTCCCTCCCTTTAAATTAGTCTCGCGTTGGGCCTTGTTCTCACCGTTCAATCCAAACAGTACGAGTTTTATTCTCTTTGATTTATCCTTTAAGTATTTTTTTGGAACTCTCAAAATTTTTTGTTTTCTTATTTTTGTTTTAAGGCTGCCTTTTTCTTGCTCAGACGTTAATGTTTCATTTCCCACTTCTGTTTCGTCCGGCAGTGTGTTCTCTTCACTAATGTTGAGCCAGTTCGACTTGCTGAACTGTTCAAGAGTCAGTTGGTAGTTCTTCTTGAATCTATAGGCATAATGCACATCACTCATGCATATTTCACATATTTGTTTGGGATATTGATCGTCGCGTTTTATCTTTACATCGACACACTCGTTGATCATCTCTTCAAGGCTGGGTGACTCAGCGTTCGTGATGAAAATGTCTAGCAGATCACCAGCGCCCGACATACACACGCGGCATACTCGATCCATGTCGTGCTCGTTCAACTGCAAGCCGATTACTAACTCTGAACTCGTTGTTGAGTGAGCATTTTGTGTTGTTCACTTCCGAAGATCGCGCTCTCTTTGGCTATGAACAAAGGGGTTGCGGAGACTAAATATTTTATGAGGTATTTTGAAGATAAGTATAACAATAGTATCAGTACTTAACGCTATAGTCGCCCACTTCGCTGAAAAATTGAGTTCGTCGGAATATATATTGCAACTCAGACTAGACGTTCAGTTCAAAGCTATCTTAATTGCACTTGTATTTGTATACGAAATTTGTAGTCTACACTGTAAGGAGCCGTTGTTGAAATTTAAAAGAATAAATGCAAAATTATTGATTATGTACAATTTTATTGATATATAAATAATAAATAATGGATCAAGTTACATTTTCTAGCAATATGTTTTCTATTTCTATTGCTAAATCCCGAAGATTCGGTATTCTCCTTATCAGTGGGTACCATTGCTTCCTTGGTGCAGACCTGTCCGAATAAATTTTTTTTGAGGGTGTGCTTGAATGCGAAATTCTTATGGGAGTAGGGACACTTGAATCCTCCCGAAGCAGTATGTAGGGCTAAGTGTGCACTTAGGTTAACAATCTCATTGAAGCGTCGTGTACAGTGTGGACATTTATAACCATATGCATGGTAAGGCTCACTTTCATTGCGAACACCTTTCCGCAAATTTTGCAGGCATAGGCTCTTCTTTTTACAGTTCGCTCTTGTTCTTGCTCAAACGTTAAAGTTTCGTTTCCCTCTTCTGTTGCGTCCGGCAGTGTGTTCTCTTCAATAATGTTGAGCGAGTTCGACTTGCTGAGCTGTTCAAGAGTCAGTTGGTAGTTCTTCTTGAATCTATAGGCACAATGCACATCACCCAGGCAGATTTCACATATTTGTTTGGGATATTGATCGTCGCGTTTTATCTTTACATCCACACAATCGTTGATCATCTCTTCAAGGCTGGGTGACTCAGCGTTCGTGATAAAAATGTCTAGCAGATCACCAGCGCCCGACATACAAACGCGGCATACTTGGTCCATGTCGTGCTCGTTGAACTGCAAGCCGATTACTAACTCTGAACTCGTTGTTGAGTGAGCATTTTATGTTGTTCACTTCCGATAAGTATAGCAATAGTATCAGTACTTAACGCTATAGTCGCCCATTTCTCTGAAAAATTGAGTTCGTCGGACTATATACGAGTATTGCAACTCAGACTAGACTTTTAGTTTAAAGCTATCTTAATTGCACATGTATTTGTATACGGATTTTGTAATCTACAGCATAAGAAAGTAAGGAGCCGTTTTTTAAATTTAAAAGAATAAATTCAAAATTATTGATTATGTATAATTTTATTGATATATAAATAAAAAATAATGGATCAAGTTACATTTTCATGCAATATGTTTTCTATTTCTATCGCTAAATCTAGAGGATTTGATATTCTCCTTTTCGCTGGGTCCCATTGCTTCCTTGGTGCAGACTTGGTTGATTAAATGTTTTTTGAGGGTATGATTGAATGCGAAATACTTATGGCAGTTTGGACACTTGACTACTCTCAAGTTTCGATCTACGTATTCAATATGTTTCTTATGCATATGCGTTGACAAGCCACGTTGCTTTGGGAACACCTTGCCGCAAATTACGCAGGCATGTTGTACTTTATTCTCACTTAGCTTAAGCTCTGAATTCTGGTTCAGGTTCGCTTCCTTTAAATTCGATTCTAGCTTGGTCTTGGTCTTGTTTTTCCCGTTCAATTTTAGGGCGATCTTAATTCTCTTGGTCCTAACATTTGATAACTTTTTCGGTACTCTTAACAGTTTTGGTTTCGTTATGGTTGTTTTGCTGTCGGTATCTTGCTTTGATGTTATAGAATTCTCTCCCTTCTCCATCACTGTGTTCTTCGGCTCTTCGCTTATGTTGATCGTGCTTGTCTTGCTGAGCTGATCAAGAGTCACTTGGTAGTTCTTCTTGAATCTATAAGCACAATGCACATCACCCATGCAGATTTCACATATTTGTTTGGGATATTGATCTTCGCCGCTTATCTTAACTTCGACACACTCGTTGATCATCTCTTCAAGGCTGGGTGACTCGGCGTGCGACACAAAAATGTCTAGTAGGTTACCGGCGCCCGACATGCAAATGCGGCAAACTCGATCCATGTCTCTCTCGTTGAACTGTATCTAGAATACTAACTCTACCTTTATCATGGAGCGGGTTTTTATATAAATGCAATTGGCACCGCAGCTACCTAAGGTTGCTGTTCAGTTAAGGGATGTGGCAACCTTTTCGTAAGGCAGGTAACAGAAGTGGAGTAACAGTGCCTGGAAAACACAAACAATTTTAGCGAGCTTAAAAATACTGAGGTTTACCAAAAGCAATAAAACAGATGTTTGCGCAATGCGCAGGATGCATCTCAGGGACCATAAGGTACATGCCATGTAGCTACCTAGTGGATACCTTTTTTTCTTAGGGTAACTTAAATCTGTATCTCAGTTTCAACAATATATTGTACACGTGCAAGTTAATCGGAGTTACCTGGAATTGATCAGTACCTGCAGCTATAATCCACTGAGTTATAAATTTATGTATAGCAAAACCTGAAGTACAATTTGTAGCAACAAAGATTGTGCATTTATTTACAGTATTTACGCGCGTTTTTGGTGTATTCGGCGTCTTTTAGTGCATTTTTTTTAAGTTTACATTCTCACGCTCTCGCTCTCACTCTGCTACGCTCTCTGCGTGTGCAGAACATGTGTTGAGTGTGCTCTCATACAGCACTCTCTTTTAGAGCATATATGTGTTGTTGTTATTTTAGATTTCTTGCTCGCTCTCACGCTTTAATGCACTCTCTTCGAGTGTTGTTCGTTAAGTGGAACGCTACAGCTGTTTTGTTATAATTTTACACGTTCTTGTTTCTCTCTCTCTCTCTATCTTTGTTATACACTTGCAGAGGGTATATTAATTGTTGTTGTTAACTCATTGTTAGTATATAATATTTTATATTCTGCATCAGCATGAACACGAAAGTCGAACAATGCATTGTTAATACTGATTAATTCTGAAAGTTCTGTTCAAAGCAGTTCTTATTTTTTATAGATTCCTCATTATCTCACAAATATTGTGCAGTGCTAATTGTGGTAGAACAGTCGATGATGTTCTGTTGTTCGCACGGCTGCACTCCAACATTATTATCCTCTCATCATTATTACCCCCTTTAGCAGGAGACAGCATCAGTTCATAAACTATAAGTATCGCATCTTGGCACGTGTGCTCAAGTGGGCGTGTTCAGGTTCAGATGAATGCATCGATGTCTGCATTTTTTTCCACGATTGTTGTTGCTATAAAAATAATACGATTGTGTGCTAACAGCAGAAAATGCTGCTGAGGACAGGCGTATTAAGTACTCAAAACATACTTGCGATACATGCATTAAAATAAATACGTTATAAATACATACATTATATAAGATTATATTTATCTTTTCTGATGTGAAATTTAAAATTTCTCTTATTGATTCTTACAGCAGCTTTGATTTGGTTTTGTTTAATCACTTTTGCATAGAAATAGTTTTAATTTATATTGAAATTATCAATATAGGGATGTGAACATTTGATAGTTAACTGCATAAGGTATTCAGGCACTTCCATTCCGAATTTGCAGTCCTTAGCTTAAGATCGAGACGTTCATACGGAGACAGAGAGAAAGGCTGTACATTTTTGTAAAGTTCATTCAATCGCAGTCTGTATCAACATATCCATTCGTATAACGGTACATTCCACTTTGTATGCTTGTTTTATGTGACTAATCATAATAATTATTAATCATAATAATGCGTCCTCATCTATCTTATATAATGTTGCAGGTCTGGAATTATGTGGCCCTCGCACGCATCAAGTATGGACAACATATGAAAATATTTAAATTTTATCAGCAGCAGTGCCGGGTTTGGTTCAGGGGCGTTAGCCGGATTGAAAATTAGCCAAGCGGACGCCAGTGGACACCACCACCACAGCAGCAACAGCAACAACAACGGCTCGACAGAGAGGAGAAGGGGAGCAGTTGGAGCAGGAGCCGCAACAACCCGCACAACAAACATGAAAGCAAATGGCGCCGCCGGCCGCAGCTGCCACATGGCCCATGTCCATGGCGGCTGTGGCATCCCGTTATTTGTGCTGACAGCGCTGCTGACACTAACGAGCTTAATAACGCCCTCAGAGCAGTTGACAGCGACGGCGACAGTGGCAGAGACAGCGACAGCAACAGTGACAGCGACGCCAACGTCGGCTGCGACATCAGCCGTGGCAAGTGGCGGTGCAAGTGCACAAGCCGAAATGCCCAAATCCGACGGGAAATTTGATCCCTTGAAACTGTACAAGCACATGAACAGCAGCCTGGGCGATGGACTCGTGCTTCCGCCGGGCTTCAACGGGACGCTGCTGGAGGGAATCGGGCTTGACGCGCCGAACGGCAGCGGCGCCTACAACAGCCAAATGGAGGTTTGCCCCCCAAACGGCAGCTTCGGGGTGAAGCTGATTATGATGATACTCTATGCTGTGGTGTGCATTGTGGGCCTGTTCGGCAACACGCTGGTCATCTACGTGGTGCTGCGCTTCTCCAAGATGCAGACCGTGACCAACATCTACATACTCAATCTGGCCATTGCGGACGAGTGCTTCCTCATCGGGATTCCCTTCCTGATCTACACTCTGCAGATGGGCAACTGGTCCTTCGGCACGTACATGTGCAAGGCCTACATGGTCAGCACCTCGGTAACTCAGTTCACCTCGTCCATCTTCCTGCTGATCATGTCCGCTGATCGTTACATTGCCGTCTGTCATCCGATCTCCTCGCCACGCTATCGCACTCCGTTCGTCTCGAAGGTCGTCTCTGCGGTGGCCTGGATGACCTCAGTGCTGCTGATGCTGCCGGTGATTCTGTTTGCCAACTCAGTGGACATAATGCCGGGCCACAGCTCGTGCAACATCAAGTGGCCCGAGGCCTTTAACACCCAGTCGGACTCGGCCTTCATTCTCTACTCGCTGGTGCTGGGCTTTGCGACGCCACTGATCTTCATCCTGATCTTCTACTGCCTGGTCATACGCAAGCTGCACACGGTCGGACCCAAGCACAAGTCCAAGGAGAAGAAGCGTTCGCATCGCAAGGTGACCAAGCTGGTGCTGACTGTCATCACGGTGTACATCATGTGCTGGCTGCCCCACTGGATATCGCAGGTGGCGCTGATCAGTTCGAATCCCAGCTGCGCCACCAAACTGGAGCTGGCCGTCTTCCTTGTCTGCGGCTGCCTCTCCTACTCCAACTCGGCCATGAACCCGATTCTCTACGCCTTCCTCAGCGACAACTTCAAGAAGAGCTTCATGAAGGCCTGCACCTGTGCAGCCCGCAAGGACGTCAATGCCCAGCTGCAGCTGGAGAACAGTTTCTTTCCCAAGTTCGGCAAGGGGCGGCAGTCGGATCGCCTCATTGGCTCCAACACTGCTATCGGCAATGGGGGCAAGGCCAAGAAGAGGGCCCTGGGTGGGGGAAGGAACAACAATGCACCCATGCCCACAACCACAACGACCACAACCACCGCCGGCACAGACGTGATTACCTCAATTCAGCCCATTCTGCCCAGCCAGCCAGTGCAGACAAAGGCACCGGGCCAAGTGGCCGCACTAGTTGTGGTGAATGCCGAGCCCGACTGTAAGCCTCCTGTGCTCCACACGGACTTATAAGAGCGGGCACAACCCGCCATTCCACTTGAGACGGTTGTGTTTATAGCCCGCAGATGAGGGCGAACACCAGCAGAGGGAGCAGAGGCTCCTCGGGGGGAGTCGCAGCAGCTACAGCTGAGCACGGAGCTGATAAGGGCGCCAGAATGTTTGCTATAACGATTTATGGCATTGATATTTCATTAGTTGTTAGTTGGGGGCACAAGTCTTCGCCGTTATCTCCCCAGAGATAGTCAGAGATGCAGTCGAGCGCAGACTGTGCAAAGGTCATATGAGATTTATAATAGGGTTGACAGTGCTTGCTTCAGTCTAGTCATTAGAGGGTCCCTAACTCAGAGAGAGATGAAATCAGAGAACGATTGAGCACGATTTGTTGATGATGATTCCACAATTCCAGACGAAACATATTTAACGAACAATTCCACTGGAAATAAAACGAAGGCAGATCGACACTTCACATTATCGAATTCAATTCCAATGTGATCAATTAATTCACATCAAAGCGACATCCGCGCGACATTAATATTCAGCCAAGAGGTTTTTATAATATAGCCATAAGAGATATATGTATGTGTATAGGCTTCAAAGAAATCAATTTAATAAACAGTTTTATAATCGTTCCCCCACTAAAGTGGGAACTGAGCCAATTGATCAACTGTAAATGTTTATAACGAGTCAAAAAACAATTGAATTTTATTATTGTCGTTAAGTATTTGCATGTGCTGTTTGTACTTTCGATGTGAACTAAGCTATCAACAATATTCTAGGTGTAATTCATTTCTTAACTTATGCTTAACTTATTCTAGTTCATAGTTCGCTATAACAGTTACAGGAAAAACGGAATTAAATATTGTAAGAAACATTTTGCTTGAGAACAAATATGAACTACAAATTTCAATTGAAAATAAATAAACTGCAAACGTAAATGTGAAATTATCTTATCATCTGATCGTTACTTTTAACGTTTATTTAAATGTTATTTTAACAGGGTTTCTAATGAAGTGTTGCTGCTACTTGGCAGGTTTCCCTTCTTGTCACTATTTGACTTGCAAATATCTCTTTAAAGATGCGTGCCAGATTCAGACAGAGATAGAGATAGAGGTGGATGAGAATGGGAAGACAACTTGCAGTTGAAAGTGTGAACATAAACACAGAAATAAAACCAAACTGTGATAAGACATAAACAAAACAATAAACAACACAGAGAGCAAAGAGAGAACGAGGAAAACTGTCAACAAGCGGAGCAATTTTCATGCTTGATATAATGTCCATTTGGTAGTTCGCAAGATGCCAACACCCCAGCGGGACCAAAGACACTGCGAGACACTTAACAAAACAAGAAGAAACTACACACACACACTCGGCACTTACACACGATATGGGGCAAAAAGAAGCTAGAGAAAACATGTATAATAAAAGCCAAATAAAAGTTCTGCTGGGGAATGACCAGAGTCAAGTGGGGCAGCTGCAGGGCATGCAGCATGAATTCAACAAGAAGGGAGGGAGGTGAGGAAGCAGGACTTGAAAAGCACTTACGAGAGTCATAATCATAAATCGGAATGGTTCAATTTTAAATAACCTAATTAAATATAATAAACTGCAACTTTAAGATGAATGTCAAGTGATGGGGAACTGCCTCAGCAACCTATAGAGCTCGTGCAGGACTAACAGCTCATCAGTCCTGAGCTAGAACTAGGTAGAGCATCATAAGGTAAGAAAAAGCCAAACAACAACTCACTTCGGTATTTTCTTTCCCCCACGTGGTGCTTCTTCGTGTTGTTCCAAATGATTTTTATACACACACGCAACGAGGGGGAGTGTGGAGGGATGTGGGTCTGTGGCAGCACTGACTCGGGCTGAAGGTCTCTCGCATATTGATTATTTGGAATTTCATTTGCCGGCAGCAAGAAATTATGATGGTCTGCCTGCATTCTGATGCACTTGTCCATATGGTCCACTTGGCTTTGGTCAACGGATGAAGGGGAGAGAGGGAGAGACAGAGCCAAAGCCAATGGGCAATTCGCTAGCAGCAACAGCAGTAGCAACAACAGTAGCAGCAGCAGCAGCAGCTGTTGGCAAGGATGCGAAAAGTGAGTGCTGCCGCTGCTCTCAGGATTTTAATGGGCTAGTCTGGCTTGAAGCAGATGCAAATCCCCCGCCGTGCAGTCTGGTCGGGGCCAAGCTGAAGTTTAAGGTCAAGTACAAGCAGGGAAACCACTTAAAAGTCGCTACGTGCGCACAAGGAAGCGAAAGCTGGAGGGAAGGACATTGACAAGTTGGTGTCTGACTTGCATGGCAACCTCTAGTTGCCTCTCAGAGAAGCTAATTAAATTCCTTTAAGCGAATACTTCTTCGCTTTAGCTCATTGGCGACTTCAAAGCGTCCCAAATTGTGCCAAATTGTGGCAAATTGTAGCAAATCGTGCATGTTTGCCCCAATTTATGGCACACACATGCGCACAGTTGTATATGCGTGTGAGTGTGTGTGTGTGCAGGTTATGTATTCCAAATCAAATTAATGCTTCACACTTCATAAATCGGGCATTGAAGATGAACAGATTAAATGCGAATTTCATTTTGCGTTCTTCTTATTTTCCATTTTCAATTTTCCATTTTGCAATTCGATTTTCGGTTTCGTTTTTGTGATCTGCTTGGAAACTAAAAATACAACAAAGTCGCTTTATAAATACATTAACACCTCAATGTGCTGCCAAATGGTATATACAATACACAATCGTATATAGTATTCGCTGTCTAAACAAATAAGCCCCGCACACAGTCGGCGTGTGTGTGCGTATGTGTGTGTGTGCCAAGAGAAACACAATATTAATAAAAAAAATTATATATTTAAAGAAGGTGGCAAAATCACAAGCCCATTGAAAGCGAACATTTCAAATAAACATGGAAACTCAATTCAAAATTAAATATCTTGCAAATTGCCAACCGACCTGAGGTCTCCCAGGGCCGAGAAAAGGGGAAATACACTTTTCATAAGAAATACACTAAAGAATCTTTGCTTGGCGTATTAGTAATCTGTGGGGAATCTTTTCATTTCACTGCAGATGTCTACGTGTGCTGAATATAACCAGATAAGCATGCAAAAGTCAAGGGACTAATCGTCTAGCCTGATAATGAATAACAATATAATACTTTGTGGTATATTCAATGTTCAGTATTCTTTCTATATTATTAACCTTTTTAACCAGATTGAATCATATTATCAAGTCCTTGATTATGACCCTGGAAATAAAGACAATATTAATTTAACGTGCAATGGATTTGGCGACCCATGACGTCGGCATTGTGTAAGTTACTTAGATACTTAGCTGATAAGGCTGTGATAAGTTGAGAGGCGCAAAACAAATCTGTAGATCGTATTCTCAGTTTCAGTTCAGTTCCGTTTGGGGTGCATACTGTAAAGGTAATCTATGAGGAATGCTGGCAAAACTGAAGTATCTTGTTTACATTCTGTTCGTGGCATACGGCGCTGTAAGTGCAGAGAGAGCTGATAAGGCGGTAAGTGGAAGCTGTGAATCATTTGGAGAAACAAGAAGATAATCGTATATTTAGTCAGGGAATGAAATACAAAGCAAGCTGATACACATAGTCGATCTTCAAGGAAGCTTGGGTGATGTGGACGTGAATGCTACCTATAAGAACATAAAGTTACTGACTCTAGCAAGTTCAAAGAATTTGAGTCTATTCCCCGCTTTGGTGGCTGCCAAGAATGGAAATAATCTACTGAATAGTCCAACAGCTGAACTGGAAGCACAACTTAAAGCTCAATCGGCCACCTTGGCTGAATTGAAGGCTCAACTTGGGAGTGTGGAAGCTTCAGTTCTTTCACTGCGGAACATGCTGAGTGAGAAGAAACCTCGAATAGACTGTTCGGATCGAGAGAGCTGGGAGAGATTCCCTCTGCTTACAGTGCCTGGAATAGACCCGTTTCAAGTTCTTTGCGATGAGTGTGCTGCGGGCCCCGACTGGATCGTTATCCAGCGTCGCCAGGACGGTACAGTCGACTTCTACAGGAACTGGGAGGCATATCGGAATGGTTTCGGCTCATACAATGGCGAGTTCTTTGTAGGCCTGGAGGTTATTCACCGCCTAACCAAGTCACGGCCTTATGAACTGTACGTGGAACTTGTTGACTTTGACAATCGAAAGTCTTACGCGCACTACGATAACTTTCTTATTGGCAATGAGCAGGAGAACTACATGCTCAAGTCACTGGGTACCTACACTGGAGATGCAGGGGACGCCCTGAGCTACAACCTATTCGATAAGTTCTCTACCTACGACAGCGATAACGATAAATGGAACTCGGGCAACTGCGCGAACTACTATGAGAGTGGCTGGTGGTTCAACACGTATGCAAACAGGTAAGCGATGCCATCGACTTTGTCCATCTACAACTGTTGTCTCCCCTCTTCCTGCAGCAATCTCAATGGCAGATACTACAAGTATGGAGGAAGAAAAGTCCAAGGCATTTGGTGGTACACCCTCAAGGGATATAACTCACTAAAGTCTGTTCAAATGTTAATCAGACCAAAATATTCACTGGTCTAAGCAGAAGTGTAATAAACGTATACATAAAATATATGTATGTTTGTTTCCATAATTATTTGTTTGTTTCCTTAATTATTGTATTTTTATTCCAATTCACAATGTTCTTTTCGCTCAAGTTTTATCAAGAACAAGCTAAAACTTTTTTGCAATATACAGTTTTTAATTATTTATTTTAATGGTTTCTGGGAAATGCCCTTATCCACGATATATTACTCAGTTGAAGGTTGAATCTGAGGCTGCTTATCGGACAAGCGACTTCCTTAAGTAATGCATCATATAGTAAGTTGAGATATACAAATGTATATCTATATAAAATGTATACCTATATAAAAGCAAACTTCGCAGTTGCAATAAAGACCATTCTCAGAGCAACATTGAGAACGAGCAAACGGACGTGTTTCTTTATTGTAAATAAATAATTCTTTTAATAATTTCTGTCAAAGTAAGAAATGTTTAAGTATCTTGTTTACATTTTGTTGCTGAAATATTGCGCAGTAAGTGCGGGCACCTCAGAGGGAACTCTGTACCAGTTCGGATGTCTGACATCTGCGCTTAAAGCTCAACTTGAGTCTCATTCGGTCGCCTTGGATGAATTGAAAGCTCAACTTGTAAGTCTAGGAAATCAAAGAACGGACTGTTGGAATCATCTGAATAATAGAGCTCAGATAACAGTGCCTGGAGTGGACTCATTTTCAGTTCTTTGCGATGAGTGTGCTGCGGGCCCAGACTGGATTGTTATCCAGCGGCGGATAGATGGTAGTGTCAGCTTCCAGAGAACCTGGCAGGAATATAGCAATGGTTTCGGCTCATTCCACGGCGAGTTCTTCATAGGCCTCGAGAAGCTTCATTGGCTGACCAAGTCACGGCCATATGAACTGTATGTGGAACTCGTTGATTTTGGGAATCAGAAGTACTACGCGCAATACGACAACTTCCTTATTGGCAGCGAGCAGGAGAAATATATGCTGAAGTCACTGGGTAACTACACTGGAGATGCTGGCGACGCCCTGACCTACAATCTGCATGACAAATTTACCACGCTCGACAGCGATAACGATAAGTGGCCCGAAGGCAACTGTGCAAACTGGTATGAGGGTGGTGGGTGGTTCAACCTACACGGAAACAGGTGAGCCTTGTCATCGAGTGTGATTGCCCATAACTGATCTCTCTTCCTATCTTTCAGTAATCTGTTTGGAAAATATTTAAAGAGTGCAGAGAATAATGAGAAGGGCATTTGGTGGTACCCCCTCAAGAAATATGTTTCACTCAAGTCTGTGAAAATGTTAATACGACGAAAATATACACTGGTATAAACAGAAGATCAATACAAGTACATTTAAAGAAATTTGATATTTTGATGTTAATTTATGCTTTTCATTTAATATATTACCAATGTTAAAATTCAGTAAACTTCTTGGACTAAATAAGTGTACGTATAAACACGATATGTGTAAGGTATTCATGTATTTAATGGTTGATAATAACTCTTGTGTATATGTGAGCAGTTCTTCAATTCATAATGTTTCTTTCTCTATAAGGAAAATATAACTCATGCACATGTATTGTTCAGCATCTCGTTACATATGATTCTTCTATCTCACCGACAGGATCCACTGGAACTGTCAAAGCGTCGTCAGCGCTCAACAACTTTGCATAATCCATAATTTCCCCATTGTCACATGCTATTTCTGTGGGCACACACACACAGACGTACATGCATGCACAGAGGTGCACACACTCGCACACCCAAAAACCCCCTTCCCTTCTCCCTGTGCGATGCTTTTGTGCAAATTGCACAAATTTTGCGGCCAAATTGAAAAGTTCTTTCGCATATTTCGCTTTATTTTATTTTATTTTCTACTTTCCAGTGGGGCTCGAGTATTTTTTATTTACTCGCTTTTTTGCTGGATGCCCACTGTATCGATGTTTGGCTGAGAAATACAAAAAGTTTTCTCAAATTTACGCTGCAAATTCTGTGGTTACTCAAGCGATTTCCATGCAAACTGCAAATTTTATAAACTATTTCGATTTAGTTTGCATTTTGCCCTGTTGGCCAAAGGCGTCGAATTGGGCCATCAATTTGGCCATTGGTTTCCATTGCACAGCAATAATTGAGCCCCAGAACCCTTGACGACAAACAAAGTGCATGTTAAGCCTTTCTCAAGATGTGAAATGAAGCAGAGCAGGTGAAATTATGAGGTAGTGTACTGTATTCTTGCTTATAGAAAAGGCAGAAAAGAAAAAACATTTCAATGGTGATTACTAATGTTATGTAATGATAATCTTGCTGGCTGTAGATGTGTTATACAATTTGTTACGTTTCAAGCATATTCAGCCTGCTTTCATCTCATACATATTACGCAACTATCAATCTGATGAACTCGGTCGAGAAGAAAAATAACTACAACTGATTTTAGTCAACTGCCGTCGGGGTCAAACACGAATCGATCAAAAACTGGCGCCGAGTGAATGAACCTTTCCAATTGGGCGAGCAGCTTCCGTAAACAGGGCAACTGGCAACTGTTGGACATTGTCTTTCTTCTTCTCTTTCTTCATTCTCTCTCTCTCCTCTCTCTCTTCCTTCCTTGGCCATATAAATGGTTCATGTCAGGCTTTTGGGCAGAACCTACTGCTGACCAAAATATGAAGCAATACCGAGGGGAGAAGCCAACTAAGGGCATAGCAAACTACCTATTAGTCGGTGGGTGTGGCCGACACGCCCCCTTGTACTTGTAGCGCCGTGGAGCCCTCATCAATTACATCAAGTGCGTGGCGTAAATTAGTCTCCCTCATGGCACGAGGGACGCCCCAAAGTGCCTGTCAATTGAGTTGATTGAAAGAATTGGCAGAAGGCAAAGAGGAGGAGCGGGGAGAGCAGCAGGAGGGGCAGGGCCAGGGGCAGCACCCGGTTAAAGCAAAAGTCTGCTGGTTAAAGCAAAGTTTGCAAATGTAACCCGAAATGTAAGCCAAAAGGGCAAACAGCCAACGGAATCTTGGCCTCAAATTTCAACGCATTGCGATGGCATCTTAATTACCCACACACTCACACACACAGCACTTCGTAGTCACACACACACACATATACAATGACACATCAGAAAGTCATTGACCCGTCGGCCGAGGGTAAAAATTCGGTCAGCTCTTTAATGTCCACAAGCTCGTGTTGACAGTCACTTTCCTGTGGCTTCGCATATCCCTCTGCGTATCTACCTCCCTCTCCCTCTCCCTCTCTCTCTCCCTCTCTCCCTCTCACCCTCTCTCTCTCTCTCTCTCTCATCTATCTACAATATGTCTCTCTATTTGTCACATTTACACCCTGTATGTACAGTTAATGTGGGGTATGCTGCCACTCCTAACTGCACTCAAACAGTTCCTTTGCCAATTATGCAGTATAAAGTATTCAACTACAGGGTATCCCAGGCTACAGCAGACACTGTCTAACGTGTCTGTGTCTGTGTTTTAAAAGCGACAAAGCAACAACAACTTTCGGTCTGCGTAAACTTTAAGCTGCCACACTTTTTGCCTGCAGGACTAACTGAAATTCGCACGGACAGCAGCAGCTCAGCCAGGACTAGGAGCAGCTTCAGCTCTGGCACCTGGACAAGCGGAAAACATTAATTACGCTGAGCACACACACACACGCACACACCTTACACTGTGCGTGTCTGTATGTTGATCTGCACACCTAGGCGTATACGTAACGTAGCATTGGCTACTTTCCTGTCCCATTGCCGTGTTTGTAATTCGAGTTTGTTTTGTTCTCTTGTTTGGCATTGTTTGAGTTCCAAAGTTATTTATTCCATCCTCCCACTCCCGTCCTACATCCTCCCCCTCTGCAGCCTCCTTCCCCGCCTTGATGGGCATTTTATTTGCCCACCATAATTGTGGCAGTCCGGGGACCACAAAGATTTGTCATTTGTGCCACGTGCTTTCTCTGCTTTCTTTGAGAGTTTTCCTTTTACATCAAGAGCACAGTCACATCTAAATACACACACACATACAGAGAGTATTATTTAGGTATATTTGCACTGTAGTTGAGTGGTTTCCCCTGGTCAAGATGCTGTTTGCAAGTGAGTCGCATTTGTTTGCTATAAATTACTTATCGATTGCGGGTACTCCCAATTCACTTTCATCTGGCAGACAAAGAAGCAAACTCGCTCCTCGTAAAAGCGATTCACATCGTTAAAAATTTATTGCCGTCTCTCGTCAAGTGTTCCTCTCATTTCTGTTAACGAATAAAACCGACTTAAATTAATTAAAACTTTACGCAATTCGCCGTGTGTGTGAAGAGAGAGGAAACTTTCTTGCAATGTTTCCATTTGCCTACCTCGTTTAAAATCTGCTAAAAGGCAGCCCAAAAGTTGAGCCAGAATTTGAAATGAAAAGCGAAAACCAACTGGGACACATCCGCAAAGTGAAGAAGAAAGAAAACACGCCCCAATCTTGGTGGCATCGTGAGTAGCAGAAAGAGCACATAAAAAAGGAGATATGTAAAAATGAGAAATAAGCAAAAAGTGGAAACACATCGTGAACAATAAACGGATGCCCGGTCGGACCTTCTCGCAGCTCATCTGTTCGGCCCGGCCATTAGTCATTATTGACAGACTCCTCTCGCCTTTTTCTGGCCAGCTGGACTTGGTCGAGCAATCGAGGATTTCCGCTCCACTTGCCATATCGCATGTCGTACAGTCCTAAGTCACATATTGCATAATCACGAATCAACTTTGGCAGTTGTGTAAAAAACATTCTACTATGCAGGGTATGATCAAAGCGAGTAAGGTCCATTTACAGCTACTATCTGGCTGCTTTTTTGGAATGCTGTTAATTTAGTAAATAGTAAACGAACTGACAGTCAGAAATCGAAGTTCGTTTGATGCGAGGGCAGTAGAATTATATAAAAAAAGCAAAGCAGAGACCAATTATTGATTACATACTCGGCAGACCTGAGATGAACTGTAACCTCTATTGAGTGCTGAGAAAACAGTCTTAGTTCCCACTAATATCTAGTTTCATCTGTACTACTCGTAACTGTGCCACTAAGTTACATAACTAATGGAACTGCCTGTTTAAATAGCAAATTTCCAAATAGTTCTACTCCATTTTCTATTCATTTAACGCGAGTGCAAATGTTTATTTAATCGGGCGAAGCAGCTACAAAGTTTATTGTGAACTCAATTAAAGCAACGCCTCGTTGGTTAGTTGGGTTTGTTGTTGTTTGTTGTTCGCTGTTGTTGGTCGTTGTCGGTTGGATGTTGGTTGGGTTGTTGGGCTGCGATTTGCTCTGGGGCTGGTCGAAAACAAACACAAATTCCGAATGGGCAGAGCAAAAGGCAACGAGTGCAAAAATGTTGTCGATTTCTGTTACAAAATCAAGTGAAACAGTAAGGAAATTGGCAGTAGAGTGCACGCGACTGAAAGATACCGTGCACCTTACTTTGTATCCAATAAAGTACAGGACATTGTTTATAATATTGTTTTCTCACTCACACACAAATCGCAAGCGCCTTAGTCTGCTCTATGTGGCTCAGATGCACTTGGAACAATGAAGATTAGCTTGGCAATATTATTACGAATTGCATATACCCTGTCATAGCCTTTTCAATGGGTATAGAGTATTACAACGGACACAAAAGAAGCCGCTAAGTAAACAACCCAGCAGCAGTAGCAACAACAACCTCACAGTAAGAACAACAGAGGCCGATGCAGGAATAACTACAACAACTAAAGAGCGCTGTAGTCACGGATACTCTGCACTCAAATACCCTGCATATCATCAGTTACCTAAGCATACTTGTTGTCTTTTAATTGTGCTGAGACATTCCCATTCGATGGAAACCTTTCTCAAAAGAATATATGTATATGATTTAAATTATCTTCTTTAATTCTCTCATGTTGATCAGTTTCACATTCAAAAGACTTTCCTTCCTTATTCTGCCCATTGCACACTTTTTAACCAACATAATATACCCATTTAAGCCTTTTACGAGGGGTGCAGGGTATCAAAAGCACAACTATAGCAACCAGACTGTAAATAGAAAGAAATTCCGGGCAGTTGTTCAGTTTGTTAAGTTGTTCGAGATACAAAAGAAAAAAAAGTGCAGGACTTGAAGAGTACACGTAACTGGTTTTAGAGGGGGGCGTGGCTGGGGCGTGTCCTGGCAACTAAATTGCGGCCCAGACAAAAGGCAGCTAAACTGTAATCACGGCAAGGGATCTTTTTAAGACATCTCCCGCTGCCCTCTCCCCCCCCCCCGCGAAAAGCTGAGCTCGCTTAAATGAGCAAAGAAAATATTTTGCATAATTAAATGTAACTCGAAATGCCGAAATAATAATTAAGGTGACAGCATAATGAGTTTCCCCTCCCCCTCCCCCAGCGAAAAGCAGCCACGTTTCGTCAGCCTCCCTCTCTCTCTCTCTGCCGTGGCCAGCATTCTTGCAGACAGCTGACGCCAAATGGAAATTGATTGGGGCAAAGGAAAGAGCTGAAACTAATACAACGGAAGCCAAAGGTGTGAAAGGTGCTCAAGAAGGAGGAGAGCTGAGTAGCCAAGTGAAACCAAGAACACCCTGTTTACATAGAATGTAGCACAGCTCAGATGTTCCACAGGCTCTTCACTTGTTTGGAAAAGGTCAACGGGAGCTGCGGATTCAGGCAAGACATGAACTGTCTGATTTACTCCGAGTAAAAGTCCTTTGCAGTAATGTACTACAATGGGACCAAATAAATGTTGTTAGATCTATCCAAGGTTGTCGTCTGCCTCGGACAGTTTGAAACTGTCTAAGAGGAGGGACAGTGCGGATAATGGACGGAAATCAAAGTCAAACACAATATGATAATGGTGAAATTGACAAATTGATTGCCCAACATGGCAACAATGAATATTTCATGGCTCTGATGGATGGGCAGATGGATGGGAAGGCGGAGCATGCAAATCGGATAAGTATTTAGTTGTTTGGCCAACAAATATCGTTTCCATTTGAAATAATTTGAAGGAGGGAGCAAAGTTGCCTTGGGCATGAGTACATTTTTGCTAAGATAAATGTAAATATTTCTGCTTGCACCAGAGGAGGGGAATGCGAAGCATTCAGGCTACGCTTTGTTGCTCGTAAAACGCAAAAGCTTATTGGATTTGCTAAACAAATGTTGCCTGTTCCGCACTACTGGCAAATGCCCGATGAAATCAGAACTATAACATTTGATTCCCCTCGAAACGGGGATTACTAACCCTCTGGGCTCTATCAGAAGATTGCAAATCCTTGCACCCGCTCTGCTCACCTTATAGTCGGCTATAAAAACTATAAAATCCACTTACCTGAGCTTTATTAGCACTCTGCCTGGGGCGGGAGAGCAATGCAAAGAAACCAAGTGGAAAATGAAAATATATACATGAACAGAAAATAGAAAATAAATAAATAAATGTCGAGCAAAGAGAAGAATTCTTTTGAGGGGAAAATCGCAAAGTTCTGTTCTCGGCATATGATAAAATGTTGTGCGATAATTGAAACAAAACCATGAAGAACTAAGCTCATTTAAACGACGCTTTGTTCACTCGAGCTATGAATAGATTGGAATTGAGGAGGGCAGGCAGAGGAAGGGGAGTAGGGGAGGGAAAGTAGAGCAGCCCACTCACTCATCACGCCCGGCCACATTTCCCCACTTCGACAAAGGGACAGACGACCTAACGGCGCAGACATGCCAATTTGCGGTCTTTGCTTTGAAACTTTTACACGGTTGACTCTCGACCTCTGACCCCCCTCTGATCCCCCTCTGCCCACCCACTCGTTGAAATGCGGCTTCAACTTCAACTCATTAAAATTGAAGAGGCTCGCAAAAAGTTGTCTCGACCCTTCACCTTTCGACCCGACCCGTGGCCCTGTTTGTGCCTCACCAGTTTTGCATCTATTCAGAGCATTTGCCAATGGGAAATGCAATTAAATGGCGCCTGAAAGTATGCTACAGCCTTTTCGACGTTTGAATTATCACATACAATGCTTGCCTCCCCTCAGTCCCCTTTCTAACTTGCTCACACACACACTCAACATTTAAGGGCATTCCAAGTGGCGTTGCTAATGCATAAATTAGCTGCGAGCACAACAATAATTATTAATTACACACTCAAATTAGACATTACTTTTTATTGCGGCTCTACATAATCCCCTCCCGGGCGGAGGGAAGGAATTAACTTTTTAATTGCCTGTGATACTTTACATTTGCAGAAAGGCAACAGAAGTAACCCATCACAAGTTCGCAGCTTAACAGCCGCGTGTACTGCTCGATAAAAAGAACTCAGTATAGATAAAATACTCAGTACAATTAGGAGTAGGGTATTATAATGATGAAGCATAATAGTAGAGAAAGAAGTACAAGATGACGACTGTCTATTCATGTATAACATGAGGCTGTTAGTTTCATCTGAACATAAACCTTACAACAACTTCGAATGATTCAGACACTTGAGTAAGTCTTCAGTCTGTGCCATGCTGGGTATCTCTTCGTCGAGTGCACTCTTGCACTTACTCTGGCAAACACTCTTCCGCAATGCATTATGCAGAATTGTGCGAAATGTGAGTCAAGTAAGACTGCTTATTGTGCAGTCCATTAAAGTCGTGCTCTCTTCAATCTGCCTGGCCTTCTTTCTTTTGCCTCTCATTTTGTCATCTCACTCACTTCGACGCTGTCAGCGACAGCTCACGCGGAGCTTATGTGAGGCGCATAATTACTCAGCCCAGCAGTTAATGACTGACAGTCAGAGCCTCCCGCCTCCCCTTATGTTAAGTGTAAGTTGATATTACGTATGCGCCGAGTGGGCTTTACCCAACTCTACTTTACCTGCTCTGTGAGTTAAAGCTTTAAATGTTCAGAAAACTAAAATTCAGTGCAACTTTTAGCGCCAGTTCAAATTGAATTAATTACGGCGCCTGGGCGGAACCTGACGCTTTATTTCGACACGTGATAAATTAATTTTGGCCCAAAACGTTCGCTCTGGCGTCGTATCGTGGAAATGTTTGCATATTGCGAGGGGGCTAGCTAACAGCCTACAGGCAGAGAATGGGCGTGGCCGTAACAAGTTTACTGCGCCACACGGCGGCGGCTAATTGAGTTGCGTTTAACCGAATACGAAAATAATACGACGGGGGAGCATTTTATTCGCCATTGAAGTCGCGCCACACGCAATTCCCACTGCGTCGAGGTCTAAGTAATTGCCCGACTGATTGTTTGAGTATTTGGAGCTATGCAAACATGCTTTCCAAATCGATTGTTGACCTTATCTCCTCTCTCTTCCTCTCTCACTCTCTGTGAACCCGGCTCAAAGCTCATTCGCACTCCTGACAGCTCAATTTAGTCGGCCCGCTAATTAAAACTGAGCACTGACTGCGCCCAAAGCAGCGTATTAATCTCAGTTTAGGGCACCGACCTGGGCACAGACCTAAGCGGAAGGCGTTGAGCCATGTTTTTAGAAACCACTTTCATTGTACTCCAACAACCACTGCAAGTGGCTCAAGGGGTTGATTGCCTCGAGAGAACTGGGAACACTTTCTACAGGGTGTCTGCCCGTTGAGATTCAACGCACTTCTTCAGTTTGCTGCTGTTTATTATTTTTGTTTTTAACAGAGAACAAATGTTTCGGCATTTGTTTATTTTCGAGGACTTTTCGGCGCTTTCAACTTGACGCGGAATATTATTAATGGGTCTAGACTAGACCAGGACAGGCTTGAAACACAAAGACAGCTCATTAGGCAACGCGCTGAGCAGTGTAAGTTGAAACTACAATACTTTAACCAGATAACTTAGGAACCACAAATAACCCTCAGCCCCCCCTCTCTTTGTTCAAGTTTAACTAACTTTGCTAAAAGATGAAAAGGGCAGGGAAGGAGGGAGAGATGTCAGTTGAGCTTGTCGGAAGTGCAGACTTCACTCAATCTGTCTCCCTCGCACTCCAACTGCAATATGCTCGCTGTCTATCAATGCCAGCCACAAGAACTAACCCAGACATCAACCCTGAAGCGACTTAAATCTCTGTTTAATATTTTCAACCCTTACTTATCAGTAATTATGTAATGCATAAGTAAATTCCAAGCTGCCTGCAGTGTCCTTACACAGGCAGAAGCATCCCGAGTGCAGTTCCTTGTGCATGTAAATCCATTCGCTGCATGGCGCTGCAAGTTTTGATATGATATAACATATTAATAATGCAGCAGCCGCAATGTTTGCTCCTTCAACTATGTAACATGCTCAGCTCGAGCAGCAGCGAGTAACCATCCAAAAACTACACTCTTCCCTCGCCGTGGCTTTTATGTCGAAAAGTTAGGAACTCAGAGCAGGGCAGGGCAGGGCAGTGCAGAGCGGAACCTGCGCATTTTCCGCATTGTCGCGGTATAATGAAAATTATGACAATGTTGACAGTCCTTAAATAAAATAAAGTCAAGTTAAGTCTGCGCGGTCTGTAGCTACCCTCCCTTCCCCCCTGGAGAAGTGTACTTTGTGGACCGCATGAATATGCACTTTCCCTTCATTCGATATTCCAATTAGGCGCAATTTACCAGGACCAAATCCTCGATAGCTCAGAATCAAACCCCAACAGCCGAGGGCGAAGCATGTCGTATGAATATTCATTGTACCTAAAGTCCCTACGAACCTACACACTGCTGCCCTCCTCGGTGGGTGTGTGTGTGTGTGTTGCGTATCTTGGACGAGTTTCACGCACACATGAGCACACAAATGATCACAGTCATCGGCGCAGGCAATGCAAACAAAGCGACCAACGAAGCATCCACAAGATACATCCTTAAACATACGTACACCCATTATGCGAACTTACACACACTCGAGTAGCTTGCCGACCCAGTGGGAGACAGCGCACATGTCTTGCTCAGCTCAGACTGTCTGTGAGAGTTCAAAGAAGTAGAGTTGCATGGCAAACGATTGTGTTATCGATATTAACGATGGTATTTCCAGCTTGAATCTATTGAAATTTTAATTAAAGTAACTATTCAACTTTGTAGCAATGGGGAACTTGCATTTTTGCTTGATATTTGATACTAGTTATGCCTCTTGATGACTCAAGTTGAAGAACTTAGGTGCCACTTTAATTGATTTAATTCAACTCTTCTCTCACAGGTTATTTATATAGTGTTTCTGTACTCCTCTGAGTAATTCAATTATATACACAATTAAATAAATATTATATATGCTGTTGTAGACGCCTCTTCTAAGCCAGCTTAGTGCTTTCCAGCTGGGTTGCATGTCTAACCCGTTTGCAGCAGAATGTGCCGCGTTGCACTCTTCCCACTTGGGCACCTGACCACATTTGTTAGTGCTAGTTTTTCGGGCATGTAAATAAGTATTATCGAGTGTCTTTGCCAGGCTCTCGCCTGTCACACACGCACACCCACGCACACACACACACACACCTACGCACACCCACACAGATAAGCGAAAAATGATAAATGGATTTTCCGCTTCTGCGCGCATTTTTCACCCATTCGTGATACGCGGATGCGAGTTTAGCTTCGAATTCTCGCTGGAATGGGGTAACTCATCTGGGAGAGTATGTGTGCCATATGCATATCCATATCCACATCCACATCCACATCTATATCCACATCCATATGCATGTCTGATCTGGCTTATCGCTGGCTCAACCAGAGCTCTCTATACGGTTGCTCTGTGACTCTTTGCGGACTCATTATGCAATAAATGTCGAGCTATGTATATTCAAATTTCAATTGTGTTTTTTGCTGTGTTCAATTAATGCTTTTAAGGCATAATAAGTTAACTATTTGCATACATCAAATTAAAATTAAAATTTCACAATTGGCGTATTTGTTTATTCCGCGGGCAACTATTAAATCAAATTGAATCAAACACTCGGCAAAGCGTGCACTGAAATAATATACATAAATGCAAATATTTGCACTTTTTCTGTGTATCTACATATGTGTACACACATATATATCCAGGCAGATATGTACAGTATGATACAAGTGCCTAGGTTCGCTGCCTAGATACGAGGCAGGTTTGCAAGAAGGCCAACATGATACTGCCATTAAAATGATTGAGCCACAAAACCGAAAATCCACAATCCATGGGCGCAAAATTTCACAAGTAAACGGATTAAATTTCCACTTCTGGGCAGTTCTAGGCGCCTGCCTGATACCCTTTCCGCTTGCAGAGCACAGTTAGTGCCTCGCTTGCCTTGCTATGTGGCATGATTGGAGTACTTCATCCCCGGGTAAGGGTATAATTATAAACTCTTGTGGGAATACCGTAATCAATTTAAGCATTGCAAACACAAACAGAGTTCTCTGCAATGTTTGATTTGCACAGGACTAGGGCTGGAGCTGGGGCTGGGACTGGGGGCGTGGCACGAGTGCGTGAGTGTGCCCAAACTTTGCCAATTCAGCTGCCAACTTTGCGTCGACTGAGCAAAAGTTCGTCAGGTTGACGCGCGTCTGTCTCGCTCAAATATTTGCGTGTAAAAATTATGCTCCACGGGGAGAATATGTCGGCGTTTTTCACGGCTTAGTAGGATATGTGAAGGAGGTAAGGGGGAGGAGAGGGAACCACTGCTGAATGGCAGCAATCAACGTCGCTTGGCACAAAATTATGAACATTATTTACTGCCTGCTGCAAACAGACTTGAGATTCATCTGCACTTTGAATACAACTGGAAATTCAAATTAATTATTGATTAAACAATTGAAATGCGCCTGACAGAGGACCTCGAGGGCCTCCTAATCACGAATCATCTGCTCCCAATCCAGGCACATTTACCCAACAGCAACAATGACAAGGAGCAAAGGGAAGGAGTGTAGAGAGGGGAGCAGAGGGAGACAGCTGCGTGGCACTTTCATAATCTATGTATAGCCTCCTACACTGTCAGTCGAGTGATAAACTGCAGGGCACAAAACATCATGAAGTCAATTATATAATGACGTCTACGTCGTGGTAGTTAAGGTCAACCTCAACGTCCCTTCGCCTTGACAAGCTCGTTACAATTTATGCTCTGTTTGCATTGGCGGGTCTCGCTCGCTTATTGCACATGCCACAAGGCGGGGCAGGCAGGTGGAGGTGGCAGCGTCACTTCGTGGTCGGGCTCGGCACCCGAAGCTGAGCCCTTATACCTGTCAAACTAATTGTTATTGCCCTATTGTCGCGATAGACCTCGCCTTGAGCTTGAGCCCCAATCGAGGCACGCGACTCCGACTATAACTAGCTGGGAACTAGACTAAAGCACTCGACTGATAAGCGACGATGCGAACATCCGAGCTTCTGTATGTGATAACATATGTTTGAAGTCTGCGACGCAAAAGCTCTGCAAATGATAATTGAAATATCACTAGGTCAGCCTCAGGTCATTGATGACCGAAATAAAGCGAAACAAGACGAGGTGCTCATCTTCTTGATAAGCTAATACCAGTTTAGACTGGCTGTTCTTTATCAATTTAAATAAATAAATATGAATAAAACACCTTCCAAATGCAAATAAAACCAGGTTCAGTCGTCAAATAAAGCTTCATTCACAAAACAGAGAACTAGCAGAACAGAACACTGAACACTGCTAATAAACATTGAGTATTAATAATATATAATATATATGTACTGTGCGTATTAATAATATATAAGGAACAAATCAGTAAACCGAATACAAACAGATCGAGATCAGCTCAGTTGATTTATCAGCTGCAATTGAGCAGCTCGTCTTCTATCAGCAGCGAATACAATATTTAATTCGAATCAAAATATGACTATACTCAGAGTGCAGTTGTCTCTGCTCACGACCTTGGCTGCTGTGAGTGTTGGGATTGGCTATCAGCTCCATCAACGGCTGCCCGAGGTACATGGGGATCGATTCTATTACTTCAGCTATGGCAGCAACACGTTGGCAAAGCGGATGCACACGAAGATCCCAACGGCAGTCTTTGTTGGGCCTGCCCTCTTGGAGTATTATCGTCTGGACTTCGGCGGGGTACCCTCTGCAGAGTGGAAAGGAGCATTGGCCACGATTGTACCCACTGTGGACGGCCTAATATGGGGCACCTTGTGGGAGATCGACGTGGCTAATCTGACAGATCTTGACAAGTAAGGGAGTGTAATGACAAGCTCAATATGTGATCTCACTTCTCACACACCCAACAGCCAAGAACAGAGGTCTACGGGCGCATATAGCCCCCACAGTGTACAGGTTAAGCTGCTGGGTAATGCCACGCAAGTGCCCGCACGAGTTTATCTGATGAACGAGCAGCCAGTGGACAATTACCACGACCTGCTGCCTGAAGAAGTCCCTGAAGGGCGACAGCCCTCGACGACCTACCTCAAGGTGCTCGTCAAGGGCGCTGTTAAGAGCGGCGTGCCTCAGGAGTACGTCAACTGGCTGAAGAGCATCAAGCACAATGACAAGAAGGTGCAAGAGATGGAGGATTTGCTTCAGCTGCACCCTGTAGAGTTGCCAACGGTGAGTACCTTTAATATTTGAGGAATCTAAACGAAAAATACGTTTTTGACAGCAAGAAAGGGGAAAAATTGCTGACAAATCTGAGAAAGCGCGAGTTAACAAGCAAGTGCAATGATATCGGTAATGCAGTTTGCCTGATTACACTCATCCAAGACTCAAACAGGATTGTGTCTGGGGAAACAGAATTCAGTTAGCAAATAACAAGCAGTTTTCCATTGGGATTTAAGGCTCTTTTCATGATAAATTCAAAATTTCGGCCAAATCACTCTTTAAAAAAAAACTGTTTTGAAATGCTTGCATGTCGTGAAAGGGGTGGCGAAAAAAGTGGAATCACCCCGCAGAGGGCAGTGGAACCTTAGTCTGCTAGGTTGTGGTCTACGCTAAACAACTGATTGTTAGCCTCCTTGGTGCAGCCTAGTCGGAAACCCAGTATACGCTTCCTCGTTTCGATATGCGAAATAAGGGGAGCTGTGGGTCCGCCAATCTTACTCAGGACTGAAACCAACTAGTTGAGTTACGTTAAATAGTTTTCATCACCATGTGATTTTATAATGGAACTAAAATATATTAATTAAAAATATTTATAAATATTTGTATATTTACACATAAAATATTTAATTTATAATTAATTTAAATTCAAATTTATTTATATGTTTCCCAATTAATTAACTATAAGTTTCGTTATCTGAGTGACAGAATTAAAACAAAAACGCTGTTGAGTAGTGTAGATAAGCTCAGTAGTGTGCGCTCTACTTCAAGAGAATGTAGTTGCCCATTGTCAGCTGTCGCAGCTGCGCGCGAATTTAGCCAGTGCGACGTGTTTATTTAATTTAATTTAAATTATTACTCAATTGAGGAAATTACCAGATTCCAAATCATTTTAAAGTTTATTCAGTTGTCGCTGGTATTCTTTACATACACAACGCGCCACGTAAGTCCGACTGCTGCAGCCCGAAGTGATTTATTTATTTACACCCGCAAGTGAATCAGCTGTTTTTGATGTCCGAATGAAAGAGAGAGAGTGTACGAAAGCTTTTAGTGAGTGATGGGTGAGCTTTCGGCGCTGGCTGTTGAACAACAACCTTATCTAGCCGAGAACCCAACCAACTGAACTGCTTGCCGACGCACCACTTAGCTGGCACTGCTTGCCTTGGAATTTAACGAAGCTCTGCCTTTGATTTGTTTTTCAACATTTAATTGCAATGTATTGTACATACGTTTTTTCTAGGTTTTCAACAAAGTAAACACTCCGAAAATGGCCAGCAAGTTCTTCTACTTTGGCTTCGGCAGCAACATGCTGGCCAGTCGCATCCACATACAGAATCCCACGGCACAACGCATTGGAGCCGGCAAACTGAAGGTGAGTGGGAATGGAAATGTGTGTGGATTGTCATTCTCCCATACTTAAAGAATCTTTTCTTTGCAGAACTATCGTCTGGACTTTCTCAAATACGACCTGCTAGACAACAGATGGTTAGGAGCGCCTGCTACAATAGTGCCCACGGAAGGATCGCACGTGTTCGGCGCCATTTGGGAGATTGACATGTCGAACCTCAAGGACTTGGATAAGTACGAGGCCTGCACTGGCAGCGCTTAATGATGCTGACTAACCTTCATTTCTTACTCTTTCTGGCAGCCAAGAGGGCGTTGCCGAAGGCATCTACCAGCCCATCAATGTGCCCGTTTACTCGCTGGCAACTAACTCTGAGATCGTCTGTCGCGCCTACCACCTGACCAAGCAACCAGAGACGGATCTGCATGGGTCACCAGGCGCACGAGATGCGGACAAGGAAGTTCCCTTCGAGCGCAAACCATCGCAGACCTACTTGAAGGTGCTTGTCAAGGGTGCCGTGGAGACGGGCATACCCGATACCTACGTCGCCTGGCTGAAGAGCCTCAAGCACAACAATAACACGGTGCAGAATATGGAGGATCAGCTGGAGCTATCGCAAGTGCAGCTCGCGTTAGGCTAATGATGACTGTTCCCACGACTGTTCCCAATTGCTGCCACTATGACTGTGTTCTAGCTTAAAATCTCTTTGCACTTTTATAAATCGAAGACAGTTGAGAATCTTCTCAGGACTTGCTCGATGTTTTTCTTTCCCTTGAAGTTGTCTTTCTTTGCTGCTCTTGAAGTGCCAAACTTGCTCCCAAAAATGACTTTAATTAATTTTAATCACTTATTTATGATGATTACCAATTTCCTGTCTTGTGTCTCTCAGACACGGACAGCAGCAAAGTTTTCAGCTGTCTTCAGCTGCCGCTACTCGCTCCTAAAGTGCAATTAAAGCGCAATTTACTGTGGGCCAAGGGGAGAGAAGAGCTTGGCCCAGACTGCACTCTGCACTCGCCAGACGCTTAACGGGGCTCAGACGAGGCAAGTCTTTTGTGCATTTGGACCTCTGCTTGGCTTATTAATTTAAATTTCAACTTCTGCGCGGCACAAGGGATAGTGATGGAAGAGGGGGGAGGGGTAAATGGAAATAGAACTGCGTGCCAAAGTAATAATAAACACAATTTGCAGCTAATTCGGAGTGAGGGGGGGCTGACCCACGATTACAACAGGGTTACAACCTGCCGGCTCAGGGCTCAGCACTTTGTCTCCCTCTCTGCCTTCCTCGCTCTCTCTCTCTCTACCTCTCCTCTCTGGCTTCGAAGGTGTCCAAGTGCCAAAGTTCGAATGGAGAGTGAAGAACACAATTCCGAGTTCGACTTTAACAAAGTAAAAAGTTAGCCAAAGTGCTGTAGTTGCCTCCTGTGTGGCACTTGTAGCCTGTTGTGTTTGTATACCCTGTGAATGCTGGCTCACCAGTGGGGTATATAGGCTCTGCAGTTATAAGAAATCAAGAAGTCAGTTTACATATTAAACATTGCAATTATCGGTTTTATTCTGTGCAGAGTATTTGCCAGTCGTTCACTTGCCATGCACAGTCGCTTGCAGCTGTTGCTCCTATTGCCCCTCTGCAGTTGTTGCTGTTGTTACTGTTGCTGTTGTTGTTGTGGTTAGCTCTTTGTGCTGGTTGTAAATTAAGTTTGCAAACGGTCTGGCAACTCGGCGCTGGCTGCGTAGTTTATAATCGCTTGGGAATTGAAATGCACTCGATGCCAAAGTGTCTGCAAGTCTCACTCTGCCTCTCCCTCTCTCTCTCTATCTTTCTTTGGTCAGTTAACTTTTTGACTGGGCAGTTTTATTACGTTTGTGGCGCCCTCTGTTGGCGTCAGTTGTTCCACCAACTTCTCTCTAAGCTCAATCATTAATTATTTAAGCTGCACGGCGCCAAAAACATTTAGCCGCAAGTGGCAGACAATGCACAGTGGGCCCAAACAGGCCCAGGCTATGACGAACCTCCTGCTTAAGGTGGCAACTCTATTTCCCGCGCACACTGGTCACACTGTAACGTGTGCCAGGGACGCATTCAGCGCACTTCGAGCTTGTAATCATAAAAGTTTACGAGTCGAAAAAACCAAATCACAACGACAAGTGACGAACCGCAGCCCCCCTCAGCTCGGGCTCAGCTGCGCCCAGTGCACTTTGTGGGAAAGGGAATTTAATTAAAACCAAGTCAACCATCCCCCTCCCCCCTCCGCCCGCCTCTGCAGCCACTGCCTGCTACCCTGGGCCATCGTTTAGTTTCAATCAAAGCAGCGCCACAAATTTACGTAAATTGACAACAGAAGCGACAACGATGTCGTCGCCCGTTAATAAAAACGCTTGGGAATCCCCTCCAATTGTCATTCCCCCTACCCCCCTTGGATATGCCACTTTTCTCAGTACAGTTTGGCCGTAATTGAAACTCATTAGCGTGCATTTTAGTGGCCATTTTGTGCCCCGGCAAAGCCTTCTGTCAACCCTTTTGGGGCCCATTTCCCTGAGTAGTTTGTTGTGGGTTGCACGACGAGTGTGTGTGGGTGTGCGTGTGTGTGTGCGGTTTATGTGGTAAGTGTGTCATCATTATGAGTGTTTTGGCTTTTTTTCTACTTTTGCATTTTTGACGGGTTTTGCCTGAGAACTTTTATTGCTCGCATATTGAAAAGAGCACGAGGGTTGTTGGGGAACTTGTGATACAATCGATTTGGCTAATCCATGCAGACTGGGAATACTTTAAAGAGAACACGCTTGCTTTCTTCTCCGCCTGCACTAAGTTTTAAGTGGATTCTGTGCTAAGTTCCCTTCCCTTCCTCTCGCCCTGTCAGTCGCACAATAAGTTACTTCACCTGGTCGAACCGCAAGTCTGAGTGAATGCTTCCGCCCAATTTGAAAGACGTGCCAGACTTTAATTGACTTTCCGAAAACTATATTCACATGTCGAACCCATGGGTGGGTATAGAACGCCTGTAATTATGCCACATGCGGCGAGCGAAGCTGCCGAGTGGAACAAATTGAATTTGGAACGCGGCACTAAGAAAACGGCGAGAAATGTTAAGAAAACTCCTGATGGAAATTTGCATATAGTTCTCTATAGTTTCTGACAGTTCAAAGTGAAAAACTTTTCAAAGAACTCTCACTATTAATTAGCCCGAAAGGCCCTTTAGTGTGTGATGTGGATTGACTAGAAGTCTCCTGGGAGAAGGGGAGAGCATTGTAATTACTACAGGGTTAGGCCTGCAATGGACACCAGGCGAGTGGGTGGAAGGAAGCATTGATGCCGAACACAGAGAAAGAGACGGATTTTAAACCAGTATACACATGTATATATAGTACATATATCTTTGCATATTTGTATATATATTCTTGCTTATAGATTACAATGACAACTGCAGTGAAGTCTCTGGCTGCATTCTCTAATCAAATTAAGCGCAATTGGTATTTGCCTTTCATATCGCGAGGCGGAAGTGCGTCGTTGGCTGCAGCGAATGCGACTTCCTGTGCACGGGCCGCGGGCATTAATTACACTTAAATATTGACCACATGCCAGCATTTGGCAGTTCCTCCCAGTCTTCCAATGTCCCAATCCAGTCTCTCTCTCTCTGCCCAAGTCAATAACTTCTGCATTGCGCATTGCAACGACGCCCCCCGGGCAGACTGGTTGCAACGGCAGCAGGGGCATGGGTAAGGGGGTAAGGGGGAAAGCGGCTCGGGGGTGTTGGCTTTTGGAATTCCACTTGGGTATTTCCCTTGAGCCACTCTTGCACTTTTTTGACAAATTCTCCTGACACGCATGCAGTGTCAACAAGGCGTGCCACTTGCAACATGCCCCAAGGGGTGTGCATGTGCATGTGTGAGTGTGTGTGTCTGTGTGTGTGATTAAATCATTAAATTCATACGCTCCGCAAGCTGCACTTTTATTATGGAAATCCTTTGGCTTTGTTTCATTTGGCTTGACCGTTGCGCCTCCTCCTCCCCCTCTCCGATCCGATCCCAGCCAGAGATTGTCACTGATTATTTGGTTTCCGTTTTCATTAAAATCACACATACCCACTCAGAGGGAGTGCATCATCCGGGGGTAGGGGTAAATGCTTTTGGGGCATTTTTTAATTAAACGACATGCAGCAGACGGCGGCACCGTGGCGGGCGTTGCACGCTGCGCGTATGAGCGCGTTGAATGGACGCCACGTGCATCATGGCAAATATTTTAGATACACAACACACAGAGAAGGGCCTGCAAGTGCATAATGCACATACATTGATGCGTCTGGGGGATCTTTGACTGCGTTTCCCGTGAAATAACTCAGACAGCAACGAACTACATCTATTTCACACCACTACAAACGTCGAACTGAAGCAACATTACAGGCAACACCTCTTGCACCCACATTAGGCACATAACTCAGCTAAAGCACTGCACATTAGGACTGATAGTCAGGCGATTAGCTATTATTACAATTGATAGTGTACTGAATTGAAGTGTATTGATTTTCATCAGCATCTTGGCCTATAATGCAGGTAGACATGTTTATTTTTTACATGAACTGGTCAAGTCAAACGAAATTATCAGGTATTAGTATATTAAATATGTTTGCTCTTTTGTCTATTCTTTTCATTAAAATCAGATCTTTCTAAGAAATATAAAAAATATCTCGAAATGTTAGATTCGGTAAACAAACAAAACAGATCCCTACATCTTCCATAACCTTCTAACAATCAGTAAACTTGTGACAAACCCAATTTACGCAATACAATAAAAAGGTTCTTCAATAGTGATAAGTCGCTACGAAAGAGTGTGCAGACTTCCACAAGATAAAGGAAAATTTTTTATTCTTTGCTCTCTTTTGGTTATTCAGTTATGTTGAGTTGTTCAGTTGTAAACATGAATCTGGTACTAAAAGTTCTATTTTTTCTGTTGGAATTGTTAACCAAGTTCTCGGCAGTTCTTGAGTTCCGTTTTGATGCCTACAGGAAGAAATTCATCCGATCTACCTCTTTGCAATGGTACTTCTGGATTATGTACCTCGTGCTCGTTTTGCCAGCCAGTTGTTTTGGACTCTACGAACTGGTGATCGGAGTAGTATCCAGTAATCGAAGTTCTAAGTACTTCAATGTACTCTTCAATTGGGCATCGAGCTGGGCCATGGGATGCACCATTTTTGGAATCAGCAGCTTGGTCATGAAGAGCAAACGTCGGCTCTTGCAGAAAGTTCTCAATCAGTTCCTATCAATTGATCAGATACATCGTCAACTGTTTGGTAAAGAAGTCAAAGTCTACATATTAGATTTTGCAGCTCACATTTTACGTGACTTGAACGCGACCTGGTGGATCGATTCCGGTAACCCCTGGCTGAACCTGTACTTGATCTTTTCCTGGTTGCACTACATGATGCAGATAATGCTGACAGATGCTACCCTCTTGTTCAACATTTACTACCTTGATTCGTTGGCACTTTGCCTGGATGAGCGGCTTGAGTGCAGCCCGGCTAAACGATCGCTTTATTTGCAGTACTATAAGAAACTCCTTGATCTCAGCAAGAACTTGCAGATGCTTTGGTGGCCCATTCATATCGGTACATTAACCTTTGAAATCATATTCTACATTCAGTTGGGACTCAATAAGTTCGTGGATAATATGTATGGAGCTGCGATTGGAATTGTTTTTTCGGGCTTCATCGATTCGACTGTGATCTACATCTACGAAATGACTAGGGAAATCGATCGGTTGGAGAAGAAGATTTTAAATGATCTCATCGAGTTGGAGGTTCTGCTGTCAGATAAAGAGACGCATAGCACGCATAACCTGCCTATAGTGCAGGTGAGTAACATATTCAATAACATATCTTGTGAGACTTGGCTATTAATATACTTCTTGTAGATGGAACAGCTGCTGTTAATGCGAGCTACTCTCCAAGAACGTGCAGCTACCGTTTTCAACTGCTTCTATCGAAGCTCCTCACTAATCATAGATGCTGCTACATTTATTTTCATCATATTGTTCGTGCAAATTAATTTCATACACAATACGGGAGACTCTGTCACAAATAGTGCTTTAACGGTTAGTTCTTTGTTATAATCCGCGTTCAGTGACTTTTCTACCCTTTGCCACACTCTTCTACCAGAGCCACGACCCATAAAATGTTTTTGATTTTCACTTTGGGGCTTTCGCTTAAAAGTTTTTCCGCACAGAGCAGAGGAGTCAGGGGTAGGGGCAGTAGGAGCCGTGTTGCTTGTTCGCACTACGGATGACTTCCTGTCTGGAACCTTCTAAATAACCGTGTTAGCGTTTTTAATTAAAGGTGTAAATATTGATATTTACTCATGCAGCAGCAGGACCCGTAACCAGCACCGTGCAACGTGCAGAACGAAACACCGCCCGCGGCTCGTGTAACCCAAATGCATTTTGTAAACTCAAATAAACTAAATGGAAGTAAGAGCTGGAAATTAATACGACATGGGTAGTTGTAAATGCGTTTCTATGGTGTTATGGGGATTAATAAAATTTATATATGTGTGTATATATAATACATATATTATATATACAATATATACTAGGTAGTACTTACATACAGGTGAGATAGCCACAGATTCTATTGACTATCAGAATACTTTGCGACTCACAATTTAATATAATACTTTACTTAGTAAGAGTAAGAGTAAGAGATATAAATTTTGAGATTCCGTTGATGTAGTACTTTTAACCTTACTGGGGAAATAGCCTATTAAGTACTATGGTATGCAACCAAACTAAACTAAACCCATTCTGTGTAATATTTGTTATCGAAATACTACAATATTTGCTGATGCATTTCCGACATATTTTGCCAACTTTCAGTTGAGCTCACGCCCCATCAATGTAAAAGCACTCTAAGCTGCATCAATAACGCCCACTTGACGCTTCAAATTAAATAACCATCATCAGAATCAATCCAAAAATGTGTGCGCCCCTCTTTCTTTTTCTCTCTCTCTCTCGTACTCCTGCTCTCGCTGTGCCACTTTGGCCTGTTGAGGCAGCAAATTGAGTTAACTCTGGCCTAAAATCAAACGGCTCCTGACAATGTAAGGGACCTGCCAACAGGGGACCTAGTACCTGTGAGCTGGGACCTGCAGCTGATCTCTGTTAGGTTTTGTGCAAAAAATGTTAATTTTAATTAAGGCTGCTATCGACACCCGACAGGCAGTAGGATGTGTGTGGGGCATGCACTCGAAAGTGCAACGCAGCGCAACTGATGCACTTTGTGTCATGAAGAGTGGGCAGGGAGGGGGTGGAAAGAAGGATATGTTATGTGTGTACGTTGTCTGCTTTTGGCAAATCAACGAGCCGTGCGAGGGCGAGTGCTCTGCATTGTGGTCGTGTCATATGCACAGCAAGCAGAGGCGTAGCCAAGGGGGGGAGTGCAGACATGTGCAGCTAAGGGTACCCCCTTGCCTACGCTTCTGGCTTGCCATTACACATGTGTAAACAGAGCACTGCACAACACTGTTGCACACACATTAGTTTGAATAGCGTGGGCAGTGCAACAATTTGTTGCATGGCGGACAGCGCGCTGCGCTTTTATGCGGCGGCTACTCAAAAATTTAAATTAGCGCAGACCGAGCGGGAATTGCATTAGCGAGCACTTTTAATTCACTCCGTGAATATTTTAGCCCTGCCACGGATTTTTACACAACATTTTAACACGTCACGCCACACCAAGCCACGTTGATTATCCTGCGGCTTATCAGCTCTGGCCGGCTGGTCAGTGCAAGGGAGGGGGAACGGGCAGGACACCATCCTCTGACATGTTATTGAAAAGCAATTAAAAAAGCCAAGCGCCAGTGCGTCGCACTTTATTGAATCATAATGCCGAACCAAACCGAATCGAGCCGAGCCGAAGCGAACCTCATAAATATAAATAGCCGCATGCATGCGCAAGTGATGCGACGAGGAAGAGGGAACGCGTGTGAGGGGGAGGGGAGTTGAACAGGTGTAAATACAATTAAGAGCACCGCAACGGAGATTAATACAGCTTATCGCGAGATAATCCCCGTGCACCGCACTGACTCTGCCGTGATTAGTGCAATTGTCAATTGAATCACGAGCATATTTCGAGTGCATTCGAATTTACTCGTGAATGCACTCGTCAAGTCGACGCGTAATCTGTCGTCATCTGTCTGGTAAGCGGCTTACGGCCTTAAAAGCTTCTCCAACCAGCTACAGATCCGATTCCCGGCTGATTCGCGCCCGCTAATTGTGACTATCGAATTACCGACGCCGCAAGCTATTTGAACAGTGCAAAAATTAAATTTTATAATTGGCTTGCGATGTGAAAAACATGGAAAACATGGAAACATGCGAATAAAATGAATTCGAGCCGCATACGAAAATAATTAGCATAAAATAAAAAGGAGAAAAGCCAACAAGGGAAGGGGGGACGGGGAAATATTAAATTTCAGGCAATTAAAAAATGCGAGAGTCGGAAAGTGCGCAAAGTTTTTTAAATCCTGCAGCCAGACAGCGCAGAAGGGTTTCTGAAAGGAGCTATCGAATTACCTGGGGCGTGTTTTTACGAGCTGAAAGCAAACAAAATATAAATTGCAGATTTTTACAAGACGAATCAAAGCCGTTTCGATGGCCTCTCTGCAAACAGTCGTAAAGGTCGTAAAAAGTGTCTTCAGAGGCGAGAGAAACCTCCCCCCAATCCTGGGCAATCGTAATAGAGGCTCAACTCGCTGTAAACTGTGAACAAAACGATAAAAATGCCGCGCACGGCACCTGCGACCACAATTAAGTCGTGTTAAGCGTTGCCAGACCGCCGAGTCGGCAAAAGTTTTCACAGCTTAATCAGGTTAAGCCCGAGCGGTCGAAACTTTTTCCCAACCCATGCACACGAGTACAACATGTATTTGTATACCCTTCAAAGGTTGAAAAAAGTCAGAAAAGGGCATATTAACTGTATGGTTAGCAGAGTCAACTTAGTCCTGTCTGGTTGTCCGTATGAACGCGTTGATCTCAGCCAATTTAAGAGCTAGGAACGTAAAATTTGTTATGTAAGTACCTGTTAACCATACGCAGAATAAGCTTATTTTGAATTTTGGATATCTCAACCACCGCCTCCGCTAATCGATAATGCAATTTTTCATTTTGATTATTCTGTGAAGTATTAAAGATACAACTTTGTGGTTTATTGTAAAATAATTTGACTATATTATGCATCTCTCTACCAAATTTCATCATGAACTGACAATAAACAAACCTGCTGTTGGCAAATAATATGACAAGGTGCTTGTAATGGTACTTCAATTAGCGCGCAGGGTGTCTCCCTGTCAAGCAAACCTGGTTTAAACTTTCTTAACTTATTATATATGTATTTTTTTTCATTCGCAATTAAATGGGGCCCAGCGGCTGACCGTACTGAAAGTTTATAATTTAATTGAAGTTGTTAACAATTTTTTGCGAAAGAGTTCAAATATTCCGCAGCCCTCGAGGTGCCTTATTAAAATTTGTTGCAGCTTAATTAAATCTACGACGAGTTTAATTGCTCGACTGACAGAAACAAGGGCCGCGTCTTGGGTCCGAGAGAGCGACATTTAATTGCATTAAAAGGGCCCGAATCGGTCTATGCGATAAGCAGCTTGAGAAAGGTCGACGAATCGAGGATAATTCTAATTGAACTGGCAAAACTTAGTCCCGTCCTTCCTCCAATTCACTCGCGCTGGACACTTGGGAGAGAGAGCACACATCCCTGTCACCATGGTCATCCCAAATTGATTTGCATCGTAGCTCAATGCGCATTGCTCTTCAATTTGGCAACAATTTGCCGTAATATTAGACCCAATCAGCAGTCGCATGCTAATAATGCCGCCAGACGGGGCCGCCAAAATAGAAGATATTGCCGGAGAGCAAGACTGAATACACATGTCAAGGCACTTCAGGGTTGCAAGCCCTAAAAAAATCACAGTTTGACGGGAGGCAGAGAATTGCAATTATTTGCGGAATGCAATGTGACGCGGAGGGGAGCGGGGAAACTTTATTGAAGCGACAAAACGAAAAAGGAAATCGAAATCGCCAAATTGAGGCAAAGTGAACAAATCAAGCAACAAATTTGCATGCGCTACATTTATGGATCATGTTCCGGGGTACTTCGGGTCGCAATGATTGCCAATTTCATACTCCTGGGGAGGGTTGCCAACGTCTCTACGCGAACTGCGGGGGGTGGCCGAGGCTGCGTGTTGCCAATTTATGTTCTTGCGGATCGAAATGAAATTTCGCTATATGCGACATAATTATGAGAGACAAGTTAGAAAGCTACAGGCAAGGCTGCACGTCTGTGATATACCTGACACTTGAGGCTGCACCTGTTCATCCAGTTAAATTATTTTCTAAATTACTTATATATATGTTATATATATGTACATGTATGTAGATGTTTAGAATCCGTTGAAAAGCAAATTATATGAAATAGTTTGGAGTGTGATAGTTAACTGTAAAAAATAAAAAAATAATTCTTCTAGTTTTTATTAACGCCAGCAATTCACTTTTGTCTTTTTATCGGGCTCATAAGATAGCGGTACAAAATTGTTTGATAAGCTTTAGCTTAGTACAACAAGAACACATATAGACAACAAATTTGATAGTCCTAGCTGTTATAGTTCCTGAGATATAGATGTTCATACAGACAAACATGACTATATTGACTCGCATCATGTTAAAATACCCAACTAACCTTTGAGTACCGGGTATAAATACAAAATGCGAATAAGAAAAGTCTATCTCGCATTCAAGTTTACATTTCTAAGGATGCTTCCTTAGGCAATATGCCAATTTCTGCACTCCCTCCCCAGTTTTCCTCATGTCTATGCAAATTTCAGCAAAGTATTTCACGTGTCCGCATTTTTCCTGCGCTTATTTATGGCAACTAATTTGTTGGTGCGGGGCGTGGCCACTCGCCCACAAATCAATTCCACTACATTGAAGCAGGAATCAATTGGAATACTTAAAAAAGTCGTCGGACAAACAGGGGAAGGTAGCAGGAGGGGGGAGGAACTGGCAACTTGAGCTTCAACTACATGACCGGGCAATTAGGTGGAGAGTCGATCTGGAAAACAAAGTTTATCTGCTGAAGCTGCTGCTGTTGCTGTGGGGTTTGGCTGGTGCTGGGGCTGGGCTGGCACTAGACCTGTCCTTGTTGGATCGTCTCGCTTCGAGTGGGTGCTGTGCTGCTGCTTCCTGCTTGCAACTCAATTAAAATGAGCTCAGGTGTAAATTTTATTGAAAATGCTTAATTGCCGACAGACCGGGAGCGTCTGCTTCAGCCCAGACCCAGACCCAGACCCAGACCCAGTCGGTCCTGTGTCGGGCTCATCATTATGCGCCATTATCCTGCCAGCGATTTTTACTTGTAATTATTTGTTTTTGTGTGTCTGCGCATGAAGCGAGTGAGTGGGGGAGCAGAAGGATGGTAAGGGGGGGAGGACAACTCGAGTATGTCGTTGTGTAATGTCCTTTGGCTTGGCATGTGTTTAGCACAAGGATTTATATTTGTTTAAGCTGCTCCTGACACCGTCATCATGATGCGCAATCCATTTATGTAAGCAGACAGCCATATCTGTCTGTGTGTGTGTGTGTGTTAGAAACGAGGGCAGTACCAGCAGAGCAGGTAAGCTTTGAGCTAAGTGTACGTATATGAAATACTCTCACAACTTCAGTGCCTGCCCTCGCTCTGAGCAGGAGCACCCTGTGGCGTTTAGTTCATATTGAAAATTACGCAATTAACTTAATTGGTAATAGTTTTTGTGGCTGTTGTTGTGGCAACAAACTGGTTAGCACACCAACCCGCCCCCTCACAAGGGCAGGGGGCAGGGTTAGAGAGCTCTCTCTTTAATTCCAGCAATTAATAAACTTTTGCGTCAAACATTGTCTAACTGAGTCACGTGACCGCACGAACCCAAAACAGATTCCCGTGATGAATTTATGACTGACATTGATGGCATCACCATCCAGAGAGAGGGAGAGAGAGACACTTCAGCACAGCAGCCGTTGGCAAGTGGGCGGCGAATCCTTTAGCCTCCCCGGCCTGTGCCTGATGCGCTTTTCACGCCCGCACCAGGTCCAGCAAGGGGTTAAGGGGTTACCCCTTTCGCGCTCGATCTGCATTTAAAGGGATTATGACGAGCGAGTCGTGTGTCTGTTCTTGATTAAACTGCCGGCATTCCACTTTTTAGAGTTCTTTATAATTTATGCAACTCGTCGGGGAAATTCGACGCGCCTGCATGTCGGAAATGGATGAAAACCTCCCGACAGCGCCGCAGCGAATGGGAATGGGTGGGGTAGGGCAGGGGGTACAAGGAGTGGAAGTTCCTGAAGTTGTCTGGACATCGATAGAAGTTGAAGTGTGCTGACAAACTTGGCACACAGTCCGAATGTGAAACCTTCTTTGACAATGGCAGTATTTACTCTCCCACGCCCTGAGGTACCCCCGCCTAGTCACTGCTGCCCTGAAGAGGTTCTCGCATTACCAGAAACTGTCACAGCAACAAACCGAAATCAAAACAGAAATCAGTAGCACATCGAGTGAGCACACTGACAACAATGGGACACACGGCCAAGGCAGACAATTAATAACAAATTAACATGATGGTCTCACGCCGGAAGAGTGACGGGGGTGACGGGGACCTAGCTAGGACTCTCAAAGGACCCCACCGCAACAAAGTAAACGTGTTGGCACAAAAATTAAGCGAAAAACGCTACGCATTGTGTCAAGTCGGGCTCAAATATTTACACATTGGCAGTGGCATTGTAAGGCAGCTCCCCGCCTCCTACTCTGTGCCCCGTTTCCCTCTCTACTGCCTGAGCCCCTACTCCAGCACGGAGAAATGTTTTCGGGCAAGTTTTAAACAAAAGCGTGTCCAGCTCCATGCGGAGAGAACCTGAGTCGGGCACGTGCTTAAAGCACGTGTCCCTTTTAATGACCAACGAATTGTGTAGCGCACAGTGGGCAGCAAGAGACAGAGAGAGAGAGGGGGAGGGGGGAGGGCAGAGGGCAGTTGCAGAGAGAAAGAAATCAAAAAGTAACGCGCCTTTTGTCGTACATTGAAATCCAATTCAATGAAATTGTTGCCACGCTCGAGTTCCATTAGACAAAACCAATCACAACAACATGAAAGGTGGTTCGCCGGTTCGATGGCTCGTCGGGTCATAGGCAGGGGCATGGGGAGAGGGTGGTGCAGGGCAGGCAGCACTCAATTGTTGGTCAGTTGAAAATATTTCGACAATTTGCATGAGCGCCCCGCACAAAGGAATATGTCAGCCGTCAATTGAACTCTTTTTCTTTCCTTTATTTCCAACCTCCTTTCGTCCGGGCCCGTTTTAATTGAGGGCTCGAGAGCGTGTGGCGTGTGGCCAACAACAGCAACAGCAACAGCAACAGCAACAAACAAGCGACAACAAACAAGCAGCAGCGACAACAACAAGTGAGGGAGAAAGAGAGACTTGCCTGGCCAGGATTGAATTTCATGGCAAATGAATTGTGCGCCCTCTCGTGGTGGCAGTCAGTACCACAGTCAATCAGTCAGTCAGTCAGTCTGTCAATCAGTTAGTCAATCTCTCCATCGAATCGTAATTAATATCATATTTATGGCTGCGCAATCAGTTCGATATACGGCGCAAATACCTCGCTGAGATCTTCAGCCTTCAACAGCCTGACGACTCCATTCACATCATTCATATCATTCACACTTCCTCTGCGAGTCCATAAACAATTCATTTATGGCTCAACCGGCTGTGGCCCGAGGAGGAGGATTGACTGTGTGATCTAATGCTGCATGCTTGATTTAGTGGCAGCGGCTGCAAATCATCGCCAGCCTAAAAAGGATAAGCAGCACATATGAACACGCACAGACAAGCACTGTACATGCACACACATGTCTGGCATCGTGACATCGTGTAGGCATGTGCGATAAATTATCATATGAGTTTTTTCCACTTCCTCTGCCCTCTTCAGGCGGCAATTGCTCATAATTGGTAGTCAAACACGACGCCCTCTGCCGATTTGTCAGTGCTAAGTTCACCTCTCATAGGTGAGGGGGGAGGGGTATGTTTCAGTCTTAGCTCGATTTGATATATTGGATGGATTTGGCGTAGACAATTTTATGAGCGCACACTGAATTTATTTGATGTCTGGCATCAGGTTATTTCCTCTTTTTGCTGCTTTCTGCCTTTGCTGTTTGTCAATAAATTTCAATCATTCAATGCCCAAATCCTGCTGAATTTATGTGGCATATTAAAAAACGTTTTACAGAAGAGAGAGACGGAGAGAGAGAGGGAAAGAGAGAGGAGCAACTTGGAAATTGGCGCTTTATATTAAAAATTAAACGAGCAGAGATAAATGAGCAAAAATACTTTTTACAATGCTCAATAAAAAATAAGAAGAAAAACGAAATGAAACTAAAATATTTTGCAATCGTAAAATGAAAATGGCAAAACGTTTTTCCTTGGCCAATATTCGCGATTTTCGCATTTCCACACATACACACACACTGTAGCTACGTAGCAACCCTCGAAACCTAAAGAAAAAATTAAAAATCAAATTGCAAATAAAATGTCGATAAAAAATAATTTTAATGTTGCCTTTTTACTTTGAATGGATAGAAAAGGAAAATTTTGAGTGGACGACAGTCAGATTCTCTTACAATCTAGAGGATGATGAAGAATGTTTGTGCTGAAATACCTTATGATATGTGCAAGAGGAACAGAGACAGACTTAGGCTTTGTCAGGGTATCTTATCCACTTAGATTGGAAACGCTTCGTAAAGTGAATGCGGCATATAAAGAGAGTGTTGTGCTGTTATATAATTTAAATTAAATGCGTTGCTGACAGTAAAAAACATTACGAACGTCACTCGATGACTGGCAACAATTCAAAACGGCGACTCTGGTCGAGCTATAAAACATTTAATATGAAACTTTTGAGCTTCGCACTCGCAACAAGCCCCAAATCGGCAGTTAGAAGAAGAATAAGAAAATGTGGGGGGAAGTGGAGGTGGGGGTGCTTGGAACATGCACGTAAACAAACAACCCTCGAAATGCATTTAATCATTTAAGCAACAAGCCCGAAAGCACTTTAAAGTGTTGCCCAACAACGAGAAAGATCCACTCGAAGGACCCTTTCGAAGGCAGGCGAGAGAAGTGGCACTTTTGTCGCCTTTTATGCTTATTTGACCATTCAAAGGCCACACCCCCCTGTCGAGTATCCCCTGGGCTGTCCTCGCTTCATTCAAATTCGGCTGGTTTTTGTATTGGCCAAGCAGGGAGGGGGGCCAAGTCTCGTTTGGGGCGCACTTTCTTGCAAGTGCTTGTCCTTTTGTGGTCCCTTTCGTGCTCCGCTTTGTCCTCTTTTATGGCGATGAATTCCCAAAGCTGACCACATAAATTTAACTCACATGTGATCGGAGACAGTTGGCCGAATCAAAGGGAACTTATTGTTGCCCAAGTCTGATCCTTGGGTCCTGCAGGCTTTTGTATAATTCCCATTTAATAGCCAAGCCAACACCTCCACTAAGTAAATACTCAGGCAGAACCCCAAGACATGACGAAGATGGATGCGCAAGTTGTCGATTTGCATAAGGAAACCAGGGGATAGTTTGACTTGCTGACGGGTTGATAGGCTGAATGGCCTGAATACCCTGAATAGCCTGAGCATCCCGAATCCTTGACCTAACGAACCGTAAATTATACGCTTTTGCTTTTGATGTTTTGTCCGGCAAATGTTTATTTAGTTCCAGAACATGTAAATGACGAGCAGACGAGGACATTGCCGAGTTTATCGCTCAAATTCGATTATAATGAAACCCCAAAGACAACAACGACAAGACGCCTTCGATTGTCTCTCTGCCTGAGCTTGGGCCAGTTGGGATTAAGGATATGATTGAACTGCCGCCAGGACAACTCTGGCTGCCAGAATTAATTGCGACCGAAGAAAAGGCAACAATTTGCATAAATTACAGCTCCCACAACATGTCGTCCACAGTCCAGGCCATAAATTTAAGTCAGACTCAGCTCGGCTTAAGTCTTCAACTTGTGCCGTAGAACACAACAAAAAATACAGAAAAAGGCAGCAAAACGCGAGTGTTGACCAAATGTGACCAATGCAAAAGATTGGAAAAACAAAAACAAAACAATTCTAAACTCGGCCGAGTGACAGACAGACAGTTGAAGGGGGATGGGGGAAGGAGGGGATACAAAATTATGACCCATCCTGGGTTCATCATCAGCTTCCCATTTGGCATTTCCCACCTCTGGAACCGCATGAATTATGTGGCAAATGCTTCGTTATTAATTGGACTCATTTACCACTGGGATCGACTTGTTGTTGCCATGAAGACACCTTAATTAAATGTCTGTCTCCAGTCTCCACTCTCCATTCTCCCCTCTGCACTCAACATTCTCCAGTGAAACCGCAAAGTCAAGTTTTTCAGGGTTGCACGGCTCGGGAAATTTGCATATGAGTCTGTTGTGAATCCCTTAGGGAATTGTCATTTTAATTTCCATAAATCAATTTGTTAATTAGCGGACTCATTTTCGGTTGCCTGGGCCGAGGCTAATCGTCTCGTTCTTGATGGAAAACAATTGGAATGGATGGGAATAAATTGCGAAAACTATTTACCATGAATAGAAAGACGAACAAAAGCTGAAGCTTAAGTCGATCAGCGATAAGTCCTTTGAAAACTAAACAAAAACAAATAAAACAAATGCAGCAGGGCGAGTAATCGAAGAGCTTTAATCCTGTATCGAAGATACGTTAGTTCAATTTACTTTGATAACCATTGTAAAAAAGGAACGTAAAGTAAAATAAATATTTTATATGGCCTTAAAGCGAGTCTTAAAGCTGCTGCGCTGCCACTTGAGCCACTTTTATGAGTGCAGCCGGGCGAACCCAAAGCCAAACCCCAAGCGAAGCCAAGCCAAGCCAAGCCAGAACTGCAGCCATTTAATGTCACTTGGGCGCGCAACCATCAAGCATATTACGAGGACGAAGCTCTGCTGCTGCTCCCCCTCCTGTCTCCCATTTGACTGTCTGTTGTTGAAAAATATCAACAATTTACACAACAAATGCAACCGAGCCACATGTGAAGTGTGTGCGCTCCTTGGCTTGTCTGACAAGAGGGGCGACTTGTGGCAACCGGCAAAGTGCAGCAACAATTGTTGCCAGCTGTAAATAAACATGGCTTTCTGCTAGTACCAGTGCCACGCCCACGCCCTCGCACACACATGTCGGTTGCTACCTTCCTCTGGCAGTGGCGCATCACAACGGCGAAATGATAATAAGGTATATAATTTAATATCAATCTGACAGCCAGAAGGCAACAAAGTGCGCCAAGCGTCAACGACGACGCTGCTTTTTATGCTATACTTTTTTGCACAGCTACCCTAAGGAACTTTACATGTGTACCCAGTGGGCATATCAGCTAGGTGAGTGAGTAGGCAACAGGAAGGCAAGACTCTGCTGAAGTTTAGAGTATTTTTACTCATTCAGGGTATTCCCACTTTGACTAAGGCAGCTCAACTCTTCCCAGGGTACCCGACTGAAGGTGCTCGCGCTACCCTGTCTTTCTACAAATGAGCATATTAGCTATATAGGTGAGCGTGCAACAAGCAGGCAAGACTCTACTAGAGTTACAAGTATTTACCTCCTTCAGAGTATTCCCAGTTCGGCTAAGGCAGCTCAACTCTTCCCAGGGGACCTCACTGAAGGTGCTTGCGCTACCCTCTCTCCCTGTCTCTCTCTCTCCCTCTCTCTGCCTTGGCGCACTTCACTTTTATGCATTGTCTGTACGCTCTGACGTTCTGTCGAGGTACTCAAATGGTATATTCTTTCTTTCAGTTCTCCTTCTTTTTTGTTAACTAAATAAATGCAGTTTGTTTGCCTGCACTTGTTGTTTGTGTTGAGCCAAGCAGAACATTTCCATTTGAATGTTCTTTTAAGCGAAAACAATTTCTTCTTTGTTTTGCTTTGCTCGCATTTCTGCATTTCTTTTCGCCAGCTATTTGTTCACTCTTTCCCACTCCCCACCCCCCACTCCCCTGACACTGCCAGGTCCAGGTAGGAACAGAGACAATGCCACAGGACTCTCACAAAAATTAGATCATGGGTTTTGATTCTGATTTTGATTTTGAGGTTAGAGCTAGCTCATCATATGATGTCATTATAGGGACCTGCCCAGCTGACTGCTCTTTGTTATCTTGCTGGAATAAACTGGGGGGGGAACTCTCCCCCATCCAAAGTCATTTTCTTTTGTTGTACCTTTGGCCATTTCGCCGCATTTTATTCAGCATTTTTTATGTGGCAACTATAAAAAGTTTTTACATTTTTTTACAGCACCAGAAGAAGTTTTCGCCGAGTGCATTATGTGCGGTCTTACGGCGAGAAGTTGATTATGTTGATTTGCGAAATTGATTCGGTTGGAGGAAGGATGCGCTGTAGTGTGTGTAGAGGGTAGACTCCTATCCCTATAGAGCGAGTGGGTGCCTTTACAGCCATGAAATATGCATGGTATTTCTGCCATGTGCCATGAAAATGCTCACTGATTGTTTTGTGGCTGTAAAAATATGTTTAAATCTTAAATCGAATCAGGGAGAACATTGACTTTGAATGTCCAACGAGTTGAATATTGCTTATTGTAATAACTTTATAGACTATAGAAGGACCCTATATGAACTTCTCTAAATATCATATACAACATACAGCAGTACACACCTTCACTAAACACTACACCTCCACAGGTTGCTAGCTACACAAGGCATCAAGGAAGCCGCTAGAGTGTGTGCTGAAAAATGCCGTAAAAACACAGACAGGCCCAGCAGCCACAACCACAGCCAGAGCCAACCTCAGTACCCAGAGAAACTCAGCCGCAAGACACACACATAGTTCGCATAGACAAAGCAAAGGAATTTGGTCAAGGACACCAAAAAGCAAAGGAAACTCACAGAAAGGCAAAGACGAGTTCGAAAACAGGCTGAGGCAGAGGGGAGTTCGAAAATTCGAAATGTCGAATGAATGATTTCCCCTCGTAGAGCAATAACGTAAGAACTTAACGTAACGTAACGAGCAAGAGGAACGTAACATGCCACAAGTGTGCTCTCTCTACCTTTTCCCTCCTCTCTCTCTCTCTCTCTGTCTCTCTTTCAGACACGTAAAGTAGCTGACATTGCAACACAGCCGAGAGAAGAGTCAGAGAGAGAGAGAGAGAGAGAGAGAGACCGAGTCCTTACGGAAGTAAACGCGCTCTCTCGCCGTACTTCGTTCCGGGGGAGGGTGCTCGGCATTGGGTTAGGGCTGTGGTGGTGGTGGGTTGCCTTGGCTGCCTTGGGCATTTCCCGGGTATAAATGCGCCTGCTGCGTGGCCGTGCGGGTCAGTCGAACGACAGCTCGCAACGCGGAAACAACAGCAGCACAGCAGAGTTACACAGAGTGCAGAAAGTACACAGAGTTCTAAAAGTAAACCAGCCTGAATTCACGTAATTCCTTGCCATGGCTATTCCCTTCTACGAAGATGAAGCAGTCCCCGCAGCGGCGGCAACTCACAGCCAGATTACCGACGGCGATCAGGTGGATGGGCCGGCAGTCTTCGAGGCTGGCTACGACCAGGTGGACTACGAGGCGCCTCCCACAGCTGCAGCCACACCAACAACAGCAACAACAACAACAACGAGTTCCCCTCCCAGCACGGAGGAGCAGCTGCTGGCCTGGAAGCTGCTTGCTCTGGCCATGTGCAAAGTGCTAAGGCAGTTCTACCTGCAGCAGAAGAAGCAGCCAGAAAGCAAAGCCACCAAGCTCACGGCCACCGTGCAGATTCAGCCGCAGGCGCAGTAAGTGCAACGACAACGAGAGGAACTGCAACTGCAACAGCGACTTGCAACTGCAACAGCAACTTGTAACTGCAGCAACAGCTACAAATCGAAGGCTCCTAAGCGCAACTTGTGATTACTTTTCGTTGGTGAGAACTAGCGCTCCCTAGCTGAGTGGAAGGGGGAGAGAGAGAGAAGATGACGAGGAAATGTTGTGAACGATTTCCCATTATATATTTTACTACTGGAAAATTCAACTGATTTTGAAGAAGAACTTTATGTTGAAGGCTGAACAAAAATGATAGAAATGAGAAAAGGTTTAACACAATTTTGGATAAGCGCAAATGTGATAAATAATTTTGCTAAAACATCGTAGTATTTTCTAAGTGCATTTTGGTAAAGTTATTTAAACACCCCCTTACGAGTTAATTGATTTCCCGTAACTTAGTTAACTTTAGTTAAGTCCTCCGCGATGAAGGTCGGCCCAGTGCAAGCAGCTGCTAGTTTGTCATTTTGAGAGAACGAACCTAAGCTAAGTCCATTTTCTACTAGCATAACTAGGATTACTAACTACCAATCTTACACTATATTTACGATCACATACTTACAACTAATTTTTCTCTCTTGGTGTCTATTTACAATACGACAAATCATCGATTTCATCTTATACTATATACAGATACAGATTCATATAGGTAGCTGGCTTCTTTTCAACTCTAGCGGAAAATATTTAATGAAGATATACGATATATATATATTTTTGTACACTTATTTTGCTGTTAAACATAGTTCGATGTTCGTGTTTGTGTGTGTCAATTCCGTGTAACCTCTGTAGTATTCTATTTATCTATATTGTTATCTATAAGATGTGAACCAAGTCCAGAACGTTGTCGTGTCACGAGCATGATCATAGTACAAGAACCACAAAACAATAGAACTCTCTTTACAAGAAGAAGAAGAAGCAGAACAGCCAAATGGTTGAGACTAAGCTAAACTAAGTAAAACCCTAAGCATCATTATGATATTATATATAACTAAATGTGTAATAAAGATTAAATTAATTGCAAGATGAATATGTTTTATTTCCGAATCGAATTGATATTGAAAGTATTCTAATAACTTGACAATGCACTGTTACCTCCTCGATGAGGTATTTAAATGGGACATAGATCAAAGCCTGCCCTCAGACAATGCCCACTGTGCCCGAGGGGGTTCATCCCACTCTCCTCGTCCTTCGATGTCACGTGGCTGCCGATAAAAGGCCTTCGGGCGGGATTGGTACAAGGAAATAATAATGCTCTTTGTGTAATGCAAATATGGGAACGAGCAGCTAAGCTGCTTTTTAATTTTCAAAAACCCAACAACAGATTCTGCTCAACTCCATCAATCGAATCAATCAATCAAAGGCATCAATACTGGGCAAAAACAAATAAACGAAGATGATTTTAAAGAATTTGATATTTTAACGCAGATAAGCGACGGGGATTATTATTGCTAAAGAAGGGTAGAGAGCAGGGAAGGAGAGGGGGAGAAAGTAAATCAAGAAATGCGCATTAGAGTTAACTCTCTCTCTCTCTCGGTCCGAATTGGATTCAATCAAATGTTCCCTCGAGATTTTTCACTTCTGTTTGCACTTGCACACACATGATACCCGATACACGCGGATGGTGGCAACCCTTTTCATGCACCTATGCCCACATGGATGTGTGGTGTGTGTGCCCAGCTGGGGGTAAAGCGACCCGCAAATAAACAGTTTAGGTTTTTTGCAAGACCAACTTGTTTTAAAGGCCCAAACTCAAGGGGCTCAGGGGGTACAGAGCACACACACACACACATGCTGAAGAGGCGGATAAGGCTCTTTGAGTCTGCTACCTTCTACAGAGAGAGAAAAGCTCAGCCAGGAGTAAACATATACTGAGAGTAGATGAGAGTTTACACTAGATTTTAAAGTTTTTTTTTGGCAGTGTAGTTGTTGCTTATTGCACTCAGTCTGCACAAATATTTGCGCTATAACTGGACTAGCTTTATATATCCTTGCAATCTTAGCGTAATTGAAAGTACACAAAACTAGAGAAAAAGGGAATCAATCACATTTGTCGACGTTGCAGGACGCACTTGAGGAGGGAGAAACAACATTATTAAAAGCGAATTAGAGTAGCGAGTACCTTCTTCTGCTCAAAGTAATACTGCAAACAGAGGCAGCTGAAGTGGTTTCACGTTGCCAGCTACGTGCTCAAGTGCATTCCTCGTGGTCCTGCGGTCATCATTAGTGTGCTTTATTAAGTGGAAGCAATTGATGCTCTCCCTCTCTCTCTCTCTCAGTCTCCCTTTCTCTCTGTGCAAGTCGTAGCTAGCTTAGGACTCAAGGTCATGCTGCATATGTTGCTGCAGCTTGAAACCGGCTCTAGCTGCAGCAACTAATCCCTTGTTTGTTGCATTTGGGTCAAGGCTAAGGATGCGCATGCATAAGAACTGTTGCAGAGTCCTGCTGCCCCTTGAGTGCTGGGAATCTGTGTCAATTGTCTGCCTCGAGTAACAACTCAGGGTTCCACACTCACACTGGGAATTGCAATGAGAACTATTAGAGATTTGCCGTAGATTAGACGAGACTGTGATTAAATTTAACGACTAAGCGCGCCTCGAACCACATTAAGCTTCACACTGCCCAAGGGGCAAAAGGAAGGGGCAGGGGCAGGAGCAAGAGGCAGGGGCAGTGGGTGGCAGCTGGCATTGTTGCAGCTGCAATGGGGCCCATCATTACGATTAATAGAAATGCAACTGTGGCAGATCAAAGGGCGGCACGAAGCGACGGAAACAATGGCGCGTGAGACAAAAGACGACGACAGTGAAAAGGCAACAACAGTGGCAGCAACAACAGGAACAACAACAACAGCAGCGAGAGCAGTCCAGGGCCATGTCAAAGGTAATGACAGAAGCCAAACAATTGTGCAACTTGCAGGCAGGGAACAGCAACAAAAACAAAGCGCAAAGCGACTTCGTTAGCGCGAACAATTGTCAAAGCAAGAGGAGGCAACAACAACAACAGCGGAAAAGCACATGAAAAGTAACGAAAAACAAAAAATAAACAACGAAAACTCTGATAGAAGTTGAGTGCAATTTTCAAGCAATATATTTTATGGCGAACTTCTGACGCGCTTTTTGATGTTTTCGGGGGCCAAAGTGCAAAAATAACAAGCCAAAATGGCGTAGAAATACTTAATGAGGTGCTGCTAGGGGGGGAAGGGAGAGAGAGAGAGAGAGAGAGAGTAGAATAGGAAGTCGAATTTAATAACTAAATAATTAAATAAACTGTAAAGAATGTTTAGTGTGGTCATGGCGATGGTTTTACATTCCTCCAACTCATTTCAAATGTATATAACCCAACCCAATCTGTAGCTTATAGATATTAGAACTTATTGTAAGTCAAGCAGACGAAAGAGGCAACCGTATAACTAACACTGACCTAGTTAAGTGTCAGTGTTATTAATGGAAATAATTATAGCGACAATATTACATATAACGGACGATAGTTTCAATTGATTTATACGATATTTATGATTAATACAGTACGTACTAATTAATATTCGGCTTATTCCAACAAGAATCATGTCACATATCTATGTCAAACTTCATCAAAATTGCTCTAACTGTGTGAGACTAGTTTGAATTGTAAAATGACATAGAAATAAAGAACTTAATCAGGTACAGGCAGAGTGAGGGAGTGGGATAAAAATCATGATAGAAAGTTGCATAAGAGTGTGGGAAATCTAATTTCATAACCAAATAATCGAATAAAAAAGCCGACCAACGCGATAGTCTCAAGGGACAAGGCAGATACGGAAATGGAGAGTAAAAAGAAGAAGCAGAGCCAGCAGTGGGTGAGAAAGTTACGAGTCAGTTTGGCGGACTAATCGAGGATCTTGCTTGGCACTGCTCGGGGGAGGCCACCCCGGGCCATAATAAACATAAAGCGACTCAGACTCAGCGCATATAACGAATACGCAGGATATACAGAACAGGCTAATACGTTGACAAGGCTGCTTCTTCTTTCTCACTCTCTCTCTACTTTTTTTCTTCTGGTTGGCAAATCTCTCTGGCACATAATTTTAATGTTTATCGTCTTTTATTGTCAAGCAAATTATTTTTGATACTGCGCTGCAGGGCATCGCGAATATTGGGCCAAGGTGCCGTCGTCGTCGTCTCTGAGAAGCGCTTCAGCTGCCGAGGGTAGTAAACCTGTCCGAAAAGGGAAGAGGGAGATGGAAGTTGAGACTCTCCCTCATCCCCACCCTGAGACACACACACACATTTCTTGTAATTTGATTAGCATTGCGGCGGCAGGGAAAGAATCACAATAAACATAAAGAAAATGCAGATATTATCGGGGAAAGCCAAAACAATTTAATGCCTGAATAAAAAATAATTCCCCAGCTCTGCGAAGGTGCATGGAGCCAAAGCATCCTGCTGGGCACGGAAGCTTTATTAGATTCTGGCCTGGCTCACATGTGCATTGCGTTGCCAGGAAACCCAATCCAGATCCGTTCTCATTGCTCCTTCTCCTGGTGCTTCTCCTTCTCCATTTCCATCTCAGTGCTGCCTTTTAAGTGCACATATTTGATTATTTACTTAAGAACATTAAAGGAGACACACGCAGCAAACATTTTGCATATGAATTAAAACGCAATAAATTAGCAACAAGTTTTTCCTTTGGCAATCGAATTCACTCTGGGAATACCCCAATTCCCTTCCCAGCCCCCTCCCCGTACATGATGTTGCTGTTTGCTTTGCTAATGCCGAACATCGTCTGTCAATGCTTTTAATAAGTTGCTCAAATATTTATCATGTCTTCTAATGCTTTTTCACTGCTTTCGACTTGAGCGAATTTGCAATTTGATTCTGTTTAGAGTTTACATATCTAGGGATATCTGAGGGTTAGGTTAGGCCTAGTTCTGATAGGTTCTGCTTGATTTTGTAAGTGTCTGTATTGAATTATAAATGAAATGCTTTTGAAATCTTTGATTATGTAGAGTATAAATATGCATGATCGGTGGGTAGATAGATTAAACTTCACAGCAATTCTTCTTCACTCTATTTTAAAGTTATCAGTTACATATACTAAATAGTTTTGCTGTCATGGAAGGTATTGTTTATATTCAAAACATTCAACTAAACTTTACATATGATATTCTTGATCTCTCTACAATCTCTCCTAGTTTCATTTAACGACGTGGAAGACCCTACAATATATTCTTTATAGGGCCTTTTACGTCTTCTGTATACATATATCAGGATCAACAGTTGAGTCTACTTATGTTTATCTGCCTATCTCATTATCCTGCCAACATTCTCGTAGAACAGATACCAAGTTAGTAATTATCTTCTTACAATACCTAGCTGCCTTCTAAGCCTTACTCACTTATTGTTTTCGACTAGCTTTAAGCCTCAAATTGTATTGTTCTCGAGTTAGTTGTGCTTTAATAATGATGCAGCAACTACAGCTGCCTGCACCGCCCCACGAGGCAATCATAAATTAGTTAGTCGGGCCCAAATCCGACTTAATACGCCCCACTTAATTGTTTACAGCATAAACGCGTAATCCTGCGGAATCCAATAAGCAGCAGGCAGCAGAGGCGCAGCAGAGACGCAGCAGAGATGCATCGACATCACACATCAGCACACCGCGTGCTGCATGCAACGCACAGGCCGCACCCACATGAGGCACACCAAATCGCGACACATTGGCTGACCGACGTGCTTGTCGACAGCGACGCCGACTGCGCTGGCGACTGCGACGTCGGTGGCAAACATTAATCAGCGAATTATCAATGCAAATAATTTTCAGCACGCCTCACTGCGATATCAATCAACGGTCGAGGGTCGAGCGGGGGAGGGAGGCGGAGGCGAGGCGTGTGCAGCTCTGCGTGGGCATCGCTGGCTGCGCACTTAACACACAATTAAGTGCAAATAATTGCAGGCGCCGCACATAAATGATTTGTTTAAGCCGACGACGCGACATGAGACGCGGCAAGGCGCAGCGAAACGAGGCGTGGCACTTGAGCAGGACGGAAGTGGTCGCTGTCCACGGCTGTAAATCACGCCAAAAACCAAGACACATCTTTATTGGACTAACTGAGGTAAGTCAAGTAAGCTGCCCCACTGTGCAGTGAGGGGCCACGCATTTAGGGGGCGTGATAAGCGGATAATGAAAATGCAATTTGCAGCGGAAGCGATCCACAAGCAGTGCAGGTGAAGAGGGGACAGAAGGGGGAACTGAGTAGAACAGGGCAGAGAAGGTAGAAGGGAATAGTTGTGACAGGCAGGACAGAGGAAGGTGGGATAGTGGGGCAGGCTAAAGCAGGTGTAGAGGTTAGACGGCACAGTGGAACAGGCAGGACAGTGGGGCAGACAAGGCAGAGGGGCAGGCAGAGTTGGGCAAGGCAGAGTTGGGGGTACCCTCTCGATAGTTACACGAGTTTCCATAGCCAATGCAGCTCGGTTTGGGTATTGGCGCGCTTAATTAGTATAATCCGCGTTGAAATCGCTCAAGTGTGCATTGTGACGGTGTGTATAGAGGGGCTGTGTGTGCAGAGGGTGTGCATGAGGGGTGTGTGCAGGTGGGAGGGGGGGATGTGTGAGTTGCGTAGCATTTTTGATAAGATGGCAAGCTGCATAAATTGAACGACTGCAATTAAGCAAAGTGCCAAAGTTTTGTGCAAGTTGCCACTGCCTTATCAGGCAGGCTGCAGCAAGCCCCGCCCCTTTACTCCTACCCCACAGCCTGCACGGGGTAATTGAATGCAATTAAAGCAACTTAATGCGCATTTCATGAGCCTGGCATTTGCATATGCAGCCAGCATGCGATGCAGCAAGTGGAGGAGGACGAGGAGAAGGCGCCATGTAAGTGTGATTATTTATGCAAATTGCAATCGAAATAAAACACGGAAATAAAGAGCTGAGCGAGCTGAGCTGAGAGCAGAGAAAGATACGCAAAAGAGAATGCGGAAAAAAACAATTTGGTCAAATTGAATTTATGTGCCACAAGGCGGCACAATAAACGAATGTGTAAAGTGCTCTTAAGTCAACGCTGAGTTGCGAAAGGATTGCCCAGCAGACAGCAAGTCCTTACACTGCACTGCCTCCCACTCCCCCTCCTCCTGCTGGCAGGCAAAACACGCCTGCGGTCACTGTGAATCACTGTGCAAGCTGGCGCCTGGCAAAGACGTTGGCGTCGCGTCGCGTCGGGTCCTTTGCCGGGCACACAGGAAGCCATAATGGACTTTTCATTCAAATTATTTTGCTGGAGCGAAGGACGCGCGCTTCTTTCGGGCACAATTGATGTGCTCCTTCCTGTTATGCTCGCTCTCGCTTCTCATCTCCACCCACTTTGGCCATGGCATAAATCAGTGTGGCAGTGGGAACAGTTAAGCATGCTCAGAGGAAATGCAATAAGTGGAGCATTACATGGCTGCAGTGTTATGGCATTCTTGACTGGGAACACCAAGTTGTCCACGAGTTGCCCACAAGTTTCCCCGAACTGCCCCTGAGGTTCTCCGAGCGGACTGGGAGCTGTCTTAAGCCTTCTTGTGGTTGCCTGCCTGCCCCAAACTGCTCTCAACTGTCTGCAGGTTCCTGTGTTGGCTGCACTGTTCCCGCACTGACTGTACGCATATGTTCTCACATAAACTGTTCCCGCATTCTATTCGCAATTAATGTGGGGATCGATTTGCTTACTGGGAGCACAAACTGTCCCCACTTGTTCGCAGCTACGTGTGCACTGGCTGTACTGTTCCCTCAGCGAGTATTTGCATGTCTTCTCTCTACAACTCTGCTCGCATTCTATTCGTAGTCTTAACCTCATTAATTGACTTCCAACAAACAGTCTGCCCCCAATTGTCTGTAGTTTTGTATGCGCGCTGAACTGTTCCCGCGCCTACAATATAAATGTCATGTCACTCAAACTGTTCTCGCATTCATTGTGGGGATCGCGTTGCTGCCTGGTAGCGCCAACTGCTCCCACCTATCAGCAGGTTCGTGCTCTGGCTGAACTGTTCCCGCAGTGAATGCTCGCATGTGTTCCCACCTAAACTGTTCATGAATTCTTTTCGCACTTTTGCCTCATTAATTGCGCAATTTATGTGAGTTTCGCGTTCTTTTCTATGTAAATTTACGCCTTTTATTGAGTTCGCCAACGTGACATAAGGACAGGAATGTGTGTGTGGAGTGTGTGTTGTGTGTGTGCCCGCGTGTATGTGCTGTGTTTGTTGTGTTTCAATTTCCGTATAAACATGTAAATAATTTCCAGCTGATTGCGCAAATTCGTCGCGGGCTTGATTTTTATTGCATCGCTCGGGGCGCAGCATGCAGAACGAATTCCCAAATTCACTTACGCATTCCCCCTCTCTTTCTTTTTCTCCCTGTCTCGCTCTTGTGCTGCTGCTGTTCGCGCTTTTGTTTTCGATTTGCAATAAGTCTGTCAATTGGCGAATTAATAAAGTGGAAAATGCGAAAGGCATCGAGAAGGTTGCGAAGGTAACTTCGCCTGCACTCATGTCCTGGAGCAACCCCAGTCCCAGTTCCAGTTCCAATCCCAATGCCAATGTCATTTGCAATTTCTATGCAAAACAGTTGCCACGTCAGCGCCACAACCCCCTCTACCCGCTTCCCCCTTTCCCTTTAAAAATCGAACTAATTCCGCTGCCGTCTTTATTGTCGCCTCGCATTTTATTGCACTTTATCGCGCCCGTCTCTAATCATTCCATTTAAGTTTAGAATTATATTTATGCACATCGGACATTTATGACGGGCCTTGATGCGCCCCTGTCACCCCATTACCCCCCCTCCTCACCCCTTCCCTTTGCTGGCATTCGACAGCTGCTCTCACTCGCAGCACGTGCCAATTTTTACGAGTCGTCCCTCACCCTGTGGCTAATTATGCAAAAAAAGTCGCAAATTTGCCTATTACAAAGTCGTAAAACTCGTGCGATTTTCTTTTTTTAATACTTTGCCAGCCTGTCGTAAAATCTGCCTAAAAAATTAACATAATTATTTAGTTTTTACAACAGCGAACACATAAAACTCGACAGGCTGCCTGCCTGAATTGTAGATATCTCAGTTGCGAAATCTTTCAGCGCCCTCTGGGCCATATCCTTCTATTAATCTCCCAGTTGCTGTTAAAATTTGATCAAGTTTGGATCACAACAACATCAAACTAATACGATATTCAGCTGCCAAAGAAACTATCGGCCAAAATGATAATGGTTTCTATATGAAAATCTCTCATGTTCTTCAAGAAACTGTATTACCAATATTCTCTTAAATTATTTATTATACTCGTATAATAAATTATTTTTATAGCTATAAGCTATAAACTCTTTTTAAGCAGTTAAAATCCTTTTAAAAACTGCTTAATATATTTAAGAATTAAGCAAAGAGAAATCCTTAATTATTAAGAGCAAAAACTTGTTATCGGTCTTATTCTCTTTTTCTTGTTTTATCGAAATAGACATTAGAATGTGCAAACCTTACTGCTTGCCAGTTATAACCTAACAGTTGTCAGTTGTAACCTATATGTAACCTATATATAGTACAATGCCACATTTCGTCGCTCCAGTCCACTCCTCAGTTGCTTCTCTAATCCAATACCAATCCTGGCTTTGATCCTTTTTGGGCTGTTGAATAATTTGACATAATTTATGCATCGCGCTGCAGTTAATCAAATTGCATGCCACAAAAATTTCATTGGCCGCAAGAAGAGCCAGCGCCGGCAGCGTGCCACATGCAACATGCAACGTGCAACAGCAGCAGGCAGGCAAATGCAATCAAATCAGCTGCCGCTCGTTCGCTTGGCCAATCTAATTCAATTTTCGAAACAAATTCGTGCATCACAACACACACACACAGAGACTCATACACACACACACGCACAACAAAGCGTCAGAAACACACACAGGGAGAGTGTCACGAGAGCTTCAAAGCCAAAATTGAATTGAAATAAAAAAACAACTAACCAGCGAGACAGGCCAAATAAACAGAGAGAAGCAGAGACTCACCAGGACTGTAGTCGGGTGCAGATATGCGCAGATATGTGGATAGGTATGTATGTCCGTCTATGGGAAGCCCGGGCACGAATTGGTGACTAAGATGGAACAGGAAGAGCGGCACCAGCGAGCAGCAGGTGCCAAACCTGACGCCTGACCAAATTGTCGGACAAACAACGAACGGACAAGGAAGCGCTAAAAAAGAGAGTTAGAAAGGAGTCATAGATAACGCAGCACGACTTTGTGATACCCTGTGCAGGGTATGGAGCAGTAAAATAATTGCCGATAGTATCGACATTAACGATAACTTGGACTATTAACTATGAAATATTGATGAGGAAGTTGAGAGACATGAAGTAGTATTATATATCTCAATATGTATAGTATATAGTAGTATTAAATATGAAAGTGATGTGTATAAGAATGTTGTATTAATACTGAAAACGTTTATCTGTTTATATATTTTGTTATCGAATTATATATACAATCCTTATTGGTATGGTCACTCAATTGTGCCAGGTTCAAATGCCCCCTTTGGGGCTGCAGCTCAAGGGGTAGACAATAAGTGCTTGTGGAGTGTTCTCGGTCAGCGTTTAAGCATTGAGGAATGTGCACACTGGCCACAGGTTGGTCGCTGCACTCCTCCATCCCCTCCATCTCCACCCCTTCTTCACCATCTCTTTCGTGAGTGTGTTCGTTCCGTTCGTTGGGTTTCGTTTGGGTGTTAAGCGCGCATCCTGCAACATGTTGCGGTGGCTTGGCTGGCATTGGAGACAGGAGAGAGCAGGGAGAAATAGCGAGAGGAGTGGCAAGGGGAGGTGGGAGATACAGTTGAAGTGCTGGCCGCATAAATCTCGCACAACAACAACAATAACAACGCGTGCATTGACTGCAACAATGAAATACGCAAAATATTGACAGACCCGACTGGAGGCAGAGTGAGAGAAAGAGTAGAAGATAGAGAGGGAAAGAGCGGAGAGGGGAAGGAAGAAGGGGGAAACGAGCAAATGCACTTGGAACATGGGAGATTGCGACTTGGATGCCCGTTACAATTAAAAGCCAGTTGGGAGAGCTTGCCCAAGGGGGAGAAGGATGGGTGCCTCAGCTTCATGTAATGCACTGACAGGCGACGCGTCATTTAGCTGCCCACAGAGCGGGGAGGGGAATGAGAGGGAGGAGGCAGTAGCTGATGTGGTGTGGCATTGTCCAGCTGGGGTGCAGCTGTGGCAGCTTGAATGGTTTCTGGCTGCTTGGCGTGAATAAAGCACAGTGGGGCAGGCAGGGCAGAAGGAGTAAGAGAGGAGGAGGCACAGGAGCAGAAAGAGGAGCTGGGACAGTAGCAGGAGCATGGGTAGAGGGGAGGAGCACGTGCAGGTTGCTCCACTCTCGCCGTGTTGTTATTAATCCGACATGATTGGCAGCAGGGGACCCAAAAGGGAACACAGCCGACAGTGGACACTGGACGCAGGTGGATGCAGTCAGTGGCTGTCAGCGCCCGCCTGCATATCGAGTGAGAGCGCAGACAAATTTGTTAATTTATTATGCCAGGATGACGACGACAACGACGACGAGTCCTGCCACTGTTGCCTGCCACAGTTGCCGGCATCATTTGGCAAAACAAGACGCCACAGTCTGTGGCAACTGCCTGGTCAAGCTTTGTTTTAAAATTGCAACTTTGTAGCGCACTGATTCGCTTCTCGGCCATTTTAATAAAACGTCCTTGCTTGCAGAACACCCCACCCCCAGTTCCACTGTCACTTGTCCACCTCCTCCTCCCCCTGCCCCCGCACGCCTGCCCCGTTGCTCATACAAATTAAGCCGCCGTGTTGCCTGTCCTGGTCTGTTTGCCTGCCAGCGCACTGTGTGACTTAAAAGTGAAATATTGCAATCAGTCAATGGATTTCGCACAGACTGCTCTCCCCCCACTGTCATGCTGCACCCCTCCCCCTGCCCACAGAGTGTAGGCTTCGATTTTAATTAAGGAATTAGGCGAGCGTCGCCAGCTTTGTTCAAGTGGCTTTTGCAGCCGGCGATGCAATGAGGCGACTGCCCAAAAGCTCATTAGGAACGTTGATAGGCGTGTGTGTGGGAGGTAGAAAGGGGAAGAAATGACAGTCATAGAGAGGTAGAGAGAGACAGTAAGAGAGAGGGAGAGAGAGAGGGAAGGGGACTGAGATTAGAACTTTGAAATCCAATAACGAAAGCTGCCGAAAACAAGAAACGCGCAGCCCAAAACTGAGCAAATTATCGATGCCAACTTTAAGTTTCATTTGCAGAGTATATCGGTGTATCGTTGAATCGTATTATCGATGTATCGATATATCGCATTTACCGTAATTTCAAACGTAAGCTGCTTTGACTCAGCTCTGGTGTGTCAGCAGCACTCTCGACTGAGAATAGTCTAATTACCTTTGATTAAGCTCAGGTCAAATGCATCAGGCACCTCAGGGAGTAGCACACACAGGCACAGAGATAGAGAGCAGTATATGGAGAGAGAGAGGGAGAGAGAGAGAGAGAGATAGCACGACAAGTGACCAAACATTTGTGCAAAATATCAAGCAACCTTTAATAATCGAACTGAACTGACACGTCCAGAGCAAAGAGTGAAGAGGAGAGTGAGCAGAGGCAATAGCAGAGAAGAGAGCAAGAATAGGGGAGAGTGCAGAGCAGAGTGGACAGTTGGAGCAGCAGAAATTACACAAATGCTCGAGGACAACAGCGAGGGAGGAGTGTGGCCACTCAGGGGAACTCAAATGCGGTTGGCGCACCCAAAGTGGCATTAGAGATTTATCAAGTGTGGCGTGACGAGGCATGGACAGGATGCAGAGCAGCAGCAGCACCACGCACAGTCTCACAGTCTCCCAGTCTCTGCATTACGTGTAGCGTAACAAATGTACAAAAACACGTAAGCTCAAAGAAGGAGAGGAAGGAGAGGAGGCGAAGGCGAAACAGACTTTGGGGCAGACTGAGAGCAGCTTTTTCTGGAGCCGGAGCCATTCGATGACAATCAATGGTTTTTGGTCTGCTGCACAGGCTGCAGTCCGACCAGGCAGGAGGCTACTTTCCAACTGGACTCTGTGTGGACAGTGTGTGGACTGTGGCAATGTATGCATGAGCATGTGTGTCCTGGCACGCTGCACAAAGGATTCAAATTCGATGCCAGTTGGCGTTGAGTGCATTGCGAGTGTTCTGATACCTTCTCCCTCTCTCTCCCTCTCTCTGTATCACTTCATCTCTGTCTAATTCCAAATAAATGAAGTGTATGGCAAACAATGTCACTGTGGTCTCTGTGCGAGTGTGGGGGGAGGGGGAGGGGGGATACGTACTGCGAGCTCCACTTCAGATAAACAAAACTTTTGCTTCTGCTCTTTTAATTTGGGCAACTGCAACTGGCTTTTATCTAACTCCAGCTGCCTTCCTCCGCCTCCTGCCTCCTGCGCCCTGCACCTCTCACTCTCAGAAATTAATTAGAGTGTCAGCAGCAAAGTTGCACTCGCATACAGGTCCTTGGGCCCTCGGATCGTATTCCGGTTGCGCCTTTGTAACCTGCACGCCTAATTAGAGCAAAGGCTCGTCCAAAGAGTTTTTCCTGCGACAAAAATAAACTCATGTGCGGCTAAAACCAATCACAACATGTGAGCGCCGTGTTTTATACCCTACAATCAATGAATATTGCTTAAGAGGGTATATTAGTTTTGAGAAAATACATATAACAGGCAGACGCAGGCGTGGCAGTTCATTAAGAACTTCAATACTTGAATACAATCATCAGACGCCTCGATTTAGACATTTCTGTCTGTATGAGCACGTTACTCTCAGTAACTATAAGGACTAAAGACGGAATATTTGGCATGATAGTTATTGTTTACTAACTTCAGATAATGCGTATTTCAAATTGAAGATGCCACGCCCATGGCCTCCACAAATTCAAAACTAAACTTAAAATGCGATTATTGAAGATATAAAGAGCGCATAGTTAGCTGCAAAATTTATGGCATGACTTTAAAAACCTTCAAGATTCTCTCCAACTCAGTTCAGCTTAAGAACATAGGGTATACTGACAGCACATACTCCCTTTCATTTGTATCTCTACCTCTGCCCTGTGCCGACTTAATCAAACGCTGCATTCACGAATCTTTTTGATGCGACTCAAATGCAGCGTGGCAGCTGTCAATCATAACCGAAGCTGCCACTGCTGCAGGTGGGTGGACTGTGGGTGGCATGTGGCATGTGGCATGCAGCGCTGATTGCGTAGCCTTTTGTACGTGAAGCGCAACGCAACAAAAGACTGAGCAAAAGCTGAGCCGCTCTCGATGCGTCCTTCGCCTAATGCGCCACATGTGTCTGCTGCATGCAACACGAACCACACACCCCACCCCCCTCACATTCTGCCAGGGTGCAGTTGCTCCGCCAAGCTAATGGAATTTTCTCCATGAGTTAAGTCGAACAATAAATGCGCTCAATTGAATGCAATTTTCATTCGCCGTTTTGCTTTTTCCGAAAATGAAAACGAGTCGAGACAAGAAAGAGGAGAAGGAGGAGGAGGAGAAGAAGAAGGAGGAGGCGAGTAACTGGCAAAGGATATTAGTGGCTGAGTGGCGTATCCCGGCGAGGGAGCTGCGGTTGCCACTGATAAAGCCACTTGAGTGCAGCACGAGGCGTTGCAAGCTGAGCAAGGGCAGCACGAAAAAAAGGACAAGGATGAGGGGAGGGGAGGATGAGAGCGATTCCGACTTTGTTTTTGATGACGTTTGCAGTTCTCTTTTGGCTCATGTGCTTTGTGCTCCTTCCGTTTGCTTTGCTCTTAATAAACGTATACAATTTGTTAATTTGTACAGGATCAAACATGAGACCCTCCCCCCTACTCCCCCTTCTCTGCTTCTCCTGCTGCGCCACTAATTAGATCCTGCGAGCCGAGGCAATGCGCAGCGAGTCTAGCTAAAAAGCTAATTAGATTTTGGCTTTTTCCGGGCAGCGGCAGAGCTTAATTAAATGCATCCACTAAGCTGGAAGTCGCCGGAAAAAGGCTTAGAGGTGTAAGTCACGGGCAGCTAGGGCAGCAGCCTAAGGATTGAGCTTGAAAATAGCTAGGTACAGCTAGGAAAGAGTTAAGAGCTGAATTAGAAAGGTCTTAGAGTTGAGTCGAGGGAGAATGCCTAATGATTTAGCTTGAAAATAGCTATCTAGTTAGAGAAGTTCTAAGAGTTGAAGTATGAAGTGGAGAATCTTAAAGATAAAGCTTGAAAATAGCTAAGTATAGCCAGGAGAAACTTGAGAGCTAAACTGGGGAGACCTTCTAGAAGTGAAGGATGTAGCCTTAAGATTTAGCTTTATACTTAATTTGTCCAGCTAGAAAAGGAGTTAGAACTGAATTTAGAAGGGGGTAGTCTAAAGACTTCGCTTGAAAATAGTTTCCCAACTAGGACAGGTCATAGTTTTCAATTACTAAGGGGGTCGACCGAAGATTCAGCTTGAAAATCATTAATTTTGTCACATTTAAAGCCATGTCCCAATACTGCAAATTTGCCTGGGAAAACTGGCTAAAAAAGCGTAGTCCATTAATTAAATTAAAATCCACTTAGAAGCTCATTAAATGCAAATCTCGTCGAGGCCAGTGGCAACAAAAACAAAAACAAAACCAAACAACAGAAACAACAAAGCAACAACAAAAACACAACAATTCTAACCGCAAAAACGCATTAAATGATTTGCGTGGCAATTTTCACAAACAGCAAAAAAACAGGTGAGGGCGAAGGGAGCAGAGAGGAGGGGAAGGAGGGAGCAAGGAGGGTAAACAAAGGCAATGCCCCGAAAACCGCATGTTAATTAAAAATCAAACTAATTTCCTAATTGCAAAGCGCAGCAATCATTAAACAGCGCAACAGGAGGCGGAGGCGGAAGCGGAAACGGGAGCAAAAAGATCGAACAGGGCATGGTAGAGGGAAAAGGAAGAGGTAGAGAGAGAGAAGAAATGGGCCAGGGGAGATCGAGTCCTTTGATTTATTTGCAGGGGCGAGCGATTGTCACACGATTAAACAGACAAATTCGAAAATAATGTCGAATTAAACGCAATGCAAATCACGCCGACAGACAACGCCAGATGGCGCCAGCTGCCAGGACAAGGACAACAGGCAGGCAGGCAGTGCATTAATCCCGTTACACGTGTGGCATACCCTAAGTGCAACGGGGTCAATGGCTGTCCCAGTGCAACATGCAACACCAGCCAACTCTGAGTATGCTGAGAACAGTAAACATGAGTCAAGTACACCCTGTGTTATCTGTGCTGCCCTTTTGTAAGGGTATTCCCTCTTCGACCTTCCATCGCTTCTTTTGCCACTTGTTTTGTTACCTTTTGCGCTTAATTAAAATCCGCCGCAATATGTTGTTAGCCCCCTCCCTCTTTCTGCCCTTCTCTCTGTAAGCCCCTCTCCAAAAAAAGTAACTGGTCGAAATGTTCATTTGCATAGCACAAGCTGCTGCCTGCGAATGCGCTACAAAAAACCAGGCAGAGTTGCACAAACAGAGTTGCATGAAATACATACATACATAAATATATATTAACATACATATATTTATGTATATGCTCTACAAATCTATACAGTAATGGGCGAATATATATACGGCGTGTTCTTTTCTTTCTTGCAAGACGAAATAGGAACATAGTTCCTAAGTTTTCTTGATGAAACTTGGCATATAGGTTGCTTATTATTAGAGAAAAATATATCGTATAGTTGCTATATAAGATATTGACCAATGAGGCACCATTTGATAGATCATGGATATGTTATGTTGTTAACACTTTTCCTTAAACTTTTCACATTAAAACAGTATAAGAATATGGAAAATGCATTCTTTATAATAATAAAAATATAAATTTAATTTGAAAACACGCACCTATTATTGTGACCTCGACTGTATCTGCACATATCGCATGCAGTATCGGCCCTATGCGAGTCGGACTCAATAAATTTCAATTTATTTGCGTAAATCATTTGTTTGCCGTAATTTTCAGCTTAATTTCGTGCGCGATATCTAAAAAGAGTTGTGCAAAAAGAGAAAAGGGCAGCGCAGAAAACTGGTTGGGGTAGGCAACCCTCATAAATCAATTAGGACTGCGGAGCGGACTGTGAGGACTGCGGACTGTTTGCCAGATTTCGCGTAGCCAATTTTTGGTTTTGCGGCTTTTCCCACACACACACACACGCACACTCACACATGTTTTGTTGTTGTGATATGCAACAGGACACAGATATTAAAAATGAAAACAGTGCAAGGCAGGGCGGGGCAAGGCGAGGTTCAGGTGTTGCTCGGTTGACCCTCGCTGGCTCTCCATGATTAATTGGCCACACTCAGCTGATTTATGGCCTGGACTTGGGCTCAAGCATAGCTGCAATTAGCATAATGGCTCATGAGTAGTGCAAGCTGGATAAGGGAGAGAGGGGGAGGGGAAGGTAGTCATGGAGAGGGGGAGTGACAGGGTGCCCCCGCAGCAGAAGCTCTTGCCAAAGTCGGCTTCGATTTGGCTTCTGTTTGTGAAGTGTTTGCACTGTGGCGGACGCTGTGGCTGTCAAGCAGCTTGAAACAAAGCGCAACCACAACAAAAGCAGCAACAACAACAACAGCAACAACAACAGCAAACAGGAGAAACAGGACGAACGCCCGCAGCAACAGGGCGCACATCCTGCGCGGCAGACGCGACTTCTTCGAGACGCAATCAAGCGTATGAGCAATTTTCGAAAGCAATTAAAACGCGACTCCTCAGCGCGGAGCGAGTCTCTCAGGCCCAATCCTTTCCACGCCGTGTGGCAAGCACTGTGTGGCACGGCACGCCTCAATTGCCCGCAGCGCTGCTGCTGCTGCTGTTGCCAAAGTTAAACAAATGAAATAATTGTTGCTGCAAACTTCTGTGCAAACATTAAAAGAGGGGGAGGAGGCAGAGGGGTGCAGGGTGCTGGGAGTGCGCTACAGATTCGGGGCAATTTGTTGTTTGTTATTGTTGCCACTATTTTGGGAACGTTCTTTCGGCCGTGATTGTTTCTGCGACTGCGACGCGTGCACGGCTAATGTGCCTCAGGGTGTGAAAGTCAGCCTGCTCTGCCAAATACCAGGAAGAAGTGCGTGTCCCCTCCCCTTCTCCCTTCTGGTGATGTGTACTTTTTGTCCTTTGATTCGATTTTGATTCCTGACGAATTCATCGCATTGCGTGTGTCCGTGTAAATGTTTCGCAATTGTTTGTTGAGCTTTGTGCGTGCGCCGTCGCCACACGCAGCTTCTTGACAAGGATTTGGGCATGCAATCCTCAAGAGCAGGCAAGAGATCACCAATGGAAGCAGGGTGTTGGGAGGGGGGAGGGAGAGGAGACTGCTGCCAGGCCACGCTTTGCATTTAAATGCGAGCGATATTCCAAATTGCAAACTGCCGAATGAAGTCACTCGAAAACACTCTCAAGTGCGCTGAATGGGTTCATCATTGTTGAATGTGGGCGGCCCACTCGAGTGGTTTATACTGGGCGGGGCACTTGTGTCCGCTAAGGGGCACAGGCATTAAACAACAGACGCAGCAGCAGCCAAGGTAGTGTAGGAAGAAAGGTACTGGGTACTGAAAACATTTCGGAGAAAACAATAAATTTGTTTAAACATATAATAATAAAAATAAATAAAACAATATTTTTTTATATTTTTATACCCTTCGACCATTGAAAATGGTCAAAAAAGGGTATACTAACTTTGTGCAAATGTATGTAACAGGCAGAAGGAGGCGTCGTTTGTAAGCGCTGTATAAAAGATACAACTTTCTGACTTTAACACATACTAAGCTTAATGAATTATCTACGAATTCTCCAAATTGCAATCCGATCGGACAATAATCACAGAAGTAATTATCAGTTATTATTAAAAGTAGAGATACCAAATTTGACAAGAAGGCTTTTGTATACTTTACGCTAATTAAGTTTATTTCGAGTGCCCACCGACCTCGCAAATCAAATATTTAATTTTGCTATTCGCTATATATATAAAAAATACAATTTTCTGATTTTCACATTTACTTAGCTTCTTGAAGTATCTACGTATTCTCTATATTTCTTCCTACTGTCGAGTGCGTTCGACAATTGCTCTAGTTTTTTATCGATCCAAGTAGCACTTGACATTGAAGGTATTGTTGAAATCTTAGGTCGAAACATTCATCAGTTCTCATTTAGCCTTTAGAACATTCACACTATAAAATTATTTTTAAATTATTATTTTGAAATACTTTGTTTTGGAAAAATACGAAAGTAAAAACAATAGAATGGCACGTAAACCGCGTTTAATAAAAAACCAACCCATCGATTCCCAAACCTGGTTACTGACAATGATAAGAAGATGCATGATGATGCTCCTAAGTCAAATCTGAATGGAATTAAGAATGTTGAGTGTATTTTATTTTGTCCTTGGATTCTTCCTCCTTAAGGCAAAACAGGACATTATAATTATTCTTCACGGCTGTAAAGGACATAATAATGTCCTTTTTGGCCTTAAAAAGGAAGAATGTAACGATAAAATAAAAGACACTCAACAAAGTTTTGGAACATCAAGTTTTTGGAATCTAAGAAATAATAGTGTTACCTCCTGTTTTTTAATGGTAATTGCCTACACTCTCAACCTAGCTCTGCATCTGGCTACAACTGATTTAATAATTATTAAATTACTATTATTATGTCCTTATTTTATTATTATTTGTTACTTAACGCCTCTCTTTGTTTATATCCGATATTTAGAACTTACTCAACACTAATCTTTGGATTTAATAAATGAGTTATCGAAAGTGTGGCGATAGATCGATCGACGCTATCGAAGCTAGGACGCAATGGCGCAAAGAAAGAAAGAAATATTATATAGACTAAAATTATTATAAATAAAGACCAAAAATGTGTGCAATTGTCTATGTTCCATTACAAACTTCATACATGTATGTGCATACGTGTATGCATATGTGTATGAATTTAACAAATTAAACTACACGGGAACATAAGTCGAAGGGTATCCCACTGTCGCGTGCTGCGCGACTGTTGCGTTTCTTACTGGTTACATTTAATTTTAATTAATAAATGTATTTTAAATAATATTATAATTGAATATTATACTGAATTTAAATAAAATAACGTAAATAACGATATAGCAAAACTATTGCCGAAAGAAAAATCGGACTCACTTTGTAAAGTAGCCCTGTTATGATCAATCGGCAGAGCCGACACCTAATTATTGATGTGTGCTTATCGAAAATGCTAAAATACTAAGGTTTTGCTTATTTTTTGTGAATGAAAGAATTCACGTACCCAAAGAAACCAGTAAAAATATATTCCTGAACAAATAAAATTCTTATTTACTTTACTGGCAGTTTCCACCTCCTTCATACCCTTTGCTACGCACATGACTTATCAAAATATTATTGTAACGCCTTGCCTTGCCACCCCCCTCCCCTACCTTAACACACACACACGCAACACTTAGCCAAGCGTTGATGAGTGAAAACATGCGTTAATGGGCTTAGCAAAGAGCGCAAAACGAAAGCAAAAGCGAAGGCAAAAAAGCGAAAACGAAAATCAAATCAAACTTTTAGGCTTAGCGGCGGCACACGGCGAATAAAAAACGCACACACGCACAGAGAAGTAACTGAAGGAGAAGATACAAGCAGAAAAGGAGGAGGGAGGGGGAGGGAGATAGACTCACAGCTCAACCCACTCGCACTGTCCCCTTCCCTGCGGCGGCGGGCACTTCAAAAATGGTTGAAGACAAGAGCCGGCGTCGCAGGACACGTGTCCTGTGCGCAGCTTACACGGCCGCCACGTGACCGCCATCATGTGTTTGCTTACATTTGCGACTCGCTGACTGACTGACTGAGTGACGAACGAGCAGGAGAAGGAGAGCGAGAGCGCTGTCGATCAATCAAGGACAATAACAATGAGGCGCAGAGTGAGGCCAGTGCGAGGTGTAGTACAGTTGCCCCCGGTTACAATGAGGATGATGTCCATAAATTGCGGGTCTGTCGCCAAACACTTTCCAATTTGGCAAATGCAGCGCAGGGCGTCGACTGTGGACAGCAATTAAAATCGCATTCGCATCTAATTAATTGGCATGCAGCGGCGACTAGTTGCAGTTGCAGTTGCAGTTGCAGCAATGCAAATGACGCCCCCGACATGCCAGATACATATACCATATACCAGATATATGCATATGCAAATATGTGAGGGTGCACAGGCATTCCGAGACGCCTTGCGGCCTTGTTGCAACTGCAACACCAAGTGCAACCCCTTCGTTAAGCTCTTTACCCCCCCTCCCACGCTTACCTCAATTACTCCCAGTCCTTGCCTTGTCTGCATTGTGTGCGCCTCCTCGGCACGGACATGATTGGCTTTTAACGCTCAAATAAGCTTAATTGAATTTCTTTTCACGCTAACAAAGTTTCCAACTCTCTTCTCTGTTGCTCGTTCTTCCTTTCTTTCTCTTCTGTTCTGCTTGGATTTGGAATTTGAATTCGGATTGACTGACTGGGATTTGTTAATTAAAAGTGAATTAGGCAGAACTCCCTCGATGAATGGCAAAAGACACACAGCATTTTGGCCGGCCAGTTACAGGGTGATTCTGCTGCTACATACAATGGGACATTTGGATTAATAATTTCTAAATAATGTTTAATTTAAGTGATAACTTTTTAACACATTTTCAAGAACGAATCGGGATAAAAACCTATTCCAGAAGAATACGTATATATTATAGAATAAACTGAATTACATATACTGTAGTTTTCTAGTAGATCTATCTATATCTATATTTCTTAACAAGATCTTAAAGAATGCGTTTGATAATCTTGTTATCTTTTCTTAAATATGTTTGAGGAACTGCAATTAAAGAAAATTAATCATATGAAAGGGTTTCCTGCATTGTCATTTAATTATTTGACATATTTTTAAATATTCCCCTCCTTCTTCTTCTTCTGTCTCCTGCACATTCATTTAGCCACACTGCTAATTTGCCTCGCTTAATTATCCAAATATTTGCGTTTAATTAGAAACGAGGTCAACCAACTATGAATATTAAATTGTGTGCAATCTGCAAATTAATGAAATGCAACTAATAAAATTATGTTTAATAAAACCGCGCGCTGTCATGACAACTTAAACAGCTTCCACCCCACCCCCCTGTGCACCCTGTGCCCGCTGCCCAGTACACCCTGCCCGCGGCAATCAGCTCTATCGGAGCAGATATCCTCGTCTGCCATGATGCAACTATCAAAATTAATGGGCCCTCTACGTGGATAGCGCAAAAAATTGTGAAATAAAATTCAAGTACCTGGTAAAAAAATGCAGCAGTACCGGGGGCAGATGGACAGTGGAGCAGGCGGACGGGTGGACAATGGGACGGACGGACTGCAGTGACATTTTAGCTATCAAAAATGTATTTGCATATAAATTAACGAGGCAATTTTTTTAAAATAATGCAATTTAAACATATTTTATTTGCATTTATTAACAGCGCCAGCAACAGGGAAAAGCGGAAGAAGAAGAGAGGAAAATCGACGGATGAAAAAAGGTAACCGAATGCCAAAAAACATCAAAGTAAAATGATTTTCAATAAAATTTGGCATGGACCTGCGGCCGCAGTGTCGCATTATTATCCCTTTTTCAGATGTTACACTCTCTGGTACGGAATATGTTTTTATAAAAACATTTTGCAGCATTACCATAAAATTGAAAAAAGTAAAACAGCAGAAGAGAGAGAATACAATAAAAACATCGTCCTGACCACGTCAAAACATTTGACGCGTATTAAAAACACGACCACAGCCGTGTGTGTTGGCTTTAAGCGGCTTCGCAGCGCTGATGTCCTGCATTTTTATAGCCCGATCAGCCCCTCCCTGCTACCCACCGACCCCTTTCGATATGTCGAGCGAACATTTTGCGCAAATCATGTAGGAAAATTGATGGAAAATGTGATTTTGGCAAGCGGGTGTGTGTGTGTGGTGTGCGTGTGTGTGGGTGTTGATTGGTCTGCCACAAGCAGCAGCAAAAAAGAAAAGAGAAAGGGAAAGAGAAAGGTGGCGGTTTCAAAGGATTTTCATAGCCAGCGGCTACTTATCATAAAAAAGGAGCATAATGCAAGCCTCGCTCGCTGTCTGTCAAGTCATGTGTGTGTCCCAGACATAATTGAGTTGTAGCTGCAGCCCCTAACCCTTGCACGAGATACCCTGTAAAGCGAAAGGGTGTGAAAAACAGTACTTACAAGACTACAAATGAGAATTGTTAGCTATACACAGGGTGTATTCACTGGAAAGAGATGAGAGCTCAATTATAGATTGCCTTCTTTTGTCTTTACTTCAACAAGTTTACATACAGGGTATCTTTTAATCTGTCAGTCCTTTTTTGGCCTGGCTTTCCTTGGGATTTTATGACAACTTTTGTGATGATTTGGGGATTCCTCGCTGCGTGTTGTTGTTATTATTATTGAAAATTGGCCAAATTGTACAAACGCACATATGCGTGAAATTCAATTCAATCGGAGAGAAAGGGAGAGGGAGTGGCAGAAGGAGTGTGGGAGTGGCACAGGATGTGGGGTAGTTGCCGGTGAAAGGGTTGCGGGCTAAAGTAATTCAATTTACAAGTGATTTGTCCTGCACACAAAACCGATTTAGTTTTCTAGCTTGACCATTGCCAGCAAGTGCGGCATCGAGTTCCGCTTCCGCAATGTGTACTCTGTCGCAACTCTGGCAACTCTGTGCTCAATTTATGCAAATCCCATTTAAATTGTTTGCACTGCAATTTCAATTTAGAAACAAAATAAAACGCAACACGACAATGAGGATGGATGAGGAGAGAAGGAGGGGGCAGGGGAGATACCTCCCCACAAATGAGAGCAATTTATTTAAATTTTTGCAACAAAAGCAAGCGGAGTATCCCTGGTATCCCTGGTACTACTACTGTCAGTTTTTGCCAGCCCCATTAACCGAAATTCATCAACGAAATTGCCAGGGAGAGAAATCAACGGGTCGCTTGTCATTTCGACGCCTGCCTGCCTGCCTGCGTTGCCAAAGTCGACGCCGTTTTCAATTTGCACGCTTATCAACTGAAATATACAGTGTTGGAAAAAATAATAGAAACAACACTTGCACCTGGCCGAAAAACTAAATTGCTCATTATGTACAAACACTATATGAATGAAATCGGCATCACATAGAAGGCTTATAACTGTACTTTAATATGCGACCTGTTTTGGGTCGATGTGACCTTTGATACTTTAGAAATCTTGCTCTGAAGGGAATTATCCCATATTTGAGCTGGAAAAAATAATAGAAACAAGCCACAAATCTGCGAATATTTTGATTTTTTTTCAGTGAATACTAAAAAAAATGAATGCATTCAATACTTCCAGGTAAGTTTAGCTAAAAATAACCGAATTTGTGAAAAAATTCTGCTCAATAAACCTGTAACATAGAGAAAAGGTCACGGAGGTCACTGTCTACCTTTATAGCGAAATATTGTCAAAGTTCTTCCTTTTTTTTTGATTAAATGCCTCCAATTCCATTCCTTCTAAGTGTTCTATTAGATTTAAGTCCAGGGATGGGTCAAACCGCTCCAATTTATTAAGTTTTTTATCTTTCACCCATTTCCTAGGAATATTTGACGCATGTTTAGGGTCATTTAAATGCATGAACCCCCGTTTTATCGCCACTTCTTCCTCGGCATATGATAGCATTTAGTTGTCCAGTATGTCAACGAAGTCAGGAGCACACATTTCTTCCTATATCCAGATTATCGGACCAACTACCGAAGCGGCAAAGCATCCCCATACCATAATATGCACACCACAAAGATTTGCAGTGGGCTTAGGATCGAAATTAGTAGTTTTTGGACGTATAACATATAGTTTTCAATCAGATTTAAACAAATTTAAGCTAGTTTCATCAAACCACAGTATTATTGTCCAATTTTGGCGCACTTTGTAGCGATTTGCAAAATGCAGCCATTCTACGATATATTGCTCACTTAACGGTGGAACCTCTCTAGCTGAGTACCTCTTTCAATTTTTTTCAATCGGTCTATTTCTTATTTTCCGACTATACACAGTTGCCTGAAAGGTATTCTTGAAGTCCATCGACGAAAAAAAACCGGTAAAAAGTGAGTTCATACAGTGTTATGACCCCCAAACATGCCTCAAATATGCATAGGAAATGGGTTCAAGATCAAAAACTTTATAATTTGGAGCCGTTTGACCCAACCCCGGACTCAAATCTGATAGAGCACTATTGAGGAGTATTAAAACAATGGAATTGGATGGACTAAATCCCAAAATAAGGATGAACTTTGACAATTTTTCGCTATAAAGGTGGGCAGTGAACTCCGTGACCTTTTTTTTATGTAACAGTTGAATTCAACAGAATTTTTTTACAAATTCAGTAATTTGTAGCTAAACTTACCTGGAAGTATTGAATGCATGCTTTTTTTTTAGAATTCACTGGAAAAAACGCAAAATATTCGCAGATTTGTGGCTTGTTTCTATTATTTTTTCCAGCTCAAACACGGGGTCACGCACATTATAGCAAGATTACCAAAGTATCAAAAGTCAAATCGACCCAAAACGGGTCGCATATCAAACTACACTTATCAGCCTTCAATTTGATGCCAATTTTAGGTATATAGTGCTTGTACATACTGAGCAATTTAGTTTTTCGTCCAGGTGCAAGTGTTGTTTCTATTATTTTTTCCAACACTGTAGCTGCAGGTTCCCATTGCTTCCAGTTCCCAGTTCCCATTTGCCAGTTCGCAGTTTGCACTTCCATTCGGCAGGCTTCCGTCTGGGCTGTCTGGGCTCACCTTGGTCATTGCCGGCTCGATGTCCGGGCTCGGTGCTATCACTTGGCCATAAAAACAGCTTTCCGGTCGTTACTCATTCATGGCAATCAAAATGGTGCCAAAATAGAAAAAGTTCCTACCTAGGATGGGTGCAAAGAGGGCGAAACCAGAAAAAAGGAATTTCAAAATTTGCATATCAATGCGCTCAAAGAGTGCTACACTGAGAGAAATAAAGAGAGACTTAGCTGACAAGGCAGGAATAGAAACAGAACTGCCAAGAAGAAGTGAGAAGAGACCTAGTTGACAAGGTAGGAATAGAAAGAGAAGTCCCTTAAGAAAGAAAGAAATAAAAAGAGACCTAGTTGACAAGGCAGGAATAGAAAGAGAAGTTCCTCATGTCTAGAAGAAGTAAAGAGAGATTTAGTTGACAAGACTAGAACAGAAACAGAAGTACTTTATGGCTATCGGAAGTGAAGAGAGACCTAGTTGACAAGGCAGCAATAGAGACAGAACTGCCTTATGCCTAGAATTTCATTAGACATAGGAAGCTTTGATTTCTCTTCTTCAATTTCTTGCAGTGCAGACTCTCTCTCAGTCTCTTTCTCTTATACTTCGAGCCTGGTGCTTATCAAAGCGACAATGCTTTGTTTCGCTGAAGCTAACTCGACTGAGCATCGGCAGCAGTAGCAGGGCAAATTATCAGATTACTTCTCCGATCCGAAGGGCAGAGAGGGAGAGTGGGAGAGGGGAACCTGCGAAAGAGCTTGTAGACAAATATTCAAATGAAATGTGAAACGCAGCACTTTCGGGGCTGGGCTCCAACTGAGATACAACAGGCAACTGGCAACTGGGAAAAGGAAACGGTCGAGGGGGGAGGGAGGGCGCCCAAATAGTCGGTAATCCGTCAACGGAAGTCAAACGTATTAGCATCCTGGCGATTTTTCATACAAATGGCGCCGCACCCGGTCGCAAAAGACAAGTCGCTCGCCATGATTGGGCTATCATGGCTGGCAGATCTCTCAGCAAGGGGAGTGCGAGAGGGGGGAGGTAAAAGGCAACCTGATGACATATTGCAACCATTTAACACTGTCGCCTGTAACGCTGCCACGAACAATGCCACAGACAGAGACTGCGGGACGGAGAGGCAGACAGGATGCCTAAGCAGCTCTCGCTCGAGTCTGTGGCAAACAAACAAAAAACAATTTCGAGGAAATTGACTGAAATTCTGCAGTGTTGCTTCATCATCATCAGCAGATGGGGCCAGAGGAAAGGCATGTGCCACAGTCGCTGCTCCTTTGGTTCCTTTCGGATGTTTGCCTCGCTACTTGGGGCTAACCACATGCTGTGCTTTGATAATGAGTCCTTCGCTCTACGCTTCATTTGAAATATTACGCTGCACCAGAGAGAGATGAAGAGACATAGAGAGAGAGAGAGAGAGAGAGAGAGAGAGAGAGAGGCTAGAGATGGAGCGCTTCCTGTGCCAGATCCTCGTCCACCCGGCCTGGCCATATCTGTCATGCAAATCTGATAATTGAGGACTTGACGCTTGGCTGAAACTTAAAGTGTTCCACAGACTGAGCTGGCAGCCGTAGATGATGCATGGGCCGTGATAAGCCACCAGCCACGACAACTACCAGGCCTGTACTCAAATTGATGACTCCAGTTTTGCATTCTCTTCTTGGCTTGGGTTAGATAAGCAGCTAGGACTAAGCAATGTGAGTGAGGCTGCCCTTCCGGATGAGACTTCATTAACTTCGCAATCGGCTAACGCATTACAGATGCCTTGCGTTGTACCTTCTCGCTCACTCTATTTGCAATTCGATTCCGTGTAGCTTCTCTCTATAATCCTCAGCCCGCGCCCAGTTGCAAATCATAATTTGTCGCACTCACATTAAAAATATTAAAAAAAGAAGAAGAAGGAAGACAGAAGCGCTTCCTGTTCGCGGGGCAGTGAAAAGATCAAAGGATAACAAACAAATGATTGCGGCTGCAGTGGCAACAACAGCGACGACAACAACAGCAACAAAGGAAACAGAAGCAAAAAAAGGCAGCAGAAATGATGTCAAAAAAGCAGAGAATGAAGCAGAACAGAGCAGAGCAGAGCAGAGCAGCGCCGCATCCTGACAACTTCAGTTTCAATTACAAAATTACAAAACAGGCGTCAATCAGCATTAATAATAGCGGGCTGAACGGGGCGTGGCTCATCCCCCCCACACACTCCGCTTCAGCCCTGCCCACTCCCTGTTGCTACTTAACCCTTTTGGCTGCCTGCCCCGCAGGGGTTGCACGCTCAGTTGAGGCGGACTGAGGCAAGGTAAGTGCTTGCCACAGTTTTTAAATATTTTCAACACAAGATTTTCATTACGGTTCCTGGCGGCGGCTGTGTGCCACGCCGGAAGTTGCTGCTTCAGGATGAAAATGTTTATGCGGGCGCTGGACGCTCCGCGACGTCGCCGGTCACGTGTCCCGAGCAAGTTGAGCCAACGTCGACAAGGGAAATAATCAAGCATATTAATGACCATAAAAAGCGAAAGAGTTAAAGTCGCTCGAGAACTGTATAAACATATGCAGGCATAGGTACCTTCATGGGTTTGAGGAGTGGACCTCGTCCAGTGCTTAATTACGCATGTCGATTACCATAGTGTGTGTGCGTGCGAGTGTGGGAGTGTGAGTTGTGTTGACTTTTTACTTGGCAGCGCTTTTTGTTTCCCACAATCAAATCTCAACCCTTCCTTACGCTACCTTAATGCAACCCTACCCCCCTCTCTCTCTACACTCTGAGTAGCCGCTAGACTCTTCACAGATCTGCATATGACAAATTTAGTTGAGGAACAGAAACAGAAACGGCAAATACAAAAACATTTATGTGTTCCTCACCATTGGGACCTTTTGTCGTCGGTACAGTTGTGCCGCCTTCGCATGTGGGTAACCCAAAACCCTGGGCATCAATCAACTATAATGATCTGGCACATACGTGAACGAAAAGTTTTTGATGCTATTATCAACTGTAAAATATCAAATAACTGGGATAACTGACAAAACCATGGCAAATAATGGAAAAGTCGAAAGCATATTTCTATAATGATTTGGCAGTTTTGCCAGGGCCCCACCACATGTGAAACGGACACAGGCATCAGATTACATTGTTGTGGACACACGTGTTGCCCCGGACGATATCAATAAAAAGCCGTCGCTCGGCATTTGCGATAAAGGAGAACTGGGAAAAAAAGCACCGCAAAAATATGCGAATTGACAAATTGACATACGGTTCAGCTTAGAAACGGTAGCAATGGGAAAAAATGCCAGAAGCTGGCTAGGAATGGAGGTGAGTCAAGCTCCTCATCATGTGTCCTGTCATCGCAAATAATGGCGGCTCTGGCAGCTTAGTCTCCTTGCTGGCGTCGCCTTGGTCAACTCGGTGCGTGATTTTCAATTGATTGGTACTTAGCCCACAGAATGAGAACCCTTTGATATACCATACATACATATATATACATATATGGTATAGCTATAGCCTCAGGGCACTTTTGCGATCTAATTGTGTTCCGGATTGCTGTCACTTTGCTTTGCTGCGTGTCCTTTCTTGTTTGTGTTGAATTATGTGCGAAATGCTGGCGATTTTGATTTCAGATTTGAGATTAATTCGTGGTCATGTGTCATGGTGACCGCGGGGGAAGTGACGTCATAAAAAAGCAGGATTTGCCGACTTATATATTTACGGGTGGTGGCAGAGAGACAGCGGAGGGTGCTGCTCAGTCTGGCTGACTTGTCGATATACACGTCTTGCTCATCAGACTGTGGCAATAAAACTCTTATAGTTTTTCTTATCGAGCGTAATTAAAACATGACGAGTCTTCTGTACTTCCTGCAACTGTTTTAATCCTTTTTGCATAATTTTACACTATTTTTTACGACAACGTCTCCAATGGGAGTTTGCCGCATAAATGAAATAAACGTTTTACGACAGCTCGACAAAACAAAAAGGACTCACAAAACAGAGCGAGAGAAACAGAAGCAAAAGTAAATCATAAAAAAAAGGAAATAAAAATATGGCAAAAGCGCGCAAAAGCAAACAAACAATGAAAATTTGTTTTTATGGCGCAGGCGATGGCACTTTGTTTTCCTAGGGTATTTTCCGGCTTCTCTGTCTGTCTCTGCGGCGAATGTTTATCTAAAAGGATAATTGTTGAAGGGTTGACGCGAAATGAATTACATCTTCATAAGCAATAAAATCATTTAATTTTTACTATCAGCGGAACGTAGCTGCAAAAAATAGAAGGAAGAGACTTTGGACTGGGCAAGTGGTAACCTATGCAGAGGACTAAGGACTTTCAAGAGGCACCAGAAGTTAAAGATTTAAACCTTGATAGAGCAATAATATTAACTGAATATAGATGTGGTGTATGTATATAACAATAATCTTATTGAAATATTAAATAAGTGATATCTATTTCATCTAGTTCTATTTATTGATAGAGTATTGAACAGGCGACTGTATTTATACTTAGCTACCCGTCTTCTCAGCACCACTGCAATACCGTTATTTATTTTTATAATACGATTTTTTATTTGTTTATAAATTTAGCAGTTCTCTTAATGCGCTTAAGGAGGAACAACAAAGCGATGTCCATTAACGTGGCAAGTACTCGGCAGGCAGGCAATGGCCCTGCAGCGCCTCGGACTTGTGTGCCACATTTACGGGGCAAGTAAATCCAGGAGGCGGTGTCTTTTTCCCTTCTCCGTTGGCTGCTGCCGGCGAGGATAACAAATTGTGCCGCATCAGCAGCTAAAGCGATTCGCATGTATCCTCAACCTGGACAGTTTCCATTCAGTTGGCTTACGCCTGGCTGGCCTGTCATGGCGTCGGCGAGTTCATCTGTCAAACGTCAGGTCGCGCCTGGACGGGGATGCGCTGGCCCGGGACGGTCCTTGCTTTGCATTAACTAAATTAAGTGCTCCTTGACTGTCCTGTCCTGTCCCGCTTGGACGCAGCCTAATTTGTTAATTTACCAATTGGTCGTTTTTCCAAGGGAATCGTTTGCCATGGCGATGGTAAATAGGCTAAGAGGATTGAACTGCTGCCAGTTATCTTTGATTCGGCAAAGAACTGAGATGAATATATCCAGTGCGAATCCAGGACAGCACACACACCCCTCTTAGTTCCGGGAGAGTTCTTCTTTTGTGCACCCCCAAGAATTTGAAAACAAAATGCTAATTGCGAATTAATTGTGCACTGCATCCAGAAACAACACTGAGGCAGCCCCCTTGCCTTGAGGAACCCTTGATGAATGCCTAAAAAAACAAACAGACGCAGACGAAGCGGGGAACGACACTCAAAAGTGGCATGAAAGCTTAGCAAAGAGCCAAATGAGCGTTAAATGTTGCAAAAATAACAAAAACCCAAAGGGATCCCAGCCCAATCCCATTCCCTTGCACTTCCATTCTGCCGCTGGAACAAACACTTGTGGCCGCACACATGTGGCCCACTCGACTGAAGAGAACGAGAGAGGAAGAGGGAAGGGATGTCGCACAGGGCGAGTCTCTGGAAATGCAAACAAATTAGTCATCATTAGCGTTTCGGCTGCAAGGACATCTGTTCCGGGCGGAGTCTGGGCAGATTTGCGTTAAATAAGCGCACTTAATGCGATTACAATAAAAATAACAGAGCCAACTGTACCAACAACAACAACAACAACAAGTGGAATATCAAAAGCAACGCTGCAAAGTGAAGTCAAAAGCGTAAAAGCGCGTTTGCAACAATTCAAAAGGCGAAATGAATACAAAACTCTGCAAGAGAGAAACGAGTGCAGCCTGCAGAGAATCCACTTTGAACAATTTGTGCATGAATAAACCTGCACGGACACGCTCAGACCAACCTCTGTGCACGTTCTGTACAAGTCTGCGGCGCTAAAAGGCTGTGGCCAGCAAGTGCGTGGGGCCCTTCTGCTTCCTGCTCTACCCTGTACACAGTGTGGTCACTCAAATTGGTCCTTCGTGGACCTTTCTCACAGTTCAGTTAGTTGGGCAGAACCTTAAAATAAACTCTGCATAAACTCTGTTAAAGGTGGTCACGTAACTCTCATAATGCTGATTTGATGTATGATACCCGCTATACTCACTGTATGGCACCCTCTTCTTGATAATTTCTACGATGAATCCTCTACACAGTAACCTCTTAATTTTTACGATGAATCCTATACACGGTATCCTCTTCATTATGTCCTCTTTGTGTGCCTTTCTTCACAGTATCCTCAAAGCGGTATTTTCTACAAGGTACCTTTCTTTGTGTTACAATCTACAGGGAACCCTCTGCACGGTATTCTTCGCACGCGCAACCTTTGCTACATGGTACCCTTTTTATGCTACTGTAGACCCTATACCCCTCTATAGGGTGCCCTTTACACAGTACCCCCGACATGGTACCTTCCACATAGTATCCTCTACATGGTAACCTTTTTACTGCACCTTGTGCAGAGTACTTTTAATTTCAGCATTTCCTTCTGCTGATTCTTCAGGAGTCTCACATCCAAATACCACATTGAAAACAACTTTTTCTGTCATGTTTTCCGCAATGTGGTTTATGGTCAGCAGTGGGGAAACCAATAGAAACAAACTGACTACTGTGATATTGTTCGCCTCTTGTCAGTGTCTACTGTATATGAAAAACTTTTGGGTGGACCACATACGCACACGCCTCGTTGCTTGCCATAATTATAACAAAAATGTTTTACTGCAGTAGAGCAAAAGGGGATGGAGAATGAGTAAATGAGGATAAGGAGTGTAGAAGAGGTAGCACGGCATTGTCCGAGGTAGTTTCTACAATGTGCTCTCTCCACTTGCAGTAGCGAGTTTACTAAATGGCAGTTAATTGGGAAACAGCTGAGATTAACAGCGAAATCAGTCGGAGCTGACTTGAGCTCGAGATGCGGATGTAACTGACAGAGCAACAGCAGACGGGATTATTACACTCTGTGTGACATAACATTGACCCCTTTCCACATCTATCCAAAGGGGGAGAAGTCATTAAAATCAATTTGGGTCTGACGAGTCGGCGACATCACCATGACGAAGCGCAGTCCTGGTAGTCCTGGTCGCATCTGTGTCGCGGCACTCGCACTCGGCACATGTCGAGTGTCACAAAGCGCATTCACAACGCGAATTAGCCGCAACTGGGTAAGAAAAATTGCCCAATCAGCTGAAGCCCAAACCCGAGGCCGACCTGGTCGTCAAGCAGCTGTCATAATGATGGACAAAGTGCATCGGCAGCGGTGGGTGGATGCCACAGTGTGGCACAGAGACGGCGACGCATGGAGACAAAATGCTGACAACTTTTGCGGGAATAAATTACAAAAAGCAATTACAAAGCCAAAACACACACGCACTCAGTGCTAATCAAGTATGCGTGTGTGTGTCTGTGTGTGTGGTGGGTGTGGCGAGCACAGCTGTGCGCCACCTAGCGTTCAGATATTGCGCACTAATTGCGCGCAATTTGCGCCAGGCCAACCCGGCGAGGAGTCTGGTCATTAGTCCGCGCTGGGCAGTTAAAACGCCTTTATGAGTTATTGTCAAAATATCTCCAGGGGCAGCAAGTACTGAGAGAGAGTGAGTGAGATTGACATAGAGGAGAGAGGGAGAGAGTGCTGTACGCAGGGCTACACGAGTTGTATCACCTTCACGCGAAGGCTTCCCTCGGCTTGCCTCGGCTTCTCTGGGCTTCCCTCGGCTTCGCGCCTTAATTGCCTTTCAAATTTATAGGCCAGAAAAGGCGTTGAGCATTTTTAATGCCGTCGAGGGATCGTCACATCGCATGGAGACGGCAATTAAAAATAATTTCACTCGACGGCAATCAAAAATGATTACACAAGTTTACATATGACGAGAGAGAAACCGATTAAATCGTAGAGAAAGCATAAATCGGACTCGGGCTCAGGAAATATTATTCATAAGGACTCATTATAAGTGTGCAAGTTACCTTTGATATGTGTTTACATTTGTTTTTCATTCACTTTTATCTCCTCCTCCTCTTCTCCCATCTCATTCTTTCACTTCCTCTCCTTCTTCTCAGTTGTTTCAGTTATAGTGCCGCATCTCATGCGTTGCGGGTTAAAACGGCGTGAAGTATGCAACACATGGCGCCTTGAATTGTCTTTTATGAGACTGGGCTGCTGCCCCGCCCCCTTTTTGCATGCTGTGGGGGCTGGGGTTGGCTTTTATGTGCCAATGCAAATGGCGCATTAAAAAATTTGCCAACCAAAAGGGAAGCTCCAAACGGGTTCGGGGGAAAGGGGGTCTTATCAGGGCCCTTATCGCCCTCGGCTGTGGTCGTAAAAGATGCGCGACTATAAAACTAAACTCAGCATCGGAATCAAAGTATATAAAAAGCACCAGCTACCAGACTTTTCTCACACACTTTGCCATTAAATTGATAAAGCCGAAATTTGAATAGATCGGGCTATACGAGGTAGCAGGAGGAGGAGGAGGACGCCGCGTTGTCTGGGCGTGTACGTCATACAGGAAATCGTTACGATACTATCCATGCTCGTTTTTATAGCCTCGCATGGCTCGTAAATATAAATTAAATTATATAATTTATGTAATTTATTTAATTTAGCGCTTAACCCGCCCGCGGAAACCATTATCGTAATTCTCCGAGTTTTATTTAAATCGAATATGCGAGCACTCAAATGAAATTGATTCGAATTGGGGATAGACTCGAGGGGACTCTCGTTTGGATTATTAATTAGGCAATTGATTGGGGAAGGAATGAGCAACAAAATAAATGGATAATGATGATGCGATGGAACTGCTTAATTTTAATGATAATATTTTATTTAATAATTTAACGCTTTCTTTATGTTTCTAACTCCATTCGCTTATCTACTTTACACCTTCATTGGGATCTACTGATTTACACTCTTTTGTTGATTATAAATCTGGCCAGAGAACTGTCAGCTACTTGCACAATAAAGTCTAATTGCCGAACATTTTCCACTTGCATTCTCGGCCTGCCTCAGCATGACTCATGCGGCACTTCCCACTCCGCTGGGCACTGCACAGTCTACCTAACTCGACTCGACTACTGCCCCTGAGGAAAATATTGGTGCAACTACTAAGACGATAGACAAATAATGACATGAGCAAACAAGAAGAAACTCGAGAACTATTGGACAAGTCGTTGCTCGTCGCACGCACCTCCGCGACGAGGCGAAAATCAGTGAGAACTGGAGAGAGTGAGGAAGAGGGAACTCTTATCTATTCAAAAATCTATGGAAAAGAGCGAAAATCACTCAAATAAAAACTGGCATAAGGCACTGACATGTTTGAACAAGTCCAAGACACACACACACACACAGACACACAAGCAAGAAGGAGAAAAAGAACAACCAAATAAATTAAACAAACCGGACAAAAGGGTCCGACGCAGGTCCACATCTGTTTTTGGGGGCCATAACAATCTTATCGGCACATCGTCTTGTATCTTCTTTTTGCGTTGAGTGTGTGTGAGCCGACCGAATATCCCCGACTCCGACCCGACTTCGAAACCGATTCTCTGGCAAGACGAAACCCCACACACCGCAAACAGTCGTTAAACAACATTAAATGGGTCTCGTTGGTATGTTTTTCCTCACCCCGCCCCCTGGGCTACCTAAGTTTCCCACTGCCAAGTGCAATGCTCGGATGAGTCATCGGCTGGCTGGCAGGCTGGTTAGACGGTCTGCTGCAAAGCTTCCGCGATCACTTGGTGGATCGTTCGTCTAAGCAGCGTCGGATAGCAAGCTGCGCTCACTGACAGGCGTTACAAAATCCGGCGAGTTAATGACCCATGCCCAACAGATCGCATCGGAATGGGATCGGGTGGATCACCCGGCAGTTGTCTTTGTTTCGGTGCTTTCTAAATGGAAAACAAATAAGAAGAAATATAGCAGACAGTAGACGAGGGCCTGTCCCTCAGTCTGCGAAGCAGAGCTACCAGTGAAGAGCGATCGTAAAAAGTTTCATACAAATTACATGCTATGCAGAAGAAGCAGATAAGGAGAGGGAGAGAGAGAGAGAGAGAGAGGGAGAGGGAGAGGCAGAGTGAATGAGCGTTGAGAGATTGCAACTTAGAGAAGAAACAAGTCACAATTGAGACAGACACTGTGAAGGTGACAAGAGGGGGCACGAAAAGATGCGATCAAATTAAGAGTTGAGATGATGTGGTATATGAATAAATTTATTACACTAGCCTAAGATGAGAACGGCTTAAAGAGGCATGTCAAGGTATCTGCCAATTAGCACCTTATATATGTATATAATTTATGTACCATACGTAGAACCTTAAGTACTTATAGTGGGCTATACTTAGTTCTTTTTTGGCAAGAAAAGAGAAAGTTATTTGGAATGAGAGCAAAGGGGTAAAAACATATTGCGCAAGTCATTGAAATCTTCAAATTACTCATTAGCAGTCTGATATAACGGGATAAATTTAATGAACACAATAAGAACAGGTGACAAATTCAAAGGGATCCGGTTTCCGAGAGCAAGAAGATGTAAACAAAGAAAAGGAGAGTATTCGTATACAAGACATGCATATGCACATTATAAAGTAAGTTAATATCATCGGATGTTGTATTGTATTTTAACCTGCCTTGAGGCAGTCCCTGGTCATTGCGTCACGAGCTGAGTAAGCTCAGGCCTCTCGCGTGATGAGTATGAGTAGCAGGCGGCAACCCACGTAAGGAAAACTTAACTGATGAAATATTTAAGAGAATAATCGTATTATTGGTTGTACTACATGTGGTTTTGTTGGGAAGCTATTTGAATGTAAATCATCATGAATGTAATGTGGTAAATAACCCGATTGACAGACGCATCATGCAATGTTATGGGTTGGTGGGTCACACGTGTCAAAATTGTGATCATGTGGGTCATTTGACATGCAGATTGAAAACTCAATTAAAAGCTAATTTGACATATTCACTAAAGCAAAGTTTGAAAATCAAATTGAAACTTTATGATTGCACTTCCATGCAATTAGCTATGCAAATTGATAGCGACAACAATGGTATAAGGGTTCCGTAAGCAGAACCACCCTGCGAGTTAAAGAATCATTGCAATAATTACCCGCATGGACAGCGTGAAGAAAGTCCATTAGCCAGTATCATAATCTAGTCCTTCAAGGAGATTCAAGATTTTAATCAATTGAGAAACCTTCTTCTGCTTCATTGAACTCTTTTTTATCGGTATTCTTAAGGAATGATTCTACAGATGGAGAAAGTTGGAATCCCATTAAAGATGCAGATGATACCACAAAGAATACACGTATATTTTTGATACGCGGCAACAGGGGACTTACTATTCTATATATATGTACACTTAATGTTGTTGATTTAATCGATAAAGATTTAATCATACCAAGGTTGCCCTAATTTACTCACTCATCGGTCTCATCAAACACAATTTACCGACGGCAAAACAGATTTGAAGAAGTTAATAGCCCAAAATTCTGGCTTCAAAAACTCCACCAAGGGCCTCTGATTCATGGCTCCATAGCCCAAGAAAAAAAAGGTAGCCCATTGTGCCAGCGGTCGAGCCAAGCTCCGCCCTCAAAACGTCGAGTAGCCAAAAATAAATATAATAAAAGAAGCAAACTCCAACTCGGTTGGCTCATTGGCTACAGCGAAAGAGAAAAGGTTGTTGCTGGCGTTAGGAAAATAAGCCACGCCCTGCTGGATTTATGCTGCCTGCTGCGAACCCGGAAAACCAAGAAGGAAACGAAAAAGCAAACTATGTGTGCGAATGGGAAAGAAAATCTCTGTGCCAGCGGCGAGTAGTTCTTCTTGTAACAATAGACCTAGACTGAGCCAGAGCTGAGCGAGCAACCCCTAAGTGAGTGTTGTGTAACTGTGCAACGACCCAGACACTTGAGACACAAAGTAGACGGTTCTGTTCAGTTCTGACGCCCTTGTGGGTGGAGTTAGGCCAGCGAACAGTGGCCAGTTATACTTGGATTGGGAAGAAATGAGTAAACAGCCATTGGGCATGATATCATCAGGAGAGAAACCTTTACCATATAGACATCCCAACACATCATTGCCGCGAAGTTAAATATGCCTCCCTAAGTATGATCCATATTTCCCGAGTTCTGAAATGCCAATAAGAAATTATGAGTAATTACTTATAAATAGAGAGGACTGGTATTAATCATATGTGGTTTTCCTGTATAAATAATTTTATTTAACTTTCTCATAAGTAACATATTTTCTATATATGTACATATGTATTTATTTTAAATAGTGAGCTGTATGTGGTTATCGCATTATGTTTACTTTATTGAATGAAACCGATGAATGAAGTAATCGACCTGGAGCTTTCATAAGTTCTTGAATTATTTCACATTCGGATAAAAGCAATTAATCTGAAATTTCGGAAATATCATATCATCATGCATTTGATTGTTGAGGATTATACATTGTTAATTTCGTGTTGACTCGCTTCAGTGAATAAGAAATTTCAGCGAATTAACAAGAAACAAGATGATCTTTAGTAGGGACAAAGTGACGAGCCCATTGTATAAAATACCTGTGTAAAATATACCATATGATATGATATACCATATATTTTATATACACATTTATGACAGATACACATTAATATCAGAGTCTATGCATATAGTCTTTGCTACTTGTCGGAAATGCTGTGGAAAACACTTGTAGAACATTCATAAATTCACATATGGCAGAAAGGCTCGTCAAAAAGAGATGAGACCTCGATATAGATACGATATCTGTATACATTGTGCATTTGTTTACAGCGGCATATACATAATAAATATAGTAGATATTGTAACATTGCCCACTTGCCCATATTTTAATTGACTCCCTTTCTTTTCATTCCTTTGCTTCGTGTCTCTTTTTCTATGTGTCTCTCTCTTTTTATTCTCTCTCGCTCTTTCATTCTTTCTCGCTCTTTCTTCAGATGAAGCGCTGTCATGCGGCGACGATTTAATACAATTAATATGCTAACTGTACTTCTCGTCACAAAGGCGCGTCAGCCTACACAACCTGACAAACACACACATACACATACGCACACACACACGCACACCCTCACTTGGCACTTGGCAACAGGCGCAAGGTGGCCACCCCCACTCAAACCACCAAGCACGGCCTGGCAACACTGTTTTTTTTTTGGCCACGAATGAGACGATGTCAACAAAAATACCAAAACAAAAAACGCCAAACGAGAGCAATCGAGGCAGACGAGCAGAGCGGGACACCAAATCAGAAAGAGAGCAAGAGCGAGGGGGAGAGCAAGTGAGAGCGCCAACGCACAGCAGCCAGAACAAGAGAGTGAAAACTGAGAGAGCAGCGCAGCCACTGCGTTGAGAGAGCGCTGCTTATAAAAAGGGGCGACGTGTCGCACACGACAGGCAGTTTCAAGTGAGCCAACGAAGCGAGCAGACGTGAGCAGCAAACGAAGCAAGGCATAGCAGAGCAGCGGCAGCAGAACAAAGTGAACGAACTCAACGAAACACGACGAAACAATTTGACGTGTGCGTAACAACAACAGCAATAGCAGCGCAGCGACAACAACAAAGCATTGTGTAGTAAATTTATTCATTGTGTGTGGCTCCCCCCGCGTGAATCTGCAAAGAGAAAGTCTTGAGTCATCTGCAAAGAAAGGAAGCAAAAGACAATTTTAATTACAAACAATTGTGCAATTGGAGACAAAGAAAACAAGCACAGGAACAACAACAACAGCAACAACAACAACAGCAATGGCCGTGGCCTTCTTCATTCCCGACCAGGCGACGCTGCTGCGGAAGGCGCGCGAACAGGAGCAGCAATTGCTCCGCCAGCGCCACTGGCAAATGGCCACAGTGGTGCTCAACACACTCCGCCAGTTGATGGAGTCCTCGACCAGTCAGTGCCTGCAGCGCGCGGGTCGCAAGTGCGGCAAGTGGCGCAAACCATCGCAGTGAACTCGCAACCTGAGTAAACCACAACACTCTAACCGCAACAAAAACAACTACAATAGTCCACAGAAGTCATCGGTCATTGGCAGGATGCACTTCATATTCCCCCATGTTCTCCAGTACTGATAAAGATAACAGCAACAGATTATCCGCAACTTCCCAAGTTTACTCATCAAAGCGATTGTGATAATGGTTTTGTTTCTATGACATCGGCAGAAGATTCAAGAATGAAGAAAGAATAGCTCAAAGTTGAACAGGATTTGATATATTTGATTTTAAATATGTATTGAACTTTGATAAACGAAATACTTTTATTAGTTATATTGATAAACTCGAAATAAGAACATTTTGTACAAGCTCTGACGAAAGATTATACAGAATTCCTAATAATATTATATTACTTAAGAGGTTTGGAAAAATTGTATCAATTTTTGACAAACAAATAAAAAAACGAAAAAAACATTAAACAATCTGATTTCTATTAAATTTTATGCATGATATCTTTTTCGGTATTTAGAAAAACCTGGCGGGCAAAATAAATCAACGTAGGAAATGAATTAATCAGAAAAAATCGAAAAATAAATTAATCAAAGAGAAGCACATGCATTCTTGCGTATATATTTTCATTATTTATATCTGACATTGTTCGGTCGGAATAATACATTATTCTCTGCGTAACAAAGGAAATCTCTGTGTAGTCAGTTTTGCATTTGCCGACGGCATTCGAGCGGGTTGAATTTATATCCACTCTGTCCGTAGACGACGTTTTCGGATACATAACACAGGAAATCTACACGTAATGCTGGATTTATATCAGTTTATCACGTGGTATACTATTGTAATATATTGAATTACCTTCCCTTAAGCAAGTTCAGCGATGATAATGATAATGAGAATGAATACAAATTTGACATAACAATAATAGAGTTTATATACGAGTATATATTCAATTAACAGCAACCTCTCCCGTCAAGCTAAAGAAACTCATACATATTTTATGTAGTACTCTAAAATTTACATTTAATTTAAGGTTCAAAACATACAGCATGGGATCTGCACGGGAAGCTCAGGACATAAGGTGTTCTGGAATATTGATATTTCTTCCATATAACGACAGTTTCATGTTGATGGCAAGGTGAGAGTCCTTAAACAACTTAAAGTAAATTTAAGTTTAAAGTTTTGCTACTACCCCTCATGTTTTCCACTTGCATTGTTAACACGGCGTGTGGCAGCAAGTCAGAGTTGCCAAGTTCACGAAATTTGCCCCAAAGGCGCCAATTCAATTATGCAAAAGAAATGCAGAGAGAAAATTTGCAGCTGCACATTGGCCCCCGTTTGATAATGTTGGAAATTAGGTGCTAACAAAACAGTTTGCATTTTTAACTTTGCCTCGGCCAAGTGAGAAACTTATGGAAATGCAGAGACCCTGCCTTGAACCCTGGCAGTTCCAGGGGGCTCATCATAAGCGCCATTTGAGAGAGGTTGGCAGGGGGTAGAGGGTGAGGTAGCGTTGCCGCCGCCGTCATTTAATTAAACTTCTGCACTTATGCAGCTGCAATCAGACGAAGTGCATCCTGCATCCAGGACGGGACTCAGCACAGCGTGTCCTGTGTGTTCAATTCACTTTGATTGGCAAACATTTTCGGCGGAAAGTTCATAAAAGTTTTGGCGCTGTGCAAAAAATCAAAATTTTTCACTTTACCAAACAAAACTAATTAACGTCTCAGCAGACAAAAGTTGGCTAAATGCTTCAGTGCAGAGTGTTGCCCAGGGGAGTGTGCAGGGGGCGTGGCATACGAGAAATAATTGAGACAAGTTTATGATTATGTTTTCCCCCACTCCGCACACTTGACAACTTGTTGGGCCACACGCAATAAAAACTTTTCCGCGCGATTTGTAAAGCTGTAAAAATCACAGACAGAAAAACCGTTAGTACAACAACTAAAACAACCAGAACAAGCAGATTAACTACAACAACAATACTTGGCAAAGAACTTGGCAAACTTTTCAGATGTTAATTAGTTCACAAAGCGTTTCTAATTCGGATACCAAGTGAAGCTCACTCTGCGTGATCCTTTATTGATATAAATTCCAAGAACTGCGGGAGCAACTCTTCAGATTGGTATCTGTTGCGATTTCTCACCCAATGCTCTGACTCTTTGACCAATTCCGCTTGTGGCCCCAAACGAATTATGAGATTAGTGCGCTGCTCTAGCAGTGTCCTGGGATTGGTCAAGCTGGGATCGAGTCCGAGAAACGAATCAAGAAATTAGCAGAGACCCAAAACGACCCAACAAAGCAGAGCAGAAAAAACACAAAGAGCACAAGCAGAGCAAGAAAGAAATGAAGAAAACTACAATCTACTGCTCCCGAAAGTAAAATACCGTTTAACCAGAAAATGTACTGTTTATTACTGCTTTTTATAATCTAATACAAGCTTAAAGAAGAAGCGATAAGCCTGGCATCTAAAGTTTTTGGTTTGTTTTAGTTGCGTATAATGTTTAGGAGTCCTCGGGTCAAATTAAGTAAGCCTTCCTCTTATAGTTTCTTAGATCTGCGCGTTAATACGGATAAATTAATTTAATTGATTTTGACATTGAACAAATATACCTTATGGGTTCGACTACCCATTATTGACCATTTTCAATGTAAGCAGGGTATAAAAAGTGCAGAAATACACGTAACACCGCTGCTCTATAGGGAAACATTTAGCAAAGGGTCTGCAGTTCGACCCTGGCACTGCTTCCGTCCTGTTCCTTTTTTCTGGACTCTGAGCCCAGAATTAAATTAAGTCAAATCAGTCAACAACTAATGGCAGCATAATGACATTAGCCCGAGCTGCTCGACGACGCAGAAATGTTTTTACACGAATTATGGACAGTGTTCTGGGCAAGGGATTTGCAAGGACCTCAGGGCAGGGCAGGGGGGAGTATTATGACAGTTGTGCAGAGCGTAAGAAAGAAAAAAAGAAAATAAAATGATGCAATTTAATAGAGAATGTGATTATGGTATATCGTATAAGTAAACAGATTATAATCATACGCTTGGAATTAATGCGAAGGAACCTTTCGTTCGATCTGTAAATGGAAACTCCTTCCACCTTCACGCAATAGAAACATTAGCGACTGCGACTTATTTTGACTTATTAAAATAAATGGAAATTTGTCATTTAAAAGGCTGCTCGCAAAACGCCCAGAAGTAATCAGGAAACCCTCGAAAGGAGGACGAGAACTCGTCCAACAAGCATCATTTATAAGCCGCGACAAGCAGTTCCTAAACGAAACATTTAAAAATGCCTTTTGATTGATGATCCTGACGGGATAGTCAAAAAGTCTAGCCAGCAAAAAAAAAGAAAGAAAATGAAAACGAATTGAAGGGACACGCACACAACCGAATTGGGAAAGGAAAACGGAAATGGAAAAAATGGGAAAGAAAATACATTAATTATTGAAATATCATTAAAAGAAGTCAAGGAAAACGGAGCTGACAGCGCCCAGATTCGCATGAATATTTAACAACAACACAGGGGGGGTGGAGACATCCACCGAGTTATGACAGGCAGTGTGATGCGTGACCGCATACGCGCCAGGACATTGATAGACCTAGACCAGAATGACGCATTACAAGGCAGAAAGAGGAAGAGGCAGCAGGGGGAGAGAAGGGCAGGGGGAGTGCTTCCTTGAGGTGCGCAAATCACGCAAAGATGTTCGAGATGATGATGATGATGATGGAAGTGTATTGTCCCCCCACTCCTGATCAAGAGCATATTAATTGCAGGGTGGAACAGCGAGGGTAGATCCATCCAAGCACAGGATGCTGTCCACGTAGCCATTCATCATCGGGCCTGGCAGCCCAGTTGAGCATTTAATTAGTTTGTTTGGCCCCGGTGCGGAGTATGGCTGCGTATCATATCAAGGATAATAGTGTCCTTAAAGGCATTAAAGTCATGTGTCAACTCCTCCAACTGGACAAATCGCCGCACAGCAGTGAATTATGGGCAACATCCCCCGCCGTGGAATGCAAATAGAGGAGAGTGAAGACGACGCAGTGTGTCCCCTTGTGCATGCCCTGCACTGCCACATGCAGTGTGCAGCACCTTCTCGTTTATATACCCCCTTTGGTACTGCCATAACAGGGTATCGTCGACGTCTGACGTCTGTTGACCATTATGAGGTGTCACATAAAACAGATTCAAATTTGCCAGCGCGAACTGTCAAACATGAGCCGCAATTGACGACACCAGGACCCCGCCAGGACCTCGCCCGGACTTCCCGTGGAGCTGCAGAATTGCGAAATTTTCGCACCGTGCGTCCCTGCGACGGCGGCCGAAACTATAAAATAAACAAACTTCCGGGCGAGGAGGTCGCAGTCGCCTTGGCCTGACGAGCTGCTGATGATTTTGATGTGTTTGACATGCGCTCGCTCGCATTGATTGCGCCATAAATAATGAATTTATGCTGACAGCAAGTCATCATCGCTCCCAGAGAGTCACTCAGAGAGAGAGGGAGAGAGAGAGCAATGACAACGCGGTGGTGAGATCCTCCTCCTGGGGTAGTCACAGTCGGCAATAGGCAGAAAAGGCATCGGCAGTCGGCAGCCTTTTTGCGCCGTTGTGTGGCAACTAATAAAATATGTTTTTATTGCAACCAAACTCATGCACACACAACACACACACACACGCACAGTGCGTATAAAAATTAATGAGCCACGGAGGCGCGCGTCCCTTTCTGCTGCAGATGCGAATTCGCATCCTGCGAATTTCAGTTTGCATCAACTTTAATGTTAATCGTATGCATAAATATGTCAGCTAATAAAACGAGAGATATGCACGGGAGAAGGATGAAGGTCCTGTGCCAGCCAGGTACGGCACAGTTTGCGGTTTGCCTGATGAGCTGTACGAAGTCTCGAGACCTTCTTCTGTGCCAAGGAAGCGCGGAAAATTGCGCCTTGTAGAGGTGCTAATTGACTCTCATTGTTGAAGATGCTGGGAAAGTGTTTGCTGAAAGCGAAAGACATTCATCAGTTCCAGTCTCAACAATCTTTTGAATATCTTAAGCAAGGTACAGCTAGTTACATTGTTGTCCAGATAAAAGTAAACAATATCCCGTAGTGCTTGACAAGCTGCGGCAACTTTACGATATCATGAACGAGCGCGGAGATTTCATTTCATAGATTTATATCCAGAATGCGCAGCATTTTTATTGAAATAGGAAACTTGTGCATATTGCATGCATCAAATGGCACAACAACAACAACAACAGAGATCCACATCCTTGGCAGCGGATAACAAACTCCGTCACTTGCAACAGTTTTTTGCCATTGGCCACTTTTTTATGACAAAGAAGAAGAAACGAGATGAAATTATTGACGGAAAAAACGGAAATCGCTGGCAATAGTCGAAGGAAATAAAAGCGAAATTACTTTTGATAAAGCAACAACAATACCAACAACAACAACAGTGGGGGCAGGACAACAAGGACTACTACTAAAACTACACACACTCGTAAAAAGCAGTAGAAGGAGCAGGAGCGGATCTGGAGGAAGCAGCAGGAAGTCCGCTACAAGAGGGCGTTGATTTGTCACAAGTGGAGAATTATGAGAGAGCAACAGCAACAGCAGCTGCCAGAGACAAGGACAACAACAACAACAACCAGTTGTAGATGCCGCCAACAACAAGAGTAACAACAAACACTTCAATTACCGGAAAACGTGTCTGATAATACCTACGCAGATCTACGGCGTCTTCAGCCCCGGCAAAAGTAAATAAAAAGTAATTTTATTATTTTGATTTTTACGGCTGCGACTTTTCTTTCTTATTTTTGGCAGTTTTTTGGCTATTTTTTAGGTTTATTACTTGTATACCCTATAGTCTATGTGGCAGGAAGGGTGTATCGATGTGGCAACATAGCAACTTACAAATAAATAAATAAATTAGAGTTTTCTGTTCGTATGAACACCTATATCTCGGAGACTAAACCATCTAGGAACACTAAATTTGCTGACAATATGTAGAATTATAGTATGGAGAATAATATGTGTCTTATAACTTAGCCACGCCCTCCGTTCGCCTTAGTTAAACAAAAAACCAAATTTCCAGTTTTATTTTAAAGCTACAATGTTTATTTTTGGTGTGTGCAGTAGTTATTACGATTGATATACTGATATTATATATATTATATATTCTAAGAGATATCTTCTAGCCGTGTCTACCTTCCTTTTGCACTACTTGCCCTGTTTATTCCTATTACCAATTCCACATTCGGCTGTTTTATGGCTACGTTAATATTAATAACCAGTTCAAACATTGTTGTTGGCGCCAGTCGCCTCCAGGATCTGCTGGATCTACTTCCTATCGCTCAGCAGGCGGCTCTCTCTCTTTCTGCTGCGTACCTCGGCGAGGTGTGTTTACGAATAGTTTTAATGGGTTATTGCGTCCCCATTCCCTTATGCCTTGTCCCTTTCTGAAGCTTGTCATAAATGTCGTTTGCTCGTAAAAGGCGAAATGCAATTTCCACGCCCCTTTTCCCTATTTCCCTTGCCCCTGCCCCTTCCCCTTCTCAGTAGCTGCACTTAAATTTATATTTTTTACGCGGCACCAAGCCCAAGAAGAAGAAGCAGAAGGAAAGTGTCCTTGTTGTGACTGCTCGTCGAGGGCTGCGTGTGAAATTATGATAAATGTGCGCGAAATCGCATCAACCGCAAGGCGCATCCAGCTCCTGTTGTCCTGCTCCTGTTTCCGTTGCTGCAGTTGCATTTCCTCATTGTTTTGCGGTCGTAAAAAGTGTCCTGAAATTGCAAGGCAGCACGCACAAGAGAGAGAGAAAGAGGGAGACAGCTAGCAAATGGTCTTTTTGATTGCATTTTCTTTTAATTAAATTAGCTTTTGCAAGCGCTGCCCTGCTTTTTGTTTGCGCCCATAAAAAGCAGAGAAAACTCGCTGGGAAATGGCAACACGCTACTTAGGAGTGTTCTGCAAAGAAGAAGAAGAAAAAATAGAAGAAAGAGGGAGCAATAAATCAGACAATTTAGATTTATAAGCAGTTCAGATTGAGGATTGCAGATTGAAGACACCTTGGCAGGCAAGTTGAATTTGGCTTGAGAGATTTGCGGTTGAGGCGCAACACCTAAAGATGAGGCAACTCAAGATGAGGGTGAGGCACTCTGCCAATAAACACTTCATCTAGCAGGAACTGAGTTTGGGGCTGCTTACAAGTATTTTCCATTTCCGGGCAAAGGTAAACGGAAGACGCAGTTGAGGCTCGACTGACCAGTCGGGCTTGGGTTTTGGGCATTTGCGGAAATTGCAAAATTTCTGCACCGTAATAAGATGAAATTAAGTTTGCGCACAAAGCAAATAGCAAGGAAGCGCCAGGACAAACAGGCCTCGAACTGGACAGGCAAACAGGACCTGGAGATGGGCAAGAGAGGAGGCGAGGATGAGGCAGAGGCAGAGGAGGCTCAGCCACGCAGCAAATGAACCACTAATTGCGTGCCGAAATGCAATTTAGTGAACTTTGCCCCCCCCTTTTCATTCCCCCCAAGATAAACACACAACAGATACGCAAGCAAACAAGCCATGTGTGTGTGTGTGTGTGTGTGTTGGGTGTGCGTGTGTGGCTGACCAAGTGACCAAAGCTGCCTGCTACAATTAAATTGGAAATTAGGCGAAAGTCTTGAGATGCGCAAACAAACACACACACACACAAACACAGTGTCTGCCGCAATTTACATTGATAAGGAGAGAGGTGAGAGGTGGGCGTGGCATACGTTTAATTATGCAGCAGGCCAGGAATACTTAATCCTTTCGATTTTTTGCTCCTTTCGGAGTGTTTGCCGCGTGTTGACGTTGATAAATTACTCGGCATTTGTTTTTAGCGTGATTTATCGCGCTGCTCCCCCTTTCCCTTTCCCTCTCCCTCTGTCTTTCTGCCCACTCTCTGTCTCTTTCTCTGGTGACACATTGACACGTGTCCTTCCTTTTTGTCTGATTTTTAATTAAATGCAAACAGAAATGACCATTTGATAAGCCTCCCACACGAGTCGAAAGAGCCCTTCTCCACCGGCATTACCAACTCTTCCCCCTTCCCCTACTCCCCCCTCTCTTTCACTGTTTGTCCAGCTTCCTTTTGCCCTTTGCATTTCCCATTTTCCAGGCTTTTTAACTCATATTTAAAACCAACTCGACAACTGCAACCAACTGCCTCGCATTAATTTTTATAGACTTGACTGCATTCATGAAAATTCATTGCCTTTGACCTGCCTCTTCCTCTCCCTTCACCTTCCCCTCCCCCCATATACCCTCGACCCACGCATGCCCAACAATCCCCACTGTGGTCCTTCATAGGCCGTTGCACTCGCCGAGGCACAACAATTTCCAACTTAATGATGTTTCCAAATGCATCGGCAAATATGTTTTACCCGTGAAAACCGAAAACATTGACAGCATTTTCCTGCTCTGCACTGCACTTGGTATACCCTTTCTACATGGCACTTTGCCGCAGTTTGCCACACTTGACTAACAAGTGGGAGTACCCTCTGTGGTAGTGCCGCAATATGAACTGGCTGCTGTGGTCAGTTCCCCCTCATTCTCTCTTTCCCCTCCCCACTTGCCATATGTTTATGTGTAATTTTCAAATAACGGTTTAAATATTTTTGGCAAACAATTGCAGCGAGCTGACACCCAACAATGCGAGAGGGTCCTCTAAAGGGACCAGGCCAGCATTGCACTCTGTGTACTTATTACACCATATGCTCATTGAAACGATACAAAAAGGGGTATACTCAAGCAGAGCCAGGCAGTTGAAGACGCAGTAGACCGCGCAATTTAACAGACGAGACAATTGAACTTTTTCTGTCTGTATGAACGCGTAGATCTTTGTTATTATAAGAGTTAAAGACACCAAAATTGTCATGGAGGAGCCTATATATCTCACTTAGAATAGTATTACTTCAAATTTTGATTCTGATTACTGACACGCACAAAAATCAATAATTTCAGACTAAACTCGATTGTGAAAGGTTAAAAATGCAAACCTTATCAGTCCAGGGTATCTCACTGTGCAGCACACTCTACTATAACCCTTGTTACTTATTTTGTTTATGGCTTTTCGAATATTTGCAATGTGTTGCATTGCGGTTCTTCTTCTGCGTTCGATTTGGTCATTGATATTGGCGGTTCGCATCGGTTTGCTTTAGTTGGGTTTCGGTGTTGGTGTTGGGTTTTTGTTCGGTTTTGTCGGGTGTGTGTAATCAACATGTTTGCGGTTGGCGCGTTGCATTTTGCCGGAAAAGCAGGAGGAAACGCGCAACTCACTTGGCCATTAGCGATGATTAAACTGGAATATAAAACAGCGCATGCATATCACATCCAACTATTGTGTGGTATCAGTTGAGGCTAAGTTTAATATTGTATTCCCTTAGGACTCGCTTCACTCCTTCAGCATCTGTGCTAAATTACGTGCCAATCAAGCACTTGAAGCAAGGCAATTGCCATGCCCGATAAGACGAAGAAGGAGGAGGAGGAGGAGGAGGAGAGGTGATGGCACACACTCGTATTTGTTCAGCAGGACAGCTGGAGACAGGCCTAGACAGCACTGAGACAATCCTTGCTCACACACACGCACATTCACACGTCTGCCTGCGACACAAATTGAACCTGAAGACGTTTCCTGCAAGGAGATGAGATGAGGGGGGGCGTGGCTTGCTGTGTTTGCTAATTAGCACACGCTGCTTGCAGGCAGGAAAAACAAGCAGGCGACAGTGTCAACAATTCACGTGCAACGACTCGTCCTGTCTGCCTTGTCTCGCAGGATTAAATTGTTTGATTTTAAATATGCTCTGTCACTTCATTTGTAAGGCGAAAACTTTTGCCAAGACTGTGACAGAGAGAGAGGAGAGGAGAGGGGGGAAAGAAAAATCATTAACACGCCGCAAGCCAAGCCAAACGAAAGGATAACAGATTTTTCTGCTAATTTGAGACGGAGTCCTTTGTGCGTGACGCCTAGACAAGCAGGAGAAGGGGCAGACGAGAAGAGGGGTGGGGGATAGAGTGCCACTCTGTAGACGTTATCTCAAACTTTAGATCGACTTCTTGCCGGAGTCTGTGTGTCTTCGTCTCCGTCTCCGTCTCGACTTGCTTGAGTGACGAGGCAAAGAGATAAGCTGCAAGGCAGGATACACAGTGGGTTGCCTGAGACAGAGCAAGGGAGAGCGGGGGGCAGTGTGGGAGGGGCATGTTGTGGGGTAGGTGGATTCCTAAAAGTTTCCCAATAAATTGCGTTTCTCGGTTGCACGTTGACAGTTTTGCTTAACGCTTCATAATCAGAGAACAAATAAGTTGCCATCTAATTGTGTGTCCTGTGCTCGGGCCACAATTAAAAGGACTCACCAAGAGAGAAACTCTCGGCACTCGCAGCCGGCACTTCCTTTGGCTGGTGATAACTTTTAAATATCTCAGCGCAATCACGCTCGAGTAGTTCCAAGCAAGGATGCCCGTCCTGTTCTCTTCTCTCCTGTCTTGTTCTGTGCGTCTTTTAACGCTTCGACGATTGTTCACAAGACTAAATTAATTGTTGAGTAATTGAAATTTTATTTATATTAGTGTCCTTTTGCGCGGATTTCCTCTCGCCGCAGGCGGCAGTTATCCACCCACTCCACCTCCACCTCCTCCTTTGCCACCCTGCTCAGTGGATTCAAGTGTGTAATTCTCTATTTTTCTTGTAATCTCGTCTCCTGCTCAGCCCGGCACGCATCACAGCACGCACAGGACACGCCGCTAACTTTTTATTCAAATTTGTTCTTTGGCTTTTGGGCCTCGAGCGAACAGTGCGACCAGAAAATCAATTATGCGGCTCGTTGATGATCTCATTGGAAGCCAGGCGGATGTCCAATCTTATTGGGCAAACAAGACACAGAAAGGCGTCTGTGACCTTTCTAAGGTTGCTTTGACTGGGGGATAACCTGGAGTAATCTTAGAGAACAGCGAGTATATTTAACTTATATTATATTGTACATATTATATTATACTTATTCCCTTATTTAACCTTGATATAGTTCCTTTTCCAATGTCAATCTTCATGAGAAGACTGTACTAACTAATTCAGTTTGTCGGATCTGCAACCCCTCAATGAAATGACGAAAGGCTTCGCCCCCCTTGGCAACTCTTTTTGTTAACGATTTAAATTTAATTTCGCTTGTCCGACCGCACCACGCAGTGCATAAAAAGCACTTTCAGCAACAACAATGTTGCCCCGAGGGAGGAGAGTGTGGCGGGGGCAGGGGCAGGGGCAGGCAAAGTGGCACTAGAGTCAATAAGAATGCAATGCAATGTTCTGGCCAGTCTCATAACAAGCTGGACACGACACGTCTCTGAATGGGGCCAGCAGCAGCACACATACACACACCCCTTTGCCATACACACTGACACCCCTTTTACCCTCCCCCCCCCCTTCTCACACCATCCTCAACCGGACAACAACATAATTGCCGGTCATTTGCCGCAAAATGAACAGCGCAGCAACAAAAGAAGGCAACGCCAAGCCAAGTACGCAGCGCTCGCTCCGTTCGTCATATGCAAATCGAAGAAGGGATTAGGGTGGCCACACTCTAGCAGTGGCAACATTGTTGCAGCAACATGTACAGTCTTTGATGGCCGGGATAAAGTGCGAGTGCCTCGCAAGGGTCCCGCAGACCGTTTGCCTTTATTGGCTGCCCACAGACAATTACGTTTACTGCGGTCAGAGATGCCACAGCAACAACAACAGCAGCAGCTCCGCCTGAAGTCGAGCTATAAACGCCGTTAGTTATGGCGAGCGTGTTACATGTCGTATGCGCAATGTCTCGTGGCAATCTCCCGTGCTGGCCATTTATTTGAAAAGTTCTTATCAAACTGTGCGAGTGCAACGATTGCTGAAGAGCTCCTGGCTTAATGTGGCCCATAAAAACTGCCGCCTGACAAAAACTCATTAGAATAATGCACAGAGAGAAAGAGAGAGGGAGAGAGGGAGCAAGCGAGACAATTGTTGATTAAATTCATTTGAGTCATTTGCATATGAAATTGTCTCGTTGCTTGTTTTGTTATGAAACCGCATCGAAAAGTCATTTCAACCTGGAGACTTCTGGCCAGGGTTGAATCCCCACACAATGCTGCTGCCAAGTCTTAAGTCGCACAACAATGCGTTGCTGCTGCTGCTGTTGACTTAGGTGCTTGCCAGTCTCAGCCAGAATTGGGATATGCACTTAGGTGTTGGCTGTGGCAGTGGCTGTGGCAGTGCTATTGTTCTTTTCGGGGCTGATAATTTAATTGAAATGGCAATGCGATGTTTACGTTAACTCGATGCAGATTTGCATAGGGCAAGGGAGGAGGGGAGAATCAGCTGAAGGTGAGGAGACTTAGTAGCAGGAGAAGAGACTCAGTAGCAGGAGAGGAGACTCAGTAGGTGGAGGACAGCCTTAGTTGAGGGAGGCGATGTGCTGTTGATTCGATTCGCTGCCTTAGTCAAACTTTACAGTTTCTGGAGACATGTGAAGTGCATTGCGAACTTGTCCAGAAGTTGAGCCAAAGACAAGCTACTACAGGCAGAGGGAGGGGGAAGGTAGAAGGAGAAGAAGGTAGTCTGCTTCAGCCTTTGGCATCTTGTTGCTTTCAGCCATTTTAATTGACTTTAGGCAGCAGACCGCAGCTAGTAGCGAAACTTTGTGGGCCGTGTTTGACTGTTATTGAATTAAAATGGCTGCCATTACTGCTTGCCCTGCATCACCTGCCTCCCTCTCCCTCTCTCTCTTCCTGTCTTCACTCCTTCTTGCTCTCTTTGCTGCTCTAATTGCTGCCGTAAGTGGCGACGTGATTACCCAAAAGAAAAACCTCACCCGGCGCATTATGTTTGCCCTCACACACATCCTGCCACTTCCTGACTTCGACTTGGGAAAAACTTTAACAGTGTCTTGGTTAGTTTTTCCGACAGTTTCTTTTACGTTCGTTCTTTTCTACACGTGCGCATTTTTGATGAACTGCCGCAGTGGCCTTGTGTGTAAACACATCCTGGCAGGGGGAGTGGAGCAGGCATATTCTGGTCTCCAAGTCCTAGTTGACTCTTGGCTGCTTTCTAGCCGGTTTCTGGCTTCCCTGTCAGCGCATCCATTTGCATATCGTTTACGCTTTAATGTGATTATGGCGTGTGCATACTCAATGTCTTCCCTCCTGCCCTTCTCCCCTCTCTCTCTCTACCTCCTTGTGGCTGCAACTTTTAAAAGTAATTTGTGCCTCTTCTTGGAAAATTTACCACGCTTTGCGGTTTGTTGCTTTCTTCGAGTTGCTTTTCTTTTGGGTTTTTCTTCATTCTTTACATTAGCTATAATGAATATTTAAATGTCAGTTAATGGCAGCACACCCCCCCCCCTCCTCCACATACCTTCTGGAAGTGCCTTCGATTGACCCCAATCGCTGTGAGGAGTCGCACCTCAGTAGAGGGCAGGACAGGGAGGGGCACAAAAGTTTTTTATTGCTTGCAATTTACAATAAACAATAAAACGGGTTTACGACAATGTTTGCCAACTGCTTAAGCTGCCCTCTTCAGTAAGGGGGGGGAGTATGTCCTGTTTAATGCACCTTTTATTGGTCAAAACAGGAGTTCAATAGACGCCAACAACAGCTTGGAATGGTTTCATTTCTGACCACTGTCCACGCGTTTTTATGTGTGGCAAATGGCTCTATTTATACCCTGAACACAACAGCACTGTGGGGTATATTAGTTGATATGTACTAAGGTAGAGTAGAGTTGCCTTTGCTCTACACTCTCTACAGGGTATTTTGACTTCTTCTCTTTGGTTTCTACTTGTTTTTTATGCCATTTCTCGCTCGCTTTTATTGTCAACTATTGACTGCCAGCAAGGGAAGGGAGGGGTACATGGAAAGGGGGCAGGGATGCATGGCGAGGGGCGGGGGTAGATGGTCATGTGACAGTACTATATGTCAGCAACATAATTCACAATTCGCTAGTTTTACGAGTCGCTTCCGTTCATTTGGACATTGTGCCGTAAAAAGGCAGCCCAGCCACGGGAGGAGCTGCATCTCTCCCAGTTCCCCTCCCCCTCTCCCTCCCTCTCTCTTTCTATCTGCTGCTGTCCACTGGGAATATGTGACGATTGTATGGGAATCGCTCTGGCGACGACGCGCCCGCATCATCAAGTGACCATTGTCCAGACAGTTCTTTTTTACGGCATCAAGGGTCATCCTTTTGTGCTTAATGGCCGGGGAGGATACTGGACCAAGGCAGGGAGGGGGTGGGGGCACAGCCTGGACGAGTGTCGAGCTTATGCGTTACGTCACTTCGTTTTTTCGCCGTTCGTTTTGCTGCCTCCGTCCGTCGGCTCACATAAGTTATTTATGATCCATCATTGTGCAATATTTGGTAAATCTTACAGACTCTTTACGGCCCCCCTTCCATTACCTCCCCCACCCTTCGTAGAGGTACAGTTGTCCTTTGACTCGAGCTATTTCATTTAAGCTAACTCCCCCCTTCCCCCATACTCGTGACACATGTGTGACTCGCTCTGACACTCGGAGATTTATTTCGCTTATCGCAAGCGAGTGGCACAAATAAAGTTATAAGACCTTTCGCCATTGATTTGATTTCGCTGCCCAACCAAATGGGAAACTATTCAAGGGAATTTCAAGTGAAGTTAATACGAGTATTAAACTTGAGGATATCTTAAATTCGAGGTACTTTAAGCAACGTATGGTTTACTTAACTTGTCAAGTTTTCAAGCTTACAACTCTCTCAGTTTCAGTCCTAATTAGACTGTGACTGAAGTCTACTAAGGATTGCAGCTGATTAGAACGATATATTGTATAGCTACCATAGAAACTATCAGCCGTTTACATATCACTTTTATACACAAGTTTGATATGCTCTGATGATGTATGTAGGTGCCAACTATAACATATATGTACATACATAGGTGGCGAGTACAACCTTTCTACAATATATATACAGACATAGGTGCCATAGAAACAATCGTGGATATAATGTGAATCTAGACGTGTATTATTGTTCGAACTATCTCGATCAATCAGCCTTATAAGTATCTTTGCTACTTATATAATATTAAGATTACATAAGAATCGGACAACTAATTCCTATAACTATAAGAAACCAGTAGACAAATGCACACATTTTTGGTCTTTATTTATAATAATTTTAGTCTATTTAATATTTCTTAACAACTTTCTTTGCGCCATTGCGTCGTAGCTTCGATAGCGTCGATCGATCTATCGCCAAAGATTAGTTTTGAGTAAGTTCTAAATATCGGATATAAACAAAGAGAGGCGTTAAGTTACAAATAATAATAATAAAATAAGGACATAATAATAGTAATTTAATAATTATTAAATCAGTTGTAGCCAGATGCAGAACTAGGTTGAGAGTGTAGGCAATTACCATTAAAAAACAGGAGGCAACACTATTATTTCTTAGATTCCAAAAACTTGATGTTCCAAAACTTTATGAGTGCCATGTTGAGTGTCTTTTATTTTATCGTTACATTCTTCCTTTTTAAGGCCAAAAAGGACATTATTATGTCCTTTACAGCCGTGAAGAATAATTATAATGTCCTGTTTTGCCTTAAGGAGGAAGAATCCAAGGACAAAATAAAATACACTCAACATTCTTAATTCCATTCAGATTTGACTTAGTAGCCTCATCATGCATCTTCTTATCATTGTCAGTAACCAGGTTTGGGAATCGATGGGTTGGTTTTTTATTAAACGCGGTTTACGTGCCATTCTATAGTTTTTACTTTCGTATTTTTCCAAAACAAAGTATTTCAAAATAATAATATTTACAAAAATAATTTTCTAGTGTGAATGTTCTAAAGGCTAAATGAGAACTGATGAATGTTTCGACCTAAGATTTCAACAATACCTTCAATGTCAAGTGCTACTTGGATCGATAAAAAACTAGAGCAATTGTCGAACGCACTCGACAGTAGGAAGAAATATAGAGTATACGTAGATATTTCAAGAAGCTAAGTAAATGTGAAAATCAGAAAATTGTATTTTTTATATATATAGCGAATTGCAAAATTAAATATTTGATTTGCGAGGTCGGTGGGCATTCGAAATAAACTTAATGAGCGTAAAGTATACAAATCCTTCTTGTCAAATTTGGTATCTCTAACTTTATTAATAACTGATAATAACTTCTGTGATTATTGTCCGATCGGATTGCCATTTTGAGAATTCGTAAATAATTCATTCAGCTTAGTATGTGTTAAAGTCAGAAAGTTGTATCTTTTACAGTTCCAAAATTAAATTATTGATTTGCGGGGGCGGTGGGCATGGCACCAAACATTTGAAATAAACTTGATCAGCGTATAGTACACAGGAGTCTTCCTGCCAAATTTGGTAAATCTAGTTTTTATAATAGCTGAGATCTGTGCGTTCACACAGACAGACAGACGGACAGACAGACGGACGGACAGACAGACGGACAGACAGACAGACGGACAGACATGGCTCAATCAACTCGGCTTGTGATCCTGAGCAAGAATCTATACACTTTATGGGGTCTCCGACGCCTCCTTCTGCCTGTTACATACATTTGCACAAAGTTAGTATACTTTTTTTTGACCATTTTCAATGGTCGAAGGGTATAAAAAAAATCAGTCGAACATTATGATTTCATTAAGAACATTGTAAATACTTTTAACATGATTGTATATGGTATAAATCTTCAATATGTCGTAAGTAATCTTTATTTCTTGTTAGTTGTTATATTCCTTATCGCCTGCGAGTTTCTCAATTTTGCACCCCTCTTTAGCGATTGATATATTGCACTTTATGGCCTGGTGGACTAGTTAAAGAGCTGCCCCTGCATAGATCTATATATCATTTCACGTTCCAGCGATCTTGCAATTCCGCTAATGTCTACCGTAAACATGTCAACTGTCTGTCAAAGGGAAGCCGGAAAATTAATGTTGCCAGAGCATAAAACACAGAAAAAACATAAAAATGCAACGCAAAAATGGCATAAAAAGGCCACCAAAAAGGGGCAATAAATTTGGTGTCCCAAACAAAAATCGCAATCGAACTCGGAAAAGAATTGGAAACAGAAACAGTAATAGTAATAATAATGGAATCAACCCGTTCCCATTCCCATTGCCGTATTCTCTCATTCCACGATTAACAACATAATTTCGAGTGTGTCGTTAATGTGCACATTACGCCAAAATAATGCAGAAATCATATAATTTATATTCCTGCCCAGGCCGAGAAAGGGTTGTGAATGAAGTGACCACTAAACGGGACGACATAAAAGTGGACACAGCGGGGCGAGCGAAAGGGTCAATGGGGCGGGAGTTTGGCCTTTTGTTGGCCTGAATTCGAGCATGTGGTCAGCGGGAAAAGGGCAGCACTTGGACAGACCTTGAGCACAGTGAGGGGGGGGGAAAGAGTGGCAAGAAGGGGATAACTGAGAGGATGCATGTTATGGCGACTTAGCTGACAGCGATGAAGAGCTAGTTAAAGGATTTGCAGAAGGATAATAGAGAAAAGAGCTTCCACTGTCTCCCTGCTTGTTCCTATTCCTCTTTAAAGATCACTCTACTAATGTATCTGTTTCATTTGTTTCCCGTGTATGTCTCTCTGCACCTCAACTTCCCTTGCAGTCTCTGACTTCCCGCTCTGTCTTTAGTGATATGCAAACTCTAACGAACCGCGAAACTGTCAAAATATTTCCACATATGCAAGCAGGACGCATCCTTGCCAGCACACGTTTCTTCCGTCAAAGAGCAGCGGAGTGCGACGCCAGGACATATGCAAAGGAGGAAAGGAGCAGCGCAGAGTTGCATAGCGCAAACGGAAGGATACGCAGCGAGCATAAAAAAAGAGCGAGGCGGAAACGTGGAAACGTATGCAAAACACACACGGTCTTAACCCCTTGTTGCCACACACTCATGTGTGTGTGCGTGTGCGTGTGTGTGAGGAGTGTGGGTGCGTGTGTGTGGCGACATGATTTTGATTTAGTGGCACTTTTAAGGCCAAAGGACTCTGCCTGATGCCTGCCTATAAATTCAATTTGCGCATTTGTTGATGCAGAAGTGCGTCAACGGCAGCAACAAGCACTCGCACAGACGCACACATACGCACACACACGCATGAATAAGAAGCAGCACGAGAACGAGGACAACTTAATGCACTCCCAATTATAACTCAATTTTCATAAATAAGACGGCGCAGTCGAAGCCTTTTATGGCGTAAAAACACGCACGATTCACGGGCAACGGGGCAAGGGCAGGAGCAGGGGCAGTGGCAGGGGCAGAGGATAAAGGGGGATGGTGCGGCAGGTTCGCTACGCCTTGACAACTTTATGCTTTGATTTTGCTAAAAAAGAAAAGCGACAGTAATTTATGAAATATGAATCGACCGCATGTGTGTAAACAAGGCAGCCCCTGCCTGGGCATGCCTGCCCACACCCCTGCACCCTTAACCCATTTGGCGGCTCAGGTCGTTTAGCGAACCCTTTTTTTGCCGCTTAAACATGGCTTTTTATCACCAAAATCAATTGGCTTATTGTTTGGCGAGGGGGGAGTCCTGAAAAGGGATAAATCAGTTACTGGCACGTCAAATGAATTGTGAAAGGGGTGGGCAGGGCTGCCTGGCAAGGGGTAAGGAGAGAGAAGGTACTGCGAATCTCATACGAAAACACCTCGTTGTAGCTTAGGAACTTAAACATCATCACAGAAGAAGATTCTTTCGGTTGTCATTGCTCTAAAATGGCACATAAATCATAGAACAGTTTGAAAATTGCATGACAGGATGCGCCGTGCTGCTCCTGCTCCTCTTCCTGCCCACCTCTGTCTCTCTCCCTCTCTTTCCATCTCACTCCCGCCCACACTGAAGCTGCTGCTTTGGCTCCACACATGAATCACTCTATGGCGCAGCGAGTGCAACAAACTGTGATTAATAGCAGGCATAGCCCCCTCCCCTGTGCAAGTTACCCCTCCCACAGTGCTGCACTCCTCCCCCGTGCAGTGCCCCCCTTGCAAGTCAGGCCCAAACTGAAGCGCAAAACTCGCTGGCTGACAAATTTTCATGAATTTTTTATTAAACATTGAAATCAATTCCATTTTTTGTGGGTGGTTTTGGTTGCTGTTGCTGTTGCTATTGTTGCTGTTGCTACTGCTGCTGCTGTTGTTGTTGCTGTTGCATATGTGGTGAAATTTTAAAATTTCAACTGTGGGTTCTGCGGGCTTTTGGAGCTGCTGCACGTTTGACTTAACTTGTTGATTTATGGCCACAGAGCTGTCAGCGGGCCAAGCGAGCCAACTGCCGTGTGCAGGAGAGAGCACAGCAAGGAGGGGTACAAGAAGAAGGACTGGGGAATGGGGAGGAGTGCAGACATACACTCAGCGTGGAGGACATGCCTTGTATCATTGTGTAAAACGCTTGTTAACACAGCCCGCCCAAACTCATTTGTTGCTCTCCATGTGTGAGTAAAAAGCATGTGACAGTTTTCTGCGCACAGCAAGCACGGAAAGAATCTCCACAGTCGAGATTCCTCTAAAGAGGAATTTAAATTAGTTGAAACGGTAAATGCGCAGCAGGAAACGCTCTTTTGGCATAGTTTTTACCATACAAATGGTCATAAATCACATGGAAATTCCGGGTGGGGGTAAGGGTCACGGGGCAAACAGGAAAAGTTGATGATGAATCTGTTCGAGAAGTTTTTTATTGTGGCAAGAGTTCGGCTAAGGCTGTGAGGAAGGATTTATATGCGTGTATCTTCGTGAAAAGGTTCCAAGTGTTCCCTTTCATATTTGCTGAAGGTCTACAATTTTGAAAAGCCTTGGCATGGGCTCAAGGAATATATTGTAGTATATATCAATAATCACAGAAGTTATTATCAGTTATTATTAAAGGTAGAGATACCAAATTACTTTACGCTAATTAAGTTTATTTCGAATGCCCACTGACCTCGCAAATCAAATATTTAATTTTGCAATTCGCTATATATAAACCAGTAAGAAAAGCCACAGTCGCGCAGCACGCGACAGTGGGATACCCTTCGACATATATTCCCGTGTGGTTAAATTTGTTAAATTCATACACATACGCATATGCACATGCTTTACAGTTATTCCTGACAGTTGGCGCTCGCGCTTCGCGCTTGCCCGCCGTTCTTGTTAGCTGACACAAGCACTTGGTTTTATGCTCATACTTTCTTAAATAACTTCTGTGTTTATTGTCCGATCGGATTGTAATTTGGTCAATACGTAGATATTTTAATCAGCTTAGTTTATGCCTAATTATAAGGTTGTATCTTTCCTATGCCGCTTATAAATTGAGTTCAAAAATTAAATTATTGATTTACGGGGGCGGTGGGCGTGGCACCTAACATTTGAAATAAACTTCATCTGCTTATAGTACACAGGAGTCTTCCTGCCAAATTTGGTAACTCTAGCTTTTATAATAGCTGAGATCTGTGCGTTCACACAGACAGACGGACAGACAGACAGACAGACAGACATGGCTCAATCGACTCGGCTTGTGATCCTGAGCAAGAATATATATACTTTATGGGGTCTCCCACGCCCCCTTCTGCCTGTTACATACATTTGCACAAAGTTAGTATACCCTTTTTGACCATTTTCAATGGTCGAAGGGTATAAAAAAATTCAATTTTCTGATTTTCACATTTACTTAGCTTCTTGAAATATCTACGTATTCTCTATATTTCTTCTTACTATCGAGTGCGTTCGACAATTGCTCTAGTTTTTTATCGATCCAAGTAGCACTTGACATTGAAGCTATTGTTGAAATCTGAGGTCGAAACATTCATCAGTTCTCATTTAGTCGTTAGAACATTCACACTAGAAAATTATTTTTGTAAATATTATTATTTTGAAATACTTTGTTTTGGAAAAATACGAAAGTAAAAACTATAGAATGGCACGTTAACCGCGTTTAATAAAAAACCAACCCATCAATTCGCAAACCTCGGTTACTGATAATGATAAGAAGATGAATGATGATGCTACTAAGTGAAATCTGAATGGAATTGAGAATGTTGAGTGTATTTTATTTTGTCCTTCCATTTTTCCTCTTCAAGGGAGTAAATTACATTATAATTATCTTCACGGCTGTAAAGACATAATAATGTCCTTCACTCCCTTGAAAAGGAAGAATGTAACGATAAAATAAAAGACACTCAACATGGCACTCATAAAGTTTTGGAACATCAAGTTTTTGGAATCTAAGAAATAATAGTGTGTTGCCTCCTATTTTTGAATGGTAATTGCCTACACTCTCAACCTAATTCTAGATCTGGTTATAATTATTTAATTATTATTATTATGTCATTATTTTATTATTATTATTTGTATCTTAACGCCTCTTTGTTTATATCCGATATTTAGAACTTACTCAACACTAATCTTTGGATATAATAAATGAGTTATCGAAAGTGTGGCGATAGATCGATCGAAGCTATCGAAGCTAGGACGCAATGGCGCAAGAAAGTTGTTAAGAAATATTAAATAGACTAAAATTATTATAAATAAAGACCAAAAATGTGTGCATTTGTCTATGTTCCATTACAAACTTCATACATGTATGTGCATACGTGTATGCATATGTGTATGAATTTAACAAATTAAATAAACTACACGGGAACTGCGCGACTGTTGCTTTCCTTACTGGTTATCATTGATATCAGTCAACTTTCAACCATTCAACCACACTAAAAGCAGAATAAATTTCAACAGACCCTGATAACTTATCTGACAGCTTTAAGTTTCTAAACCTTCAACAGATTCTAAGCATCGTTCATGGTGCTCAGCGTTCAGTTCGTCAATGTTAACCTTTCTTTGCTGTTGACAATTTCAAACGGCTTTCCGCAAGTTGCCAGCTGAGGCCTGCCCGGATGCCTTTAGCCTTTTTAAAAAGGGTAAGCAGGGGGTGCATTTTCAATATTTACAATTACTTAGCATTTGGAGTCGCGGCGTCACTTTGGAACGACAATTATTTGTCAAGTCATAATCAAATTGAGCCCGTCACAGTTGGACCTAATCCTGCGGCTTTGCATGTGCGGATAACAGGACGCAAATACGACACACATAAAAAAGGATTGCACTCGTCAAAGTGATGCGTACTCTCGGGGGGATGTCCTCCTCCTTCTCCTCCTCCTCTTCCTGCTCCTGCTGCTGCTGCCTGCCTGGTTGCCTGCAGGCGTGCGTCAGCCATAAATGTTTATGATTATGGGCAACGCCGGCGGAAGATTTACTCTACACATGTGCTGCATTTTTGCATATGACGCTGACTAGGGATGACAGTGTGTGGACAGAAGGTACAGATATGGAACAAGGGTAAAGTGCGTGGTGAGATGAATATCGAATGAGCTATGGCAGCACGCACACATCTCTAGCCAGGCCAACCCCAAACTCCTCCACGTGCTCCTCGAACTGCCGAACGCATAAAAACTTATGTTTATTTGACTTGGCTTCTCCTGGAGCTGGAACTGGAGTTGGAGTTGAAGTTGGAACTGGAGTCGAGCCTGGCGTTAATTGTGAGTCTCGCGAATTGCGACTCGCATATGTGGCGCCCTCTGGTGAGTGAGTGAGTGTGTGGCGAAACATATTTGAAAATTTTCTACTTTATTTTAATCTTTTGTGCGCGCGCGTATGATAAAATTTTATAGCCAGGGTTGCCAGGGTGGCTGCAAAATGCGCGCATATGCCTGCTTTCGAAATTATTTTTAATTGCCGGACCCTGCCGCAAGGTACAGTCAGTGCTGGCAGTTGTTTCCCCAGTCAGACCCCAGAAGCTTTCGAATCAAAGCAATTTCGCTTTGATTTGTCGCGATACAGTAAAAAAAAAAAGAACAGGCTCAAATTTGGTGCGTGAGATTTATGTAGTTGAAAGATTTATTCGCGAAATTTATTGCAAGCCAGGCTGGGACTAGCCTCCTTCTCCCTCCCCCTTCTTACTCCTCCCTCCTCACGCATTGCGTAGTCCGACTGGACTTCATGCACTTGTTTACCGTTAAGTGCTTTAAAAGCGCATAAATCACGCGGTTTCTGGATTTGGATTCGACTCGCCGCACCTCACCTTACTCTGCACCCCTCCCTCTCCCCCCTCTCCCACGCAACCACGTTGACAAGCTTGCCAAAACAGTGTCCGCCTGCTCCTCCCACTTCTGGCAGGCTGCCATTTTTTGCTAACATGCTTTTAGGCGCGCCAAATTACGCGTAAATGGCAGCCCCAACTGACACCCCCTGCCTGCGCCCTTGGCCTGCACGAGGCAATCCACAGATAGACACGTCGCATGGCCCGCGGCCGCAGAGCTTCCACATACGTTGATGGCATTTTAATTAGTTTTAGGAACTTGTCGCCGTGTGATTGAAATGTTGCTAGAGTGAGGGCAGGGAAAGCCGTGACTGAGGGGGAGAGGAGAAAAGGGAGTGACTTAAAGTGAGCGACTATTTCAGTGATTAAACTGACCTGCAGCATCCACAATCTTCTTTAATCGTTCTCGTTCTTTCCTAAATCCCCCATAAAATATTTAAAAATCTTCCCTCCCCTCTACTCTACTCTCCTTTCTTTCTCTTCCCATAAAATATTTAAAAATCTTCATTTTTATTTCTTTTCACAAATATTTTCATCGCTTAAGCCGCAGCATCAGTCAGCCATCAAATTATGTTTCCACATTTTTACGACATTTGTTTCAAATTAAGCAAAGCCCAAGACGCCGCTCCCTTTTACCCCCACCCCCCTGACTACGCCTCTGCCTCTGCCCATTGTCCTGTAAATACTTGAGCAGTGGCTTGCTTGTAATTATCTACTCGAGCGACGTCTTGGCGCAATTTCCAATTAAAATTAATGAAATCTTTCACGGGGTCAGCCATAAAACCATTTGAAAATCTTGTCAACGCCGTTCCATAATCATAAACGTAGTCCTCTTCTTTTGCAATTATTAGCCCCCCTCCCCAGTACTCTCTGGGCGCAAGGCGTCGAGGTGAGCACTTTGAAGTGGCAAGCTTGCTCCCAGGGGAGACGCCAATCCTCGTCCTTCTTCTCCAGTGACGGAGTTGACATTTTTACGCTTCCCTCTTTGTTTATAATTGAAAAGAGAAAAGTTTTGCCGCATTTCTGCTTTTTAATTTGCCAAGTCTACGCGGCGTTATAAATGACCAGGCACATACGCCGAAATTAATGACAGTCCTGCCACCACTGTCAGTCTGACTGACTGTCAGACCCTCGAAAAAAACAAGCCAAAACAATAGAAATGTTTGCAAAAAGCATTCTTGCTTAATGTTGATTAAAATGCCAGCGCTTTCATTCAGCGGCGTGAAAAAATTTGCGACAAGTCAAGCTGGTGAATAGTCCCCTCTACACTTCCCCTCTCCCTCCCCTGGTGTTCCTGCTGTCCACCTACACATATTGACAGCCCGTGTTGGCAGCACTGTCTGCCTGGATGGACAGCAGTTGAAATGCTTCTGTTTCTCTCACTGGTTTTTTTGTGTGTTTTCCGCTTTGCTGTGCTTTTTGTGCTGCCCTCGCATTGTTCTTGTTGCCCTGGCATTGCGTAGACAAAAGGATGAAAATGTCAAACCAAACTGCGGACAGTTTAGAGAGGGGAGAGGGTTAACAACAAGTAGTGGGGGGGGGGGTTAAGGTGCCAAGTTGAGGCTGCACTGACAAGCCACAGTTGCTCCTCAGTTGCTGTCTTGGTGCCAACTGTACCTGTGCACAAGTGCAGCCTGCACTCACTCACACACACAGACACACACACTTATATGTATATGCAACTGTGTGTGTGTGTGTGAAGCAATAACTTCCAGCTATAATGACAAAGCAATTAAACATTTCAACAATCAACGTGAGGGCATAAAATTTCAAAGCTTCCCCATTTGCAGCCCCCTTGGACAGTGGGGTAGGTAGTTGCCCGAAAACAATCAAAAACGGTGTCGAGTCGCGTCGATTCCTAGGGCGGGGAGTGGGGTAACCAGGCGGGGCAGGGGTAATAGCTTTCAAACAATAAATGTCCGCAAAACCATCGACGTGGCCAGCTCGCAAATATGCGAAAAGGCCAAGTTTGAGGCAAATGGCCAAGTCATTACAAGCCAAAGAGAGAGAGGGAGGGAGATCGAGCAAACTTCGGACTGCCAAGCAATTCATCTAATTTGCATGAGAGCTCTGCTGGGCACGTTGGGGTAGTCGCACAATAAATAAAATTAAAATGATGGCAAACAATGAATGAAGCCGGAGCTCTGCACACATGTAATGACCTCCAAGCCAGACGGAGGGGGGTGGTAACACACGGAGTAACCAGAGAGAGATGGACAGAGAAAGAGAGATAGAGGGAGAGGGAGGTAGGCAGCGACAAACACAGCCAACAAAATTGAAAAGGAAATTGTTTGTAACTGCGAAACGAGTTTATTATTTTGGCACCCTTTCGACCCGAGCCAGAAGAGAGACAGCAGAAGAGGAGAGCAGGCAGGGAGGGGGCTGCAGAGAGGACAATGGTCAGTGCGCGCAAAGAAAGCGCGAAATTTTACATATGGCTCGAGGTCCTCCACGTAGTCCGGAAACCTTTTTTAATTAAAATGTTGACAGGCGCATCCAGAAATGCCAACACACTCGTCCGTGTGTTCGAGTAGGAATCCCGACTGGGATTGGGAGTGTGAAAAGCCACACAGACGGGGCGTCTGTCGTCAGCCAGGCTTGACTGTATTTCCCAGCAAGAAAAGCTAAAATATACACGGTTTTTTTTCTTCTTTTCTTATAGATCATTTGAGAACTTAGCGAAATGCGGGCGCAGATTTTGAATTTGAAATAATTCACAATTTGCCTAAGGCTGCTTCCCATCAACAAGAGTCGCGTGTGCCTGCCCCGCCCCTCACTACACCCGTGTGGCATGTATCTGAGGGTTGTACGTATCCGAGAAAAGCAACGGAATTATTTTATTTATGGCGACGCTTATGACATTTAAGTGCTTTTTGCACTTTTGGCAATGTTGCACGCAACACGAGACGTTGCAAATGTAAATTTCATTTGTGCTCTGATGGGCGTGGCACATGTGAACGTATTTGCATTAACCGTAGAAAAGAGAAAGTGATTTATCAGTTTTTAATTGAATTTTAAAGTAGGCCACTTTTTGACCCAAAACCTTAGCTGCCTTCCCTGGAGAGGGGGAGCTTACCACAGAATTTGTCCTTTTAAATGTGCGCATATGTTGCAGAAGGGCAGCTTGGCCCCGCCCCCCTGGAGAAATGCCTGCAGGGCGTATCAGTTTACAATTACAAATGTCAAATTTGACATGATAAATGGGCATATGTGAGGGATTTTTCCGTCTAGGCTGCGCCTGTTGCCAGCAAATGTTTCTGGCATGTGCCCCCAAGGTGCTAAGGTTCTTAAAGATGAGCAACTTCTCTGTCTGTACAGTAGAAAGTGGAAGGAATTATAAAATTTAATTTTATATAAATAGCCATAAACATAACTTGCTGATAAAACAAATTTAACAGGGCTTTACACCTCAACCCCCACCAGGAAAGAACTTCCCTCTATGAAACTTGAGACCTTCGCCAATTAGGCAATCCCCGATTCGAATAAAATTAAATGGAAAATGAAAACAGGAACGAATGAGCCCAATTGGGGTGTTTGTAATGATATACGGTGACGGTGGTAATCAGAGAGTGGTAACAATATTTATGCTAACCATTTGAAAGTTGACACTACGCTAGACCTCACCTCACCCGAGAAGTTACACAATACCTCAATGTGGGCAGAGGTTCGAACCGCCAAATGGGCAATTTCGTGAAAGATCATAAGCAATTAGCATTGGAAAGGTTGACAGCAATGCCATCTAGGGTTGGGGGTAACCTGAGCAACAGTGACAGCTGAGGGCAGGCTCTATCAATCTAGTATTCATCCAGTTATTCAGTTGCTCGCTTATCTAATTGAAAGTCACACTTCTACCCTCGTGCTTGATTGCACTTGTCATCGACTGTGGAACTACTTGACACTTAAACTGTCATTTGGGTCTGATCTCTCTCCGGGTCTATTGTCTCTGGGCCCGCCTGCCCATTTGTGGGTCACATATGTTCAACTTTTTGTACATTTCAGCAGATGAGTAAAGTTAAGTGCTTTAGTTTTGATTTTCAATTATGTCACATTAACAATGCTCTCTCCCCTGCCCTTCTCCCTCTCTCCTGACTTACAGCCGGAAAATGTCCTGCTCTGCAAATATTTAAACAGTGCTCTACAACCCCCGGGCAACTACTACCGGAATCAACTCTCGACTTGCGCTCATGTGTAAAATTTTTTGTTCAATTTTTGAAGGCCTGCTGCAAATTGCAGTAAGCGGATTATCAATGTATATACTTTGGGTATATACACTTTTTAACGTCGTGCTTTTATTAAATTAGCTTAAAAATTGTAACAAGTGTGGCGGCAAAGTAAAAAATATTATTAAAATACACATATGCACTGGCTTTCGGATTGTGGAAAAAGTTAAATCGGTTTTTATGATGTTTCCGCCAAATGGTTTCCACTTTGATAAGCGAGATTTGTGGGCTATTTGCAAAGGGTGAATGGAACTGCCTTCAGTGTGCACATATTGTGAATTAATGTTGAGTAAAATATGGCGGGTTTCAAGCGAGTTCCTATAGTTCGTATTGATTATTTCCTATAGATGATTTCAAGATTTAGTGTTACCTTTATTCAATTAAATTTAAGGTATCCCATCGTTTAAACTGTTGCATTAGTTTTGAATGTCAATCTGCAATTGATGAAAGGTTTCTTCCGACATTTAGATAATATATACATATATCTTCAAGTTTTGAGCAATTTTATTAGGACAGTTAGGACATATTCCATTTTCTAATTCTAAGCACTTGTTTCAAATTATGGAAAATTGGAATAGAATTAAATTATTTCGACCAAATTCTAAGAGAGTTCTGTGCATGTGCTGGGCGTGATTAGTGGAGATTACTTAGCGCTAATTGAAAACCGCGCACAGTCACTAATCCCGCAATTATGTCAGATATGTGCGGTGCCATCATAAGTCTTTTGCTACAGGGATAATTGAAGGAATGCCGCCGAGTCACGCAATCAGTTTAAATTATCCAAAGACAGAAAGGGGAAGGGGTGTAAGGGAGAGGGGGACGATAAACAAGGGCAATTAATAAAGTTGCCAGAATGTCGACGGGCTGCAACACACTTTGACCTTTTGAGGGATAAGGGCCAAAGGATAACAATGCCGGCAACACATGGCTGCAGCCTGGACTGAACTGGACGCCTTGAAAAATTGCAAGACGTGGCAACAACTACAACAAGTACAACGACAATTTATGGCCAGCCATTTGGCTAGAGGAGCGACTACACTGCACAGCAAAACACATGACTGCTGTACACTTATGAGATTAACTGCCCAGTGGCGAGGAAGGTGGGTAGTGTAGATTAGATGGGTGGTAAGGGGTGTATATACAGTATAAAGTAAAGAGTGGGATAAGTTTGTAGCAACTTGTTTGCTCCGTTTGCCTCAATTAGCATTTGCAGCCGCATCTTTACAGCTATTTGCACAAAGCGGCGACGATAGGCAAATTTTTTAAGCCGTCAAAGTTGCCACCCGCTTAAGAGGAGGGAGAGGGACGAGGCAACACGATGAAAGACGACGGCAGCTCATTGAACCACAAAATAAAGCGTATCATAATAATAATATCGTAATATGCAGTCGCGCCACTAATGCGTATTACCTAAGCCCACCCACAGCATGCGCCGTACCCCACTCCCCACTCCCCTCCCCGCCACACTGTCGCCAGCCAACGCACTGCGGGGGTCCTTCGTCATTGTTGCCCTGCACCAAGCTGAGCCGCGCTTCTTTCGCTTTGAACCATTTCCGATACCTCCAGACAGAGTCTGCTTCACTTCGCATACCCTGAAGGGAAGAAAGGGTATTACTAACAGTAGATTAGACTTGGCCTTAATGAAGGTCCTGTACAGATATAGACAACACTACTCTTCACTACTTAGATATGACACATTAAACGTTAATGCAATATAATTATCTATTGCTGATACATTTCTATGCCGTGACAAGGTACCTCAGTCTTCAGTGAATTAGGTGCCTTAACGTCTTGGGTTTCTCTCTCCTTTTCTCTTAGTACTCTACTGTAAACACAATATCATTCTTCTCACTTTCAATGCCTGCCTTGCAAGGGTATTCAGTCTTCGTTGCGTCGAGTTACCTCTTCCACTCATTCGACTTTTCTCGCTTTTTCTATGGTCTGTTTGCCGCGCTCAAATCCGCCTAAGTATTTTCGCAGCTGCCTGGCAAATTCTGCCACAACGAGGAGTTTCCGTTTGAGCTGAGCTAAGCACAAAATTTTTCTACTTTACTTACAGACGATGCGATTCTTTATTATTATTAAACACGGCAAAAAATAAAGAAAGAGCAAACAGAGCAGGGCAGGGCAAAGTCTCTCCCGGCATTGCTTGACTTTGATGTGCGGGCAGATCTGCTTTAAGGGCGAGCGACCCAAAGGAGACTCAAGTTGTCCCCAAGCTGTGCCTAATCCTGCACTGTATCCTGCCAGCCTTAAGCCAATTTAATTCCCAGCCGCTGTGGCGCCCGGCAAATCGTAAATTAATGAAATCACACGGCGCGTCCAAAACTTAAATCCTTCTACACGAAAATGCAGCCCGGCACGGCGCCTATAAATTCGCTCCTTATCGCCATATCGCTGGCTCGCTTTGTTGTTGCATGCAACGTACAGCACAAGGCAGGGGCAGGGGGAATTCCTATGACAAAGGCAGAGCAGAACTGGGAAAACTGCAAACTGAAAGGCAAAGGCCAAAACCCGAAGCCGAACAACAAGCTCGTTCTAGCGTTATACAATTTGTAATATGTAATTTTGTCCTGCCACCCTCTGCCATCTCTTTTCCTCTCTCTCTCTCTCTCCCTCTCTCTCTCTTTCTCATTCCGTAGTCAGTCCGATTTATGCACTTGGCATTGTCCACCGCGACGGGGTAATAAACTTTTGCCGCGACAAATTTAACAAATTATAGAAAAGATTACGTGTACTGCACAGGGTCCTTTGCTGTCCTTTCCTAGGGCAATAACACACGCCCCTTTTACCTCCCCCTGCTAATCCAATTTGTGCCAATTAAAGCCAATTAAGAAAAATGCTTGAATATTTTGTGTAATTATCTGCGGAACGGCTCTGATTACTCCCGACTTTGGTAGGACCTTGTTCACTCTTGACTTGCCAAGTTTACTCCTGACTTATAATTGTTAGTTAAAGAAATGGTTACGAGTAGGTCTTCTACCTAATAGAAAACAAAAAAAACAATAATAATATAAAGCTGGTTTGCAAATTGGTGCTATTATTGTAATGGACTAAGGTGCAGTACCCTCTCATTGTACATCAACCAGTAAATCAAAAAGACCAACCGTACATTTGTTTTTTACTTGAACATGGTCAGTAGTCAGACTAAAAGTAATCAGTAAGAATTTCTAAACTTAAAGCTGACCAAGTTTGACTTAGCACCTTCCCAGCACTACCAATTTTAACCGTACATTTATTTCTTATCTGAAGTTGTATACCTTATAGAGGTACGAGCTATAAACATGGTCTGTAGTCGTGACTAAAATTAATCAGAAGGAATTTCTAAACATAAAGCTGACCAAGTTGGACTTAGCACCTTTCCAGCACTACCAATTTCACCTTATCACTTACAATCAAATAGTAATTTTATTATACATAGACACAGAACAGTTCCAGGAACTTTACGATTCCAATTGACCGAATTCTGAGTGTCCAAGCTATCGATAGTGTCCAGCATGTGTGTGTGTGCTGAAATTAGAATTCCAACCATTACTTATCAGAATTGCAGCAGCGGGAACTCGTTGTCCTAACGAGCTGTCCTCGGTTTGCATCAAATATTTAAAAGCTGAGATCCTTCAAGCCAAAAAACGCGCCACATGCCATGCACGAAAGCGCACATTAAATATTTACACTTCTCTTTATGGCGCCGCGGAAAAGGCAACACAATCGGAACACGTCAGGGAGGGGCAGGTGCAGCAGAATACCGACTTGCGACTGGCACCGATCCGACTGGGGTTGGGGGTGCAATCACTTCGTCGCATACAGCTTTAATGGCAATGACAACTGTTGGCTCTACCTTCTCTGGCAGGAGACGGAAGAGCTGCAGGCGCTGCAAGGAGGCAAGTGAACCGCAGGACATGGCGCAGGTCAACGGAAGCCATAAAATCCTCGTTTGTCACGCGAATGCGCTGCAGCAAAATGCCAACACATGCAAAAGACAAAGTTCTCATTCTGCACGGAACAAAGAACAAAAGCAAAACTAAAATAATATTAATGGTGAAAAAATGCTTGGGCAGCTGTTGAGGAAGAGGAGAGAAGCAGCGGGGGGCAAAGTGAAGGAAGCGAAGTTTACTTTCCTTGCCAGCTTCGAGTCAGTTGGAATTATTTACGTTTAGTTTTTATAGTTTTTTACGGCACTGTAAAGGTTGGGGGCGTTTGGGGCCTTTGGGGCGTGGGCACTCATAAAATATGGGCGCAGGTTTATTTATGCGCTGCTGCGGCGACATTTTCGCGATGTTTTTACGACCTGACGGATGGCAACTGAAAGGGATACTCAGCAGGAACAGGAGCAGAAGCAGTTGCAGGAGCAGCAGCAGGAGCTCGTCCTGGTATTAGTTCAAATGGCCGCTAATGTCAATTAGATTCGAGCTGAAGACGAGGAGAGCCAAATGAAAATTTAATTACCGCAAATGAGCTCTTCGAGGAGGGTACTCTTTCATTTGGAATACTTAGGATAGAGCTGGAAAATGGCCAGTTTAATAGATCACTTTAAGGTGCAGTTTAGCTACGGTAAGTAGTCGCATCAAATAAAAAGTTAATTGTTATTTACCTTAGGGTTAAATGCGGCAGTTATCGGCAAGGAATGCATATAATTTACTAAAGGAAAGATAAAATTAAAAGTAATAATATTTCGATATTGCCTCGTTGCTCAACACTTGTGCAAATAACCAGAAAGACCAGAAGCTTTTACCAGTAAAGATTTATTAGATCATTTCGATAAATTTCAGGTTAGTGAATCTTGCTCAGATTGAAAATTACAACTTTAACTTTAGCCTAATTGTTCAACACTGAAATCATAGTCAGATTTAGCCAGTAGTCTTATTGTTCAACACTATTCAGTGTTAGCCACTGCCCTTATTGTTCAACACTGAAATAAATCAGTTTAAATAGAGTTAACTAAATATCATCAGAGAGATAAAAAACAGCAGGTAAAGACGCAGATAACTGTACGCTGCCTCTATTGTTCAACACTGCAACAAAAGTCAAAAAATGGAAATTTCCCTCTGCCCGTTTCGCTCTCATTTCGCACACATCACTCACACATTCGTCGCTCATTCCCGCCAACATTTTTCATGTGAAGAGCAACTGTTTTTTATACCACACCAGACTGCGGCACATATGATTCCCACTACTAGTACCCCGGGGAGGGAGGGGGTTGTGGGAGTTCAGGGTTGCCAAATGTTTACTCGACTGTGTTGGAAAACAATTTTGGCAAATGGCCGAACGGCGTCGACATTACAGCAAATGTCATGTGTCAGCGTCAAAAGAATTGGAAAACAGGCGCGCAGCCCATGGAGGAGGAAAGGAAATGTCAACACGAGTTCATCAGTCAAATGAGTTGTCTCTGTTGTGTCTGTCTCTGATCCTGGAGTGGGAAGTGTCTGTGAGCTTGGGGGAGTAGATTCGCCATGTGTTTACCATTTGAGTGAGACACAACTCTGGTATCGCTTATCTTCTTGTCTTCTCCATGTCCTGACCCACATTTCCATGAACATGTAACTGATGTTTATAAATGGGCCACCCCAGGGATAGCAAAGTTTGCCTAAGGTGGTCGACAATTGAATAGGCTAGTCAGAGGAGCTGTAAGGCCAATGAGGCTGAAACTAGCAACCTGTCTGTCACTGCGAAGCTGATGATGTAATTCCTCCAAGACTTCCCAGTGGGAACCTTAAAGGGTAACGAACCTGCTTTAATCATTTTGCACGCCTGACTGAAACTCCAACTACGAGCGGATTCAGCGGATTGTAATCGATTCTAAAAGCGCTTTCCATGTTGTCGATGGTTTCATTTTAATTATAAACCACATCGAAATTCGTTTTACAAAATGTGCAGCGCGGCTGCCAAAAGAGCGCCGGGCGGGAAGCGCTTGAGAGGCAGCTCCGCCCCGTGAAGTTGCAAAATATTTGATCAAGTGTTCGGATTCCTTTTTTCTTTGCACCCAGTCGTGGGCTGCAAGTGAAAGCCAGCAAGGGGGAGGGCAGGGCATACGCAAGAGAAGTAACTTCTTTTGCGCGGAATCATTCAGTCAGGCTTAATGAACAGTCGGTGGCAGGACCGGGGCGCTGTACTTGCTGTTGATACAACTCATTAGAGGCAAGCGACTGCGCTTTCAAGTGGGTCTGGCCAGGAGAGAGACTCGACCCTCACCCCACTCCACGCCATTTCCCCCCTGTCAGAATGACAGGTTTCTTCAGCTTAAAGTTCACTTGGTTTAATGTAGAATTCTTAAATAGAAAAACCTTTTACACGATTATTTGTAGCTCATTTTGTGACTCATCTCTCACCTCTTGCACTCCATTGAAGGGAAAGCAGGCGGAAAAATATGTTTTAATTGAAATGCCCGGCATATGGAAGGACCTAAGTAAACAGAGCCCCCGACCAGAGACAGTCTACGAAAAAGTTCATTACAAATCCGCTGGCAAAGATAAACTCGACAAATTTTTAATCAAAACAACAAAAACGATACACAGAGAAAATGCGCCACTTTGGCAGCTTAGTGCAAGGAAAATAAACAAAGCCCTGCTTAAAAAAAAGGAAAGAAAAAAGATACCAGGGAAATTGCCAAGCCCAAATTAAAGAGAGCAAAAGAAAAGGTGGAAAGTGGGTGAGAAAACAAAGCGCGTCAAAGGATCAAAGGTGAGAAGGGACAGCGGGAAATGCCTAAACAAATATCGAGAGACCACACGGAGAATTCTCTGTGTTCTCAGCACAGAAGAAGAGGCCGAGATAACTTTTTAGCCAAAGTGCTAAAGGAAATTTAAGCGGAAAATTCTAATAAGCTCGACGGGTCGAGTCGCTGTTCGCTGAGTCAAGGGGTGACTTGCCACAAAATCAAACCAGGAACAATGCTAAGTAGGAGGAAGGAGTATGCTGTGGGCAGGGGCAGGTGGCGGCGGTTCAACCCTTTTAGATGGACAGACCGCGAAAATTTAATTCACGCGTAAAAAACATTTTTCAATCATTTTGATGAGCCGCAGAAATTTCGTAAATTTAAGCGGCTTTGCGTGGGTGAAGAGAGAGCTAAGGGAAGGGGGAACAGAAGTGGAGGGGATTCGCGTAAAATTCTTAATTAATAATCTGTAGCGAAGCTGTCGCCAGGCCACCATCCCCCTACCCCCTACCCTCTTGCCCTGCCAGCTACCCCTTCTCAATTCAATGTGTAGTCAATTGAAAATTTTGTTTGGCAATGAGCCGTTGAAATCGCTATTAAAGCCGTTGTAATTAAGCGTCTCACCATGGCCAAGAGCAGTGCAGGGGAAGGGGGAAGGGGTAAGGCTGAGGGGGTCTTATGACATGATTATGAATTGCCCCCGCCGCACTTTGGGGTTAACAAAAGCCGCAACAGTCAGCGCCAGGCCAGGCCAGTCCCCAGTCAAAAGTCAATAGTTGACGGCATATTGTGGTAAAGCGGAAGGGGAACGGGAAGGAAAGGAAAGAGAAGAGGGAAATGAAATGAAATTAAATTTAGAAATTCCGCTTGAATTTAATATTAATTAGTCGCCTTGGCAGTTCGCAGTTTGTGTTTTGGTTATGCAAATGTTGCTGGCCATTTGCCAGAAATTGCATATTAATTAGCCAAGACTCGCGGCTAAGCTCGCTAATCGAATGCCCTACGCGATATACTTTTGGCTAATTCTCAAGAGAACACTCCTTCCCCTCCCCTGCCCCGTCCTCACTGCAAAAGCTGCTGACATTCAAATAAATTGCCAAACATTAGCGCACAAAACTAACAGTTGCCTTTGGCGAGGGAGGGTGACGTCGGAAAATAGCAAAGAAATTGCCGCAAATCAAATTTGATAAACAACGAAGAGAAGCAGGACAAAAAAACAGACGGGGAAATGAGGGGAAAAGTGACAGCAAAAAATGGCAAAGTGTGCCTCGAACGACAGCTGGGAAACGCACACACACGCCGGGCCAGAATAGTGCCGGAAAATGCTTTATTGCTGCCATAATTTTGAGTGATAAGTGACGAAAAACGGCCGAGTGGAAAATCAATCGATGCCCCGACTTGGCATACTGCATATAAACGAGGGTAAACAGACGATTATTTATGCAACGCCGATTTACACAAACAATATCATATCGTTTTTTTGTGCACGTTTCCTGTTAATAGATTCCACAGTTGTTCGAGTTATCGAGATAATGGGCTGTGGCTTAATAAAGATTGATTGTTATGGAGTGGGAGCTATCTAACGGACAGCGAAGGAATACGATAGAGAAAGAAGAGCCGAAGGGAGTGGGGAAGGATCTTCAAGAAGTTTAACTGTTGCTATATATCATTATAAATATTTCTAGGGTTATACATTTATTTTTATACCCTTCGACCATTGAAAATGGTCAAAAAGGGTATACTAACTTTGTGCAAATGTATGTAACAGGCAGAAGGAGGCGTCGAGACCCCATAAAGTGTATATTCTTGCTCAGGATCACAAGCCGAGTCGATTGAGCCATGTCTGTCTGTCTGTCTGTCAGTCTGTCTGTCTGTCTGTCCGTCTGTCTATGTGAACGTACAGATCTCAGCTATTATAAAAACTAGATTTACCAAATTTGGCAGGAAGACTCCTGTGTATCCTGTGATCAAGTTTATTTCAAATGTTAGGTGCCATGCCCACCGCCCCCGCAAATCAATAATTTAATTTTTGAACTCAATTTGTAAGCGCTGTATAAAAGATACAACTTTCTGACTTTAACACATACTAAGCTGAATGAATTATCTACAAATTCTCCAAACTGCAATTCGATCGGACAATAATCGCAGAAGTAATTATCAGTAATTATTAAAGCTAGAGATACCACATTTGACAAGAAGGCTTTTGTATACTTTACGCTAATTAAGTTTATTTCGAATGCCCACCGACCTCGCAAATCAAATATTTAATTTTTCAATTCGCTATATATACTTATACTATATACTTAGCTTCTTGAAATATCTACGTATTCTCTATATTTCTTCTTACTGTCGAGTGCGTTCGACAATTGCTCTAGTTTTTTATCGATCCAAGTAGCACTTGACATTGAAGGTATTGTTGAAATCTTAGGTCGAAACATTCATCAGTTCTCATTTAGCCTTTAGAACATTCACACTAGAAAATTATTTTTGTAAATATAATTATTTTGAAATACTTTGTTTTGGAAAAATACGAAAGTAAAAACTATAGAACGGCACGTTAACCGCGTATAATAAAAAACCAACCCATCGATTCGCAGACCTCTGTTATGATAAGAAGATGCATGATGAGGCTACTAAGTCAAATCTGAATAGAATTGAGAATGTTGAGTGTATTTTATTTTTTCCTTTCATTCTTCCTCTTTGATGTTGTAAAGGACATTATAATTCTCTTCACGACTGTAAAGACATAATAATGTCCTTCACAGCATTAAAAAGGAAGAATGTATCGATAAAATAAAAGACACTCAACATGGCACTCATAAAGTTTTGGAACATCAAGTTTTTGGAATCTAAGAAATAATAGTGTGTTGCCTCCTATTTTTGAATGGTAATTGCCTACACTCTCAACCTAATTCTAGATCTGGTTATAATTATTTAACTATTATTATTATGTCATTATTTTATTATTATTTGTATCCTAACGCCTCTCTCTGTTTATATCCGATATTTAGAACTTACTCAACACTAATCTTTGGATTTAATAAATGAGTTATCGAAAGTGTGGCGATAGATCGATCGACGCTATCGAAGCTAGGACGCAATGGCGCAAAGAAAGAAAGAAATATTAAATAGACTAAAATTATTATAAATAAAGACCAAAAATGTGTGCATTTGTCTATGTTCCATTACAGACTTCATACATGTATGTGCATACGTGTATGCTTATGTGTATGAATTTAACAAATTAAACTACACGGGAGCATAAGTAGGTCGAAGGGTATTCCACTGTCGCGTGGAATAATGGTTATATATATATTTAGGTTCTCCTTTCAAAAAGTGTTACAATATTCCCGGAAGATTCTGTGACATCTTCTAGAACATCAACTGTTAGAATTCCTCTATATATTTCTAGGTCTTCCCTTTTTAAATTGTTACTTTATTCCCCGGGGATCCTGTGACATTTATAGCCCAGCCAGCAACAACAAACCATAGTAAATCCCTACACAGCCTCCATGACCACAGCGTATCATTGTAAAGATCCCATTGCTGAAAAAAGGAAATCCTAAATTGACTTTGTTGCAAATTTTATAGGCCCAGAGCCAAAGAAACAGGGGGAACAAAAGAAACTGTAGGCACATTGTCAAAATACGCAATAGTTGAACAAAGGGCGCTAAAAAGAGGGTTGCGGAACTGCAGCTTGAAACCGAATCTGGCTGATTAGTGTAAATAATTGTCTGGCTGAGGCTGAGGCAGAGGCACAATGGTTAAAAAGAGTCAAAGAGAAGTCAACAATTCGGGGCCGTCTTTTGTTGCGCTAAACTGCCAATAAAAACTAAAACAAAATTATTTTAATAATGCCGAAAAAAGAAGGCAGCAGATAAAGAGGGAAGAGGCAGACAGGAAGGTAGAAAGGAGGGGAGGGAAGAGAGACACTCAAATTGTCACAAAGCGCGGCAAATTATCAACAAAGTTGCCTGCTCGATCCTCGAGGATCAACAGGAAACTGCGCAGCTGTCAAGCGCTGTGCAACATAAGCGCATGACAAATGTAACAAGTTGCTGCCTCCACAAACACACAGACACACACACACACACTGAGCCAACAAAGGCGACGAGGCTTAGGAAGCTAATAAAGAGACGTCGCTTGGATATTTTTATTACCACAAGACAAAAGGGAAAGAGTTGGCAGCAGCAAAGGAAGCCAGAAGGAAGGAAGGCAGCTCCGCGAGGAGTTCGTCAATTGTCACTTTTCGTCGCATAAATTAGGGTTAAGGGATCTGCCAGTAGAACGTATGAGTATAGGGCCATGAGAAAATATTTTATTGATACGCTGTGGCGCAACAATCTTGCGTAGCCTCGTAGAGGAAGTCTTCCTTCTACACATGATTGTTCTCTAAATGTTAACCGTGTTTCACTTACTTAAGTCGTCGTTTTATTGCTTTCCCTATATGAGCATCCATCAGTTGGATTATGATTGGGCTCTAATGCAGTTCACTTTTAATTAAAAGCAAATGTTTAGCTTTGTTTTATGCCCGAAATAAACAGGAAGCCTAAGCAAATAGTCGAGAATGAGTCGAGTCTCGTGCCCCATTTATCACTGTTGCCTTGTCCGGGCTAATCCTTTGGCCAGTTCTGGTCGTATTTCATGTTTTATGGCCAGCTAAGCAACTGCCGCTAAGCCCAACATGCTCCAAGTGTGTAAGCAGGGAAGATGGGGGCGCAGGCAGAGCGGGGAACAAAAGCAAATAATTCATCGATGGGTTGCGTGTTGGGCAACTGTTACGAGAGTGTTTTACACTCCGCCCCCAAGATACACTCGTATCGTCTCTCGGTAATGTACTGGCAACATCGTAACCTTCCTGCCGACGTTATGTCTACAGACAAATTGCCATAACCATAATAGTTATGCCCGGTCCCGGCAGCGAGGAAGGTTTGGTGGAGGTTGTCGCTATCGTGGCCCATAAAAAGATGATTTCATAGACATTTACGCACTGCCAGAGAGAGATGTATGAAAAAATAATAATACTACAACATAATAATCATAATAATAACAATAATTGTTATATTGATGGAACGCAAGAAGCTCCACATACTTTTGACGACTGCAGCCTGCCACATGCGAAGTGCCACACACATTCCCCAAGAATCTTAGCAGAACTTCGCTTCTCATGTTGTTTCTGCGCACTTTTCTTTGGCAGGGAGACGCGGACAAACGTAATAATTATGTTAAAAATTATATGGCACTTCTCACCCCAGAGACAATGCCACGTTTCCTTTGTCTCTCTCTCTCCCTCTCCTCGAGCTTGCCTTGCTGCGCGCTAATCTGCAGATTTATATGCAGAGAAGTTGTTCAATAAAATCGTCTAAACCAGACCATAAACAAGGATATTTTATGTGTGCTTCCTGCCCATTTCTTGGCACAGGATTAGAGCAACGCAGAGCGATGACGAACTGACCAGAGAGCATTAAAATTGTTCCTCCTCCTCTGGCGAACGCAACTTTGCACGTTAATCCTTTGGGCAATTGCTTGGAAAAAAGACACAGAAAAGACTCCAAGTGAAATGTGAGAATTCTCCGAGTCTGGGAATCTGCAAGTTTATCATATTACTGCGACCAGCCAAGCTTGGCAATCTGTCAGTGTATGGAGTACTTGAGATAACTGAGCATTCATTACCAACACTATACATTACTATACGTAGGTTTGAATATAAGTAAGTTCTTATGCATATGAACTGTAGATTCCTAGTAAGATCTAAGGAGTATAGGAGTCTGCAAGTTCATCATATCAATACTATACAATGTTTCTCCTTGAAGTAATTGAGAAACTAAGCATTCATTACTATGTCTTGATTGTAATGTAAGACATCTCTTGGTCTTTATTTTCATAAACTGAACTGTAGATTCCTGGAGATATCTGTTAATCTTTAATACAATAATGGTCTATTGGGGCAGCATCATCATCAGTATCTGCGACTTCTGCAAGATGTGCGGGCCATCTTATAAATATGTCAAAAAGGACACTTAACGCAAATGCATTCAAACGATAATTACGAGAACAAGAAACAAGCAACGGAAACAACAGAAGCGGGGTGCAGGCAACAAGAGGATAAACATAATCCGAGCACTGCGAATGAAGTGGCAACAACTATTACAGCGCACTCGTCGCTTATCGACGAGGATACCCAATTCGAATCCTTGCCCGAGCTGAAGTTGGCAATCCGCCTTCGTGCTTTGCCGGGCAATAACACTAAAAAGTTATGACCAACTACGGCGGAGCGAAAGAAATTTCCGAAAACAAAAGCGCACAACTTTGCTAGGGCAAAATAAGTAAAGCCAACTGTGAGCATTCATGAGGATTTAAACGTTTATTTATAAGCCCAGCAGAGTGGGAACTACGCATACCTTGGATGGGGGTCTTCACTCTAGTCTCCGTCGGGTTGACTTAAAGCCGAAACCTTCATTGAATCGAATGTGTGAACGTGGAAGATTGACGAAGCATGGCAGAAATGAAGTGCGATTCAGGCAATCAGGTTGTTAGCTATCGATTACAAGAAAGGTAGATAGAATCGAACTGTTCTGCTTCAACTCTCCAACCTCGACTTAACCTTCTCTATAGTAATGCATGTCCTGCAGTTCACCTTCTTCACAGCGTATCCACGAGTCGAAGAGCCTTAACTAGAACTCTCTCCTTGTGCCCTTGTCTGCCCAATCCGTCCAGTCCATTACTTACATAACCTTATAGTGCTCAGTTGGCGCAGCATTCACACATTTGTTTAACTTTCATCGCTTTCTATTTGCTTAGCCAGGAACTGTAACTGGAGTGGGCACTGAGCCTGTACTCGGTCTGCAACTGATAACCGTACCGGATGTGTAGCGCATCTGTTGGCATCTGTGGCAGGTTTTTTCCCTGCTGCCGCTCAATTAACCCGGGGCCAAAAAGCTGTTGACTTGTTGTCTGACTTTTTGGGTGGAAAAATTGCAATTTCCTGCAACAACAAAGTAAACATTAATCCATTTACAAGTCCAGCTCCATGGTTACCCCTTACTGGGTTTGCCAAAGCGACGTGGTTTTCAAATTTGTCAATTAAATTAAGTGCAACCGCAGGCGGCATACGAATGAGTTGCGCTGCCTCACAGAGCTATCTCTATCTCTCCTTATCTCTCCCGTCTTTGTCGTCTTGAACTATTCATAAACTGCGCTGATAGTTGGCTCCTCCCCGGGACAACCCAGCGACGTTGTGTCTCGTGTGCCCGGGCAACTTATTTGCCGCTTAATTTAATTTGCTTGGCATTTCGTCTTCGGGGCCAACAACAACAACAACATGCACACAAATCCGTTCTGTCTGTTGACAGTCCTCGCTTTGAGTGATTTATGGAATACTCTGTAATTAACTATTCATGTGTGTGTGCAAGTGTGTGTGTGTGAGCCTGAGGGCAGCTCCTTTCTGAAATTTCAACTTGTTAACTTGTCAATTCGACTCTGAGTGCTCCACTTAAGCAATGAATCACTAGAGAGCGATTCAAACTATGTTTGACTTATGCGAGTAAATTCGCATCATTTTTATTGTCTTTCAGTTGCAGGATATATTAAAGAAGAAGGAGAAGAACTTGCTTTTGAATGATTAGTCATAGGTTTGATATGAAATTTATACCTGTATACTGCAACGCAAAGTCGAGATAACCTTATCATTTTATCTACCTCTCATCAAGCAATTGTTTATCCACTTCGACTTTGACTTAAGTAAAACTGTATTGTATATTGAAAGTTGTTCAAGAACTGTTGTATCTTCCTCTCTGGAACTAAGATCCTAACTCGTTAAATTCTCAATTCAACTGTTATTATTTCACTTGAGCAATGAACACTAAACTATTAACAGCTTACTTGTATTGTTTAATAATGATTTCTCACCCTTTCTTCCGGTAGCTTTGCCTTCGCAGCAACTAATCTGGCAATGAACCCATCAAAACCCATTTGATATGGTTTTTTAGTACTTAACCCTGAGCACTGATGCCGCCTTTGTTGGACCCAAGTGAATTATATCACCCACGAGATGCAGCAACTGATCCACTTGTGTGATAATCCGCTTGGCCAGTTCAGGGACAGCTAAAGACTTTAAAGACTTGTCACGGGGGTTGTGTCATCAGCCATTGTCAGCCGTGGACTATACTCGTAGCATTGTTCAGTGCGTACTACATACGTCCGTTCGGGTTTAATGCGTTTCAAAGTATCCTTTTTCAATTGTTTGACCACTTCGCTGGCGTCACAACAGCGATAACAACAACAGCAACAACAGGGAGAACAACGATAACAACACCTTGCCTGGGCTAAGCGCGAAAAACCAATAAAAAGTCATAATTAAAACTCCAATATGTTGGAGAAGTCCCGCTGTGTGCCACAACCGAAAGGGACCCAGTCGAACAGCACCACCAACTGACAAAACAATTTCAATTTTGGTTTTCGAAAAAAATAATTCAACTTTTTTTACGATTTGAAAAATGATACGAAACGTCATTATGTTATCGATGAATGGACAAGGGAGCGAGCAGGCAGGAGGGAAGGCAGGGGGGAATGGGCATTGACATTTATTTACTGTGTTCGACAATTGTAGCCTGGCATCCTTTTGTTGGGCAACAATTTGGCTGAAAGGATATGCCACGTTAATTGTGCCATTTTGTGGACAGTCGCAGCAGGACCGAGCGACGATCTCCCTTTCCCTTTCCCTCTCTCCCTCCAACCCGGCCACAGTAGCCCATCGATCATATTTCATGTGGTTGTCCTGGCCTGACTTGCTTTGATTGCCACCAGGGACCTCCCTCACCCTGCGTCTCCCTCTCCCTCTCCTTGCTTCTTTATCTCTTTTTATCTGTGGATGCCCAAAAGGGGTAGTCCCTCACGTTGAGGGTGTACTTATGCTCGCTGTTGTTGTTGTTGCTGCTGTTCTCTGATTATGATGCATGACTGTGCGTGCCTGTCTCTCTCTCTCTCTCTGTGTGTGTGTGTGTGTGTGTGTCTGGTCCCATTCCCATTTAGTTTCGCTACGAATTTAATATCCTCATGTGATATTTTTCACTTTTCGCCGCTGCGGCTCACCATAATTTTTGCCGAAAAAACTCTTGTATTTTTTTCCGAAATCATCAATCAAATTGTCCGGTCTGTGCGATTTGACAACACATCATCAATTTCTATTGTCGCTCAATAAGTTTATGAATATTCATAGTTTTTTAGACGCAGCCCCATTGTATTTGTTTACTCGCCATATTTTCTTTATGATTTTTTCCCCGATTCCATTTAGTGTCGAGTCATGTTTCAGGGTAAAAATATAAAAATGCATTTCGCCAAATTGCGATTGTCAATTTCGGTGCAAAGGGGTTAAAGCCTGGCCAGCTCTAGTTGGGGTACAGTTGCTGCCAGAATGGAATGAATTTAAGAATTTAAAGAGATCTTTCTTTGGTATTGCAAGCTGCAGAATCTTATCGGCTTGGAGTGTCAGCTAAGCTCATTAGGATAATGCCGCATAGCAGGAACCCAATGTTCTGTCACTAATTACGAACCTGACCATACCGTCTGATGGTCCTGGCAGCAACTGGCAACACTTCCCACCATAACTGTCAGCGGAAAGGGACCACAAAATATGAACTGCCGAAAGTGGAACGCTGTACGCATCATAAACTGCGGCAATAACAACAAACAAACCGAGTGCCGAGCCCGACGTGGAATGGATCCACACACTAATCCTGCTAGCCGACTGCACTTTGCTAACAAAACAGGGCATGGAGAGAAAACAAAAACAGCAACACACAGAGAGGCCAGGAGAGAGAGAGAGAGGGAGAGGGAGAGAGAAACAAAACAGGGCGTAGGACACACCCAGAATGCAACGAAAATATTTTGACAGTCCGACACGATGTCAGGATAAGCGGGGGTGGCGAAGCGAAGCGACGACTTTGATGTCCGATTCGGAATTGGGACTGGGAATCGGACTGGGAATAGAGCCAATTAGAAGCACGCCTTGAGAAAGGCACAGGTGTCAGGTGGGAAACACTTGCAACCAAATTAGAGACTATTAAGGGCAGCCCACGATCCGTGGCATGCGATAAGCAACTCGTCCTCTCTGCTCCTCTGTCCGTCCCTCTGATATGCGTGACAGTTGAAAATTATTTTGCATAATTTGAAAGGTAAAATAAAAAAATAAAAAACAAAAACACAGAGACAGAAAGCAAAAACAAACCACAAACCGTCTGCAGTACGGAAAAGAATTAAGGATCTGTGTTCGGTTCGAAAACATAAAAATTAATGCAAAAATGCTGTACGAATGCGAGGGACAGTGAAAATACATAAATTCAATTAAATGTGACAAATGAAAAGCGAATACGGAGGAGGGAGAAAACGGAAAAAATACTGTGAAAAACCGCCGCGCATTAAATTACTAAAAATGTAATAAAATGTTTGTTGTAAATAATTAAGCAGAACTGGTTCGAGTTTGATGAGCTCAACTGGTTCGCCGCGCCGCCGACACAGACGACAGGGCTGCATGTGTCAAATTAACGGTACATTTACAGCTGTCACTCGATAATGGTTGCAATCGAAGATATCATAAAGGAATTACAACTATTGCAGTGCGTAATATTGTAATAGATGTTTGTATAACCCCATAATTTACTTATTTTTCATCGAGGAATCTTCAAAGGCAGCGCGTGGTAAACAAATGTCAACCCTCGACACTTTTCACAGGTTTTTTGCGGTACAGTCTGGCCACGCCTGCTTCCGCCCATCACACAGAGATTTGCCAGAGTCGGACAGCACGTTTCCGACTCTCGCGACATGGGAATACTTTACTATATATATCATATGTATATGTATGCATATCAAACATGCCAAATTACGGTAATTTTCGCTCTTTTGTCCAGCGGTTTGCAAATAACTCGCCGCAGTTGCAGCAGCGCTGATAACCAGCACTTAAACTGTCACACGTGTGCGCCGCGGAGGGCGGTACGGCATACGAGGCATGGTGGCATGCGGGTATTGCGGTAATTATAAAGTCATCTTGACATAATCGAAAGTGACAATTACAGCCATTGCACAGGAAGGACAGCTCAGGAGAAGTCAATAGCCCCATGTAAAAATATTGGTAATATCCTGGAGTCACGCGTCATTAGGTACTCGCCGAAGTCGCGGGCAGGAAGTCCAAGTGGACAGGACAGTTGACAAGTGTGGAACGGCATTTGCTAATAACAGTGCGTAGCAGGGAGAGTGCGGTAAGGGGTGCTCTCCGTATTGCCGAGAAAGTGTGAGAACATATCAGATCCATCGATCGATCAAGCCAACCATCGATCTGACTGGCAGTTTACCTGGCCGGGAATGATGAATGAAGACAGTCTTCAGAGTCATGACACTAATCCTGGCTCAGAGCGTAAACAGCAACCTACTGTGCGGTGCGGGGTGGAGGTGACAGAAAAAATTAATATGCAAATTTATTTGAGCCCAAACTAAATGCGCATGATAAGCTGCGGAACAAATAGCGAGGGATAGAGCAGGGAGAGAGGGAGTTACCTTACCGTACACGTAATCTCTGGCACCTCACACACACACACACAGTTGCACTGACAGCGCCCGACAGTTATAAATCTCATTAAGAGGTTATTGACTGCAGCGAAACAAGGATTAAATGAGAGGCAAGAGTGAAAAGAAAGAGGGAAACGAGCCCCTGGTGGCAGTTTCTTTCTACGCTTCAATTAATACGAAAGTGTTTACGGACAGGAGGCACAGCAAACGAAGGGGATGGGGTAGCCCAAAGCAGAAGGAGAACTGCACCTCTTCTTGGACTTGACAACTGACAACTGGCAGCCTCGACAGTGACATGCGAGCTGAGGAGCAGCAAGGAGTGCAGTCGTGCAGGTGTGGAGGAGTGCAGTACCGACTGACCCTGCTAACCCTTTGTGGAAAAAATCCGTTCTGTCAATACAAGCAACACTCGCAGTTGGAATTTATGCAAATTAAACGGCAAACCAAAGGCAAATTGAAATTAATTTCGAAATGTGTTCACCCTTAAAAAGAACCTGCCAGATTAACGGGTAACGGCAAAGGAACCTTTGTAATCAAGAAAGAGTAAATGCTGAAGATATCGAGATAGAAGACAATTGTAGAAAAGAAGAAATGGTAAAGAAACAGCAGGTAAAGACAGTACCCCATTGAATATCAAATATCTCTAGTATTTATAGCGAACTACTTATGAAATTGTTGATATAGATAACTGAAAGGTTAATGTATAACATTAATAAAGGAGGATTAAGGTTTCTTCCCTCACAGTTCAGATTTTTATCTTCATCTTTTTAATTGATCTAATCAAAGATCTAAGCGGGTACAGCGTACGCTTTCATCTGGAAGCCACCGCATAATGAACCCACAAGAAGGTTGAAGCTGTGCATGCAAAGATACCTATAGACCAAACTGCACTTTGACGATTAAAAATAAAGGGAAGAAAGGAAGCGGGTCCCGACCCCCTTGGCGAGGGTAACTTCCCCCCGAACTGAGCCTTATGCTGATGCTTTGGCCTCGTGCAAATCGAGGACTCCTGCTGAAATGCAAATAAAGCAGAAAGCAAAAGCATCTGTGGCACGCAGTAAGAAAGGGATATGGAAAAGGTGGGGGGGGAGAGAGGGGCACGCACTCTACGCATCTTTACGCAGTTTCTTTTGGGTTTGTTTTTTCCTTTCTCTCTCGACTGCGGCGCATAATGCGGTCAATGAACTGAGAGGCGAAAGGAGTCAGAGGAGAAGAGGCGGAGGTTGAGCACAGAGCCTGTTGTCAACTGCACCTCATAGAGTGGACAGGAGGGTACAGAGCAGTGGCAGGGACAAAGACTGAGGGGGAACCTCGGTGGCTTTGCCTTTTTTTGCGCTGGCAAACCTCAACAGCTGCACAAATGTGCGTAGCTGTTGCCATTTCCTTGAGCCGGGACCTACCCCTTGCTGACGCTGGCAAAGTGTTAAAAACAAAAGGAGTGCCCCTCTCCTAGTTGCACACCCCCACCTCCTCCTCCTAGTGCTGCCCACTCCACTTCCCAGTGTCGCCCACCAGGAAAATTATCATGTTGCATTGCGTGCGTTCTATTTGCATTTTTCTGCATTTAAATTTGCTGCCCAGCGGAGTCGAAGGGTAACATCTGCCATCGCCATTATAATATATATCTACACACATGCACACACACACACACATTGCACACACTGGTACGTAATCGGGCCGCACACTTTAACTAAAAGTAATTACAGCTTGGAGTACACGCAATGAGATTTTGACAGGCGGCAGAAAGTGCTCTCTAAAGTTGCGTAGTTTATGGAGGGACATGCGACAAGACCTGGCAAAGAAGGTGCAGGGGTAGAGTAGAGGGGGGGCAGGGGCAGGGACTGGGGCGTGGCGCATTTGGCAACATGTGGGTACTTATGTAAAATGCTTTTGCAACTTGCGTTTAATTAAAACCTTGCTAATATCAGTTAATTTCTCGGCATTCAATTGTGACACTAAGCTGTGTGTGGAAGGGGTTACCCCGGTTAAAAAGCGGAAAATATAACAGAACTTATCAGCATAAGATGTCAATTAAGTGGTGTGTGTAGAAAGACATTAAGAAGTACCTGAAAGCATAAAGTGCTTAAATGATGGGTACATTAAACGGGAAAAGAAACCGCTGAAAGGAGTATAAATGGAGTTGGGAAACTATTAATAAAACTGCGACTTGAGTTGCGATATTGGTGGTGTTGGGGAAATTAGCTGATATAATATAATGATAAAGATTATACCGATTTTATGAGACTCTTGACAGCATTGAAGTTCTTCAGCTTCTGCTTCCATTTATGACATTGGGCTTCTTTAACTCTTTCGATATTAAAACAATAATTTTAATGCATTCTGCAACAGATATGTTAGTTCTATAGATGTTATAGTCGCGTTGCTTATAGGGCAATAGACTTCATATTTCTTGGGCCAAATTTTTTTGACTCCTTAGCCCGGCCCAGTTACGCCAATCAAATTCGTTGCCAGACACTTCCAGTGCTATGCACAAAAAGGTTTTGAATCGACTTGACGTATGACGTATGAACTTCAGCGCTAATCCCTTCTGCGAAGTCCTCATTTCCTTTGCACATTACTAGCTAAAATTAATATAAAAAGAAACTTTAAAAAGATATGATAACAATACTTATAATTAAGATTGGGTGTGTCTCGTTGGACAACAATCAGTGGACAATAAAAACCAAGTCAAGGCACATATCAAATTAACGCTAATTAACAACAATTACAGAAAGAACACACGTTGCTAAGGTCCTTGTCGAGGTCCTGGACTGCTCATAATTTACTTCATTGGGATTGCTAATGAAAACAATCAGCGGTAATTCACCACAACCCGGAGAAATCTACATAAAAAGCGAGAACACTGGAAAAAAACAACCCAAAAATGCGAGGTCGACAATTAAAGGCGACAACAAACAGCCCCCGGCCAAGAGAGAGGGTGGGGGCAGGGCAGCGCAGGGCAGGGGATAAGGGGTGGCTAATGACAATGATGCAATGAATGGCCAAGCGAGCAGGGGCCATTGAAAATCAAAAGGCAGTCCCGCTGGGCAGCCGAGAGTAGCTGTTGATTGGACACACAGTCAGATGGCATTGGTACAGTTTCGTCCGTGAATTATGACCCTTGCTGACCCTCGAGGTTGAGGGTTGCTTGCATGCCACCTGAAAACAATAACCTGTTCGTACTGTACACGCACGAGACAGAGATACCTTTAATGGTCATAGATATGTTATACATAACAATAATTTGGTAATTGCCAGACAATCGTAACATTTGTGTAGCCCAAAAACCCTCCTCCCTCCCTCCCATGTACAATGCGCCTCTTCCTTGCGTGCTCTTTTCAATTTCAGGGCATGTTGATAGTAGATGCGGGTGGGCGTGGGTGGTTCGTGATATCGATACTCTGTGCCAAGTGGCGAACTGTTTTTATGTTTCGTATGGCAATTATCACAAATTTTGTGAGCTTATGAGTGATGTTTTGAGGTTAGGACTCTGACGTTAAATGGAACACGTGCAGCTTTAGTTGGGATGAGTTAAAGGCAGCAATGTTAAAGCTGAATGTGCTACATGTTCCCCAAAAGAGCTTAGCACTCCTTCATAAGTAGTTCCTACCTTCCTCCATAACTCAGTATACTCCAGAATTCTCCACGCCGCTTGACCTTATCGTTAGCCCAACTTGATCCCGTTCCCATGCACTGAATCCACAGAGATTCGCACAGAAATTAGCAGAGAGAGGGCGCTGCAATTAAATGCAGTTTAGCTCGCATTAGAGTGCGACATTTCATCAAGATCGGCAGGCGGGAGTCGTGACAAGGAGGGGGGCGGGGTGACAACATCATCAGGCTACAAGGACAACGCATTGAGATGAGTTCCGACTCGCACGCGCAATTAAACAGACGAACCGACGCTGGAGAGAGTGTGACAAATTTGGAGGACGAATCCAATGAAGCGGCAAAACACGAGAGCAATCACAGATCGTAGATTCAGATACAGATACGAGTGCGGCAACAGCTACAGATACATTTACAAATGCAGATAGAGCGGGGCGTGAGAACGAAGCGAACCAAACCCAACCCAACCGAAGTGAACCAAAGAGAGACGCGCGCGACTGAAGTGAGTAATTAACGCTGCATGCGGCATTGCGTCTAGAGGGTCCTCTGGCAGGGACTGACGGTGACGGCAACGGTGACGGTGACATATGCGGGTCGTCGTCTAGTGACTCACACCCAGATCGAGCACCGGGGAAGGGTGCGGCGATTTACATGCCAAGAGGCAGCACCAAAGTCGCACAATTTTTTAATTGTTGCAACACGCACGAGCAACGAACTCATCCGTGTCTGTTTGTTGTTGTTTTGGTTTGCCTTTTCGCCGTGTGAATCCAAGAGGATTCGTCTGCGCACCCACCACCACCAGCACCACCAAATTAACATCAAATGGACTTATCGCCTGCAACTATTTTACGCCACTTTGCCGAGTGGTTTCTCATGTTGCGTTTTCTTCTTTGCTTCCGCGTGCAACACGTGACAACTGTACCAGAGAAGGTACTCGGCCCACTCGGACGGTACCAGCCTCACTCCCGCACCCTCACCCTCGCCACTGCTGCGAGGGCTGTTTGTTGTCATTTGACATATTGTCAAGCGGCGTTGCCTATCAACAATTACACGTGTCCTTTGCCGTGCGACCGCCTCGTCCAAAATTTGCATATTTTTCTAATTAATCGCACGAAAATGTCATAGAATTTTCATCTGGGGCAACTTCCCGCACGCACTGATAAAATGTTGTCGCCGCAATTAATAATCGTCGCGTGGTCACACCCTCGATGGGTCTGCTAGAATTTGTGAGAGAAGAAGAAGATATAGACAGCCCTTCAATGATCATTCTCTGCCAGATTAACTCATTCTTTCTGCCTCTGTAAATTCTTATCACAATCCCTTTGCCTACTCTCGATCTACCCACCTCAGAATGTGATCAGTATTGAATTTGCATAATCCGGAATTCGGATTAGTTATTTACCTTCTTTCTATCAGTCTTTGTTCCGTTGCATTATTCAACCACTTCTCATTCTACTCTCCCCTCTCTAGCGCAACGATCGAGCAACCAATCGATCACAGGTTGTCCGACTGCCTTCCCATTTTCACACCCAAATAAAGAACGAGTACAGCGTGCAATGTGTAGCAGAGAGCAAACAGGTGCCAAGTGCCACCAGGTGCCAGGTGTTGTCGCAGCGCTGGAAACGAGGTTAAGTCATCAATAAACTGCGCATGCTACACAAATGAGTCACCGAGGCAGCGACGCAGTACTGCATCAGTTTCTCACAGTGCTTTGGAGGAGACTGCGCGCAATTGGGCACCGCTTTACGTTTACATAACCTCAAATTGGGGTAGCGCATTAGAAGGTTCCCACAGCGCTCGATGGGGAAGAGGGGGGAGAGGAGCTGCTCTCGATAAAAGTCGGGGAATATCGCACACAAATTCCAATGCACTTTTAATGATTTACAATAACAAAGGACGGACGGAGATCGCTTGATGCCTTTGTGGCAGGTGAGGGTGCTGGAGAGGGAGAGAGAGTAAGGGGAACAATTTCAATTAAAAGTGACACAGAATGCATTGACAAAGACCCAAACAGTGGCAACATATTGGGACACAATTTCAAATTGCATGTGTGTCATGGGAAAGTCGAGCGACCCGAATCCCCCTCCCTGCCCCTGCCCCTCAGCCAAACTGTGACGCACTTTACAATTTCGTTAAACGCACTTGAGAACAGGATAAGGGCCCAAGCCAGAGACGGGATCAGCCACCCTAAAAAATATATGTGTGCGTTTCTGTTGTGCCCCGTAAAGCCCTCAAGTGTTTTCCATTCAAAAGTTTGCAGGTGTGCCCGGTTCGATACATTTTCTGTTGCTCTATCCTTGAGCCAAAACACAGAACGCCCCTCCCTCTCCTGCTTTTACTGCTCCTCCTCCTCATGAGGCCAGGTCTGTTTCGAGCGCTGGAATGCCAATACACTTATCGCCGACAAGCGGGTCATGCAAATATGCTCGAGTGCGCTGTAGGGAGTTTAAGCACAATAAACAACTGAAGTGAGCGACCGGATTGGAGGGTGCACAGTGGCACAGGATATGCAGTGTACAGAAGGAAAGGTATTCCAAGTAATTGGAGTAGAAGTAGTTTTATCAGAGTTCGTAAAAGTATAAGAATTTGATGGAGTCGAATTATTAGTTCCTTCTAAAACTATTAGTACCACAAATGGTATTGATAAAATTAATACTAGAAATAGTAGTGGTAGGTAGTATATTTGGTAGTAAATTAGAAAAGAAAATAATAGAAGGTAATAGAAGTAACCAGTAAGAAAAGCAACAGTCGCGCAGCACGCGACAGTGGGATACCCTTCGACCTATGTTCCGTGTAGTTTATTTAATAATACACGTATGCACATACATGTAGGAAGTTTGTAATGGAACGTAGACAAATGCACACATTTTTGACTTTATTTATAATAATTTTAACAACTTTCTTTGCGCCATTGCGTCCTAGCTTCGATAGCGTCGATCGATCTATCGCCACACTTTCGATAACTCATTTATTATATCCAAAGATGAGTGTTGAGTAAGTTCTAAATATCGGATATAAACAAAGAGGCATTAAGTTACATATAATAAAAATAAAATAATGACATAATAATAATAGTTAAATAATTATTAAATCAGTTATAACCAGATCCAGAATTAGGTTTAGAGTGTAGGCAATTACCATTAAAAAACAGGAGGCAACACACTATTATTTCTTAGATTCCAAAAACTTGATGTTCCAAAACTTTATGAGCGCCATGTTGAGTGTCTTTTATTTAATCGTTACTTTCTTCCTTTTCAAGGGAGTGAAGGACATTATTATGTCTTTACAGCCGTGAAGATAATTATAATGGTCTTTACTCCCTTGAGGAGGAAAAAGTAAGGACAAAACAAAAGACACTCAACATGGCACTCATAAAGTTTTGGAACATCAAGTTTTTGGAATCTAAGAAATAATAGTGTGTTGCCTCCTGTTTTTTAATGGTATTTGCCTACACTCTAAACCTAATTCTGGATCTGGTTATAACTGATTTAATAATTATTTAACTATTATTATTATGTCATTATTTTATTTTTATTATATGTAACTTAATGCCTCTCTTTGTTTATATCCGATATTTCACTTAGTAGCATCATCATGCATCTTCTTGATTATCAGTAACCGAGGTTTGCGAATCGATGGGGTGGCTTTTTCTTAAACGAGGTTTACGTGCCGTTCTATAGTTTTTTTACTTTCGTATTTTTCCAAAACAAAGTATTTCAAAATAATTATATTTACAAAAATAATTTTCTAGTGTGAATGTTCTAAAGGCTAAATGAGAACTGATGAATGTTTCGACCTAAGATTTCAACAATACCTTCAATGTCAAGTGCTACTTGGATCGATAAAAAACTAGAGCAATTGTCGAACGCACTCGACAGTAAGAAGAAATATAGAGAATACGTAGATACTTCAAGAAGCTAAGTAAATGTGAAAATCAGAAAATTGTATTTTATATATATATAGCGAATTGCAAAATTAAATATTTGATTTGCGAGGTCGCAAATATTAGTAGACGATGTAGTATATATACTGCAATGTTAGTAAAGTAGGAAAGCTAAGAATAAGTAGTAGTGCGAAGGTGGTAGTAGAAGAAGGTAACAGTAGTAGAAGGATATATGTAGTAGTAGTAAAGGAACTACTAGTATTGAGTTTTAGTAGTAGTAGTAGTATGAGTATTAGAAGAAGAAAGTAGTAGATCAGCTCACCCAATGCCCACCCATAAACTCTGCTTATAGAAAGTGCCTTACGTCCCACTGTGCAGCAAGCTAAGAAGCTATGAGTCACAGCGGACACGCAGCACCAGCACCAACAGCAGCGATACCAGCAACAGCAGCGCAGCGGCACCAACAACAAGAAGAGCAAACGCTTCAGGCTACAAACTTTGCTTATGCATTACACATTTATTAAACATTAAGCGTTAACCCCTCACCCCTCACCCTGCCCATACCCCTGTGGCACTCTTCCACTTGATTTAAGGCTTGGGCGAAGGACTCGATCGGGCCGGGCACGTTGATGTGCTTCATCATGACTATTGAACTTTAAAAACATGATGAAGTGCTCGTTCTGCGCCAGCCAAGACGCTGATTGCCGAGCAACAAAGAACGGGGAACGGATTGCAGAGAGCAGAGCCAAGGGAAAAGTGTGGATAGGTGAGGTGAGGACAGGACCAAGTCGCAGCAGCGCACCGAGGGCGCCCTCCAACTAATCACAAAGTGCATTTTGTGCTCGCGGCAGTTGGTAAACAGAAACAAAAGTCCAGCTGAAGTCCGTGCATACAATTTGAGCATTAGATGAAGTCGAGAAGGTTCCTCCACGGTCTCAGTTGGAGTCGAAGTCGGAGTCGAAGTCGGCGTCGCTGGCAACCCTCGGCTGCATTTTTATGCACTTTTCAGTACTCACTTTTCAGTTTTCTGTTTTCTGTTTTCTTTTCTTTTCAACTTGAAGCAGCGGCAAATACTACAAATAATCATAATAATAAAATGCCAAGTTTCACATTCTGCTCCCTTCGGCTGCGTCTTCTTCTTTACCTCTGCCTCGAACTCTCCCTCTCTCTCTCTCTCTCTCTCACGCCTTCTCTTCCTCTGGCATGCGTTTGATGAGTCATTTTGCTGCGCTGACGTCTGTTCAGGGTTCCGGGCTGTAAGGGGTTAATGCACTGCCCACAACAGAAGCAACAGCAGCAACAGCAGCAACAACTCCTGGCAATAAATATAAAAATCTCTTGCTGTTTATTGTTGTTGCTGCTTCTGTTGTTGTTGCTTTTGTTCTGCCACTGCAGCTTGCAACGTGTGTAGACTAGAGCCTCAATAGATTTAGAGCCGCTTAGGAGATGTCACTGAGAAAGAAAATAAAGAATGTGTAGAAACTCGACTTTAATTTTGTACAATGGGAACAGTTTTTAAGGGGAATAAAGGTGCAGAATAATAGAAATAATATTAATCAAAATCGTAATAAAAATAATAATAAAAGTGAAGAAAATAAAAATTACAATTAGAATAATAATGAAAATAGTAATAAAAATAATTATTATAATAAGAAAAACAAAAATGAATGAAAAAAATAATTATAATTATTATAAAAATAATAATGTAATCGATAATAATAATGAATAGAAACTAGTAAATAATAATAATGCAAATAATACAATAATAATAACGACAATTATAATACCAATAAAAATAATAATGAATATGAAAATAATAATAATAATGAATAAATTAATAATAAGGGATATCGAAATTAATAATAAGAATAATGTAAAAAATGACAATGATATAAATAATAATGAAAATAATAATACAGGCAATAATAAGAAGAAGTATAAAAGTAATATCAAAAACCATAGTAATAATAATAACAATCATATTTCGTATACTACATCATAATCATCCCACACCTCCTGCCCCCACTTGACCCCTCGCCGACCTATTATAAAATAAATTTCCCCCTCCACCCACTTTGTGTAGCAGAAGTGCTCACAGCGGAGCACTTAGCAACTGGCCGACAACAACAGCGCCGGCCACGATAATAGCAACACGCAGCTTTATGGCCTACCTAGGTGTGGGGCAAGTGGGGCAGGGTGGGAGGTTGAGTGGGCAGAGATTACAGCGATTTGAATAAATTTGCAATAAAGGCGAATTCTATTTTTACACGAATTGTGCCGCGACAATAAAACAATTTTGTATGCCACAATGAGGCAAGGGAAGGAGGAGTAGAAAGGGGGAGGGGTGAGGCAATTGTCCAGCTAGGGTGTCGACTTACAGTCACAGTCTTCAGTCGGCAGTTAACATTTGTTCGCCAGCTTAAAGATTGCTTCCTGTGCAACATTGTGGCAGAAAGTAGCTGCCCCAGCCAACAAACAAGCAGCGCCAGCAGGCAACGCCAACAGCCATTACAAGTGTCAAAACAGCAATTTATTGTTTGTAATCATGTGTATCTATAATTGCGCAAGTGTGTGTATGCTCAGTGTGTGGGTATGCTCGTGTGTGTGTGTGTGTGTGTCTGCCAGTGTGAAAAGCAGTTAATCAAATAAATATGGCGACGTCGGGCGCCGGCAATGGCGCTTATTATTTTGGCTTGGCGGCTGCTGCGATAACATGACCAGGAGGAGCTTGCAACTTGTGCCTTGATTTACTACAACTGTAAACTGTGTCTTCACACTAGTGAGCCATGCCCCACACCCCCCCTTGGCCACACTTCCCTTTCCCTCTTGCTCCACATTGCGTATACTCAATGTGTATCTGTATCCGAAGCTAAAACCGCAAGTCATAAAATTACTTTCGCGCATTATAAATTTATAGTTTGCTTTGGTTTTTGGCGGCGAAGCTGCCGCCCTGCTCAAGCGTAAAAATTTATTATGCTTATGGCTGCAGGCGGAGCAGGGCAGGGGGACAGGAGAGGAGGGGGAACTGGGTGAGCAAGTTGTTGCAACAGCTGCCGCTGCCTTGTCCGTCGCGGACATAAGTCATTTATATTGTAACAAATTGTGCGCGATTGGCGTTTCTCGGGACGTTGCGAAGACATCCTTCTTCAGTGGAGCCAGCTGTGTGTCTTGTATTGTCTTCTTCCATGAACTCTGACCCCCTCTGGGCGAAGGTTAAATGGCGTCTTGACAACTGACTTGCGGTCGCGCTTTAATGAGACGGAAGAAAGACGATCCCAAGCATAACCAGCGACAAAGGATTAGATATGAATTTGAATTGCAAAAGGGTTCGAGGAGGACGACCAAAAACCCCAACAGAGTATCGCGTGAAGATTTAACAATTCGAAATGGTAACTTTATAATACAAATCTGATGATGCTGCTATAAAATATATGGAATTCTGATAAAGCTTAACAGTTGTCTAATTATATTTTGAATGTGAGGACTACTTACCTTAATAAATGCATATTTACCTTAAAAACGAGGAAGAAAAATATGAAAAGTAAATGTAATAAACCCAAAAGTCAAAGCTTAGCAATTGTCTGCAGATCAAGTTAACATATGTTTATTTGCAGTTCACAAACCTAGAACACCCTTATTAAATACTTATTCAAAGCATGTAAATACAGCACTGGACATCAGTTTAAGTTCTAGCCACAAATGGCACGCCTCATGTTGCTCTTTAAACAGTCGCTAATTAAATGTGCACAAAGCCAGCAAGTAAATCAATATCCTGGACACTGAGAGCTTTCTCTCTCGAGTCCTTGGCACGCCAACACGCGTTGGCATTTTGTGCTCCGCTTTGCTCTCGCCTTTTGCCTTGACTTTGACACCCCTTGGTGGCAGTAGCAACGCGCATTATCCTGCATTGTCCTTGGCTCCCAGTAGCAAAATGCCAAGGACAGGATTACACGTCAATCGAGGGACCAAGGACAGCCAGAGTGGGAGTGGGAGTGGAAATGGGAGTGGTTCAGTTGCTGGGTGGGTAGCCCGAATCTTTAGACTCCACTTACAATTTTTTATGCAAATTCCGCGCACAATTATTGCCGATGCTGACGACGACTGTTTGCTGCATAATTGCAACCATAAATTTGCCTGCTCCCAGAACTTGAACTGCGGCCGCCGCCTGCTCGAGATTTCCTTGTCGAAGGTTTTCCCCCCCGCTCGGGTGTTTTTAATTTTTCCGTATCATTGCATTTTTGTATTTCTGTATTTCAGCCCCGCACTTGACACGGCGTTAAAGGTGCGGAGCAGGGGAAGGGGGCAGTGCCTGGACCGCCCTTCAATTTCCATTACATTTGCCATAGCCGGAGCTGGAGTCGGAGCTGTTGCTATCGATGTCTTTTTGTGTGCTCCGTCATCTCTATTCGGGTGCGTCTTTCTCCGCTATGTTTTGCATAAATTTATGCAAAGTGCGAGCAGGAGAGAGAGAGTGAGAGAGAGAGAGGGAGAGGGCAAGCAATCGTTGTCGACTGAGCCGCACTCAGCGCAAATAATGAGCGAGCCGCATTTCCTGCCACGTTTCTATGTCTGCAACTGTATCTGTATCTTCAGCTCTATAAGTATCTGTGCATCTGTGATTGTATGTATCTGTGTGTGTGTGTGTTTGTGTGTGTGCCTGGGAATGGTTGCCTGTGAAGTGTTGTCTACGACGAACTCGCAGCATCTACAGCTTTGTGTGGTGCACTTTGCCAAATGGCAAAAGTTGCTGCTGATCTGAAGGGTGCACTGGGTAGGGGGAGGTGAAGGCAGGTAGAGGGAAGAGCAGGTGGCAGGAGGTGTCACTTTCAGGCGCTGTTCACTCAATGTAGCTGGCATGTTCTCTCCTCAGTTACTCATTAACTGATCAACTTAATTTAATACAAGAAACTTCAATTGAAACTTAAAGGCGCATTCAACTTAGTTTATGAAGATGCTCATCCCCTCCCCCTTCCTCTCCTTCTCCTTTGTCAACCACATTGGTATTCTGCATCGAAAGAGAAACAGGAAAATGCTGATTCGGATTCCGTTTCCGATTCGGAGGCAGCAGCTGCATGCGAAACAGCAGATAGTTTATTATTTTAATTCAGTTGGGAAGTTGAGGGGGGGGGGGGGCCAAGACGATGTCGACGCGTCTTTCAATTGGTATACAAGCTCTTTAGTCGGAATAGTTCTCGAGGACAGCTCGAGCGGCGCTGCCTTTGGGGCTTGGCGTTATTTTGTTAGCATTTGAAAAGCATTTTCTTCCTGGCGCAATAAAACTTTTCGGGCCAAACTGCAATAAAAGAAAACTTATCTGCTGTGCGGTTTGTGTCGGGCTCGCTTTGCCTTCGCCAGCCAAATGAAACAGCAAAAGTGCAGTCCGGGAAAGAAACTTAATGCCAGCTGATAAATTTGCTGCTCGGACCTGATAAAAAGGAAGAGCTGCAGCAGCCGAGCATGCGCCTTCTCCACCTCCTGCCTGGCTGCCTTCCTCAGTCCCCCCCCCCCCTGCTAAAACATTCGCTTCGAATAATTTCAGCAAGTGCTCAACGGACTCTCAATTTGTTTGTGTTTCCGTGTGGGTGGTTGGGCGCTTTGTGGTGACTGTGCACCCTCCCCCTCTCTGCTTCTCTCCATGACCACCGCATAAATTGCATATAATTGCTTTGGCTCTGAATTCGTTTTCGTTTTGGTTTTTCGTGCTCCATCGTCCGTCTTAAGATTTATGCGCACATGCTTCGTTTCCCTGCTTCACTCTCCTCTCTTCCCTTCTTCTTCTTCTTCTTGTTTTTTTCGCTATTTATTCGCAATGATAAAAATTTTATTAAAACAAAAGCCGCATAAATTTCGCAGCTGCCACAACTCCCGCTGTGCACTTTTATTCCTATGCGATAGTTTCCTTTGCTCCGTATATGGCATAATTAGATTTGATGCCCCGCGGACCGCAGGGACCCGTAGAGTCCGTCCTCCTCCTCCTCCGCGCCTGTGCGGTTCACACTTGGTAATCCAGTCCGGCATTTGGCGCACTTTTATGACTTAATACGTTTTATTTCATCGCAAGAAATAAATCTTCGACCCGACCCGACGCATCATCACCAATTCAAATGCTCAGCAAGCTTCCCCTGCCCCCGGGTGTCTGCTTACGCTTGACCAGCTCCGGATCTGTGGTGACATTTGTTGCTCCTCTGCTCCTTTATCCTGCTGGCTTTGTTATTGACCAGTTTCGTCTTGTCCGCATTATTATTGCGCTCATGCAATCCTGACAGTTGGCCATTGATTTATTAGCTGGTCTCGCATTCCTCGCCCAAGAATGCTTAGCCCTCACTTGCCCCCAGCACGAGGAGTTCGCAGTTCGAAGAAGGGACAGTCTTTTAACTACACAACTCACAGCTATTTACATCAGGATATACAAAAGGAAATGTGTAGATCCCACAAAGCTTATATATTCCTGGTCAGCATCAATATACAAGTGGGTTCAATCATTTATGTTTGTATGAACGCGCTAATCTTAGTTAATATTACAGCTAGACAGACCAAATTGGGCATTCTTATTCCTTTTCAATGTCAAAATATATAGTGATTAACAAATATTAGGTGGCACGCCCACCACCACTGCAATTCTGCAATTAAGTTAATTTTATTAGATACTTAGGGGAAGTATTAAAGATACAGCTTTGTTCTTCTGCATATAGTTAGCTGTCTATAATATCTACCCATCCTCCAAATTTCATTTCAATATTTAGTTCTATAAGGTATTTGAAGAGTGTTCAACACTCTTTCCTTCCAAACCCTCTAAACTATAGCTTTCTCTTCATGGTCAGTTCAAGAGGTAACCGCAACTAACTGGAACTATGCCATACAGATGTAAGTAAAGCAACCTAACCGAAATACAATAAATAAGTTGGAATTCAAATTAAAGATGTGCAGAAGTGGGAGCAGGCGTAGGCGTGGCGCAGGACAAGATACTCCTGGCCAGATGCCGTGTGCAAAAACGCTTGGCATTTTGGCAAATTGCAAAAGTTGCAACTGCCGTTTATAGTGAAGGAGAGAGAAACAGACGGCAGCGCAGTTAAAAGCAACAATAAAAACCGTTTGCAATGTTTGAGATAAAAATTAAAAGACGACGTCATTGAGTCCCCAAAGGATCTGCCAGTCGCGTGTGTGCATCTGTGAGTGTGTGTGTGTGCGCGTGTGTGTGACGTCTGTAAATAGACATTAAGACCTGCCAGGCACCCCCGTCCATGAACTGCTTGGCAATGAGGTTGTCCAGCAGCAGCTTCCACACTGAGGTAGCTTCTGTCCTCTGCCCGCCTTGACTGCTGCTTCTAACCAACCGATTTGGCTTAATTTTATTTGCACGGCAAATGTAACTTTTATTGTTTTCGGTTTTGGACTTTGGTTTTATTTGTCGGTTAAGTTCATTCCGCAAAATGCCTTCGGGGGCCTTTTCCGTCCACTGTCAGCCCCCACTTCCTCGTCCTTCGTCCTCATTGTCTGGCCGGTGTCATAAATTCGATTTGTGTAGCATAATTTAAGGCGCTTGGCGTTGATGTTTGCGCTGATTAGATTGAGCCACGCCAGCCAGGACTGGAGCAGGAACAGGGTGCTCCTTTTAATTGCTCTGCCCGCCATCAGCATCACCTCATCAGCAGCATTTACACGTAATGGGCTGCCGTTACGTCGACTTTGGGCCACGTGAAATGAAATGGAATCCTCCAGTGGACGCCATTAACTTGCGTTTAATTGTCTGCACTTTTATGACGAGTGCCGCAGCCAGGCTCATCCAGCCTTATCTGGCCTCGGGCCTTATGGCTTTCGTTTGGCTGGCAGCTTTATAAAGCTGTAAACCGAATCGAAATACTACACCTCGATCAGAAGACTGCGATAAGAAAGGCAAGTGGGGGGAGCGATAGAGTCGACCACAGTTGAATAAAGGCGCTGTTAAGTTGATAAAAGATCGTAGTACACTTCTGTGTGCAGTGAAATGTGTTCAGGAATTGTCAACTTAACAAAGATTTGTATATAAATGACTATACTATAAATATAAACAATTATTCAATATATATTCCCAACGTCATACAGCCTTGTCTATATTTATTCTAAGCAAAGTTTTCTTAATTCATACAATTCCAGCAAGAATATAAGTACTTTGTGCCGCCTTCCCTCTTCTGTCTCTAACATTCATAATCACAAAGTTAGTACACCCGTTTTTGGCAAGTTACAATGTACAGTCTTCTATGAACCTTTGTGTGGCAATGTATTGTGCATATGTTTATTAATATGGGTAATAAACTGCATTAATTGATGCAGTCAACTTAAAGCGAGTCTTTCAATTATTGCCAATGATCTCTCTGGCTGCAGTTAAACCTAAGTAGAATCCAACGAGGCCAACGAGAAACCTGCACTGACAACGTGACCAGCAAAGCAATGAAGAGATTTTGTATTTTTCCTTTTCTTTTTATTTATTTTTGCTGTTCTTCTCTCTTGTTATTGTTGTTGCATTTCCATTTTGCGGGTAACAAAAGAAGCCGCGCACTTTTACGACGGCGACATGCAACAAAATTGAATTTTATGAATGCCGCTCTGAGTATTTATGAATCGTATTCATCGCGAAGGCAGGCACAAAAAGCTCGAAGGGTGCTGCCCTGCTGGATGACAGAAATTGAACCTGACAACTGTAATGAAACTTGTTTCTAGTTCTGTGTGAGACCGGGCGAGCCACAGTGGTACCAGCAGCTGAATATGCTCAGTATTTGTGGATTGGAAAACACATTCAAAAAATCTCAATATTACCCCACTGTGCCTCATTCTTGGAAGACTATTAAAGACGACGCCCAGCTCGACGGCATCCTTTCAGCTCAGAAAAGCTTTTCGGAAATTTAACTGCAAAGCAAACAATCGTTAGCAATGCTTTTAGAGAATATAATCCATATAAAAAATGTTTAAGACCCTCAGCGACTAACGTTCGAAATTAATTTCGCCAACAATCGGAGATGGGCATTAAAATTAAAAGAGGGGGGTCACAGCCCCTTCCCCCAAAGCAGTCGGGCACGCTCTCCAAAGCCCAATGAAGCGCTTAACCATTAAAATCAATCAAAGCGAATTTATTAGGCAACATTGTCCAATTTTTATAGGGTAGCGAGCGGGGCGGAGAGTGCAGAGTGAGAGTGGCTATAAAAGAACTGAATGTTAGAGGGGCAATGAAAAATCAAATCAGGCAAAAACGATCCAAGAATTATGACCGACTCTCTCGTCAGATAAACCCCTTGAAAGTGGAGATTCCTTCCCAGAAATGCGACTCCTCGGTCCAATTCCTCTGGTCACTTTATGAAGTTTCGTTTCAATTGTTCTCGCTCGTTTGAGTCTTTCGGATTGAGTATCGTTTGTTTTTTTAGTGCTGGTAATTAAAATTCATTTGTCATACTTTGTAGAGTAGCGCAGACAATGCTCTCGCTTCTTATTCGAATATTAAAATCAATTTAGCATAAATTTTGTCAACTTTTTATAGATCATCGAGCAACATTGTGGCGGGTCTAAGACCTTTCTCGAAATCTGTATAATCGAGTGTCAAACGGGCCCCGCCCTACCCCGACTAGAGATAAGTTTCTGTCAACGGAAATGAGTGCGCATATCATTTCGAGTTGATAAATTTCACGGGACACGCCCTGTTCTTCTTCTCTTCTTCTTGCAGCAACCCCTCGGGGCCAGCATGATTATAATAATTTTAATGGTTTTGGCAATTTACAATTTTGATAAATTCTTTTTTTTGCAGCAGAAGCAGCTTAAGCGACGCAAAGAGTTAATTTGATTGCAAAATGTTTGCATTTTTTAAACGGGGAGAGGGGGGGACAGACAAAGTCGCCGGCTGCGTGTAATCAATCATTTTATCAATGCGCTTGTGAAATGGCAACAATTCCTCATCCTTGTGCCACGCATCCTTGGCAACATCGCGCGACTGACTGAGTCCCGTAATCAGCAAATTGTTTGCCGAGATCGTGACTTTGCCAAAACAAATTTGCATATTTTTGTTATTTTTCGCAGAGAGTTCAGAGCGTCGCAGTTGGCGCTAATGAATAGCGAACAGCGAGAGCGGGTACTGCAATTGTAGTTGACGACGATGGCAACAACAAAAAGTACAGTATCCGAAAAGTGTAAGAAGAAAAATTGCCAATATCCGCGCTCAAGGGAAATTTGGTAACATTTGGTGGAAAGCTAAAATGTTGCGAAATCAATTGGGAACTCTGCATACGCCTCGTTACGGCTAAATGAGTCAATTCTTCACTGCAGACTTTTCCCCAATACCAAACTGTTACTGTTCCCAGGTAGGGGTACTAGACTTTTACCCGATTTCTGTTAGTAATTCAAGGAGAATACATACCTGTGTATCGATAAGTCCTATCAGTGCTGCACGAATTGATATAAAATACAATATTCATCGCACACAAGGTTTTCAGCACTTAAGTACAATCCGCTGTATAATTATCTAGTGAATTGAGTATCCTGGAATATAAAAAGAATTATTGTACTTATTAGCAATTATTAAAGTGTAAGCAAAAATGTGTAATTATCTCTACTATTAAAATTATTTCCTGTACATTAAATATTCATTTATATTTGAAGAGTAGAATTTCTACTCTTTTCTAAAATATTTCTCTAATCATTTTTTCGGGAAAATAAACCTTTTTTTATGGTCCCTCATTAAAAATAACCTTATATGATTCTAGACAGTTGCCATTGCTAAACGCGACTCATTCCTAGTCAAACACGAGGTAACTAGTCGCTTATTTGTAGCGTGATTATTGGCTACTGTTGCTGGGTTCTTTCTGTCTGCTCACTCGCTGTTGGTTCCGTTCACCTTTGCAGGCCAACACGAAGAAGTAGTCGAGGTTGGAGTAGTAGTAGGAACAGCAACAGAAGTTGAAGTCTGACGTGCTGGCCAAAACGCAATGATTAATGAGTGAATTATGCGCGAATAAACAGCCAAACATGTTCAAAAAGCCAACTGCCTGCCCCCGCTGAATGTTCTTTACCCCTCCCCTTGCAGCTCATACTCCCGTCTGCCTATTCAAAGTTCTCTTTGTCTGGGCACACACATAGCAACACACACACACACGCACACAAGGTCCTCCTTTGGTTGGTTGGCAACATGCCGCCAGCGAATTACCCAGCAACAGCAACAGAAAATGATTTGAACACAGAGAAATGTGTACAATTTTTTGCTCTAGGATTTTTTGGGCGATACAAGGAGGAATACCTTTTGACGAGACCTGCAAGCAAAGTCTTGATGCCAATGGGGGGCAGGGGGGAAGGGTGAGGTGGACTACAATATGCAAACAGCTGCTGTCGTCGCTAAAGGCGAAGTTCTCATCTTTTATTTATTTTAGATTTTTAATAATCATTTCCTCTAGTTCTTTTTTGTTGCCGCTTTGCATTTTGTTTCATGTCTGTTCATGTCTCTCTGTCTGCAACATTTTCGTGTGCCTGCACCTTCTGCGCATTTTAATGAATTTGTTGTTAATATGTGTGCGATATATTTGCAGGCTCCACTGGCCACATGGCGCGCTCGTCCTCCCTGCTCCACTTCGTCCGCTGTCCACGATTCTGCACGCTCTTCTTCCTGCGATGCGCGACTCTTTTGTTGCTGACATTTGCCGTTGCTTTTGCGAAATTTGCGCTTCGCTGCTAATTAAAAATTGTGTCTATTTGCATATTTGTAGCCCTTGCCAAGCCCCACACCCAGCCCAGCCCAGCCCGGCCTGCATTTGAGTTCGGACAGCGCCGCGTTGTCTGTTTGTTGTCTGTTGCACGGTCCTTAAATGTCGCCACCTCCTCGAAGATTCGCCGCGCCTGTCCTTTGCCTTCTCTGCCTCGACTCGACTCGATGCGTCACGCGGGCCTCGCTTTAATTAGCCGCGACTTTAATGAGAGCCGACTAACAAGTCAAAAGGCAAAGCCCGAGCCATGCAACCTGCGCCCTGCAACCTGCACCCTGCGCCCTGCACCCTTAACCCTGACCCGCTCCTAATGACCTCTTTGATTAGAGCAGCGCGCTGCGGGCCCCGTAGAGACACTTGTTCGTGCAACATGATGTCAACGCCTCGCCTAATAGTGCCGTTAGTTGCGCCGCCTGTCAATAATAATGAAAACAGCTGCCATGTCCTGCCCACCTGGGACCTCCTTCTCCTCCTCCTCTCCCTCTCTTCCGCCTTCACCTGTGTGGCAAAAGTTTTTGGTCCTGCAACTGTCAGTTTGACAATTTACGTTTAATTTACAGCTGCGGTCAGTTTGGTTTGCCTTGCTTTGGCTCCGCTCAAAAGTCAACCGACTGGGGTCAGTTTTAGATTAGTTTTTCATGACATAGAGTAAGAGAGAAAGAGGGAGAGAGAGAGAGTGCAAACTATTCACTGCGTGTGCAATTAGCGTGCTTTATGACTCGCCCGCTCAGCTCCTCAGGGTGCAATTAGTCGACAGTTGGATAGTTCTTTTCAATTGCTCTACCAGAGTTGCGACTAGTTAACTAAAACTGTATTTCAAACAGGGAGCATATCTGAAAAAGAAAGAATAATCAAGTGAGCATATACATAGATTGAATATGAAAATTATCTAATTACGATTTCATATTTATTATTGGCTCAATTCCAGATGAATATATCGATCTTAAGCGAAGAACTACTTACGGCATCTGAAAAAGGAAGAGTAATCAAGTTAGAATTTAGTTTTAATATGAAGAAGAATTATCAACTTACGATATCCTATTTATTTTGAGTTTTTTGTAATAGTAAACTCAATTCCGAATGGTTCAAATCGAGCCAAATTGATCAAGAGTTATATCGTATAGATATCAGAGATATTAATATTTCCAATTTGATATTTATATATCAACATCAATCCCAGACGACACTGCATTTTCCGTGCCGACAGACTGGCGCGCTAATCATTTTATTAACATGTGCAGCTAAGCGGATTATAAAAAAAAAACGAGGACTCATTCGACAATCTGTCTGTCCTACAGACGGACGCATAAGGGCTCAGTGACGTAGCAATATTTAAACGCAAACATATTCAAATCCGTCTTTATGGGCAACGCAAATAAACCAAAATACAAGAGAGAAAGAGAAGGGGAGAAAGGGCAGAGACAAAGAGCGAAGGAAGGAGAGCTCGGAGTCAAGTGGAGTCAGGGAGGTGGAGAGAGTATGGCGAACCAGTGCGGACACCCGTCGCCCTGGGACACATAATAATAATTAAGCCGATAACACTCGCAGATTTTGCACTTGCTCGCTGGTGTTGGGCACAGTGGGAGTGAAAGAGGGGAGGGGCTAGAGGGGAGAGGGGGATAGTGCCGTAAAAAACGTCTGCAGCAACAGCTCGGCGAATGTTTAATTGTTACACATATGCAAGCAATGCCAAAGGAGGCAACAACCCCGAGGCAACTAGGAAAGAAACCCGAAAAAAAAGAAAACCTAATGCGCTTATGGCGGCGGTTCGACAGACAAGATCAGGCAAAGATTGCACGTGCAGGCACAGGCGAACGCCCCGTAGTCACTCGGGCATCTCTCCTCAGCCTTCAGCCTGTGACTTGCTGTTTTTAGTTAATTTAGTTAGACCCTTGAGTGTATGTGGGGGTAGTTTCCTCAGCGAGTTTCCTTCACGATGCGGTATGTGTTTTTTTGTTAACACGTAAATTTCGTCACTTTGGGTGGGTTTCCAGCCAAGGTAAGAGCGGAGTATTTAAATGTAACAGATGTTAACATGAGGGATGCTAATCGTTGCCGTCGCCAGCGAGGGCAGCCTGCGAGTTCAACTGAAGAATAATGTTGTATCATGGCAATAAATAGTGCGATTATGTATTATATTTTCAGACAGCACTGGGATAAACAATGCGAGTTCATAAAAAACATCAGTGTAATAATCATTAGCTAGGTATGGAATTCTCCCCCGCTGGTCTTGCACGTGATTCAAGTATGTTCTATATAAAGGACTATGGTTTGTCTATATGATGGCCAAGAGCTCAGCTATTGAAATATCTATAAACACACATATCTAGAAATATAAACTATCAAGTGATTTTTGATATTTATCAAGGTATTGCAGTCAAACTGACCACCATTTCTCTATACTATGCAGTAAATTTAAATGTATAATCTGAAATCCAATCAAACAATCAAGAGCACAATCTCTGAGATTATACGAGACAGCATTCCAATATGTTGCAAAGTAGTCACAAATGAAAGCCACTATACTAAGTGTGCTCAAGGTTAAATGGTGCCCTAGAGCCGCAAGCCCGTCATGTCAAGCTTCATCAATGCCGATGGTCAGGAGTGCCTCGCATCTTTCACTCTTCCTCGCCAATATTCTCCACAGAGCAGTGTCCCGCTTGTTCTAATTATAGATCCAACCAAGTAGTCTCTGCCTTGATCTGTTTGCGAGAATAGAGTAGTATGTTAGTAGTGCAGAGTAGTCTCAAATAGAATATGTTATACTCTACCATAGTGTCCCTTGCAGGTAACCATCGAACAAAGCTTTGACATTCCCAGAGCTCAAACGAAGCCATTTTCCTATCGCTTACTCACAATCAAAATTAGACGCCATCCTTATGCCTAATGTGCGCAGGGCAATGCAAACAATAGGCGCTAATGTTGGGCAATTAATAATCGGGGCATATAATATGTCATGTGTCTATAGGAAGTTCCCTATATGGCCTGCACTTTGCGCTAATATTTCCTGCCCACAGATAGTGATCTGTTGGCAAGCAAGGATTGCGGGGCAGGAAGTGTAGCTGGTTCCAAATACATCAACTTGTCAGTTGGGCGGGGAATTGAATCCTTTTTTTCGGCCCCGCTCTCGCTGAGCATTTACGCGTGGCTGCACCTGTCCGGTGCTTGTTTTTGTGGTCAGACGCCCACGCCAATTTGCCGGCTTTATCTTTATCTGGTCAAAGTCGGGCCTAACAAACGCTGACATGACATTCCATTAGCACACAATTTATCAAAGAATCCAGTGACTGCTTCCTCGCTTCGTCGATCTTATCGGCCCAAGAACCTTCCGAAGAATACCTGCCTACGGTCTGCTCCCTCGCCGTGTACCTGTGTTCCCGTTCCTGTCCCTGTCCCGCAACTAATGTCGGCAATTAGTCAAACTGGGCGACATTAATGTGCGCACTTTGTGCACTTTGTAGCCGAAAGTGGTCACGTCACCCATTTCGCAGCTCAACGCCTTCTCTTTTCGGTGGGTTTTAAATTTATGCAACCGATCGCAGCAGGTTGATAAAACACCTTCAGTCCCCCTTGGCACCCTGCTTGGGTCTTGCGCCAGTTAGTATGCTAATTTCGACGCCTTTTCCTTCCTTCCTCTTCGTTTATGGTCAGCCAGGCAGTCAGTCAGCCAGTCAGTCATGTGTCGCGTCCGTCAGGCTCTTAATTAAGTGTTTAGGCCGTTAGGAGAGAAGGCATCCAGGGAGGGAGCACCGCTGCTTAGGCGCTCAAAAAGGCGTAAAGTTCCGGGCGGGCAACAGCTCAATTTGCATTTGGTTCGGAAAATGAGCAAGTTTTTCAGTTGTAAAAATGTTTACGGTTTTTTAATAGTTTTCCTTAAAAAGAAAAGAAAGTGGGAGAGGGAAAATGAAAATGGAAAACAGGTACAGGACTTGCTCAAGGGTGCGACTGTTGATTTAATTAGTGCAGCCTATGGAACTGTCGACTGACCCAAAGGTGTTTTAATTTATGATCAACATTTATTTAATTATTGTCAAATTGGCAGTAAAACTTTTTACGAGCGGAAGCAATATGTGAATTGTTGCTGTTTTATTAGCCAAATCCTCCAGTTTGTTTTTTCTTGACTTTAATAATGAAAATACTACTCGCAAAATATTTTATTAAGGTGGAATAATTTACCGGTTTTTCTGCTACACCTGCCATCAAAGTTCTCTACTAATTTAAGTTATTTGAAGTCTTTTCTCTCTGCCTAACTAGTTTTTATTTCTCTGCAAGTACTACCAAAATCACATCAACCTTATATCGTTGCTAGCCTTTGCTAACTGAGATTAATCCCACGCACGCCTAGCCCATTCTCTAGCACACCTCTTCAGTCTTCCCCGCCAGCTGCTGGAGCGAATCAACAATAGATCCTGCGACTGCAACTTGACAATGACGACTACAAATCGGAAAACACGCCGTGGACACGTGACCGTCCAACAACAAACACAACGCAGACTGTGCAGATACGAGAGAAATGGGAAAGAGAAATGTCACTTCCGGCGGCCTAACACATTTAAACACGGCCACTGTGGACCACTTGGCCCTGCTTGGTGCCTGGAGTCTGGGAGGGCTACTTTCTAATTTATGTGCTGTCAATTCTTTTGTCATTTAGGAAGCGTGGGCGATGGGCGATGGTTGGTGGGGGGCGTGGTACGGCGCATTGACAACGGCGCCTGCAGGACGACGACGACGACCGCACTTAATGAGTCTTAAGAAAAATTATTCGCAATTAATAATTATGTTCATATTGTTTTCGGCCTATCTTGAGCTAAGCAACTGTACACACAGTCGAGTGTTTGACAATGAGGGGGTGGGAGTGTGTCCGGCCAAGGGAGGGGTGTGAGCGAGTAGCAACTTGTTATTGAGGTTTATTTGATGTTTGTCGCTTAATCATTTTGAAGTAGACTCATTTGTTGTCATTTCAAGTGCGCCATGAACTAGACTTGATTAGAAAAAGTATGAGAGGGAGTAGAGAAATGTCAAACGAAGCATGATACTCTGTTATCGATAGTTGTGCATCTTCAAATATGACTGTGGACTATAATAAGTTATTGATATTACTACAGCACCACAGCCAGCTGTCTTAGTCCTGTTCAGTCATGATGATGAGAAGATAAAGCCAAATTGAAGAAGGATCTAAAGTTATCGATAGTTTCACAGTATCATATTCAGCCAGTAATCTGACTAGCATTATACACAGCTATCGATAGCTTTCCAGCATCACATCCCAGTTGCCTGACGCCTTAGTTATGATCTCAAGAACGCCTTGAACGGACTTAGATTGCAAAAAGATGAGGAGGAAGAAGATAAAGTCCAAATACAGAAGAATATGAAGTTATCGATAGTCTCACGCTATCTAATTCAGCCAGAAAATCTGACTTAAGTACAAGCAAAGTATACATAAGTAGTTATCGATAGTTTCACAATATCGAATTCAGCCAGAAAACCTTACTTAAGTATAAGCAAAGTATAAAGAAGCAGTTATCGATAGTTTGACAGCATCACAGGCCAGCTGTCTTACACCTCTTTAAGCTGCTCAGTCTCCATCCCATTCCAGCCCTGGGGCTGTGACGCCAATTCGAGCCGCCTTCCTTCCACCTCCCCTCCCCTTGCACCTTGCAGATGCGTGATAATGTTAAATCAACATTATTTGGGCATCCATGCATGCGTAATGCGTCTCGAAATTGCACTGCAAGTGGGGGGCGGGGCAAAGACAATTTGCGCCCCACCTACGGCAGGCAACGAAATTAAACGACGTCGCGCCGACTCTTCCTCCTCGTCTCCTGTGCGGGGCAAATGCCCCGATAAAAGTTTACTATGCCTGCAAGTTGCAACTAGTGCATAAGCCTGTGCTCAGTTCGGGGCACCGACATTGTCTGGTTTTATGCATTTTCCATAAGGACAACACAGCGACCAACAATGGCCTGCCACTTGACTTGGGCTGTCATTCAAAGTGACAGGCCTGCCCTCCACCTACCCCCTTGGTCCTGGCCATGGCTCGCACCTTTACGACGTCTAATGTGGCCACAAAATGTGCAACAGCAAGGTCCGAGGTTCAATCAACACACTCGAGAGAGTCTATTTTCACAATTTCCCTGTTTATTCAGGCGCGTTACGCACGAAGGAGCCCCTCAATCACCCTCTTCCCTCTACTATCTCTCTTCCCCACCTGCTGCACACGCAAAGCACACATATTGTAAATTGTATATTGTATCTTGTATCTGTTAGTTTGCTTAGCGTCAAGTGCAAGGTAAATACGAGATATTTTACGCAAATTTGCCAAGTGTTTGCCCAAAGGGTGTGGGCCAGACACACTCGGGGCAGGAGGAGGGATTGGGCCGTTTGGGGTGGCTCAGAGTGCGGCTCAGTGCAACGGAATTTATTGTAATTTGCATTTTAACGCTCAAATGAGTTTTTTGTATGCCCTCAATGTGAATTAATCATGTACAGTGTGACCAGAGATGGCGTGAATTGAAGGTAACTGTGTTGCTAGGCAAACTTACTTATCGATAGTTCGATAAATTTAGATTAGTGACTACATTAGGTTTAAAATATATGAATGAAATATATAGAAATTTGTCGATGATTTCGACTTTATTTATTTCATGTGCGAATCAAAAGAGACTTTTAAATGAGTAGAAACTAATAAGGAAACAGAAAAAATGAGTCGTGTTATTGGCAGAGTGTTTTGGATATTATATTTTATCACTTGTGAAAAATATATATAAAAATAAAATAGAATTGAAGGGCGAGGAAAACATTAGAACAATAAGGGAATTAACAGAGGTATTTCATTATTTTACAATTTGCAATATACAATGCAAATTACAATAAATGAATATATGAAAAATATCTTTACACACTTTGGAATGTGCACAAGGTTTTCTAATAAACAAAAACTGTAAAACAATAGACAAATAAATTTAGAGTTCAGTTTTCCACACGTAACTTTAAAATCCTCGCCACGGGGCATCTCTATTTTCTGCCAATAGTTGGTCACACTTACAGGCGCAAACTGTGCACACACGTTCGTTATTTAAACAAAGCCTGCCACGTGTGGAGGGGCGAATGCAATTTATTGTTTACCTTTTCAAAAGAAACTTCGGTTTCCGTTGCAAAAGGAAGAAAAAGAAGAGAAGAGAACGGAAGCAGAAGCAGCAGCAGGCTTAAAGTTGGGGGAGCTGGAGACTGTTAATTAAATTTATATCGGCCCAGGACTTTGTCTCAATTTGCAGGCAAATTGAGCAAAGTATTTTTTAAAAATAATTTAATATGTATATCAAAATACAAAGTGAGTGCAATTTCAATCAACTCGAACAGGTCCCCCCGCTGTGAGGCAGCAAATTGACATGCTTCCAGGCGTCGTTTCATATGTTCGCACGGCGGAGAATCTCTCTCTATAAATCGAATCGAATCCAATCGCATCGCATGAAATGTAAAAAGAAAATGCTCAAACGAAAATCAGTTTTAAACGTGGACCGCATACGGTGTGAGGGGGGAGGAGAGGACGGAGGTTGCCGACTTTTCAATGAGTTCGTTGTTGTTGCTGTTGTTGTTGTTGTTGTTTTCGTTGCTTTTGTCGCATGCAACAAATTGTTTCAATTAACTAAATTAAATTTACACTCCTGCAGCCTCACGCATAACAACAAGAGCAACAACAACAACAAGAACAAGAGCAACGCATTGGACATATTGAATGCATTTTGCTGAACGTGACATGACACTGACAGATAGAAAAAGAAGAGAAGAAGCAGCACCCCCCGCTGTCTTTACCCCCCTTCTTGTGCAGGATAAATGAGATTCGAGATACAGTGGAGGCTGATGAAAATGGCAAACATGTTGCACGTAGCACGCTGAAAACACATCCATGACATGGAAATTTATAAAAATTAACTGCCAAAGTAGGCTGAGCAGCCAGAGAGGCGGGGCAGCCAGAGAGGCGTGGCAGTGTGGAGGCGGGTTAAGGGATATTGCAGTAAGCAGAGCTAGTAAGTGCACTGAGGAAAAACTGGGATAAAGGAACACAATCCTAAAGGATTTAAGGACTGCTCTTATTTTGATTATATGTATTATTATTAAACATATAAAGTATTTTGACATTTTTATAAATCTTCTGATGACACTATGAAAGCTATAATAATGTGCAAAAATTGTGGAAAAGGCAAGTATAAGTTTATTTGTTCTACCAGCTTCATATGCTTAGTTTAAATATTGCACTTACCAATTAGAATTTATGAAAGGGAAATAGACTTATTAAGTTAAGAAGTTAACAGACTTCATTATCGAACTGAAACATGGATCAAATCGACAAATACACCTTCAACTAATACGCCTCTCTATTTACTGCAGTGTCCGAAAATGCAAGTTTCTTAATTATTAACAAAAGTAAGTAATCAAAAGTAATGTTCATCAATAAACATATTGCAATAAATGTGAACAAATGTGCTGTAGATTTCTCTCAGTGCATGCGGACATTGCAAGGACTCGGCAACATTGTTCGTCAATATCAATTATGCCTTCAAATGAATATTGAAGTGTAGCCAGCCCATTTCAACACACACACACACACACACATACACTCACTCACTGTCTCTCACACTCAACAACACCACAAAGCCACCGCCGCTCTCGGACAACAAGCCTCCCACACAACACAGGGACACACAGACACACAGACAGGCAGACGAGTGGGACAGCTCATCAGTTGCAGCAGCAGCGACGACGACGGCAGCGAAAAATTGGCAATTGTACAAAAGTGTTAACACGGCGCCGCATCCTGCCGACTGACCACAGAACAGAGCCGAGCACTGGGAACAGATGCAGTGCGGGGGGGAACGGAAGCAGGACGAGGAGGGCTGCAGCCAGCCTGCCGCCGCCTTGGACACATCCATCAATGCCAACGGATTTAATCGCCATTTAAATTGTATGAGCTGTGTGTGTGCGGGTGTGTGTCTGTGTGTGTGAATGTGTGGGTGTGTGTGTGTGGTGTGTCCGGCATTTACTTAAGCGTGTTATCAGCGTAAAATAAATCTCTATAGAGCATGGTCAGGCAGCTGTCCGGCCGACTAGCCTATCTGTTTAGTGTTTTCCAATCACAGGCCCCGGGGCCAGCAGATTGGTCACGTGTCGCCGTCTCCCCTGACCTCACAGTGGACAGTGGACAGTGGGCAGCACACACGCAGCAATGGAGTACAGTGAGTGTGACGTGCGTCACATAATTGCAATAAATTAGAAATTGTCAGGAACTGCAACAATGTTGCCCCCTTTGTCCTTAATTCACTTCGGCAAACAAACAGGCAGCAAGGGAGGAGAAGGACTCTAGTCAGGGTAATAATAGAGAGTGTCTAGTTCTAGTTAGACATACCTGACAGAGTGAGAAGATTGCCTTAGAGCAGCTGAAGCAACTCAGACTCAGTTCGACTGCTGTAATAACTTCCACTTTAATGTAGCATGGACTCGATACAGGCGACGACGTCACCAGGAAGCAAACATAATTAAGACGCAACAGAAGAAGAGAAAAATAATGAATGCAGCTCGAGAATAAAAACGGGAAAATGGAGAAATCTGAAAGCGAGACGCGCAAGGAAGTTATAAAATCAAATTTTACGATTTTCCTGGAAAAGCACGCGGCTGGAAATTATTTCGACTGGGCAAGACAATGCGACTTAACGCACAAATTTCAACTGGTGTGCTATGCCACGCCCCACCGCCTTCTTGTATCCACCGAAACGGATGTGTAAACAAATGGGGCGTGGCAATAACACTAAAATCCAATGACCAATCATTTGTTTTTATATCACAAGACACTTTTCCTTGACTTTCGATTCCTACGCCTTAGACTTTTTTTTTTGCGTTTCTTTTGAGATGAACGGATTTCGTCTGGTCCTGGACGAGACAGAATTCACTTGTCCAAGTCAATCAGAGCAACGAGATCTGGTCAAAACGGAAATTTGTCGTATTTGGGGCGTAATTGCAGGCGGACACGACCGAAATTGGAAAAAGCAAAGTTATGTTGTCCTAGGAACATCTTGACATCCTCGACAGGGCAGCAAATTAACGCCTATTGCGCAGTTTCTTGGGCAGCTCTTAAAGGTTTCATATGTATTGATGTTGAAGAAGTCAAAGCACAGAGAACTGACTGACTTTCTAAATAACTTGTGTGTTGTTCTAGTTACTCCGAGCTGACTGAAATTTGGTACTTATATTATGTGTATAATCTAGTAGATATATAAAGGTTTTATCTTCAATACTTTACTTTATATGAATTTGAGATTCAAGTTTAAGTGGTTGGATTCCTAGGGAGTTGGGTGTGGCATTCATAATTTAAATTAAACTCTACTTTTATATGGTATACAGGAACTTCTATGCCAATTTTTTTGTCTCTAGCTCCTCTAGTTGCTAAGGAAAACGCGTTCATACGCACAGAAAGATAAAGTTGACTAAGAAGTTTATACATTGCTAGGTTAAGCACTTCTGCTTCTATCTTTGTATGTATCTAACTGGTTAATATTATATTATAAGTTTCCTTACAGCAAGTAGGATATTTTTTGATTAAGGGAAATGTAACGCAACCTTGTACATCTATTGTACCCCTGACAAACTTAGAACTCCTTATCCAGTGCAGTGATTCTAGTCATCCTTATCTCGATAGAACGAATAAAATAGGATACAAAGGCTAAACTGCAATTACTTTGTAAATTTCCTATAGTTTTCTGTTTAATTTCCCACAGGGTGCCGTAAAGGGTTTGCCTATAATCGTACACGCTCTATCTCAAATACAATAGCATGTGATGGAGCTAAATACATGGTATTTGGTATTTGGTACACCCATCAAGATTTAAACGATTATCAATCAAAACCGCGAAATAGATTTGCTCTCGGAATGTATTGTATTATATTTCGTCATGCCAGACTGGCCTCTGCACCCTTTGGCTGACATGAACTCGACTGCCGGCTGGTGTCACATGTCAATTTGTGGAAAACCCAAACCGAGATTGGGAATGTCTGGGGTGGTGTCGGCTGGGACGGAGATCGAGAGACGGCTTTCTTGACAGACAGCCTTCGTCTTCGGGCTGTGGAACGCCCAATGTGTTAAGTCTATCCATTAATATTAATAGTCTTTCCCCGTTAGCAGTGCGTGTTGTACGTGACTTTTCTCCTTAACCCTTTCCACGCGACGAAACCAATCTTTGGCAAGCTTCTTAGCCCGACTACTGCTCAGGGAGGTAACCTTATCGCTTTGATTTGTAGACATTTTATTGCTTTATTGATGCTTTTTTATCAAAATCGCAGCGTTCCGTTTCGTTTCGTTTGATGGATTGTTCAACTGGGCCCTACCTGAGGCCCATATTCCCCCCAGGGGCGAGACCCGTAAACCGTCAGCAATTTTATGCTGGTAGAGCGACCACCACACGCAATTTGCCTTGGGAAACTTTTCCTTTTGTCAAGATTCCCGTTTTGATTGGCACTTACGAGATGGGAGGGTGGGAATACGAAGACAAAACACTCGCATTGTTATGGGAAAGCGAAGGAGTTCGGATCGCGGCAAAGACACGCATGGCTCACGGATTAGAAACTCGAGTAGAGAAGAGAAAGGGCAGGGGGAATGGGTATTTAGGCACATTAGGGATCGATAATATTAAAATAAATAAACGAGAATAAACAAATTGGTTAGGTCCCAATCAAGACCAATAGGGAACTGAAAACTACAGTAAAATTTAATGGGTGCAGCTCAAAAAGATTCACGAATATTTAGAAATTATACGGAGTTCCCTGCATAAGCCACTAATAAATTAAAAGAGCTCACCTCCCCGAAAACTTTGAACAAAATATTAAATTTTACGAGCTTAATTTGTGTGCGTGCTTAGCTCAAGGGAGCAGCTTGGGAAGAGGGGGAGGAGGAGGAGCCCTCACGTTGTCCTGGACAACGACAACCATGTCAATTACAGCGATTGAAAAGTGGCCAGAAAACTTGTTGTGTAAACCAATTTTATTGGCGGGAGCTGCCCCAAAGAGCCGACGACGACAACAACGACGTCGCCATCGAACTAATCTCCTTAACAAGGCGAGTATTAGATGAGGCTGTGTTGTGCAGACACGTCCGAGCCCGGGTCTATTCATATTTCAAAAGCCAGCGCTGTGCGCGATTCGCAAAATGGCGTCATTAAAGTTTACGACGCCTGTCCGCCCCGTAAAGTATGCGGAGCTCTACTGTCGTAATAAAGGGTATTTCGCAGAAGCTTCGACATGAACTGGGAGTCGAGACTTGGAGTATCTGCTGCTGCTGGTGCTGCTGCTGCTTGTGGCCATTGTCAGTTGCCAGTCGTAGATCTTGTTTCTGTCTGTCGAGGCAGAGGCGTAAAATCAACAAAAGTCATCAAAAGATACGCGCCTGCCTAGGTTAGGTTGAGGTTAGGTTAGCTCCTTCATTCCTCACTCGAAACTTTGCATATTAAATGTCATTTGCTAAAGTGGAATTAAGCAAGTGGAGCGGAGTGTAGCAGAGCAGACGCTGTCATGGCTCCCGAGCTGTCACAGCAAATTATGCTGAAATGCGTCTGCCAGGATGCGGATGCGGATGCCAATGCGGATGCGGATGCGTGTAGGTTGCACATTTGCACATCGTCGAGAAGTTGTAAGAGCAGGCAGGGGGAAGGGACTATGGCTGAGAGGGGGTGTGGGGGGTCATGCATTGAGCCATAAATGAAAACTAAACAAGATTTTGGCAAAGAGCTCGCTGCAAATTTTATGAGCTAATTTTAATGAAGTTGCTGAAAGCAGGCAAAACGTTGATGAATGTCGACACGAAACAGACAAGCTTATAAATTATGCCAAAGAAGTTAAGATTATGCCAACCAGCGGAATGATATTAACAGACATGTGAGACAGCAGCCGACAGGGAATGTGATGACTGAATTCCCCGACTACAAATGCCAAGCAAGAACTCTAAGTTCCCATACGAACTGTTGCCCAGCAAGAACTCTGTTCAAATTCACTTAGGATCCCAACTCTTCTAACTTTCAAGGGAACACCAAGCTATGTACGAACTGAATTTCTGTTCTCATGTTAGGATCCCAGTTCTCCTAAGTGCCCATTGAGCAGCAAATGAATTGACCATTGTCACGCTTGTTAAGGCATCCACATTGGCCACACACACACAGCTCGAAAGAACCAATTAGATTTATCATTAGCGGGACACAAAAACGAACCAAATTTCGTGCTCCATTAAACGATCTTACAAGTACCAGATACAATTCCGATCACAATGGCAACTGCCACAGAGATCGGCGCATAAATCTAATTAAATTAAAATCAAAAACGATATCTACCCAAGTAGCGCATCGAGCTGCCTACGCAGCAAGCCAAGGCAACTGCTGGGGAGCTCCCTGCTCAGTGGTTTCCTCTAGCCATGGCTCGCAGTTGTGGTTGTAGTTGTGGCTGGGGTTGGGGTTAGGGTTGGAGTTATAAGCGTGACGATTCCCATTTGAAGTTGAGCCGTGGAGAGTGTCAAATCAACATCATTATTCATTATCAAATAAATTATTGGGTTTGTGGTAAACCGATGCCGAATCACAGTTGGAGAAACAACGCATCCCATTTTGGTATACTCTTTTAATTGAACTTGCCGTAAGTGGAATCGAAACGTTTCTGAAGGGGGTTAATATTCTTTAACAAAGCAATCAATATTGAGGGGATAATTAAATAAAACTAATGATGCCAATGACAGACTGCAAGGGGCTAATGATCGCCGTCTCTGTCTTGGGCTTTATGATACTCGTAGTTCCCCTTGCACACAGCAGAGATACAAGATAAATAAGTAAATATACGTATGTGATATGTACAAATAGTATATGTATCTATGGGTGTATGTGGTGTGGTAGTAATATAGTGTAAGTATTGTAGTATAGTAAATACTACTCACGTCTCTTGAAGGTGACAGAACTGAACTGAACTGTCTACTACCCTCTAGTTTCTTAAATTCCAACCTCCACTTTCATTTGCGACTCTCTTTCGCACTCTGCTCAACATGTTCCTCACAGATTTTTATGTAGCGTAACTAAACAGTAATTTATGGCGACTTTGCTCGACTTTCTCTCTCACTAGTCCGCCCATCCAGGGAATTAAAAAGAAATTAACACGCTTCCCAAATTTCTAGTGCGTGTAGCCAAGTGAATTTTATACCCACGCCCATATCTACATGTGTGTGTTTGAGTGTGTGTGTGTTAGGGCCCCACCCGACCTTTTATCTAATTGAGTTTGTTCTTTGGACTCGCCGTGCCTGGTTTGTCTTAATTTTAATGCGCTCGTAAAACACGCGCAAAAATTGAAAGCAATAAAACCAGGAAAACGACGTTGGGCAGACATTGAAAATTAAAATAAACACATAAAGGGCCCCCGAAGAGATGAGATGATATGTAGACGATATAACAAGCTCGGGCTTGCAAATTCCTCATATGCACTCTAACTGTAAAGCGCACCCACACCAACACACACACACGAGCCTTGGGCGACAGTAAATCAAACGAAGCGTGAAACGCATTTTATGCCTTCGTCGACGCCTGCTTGATAATTTACATAATATTTTAAAGACATATATTTACATACATACATATGTATGTACATATATGCACACATACATGCAAATGCAATTCGAATGTTGTAGAATACACCTTGAAGTCCCATTACCGTAAGGAAATTTTTACAATTTAAAGAACTCTCGATAAGCAAACAATTTTATTAATTTGACAAAAGATTATTCAAATAGAATATTCCATCCAACTAAATAAATAATATTAAGAGAAAAGAAGTAATATGTTAATGTATTTAAAGCTGTTTTTAATGTTAACGAATTTATAAGAATTCATTCAACATTTTTCTGCGAGTGAATGGAAAGATACGCAAGGTCTCTGCTTTAAAGTTTTGATATATCGATATAAAATTTTGTCTTGTCGTGATTGGCTTAGAATTCACCACACATTGTGAACGAGACTTGTCCCAATAAGAACCTTTTAAGGTATGCAATATGATTTGTTAAGAGTAAACTTAAATATGGAATTATTTGGAAACTAATAGCAGCAGCCTATCTACCTCACCCCCCACATACTGATTGGGCATTAGGAAAACAAACAAAACTATTCGAGCGTGAATGAAAATGAATGTCGCATCGGGAATTATGAAATAATAACAGAGACAGGAAAAGAAACACTTAGCAGTAAATGAAAAATTACACGAATGCTTCTTTCCATGCGTATGTTGACAGCAGCAGGACACACGACAATGTTTGATAGAAGTGGTGGAGGAGGGAGAGGGAGAGGAAAACAAACAAACAAAACATGTGAGCAGGCCATAAATTAGCCCGCATGCTGGCAGAAGGCATCAGGTGGCTACGCAATGCTGATGACAAGAAGTGCTGATGGGGAAGGGGGACAGAGGGGAGCTCGAGTAGTTGGTGGTAAAAAATGCGTAAGGACAACGAGGAAACTAGCGGGAATTGCCGAAGAGTCATAAAACAAAGTGCTCTCTGTCTACAAATGATTTGACTTATTCGTGCAGAACAAATCGTACGTCATTTGTTGTGCCACTAAAAAGTTAAAATACTCCTCTCACTCCCCCGTCCCCTCCCCCTGCTCTATCTGTGAACAATTGCGCAATTAATGTTGCCTTAGAAGCGGAGTCATGTGCGTGACAGCAACTGAAACTGAGACTGATAGAGCCATAAACGCTGTCTCAGTTCCCCCCTCCCCACCTACAGTCTCTGCGACTTCTGTGCAATTTTACGGCTTTACACATGTGCCGCATTGCCAACTCCTCTCCCCCGTAGATGCAGAGCATGTTTTATGAGCCGCGCAGACAGCGCCTAAGTCGTCACAGATACAGATATCCATACAACCCACACGTCGTAGTTTTCATCGTCATCATAAATTTATAATTAATCTACGTATGCATTCCCGAGGCATCCTGCGATGGATGCAGTGCGTCTCTAACCACGCCAAATTGGCATCATGGTTCAATGTTAATGTGCAAAATTAATTTACGAGCGCTAAGTAATGGGCTCCTTTGTGGGCATTACACAGACGCTAGTTTCTCCATATGCCATTAAAATATTTGTCAACATTTTTAGAGCTTACACTAATTTTAATTGCCATTTTAATTGTTTGCCTTTTTAATGGATGAAGGATTGTTTTGGTGTCGATTCATTGTGAACAGTGCAGAGTGGGAACAGTTTGGTAAGCAATTGTTGATCTGGCAACACTAAAATCACTGATCACTACATTTATTTATTATATGTATTATCGATAACATTTTGATTATTGTAAATTGAACTTGCTGATTAAATTGTCAGTTCGCAACTAAATACTGACTCCATTTTATTAATATATAAATTATTCAAATTGGAAAAGAGTTAGAAATATTGTCTACTACAAATACATATCTTCACTGTTCAAGTGACTGTGATCTGTTCACTCTGTAATCCATTTGAATGGCCATGAACATTATTCTGTTTTGCAGGTCGCGCAGAGATGCACATGACAGTGTTGGAACACGTCGGAAGAAGGAGCTCAAGCTGGAGCACTTTTATTGTTGTTCATTAATTTTAATCTTTGCACAACCTGCGTGCAATTTGGACGCAGAATTAAATTGAATTTCGAGTGGGCAAACGAAGGAGGGGACAGGAGCAGGTGGATCAGCTAAACAGCTACTGAAATGCTAAGTCTGGGCCGCACGATAAAACCAGAAGCCAATGAAGCTAAGTGCGGTTATGAACCCTTTTCGCATTTGGCTAAAACAACAAAGAGCCAAATGGAAATAGAAGTGCAGGCAGAGGCGACGAAGGCGGAGCTGCATGAGGAGGAGGAGGAGCACTGGAGTGCTTTTATAATTTAAGCGGGGCAACAGGCAGTTCAATAAACCCGCAGGCCAGGGTGCTCACACACAGGGTATGCACACAGAAGTAAACAAGTAATATATGTGATAGTCCAATTGATGCGCGAGGAACATGCAAAGCGCTGCCTGCCACAGGACGAACAAAGGAACTGCTCACAATGTGCCGCAATTAAAGTGCACACAAAATTATTTTATTATTAGAACTAATGTCGCACAGTGACAACTGCAGCCACCCTCCACTCTCCGTTGCTGCTGCCCCCGCCCGTGCGTGCCCGCATGCCACATGTCGCATGCCACTTTGCCACTTGGTACAGTTGTGCTCGGGCCACCCTGCACCTGAGTCTGAGCCGAGGCCTAGTTCTTGTCAACGCGACTCCGGGGGACCTGTATCAATGTCCAAACGGGGATCAACAACTCCGCAGCACAGCAGCCACAACATATGTGCAGGAGAAGGTCCGCCTGCCCCGCCCCCTCTTCCAATCTGCCCATCCCGCGTTCTACCATGTAATTTGTTATCCAACAATTTATAATTGCATCAAAACACACGCACCCAGAGACTATTTCCAGCTACAGATACAGTTCTCTGGTGCGACCCTCAATGAGCACGGCCCTCCCCCACAAACCCAGCAACTGTCCGATACAATTTTATGCTATGTTTAACATTTTGTACATTCTTCTGTCTCGGTCTCATGTTGTGGGTGCTGTTGTTGTTGGTCCTAATTTAATTTTGGACTGACTTATTACTGCGTGTCTTTCACTTTTAGTTGATTTATGAATTTTTAAATCGATTTGACAACTAACTCGAGACTTAAGAGCATTGTAAGTTGGGTAGACAAATTATAGATGGACATGGACAAGAAACACATATGTGATGTGTAGATATGATGGATATATGGTATATGTGTATATGTCTGCTAACTCCCCATTTAATACCATCAAGTTAAGCCAATTGTTTCCCACTTACCCACATATATTCCACAGAGATAGAGGATTCTTCACTATCCCAGGGATAGTATTATATCACTCTGTAGTTTTATAAATAAAATAAAGTCAATTCAATTTCCTTGAAATTGGCAACTTTTAATGTTTGTTGCGCCTTCTGACGTTTACATGTTTTGACAAGCATTCGAAATCTTTTTAAAAACCACCCTACATACAAGTATTATGTTTTTAATTCCTGTAAAAAACAACAACACTTACTGTAAATGCTGTTTTTAGGTCGCCGGAACTAAAAACAATCTCACTCTCAAATCAAAATGCGAGCATTGAAATAATTCCGAGGCGTGACGAAACATGTTGAAATGTGGCACTTGGTACCCGTAGTGACGTCGTGGATCTCGGCCCTTGATCGACAGCAACTTGTGCGGAAACCCCGCAACCTTCTCTGGATGATGTCGGCGTGTGTCTGCTGCTGCTTCGGCTGGTGCACACGCTTCTCTTTGACAACTCAACTGACGTATTAGGGACTCGGCGAGGTGGGAGTGGCTGTGGCAGTGGCAGCCTTTGGCCATGCCTGCCACAACTAACGCACCTCCCCCACCCCAGGGCGGGCAACACGGCGACGTCATCAATCTAAAAAATGTTGAAAAATCTCAGCGATTGTTGCCTGTGGGATGTGGTAAGAGGGGTTTGTGGTGTGGGGTATGCTTGACGGGTTGTTTAAAATGCATGTTAAATGTCCATGCCTTTCGCTTTTCAACTAGATTTTGATAGAACGACGCTGCGTTTCATGGGAAAGTGTTATAATTGAAATGATTCCGGCTGCGATAGTAATTGATTTTTAAAAGCGATGGGAAAAAGAGATTGAGAGGTATGAAGTCTAGAAAGATATGCAGTTATTTGCTTAACATCTATTTTATAAATATTAATAAACAATTTAAATTTCAAAGTTAAATTTATAATTTTAATATTCAAATAAATTTAAAAATGCGGCATATCGATTTCAACAGCTTTGTCTCATCACTTCTTAAACGATACTTAGCAGTCGATAGTCTATCGTCGATAGACAAACAGTTTTCCTTGTGACTGGCAAAACTAATTACAAAGCTGGACCAGTGTTGCCAACACCAACAAAGCAATGAGTCCAACGAGACCAAAATGATTCTACCGCAACTTGAAATGGAAACTCTCAACCCGTGCGTGGCATTCAGGAAAATGCGCTGTTTTCCTTGGGCGTGCAAAAAACAGGCAAAACCAGTGGAAACTGGCAACGTCAACGCCAACTGCCAAACCAACAAAACCACTCGACATGTCAACTGAAATGGAAATGCCAACAGTGAACAGGGTATTGGTGGCAAGGAGGAGGCGAGGCTGCTGGGTGAGTGTGTCCAACTTTTTGGCTCTGCTTGCGAGTGGAGTGACATGAAAAGGACATGTCACACCGTATGCGCACATTAAGTGTAGCCACAATTTATCAAACCGCATAAATCTAAATAGAGTCTGGGCGAGTTTGGCTTTGGCTTTGGTGCTGCTGCTGCTGCTGCTGACTTTGGCATGGGCTCATCAAAAAGTCAAAAAGCTAATTTGCATTTAAAAGGAAAAGGACCAACAATGTGCTGCTGATGCTGACGTAGCCACCGCCGTCGCCTGGCCAAGCATGCAAAATATTTAAAGCAATATTTTCAATTTAATAAGCCAAGATAAGTGAAGGGAGAACTCCTCTCCATCCCCCTCTCCTTGCAGATTGAACTTGGCATGCCATGTGTGGCGTATTTGCATAGTTTGTTGAGCTGGGCTATTTCTGTCGATATGCCATGCACTTCATCAAACGACTCTCGGCTCCAGGATATGCACACTAGGATCTGTGCTCTACTCTGCTGTGCTGTGCTGTGCTCAACTCGATAAGACATCCTTTGTGCCAACTCTTGCCTGTGCAAAAATGAGAAAAGTTAAATTACTTTGCTTATTTAGCCATATCTCATGAAGCATGCTTTAAATTGAATTTGCCCTGATGAACAGATAAGCTACTCAGGGCTAAACAACACTATGCAACATGGCAGGGCGTGAGCAACTCTTTTTTAATTAAATTAAAGTTGAATTAAGTTATAATTCCAACTATTCTTAAACCTGTTAGCTTATTTAGTTGTTATGTGACATCTCCGATCACAAAAACAATACACACTCAAGTTTAGATTAATAGGTTAAGGTTAGGTTTAATTAGTTAAGGTTTTATTATAATATCCAAAACTAATTCCTTATTTAAATATATTTATATTATATATTACATCTAGGTACATACATATTAGGCATAGGAACCATCGTCAAAGGATTATCCATAATCTGTAAGGATATAAAACTTCCGCCATGGCGAAGATAACTTTTCTTGCTCTTGCTGATAAGATCTCTTAATGGAAACTCGATTATAATATCCTATTGGTGTTCTAAAGATTCAAACAAGGAATTATTGCTGGAAGAAAGGATATGACTTATCAGATATCTTTGCATCTGTATTCTGTTGCACAGTGTTGTGCTGTGTTTCTTTTGTGTTTTACCTCGTGGCCCTTAATCAAATAAGTTAACGAGAAGCAACCAACTGACAATTGACGCAGATAATTGCAGTTGTTGGGCTTCAGGCTATACAAATCGGCAATTGGCAAACCAAATTATGTAACGGCAGTTTGTCAAATCGTGGTCTCAAGGGGACTCGAAGTCTGGCAGGCAGCGGAGCATGGTGGAAAATGGCAGCCAATAGAGCAGAAATCGCAACTCAAGTGGCCACAGGACACACTGGACACAGGACACAAGCCATAAGAAAATCACTGAGGCGTGAAGCAATTTCGTAGGCGTCCCCCAAGACAGGCAGACGGACGAGCAGACAGACAGACAGTCGAGCAAACGGCCAATGTACGAGGTCATTCATTCATTCATTCATTCATTCGTGCAGCCCTGGCTGAAGCAGGCAATTTGATTTTTCAATCGCTGCTAATTAGCATGGGCAACTCGCAACTATTGACAATTTGTCAAGCGTGGCCAGCATTGCGTCAATTTGCCATTGCATAATAACGGTGATAATCACAGCGTTGACAGCGGAGATTCGTGTGCGACCTTTGTGTGTAACCACTACCATCGTAACTGGGCTATTATAGGAATTTTCGAATGAAAAATGTGTGGAACAGACACTAAGATACTCTACAAAATGTGCGTAATATGATAAGAAAACTTGAACTATTCTGAAATACCCTACACAGAATACTACTGGAGCAAAGCTGGAATACACTTCTCTCGGAGACCAATAAAAGAACTGGAAAATTACACAAATTAATTGAGGAGTATCTTAAGGTACGTAATATTTAACTTCTAGTATGTAATTTAAGTATTTCTATATCTTCTTCTACAGAATACGTACATACATAATCATCTACGTATCATACAGTTGATCAGCATAACTAGTCGAGCATTCTCTGTGCCTTTTTGTCAGTCTAATACAGGAGTCAACAACAGAGGGCAATCAAGTAGAGTATGAAGGTCCTGTATGCTTTACACACAGATAAGTATTATGTATAATATTGGTTGCAACGTTCTATACCTCAACTCAAATTAGTATACCCGCTTTTATAGCAATTTATTAATTATTAAGGGATACAAAAACAGTTTCCTTTACTCCTTTTAAGTAACTCTAAGCGAGATATGTGAGAAGGTAGTAGAATTGGGTGCCGAATAAAGACACAAGTGGGCTAGACTGTCTTAAAAATTAGGTGCAACTAACAGAGTGGGTGGGAATTGATAGCAAGAGTTTGCTAGCACAACATGAACATAAACTCGTGATATAGTCGGGCTATATCAGCAAAGTTCTTGGCTAGGCCAAGCTGTGCTAGCTCAAGTACTCTGGGAAAAGTTCTTTTTATAGCTTTTTGATTAGTTTTTGGCGCTTTAAATCCGTTGGGAGTCTCCGCACTGGAGTCAATTTAAATTAAAAGAAACACGCGCTGTTGCATATCGAAACCGGACGCAGGGGAGGGGAGGGCAGGCTCTGGGAGTGGGAAAGGAGGAGAAACAAAAGTTAAATTGCAGGTATTTAAGCATTTTATATAAAATTCATCATCATCAAGCATCCGCTGGAGTTAATGAACAAGTGAAGAACCCTCTGTTTCTTCCCCTCCCCCTTGGCCCCTGGCCAGTCTTCTGCTGTATCCTCGCTGGTATCCTGTGCATTATTTAGCACGTCAAAAACTTCATAACTGCGCTGCGCTCGTGAATTGTAATTTTTCTTTCGCCATCGCGCACACTTTCATTACTTCATCACTGCAGAAGGAGTGAAGGAGTGAGACTCCCAGGCAGGACTCCATTTATTATGCTATGAAATTTGAGTGAGTTTTGTTTATGTATAAAAGGAGAACGCGCGCGACTTTTCCTCTACTCCTTTTTATGATTTTCCAGTTAATGTTCATTTATGGTGGTTACACCTCGACTTTTCGAGTTTGTTTAATTAGACGGTGTGGATTTTATTTCCAAAGCAGCACGAACTTGTTTATGTTTAATTGTCGAGCTTACGGGGGAAATTTGTAGAGCTGCAGCTTAATCAGGGAAGGAGTAGGAGAAAGGGGAGAAGAAGGAGCCTGAGCTGGCTCTGACTATAATGAATATTGTCTGTCATCTTATGTGCTTAAATGGAAATTCCAGTCATGGTTTAAGTTTCGGTATTTAGCTCAGGTATTGCTTGACTAACTAACTGTCTTGAATTTCAACTGGCAAATTGAGTTGTGCATCGCTTAAAGCGAGAGACATTCCTCCCCTCTTTCCTCGCCCTGCTGGGTTCCCTAGTGTTTTAGCCAGCCACAAAATAAAAGCAACCGAAAATAGCAAACTTATAAAATTTTACAACACGCAGTGTTTCCGTCAAGTCTTAAAGGTTTTACAGCTAAGCTGCTGGGGATTGGCATTTGCACAGTACCTGACTGGGCGTGGCAAGGGGGGGAGTGGGAGCTGGCAACTCTTGTGGCTTATGCCATTTAATATGCATTTTGTGTTATATTTAATATGCAGCCAGAAAAGCCAGAAAGCCAAGTCAAATTGCAGCTGTTTTTGCCGGTTCTGCCCTGTTTGCCAGTCGACTTAATGTGCCCCTGTTGCCTCGGGGAATACCCGGCGAAGACGACGTCGATGAGCTGACGAAGAGCTGATGGCGTCTGCCTTGGCATGCGCCAATCATTTTCCTGTCGGAATCTCACTTTGGGGCATTGTTACGTGGGAATTTCGTGTGCTGGCGTGTGCTACCTGTGCTCATTAGGACGCCCAATTGGCAGAAAATTGCTCGGAAATTGCCCAGCAGCGGGTACAGTCAGAGTCACTGCTGCAGTTGTCTTTAATGAAGCACAACATATGCGCTGCCAATCGAAGTGGGAACAAAAGGTCTGCCCTGCCCTGCTCTGACGACGCACTAACGGGGTAACCCTTCTTCTTCTTTAAGAAGCAGAAGAGTGAACGCCTTTAATCAGCACAGCGGGCAGCGAGAAGGAAGGAAGGAAGCAGCGCTGCCAACTACCCCAAGCATAAATCTATTGTCCTAGGTCGTTCAACCTTCGCATGCGAAATGCCATTTGCGCTTTTATGAGCGCAAAATAAAAAATAATATAGAAAAGGAAAACTCGCGCAGCATTCAAGGAAAATCTCGCATGACATTTCTTTCTCTTTTTGAAGCGTAAAATATATTTTATGTTACGTTTTTAATGACATTTGTTGCATTTGCCACTTGCCACTGTGGCATTAGAGCTGCAACTGCCACACAGTCAATGCCACTGCAACAGAATCTTCTTTGCTACAGATTCTGATTGAGATACGCTGTTGAATATCTTATTTTCACTGTGTCCGCCCGAGGCAAAGCTGAGTCAAGCAACAGGCTGTCAGTTTGACAACTGCTTCGCCAACTGACAGCTGTCATTGGCAGACAAGAGCAACGACTGAAGAGCAGCAGGCAAATGCGAAAGAAGCTAAGGCAGAGGAAGAGTAACTGTTTCTTTTCCTCTACTATTAACTGCTGCTGTTGCTCAGTTAAACTCTCGCTAGTATAGCACATATTATGGCATATTTAAAGCACACTCCTCGCCTATCCTGACTATCCGATTTCCTTCATTAATTACACTCGATGCATGCCAAATGGACGTCAACTACGCATTCACATACCACGAGGATGCGACTGGTGCCTGCTCGGTGCACTTAACCAGGCTGTCAGTCGGACTGCATACACATAATTAATTAACGCAGCTGACAGCGCTTTCCCTTCCCCCCCTTGGCTAACAGCAATGTCAAAAATGCAAGTGACAAGTGTGAAAAAAGGACGAGCACGAGGAAGGCGACGCACACGACCAGGCAAGGCAGGCAGGAAGCAGTGGCAGCAAAAACAAAAGCCAAGTCAGGACACACACACATGAGAGGCAGCTGGCCTTGGGTCTGCGGGTGGGTGTTGTCTGCTTGAAGACGTCGCGCACTCGTGCAAGGGAAAATAAATTGAAATTTTAAAATGTATGAAATTAATTTTTGGCGCTTGGAGTCGAGTTGCTTCAGCGCCTTCTCGTCAGTATCAAATGATTATTTATCTTTCACGCACACTTTGGCGCAGGCGACACTTGCCACTTGCCACATATGCAAAGGATGTGCGTGCCTTGCTGCTGACACTTGCCAACACTTTGTCAAGTTTTTAGTATGTTGTCAGCTCTCCCCCCCCTCCTGTGCCTGCCCTTGTTGTCTTGGCCATTTGTCAAACACTTTGCATGACGTCATTTGCAATGGGGAATGGCAGCAGCACTGGCAGAGTATAAGCGATTCGATCTCCAGTTACTGCTACTCCTCATGCTCCCCCCCTCTCCGTGTCTGCTGTGCGAAATTTACATATAGATTAGCAGAAGGATTGCACAATGAAGGACACTCGCTGATGCCGATGCTGCTGCCTGCACTCTGGCAAATGGCTAACCGTCATTCGATTGCCAATGGGAATGGAAAATCATTAAGTACCGAGCGCATCTTGTAAACTGATGCGTAATCCTGCTGCCTCTCCCCCCCACACACACACTGCCTGCCTCCCCCTCTGACTGGTCAATTGTTTTCCGTGCGGACCAGGCCTTGTTGCATTGTTGCTATTTCCTGGCCAGCACAAATCCCCTGGCAACACTTTGCCTTCCACTTACACACAAAGAAAGATTTTTGCGCAAAAAGCAGTCGAACAATCCTTGAACAATGCATGAAATAATTGCACAGCCCAAGAGAGTGTGTGTGTGTAAGGGAGAGAGGAAGAGAGAGAGAGAGGTAGTTGTTGTGGTTCCTATAGAGCAGGAGCATTACTGCAGCCTGTCTGTTCGCTGCTCTGCTGTGCCTTGATGAGCCATAAAACGCGGATGATGAGGCTTAAGTAGTTGCACAGTGGCACAATTGGGACTCTTTTGGGCCTCAAGTGAAGCTGGCATATGTTTGTGGGTCGAACAGTGTGATTCGCCTTATAGACAGTTCACCTTTGGTGAGTGTGGGCTGTCGTAAGAGTAAGCACATCTGTTTGGCAACCAATAGTTGCTATAGTTTGTGCATAGTTCGATTTGTATTGGGCGTACAACGGTAGAAACGGATTTGAGTTGGTTTTCCTATTTGGCAGAAGAAATTCAATACCACAGTAAAATATGCTAAATAAAGGAACTGGAAGAATACCAGGAGATATCTTTTACTAACAGAGCTGTCACATTAACAGAATGTTACTATGTGACATAAAACTCTTACTAACAATTTGCCCGGCCTGTAAGAGGTCCGTCACCTTCTCCGAACTAACTAGATAAAGTTGACCAGTCCACGAAAAGTTTTAGATTATAAAAGACCAGACGGACAAAGTTGCTTTAAGCACAGCAGTGGTACAATAGATCTATGAGGTCAACGTAGAGTTCTGTAATAGGCTTGTTAAAAGTCAGCTTTCAATTTCTTATACTATGTTAATATAACATAAGAAGTACAACATAAGAAGTACATAGTCTGCCACTCTAATCTTAAGCATCAATTGCTTAATATTAAGTTTCCAAATTACCAGAATGTAATTGAAGATGAGACTGGGGCCTGTACTGTAAGAATGTTAATAATAACATATGTAAGATAACAGTGACTGCAACTGTTACTTTTCTCTCTCCACATTCAACGGCCTAAAAAGATGTTTAAGATGTGAGTGCTGACCACACTCATCGCTCTCTCTCTCTCTCTCTCTCTCACTTTCTCCCTCTCTTTGCCCATTTGAATGCAATGCAAAACAGACAGCAACAACAAAAACAACTGCTAGGGATCGGAACTGCATCATTATCATAACATTTTATGTTTATTGCACTGATGAAAAGTCTACACAAATGTGGCGACGGCTGTCCGAAATAAATAATTACCATAAACAGCAGAGACCGCATGTGGCAGAAGTAGCAGGAGCAGGAGCAGGAGTTGGAGTAGGGGCAGTAGATGCAGGAGGCAGTTCGAGTGGAGTCCATGTCAGTGGCTGCCACATCACATCACGGTAGGTGACAAAGGATGCTGTGGTTATGCGTATTCAGAGCAGTTAAGGCCGTTGGCATTTATCAAATGCCAAAACGGAGGCACAAGTGGGCAGAGAGGCGGTGGCATGGGGCATGTTGGGGAAGTGTGGGTGGCGCGTGTTGTTTGAACATTGGCGTTCTTGTAATTACGTTTTTACCCAGTTAATTCAAATTTACGTTAATGGAAAATCATTACGCACAAATGTGCAAAGTGCACTTTTCGCTGCGTTTCATTGCCGTGTGGCAGCTTTTAATGCATTCCCTCAGAGCTCTCCACACTCACACACACACACACTGCCGACTTGGCTGCTGTAAATTTTTAATGAGCTTCAAGTGCAGTTGGTGGCAACTGCGACGATGGCGGCTGCTTATTGCAGATAAGCGTGCCACGCTGCTGCACGTTGCACGTTGTCGTTGAGTTTAACTTCTGTAGGAGACCGAAGGCAGCAGGAAGTTAAGCTGAAAGTCTCTCTTAAAGCCCCGCAGACATTTGCCACAACTTAAATCAGTCTGACTTTATTTGGCTTAAGTGAATTTAGGGTACTTCATAGCCTTTACCATCGCTGGCCACGCACAATTTACTCCCCATTCAATCAATACCCAACGACCTTGGCGAGCTTTGGCTGCGCGCATAAAAAGCACGTGACACGTCAACTGTGTCAGAGAGCCGCCCACGCACCCGTAGGGGCGCTCCCTAAACAATTCCATTGCCAAGGCCGCACGCACAATGTGGCAAGAAGAAGTAGAGCTGCTTGTGCCGGCCGGCACGACCTTGGGGCAAAGCGAACAGAGCTTTTGGAGCAGGCGAATTTGCCATTTAGAGCAAGGCAACGCCAGCTACGCGGCCTTGGCAATGACATTGAAGCCCGCCGGGCAGGAAGAGTTTGAGGGCGTCCCTAACAAACCAGAGGCAACTTTTAAAAAATGTTGCAAGTAAAGTCTCTGTGTGTGTGTGTGTGTGAGCTTATCGTAATGGATGAGCCAGCTCTCTGTTACTGTGGGGGACTCCAAGGACAAGAGCAGCGTCAGTGGGAAGTGTTTGCCGGAACTGTTTGAGTGAAGGTTAAACTGGGATTCCTGTTGGGTTGTGGGTTAAGTGGCAGGTCAGAAATGGAAAGAGTTGAAGGATTGCAAATACGTTACGAGGAGAATCAAGTTGAAGGAGGTTTACTAACATGTAGAGTTTAGAAAGTGTGTGGGCGAGGGTTCCAAATAGGTTAAGTCTATTGTAACATAGTTACTTTTAAGGGGAAACAGAGGGTACTGCAGGCACTATATACAAGGTGCTATGATATTACTGAGGTAAAGGGGAATATACTGATTTAATACTCAATTCAAAGCTCATAATTACAAATGAGTTATAAAGAATTTAAAAAAAACAAACGTAGTATCTTGTTTCCCCTGTAAAGATACTACGATAATCCGAATCTATTTAGAAGCGTCCTGCAGGCGGCAAACAATTGTTGATTCACAGGCACACAACAGTCTTACACAGTATTCGAACCGAGTTCGACTTCGAATCGACTTCCCCTCGTCTGAGTAAAATATAAAATGCCAGCCTCAATAGAAGAGCCCTATGACAATCCCCTCTTTCGAAAATTGCCATAACCACCCTACTGTTTACGTTACGCTACGCTTACGTATAACGTAACGTAGCGCTGACTCGACTAACTTCGTGCCTGGTACGCTCTCTCTTTTTCTATCTCTCGTGAGTTCAGTCTCAGCTACTCTCTCGAGAGAGAAGCCAAAGCCCAGCCGTGACTGTGACTGTGACTTTGCTTTGGGGTGGCGACGGGGGTTACTCCGCGACTTTGGCCGCGAATGCGGTGTGAGTGGCTGTGGTTGGTGGTTCAATTGGTTGGTTGTTGGCATAAACAAAGCACACACACTCCCCTCTCCATCCCTCCTCTGCATCCCTCCTCTGCTCTACCCTATGCGAGTGCGTGTGCTCGGGGGGTGACATTCGGGTGAGCGAGCGTCGTGTTGCTTCCTAGCACGAGCTATTTTATAAAAGTGACTGCGGCAAGGATATTTACAGTCAGTCCACGCAGAACCCTCGACGAGGCAACAGCTAAAGCAAAAGCAACCAAACAGTTAAGCAGAAAAAGCGAAAAGTTTTGTTTTGGCGCCAAAAGAGAAAAACTTCGTAAAAAATCTAATAAATTCAGATAATCTGAAAAAAACATTTAACATTTCATTGTGCAATAAGTGAAACCGTTGGAGGTATTGGCACAATGGCAATCGCTTATTTTATACCCGATCAGGCTCAACTCTTGGCCAGAAGCAGTCGACAAGCTGCAGGCGGCACTACAAGTCCTGGGCAGCAACACTCCCAACAACAGCAGCAGCAACAAGGACAACGACGACAACAGCAACAACAACAACAACGCACAGGCAGTTCACAGTTTCGTGGAAACATTTCATTTCCCCTGAGCCGAGAACAAGGCGCCATGTCCATGTCGGAGTTCGGTTGCTGGGAACTGCTGGCGCAGATCTTCTGCTACGCGTTGCGGATCTACAACTACAACTCGGCACAACGCAGACCGACAGTCATTCAGATATCTTTCGAGATCAGCAATGGCGCAAGTGAGCCAGAGGCGCCACAGCAGGAGGAAGATGCAACTGATGCACCCTCGAAGCAGGATTAGATTCGGAGGCAGGAGACGCAAGACTTCACACATTTTTTGGTGGCAGCTCAATCAAAGCGCATTGTGATTTTTGGGAATGGATACGAAGACGGATACCAGATACTGAAGGAGACGTTTTTAATATTTTCGTATCGAACGGTTTTTGAGAAAATTCAAAATTTGTCATCGATTTGCTGAAAGTGATATATTATTATTATTGTTGGTACTTTTTGGTGTCAAATTTTTGTAGTAATTTTTAGAGAGAGTGTCAGGAGCAGTGGAGAAGAAAGTGAGATGAAGAGGGAGCGATACAGAAAGATTCTGTTAGCCTAAGTTTTGAAGTGTCGCAAGGTTTCGGGTTGTAAAGTTGGTTCAAAATAGGCAAAACTTATCATTACTACTATTCATTCAAACTAATTTCTGAAGAGAGCCAAGATAATATCATACAACTAATTAGCATCAGTGTCTACATTTAAACAGTCAAGCAAAGTATTCAACTACTATATACCGTATATGTCAAATTCTAGCATTTCTATTAGCGTAAACTTTAAACAAAACAGAGAAAACGATAACGAAAACGGAATGTGGAACAAAGACGACAACTACATTGTACAAAATAGTTCTTAAGCAGACAACTTTTATATATACATAACATGAATGTACAACAGAAAGTAAATTTCAAACAAATTGAGTGTCAATAAACCGAACCAAACCGCCGAACCAGAAAAACAGCCCAAAAACAAGATCAGAAATACTAAGCAATTTTTATAAGAACTAACAAACAAAATACAAAAAATATCTATGCATATGGTACGATTATTATTGATTTTAGCAAAATTATATTTATTTTTCTATATTCTGGCATTTCTTGTACGCAAAACAAAAATATAAATCAATGTCAGAACTCTAAACACATTTGTAAGCAATTTAAACCTTTTTATAAGACCAAAAATAAATAACATTTTATACAAAACAAACCAATATTTTATTTAAATGTCTTCCTTCGTGTAAATAGAAAGAGAATCTCGAAAGCATATATTTTCATGATCTGCATTAATCGTTAGGCCGATTTTATGTTTCCGTCGGTCTTTTTGAATATATAAAATTCTGATTTAACAAGAGACATTGATCATTCTATATCTAAAGTGATTTCTTCCAAACTAAAAATGGTTAATTTATTTTACCAACGAAAACGCAATCTCAACTTTGTTTACTGACTGACCCTGGGTAACCCTTTTGCTGGGCCAGGACAACCCTAATGCACACAGGACAGCTTATTACTGATTCTTATCGTTAAAACCAATATGCCACCTTGAACGGAAAAGTGTTTTGGTGCTACATTTTTGTGTGGTGTCATGCCACAAGTTGTGGCAAGGGTTAAATTAAAAGGTTACGCTGCTTAGAGGCAACTGGCAAATGCTCAAGTCATCAGGGTCACACACCCTCTGGCCCCGGCTCCGAGCCTGGCCCAGCTCAGCTCAGCACTCTGCACTCGGTACCAACTCAACATAACATCTGTGACAAATGATCCGCGGTCGCTGATAACTGCCGTACCGCGTTCGAAATTGTAACTTTTTTCCCTTTCGGCCGTGTGTAATAATTATGCAAACATTTGGGAGCGCTAATTTGCCGCATTATCTTAATTTAAATCGCACAAAAGCGCAGTGAACAAATTTAATTGTCGTGACACGACAACAAGGTCCTCCTCGCTTGACCCGCGCCTGCCTGCTGCCGGGTCTGCCTGCGACCCTTCCCATTGTCGGCTAGGGTTAGGGCTCAGTTTGTTTTTTTTTGCTCTTTGGCGTGTGGTTTGATTTTTGACAAAGATAACGTGGCCTGAAAATTGTAGGGTATGCAAATGTTGTTTAATACATATGCTCAGCTCCGTTTTGTCGCGTGTCCTTATGCTGTACCCCTTTTCCACGCGCACTCTGACTCTTTTATGCCCTGTTCTTAATTGAAGTGTAGAGTAGGGTTTATTGAGCGCAGAGACAACAGATCGAGTGTGTTTTAATTCCTTATTAAATATGATTCAATGTATGTTTGTTTTTTTTTATATTTAATAACAGAAGAGAATATTTTAAAGAAATAACGTATTACTTAACTTAGTAATTCTTAGCAGCAATATTTATGTTTACACTTGTTTTCATTGCAATACAGGGTACTTGTTAGTCGAGTGTATTCCAGCTAAGGTTTCTTAATTTGTTCGCCTCCGTCTCCTGCAGCAATTATGTTTGGCATGTGATGTCGCATTCTTGTGCGAGTGTTTGCGTGTGTGGGACAAACAGTTTATGATAACATATTTTTCAACCATTTACCTGAAATTGTACATGTGTTTACAGTTAATTCGGAAGGAATTCACTGCACTAGTTGCCAATTACCCCTCACAATTTCTCCCTTCCTTAACTTCCCATTGCATAGCCTAATGATCAACTAAAGTGCGCTGGGATAGCTAAAAAGTATGCAATGTGAGTGCAGTTGCCTCTGTGGGTACTCGACTCGCTCCAGCTCCAGCTCCAGCTGCGCTGCCTCCAGTGGGGCTTAATGATTGGCCTACTAGAGAATAGGTGGCATTGATATAATGCGCTGCCCACCAGCCAGCAGCGGAGTCAACTCTTTGTCAGGCATTTTCAATTTCGTTAATGACCCAAAAGTGCCGTAAAGCAATTTATACCCGAGCAGGAGAGGGCAAGGCGGGGCGGGGCAGGGCTAGCTCTACGCTGACATAAGACAAATAATAGCGCAGCAGGACATTGACAACAACACCCGAGCGAGGCCGACGGACAGACTGTCTGGCCTGGCAACTGGTCAGTAATTGACTGCCGCCGCAGTGGATGCACTGAACGACGCCGATAATGAAGCACAATTGTTGAACGCGGCAACAAATTTTTGGGCAGCAGCAACAGCAGCGAACTGAATGCAACAGCAGTCGGACAACGTTGCAACGTGTTTTGCTGGGGCAATTAATCATATTCCTCGTGTGTCTTGCAACGGTTTTCTCTATGTCTTGACTATTCCCAACTAATTTAAGGTGTTTGCCCACTGTAGGCCTAAATAAATCATTAATTTCCCTCGGAGAACGATTCGAAGAATGCATTCTGTGCAGAGGCCGAGTTGTAGGACCCCTGTGGTTTTGTGGGTGTTGACACACGTTTAGAAGAGTAGTCCGAGTCGATGGAGAGCCAGCCCCGCCAATGATTCACAAGATTAATGAAGCTCAGCTCTGCGCACTAAATGTCAATCGTACTGTCTGAAGAAGCCTCGACTCCAGCAACTATTGCCAGTGTTTACACAAGAAGACTTCACGACTGCTACTCCAACTCCAACTACGACCTCGGATCTAACCCACACTTGACTCGCGTCCGCCTTTGATATTTGATTTGCCTTTTCCGACTTGAAAGAACTCCACTTTGTGGTCATATTGCGTTTCACTTTTGCTCCATTTTCTGTTTTTGCATTGGTCATCAGCAGCAACGTGCTTGGAGGGGGCGTGGCGTAGGCGTGGGCATCGGTGCCGTTGTTTGTTGTAGTCCATAAAGTGGGTCAGTGCTGTTGTCCCGTGCCCGGAGGGTTACTGTACTTCCTGGGCAGCAAGAAATCAATAAGCCAGTTGTAATTAGCAGGGGACTTGAACTGCGTGCGAACTTCGACTGTCTTCCGCTTTTTGAATCACTTTGGACTCGGTACTTAACTGTACACTGGTAAAGGAAGATAGGTACTTAAAACTAAAATACAATTTCTAATATAATTTGTTCTTTTCCAATCATGCACAAACTGCAACAAATTGAATCTTATCCAAACATTTATACTATTAATTACTTGATATTATTTCCTTCTTTATCGTCATGAAAGACATCTAAAAGAAGAGATGTGGTTGTCTTCTTATTCTGTTTATACTTTAATATTCATTTATATTCTATATCATATTCTATTGCTGTGATCAGTACCTAAAATATTCCCAGGCACTCGTGTCTCATGTCGTTTGTCTCTTTGGGCTGCTGACATTGATTAAGTGGCACTCATTGACCTCTGTCCAAGCACATTTATTGACAAGCTGACTTATATTTTGCATAACTCCCCCTGGCACTGATTCTCTCCCCGCTGACGCGTGTCGGTTGCCATGCAAATTGGCCACACCCCTCACATGTCAACGGGCGGATCTGAAATAATCGATACAGATAGAGAGATAACTGCAAATCGATTTGCACGGCACAAAAAATTCATAAATTTACCCAGAGTGACATAATTAAGTGGCTCAGCCAGGCAGACGAGCTGACCAGTTGACCATCTGACCAGTTGACCAATGTTCTGCGTCCTTCATCCTTCGTTCATAATAATGAAGTGTAAATGCCGAGAGTCTGTATTATAATCGGCTTTCGATACTCTCCAGGCAGCAGGCAGCTCTGCTCGACATTGGAAAAAGTCACGTGCCCACGTTAATCCGTGCAGAGAAAGAAAGTTGCCCCTGGTGCCTGGTCTCTGGTCCCTCCCTGGTCCTTTTGCCCGCAATTTGTTACGCTTTGCTTTCATTTGCCGCCGGGTGAAAGGCGAATTGCACTCACACGAGCTGACTGTCTGCCTGATCCTTTGCTCCCTTTCTTACTGTCATGTTGCTCTACTTGCAGTAGCGCTGATTAAATTATCTCAAGGGTTCGTGGAGCGAGCCACGCTCGTGACGTAATTGATAACAGTTCTCATAATGCTGGCAGTACTCGACGTGTGTGTGAACCCGAATAAGTCATTAAGTTGTTATATGTTCGATTGAAAAGGGTTAATCCACTTGGAAAATAGAGTTACTCTGTATTTATTATGTGTACATCACATATGTATATACATCATTCTAGTATGTTTTGTAGTATATACACATTATAAGCAGTAGGCTTATAATATGGGTAATTAATAGACTGACTAAACTACCCTTATCAATGCTCCTAATACTCTAATTTGTATCGCAGTGAATAGTACAGCTTATACAAATAATCAAACTACTTCTTCAATTTGTATTATACTACTAAAACTTCTACTTCTACTAAAGCTACTTATACTTCGACTGCTACTACTTATACTTCTACAAATATTATTATTACAAACTACTACTACTCCTTCTACTACTGCACCTACTACTACTCCTTATACTGCTCCCTCCATTACTACTACTATTCATAATGCTACTGCTACTACTATTGGTACTACTTCTATTCATTCTTCTACTGCTACTACTACTATTCATATTTCTACTGCTACTACTACTACTAGTTCTACTGGTACCACTACTCCTACTACTATATCTACTACTGCTACTTCTTCTGCTATTATTACTACTGCTTTTACTACTACTATTATATTATATGTATTAGTATTAGTACATTTAGACTTGTATGAGTTCTGCTTTTGATACTTAAATCCTACTAATTTTACAGCATCTACTACTTGCCACATTTCTCACGCTACTCGAGTTGTAAATCCTTTTTACATATTTCCAGTACATAAATTCCTGCAAGTTTGCTTATTGCCTTATAACATTTCTTCGGGGCGTTGCAAATAACAGCAAATTACACAAATAATATTGATTGCAAAGCGATCAAAATATAAATTTATCAACGCACTTAAAGCGCGCCCGACTCCGACTCTCGAGTGCCAATTGATACCCTCACTACAATGCGAGGGGCAACAATTTTAAAGTGAAATCAAAATAAAGTGGAATAAAAAGGAAGAGTCCGCAGTGAAGCCAAGTAATTCAATGATGTGGAAATGCAGGAGGGGTTTCTCTCTGCCTCTCTCTACCCCCTGCTACCCCTTTCGATGAGTTTAAACCACTCGAGAAGTCGACTAATTTATAACTTATGACCGAGTGCATAAAAAACAATTTTCCATGCCACTACAAAGCAGAGCAAAAGCCAAAATTTGACAGGAGTAGCGGCCGTTTAGTCGTCACCCTATAAGTCTCTTAAAAGCCATAACCCTTTTCCGAGTCAGGCACACACATGTACGCGCATGTACGTGCATGTACACACATGTCAGCAAGCGAATTAATCGAAGAGAAATGATTTATTTAGCGCTTGGACGCGGCAACGCTTCGCTGGCCCTTTGGCCAGGCAGGAAGGAGTGGAAGGGTTGCCAACCCCTCGCGATGAACCGCGAACTGCAAACTGCGCACCCAAATCAAATTTAAACTGTTTTCAAAACTGCATTCAAGGAAGGATCGAGGCCTTTCATTGATGGGCATTTATTGGTTTTACCCACTTTCGATCCCAACCCCAACTCGAGTGTGTTGCTGTTGCATTTTTGGGTTGTATTCCCTTTTTTACTGTGTGAATTTTGCACTGCATTTTGTGTTGTTTCGCTTATTTTTTATACGAATTTCACACTGCATTTTTATGGTTTCGTTCCTTTCAAAACATTTATGACGGCACGTTTTTTATGCCCAGAGGATTTCTTTAAGAGTCTCTTTTTATTGTGTTGATTTATTTTCGAATTTGTATTTGACGTGTGCTTTTTGATTGATATGAAGAGAAAATCGCGTTAAATTTGCAGTAAATTTGCAGTAATTAATAAAACACAAAACCATAAATACAAAATATTTTGGGCTAAGTGTGAGAATGTTTTCTGGGACAGATGAAGGATCGAAGGCAGATGGTTTTTCCGCAGTTAGGGAGAAACGTGTGAAAGTACTTTGAGCAATACATAACGAGACATTTCCGACCTTATACATATGTATATACATATATACATATATATATATATATACCTAAGAAAATGGAAAGTCTTTAAGCTAGTGTAAATAATATTCATTGTCTGATATACAATACAGAGAATAGATAGGATAATTTATAGCATATATTGGGTAGCATATATCACTTTTAATACCATTAAAATATGTAGTAATAATTCCTTATCCTACTTTAACTAAACTGTACCAACTTGTTATGCTGTTTAAATTTAATCATAATCGAAGCACTTTATGCTGTAACTTTTCATGAATTGAAATCTTTAAGCCACTTCGTAGTAGCAGCTTGCGAGGCATAACCAACAGGACTCAAACGGTCTAAACGACATTTCGAAAACCCAATTGAGTGAAACTAATTGAAAGTAAATCGGAATGGTAGCCTGCCGTAGCCTTCTGCGTTGGCGATAATGACGGCGTCGGGAAAATCAGTAACTGAGTTTGACATATTTATTTAGGCGCTTTAACGCGACAAAGTCGTGACCCCTCGCACTGAAGCTGATGATGAAAAGGCGCAACAAATTGCGGTCGGATTGCCTCATTGTCTACCTTCGGGTCCATTCTCTTTCTCGCTGATAAATTAGCTCGAGGATTGTGTTTACACGATTTCCGCAACCGAAGAAGGACCCCATTGAAAAACTACTTTAAATAGGCCTAATGACATCCGTTCTAGTTCTATCGCAGTTGCCCGGAGTGTCGCCTCTCTAATGTGGGTAGCCTTTTATTGTTTTCCACTTCCTAATCAAACAGGAAGTGTGTGTATCTTTCTGAGTGTGTGTGTGTGTGCGGTTAAGGGTTGTCCGAGCCACTGACTGACCGAGTGGGGCTCTCCACTGACTCTCTGTCTGTTTTTATAGCGTCAGCGATCGAAATTTACGATAAATGCTTTAAATTTTGTACACCTAAACAAAAAGTCGCCTTTGTTGCGTTAAGTGAGCGTGCATAACTTGATTTGTTAGAGCTCATAAATTCACGGCGCAGGAAAATAGAGTAGACAAGACAGATCCCATCTCTCATCTACCATCGCCCATGTGTGTCATATGTGAAGGAGTTTTCCGCTACCCTCCCCTATCTGAGGGAAAATCTGCACCTGCCTCGGGCTGGGGTCGGCCCATAATGAGCCAGCGCCCCCTGCCTGCCCCACTCTGCTCATTTGTTGGCAATTATATGCAAAGGCCTCTGCTGTTTTCTCAAAAAAATCATCAATCTCTGTCCACAACTGTTAAAAGCGCATGCATTTAAATTAGACATTTAAGCCACCAACTGTAACTGCCAGGGGGGAGCAGGGAGGGCACTCTGCTCCAGCTAACCCCAAACCAGACGACAGCCAAGTGTCAAAAGCACTCCTCCCTTCCCCACTCTTTCCCTCGTAGTGTGATTTCTTTGGTAGGAGGAAGAACCGAAATTTCGATACCTTCAGCTGCAGACACGCTGTTCTCGCCCAGGAAACGCTTAATAGGATTTCCACAATTTTTACTATTTTCTGGTGGCAGCTACCGGTTGCCAGTCACCCAGTCAGCCATGCCACACTGCCACACACCAGTCTGCCACTCCGACAAACTGTTTTTTGCATTTTCCCATCTTTTTTTTTTTAATTTTCCAAATATTTTGCCTTTGAAGGGTTAGAAAAATGCCAGCGCACCCCTTTTATTCTCTGCCACATTGAAAATTCTTGCACACACTTTTTTTCTTCTCTTGCTCTGGCTTTGTTTTCTGTTCGGGATATGCTTATTCGTTGTTCGTTTTGTGTGTGTGTGTTTCTCCCTTTGGCTTTCATGCACCGCATAACATTAAAATTCAGATTCAGATTAAGTTTTTGATTGATCAGACTCTGCGTTTCCCTTACCCGTTAAGTGATTCCTTAAAGGCTTGTTCGACACTCTGCTAGCAGATGGGATTAGTTAATTTACGAATCAGTTAAACGAAAGTCTTCCAAATCCTTTGACTTCTGGCATCCCTCACACAATTTATCCTGGGCTTATGCTAATTCCTGGTAAATCTCTCTCTCTGGCGTCACGCTTGCCGAATTTTCCCAGGCGAATTTCCAGTGCAGCAACCTCCCCCTTTCCAAAAAAGAGAGAGAAAAGAGTTGCCCCACGTTGGCCACTTAAATATTCATGAATTTTTACACGCAGCGAACTCGATTAACAACAATGCATATTGATGGCATTGATGGAATAATTGATCAATTCTAATGAGCCACAACACACAGCAGTGGCAACAACAACAACAACAACATCGAATGGGACAACAACAACTGCAAATTGCAGTTGGGCTGAGGCAAAGGAACCGCAATATTTGCATTTGATTGACAACAAAGTTAATTGAGTGTGGAGACGAGGAGAGTCATCATCGGGTATATTCGAATAATTTGCATATGACCGAGTGGGAAATAGAAAAAAGCGAAAACAAACATTTATTATATTTAACGTAAGACACCTTTCAGGGTCCAAATGTCGTTTCAATGAATTTATAATTGCAGAAACAGCTTTGCTTTCCACACTGGATTTGCATATCTCACCTTCTGCCGTTTAATTAATGATTTTATGCTGCTTTTTTACCCGTTTGACACACACAGACACACACATGTGCTACGACAGTTTTTGACTTTTCGACTGAAAGTTGTATCCTGATCATTAATCAGGGCTCTCATTAACCCTTTTGTTCACTCGGGAGAAAAATGGTAAAATAGCACAACAGTGTCTTATGTAAATATTTGCATTGCCAAACTTTCTGTTGCTGTTTCTATTTCTCTTTCTGTTTTTGTCTCATTGAACAATTCGGAACACGTGGGAACTACGAAAGAACGACGCAGAAGACGCAACGCGAAATCCTTATTAATGATCCTGTCGGTGTCGTGGCGGCGCCTTCGAAGAGTTTTAATTAGAGTTGGCATCTGACACCCGGGTACAGCTGCCCTGCCCTGCCCTGCTCGACCCTGTCTTGCTGCCAGGCCGACCCGCTGTGCACTCTCTCGCTCCAATCTCCGTGTAGGATCTTTCTTCGAGCTAGCATCGATACTCGAGCTCGTATATCAATGAAGTTCTTATAGCCTTTGTTATCTGGATGTACATTAAGTCAATAAGTGGAGAACAAACGTAGTAAACAACAAAAAACGGAACAGAACTTGCCCCTTCGGAATTATGCCATATTTTCCAAATTGCTAAAAAGTTGCCAAAGTGCAAAGAATTGGCGCGATAAGCGACTGCGAGTGAGGTACATTATGTCCAGGCATAAGAATTATGGCCGATTGGCGCGATAAGCCTTGACTTATGAGGGCAAAGTCAGCGGGAAGCAAGAGAAACAACATCGAAGGGAGGCAGAAAGCAAAGGAAGAAGAGGAAGAGAAGGAAAATTCTTAAATTGGTTTAGCATATTTTCGAATCAAACTTAATTTGATACAGTCGGGACTTACTTTCACGAGAATGAAACTGTATCAGTTTGGAAATATGCTTAACCCCATGCGGGTCAAAGCTTAACCCCATCGCGCCGCAAGTCACGCAAAAGTCGCCGCCAATCGGGAAATCATAATTAATTGTTTCGTAATGCGGTTGTGTGTCTAAACATCATTAATATCTATAAGATTGCCACAATGCATTCAACCCTGCCCCAGAGAAGACCCGCATAGAACCCCAGCGTAAAAACAAAGCCAATTCCGGGTTCCCATTTAAACGCGCGGATTAAAGTTGGGATGAGTTTTGCACTTTGTTGATGCCAGACAAATTGGTTGATTGTGCCGTTCTTTATTTCGGGAAGAGTCATCGCTATATGCATATGCAGTAGATCGTGGTAACATCATTAATAAAAATCATAAATAAAGGCGTGGCGAATGGTGTCACGATCTCCAAAAAGGATTGCGTATGTCTCCGTGTGGGCTGTCGTAGAGTTTTAATTAGTTTTTCTGATGGCACTTTTTCTTATGCTTGACTGACTCTTCTGAAGGCCTCTTAGGAAGGCGACTTAGGAAGTGTGACCAATTTGTTTAATTAATCACAGACATCACTGACATTTTTCTTAGTTTGTCATTATAAGTTATATATTATAATCGGTATAATAATATTCTAATCCCAAAAGTTCCAGCAGAGTTTCTACTCAACATCTGCCGAAATATTTCTGATTCAACTTCTCTTAGCGACATTTTTCCAACCCATTAAGTCGCTCTCCAGAAATACACTCAAGAGTCCTCTTAGAGCGCAGCTTAATTAAGTCAAAACTGCCGGGCATGAAATTATATTTAATGAACCAAAAATAATAGAGAAAACCGCAGAAATTTCAAAGGTAATAAATTTACAAAGTAAGCGAGAGAGTTCCCTTAACCCCAGCTTGCCAGCGAAATTCAAATAAATCTCAAGACGCGCCGACCAAAAAAAACGAACTCGGAGTGTACATTAAATTAAATTGCTCAACAGTTTGTAATGCGGCACATTAGTGTCAAGCGATGACGAGGACGAGGACGAGGACGATCCGAAAGTACCCAGTACTAGGACGAAGTCGAAAGGGTTAGACGAGGCGACATTAACACGTTGTTAGGACAAGCCGCTGACAATGAGAATGTCGGAGAGGGATGGCACGGGGGGAATGGGAACGAGAACAGGCTGGAAATATTTTCAACTCTTTATAGACAGGACACACTGGTCCAGCTGAAGCATGATGACAGTGGGGTGGCACAGTAGCACGATGGGACAGTCTCTGTCCGCGCTGCGGTCTGTGCTCGCTTGCGGAGATTTATGTCAACACTTCGGTTCAGTTCGGTTCGGTTCGGTTCGGAACAACGACTGAATGAGCATAATTAGTGGCGAGTTTGTCCGGGAAAAACAATTTTCATGCAATTTGTTGCGTCTAAATGCCTTTTATATGCAAATCGTGGTCAGCCGGCTGGATGTGGCTGAATGTGGCCGGATGCGGCCACGGGATGCGGCGCTTTCGTAACCAGAGAGAGAGTCCTATTTATGATTTTTAATGAGCTTGTTTTTCATGATTGATGCACTGGGTGCAGTTGTCCAGGACGCCCTTTTGGATGCTGTGAAATTTGAATATTTATGGCCAACGGTCACATATGAAGCGGAAATCTTTACGATGTCGTTGTTTCAAATTTGGGATAAACTTGTTTCCTAAGACGGAAAATCGCTGAAAAATGTCGACGTAATTATGAGATTTAAATTAAGATTTCTTACGAATTTCCCAGTTATGCAAATGTGCTTGGAAAAGGGAAAAAGCTAAATAAACAAGTAATGCAAGCTGGACAGTAATAAACTCTGTGTAAAGTATATACTCTATAACACATAAGCGCCGAAAAGTGTAAAAGGTTCACTGCAGACTATACAAAATATAGACTGAAATAACTGCAGTGTCTACACTCCGATTGAAACTTGTAGGAAAGCTTTATATAGTATGAATGTATGTGCATGCCGAAGCACAAGGTTAAGACTTAAATGATTCACTTTTTATTCACAAATTTTGGATTTGTGTGAGTGTTAAGCGTATCATCTTAAATTTAAAATATACTGTATTTGGATATGTTATGCAGGAACCTTCATGCCAAAATTGGTGTCTCTAGCGCATATGTTTGCTGAGATCTGCGCGTTCATACGGACAGATACGCACTAGTTTCCCTCTATGAATGACACATAGTAGCTACCTCAACTCGCTTGATCGATATACTTAAAGCCTTAAACCTTGCACAGGTTCAATAGACCTGGGCCACCATTAGCCAACTCTAATCGCGGTATCCACCTCGGGCTTTCCCCCCTGTCAATCACGTTTATGAGTTCTAATGACGATTCTCATTTTTGGTTTTTATCGCGCGTCTGTCATCAATAAATTAACTCGATACAATGCGAATCGAGCAAGGAGAGAGGGGGAAGGGAAGGAGAGACAGAGCACGCGATTGAGCAGCGCGCAGCAGAAATCAGAAAATGCTCAAACGAGCTGCGATTTTTTATGGCCAAGTGCAATGGCAACGGCACTGGCAATGGCACTGGCAATGGCAATGGCAATGGCACTTCCAATTGGCGTCATCGTCATCGTCGCCATCGTCATTTCACCTTTGTGTTGTGGCTGCAGGCGAGGGAAGGCGAGGGGGACGAAAGCATTGCACAAAACGGAGACAGACAAATGTCGCCGCACACGATAAGTCAAAGTTAATTTCATTTTATTTATTTATTTATCCATCGACTGACAGCGTTTTACAACACTATTTAATATTGACTGGATACCGAAACTATTCAGCTGCATCCGCACTGTCTGCTCCGTCCCGGAACGCCGTGACTCCGTGACTTTTATGCGCAATTGCTTGCTAATGGTCCACGCAGTCCACGCTGACGTTGACGTTGACATCGCTGCCCGCGCTAACCATTCGCATCATCATCATCATCTTCGTCGTCGTCGTCGTCGTCAACGTCATCGTCATCGTCATCGTCAATGGGCTGCCGACGGCGAGTTGCATTTTTCACTTGGCTGGCAAGTGTATCAGGCTAAAACCAGGGCCGTACAAGGAGTCTTTGCCTGCCCTGCCGGATGTGGCAAGAACTGTTCGAACTGCCCTCGCCTGTCATTGGCAATGAATGAGCTGTTGGCCCAGCTCCAAGGCAACAACGTCATCCATTACTGAGTGGGTGGCCATAAAGACGAATGTCCCTTTACCTGTTTGCCAATCGAACGTGTAAGAGGAATGACTTCTGCGGTGGCCAGAGCATATATACACACATATAACTGTATATATAGTATATATAGTTGATTATCCAGCTGCTCATCTAATTTAGTATTTTAGTTTTATGCGCTTCCCTGCCATAAAATCTTAATATATGAATTAAGCTGCCATAAATTTGCACTTTAATGCGACTTAATTTAATTGTCACTGCAAAAACGCCATGAAAGTTAAGGAGATTCTACAGAGGAGGGTTGAGGGAAGAGGCAGCAAGGAGTGCAAGTGCAGCAGGTGCTACTCAAGAGCAGAAAAGTGTCGCAAGAAAAGCACTAAAAGCGCATGGCAAGTGGAGGTTGAAGGAAGTGGAAGCTGCTGCTTGGGAAGTGCATTATCCTCTCGGAGATTATTAAAATATATTAGGATAAGAAGGTGGAAAGGGGGTGCCTTGCATTCTAATTTGGTTGCATGAAAAATGGTGAACTTAATTTCAGACTTTTCTAATTAGAGCGTGTACTCGCGACTTCATTAATAACCAAGTGGTTCCCCTAAATCAATTAATTTGGATAGTTGTGTCAACATTCGGACAATTTTTCAGTGACAGTGGCGCGTGAGGCATCGAGGGGCGCTAGATTTATGTGCCCTTCCCCGTGGTGGCACGCTTCGCCGCCTGCAGGGCATAATTATGTGTCAGCCATGGCTCTTGACTTTACAAATTCCAATCAGTTGACTGCCCCGCCCACTGCAATTGAGGCCTGACTGGGGACAATGCGTGCGCGACATACCCGAGCAATCGCATGATTTACGACCAGATCAGCGGCAGATACTACTTATAAATAGTAAAATCAGTTGGAGTCTCTCCTGGATCACTCTGTGATCTTTGCGATCAAGCTCATCCTGCAGATCACTTCAATCGTTTTCTCACGTTTCCTCTGCAATGAATAATTTCTTAATTAATCATTTAAGAAACTTGACTAGCAGACTGACTCCAGTCCGACTCCAGTCTTGACCACTTTTGTTGATTTTCCTCACTTTTTATCTCAAACTTACTGCGCTTTTCTATTAGCTTGTGGCTTGTCTGTCTGCGAGAAAGGAGGGAGGAAGGGGGAGAGTGGAATAGAATTCGGCAAGATTAATGAAGTTTTATAACTCGACACAGTCCGTCAGTCACTCAGTCAGTTCGTCAGCATCCTCGGCAACTTACCTGGTCATCTTTCAACGCTGGCAACAAAAGCAAATGGACAATGGACAACGGGAAAAGGGAAGGGGCAGGGGCAGGGGGCAGCAGACAATGGGTGGCTGCAACTGCCCCTGTGGCAGCATCTTCTTCCTATGCGGCGTGGCGTTAATAATTCATGTTTCAATTAATTGCCATTTTGTTGTCATCGGCGTGCATACCCCTTTCTCTCTCTTGAGGGGCAGCCTCGCCACAGTCAACACCTTGACCAGGGGCGCCGCTGCGTCTGGGAGGATCGTGTCTCGTCACGACTCGACTTTGAAGTGCCAAGACGAATATCAAGTTTTTGTTCACCTTCCTGTATTAGATGATTAATCCCCACGAGATGCTGTCAGAACTTTTTGATGGGCATGTGGACCGAAAATTTCGGTTGTTTTTTCTGCGCAATTTGCTGTGATTAATTCTTGTGTGATTTTATTCCTCCTTGTCTCTCCAGTCTATTCTCTTCAGCTCATTCCCATTCATGAGCTTTACAAATGGCTGCACTCTTGGCAGGGTTAAGCCGGGCAAAAGTCTCTTCACGGCATCTGGAATATCGTTGTCACGGCCTTAGAAAAACAATTTAGTTTCTGTTTGCCATTGAAATTCCCCTAACTGATGCTGCATTATTCGCAAGATTATGGTATAATTTTTATGAATTTACTGGAACTCATAAAGTCCATTAAAGGCTTAAAGTGCCGCGAGAACACGAGACAACGAGCGACAAAGCCAATCGACGCACTTGAACTTGAATCTGCTCTTGATACTTGTAGACTCGCTGGCAAATCGTGTAGAACTGCGTCTCAGTCGAGAAAACAATCTGCATATTGACAGCTTGTCAAGGCTTATTGCGGGCCATTTCTCAAGCGTTTCTTTGTTTTGTCAAAAGCAGCCGCAAAAATGCTTTGACGAAATGCAATTTACGGGCAAACAGTGAAAGAGGGTCAGGGGGGAGGGAGGTACACATATCACTGCGCCAAGATGCTCCGATTGCATCTGTCAATTGTCAATTTTGTCTGTCGAGCGCTGAGTTACCGAGTAGTCTCACCCAGCTGCCCCTTCTTCCTTCCTCTTTCAGTCTCCCGTGGCGATCCACTCGACACTCTGTAGTCGTCACCTGATTGTGCGGCATTTCTCAGCGGCAAATGTAATTTTGAGTCTGTGTTGAACATGCCAAAAAGTCAGACAAATGCAGTTTAACACACGCCACACCCCTCCGCCCCTCTCTCTCGCCCCTTTCCCACCCATGCCCCATCAGCAGTGTGGCATGTAACTGAAACATGTAATCCAAACGCAGGGGAACGCACCATAGCCCGACAAACGAGCGACTATTTGCGTCTCCCAACTCTCAATCGTTCTATCACACACACACACATGCAGTACACATAGAGGGCACACATCAAAGTAAAACTTTTTCTATATAAAAACACGCCAGGGGGTCTCTCAGCTCACCCTTTGCTACCTGATGCTCTTTCTTGCGATGGGGTCTGATTAGATGCCATATGCTGCCTGTAATGATCTCAATTATATGATAAACTATGTATGTACTATATATAACAATATAATACATAATTTAACATCAATTAATTACATATTAAGATATTGTTACTATTTTCCACCATTGATTCTTAATAAAACATCATTAATAAAAAACATGTCTTAAGTACTTAGCATTTTCCCTTCTCCTTACTAAGTACAAAGCTAAACATCTGCATTACTGTCTATATATGTACCTATTCTTCTCTCTACCTTCATGTCTTTTCTTCCCTCCTCTTTCTTTCAAAGCGCATTCACCAGTCGTTATCTCTTCTTTCTCTCTTTACAAGTTCTTAGTGCGCCCTTTGCTGCTCACGCAGGTCGTTTCGTGTCGCTTTCTTTCAATTGAATTCGCTTGTGCGGCATCCCAGTGTTGTGCTATGTTGCGCTGTGTTACGCTATGTTGTCTAGTGTAATTCACTTGGCTCACCTTCTTCAAAAGACTGCCGCTGCCTGCCCCTACTCTCTCTCTCTCTCTCTTTCTCTCTGTGCCGCCTTTAATTAGCAGCGCGATTTATTTATTCATTTGTTTGCGGTCATCTTGGATCACTTGAAAGTGTCTTACTCATGGGGCCCCCGAAACTCCAATTGTATTGAATTACAGCACATTTTCGAGGCAAATTATGGAACTGATTGTTTGCTCGACAAACAGTTTTGAAAGCAGTTTGATGTCGATGACGAGGTCTCTCTATTCTGTTCCCTTCTCTTCTCTGCTGTGCATGCTCAGATGGTTCCCAGGCCCTCGTAGTGTACATAAATTAGTGTTGGGCCACAGGTCCTTAAACACTTTCTGTGGGCAAGTTCCGGCACACAACACACACACACACACATTCACTGGGCACCCTCTCTCCAGCTGGCAATTTGATTAAAATGTTTCACGTTTTCGGGCAATAAATGTCCAATAAAAATATAATTATTACTCGCCTGGCTTACACACCTAGTCCGAGCCTCGAACCTCGAACCTCGTCGAGGTGGTTGGGTTCCGGGCACTTTATCTTTTTCATGTCCCTGTATCGGCGTGCCCTCGACTTATCTCTCTCTGGCTTCGTGTGTGTGTGTCCTGAGCCACTCCCGCACATAAATTTTGTAAAGTGTATTTTTGTGGCTCTTTGCCCCCTTTCCCTTCTCCCACTGCTACCCTGCCACGCTATTGTTGCTCTTCCTGCCTTCCTTGCATGTGGGCATTTGTTTATTAAGTAGCTCGGGCAGTTTTATCTACTTATGGTTCCAAGTGCATTCCGAGTGCTTCCTATTGTAATTAAACGTATCCATTAAATTGCCGCCCACCTATAAATTAATACGCATTAGTCTTGATTTGTTTTCACTTATAAATTTACTGCAGAATTCATTCAAATTTCCCTTGGAAATTTGTTTACGCGCCTGAGGCGTGTCAACAACTAAGCTATGTGTAAATTTGTGATCGTCAACAACAACAAAAAATACCCCAAAAAATACCGAGAAAAAATCTAATTAATTATTAACATATTTCATTTGTTTTTTTTTTTTTTGAGAGTGCATGGAAAAGCCAGATAAAAATCCCAATAAGTCATGCGAGGACAGCTCTAAATGCGGGCCCCAGCCCGGGACAGTCATGACTCGTGGAGGGGGAAGCCTCGCGCGCGAACAGGCAACTCAATTTATTTTAAATTTGTAGGCTGTGTTCCTGCTCGCTCCCTCTCTATGCCGCTATAAATAGCAACAGCAAAGCGACACCTTGGAAAAGGGGCGCAAATTGTTGCGTGTGTGTTAAATGCGCCACTTGAGCACACACAAGAGCAGAGGAGGGTGGGCTGAAGGTGTTTTTAGATTCGAGCATTTGTTTACCAGGCGATTTGGGGCGCCCAAATGGTCCCCAGCAGCGTTTTTATTATGCTCCGGGCGCCTGATTGCGTTGCATTCGGGCAAACGTAAATGGAATTAACTAAAACACGGCACCGAATTCAATTCCTGTTTACTTTTCTCGTACTTCAAGTGAAACTGTGTACCATGTGCTGTCATGGAGAGAGGTGCTTCTCTCTGCTCTTCTAAAGCTGGCAAGTCAATCCGATCTGGTCAAGCGAAAGGGTTACGCACGACCACGACAGCCTCATCCCGAACTGACAGTTTGCGGTCGTATTTCATTTCTTCTCTCGGCCAACTCGTTTCGGGTTGTTTTGTTTTTGGCTTCTGTGTCCGGTGGCATTTACATTTTTATTACAAAACAAATTTGATGCGGTTACAAATGGGCCAATGCAAATACATTTTTAAGAACTCAGCTTCCCTGAAGGAATGACCACTTCGCACTCAAAGGAGGTGGAGGAGAAAGGGCTGCTACCCTCTTCCATTTGCTTCTCTCATCCTGGCAATGTCAGTGTGTGTTTTTACAAATTTCCTACGGTTCATAAATCATGCCGCCTGTCAAAATAACTGCATAAATTTTCCAACTGTTTATCGAGACGAGGCACTCTCAATTGAATTTGTAAGCAGGCAGGCAGCAATTGGATTAGTCAAAGGCTTAAGATGCTCTGGTCAAGTACTGCGGCCAGGGATGCTGGGGATACTGGTCGGGACTAAGCGTTTATAATTTTTCGATTTATAGTCGCAATTTATCCAGCGATAAGCGACTACACACTGGACACAGGAAACAAGTCGAGGAAATGATTGATTGCCAGGTTAAGAAGTGAATGCATGTCACCCAAAGGAATAACCAAAATAAAGGAAGAAGTTTCTCCGTCTCTCCTGGGAGTTGGTAAGGAGAAACAATTTGTAACTGTGAAGCATGAAGAGAATTCGCAATCGACAGCTGGAGAAGAGCAAGACAGGAAGCCGGGGCCACGAAGGGGTAGCTTAGTCCAGTGATTGATGCCAGGCAGTCAAAAATTACTCAATTAGCTGCCATTAGGAGGCCCGACTACCTACGGATTAGGCGCAGGCCTAATTGCTGTGGAAAGACAAGAGTGTGGGGGAGAAGGGGGTCTAGCGTAATCCAGTGGCCAAGCCGGTTGCAACAATTAAGTAAAGTCAATTGAGCGGAGACCACAGTACCTCATTATAAACAATTTTCGTTATCACCGCAGAAGAAGAGACCAAGAAGTAGAAATGCATTAGGCCACGGTGTGGTCCCCCGGCCCCGGCCCCGAACTCGATCCCGACCTCGACTGCAGCTACGGTCATAACATTAGAACCTCGCTAGACACTTTACCAAATTGCCGCAAATCACGAAAGGCAAATCAAAGTGAATTAGTAAAAGAGAAGAAAAGAAGAAACCAAGTTGCAGCCACAAATTGTGGCATGAAAGCGGCTCCAGCAACGGACCAAGTGCCATTAACATATGACGACGGCCATGGCAGAGCGTGGCACCAACTGATCCCAGATGTTGCACGAGTCGCAGAGTCACAGCGTCTTCTCGCAGTCGTCTTGAAGTCGCGACATGCGTCTAGCAACCATTTGGGATCGGCAATTAATTGGCGCTACTTTACGGAGTGAGGAGGTAGAACGAAGAGGTCACGAAAGATAGTGAGGGGAACTAGAATCTGTATACCAACTACTTATAGGGTGCCAACCAATAGGCAGAAAGAGGCATCCATGTCTGTATGAACACCTTTATCTCGGTGATTTTAAGAGCTAGTGCTACCAAATTTGGTGGTAAGATGTCTTACTGTTGGGTCTGGCTAAAGTTGGTCTAATATTTATGCCACGCCTTCTTACGCCCTAATTTAAAAGCTATCATGTTATAATTTTTAACTTATTTGTGAATATTTAGTCGCGGTATTTATCTATATAGATGTTATTAATAATTTATGTAGCTTTACAGTTAATACTTCGGGTAGCAGCTACAATCGAGAACTCGACCTTCGACTTACTACTTGTTTAACGTCCAGTCACTAACTATTCCATGAACTATATTAGTTGTGCCTCTTCCAGAAAGAGTAAGCTAAGACGCTTCGCATTTGCCTATTCCCTTTCGCGTTGGTTGCTTCACAGTTCGCCACGTTTTGCACCCAATTATAGCATAAATCCCACCTCAATCATCCCATCGTCGTTTACATCTCATTATCTGGCAAACCCAAAAACCAATGGCAATCCCAATCCCAGCCCAGACCAGAATCGCATTTCGGGCTGCAGAAAATCTACAAAAATGTTGACCGCATACAAATTAGTGTTATTAGCACGTTTTTTTTCATCTCCTCTTCTTCTCGTTGTACTCATTTATTGCATTTTGGCAACACTTTTCACGCTTCAGCCACGCTTCAGCAGTTTCGCAAAACCTCAGTCATCATTTGGCGTCGTCACCTGGTCCAGAGTCGCCTCCGAGTGCCTTTTTAATGGTTGCGTGTAAAAATCTGCAACTGCAACTGCAACACGCCCAGACCGCAGGTTTTAATATAAAAATCTGTTGAGCTGTGGACCCTCCTCTCTCCCCCATCATCAGCTACCACTCCCTCTCTCGCTCTTTGCCTGTTTGTTTGCCTGGTGTCAGAGCATTCTGTGAAAACAAACAACAATAATACCGCATAATGCCAGGACTGACGCCCTCACTCCGCCCCTGAGCTCATCGAAAAAATCCATTAAAAATGCGTTGCGTTTTTTGCCCGTATTACAACGTTGGTTTTTGGGCTTTTGGCTTTTATACTTGCGAGGGCAGCTCGTGGAGTTAAGGTATTGCCAAGCCAGTAATCATGTTTTATCTCTTGCAATGTTATTAAACCACTCTCTGTCCCTCACTCAGCTCTTTCTGCCTTTTGCATAATGCGTTAACATTAACCGGTAGCTGCTGAAAGTGCTGGCAATTTTCATAATGACGCCAGTTGCAGGTTGCCAGTTGCCAGTTGTCTGAGTCAGCTGCCAGTTGTTGGGCCCAAATCGCAGCTAATTAACTTAATTAGTTTATTTAAAGGATCGTGGCACATACGAGTTGAAGTGTAGGAGAATAAATCAGAGGCGCCCTAATTGACAGCCCTGGGATAACCAATTGACGACCTACTTTGGCAGCTTGTCTGACTGCCAATGCCATTGCCACAGCCACAGCCATATAAGGGCCCCGCTCCGCTCCTGCGTTGTTTACACTGCTAATTGCAAATGCTCTGTCTGTCTCAAGTGTTTTCCAGTTTCTACTCCGATTTTGCATGTCGCTGTCATTGACAAGAAACAGCCGCGAGTCCGTTGCTAATTTGAAACTGAGTGCTGAATACGAATACACTGAGTACTGTGAGTACTGTGAATACTGCCGAATCTGTGCGCCTGCCACTTGAGCGGCTTTTGCAGTTGACATTGCCACAACAAGGGACAAAGGTCGTGTGGCATTGACAGTGGCAACATTTCGAGTGCTTTGTTGTTCTTCTTGCTCGACACTAATTGCTCCAAGGCAAAAGAGGATTGTGGAGGGGGGGCGGATATTTGTTTATTGAAAGGTTTGCTAAGCAAGCGTAAATGAGTCACTTCCCCCTCTCGAGGGGGTTGCGCGTTATTGGAACACAAAGTTGACAATTATTTTAAACTACGCAAGAGTAACCGTTAAGCAGAATGGGCCATGCGTGGCGCATTAGTGTGCAGTTCTTAGAAAAGTAGCTGGGAATGTCGCGGATAATTGCAGGCAGCTCTAGTGCAAGGGGTGACTAAGCGCCAGCTGTGGAAGCCCCGCAAAGCCAAAGGATATCCCAACGATATCCCATATAGAGCAAGTTCATTTCCATTTTCCACGAGGGAAGTTCGATGAGGTTGCGACACTGCAGATGCGGGTGAAGGTGCAAGGCAACGTTGCAACTTGGAAACCGTTGCAAGCTTATTATCATAGCTTGCCACTAGAAGTTGCGCCAATTTATTTAATTGGTCTTCAAGTGACAGTGCCGGGCGTGTTAAATTGACCATAAATTTTGCCACTCTTGTCGAACTATTAAGGGAAATATGCAACCCGTTACGAAACTCATTAAAGGTGCGCGGAAACTCAATTAGACATTAATGAGAAAGCTTCACATCAATAGAAAGAACATTGACTTCTTGCCTTGTTGGGAAATTAAAAAGAATACTGAGGAGTATATGTAAATTTTGGAATTGTTGGTTTAAGGCTTAAAGTTCTTAAAGCCCCACACCACATGCGCACTCATACTTTAAGCACACCGGCCTCAAGTTTTCCCGCAAGCAGCATCATCATCAGCATCCTCATCGACATGGGCAGCGGCATCGACATCGCATAATGGTCATCGTTGTCCATAAATGCGAATGCACTCAAGCATATAGCGCAATAAACACAGCCCAGTCGCGAGTGATGACCACACAGTGCTCTCCGTCTCTGTCCGGGCACCCCAAACAATGTGTCCAGGGCGCTGAAAAGAGAGAAAGAAGAGCAGGAAATAAAGGAAGAAGGAACGTTCCACGCGCACACTTCTTTGCTCAATCAAATGGAAATAATTGTGGTACCATTGGCGGGCAGGCGGACTGTGGACTGGACAGAGTATAGAGCATGCCAGGCAAGACGAAGTTCCCCATTGTGCTGTGTTGCCCACACTCGGCACACTCGATTGAGGGCCAGTTCCGATTCCTACAGAGCCTCGTCGCACTCATTAAAGTGTTGATGCATCCTACCGACTGCAGCGACTCTCCTACTGCTCCTCCTCCTCTCCTCGGAGATTTCTTTATTATGAGTAGAATCTGTTGAGCGAATTCATTCGTTGGCTGGACCAGAGTATTTTGTGGTTAGTTAGTGGTCAAGCCTAGGATGGGAGAAGGAATGCGAGCAACTTCATTAAAACTGGCTTTCAAATGCTGATAATATGTCGATATATCGCCCGATGCAACTCAACTACCTCTTGAGCTGGCCCTGCACTTATTCTCAGCAGCTTATAGAGAAACTTTCAAAGCGTCATAGCGATCTTTCCAAACAATTAAGCCCAGCAGTGCAGTGCGGAAACTGACCCTTTTGTCAGTCGGAAAGGCTCTCAAAAACAAAAAATAAAACACGCTCTGCGAAATGCCGACACACTCGAAATGATATGAGGGGAGAATCTAAAGGAATTTGTCGAGGGCTCTCGGGTTACGCAGACAGAAATCTAACAAAATTTGTGGCAACAACAAGCAACAAGCACTTGCTTTGCTCTTCGCTATACGGTACAGTCGTTCACTCCGTGGTCGTCAATTTGAATTTGAACAAAAGGGAAAACGCGCTGAAAAATATGCCGTGCTTTGCACGTGTACTTGTGCTTCCCTGTACTTCCCCTTAATTACTGCAGTTTTACCCATGACAGATGGTCAGTTGGTAAGTCACATCAACCACCGCGCTCCACTCGACAGTCTCTTCGTCAGTTAGTCAGTCAGTCAGTCCAACAGTCTGGCAGTCTGGCAGTCACTCAGTAAGCCAAAGCAAATATGACAGTTCACTGTCGTCGTCGGCATCTCAAACTTTAACCCTCCGAGCGACAGCATTTGGGGGTTGCTTGCGAGACCCAGGCCTCTACGCCTGCCCCTGCCCCTGGCAGTGCCCTGTCCTGCCCTGCCCTGGATTGAGTACTGGGTACAGTTTGTGCATTGATACTGTTGTGGTCGTCGGTAGCCGCCGCTGTTAATGCACAGTGGTGCAAACTACAATATAATAAATACAATAATACAATAATAAATAACTACAATATAATATCGAAGTGCTCAATAGAATTCACAATATGAATTGTGCTAAAGATACCCAAGATTTATTTAAATTATCAAAATTCTCAATAAAAAATGAGACCTTAGTATGAGACCTTAGTATGTTATGTGCTCACAGTAAAATAACCGAAGACTTCATTATATTATCTTCCCTTTCCCATTACATTTCTGCTACTTAGCTGAATATCATGAAAAAAGAGAAGAATTTCTTAAGCTTTATATCCTTGCAGGTTATGGCTTTAGTATCACGGATCAGTTTATTGATTGTTCCTACTTTCATTAATTAAACTTAATAGAATGAAGCTTTGACTATTTAAATACTTTCGTTATATACTTAAATTGGTTATAGTATTTTGAAAACTAATATACCTTTACCAAGGTTTCAATTCTCTTCTCAATTTTGATGGCTACAGCAACAAATGTTTCATGGCAATTCCCATTTATTAATTTCACATTGGTTCCCATCAAACATTGCCCACTGTGCAGAGTCATTGAAGTCGTCATTTGGGTGATGCGGCCGACAACAAGGGGCACAAGTGGTAGTAGTAGTAGTAGAAGGTAGTATGCAGAAGGTAGGAGATAGGCTGGAGTAGTAGGCAGATAGAGTTCAGTGAGTGGGGGGTAAGCCAGTACAAGGTCCACCCCTGATGAGGGTTGTGTTTTTCTCTGTCTCTCTCTTTAACTGTGTTCAGTGTGTGCTGTGCGGGATTTAAGCGTTAAGTGGTTATATTGAAAATATTGTATTTACATCAGTAGGTGATTATGTGCGTGTGCATGTGTGTGTGTGCAGTGATGAGTCACATGGGTCCGAGCGGGATATTGATAATTTCATTAAACTATTGAGCCGCACGGAACACGTACGTGGAAGTGACTGAGTGCTGTTTGTGTCCAGGCGTAATTGCTGCTGAAATTTGGGATAAGTGAGATAAGTGAAAGGTGTAGTTAGAGAAAGGGAGGTTGGGGGAGAGTGAAGGATGAAGAGCAAGTGGATTAGGAAGGAGAGCCAAGTGGGTGGTTGCCTACTTGCAGTGCTTGCCATGTTTACTGATAAACTTAAGTGAGTTTATCAAGTGCCAGATGCTTTGCTTTATGTTTGTAAATATATACACTTTATGTAGGAATGCATCACTTTTTAGCCGCGGCCAGTTCATAAAGTGACCCTATACGGCCACAAAAATGAGGCAAAACAAGCTGAAGCCCTAAAAAACAGGAGTGGGGCGAGGGCAAAGTCGCCTTGACCACCAGGATATTAATGATTTTGCGCTTGAATTGCAACTGCAGCAAACAGTAATAACAATAACAATATATAGACATGTACACACACAAGCTGCGGTCAAACTGTCAATTTTTCAAAAAGCGAACTACATAAAAAACCGTTGAGCAACCATCCAGGGGGTCCCCTGGGGTACGGGTCCAATTCGGGCAAGTCCGCGTAGCGTTGCCATCGCAATGACATGCAATTTTTTGCATATCACTGCACTGGACGGGGGTTGGGAGGGTTGGTAGTGGTAGTGGAAACCCTCGATATTTGACAGTGGGCCGACCTCTCTGGTCATCTCTCTCCATCTCAATCTGCGTTCTTCTGTTGCACTTTAGCATCCCTCAATTTGTTGCATTGTTGTAATTTTATGCACATTTCTGTTTGTTTGCCGAATGATTTGCACAAAAAATGATACGGAAATTTGTTTTTTTTGCCAACCTCAAACACACATACATATGTACATTTGTAGGTATAACTAAATATGCGAGTATATGCAGTTCTTTGTGGGGGCGCTGTCAAGTTTTTTACGTCGAAATTAATTGAGTTTTTTCCAGTTGACTGCGTTTTTAATGAAATCGTTAGTGTGTTGGATTTGTATGTGTGTTTTTCCTCTTTTTTATTTTTTTGGTGCATTGCCGTGGAGATAATACCCACTGGACCTTTATGGGTGGAATTTTGGGTTGAAACCCAGGATATTTGTACAGTTGTTTGACGGTCCTTTCAGTTGTTCCTTGTTGCCACTTTGCACTACTTCGACAGCTTGTTAAGGTTTCAACAAGTTTTCTAGGGTTTCCATGCAACAAAAAAAAAAGAACTGTTTAGAAAAGTTAAATCTAAACAAAACGGAAAATCTTCTATATTGATTGCTACTTTATTATAAAATTGGAACATCAAATCTCAATTAAAAACGGAGAAAGTTGAACTTTGATAATTGAGTGCTTATTAGTGTGAACGGAAGAGGTAGGAATCGATTAAAGTATATCGAATTTCTGAATGAGCACAGAGGTTATACTTAAGATAATGAAATGAAGGCTTGATCAACCCAACTTTTTAATCAGATTAAGGGTCTATATACTTGATAGAGTCTGAGAAACTTCTAAACAATATTTGTAGCATATATAATACCTTAGATTCACTAAACTCGGTTTGCTCGGAGGTATTCAACAAGTAAATACTGCTAATATATCTTTATTACTTGATCTTCTTAGGCACTTGGAAAGTCTTCATACCAAAAAGTGCTTAGGTGCTTGCCCTGAAGAACAAACATACATAATGCACATACGTAAATAGAATAAATGTCATATAAAGGCACCTCTTGAATAGAAAAGAATGCAATTAGTCCGGAAAAATGAGTGGAATAGAGCTGGAATGACGAACATAATTACGACATTAACGGGAGTCACTGAAAAGATCGTAAAAAAGAACATGATGCGAGAATTTGATGGGAATAAGCGACCCATTTATGAGGAATCTGCCTCACAATTAACTTGATTTCGCGGCTGGGTGTCGTCTCATTTTTACGATAAACAAGAAGTGCCCAAAGATATAATTTTAATACAATTTTTTAACGATTTATCTTGAAACGATCATTGTCCGAAATTAGTGAAACAAAATGAAACTGTTCCCGGAAAGTTGGGATCCCATTCAATCAAAATGTGAGTTCCAACACGTTTCTATTGCTTTATGTAATTTTAAAAACTTATAATTAATGTGAAAGGCGGTTTGGGCTTTTATCGCCCCAACTTGATCTACATTTTTCAATTGCCCAGCGACCTGAGTCGGGTCTATTCCAAACAAATGTGCCATAAACGGCATTGCTTACCCGTCTGTCCCTCAGTCCCTCCTGATCTGTCTGACCAGCCGTGTGTATAATTTATTAGCTTTGGACCATTTGACTCTGCGGTAGTTAATCTTACTCAGTTTACTGATCATCAAACCGAAAAGTTTATCTCTGCTTGTTGGCATTCTTCAGACTCGCAGAGACTCCTCTAATGGATGAGGCAGTGTTCATTAAGAAGTTTTAGAATTTGTTACGGCTCCGACTCTTTTGTATGTAGAAAAATTGATGTGCAGCACACAGAGAAATTCGGAGTTGTTAAAACAGAGTTTTCAATTCACAAAAAGCTCTTGTAGAGTCTTGAAGAGTGACTCGTGCTGCGTATGAAGAGAAGATCTTGAAGTTATCTATACGAGAAACTTTCTATCGGGACTCTCGGGGACACTGTTCTGGCTTATGGTGCAGCATCATTTATCGATCCATCTGGGATCCTACGCCTGTGAGCCTGCCCACGTCGAGTACGTGATCATCTTGAGCATCTTCAGCACATGCCACACTTGAGTTGACACGAAGAAGATGGACAGATTCGGTCCCCGTGCGCTGAGAGATCGCTTATCCCTCTACTCGTCGAGCCTATTACAGAAACGACCCACGAATTTTGTGCTCAAATTGTTCTTCCAACATGTGCCCCAATTGGTGCTGCTATGCCAAGTGCAACTGCAACTTCAACCTCAACTCGACGCGCAATTAAAACTTTTCATGCACATCAACTTTCACTCGAGCGCAATGTTGCCCCGGGGGCACTCACTGACTGACAGCGGCAGCGGCAGCGGCAGCGGCAGCGGCTGCCCTTTTGAGTGGCAACTACGACAGAAATCGGCGTGCAATATAAAACAAAACATAAAGAAAATATTATTTTTCTAACAACGACAGGCAATCAGCGGCACAGTCCGCACTCGCGTAGCCGAAACATATTTTCCGAGGAAAAGAGATCTTCAGCAAAGTAGAAGATCTTGAAGTAGTAAATGCGGCACACCACACGCCGCACAGAAGCAGCTCCCGCAGTCGGCTCATGCCACAAGTCGGTGGCAAGTGTCAAGTGCACCGGCGTGGCGCGACGGGGCTCAGCGTTTTTCGGGCTTCATGCCATTTGCCACTCGGGTCCAAAATCTTTGTAATGTCTCTGGTTGTTCATGTGTGTGACAACACTTGAGGCACACTTGGGCCTGTCACACGCTACTCGCATGTGGGACAACTCCCTACATTATGTTTGACGCACAATTTGAAACAGGAGAAGGGGACAATTTGATCTGGATATATTGTAGTTATGAAACTGTCTTTCAAAAAACTGTTGTTGATTGTATTTCTAATGTATTCATTCTTGATTGCTATAGATCACTCATAGATCTCTATAATTCTTTCTATTATAATCTTCAGGATTAGTATCTAGATTTAATACTACTTATCAAGCATTTTAGACAGTTATGTGAATTATTTTTGGAAGGGGTTTTCTTGAACTAAGAGATAAACTGATTGATTGACAAAGTTAATAGCTTATTCAAGAATATATATTATAATACCATATGTTTTCCTTCTGTATGGGCTCGAAGTTGTCTTCTTGCAAACACCTGGCCGAATTGTATAAGCTCTCTAGACATGAATAAGCTGAATATAACACCAAGCTGTCAATAGTCTCCCAACACAGGTTCCCCTTAGTTCCGGCACCTTAATCCTGAATTAGAAACGGTCTTTACTTGCTAAAGTTGTTGTCAGTATTATGTATTTATTATCTATGCAACGGTAGCTCGATCATTTTCATAGGCATTACATAACGGAAACGAACGATATATTCACTGGCTTTATTGGTTCTTAACTTCCTAAACTGTCGTCTTACTCGGTTTGTAAAGATTTGTTTACAAAACTCAAACTAAATCGCATCATGAGCAGCTTTTAATGGGCATAAATAGAGGCATAAATATGGCTATATTCTCCGCCCCTTCTCGGGCCCGGGCCCGGGCCCGGGCCCCATTGACACTTATCTTTAGTTTGTTCTGCTGATGATCTGTGGAATCTATTTTGGACCTTTATCGCTGCCACATGTATTTAGAGGTAAGAAGCCTGTGCTTATGACGATGCAAACATGACAACATGGCCACATTAGGGCGCGGCAGGGGGGCCTCATGCCTCCTCTCTCTGATTCCTCTATGATTGCTATGATTATGTCGGGTGCAAAGAACAGTTCCTCTGTCCCTCTGGCTCTCTGTCTGTCTGTTCTCGCCTAATGCAAGAGCGCCGCTAATGCTAATGACGATGAACACGTGCAACGACATGGGGAAAAACATACAACAACAGCAGCAACAAGGAGAACAACAGTGACAACAACAACAACTAGAAGTTGGAGCTGTGATCGTTTCGCATAAAGTGAAACTTTGATGACTCTGAGCGTTTTATGACGAGATCATTGTGAGTGTGTGTGTGTGCTGCGTCCAGTGTGCGGCAGTGCCTCCATTTGTGGCATGGACACACTGTGACCGCGCTGTGCCTTTTGACATGCAGCACCGGGGCATGTGGCATGGCGTGCGCTGCTCCCATAACAATTTCTTTAGCAGCGGCAGCGACAACAATCATAATAAACTTTTCATCTTTTCATGTTAAATGTGACGCGGCCCCGAATCAACTCGAGCCACATCTGGAGACACTTTGTTAATGGCGATGGCAGAGGCTGAGGCAGAGGCGACTTGGACTTAGTGCTGCATCTGGCTAGAGTAGGGGCCCCTGTTTGTTGTTGTGAATGCTACTAAAAACAGCTTTTAAATGCAAATTAATGCGGCCTCCTCCCGTTCGCCTGCTTTTTATTTGAAGTGTTGACTGACGGCCAACGGCAGCAGGTTCTCCCTCCACCCTCTTCCCATCCCCATCTCCTTTTCCGTTTCTATCGCCATCTCTAGCTGTATGTGGGATATGTTTATATTTCGTTCTTGCCGATTGTTATCTTTATGAAATTTTCACTCGACTTAATTGCATGCACAGTTTTTAATGGCTCTTGAAATTGAATAGCAGAAATACAGTCGTGCTCAGTGCAGCTGAGTAGAGTTCTGTGGGGGGAAAGCCTTGGGGAAAAGGGAATCTTAAAATAGCTAAACGAAAAAAGAAGAGATTTTGCTTGCGTTTTAGTGCTTATTAAATGCTTCTGTACAGCTTGCTGATTGCGTACATATCGAGTATTCATACCTTCTGTGCCATATAAAACCCATTCGATTCAGAGTCGAAACTCTTCGAGAACTCCTTTGTTACGTCTGTAAATTATTGCATATATGCAAATAGAGACCCAAATAAATTGAAAAACCAAAGGCGAAACAAGCGAAACAGCACTACGGGGCAGAAAAATATACAAAGTGGAACACCCTTTATAAGATACTCTTTAGTAAAATGCAGATTTCTATATATTGTATAATATATTTTAAATTATGAGTATTTATTTTAGTTTTCCCTTTCTTTTTGAACATTTCTCTATATATGTTTTAATATTTATCTCTATATACAACTCTTTATAATAAATAATAAATAATTAATTGTTCACACACTTATTATATTTATATCTACATAAGATATAATATGTTTCAAATTCCACGTTTTCATTTTAATCTTTCTTATAATACATCTTTCCATATTTGATACGAGTATTATATGTTATTTGATATTATTAATATTATACAATATATTATTGAATATATCTTGAACTTTTCATTTTACATTTCCCATTTTTATAATAGATCTCTTTATTTATGACATATTTTAAATTCTTAGTTTCCATTTTAATTTTTCCTAGATTATAATACATCTCTCTCTATATATGATTTAACATATCATGTACTCCTAGTTTTCACATCGCTTCTTTCACTTCCATTTCATATTCCTTTCCTTTATCTCTTTCTAATAATTTCACAACCCTAGTCAGGCATTCTCCACACCCTGCATACCCTGCCAAGACATGCAAATCAGTTTGTCGGCATTTCGTTTCTTTCTTTTTGGGTAAGATCCATAAAAATCATTGAAGCGGCGCCAGGCTATAAAAGAGTCACAATTTCCATTCCAGAGGAAGACGAGGAGTAGTGGAGATGTTTGGCTCGTTGGTTACTGCTTAAGCATGGATGTGTGTGTGTGTGCGTGTGCCTGTATATGTGTGTGTGTGTGTGTTATTAGCATACGTCGTTTGGCATGACACCCTTTTGGCAGGCAACGAACGGGGTTGCTCATTGGGCTTATCAAGTGACTTTTATTTGCTACACAAGTCAACTCGTACTTGTTGTTGTTGTTGTTGCTATCCCGGGTTGCGATAAGGGGAATTTTTTATATTTTGTGGATAATTTATATGTGAATTCAGTGTAATGTGTGCAGCGGGTAGACGCCGTCAGATTACTCTTGTTGCTGTTGTTGTTGTTGACATTGTGTCAGATAAGTGAAATTGCATGTTTTCCGATTTGCTTACAATTCGTAATGAGGAGAGGGGGGAGGGATGGAGTAGGAGTTGAAGTGATTATTATTATATACAAATCTGCAATTAATAATAAATCATTTAAAGTTGCTTAAAGCCTTCCAGGCAACAGCAGTGACCACACACACCCAACCAATCCTGCAATCCTTCTCGTAAAATCTGGCAAATGCCATTTTTAATTGAATTTTCATTACATTTCCGTTTTGCCGGGCAACGACATGCCGCGACATGCTACGACATGCAAGATCAGGCATTCGACGAGTCAGCGACAGCCCCCAGAGCCAGCGTAACCAAATTTAATACGCGCACTCGCATCCGAATCAGAATCCGCAACAGAATCGTCATCAGCATCAGAATCCATAAGGTTGTCCTGAATTTTTGTTAATTGTTTTGGTGAAAAATATAAAATTTGCTCGCGTTTTTTGCGCTGCAGCGACACGAAAATCCGCTTACGCTGCAGACCCCAAGCGGAAAATGGAAAGTGAGGAAAGCAGGATTTGCTTTTTTACGATGATTAAAAGTTATCTTAATGTCAGTCAGGTTTATGACAATGTTGTGCCCGCGTTGCCAAAGTTTTTAAGAGGGCGCTGGGAAAGGGAAAGCCAAAGGGAAAGGAAAGGGAAAACGTCATTTGTCTGGTAATGAAATGGCCTGAAATATCCTGAATGCTTTTAATTGCGTCTGGCAGCGGCATCTTTAGTGTCTGACGAGGCAACAACAACTGCAACAACAGCAACAAATCTGCGATACGACAGCAAAGTGTCTGTTCACACTTCTTGGACGAGAAGGAAGCTGTTGCATTTGCATTGGGATTTGAAAATGCACTTAGAAGCCGCTCTTATGGCCACTGTAATATGCACAATCGTGTACACCCCTCTCCCCCCGTCCCCTGCCTGGTATATTCTTGCTGTAATCTGTCATACGTATATGCAGAGGGGGAGGGGAACGAAGCCAATGAACGATAAACTTAATTATCCTGCTTAATTGTCGTGCAAGTGCAGGCTGAGCAAATGTGACTGCTGTGTCTGGCTGTGTGTATGTGTGTCTTGTGTATGTGTGTATGTCTTGTGTGTGTGTGTGTGTGCGGATTGGTTTGTGGATAACCCTAATGCAGCATTATTAATTGCTTGCAAGTGTAAATTCGAAACCTGCAATGTAAATTGCAAAATTACAAGTCCTCCCTCTTGCTGCCCCGCCCCTTCTCTCTCCCTTCTTCTTCACATGTGTTTTCCTAGACTCAAGCTTGGCATTTTCCCCATTAACTCAATTAGATAGCGACGTGTCAATGTAAAATCTCGAGCATCACATGCATTATTAAGGGAACAAACGTTCTCACAGTTTGAATTGCTGCAGATATAATAAACAGCAGTTGGTATCAGTCTCTTTCCCTCTCCCCCTCTCTCCATCTCCCTCTCTATCACTCAATCTTTTGTGGCGCATTTCATTTGTTTGCATAACAAATTTTCCGCACGGTAAATTTTTATTGACAATTAAATTTTTTGGGCAGCAGAAGATGAAGAACAGAAAAGAAACCAAAAAGATGTCGGCAAATTGAAATGCAAATATGCAAATTATTCGCCGAAACGGCAACAGTAGCCAGTCAAGGATACAGATACAGATACACATATGTGCATATATCCATATAAGCATATCCACATCCTTCCTTCCTTCCTTCATCCTTCCTTGAGCTGAGCTGTTGACATATGCGATGTGCATAAATTTGAATCGCGACGACAGCGACGACGTTGCCTCAAAACATTTCCAGAAATCATCTAGTAAATGTTGGGAAAACATTAAAATTATGAAAACTGAAGAAGAAAAAAAATAAATAATAAGTTTGCCGCGGGTAATAAAAGCAAAGCTGGATTTGCCATATTCCTGCGGTATGTCCTGGGGTTAAGTGTGACTGACATGTGGATGGGATTCGCAATCTTTTGAGCGAAGTTAGTTGAGCGTAAAATATGAAAAAGAACTGGATATACTGCTGAGGGGGGTAAGGCAGGGCAGGGGAGGTGGGTGCGAGAGCTGTCTACACATGGCATTCACTCTGTCTCCATAGACAAAGAGAGAGAGAGAGAGAGGAAGATGGAGACTAATCTTGCCTGCTCGCTTAATCTAGCTGCACGGCAAGTAAATTATATTAAGGACAAAAACGCATTGATTGCCCCAAAGTGCAGCATGCAACCTGACACCTTTGAAGTCAAACTGCAGGCGAGACAGGTTGCAAGCTGCTGCAGGTTGCTGCCACACTTTGTAGTATCTGCAGTGGGGCACAATGTGAAATAAATTGGATTATCCTTTGATTCATTCGCAGTTTGTCGCCCAGCCCAGGCACATAATTTATATGCTTTACATATCTCAAATGGGCCTAGCTGCAGTCCCACTCCCCCCTCCCCCCTACACTCTCCTCTTCCACTCTCAGTTCCATTCAGATCTCGGGTTTGGGCTCTGCACTCTGGTTGGGCGGTCATTAATTTTCTTGGTGTCGCTCAAAGGAGGCGATAACAAGTTTTGCCTGATTTGATTGCCGCCCTGTCTATGAGCAATGAGCTTATTACTTGCCACACACACACGCACACACACAGAGAGACAAAGATGTGTGTGTAAATTGCATTTGGTTGAGATTCTCCACTTTGATGGAGTGTTTTACTCGCATTATACCTCAATACTCGTATATCATTATGCCGGCAGGGGCGATTATTAAGTTGACTAAATGTGTTACACATTCGCCAGCCCAGATAAGGCACGGCACCAATGGATACCATTAAAACAAGTCATAAAGTGGAGTGTGCTCGAATAGAATATACCCGACTTATAAGCAAATTTGTTGTTTATCCCAGTGAAATCATTGCCTGTATAACTTCTTTGGTTTTTCTCTGATCAAGTAAATTCTGAATTAAAATTAAATATACTAGTTTCAAAATTACATTTAAAATTCACTTTTTTTTCCCATTTACGGAGGTGGCAGGGAACTTTGCTTGATTCTAAAGCATACTTTATCTACGTGGAATAATAATAATTATTGTTAGCAAATTTGGTGGCCGTAGTTCGTATAGAATCTTAGATATAGATGTTCATACAAACTGATAATGAGCAGAAGAATGACTTGACTGTTAAAGAATATAGTATATAAATATTCATATACCATTTTACATGTATAGTCTATGATATGGAAGAAATCGCCTTCTGCCTGTTTAAAACATTAATATTCGTTTTGAACACACTTACGATACCCTTATGAATATGTTACTTATTATTATGTATATTTTAAAGTGACTGCTCCCTCGCATTGCATATGCAGCTTGCTCTTTAAGGTGTCGCTTCAACTCCCTGATTGCTTAGCTTAACTTTTCATGGCAGACAGACTGGCAGACAGGCAGGTGTATAGCAGCACATGGTGCTCATGCAACAAGCCCGTTAATAGGGATTAAAGCGCTTATCTCGCTTGGGTTTTTTGCTGGCTGGTCTCAAAGCTCAAACACAACATACAAATGGGTTGCAAGAGGAGCCTGTGAGGGGCAGGGAGGGTGATGCACTCTGCTACTGCTGCTCCTGTTGTAGTTTTTATATTAAAATAGCTCCAGACTGGACGAGGACTATTAAAAGAGAAGCAGATACCTTTGCGCGAATCCCAGTAGGAAATTAAAAACCAAAATGAAGTCGAAATGAGAAAAGCGAGAATGGAAGGGAGAGGGAGAGAGAGAGGGTCGCGACTATAGCGGGCGAAATTTATCGTCATATTTATAAAAGCGCAACGCATTGCGCGCCAGTGGCAGTGGCCAGATCGCGTGCCACAGTGTCCACTCGGGTCGTCAAAAACACCTTATTACCGATAAAAAAGGAAGCAGGACAGCCACAGCACAACTGACGGCCACTGACGACCGAGGACTGCAGACTGCGGACTGTGTGAGGACTGTGTGTGACGCAGTCGCTGGTGTCATGTCCTCTGTGAAGCTTTTGTTGTGACTGCGCCCTGCCCCAAAGCGGACAATTAAAAGAAGTCTACCGGCAGAAGTCGCAACTGTCGCACAGGACGTGCTACAAATGTCCTGTCGTCTGTCGCCTCGCTATCCAGTTCTTTCTCTACTCTCTCTCTTCTGTCTCTCCCTCCTTCTTCTCTCTCCCCTGTTCCTGTCTCTAGTCCTCTGTCGCCTGTCGCGCGCTTTTGTGTATGCGGCTTACGATTAATGAGTCTTTAGCGTTTTTAGCCGCGCGAATTATGATGATTACTTTGCCTCTCGACCCCTGCCCCTCTCACCTTCCTCTCCCTGCTTAGCCACCTGTCTATATGTGACTGTAGCCGGGATTAAACCAGACAAAGTCTGTGCAAATAACAAATAATTTGTGCACATATTTTTATATTTCCTTCTGCATTCCCTCTTCACAAACTTCTAGACCGACCCTGTCAATGCATTCTTTAGCTCGCATGCCAAAGCACTGCCAAACGTCTCTGAGTATTCGACTTCTTAATACCCTGCATGCTTCGCTTGGCGGCTAAAAGGTATATTAAGTTTGTGCAACTGCATATGCGGTATGCAGATGGAGGTGGGTAGGTGCAGAAGAAGACTCTTTAAATTGATTGGCCAGATATAAAGACTGTAATCTTCGGCTAACTTTCTCTCTTGTTTGAGTAGATTTAATAATCGGGATTTTGTTTCTTAAACAACTTAGCTAAGTAGTTTTGTGCTAAGTATAAATTTACATAAAGAAGGCATATCTATCTATTTAATTTAATTTATTTAATTTAATTTAAACTAATTAATTTAAGTTTAATGTTTGCATTTGTATCTTTACATTCGTATATACATATAAATACTTTAGTAGTTCCCTAGAAATGTTAATGGGTATCTCGCAGTCTAGTGTGTTTTCTCCCAACTTTGCATTGCCTTCATAAATGTCACAAAAACACAGTTGCCTCCTCTCATTCTTGGTCTTCTTGTTGTTGTTGGTTGTGTTGGCTTGGCTAAGCATAAAAAATATTAAGCGCTGATTTTGACGCGACATTTTTAACGTTCGAGCGTGCTAATGAGTTTTTATGCCAAGTTTGTGGGGGGTTCCCCCTCTTCCGGCCCTATCGCCCTGTTTCACAGTTCTCTTGCAGGGCGTCTGGCGCCCAGTGCCGCGTGTGGAGGAGTGTGGACTTTTTGTCTAGATGTCAGTCCGCTGGGTTGTTAATTAGTTCTTCCGCTTAAAATGTATTTAATGCTTACGTGCTAATATTTTAGCACTGCCCCGCCCCCGTGCACGCCCCCTTGAAATGGGCGTCTGGCACTCGCTTGACATGCGATTAATAAATAAATTTTCGAGGCGCTCGCGTGCTTTGTTCCCTGAGTTGTCCCTGTTCCTAATTTGTTTATGGGTTCATTTCCCAGCGGTCAATTGTTGGGTCGTCTCTGATTTTTTCGACTTCCTATAGGATATAATTGTATGTGTGTGTGTGTGTGTGTGTGAAACAAAAAAGCAGCTTTTCAATTAGTCAGCCGCACTTGAAATGCTTTTGAGGCGTTAATTTTGGTTCGTATGGCTGGAACAAAAACCGTTAACGCCTCACTCGCTGGCAAGTGACATTCCCCCCTCGCTTCCCCCCCTTGTCCAGGCAACCATTGAATGCTACGTTTTAATTGAGTGCGCAGACGGACCGCATAAAAAGGTGCATAAAAAGTGTTATAATCAAATGGAAATACAAACATAACATAATAATGTTAATTTCCAGTAAAGTGCTACAAATTGATTTCAAGCACAGAAACCAAGAGGGAAACAATAGGGAACCACGAGGGAAACGTGTCGCAATGCCACCTAGGCAGGCCAGTATAGAGATTGCTCTATTAAAGCTGCAGTGGAATGCCGAAGAGATCGTAACCTCGTAGAGATTTCTGGGAGAATCTCTGGCAGAAGATACATGGATAAATGAGTCAGCTTCAAGTTGATACTGCAAACATACCACAAAATTGATTAACCGAAATGACAATCATATCTTTTATGTGCATCTCTTTGTATTTGTCGTATCTCGTAGTTGCATATGTATCTATAGTTGTATCGCATCTGTATCTGCTGCACGTCGCAGTGTCATTAACAGCCGCGTATTCTCTGTACCTTTCTCTCACTTCCTTTTGCGTCTCTGTCATCTAATTGACATTTGTTAATAGTTTTCTTTTCTCTCTGCTCTGCTCCTCACTCTTCTCTGCTCTTCTCTTCCCTCACTCTTCTTCTTCTGATATGGGGTCATTGTGATTGAAAGGCCACAAAAGGCGTTTGTTCGTGAAATTGTCAGTAATTTCTCCTGGTTTTATTGCTGACCCCGTTGGGTCTGTGTTGACTAATCATTCTCAGTTGATCGTTTTGTTACTTGTTATTGGCCCCGTTCTGATTCTTATCTCGAGAGAAGAACGAAGCAGAAGACTGCCAGTCCGAGCCTGAGACGTCAGCGATCGATCAGTTCATAATTGCTTACAATTTTTGGGATTGTGAATGCAAATGCCATAATTGACATGATGCCTCCATCATTAATCAACGTGACGAAGGACAGTGGGCAGATTCTGATTCCAAATTAGATTCCAAGATGGGTAGATGGAAATTTTAGATATCCCGCGACAAACAGGAGCAGCAGTTGCAGTCGATAGTAAACTTGTGCATCAACATTCGTTTGAGCCTTAGATCTTTGTAATCGCTTGAAAATTGCTTTTAAAACATCTGTGTGAAACCCTTAAGTGCCTCCCCCTTTCTGCGTAGGTCGTAGCAATTAATCAAAGCTCTGCTCAAGAGGCATAAAATGAACAGAGAAAGCATCACGCGGTAGACCTGAAATAAATTGCATAATGGCAGCAGCCATAAATAAATAATTACCCGCCTAACACAAAAGCCAAAGTGTCGAAGCGAAATTCTAAACAGCTTTCCAGCTTCCCAGCTTCGCAAAGCTGCCAACTTGTGATCCATCAAGTGCGACGACAAACTTTACGCACTGTTAGGCAGTTGGCAACAAAGGGTTAAGAGCACAAAGGTTGCAGGTCGCAAGGTATTTAAATATATACAATATATATATAATACTGAAAATATATAGCTATACCACCCTCAATGAACGAAAAGGGAAAGGGATAAAAACAAATTAAAGAACTTCAAATACTTTTTGTTGAATATCCTATACAATTTTATATAATATAAAAAGCCGTATTAAAATGTAATGTACATTAACTGAGCAATTAACAGGGTATGTACTATGTATATAATCAGTTATGGATATTGTGATTGGCATTGAATGTTACTTTCCTCATAAGGAATGAAGTCATTCATTACCTTGCAGTTCATGGAACAAGTCTTCAGGGTTTGTTTACATTGTAATTAAAAAATATAATATTCAGTTAACTAAGTTTCTGCAATAACACTATATACATTAATATGATCAGTTTTGTTTCTTTTGGGAATTGTATATAAATATGTTATATATATCTGCAAGCTCAATAATAATTAAATAAAAGTATCACACATAGTCTTATACCACTCTACAAACGTTTACAGCAAGCTGACTATTTCCCTTCTTAAACATAGCAATGTCTTGAGCTTAAGAATCATGTTTATATATAGACATAGTTAAATGATCAACATCTTCATATGTAAAGCATCGTCCAAGCGTAGCTCAGTGGGTGGGCCCCAGTTCTGAGAAGAGGCACAATTATTGACAATGGCTTGCGAATGAGAATACCCCTACGGTCACTCGATTCCCACTCACACTCACACTCACACTAACACTCACACTCCCAGTGTACTATTGAGTAGGGGGTATATTGAGTGAGCGACTGAGTGTAATTTTTGCCATTCAGCTGGCCGGTCACGTTTTGCATTTAGCGCGTAACATAAATTTGCACAATTTGTGACAAGTGTTCGGGCAAAGAAAAATAACAGCTAGAACAAGTAGCGCAGGCTGCAGTTGAGGGCAGTCGACTACGGAATACCCTGTTGTAGATATAACTAACAATTACTGGTATTGCTTTCGCTCTTTCTAAATTAAATGAGATTACTTAAAATCCTTTAATATAATTACTATAAATGTATAAATATGTAACTTAATATATAACACTTCGATCGGATTGTATTATAATAATAATTCTATCTGTATATAAAGCAAAAATTTCAAATTGAATTTGTTGTCTTTCTCTATCGTACACCCGTTTCAGTATTCGCATAGTACAGGGTATAAAACCAAGAAACACTCGCAACAAATTGACAACTTGTTGGAGGCGGAGGCGGGTCGCAGTCCCTGGCGGAGGCAGCTTGTCTCTCTTTGTTTGGAGACGTCACTCTGGGCAGCCCGCCGGCTAATTGTCATGCCAGCCAACAAACGCATTCAGTTGGTCCCTCTCTGTCCTCCCTCTGTCCCGCTGTCCGTCCCTCTGTCCGTTCATCTGTCTGTGTGCGTATTCGCTACTGATTTTTTCTTATTTTCCTACTCTGTGTCCATCAATTGACTTTATCTATTTGAACTCGCATGTTAAAAATATCAATTTGTTGTCGACTGCGCTGCTGGCTTTGTCTTCTCTTCTGTTTGTTGTTGCTGCTGTTGTTGCTGTTGTTGCAGTCTTCTGACAACCACTTTTTCGCCGAGTTGCAGCTCCAGCCTAGCTTTGCCTCCTGGTGTGATTTACGGCCACTTTGTGGCATAAATGTAGGTGCGGCTGCACATAAATCATCATCGTGCAACTTGCAACGCGTTGCAGAACTGGCAGCACACAATGCGTTGCCAGAGTGGCTTGCCACCTCCTCGAGCAGGAAGCGAGGGAGTGCAGCGATAACTTTAAATCGGCTACTGATATTGATGTTGGCTCTAAGCAGATTCTGATTATAATTAGCAAAGTTTCGGCCTGTCTATGTTGGCAGTGATTCATCAGAATACCAGGGGGCAACACCTGCTATCCAGTTGTCCTCTTGCCAGTCATGGCACAGCTATTGAAATCACTTAATTCCTTGCGATTAGTTCGAGAATCCCTTGCAATTCGGACTACACTTGAGTCCAATTACAATCCCCATTGCAATCCCAATCCTGGTAATGAGAGTGGCACTTCAGTGCATTAAAGGGGCTACCCTGGCCACACCCACGTCCATTACATATGAATAATTCAACTGCTACAGCAGATCTGTCACGGCTTTAATGAGCTGTGCTTCTTATTTACCATGATGCCGCAAAAAGAACGCAGCCAGATGGGCAGGGCGGGGAGCAGAGGCAGTCGGTGATGTTTAATTAGAAGTCGAGCCAAGTCAAATTGTCTTATCATAATTTCCCAAAGCATTTTCCATTTCACTAGCATTTTCTCGATATTTGCACCGGCAACAGAGAATTGCTTAGTCATTTTCCCGTACTGCTGGAGCAGGCATCAATCATAGCTCGCTGGACAGCTCGGTTAATGGCCAGGGATAATGTGCTGGGTGTTTGCGTGTCCTTTGGCTGTGTGTGAGTGTGTGTGTGTGTGGAGCTTTTGCCGGGACAAGTGCATGATTAATTATTTTATTATCTGTAAATTGGTTTTCGCCTCACTCAGATTCGCTTTTCCTCATCAACAGATTTCCATAGCATACTTTGAGGCGCGGCGACTACTTGAACAACTTCACGAAGAATGAGAGTTATATACCATACTATACATACTATACATATATAGGTACAGTATAGTTGTCATTTTCAAGTCCCTCATCTGTAGAGTTTCTGCCTGTCTGAGTGCGGATTGAATGTTGTTCCACTTCAGTTTCGAGTGTTTGATATTTTTGCACAAATTGGCAACATGTTCCACATAAAAGCTCGTAAAATCCCCAAAATTGGAACGTCCATTAAAATGCTTTCGCAGTTTTAAAAAGGCCCAATCTGGAACATTATAATGGATCTGCTTTCGATTGGGGGCAGAGTTTAATAGCTCAGGCACAATTAGCACACAATTTTACGAGCATCTGGGGAATCTGAGAATTATATAGCTCAAGTTCTGACAGAGCAGCTAAGAGTTTCGCAAAGACGTCATCGATTACAGAAGCCAACATAATTATGGGAAAGAAGCGTTAGAAATTGAAGATTAGAAGTTTGAAGATCGCTTATTAAGTTAAAAGTTGAAAGGTATCTCAAGTTGGGGATGCGCTCATTACCACCACGGGGAGTCGAGTTAGGGAATCGAAACTGCTTCCAGGCACGGCAGGCAATTAGAGCTCCAATTGAATGCGTGGAGACGGGTCTAGTCAAGTCTAGTCCAATTAGCGGCCAGATCATAAACCATTGCCAGCGACTAACTCAATCATTACGCAATTAAAGGCATCCCAAAGAGGGACGGGGGAAGGGCACATTAAATCACGCGACCCATTAATAAAATTCTGTTGCAAGATCGACGCCGAAGTTTTAATGGGGGAACAGAAGTCCCGAATGTTTAATCATTGTCGCTGGGCATCGTTGCTGGCCATAGATATGCCATAATTCCGCTGAAAACAATTTGTTGGCTTTGATTTGTGGCAGCAACACTTGCCCCAGCTGCAACAGCAACAGCAACAGCTTTATTGCCCCATTAAACGATTGTGTAAATTCTGAAAATCAAAAAAATCAAGACATTAAAATCGTAGATAGAAAGAGAGATGGAGAGAAGGAGTGTGAAATCGAGACGGGGAGGGAGTTGGGGGGTCAAGTGAGCCGCCGGCAGAGCTTACAGAAATAGCTGAACTCACGCCACCTTTTGGGGCAACTGTACCCGAAGATTTCCCCCGTTTTTGATTGACAATCGAGCCACAGGGGGAGGCTGGACTTATCGGGGCGCAGCATCACCTAATGTCATGCCCGATATGACTTGGCAGGGGTGGTGGGGCATGTGGCGGGCTGTGGGGAGTAGCGACCCCGACTGTCAACTGATGTTAGGAGGAGGGACTCGCATTTGACAGCGGATGATTTTTCATATGTTGCACGGGGCGCACGCGCGCCTTGCACGAGCCAGGGGCAACATGTGTTGCATATTACTTGGAAAATGCCTCAAATAGTTGCGGCTTGCTGCTGCAGATGTTTGGCAGCAGCGCAGCCTAAGGCAACCTGCCGCCATGCCCCATTCCCCTACCCCAACTAATGCGCGGCTAAAGTGACGTTTTCATTTTTCGGAAAATCCCCCAGTTGAGTTTTCCTATTTTTAGCACGTGCCTGACGCGTGTAGAACTGAACCGAAACCAGAACAGAACCGAACCGAACAGAACCAAACGGAGGCCCCCCATTTACCATTGCCATTTACCGCCCTCGTTGTGTCGTGAATGAAAATTTATAAATAAAATCAGAGATCGCGGCCCGCCACTTCTGGGGAAATCCGTCCGTGGAAATGTAAAAGATCTCCTGCTGAGTTTTCCCCGGCGCACACACAAGTATTTCTAATTTGGGGGGAGCCTTTCAACAGCCGCAGCTCCTAAGTCGAGTTTCTGTTTGCCCAAAACTCCATTGATCAATATCAGTTTACAGTGTTTCCCGGGGCAGTCCTAACTCAGTTCATTCGCTTTCAAAGACCTTTAATACTAGGGAATAAAATGAAATAAAACGTGAGTACAGATAATAATAAGTTGATCAGTTACGATCCTCGATCTTCACGATCACAGTGAGCCCGCCCACATTGTCGCCGTTGCTCCAGAATGTTATGATTGCCTTGACGAGGCCGCGGGGCACCTGCTCGGGCCAATCCTCAGTGTTGAACAACAGCGTTTTGATGTAGAAGTCGCCCTGGGGAATGGGGCAGGTGCTGTCGTCGACCAGGGGGAAGTTGGTAATGTCGCCCTCCCTGACCGAGGGCTGTACGAACTGCACGTAGAACTTCTGGAAGCACTCGCAGATGTTTGTTGGTGGCACATCGAAGACCATCCGCTTGTAGTCGCCATCGCTCTTGGCGCTAACCCACAGTTCCACAGACACTTTGAAGCCACTGTTGTCCATCTCGCCCGCAAACACGAAGGATCCATTGAGTGCCCGATCCTTGCCAATAGTTCTCAGTGTGTCGAATGTGACAAGTGTCTCCTTGTCACCCTCGAAGGACTCCAGCATCTCGTTGGTCACAACGTAGGACTGCTCTGCCTGTGAAGGATGAAACTCTTGATTAAGGTGCCTGGCTGACTTAGATCTTCTCCAGCTTGCTTACCCCAATGTGGTGCACCAGACTCACGAACAGTAGCAGCACAGTCCACTCCATTTTCACTCTGTATGATGCATTGGCTGCTCGCCCCACTGACCTGGTCTATTTATTGCTGGGTTCCTCACGCGAAACTGATGTAGCAATGTTTCCAGATCAGATTCCCGTGTCTCTGCTTGTTGGACGACAACAATGTTGGGGTAGATCGGTGATAACATTAACATTGAATTCCGCAGATTCCGTTTGACTTGTAAATTGTCGCTAATTGCTTCCAATTGTGAATCTTCATGAATCACGCGACTGTTTATCGATAACCAGGCACATTCCGTGACAAAGTACTCTGACAATGGCAGTAGTAATTAGAGGAAACAACAGAAACATATTCTAAAAATAAACATTGTCACGGAAAATTCACTTTCAATTCGATTAATCAATTTGATGAGAGGAGACAGAAAACTATGGGGACTATCGAGAATTGTAGAGGAGGAAGAGTAGGGAGACTATCGAAGAGGAGAGAAGGTAGACTATCATGGAGGGAAAAGCAAGAGGAGACTATCGAAGGAGAACAGAAGGAAGACTATCGAGAAGCCAAGAGCAGGAAGAAAACTATCGAGAATGGAAGAGAAAGAATACTGTTGAGACTATTGAAGGGAAGAGAAAGAAGACTGTCGGAAAGGGAAGAGAGGGAAAACTATCGAATCGAAGAGAGGGAAGACTATCGAGAAGGCAAGAACAGACAGGAAACAATCGAGAATGGAATAGAAACAATACTGATTAGACTTTCGAAGGGAAGAGCTTCTATCTCTATTAATCGGAAAGGGAAGACAGAAAAGAACACAATAGGGAAGTCAATAGAGAGGAAACTATCGAAGTGAAAAGAAGAAAGACTATCGAGAAAGAAAGATCGATGTGGAAACTATCTATTGAAAGGGAAATATAGAAGACTATCGGGAAGAGAAAAGAAAGAAGACTATGGAGAAGGTAAGAATGATGAAACTATCGTAGAAAAGTAGGTAACCACTATAGGGAACGCAAGATCAGGGATAACGCTGTCGAAATTATCAAAGCGTGTGATATAACAATGCAGAGTACGAGTCAAACGAGTTAGGGAACACCCACAACACAAGGCAGAAACGGACAAGACCTTCAAAATCGATCAGCCTCGATTTCACAAGTGCATAAAGCTGTATCGAGCATATGAAGCTATACATCTGTTGTGGCTCAATCATAATAATAAATTGCTGTGATCTAATCAATTGTAGCAGGTGTCTTGCAACAGCACGCGGCGGCGTGGCGTGGCTTGGCTGTTGCTGCAGCAACAACTGCAAACTGGCAAACCGGTCTGCAACTCCTTGTGGGCCTCGCAGCTCTTAGTGGGCTGTGTTTGATTTGCACAAATTAGCACAAGCGAGGCAGAAGAAACCTGCTGCTGCTGCTGCTGCAACGCCACAAGACCCACAACAACATGCCATGCCACATGTGGCACTGCTCGCTGTAGAAACCGAAACTCGAATGTCTTTGCTGCAGCGTCGCAACCCACGTAGTCAACAGGGCTGCGGCAACGTGTCTGCCAAACCAGGTCTAAGTTGTAGATTCGAATCTGAAGATTCTGTCGAACTGAAGAAAGCTAAGACGCAACTGCGAGACAGATCATATTCAACATGTTGCAGCTCGCATAGCTTTCCCAGCTCATTTCCATTTTGGCAATTGCCTCGATTGATATTGATGGCGGCACATCCATCAATCAGCAGGTAGTAGCTGGGAGTGTAACCCGGGCCATATGCATATCTCATAACACACACATACACAAACACGTGTGTGCGCCTGCTCGACGGTAGCCGAGTGCACAGTGGGGCAGTCAATTATGCCATTTGGCCCGAAAACAACAAGTCGAATAAAACAAAAATGCAACCGTTGCTGGTGGATCGGTTCGCCTGCCCCGCTCTGTCCACTCTGTCTGTCCATCGATCCGTCTGTCCGTTGCGCATGCGCACCGCATGACGTCCAATAAAATTAAGCGCGTGTTGCAGTTGTCGCTGTGGCAGTTGCAGTTGCAGTTGCTGTCGTTGTCGTTGTTGTTGTTGTTCCCCACTTGACCAACAAACGAAACAACACGTATAAAGTTTGACGCGTGACGTGCCTGGTTGGCTCATTAGTTACACTAGACTACAGAGTGGGAGGGTTTGCAGTGCAAGTTAAAGCAGACTGTGTGTCAATTAGGGTTCAATATGTATAGAGAACTCTCTTGGGCGGACACTTACTAGCGGACAGGAGAGAAAGTTATAGCAGACTGGCCTGGCAATAACATTAACAAGGCATGGAAAATGGAATGATAAAGACTATTTATGAACGGACACCTCTATAAAGCGGACTCCTATTTTAAATGGTTAAACAAATAAACCTTTTTTAAGCGGACACATACTCTTGTCAGGCATTTCCATTGGCGGACATGATTGTCCGGTTAAGATAGTTCCTCCCAGTTAATTTCCAGTAATAGCAGATAGCAATAAGGTCCGCTCTCTTGAGCGGACACTTCCCTTTGGCAGACAGTAAGTGTCCGGTCAGGAGAGTTGTATCCAGTAGTAGCTCGAGAGACAGTTAGAGCAGACTGGTAAAACATAAAGACAAATATCTTCAGCGGACACTTCCCCTGCCGGACAATAAATGTCCGTTCAAGAGAGGTTTTACAGTAAATAATGTAATGCAAAAATACTTCTATGCTGTCAAAGTGTTTCATAATGTTGCTCATAAGTTGCAACTTGTCGCTGCGACCCATGAAACCCACTTTCGGCTGTAGTGTGTAAATTGGCACTGCCACTTGTGGCACAAACAGCACTGCTGTGCCGCACACCAATACAAGGGCAACAACTTTCGCATTAGGCCAACGCGACAACAACAACGGCAATTTAGTGAGCTGCTGCCTGAGCCGCGGAAGCCGCACACGCTTGTGTAGGAAGCTTTGTGGCAAGGCTTTTAGACTCTATGCCAAGTGCTGCTCAGCGTGCCCCCTCTGCTCCTCTTACCTCCCTCTCGGGAGTGCAGTTAATTTTCGCAACGACGCAATAGAGTCAACCGCGCAGCTCCCACGCTGCCCCGCAGCTGCAGCTGGTTTAACAACCTGCCGAAGCCGCCAACGACGACGACGACGCTGAGGCTGAGGCTGACGACGCCGACGCCTTATCACCTGGCTCTGCCGCAGCAGCGCGTGTATTGGTTCTGCCTCCAGCGCGCTGTAATTTATTTTATATTCATCGTTTTTTAGTGTTTTGGTTTCTGCAAAACTTTAGCGCGCCAAATTTCAGGTTTTTACAGGCCTCATCTGCGCCCGGGCGTGGGCCGAGCCAAGTCGAGCCAAGCCGAGCTGAGCCGACCTGATCCAAAGCGAAGCGAAGCGAACGGAGCAGACTAATCAAAGTGCATTTAATTAATTGAAATTCGCTACATTAATTGCTGCGTAATTAAAAGTTTGATTTATTTATCCCCCACCCCCGTCTACATGCCGACTCCTCTTGCCTGACAAGCATTAATTGTTAACCTGGCCGGGAAATGTTGATACATGTCGTATACTAGTAGTATTAGTACTCATAGTATGCAAATCGACAGCAACTCTAAATGACTTGAACTGCATTAACTTTTATGTGTGTTTCATGTGATTTGCTCAACTGTGCAGCAGGTGCAAGCACAGGCCGAGAGTTCTACGCAGTTTGAACTCGGCATCTTGTAAAACTAACAGTAATTATCCCCAAAAGTATACTTTACTTAGTGCAGGTTAAATAGAAAATAAACTGAAATAGACAAGGTTAGATACCAAGAGAATATTTGATAAGCTTACATACAATTCCACTCATTTGTGAGTGTTGAAATTAGTTGAAGTGTTTACATTAAACGTAAGTAAAATATTGCCAATTTCTTTGGCTTTCTTGTCTTTAAAACAAGCATTGAATATTTCACATTTACTGAGATATTTATAAGTAGTAGTTAGATGATAGTTAGTAGTAGTTGAACTATATCAGAAAGAAACATAAAGGAATTAGAACTTTGATTGCTGTGTTAGTGCAAACTGATATAACATTTAGAACATTTAAGGAAATGTGCACTTCAGTTCCACTTCTTTTCTGTAAGGTTAGGCATATTTTAAAATATATAAATATTTCTATATATTCCTGAAGAGCACTTTACTTTACTGACGAACTCAACCATTTAGGCGTATGCCCTGAATAGGTTCAGTTATCGCAGTGACTGCAATAAAAATCGACTAATTGCCAAGTGAGCTCATCGTTTATCCTTGATCTTCAATGGTTCATTAACTCCAGCGCCCATTGCAGTGGACAATGCATTGAGCAGAGCAGCCCGAGGGACGAACATCGTAGGAATAACAACAACAACAATGCTGTTGAGAGTATTTAATACAATTAACTGGGCACGTTCATAAGATTAACCTCGGCAAAGAGCGATGCCAAGTGCAGACCCAGATCGAAGATCGGAGATCATGTCGAGCCTGCGCAGGGCAGATCAACCATCAATTAAAATTGACAACTGCAGAAGGGGCAGAGCCAAAAACAAGTGGCAGGCAGACTTGCAACACACACACACACACACAGAGAGACACGCACGCGTAAAGTGCAATCATAAGGAAAAGTTGAGGAAAATAAAGGAAACTAATTATAATGGATGCGTAAAAGGCGCCACTTAGCCCCGACGACACGCAATAATTACGCCCAATTAATCGCAATAACTTTGCAAATTAGATAATTTGGGTGCACGTCCCCTACAAGTGCTCGACCGGCCCTGACTGGACTCTTCATCTCTCCATCTCCATCGCGCAGCTGCACTTGGAGTATTACGACGTGCAACTATGTCTATTGTAAATGCATCAGCACGCGATCTTCAAGTGAGGATCGTCCAATGCCAGATCTGGTTGTAGCTACTGCAGTTACTAGTTCTTCTGAAAGTTGTCAGTAGAGTTGCCCTGATGAGCTACAGATTCTATATTCAGTTACGATCAACATTTAAGATGAACAAGTTCACAATATTAATAGAAAATACATGTACTAAATCATATTCAATAAACAGTGAGTGTTTTCTTGCCCTTGGATAATATTTATTGAATCGTATCACATCATCATTACGCTACAGAAATAATAAAGCGATCCTCTTAATCAATCCCAAAGAACTTCCAAGTATAGCAGGCCAATATGGACAGCTGCTTATCTAGTCCAGCCACTCTTCCTATACTTAACGACTCGACCAGTCCCTGCCAGCCTCCAACTGCACTTCAGAGCTTGGGCAATTTTTCAAAGACAACACCAGAAGAAGATGCAGCAGCAGACGTTGCAGAGTTGCAGCAACAGCAGCAGCAGCCACTCGTGCCACACCACAAACCTCCGGCAGCTGAGGCGAGTCTAGTATTACATAAGCAAAGTCAACATCGCCTTATCTATTGGCCCAACTGTGGAGATCAACTGCAACTGCAGATTGGAGTCAGCGTGCAACACAGGACGGGGAAAGAAGAAGGAGGATGAGGAACCCCTTAGGCAGCTGGGCGCAGCAGCTGGCAAAAGGTGGCGGCACTGTACCAAGAGCAAGTGGGCTCCAACTGGGAGCTGCCTGGACATCAGCTTGAGCTGCAGGCAGCCACGCGTCCAAACCGGCAGCCCCTCTCAGTCTGGGCGGACACAGGCGAGTCTGAGTGCCAGTGCCAGTGCCAAAGTGGCCAGCTGGCTCTGGACCCAGAACAGTAGCCGATTCCGAATCCGAATTCGCAAGCTGGAAACTGTTGCAGTTGAGGCTGCAATTGATTTGTTGTGGCCTTTGTGCAAGTGACAGGCCCATTCCAATCAGCGATTTTGACCAGCGCACGCCTCCAATTAGAGCCTAAACGACAATTGTACTTTTAACCCAATTTACTTGAGCGCTTTGCCAGGCTTTGTTTCCCTCCTTGATTCGACTCAACTGCCTTAACAATAAATCTAAATTGTGTAAAGTTTTGAAAGTCGTCTCTTCTGTTCTCCATGCTCCATCTGTCCCTCCGTCTGGCAGAGCAGACTTCGCTGTCTGTCCTCCACTTCACTGCGAACCTTGACTGACTGGGAATACTCTTACTCTAAGTAAAAATACATTAATATATATGTACATAAATGTATGTAAATATCAGTTGTAGTAATCAAAGTTATAAGATGATCATACTGAGTTCGATAAACGATAACAATTATACTGCAGTTCTTTCTTTTGTGGTCTTATTTACATTTAAAATAACTGAAGTAATAAAAGAAGAATACTTTGATTACTGTTCTATAACATTATTTCCCAATTATAATACTGCACAAGATTTGTTGTTGATCTTTGTCAGTGATCTGAACTAGCTACCTTTCGATCTGTTCTACCTTTCGCTCTCTCAGTCGAAATAATTAAAGTAAAACTATGATCATACTGAATAATCTGTTCACACACAAGTTCTTATAATGCAGGAGCCGCTTTGGTGATCTTATTTAAAGAATAAGTTTGATAATTAATGTGATCACTAGATCATTAACGATTTAACTTGATCTCTTTGTATCCCAACTTAACCAGTAAAATATCGCTATTGTTCTAATCTTTCTCCTTAGTTTCAATGCTGCTCTCTTCCTTCTTCTACTCAATGCAGAGTACCTTGCCCTGCGATCGGTAGAGCATTCATTCGTCGACGTGCTCTCTCTTTCTCTCTGTCTCTGTCTCTGCTCTCCCTCTTGTTTATGTATTTGATTATTTGCTTAAATCTTTATCGCTGCTCGCTGCCTGCCTCGTTCGTATGCAGGCAACGTTCGGTGCCGTCGCTCGCATCTACATACGAGACTAGCAGGGAGTCGGGAGTTGTCGGATACGGAGAGGGAGAGGAAGGAAGGGAGAGAGAGTTGGAGGGAGTTGGACTTGCGCTCAGCAGATCCATTAAGGCAATGACCTGTTTTCGTATCGCGTTGTTGTTGTTGTTGCTTCTTATGCTGCGTATGTGTGTCTGCTTTGTTGTTGTTTTGTCTCGCTCCCGCACATGCGAACAGTTGGCGTAGGCGTGTGCAAGGAGAGAGAGAGAGGAGAGGGGGAGCAGAGTAAACAGAGACACACGCAATCGCATCAGATCGACTCGCCTCGCCTCGGCTTGGCTCGGGTCGGATCGGTCTGCAGCGTCGTCGTCGTCGTCGTCGTCGCATGTGTCCATGTCGTAAGTTGATAGTAAAAATTATGATGATTCTTGTCCCAACTGGTCAAACGGGTTATGCTCTTTCTCTTTCACTCCCCTGTGCGTGCATGTGTGTGTGTAGTTTCCTTACACTCTCTGCCCTGTGCATATTTATCTGGCGTTGTCGTTGCCCCCACTTCATTAGGTCTTTAATTTTATATCGACTGCAAGCGCGTATCAAAACAGAGGAAAGGCAGTCTCCGATCTGCCCCTTCTCCCTCTCTCTTCTTCGCCTGCTGCTTCTCCTTCTTCTCTTTTTGCAGCAGCTACTTCGAATGTGAAAAAAGCCCTTGGCGCGTAAAATCTTTTGGGTTCATTAGAACGTTGAACGTTGTCGTCGTTGTCGCTGGTTCTAGCTTGGCTCTGCAACTGCAACTGTGACTGTGGCTGGGACTGGGACTGGGGCCGGGTCTACACCTGGGACTGGCTTTGGCTGGGCTCATGCGCAATCAAGTCGTTTCACTGCTCTGTCAGTTTGACAGAACATCTGCGGTTTAATCTGGTTTGGGATGCGTCGGCTGCTTGGAGGATTGTCTGCCTGCTCTGCCTGGCTGTGGCTGCTTGTCTGCTTAGCTGCTTGGTACAGTACGTACTTAGATGCAAGAGCCTGGCAACGAGGTTGTTCCTAGTTGACACTGTGCTCCTTCCAGGGCATCTTCTAGTCTTCTCTCTTACCAGTCTGGACCTTTGATCTAAATGATCCATCTGTTTAGCCAGCATCGAGTATACCCCTTACTCGGACCCACTTAGGTTTCCCAGGCCAAATAGTGCTCTGTCACCTGCGCGTATCTGTTTGGTCATGCCCAACCTTGACCATAGACATAATTGCCAAGTGCGATTCTCTCAGCGCTCAGGGTCGCAGAATTCTAATTGCAACATCGCTGGCAGCAATCGCAGCTTGTTGCATCCTTGAGAACAAATTGAAATCTTTATTCGAGAACTCGTGTAGCGTCTCGATAATGGGGCACACCCCGGGGCGGCGTAATGAATGCGATGCAAAGGCTAAGCGCTCTGACCAATGTAAACACTGGCGACATCACTCGCCGTGAACTGCGCTCAGAGGGCAACGATCATGAGCCCAGCTGAGTCGAGTACACTCGAGGGGCAATCATATTTCCATAACCCCAAGTCGGTGTCCCCAAAAAAAGAGTAGGCAGATGCGGGTCTTGGGTCCGCACACAGCACGACAAATGATTCACGCGGCGATCATTGCAGCAGCAACTGTTGCTCGTGTGCTCCCTGAAGCTGCAGGCCAACAGCGACTGCGACATTGACAATGAGCCAAATGCGATCCCAAAGCGAATCCAAATCGCTGCAAACAGTAGCCAAGCAAAGCACACTAAAGACCCACAACAACAGCAGCAACAACAACAACAGCAGCAGCAGCAACATCAGCAACATAAACGAGACCAACAAAGCGAATAACAACAAGAAACGTGCGCGCTGGCAAGAGCTTTTGGCTTAAGTTTTAAAGCATGATCGGGCATGATCGTTAAGCAGTGCACAGTAGCAGCTCGAGCGTCATAATAAACGCAGCAACAAGATGTAGTAGTCCCCCCGTCCCAACTCCTGCCCCACCCAGCCCCCTCTTCCTCCTGCCTCAACTCCTAACCGAATAGGCCTTTGTCTGCGCACAGCTGCAGCGCTGCAGGGTGTAAAGAGCAAGCGAGCTTAGGAACGGCAACTGGCAACTCGCTCGCGCATGCACAACAAATCAACACACACTCACACACACTCAGCCCATCCCCACTGCACGCCCCTTTTGGCACCGGTGGAAGTGCTCAACCGGTTTTGTTGGGGTAAGACAGCGACAACGATGCACAGAGCTTTTAAGAACCTTGTTTGTTGTTAGCTCGCAACGGGCTGCACTGCGCGAAACGGGTGAGGGGTTTCTAAGGTACTTAAAAGTGAAAATGAATGATATACATTATATAATATAATATAATTAAATAATATATCATATGTAGTTAACTATTAATTTGTATGTATAACTGGAATACCATTAAAAGTTGAGATCTAGAATTAAGTAAACAATAAGTTTACCCTAGGAAAATTGGTTAAACGATCTTTAGGTGATCCCATAATTATGCTTTCCTACTCTTGTTGATCTGGTGGGTCTAATAAATTAATAATAAACTTTCCCCAAGATAACTTGATTTAACTATTATTAGCTGATCTTATAGCTGTACATAATTGAACCTGACGATAAAGTTGATCAATAAGAAGATTCTTTTATTGTTTAAATTTTTACCGAGAAATACTTATAAAATACAACTATACTTAAGTAATATTATAACTATTCTTGTTTGATCATTCGTAAATAATGATCTAGTAGATCTTTTATAATCTCCCTTCTGTACTTTTATATATCATAATTATTCCTGGATATATAATATTATAATTCGTACATGATGATCTAGTGGATCTTCTTAAAATCTCATTTCTCTACTTTCCCTGATCAATAAATATCATAAAGTCAATAAGAAGGGTATTTTCTTCTTCGATCAGCTAAAAATTTCGGACAACCTCTACGCATATACATGTACGCACACAAATACCTACGCATATATGTATCACATATACTGAGGAAAGGGGTACCTCCAATTTTGTTGCGTGTAATTGCCACTTCCAGCAGAAAAAAAAGCTTTTATTTTTATTTTCGTTTCGGTTTTCCATTCGATTCTTTTCCTTCCTCTATGTTTAAGGCGACTGCGCTCCCGTCTTAAGCTGCATTACAACTTTTTACTGCGTCTTAACTGAAATCGAGTTTTCTTGTTGTTGTTGTTGCACAGTTGTTGTTGTTGTTGCCGTAGTAGTTGCATGTAGTTTTCTATCTGTGCAACTCCGTCTGAAATATCAACGCCCAGAGCATGGGCTAAGACTATACTATATACATATGTATGTACCTTATGTAGGTGTGTGTGTGTTTGGATGTGCTGACAAACTGCTGGTTGATGGTTACAGCGATGCCATCGTCATGCTCATCATCGACAGCCTCATCATCGCCCTCCTGCTCATGCTCATCTCCATCTGCAGCAACCTCATCATCGTCATCGTCATTATCATCGGGTTAAAGTCGTTCGGTAGCCGCGCTTAATTGCATTTTGACTTGCGGCGTGAAGTTGCTTTGTGCACAGCCCATTCTAGCCCGCACTCCGCTCCTGGCCCTCCACTCCGCTCCTGTCCTGCCTGCCTGCCTGCCTGCCTCGTATGTAGAACTCTCAGCTCTCGCTTCTTTGGTCTATTTGCTTAGCGTGGCGAGGCGTGGCGTCGCCTCTTTTTCGCGTATACCCAGTAGCTGCGCTGAAAATTGTTTCCCTCTTTGCTTTTTTGTGCCTTTTGCCCACTGTAGTTGGTGTTGGTGTCTGCCTTCGTGTTTGTGTTTGTGTTTCTGTTTGCGCTTGTTGTAGTCTTTATGACTTGCAACTGTGCCGCGCTGTTTGTGCCATGTTGATTGAATGCGCTTTGTTGCTAGTTGGTCAGCCCTCTGTCCACACTCTCCCCACACACACCCCACACTCTCCACTTTCCCGAGTCCGACCCCGACCCACTGTCCCTCGTCTCGTCTCGTCGTCAGTCGTTTAGTCGTTCGAATCTTTTGTTTGCTGCAGCTTTGAGGCAGCCATAAATGTACTGCGTCTATTGTTCAGTCGATGTGATTAGCCACAGTCGCGTTATTAATAATTTTATAGCATGGCTTTTGTTCAAAATCCACTCGTTGCTCATACGTCATGTTGTCCCAGCCCAATCAATTCCAAAACACAAGACCATTTTAATTACCTTTATGCCTTCCCTCTCCACCTCAAGTGGCAACCTGTGCAGTTCTTGGCACAAGCCCAATTTTCATAATCTGTAGTTTGTATTTAACTTTATCAGCTCATCACAAGTAGTCTATTCTCTCGGGTGTTCCATTTGTCCATCTTTACTTGGGTTGATTGAAGGACCTGTACCAGCTTTTATGATACATATTAAGTACTTTTTAGCCGAGTATTATGAGCTCTTGATGAATCTATTCGTCGATATAGTAACACAATTAATCTATAGTTTATAAACTTATTTCAACTAAGCATAACTACTATTTGCTATATTCTAGAGGGTCTTTTATTATTACCTTTATGAAGGTACTGATAATCTAACTTCAGCTTATGCCTATTAGCAACTCTTAATATAACCCTGTATACAGGGTGCGGTGCATCCATATAGATTAGATGTTTACAACGCACAGAAGGAGTCATTTTCGCTACCATAAATTAAATATACATACATATATATTCGTGATCAAAGTCCAAAGGTCTGCCGATGTTTTATGACATGCTTAACAGTCAATAAATAAACCATTCTATCATTTTTATAAACACCTGTTGGACTAATGATACCACCTGAATGAATGCCAAGGTCAAGAATGCACATATGTATGAGTGAGAGAAACACAGAGAGAGAGAGAGATAGAGAGAGAGAGAGAAAGGGCTTCTCTACAGCCAAAGTAAGACTGTCAGGCCTGAGATGATACCAATAAAAATGTTACACAACAACAACAAAACGATATCGTCAAGGAGCCAAGGAGCCAATGACACGATTCCCCCGCGCAGTGCACCCTCTGCCGTACCGGGGGCACTTGGACAATCAGGCAGCGTTAGGCATTATCATTATGTTTATTATTCGAGTACGCGCAGTGGCAGCGCAGCCGAGAGCAACAAGAGCTCATATAGCTCTGATCATAATCAGGCAGGGGCCAGGCTGCTCGAGGCTTGAGGAGAAGCAGAGGGTGGAGGAGGAACAGGAGGGGCCCACTCGAAATCGACAAGTTGCTGCATGCACGATCGACTCGTGTCTTGGGTTAGGCTTAGCTGCGGCTGCAGCCTCAGCGTCAGCTTCTGCCTCGGCTGAGGGGACTCGTTTGCTCGATGCTCGGCCCGCATAGTCGTGCGCATTTAAAGGTCGCCAGCTCCGAGTGTGTCTCCCTCTCCTCCACTCCCCCCTCGCTCCCACTCATCCCATGCAACGACGCCTTGCAACTCCGCTGTCTTCTGCTTCTGCTGGAGCTGCTTAAGTGCCGTTGCCGTTGCCGTCGTCTTTAATACTTGATTTTAAGTTTGTATTTTTTATGTACGACTCTTTGTGTGTGTGTGTGTGTGTGTAAGTGAGTGAGTGTGTGTGCTCGACAGCAGCTGAACACCTGTGTTGTTTTGCTCTTGCGCTCCTCTCTGCGGCTCTGCTATGGACAATATTATTTTTATTTTCCCTCCTCTTTGTTGTTGTTGCTGTTGCTGTTAACCTAACCTCGTACAATTTAATGTCATGTTCTCGTCTTAGTTGCTCTTTTTTGTATTTTTTTGTTGTTTATTTTTTATTGCTTAAGTGCGTGTTTAGGTCTAAAGGTTTATGTCTCCAGGAGCAGAGCTGCTCCTCGCGCAGTTAACTTAGCATCTTAACCTATTTATAATGAAATATATTTCGGTCAAATGATGACAGGGGCTTGGACTGGGGGGGGTACAGTAGTGCTGCTGCCACATAATGTCCTACAATTTATGGGGCTATTAAAACACAGTTACTCGCTTATGAAGAACGCCTAGATAATTGCAGCAAATCTGGTGGAAAGCCCAATCATATCGGGCCGAGTTATGGCCTACTAAAAACTAACACCTCGCACTCAATTGTAATTATAGGCCGGTATGTTAGAACTCTTTTCACTCTGCATTTAGTAACCTCATGCTTGTCTACTTATATATGGTACAGTGGTGGTCAGGCAAATAGCACTAATCGTTCGTTTATGTCTACTTTCTCTATAACCTGAGAGATCTAGTTAAATACTTTAAATTAGTATATGTCGTCAAATGCACTATTAGAATATAAAGATTTATTGTTTAAATTATCATCTAATTCTTGTTATTTTTACTTTAAGCACAAAGGATATTTCAAAAAATAATTAGTTCTAATTAAATGTAATTCTTCCAATCCATTTTTAGCAAGTTTTATGTGATTTAATGATACAAAAGACTGTTTTAGTTTTAGTAATTTGTAGGTAGTTATTATTATATTCTGTAAAATATTTTAATATCATCAAAAAGGTTTCATGTTTAAGAAATCTACTTTATAATGGAAACAAGTTCTTAAATAACTTTTAATATTCTAATTAGTAAATTTAATATGTATATTCTATATAATCTAACTAAGTATCGTTTTATGTAGCATTCATCCATTCCATTCTCAATAACACTTAATAACCCCCAATTTGGTTAAAGAGAGCGATAAAATGTTCTAAACTCAAATTAGGTACATTAGAGTTGGTACAAAATTAAGAACTTATAACCTTGGTACCCTTTGGGCAGACAGCAACCGAAAAGCAGTTGCTTGTTTGTATCTGTGTAATGAGTCCACTAAACTAGCTGGTAAAACCAATAAGAAATACGAAAACCAGCAGCAGCTGAGCCCCTCCGGCCGGAGCTAATCAACAAGCTTATGCAAAACCAAAAACCAGAACAGGAAAATGAAAAGCGAGCAATAACCCAGGCAGAGAAGGCAGCAGCAGCAGGCAGCGGACAGCGGACAGTCCGTAGTCCGTAGAACGCACACCTCAAGCCGAGTCAAACAACAAGTCAATATGATCGATCGTTTGCTTGATTAAACCTAATTGAAAACGAAAATGCACAGTGCACACACACACACACACACACACATTGGGGCAAACTCGCTCGCTATCGTGATCACTTGTCCAAGCTGAGGCTGTCCCTGAGTGTGTGTGTGTGTCTGCATGCATGTGTGTGCTTGTATGTGTGAGCATAGTGGTCCGGTCCGGCAAGTAGCGAGCAGCGAGGGATCCGAATGTTGAAATCAAAACAAAAACGTAAAAGATCAACGCACAAAGAGCCAAACAACGCCACTAACTTTTGGCGGGAGACTACTGTACCCCCTCAAAGTCGACGGCCAGCAGAAAAATACGAACAAAACAAAACTACAAACTGCGCGGACAGAGGCAGAGGCAGAGAGCAGAGCAGAGCAGTGACTGAGATGAGAGAGAGCAGAAAGAGTAAAGAGCAAGAGGCACATAAAATCAAAACAATATGCAAGAGAGGGAAAGAGTTGTTTATGTTCATCAAAGAGCGAGTGAAACTACTTAAGAGTAACTGAAGATTTATGTAGAGAGCAGAGAGCGTAGCGAAGAGAGTAAGCAGTGCTGCTGTGTGCAGTGTGCAGTGTTGCTGTGCTGCAGCTGCAGCTCATAGATTACGCACCAGCATGAAATGCACTTTTAGCACTGGTGATTAGCTAAAAAGCATTGAAAATTGCGTATTATCCAACTAAAATATATTTTATGACCTGTTAGAACTATCTAACTGTTTCAGAGAGTGCTACCAGCTTCTCTTCAGGTTGAGAGACAGGTTACCCCGTTGAAGAAAGCGGATTTATAGTCCTTGTTGGCCACACACTTAAGAGGGTAATAAGAGCCCAACCTGTGAGGGTAATAACCTCAACGGCGGTTCTGCTAACCGAGCAATAACTCGATCAACTACCCGAGAGGATTTAAGAGCTGAAAGACACCTCTGTCTTGAAGTCTTTCGCGTTGGGACATACACTTTCAGAGGGTAGTACAGACAGAATACATTTCAAAGTGGAGCAGTGTCTGAAGACGGACACAGAGCTGTGCTTATTTTTTGCTGGAAGGGTCTGCGCCCGGTTCGGCCGGTTCGTACGATCCCCACAACGTCGTGTCGACGTCAACATCAATTTGCAAGTTTTCCTTTTCTACTGATTCACAATTAACGGGTCCAACAGCCGTCAGTTCCAGTTCTGTGTATTCCTCGTATCCCTCTGAGATTTGCCTGCGAGTATAGCAGAAGGAGAAGGTCTGCCTGCGCCAGCGGACCGTACATTTACTATGATGGTGTTGTGTATTTACCCTGATCGTGTGTTGTGCCAGTGCCGTCTTCTCACGTCTTTTAATGCCCTTAATCCTAGCAAATATTACAGAGAGCAGCCCGGGCAAGTGTACACTAGGAGTATATGGAAAAATGGAGTAGCTCGGTCCCGGGCCCAGATCCAGAGCTAACCTAAGCCTGGACTCGGCCAGAGGCATAAAACAGAAAGTGTGCAACACACGCTGCGCAGCCAGGCAAAAGACAAACACCGAGAGACACAGAGTTTGTAGTCGCTGCAGCAGTAGTTGTTGTTGTTGTTGTTGCCGATCGGAGGTACGACTTCGCTGCAATGAACTTCTAGATGCGAGTCAATGAACTTATCCTGCCTCTGCCTCTGTCTTTGTCTCTTCCTCTGCCTCTGCCTTGGCCGAGCCTGGCCTGCCTCTGACTCTGACTCCGGTCTGGCTCTTACTATGACTCTGTCTATGGTTGTGGCTGTGGCTGTGGCTGTGGCTGTGGCTCTGCCAGTTGCCGCATGATATCAACAAAATGATCATCATGATCAACAACACAGTGAACTAGCTTTGTGCCAGCTCCCTCTGTCCTCTTTCTCGCTCTCGCTCTCTCTCCCTCTCTCTCCCCCTCTCTCCCGCACTCAGTCGCTGGACGACTCTTCCTTGGACATAATGAACTTGGGCTTTTGGCGATACGTACGCAGTTTTCAAATCGTGTTTGCTCGTCTCTCGCCTCCACCCAGAGACAACTGGGCATAAACAACGTTTTTAGAACTTTTATTTGATTTTGCCTTGTAGCCTGCCAGCTAGTCTTCCCCATTATTGTGCACAGAGATTCTTACCCACAGTCGAGCCTGAGCCAGAGCCAGCCCCCGTCGTATGTATGATAATGATGTTGGTGATCGTGCCACTTTAGCAATGGTTAACTACGAGGAGGCAATCCGACATGGAGTTGAAGCTGAAGCTGCAGTTGGCCCGGGTTGAAGAACCTTTTGATTTGTTGGACATACACGACTCGACTGCTCCATGGGCAATCCTGAAGTTGGTGCGGTCTGGAGCGTTTAACTGTGCCATGCTCACTCCGCCTCGTCCTACCTCCCCCTCTTCAAGATCCCCTCCTCCTCCACTCCAATTGCATGCATAATATTCTCAAGATTTATGCAAAAAATTGATGGCAATTAGTCGGCGACTCTTCGTTCTTTATCTTCTACTCACTGCATGTGTCTGTGCAGATATCTTTTAGTTCTCTGCATAATGATTTTCGGTATCAAATTACATTGGTTAGGGGTTTTTAGTATGTATTTTATATGCTGTTCCCTGTCGACACTGCTGTCGTCTTCTTCTCCCGATTCCACCTTCATTTGCTGCGCTCGTGCCGTCTGCGTCCGTCCAATGGAGTCCGCTCTGTCACACTGGAGATGCAGCCTCAGTTGCAGTCACAGCTCTGTTTCTTCAGAGAGTCTTGTGGCAAACCTTTCTCCAGCTCTTCCCCCATTTGAGCGTATAAAATTACTTACGAGCTGAGACTAAAATAATAAGCGATAATTTACAAGATCTAATAGTATACCATTTCAAATGTTAGCTCAAAACGTCTATGGCAATTTCCAGCAACTGAATAAGACCAATAAGACCAATCCAGATGAAAACGGGATATACCAATGTGACAATTAACACGACTATTTAGTTCGAGGCTATCTGGTTCAAATGGGAGAAACGGGGTAGTTATGTTTAATGCCTGTCAGTGAGGAAACTTATAAAGATATAAATAATAAGCATTAGGTTTTAGATGGTAAAGACTAAGCGGTTTTCAAATTTAGAGTATGTTGTCTCCAACTATAAAGACTTAACTAAACTTGAGTCGTTATGCCTTTTGATAATGGTGTCTTATAGCTGAGTGTGATCGATAAATTACAAGGCTTACTCCTGTAAGTAAGTGTCACAAGAATCGGAGTTTCCTATCTGAGGGGAATTAGTATGAAAAAGCAGGAAGACTTGAAGAGTTGCTGGAGGGTACCATCATTGCATGAATTAATAAGGTAAAGCTTGGTAAGTTCGCAAGTAGAAGTACTCTTAACCCTGCTGCATCGTAACCATTGTTAGTTTCTTTGCACTTTGGTTGCACTATCATCGTCGCATAGACTGGCAACCTTTAATCGGTTCAACCCCTTTACCATCTCGGTGTCTCTATTTATATATCTCCCTTCCCCCAGCAAGGGAACAAACTGTCTTGCCATCCAACCAGCTGTTGGTGCACCGTACCCCGGATGAAGTCGTAGACAACGACGTCCTCTTCAGCGTCGTGGTCTCTTCTCTTCTTGCTCTTCGTTCTCGTTTTCGTCTTCACCTTCGTCGCGTGTATGACATGTGAGTTGCACGTTTTGTCGATTTTCAAATTGAGGCACTGTCTCAGCACTCGACCGACTCGTGCAATCAAATTGAGGAGTTTCAGCTGTGCCCGGGTCGCTTTTGTCCTACAATCTATGGCTACCTGTCAGTCAAAATAAGTTTTACAACAGTTTTCTCTGCTTCTTTCTTTTCGTTGCCCATTTGGTAACCCGTATTGTCTGCCTTGTTGTTGTTGCTGTTCCTTTTGTTGTTGTTGTTGCTGCTGTAACATGATTTTATTTTCGTTTTCAATCTTCTCTCTTTGCCCCAAGTTCTATGTTCAGCCTATCTTTCTAGTGCAAAAACCAAAACAACAACAAAGAGACAAGGCAGGCCCTTCGACCCTTGAAAATAAATAAAAGAGGGTATATTACCTCTGTGTGAGTGTAAGTAACAAGCAAGAGGAGGCATCTGCGATCACATGTTGTGTATATATTCTTGATCTATCGAAACTGTCCATCAGATAGAGAAAATAGAATTTAAATTTAACTAAGATCTTTCTTCTCTGTGCAAATTCAAGGCAGTGTAAATCTTAAGAAGTTTTGCCTTGAACTAAGTGATAATTAATTCAATACAGCTGGGATTTGTATTGTGATCATCAGAAGTAAATAAGAACGATGAAAAGTCTCTCTGGTCACAACAACACTTTATTATACTTTATGCCTCGACTCTTTTTTCGCTTGCTTCGATAATAAAATGCACCCTGCGATCGTTTAGTATACTTCATCTTTGTGATCGTGCCACATTTGCGTTGCCACACAATAAAATGACATAAATTACATGGGCTAAAGAAAATAAAAGCACAACGCATGGCCCATCATAAAACACAATAATAAAGATCAGATACAACAACAACAACAAGGGAACAGACGACTGATCGCTAATTAATGGACATGATCAACTGAGGCAAGTCGCATGAGTGCTGCGAGTTCTGTGCCATTAGAATGCAACATTTCGTCGTCGTCGTCGTCATTGTCGATTGTGTAGAACACAGATATTGCCATACACACTCACACACACACATACACACGCATGATCAGTATACATATTTTATTTCTCTTTGTTTACAAAACAAAATGTAAACAAAAGTTTTCCTTAGCCACTGCGATCGAAAGCATTTGCTGAACACAAGCTTCAGAAAGGGCAGAGGCAGAGGCAGAGGCAGTGGCAGTTGCAGAGTCTGTTGATGGGGAGGGGGCACAGAATCTGGGGCAGCCAAGCTGGGGGCCTTTTTTCACTGTTCACTAGCTTGCATAGGGTCTGAGGATGCCAGAGGCTGCGGCGCGACGCGGAGAAGGGAAGAGGGTCAGTGGCAGCCGCGTTACGCACCGAAAAGTTTCAAAGAAAACAAATAAGTTGAAATATCAAAGACAACACCTTGCCAATGATGGACGACGACACTACCCTGTGCTGGGTATGGTGGCAGAGTGTTATATGGAGGGATTAGATACCAGAAATTCTTAGAAATTCAAGTTTGTTGTATGATGCATTGCAAGTTGTACAATCGAAACAACTCCATGTAGAACTCTGATTTACAGGGTATCACTTTCAGCGAGCGTTGTGCTTTGATTGACAGTTGCTGCAGCCCGGCGAGTGCTTGGGCCCGGCATGTGCTCGGTCTTTAATAGTTCATTTATCTGCGACTGCCTCGACAAAGTTTTGTCTAATGACATTCACTTTACTACTGCGGCTGCTGTTGTTGTTGTTGTTGCTGCTGCTGCTTTTGTTGTTGTTGCAGTTGCTTGGGGCGCATTCTGTATTTGGGTCAATCATTATCGTCATGTCAAGTTGGCCAGCACGCAGTTTGCACGTTCCGTTCTCCGCCATGGTGGGGGCTAAGCTCCGGAGGCGATGCGACGGCATGAAGTGTCCCGGAGATTTCACTTTCAATGCCTGGGTTGGAGGGATTGCAAGATTGGGGTTTCGGGGCTATGCAGCTCGAATGTATGTGTGTGTGCATATCGGTTTACCATCCAGACAGTTGGACCTCAACGAACTGACAGAGGTACACGTATTCATTTCAATGCTAACCCTAGACTCAGACAACGTAGATGGTCAGTCTATGGCACACCTAGTCCATGTAAGACCCCTGATTAAATTACCATACGAACAACTCCCATTATCTGCTCAAACAAATATTCCTCAGCAAATCTACAGCGAGAAAGAGTGAAGGAGAAAAAGAGAGAGAGAGGGAGATGCATGCAATAGAAACGTCAAGCGTGTTCTAGGACTGGCATGATAGATCACCCCGTAGACAAACACGGACAGGTGAAACTTGTCAGACACCAGACGAGTGGAGCCTGCAGTGGAAAAAGGGTCGCAGCGAGCAAACAAACGAGGAACTGAAAACACAAAAAGTCCCAAAAGATGCTATAGGCAGACGAGCCAAGAAACAGGCCTGGAAAAACTGTCTGCCCCGGGGCGACGCCTGTCGCCCGACTACAGTTGCCTGTGGCCTGTCGTCCCTCGATCCCAGGGCACATTTAGCGAAGCGACCGTCTGCTTATCGCACTGTAAAAACAAAGACGTTGGAAAAGGGATCATGTGGCTCAGCTCTGAGCTCAGTGAACCCGAACCCGATGGCAAAGGCAACGGCAAAGGCGAGAGGGAACCCGAAGCCGAAGCAGAACCCCAGGCTAGTTACACTTGCGGAGTGTGCTAGGCACAAGTGTGGTTGCCCTGTCCCGAACTGGGATACTTCCTTCTGATCGTATTCTCTTATATGTTTTAAATGGTCTAGGTCGATAAAATTCTCTTATAACTTTATGTTAATTTCATTTATCACGCGGTCTTCAGCTTTTTACGATCAGTCCCTCCTGGAGCACCTTCTCGCTGTGTCACCTATTTAGTTTTCGCAGCTCCCTCATCGCTCTGGGTCTGCTTTCCATTGTCAAATGCTGCTGCGCCTTTTATGGATATGTTTAATGTCTCTATAAATCCATTTGTGCAGCACAGTGTAGATTTAACGACCTGCTACCATGCAAAGGGGCTTCAGGTTAAGCTACGCTTTTATTCTCCAACATGAATCATAGCTGAAGAAGGGGATGAAAACACCTGCAAACTTTGTCAAAGGTGTCTGACCGTTGAGTAGTTGAGTTGCTCTCGTACACAGTGCCTTGACGAGGAAGGTGTCTTCGACCCTACAAAGCAGAAGGTCTGAGCTGACGATCGCAATAACAAAACGATTCGAAACGATCAATAAAGTAAAATTAACCTTAAGGGGAATGCAGAGATAAACTGACAGAGATTTGCCAAATATGGCAAGCAGAGCTGGCCTGATCACATAGCTGTAAAAATAATGCTCGGCCACGCCTCATGCATTAAGTGGTAGGAGACTCTTCTGGCTACTCAGTCTGCAGTCTGCAGGCCATTAACAACGAGGTGTCAATTACATAAGCCAGCAACAAAGCATCTTCGAGTTGCAGCTCGTTCTCGGCAATTTGTCGACCTGGACGTGCAGGGGAAACTTGTCACATTAGCACAGAGCCAAAAGTGGGCAAGCTAAAAGTAAAAGTGATGCCAGCAGTGGCATATTTACATTTCAGGCCACTTGACTTACTAACTGACTCAGTCGAGTGATCGACACAGCGACAACTTGACCAGGACTGGGCCGGGCTGGTCAGTTGGTCTGGTCAGTTATAATTTGCTGTGCAACAAGTTCCATGTGACTGCTTCCAATTATGGCGAGGATCTGCCTGCCTGCCTGCCGCATGCCGCATGCCACATGCCACACTGCCATTGGAACTGCAACTTGGCCTACAATTCCGGCTTAGACAGCGCGGCGGCTGCAGCTGGTTGGGTGAAGTTGCAGAGGTTGCAACTGCGTAGCTCGGCTTGACTGCGGGTCGACTCCGGTCTGCAGTTTCAACACTGCCCACTGAAAAGCAGCTGCCTTAATCACGGCTTATGCGTTGCCTGATTTCTGATCAGCTCGCAGAAACTCTGCATGATTCTTAATTATAGTTTATTTACTTAATAAGCCACCGTCATGCCATACATATGGCATACGGGTATGTACGATATCTGGCAACTGGAGTCTGTCTCTGAATCTGCGCCTTTACTTTTCGCAGCTCCTTTTGACTCTGTTTTTGCTGCTGTTGTTGTTGTCGTTGTTTTGGGCGCTTTAATTAAATCGTTATGTAAATTCCACTTGTCGTTGTAATAACAGCCAGTTATAGTTATTGTTGTTGTTGTCGTTTCTTGTGTATTCGGCCATATAATTTTCATCTTTACTAGAGCAGCAAGTGCGCTTTATGGCTTTTCTGTGTGTGTCTTGGCCTGCTGCAGCGTACTTGCCACAGGTTGTTGCAGTGCGCCTTGCACTGACTGCTTGTTTGGACTGTGCTTGGGTGTACAAACTGAACAGTTTCTACCACGTTAACAGCTTCATCTCTGTTGCAACTGTTTCTGGTCTTATGCCAATAGTTGTAAGGGTATAAAACATACAGGGTAACCTTTCTTTCTTACTTGTGTTGAGGGTAACCTTTCTTTCTTTCTAGCGTTCATTTCTTCATCAAATTTGCCCCATCAGTCACGATTAATTTCCTACTTAAGCATATTCAGGTCAAGCGTTTCATTTACATCCCCAAATTCAGCTTCTTCTTCTTCATTTTCCAAGATTGCTTCAATTTTCAAATTAACAGCTGCAACTGCGCCTGAGGCTTGTTTTTATTTCTTCTGTTGCCCACTCGTTTGTCGAAAATGAGACCTCAAATTCGGGTCTGAGATCGACTCCACTTGCCCTAAGAACTTGCTGATAACATTTAATTTGATTTTGATTGTATTGCGGGTCGCGACTCCGAAGTGAAAGCTAAGCTTATCAGGCCTAACTAAGACGAACCAGAACTGCGTATCGAATTTCTTTTCCTCTCGCCATAAAGAAGTGTCGAAAATCAAATAAAATACAAATAAAATAAGACTAAGCCCCCTTAACAGCACTCGGCACCAAACTGTCTAGCCCCACCTGTGTTACGAATTTTGCACCTCAGGCGCGTGAATCATGCAATGTAGTGAAAAAATGCGGCAGTTTCCTATCAAAAAAGCGCAATAAACATAACAACAAAAACAAGCTAGTGAATTAGTCATCATTGTTGAAAAAGTGAATTAGTCAAAAAGTCAACGAGCTGTAGGCATACCTTAGGCATAAGTGGGCACTAGCTACCAAAGAAAAACACGAGTGTAAGATATGTTAAAGTTGTAGTAATATTATTATATTTTAACAGTATATAGTAGACATAATGATAGAAGTAATTGGAAGATTTTGAGTTGCATATATTTTATTAGAGAAAAACATTAATATATTGTAATTGTTAATAATAAACTGGATTTGTTAATTTTAATATAAATATTATATTTTATTTTACTTTTCTTGTGCTTCCTTTCTTCTTAACATTTTATGAGCAAGTGGACAATTGACTTGATTATGTTAATCAATACGAAATTATGCTTTTTCAGAACAGCTGATTTACTCTTATGCTAATTAACATTACAGATCAAGACATACACATTTATTCCAACTATAATATCTAACAGCTCTTCAATTGCTTTGTCTATTGCAGTTTCTGAGATTGGCGCGTTTATACAGACAGAACAAGAATAAATATGCTACATTGGGTTTGCTATGGCAGGGTATAAATAATATCTGATATATTCTGATATATTGAACATGATAATGACAGTGAATCCTTAACATGATCATGCATACATACTCTGACTAATCTCTCTCACTCCTCTTTTCCTCACTCACCCACATTTACTAAAACTCTAAATACCCTTTTACAGCCATTTTCAGAGTGTGCAGGGTATGTTGCAGGAGCAACATACGTTGGCCCAGCTACAGCTACAGCTACGGCCACGGCTTATTTATGGTCTTTGGTTTTGGCTTTGGTTTTGCTCTTTAGGTTCATTGGCTCCTGCGGCTGCTTTTGTTGAAACGCATTTATGGTTCCCACTCCTCTTTTCGACGTCCTAACATATGCATGCGCATAAGTGTGTGTGTGTGCATGAGTGTGTGTTTATTTATTTTCTTTATTATTGCGTACGAACAGAGGAAGGCCAAAGCAGACGACGAGGAAATTTCACAAGCGTCGCCAGTTTGTCTGGCACGTCTCGGCACCGAGAGCAAGAGAGCGAGAGAGCGAGAGTAAGAGCGAGATGGCAACTGGGACTGTGAGTGAGGCCCATGACCAGACCCAGACCCAGATGCAGACCCAGATCCGAACCCAGAGCCAGACGCAGAGCCAGGCAGGCCATTTATGCGCTGGTTATCTTGCCTTTCTTTGCCCTGAGTCACTTTGTTGTTGTAGTTGCTGCTGCTGCTGTTGTTGTTGTTGTTGTTGTTCTTATTGTTTTTGTTGCTGGTGTTGCACATAAAGGCGCTGCATGTTGCTTGCTTGGGTGTTGTTGCTTTTTCGGGTTTATTTACCTTCACGATCATAATTGCCATCCACATCATCATCATCGTCAGCATCCAGAGCCGTGATCTGCGCGCTGTTCTTTTGCCATTGTAATCACTTTTAGGGTCTCTAGAAACGATATATTATATGTATGTATCTGTTTCGTTCCTTTGTTTTTTGCACCGTGCACACTTCGACGCTTATCTCGACTTAGATGAGTTCGGGGTTTAAGTGCGTAGTATATGTATAAATAATAAATAGGCTTATTGTAGATTCTTATCTCTGGCAGTGCAATCTTTATTGATTCCAGTGCCTTTATCAAGTTACAGCTTCTGTACAAGTGATTCCCTCTACTGAATAGAAGAATCTGCATAGTACTCCAAGCAGCTGTTGCACCTCGTCCACTTCGGCTCTAATTGCCGGATGTTTATCTATGAAATACTGAGTTCTCAAGCTTCAAGTCCCTTCCCAATACTACGATTCGTTACTACTGATGATATTTGTACAATTACTTAGACAATGTTTTTCTCACACCGACCCCAACTTGCTGATTTTCCCGCATTTTCTTAAGCAAACAAAGAAGTTCTTCAGGGTGTGGCAGCCCACGCTTCGGCGATTGATTGCTTCCTTACCTTATTGAACCCTAGAACCCTAGAAGAGGGCACCCTCTTCTTCTTGAAGAAGGTGCAGGGAATGGCGTGAAAACGCTTGTATTTGGCCAAGACAATTAGCGTAAGTTAGGATAGTTCTGTTCTGCTACGAGGGATCGTTCATTTAACACGCGAGTGCGCATGCAGTTGCCTCTATACGAGTAGAACCTGTACCATCCGACATGCTCGACTGCGCTTCAGCTGCTTCGATGTCCGCTACTAAGAATCAAAGTCTCGGACAACCACAAGTATTTTTGGGCCAGCCGAATTATGAAATGTCTTCGAGTGTGGGACTTACTTACTATTTTGATTTCTTGTCATGTTCTCACGCAAGTCTGCCGACAACTCGTCCCGGCCCATTGGGTTTCGGTTGAGCTTCAGTGAATACGACAATGTTTAATCATAAAATAAATGCAAAAAGTAGCGCAGCGTCTTGTAGTAGTCGCACTTATCGATTTATAAAGAAGTTCTTTGAGCTTGCGTGGGAATTTCGCATATTAATAAGAATCGTTGATCATGTGGAAAGAACAGAGCGGGGGAGGGGGGGCTGAAGTTCTATATCACGCAGAGCTGTGAAGAAATCTGAATCACTGCATACTCACTGCATACAATAAATCTACTTCGACAGTCCTGACCCATTTTGGAACTTTCCCTTTTGCACAACCGCAAAAGTGCCTGTGCATGTTGAAGATATTTCTGAATTCCCAAAGACTCTTTCACGCCCTATTTTACAAACAACAACTGGCAAATGTGATGTGGGCATCGCTCACGCGAACTCGTTCAATTCTCGAGAGTGCAAGGATCATTAAGCAACACATAATCCAATTAGCACTGAATCCTCCACCTGTTCGGCCAGTGCTAAACAGATGCGCACACACAAGGTAAACAACAAATCGAAAAAGGTTTAATATTTTGCCAGGCAACCGAAGCAGAAATGTTCTCGAGGCTAAGCACTTAAACAAACAAGTGATCACGATCACGATAACGCTCACGTCGGATCTCTTCGTGGACAATGCATCGCAGGCAGACAGAAATTATTACTTTTACTCTCCGGGTTGCTGATTGATGTTAGACAAGGCCCTTTGTGATATCTGATCTCTAATCTTCGGTGAGTCGAGCTGAAAGAAACGCCAATTTCACTCGAGATGACACGCAAATGGCGAAGGCAGCCAGCAAAGAGATGAAGAGAGAGAGAGGGGGGGGGGGCATCTTTACAATTTCGATTTCCCTTTCGGTTTAGGGATTATCCGCTTGTCCTTCGCCCCTCGTTCATCAATATGTCCGCAATTAAGTTGCTCACGAATTCGTTATAATGGGTCAGCAATTGATAGCACGGCGAGCAGAAGAGCCTTGCGTGAGTCCCAAAAGAACAAGGGATCGAGTGTGATTATGGCAACAACTGAGCTTGAGGTCTCCCTTCTTATGTACGAGTATTTCTGCCGTAACCTATGCAAATAATTGAGAGAAAGGACTGTAATCCCCCGCACAATGCATTGAATTGTTTACAGTGATCATGTCGTGAGTACACTTGGAGAATTGTTGCTGTATATTGATACTAGATATAATAACAAGTTTGTACTACCTTATTAGATTTTCTATTTCTATTGACAAACATACCCCATTTATTTTGATATTCCTGGGAAACCCTTTCATCTGCTTTGTAATGGAAATTTGTATGCGTTATGGCAATTTCTGTCAGTGTGACCCCATTTTGCATAGCCATTTTGATCCCCGCCGAGTGTGTGGCTCTGTAATGAGCTGATAGAGCACTCCCCAATGGGTTCGGCCCAGCTGCACAGGTACTGAGGTTCGACGGCTTAACCCTACTCCATCATTGTCATTCCCTTTGTCACAGTGCCTGACAGCCACGAATTGAAGTGTAATTGGCAGTAGGCGCGAAAAGCGAAAACGCGAAAATCGATGAAAAATAGAGGCGTAGGAAAATGATCAGTTTCATTCCCTAGAAGAGAATCCATTCAATGCGTGGGAAACCGACGCAACGTCTCGCCACGCAGTGCAACAATTGCCAATGAGGTGCGTAAGTGATACCTAGTTACTCCCAGGAGTGGGGGGCAGACATTTGAATAGATTCAGCAATAAGAATAGAGCTATAGGGGTGCGCAGTGCTGCGTAAAATTTGATTAAACTGCAACTGGAACTGACAGGTTGCTGAAAAGAGCAGTCAGCATAGGATTGAGAACTGCTCTCTTCGTATATAAGCTATACACTACATATACTACACTATACTATATACTATATACTACACAATCGATCGAGTATTTGTGATATCCTATTACAGGGAAATACACTCTAGTAAGAAGCATCTAAGGCCCTTCTGCATTCTTCACCTTTTGTTATCAAATTTTTGTAGCATTTGTGGCATTCAGTTTCATCAATGTGTGCAGCACACTTCAACTTGTCATATGCATCATATTTTAATGGTTTTTTAACTGCAAACGCCAACGACAACAGCAACAACAACAACTGAGGAAGAGCAACAAACACAAGGGCGACAAGAACAATACGCAGTCGAGTTAAACAGGCGAGAAATTTCGTAGAACGCACGTGTTGCTCAAGTGTTTGGCTCGTTTTAAAATAAATCAAGCCTGCAAGGGGCCAAAGGCAACAGGCTGCAGGCACAGGGGAAGGGGGAAGGGAGAACAGCAGCAGCTACAGCAGCCGGGACCAGAACGCGTCACCCAAGTTGAAACTAATTTTATGCATGACTTTTTACACATTCCTGCAATATTTTCACTCACTGAAATGTATCCGACTGACAGCCACTTCAGCTTCGTCTTGTTTGGCTCGGTTCGGTACGGTTGGATTGGGTTGGGTTGGGTTTTGGTTTGGTTCTGTTGGTTCGGTGCTCTGGCGTACTTGAGCATTTTTACAGTCACATAAAAATTGTTTTGTTTTCAGCATTTTATGCACAGTTAAGTTAATCTGCTCTAAGCGTACTTAACAGTTTCGGTCCCGACCGACGCCAACTTCGAGGCGTCGATGCGACCTCGACGCGATCCCGGGAGTCCACACGCATGTGTCATCCACACACTCTCGACACTCGACGAAACATCTTGCCTCTTGTGGCATGTGACACGTGATACGCGGACGCGTCTTGGTCCGTGACACGTTGAATCTGTGGAATCTCACTGGACCCACTTGAGTTTTAGCAGCAGGGAAGGTCGTCTGTCAACCTAATGACATTTTCGCATGTGTTCTGCAGGGAAACAACGCGTTGGTCCATCTCGAGAACTGGACTGAACTGCAATAGGGATAGACATGCTGTAGATACATAAATGCACCTTAAGGGCATAAGGTCTTCTTCTATGGAAAATGGTCTTAAGGTCTTCCATATTCCATTTGTTCTCCTGCTGCATCATCGTTCAACTATGCGCTGCAATTTCCGTTTGAACTGAACCTAAGCGAATCGTCACTGCAGATAAAAGAAGCTTTGGAAACACTCTTTGGCTGACGTCCGTCAACTCTAGCTAGCCGATATTTCATGAGCTTATAGTTTCAAAAGTTATTAACAAATCGACACGCTTAATCAGCGGGCGAATTGCAGAGAACAATACCTAAGCGGGTTGAGCTAGGAGCTGCAGTCGGAGCTGAGTATTAATCACTTGAGCACTTCATTTGACACTTCACAATAATGAAAAGCGGCGGCTTCTGTTTGGCCCGGAGCACAGAGTCCGTTCCCAAAGCCGGCACTAATCATATGCGGAAACAGCTTTAAAATGGACTGTCTGTCTGTGGCTCCTCGCTCTCTCCCTCTCTTTTTAAGGCTTACTACTTCGCTCTCTCTCTCTCTCAGCTTTGCTTTATTGTCTGTCAGCCACCTGCTTTACGTAATTAAGAGTCCAAGTGGACGGACGACAAAAGGTTCGTTCGAGAGGCCTAAAACCAACGCAACTCCAATTGCACTCCCAGCCTCAGTCGCAGTCCCAGTCCAGGGCTCTGGCCCCGTCCCAGTGCCAGTGTCAGTCTCAGGCCCAAACGAACTGGAACTCTGTGTAATTACTCAATGCTCGAACTGGTTCTCTCGTTCCTCTCCACGTGTGTAAGCCAAGTAGCTGACAGATAACCGAACAGTAACCAATCGAGCTTTGTTCGCCTTGAAACCCTTTTAGATACACAGGCTGGCAGACTAAGGGACAAGGGGCAAGGGGCAGCTAAATATTTATGTGTCATTAGTCAGTGCCCTGGCACTCGTCAAGTTGAGCTACGAAATGCCTCACGTTCTCTTCATATACCCTGTACTCTTAAGGGGCCTTTGAGTATGCCAAGTTTTCACAGGAGTGTTTTTGATTGTTCTCTCATCATTTAAGAAATTATATCTTGAACAGTGCCTTAGGGCAGTTATCCTACTTAATGCTCTTCAATACACATTACTCTTTCTGGTGTAGGGTATAAGACAGTTGAGTTTATTCCACCCGAACTACTTTATTTGTTTCATTTGTTCGATTGGTTGATTTTTTAACACTTGCAGTCGAATTGTTTTCGATTGTTCGCAATTCGCAATTGGAAAATGTATTCATTCAAACAAACTTTAACCGCAAAATGCACTTTTGTCTGGCCCAAACGACAATAGGTGCATTGTCGCTCAGATCTTGTTTCTAGGCAACCCGTCGGGGCAGCCGGACCCCAAAAACTACTGATCCAAGTCTTGGTTCCATATGACTGACTGCACAATCGAGGTCAATCGCCATATTGTGTAGATTAAGGACTTTGTTTGGCTTGCATTCTTAAACATTTTTATACCCAATGGAAATATTGAAACGGGGTATATCATTTAGGAAGAGGATCTAAGGCATATACGATTGTCTGTCTAAACTTTAGATACTTTAAAATTGATGCATATTTGACTCCAAACAGATAACATGTATTTAATATATATAGATATATTACCAGAAAATTGCAGTCCGAACAGACAACCCGTTAGATACTTTATAATATTTTGAGATTATTGAAGGTTTACAACAAGATTATATGCCGTGTTGGTTATTTAGTTCTCAGTCAAAGTATTTGACAGTCAAGTTCGATTGCCTTCTGAGCTAAATGTTTCGTTATGGTTCATTTCTTGTTATTTGTATACCTAAAGTTACAGTGTCAACTGCTCAATATGCTATATATAATATATATCTGTAATATCTTAGTTGATTTATTGTTTTACGAATTCGTCATTACTTGAATTACCTAAATTGTTAAGAGGTCTAACTTGTCGCCAAAGCTTGCTTCGCTTCACTTTCATTTGTTTTGTTCAGCTTTTTGTTAGCTTGCATTTTTGGCTTCCTTAATTCCTTAATATAATTTGCAACTTTCGTTTTTTGAGGTCAGTTAATTAATGCGGCAATCAATCGTTTTGTGCCTATGCTGAGTCGACTGCCGTTTCATGTGTTTTTATTGCCTGCCTTAATGGTTTGTTGTCGTGCAGCTGCATTTAAATCAGCTAACTGAGCTGTCAGAATTTTACAGTTAATGTACTGTTGTTCCCTTTTTGGGGCAGCGCGGGATTAACGCGAGATGCGAATCTCCAAAATAAGGTCATTGCAAAAAAGCGAAATCACTCGAACCGGAAACTCCAGGCAGTAATTTAATCAAAAGTCGAGTCCCAAAAATAAAGGTGAGTCAATGATGCAGCTTGAATTGTAGACCGGAAAGTTGTAATAATTAAAGTGAATATTTGGTAATGATCTTGTGTCATTATCTAAGGGTATATACAAGCCTGTCTGCACGATATTCTCACCCGGCAAACTCTCATTACATCAAGTATTATGAGAAGCCCAAAATATGATTTGAACTTAAGTAGGAAGCTGGAAAGGGGAGACGTCGCCAGACCCGCTGATATGTTGTCTGGGTCAATTAATATTAAGTGAGTGCCGGGACCAAGATTCTCTCCCTCTCTATCGCTCTCTCTCCCTTGCACACTTGAGGTAAAAGCTATCAAAGTTGCGTTGCAATGAAAATTATATATCTGACGATGCTGGGCAGGGAAGGAGTTTGGCCAGGGGCAGGGGGGAAGGTGGGGAAGACAAAGCAAAGCAAAGCAAGCACCTCCTCTAATATAATGAAAACCTTTGGGTCTTTTGGTGGGCAAAACTGGTTTTTCGGCCAGACGATGTGAAACGTAAATTTATGACCAAGTGCGCTGCCTGCTGCTGCTGCGTTTTGTATCTGTATCTGTAAGATATCAAGATACAGGCACACGTAGCTGCTACTGCGACTGGATGCACACCTGCACGTTGGCGTTGCTTCTGCTGTGCTTATTGTTGTTGTTGCTGTTGTTGTTCTCTTTTATTATTGGTGTTAAAATTATGGGTTACGCTGCGTCTGCCTCGACTCGACACGACGAGCTGAGCTGAGCTGGGCCTGTGCTTGTGCAGGAAGGAGGCGAGGCAGCCCAACGTTGACAAGAACGCGACTCAAACGCACTACCGTGTGAGAGTGGAGGAGGGGTAACACAGAGCGGGGGGAAGGTGAACAGCAGGTCGCGGGTCCAACGCGTGTAAGACGGTAGCACTTCCCTAGCTTCAACCAGTTCCTGTCCTCGTTCAGCGAGACTTGCGTGTGCATGCACGGTCAGGCACGGTCGGTATACTCGAACTGCACTACCAAGTCCCCTCTCCCCTCTCCCCTACCCGACTCCATTGCAGTCTTGTTGTCAGGCCTCTGGCCATGAGTCTGGCTCGGTTTGTGGCTGCAGCCTGTCGTCGTGTCTAAAATCAGTTCTAAGGACCATAAATTGTAGTGCTGCCAGCTGTCCGTTGCTGCTGTTGTTGTTGCTGTTGTTGTTGTTGCTCAGTTAACACTGGTAGTCAAAAAATCTTGTTTAATATTAGGGCTTAGCCTGAAGTGGACTTTACAAGGCTTAACATTTGTTGTTGTTGCTGTTGTCGTTGTTGCGCCTAGAGCTCTTTTCTAGTTTCAGTTTCCCGTTCCACGTAAAAAATGTTATTTATGAATCTCGCGACATTAAATATCGGTGCGATTTATGCATTATGACTACGACTTGGAAACAACACTAAAACTTAATGCATAATCTTCATGTCATGCGTAACTTTATGACCTCTGAAAAAATATATGCACTGAAGAGGGCGCTAAAGTGAAACAAATTAACAGTTTGAGGGATATACTATGTAAGATAATGTAAGTAACGGTATCTTTGGATTTATTTATAGTTTACATAAACATAATGTAAGTTACGTTATCTTAGGATTTATTTATAGTTTTCATAATAATAATGTTAGTTAGGTTATCTTAGGAATATTTATAATTTACATAAAGATGAAGGAAAGTCAACGTTGAACGTTTCATTCTCTTTTCGAATTATTCATTATTTTATCGATACTATTAAGTGTGATGAGGTACTGCACAGTAAGTATTCAGTTTGGATAACGATTACTGAGAGTTTTATTATAGTTAAAAATAAATCGATTTCATGGGGACACAGAAATGTTCAATAAACATTTTTAAATTGTATAGGTTATCTGAATCATATGAAATTATTCGAGTATATTATTATAGATATATTAATTATATTTTTATATATTATTTTTGATAGTTTAAAAAAACTTTGTAGAACTTTCCATACGTTTTTCGATTTAGATTATTCATTTTAAATCAAATATTATTGCTTGATAGTTTCTTACGACACTTTATTCGTGATCTCAGTGCACTGTATTACCTAGTCGAATGTACCCCTGTGTTGCTGTCTAGTTCTCTTCTCTGCCAGTTGAATGACAAGTCCAATAGGGCGTGCATTAAGTACGCAGAACTGATGCACGTAGATCAATTGTCAATTTGCCTGGTCTCATTGCAGCTAATGAACCTTCACTGGCTCAGTGCATTGCCAATCAGCGTGGAGCAGCTGTGGGGCCCAGCTGGGGCCCATAACTATGAGCATTGTTGCTAATAAAGCCATGGCAAATCTGCGGCAAAGGCTTAATGCTTTGATTAGGACAACAAGAACGGGCAGCCCAATTACCTGCAGGCAGAGAGACCTCAACTCAAACTCAGCCTCAGTTCTAAGCCCAGAGCAGGTGTTGCAGCCAGTTAGCCTCTGCCTCTGGCTCAGCTCAGGCTGGCTGCAATTTAAATTTGCCATGCTTCGGGATGAGGCACACCATACAGAAGCTGACAGACTGAGCTGCAGTTGAAGCTGGAGAGAGACGCATGTGGCCACGCCGACGCCGACTGCAGTTCCACAGCTCCTGGTGTCGAGCTTATCAAGCTCATCTCATGCCAGGCAGCTGTACTCGCCCATTTAACTGTACTTTTTGCATGTGGCGCATGCGTGGCGGCAATCCCCAGGCTAATGAGCTGAAATTGTTTGCCAGCCTGCCCCCCCTTGCTGCCTTCCCTTGATTGTTATGAGGATTATGTGAGAGAGACAATGCCCATCGATTCTAGACTGAGCTTATCTGCCAAGCGAACCTTGACCTATTAGCCGCAGCAGCTTTAACCTTATGCAGCGCAGCTTGTCGTAAATTAATCAAGCCTAAACAACGATTACAACGTCATCTAGCAACCGAATCCGAATCCAAATCCGAGTCCCGAGTCGCACCTGAGTGAGGCAGTTGCAGACAACAGACAAGTTGATTTATCAAGCCTGAAAAAAGAGCTCGCCATTGTAAGTTTATTTTGAGAGCGCAGCCCAAACCTGAAATGGAACCCAGCTTGGGGCCCCGGGCAGCTGCTCGCGCCCAACTGGAGTAATCTGGCGGGCACACAACTGGTTGCGCACGTGCCAAAGCCAAAGTCGAAGTCGACATCGCAGTCGAAGCCAAAGCGCGACTGTTCCTTTAATTGTAGCCAGCTTTGTTGTAGCTGTAACCCTAAAAGAGACAATACCCATACTCATACTCTCTCTTTGCCAAGCGGGTATCTCTCTCGGCAAACACTCTTCGCGCCCACCTCCTCCTCCTCCCTCTGCAGCGCTAACCCCAGCAATGACTTGTTTAATCGTGAGTCTTGGAGTAAAAGTCATTTATTTTGTTTAGATTTGTTTCTTGATTTGTTGTAGTTGTTAACCCTTTTAATTAAAAGAAGAGAAAACATAAGCAGCACCTACAGAAAGTAGTATGCACAGCGATATACCCTGCAGGAAAGGGTCTGCAGTGGCAGCAGACACCTACAGGGTATTGGCAAACACACCTTGCCCTCTTTCCGTGCTGTGCTTGGGGCCTATTTGTGCAGGCACTGCCTACTTTTTAATTGTGCAGCCGGGTGACGAGGCCTCCCTGCGTACCGAGCCGAGTAGTGCCCACGGAGGTGCCTAAAGTGGGCGTCACTGGGGCCCGAACGGTTGTAATTGTTGCTGTGGATGATGCAGCTGATTTGGAGTCGTCTGCATGGATATTTATGGCTCGTGCCTCGTGTCGTCTCTTGTTAACTGCCCATACATAAATCGCTCCTACTGAAACAACAAACAGCACAAAAAGCTGTCTGTAATTTATCAAAGCATCTCGAACAACTCAACTCAACTCAAGTCGTGGACTTGACGTGGCCCAACTCAGCTTACAGCTTACAGCTTACAGCTGCAGGTCGCTCTTGTCTAGACAGTGCAGAGAAGGTGGGTGGGGGGAGACTCTCTGCTGTTAAGAAATAAAAGTCGCGTCATTTCGGGAAATTTATGAAATTATCTCTGAGAAGTGCTACTGGAAATTTGTTTGTTTGCACTTAAACTGATTTTTATGGCCCCTGACTTTAATGGCAGCACAGCCTTTTCCATTTCCATTTCCACTCCATGCCCATTCACCAAATTCCTAATCACATGTGTAGAAATAGAAAAAGAAATATAGATATTGCAGCAACACCAACACCAAAAGTCGAACGAGTATTTCCCTCATTTGAGTTTGTTTCTATTCATTCAAATTCAAATGCATTCGGAAGGTTCGAGTTGGCTTTTGTTTGCCAGGTCAGTTCATTTGGTGTCTCAGCACGCGCTCCACATTCGACTTGCAGGTGTTGTTCTCCTCCATTTGGCGTGTCTCTGTCCCGCCCGTGCTGAAGTTCTGCTGACAGCTTCGGTTCTTGCCTGTGCGCCGGCGCCCACGCCACAAGACTTTAAAGTCTTTGTCCAGCTAACTGTGTCAGCGATTAGTTATGGTCTTTATTTATGGCTGCTATTTGCTATTTGTTTGTTTAATTAATTCACTTCTCTTGCAGGAGGCCATCAAGCACGCGAGCAGCCTGGACAGTTTGGCAGTGCACTTCTAGGAGATTGCTGAATCAGCAGAGCCCATAAAGTACTAGAGGCTCGAGTTGTTTCATATATGTTCTTCATTAAATCTTTTTTAAATCATCGTCCGATACATAGAGAGCAAGATCTGCACTACATTATTCTCTGTTGTTCCAACTTATTAATACTGAAATTATCTTTCACCTTCACTATCAAAAGGTTTCCACTCTTAAGTGTTTAACGTCTCAATTGGCACTCAAGTACGACAACAACAACCGTATTAACAGCACTAACTTAACAAAGAGATCATAAGTTCCAAGCAATAGTCACCTCAGTCTGAAATAAAGAACTTATCGCGACTGTAAAGTCAATCAATGTTGTTGTTATTGTTGCTGCTTTTATAACAATATCAAAATTTGAGCTTGAACAAGTAAAGAAAAGTAGAAATATAAGCACACTCGACTGTAAGATACTCTTTATTGAAATGGACTTTAACAAATTTAGGTTATTACTGTGTAGAATAGGTAGCTAGGAAATTGTTTTTATCTAAATATATTAATGAGGCATAACATTTAAACTAAACATTATTTGCTAATGGTATACAGCAACCTTTATGCCAAATTGGGAGTTCTTAACTCTCATGGTTGCTGAGATTGTCGCGTTCATACAGACAGACAGACGGACATAGGTACACACGGACATAGGTACACACGGCAAAAGGGTCCGTTGCATATATTTGCACAAAGTTAGCAACCCTGCTTTGGCTATTTAGGGTATACAAATATTAAACTGTTGCTGCAAACTGAGTTCGGTTACCGCAACGAGTGGAGGGACCCATTGACCGACCGATCGAGCGCCTGACCGATCGGGTGACTCATTCGACTGATTTTGGCTGACGTTGTTGCTTTTGGGGCGGCAAGTGGTCGGAGCCAAGAAGGAGCCAAACCCATAAATAAGCGAAAATATAAATAATTTGGCTTGTCGTGTTTGCCCTGTGCCAGCGCTCTTGTTTGCCCATTCTCCCAGACTGGACTGGACTGGGCAGTAATTCTACCTGGGCCCCTCAACATCTAATAATGCAAAGACAAACGAATATCTGTAGGCGTCGCTAGCCTCCTCTCATCTACAGGGCTCTCTTTATGTTTGTGTGTGTGTGTGTGTGCTCAGTCTGTGCTCTACCTGCAGGCAGTGAGTCATCTTCAATAGCTGCGATCTCTCGCCAATTTAGTGATCAAGAGCTTCGGAGCTTGATATGATTAGCAAGTTGTTGCCGATTGCGAATGGAAGGCAACATGCTGCCGAGCCACCACATTCAGGTAGTTTGTAGTCAAAACAAAGACACTGACCCTGAGCCCTTTTTGCTTCTGCCAATGTCTCGAGTGCAAGCTCGTCTCGTTCCACGAAGACTCTGGCGCAGTCTTCGCTCCCATATGTGTATGTAGTCGGGGTCTTCTCGGCGTGACTCATACGCCACCGTTCAGGGCGACTTGCACAAACGGGGTTGGGGTCGAGGGTACGGCGGAGGTAACAACAGCAACCCAATTCGGTTTGATTTGCGGCTTCTTCGGGGTTTCGTTTTTTTAATGCGAATCTTGTGTTTCTGCTGCATTCTTTTTTTTTTTTGTGCCCAGACAGAAGTCGACAAATTGTGTGTCGAGTTAAGAGTGAACAGTTTTATTTAAATGCCTTATTCCTTATTAACTTGAATAGCTACTTAAGAGGTTTCTTTATATGAAAATATGCACTATCTAAAATTCACAATTGATTTACTTTTTATAGGGAATTAAAAAGGTCTAAGTGCCTCGTGGATACTCGAGGTTATTAACACATTTGCTCATATAGTTTCCAGATTCAATGAAAAATCTTAAGTGCATGAGGTAAAAAGCCTCTGTAGATAAACAGAAATAACAAAGAACTTTGAAATTGCACAGAAATTAAGCGAATTACGAAGCCAAAGCAGCGTCAGACGGGGTGGGGGCGCGGAAATTGTTTTACTTGTTCGCACTTTGCCAAAAAGCAAAACAAAGTTTCAAACTTCCCCCCCCCGTCTCGATGTGTGGTGTCGAGTCCAAGAAGTTGACATCCTTGGCACGAGTATCGTTTTCAGCTGGTTCAGCTGGTTCAGTTTTCCCACTCGGAAAATTAAATATTGCCAATTCAGCTCGATGGACAGTCGATCAAGTGTGGTGAGAGGTATCCAATTCTTGGATATCGCTTTGAATTATGTATGATATCGAAGCAACTCAAGGCTTCATGTTTAAATGTGGGCTTATCGCATCTACAATTAGTTTGAGAATTCCTCATTGACCAAAGCAAAGAAGGCTGCTCACCTCGACTACATGATACCCTTTATAACAGTCTTAGTGTGTGATAAATTGCAGCATATTGTTTTAGATATTGTCGCCTTTAATCAAAGTCGAAATATGCAAAAGCACGCGCTCAATGTTATGCGAAAAGCGGCTGCATTGCCACGCCCTCTTTTTCCATCAAGTGCAGCGCTGTTTGCATATACCCTGTCTTCATAGGAGAGGGGTAGATAAGCTTGACTTTAATTCGAATATATACAGTTTATAGAATATATTTGGCAAGAACATAAATTAAACAAAACTTTTAGTTGAGCTTAAAATTCTTTTTCTGTAAGCACCTTAACAATTGCAGGGTATCTGCTAGTGCAGCTCACTCGAATGAGCTGCTGTTGCTGCTACTGTAGGGGCAACATCAGGGCAAACATTTCACACCTCCGCGTCATTGAAAAATCTATTGCGATATATTGAAGTTTTGCATAAAATTCGCCGGATCTGGCCATTCATGTGAAAGACTCAAACGAACTGGAAAAATCTCTAAAAATAAATGCGTGTCCGTGTCCGTGTGTGTCTGTGTTTGTGTTTGGCGTTTTTAGAAAATAACGCCAAAGCGCAAACGGAGCGTAAGGGAAATCTAGCGCGGAAAATTTAATTTGACAGACAGCAAAGTGCAGAAATTGAACTTGCGCTATGATTCCATCAACAACTCGGCAATAAATGCTATAAATACCAGCAAAGGCAGATGTCAAACGGTCTCTGCCAAAGATATACAATCGTACGGTAAGTTCCCTAATAGTTTTCGTGTTGTTCATATTTTCTTCAAGCACTGAGGGACACTTTCATCAAGGGGTTTCCTCCTTCTCTCGCGAATTATGTTTACACTTGGCTCCCAATTGGGCAGACTGCCAAATGGACAAGTGGGATATTAATAGCTGCCTCGGGCGCATTAAACGAGTCTTTAATTTGTTGGGGAATCGTTGCTGAGTTGGCTTTAATTAAAAGTCGCGCTAATGAAAAATCTCTGAAAAATCATTACGCAAAAATCGTTGGTGACACACAAATCGCACTGACAAGGGGGCAGCAACAAAAAGCGTGACATACTTTCGGCTTGTTTCGCCTCCCACAAACGAGTCGACACACTCAGACTCGCACTCACACTCACTCAGCTGGCACTCGGACTCACACTCGCACTTGCAATAACCCATTACGAGCTGTCTTGGTGGGGGTTGATTGTTTTCAAAAAAACAATGCAACGTTTTATCGGTTCGGGGGAGAAGTTCGCTGAATTTTGAAACACGCTGCGACCTTAACTCATTAATCAGCTGGCAAAGCTGCAACTCAGTCTGGGTGTATCTTCTCTGCGGTATCCAAGCGGAAGCGTTCTGTAGTTTCACTGTCCCAAGCGTCGTATGAGTGATATATGTGACAGCCCAGTCTCGGCTCTGTGGCAATCCCGAGCCCTGCTGCCAAGGTTTATCCACTTTGTACGATATTTCACAATGTCACAGCGAAAGTAGGTGCCCACCTGGGCCCACTGAGCAGTGAAAGTGGGCCAGCGATCGTTTTAAGGGTGTCCCCAGGAAACTTCTCGATCGACTGCATAATAGAATGTGTTCGATATGAAGTGAAAGTAATTCAGAGGTAGCTTCACTCCATTGGGATTCTTACTGCGCATTTGCCGCTAGGTTATTGAACTACTCTCGCGCAGTCCTCGCCTGTCAGTGCGGTACACTCATCTGCTCAGTCTTGAGGCCACTCATCACTGGAGCCTCGACTGACTTGTGCTCAAGCACCAGCACATTATCGCCTCTTAAGATCTTGTGGCGATCTTGCACTCCCCCTTGCACTCCCCCTTGCACTGCCCTCTGCCTGCCCACTTGCTGACCGGGATGTCTATCAACAGCGCTCTCGAAATCAGCGTCGGATTTGGAGTCCGCATGTCCGACAACGATTCACAACTGTTGCTGCTGCTGTTGCCGATGTTGCTGCTGTCAATGGAGTGCAAGGATAATTTTAATTTTAACAACAACACTCTCCTGCCCCGGGGTGTGGCTGGGCGCGCTTTTATCGTCGCAATCAGCGTTCATCTCCGTCGCGAAGGCAATTTATTAATTATGCATAAATGGTCAACGGGCTGAGGCAGGGCAGTTCAGAAAGCCATCAAGTGGCGACAGCAGGCTCTTCTCGGCGCTGACTTCTTCTGAGTTAACACTGTACAGTTATAAACACGACATCCTCCTCTGGGCCACTCGACTGCGTAAGCTGACAAATGCGTTTTGAGTGTTGGCGGCTTTAATTGATTTACCCCAAAAAGGAATCAAGTCTTTTCTCATTTCGTTTCTTTGGCTGGGCCAATTTCGAATTACGAATTCCGAATTTTATAGATCCGCTCTGTGTCATAAATTATACAAGAGTGTCTAGTCTGCATCCTCTGTCTGCCAAAAAGAGAAGTAAACATCGAAGAATAAGCCCAAATAATGGCGAAAACCCATTTCTCGTGGCCTATCTGGCTACCTGCTTGCCGTCCTCATTTATCTAAACTGCCCAAGCGATCCTCCATGTGTTCATAAGTGGCATACATAAGTGTCCGGCACCATTTGAACCCTGCATCGATCAAATATACCTAGAGAAGGGTATATAAAGTCTGTGGTGATTGCTGTAAGTGAACAAGAAAACATTTCATTAGTGACAATTTATAGTTTAGTTGTTGTATGAAAACTCTGTACATCATATGTAGTTTATTCCTATTTACCTAGTTAGGAATTAGTTTCACATAATTATTTCATGTGCAGGGTATATCAAGGTTGAGTGCACTCGATACTCTGCCTATTCTCCTTCTCTCTGCTTCTCCATTTTCGTATAGTTTTAGATTTCTTGGAAATAAAAGCATAGCCATTAGTTTTCGTTTTCGTCCTTTCCTCCCTCGTCCATCCTCTGCTTTGCGCTTGGCTGCCATTGTATTCTTCAGTGTCTAGACACATGTACATACACACATACATACACACAAATTGAGGAATACACTTAAGAAAATCGAAGACCCGAAGGACGATCGTCACGTCTGACTCGTTTTGTTACACTCTCTTTCTCCCTATCTCTGCATCTCTCCGTTTTCCCTTATTTTATGTTTAGCATACTGATTTTCATGTGTACCTTAAAGCTAATTTGAGGTCTGCAGCTAAAGGGAAATTAACGTATATAATTTTAGTATTCCTCTAGAATTACCTAAATAATTTGGTAATTATCAGAATTACCAAAGATGTTGAACGTTACTTCAGATTAAAAAATTTAGTATTTGAATTGTTGATATATTTCTAGAGAGTTTAATGTCAAGCTATATCGAGGAATTAAACTCACTTCCCTCTCCCAGTTAGGATCTCTTAGATGGTGTATAATTTGCCAAATATTAGACATGGGAAGAAGATTATAATCTTCTAAGCTTCTCTTCTAATATCACTTTATCCATCTATTTATCTATTGTTTTAGTCAAATAAATATTATAAGTAGGAGTCGCAACATGTGTTTATGGTAAGTGCTCGCAACATTTTCATTTGTAAAATCCAAAAGGTTCTCTCGACCTGTCGTGCCTCATGCCTTTTTTGATTTGGATCAAAGAAGTCCATAAATATAATTTGAAGTGCAGTTATACCGTTGCAATCCATTTTGTCTAGCTTCTCGATTCTCTAAGCCCAGAAACATTTAACGGCAAGTGACGCCAAATTTGGGTAATTACATGGGACATGCGGACAGCCCGACGGACAGAGGGACAACTCCAGACTGCGGCCCCAGCTGCAGCAAAGGGGGCACCGCATGGGAGCTCAACCCGAGCCAGCCACATGTAAGAAATATTAATCAAAATCACATCGGAACAGCATAAAACGAAGAATCAAAACAGAAATTAAGAACCCAAAGCGCGCTGGAGAAAAGGCATTAGGAAAAGGTGTGGCAATGGCAAGGCGGGAGGGGAGAGAGAGAGAGAGAGATAAGCGAGCGAGGGACTGACAGTCGGACAGTCGGGCAGTTGGACAGAAACGTTGCATGGATGCAAAGCACTTTATAAAGCTGAACAGCACAGCAGCAGCAGCAGAAGAGGGATCGGGTGCGAAGCAGCTAAACTTGTTATACGCAATCGAATCGAAAATATGGGCGAAATAAGCGAGAGGAAGGTGCTTGCCAAGGGGCGGGGGGAGAAACCTCCGTCGACGACGACGACGACGACGACTGCCGACTGCGACTGTAAATCTAGAACTAGTTTTATATTTTATACACACACACACGCATGCATGTGTATGTGTATGTGTGTGTGTGTTTGGCTGCATTTGTCTTCAACCCAATGACGCGGTATAAAAGAAAATATTGGACACCTGCACGGTTTCGTATCGCTGCAATAGCAACAAACACAACACCAACAACAACAGCAGCAATAACAACAGCAACTACAACAACGAAGCGTGTGAGGGACAGCAACGCCGAAAAAAGACATACGGACGGACACGAGCAACAGGCGATATCCAGCAGAATGAATAATGTGTGGAACAAACCGAAGAGTGAATGCCCTTATTGCCACACAGGGGAGTCACAGGGGAGCAACGTCTACAACTTCAAGTCCGATTGTCAGTTAACTGGCAATAACTGTAATTTAGATTCTAAATACTACAGCAGTTCTAAAATGTTCCGCATTATTAAATAGAGAATAAATATATGTACATATGTATGCATATATTTGGCTGTAATAGGGTACCTGCAACAACTTTAAATGGTGCCAAAAGGGTGTAGTCACTTGGCAACTTATGTAACTGGCTGAATAAAGATTACATTATTATTTATTTATTATAATTATTATTAATTCTTGTGCCGTACTGACAGCCAAGTCGATTAAGACCTATCAAACTGTCTGATACTCAGTAGTCAATATTGACGTTAAAGTGCCTGAGAATAGTTCTAGTTGATAATAGTTAGTGTAGAGTAATGCAATTGCAAAGGTTTTTAAAATTAAAAATTGTATGACCTAAGAAAATGTACCTTCAAGATGGTATATGATATATTGGTATATGCTATATTCTTCGTTTATATAAGTAATTGCTCTCTCTCGATACTCACTGTAATATATTTCATCTTGCTGCTGCCCACATATTCCGTTCAGCAGCTCCTGTTTCTCATTGTGTTGCCGCCCTGAAAATGTGCTCACATTAACCGCCAGCTCAACTGGGATCGTCGTAGCGGAAATGGAGCAAATTATAATGCGAAAATGTTAATTGCGGACTGGCCAAGTAGCCAGGGCACTGTGACAATGCCTTTTACAACGACCAATTGGCGTATAAATGTAAAGCGGCAGCGAGGCGTAACGGATTGTAGGAACCAGGTCTGATGAGTTCAGCGAATTAACGGTCACTTTCGAATCTCTGTCGTCTCTTTGTTCGTGTGTCGTCTGCCTTGACTTATGGTGAATGACTTTGCTTTGCGTGGAAAACTTAATGACTTGAAACATTGACAATCTTAGTTGAATTTACCTTTATATTCATAAGGGTAAAAGTAAAGAAGGCTGCCATGCCGGATGTGTCATACGATTATAAGAACTAGCATCAGATTTTCGAAGTACTCTCTGCAGGAATACAATGTTGAGACCCTTTCTCAATACTCGAACGTTGCCTTGAGCCGTTAGCTCGTTAGCTGGAACGAGAGGCCTCCCGCCTGGTTACCTTGCCCACTTTAACTAGTTCTCAAACCTTCCTCTCCGTCCCTTTTCAAAGTGTTAACCAAACGTGACAAAGTTGTTCTAAGCCAGCCCCTTTGGCGATTTGCGCAACATGAATATAAAGGAGATGATGATATGGCGAGAGACAAACACTCTTTTTCCCCTTTCTCTCCCTTTCTCTCTCTGTCTCCTGCGCTGATCGCACAATGATTGCAAATACGACAAAAACTCGACAAACAATATTACAGAGGGGATCGTACGGCGCACGTGCAAAGGGCCTGTCGCCATGATTTTGCATTTTATAAGGAGAGAACGACACAGGGCCTGCCTGCATCTGGGTCTGGATTCCTTTATAAGTACTTTACATACTATTAGCGCAGGGAGAGTCTTATCACATCATTTCCATAGTTTCGCAATCATCAAAAACACAAATCGCTTTTCTCTGTTGAAAAACCCTCGAGGCGTGCCGTGCCGGTGATGATGTGCCATGGGGTCCTCTAATGTCATTGCCGAGCGCACTTTTTGCTCCTTTGTTCAGTAGCTTATGGCATGCAAATTACTTTTCAATAGGCTGTTTTTTCTTCCAAGAGATTCCCTCCTCGGATCGACGGCTTTTTCTCGCCTTGTCTCGGCTGGCCCCTTTAGCGTATTAGAAGTGTATTTAAAAAGTCATTATCAGTCCCCTCTGCGATCGCGAGTAAAGTGCATTAATCATGGGCTTCAGTATTTCCCTATATATCAAATTGGCAGAGGTGTTAAACTACCTTGAAAGCGTACTAAGAAGGTGTTAAACTGTCTCTAAAGAGTATTCTTTTCCTATACTCACAAACACTTGTTCAATACAAATAATAAGTAGTCTATTCATATTAGTATTGGACGAGTTCAAGAGAGTTCAACAATTTCCGCCGTTTCCAACGATCTCTGTTCCAGACGATCGAAATGGAAAAGGTCTGACGCATTACTCGTGCACTTCGTATACATATATCGCGTACCTCGATCTGCGAGCCAGCGACAAAATACAATCCAATGAATCATCGATCGGTCGTACGCTCCAGGGCGATGTTTTTAGAAGCCACCCAGGTTGAGTTGGTAGCTGGGGCTGCAGTTTAATAAGGCAGGCGACTGGCCATAATTGGGTCAAGTGAGATAAATGCGTGAAAAGTGAAAGAGAGAAAAGCACAGCACATCGCAGGAGAACAAAGAAAGAAGGAAATTCAATACAGCGGGAAGAGTGGGGGAGAGAGGGAAGAACAATGGATGGGCTTTCATGCGAACTGTCAACTTGTCATGACAATTAAGCTAACCGATGGTTATCTATCATATCTCTCCCACTCCTCGCTGCCTTCTGCATTCTACGCCCACGCGCAGTCAGGTATTAAGAAGATTCAATTGGAGAATTATTGTAACACTATATTTCGATAAGTTGAAATCAGAATTGTTTGAAGACAGATAAATACTCGTACTCCCTCTGCCCCTACCCGACCTAGTTCGTATTGCACTTGCGTTCTTCTCCCACCTGCCGTACAGCTCAATTTGTTTGTACTCGAGGCTCGCTGTCACCTCTGGAAGAATCAAAAGCTACCTCGCTTCTTACTCCTCTTCGCCGTCTTCTGTCTTCTGTTTACCAATATTTGATTAGCATTTAGCTTATTATGTCGCGTACACCAAACTGTCCCCCAGTTCGGTTCTGTCTTGTTCTGTTTGATTGCCCTTATTGGGCCCGGGTTCGTTTGGGGTACCGTCAAGCGACAATGCGAGTTTCCAATTTGGAGTTATGATTATTACACTTACACATACGCGAGTCCGTTGGGAAAGTCAAATAACCGTCTCCAATAGTCGTGCATAATTTCCATTTGATGGGTTTTCAATAACTCTCTATGGCCGATGGCTGATGGGTTTATTGATCTTCTACACACAAAGGTGTTGGGAAAATTGGGCATTGATAGCCCCATGCTAATCAAATATTCTACATAACTGCTCATTGTGCAGCCTGGGAAAGAAACTTCAAGTTCCAATTGCGGCAGCCCCGAACCAATTGCAGGTTAGGCTTACGATCTGTGCAAGGAAAGCGTCACATCATCGGGAGGATTAGGCGTCTCTCGTTTTCCTCATTAGCTGCAATGTCAACGAGAATGCTTCTCAGACAACTGGAAAGTCTTGCCAGATTTTGTGTTGTGTCACTTTTTGTGGACTGATTGACAAATTTCGTTGTCCCTTCGAATGTGCAGTGTCATGTGGCAAGGGCTGCTGGAAAATCGAATGAGGCATTGACAAATGATCGCAAACAGAACCCTATAAAGACCGGGAGTGATCCAGCGGATCGTTCCTTATGCAAATGCAGCTGCTTCGGAACGGTGAATTGCGCAGCGATCATCAACATTTAGTTGGGTTAGCTGAGGTAGCTTCTCTAGGCCCTGCTTATAAGTCAAAGCACATCACGTGCCACAGCGGAAGCACATTCGGGAACCTATTCTAGCAGGGGCCTAGCCCAACGAGAAAGTGGCAATGACTTTATTCTAATGAAGAACTGTACAGGTTCGGCGCCTCTGGCAGCTTGCCCCCAACGTACACGCATTAGAGATTCCGTTAGCTGCCTAGAAAAAGTATTTAAATGGACATGGGGAGCGCGTGCCCAGCAGCAGAGTTTCAGAGTCTCCCCGATGTCTGCCGACGCAGCAAGTAAGCAAAAATAAAAATGCCAATTTCCAGCCTGAGTTGCAGATGTAAACACAAGACACGAGTTGCAATTGCGAACAGAGATAGGAGTAGGAGAAGTACTGCAGATCTCCCTCATTGTCAGTTGAGTAGAAATTCTTTTGTGCACCCATTTAGTTTATAAATAAACTGCCGCGGCTTCCCTGTCAAAGTTGACAATTTATTTTTAATCAAAAATGTCGCAGAGAGTCGCGTGCTTCGCTTCTTATCGCGCAAATGTGTTGCTTCAAACACGCGCCACTGTGGCTGCGCCATGAATCGCAATTTATGAAACAACAAATGCCTGTGGGGTACATAAATATAGCACTTCTATGCCTGCACTTGTATCTAACTTTGTTTGCCTCGATCGTGTGCGTAACGTATACAAAGTAGTGGCTAATTTAACATTTTAAACTGATCAAGTAGAAGTTAACTTATTCCAGTGGAATCATCTGACACTCGTATGCACTATTTGTATGTTGTGCAGCCCAACCGGAGCAACAGCATCTTAACTTCAACTTCATTTATCATTCAACCATTGGGCAGTGTAGACCAACATGAGTAGATCGCCGGCAGCTATCAGCACAGACTGGGAAGTGGGAAGAGTATTACACCCGTATAACACCCGTTCGGCTTCCGTTGCCATATGCAATCGTGGTTGCTCTCTATTCCTTATACTATGGAGAGTAGTTCAAGTAGGGTATACTGACAGAGAATATATAGTCTGGATTAAGATCAACAGCTGAGCTGATTAAGCCAATGTCTAAACTAAGTATAAGACTAAGAATTAGTAATGATAATTTATTCCATGTGCAGATCAATTATATTTCAATTTTGATATTTAAATTACATACAAATACATCTAATAATTTGTAATACACATGAGTATATCTCTCCAGTTTCACATTCAACCAACATTCATTATTAGTGTAGAGTAAAAGGGTATCTTAGTGTCGAGCATGCTCGCAAGTAGTCATATTTACTTGTCTCTGTTCTTGCTACAGCAACTTCTTGCTTCTACCCAGCAGCAATTATATATCTGGCAGTCCGCACACTCTGCCAATTAATAATTGTAGCCCCGAATCTCAAATCGCAGTGATCCACACCCAACGTCAGGTAGTGCAGTAAAAGAATGGGGCAGTTGCATAGATTTATCACCAGTGCTGGAGAAGCAGCTACGAGACACAAGTAATAATTTGTTTCTTATTGCACTTTCAGAGTGTTTTGCCATTTCACTGTTCTCTTCTTCTATATGTGCGTGACTGCCATGCAAGGAGAAAGGAGGTTGTAGAGGGAAACTAACGGTTCAGGAAGCTGTTTGCAATGGGAAACACAGTAATCCCCAGTACATTGTTGCATTTGCCACTGAACTAGGCAGTGCCACGAGTTCGAGTCTTATCGGTTTCCGTGAAGTTTCGCGGGAGTCTCTGCAAATGAAAGCGAAACTCGAACCAGAGCTGCGCCATGCTCTAATAAGTTCTGACCTCAATGACAAGGAGACGCAATAGATGAAAGCGCAAGCCGATCTCTGGAATAGCAGATTCGCTTGGCTAACTTGCCAGTCATCTCTGGGTCAACTCAGGAGACGTCTTTACAACGATTGCGAAATACTCGCATCGGAAATGCCTGCAGATGAGCAGAAGAAGAAGAAGAGGAGGAGAGGCTCTAAGTCGATGCCCCTTGGCTGCCCCAAATCGATCGAACCACTTAAGTATGGGTTTGCTCCGGCACGCCGAGTCCTTTGCAAGCGCAGGCCTACAATTTGGTTGACGCGCAGAATAAATGATAAATGCAATCATTGTCGAAGGCAGCTACAAAAGGGGAAGGGAGGAGGAAGGAGGGGGAAGGACAAGCCAAAAAGTTGGCAAACACGAACGCATGATTAAAACTCTGCGAGGGACCCTGCGAAGTCTGCAGATCGAGGATCGGGAACTACCTGCCTCGGCCAGTCGCCGCTGCATGCGTGTGCCTTGCCACGCCCCCCGACCAGTCCGGTCCATCGCGATACAGAGCCCGCGCACTCGAATCTCAGCTCTCTGGTCTCGGGCCAACTCAAATGTTTTATGGCTGGCCGAGCATAATTTGTTAGCCTGCTGCGACTCGGGTTGCTGGAGTGGATCCACTTCATGCTGTGTATCTGTAGGATGTGCTGGCCTGTCCACCTCCTCTCCGAGGGTGATTCCTTGTTGTTCTTTTACTACTACTTCTCTTTTTTTTTTTGTTTTTTTGGCTGCAGCACAGAAGCTGTTCGCTGGCTTCGATTGCGTATAATTTCTGCCTCTCGACTGGTTCGAGTCGCGTCTTCTGCCATCCCACTGGCTGCGGGGCACAATTTTTGATGAGCTTTTGTCTGCTCCTCTGCAGCAGAAGACACTGTAGCTGCTGCGCTGCATGAAAGCAGAAAGGTCTTTCAGACTGGAGGAGAAACATAATCTAACTCTGCATATTCCTTGGCAAAAGTAAAGAAGGAATACTGACCTTATAAGGAGTATATATTCTTGATCTAGTCGATTGATATCAGCTCAGATAATTCGTTCTCCTGCCCAATTGCAGCGCATTTTTGAGACCTCACGGCCTCCCTCTCTTATGTAGAGTATCATCAGAATATATGCTACACATTTTCACTTTATGAAGTTCTCCTCAGTGATTGTGCTGCCACCTAAAAGCCCTGCCTCCTGCCCCTCCCTTGCCCCATCCATGCAGCAAGTTCGCCGCAGGCATCGAGTCCAGCGCAGCATGTATATTTTATTGGCGAAAGGGAGAGAGAGATCGAGAGGGACTCGATCTGTGACTGGTTCTGGCACAGGGATAGGGACTGCGACTGGGACTGGGACTCAGCTCAACTGTGGGCAGTCTGTCAGGCTGATGAACGCCGGCCGACGACGTGTTTCGTGTCTGGCATCTTAAGGAAACTTTTTTGGGTTCGATTCTTTTTTCGCCCGGCACTCGCGACTGGCGACTTGCTTCGACGTGCATTTTATGCTCATTTAATCTCGCTGCGCGTTTTTTAACACATTTACGGCAGGGCGGCCGAGGCTACAACAGCAACAGCAACAGCAACAAGGGCAACATCAGCAACTACAACTACAATCTCATCATCGATTATGTTGATCTCTTCCCGGCTCCGCGTTTCACTGGCGACCGATTTTTTAACTGCGCAGTGTGCGCACCTCGCGGAGGCAGCAGCAAAGGGCAGAGACAATGGCCGAGCCGAGCGACGACTCGCTACCTGTCTTACACAAAATAAACGCACGTCCCGTTCCCCTCCCCTCCCCACTGCCCGGACCGATCCTCAGTTGTTTGCCCTACCCCGCCTTCGCTGCCTCTCGTATCTCGCCCCGTTGCCAGTTTCGTTTGCCCGTTCTCCACTTTGGTTCAGTTTTATTGGTTTGTTCTTTCCATATTAATGTTTTCTTTTCTCTTGCTCTTTATAACACAGTTTTTTTAGGCCATGGATTTTAAAAAAATTCATGGACTATTGTGTTTGTCGGAACGGAAATGTGCGTAACAGGCAGAAGGAGGCATCTCCGACCCCATAAACTATATATATTATGAATCAGTATCAGTAGCCGAGTCGATTGAGCCATGTCTGTCTGTCCGTCTGTCCGTCTGTCCGTCTGTCCGTCCGAATGAACACCTGGATCTCGGAAACTATAAGAGCTAGAGTCATGAAATTTTGTGACAACATACGTATATATTGCAGTGTCTCAAAGTTTTTTGAAATTTGGACACGCCCCTTCCCGCCTTAGAAAATCAGTAATAACTATTTAAAAACTACAATATTAGCTCAACAACCAAAGTTGTATATCTTACATGACAAATACCCTGCCACGGACGTTATGTGAAAATTTCATTTAAATCGGACTATAAATAAGTGAGATATGATACGAATTAAACTCACTTACAAATCTAGCGTCAGACACACAACATTTTATTAAACTTTTGTTTGCATTGTATGGTAACAGAATTGGTTCACAATGCAACTTTGCCGATGGGCCAAGGAGTGAGGCAATAGCCGAGTGGTTAGAGTGGCGGACGGCTGCGAGAGAGTGCGTGAGTTCAACTCCCGGTTGAGGCGGGTGGGAATTTTTTTTTTTTATTAATTGTTTTGTTTATTATATTTTAATTTGTTTTTTTTTTTTTTTATTCTAATAAACTAAAAGAAAAGTTACTGTCAAACAAATTAAATTATTTAATTATTTAATTAAATTTCATTTGTAATAATATAATATGATAATCCATGGCCTTGTACAGTCAGCACCTGACTGTAGCGTTCGACTGGTTTTTCATTCGCCTGGTCATCCGTCCGTCAGTCAGATCGACAGTTTGTGTGTGTTTTGAGTGTGTTCTTGGCGCGACGACAGCCAGCTCGGCTCGAACCCTGTAGGCTCTGATTGCCAGCTCGGGTTTGTTTTTCAAAACCAGTTCAAAAACGTAAAGTGAGATAAGTGAGGAAAACATGTGCCAGACTGTTGGATACTCTTTCCTTTCACAGGGGTACGAGTTTGTAGAACCCAAAGAAACTTCGTCACAGCTAAGCGAAATACCTGAAAATGTATAAAGAAAATTGAGTGAGAGATTTGGGAAAAATACTTTCCAGAGACCCAGAGTTGATGCTGAAAATGGCTCAAAATATTCTAATTTATTTGGTTCTGTATTCTTGGATCTCTAACAATCCAGATATCACTGTAGAACTCAGCACAGATGCTTATTAAAAGTGTACAATGTAAATAATATGCAATGACATAAAAACTTGTCCGATTTTTGTTATTTTTCAAGATATTTAAACAATATTTATCACCTCCTACACTACTATATAAGTACAATATCTCATTCATCATTTCATAAAGAACCACATATCTACAAAACTAATATACCCTTCTCTACGCAGTTGTCATGGGTGCAAAGTGAGCAAGTTCAACAACGGAAAACAACTTTGAAATGATTTCTTATTGTAAATTATAACGTTTTGTTAGCTTAAGCTTGGCTTGTTGTCGCTGTGGCTACTGTTTCAACAATGCTGGCATTCAGTCCCAGGCAGTGAAGGATGAAATCTTTCCGAACCAAGTGCAATGAGTTTGTAGACTGTATGTACAATATGTTAGATAATGTTGTGTTGGCTGAGAGCAAACAAAACCAGTAAAATACTATAGATTATATTCCTAATTTGTAGGACATAGTTAGACATTAAGTATGAAAACCTTCTTCGACGACCTATTTAAGGAAACTTTAGCAGTATGCGAAGCTCCAGCTCCACAGCAGAGCTTCCCGAATTGTTATATTTTTTTCAATTTTATTTCATATTATTTGCTCATCTATATTGAGGACTTTTATGCCACCAAGTGTTCATTATTGTCTTCATCATTTTTCCGATCTAGCGTTCAAAAACGTCTTCCAAAGTATCCACCTAGACAATTCCATTTTCCAATATAAGTTCCTTAGTATTTTAGTTTATAATGTTCTGTTTCGCGGTGTATATAGATAACCGTTAAAGGAAGTAAATGGTAAAGGGGGATAATGTTATCGAAAATCGCAAACTCTTCAGTGTAGGGCTGTGACATCTAACTCTGCATACGTTGAGCGACTCATGATATTTGGACTGTATGATTGGGGTCACTGATAGCCCCTTTTCACGGTTGTCCCCCAGCTTAGACTTTATTTAAGTAGCTGCTAAAAGCTCGGAGGGTGACCCTAAGCGGCTCCGTTTCAAAGTAGCCATAACAAAAAGGAAAATATTACCCCAATTCAGGGGCCCACTTTTCTGGTACCTGACCCTCTGGCAGGGCAACCTGCAAAACTCAAAAGACGCTGGGCAAATGTAAATAAAATTGCCACATTTATTTGCAACACACCCACACACACGCACACTCACTCCCTGCACATTCGCGCGCTTTGACACCTAAAGTGTGCGCCCATACGCCTCCGCAGTGCCCTCCCCCCCTTCACCCTTCGCCCTTGACTCGCTTGGCAACACTTTTCGCGGCGTCGGGCGCCCCCTTCGTTTATTTTAATTTTTTGTTTCGCCTGCGCTTTCGTTTTTATGCATTGCACTGAAGAGAGATAGAGGGAGAAGAGAGAGAAAGAGAGAGAGAGAGGGAAAGAGAGAAAAGTGTATGAAGCCTTTTCCCTTTTCCCAGTGTTTTTCCGAGTTTTCTGTGGCGCTGCTGCTGCTGCTGCCAGTTGGCAACCCTCTCGCCAGCACTCGCGGCTCGGGGCTCTCTCCCATTTGCCTGGCGTGTTGCTCAATAGGTCTTGCACTTGATAGGTCACTGACCCACTGGATGCTGCCTCTGCACTGCTCTGTGCGTGAGTGTGTGTGTGTACTGCGGTGTTGTTGCGGCAGGGCAGTTGCAACAGCAGCAGCAGCAGCGACAGTTGACAGAAGCTTTCGTTACACAGTTCTGCGTGATGAGCCTGATTGAACGATTGTCTTGGCCATGGCTCCAAATCAAAGTCGAAGGTGTGCGCTGCCTCCTTAACCCCCTCCTTCCCCCCTTGCTCACGCATGCCACACCCTGCGGCACAGCTGGGCGCAGACTGCGGTTGCCCCAACGAGCATCGAGTTGCATAAACCCCCGAGTCCTACCTCCCTCCACCCTGGCCACCCGGCACAGATCTTCATCATCGCCATCTCCAGCATCATCGTCATCATCATCATCGTTCTCTTTCTTGTGTGCAACTTATTTCTGTCTTCTTTTGCGCTTTCCACAAAGTCAACGTTCTTGGCATTTTCGCAGCTGCTTTGCCATTTCCCCCGGTGGAGGGAGGCCTTAGTCGGAGCAAGTTTGCAGCACATGTGACGCTGTGGTCGCGTGCTGCCAGAGGAGTACTGCCTCTGCCCCAGCCGCGGGCCCTTTAGCCCCTGGCCCTGGGTCTGCCCCCAGGCATCAAGCAACTGACTGGAGTTCGAGCATAGTCAACTCTTGGGGCTTGCTTCTTTGCAGTTTGCCAGGGCATGGAGGGGCAGTTGCAACTCTAAAGAGTGGCGAATGGAGGCTTATCAAGAGCAGGTCATCAAGTTGTGCAGAAATAGCGATGGACAGCTTTAGAGCAGCTAGGAAAGTGTTACCTTTAGGGCGATGTGGGAATAAGTAGAAGTTATAGGCAGAGAAACAAGACATTTTGGGAGGCAATGGATTATTAGTTATGTTATTCCTTAATATGTTGACTCCTTCCCTGCCTACTCTACTTCCCCTGCCTTCCCTGCCACACTCCACACTCGCCAAGGCACCTCGCACTGTGCCTCTTCTTCCTATTTTGCAGTAGCTACACGTTTTGCAGCGCGGAAAATTTGCTTGTTGTTGATGTTGTCATTGTTGTTGTCGCTGTTGTTGTTTTTGCTGCTGTTGTTGTTGTTGTTGCTGCTGCTCGTAGTAAATGGGAATTATTATTTATTTTTATTGAAGCGGGCGGCGGCGTTTATGTCGCATCTTGCGTGCTCAGAAGAAACATATTTGTTTTCATTGTTGTTGCTGTTGTTGTTGCTGCTGTTGTTTCTGCTGCTGCTGTTGTTGCTGCTGCTGCAATTGGCGAAATTGTGTAATAAATAAAGTGTGCTGGCTTCAGCAGCGTGCCACATAATCATATTCAATAAAACAAAAACAAAAACAACTGAGTCCAGCCTGTCTGGTCTGGCCTCAGATACATCCAACCATGCATGCCCCCTTCCTCGCACTGCCCCTTCACCACTTGCCACTGCTACACCCCCCTCAGTTGATTCCCTGCACCGTTCATCGTTTGTTTAACTCGTTTGGGTCGCTGACCCAGAAATGTCAACGGGAAAGTCTTTTGATTCTCGTTTCACATCGTTCATTTATCGAAGGAATTTTATTTGCTTTATTTGATTGTTATCTACGATATGAAAGAAGGTGAATAATCTTTTGTGAATTCGTACGAATACTGCTGAGCATTATAGTTACTTACTTCAATTAAAAAGAGGTCTATAGGAAAAGTAATGTTGGATTTTTATATCAAAAAGAAGAATATTTATTTGCTTAATACGTTCAAATGCATTAATGATTAATGATAAATGCTGGTAAGGTATTTAAAAATACTAATCACAATCTACTGATTCATATTTAATTGACGTCAATTCAACATTTAATATCGGAAATATCGGAATATAAATAGCATTCTAAATATTTTCAAAATTTCATCATGATCGTCCGATCCTAACCTCAATAAATTGTGTAATTTCAAAATTATATGCCATATTCATGAGTAAACTCTCATAATTGTGAATTATCAAAATAAAAGTTGTGAAACAATATTCTTCTCATAAATGAGGATTATTTTCACGTCAACTATGAATATATTCCACATAACAAAGCTAATCAAGAGAGATACGCAAAGATGTTAGAAAGACTTACTTGTTTCATCTTAAACCAAAATGATCCGGCTATAATAATATGAACAACTCAAACACTCAACTTACTAAATGAATATAAATTCAGTTAAAACGGATTTCATAGACTAATAAGAATCTCGATCCATTGATCCTGAGTACATATATTTGTATGATATGTAACTTTATGCATGTCTGTAGGCTTATGATCATACATAACATTATACATAACCTATATGGAAGTTAACCGGTTCCACATTCTCCTTAAAGCTACCGTTACTCACTTGACAAAACCTCGGACACACCCCCAAAGTGTGTGTGTGTGGACTGATATGAGAATACAACAAACAAACAAGCAAGCAAGCACAGCAACAACAAACAGCAAATAAATAAGGCAAAAGAAAACAAGAGATTTCTCAGCTACTTTTTGCGGGTTCTTCCAGCATTCCCCGCACTCCCCTCTGCACTCACATTACGCTTAATCAGTTTCGTTGCAAAAAAAAAAGAATTCAACAGGCAGCTGCAGAAACAGTCCCGTCTCCTCTCTCCCTCCCCCTTCCACCGAGCCTACCTAGTATCCCCAACAGCTCAGGAACATTTAGTCAAGTAATTCGAGGCCCTAATGAAAAAGCTTTGTGACAAAGCAAGAAAAAACAGCAAACAGGCGAAAAAACAACAAATCAAACTAAGCAAAACGATGCAGAGCAAGAATCATAAAATCGAGCCCCCTTTTCTGTGCTGTTCTGCCCCTTCTTCTTATCTTCTCCTCTCTGCATCCTCTTCGCATGCTGCATGCACAGTCATGTTGATGTTTTCTTGAATTTCATCACATTGAGCAATCCTTGCGCCATGTCTTTTATCTTTATCACATGTTTCGGCTTTATCAACGCCTTCGTTAGTAAGCAACTCTCTTCACGTCTCATATTTGTCTCTCTTTCTTTATGAAGAGTAAAGACTTATCGTGGGACACGTTAGAAATTGTCGTCTGAAGTGTTTACTAATCTGAAACTTAATGAACAAAAGAACAAATAGATATTCCATATAAAAACACCTTCATATATTGGTTATTGCAGCGAATAGGATTCCTTTTTACCTATGCACATAATTTTTCCGTTGTCTTTTGGTCTTGAGTTTCGCGCGCGCAAATTTATGAAGGCAGAAAAAAGAGAGAATGATGTAGCATGATTCGAGAGCCTGTTTTGGAGGCAGAGCAGAACAGGTTTCCCCATACAATTATAAACGTTTTCAGCATATCGTGAAATGGTCAAAATCTTGTAGTAGGCAATAATGGCTATTAAGAAATAAAGAAAATGGCTCTATAAGAATAATATTACTCTATAAATTAATTGGTATACATCATCATCATTTCAATTGGTGGGGGAAATGGATCTTATGAAGGAGTTTTCAAAAAACTACTACTATTTTTGCTGCTAGTCTACAGCTTATTACCCATAAACCCTTTGCTATAATGTATGCTATAACTATACAATACTATAAATAACCTTATTGTGAATTAAATTGCGAACAAAGCAGATCTGTTCAGTTCTTACTCTCCATATTAATCTGCGTAGTATTTAACCGTTCACAAGGTATCGACAGAGAAAGAGAAAGAGTAAGAGAAAGAAACCTACATATAATCACTCTCTTCCCGTTTTGTGTGTCCCGCTTCTGTTCTCGTCCCCGACTGTTTTCTGTAATAACAACAACAGCAACAACAACGACACAGACTCTATGCCTGCATTTGCGAGTTTTGTTTTGGTTTCTCGTTCGCAGCGCTGCGCTGTCAATTGTTGTTGCTGTTACCTGCTCAACAAGATCTTTGTGCTGCCTCGCACCAACACACTCTCAACTTACTCACACTCTCTCTCTCTCTCTCTCATGTGCACACACACAGACACAGATATACATAGGCTGCCTACCCACTCACTCTCATGTTTCTCTTCTCTTTCGCCTCTGCATTGTGTGGCTGTCGCTGCGGCTGCCGCTGCAGCTGCGGCGTTGGCGTCGACGCTGAGCAGCGCTCCGCTGCGTCCCCATAGCCACAACAACAACGAGTGCACTACTACCTGCAAGAACATGCATGTGCATGAGCCTAGGCAGAGCCGCAGCGCACAGTGCTCTCCGCCTGCTTCTCACTCTGCTGCCGCTCTGCTCCCGCTCTGCCGCTGCTCTGACAGAGTCTCGCTCCCATCGGCGATTATGCTCTCTTAATTTGAGTCATTTTTATTTTGTAAACGCGTGTCTTGCAGATACTCTGCCTCGCATTGCCGCACAGTCAGCTTAGTTCAGTTCAGCCGCGAAGCGAGTAAGACGTGTTTTCTCCTCAAACCAAACCAAACCAAACCCGAACCCAAACCGAACCAAACCAGACCAAGACAACACTAACTTGGGAGTCGAGCGCAGTTTGGGTTTGCGACACGTTTTAAGTGCTTCTTGAGTCTTCCGAGCGCAGTTTGCAAGTACTCTTTGTGTGTTTCTAAATAAGTTGCACGAGATTTTTGAGAAATACGAATACGAAAAATCGATAAAAATTAAAAAATATAATAAACTAACAAGAATAATATTGAAGGAATGCGTTAAAAAATTAATACCATCACAAAGAAGTCATTGCGAGTCGAATTAAATGAAATACTTTGAGTGTTTGTGGTGCAAAACATTTTCGAGTTCAACGAGGATTGTAAATTAAAAATGCTTCAGTTTTTAATGTTCAAAATATTGCATAAGAAATACAAGATTAACTGACTGTGTGCACGCCCTGAAAAGTGTCACCGAGAGAGACAGAGAGATAAACAATCCGAGAGCAGGACAACAGTGCCGAACCAACCAAACAAACTTTCCACGGGTAACCTCCACCAACACCTCCACCGAACCCACAAATCTACACACATAACAACACACCAACAAACACACACACACACACACACAATGGCTGTGCCCTTTTATCTGCCGGAGGGCGGCAGCGATGACATTGCCTCCAGTTCAGCAGGCACTTCGGGAGCCTCCTCCTCCTCCGCGTCCTCATCGTCGTCGGCCTCGTCCTCGGGTGCCTCCACATCGTCGGGCGCATCGGACGGCGCCAGCAGCATCGCCTCACAGTCGCCGAACACAACCACCTCGGCCACGCAGACGCCGATGCAGTCGCCGCACACAATGCCCACGGATCAGGTGCTAATCGCCCTCTGCGAGTGGTACCAGCAGCACCAGCGACAGTACAACTACAACGTGAGCACTACCGGTGAGTACATCCTCCCCCCTCCAGGTCTTATCTCAGTCTCAGTCCCCGTTGCAGTTCTAGTTCAAGTTGCCGCACCCGAAATGGGTCAGTTTATGCAACGCTAATTAGAGTCGTTGTCCACTTGACTGCGTTTCCTTTTGTTGGGTTTCACTTTCCAAGGTTGTTGACTCACTCTCCCCAGTTTACTGCGACTGTTCCGCTTTTTCTTTCTTGTGTATGGTCAGCGCTTTCGGGCCTGATAAGCGCACAGAGCCGAACACAACCACAACAAGGCATCAGATTACGTCCAGTTCGGGACAGGGCCAAGAACAGGTTCAGTAAATGGCTCGAGGGGGTTCGACAATTGGTCAAAGTTCTTCGGAGGGGAAAGGGAAACCTTTCAATCAGTTATTGTGTGGCAGTTTATAACTGAGTAATCACTGAGGTGCTCTGAATCACACCCTGCCCAGAGAGGATTATAGAACATTACGTAGTCGAGTACCTCTTCAATTGACTTTAGAAATAGATTCCTGAATCACGCTAGATTCTGTTGTTATTCTCGCGCTGTCGAGTACCCTCTTAAGAGGGTAGCAGGGGCTACCTTTAACCAGCCCACTCCTGCTCCTACAACAACAGCAATGCGGGTAGCTAAACCAGTTTGGGAGGTGGGCTTGTGCTGTCCAAGAGTTGCGGGTATCGGTTGCTTAATTGGCACGCGCCAATGTCTTTTGCGGATTGTGTATCTATTTGATATGTATCTCGAGGCAGCTACAGCTGCAACTTTGCAACTTGTGGCAGCGGGCAGCAGCTCCTAACCCAAATTATTGAACGTTTGACCTTAGGCGCAGTTTGTGGCGTGGCAACATGGAGAACGGGGGGATCGGGGTTAGGGCAGTTGTGGCTATTCAAAATGTGTTACGCCTTAACGGTAGTTTAAACAACCTTTTGACTGCGGTCAGTTCGGGTACTCCGCCCCTACACTCCCCTCTTGAAGTCTAAATCGATTCGTCTACTGTTGTGGTTTCACTCCGCTACCTTCCCCTGCTCCCCCTCAGTAAGTTGTGGTTTTTCTATTTTCAATTCCATTTTTTGCAACTGTCAGCGAGTGCCAGCATTATTTATGACTCTTGCCCGATTCTTCTCAGCTAAACCCCTCCCAGACCCTAACCCCTCCCCTTACTCAAGCCTCTCTCACTGGGTGACTCACTGTGCGCATATCTTTAGCACTCAGGTTACTTGTTATAACACTACCAAGCTGAATTTTGGTATAGGGTCTATCCAAGTTGGCCTAATTCCCCCACACGTTCTACCTGCCTAGCTGGAGTGATGCAATCCCCCCTTAGTTACTGGTTTCTCCAGGCACTTGTCTTTTCTTCTACTTAGCTAGTCTTCCCGTCATAATCGAACAGTTTAGCAATTTCGTAACTAGCCTCAGCCCCTAAAGGTCTTTAAAACCTATTCAGTTCCTTCTTTACTTCAACTGCAGCTGCCTCATCTGCTGGCAATGCATCTCGGCTAGTGGCAACAGCCTCAACTTGCCACAGCTTCTCGCAGATGCCAACAACCCACAAGCCTCAGTGCTGCGCGCTTAGTCATCGTCGCTGCCAGGCAGCAACCCCCAACGTCAAAGCGAAAGCCAAAGCCTAAAATAAAATACAAAACCCTCCGTCCCGGCCCAGTTCCCCCCCTTGTAGCAGAGGTTCAAGTTCGTGAAAGGCAGCGAGCCTAAGTTGCCTAAGCGGCTCTGAAACCCACCCTGGCATGCCAGGGCTCAACAAACGGTGCATTGACAGTGCCCCCCCTCCCACCATGGAGTTCCATCTCCCTGCCAGAGATGTGGCTGAAAGCGACGCCGTTTTGGCTGTTCCCTCTTTGTGCTGCCATTCGCGTCGTTCTGCAGCTTCTTTTGCTGCTGCTGCTGTTGCTGTGGCGCCAACAGCTGTTGCTGCTAGGCGTTGTTTCGCAGCCAACGTCGACGCTGACGTCGCTGCCGCACTTGACATTTTGCAGCAGTTTGTTTTGCTCAGCAACTTCGTGCGTCGCAGCGTTGGCAGCGCAAAAAAATGGCGGCAAACATGGCGACCCTTTGGCGCTGCCTTTCCTCTTCCTGTTGCTGTTGCTGTTGCTGACCTGGCAACAGCTGACGATTGTGCGCAGAGCGAAGAGAGCAGGAGAGAGAAAGAGAGGGAGAGGGAGAGCTGCTGCTTATTATCTCACTCGCTGTGTACAGCCTACACAGCGTCATCAGCAACTCATCATCAACATCATCACCTTCATCATCTCTTCATCATCGTCATCCTCTTTGCCTTTTTACATCTTAAATGCAAATCTGCTTTGGCTCTGTTGCCAGGCCAGTCCCCAGTATAGCTGTGTGGCTTTGTATGTATGTGTGTGTGTGTCTCTGTGTGTGTGTGTTAGCTATGGCTCAGAGCTGTTGCCAATGCTTTGTTCAGCTCGTCTCCGCTTGTTACAGTTCGTGATTCGACTTGCATTGACCGTGAATTTGTTTTTCGTTGTTTTATGCAAATCCGATTTGTTTGTTGCTGTCTCCCCTTGACTCTTCTACCCTCCCCCCCTCCGTTCCCCTGCTGCCTTGTTAATTGCTTCATTCAATCCGCGCGTGCATTTCCTCTGCGGATGTTGCCTGCGGTGTACGCCTGCCTGCAGTTGCCTTCATCTCCTCTGCTGCCTTCATGTCTCTGCTGCCTCCACTGCTTGCCTCCTCTGCTTGCCTTCTCTGCTTGCCTCCTCTGCATGCCCCTCTGCCTCAGCTCAGCTGGCGTCATAAACAATTTGACGACCCAAAAAACTTCAGCTCCTTTCTTATGTAGAGGCGTGGCCACGCCCTCGGGCACTCTGGCTAACGAGAACTACAGACACCTGAGAGAGCAACGCATTGCAAGAAGATAATGACCAGCCAAGGCTGCTCCCTCCTCCCCCTGCCAGCAGCTGCACTTGCTACAGTCACCAAGTGGCCTGAGTGACTCCTCTTCTGCCCCTGCCCCTGCTCCTGACTGTCTTTTGATTGAGTCTCACACGTCGCCAGCTGCGCTAAATTGTTCGCATTGAAGCCAACTATGAGTTGGAGTCGGTGTTGCATGATGAGCCTGGAACGTGCTCAAGTTTTTGTTGTGAAATCGAGCCTAGTCGCCTCCAGACAGCCGGCAGTGTCCTTGGCCGGAGTAAGTTGAGTGCCAGACAAAGGAGAGAGAGATAGATAGAGAGAGAGAGAGGAGGAGGGGGAGGGGGAGAGGAGTTGCAGAAGGATGTGTTTTGAAAAGGCGGAAAACTAAGAACAGGATGCGCCGCCGGGCTGCAGCTACTTGTTGTAATTGGCAAGGGAGACAGGCAGCGAAAGAGGGGTGGCAGTAGGGGGGAGGGGAGGATAGAGGCAGAGGGATATATTGTAGCTAAAGATTGACAACGTCAAGTGCTGTGCTGAGCTCACACAAAGGAGTCGCAAGTGGCAAAGTGTTAATCAGGTTCGTCGTCACAGTCACAGTGGGTGCTGGCAGTAGTGGCCCGTCACGGTACACTCCGGGTGGGGGAATTAGTAGCAGCGTTTAACAGTTGATTAAACAGGCAGGCTACAGTGCTGGGCAGCAGGCCGTGGCCGCAATCAACAACGCAAATAACAAATGGAAACTGCAATTAAACAATGAGCGAATTCTGCTCGACAGCAGCAGCAGCAGCGACGCTGGGCAGCGACGCGTCGCGACGTTCGATCGACGGATGAAACGCAATTAAAATAATTAAAAACTGCAGCCGCAAAACGGCAAAATGCACGTTTTATGTGCCACAATAAAAACGACAACAACAAAATGCAAAAAATTATTAATAAATGAAACGAAATTGTAAATGAAGAGCAACAACAACAACAACAACAACAGCTGCAACAACAACAGCTGAAGTTGTCGGCACTGCCAGACGCGATGTCTTCGCTGCGTCATGCGACTGCGACGTCGACTGCAACTGCAACTGCAGCAGCGACAGCGACAGTTCCAACAACTGCTGACCACTCGATGCTGGCGTGTCTAAGGGTTTCCCTGGCCCCGCACGCTGCATGCCCCTCTCTCTCTCTCTTCATTTGCAATTACATGTGCGCCGTTAATTGTTGTTGTTGTTCACTTTATTTATATTTATTTCATACATTTGTTTATTGAAGATTGCGGATGGTTATCGCATCGATAACTAAGTCGATAGTTGATAACGTGTCCACAAGGGAAGTTCATATATTCATATATTTACTATATACGAGTATGTTATATCTGCCCATTGCAGAACTTCATGTGTCTCTTCTACTTTTCTCTTTTCTTTTTTTTTGCCTTTCACTATCTTCGATTGTTGAAAATTCTCGATTATTATTAGTCATTGCATTTATTACCTTATCAAAATAATAGAAGTGTCCTATAACATTAATATTATTTACTGGTATTGCATTACGTCTTTCTATTGTTGCTTTTTCCAATACCTATACCTTTATTTTTGACTTCCACTTTCCCTCATTTTCTATATATGTAAATATTTTCGTCTTGTATAGATCAGTTCAAGTTAAGACAGTTTCTCAAATTAATAACAGATAAGCAGTCAATTTTACACGTTGAATTTAGTCTTATATTGTGTCTATATTATGCATGATATATTTCATATTTTCAGTCCATGTGCAGGGTATAACAGTATCCCCCATACTCTGCATTTTGTGACAAGGTTTGAGCTGTTTTCCGTCATTTCCCTGAGGCGGAAGCGCTCACTTTGTTTACTCCCGTTTGCAACTCTGCTGGGCAGGGGAAAAGCGTCTCATACCAATTGGGAAAACAAAAGGAATTCCTCGAGAAGTTTGTCAATGTTTCCCCTTACTGAACAAATGCGCCGTTTAATTCATTCTCTTTCTCTGACTGTGGCTGCAATTAAGTCAAATCATAGCGATAATTATGGGTACCTATCGTATGTACCGTAATGTTGCGTGTACACAAACTGAGCTCGACACGCGTCAGCTCAGCGCAGCACCTTGCCGTGGCATACCTCGCATAATCGGGGCAAACATGAGTGCACAAGGTATATCCTAGTTGAAGTAATCGATTAATTGACTTAGGGTTCTCTGGCTTCCTTTCTTGCCTTCTAGAAACCTCTTCAAAACTCTGCCTATGCTAATTGAACTTATCGATTAATCGCCAATCGACCTAGGGCACTCTGTATTCATTTGTTTACTTCAAGAACCTTCCATGCTTCATTTGGTGAAATTGCTTGAGCAGAACTTTCTCCTGTGACTCATGTTGCACTGGTTTCCGCGTTTCGAGCTTCCCAATTCTGATGAGAAGCGACAAAATGTTTCGTTCGCATTACACAAATGGCTAATTAGCGATACCAAAATTGGTAATTAACAGTTGCATCGATCGGTCGATCGATTGCGCACACCTGTTGATTGACATTCGTGATGTTGTTAGACCATTTTGGGGCTTAGATCAGTCTCGTATATGTCTGTGGCATGAGATTCTTTTGGAGTTCCCCTTGTGCAGGCACTTCCTGCCCCAAAGAGAGACCGCACAAGGCAATTAGTCAGTCAGCTGACCCCAGCGAGGAGACGGCGCAATTTGTACCGTTAATGCGGCCTCGACAAGTCTCCAAATTTGTAGCACCTTGAAGGGGATCGTGACAGACAGCACAGAGAGAGAGTGTGTTTGTAAGGGGGAGGGGCGTGGCATGTTAAATTTTCGATCCTTTGTGCTGTCACTGCGACTTTCTCGGCTCATCAATAAAGCTTCTCTCCTCTCCAGGCTGGACAGCTAACATGGTGAGGTTGTGTGTTCCAAGAAAGTAAGGATCAGACAGGGGATTATCTCTTGAACAGCAGCTCAGCTGTTGATCTGTGACTGTGCCACAGTTAATCGAGTCAGTCATGGAAACTTGTTTCGATTTCGGTTTCAGTTTCAGTTTCTGCACTGCGATAAACTCCGATATATTCCGATATTCTCGGCTCTAGCTCGCTGTGCATTTGCTAAGCACTTCAAGGCCAAAGTGCGCACATGCTGCCGCTCTGGGCTGACATGTAATCAACTGGGACGGGTAGGGAGACGGGGGGAGGGAGGGGAGAGGGGCAAGCTAGGTAAATTGCTGGCACATTGCAACTAGCGCGTCGTCAGCGTTTTGTTCTTTTGTGGCAAGCAAAGCGTAACACACACACACACACAGACAAAACACACACACACAGGTAATACACACACACACACTGAGACTTACACACACACTTGAAGTGTGCAGTATTTTTCTTGATTTTCCGCCAAGCTGCCGCGTCGAAATTGTTCTCGAGTTTTAATGTTCTGCTAAGTTTGACTTTGCTGCTTAGTTACAATTTGTTGTTGCTGTTGTTGTTGTTTCTCTGATTGATGTTTGTCAGCTGTGGTTGCTGCTGCTGCTGCAGTTGTTGTTGTTGTTGTTGTGGCTGGTGTCAGTCGCATGCCTTGGCAAATGATGCAACATGCCACATGAAAAATTAAAGCAAATTAGAAACAACAACAGCAAAAATAGTCGACGCTGCGCAGATGCAACAAATGCCACTCCCACCTGGCCCCCCTTCCCCACACCTCCCCCTTGGCCCTTGTGACGTTCACAATTCAATTAAACATTTTGCCATACGATGATTGCCAGGCTATAAACCTATTGTTGTTGTTGTTGTTGTTATTGCCTTAAACAAATGCAGAAATATTGCAAACAATCGGTCACGTTTAGCCACAGCAACAACAATAGAAACAACTGCTTGTAAACGGCCTGCAACAGTTGCAGCAGCAACGGCAGCAACAGCAGTGCCCGCACCACGAGCGGCTCATAAAAATCGCCAAGGTGGCACATAAACGGTTGTTTAGACTTTATTAGAGATGGAACACACTACAAATCACGAACTGTGACTCGAAAAGGGATGGCAAATTAAGACAGACTGAAGATCGTTTGTGAAATAACAATTTACTTGTAATATAGTGATACATACTCGTATGTTATTTGTAAACATCGAATATATATATCATTATGCATTAATTGGAAGCAATATTATACGGACTTATATATATATATATATGGACTTTGGAAGGATAAAAGAAATCACGAACTGACTCTACGACTGTGAATGCAGTAACAAATATAGACAGTTCGATTAAGGTATATTAGGTTCTAACATATATTAAATTATTCATATAAATTTTATTAACAAATTATGATATATTTATTAAATATTTATATATCATTCTGCAAGTAGTTATCGATATTAATCAGTGAGAATTGGCGAGGAAATTACTTATATGAATATTATTTTATTTATTGAAAGTATGAACGTAGTTCAGTTTCATCAATGAATATCGGAAAAATATCGTGTATTTACATGCAATCTATAATCAGTAGTTAATATTTATTTATCATTAAAGTGTTGCATTATATTCCAGATGTTACCATTAAAAGAGCCTTACTCTATAGTATAACGCAGTTAAGAGCAATATCAAAGTCCCTTTGCTTTCATTTCTAATGCAAGTGACAAGTCACTGTCACTGTTGCCGAGAAAGGTCACAGTTTAATAAGCTCATCGCACACACACACATACTCACACACATACACACACTGTGGTGCCCACATACTCATATGCAAATGCAATTTTAACACTTGGCAAATAATTTTCCACACAATTTGCAATTAGTAGAAACATTTCCAATGTGCCTCATCATGAAGGCACCAGCATGGGGCAGCCTAAGTGCGGCCATATCTGTAGAGCTATAGCTAAAGCTTTAGCTATAGCCATAGCTAGTATAGCCTCATCTACGGCTGGTTATACAAGCTGGCCAGCTTCGCTCCACCAAGATGGAAGATATAATTTACAAGTCGAGTGCGCGTAGTGCCAGTGCGAGCTCTAATGAGGCCCGACTCGACTCGACTCGACTCGACTCTACTCGACTTGTCTTTGTCTGTCTCCGTCTCCGTCTCTGTCTCGAGTTGGCTTGGCAGATTTTCAAGGTTAGGCGCTGGCGATGGAGCTCGCGCGGCGTGCACACGTGAGCAGCCTCAGCAGAGCCTCAGGCAGCTGTTTGCCTGCCAGCGACTCAAACTAGTTTCAAATGGCATAAAGTATCTGTAAGATACAAATGCGCGCTTGGGCCCACAAGGAGTGGCGCTGGCACTGCAATTAACCAGCGACTTTACAGCTGTGCAGCAGCTCAGCTGCAACTGCAACTGCAGCAATGGACAATGCGATATTCGAGTTCAAGGCTGATGGGTCAACTGCGAATTAGTCGCCTGCAGGTTAACCGACCTGAGTGACATTATCCAAGCGTGCCCCTCGTTCAAGTCCCCTATCTGTATCTGTATCTGTAAATGTATCTCAGCCTGCGGCCTCAACATGCTGACATGCCAAACTTCGCAGCTAATGGGCGAGCATCATAAGCCACTCTACGCCAACGGAGCCCTGGGCTAATTGGCGACTTGAGACTCTATCGCTCTATCGTCTGTCCGACAATTTGTCCGAGTGATTTGTATAAACTTTGCATTACAATCAATCAACTGTCACTGACTTGCTGACTTGCAATGGGTATTATGGGGTAGCAGAGACTGGAGACTGGAGTATTAGAATTAACATACCAGTTAAGTCTGAATCTAAATGAACAGAGGATTTGCAGTGCTTTATATATTTGTGATATCATATATCGAAGAGTCTTCACTTCTATCCATACTTCGCAAAAAGTAAAGCTCATTTCAGTCAGCTACATTTGCTATCAACTTCTACAGGGTAACTCCCAATCAACCATGGCACAACTCTCTAATGGAATTAAGAAATCATATGTATTAATCTACAGTGACTGCAATTATAATCTGTGCGCATACCTAGCGAACAAGTGGAAGGTGTTGACGCCATTATAAAATACACAGATCAAGTAGAATAATGTAAATATAATAATAGCTGCAAATAAGTATGATGTAAATATAATAATACCTGCAAATATGTATAAAGAAGCAGAAGTTCTTGAGTTTTTAGTTACAGAAAGAGTCGAATTTATTTGCTGGGAAATCTTTTAGCAACTTGTGAAATACTTCGAGTGCACTTGGAATAGTTTATAACTTAAGAGTTTATGGTTTAATGAGCGTGTTTATGATCTGAAATTAGTGAGGAATCGACGCAAACCAGTTGCATCCTCAGTTATGCGACCTTAAACATTTCCTGACATTGTTTCAACTCAGCCGCAGCCAAGGGGGGCCAATGCCCTCGGCACCTTTGTTTATGCGTTGTACTCGATCTTGATGGCACTATATCTACACATACATACATACATACATACTACATATATGTGTACATCTATAATTGTGTTTCGCATTGTTTGTGTCTCTTGCAGCCCCGCAAATCTTCCAGTACCCCCCGCCGCCTAGCCCCTCGTGCTATACAGGCGGCGAAGCCTTCTTCCCCCACCACCTGCACGTGCCGCCCCGCACGCCGCATACCAGCGCCAGCTACGGCGAGGAGCCGAGCTACTTTCGACAGCCGTATCCGGCGCCGTCGACGCCTCAACCGATGCCACCGCAACCGCCGGCGCCACAGTCAGCGCCGCCGTTGCGCTACAGCCACAGCTACCCGCAGCAGTCGCCCCATTTGCTGCAACATCATGCTGCCTCCTACGGACCCCCACAGCCTGTCGCCTACTATGCCACCTATACGCCGCCACCCACACCGAACAACACTGTGTGCGCGTCCACCTCCAGCTTGGCGGCATCAGCCTCGTTCGGGCGGCACTGCCACGGCCCAGGCCTGGCATCGACGCCCATGGCGCCAGCTGGACCCAAGATGCGCCTGCAGCGCAGTCAGTCGGATGCGGCCAGACGGTGAGTAGACTTCCCCAATAAGGATACACTCCTCTTCCCCACATGCCTGCTTAAACTCAGACTCGATTTTGCGTGTCTTTGCAGCAAACGACTGACTTCCACTGGCGAGGATGAGCGGGAGTACCAGAGCGACCACGAGACCAGCTGGGATGAGTTCGACGATCGCTACGACAACTTTACGGCAGGACGAGAGCGTCTGCAGGAGTTCAGTGGACGCATACCTCCGCGCAAGAAGAAGACCAGCAGTCCGAGCAGCCCCAATCCCAGCGAAGGTGCCAGCCCCGAGAGCAGCAGCTGCGGCAAGCAGCGGGAACAGCGCGATCGTGCCGAGCAGAAGGTGAGCAACTACAATAGTTCCGACTCCGACTCCGTCTCCGATTCGACTTCGGATGCGGATGAAGAGTTCGTTAACTCGCGCCCATCTGCGCAACTAAAAATAGCCGCGACCAAAGACACATTTCCACAAGGAAGGAGAGGCGGAGTCGGCGCTGGGTTGGAGTCAGAGTCCGCTCCGGCACCGTGGAAGGCACAGTGGGAATCGCATGCGCATATATCAAATGCCTTCGTTATAAGAAGGAAAACTTTGCACATGCGAAAAGTGTGATAAAAATTAATTACGCAGCGCCGTCGCCGTCGCAGCTGCTGCTTCTGCTGCTGCTGCCCTTCCCCCTTCCTCACCCCGTTCTGTTCTACCCGCCCTCACCACGGCCTCACTCTCTGTAGCTTTCGCATCGCGGCATTATGTTAATCGAGACAAGTGTCGTTCCCATTTCGCCTGCCCCCTCCCTCCCTAGGCTGCCCCCTCTGCGAGGCTTCGTGTAGTTTAGTCAGCAAAAGTGTCAGCCTTTGTCAGGCTATATAGTCGCTATGTGTATGCGTATAGTAGAGATCGTGTGTGTACCGCTTGTAGCTGGCTTTGCATTGTGACAAACGGGGCGCACTTTTTTATTTTGCCTGCGCAATTAAAAGAAATTCAACCTTCAAGAAACTGAATCACAACGATGCGATGTCTGTTTCTAATACCCTGCAGTAACACAACCTAGCGGGTATATTAGTTAAGCTGATAGAAAGACAGACACTGCACATAATCTACATCAGTACCGACTCCGAATGTGATCTTCCCATGACTAAGTCTTCTCTCGGAACATATTCCAGGGTATTAATGATTTCAGTCACAGCAAGTTCTTTGTGCTTTGCAATCCGTGTTTATTTTGTTTTTATTTTCGTTTCGCGCTTGACGCGCTTATCGCGCTTCGAGAAGCTCGCTTGGGAAGCTGCGTCGATTTGGCTTATCGGAAGTGTACTTTATTGAGATCGTGAGAAATGTTGTAAGCCAGCTGAGCAGACAACACAGATTAGCGCAGTTAAACGTAAATTGAATATGGATTTCAATACATAACGAGTTGAATATATATAAATGAGACCCCGATGAGCTACTTAGGGTTTCCCAAAGAATAATCAATCAGTTCCATTCAGATTTAGACTGGAGTAAGCATTGTAATGAGTAGAGCAATCAGGAGTCATTCAGAAACGATTAAACAACATATGAATGGTATGAATAAGGCTGCCATCGATTTCGATAAACGATTTGGCAAATTAAACAAGCAGTAATCGATCGGTTAACCACACACTCACCACAAACACACATATTATAGACAGTAGTATTTATAGGTACCTTTGGGACCTTGTACCCAGACCCGCATAGCGGTTAGAGAACTACAATCTCAGGAATAGAGAAGTGCTGTTAATATTCTCCAATGTCTAAATTGCGCAACCTATTCTACTCCAAACTTAGAAATAGAGAAATGTTTTTAATATTCTCCTGTGTTTAAAATTGCGCAATCTTTTTTATTTTAACATAATATCTCAGGAATAGAGAAGTGTTTTAAATATTCTCCAATGTCTAAATTTGCGCAACCTATTCTTTCTATTTCAGAAACAGCAGAGCTTCACTTGGCCCACAGTTGTCACCGTCTTCGTACTGGCCATCGGATGTGTCTTCTTCGCAGCGCGATGAGCACACAAGCAACGCACAACATCAACAGCAAATACGATAATAATCATGCATAACCGTATACTTACTTAATGATCTTTAGTGAAATCAGCTTACGTTATCCCATATACATAAATACGCTCAAGCTCAAATTTGTAATCGATAAGTGAAACTGAAATAGTGTACAACGAATTTAAAGTCAATAACCATACAGCGTCAGATCTGTATTAACTTAACAAGGTTTGCGGGACACAAGAACAATATATACATACTTATATACCATACATACTTACGTACATATTGTAGATATGTACGCTTACTTCTCTCGAATGAAATGGCAAACTGTAGACTGGCTTAAGACTAAAGACAGAAATGCATATAGCAGATATTTTTGCTAAGATCAGCTTACAAATATTTTTGGTACCACCTTTTTGGAAAAAGACTCGAGCATATTTTTATAAACTCTTTATAAACCGGAATTTAGGAATACGGAAAATAACAGAAACTGCTATTTTTGATATCTATTGATATCCCAATTTTGTCTCTCAGCCGTTGAGCGATTTTCATTCTTGCTTTTTGCATTTAGCTTTGCATTTCGTAAAAGTTAAAAAAAAAACAAAACAAAAGAAAAAAAAATGAATATTAATATTATAAATAATTTTGTTCTTCCAAGTTAATTTCTCAAATTATTATAATTATTTTTTTGATTATCGAAAAACAAAAATTCATTGTCTTCGCTTTGTAATTCCAATTACAGAACATACTTATGTATATCGTATACCGTAATTATTCGTAGTAATTGATTTAAAGTAGTGAAAATTGTAAACAAAATATCTAGCTTTAATTGTTATAAATGAAAAGAAAACCCGAGGAAATCCCACAAAAAAAGGAAAATGCTTTGTACATAGCTTTTACGCCATTCTTGTGATGATTTTGTCAACGATTTATTCATAACTGAGCTCACACACAGACACACACACATGTTTTAGTTAAAATTCTAGAGTTATCATGAGAGTTATTTTGTTTGTTCTTCAAATTGGTCTCACAATTTTAGTTTTAAGCGCAATACACAAGAAATTTGAGCAATCGGCCCTTTTGGAATTTCCCAAGGCTCTGGCGGGTAAACCTCCGGTTCACCCAAAAGCCAACGTTGAACGATCTCTTAAGGGCTCAAGAACTCAATTGATCTCCATAGCTAGCCAAAGTCAATGTCAATATCAATGTCAAATGTCTAACGTCAAATGTCAAATGTCAAATAACGAATGTCAAATATCAACACGTAGCAAAATTTAATTTTTGTGTTGTTTTGGCAAATTTCAAAGCGCTGTTGCCAAATTTCTTGACGGTTCAATGCCAATCGAACAGTAAACAAAAAAACAGTAAGAAAATTGCAAAAAAATAAGAAATCGAAATAGATAAATATTCCCAAAAATCGCATTGATCTCATGGATTTTTTTATCATTTACATCAACAATTTTTAATTGCATAAAACGCGAAGAGAAATGTGTAACTTAGGTATAATAATTGTGTAAAAGTCTAGCGTTTAGTAACGATGCGCCAAGCGTTTTAGTTTACATTGGATAGTCTAAGTCTTCTCTAGAGCTAAGCATACTGCTTCGATAGCCTGGACACACCCCTTGAATCTAACGGAATACAATGAAGAGTCAAGCAAAAGCCTGTAAATAGCGCAATAAATATTCATATGATTCATAATACGAACCCCTTCCCCAAGCAAGCAGCGAGAGTAGATCAAATTTCTTATATGGATTTTTTTCTTATGTTAATATCGTACACTTAATTTGTAAACAAGTATTCCACACACACTCCCTTTCCCCCAATACACATACATACACCCAACTCGATGGAAATTTTGTAAATTTTTCTAAAGTGAACTAGAGGCAAATTCTCTTTGAATTGCACTGGAGACGAAGACCCTTTGCACTGGTTCATTCTAATTAGTTTTCACGATGATCTCGGTAAAGTTTTGTGGCCGCGCGCCCGAAAGTCAGCAGCGATTTTTGGTTGCCATAAACTGAAGCAAGAAACGAAAATAGCGAAAATTTGTTTATTCCCAATGCGAAATCCGTTCAAATGTTAAAAATTAAGTATCTCGTAATTTGTAAATAGCGCAAATCAAATGCCATTTTTTTTAGATGTCGGTGCCAAATGTGTGTCAAGTGCGCTGCCAACTCTTGTAATCGAAAGCTGCGATGAACACGTATTCTAAGTTAATTCAGTTAAAAGTAATACTATTATAAGATCCCCCGGCCCACTCCCCGCTCCCTAGACACACATGTATCCCGAATCCCCTTTCCCGATTACTTTCCATGCGGATTTGAATGATTTTCTTTGTAACTTGTACATTTATCATATGCTGTAATATTTTAATATATAGAGTATAACTATGATCTCATGAATATGTTCATAAGACGAAGTATATAGTATATATATATGTAAATGGAATAATCACGCATATTATATGTAAGATGAATTATAAAAATCATACAAAATAAACGAAAAATAAAAAAAAATTAAACCGAAATACAAATCTCGAGAGTAGGCTTTTCATCTCTACAATACTTTATTTCCTCTTTCTCCCAGTGCCAGTCATAAAGTCAACTGATATCCATACAGTTCACACAAAATACAATAATATATTTTAGAATAATTATACTTTAAATTGAAAACAAATAAAGCTGTCGAAGTATAATGAACCTGGAAGTATTAGACGCACTCACTACACTCCAGAATGGGCGGCAGTCCATCTTTGTGCCCTTGGAGACTATTGTCGAGGAGGTGTTTGCCACGAAGAATGACGAGTGCCTAGACTTGGAAACAGTGAAGATCAGCGTGCGCAAGTCCCTCACCCACTTGACTCGCAACGGACTCTTAGAAAAATCCGGCAAATTGTACAGTCGCTGCCAGTTACTGCCCGAGACCAGCGATGGCGTCTACAACACAGTAAGTTTTGCGGGGACTGCTTTTATGCGACTGTAAACTAGAATATCACCCACAGAGATCGAAGACTGAGCTGGCCAAAACAAAAGAATCCCTTTTAAGCACTGATACTTCCCAGGAGAGCACTCCCATTCAAGTTATGTGCACCTCCTGTCGTCGGGCTATAGACACCTTCCACAAAACCTACCAACGTCTGCAGTCAGCGGCACGCATACAGATGTTCCATGCTGCAAACCCTATAGACAACGCAGCTAAGTCTACCCACAACGTGGACTCCAACTTGGCGAATGAATGCTCATCTGAACCCTATTTGAGCACCTTCGACACTCCGTTTTTGCATAACTGAACTGCCTCAGTTTTGGGTCAGTTTTAGTTAATTTTCTTAGGTTTCTACGTTTTTAATATTCACTCTACACTATTGCGAAAAAGATTGCATAATTTTGGGCTTGCCACAAACCCACCAGCTATGCAACACTTGGTGTACACTCGACGCAACATGCTTCTAATGACAACTTTTATGGACTTCTTATTTCTGAAATTGCTTTGGCATAAGTTTTACTTCAATAGAAAAACTAGCAAGACAGCCTTGCTTCTGGTCGCTCATAAAAATTATATCTTCAGTATTGTTATTTTTTTGATACCTACGAAATTTTCATAAATCTTTTAATTATTATTTAACACACCCACAAATGACTCTTTTTATTTGTTTATTTTTCTACTTGTGAAGGTGGGAAGGAGGAAGGTTCTCTAAGAGAAACATGCATACTTGTATATACTATCACTAACTTTGGTAGTCGTAGCTGTTATAGTCTTTGAGATTTAGGGGTTCATACGTTGATGCTGATAAAGAACATTCATATATGCATTATGAGATCTCCCATACCATTTTGAATGCTTAAAGGGAATACAAGTATAATGGATCAATCGAACCATAGTACAGCAAGACAAAACGGGATCAAATAACAAGGAACATTCATTATTGCTAAGCTGGCATATGAATTCTCAGGGCAGTCTTCAACCCTTGTCCGGAATTGCCCTTGGGCTGTGTTTGGGCGACAATTGCAGGCCACTTAACCACTCATTATGCCATCTAACCCAATTTGTAGTTTTTGTGGTCTCGGATTAATACTCATAATTGCTCATAATTCTGTGCAAGAGGCACGCGACCTGGTAACAGGATACGCCGCACACGGATGCGGATGCGAGTGCGGGGCTTGTCAGAAAAGTGATATGTCATTAGCGGCTTAGGCAGCCGCCGATTGCAACTGAACTGAACTGAATCCGGGCCATCATTATACACGCACAACAACGACAACCTGCGCAGTGTGCGCCCTGACGGCGACATCCGCTTCCGCCTTCAGCTGTCAATCAAAGGGCGGCATATATTAGATTTGCATTGCGTTGCCTGAATCTGGACGTGTGCCTCCACGGCTGACTGGTTACTGCTTACCTCGCCTTCCTACTTGCCACACTGAATCCCATCCGCATCCAGATTCGAATCTCATTTGACATTTAAGTGTCAGCGCGTGTCGCATTTTGTGGCAAGCTGGGCGTGTCCTTTCACTCACAATGCGAATGCTTCGCATCCTTAAATTAAATTTTAAGTCATACCAATCAATAGGCTGCCCACTCCATGCCACATCCAGCTAGTTTATGATAATTACTTTTGGCCCAACACCTGACCCCCTATCTCCCTCCCCCTGTGCTTCTGTCTGCCGCACATCACTGCCTGCCATTGTCATTCCCGTGCAATTTTATTATCTACTCAAACCACTCGCAGGCGTCTTTGCCACAAGCTCCACCCACCTCAAAGAGTTCTAATTATTAGAATTATCGAGGAGCCGCAACTGTTGCCGTAAATTAAAGTCGATTAAAGTGTGTTTTCTCAATTAAAGCTTACTCCACATTGCAGGACCCTCTTCCTACTTGGGTTGCAAATGCTGCAGTTGCCTATTTAAGTGCCACAAAATAATTCAATTATAAAATACACGTTATAAAAGTAGCATCTGTTGCGGCTGCCAAAGCAATTTGAGAGCATCAAATAGAAAAAGGAGAAGAAGGCCACAGTAAGGCGCACTCGACTGCTGAATACCCTAAAGCCAACCAAACGCAAACGATTGTGTAGTAGACTTGAATGGTTTATACTTTATCCTTACGTCAATAGCAACTTTTCAAATTAATTTGACAAGTATCTTATATCATGCCTACTGTGTTAATATACCTATCTCCTAATGCGTGGTATTCACTCAGAGAAACTCTTGCCCTCAGCTTGCAAATGTTTTAAAATTCACTGACAGCAAAACTGCATTAAGAATTCATTACAAAGTGCTTACATTTCTTACAACTCTTTCCCTGGGTATGAATATATCAATTGCTTGCTTATTTTTATACAAACCTAATAAGGTTTGCTGGATAGAAAAACTACAACTTCGGCATGCCAAAGGTTACATTTCCAAACACAAATATGATTACTCTCTAAGTATTCAAAGCGATTGCTTTAAAGTAGTGAACTTTTAAACGAAATATACGGAGATACAAACTGAGCAAATGTCTCAAAAATATACATAAGAAATATTAATAACTAAGCACACTCTGACATGTTTCAGTTAAAATTCAAGAGTTATCAAGTGATGGCGCAGTTGTCGCAGCTGTGGAAATGTTTGCCTAACTCTGAATATGTTCTACCCTTGGCACATACTTAGAAAGACACTTGGGTAGGGGTAAAGGATGAACTATGATGTAAAGGATTTGGATAAAATAGACTTAGCCTTCAGGTCACAAGTGAAACTCATAAGCAAGACCGGTGGGCGGGGGTGACAAGGGCGATGGTCATCAACGTCTTTTGGTGCCTTATTGACAAACTAATAAAAACAGGAAAAGACGAAAGAGAGAGGGGGAGGGTAGGAGCGAAGGGAGGGAGAGTAGTGCAAGACGAGACGATTTATTAAAATCCCTGTACATGGCATATATAAAAAGCAGCGCCACTGACCGTTGATGTGATGAGTAATTTGCTTTTGGCTTTTAGTGCTACAGACGACAACGATGATGATGGGCATGAGGACGATAAGGATAACGACAAGCACAACGGGAACGAGAATGAGAGAATGGCAACGACAACGACAACGATGTCGGAATAGTAGCAGGACACGGAAATTAGTGCGGAAACGGCAACTACGCTTAGCAATCTGTCAAAAAGCCAAAATGTAATAAATGAGACAGAGCCACACACACAAATACACACACACAGCAGTGCATAATCCCACACACCCCCAACACACACACACACACATACATTCTCGAGCATCAGCATAATTCATATATCATGCCGGAGCACGACAAAAGGCTGCTGCCAAAGGATGCCTGTGCTGCTTATGAGCTTGGCAATATATGGCCACACATGTGCCATCCATGTGTGCACGTATGTGTGTATCTGTGTGTATATGTATTTCATTACACGTTGATAAGTGCTCATTTGTCCACTCGCTTGTCCTACCTCCCACAAGGAGGGGGGATGCAGCTCAGATGCCAACAGGCATTTCATAATAATTTTAACAACCTTTTTACGCAAACATGAATCGTTGCTCCCTGGCCGAACCTGATGTTAATATTAAATGCACCAGCAAAGGACCTAGATCCCGATTCGACTCTTTGCATTCCTATTCAAATGTTCCTTCCGCTCTTTTTATTTAGTTTTGCTCAATTTCACGCTGTGTTGAATGCCATATTATAATTTATGGATTGCGAATAGTTGTTTGAACTTTAAAGTGCTCTTAAATCTTTGTGAATTGAAACCATTAGAGTCATCTAGGTGTTTCCCTTAGCAGTGACCTGTCGAAAATCGTCGACGCCTACAAGTCTGTTGCCTCACGATTAATCAATCGGCAACTGAACCCGGAGTCACGGCTTGACCTTGCGTAATTTCCCCCAAAATGAATCGAAATTGTAAACAAAGCAAGACTTAGATTGCATATTAGCATACTCGACTGTCGGATACTACGTAATGCATAACAAAATAACTTATGTGAATTTAGAATATATACATATGTTCATAATGTTACGATCTGATAAACTTTATTGTAAACATAGAATAGATAACATTATATTTACCAGTGTGATATATAGTAATTATTGTTATAAATATAATAACAAATAATTTATTGTATGAACAAATTTACAATTAAACAAGCAAATAAATTAATTTCAAATGAGAATTTACATACATAAATATATTAATCAATAAGTTAATTAATTATGGAATTAATAAATAATATATATTCAATCGGGATATGATATAGAAAACAGTACATACATAGTTTGGAGATCTGTAAAAGAACTGCTGCTTAAGCCTGCTATGTGCACTGTTCGATTAGTATATACCCCATTTGCCTTTAATAATGACTGCAGGGTATATAAATGAGGTAAACAAATAGTCAGTTTGCCAAAATTGGCCAAACTCGCTTCAGGTGTGGTGTGAATGACACACATTGGCACAGATCCGAGTTACAAACTGGCGTGGTTAACCCACGATTTCCATCTTCATCTCCATCTTCATCTTCATACTTCAGTTTCGCTTTCGATATGACCGCCAAAACGGGCCATCCGCTAAGACTGTTTGTTGCCTGTTACCTCATGAGTCGCAGCCTCCGCCTCCATCTGTGTTGCCGTCTCTGTCTCTGTGACCGTGTCTTTGGCTTTGGCTCGAGTCAATAAAACGTGTAAACGTATTATTACGCTGCTTTGGAAAAGAAAGCCACGCGGAGGCGCTGACTTGGAGTCTGACTAGACCAAAAATTACTCAATGCGCCCCAACTCAGGCGCGACTAAATGCCAACGTCTTGTCTTGCCCGCTCTGTATCTGTCTCTTTCTCTATCTCTGTCTGTTTCTTTGCTCGCTCTGCTCTTCGGTTTCTACTTTCACTCTCGCTGACTAATTCGCTCGTAGTTATTGTTGTTGTTGGCCGGTTAATTAAGCCATTTGGCTAACTGGCTCGACATCTCTGCCTCGCTCGCACTCAGCACATTGTACAATATAATTGTAAATTGTCCGCTTTATATATTGTAGATGAGGCTGACGGAAAGTGTAACGAATGCGTGGCCTGCAACTGCAACTGAACTTACAGATCGTACGGATTCGGATCGTTAGCTTGATTGGGTATCAAATTTGCCCTGGGTAGGCCTAAACTTTTGATAATACACTCTCTAAATGCTCTCTCTCTTTCGCTGACTCTATCTTTATTTTGATATAACTTTTCTCTCTCTACAACGATCCCATTACTGTTTGCTTCTCTCTCTCCCTCTTTCTCTCTCTCTGCTCATCTTGCGCTTTATTTAAGCTGTCTCCCTCGCTGGGGTAAGCCAACAACCTCTGCTTAAGCTCCGCTCTGGCTCTCTCTATCTCTTTCTATGTGTCTTTCTTTCTGCGGCGGCAGTCTCAACTCGTCTCGGCTTGAGGCAAGCGCTGTCTCGGCGCAGTCGGCGCGTGTCACACGAGCGCGGCACTCAAAGCAGCAAAGACGTCGCTGCGCATGCGAAGCTCACGTTGAACAAGAAGAAGAGACAGAGAAGAAGAAGAAGAAGAAGAGGAGTTTCCATTCGAACCAAGTTAAAAAGTTTGTTTTGTCGCGCAGAAGGTGCCAGAGCAGTGCAGAGTGTAAGTGAAGTGAAGTGAAGTGCGCGAAACCTCGAGGCGAATCAGAGTCAACAAGGCGAACAATTCGTGTGGGGCAATTGGCCAGACATGATGCCACCCCGAGACTGTTTAGGCAGCTCAGCCAGCCAAGAAGACGAGCGTAGAGCGAAGAAAAGAAAGTGTCTTCTGTCTGTGTGCAAGTGAACATCAAAGATTGCGTAAAAATTAGCTAAGCAAAAGCGACGCTTGCCAGTACACAACCCTCCCTCCCCCTTCCCTCTCTTGTACTCCCCCATTAAAGACAAGGGGCACAGTGAGTGGATTATATAATTTGCCAGGCACGCCCAACTTGTTTGAAGGGGGGAGGAGGGGCAAGCAACTAGAAGCACTTTCGTTTGCAGAACACGTACACCGTGCGGTGCTTTCTGGTTTCCGTGTCCATATCCGGGGACGTATCCGTGTTTGTCTTTAACCCGAAATTGCAGCTCGTCTCAAGCGCAAAGTGTCCTTTCGTGTTATTAGGGGAACTGTCCGCACTTGCTACATCGCAATCGAAGCACTTTGTGATCCTTGCACCTGCTGCTGCTGTTGCTGCTGCATCCGATGCTGCAACAGGAGGTGTTTCTCTTCGTTTTAGTGCAGCGCCCTCTGTCGCCAGTGCCAGTGAAAATGCAATTTTCTAGTACTACTCCGTGCGTCTCCAGTTGCTTGCACCATAAAATTTTGGGGCAATTACAGTTACAGCTACAGCTGCCAGCTGTGTGTGTGTCTGTCTGTCTGTCCCAAGTCCGCAGAATGCGCTTGTATGTGTAATTGCATGAAATTTAAATGTTATACCCGCTTGCCATACTCGCTTTTATAGCATTATTATGGCACAGCATAAATAATAAACTGCTCCTGCTGCTGCCACTGCTGCAGCTGCTCCACCTCCCTTGCCCCCTCTCTGGTTAAACACCTTAAAGTTTCGCCAAACATTCCGACACTTTCGGCTGCGTCATTCGTCATCGAGAGAGATTCGAGATCCGCTTGAAATTAATATTCACGCGAGCCACACAATAACCTTGACTTTATTTGCATGCAAATCGAAAAAGAGACTCTGAAAGAGGCTTTTATGGTGAAATTTGTGAACCGAATGTGAATCGATTGGGCTGCAGAAAGACAGTCTTGTCTGGTAGTACGAGAGTTGTAGAATATATGTATGTATATATTGTTCGGTTGTGGCAATTAATCATTTACTTTCTCTGCAGTGAGAACGAGACTGCTCGAGAGTGAGATACCCTTTGCTAAATTATGGAAAATAAACAGAACTAACTAATAGCAAAACAACTAATTCTAAAGAATGTACAGTACAAGGCTATACTATTTCCTATATATACTATTTCCATCTATATAGTAAAGCTTATCTTTCTATATACCATATATGTATATAGTAAAGCTTATCTTTCTTGGAAGGATAGTTTTATATTATAGATTGAAGGTTGAATATTTTAAATATGCCTTAGTCATCGCATACAGATATATAAATTAAACAATTTCAGGGCAGTGGGCTTGGCACCCATAATTTGATATAATCATTCTCTACCTACGCTGTACGGGAACCTTCACCCCAAATTTAGTGTCGCTAGCTTTTATAATACTGTAGATCTTTGCGTTCATACAGACAAGGTAGAGGCGAACTTGGCTATACCCTGTAAACATGGCAAGCCTTGTACATGCAACAGTCGAGGCCTCTCCTACTACTACTCCTGCACTTGTCTATAAGACAGCACAAAGACCATGAGCTTGGGGTGATACGCAGAGGAACAGAGTCACGAGTTAGAGTCACAGCCAGAGGATTATGGATATGATGATATGAGCCAGTCATCGTCGTCATAGTCGTCTTCGAAATAAAGCTGATGGTTACGACTTCGCGTGCGGCTGCATAAACAGAGCGCGAGCATAAAAAATAGAATTAAACAAATGTCGAGCGTGGAGCGTGGAGCTTCGAGGAGCACGTGAGAATTGCATTAATACGAATGCAAATGGTACAGCCCCGGGGTAAATCTATGAATTTATGTGCAAATGTAGCAAGAAATTCGGCACGAGGACCCTGGAGAAATTGCAATCTCGCGCAGTTTGTAGCTGACAGCAAGTTTTTATGTTATTTCAGGCGACGTGCGAATGAATTGCTGAGGCGAGCAGCAGCAGCCACCAACCCACAGCAGCCTTCCCACCGTATCCTGCCACCCACCTACCCCACCTACCTCCTCGACATGCAGTACCGAGCAGAGCCGCAAAGCATGCGATGGAAAATTGCATTTCTAATTATCGCATTAGTCGGCGACGTGTCGTGCATAAGGAATAGCGATGCCGCGCATGACGAGTGAGTTCCTGTCTACCTTAATTTATGCAAATTCTGAAAGTTGTCCTTCCCCCCTCCTCCACTCCACTCTTTTCCTGCAGGCAGAAACACATTTCCGCAAAGCTGAAAAACTTCTTTCCCTCGGAGCCGGCACCGGCACCAGCAGCAGCCCCAGCGGAAGTGGAGCCGCTGCAGTCGCCGCAATTATCCGCACGGGTATCGAACGGAGGCTTCAGGCCCTCACAGCTGCTGGAGTTCACCCCCTCGGATGTGATGCACGGCGGCATCAGACGTTATCCGCCCAGCTATCTGGAACCCAACTACAAGCGTGAAATGCCCAGTTCACTGTCGACGATCGACAAGCAGTTCTCCTTTCCGGACGAGGGACAGCGAGAGACGGCACAGGTGCCCACTACACCGGTGGTCAGTTACTTGGATCCATTCACGCAGCAGAACTACCGCTACACGCCCACAAGCACGCCTCCTTCGTACAGCAGTGCAACGTATCTGCGGGAGCAGCCACACGGACAGGAGGATCAGGTGTACACGGTGCAGTCGTCACTCCTGGTGGGCAATCACTCGCCCAACTCGCAGCAAACACGTCCTGGCATTGTGGAAGACGTCTATCTGAAGCGACCCGGCTACGTGTTCGACGAGAGCGCCTCCTCGCCGAGCTACCGTCGTCCTGTGACGACAACAACAACTGCGGCCAGTCCGGCGCATAAAATTTCATACGATTCGCATGATTACCCGCCACCGAGCTACGCTGCTCAGCAGACTTCCAATTTCGTGCCTCAGCCCACGAGAGCTACACCACCACCACCACGCCCACCCCCGCCCATTGTCCATCGACCGCCTTACAACCGCCAAGACGTCAATGACAACAGACCATTAGCAGGCTCATCGATACATGAAGCCGCTTATGCATCCCAGCCGCATCCCTCGTCTTACGCCTCCTCCTCCGCCCCCGGTTCGTCTAATTATGCAAACAACTTTGGTAATTATTTGCAGCGTCCACCCGGCTACCCCAGCTCCAGCCCCACGCAGTCCTACCCCAGCCAGGCTCACTATCAGTACGAGCCTTTGGGGAGACCTCCCCACCAGCAGTACCAGCAACAACAACAGCAACAACAAAGACCGGGACACAATTACTACGAGTATCAAATTGGCGAGATACCACCGCAACGCCAGCAGCAGCAGCAGCAGCAACAGCAGTTCAACTATCGTCCTGGTTCAGCAGCCTCCTACCGCCCACCTTACCAAGAGGGTGCTGAAGGAGGCGGTGGCGGCCTAGCCACTTTGGCATCGTTGTTTAGCTCGACCCAACAATATGCGCCACAATTTACGAATCTACTGCTGGGCGGGGCACCTTCCTCCTCCTCGCAATCGGCCAGCCCACTCGGCAGTCTCTTAGGCGCCTTTGCCGGTGCCCAACAACAGCAACCGCATCCCGCCCAACGACCCCCCAACACACAACTCATTAGGGCGCTGGAGAACATCGCACGCAACGACGATTTGCAGTGTGTGCCCAAGGTGCTCTGCCAGATGATTGCCGGCCAGACGTTACGTGGCCAACTGCCAAGCTTCATTACATCCCCGGCCATAGCCAAGTGAGTACGAGTCGAACTGAGGGTGAGGGTAAGAGTATCTGACAGGGGTAAGAGCATCGGACAGGGGTAAGAGCATCGGACAGGGGCTTAGTTGTAAGTAAATATTATTAAATTTGCATTCCCAACCAAGACCAAGTCCGAGCTCCAGTCACAACCAGAGGCAAAGGCAATGTAAGCCAAGGCAAGTGTCTTCCCATTCCACTCCGGGCCAGTTTAATTTCGAACCGGCGTTAACTAGGATTAGTCTTCATTATGCAAGTCGATGTGGTCCAACCGTATTGATTGTTCTATTAAATGAGCCACGCTCTGATTGAGATGACTGCCATGGTTAGAGGGGTGAAGCGAAGGAGCCACAGGCAAATTAAAACTGTTTGACTTTTGTGTTGTGTTACGAATTCGAATCGGCATTTGCCCAATTACTCCAACATGGTTAGGTAATGAGACAATTCTCTGCGCGTTGAGCATTTGCTGCCTCTGTAACATCTTTATACAGACCCCCTCTAGGGACCTCTTCGAGTTGGTAAAAGAACACACAAATAGTTATAGAATGAGTTAATCCCATAAAGTATTCAAAAAGTATAGAGGCCCCGTCAGAGAATATAAGAATGATCTGCACCCAAAGTAATTTCCTTTTGCGTTTCAGTATCTCATTGAGTATGAAATTAAGACGGTCTTCATAAGCTGTGCTAAGTCCTTCATTTACAATCCACAGCTTCCTCGCCGGCTTTCCTGTGGCCTCCCCTGCCCTCATCTACGGTCGTGCCGCACTGCTAGGGATCAGCGGGGGCGAGCGGAGCTGCATCCAGACGTACGAGAAGTGCCCAAAGAATGAGGTGAGTCCTCGCTGGAGCTTACTGATTACTATTCAAACTGAAATGCCTTTACCCTCCTCGCACAGATGGAAATCATTCACTATCTGAACAATCATCGCGGCGGGTTTTTTAAGTTCTTCAGCGAACCGGAAGAGGGACTGACTCAGGCACAGCAGAGTGATGCAGGCGGTGGTTCATTGTTCAGCTTGCTGTCGGCGCTTACTGGCGGCGCAGGTCAGGCACAGGTGACGCGCACTACGCCGCGACCGGTGGCACGACCCACCCAGAGACCCAGCACGGATATTGCCGACGGCATTGGCAGCTTCTTCATCCGCGTGCTGTCCGAGTACTTGAGTGGGGTGGAGTTCCAAAGGCGACGCCGGAGGCGGAGGAGCTTGTTGCCAACGGAAATTAAACGCAATATACAGACGGATAAAGAGCGTTTGATGGCCGTTGATTTTCACGACGAGGAAGATGACTTGGATACGCATAATGGCCAGAGACAAGTGAAGTTCCTAAACGACGACGAGGAGGAGGCGGCGAAGGCACACACCGAACTGATTGGGGTACTGCAATTTCCCGACGACGAGGGCGAGGGTGAGGGTCGTGTGCTGCACTTCAAGGGAATTGAGTCCGAGGAGGAGAGACACGATGGAGCTGTGCGATTTCCAGATGCCACTCCCGAAGCGAAAGTTATCTACGAGTTCAATCGCAACGCAGCTCAGCGTAAGCTAAGATTTCCTAAGTCAGACTCGGATGAGCAGGTGAGGCAGGCCAAGAACCTTGAACTAGCTGAGGGCTGGTCAGCTGTGTTGCCTAATGGATTAACTGCAGCTGACTACGGTGTGGACAAGCGACGTGGCAAGCGTATCGTCTTCAAGGACACCAATGAGCATGTCGAGCAGTCGGACGAGTATTTCCAGTTGGAGCAGCCAAGGGAAGAAGATTCATCTTCCGAAATATCACTGAGAGAGCATCAAGAACAACTCACTCCACCCAACGCGGTCTACGAAGAGGCAGCTCCTCCGCAACGCGGTGCCAGAGTGATTTTCCCCGATCACTACGAGCAACACATTCGGAAGGGAAAGATTCTAACCCGACCTACCTATGCACCCAGCTACGAGTACAACGAGAGGCCCCAACTTAAGGAAGAGCGCTTCGTTGTCAGTGATGAGCACCGACCGATTGGGCACTACCGACTGGAGGACTTGGACTACCAAACCAACTATCTGGGCTCCATGAACCAGGGCGAGTACGTCCCAGGGGGTACCGTGCGCTTTGAGGAGCCACAGAGCGACCTACCCCACTACAACTATCCCAATGTTAACTACGTAAGCGACAATCGGTACAGCAGTGCGTACCAGACAACCTCGACTAGGAGGCCCAAGCACGAAGACGACAGAAACATCTACGTGACCAATGCGCAGGGCATTACGGAGTATTACGTAAGGCCCGATGGACGTAAGGTCTACCTGGGCAGTGGATGAGCTCTCAGAGCATCGCCTTCTAGCTTAAGTTACTATTCCTGTAAATATTTTCCAACACTGAACTATTTATTAAATATATAGATACTAGTCTAGTTCAACATCCTGGGGGTCGATGGTGTCGGGACTTTAATCTGTTTCCATTGTGGCGACGATTGGGACGGCAATTCAACAAGTTGCCGGGATGAAAAATTCAAACGGAACGACACATAAATCTAGCGGCAAACGACGCTGTCGCGGGAATACGAGTCCGTTTGAAAAATTAAATGTGATAACAGAGGGAAACATCATGAAAAACCCGCACACAATTTCGCTTTTTTCTGTCAACGCGTTTCCCAAATGGAAAGCGTTCGCCGCCGTCGCTTTGCTGCGTCGCGACGCTGCCAAATCACAAAAATGAAAAATGCAAATGCAAAAAAGTGCAGCATACTTTCGTGCTGCGGCAGAGTTGCCAGCGTCACCAACTCTCAAAGCGTCGCTTGTCGCTGCCCTTGTCTACACTGCGTCGTCGCTATATTTTATTTGCAGTTCGTGGAGTGGGATAACTGAGGCACAGTGCCTGCCAACATATGCAACGAGTTAATAAATTGCACAGAGCGGTTTGCTAAGGGTGAGGGGAAGTCAAAGGGAGGAGCCGTTCCTGGGGAGTGTGTACTTTGACAAGAGGGGATTGTGTACTTTAGCCAGAGCTGGTCCTGCTGCAGTACTTGAAACGAAAAAAGAAGCGCGTTGAAACAAAGAGGAATAGACGGATGGGTTTTGACTGAGAGATACTGCGCGATTCTATAAAATACAATAATAATATTGTAATATTCTCATTTTTTATGCTATAAGGAGAGAAATAAGGAAAGAAAAGAACACTTTGTCGAGTTAGAACTGTATGTCTTTGAATGAAAATAGTGTTTTTAATGTTAAGAAAAATTTTATAAATAAAACTGACTTTATGTTCTAAGTTAGGCTTTTCAATGATTAAATTTTACTAACCATTTTGGGCTAAGTCCATTCAAATTTGAAAACATTTAAAAATCAAGATTTTCATCCAGTTAAAATTCAAAACATATTTGCTAAATTTGCATTATATTTTTATTTTCTAATAAAATAACTTTCCTTAACCTTTCTAGTTATTTTAAAAATCTGCATTAACGTCATACATACACGTATATCCAATTATTCTAATTTGCTATTTCATTTTATTTAGTCGAACTTAATTCTGACTTTATGCTCAAGTCAGGGACACACTCTTATAGAGTTTCTAGGGTATCTGCGAGTCTGAGCTTAATGCCTTGCGTCAACAATTTTTGCGCGCCGCTGCAAAGTATGCAATGGTTTTCCGTTTTTTGTGTTGCATGCTTTTTGGTGTATCAATTTTTGTTTGCACCAGAAAAATAAGTTGGATTGTGGGAGGTGGGAGAAATGCATTGTCCGAGCTGGGAAACAAATGAAACTTCGAGCTGAGCACAGTGCAGAGGGACACGGCCAAAAGCCCAGACATGTTGCGGCATACACTTGCAGAAATTGAGTTGATTTTTGTTGATTTATTTGCTTATTCTTCATACATATACTTATAAGACTAGACTAAGCCTATGCCGTCTGTTGTTTAAATGAAGACCCCTTATAGCAACTAACAGCACGAGCTGGGATGGATGATGTAGTGCAGGTGAGTGGGAGGGAGTAGAACGAACTTAACACAGATGTACATGCGATTGATGACTACACGATGCAGATACCCGCACCGTACAAAGCAAAACCCGCCCATTGTGTGGCCCTCTTAGCGGGGCTGTGGAGGCGGCAGGGGTCCAGTTCCTGGACATGGCATCCGCTTGGCCAGGTGCTTGCAGAGAGGCACATCCCGCACGGCGTCGCCGATGAACAACGAGAGCAGATACCATTGTTTCTGGCCGCCGGTTGATTGCACTTTGTAGTTCCTGAGTGGTTCAGTGTTTCAATGGTGAGTTAACCGTGGGTTGAGTGCAGGGGAGTGCAGTATCCAAAGCGATGTTGGCAGCCATCAGTCAGTCATCAGGAGCAGCACCAGCATCGTCATCGTCATTATCAGCAAGCACAATAGTCGGAAACGAAAGCGGATTACAAAAATAATTACTTGTAAGTATCGGTTAAAGTACACAAGAGCCAAGCCGCGCCCTCTCCCTCTCCAGCTACCCTATGCCCCACACTTGCAAGTCAATTACACTACCAAGGAACGAATTTAAGGTCTTTTGGCCTTAAACACGAAATATGATATAAATATAACCAAGTAGTAAGTTGCAATAGCTGCCAAAGATACTCCAAGTATAGATACCAAACATGCTAGTCAGCAGACGCAGCAGCAGCTCCCAGACACACTTTGAGATCTCACACGTCTGCACTGGCATAATTTAATCAACTCCGTAACAAACACACCTGCAGTGCGGACTGCCAGTGAGAAAAGGGTGCGACAGTATCGAAAAATAAAGCTGACCATGGCAGAATGAGGGCCAAAGTGGGAGAATGGTCCCAAACTGTGTGTGCTAGCATAAATTTAATCAAAAACTTTAATCATATTTTATTATTACAAAACACGTCGTGGGCAAACGAAACAAAACTTCTAATGCCAATTACATTTGCAGAGCAACGAAAACTAAACAAAACTCATGGAGAGCTGCAAGAGGCGAAGGAGAGACGAGGGGAATGTAGGACGCAAGACAGACGTTGAGCACATTTCAAAAATAATTTTGAATATTTGCACTTGACACGTTGGGCCAGAGCACTTGGCTCCCCGTCCGTTCGACTGTCTGTCCGTTCGGTCTGTCCGCCTGTCTGGGCTTGGCCACAAGGAAAACTTTGAGTGTTGAAAATTTTGCATGTTAAGTGTGAAAATGTCAGACGCATGTGCAACTGCTCGACAGGGGCAACTGCGATATGACACAATATTAAATGAAATTTACAACAATGACCGGCGCCATGAATGCCAAATGTTGCGCATACGACACGTATGCCAAAGGTTTCCCTAGCTAACTAAGCTCTCTCACTGTGTGTGGCTCTGCTTGCCTTTTAGCGTTTAATAACACTGGCCAAGAGCTCCCTATTGAAGAAGAAGAAGAAGCATCTTGGGTGGAATTAATTATAAATCACTGCAGAGCGGAAGGAAAGAAAGCACGATAAGAATAAGCAATGAAAACCAGTTGAGGAAAGAAATATTTGCTTTCAGTGCGGGATTCGCATTGCATTACCATGACAATGGCGGACGAAAGGGCAACTTACTCATCGAGAGCTGAGAAATTTATGTAAACTTACAAATTGAAATCCAAACCCGTATCCAAAGGCAAAGCCAAAGCCAAAGCCAAGCAATGACATGCACATTTAGACTCCGCGCGAGACAAAGAGCGTCGGGGAGAGAAGACATTAAATTATGCGCAGATGAGTTAGCATTGCCAATGACAATGGGGAGCTGAGAGACAGAGCACAAATAAAAATTGATTGAAAAACATTTCGAGCTAAAAACAAGCTATTCATTTGCCAAATGACAACAGCAGCAACAACTGCAACGCAGCAATAACGAATGCAATCCGAGAGATACTCAGGAATTACGGCGCACTCGGTTGGGGGGAGACAAAACAAAAGTTTAAGTTGTTACTGCCAGTTGGCTGGAAAGCCATAAAGTCTGGGAGAAAGAAGTACATACACATTACAGCGAGAAGAGGAGGAAATTAAGTACCAGCCAAACTATCGCTTCTGGCCATTTCTGGCAATTAGCAACTTCTTAACTCCATTGCAAACTTGACCTACCTCAAGACTTCCATCCAGGGTGCATGCGGTGCTGCCTTGCCATCGTTGCTGGGACGACGCTGAGTGCCTGGACGGGAGGCGTGCACACGACAAGGTTCCTCCAGAATGCAGGCACTTGGCCCGAACTCGCGCAGAATCTCTTTCTGCGCCAGCTCCGCATCCAGAGCCAGTGGATGAGTAGTGTCACGTCTGCTGCGAGAGCGATAGGTGCCTGGAGTAAGAGAGAGAGAGAGAGAGAGAGTTAGAGAGAGAAACGGAATTTTACAGCTGCTAGTAAGTAGCCTCCTCTTGCACAGTCGAGCAAATAGCTAAGGTATTTCCCATGTTGTTGTGGGTTTACCCAAGCAAAGCATTGGTAAATGCCGCAACTACAGACAGCAGTGCGCGGCTGATGACAAATCTGTATTCCGACTGAAACCCGGGCCCGACTGCGGCTGGCATTGACCCCATTCGGCTTGGCTAAGTGGACGTGCACGAGACGATAGAGCACTCACGCAACTGTCGTCACAATTTGATCGTTTAACGAATTTCCGCAAGACTTCCTTGCGAAACGATGCTAACGAGTTTGTTGTTAGCTAACCCCAAGTGAGTCTCGGTTCTCGATAGGATCTTACAACTTTCACTTATTGAAAAGAAAGGGAAGCTGTCGACTTACCTGGACTCAGTGAGTAGGCCAACTTCTTGGCGAACTGAGATAACCGCACAGAGAGCACAATCACCGGGAAGCCAACCAGCTGCACGGGCAGCTCGAAGAGGGGATCGGCATTCTGGGCAAGGCTCTCCTCGACAAACTCGAGCAACAGCACCAGCAGCACATACAGCGTGGGCAGCAGCGACAGCGTGCAGATGTAGCGAAGATTCATGATGATCCAAGCGAATCAGTGGAGCAGGCAGCCAGACAACCAGACAACTTGGTGCGTTTAAAGTCTTTCGGTGACTAACGCGACTCGCAGACGTTGCGAGCCACCAAAGCGCAGCGGACACTGCTGAGGCCAAGCCACAGAGAGAGAGAGGAAGAGAGAGGATGACAAAAGAAACGAAAAAGACGACAAGATATAAAGAAAATAAACGCTCTTTACGCCGTGTTGGGTTAGGTTTGCGGCAGGTTTAAGCGCGTTTTGCATTTTGACCAAGTTTCGTACGGAAGCAAACGAAGTCCAAAGCGACAAGTGAAAGTGAGCCAGTGTGGTCAGTGGAGGGCGCATACCGAGCCTACTTACACACTCACACACACAGACAGACTGCTTGGGTGTAGAGGTGTCTGGGTAACAGGGTGTGTACGTGTCTGCACACCTCAATTACAAAACTTACCAAACAAGCTACTCAGCTGTTGTCCAGTCTCTCTGCAGTCTCGCTCACTCTCTTTCTTCGCCCCCCCCCCACCACTCTCCTACACACCCGGCTAGTCTTTTGTAATTTCACAGAGTTATGAAATTTTCCACTTCGGGGCCGTTACTTTTGCACTTGTGATTTCCTTTTGGCGTGTTTACTAAGCCCAATCACAGTTGGCTTTGCATATCATTTACACAAACTACTCAGTTACAGAGTATTTGTGTGGGTATTTACCAAACCGTCTACTTCCGTTCGCGCCTCGACGATCTTCAGAAGGGCGAGTTAGGCCCCATCGACAGCTGTGGGTACAGCTCTTCTTCCGAGGTCGCTGAATATACCTTAAATACTCACAAAAATACCAAATAATTGTATGTTTATTAGGTAAACAACCTATGTATTTAGGTTTCGATTAATGCGCTATTTATAAACCGATACATATTGATCTGCACTTAATGCAAAATTTGTTATTGATTACAGAATAAGAATACGAAATTTTAATTTAAATTTGCTATTTTATTATATTTTATGCGAATTATTAATCAAATTATAATTATAACACAGTTTAATAATTGGAATTTCAATACTGCTGTGAGCTTACGGCACATAATGTTGATTAAGTCAATTAACATAATTCCCAACTGAACTCAAATTACCCAAGTTCAGTTGGTTGTTTGTTTTATCAATTCTCAGGTGCGTGGTCAGATCTTGGGAGCACGTGCCACTATACATGCTTTGGTTTGAGTGTAATAACCACAAATTGGTGTCTAGGCAAATCAGCAATTGATCGATAGTGGCAATCCAGTTTCCAGTTTCCAGTTGAAATTACCAACCACGGTAAATGAAGCGGTTTCAGCCATCAATTACCTCGAGTTGGATCGAGTCACTTGGGCATATTACAGTCAGTTGGTCACTTACGGTTTGAAGACAATCGAAACCATGAACAAAGCGAGTCAAGAACACATATCATGGCTAGTCAGACCAAGCAGTTCAATTGGTTTCAAGCCAAGATGCAACAAGTTTAGCGGCTTTTCTGTGACGCAAGAAAACTCGGGCTAAGCCGTTCCATGCAATGCAATCAACACTGACAGAAATAGTTAAGAATTAATTAGTTTAGCTGAAGTAAATAAGAAAACTACAGTTGACTGTCCTGGATTGTAATATACCCTGTTACTTAGTTAATTTATATATCTAGCTTTTAAAGACGTATACGATTGCTTTTTTTATTATTTACTGGCCGTGGTCAAATTGATAAACAAGTTTTATCCACGCCCAATGAGAAGACTTAATAACATCAAATTTAGTTGACCTAACTCTTATAGTTTTTTAGATATAGCTGTTCATACAGACAATCAATCGGACATGGCTGTGTAGATAAGTCATCAATAACAAACAATAACAACTTAAACATTTCTCTTAGTGTACACTGTACAGCTTGCTTGCATTTCGTGTTAACTCTGTTGCATTCGCTTCTCGTAGCTGTTGTTGTTTTCCTTCTGCAATTTGCTGCAAGTTGAATGTGGGTTGCAAAGGCAGTTGTGTTTTTTTGAGGAACATGTTTCATGTTTTTCCAGCTGTTTGGCATGTTCGTCAGACTGGGACGGGATTGGAGCGCACTTGGGAGAGAGGTTGCTTTCCTTTTCTTACCTTTCCTTTGCTTTTCCTCTTGGCACTACAATGCGGAAGTATTAGGCAACCCCTTGACAAATTGATAGAAGTTTCAGTGCCGGCACCTGTTGGCAGTCGTGGACTACTGATGCCGATAGCGAGTACCGGGTAGCGAATACCGGGTACGGGTACTGTACAACTATCGCCGACCCATTGCACAATAACAAACAACTTGTCAAGCGTCGAGCCAAAAACTGAAGTGGCCCATTCCGAAATTGGGGCGCTTGAACAATGAAAGTGCGACGGGTCCGCTTTGGGGGAGCCTTTGGCACGCAACGCAGCGTAACAACTGACCCAATTCCATTGATATTACAAATTGTTTACTTTTATTGTTTTTGTGTTTGCTAAACCATCCGAAGAGCTTCAAAGCGCAGCTCAGCCAACTTCGTGCTGCGCAAATCACGTTGCCATCAGATCTCAGTTACTTATAGAGTATTATTTTTGCTCTATACTTGTATTATAATCCTAATGCTTAATGATTGAGCACAGAACCTTCAACAAATAGTGAGGCACGTGTCGATGACTGATTTATAGCTTCGCATTGTTGAGCTTACCGAGTTGTTTACTTTCTTGATGTGGGCGCTCTGCTCGCATCTTAATTAGCCATTAAATATTGCCGTCATATTCGCGTGATTTCGGTCAAAACTCTTCTCCTGTGTGGCATTTCCTACGTGTTTCCCATGCTCAATGAGGCACTTGGCAAAAACAAACGAATTTAAGCTATTTTATGTCTTATGACATGCACTCAGAGCCAGAAAGGTGTCGATTTGAATTGTTTAAGTGCACCCAACTAATGGGCGGGGATTGGAATGCAGGGTAACTTGCAGTCGAGTGCGTTTAAACATTTCATATTGTCGTGTGTATGCCATATTTTGATTGATTTTCTTCAGGTACTTTCTTGACTTTAAACTTCTTTGATAATGGTAATCCTCTTGTAGCCAATCGTGACTATTCAAAATCAATTAGGGGTCAGTTGTAACTAGTTATGCAGGCCTTCGTGTGATATCCGACAAGGCTTCTATCGCTGTTCGCAGCAACTTTCACTGACTGTTTTTTTATTTAGCACCCGAAAGTATGCAATACAATTTCGCGCCTTCGCTTTGAATATTTTCGAATGTGCCTCACTCCACTACTTCACTGATTTAGCAATTTCAGAGGCCTTCCATGGATCTACCTGCGCTTCATTCACATTTGCAGTTCTCAGACCCATTGGATAAAGTAACTTGTGAGGTGACCGCACGAACACGTGTTTCAAAATTGGACTTCAGTCGCATTCCGAGAACTCTGTACTTAGTAGTTACTCCAATAGCGACCTTGCAATAGCATTAACAGTCTAAAAATATCCACAGAGCCAGAGTCAAGTCGAAAGTTTCCTAGCACTCACAGCGATTAGGGCCCGCTTAGGTTGAGGCAAATGCGATGACGTTGCTAGATCGACTACTATCATTAGAGAAGAGTAGAGAGATGAGAGACCCGCGCAATGTTCAGACTATATATATATTTATTTATATATTTACAATACAATAAAGATCGGAGTTATTACTAACATAACTATGCAGCACGTAGCACGTACATTCGGAGTGGGACAGACTAGCCTTAGACACTTACTAACTAATTAGGCCTTAGAGCTAACAGATACAAATCGCAGTTGTCACATCAGTCATGCCACGGGCTCCATTGCGAGGAGTGTGGGAATAGAGCCGGGGTGAGGAAACATATAGTACAACAGTGAGGAGGCCAAATGGTGTGTGCGTGAGTGTGTAACTTATGGTAGTGCTTAAGCTAGTGTGATCACATTTTCGTCGGCATCTAAACGCGCACCTTGTAGCTCAGTTTCATCAGCTTCTTCGAGCTAATGGGGCAGTTGGGCCACAGATTGGCACAGCCCATGGGTCCGCTGAGGTTGTCGCCAGTGTGGCGCAGCAGCTCTCCCATGTGAGCCGCAAAGTACCATTTGCTGGGCGGCATATTCATCATCCAGGGCATGGTAGGAGATCTGCAAGGTTGCACAGAAGAAAAAACGGAAGTAAATTATCATATCTATAAACATAACAGATCTGTCGCCCTTCTGTGTTGTTTCGCTCATCGTATTATGTCTGACTATAATAGATATCGAGCAAGCAGCGATTAAACATTGTTTCGTCGCTCGGTTCACCTTCGAGTCAAGTGCGAGGTTACAAAACACCCGACTCTACTTGAGCTGAGGCCATTTACAGAGACCCCCAATAGTTGAGAGCTTTCGGTTTATTTCCCTGAGCTGTTCCCAAGTTCGTTGCACGCGCTATCTGCCCCGAGATCAGCGTCACTAATTGCTCGGAGTGAACTGTTAGCTTAACTATAGTAACTTGAGTGAGATCTCTGACTATACAGCTAAGTGCTGTCAGATCGTGTGTGATCTCGTTGCCTTTCACTTACCTTATCAATCTTAGCAGCTCCCGTTCCTTTTCACTGAGCTGATACTCTGGCTTGGCGGCCAGTTCGCATAGCATTTTGGGCAGACATGACTCCTTGATGGTGTCCGTCAGCTGTGACTTGGTCTTTAGATTAGCCCCGGTCACCACACCAGCGGGAACTGGTTTAAAAGCAGCCGCAGCTGAGAACTCGTCAAAGTCGTGCTCTGAAAATATTTCATTAAATATTATTAGTAATTTCAAATGAGTTGTAATTGCAATTATGATAAACTAAACTCAAGGTCAGCAGACAAAGGTAATCAAATTGACATTTCCTTTGCTCGACTCTTTTGTTTCTAAGTATTTCACATTAGTTTAAGTATCTTCAAGAACAAAGCAACTGAAAGAGATGATAATGTTCCACTGAAATTATTTTCCTGTTCTTGATATCCCAATTAAACTTGGTACGGAATAAGCTAGATAAACCTGTATTAAAACCTGTACTGCATTTTATGAGACCGCAAATCAAACTACTCTAGTTTAAGTTAAGGAACCTTTATGCACTTATACATAAATTTAAATAAAAATTTACAATAATATTCATATAACATATTTTAATCATATCAATCAACAGTGTACATTTTCCTACAAAATTTCAACTTGCCAACGAATTAGAAAATAATTTTTTTTCGAAATTCCTAGGGTGACCATGCTTTTTATTACGCATTAGGCTTACACACATATCATAACAGTACATTTCGTAGCTCTACAGGTCTTCTAATATAACACTTATTTAATGCTAATGTTACTTGCCCCGTCAAATATTAAAACGGAGTTTATTAGCATTAGATTTGCAACCCAAACATAAAAGGTCACTCTAAAATGTACTCCCTGACGCCGTCAACCCACCTTAGATCGGGGGACTGGCTCGACCCCAGTGGCAACAAGGCCAGTCTTAATGAGAAACGTGCGTTGAACTTTGAGTTTTAAATGAAAACACCAAATCAAATATTTCCACAAACGTTTGCCTGACGCCGACGTTCAGTATAATTAATTATGGTGCTGAATAAACATCGGGTTAAGTTCTTAGACAGCGGGCAGATATTTGCAATTAACAACAAATCACAGAGCCACTGACGTAGATGGTTCCACAGACCTGTACTTTGCACGCGGAAATGAGCAGCGACCCCAACAGGCCGAGTGAACCAACAACACCACAACGAACCCAAACAATCCAGCGAACTTATTTTGCGGTTATCATAAACATTTTATATTAATTCACTCGGGTATTCACAAAGAAAGTCGCCAAGGCATAACTGAGCTTGGGGAAATTTCGATTTTGTAGCCATTTAAATATTCGAAAGCAATCGGAAATACAATAAGTATTTGTTGTTGTATATTATGTCGCATATTATATAACCGGATATTTGTATACCCTCTTTCTTTCTTTATTTGTTTCGTCATCTTTCAGATTCGCAACTGCAGATGCTTATCAAAAGAGAATCGGTTTCGACATCGACTGAAATGCACGTATTGCTGGTGGTGCAACTGACTTATCCGCCTTATCGAGAAACCCAAATTCACAATAAAAAAGATAAAAGTGCAAGCTCTGCATGATTATCACGCAACCCACTAAGCTGTTTCTTGGCCAGCTGTGAAGATAGACGTGGAATGGGGAATCAATCGGTTTGAGAACGTGACAAGAAAGAGCTAAGGCCCTGGCTAACTGTTTACTTATCGATACAGTAAGCAGTTACAAGGCATTAACACAGATATTACGAAACTAAGTTCAGATCACTCTCGATTTCCGTAGAACTCGTTTCGAGCTGATAATTTATAAACCGGCGCCTAACACGATTACGTAGTACGACACTAGGAACCGGTTGTCGACCGGCATTTACGAAAAACCATAACGAAAACTACTATTTCTGTTTCTGAACAAACTTTTGATTTTAGACTGGCTCACAGAAGTGTCCAATAAATTAATATGGCACAAATCAAGTTGGTCATTCCTATTGTATTTATTTATTCGGCTGATTCCAACTTCCTGTTGAATCGGAATAGTCATCATTGCTATGCAATTTCGTCTAGACTCTACGGAATTCGAGATTTCAAATCGAGAAACCTCGCGAAACATTGCTAGGCCCCCAGGCTCTCATGGCCCTCTTCCCTGGGAAAGTTGGGTTGATTTTTTCCACACACACAAAACCGAAAACTCGTTACTGTTGTTGTTGCTGATTTTATTACGTGAAGTATATTTGCCTGGCGTGTTTTCACTTTCACCTGTGCCAGCCACAGTCACAGCAACAGCCAAGCTAGGCCTGAGAAGAGATGAGTTGAGATCATGTTAACGACCTAAGCTAAGCTCCAGTGATCTACTCATATTTCTATCTTCGACCACACACTACAAGGTACTACCCGAATACCCCTATCTGGTCTTTGATGTCAGGCCCTGTGGTAGTTCCAACTCGTGCAGACACGTGCCGCTCATTGCATAATCGAATTGCCGATTTCGAGCTGATGTATTCAAATAAAAACAAAACAATACAAAACATTTGCGACTTTCCACTGCGTCGATACAATGTGCAGGTCTTTGGGCATTGGAAAGTATCTGACTTTATGTATACAGCTGTTTGTTAATACCTTTGAACGTTTGTTGAATAACATTGGGTTAAACTTGCAAAGAAACATGCAAGAGACAGAAGAAGAAGCTTGCTAGGCTGGAAAATGGTAATGAACCTCGTTGAAAGAACACTTAGAGTTGGCATTATCAGTCCAAATCAGCAGTCACATGTACGCGCAATAAAAGTTAATGACTCTTGCAAAATTAGAATGGAAACTTTTTGTTGACGCTAGAATTTTGTCATTGAAAAACAGACTGCGAAAGGTAACTATCGGTATCGGTAACGTTGCCAATGGAAAATGTTCTGCGCAGCTCAAACAGAACACAATGATTCATGCTATATTTACCGCTAAGCCGATACACAAGCAGGGCCCAAAAATAAAGTTATTAATAAGAAAACCTATTAAGAAATAATTCCGGTTATTTATAATTCTATCACACGTGTTGCCCTCAGGTTTTGGAGAGCTTTCGCTGCGCCTTGTCTCCATTTATAGATCGAAATTGACCTTGATACGACCAAACAAAGCGAGACTTTGTATAACATGCAAACGTAATACTTATTTTGCAATACGATGCGCCAAGTGTGTATAAAGTGGCTTGTGAATGACAAAATAAGAAATAAAAAATGAAGAGAGACAGAAAGACAAAAAGAAAGAAACCTCGCAAAGTATTTCAACTGAATTGCACAAAAAATTGAAGACTAAAAACAACTTGAAAATGTCACTCACCTTCGCCTATTTCGATTTCGGCATTCTTCTGCTGGAACTTGCCAGCAGCAGCGGGTCCAGTTGGCGATCCACCGCGCGCTTGGACTCCGACAACCTCGTCCGGATGATCGGACTTCACGCCCCGCACACTGTAGCCCCCATAGCCGAAGAGATCGCCCACAAGCAGCAGCGAGACAACGCCGAAGATCATGAGACGGCAGCGCCAGGCAGTGTCCATGAGTGCCATTAGTCGCAGTTACCACTGTATGATGCTTGCTAACTCCGATACGTATGTTGTATATATACAAGTTAGTAGTCGCAGCACAACTGATTTAGCACCTTCTCAAATATGTTATGACTGACGCTCTTCGCAATGAAAAGTCGACAGAAACGAAAGTTGGAAAAGCAAAAAGGCGAAAACACGAAAAACGAAAAACGAAAGTCACGATTTGCGTTCCTATAAACGTTTTCGAATTAAACGCCAGTTGTTTTTCGATGTCAATTAAATTTGGCATTCAAGCGCGCACAGTACACAACACTGGATGGATGGTAAATGTAACTGTGAATGACTCGACTCGGGCAACACTCGACACACACAAACACAGAGACGAAGCCAAACCACACTGCGAGCCGACGACGCGTGCAACTTCGTGGCGGCTGATCAACTGAACTGAAACTGAAAGCCGAAGCTGAGGCTGAGCTCAACACGAGACCGAACAGCTGACTACAGCCAGTCGAGAGAGAGACTGAGAGAGAGAGCGATCGACAGCTGGCAAGAGAGCGGCAGAGCGTCTACCTGCGGCTGTGTCTGCTTACTTTCAGTACTCAGTGTTGGTGCAGCTGCTCATTAAACGAAGCAGAGTCAACGTATGCGACTGCTCACTGTAGTGCTGTAAAAGGTGACGGCACACACACACACACTCATGCACTATATTTACTCTCGGGTTCGATTACCTGTGCAGGCGAATGGCCCCAGAGTGCAGCCTGAGCACAGTGGAGCAACAACTAACAACAGCCACGAGGGGGCACTAGTTCAATATGATAATGCAATCAAAGTTCGATAGTCACACTCAAAGTAGAGCAATGAATAGTACATTTACCTGTTGAATTTATGAGCTACCTTGAAGGCTACGGCACATATTCAATTTGTAAGTGCAGAAGCCCCTAAACGGCTATAGGTACCTATGTTACATATGGTAAACATACTTAATGTATTTCTTACATGTGCATACCTCCTCCCTCCAGACGAGGTCGGGAATGCGCACTTCAGGTTCGTCACGTAGGCACACACTCATTACATTTACCCTTGGCATATTCCAGAGAGTTCGAATCCTTTACAGGTAGCTGTACAGATAGTTGAAGTAAAAAGAAACAAGTCTGCGCCTCCTTCCGAGAACCACACATGGCACTGTTAGTTCACTCGACTTTGATTGATTATGCAACAGTCAGAAAGACTGAACAACCAGAACAGTTAAGCGACTCAAGCTACAGAGCTACAAACCTCAACTGTCGCTTTTTGGAGATGACTGTAGACCCGCACACCAGGCCTGCACTCAGAACAACTGCAGACAGAGCGAGTGGCAAGCGCTGCTCGCCTTCAGTTTGGAGACGTCCTTCAATTGCAAACTTGTACTCCCATAGCTCAAGTACGCCCTGAACAAGACACAGCGACAAGCACAACTGCAGCAGCAGCTCAGAAACACCTTAAACATTTTTTCGCTGCCTGCTGGATAGAGACAGAAAATGAAAAAAAGAATAATAAGTAAATTGAAAACATTTTCGCGTCGAAGGTTAACGGCAAAGTCGACGCCAAAAAGTTGAAAGAAACAACACACTTTATTGCTGTCTGCGCAGCGAAGCGTGAGTCTTAACAGTATTATTTAAAATTATTATTATCTTTACTTTACAATACCTGAAAACGTACACAACACACGCCCCTCTGGAGTAAGCAGCTGAAAGCTGATTACTTATTTGGCATGTGCTGCGGTTTCTGAACCCCGCTTACGTTGCACATGTGCAGAGCAGCGGCGAAAGCTAAAGCCGGGGTATAAAACACTTTTAAAGGTCAATGAAAATGAATTGAATTAGGTTCAAATTGATAATGTTTATTATGTTATAATACAAGTAAGATGTAATGTAAGCCACCATCGAAGTATTGATACTCTTATATTCAACCTGAAATGCAAACCAGTCTCTCAGTTGTAGAGCTGTCTTGACGAAATTTGCACACAACGAAACATGCTGATATATTGATATTCGATAGCAATTCCATAGCAACAAAACTATTCCAATTGTAGATTGTATGACCCACTGTTATACTTATAAACAATTTAAAAGAAATGGAAAACTATATCCTATAGCCATAAAGATTGTAAGACTGCAAGGTTTTGAAACCTTCGATACGTTGAGGATAACTTTTCATTCTTGCTGACTAATAAAATGTATCAGATCATTATCACTTCGAATGCTTTGATGATCAATGCTCGTTTACAGATACACATGGTACAGTTATTAGCGGATCTTCTAATGTAATTCGTATTATACTTATCCCCTTATATATTCGTTATACTCATTGAATCTGTGAATTGCCACAGTCTTAAAGAGGTAAAGAAAGGAAAATCTTAGTCATCTGCAGAAAAATGTAAGACTTAGTTATTTTGCAAGAGGGCTTCTCGGGGCTTAGTTGATTTAATCAGACGCACAATTAAAGCTGATTAATTCCTCTTTAGCCTGGGCATTAATCGGAGATGCCAATTAAATTACATTCGACTATAAATACCCGAAATGGAAAACTGCCAGCCACAAGGGCAGGCACAACGGAAACGGAAGTGCGTCGGTCTGGCGGCTTTTTGGTTCCACACCTCAACTAACACCTAAGCCACAAGTCCCGCACCACGCACCCTGCATCCCACGGAACCCTACGCCCTGCGGCGCCTATGCGCTGCTGTTAATTTATGCTAAACGCATCGCGTCTTTGCATTTAATTGTGAAATTAAATTTGATGCGATTACTGTTGACACAACTCGCGATTAGGATAAAGCCCGCGGTCGCCTTAGGTTCCCAGTAGGTTGGGGCAGAGATGGGAGAAGGAGAGCCTAAAATAGCCCTGCCTTGCATTATCACAGCTCCTATGGCAATTTGGGATTGCATGCTGCGAGCCTGGCACAAACAATAATTAAATGTAGCCAAATTAAATTTTACACTCAAGAGCAAAACACAAAGTGACAGCTGGGCGTGGCCAGGTCGCCCACATACTGATAGCAATGCCCTGCATATAATTATGGGGTGACTGCCGTGTGTGTGTGTTTGTGGTTCCCGATAATGTGCAGTTTAATTACACTCAGACAACAGCAATAACAAGAATAGAGAGAAGGACGCTGTCACCGAGACAGAAATACTCTTTTAAAGCAATCAAATCAAATACTCAAATTCAAATGGAATAATATTCGTATTTAGTATTCAAGAAAAGTGCACTTCATGATGTTAAATAATTCTTTGAATATTATGTTCACGACTCTACTGAAACTATTTCAAATTTACAGACAAGCAACAAGCTTTCCTCAAAGCCCTTATACCCGGAAAAATGTCAAACATTGTAATTGGCAGTGGACATCTTTGCATAAATTCATATTAGTTTGCAATGTATTTCTCCTTGTCAATCTTCCTCTCTCTCTCACACTTTCTCTCTCCATCTCTCTGTGCTAGGCACCTTCTACGCATCACTTTTAATTTTGAGTTTGAGACAATGTCTCTTGTGCTTGTCAGGTGTATAACTGTATCTACATCCGATAACACCTGTCTATGTGGGCTGGTCAGCTTGTGTGTACTTGTTTATTGGCATCCATTAGATAGTGGAATTTATGGAAGCTTGCTGGACATGACTAGGTTCACCTCTGCCCAGAACAGAGAGAAAGACAGAGCAACAGCATTAAATGCTGCATTTAATAGGTAGAACGGAACTATTATTACAGATATCTGAACTGCTCTTCTTGTTTTCGGTTCTCACTTTAAATTTTGAGCAACTGTCATTCAATTCACTTCATCTGTTCAGTTCTACCTCTGAATAGGGCTGTGCGTATATATTGACACTAATTAACACAAAAGTTGCGCTGCACAAATAAACAGGAATAATTGTAATTAAGTACTCATATTACTCATACATGTGCGAGTATATTCAAAATTGTATGCTGAAAATATCATTCGCCGCCCTTCCGTCGTCCTGGTTCAATTCAATATAAATAAAATGCAGCCCATCCGTTCTGTTTTCATTGTAAATGAAGAGCTCCATGGCATATTTCCTTTTTTTTAATGAAAACTGCAAATAAATGGCATATGCATGTACCTAATGGGTGTGAGTGAGGGTCTTTGTGGGTTTAATTAAAAAATATTATGACATTTTGCGTGCGAAACAAAAAAATGCTGCTCGTAATAAAATAAAAGTCGCGGATATTGTTATTACACTGACAAACAAATAAGAGCCCTGAGAACTTGAACTTTGATGCAGGGCAGTTCAGTATCAATACTTTTTTCAGATAAATGTAATAGATAGGGCTGTCTTTAAAAGTCAAAAGCATATCAAAATCAACTGATTTATTATTAATATTGATACACATGTCTCAAGTGCAAATACCTTTTGTATGTACGTCAATATCTTAAACATATTAGGGAAATGAATAATTAATTTATAAACAAATCTTTCACGAGTTAAGAGCGCATAAAAACCTGTCTTTCTCAGTTGGCATATGGTGTATAATTTATATTTTTGGACAATGCACACAGACATTCATATTGACTTTAATTGGGAATTACCACAATTTACCACAAATTGAAAAAATATAAAGTAGAGTTAGCTCGATAGTAAGATACTCTGGTATCCAAAATTTGAAGTATACCTTATCTGCGTAGGTTACATTAGAAGTACCACACCGAATTTGGTGACTCCAACTTTTATAATAGTTGAAATCTCTGCGTTCACACAGACAGACAGGTCTAAAACGCCTGTACAAATACTTGTATATATTTTGAACTATATTTAATTGTATTTTCACAAATTAATACACCCATTTTTGACATCTTTCGGTGGGTATAATAAATGGTCGAAAAATCACCTAACTGGTTAATGACTTAAAATTGCTGTTAATTTCCCTAATATGTTTAAGATATGTATCTTCTTTATCGCAGTGCAATGTGTTCGTTAGACCACCTAGTTATAACTCTTCGGCAAATGTATATATGGGCTACTAGGAATAGCTAACGGGTCCACTTGGGAGCCGTAACATCACTCGATCGATATAGATTTATATGCGTCGCATGCGACAGCTCATCAAATTTATAATTTCGCAATAACAATACTCGAGTTTTGTTTTGAATATTTGTTATCGATGAGTGAAACTGGTTCTACGTTTGTCTCCCGTCGCAGTAACTGATTCGACGAATACCCTACGAGGGATAAGTAGAATAAACTGGTTATGCACTGTATTAAGCAGTGCATAGGGTACCTAGCTGGCAACTTTACCTATTGCTTTCTACGTTCTGTGTTTGTTTACATTTCAAAATATCGCTTAGGGGGATCCAGTAATAAGTTCTACGGGTGCGAGGATGAGTACGACTCGAAGTACTTAAGCGCTTGTGGGATGAGCAAAATTTCATTTGTGACTCTGATTCCCAGCTAGCGACTGGTTAATTCGCAATTGGAATGTGAACTTCCTTATTTGGGATAATATAGTATATATATATATATATATATATTAAACCGGGTGTATTAATTTCGTTTTAATATCGGTGTCAAAAAAACTCCAATATGATTGACTTTCTGTTACTCTGGCTATTCCTTATGATTCTGTTTGGCTACTTAGTGTATGTGTATCAATATCAAGCGAGGATCGAACGCCTCACCAGCAATTGGCCGGGCCCTCGTCCGCTTCCAATCATCGGAAACCTGCATCAGTTCATAACCTTGATAGGACCTAGGCCATTTAAGCGCGCCTCCGATCTGGTTGACACACACTTCAAGGATCATCGCTGTAAACTGTGGCTAGGCACAAAGCTCTACTTTGTGGACTGTAATCCTAAAGACATTCATGCCCTGGGCACCGCACAGCAGTTGCTGCAAAAGACCTCAGACTATCGTGTCTTCAAGAACTGGCTGAACGAAGGTCTCTTTACTAGCAACGTAGAGAAGTGGATGCATCGTAGGAAAATGATCATGCCTGCTTTTAACTCTGCGATGATTAAACAGTTTGGCAACGTCTTTGAGCGTCACGCCCGTTTGTTAGTGGAGCGGCTAGACGAACTGGCCGGAACAGACAAACGGATTGACTTCTTTCAGTACATCAGTCGCTTCACCCTAGACACCATTTGCGAGACTGCACTTGGACCCACGGTTAATTCTCATGCGCAATATAAGTCAGAGTACTGCGATGCGGTTAGGGAGTAAGTGAACTAGGGACTTAGCAATATTCTAAACTAAATGTAAATGTGCTTTCTCTGCAGGATTGTTCGCATTATGGATGGTCGGCTAAAGAGTCTTGTGTGTCGCACATGGCTTTATCCTTTTACTACTCTGGCAGCACGAGAAAAAAGAGTGCTCAAGGTACTGCATGGATTCACTGAGAGAATTATCACTGAGAGACTTGGACAACTTAGCTCGGACATGGCGAATTGTAACTTTGAAGGTACGGACAGTGCCAAGAACCTCTGCTTCTTGGACACACTACTGCTAGCGCGTACCCCAGAGGGACAACCGTTGCAGGTGAAGGACATACGTGAAGAAGTGGATACCATCATATTCGGTGGGTTCGATCTGACTGCCGCCACTCTAACGTTTTTCATGTACAACATGACGATGCACGTCGACTGCCAGCAGCAATGTCGTGAAGAGATCTTGCGAGTCTGCGGCAGGGACAGAAAGGGTGCCATCACCACAGAACAACTACAGAACTTGGAGTACTTGGAAATGTGTATCAAGGAGACGCTGCGCATGTATCCCTCGGCACCAATACTAGCCAGACGAGCTACTGCCAACTGTAGAATTAGTGAGTACCGACTTTTATCTAATAAAGAAGCTTGTAATGATTCTAATTTTATAACTTCCAGACGACTTCTTTATACCGAAAGACAGTGACGTGATAATCTCTCCGTTCTACATGGGTCGATGCGCAGAATTCTTTCCCGACCCAACCACGTTCAAGCCCCAACGATGGGCCCGCGACAGCGAACAGAAGATCAACCCTTCCACGTTTATTCCCTTCATGACGGGTGCCCGAAGCTGTCTGGGCCGACGGTACGCAATGGTCATGCTAAAGCTGGTGCTGGCTCACCTGCTAAGGAACTTCTACTTCGATGCCGTCGGCGAACGCCAAGAGAAGGCGAGAATCATCTTCACCATCACCCTGCATACTAGAAATCCCTACTACTGCACAGTGCGGTCTGTGGAAAGGGAGACAGAGGAGGAGTAGCTTAAGATTCGCGGGTCATGGCAGGCAGCAACCATGTGAAGTAATGAAAGCCCGCATACAATACTCAACAGCTCATCAAGTACCAGGCAACAAGCAAGTTTCTTGTGGAGGGAGGATACATTGAACCTTTTGTTAAGCCCTTATCAATTCGATTCGTCTCGGCGCTGCTTCATTCAAACTTTTGTGTTGCATACTTCGCGGCGCACAAATTACGCATTACATTTCCGTTTTTAATGACGGCAGCGACGTCGTCGTTATACACATAAACCAGAAAATAACTGTTAATGCACAACCCACTCGACTCGGAGATACCCTACACGATCTTTTATTGTTATATGTTGCTAAGGCGCACACAAAATAATTGGAAGAATTCCTTATCTTTCACTGAATAATCTCGAATTGACCTTGAATTTATACGCTACTTAAAGCCTTGCCTGACCTCAGCATACCCTTTTGTGTACGTGACACTGGGTAAGGCCGTGCTCAGTGCAATTCGTAAATTTTTTCTGCCTTTTCTGATTTTTTATTTGAGAAACGCGCGTTCGTCTAGAAAATAATTTGCTTTTTGCCCCGATTTTTTATTGTGCGCGCGCTGCGGAAAATCAACAAACATTTCCCGGCGATGCTGCGTGCAATAAATAAATATACATAAAGCAGGCAGCCAGCCAGCTCGTCTGTCCCAGTGAATGCCACATATCCTGCCATCATATTCCGGTGCAAATTATGGCTGTTGCCTGCTTATTATTACGACAGGGAAGGGAAGAGGAAGGGGAGTGCCAGAACGACGCCAGCGCATAAAATGCAATTTATTTAAATAAAAATCAAGTTTAATTTGCAGTGTCGTAAATTTCTGTTCGTCCGCATTGAATTTCACGCTTTTGTTAACAAGCGCATAAAAGTTTTCTGCTCTGGCAACTGATACGACGATGGGAGGTGGCAAGGGAGGATGACTGGGGCAGGGCAGGCGGTGCATAGTGAGTTAAGGAACGTTGAACTCTTTGATATTCTTTGTGGGGATGACATTAGTGGATCTCTTCATCGCTTTGCTTCAAAAATAGCCACTAGCTGAGCCAGAGCTGTCTCGATCCAACAATCTTTCAGCTTTACGACACATTTTATTTGTTTTCCATAAGTGACTCAATTCCGTTTCCTCTCAAAAATTGTGACACGTGATTCAATTTCGTTCATCGATTTTAATTGATTGCTTCAATTGGTTTTGCTCCTAACCGAACTCAACCAACCCCAACGTCAATTTCACTTTCGGTTTCCCCTTTATTTTCCTTCTTTTTTTTATTTTCATGGGCACTTTATTTTGCCGGTTGTTTCTTGTTGTTGTTTTGGCAATTCAATTCCCGATTTTATGCGTTTTTAATGTGCAAATGCAGCTACTCCTTCTGCTCACCCTTTTGGGACACCCTGTAACCCGACTCCTAAATGTATGCTACGCTTTTATGTGTTTTTACAGCTAGTTTACGGCCGTGTTGTGTTGCCAAGAAGAGGCGGCACTGATTCCGAATGCGCCATATGGGAGGTGGCTGCCCCATCCCTTGACAAGTCCAAACACTTTAATCGGCATTCTAGGTTGGCAGCAGCTTCCGACTTTAAGCTGAAGACGCTAATTAGCATATGAACAAGGTGCTATCGAAGGGAGCCAGCGGCCGCAACTTACACAAATCCTTATCACGGAAAGCCGCAACCCGCCTCTGAACAGACAAACACACACACATACACACCCTCACACATACACAAAACACAAACCTGTACACCCATTAGCCATTAGCCAAAGCACAATATTGACATAATCGACTTTCGGCTGACGTAGAGCACACAAATTTGACCACAAATGAGGCTTAGCCCGAGGGCAAATTCGCCGGCGATTACTTCAAAGCAACTAACCAACCTCCCGCCCCTCCTTGTCCCCATGCCACGTTTAGAATGCAACCGCAGATTGCTGCTTGCAAGTCGCCTGAGCTCCCTTTGGGCTGCCGCACTGTAACAATGACCAATGCGCACTGACCATGAAGGAGGCTCCTGACCGCAACGACAGCAGCAGTGTGGGGTGTTTGACATTTTTATACCTGCTACGCATAGAAGGGTATTATAACTTAAACAAGAGATGGGATTTCATCAATTCAGAAGTTTAGAACTAGTTACAATTAAATGTTTAACTTATAACTTTTGGAGAATGACATTTTGTTTAGACTGTACCCTTTATATTTGTTAAATTATGAACTGCAGCTGAGCCTACGGCGAAGGCCTGTAAAATTAACAGCAGAAAGAGTATCATAAACTTATGATGATGTGCAGCTGCCGGACATAAAATTTTGAAATGGAATCGCCAGGCAGAAACGACAATAAAACACCGCAGACCTACGAGCCGAGGCGACTTTCATGTCCTTTTAATGAGCTCTCCGTGAAGATCTGCCAGTTAAGATACGAATAAAAATATGACAGCTGCACAGTGCGAACACCCCCAAAGTACTCATCATAATTAAGAAAGAGGCCTAAGCGCAGTAAAAGAGAAGGATTCATATGGATAATTGAGTTATGGCGAATGCCAAAAAACCAGCTGAAGGGTTGAGGTTGATGGCGACCCCAATAAAATTTCTTAAGATCGTAAACTGTTAATGGTTTTAGCTTAAGCATTCAAGTAATCACAAGGGGAGGTGGGGGATACAACGATTTAACTGTTTCAAAACTTGGGCACGACTTGTTTTATAATATTTTAATGCACAGCAATTTGTATATTTCATTTAAAATGTTGAATATGTTCCAAGCAGTATTACAATATGAAATGTATTAGATTTGTCTGATTCCTTTATTTCCAAGCATAGCTTTAAGCAATCGAGACCTCTCTAATTGTATTGCTCAACCTGTCCCGAACCGAAATCTTAATGCAAAACGCGGACAATGCAATTAAGCAGTCTGCAGAAAGATGCGAGTAAAGAAGAAAAAGAAAGAAAATGCGAAAAAAGGGAAAATTAGCAAGCATCCAGAAGGGTTACGCCAGGAGACGACCAAATTACAAACTGTTGCTGGAGATGTCAAGTTAAACTTTTTATGCAATGTAATTTTGGCCAACAGCAGACAGAAGGCAGCTGTCCACTGTCGACTGTCTCTGTCGTCCTGCTAATTACAGAGCAGGGCAAAGAAGATAGAGAAGAAAGAATAATATAAATAAATAAATGCAGCGGTGCAAGCAGCCCTAAACGGAGCCAGAGACGCCCCAGAGACCTGAGCCACTAAGACGTTAAACAGACGCTACACAAATGCCAAGCACGTCCGAGCAGAGGAGCAGGGAAGCAAAGCAACTAATACAGAACTAATTAAGGAAAAAATCGGAATAACTGAGTTGTTGTTCATCTACAGATAGCATAACGCAGACGCCTCTGCTGGGGATCGAACCACAAAACAATAAGGAAACACACATGCAACAACTGAAATTGCAACTGCAACTGCAACTTGCAACTTGAAACTATGTATATTTTGGCTTTTGGGTTTCGGTTTTGCATAAAGTTTTGTTTGTAAACATTTTACAAGGCACCCGCCGCCACTTGAATCGAACAGCAAAAGTTTAAAGCAAACTTTTGGCAACGACAGGCAACATTGTTGCTGCTATCAGGCCGCAGCAACAGCTAACAAAACAACAAAAACAACATTTCCACATATGAAGTCGTGTGCAACAGTCACAAAGCAAACTGAATTTGCCACACCCACAGACAAAGGTCGAGAAGTCAGAGCCGCGAGAACTCAGTTCAAAATATCAATGAATTTTATTTGCCAGACAGAAAGGTTTGCTTATATCATGGTAGCCTTTATTTCTTGTTAGTTTATAATATTAATCATAAAAGTATTATAATAATAACAATATAATATATTAGTATTACTGTAGGTAGTATGAAATTATCTCTCAATTTTAATGGGATTTTAAAGATAGAAGTTACTTAATTTCCATTTCTGTTACAAATTGGATTTTCAGAATCAGAATTATAATGCTGAATTGCAGTTTTAGCAAAGCTAAAAAACCTCAAAAGCATCATCGTGTTATCAAAGTACTTGCAATAAATCGGAATAGAGTTAACATACTTGAAGCCATCAAGGGCAGAAAAACCCTTTGGTTTTCCTGCGTTATCGCTAAGTGTTTCAGTTTTTAAGCCTATTAAATGCCAGAACGAAAGAGCTTGATGACTAGATATATAAGGAGTAACGAAGTAAAGGGCAGAAAGAAGGAAGGAAAGGAAGGAGTTGCAGGTTTAATTACTAACAGACCATTCGACGCAATTGGATACAAAGCCCATTAAAAATTGAAAAAGTTACAAGATCCCCACAGAAACAACTCAAGTGACAGACTGCCAAAGGGAGCAGAAGAAAACAGTGTGGGTGGACGCAGATGCAGATACAAAGATACAGAACGAAGCGACGCGGACTTGAGTCGCAACTAATGAGTGACCAGGAGGGCAGCAGAGTGTAATCAGCACTAAGGCAGTTTCCATGCACGAGCACCTTTCCTCTGGATGCCTCAAGTCAACCGGGTCCACTGCCAACACTTATTTTAATGAGAAATTCTAATTTCCCCAATCATACAAAAGACCCTCGCAGTACCGGGGAAAAAATTCACAAAAATGGGGCAAAAATATTTTTGTTTGCGGGCAACTGTAGGAAAAGACGATGAAACTGTTCTGTGATTGCTTTTTGCCACTCGTCCGTGACGAAAACAAAGAAGCCAGCTTTCCAAATGCCTGTCCAGTCCTATATAACAAGTCGTCCGCCTTGAGTGTTTGCCATTGTATCGCCCACTAAGCGAGGCCTATCTTGACAAGAGCTAAGACATCTTCAGGATAATTGTGAAGGAGGCTGGGAGGGGAATCGACAAGCACAAATGCCAAATACCATGGAACGCAATCAGCACTTTAGTCTGTTTAACTTGAAGTTCTCATGGAAATTCCAAACGTAACCCGATCAAAATTACAGGAAATTACGTGAATTCGTTGTGCAGTTTAATTAAAGTAAATACTGAGACAGAGGATATTAGATGGCATCGATGTCTGACAAGTTGTCAAGGAACTTAAGCACAGTAAATTCGAATAACCTCAAGGAAGTAAGCACATCTTAATAGAAAGCAAAGGCAAATCAGTGCCATATGGCAAACACATAAAGTTACTTAACGCGCTTCTTTCCTGCAATGGCTTGTCGAAAATCAAGGAAAGTATCCACTCGGCAAAAGAAATACAATTTAAAATATAAGTAAATGTTGTACACTACGATAAAGTTGTCATATGAGCGGAGGGAATGCGTTCGATTCTGTCTTCGGCTCGCATTCCACAGTACGACATTGTAGCACAGGGCCAGACAATGCTCGGAATTTGTTGTATTAAATCGAAATGGCCTAGAACAACCCTCCTGCATAAATAGTCCATTGCAGTATTTGGATATGCTGCCCTTACAGCTGTCAACATGTTTAATTGAAACTGACACTCAGTGTCATTTTATGGCTATTGCCATGCGTTACCTTAACTCCAACTATGGCTACGGCTTCTGCTCCAACTCCATCTCCAGCCACAGCTTCTGCTTCTCCTTCTCCTTCTGGTCCACCCCCGATTCCTGGTGAACTGTTATTCGACTGTGCCTGGCTCCAGCTTGATTATTGTGGCACATTCCTTTCCAACTACCAGATGGAGCGGATGTTTCGGGTAGTTTGGAGGGTGCAGACGGAAGACTGCGTAGTAGGCTCTGTGGTATATTTGTTTAATTTACAGCCCACTATCGCATTGATATTTGCGCCTTGACTTGCCATATGTACTAAGTACAAAATGTACAGATGGCTGCAGTTCGTCGCCTTTTGAGAATGCACTTTGAGTTCGATAAAGTATTTACATTCGCGCGAATTCTTTTTCACACTTGTTTCAAGCACTTGTGTTTCTCACTCGAGTGCGTATTTAATCCTAGCCATTTTTATTAAATTTTGAGGGTGGTTGAGGACCCACTGATGTCATTCCGTCGCCAACCATTCGTATTATTTGCCCAATTTACAAGTGTAATTCCTTTGACAAATCAATCGGCATCGTGCTCAGCAGTCTGAGGGTCTCTGGTTGACACCGTGTGCTGTTGTAGTCTGTTTGCTGAAATCGTTGAGCTTCAAGAGGATCTGTCACGGTGTTAACAGCGACACTTGTTGTTGGCGCAACAGATCAAAGTTGACGCGCTGCAGGAACCTCAAGATGACTAATTTCTAATTCACTTATTCATATTGTTCAAGAATTTTGGCTCGGCAAATATCAATCGGTTTGGGCAAACAGAAAAGCATTCACGAGGTTCAAGCTGAATATATAAGTGCCAAAAACCTTTTCACACACTATGCTTAGGTCCTCTGAATCAGTTTCCTTATGAATTGGAGAAGTGGAAGTCGTGCACATGAATTTCATATATGTATTTCCTGCACATTACTTAAAATGCCGAGACAATTTTAACTGTCGAGGAGATGCGTTTTTATGCGCCAAATTTGACGGCTGGGCTGTCACAGGACATCGTAAATGTCGTAAAATGGTCTCCATTTCATCCACCATGTGTATCCAGTTTATCGATGCACTGCAGCAGTTACCAAGCAAATGGAAGCTTCATATTTGAATAGTATGCAAAAGCCATTAAAGTAGACAAGAGCGTCGAAAGTAAGGATGTGTAGATTATACTTCACACTCGGCTACCCTAAGTGGCTATTGTATGATATATGTACATACATATATTACAATAAATACAGTGTTTAAAGACTATTTATAAAAATACCTCCATGAATACTTTGGTTCAGTTGAGAGTCAGTTTGAGAATTAAGCTTAGTTCTTTGGATAAACACCTGAAACTCGTAATATTTATAAAATATTGTGAGCAATGAGTATAGGGTATTTACATGGCGAGTACATAACCATTTTAAAACTGTATTTTATGGAAAGTACCCAACCACATTTGGAGTAGCTTTCTCCCTCACACAATGCAGTAAAGCTCTAAATTTAACGGTGCCAAGTTGAGCTAGTGTAATTAGCTTTTCTCCAATGTCTGTCGATCTCATAAAACCTGTTCATGTGTTCCGTTGGTACTCCTGCCACTACCGTTACAGTCCCATGTAAGCACTTAAACTACCCGAACTTAACTCAACCGACCTCGGCAAAACTCAATTCAAAGCAATTCATCAATCAGTTAGTTTTTACTGCCGCGCGAAAATGCCATAAAATGTGTTGTAAAATGTGCTGTAGATAGAGAAAGTACATAAGCCATCAGACTGAATATGGAATATGTTTTATGGCTGGCACGACGCTTTTAGGGTAATTGCAATAGATTCTCCTGCTAAATGGAATGTATGTAAATCGAAACTTGTAAATACATCACACCACTTTGAATCTCAGCTACACTTTCATTAGTACACGATACTATAAGTATTATATATATCTTCTGCAGAACCTTTTCAGGATATGTCTGGTTATTCACTCATCCAAGCGTGAAATTACATATGCAAATCTCATATAATTACCAGCAGAAAGCTTAAGAAATTTAGGCTTAAAACCTAAGAGGAGTAAGGAGTCAATTTTTCATCCTGAATGAGCTTGGAGTTTTTTGTCAGGGTGTCTTCACTTGCTCATTAATCAGCTCTGTCTGTCTCTTCAGTCACTTGACGTGGTTTAGGCAATTTCAAAACGATGACAAAAGCTTCTTTCTACGTAGCGTATTTAATTTTAAGTAATTATACACACACATGCAGCCTCATAAGGGGGCATTCCTGAGGGTGCAAAGTGGGTACAGTACAGTACAGTAAACATTAACACTTGCTAACAAATAATCTGAGATAAATTGCGGCATCATTAGTCATTAGCAGAGTGAAAGGGCTGCCCACTCCTTTTTCCTAACCCCGTTTATCATGTGTGTGCCCAATTTTTCACACACACAATAGAACAGGAGAGTGGGCCATGAGGAACATGCCCCATACGAAAGCTTCAGTCATTCATATGCAAATGTTGTGGGATTACAAAGGGGGTACTTTGCTTAGTAGGTAAAAAATTATTTATTGCATATCGTTAGCTTTGCTGGTGATGAAATAGGTTGCAGCTTAAGGGCCGATTATATTGTATAATACCTGTTTATAAGAAGACGATTATATAACATATTTCTAGGTGCTCTTTGTGCTATAAGGACATTTCTTGTACTTCCAACTCAGATAACATCATCAATACTCATCAGATTTTGATCAGGATATGATAGGATTCATTGTTGAACGAGCTTCATCATGTAAAATAACTATTAAAGCTTATACACAATAAACTTATAGAGAACTGACTCTTCTAAGCACTAAAACAAACATCGAACTCACAAATCTTTAGCTAAAATCAATCCGGAATTCGAAAAGATTTAGCGTACGTAAGATTTATGGTGTGCCAAAATCAGTTCCGGATTATACATGTCTTAACGTACGAGTATTTTTGTTTTATTTGAGTTCTGCGCGGGGGAGATGGACAAACGGAACGAAGAGAAGTGTAGGATGTGCCAAAAGTTCATTAATTATGATTGGAGACAGTTGTACAATTAATAAACGAGGCGGGCCAGGCCCAAACGATGTCAGCAGCCCTTGTGGTCAGTGGGGCTCATCTGGGGGTCGCTTGGCTGGAGCCATAAGCGGAAGCCTTCTTTTGCGTACTTTTTCTCTACTATGTAACTTCCCCACTTTGTTTTATTGTGCTTTACACTTTGCGATTATGATCGGAGCTGTGATTTATGGTCTTATGTGCAAATTTATTGCTTTTAATTGTGTGTCTTTCTCCCCAGTACTCCCCATCGCAAGTACGGACTGTTAATTAATAACGAAGTGCTTGTGTGACAAGAGAATAAGGCAAAACCAGTAAAGAAATCGCGTTTATTGGTCTCTCGCTCGATTGAGGCAATCAATTCAGGTGAATTAAAGCTAACAATCCTAAGTATGCCAAGAAATTGAATCTTATTAAAGCAGAATTCTCAACATCCAAACAGAGGTACTATAAGCATCTACTATTCACCAATACACACAGTTGCAGAGAATATATATACCCCCAACTAGTCATGATGCCTAAAAATCCCCATCCTCAATGTAATCGTAAGCCTCAATTAACATTGAAAATAAACAACTAACTAGCAAAAGACCCTGCCCAGCAAATGCAATGTGAAAGAAAGTCATAAATCCAATTTTGAAATGCATTTGTCTATCTGTTCAGTTCTGTTTACACTGCCCGCCAGCAAAGTGCATATTGGGTTCTAGTGGAAGGGTCTTGGCTAGAAGAGGGTTAGGGTACTGCCAGACAGGTCAACTTTCCACTGCTTGAAAGGAACTTCCGCATCAAAGCAGGTACTACTGCTTCCTACTACCCAAGTTGCACCTACGCCAAGAACAAAGTCAAGTTCCAAAGCCAACGTCACCTTTCAATTAATGCATAATTCTCGAATGTCATGGCTGGGAAGTTGCTTTGTTGCTCATCCCATCTTCCTTAACTCAACGGCTACGCTTGGGGCTATGCGGCCCTGCGTTGATGGGGTTGATTTTACTTAACGCCTCGCCTCAGCACTTAACTTCCGTTTCCTGTTACTTTGCCAAAGGCGCCGGAGGTGGCTGGAGTCATCGTCGAGGCATTTGCAACTAATTGAAAGTGCAATGTGATGCTGCAGAATGCAATTAATGCCTCGCAGCAGCAGACCGAGTCTCATGTCTTTGATTTGTATTTGCAGTCCGAGACAGAAATGTGAGATGAATGTAACCGAAAATGAAAATCAAATCGAGTTTGAGAGCAGCTTTCTTTGGACGCTCAAAGCGTTACAAAGAGTTGCACTGGATAAGGTTATTGACTGTAGGATACCCCTTAACCTAACACTCGATTACTAGTACAAACTCAATCATTCATATATAATATATACTAAATATATAGAACGAAGAATCGAGAGCGAATAGCGATAAAGTCTCAATAAGAATAAATCTCAAGAAAATGCAATGTTAAAGACCAAAGCCCAGCGATGTCTCTGCCAAATAAGTGAACACACTTCAGGTTATTGAGGAGAGAGAGAGAGAGAGCTTAGTGCTTTGCTTTGAGCATGAACAATAAATTGCTTTTTAAACACTTACAACTTACAACTTGCAACGAGCAACGGTGGCAGGGTGTAAAGTGCACTACTACTCCATGCCAAGGAAGGTTGCACGCCTGGCTTAGCTGCAGTTGAAAACTGACAACTTTCTAAGAATAACTGCAAAGCGATTTGCATATTTTGCACCTATGAGAGGAGTGATGAAGGGGCAGGGGGATATTCGGAGGGAATGAAAGCGTTACCAGCTTTATCGCACTCTATGCAGCCCAACACATGCAACACATGCACATTCACACTCACATTCACAATCGCTTTCAATTGCCGTTACGTACTCGTAAATCTTGCCCAGAAACTTTGGCAGACACGAAATTTATTTATAAACACAAGAAGCAAGACTTGAGTAATGCAACTTGTGTAGCTGTCAAAGCAACGCCAGAAGCTGCTTAAGCTGAGGAACACTCACTCCAAGTGGTGTGGACATACAAATCTACAAATCTATATTAAAAACTGCCTACAGTCGAAAGTTCGCTGGCGAACTTCTTAAAGTCTTTTTGTATATAATGTACATAAAATGGAAATCTGCAAAGCCGAACAATCAATCTTAAAAAGAACTCAGCACCAAAATAACAATTCTTAGAAATTATTTGTAAGTCGATGTATGTTTATCGTACCTTATCGCAAAAATTAAAACTCAAATTGACCAAATGGTAAGCAACAGCAGCAAAAGCTCTACACTCTCTATAATCACTGGGAATTCCCTGGAATATATGTTATAACACATACATTTTTGTACAGTATATATGTATACTTCCTGTGCAATCTGCGCCGAAGCTCGCAGTTTTCGTTTTGATGCAGAGTTGAATAGAACATAAGCGTAATGAAACTGATCGGTGCTCTCGTTCTATGCCTGACCCAGCTCCAGGTCTTTAAAGCACACGTTGCTACAGCTGAGCCCCAGCAAGTAAGAAAGAGATCATAAGAAATAAATCATAAGAAGAATCCGAATAAAACAAATTCTAATTAAATTTTTTGTCTCATTATTAGGTCTGTCGTATGCCTCGGCAACTGGAGATAAAGTGTGGGGCCTACATCCTCCAAATAGTGAAACCAATGCTGGATAATGCTGAGCTAATCAAACAGCAAATTGATAAGAATGACGCGCAAATAGAAAGCAAGGCAACCCAACTTAGTGAACTAGATAAAAAGTATAACAAACTTTACTCGGACATGGAGACCAAAGAAAACAAAATTAGTGAGCTAGAAGATTTGCGGGGCAAGCTTCTAAATGAAATTAATAACAAGAATGATCAGTATATAAAATTTCAAATTGAAGTGAACGAATGGAAGGAAAACCAAAGCAGAAAACTAGAAGAAACGCAGAGCTCGCATAAAAATGAAGTTGATGACAAGAACAATCAAATCAAGATACTTAAAGAAACTGTAACTAGTCTTCAAATAGAGAATTCCATTTATAAGACCAAGGAGGAAATTGTTAACAAAAATAGTCAAACCAAGAAGCTTGAAGAAAAGATAACCAATCTTCAAATAGAGAATACCGTTTATAAGACCAAGGAAGATTCTATGGCTGCTGTACTCAAAGAAATACGAAGTCAAATGGAAACCGTCATAGCCGAGAAAATTGTAAACAAGCTGTGTGAGGATCAAAATAACCAAATAAAGGAACTATTATCGCAGGTCCACTCACACGCTAGAATAGAAGAAGAATATAAAAAACAGTTAAAAAATCAAAATAACCAAATAGAAGAACTATCAACGCAGGTTAATTCACACGCTAGAATAGAAGAAGAATATGAAAAACAGTTCGAGAATAAAAATAATCAAATAGAGGAACTATCAACGCAGGTCAATTCACATGCTAGAATAGAAGAAGAGTATGAAAAACAGTTAGAGAATAAAAATAACCAAATAAAGGAACTATCAACGCAGGTCAATTCATACGCTAAATCTAAAGAATTGCAAGTGAAGGAGGTGAAAAGTTGCGTTACCTTTCGTGACTCAGGAGTTCATACTATATCCCTCAGCAAATTTGATACATTTAAGGTATTATGCAACTCTAATATCGCGGGATCAGGATGGACGGTTATACAGCAGAAAAATAGCGAATTTAACTTCAACCAAAATTGGACTACGTTCAAGAATGGTTTTGGTAAGATCAGCGATGAGGGTAACTTCTTTCTCGGACTGGAGAAAATACACAAACTAACCATTAACCACGACCACGAGCTGTACATACTCATGGAAACAAACAATAGAACCTTCTATGCAAGATACGAAAGTTTCGCTATTGCGGGGGAACAAGACCAATACAGACTCCATTTGGGAAGACACTTGGAAAGGGATGACATTTTGGGCGAACACGACAAAATGAGATTTTCGACATATGATAATGATAATGAAAAAAAATGTGCATATAATCTCCGTAGTGGATGGTGGTACAATGACTGTGGTAATTGGTAAGTGGCTTTTAGCTGATATCCTGCTTTTAATTTTAATAAGGTTCTTCATTTCAGCAATTTCCGTAGAATTTACGTTACACTTGTTACGCAAAACGATAAATGGGGGCAGTGGATGTGGGTAATGAAAATGACTATGATGATTCGGCCTATGGCTTCTTAAAATTTCAAATATTTTCTTCTTAAAATTTCAAGTATTTTCTAATTATTCCAACTGCTTATGTATACTTTTCAATAAATTTAAATGAAGACTTTGAAGACTTGTGACGTCTGTTAATCTACTTGATCTTTAGAAATCCCATGGAAACACAGAAGTAATAACTTTCAGAAAATATTTTTATATCAACAACTTTTCTGTACATAAACATTGGCTAAGGTCTCTATAAAATTAACATTTGAATATACTTAAAGTAAACTGTTGATCCCTTGATTTATAATTTGCAGTATTGCACAAATGTATATGTATGTATGCAGTTAAGTTAAATTAAATATTTTGATATTAAATTTACCATAGTATTTAGTAGAAGTATAAATACGCAAGTCCAATTTAAAATGAAACTCACTTAGATATGAATAATAACATATGTTAAGTCATTCTAAAACAAAACTTATCAAAATTACAATTTCATAAGATTATAATGTTTATAGAACATATACAAAGATATGTATATATTTATACAGTTTGCAATATAGCGTTATATGCATTTCATTTCTTGTAAAACTTAATGAATAATAATAGATAACTAAAATACATACATACATTATACATACACGTGAGTTATCATATTGTATTTTGCTGTCGATTGCTATAACATTATCATTGCTTTAACATACTTTAGAATAAGGAAGTCCATTCAAGGATTTTAATTACTTTGGATCGACAGTTTTTGACTCACAGTCAGTCGGATCGATTTCGTGCTCAATTTCAACAGTATTTCTTGTAATTTTATTTGCAAGCTCTGTAACCAGCTCTGACGGAGCCCTGGCAGTTGTGCGCTGTTTTTTATCAGTTTTCTTTTTCTGTTTCTTGTTCAAATTACTTAATCTAAAAGCCTCTAAGAACTCATTAAGATCTACTTTGCCATCTCCATTGAGGTCCATCATAAGGCATTTTTCCACTAACTCAACTTTTGAATAGACACCAGGTATGTGAGCTATGAGGAGATCAATTGCTTTTTCGAATTCATCCAGTGTTATTTCACCTGAAAAACGTAATGGTTTTAAAAAAAGGGATACGCAAGTTATAAAACAAAATCTAAAAACCTGAATTATCTGCATCTATGATGTTGAAAATAGTTTCTAGACTGGTTTTATTGGAATATAAAGCATCCAAGACATTTGTGCCATCAGCCTCAGCATCAACCTAGGCGATGAGAAGTAAAATAAGATAAACATACAAAATCAAAGCTTCTCCCACAACAACTCACTATAACATCAGTGTCCAGAAAATCCAGTGTTCTGATGTAGTTCGTATGTTGACTGTCAGATCCTGGAGCGAGCTTATCACGCAGCATTCGCCAGGGTAATCCCAACTTGGTGACTCTTTCCATTACATCGCACCATTTCTTGTTGGGTATTAAGCCAGTCTCATTGGGATCGTACTTTAAGAACTCTGCTTCTAGCTCGCTACGGTGTTCACGCATTCTAACCGCCAGTTCCTTTAACGCGGCACTCTCGATTATTCCTATTCGTTGCTTGAATGTTAACTTGTTTGTCTGAGAGACCGCTGAAATATATTGCACGAAGTGGGGCATGAGCTGATTATTCAGCCGGATGTAAGCTCCTGTATTGGAGCCCATAGCATAGTAGTTGGATGCTGAGAATAAGGTAATTATCTAAGGAAAACAAAGCGAAGTGAGTTGTGGAACTTGAAATAACTTATAAGACTTATATATTCACCTTCTTGTCATGCATGAACTCATACCCATTTGGTTTACATTCATGAGAGCGTATAACGTATTTGAGTTGGTGGCGATTCAAAAACTCTTCTGTTGTATCGGGTCCAAACCAGACCCCAGCACCTCGCAGATCGTTAGGCTTACAGCCTTGCGCAGCTTGGGGATCGCTCCACATGATATCAAATATCTATAAGAATATCAAATCGAATGTTATATGTGTTTCGTGCAGGGATATTCCAAGTAACCTGTTGCCACTCTGCTTTATCCATTTGCTCAGAATCTCGAAGAGGTGGACGAAGAATAGAAACATACTGGAAGTAAAGAATTCCTGGTAAATTAAATATACTTAGACAAAAGACTTATTATCACCTTTCCCCTGTCTATGGTTTTAATATATTCAAGATCCGTGCTGTCTGCGAATCCGCCATGTACAACTAACACACGGTTGTTTAATAGAGATCCCAGTGGTAGCCAGCGATATACCTCATCAATCAAAGTTAGCAACCGTTTGTAATTGCGCTGCGTTAAGTTAAGTTAAGGTTATCGTAGAATATCATTTAATTTATCATTTTACTTACAGGATACTTTGCTTCCACCTCACGACTAAAGCCATATCGCATGTTCATTACGCTATCTTCATGATTACCACGATTTAAGAAAACAGTATTTGGAAATGCCAAATGGAGGGACAGCAACAGCAGCAATACTTCAAACCCTTTCTTTCCTCTATCCACATAATCCCCATTGAAGACATACGGATTGCAAGTAGACGGCATACCATTCTTTTGGGGATAGTAAAATTGAATTGAATAAACGATTACGACCATTATTATTAGTACTTACCTTGTAGAACACCACCAGCAAATCGTCGAGTTTTCCGTGTAGATCACCACAGACAGTTACCTGTTGGGATACAGCAGTGGATACCATCGATAGGTTTGGCATTTTCTTGAGCGAACTTGCAGCTTCACGCAATATAAGAGCTACATATTTAGGATGTAGAAGATTTCTCTGAAATCGAAACATTTTCTATAAGTTATTCACACTCGAAGACAGACTGATAGTTACCCTTTTTTTGCGAAACACATCAATCATATTCTCTATGTGTGTTTTGTTTATGGGAAAATCTATTTTAATTGACGAAATGTCGACCTCCTCTTCAACGAATACATTTTGTTCTTCTGCAGAAGATGCTATTTAGAAATAATTGATATTAATTACATAATAAAACAAGAGGGAAATGCCAAACATGTGACCTTACACTGCGTTGACTTGTTTCCAGTCCCAACAGCTTGTGGCATGTGCTTCATAAGGTCACTGAAGAACTTGTATAGCTGTAAGTAAAGCATTTCCTTAGTAACTGTCGCACCACTCATAATGTCAAAGTTCATTACCTCTGATTGGTCCTGCTCACTTGCGTACTCAAGATTCTGGAATATTTGCCAATTACAGCGTTTTCTCATTTCCTGCCGAGCCTGATGTTGTCGATACCACTTTTGTATGAATATGGCTGCTCTGATTGCTGGAAATATAAGATAATTCAATATTATAAACTGTTAAAACTGCACACATATACTAATATACATGTGTGTAGACAAGAATACGTATAAATATGTTTGTAGTACTCACATTTTTCGGCCTTAGTGCCACTCATACCCCGCTGTGGTTTGCGAAAGTGCTTGAGCCATCCCTTCCTGGGAAATAGTAGCTTAAGACCAAACGATCTGGATGTAGATGGATTCATCGCTTTGTGCTGGCCCTTGGCTCCCATTTGCTCTGTTTCCGAGTAGCCGCATGATGAGGTGTCGTCGGCCGCAGAATTACGTCTCCTAAGACGGTCCCCACTTTGCATACACACACAACTGCGTAACATCTCAATGTTTTTTGTATGACAATTGCACAAACCCAGGAAGTCCACTGAAAGAATTATCACTTTACGTTTTTGTTGGTAACATGGGAGAGTATGACTGTATTAGTCCATACATAATAATATATGTGTATATATGGTAAATATAGTATGTGTATACAGTATAAGTTTAATTTAGAATATATTAAAGACTTATTTGTAGCATTGCACTTTGAATTAGTTTAACAAAAAGTATTCAAGCACAGCTTATGCACATTTAATTTGTTTGTTCTTACTTTATACATCAAACCATAAAGTCGCTTGTATATTTATAGCTTGGCTAAAAACAATATCAAAGCCAATTTTAAGTGTGTTATATGTACATTCATACATACATATCTAAATACAAGTACGTGTGAGCAGGAGTAAATATTTCAGCGGTCCTCATTGTATGGAATTCCGGTGTGAACTAACCCCAGGAAAATTCTTGTGGTAGACGTCACTAGCGCCGCCGCAGTAATCGCCCTTATTATGATTGCAAAAAAAAAAAAGATTACACGCCTTAGCCGAATCAGCTGATTTCCTTTGTTTTGTTTATCGTTTACATACGGAGGCTGCGCGTTCAAACAGTTCTGCCATGGTAAAATCAATAACAAAGGGAGTGAAACTTTGCGGTGGTTGAAATCGCGAACTTCTTTTTGCTTCTGTTAGCGAGAAGGGCCACATGCAACCAGACCTTTAAATATATTCCCAATGTTATTGGAATATTTGTATCCAAAACGAAAACAGAAAATGAAGACATATTTATTATAATAATTTCAAAGAGTATCCATCCTCGACATCCAGACGAATCTAGAAAGTAAATAGGAAATTTGTTTTTATTTTAGTTTTTATTTATAACTTTATAAGTGTAATAATTATATTTCTGTCTGGGAATTCTTGACTCCATAAGTATATTAACTTTTTATTTTACAAGCAATTTATTGTGTTTGCTCAATCAACTTAGGCAGAGATTTACATAATAGATGTGAAACTACGCATACATAAATACTAAATATTATGGTTGTAAATTTTTGCGTATAAAAAATGTATGATCTAATCTAAAAACAAGAGACAGAATGGGTTAAGTTATACAAATTCCAAATTGTAAATTTATAAATACATAAACATAAAGTATGAGCTTCTTCTGATTGCATACACCACCTATGGAAACTTTAAACGTAAAGTTACTTACAACATAAACATGTTATAATTATTCTTAATATATATGTACCTGCATAACATACAAATAAGGATGAATTAACTGGTCATAATAAAAAGTATATACATCAATTTAATAATTCTCTTATGCAATATGCATAACCTAAGGCTTATTTCATTTCATTGCAGACAGAAAAATGCAATATGCAATACGAAAAATGTCTTACGCAAAATAACAACTTAAACATATCGCTATATTAATGTTAACAACTCATTGAGTTTATTGCAGCATTGTTGTATACAATAATATATGTATTTTCAAGCAGGTTCAACTCCAGATCACAGTGTCTTATGTTTTTATCGATGACTACTGCAATACTTCGCGAAACCGTTTCTGTCGCTCCAGACTCTCGACTTCAGCCCAACAATTTCGCATATTGCGGAACGACTGTAAATGATATAAATGAAATTAGGCCTTTGATACACTTTAAACTGACAAAACAAAAGTAACCTCATCTATCCAGTTATGCTCTGCCAGCAGATCGTTCAGTATTTCCGTTGAGGTCTTGTCGGGAAATCGTTGTTGTTGGTCTGTGACACGCTGCGAACAGTTAATGAACAGATTGAACTTCTCATGTGCAATCTTGTGGAAGAGATCTGCTCGAGCAGCGCATATACGACACAACACAATATCCTGAAAACATATATATAGAAAATGATTATATACAAAATCAATGAAATCCGTTAGAAGTATTTACCTTTTCGTATACAATCCGTGCATCTGCAGATATGGTTTGCATTGTGTTTGGATTATAGGGTTCTCCAAAGAGCAAGAAACGAACTGCAATTCCCGGTTGATGACAACCAGCGCAATTCTTTTGCGTTAAGTTATTTTGCACCCACTCCGAGAATACATGACACTTGGGCCACGTTTCAATTGAGGAAATAATGCTGCGTGTCCATGGCGTTATGGCCAACAGTTTCCGTTTGCAGTTATCCATGATGTTATCTACAATCCGCACGCTGCCCAAAAAGTAATCGTCTGAAATAAGAACCAATTATTGAGCCATTGAATAATCATTGTATCACATTGTTTCTCACCTTTCTCACGTGTTATTTCCGAAAAGAAGCTTGGATCGAGCGCTTGCGATATCATTGTTTGTATATAGATTTCAAAATTATCCCGATATGACAGAAAGTCTTCCATAATTTTCTCAATGAACTGCTCGGTATCATCAGCAAGCAACTCAGACCGCATAAACTCAACAATTGTCTCGGTGTGCGATTGCAACTGTATGCGAACGGGTGCCTTAAGATAGAGTTTCTTTGTTTCCAGATTCCACGATGCATACTGAAAGAGCCGCGTTATGAGTCTGATTCCAGTTGAGTATTTGATTCGCAGCTTACCTTAGACATGTTACGGTAAAAGGTCTTGCCGTTCTGCCGGAATGGCTCGTACTTTTGCAATATACATTTAGAGTCCACCTGCCAAATAGTCGGCCAATCATTAACTAAATCCGAACGTAAGACAATAAAATCGCCAGTCTGTGGAGAAAAGAAGAGTTCTCTCTATATAAACATGTTAACACATTGCGGCGAATTGCTTCCTAAGAAACTTTGAATTCGTTAACATACTTTAAAGTTCTCAGCAGTCGCCGCTGTTCCTGACGGCGCACTGCTGTAGTTCACATCACCAGCATTTTGCAGATCCTGCTGCAAATTATAACCGTTAACGGCATCATGTAGTTGAGATTGATTGATGTGCTGTTGTTGTTGCTGCTGCTGCTGTTGTTGCTGCTGTGAGCCCTGAAGTTGTTGCAACTGTGGATGCTGCAAGTGCACCGCTTGCTGGAAATATGTATTCTTGCGCGGTGTGCCCTTAGTGCGACGCGCTACTTTGCGCTTGCCATAGCCCTTGCCATCGTCACTCTAAGGAATGTAAGGAATGTATTACAAGAAACGGCCAACGGAGGGAGCAAGCAATCAACACTTACGTCTTCCTCCTGCGGCGTCCAAACAGGATCCGTGTCCGAGTCTGTAAATTCCTCTGGCTCACCCACAGCGCCACCCTCCCCAATAGAAGACGTATTCAACAGTAGAGCGTGCATGCTGCTCTCCTTGGCCTTGCGAGAGCATTGCTCCCGGCGTGGCGGCAAATTCAATGGGTCTGTGAAGAGCACAAAATTGGGTTAGCAAGCATCATCAAATTTGTGGAGGCAAGAAACGGCGAAATCGAACGCGTGCGGAACAACAACTACGTCAACAACACACAACATAGACCCATTGAGCCAAGCAGCCATCGCCAGCGCCAGCGCCATCGCCATCACCATCGCCATCGCCATCGCCATCTCTGTTGACAGCCGTGTGAAGAAGGCTTACACAAGAGTTGGTAAATAATAAAAATACACGTTTTTATTTTTGATGATTTTTTTTTTCAAATTAATAATATTTGTTCTCGTTATTCCATCTCAAAAATACTTATACTTTTTTACTTTTGTTTTTTGCTCATGCGATTCGTCTTTATAACAATTCTTTAAAGTTAAGTTATGTATTTGTTTTTTACATATGCACAGTGTCCAAGTCCCTGTTCTCTCAGGATTGCTGTCCAATTCGTCTGTCGAGTGTGTGGTCAAGTGTAGTATGGGATGCGACGGGGACGTGGTCAACACCGCCGCCGCTGCTAGTGCTGCCATGGCCAAAGCAGATTTATAAAGTGATGAGGGTTGGCTGCTGCGGCTGCGGCTGGCGATGACACGCTAACTGCTGTGTTGTTGATGGTGGCTGCCGCCGTTGCGTTTGTATCGGCGGACGTGTGATGGTGATTGTTGTTGTTGTAATTGTTGTTGCATGCCGCAGTATTATTTGCGATAGTAGAGTGCTTATTGGAATTATGCTGTTGGTCAAGTAACATACCTTGACTCCCACTGCCGCCGCTTCCGCCCAGCTGAGCACATTGCTGCTGCACAAAATGCTGTGCGGCGCCCTGCCCAGGCGAATCCTGCTGCTGGGCGTATGGCCGAAACGAGGACGTTGCATGATCTGCTGCAGGATGCTGTATAACAGAGGTAGACGTTGATTCAGCGGCTGCTGCTGCTGCAGCAGCCGCTGCCACCATTTGTGCATGTGGCCTTTTCTTAGGCAGTATTTGAGTTTGTGAGAGTATTTTAATTCGATGTCCATCATCTCCGACTAGCCCGCTCAGACTGTGCACCGCCTGGTTGTCTGTCGTTGAGGCGCCGCCTGTCGTTACCTGCGATGTTGAGGCATCATCACCGCTGCCACTTTTCCCTTTGCGTTTGTACGGCACTCGAGGGTAGTTCAGTTTCCGCGATGGCTTTACAACTGGTGGGGGATCATCATCGCGTTCGCCTTGCAGAAATTTAAGGTAACTGTCCATAAATTGTGTCTTCTTCTCCCCAATAGAAGTGCCAACGCTAACTGGTTTCGGTGCTGATGGGCTATACGACGTGGAAGTGCCACCTCCAGATGGACAAAGCGACATGTTGCCTATCGATGTTAACCCATTATTACTGCTGCATTCGTGCGTTATGGAAGGCGGTTCCGGCGAAGGCGTTTTATTCGGGTTGCGTATGCCAAAGTTTGTGTTGTTCGTAGAAGAGTTGGTGCCACGCCCATTACTCGTTAAGGAATTAGCATAGCCCTGCTTGGGTGCACTATTCGCATCGGCCAAGAAGTCCAATTCCTCTTCTATGTTTGGCACAATCACTTTATTAATTGCATCGCTATTAGCTGCTGCATCCGACACCTCATCCTCCTGGTGCTGCCCTGCATCAACTTTGTCCTGTTCATGGTCCAGCTGCTGCTGTTGTTGTTGTTGGTGCTGCAACTGATGTGTGTACACTTGTTGTTGTTGCTGTTGCTGCTGTTGTTGTGTGTAGACATGATGCTGCTGTTGTTGCTGCTGCTGTTGTTGCTGCTGTTGCTGCTGCTGCTGTTGTTGCTGCTGCTGCTGCTGCATGCACGCCGTGTACTGGGAAGCAATCGGTTGTGGGAATGCTGGATAGTACTGTGCCAGCTGCGTGAGATGCGACTGTGCTTGCGATGATTGCAAGTGCGCTGGTTGCGGCAAATGTTGCTGCTGCTGCTGCTGGGAAGTCTGTTGCTGCTGCTGCTGTTGGCCTTGCTGTGGATATGTTGGTATGTTGATGGTCGTTGCTGGCGAAACAGATGCGGCATTTTCTGTCTTAAGCGGCGTGTTCCATTTATTATTAAAATCGTAATACGTATTCTGCTGCTGTTGCTGGTTGATCTGCTGTTGTTGTTGTTGCAACTGATGGTGCTGTGTCTCTTGGGGACTTCGAACTGAACTGTACTCGCTACTCGCAATCAGCGTTTTCTTCGGCTGTCGTTTCCGAGGCGTCTTAGCAGGCTTTGTTGGCGGCTTTACATCCTCCTGCAATGGGAATAGAATAGAAAACATAATTAGCTAAGTCGTGCAAGTTGATTAACTTTGCTTTTTATTAAGACTTTCATTGCACTTGCATTTTGGGGCATTTAATATGATACCATAATGTGGTAAATACAAATACCATTACAAAATTCCTCAACAACAACACATACATACACACACAACTTTTCAACGTCACGTCACAGTTTCAATTTGACCACAGGAATTAATTAATTAATTTCAACTTAACAGCAATAAAATAAGTACAATTTACAATGTAAAATTAATTAGAAAACCCGTTGGCATCCCATGAATTTTAAATAGTTCACAATGAATAAGTGCAAAATTGACAAAAGATTTACATACTAAACAATTAAAGCACAAAGTGTTCTTGTGTTCTTAACTCCACTAATATTTTAGCTTACTGGGATTGTCCAATATTTATATATATACACAAATATAGTTGTTTTTATATGGTATATACATAAATATAAATGAAAGCGAAGTTAAGCCAAACGCATAAAACAAAATCGAAGCAAAAGCAAACGAAACAAAAACAAAAACAAGAAATAATAAACAAAAATAAAAACAAAAACAAGAGATAATGAAAAATAAATACAATAATACAATAAATACAAACCTTTGGCACTGTTTGAATCTGTGACGCTAAGTTGCTCGTAGTCCCGGGTGACACTATCATATTGGCCACAACATGCTGTCGGCGGCCTTGTGGCGGAGCAGCATCCTGTTGCTGTTGTTGTTGCAACAGATGCTCCTGCGCCACAGCAGCAGCTTGCGCCTGTTGCAACGACTCAACGTCAACAACGCTGGGTTGATAAAACGTTTGCTTTATCTCGAGACCCGGTGGCAGGTTGAATACGAGATTCTCGCTAGTATCTGCACCGCCACCACCTGCGCTATTTGCGTAATCCAGCTGACGATGCTCCTGCTTAACGTGCAACTGCAGCACACCCTTGACTTCTTCATCATCGGGCTTTGTCCAGCAGTGCTGTTGCACTTGCAGCGGTTGTTGCTGTAGTGTGCTTTGTATCACAGATGAATAAGCCACCGTCGTTGGTGCCACAGACGAACCCGCGCCTGGCACATTCATCACGGCACGTCGCGATACTGGCGATCCAGTCGAGCCCGTCGACGCCGTCGATGTCTTGTATACAATAACCTGTGGAGCACCGACCACATCTACAGAATTTAAATTCGTTATTGGGGATCCGTCAGCGGAGCTCAACGCAGGACTGGCATATTGTGCCGCATACGCCGGACTGGCATTCTGTTGCTCAATGTGTATCGTTTGTGGATCCTTGCGTGCGATCTTTAGCTTCTGTCCTTCTGTTGTATAATATGTTTCCGTCTCTGCAATCTCGTGTTGCAATTGCTGTTGCTGCTGCTGTTGGTGTTGCTGCTGCTGCTGTTGTTGTTGTTGTTGTTGCAATTGGGTCAAGTAAATTATTTCGTTGTACGCTTTGATTTGCGCCTTTGTTTGATGTACGTTTTCTTGTTTGATTTGCTATAGGTAGATTTGTGTTGAAGTAGCCGCGTTTTGTACATAGATTTGATGGAAACGGAAATTTTTTGTTTGTTCGGATATTGATACATATGTTTATATATATATAGATTTATATAGATATAGACAGTTAGGTAAATGTCAAGGCATAGCGTTAGGGAAAGGCCAAGTTGTCGAGGAAACATCAATAAGGACTCAGTAGATAAATTCTATATAGATAATTAACATTACCACAATCCCAAGACTATCGAATATTTACATGATTCTAAAAGCCAACATCATCTTAATGCCAAAAATGATATATCCTCGATAGTAGTAGTTCAATTCAATTTAGATTCTTCTTTACACTATGAGGATCTTTAACTGATTCTATTCAATATAATTCACAAACATTGCCATATTATATGATTCAAAACTAAGCCCCTTGAGGTTCCCTCTATGGCCAACTGCAAGTCTGTTTAGAATTTATCATCTGCGATCTTCTCATTGAATACTTACCACTTTGTCCGCCACAATGCTTAGCTGTTGCTGCTGGGATTGCTGCTGTTGCTGTTGTTGTTGGGCCTGCTGCTGCTGCTGTTGCATGGCTAGGAACGTGTTCGATATCATGTTGGGTGTGTTCCATGAGAGCGACGTAGAGGTCAGCGCAACTGTTGTGGGTGAGGGTGATGCACCGCTAGATGATGAATTTTCACCATAGTAATTGGACGCAGCATTATTAACCGCCGCAGCGGCAGCGGCTGCCGACGAAACAGCCGCCACGGCCGCTTGATTCTGGAAGGTGGTTAGCTGCTTGTCCAGCGTTGTGGGTAGTTGGATCTGTTGCAGTTGTCGATGTGGCGTATTGACCGTTGATGAGGCATAATGCGCAGGCTTGGGCTGCACACTGGCAGCAGCTGCATGATGGTAAATCTGCTGGAATACTGGATTGTAGCTACCGATTGGTGATGGCGGCACAAAGCTGCCACCACTAGCAGCTGCCGCATTGAAGCTTGCTAGACTTGCTGCCGTTATGGTGGCCAAGTGCGGATGCTGAAACTCCTCCGCAGCACCTCCCGCTGTACCAGCGGAACTAGGTACAATCCGATTGTAAGCGTATGACCAGGGGCTGGAGTTGGGATCCATGTGGCGTGTTTAAGCTGAAAACAGGTTTTACAATTTTATTAGTTCATAGATAAACACACACAGGCTATAACTACTAGGCACATGTATAGAGGATGCATTCAGTTTACTTTTTACATACAAGAACTTCAGCAGTTTTTTTATTGTGGATTCATTTTCTCAGCAACATAAGTATGTATATACATAGGATTTCATGCATGTATATAGATACTTCACATGTATGTTGGTAGGTATATGTATGTTCATACAAACATACATACATATACAAGCAGAAATGCAAACGCGAATTATGCCGCGCACTTTTTGCATAGTAAGGGATTTCATTATAGAGCATCTGCTTTCCACCGCATGAACATTCTGTACATCATCTGAAGTATTTTATGTTTCGTGTAATATTTATAAACATCTTAAATTAACACATGTATAGAAATTATACATCAGTTTATATTTTTTTAGCACTTTTAACATGAATGTGCATACATACAAAGAATGCAAATGTGTATGTATGCACATACATAAAAACATACATACGTACATGTGTGCGTACGTTAAGAGCAACCAAAGTATTTTACTGCTTTGTCGACTGCACAGATCCTTGAACCATCTTTATATTCAGCTTCAATTATGCACTTGTTTATTTACCGTGCAATTTTAAGTAAAATATGTTTAACGATGTCTATAATTTGGCTGCATAACTTTTTTGTGGGTGAAACAATCTCCAAAATGGCCGCTCAAGTTCATGTGAACTATTAATTCATTTGAACCATTCGCACGTGAATCAGTTCGTTAAAACCAATGTGTTACGAGTTGGCAAGCGACTGTTGAGCTGCTTTATTATTATTAATTATATTTATCTGTAGTTAAATATTGTTCGGTGAGTGTCACAAGTGGAACTTTCAAATAATTGACAAAAACAGACATTGGTAGATGGCAAATAGTTGTATAATTTTTTAAATTATTTGATTTAATACAAATTTAATGAACATCTATGAGCATACATACATACATGTGCATAAACACTTCTATTTAATTGTTTACACATCCATATGTACGTGAATAGTGTCTAGTTAATATATGTAAATAAAGTTTTTTGTAGTTATAAGTTTACAAAATTAAGTCTCAATTTGTATCTATGTATATCAATTTTATTTAAATTCAGATGGTCCGTCACTACAAACGCATACATACGTATATACATACATAGTTTTTTGTCAATGTTGGATTTATAGCGCTGCCAAAAAAATAGATATAATTGTTGATTAAAATAGGACTTAGCCATAATTCTTGCATGGGAATCAGTGTTTATCAGTTCGCAAAATGCACTATAAGTGTTGCCACACTTTCAAGAAGAAACAGTGTTGCCACGTTCGTAGTGACAGAAGATATGACACGCTGTCGATATAAAATATTTTTTTGTACAACAAGAAAAATGGTGGTATAAATAAAATAAACTGTTAATCGAAATTAATTTTGTAAAGAGCTATCAAAAAGTTCAATTCATAATCGAAAGTTAGTTAAAACTGTGACTTTGAAATTATCGATAGTTTGTCATCTCTATAGTGACTAATAAAAAGAAGAGTAAGTATAATCCAAAATAAAAATTTTAATCAAACAGCTTGGTCTATACATTGTGTATATACAGTAATTTGCATAAAATATATATTTAACAATCATTCACGCAGTTAAAAGGGTAGGTGGATTATCATAATCAATGTGTTAAATTTATTTTACACTGAATTACTGTAAATTTCTTACATACATACGTGTAAGTGCTATACACGCCCATTAATTGCTTTAACTGTTGTACTTATGCATGCATGTATTATGCGTCTCATTTAATAGATTTCAATATGGATTTTGGAGATGATTTTGCTACAAAGGAGGAGGTCGACCCAGCAGCAGACTTCTTGGCTCGTGAGCAATCTGTACTTGGTGATCTGGAGGCAGAAATAACAGGGGGATCTGCAAAGAGCACAATAGCAGCTTCCACAATTGACGATGGACAAGTGACTAACCTATTAAATACTGGTGCCGAACTGGGAAGTGAACTATTAGCTGCTACTGGTGGAGGTCTGGAATCCTCAACTGGTAGCTTCGAAGTGATTGGCAGTGAGTCGAACGAGCCCGTTGGCATTTCTGGGCCACCTCCATCTCGTGAAGAGCCAGAGAAAATCAAAAAGTGGCGTGAGGATCAAAAGAAACGTCTTGAGGAAAAAGATCTCGAGGAGGAGCGTAAAAAGGAAGAGTTGCGTGCGCACTCCAAAAAGGAATTGGATGACTGGCTGCGACAGATCGAAGAATCCATTTCTAAAACAAAACTATCATCTCGTAACGCTGAAATCCAAGCAGCTTCATTGGAGAACGGTTCCATCGAGCCTGGTACCGAGTGGGAACACATTGCCAAACTCTGCGATTTTAATCCCAAGGTTAACAAAGCGGGGAAAGATGTATCACGTATGCGTTCGATTTACCTGCACCTCAAGCAGAATCCCATACAATTACAGAAGAGCGCATAATTTTTGAAATCATATTCAATGCAACAATTGTCAACTAGCGTACATTAGGTGGGCCTAATCAAACATGAACTCGAGTAGTATTTGAATTCTGGTAAAATTGAAATTACGTAAATTCCAATCATATATTACATATGTATTTTATTTTAATTATAATTTCAAAAACTGAAATAAAACAGTGCTGAAGATTCCAATTACAGAACATGTATGAACGTATTTATGCTCTATTATATTGTTGTTATTATACATTATACTTTTATTTACAACTTTATAGTTATACATCATGAATAATAAAGAATTATATACACAATGATTGAAATGAAAACAACTATGAGACTTTATCCGTAACGTGCATTAGAAGTCAACAAGATAGACGTGCCTTTATCAACCTATGTTTAATGATTATTAATGTGTTTTCTTATATATGTATAAATCATTTACTCACTTTGACAATTCCTTGCAGTTCTATGTCCACGGAAGTAGAAGAAGAACGCAGGGATGCGATAGTAACAGCTGAGGAAGACTCCGAAACGACCCAATCCCAAAAGAGACAGGACTATTTACATTGGGATGATTACTTCATGGCCACAGCCCTCCTCTCAGCGAAGCGGAGCAAAGACCCCGTCACACAGGTGGGTGCTTGCATTGTGGACAATCACAACCGTATCATAGCAATTGGATACAATGGCTTTCCACGAAGTTGCAGTGATGATGTGTTTCCCTGGTCTAAGGACGATGACATAAAATCTTTGGAGAACAAGAAACTGTATGTCGTACACGCTGAGGCAAATGCTATTCTTAACAGTAAAATCTGCACCTTAGATGGCACTCGGCTCTACACAACGCTCTTTCCATGCAATGAGTGTGCAAAACTAATCATTCAGTCGGGCATCAGAGATATATATTATGTATCAGACAAGTACGCGCATAAGACCATATATAAAGCCTCAAAACGAATGCTCGATGCGGCCGGTATTGTGTACCATAGATATACGCCAAAACAAAAGCAAATAGTAATTGACTTTGCAGCACTTATTGATGAGTAGCGACAGTCCATTTTCTCTATTGTTTCTCGTATTTAGCAAAATGAAATACTTAGGTTTCCAACTACTAATAAAACATACGTTTATTCTACAATAATACGAATATTTGATTTGATTATAATAATAATAGTAATTAAGGAAAGTTAAATATTCTTGAGTGGAAAATTATAAATATGAAACACATAAATGCAACCAATATAACGGAATCTACTGCGCCTCTGCTGACTCTGTTGAGGTATTCGCAGCTGTGGCCGACTTCTTCGGTTGAGGTGAGTCGGTTAGACGAGGCGAAAGATCTCGCAATTTAACAACGTTTCCCACAGATACTGCACTAGCCGCTTCACTGTTGGTGTATCCAATGTCCGGCGGAGTTCCCTCTGGATACCCCAGATAGTAGTCAGCAATACGACCAGCCTCGCGGAGTCCACTCAGATACGCACCATGCACGGTGGCAGGATAGTTGCGTATCGTGTGCTCGCCAGCAAAGAAAAGTCTTGGAATTTCTTCGGTTTCCTTAGTGCTATGTGGATCCTGGCTAGAAGGAGGTATGACTGGCGCTGCCAATAGATCATAGTCACTTCCAGAGGAGCCCACAGACACATAACTGTATGATCCTCGTGCCCACTGATCACTGCGCCAGCGGGTAACAACGGTCTCCTTCGGCTGTGGTACCGATGTATTGCCGAATATGTTTTTCAGCACAGACATGCAACGCCCGATGATGATATCGTCTGTCACGCTTTCCACAATATTGGCGGCCATACCAGCGACCAGAGCCAGTAGAATGGGAGAAGAACTTATGCTCCAGAACAGAAACATTTCCCCTAAAATAAATAGAAGTAAGTAACGTAGAATAGATTGCAATTGAAAGAGAACTTACCACGACTGGCTGTTGTGCTGCCCACGTGGCCAAAGAGATTTGCATTGGGATCCCAGAATATGCGATCGAAGCAGAGCACAACCTTGTTGAGATTACCAAATCCTAAGCGGCGTATAGCCTGCTGCTTCCAATCCGGAAGTGGAGGATCGAATTTGACTGTATTGGCGTGTTGGCCCTCATCATTGTTTACCGCCACTTTAAGAACCCCAAGCGTCAACGTACAAACGACCAAGTCGGCCTTGTAGGTCATCTGTGAGTTAGAAGTCTTCAAGTTCTCAGCGACAATTTCCACTCCCTTGCTGCTGTATTTGATCTCCTTTACAGCACTATTAAGCCGTATATCAATGTTTTCTGTGAGCGCCACGGGAACACAAGAGTATCCATTGCGCACCGTGGTATGGTGGCCAATGAATTCAAAGTCGTCGTCCTGGTCCCAGTGTTTCAATGACAGATTGTTGAGGCGGGTTGCATTGGCGAATTCCAGATTTGCAAAGTGCCAGTCGAGTATAAGGCGATCCCGAGAGGACAAATATACCTGGCTGCAAAGGAGGTAATCCTGGTTAATCAGATAAAGTAAAGTAAAGTATAATACCAACCTGGGCTCATTCTGCTCAACTTCTTTCAGCTTCGCCTCTAGCTTCTGTCCCTGGCTTCGCAGCTCTTTTTCGGCCTTGACAGCGTCCTCCAGTTTGATTTGAGTGATGCGAATTGTGTATTCCTGCAAGGCGTAACTGGTGTCATTGTGAGCGCTCTTTGGTAGTCGCTGCTTAACCAGCCCCTGGTAGTCCGCTTTGAGTTTCGCAATGTTCTGAATCAGGGACTTCAGTTTCATTCGATGTTCAATGACTTTTGTCTGTTCCCCGATGATTTCAAGCATGTGTGCTGCACGTTTCTCCTGCACAGCCTTGTCCTGCATATTAATGATCCATTCCAGAGCATCACCCAAGGATACAGGATTATTTCCAGCATAATTGAAGTCCAAGCGATGCGATAAATAGCTAGCTGATTCCAAAAGTCGATTGAATTCCCGCTCAATAACATCATCCTTTTCCTTGGGCACTGGTTTGCCATCTGGGCCATAGAGCGGACATGACTGTTGGATTGGAACGAGATCCATGCCAATTTGCTTGCTGAGAATGGTCATTGGATTGCCATAAACTCCCGTAACGACCATCGCTCCTAGGTCAGCTATGTAGCTATTCTTTCGGAACGTCGCAATGCGTCCGCCAACACGATCGCGTGCTTCCAGAACAATAACGTCCATGCCAAATTGTTGCAATTGCTGGCCAACCGCAAGGCCAGAGATGCCCGCGCCAATGACTATCACCTTGCCCAGCTTCTTGCTGGTGATTGGGTATAATCTTTTGAATATACCAAAGTTTATAAAGCCATGCCGTTCTAGAAAAGAGTGCACTCGCCTCACTAGATTTGGTTCGCTGTCAAAAGGAGGCGGTATGCACTTCATAGCGTACTTGTAAGTGAGCTGTACCTTAGGATTATCGACCCACATATGTAGCAGGCTATTGCGTATGTTGAGGAACACTCGGTGGCCAAGAATGCCGGTACGGCTGATATCTGGAAAGCACGCCTCCTCATTGGGCGTCATCTTACTAAATGGCAAACGGGACTGAAATACGGCTCCTTCTTGACCCGACAGCACAGTTGGCGTGCTGGTGTCGCGCGATTCAACGTTAGCTTCATTGGTAACATCTTTCTGTGAGGAATTGCGCGATCCACTGACACCAGCCTGTTGAGGGGCACTGTCTGACTTGCGTGAGCGCTGTTCTGTATGCACATGACGCTTCTCCGCCGATCCACTGCCGGCGCCAGTAGTGGCAGTAGTACTGGACTTATCATTTGCAGTATTCTCTGTGCTGGCGGGTGTGGTTTTGTTTGTGTAATCCACTTTGGGTTTGTTACGTCGACTAGTCCGACGCTCATCATTTGTAGTGAGTGTATCGTTCGAATCGTCGTCAAACTTGGCTTTCGATTGTGTCCCGGCTTGGTTGCCCGCTCCAGAGCTCGAAGAATTACGCTTGGGCGAAGGTTCCCCGTCGGAGTCGTCACTTATTAAAGTCACATACTCAATAGGTTCCGCCAGTTTGCTAGTATTGGTACTGGTGTCCCCACCTGACTGGGTCGACTTCATTTCACGGCTGTCACTTCAAAAATGATATTGGCTAAAGAATATTTTGTTAACCAACTTGTGCGTGTTCGTTTTTATTGCCTACATATTCACTGCAATCAATTATCAATTATTCAGATACAAGTAAACACCATTTCAAATATTTTTTGTTTTACCATAGAACAATCACAAAAACAGAGGCATACGGTAAATATCAGTAAACAATAGAATCACCGTAAACAGTAGAAGTTGCAAAAAATACTAATATTCGATAAGATATTGTATATCGATTGTAATTTCTACTACTACTTTCAATGTGAATATCGATATGTGCTCGATTAATTCTTTTCGTGAACTGGTTCACAACATATCGATGAATTTACATCAATTTGAAATATATGTGTGTATATGTTGGTCCTTATGCTTGGCTGATAAAAAACAAATCTTAAATACATATGTATATGAATCTGATGACTGTTAATGATTGTTGCTGATTCATTCATATTAAGCAATGAAAATTTATTGAAAATTTCTCAGTTACAATGTATCTGTAGACACATCTATACATACTCCGTACCATCACAGCACTCGTCGTAGATAACGTTAGGAACACAACTCTGTAGGGTCTCATCAAAGAAGTAATCCCAATGACAGGTGCCATTTCCCACCTGGATGCCATTCCTACATTCGATGTAGCTGTGACAGTCATCAGTGCTGCTGGTGACCAGCATTGTTCCACGTCCATCGCAACGGTTGTGTGTGCAGTACACCGATGTCGGCTTGGTACATTTCTTAAGAGTGTCGTCGTAGAAGGTACCCTCGGCACATTGCGACCATGGAGGATTAAGGTCGGCAACGCTACCCAAATTGGCGCATGTAAAGTAGCCACGACATGTTGCACTGTCCGATGTACGGCCAACTATGGGCTTTTTTTTCGTATCTAAACACACGCCCGTCTTGGGATGAGCGTCGCATACTACCTCAGCTTTAGCTAAACACCCGGCGGTCTCCACAGAAAAGTATTTGTTGGCAGCACAAGATTCTAGCGTATGCTTGCCAGTCTTGCTGTTGCACTTGTAATATTTGCTGCAATCATCCTCGTAACGGAACAAGGCGTCTTTGGGTAATATATCACATATGTTGGCAACGTCCACGCATATCGAGTCGACTCCATACATGCACGTCTGGCTTGATTCATCGAAGTGCTGCGAGCCCAAGCAATGACCAGGGATGGACACACCGTGGTCACAGTAGAAGAAGTTTTGGCATTCCGTCGGATCGGCCTTCCAGAGACCATCCTGTCCTTCGCATGGATCGGCGCAGTGCTTGGTGAGGGTTGTCGTCGCCTTCACACACTTCTGTGTGGATGCATCAAAGACCAAGGGGCTCTCACAGATATGAAATGCGCCCCTGCCATCGCTGCACTCAATGTACTCGTCGCAAGTTGCTGGCTTCCGGATAAAGGTTCCGTTCTTGAACAACCGACACAGTTCGTCGAAATCAGTGATGGCTTGCACCTGCTCGGCCAGGCATATTGCCAGCAGAAATACAGTCAACTTGGCTCGAAATGACGCTAAAAATGATCAGAGGTTTTTTTATATATACATATATCAATTTGCTGTCCTTAGATCTGGTAATATTTTATACATTTGCCGGGTAGCATATGACTGTACTGCCACTCACATTGCATTCTCGGTTGAGTGGGAATTTCCTTAAGCGCCGTAATAAATTTTTGGATTCTGGTATAGCTCTTTCCACTGATTGTCTTGAACTAAACAGAAACCGCTGCTTGGAAAGCATTTATATATTTAGAGCGGAATGTTACTGATACTGTTGCCGTATTTTTGTTTTTCCAAATTACGGGTATATGTTCGGAGAGCTTCAAATCTTATCTGCTGGCGGAAAGGAGATATTCTGGCTACAAAGAGAGCAGCTATGAGACATGGGCTTGAGACGCGACTGAATGGACTAACATGGATGCCTGTCTGAATGAAAGACTGTTTTAGAGACGGATAGCTTGAAGACCAATTAACTTCGTTTTATTTATAGAACTAATAACTGATTTCCGATACTAGTCTCATGTTGTGGTAGCTTCGTCAGTTTCTATGTGCAAACACGTACAAGCCATATGTTTATGAATCAGTTAGCTTGATAATGTTTTGTTGGCTTGTCGTAAATCTGTCAAAATGCTAAATTGATAATTAATAATTAAAATAATTTATTGCTAGATTTTGTTGTACTTATGGTTACTTTTGCAAATCACATGTACTTCAGATACAATCTTTCGATGTAGGCCACTTTGTGAAGGGATTCGTATTCATTAAAGCAGAATCATTCTGCTTGATAGTAATAGACGTCACTTTCAAGGTTGATATATGGTGTAATTTGACTAGGTTTAGCATTTCGAAAACCTCTGAACGCCGTCCATATCTCGTTACCAAACTACTAACATAAATGCAGATAAATGTACAGGTGTCCCATCGTATATTGTACATTTAATATTTATTTAATAATCTCTATAATCATGAAATTCGATTAATAAAGAATCTCTATAATCATGAAATTCGATTAATAAAGAAACATAAATTATTTGAAAACGAGGTTGATTGAGGAAAAGTAAAAAGTGAGACAAACCCCCCATGTATAGTATATGTAGGTATTCTTGATCAAAACAGACATCACACTATACATATTAACTCGGATATTATCTTGTATTAAATTCTGTTCAGGGATTCGTATTATTTGAACTGTTATTCTATATACACAAATTCGGTTCACAGCAGTCAGTTAAAATTGTTGTAATATGGAGTGTGTAAGCACTTCGTGTATCAGCCTGCAGGGTATTCGACAGCAAGTTTACTTTTACGCCATCACCAGTGTTGCCAACTCAGCTTTTTTGCGGTCAAATCTACGAATTTCAGTGAAAAAACTGGTTGTAGGTCTAATGGGAGCATCCTCTAAAAGTATACTATACATGACGAATCTATCAAAGCTCAAAGTTTTTCGTGAACTTAATTCTTAGAAATTCCCTACCAATCACCGGAAATAATGGGTCTGTCATTTGTGTTGTTTGAGATAGTCGACGCGATTACTTGAATAATTACGCAGATAAGATGAGACGCCGCTAAGTGATCAATAATGGGAACGTCATTGAATTATAAACGCATTAACTAGAATCATACAATATATATAGAAAACATGGTCAGCTAAAGGTACTTGAAGATAGTGTCAACACAAATCGGGGAAGGCATCTCAACAACAAACTGCTGCCTGCTCCCCGAATTCGTCGAGTTTATGGTGCAAGTTAGGCTAAGAACTCAACTTTTAATTATGGAAGTTACGCTGTGTTTAGGTCGTTGGTAAGCTTATCTGCGAGGTACAGACAGTTTTAATTAAACTCACTGATAGGGTATTAGATGGCACTGGCTTGGGTCTCTATATAAAGCACACCATTCATTTTATGGGGTTAGTCTTGAGGTTGTATGCTCATATCGCTCATATTGCATACAGACAATTAGTTCTATTCTAAAAAAAAGAACCTTAAAGCCATGGCCGGTAGGAGGATGACTGCTTAACTCCTGGATAACACACACTAATCTCTGATCATTTCACATTCTTACAGGATTCAAATCAAAGTTTTCCGCTTCTGCGGCCCTCCTTGTTATGGGGATTATTCAGGCAAGCGGCTACACCATGGAAGATATGTGCAAGCAGATGTCTAACAAGGGATACATTGGCAATCCCACTGATTGCACCAAGTGGGGATACTGTCGCTCACAGCAGCTGGTGTCCTGGGGATCTTGCGGTGATGGATTGGTTTTCGAGGCCTCTACGAGTACTTGCCAATACGCCTCCGAAGTGCCGTGCTCCACCAGTGTGACCCAAACTTGCAAAGCCCTGAAGACTCCTGGACTTATGGCTGACCCGTCCAACTGTAACAACTATGCCTACTGCTTTGGCAATGGAACGTCCCAAATTCAAAAGTGCCCAGAAGGTCAAAACTATGCCGCCAACAACCAGTCGTGCATTTGGGGTCCCGAATGCCCCCAGGACTCAATCTGTCGTTTTATGCCAACGAACATATTTGTCGGCGATCCAAACAACTGTGGCCAATTTCTGCAATGCGTCCAAGGCTACGGAACATCGAAGGTATGCAAAGAAAAAACAGAAGGTACACCCCGCTACTTCAATGTGGTAACAAATAAATGTCAAGACGCCAACCCTTGTGACTCCAGCAACTCCGGCACCGATACAGAGGCTACCACAATACCTCCCACAACAGCTACTACTTGCACGGCTGATGACACGGACAAATTTGTGAGTGATGGTGCTACGTGTTCCGGTTTCTTCAACTGCGAAAAGGGTGTTGCCAAATGGGGCTTGTGTCCATTTGGAACGGCATTTGATGAAACGGTGGAGAAATGTGTTTCACCAGCAGCTGTGGCCTGCAAGTTTGACCGTTGCGCTAACACAAACTTGACATTTGCAGCTAAATACGATACAAATTGCAAAACCTACGAAATATGTGCAAGTGGAAACTTTGCTGATTGTAATTCTGAATATCCATACTACGATGAAGTTAATAACAAATGTGTGCAAGATCTGCCAGATTACACTATTTGTCAGACCGTTACATAAAAAGTGGATATAACTATGTTCCAAAAGTATTAAAACGAAGTGCATAAATAAAACGAGAGAGTCTAAAAGTTTGGCATTAAAATTTATCGTGTTTTTTATATACCGCTTGTACAGGAACTTCAGCAATTTCGATTAGATATAATCCGACCAGGGGCGGATTACTCGCAGGCAGGGCTTGGTGCATTTGCCTGTTGAGCTGATAAAGGGGGATCAGAGATGTCTTCGGACCAACCCTGGAAGGGTACAGGGTCCGAGACAAAGTCCTTAATCAACATTGAGTACTAACTGCTGCAATATATAGTATAAACAAATATACCATCTTCAAAACTACAATCCACTCAACACAATAATATTATTTAACTCAGAAATTTTAATGTGTTTTTTAACGAACGGGCGAACGGTATCCAAGGGGCTGGCACACATTACTGTTGCTTTCGTTACTTGTTTAAATTAGAGACGACCCGAAGCAATGTTAACTTGGTAGGTTCAAACCAATGCCAGCTGCTCTGTGCCTCCGTCGCTACAATATGCCCAATTTCCCAAGAAATATCGGTCGAGCGTTGTCATCCATTCGACATGATACTGTCGTGTAATTTACATGCTACTTGCTATCTGATGGGGATGCTATCGCTCGCACTGATTGAGATATCAGAGAACTGTGTCTATACACCGCCGATGGATGTCTCCCTTGGCCCCGTGCATTTTCAAAATTATTATTTTTTTTTTTTTTTACTTTATTGATTGTTTGCATATTTAAGAAGGCGCCATCGAGACGAAACGCATCAGTCAAGTTTTGGAGCTGCGCTTTGACTATCGCAGCGAATCAGTGAAGGATACACGGACAATTTTAATACGCGACGAAACCAAATCACAGCATGACACAAGGTAACCTGAAGGCCTCAACTAGCCACGCCTTCTTCATGTCTAATCTGAATGTATTTCCATAACTTGCAGCAAGAAAGATCGGGGCTCTGCTGATGCTGGCTGTGGTCAGCCTTGCAGATGCCGGAGGCATTATCGACGAGTTCGAGGATCTCACGGTCAGGGAAATGTGTGAACTGATGCCCTTGGGCAGCAGCATCTTGCGGCCGAACACCTGCAACTACTGGGTGCGCTGTCCTGGTAACGGTACCAGCCTGGAAGAGGGCGCATGTGCCGTCGGGCTTAACTACGACAAGAACGAGGGTAAATGCAACGTCGATGTGGACGTGACTTGCCCGTACACCGAAACCATTAGTAGCAATCTCTGTGCCAGCCAAAGGGATGGCACCTTCCTTGCCGATCCTACCAACAACAACTGCACGGGCTACATATTGTGCAAGGCTGGCCGAGAAGTAAAGTCTATTTGCCCCAATGATTTGATCTTCAAACCTCAATCAAGCTCCTGCGTGTACCCCAACCAATACACTTGCCCCAAGATCACTAATAAGACCACTTCCCCTGTTTGCCGTTCTCTCCCCCACAACACCCGCCTGGCGGACGACAAGTACTGCAACAAATACTACGTCTGCGTGAATGACAAACTGCACGAGTATGAGTGTGACGCCCAGATGGCCTACGATGTCGCCCTTGGTCGATGTGTCTCTGTTGCCGATGTGACCTGCTACGGCAAGGCCGCACTACCTCCACCGGAAAACACCTTCTGCAAATATACGAATGGCACTGCCCGTGTTGGATACTTTGCCGACCCAGAGTCATGCAGCCACTACTTCATCTGCGGCAAGAGCATCAACGGCACACACGACAAGAACCCCCAACACCTTCAGTGCGGCCAGGGACTGTACTTCGACTACGAGAAGCTCTCGTGCCGCGACCGCCTTAATGTGCGCTGCGCCCTGGACCGCTGCGCCGGTGCCAGCCTGACATACGTGAACGTGCTTGGCAACTGCCAGAGATATTCTCGCTGCGCAGCCGGCGTCTCTGTCGGCTATGGAACCTGCCCGCCCGAGTACTATTTCGATGAACGCAACCAGGGCTGCACGCCCGTCAACCACAACTACATTGCCTGTGCTGCTTGAGTGGCCCAAGGGTTTAATGCCTCCAAACGTTATGGAGAGTTAAGATCAGATTCAGAATCAATAAAATAATGGTGGAAGTCGAAAGCATTGCAAATCATTCGAGTTCATTTTAGTTTCAATTAATAAATTCATTTAAAGAAAGAAATGCCTCCCAATGTTAAACTATCTACATAGGCAGGTTGCCCCCATAGTACTTCCCAGTTCTCACATGTAAAGAAGTGACTCATGTGAGGACTGTCTAGACAGACGGACTTTGTTAAATCCATTTAGCTTGTGTGGTACCTTTCGCTTTCTTGTGATCACTGCACAAAGATAGTATGGCCTTTGTTATGTTTATAAATAGGTTCGATATCTGGACAGCTAAGTGACATACAAACTACAAGCTATGCGCCTGATTAGTCGCTTCGGGGTCGATGCTACAAAAACCCCACCGAGCACCTTTGGTCAGACCCCTCATTTGTCCTGTGCGTAAGCTCTAACTGGTTGTGACAATCAGATACTGCAGTGGAGGTTATTTACTCTAGTTGGTGGAGAACGGAACGACACATCCACCTGCCCCTTCTTGTGTCTACCCTGCCTACACTATCCACACAGCGTTTAGTGACTTCCGTGCTTGCGACGGCAACGGCGAAGAATTCTTCCCCCGGCATATTTTTAATAGCTAATGGAAATGTTCATCAGATGAGCGGAGCGATAGCATTTTATCACATTTATACCTTGATATTTCGGCAATTGTTTTCATGTCAGCTGTCTTACCTTGCCTTGCCTTGCCTTGCCTGCCAGTGTCAGTGTCATGTATCGCAACAGCGACATTTACTACTACTAAGTACAAGCACCTGGCGGTTATCAGTGCTCGTCAGTATTAGTTAGTACACATAGAACAGGTAATTACATACTATCCGTATTGGTGGAGTTCTCTGGAATTCAATAATGACGTGATGTGTCGGTAAGGCATTTTGTTGCCAGTACCTCCCAGTGTATTCATACAAATGGGAACCCTTGAACGAAAATACGACTGAATGAGCTAATTGTGTGTATTATATGTGAATTTTAGTGCGTAATATATATTTATATGACGTTAATTCAATGAAGCTTGTGTAGTACACACTGTGAATATACGAAATCACTGAATACACTCTATTGGAACGGAACAGGTCTCCGAATTACTTGTGACCGCTACTATCTACGTACATAAATTCAGTTATTACCTTATCATCAAACTATTTATTAAAGTAATTAAAAGCTATTATTTGTTGTAGTAAACACCGAAGCAACTCTAGACAGTAGGTACCCTTCGCCAAATTTTTAAAGTCCTTATTAATCCCAACCAAATGTGCGCAAATTCTTCTGTCAGCAATCGATAAAATGCAAATCGGAATATAATTACAAATCATATTTTAATTTTTATTAGAGTGTACACACTTGCATACAATTGCATAGTTATATTCGATAGATCGATTACTAATTTTTACGAACGATCAATCCAGTATCGCGCGGAAGAAGCTCATCAAACGACGTACATAAAAAGTAAATAATAATAAAAAAAATCGAACCATTTCCAGCATTTAAAGACATTTTTCTATTTATTTTTATCAAGCTCATCAAATTAATGTATTCTCATTCCCAGAATATGTTAACACTGGAACCTCGGAGACAATGTCACTTCACTCGAGCCATACAGTTCTTGCCGTCGTATATACCTTCGGCCCAATCACAATTTTTCACTGTCAGCAGTTTTGTGTAAAGTCAATTCGCATTTCGTATGCCCAAAAGTATGCTTCGCTTTGGGCCCAACATTGAAGTCGTGAGGACCATTCGATTCTTCAGCAAAAATATAAAAATAGCTGACAATAGCTGAAAAATGCTTCTGCTTATCGCGCAAAAAAACCGCAGAGTGATGCTTGATAAGGGCTCAAAAGAATATTTTCATGTTCCAATTAATGTACGACTGCACCCAACTCCAGCATCGATGGGAGTGGGACTGTACACGACCTCATATAAAAGCAAATAATGCGCAGTTGTAAGGTAATTTCACAAAGTTTTTATTCTATACTTGACTCATCTTAAAGTTCCTCGCATGGATATTTATATCCAACTTTCATTGATTGTAGCCATCTACCTCGGGGCGGCCCAGTCCGCTGAGGAGGCGACCCAGGTGGAAATAGTGGACATGAGCTACGTAAGTACACAGTAAAACTTGAGAGAAGTGATCAATACTTACTGACTTGTCTACAGATTTGCAAGGATCGTCAGGAGGGTAGCTTGGTACCCCATCCCCGAGACTGCAGCGCCTACTTTGCATGTTTCGTGGTACCTACGCTGCTGTACTGCGATTCAGGACTACAATTCAATGCAGTAAGTTCTGAGTGCGATTTACCGGAGAAGGCGCAGTGTACTCCGCAACTGACCACTAGTGCACCTGGTCAGTCCCTTATCAACACCGACAAGTGGGAGCAGAAGCCACACCCGGTTTTTGTGGCCGTCGATGTGGCAACTGGTGAGCCAGTGAGTCCCATGGACAAGTACGATCCGGAGCACATCGAGTGTCGTCACTTTGGCGCCTACTTTCTACCGCATCCCAGCAACTGTCAGCTGTACTTTGTTTGTGCCTATGGCCACCTACATCGTCATCAATGCGGCGCCGGTACTCTTTGGAACTACAAGAGCTCAGAGTGCCAGCTAAGTGAGAATGCCCAGTGCTATAGCAGCGGTGCACAGCAAGTGGATGTCGACATTGAGAAGGTTACCAGCACCACGCCCGGGTCACAAGTCACCATATGCTACATTGTAAGCACCCTTCCCATTGATCGTGAGCCAACAACAAGCGCAACTGCACCTTTGCCGTCTCGTGCGCCCCAGAGCGCTCTGACTTGTCCTTCGCAGCGGCAGAGCTATCTGCCACATCCCGAAGATTGCAGCAAGTACTACATTTGCCTTGTCGGCATGCCAGTGCTCACCTCCTGCCCCAAGGGTCTCTACTGGGATCAGAGCGCTGGCTACTGCGATCAGCGAAAGAATGTAAAGTGCTTCCAAAGCGATTAAACCAGTGCACTCTGTCTCGGTCTATGATTGGTGTTTCATTTGTAATTTACTTGTTCTTACAATTTACAATCTTGTGTAGCGTAGTGTATTCACAGAACCGTGGCCATGCTTATTCTCTGCCACAGTTCGCGGCGTCTCTGAATGGTTTCGGGATTTTCCAGAGCAGGCTTAATGTGTTGCCATCTAGCATGCTGCGGTCCATTCTTAAGACGTTGCCACCACGTCTGCTCTGGTAGGGATTCTTCTGAGGCTAAGCCCATCGGCAGCCCAGTCCAGCAGCACAAGAGCATGCATATTGCACTCACCCAAAACAACTTATATCCAATCATTTGAATACACTGATCTACTAAGGCCGAGTCTCTGTCTAGCTGTGGTCGCTCTATAATCTAAAGTTGTCTGAAACAAAGGTTTTACTTTCTTATCAAGTGAGAATTTTTATGGGACCTGCAATTGCTTCGCTAGTGATTAGATATTGTACTTGTTATTATATAGGGTAGTATAAAGAGAGGAACATGCACATATGTAAATATATGTACGTATTCGTTATATATAGGAGGTTTACATCTTATATACCGAGTAAGTACCTGATAACCCACGTTGTTATCGTTCTCTGCATTACCTTATCTACAGAATCAGAAAACAATTCAATAGAATTTGAAAACATTTAGCAATATTTTCAATAATACATATGTATATTTTAATCAATAAAATCATGAACAAGTGTTTCGTACTTATTTAAATATGGTGTAAATAAAGCTATTTTATTATTACATACATTATTGATAATTATTGTATTTTATTTTAGTACAACGCACTCAAAAATGTCGCAGAAAGAGTTCGTTTTTCACTTTTTACTTTTCTATGCTTCTTCTACTTGGAGATTGAATGGTGTCTGGTTTCTGATTGAAAATAGTGTTATAAGACGAAAGCAAGCGTAACCCAAAATGTAATAGACTTCCTTGACCTTTGACCTAACTTTATCATATACGCTATATCGGAAATACAGTTAAATACAATCTAAATTGCACACTAGCTAATACTGTGGAAGGGTATTTTATCCAGACGCTTCAGTTTCAAACGGACTACTAATACATTTCTGCGAACTATGGGTAACATAAGCTAATTACTCGCCCTTAACTCAACTAGTTGATATTGTTTTATGCATTGACTGGCCTATTGAAGTGCCTCTTATTTAAAAAGAACTCATGATAGACAACAATTTTATTGTTAAATTTATCTGTATGGACTTATATGTTTGCCAGATTATAATCTCCACGATTATGTGGAATTGAATAAGCAGGAAGCGGGCATCGGTTCGTAGGCACTACGTTGTCTGTTCTACACAACTAAATATTGTATTTACATATACATATATGTTTTCTTAAAATTAAACTTAGAGTTTTACCATCTTTGCGCGAAAAGTTATTATTATTCATAGGCCTAGGCCATCTTAAAAGGGTTATCACATCGAATCGAATTACTATCTGTATATCTGCACAAATAAACCAAAAACAAAACCCGTGGTCCCAGATCAGGGTTATTTCAATATCAACTTTTGGAGATATAAACGATGCGCGTCTCATACTGTTGGTATTAAAGAATACTTCAATCCCTATTTGTACATTCAAATTGGATTAGTTGGAAATAATAAACAACCGGATCATTGTTCGGGTAACTTATAAACAGTTTCAGTAAGTACAAGGTGCATCTCGCGGTATGTTGTATGTAAATCTATATATGTAGTATAACTGTTACTAGTTAACATAACTAAGGTTATGTTGATATATATATGTCTGTATATGTATTATGTGTATACTTTTTGAACCCATTTCGGGCAACATGATAATAAAGCTCTGTTCCTTGTGTACATACCTAGTTATTATAGAATTTCTGGTATATTATAATCAACTTGTCTTTCATAGTGCTGGAAGATTGCTTTCAGATTTATAATGTAAGTAGAAATATGTACTCTATATGGATAGACAATGGGAATGGGGAGCACTTATGTAGTTGGAATGTTTTTGCTTTTTACTTTGTGTTTTCCTCTGTTGGACCCTAAAGTGCAGTAATTTGTCGGCGTTTTAAGATTCCTCTATATAAAGCTAAAGCTATATATAGCAAATATAGTACCTCAAAATCTACTATCAAAACAAGAGACCCTGTTGCACAGCTAGATCCATTACACGTCAGTTTCGGTACTCAGGCGACGCTGTAGACTCAATATACCCTCTTTGGCCGTGGCTGTGGCTGTGGCCAGAGGTTTCTTATGCGATATTTGTTTCTGCAACAAGGGCAACTGATTCTCAGCCATGCCATGCTGCAGGCTACCCTTGTGTACGTGGCCGGGCGAGAGTTGCTGTGATCGGGGACTGGGTGGTGTGGGCGTCGAGGGTATCTGGTGCCAGTTAATACTGTTCTGAGAGGTTATATTACGCGTCTTCAACAAGGGCGGGTTCTTCGTTGAGGTCGAAAATGCCATACCACGTCTCAGCGGAACTCTAGAGGGTACAAGGGTCGCATTTATGTCGATACGAAACGAATATGTTGATAGTTGATGGTATGGGAAGGTAGGGTATGGTATATGGCATGTATGCATCACAAATGAGACATTAAAAGAGACAACCAAAGTAAAATGTACAATAAAATGGCAATGCTGATCAATGTAACTCATGTTGTATGGGGGGGGGGGGGAGAACTGCTCGCCAAAAACAAAACTCAAAACTCCCATTACTCGGACTCACCTAGTTGGGCTCGGCGGTGGATAGGAAATGCCGCGATGACTTGGCGATAGCAACATGTTACCCGAGTGACTAGTAGTCGTGCCCGGCACAAGCAATGTGTTGTTGCTATAAGTACGGAAGAGTTAACAAACAAACAGTTACATACATCACAATGAATGAATGCATCACTACATCACATCACGACTACCGACTATCGAACTGAACTAAAAAGTAGACACTGACTGCAGTTAATGAAAACAAGGACAGCAAAAAAGAAACAAAGCACACACGAGTTTTATAAAAAGCAATAACTTTTATGTAAATGTTTGTTGGATTCGCTGCTGCTGGCGTATGGCAGGCTATATAAAGCACTCGACTGTTCGTGGGTGGTGAGCAATGATGCTCGATGTGTGTTTGTGTGTGTGTGTGTTTACAAATATGGAAACTGAATTAACAACAAGTACACTTAAGATTAGGCATATAGTATATGTATAATTATGTTAAACGTAGCTATTATAAAATGTATTGTATATTTTACAAATTAAAACCTATTAATCGATACTACTTGGTAAGCTAAAATCTACTTTACTGTATTGTATTGTACTGTGACTTAATGCTTTGTATAATACAATATTCACGAACAATGCTTGTATATGTATTGTATATATATATGTATATATATTGGCGGTCTTAGAGACAGATTAACAAATTACTGCAAGCGATTAGATTAGATCTGAGCATGAGAGTGATGATAGTTTGTGTGGTGCTGGTGGTGGCTGAGAATGGTTGCTTGCTATTATTATCAAGATGCTGCACGTGGTTTGGGCTTGTTTCATACGCAACTGCAACGGAGTCACTTACGTTTGAATGTGTTGCATGCTGAGGTTAGGTAAGCTCTGACCCAGATTTAATGGCTGAACCGACAGTGTGTTGCCCGTCGTTGAGGCGATTGCTCCAATCTTAGGCTTGACAAAGCCTGCCAGCAAGTGCGGTTTGCCCTTAGCAGGTTGTGCTTGATTACCACCTGCAGAGGAAAGGGAATGATAAACAGGGGATGATCAACGTCAACGGGATTGTATGAGACACATACCCATGAGGCTGAACCCTTCGTCACTGGACATGGAGTTGGTCTTATCGAAGTCAACGGAAATGTTTCGCGAGTCATTCCACTCCACACTGCCACTGTGACTGTTGTTTGCACTGGACACGTGGCTGCCTATCGATGAATTGATGGGCGACTTTCGCACGCCCAGGGAATCAACTGTGGCTCCGCTTGTGGCACTTCCTCCAAAGCGAAAGCTATCGCCATAATTTGCACTGATACCCCGCTTCAGATGCTGATAGATCGTCTTTGCTCGCTTCAAGGCATCGCACCAGTTCTTGGCCTCAGTGCACTGCAGCGTGAAGGCCGTGGTTGCCACTTGGAACTCATTGAGGTAGACACAGTTCAGTGTGTTGTTGTGTCCCAGATGCACGACCAAGTGGTCGGTGAGGTACGGCTGTCGGATGACCTTAAGCGCTCCCAGTCCCTTCTTTGCTATGGACTTGCAGACGAGCAGTATATCCGTCAGCAGAAAGCAATGCACATCACTCTTGCTGACGTTGTCCTTGAATTTGTGGTCACCCTCCATGAACAGGTGACGCACTTGGTAAGCTGCACAGCCTCGCATGGGTCCACACAGATCGAACATTTGGCTATGCTGCTTGATAAGCTTTTCCAGCCCTTCGTTGTTGGTGTCCTGCAAGCAATTGAATTCATATCAGTGAGAAATAGATAAATGGCACAGTGCACGTTCAATATTACCACCACATCGTAGGATTCAATGCGTGCCATGACGCCTTTAAGGCGTTCACTCTCCTGACGCATCGTTAAATGATTGTTCACACTGCCAACGAAGTTCTCCACACTGTGTATCATTCTGTCCATAGCTTCGATTTGCTCAATGTCATCCATATGCTTCCTGATGGCTGTGAGCAGCAGACTGTACTTGGTCAGTCGCTGCATGGGGCGCACAACGATGTCGGCGAGGCGAAGGCGATTGCACATCTTCTGCGACTCGCACCAGGCCAGGTAAGCAGTAAACAGTGAATTGTTTTGATTGAGCTCCTTGCAGTAAAACTGGCAGGTGCTTTGCTCAGCACAGTAAACCTGCAAGTTGAGGGGAATCAGATTAAACTGCTGCTACTTTCACACAGCGCACTCCACTTACCTTGTAGGGCGCAAACGTTGAGGCGAAGTTAATGAATCCCTCGTGAAAAAAGGCACATTGTAGTGGCTCATGGGTTCTGGCACTGTGCGCTACCATCGGGAACAACCAGAGAGTCCAAAACTTAATATTCGCCTCACAGACCGAACGTATATTTGAGAACAATCGATGCTGATCGACTTCAATCAGCAGACGTTCCTCCTGCACAGCCTCCAGACAGGCCAGAAATAGCTGTGAAAGCATTGGGAGGATGAGGATGATGTTGCACATTGTAAAAGGGGTGTTACTTACATCCGTGACTGTCTGCAGGGCGTGAATATAGTCGACCTCAGTGGTGACCAGCTCCCATATGGCAGTTTGAATCTTCACTTCGTTGTCACTCATGGCCTTGCTCTCAACAAAGTCTCGCCACGATTTATCCATGTTTTGCAAATATTTCAGAGAGTCCGAGAGCGTGGGATGGTCAAAGCCAAGAGAACCTGCTCGTTGGGGCACTCCATTCTTCGCATAGCAGTTAAGCAACTCGTACAACTGACTCTGCTGTGGATTCTTTACACCGAAGATGGAAGACCAACGCTGCCTTATCTGCTTGCTAGGCGCGGTGGCCAATTCGCTTGTTTCTTCTGTCGACGCAGAAGATAAAAGACGCGGAGGTCGCTGACGGGAACCCTAACAGAATATTAGTGATTTCTAGCAGACACTTTAAGTATTGCAACTTACAAATGATGCTGCTTTCTGCAGTGTCTTTCGACTGCCATCACGTTCAGTAACCACAAGATGATGCCCTGCCAGACTTTCCACTTCAGTGTATTCATCCAACGCGTTCGACAGGCCTGATGCTGCTGCAGGATCCAAGTTACTGTATGCAGCATTATTGTCCGTCACTGTAATCTGAGAAAAGTTAAGGTTCCGCCGCTGCAACTCTTGCCTCAGAGCGTTTCTGTAAAGTTGAGTATACAAAAGTTAGACCTATATTTAAGATTTTTTTATATATTCAGTACTTACTGCAACGTTACTCCCTTTATCACTGGTAGATATATTTCATCCGTACATTGCCCCGTCTCGGATTGAAAGGATACAGTGAAGAACTCAGTACTCTGCTGATGAAGTAGATCGACTGGAACTGAACTCTTTGGCGATGCCAAAGTCCTGCCGGGTAGTTCAGGTGCAGCAGTACCATGATGACAGGACGCCACTGTATTAAGACCATCCAAGTGAGTAAGACTTTTTGATTTAAGCTGAAGAGAATTAAACAGAATTCGCATAAGTCAAAGATATCGTAATGTAGCACCTTCAACATCGATTTGGGCATAAGAAAAAGAAAATGCGTACTTATGATTAATGATGTGTGTAAATTGGAATCATAACTGCGAAGAACTGAGCATAAATAACTAATAAGTTCGAAGGCAGAGCAAGCAATAATTGGGGGCTAAAACTAAAGAACTGTTTATGTTTCTCTTAAAGAAAAGAATATAATAAATCCAAATGATGAGAATAGAATATTAATTAAATATAGCATAAAATAATATCAAATGAGAATAGAATATAAATTAAATATCAGCAGTCAAATAAAGTAAAGGCAAAAAGCAGCAGAGCTATTGTTGATTCGTATCCGATTAGAACTGAACTCAGCTACTGTAAGAGCTGTGCCAACCTAAACCTGCATATCATACGCAGATTGAGTTAGAACAACGAACAACTTTCCCCGCAAACACAACATTGTTTCCGCCATAAAGCGAGCCGAGGTCTTATGTCGGACTCACCTGTAGTTTGCTGGCAGGCGGAGAGACAACCAAACAGATTTTCATGGTGGCACGAAGAAACTCCTCCCGCTTAGATCTCAGATCTGTAGACGGCATCGCGATGGGCGAAGTGGCAGTAGCCAGGAAGGGGTTGAGGGTGCGAATCAGGGGTGTGCTCTGGTTAACCTCGGTGGGCGAGGCAGACATTTCCATTTTCTGCAGCTGTTGTTGTTGCTGGTGGTACGAAGTTGCAGATGTGTTCGATTGCTGTTGCTGCAGCCGTGTGGGGGAATTCAAGCTGAACAGCTTTCGTCGATGTCGCCCAGGTGTCGAGGAGGAACTTGATGCAGGACTGGGCGTTGGTCCAGGTGGACCACTTATAATACTCTCACTGTACGAAGACTCCTGCGAACCGGCGCGGCTATAGCCAGGTGTGGGCAGCTGGGCACAGCGAGTTGCAGTACCCGAGCCAGTGTATTTAACGGATGTGACATTGCAATCCAACTGCAATTCCTCCTGCGGAAGGTGCCCACCTTCCTGATGCTCTTCGTTCCTATATGTACTGTGGTAACTACGCGCAGTTATTTCCGGCAGGAAGGGATTGTTTGGCGACGTCAGGGTGTACTGGTAGTAGGGGCCAGCATCGGAGCTCTCATTGGGCAGCGTCGCATCGGCATCATTGTCATCATATGGAGTGCACTCTTCGGGGAAAGAGCCTGTGTTCAGGTCATGTATGCCCCCTCCCGGATGCGTACCCAGTTGCTCCCATTCCCCTGAAGACGAGTTGTATGAGGATGCAGTGAATCCATCATTGGAATGACCCTGACAGCTGCGGCTGCTTTCGTTGCTATTCTTGAACAGAAAGTTCTGTAATCGCGTTATCCTGGCCGAGCTGCTGTCACTGGTCAAGCTGCAGCTACGACTGCTGTTGGCTGCAGCAGTTGGAGGTGGTTCACTTCGGTTCTGCAACTGTGCTCCCTCGGCTCGTCTCCTTAAGTTTCCTGGCAATTCGGTAATGCTGGTAGAAGTGACTGCTGTGCTCATCTCACTGCCCATCTCTGGGTTCTTGGGACAGGCCCAGTAATAGATACTCGTCTGCGAGTCCCGAAGCTCGCTAAGCTCGTAGGAGCTCTCGAGCGAGCTGCTTGAGTTGGTGTTGGTAGTGGCAACACTGCTCAGATGCTGATACGCGTATTCCGGAGGTGTGCACTCGTCGGGGCTGTCCAATAGCAGCGCCGTGTTGATGTGACCTCCTCCGAAGCTTAAGGAGAAGTGCTGCTGGCTGACTTGACTGAGATTAATATTGTCTGTGGTTGCCAAGGCTGGTGTGGCCAAGTGCTTTGTGTGGAACTCGTCTGACTGGGACTCACAGCGCTTGATCTCCAGCGAGCTGTGCTCCCGACGGCGAAAGGAGCGACGTAGCCTTTCTGCAAGCTTTGATTGTTTAAGTGGCTTGTCTCTTGGCCTCTCCTTGGCGTTGCCAAGAAGATGCACCTTCTCAGCCTTATCTTTGCGTGTCTCCTCCAGCAGTTTCTCGTGCATTGGTGCGGCCTTCAGTATCAGCGCCCCCAGCACTTTCAGGTGCCCTTCAACCTCTGCAACCTCTGTGGCCGCGTGTGGCTGCTGCTGCTGCTGTTGCTGCTGCTGCTGTCGATTGGCAATTACAATGTATAATGCCGCAAGACTGCCACCCATTACGGTCGCACTCCGCACAGTATGTTGCTCCTATACTAGTTGCCCCTTGTGGTTTCTATGTGAAGTACTATGTAATGGTCTCTGGCATGGACAGAGCTTTGGACAAGCTTTCTTTGTTCTGCTCACTTTCGGCTTCTAATTAATAAGAGATTGTGTTATCTTTTCTCTTTGCAGGTGTTGGGAACTGTATAAAACACGTATATATATTTTATAGATGTGTTTAATTATGCGAAATATAAAGAAATACATATATAATGTATATATTCAATTATACGAGACATAAAGAAACACATATATTTTATATTTACACTAAACATTTATAAAACAATCATGACCCTGTAGATTTAGAAACACCCCTTGCATATTAAGCCCACTTTGCCCCTACGTTGTAACAGAACAAACCTTCCGGTTTATGGTAATAGCAACTAAATAAAATAATTGACATAATTTAACATACTTCACTCAAGTGTTTGTAATAGGCTGCAAGAATCTTATTCATGGAGAAACCTTTTTTTAAAATTAATACTTAATGTTCGACTGCTCCTTTCTATTAAATAAGATTGATATTTGATGATATTGACTTGAATATCAATCAAACAACAACTTTAAATTAAAGCAGATTACCATATAAAGAGTATTAACAAGCTGAAACACGCTGTAGTTGCTAATCGGATTGTTGAGTGTTAAAAGCAAACCGTTCTTTTGACCTTATTGCAATATGACATAATAAACAAAAGGCAAGCAATTTAATCACCCAAGCAGTGCCGAGCCGGGCCCAAAGAAGTTCTTTAAACGAGCCTAGTGCGTCAAAAGCTTTCTTCACCAATGCCTTCTAAGACTGCTTTCAAATCGATCTAAATGCTTTGCTTGCGTGTTTCGCGAGTTAACGTTACTATTAGCATTACCTTGAGACCTCTATACGTATGCATGCAGTTCTCTTTGTGGTGTGGCCTAAATATAAAAAGTTCAAACGCGCCAACCAGGAGTGCCCATTTCGAAGGCGCCCTGACTTGCCAGTTGGGAGTATTCTACTACACACACACACACACACAGAAACTTACACAGCAGGAAGCTTAACTACCCAGCGTAACCGGCATTATAAGCCACTCCGTTTATCCGTCTGTCAGTCTGTGGGGCTCTTAGTTTAAGATTTATTGGCCAGTTCTTCACCTTTCAACAAAATCACCACTATTACTAAGTATTGCAATCAGAAAACTATTACCCATAATCCATGAATATCATATTTGTTTAGTTTTAGTGTTTGTAATGTTAAAATTGTAGAAAAACTCTACCCCTTTATTCCTATACAACTTCTTTGCTCTGCATTAAATGCAATTCGTATAACCTTCCACATAAATGAATGAATTTTATTAAACATGTATAGTGTATTGTTTAAGAAAGGGTATAGAGCATTCGCCCTTACTAGTTCAATTAAACTCTCTACGACGTAGTGCAAAATAATAGCAAAAACACACGCGATACGCTGGGAAATTCAAAAACCATTGCAAACAGGAATACGACTATAATTTTCATCTCTACAACTGATAACTGCAAATAGGCCTGATTAAGTATCTGGATTCTTAATTTGCTTCAAAATACACTACAACCTTGACCAAGAATACCTTGCAAAACAATATTATTGAACCTAAAGTGTTGCTGCCAAATATCAGAGTCGCATAAGTTGCAGAATATTCGCTTTAATAGCGCTCTAAAGGGTCTCAGTCTTACGTCATTCGATGTAAGTCAGAGTGACTTTGCAGCAGCGACAGCAAGGTTAGAGCCTGTCTATGTGTCATCATTATCACCCTCACCTCACGTGGCGACATCCAAGTCCACCTCCAAGTCGTGCCAATACCAAAATCGATCGTTGTGGTTCCCTTTCGTGTGGTGGTCCTTCGATACTTCTACTTACTACTTACTTACTTAGTACATTGCCTTGACTGATTCTACCCATTTGATGTATCAAATTTACATAAATCGTCGTTAACATAAATTGCCTGTCGTTGGACAGTCGATGTTATGTTGTTCCCTTAGCCAGGCTTGGCCTAAATTTCATCAACTTCTTTCCGCTAATTACCAACACGTTTTCCCGCACTCGTTTGCCAATTAATGGCGAATTTCTTGTGCGTTAATCTGATTTTATAGCGAGTTTTCCGTGCGTGGGGTTTAAATTAGTCATTATGTTTTGTCGAAACCCGACGAGGGTGACTGAGGTGTTTGTACTAGGCCCAGAAAAGAGTCTTATGGCTGCCCATTAAGGTGCTTCTTTTTATTAAAGAGTTTTGTGTGTGGTTTACCTAATAAAAGGTATCATTGAAATAAGGAATTCACCCAGTTTTAATAAATCCTGTTTGGCTACGACGACAACAGTCATAAATAAAAGTACAACAAATATTTATATTATGTCGTTCGCTAAGAAGACCCCCTCCCCCTCCATTCCACAAAAGCCGCGGAAAGTCTCAAATTAAATTTGATTTATGACCACCCACAAAAATGCAGGACAAAACGAAATATTTGCTAGTACCGTACGGTTATGTACCCCAGGCCAAGAGGAATGGTATGTCTGTTATGTATATGTATAAAGGAGAACCTCCTTTATGTATGTTTCATTCTCTTGCCAAGAGGCCATATGCAAACTGGCCCGTGCTGACGTCATCTGTGCAGCTGGTATTCATAATCATAATGTGTACGTCCATATAACTTATGTATGTATGTAACATTGTACGTTATGTTCCTTCTACCTGTGCCGCACAAGGTATTTCTCTTTCGGCACAACACCTTGCCCAATCCCCGATGGGGGAATTCTTCTTCATTCAATTCCACTGGGAAGCACTTTCAATAATTTTAAAAAGGTGCTTCCAAATAAAATGGCATCAAATATGTTATTTACCCATAACACCTTATAGTGTGTGTCCTTACACATACAAACTCGTATATTTATACAAATATAACTACACATGAGTGTACATAATAACGATATTATAGCAATCATATTGGCTGTGCCATTATTGATATTGATATTCCACTGTTGATTGATAGTCCCTACCAACTTGTGTTTACTTAATCCACCCATTTGCAAGGTGAAATCAGGTGAATCGCCTTCTGGCGTTGAGTAATCCAACACACATATGCATATACATATACATGTACGTGTCTGTGTCTGTGCCTGTGTCTGTGTTAGACACACAGAAATTGCGAACAGAAATTGAAAACATTGTGTAATTTGTTGGGGCCAGCATTTTTGATTTATTGCACTTGCTGTTTGGGTTTGATTTTCGTTGATCTGCGACACGTTGTTTCTCTCTTTTAAATTAAGTATTCTATGCAGAACTTTGACCCGCAGTTTGATTTGTTTTATTTTCCTTTCCTCTCGGATGTCCAACAACAAAAAACGTGAGCACTTTCTAACTCACGGAAAAGTACAAACATACGTACACACACACGTGCACACAGACACACACAAACACATAACATACATGTGTACACCAACGACATAAAAACAAAACGAAAACGCGTTGCGAAAACGACAAACGACTAACTGATAGGGAATGTTTAGGTATGTGTATTTGTCCAGGCTCGTCACGTCACGTCCCTTGGTTATCCGCACGGCGCGACGATTCGCAACTAACTAACAAGTCTAAGGAACTGTTATTCGTTTAAGGACGCGACTGCCGAGCACAATGGCGAAAGCACAAAAGCTAACTGAAAATTCCTGATAAGAATAACGATGCCCAAGGACATTGAAAGAGAAAACGCCGCATGGCTTTGCAAATTGAATTCTCTTTTCATCTTGGTTAGAGATGGCAAGTTATCAATTTACAATTTTAAAAGAAGAAAGATTCCCTCTCTACATTCCTATGACAATTATAATATATGAAAATTCTTATGAAACTTACAGAGCCTTAGTAAAGTTCAGTGAAATATATTAAACTTGATGTGCTTCTTTATAAACTGATTTCAAAAACTGTTTTTTATAAAATTTAAAACATTATAAATGCAGAATCATAACATTAATGCAGATTTTTATTAGACACTTTATAAGATATAATGATTTACATTTTCTAAAAGTCAATTTCATGCACTCAGTTTATAAAGGGAACATTAATATGTTACTAAAATTGATGTGGATCCGTTGAGGTATCAATAACAATGTATGAACAAGAAGAAATGCTATAAGGATTCATGCAAAGATATTGCCGTCTGATTATTGTACAATTTTCATATTAAACTTATAGATTATTTAGCATGTAAGTTAACAATATAGACTATAGTATATTATACCAAACATATAGTCGCTATATATTCATATGTTTACTTAGTTCCCTATTTGTAAATTCCAAACTTATCGAAGAGAACTTAGTGTTTTGATAAGTCTCTTTAATACATCACCAGCTGCTACATAAGATACAGTTCTCTCGCAGTTGATGCTCTTAAGTGCGCTCTTCAATAGGCAGTGGAAGCTTTCAAGAGAGCGAGAGAGCTTTTGCGATAAGCCATTGGTAAACAAACCGTACTTTCATTCACAGAAGCAACAACGACTTCGTCATGGCAAGCGCCAATACACGCATACATATGTACATATATATAATACTGTTTATTATATATCGAATACGAGTAAACATTGATGCACGTTTGCATGTGTTTATGTATGTGCATAGCACATGTATTTCTGCAAACATGGCAGGGACTATCGGATCAAAATAAATAAAATAAAATAGAAAAGCTCGAGGGGCCCCGATGTCGTTGGCGCTGAGTCATTGCGTTGTCAATGCAAATCACGGTTCTGAATTTCGAATTATTCATGCGAGCGTACATAAACAGACATTATATAGAGGGGGGCACAGCGATATTATATGTTATGTTATTGGTTAATCTGCATGCTCAGATTAATCTATTATTGCATTCATTCGCTGTGATGATACCCCGAACTAGCATCACATTCTCATACATATACAAACAAGGCACGAACCTTCAAGCAAACACACGGCAGGGAACACACCGCGTGTTGTTTGCTGACATCATTTAAGCAGCGCAGGTCGCGAGTCTCAACAAAACCAGAGCTCAGATCAAGAGATTCTGAACCACAACACATACGAATGACGCTGACTCACAATGGAAATTCTTTACTGGTTCTCGAGGAGGAGGAGGAGGCACCTTTTTCTGCCAGTAATGTTCCTTTATCCCTGGTACAGTGTGTTAAAGTACTTAAATCCAAATTATATATAGATGATATAAGACAGATTCATTTCTTGTATTGAATGCCTGCCAGTTCTTTCAGTCGAATATTTTACTAGCCGCCCTCGTTTGCTCTCTAAGTTGCTTGACGTGATTCATCGCAAAGGTCTTCGGGCACACACAGCTCTTGGCCCAACTGCCTGAGTCAGTGCACACGCCTGCTTGCAAATCAACGCTTGGCCGAAACTATAAGTGTGTGTGTGTGTATATACGAGATGTGTTTACACATGTGTGCCTTGTATCGTTCTTAGGTTTTATACGACACTGTACTAAGCATATTGAATATACTTTGACTATATAATGACTGCCTGATTGACTGAGTACGACCAAATTTGATATTCTATGACTGACAATCTTTGTAAAACAGGCAAACAAGTTATGCCAAACTAGGTCCTGATCAACATCTATAATCAAGTCAATGCAGTCCTGTCCGTCCGTCTGTATGAACGACAATATTTTAAAATGTATAAGAACTACAGCAGGGTTTAAGTTTCCTGGTGTACTTGTATAGTAAGATTCTTTAAAATTAAGTCCTGAAAACGGAAAGATCATACATCTATTCATTGTTTTTCAATATTGAATATGTGTATTAAAGTATTAGTAGTAAGTAGTAGTAAGTATCAAAGTAGCTTCCCTTAAGTTTGGTGTTTAGGTTTTTGTACCTACACCTACCCCAATAAAATCATTTGTACAAAGGTTCGCAGTATTAAAGAAAGTAAAGTGTTTGAAGTGGGGAAAGAAAGCCGCGGCAAAGAATACAGGGATAAACCTTAATCGATTGTGTGTGTCATATTCCAATTACACTATTAAAGATTTACTATCCATACTAAATATGTTTATAGGGTGACACACAGCAACAAGAAAGATAAAATTGAAAAAGGAATGTATCCAGTGAACTAACAGTTAAAAAGTTAACAGAGTATCTAACAGTCGAGTTAGCAAAGCAGTAGTATAGTTGATATTTGCATCTAACTTTCAGACAGGTTCATGTTATGGGAATAATAATAATCGTCGACTGACACACGGTGCAAGAAGCGATTTGGCATGACGTCATAGCTGCTTCCGGCGCAATCATTGGTGGTTTGGCATGGGGTCTGCAGCAATGATTAATGCCCTTGGTTTGTGTATTACTTACACATAAAGGGAGCCATAAAGCAACAACCAAAACACATACCTATTTTTGGTATGTATCATCCGAGTAAGGGGAACCAGAGCAGAGTCTGATACAGTATCGAGCTTACAGCGATAAGAAACATTTTAATTTGATAAGGCTTTTCTCGCGCAAGCGCGCCGATATACTGTGAGCCAACAACAGTTCCCATATCCCATTTCGAAACTCACCTGCTATCGCCAATGCCTCGTCTTATCTTATCGCAGAGTGCGCCATACATAGATAACAAAAAAGCTACACATTCTTTTGCTTGATTTTCCCGCAAGTTCGTATCAGTTAAGCGACGACGTTCAGTTAGTGAACAGCAACGACAAAACGAAGAAAAGCGCGAAAATCAACGTTTAGTGTAACCTAATTGCAAAATATATAAACCAGCTTCAGAATGGTATCTGTGGAAACAATTGGCTCCATCTTCATCAAGGCATTGAAGCTGGTAAGGTCCAAGACAAACGAAACTTGTGTAATATAACTTATAGAAATCTCTGTCGAATCCCTGAAAATGTTGAGCAATCCGAAAACTGGTCGGACTAGCTAGGCCAGATAAGGTCGCCTTATCAACAGGCAAACATTACTCATTCGTTTCTAAAAGCACTACGAAAGGCGGGTGCTGAGTGTGTGAAGCAGCTAAAATAAAATATAAAAAAGTTCCGCAGGGTGGGGCTGCGAATTGGTCATTTCATTGCAATTATATTTTATATGGATCGAGTCGTTTAGAAGGTCTATAACTAATGAGTCTATGTTCGATTACAGCTTATCAACTTGGTGGTCATATTTTTGTATCGCTGGGGAGATGGAGGCGAGTTTCTTGGCATTGGAGGCACCTGGAACCTAAACGAGGAGAAGAGCGCAGATGCGGAAATTGTGGCCTCTGGAGTGATGGTGGGATTCTTCATTTACACCGCCTGCCACACGATCGCATTTGCTTTTGGCACCACAAAGCACAAGGGGTGAGTTCAATAAACCTTTGACTAAGTCACAAAGTACGATCAACGATCTTCTCTCGCCTTAGGGAGCTGTGTGACACCATTATGAACGTGGTGGGCACATTCATGTGGATCGCTGTAGGTGGTGTGGCGCTGCACTACTGGAAGGGTTACATGTCTGACGAAGGATTCCTGTATGTCAACTCGGAACGACAGGTGGGCATTGCTATGGGCTCCCTGTGCGTCATAGAGGGTGCTCTATATCTGCTGGACACTGTGCTGGCCTGCATACACTACTCCAAGGGTGACACCGACTACACTCAGTAAACAACAAAAAGCCCAGCAAACAAAACACACAAAGCATCGCTGGAGAAGATGCCGAATAATTGAAAGAGTAGAAAACATTTCAGTTAAACTTAAGAGAAATTTAGATTTTAATTTATCCGCCAACGACTTATTGTCATTTCATAGTTTCTTAGCGCACACACACCTTATACCTGTTTACAAATACAAATCGCTAAGATTAAAAACAAACTCTGGCTTGCCATTCAATCAACTCTAAATGAGCACAACGAACTTAGCTACGACTTGTTCCAGTTCACCCGATTACAACCTATCTCTGTTCTCGTAATCATTTCAAAGAGAAACTGCACAACGAAGTTTATCTAAAACAAGTAAAGAGCTCTACAGTCGACCGCGCCCCACAGACGCTTCGTTAAATTTTAAAAAGGCATTACAATATGTTAACCAACACTACACCACGCTGTAAGAAGCACCCTGTGTTTGAAATGACTAATATCTGCGTATTGTTTCGACGAATTTTCATGCTTAACTTGATGTCTTTAGCTCGTGAAATAGTCGAGCTACTCTGAATCTATGAGTATTAAGAGCTATTAGCAATATGATAATAAGGAAAGGGTGTCCTTAGCTCTTGTTATAGCTAAGTTCTCTGCAGTCACACAAATATTTAAATATCTAAATGGAGTCTATGTGTATTAAGAGGTATTAGCAATATGCGATGTTGAAGTGAATACCCTTACAAGTCATTGTTTATTTCTGTTACTCACCTGTTTCTTGGGCACCGCACAACCATCGACAACGTCCTGACGCTGCTTGAAGCTGTTGACTCTGCTAACACGTTGGGAACATAGCTCACAGCGCCGATTAGCCGATCCGTCCTCCAGGTTGAGAGCTTCGAAGAACATCGCCTGGTCCTGAATGAAGGAGTTGCGCGAACACTGATTAAGCAGGTCCAAGGTGCGCGAGTCTAGACTCTCCCTGTACACATTGTGTACCCTATCCAGATTGCGCTCAAAGTCTGTGTCCAGGTTATAGTTGCTATGGGTGCTATTGCGAGACGAGGCAGAGGTCTGACGTAGAAGCGAGGAACTTTTGCTGTTTTTGCGTCGCATTACAACGGTCCGTGATGTGCTGTCCTGTGAGGATGGAGTGTGTGAAGTGTGGAGGTTGAAGCTCGTTACACTCGGACTGGGTGTGGGCGAGTCGGCGAGGCGAGTGGAAGAATGCCAATGGGAGTTGGAACCTGCTCCGGTGGCGGTAGATGGCAACTGCAAGGGGTGCATGACTGGAGTTTGCTGCTCGCCAAGACTCATAAGAGAGTGCTGCCGTTCCAGCTGCTTCTCGTAGCCATTGAACTTGTCGTAGTCGATGAAAGACATGTTGGCATAGCTGACCATGTTGTCAATGGCTTGTAACGACTGCAGCGATGCACTCCATTTGGGATTCATTTTATCTTTCTTCTTGTCACTGGAACTGGTGCTGCTGCCCCCCGCGCTACTGCTGCCTGTCAGCCCGCTAAAGGTGCTCTTGAAGGAGGCAATCAGTGTGCTGGAACGTCTCTTCTGGAAGTTAAGCTGCGGGTCAGTGGGTGTAAGGGACACCAGGGATGGTTTTCGCGACACTGAAGACCCCGAGCCAGGTGTCTGCTCCAGTGGCGTAGACGTTGTTGGTAGCGCTGACTGTCGACGGGCTGGTGTCTTAGTTAAGTTAGCCGTGTCAGCTCGCCGTCGAAATACCGGAGATACCGAGTCAGGAGCGCTACTATCAGCCAGTGAATTCTTGCGCGGAGAGGCAGGTGACATGGGATCTCCGGATTTCTCAGCCTCCTCCGACAGTTGTTCCAACTGGGGTTCAATGAAACTACGACGATTCGGTCTACGTAGCATTATCATCGAACGACTTCGCGTGAAAGTGAACGGTGTCTTGCCAGCCTCATCCTTCAGCTCATCACTTCTTGCCAGATTCTCCTTGCTACCAGTCAAATGATTTAAGATGCGGGATATCTTGCCCCGGAAGCTGCTAGTTCGTTCCATTTTGGGCAGCGATTCGATCGAAGATTTCTCTGGCGTCGTCAGCTGTGCACGTCGCTCAGCCTCGTATTGTTCCTTGAACTTCTGAGAGATGCTAGGCGGATTCGCAGAAGTAGAGCCATTATTATTTTGGATCATATTGTCATTATTATTATTATTGTTATTATTATTATTATAATTATTATTATCGTTGCAGTTATTATTATTATTTATACTATTGTTATTGATGTTGCGATTATTCTTCGGATCGCCTTGTTTAGTCTTTGCATGCGTTAAAGAGTTTGCGATCCCGTTTTTATTTATATTATTTACTGTCGACTGTTGTTGCTCTTGTTGCTTTTGCTTTTTATTTGTCTTTTGTATCTTCTTTTGTCCTTTCGCGGCGCTCTTCGACTCTTTGTTAGAACTCATGTTGCTACTTTTTTACCTGAAAATAATATATAGAGACGTATTAATGACTGATTTGTAGCTTTAATCAACCGCAAGGCGCTCTCAACTCTCTATTTTTGCTATCTATCGATTTATCTTATCTACCCGCGCATGTATTTCTCTGGGTTTATGTATAAGGCGGCATTCCAATGTCCATAGCTCAGCCATAAAGCAAATTTGGATAATGGATTCTTATTGTTTTTGTTTTCCCAAACTAAACCCGAATGTGCCCAGCAGAAAAACTATTCTCCTTCGATTGGATCTAAGGGGAATAGTTTATTTAAGCAATTAATAAATTCAGACAACTCATGTTTTCTTATTCGAAACTCACTCACTTCGAGCTTATTTGACTGTTAATATCATATACAGACTAACTGTTAACTTTAAGAGATTGCTCTACATACATTCTTTAGACGGGGTGCACATTTTTACAATGTTTATATACACATTTTCAATCTTTTGTAGTGGGTACAGGGTCTAAGCCTTCTAACAATATGATAAGATTTGAATACGCTTCACAATGAGTCTTTTTTGCGTGTTTTGAGTGATATCACTTCTAAATTGACATAGTCTCGGAATTCAACTTTGATATAACATAGAAAATAGTCCCGAAAACAATGTAAAGCAGACACAATCCATGTGAAACTGACGAAGTAAAGGAAATATATTGTGGAACGCTCGGTTTTTTTCTTTTTTTCATTTAAAATGAAATTACGAATTGCTTTAAAGTTGTGATACATCCGTACGTGCGAATATTTATAAATAAAACAATGATTAGCTTTCATTTAAACTTGATTATAGGGTTCAATAAAGTTGTTTTCTGCGGGTTTAAGTACAATTCAATTGTTATTCCCTGCGACTTTAGGCTGAAAACTAAACTACATTTTAGTCTATGAGGTGCTTATCGCATTTGTTGTTCACCTTATATCGTGCGTGGTATATGGCATATGTACATACTCCGTATGTATGTGCATTTTATGTACATAGTACTTTAGGCTTAATTGTAAATATGTTTACATTTTCATTTACAGCGCGTGTTGTGATGCGATCTTGTTTCGCTATTATTATCTTTTATGTTTGTCTTTTAACTGAACACTTTAATAAAAGAAAAAGAGAATTCATGGTGAACTTGAGAAAAACTTATTGGACACTAAAGCTTTGTAGAACCGCGAAGAGCTATCAGGAACCGCATTTTAATTGTAGGCACGACAAACACAACTTATATATGATGTAGGTATGTACATGTGTATGTATTTAAGTAGATATGAATTAGCATTGAAGAATTGTCAGACGAACGACGTAGATGGGCTTAAGAAACCGCAATATAATGCCCGTTTCAAGTAGAAATTAAAAAGAATATTAAGTGCGCATTCGCACATATGGCAGGTCTGTTGTACGATATGTTTAATCACTTCCATACACTGATATATTTTGAGTATTTTGTTCTATTCTCATGTTCATATGTTTGTATGAACCTGTGTACATACATGTCCCCATACATATACATACATACATACAAATATATTTTGCGTGGCTACTTGCGCAACTTGACAACCAGCTGACAGTCTCAACCGCGCACTCTCTTTGACGACCCCAACACACACAACTCATACTCCAACTACTCTCCCGCTCTCTCTCTCGCTCTTGCTCTCTCGCTTTCAGTGACGCCGCAACGTAAGCACGCTCATCATAGTCAGTCACTTCTGTCATCCACACACATGCATGCATACATCACACGTATGCACATACATACAAATGCATATTTGAATACACATTCATGTATATTTTTATGTCGCCAAATGATGATTGTGTGTATCTTATCCCAGTTTTAGTGTTTTAAATAATTTATTTTAATGTATTACTAACACTAGTGCACAACATATAAATGCATAGACATGTAAATATGTGAATATTGCATGTTTGTTTATGCCGGTTTGCTAATGTACTTTGCATGCATGCATCATGTATGTAAGTGTGTGTGCTATGTGTGAGTGTACTTCCATATGCAGGCACAGTAATTTGGTCTCACCTACAAACCGGCTTTCCACACTATCACTCTTATTATTCAGATTCATTTATCATATGGCACCTCTAACTTACACTACGTTCGTTAGCAAAAAAATAATTAAAAATTTGTACTCTATACATATACGTATGTAAGTATCAATGTTTGTATGTACATATGTACTATATATGGATGTATATATCCATACGTATTTTTGACTAAATGCGAGCTCAGCGCGCTACCAACGACGACCAACGAACTCCGCGCGCGCGGGTGACTAGCGGTTAACTGATCGGCAGCCGTTGCCACAGCTGATGCCATGGTGAATGAGTTTAATGAGGTTACGTCGGGCACGCGACAACATTTGTTCGCTCTCCCGAATCGCAAAATGAGCTTTCAATTGCCACGCGCTATCAAAGTATAATAATAAAAACACACGCACACACACAAGACATTATTAAATTGTTAACATATTTATTTATATATAGTTATAATATATAGCAGAGCTTTAAAGTCGTTTGTTTTCAGCCCTGCGCAACAGTTTTAAGCCTCACGTATCCGTGACTTGTCACTGTTTAATTAGGTGTGAGTCGTGTGTTGTATACATATCAAATTATGTTTGTATGTATGTTTGTATTTAATGTGTAAACATATGTATATTGTATATTTGTTTATTAACTGCGCCGGCGCAACTGTAGAATTGTTAATAGAATTCCATAAATCAAGGGCTTCTTCGATCCACATGTGACGCAGAGACTTTGTGTATTGTAATTCGTATTTAACTCAAGTCCGAATGCACACACACACACATATTCATTTCCATCAAGGTTATCAATAGCAAAACACAAAATACACACACACACACAGCAGTAGACATATACACATATACTTCCGTGGCATTTAATCTCGATTAGATTGTGTGTGGCACACAGATACAGATACAAGTGTAAGTGCGCTCGCAAACACTTGTGTGGACTCTAATTGAATTGAGATCCATACGATGGGATTGCCTGACTTGTTTGCCTAATCGAGAGAGAGAGTCGCTAAAGTGAACACACGAGCGATGGACACAGCCGTGAAGCCGGTACTGTGCGTCGGTTGCACTGTCATTGACTTTGTAACTCTGAACCGCATCTACCCCAAGGAGGACACAGATGGGCGCTGCCTCGACGGCTACTGGCAGCGAGGAGGGAATGCCTCCAATGTTTGCACCGTTCTGCGTTCGCTTGATGCCGATGTGGCTTTCTTCGGAATGCTAAGCAAGTCTGCCGCATTTAGTGTGCTGCCAGAGGATCTACGGAGGCGTGGCATTGACATCAGTCACTGTGTTGAAACGGAGAAAGATCCACCCTTCTCATCAGTGATGATCGTTCAGGAGACTGGATCCCGCACTATTGTGCACTGCAATAAGAACTATCCGTATGTAACGTGGGAGGACTTCAACAATATCGATCTAAGCCTCTATGGCTGGGTACATTTCGAGGCACGCCATCCCGAGGAAACCATTAAAATGATAAGATCGGTACGAGAACACAACAGTGGGCACAAGGACGCCATTACAATATCTCTAGACTTTGAGAGCACCTACGAAAGGAATATAGAGCTGTGTGGCTTGTGTGATTACGTTGTCTTCTCCAAAGAACTCGCCGCTAAGCAGGGCTGGATGACAGCGGAGGAAACCTGTCGTCAGCTGGCGAGTGTCATTCAGTCCCCCAGACCAACCATAATATGTCCCTGGGGCAGCACTGGGGCCACCTTCATAGACACATCAAGAGAGTGTCACAAAGTGGACGCCTTCAAGCCGGAAAAGGTTGTGGACACACTGGGCGCCGGCGATAGTTTCATGGCAGGATTTATATATTCAACCTACATACTCCGGAGTTCAGTACGAGACGCTGTTGAGTTTGCTAATCGGGTGGCAGGCCATAAGATAACCAAGTTCGGATACGATCACATAGCAGACCTTCTAACAAAAGATAAGACAAATGGCCTGTGATGATAATCAGAGAATGACTATGACTTTTTTGTGACAACTGAATTTGCCTAGAATAAGTGCTAGTTATGGAATATGTATACATGTTTCAGAAGTAAATACATAGACTTAGACTTAGGGCACTGTGTGCCTAAACCATTTTATAACAAATAAAGACAATCCAAAGTTTATGACACAAATCATATAGCAGGCACATATAATAAAAACCCACATTTTATATATTTTTAAATATTCATATGTAGAAATATTCCTTTTATGCCCTTCGGTGTTGGGGGAACCATAATATCTAACATAATCACAATGATTAAAATCTAAGTGAACTTGGTGAAGTCTGCTCGATGATCATCTATGTCAGTGCTGACAGCTGACGAACCGATGCCGCTAGACGAGCTGCCACTTTGTTGACTGTTTTGAGTCTCAATAAGCTGAAGAAAAGAAAGGATACAATACAATATTATTACAAGTATATTATTTAAAGTTAGGATGAGTCTTACCTTTGATCGCAAGCGCTTCAATTTCCTCAATCTCTCAAGCCAATTCGATGCATAGGGATTCTTTTTCTGAACACTCTGATAGACTAGTGATGCGAGCTGCAGTGGAAGATAATTGATCAGTATTATATAGATATTATAAATAAATATTCAGGCGATATTACGTTTGCATGCAGAGCCATTTGTCGGGCCAGTAAGGGCGCACTGCGATCGGACACGATACGCGGTTCCGGGTGACAAACAAACTTGGATATTTCGGGGCGAGCCTTCACATAGACACGGTTTGAGTTCAGCTCAAGTGGTTCCACAATGACACAGGCGTAGTTGAAGTGACCCTATAAGAAAAGAGGTTATTTCTCCATTTAAAACTTGAGGCTCTTTATCTTCATTACCGAAATGGTGGTTAGATTGTATTCCTCTCCGCTCTCATTGTAAATGATCTTCACAAAATCATTGCCAATGTGTTTCTTTTTCTCATTACAGTTGGGATCATCCTGCAGATTGGTGGGCATCAAGGTGGCTACGTGGAAAGTAACCTGAAAGAAAGGAAGACAAATCAGTTACGTATTTTCCTAGGATACAGTCAAGTTGTCATTCAGTACCTGCAGTATGTCATCCTTCCATATGTAAGCGAACTTTCCATCGGTTCCATTCTTGTCTAGGCCAATGAACAGATTGTTTTGCTCGGCTTCTTTAAGACTGACCAGAGTTCCAATGCAACGCAGGAACTCCACGTAGCGAGTGCTGCCGTATGAGTTACGCAGTATCTCCACCTCGTTGTTGCACTGGTTGCGACCCACGTAGAGCACTCCGATCTTATGGGTTTCAAATGGCGGCACCAGATCTAGCAGCCCCAATGCGGTAGACTGCTCTGGACCCACCTTAAGTGGTGTCTCAGTAACCTCCAATTGACCAGTACTATAAAGTTGCAGGAACATGAAGCTGGGATTGATGCACAGCTTGGCACTGATGGGCGGCTTGGCCGGACCGAAGCTCCTAAAACTGCTGGCTGGGGGTGGGCGTGCCTTGCCATTATTCACCTCCCGCACAACTGAAATGGTCTTGGAACGACCACGCATCATTTCGCCATTGTTGTAATCGGAGCCAAGGCCGATGCCGACGGAGGCGTTGTTGTTATTGCCACCACTATTAGACTTGGTCAGGTTCAAGGAAGCACCAGCGCCATAAGCTGTAGCCTTGTTGGGCACCACCGGAGCAATCGTTGGCTTAACAGCAGCGCCGCCAGCCACTGCCTGTGCTTGGCCAGGAGAGAGTGGTGGCTTTCCTATGGCGGCCAGTTTCAGAGAAGATGCGGAGGCCGAGGTCTGCACCAAGGGCGGCTGCACGCTGGCGCTCGCTACTTGGCTACTCACATCATCTGCGGAGTGTTGCTTGGGTGGCAAGGAGCCTGCAACGGGCTGCAGCGGGAACTTCAATCCCTGTGACGCTTGTGGTGGTGTTGATCCAGCTATTTCCTCGGGTATGGCTTCACAGCTCACCCGCATATCTTTTGTGCTGTACTGCACACTCTTCTTTTTCGATGGCAGCTGTGGTTCCTCGAACGACGATCGGCTGATTGCCTCCTGGTGCTGTGAAAGCGGCGCTGGCTTTGCGGCCAGGAATGCTTGTCGCCAACTCGAGCTCATTTCCGGACTGGAATTGACACGCCGCACCGGATTACGAGCACGACTTTGTGTATCACCAAATGCGAGTATATCATCATCAGCTTCGCCATCGCTGACGCTGCCGCTCAGCGCTGCGTCCTTGCCACGCTTGGCCACCATGCGTGGAATGGGTATGTCAATGGCGGCGGTGCCACTGGCAGCATTACTGATGGAGTGTATCTCCTCCTGACGCTGCAGGGCGCGAGTCTTGGCCACCATTCGTTTGCCTATATCCGCCACTGTTGGTGTTGCAACCTCCGGAGCTGCTGGCTCTGCTGCTGGTGCATCCGCCTGTGGCGGGGACAGTGTTTCCTGCTGCGCTGGTCGTGGTTGCTTGGCCAGCAATGTGCTGTCCGGACCAAAGACGCCACCATATGCAGTTGGCAAGAACATTGAGACCACACTATTGAAAGGAAGATCATGTCCGAAACAATCGATTGCAATGGGATTCTGAATACGGGTTATCCAAGATATATTCCCAGTGGGTCGCCTCACATACACCTCGGCCCAGCCAGTGCAGGCACGCACGCACACGGGTTGCTGTACCACCGAATGCGTGGAGGGACTCACACTGGCTGTGGACAGAGACATGGAGTTGGCCAGTAACGATGTGTTGCTGCCTGTATTCGAAACTTCAACAAGATTGCTGGCAGCCGAAGCTTCTGGGTTGGAGCCGCGACGCGAACACGTGTCTATCGAAGCTGTTGAACTGTTGGAAATTTGACGATGTGGATGCGTGTTTACTCCAGATATCGATGCGGAAGAGGATGAAGTGTGATCTGTGCTGCCAGCGCTGTCATTGCCGCTGCTGTGCTGCAGACTCATCTTGGTGTAACGCTGATCTTGCTCTGGCGACAAAGGCGGTTGTCCTGCATCGCTAAGACTTTTTGAGTTCAAGCTGATGCTGGGAGCTTTGCCCAGTTGCGCACAACGCTCGCATAGTCCGTTGCGAGTGGGTCCCGAAGGGCAGCCCGAAGTGGTAATGGTGACCAGATTGTGTCCCACTAGCCACGTCTGCGATACACCATCCTTTAATAGATACTCCACGGCAGGCAAGCTACAAGAAGAAGTGGCAGAATTAAGACTCAGCTCATGTGGTACACTCTACTAACCGCTTGGGTAAAGAGGGACACGGCGAGAAAGTGTGATGTGCTAAGAAATCGAAGCACGTTTCCGTTAGCTCAGCGTGAAAATTGCGCAAGCTGTTGTTCATCAAGGGACGCATCTCAGAATCATTGCGAGTGGTGGCACTGTTGCGACTACCACGCTCTGTGAGACTGGTACTACGCTTGCGATTGGAAGAATCCTCATTGACGCTCAGGGAGTTGATGTTAACAATATCGTTGGACAGCATTTTGGCATTAGATTGCATGGACTGAAAGAAGTATGTGATGAATAGTAAATACATCTAGTTATATCATGTTACTTACCGACTTGATGTAGCCCACGCAATTCTTGCGCAGCTCGAGCTTACACTTGAGAAACCAACCGGCGATGACATGATGAGCCAAGGATACCGTATAGTGATCGTAGCGATGGGGCTTTGTGTAGGGCAGCGATATGGCAAATACATACATATTGTGCATAGGCGTGAAGTTGGTAAACAGATGATTCGACAAATGGATGAGCACTGTCAGCATAAATAAAAAAGAAATTAATTTAATAGACGGCTTAAGAGCCTCGGTAATCACTGCTTACGCGACAAGAACTCCAAGACGGGTATAGCAACTTGATTGGTGTCGGACATCTTGCTCATCTGCAGCAGGACGTCAGGCAGTTTGCGCATGAGGGCCTCAGGCATCTCTAGTATCAGAATAGTCATGGTATTAATGCAGACACTCGCAATGCTGGTGAGTACCCTCGAATTCAATGCGGTTATAATGTTGTTATGCTGCTGTGGCTGTAAACAGTCGTGATAAATGACCAAGGAGGCGATTGCGGGTAGCACAAGAGCGTGGAACTCATCTGTCGGTCGTTTAAATTTATTATTGCCCACTGAGTTGATTTTAAAGAGAATGTTTGCCAGTTCTTCAATGTCGTTGCCTTGTATAAGCGCCTTGTTCTGCAATACTTTGGGCAGCTCTTTGATCACCAGTTGAAAGACCTGATACTCAGTATCGTGCTCCAGGCAGCGCACAATGAGTTTGCATGCACGCCGTATGGAAATCGTTGTTGTCTGTGTTTGCGGTGGCAGGGGCGAGTCTATGCCCAAGTAATGGCTAAACCTCAAGGCGTCAGTATTTGCATCAGGGTATCCAATGTGATAGGAGGCATTGGCGCGAGCCTTCAGCATCCAGTTGAATATCTGCAAATGAAACGTGTTTAATGAGTTGAGCAATGGAAATACAATACTCGCATCAAACTCACCTTCAGTCGCACAATGCTCGCCTGCTCGAACACCTTTGGTCTATCGTAGTGTTGTTCCAGATGATCCATTAATATATTGAATATTTTAATGGCATGTGAGGCTGGTAGGCGATGTAGTTTGATGGTGAACACTTCCACCAGTCCATCAATAGCGGCAATAATGTCACCAATCTCGGATTCAGTCTTAATAATAATGCTGCTTCCTGGCTCCGCGCCTGTTCCATCCGTCGATACTTGACGCATTAGCTCAAACGGACGATTAATAAGTCCCTCCAAAATGTCCAAGAGTTCCATGCAACGCTTAGTGTCGCAATGTGCTGCGAAATTGGAGAGCGCTCGTGCCACAGCCATGCGAACTTGCACGCTCGGCTCCTGATGGATCTGTGCAAGCTGCGTTACAACAACGCGATCAAGTATCTCCTCCTCATAGCAGGATCTGTTCTGGTTCATGATCTGCACCAATGAATCAATTGTCTTGATGCGCACATTCACGTTTGCCATGCGGTAATAGCGACGCACGAATTGTGTCAGCACCTGCAGCCATTCAGGTCGAGTGGCCGTGACACGCCTCGTTCGATAGTCAATCAATCCCAGCACGGATGCTTCCGAGCGTCGATCTGCCACGCGCTCAATCAGATCGTAAATACGATCAACATTGCCCAATACCTGTGCACGCTCATCTTGCAGTAACTTCTCAATGCAATCGATGTTTTCATGGAAATTAATTTGCAAATGGTAAAGGCGATCCTTGTTTACTCCAGAGCGCTCTATAAATTGTGATATGTTAATGTTAATATTTTAAAGAACAATCACACAAAACCCATACCATAATATTCAATGTTGTCCACAATCGCCGACATTATTTCACAGACCAGATCCCAAATGATTTCAGACAACTTATACTTGTTAATGACCATCCTCACGCTAAGGATAACTTCAAAGGTGACAATCACTTGTCGACTATCCAGAGCCTGTAGAGATATAATAAAATTAGTATATAATATAATATATATATAATTATACTTACTCCAAGAAAGCCCGTGAGCACGTTAGTGGCATAGATCATTGGCGACACTTGGAATATGATGTTCGATCCGAATATGTTCATGTTGAGATGAAAGACAGCTCCACGCAGCAGTTGTGCATCCTCGTAGAGACTTCGATCATTAAGAATATTGCACATCATCTTCATAGAATGGTAACCAAGTTGCGTACCCAATAAGTTTTTCATTATCTGCAATGGATCATGAATATTATATTATAACAAATGTTCCAGATACTCTGTTGATGTTGACATGTATAACATATATAACAAACATTTAGGCACAGGGTTAAAATTCCAAGTGTAATTTTAAAAATGAAGAAACAAATTATAAAAGAGTTTATCACCATAAGAAAAGTGCGCTATTTGCCGTTGCCGGAACCGCCACCACCACCACCTCCGCCCCCCGTACGACGTGTGCTTGTCGTAGGTCTCTATGCATTGCATATGATCACAACATGTGATGAGCATCCCAAGCCAGGAGTATTGAAGATGAGCGACGACGGTTTGTTACGTCTTGGAGGTCAGGCACCCTATATATGCACCGTACTAAAGCGCTTAGGCTCAGAGCCTGAGTTCCTGGGAGTCTTGAGTGATGATCCCACCTTTGAGTACCTTACGAGCAAATTCCATTCCAAGGGAATTGACATATCCAGTTGCCCGTACACGACCATAAAGCCATCGCATCAATGCATCACTCTAGTTCGCGGTGAAGAAACTCGCACCACAGTGGAATACAACACACGGAAACATGAACTGACATACCAGCAATTTATCGGGGCTGTGGACTATCAAAAGTATTCTTGGATACACTTTGAGCCAAGGAATTACAGGGAAACGGTTCGTATGATGCAAGCTGTGCGCGACTACAATGCTCGCAGTCCTGGCCCAGACATTACTTTGTCCGTGGATATGCTTAACTTACGACCATCTAGTTTGTACCTGGGTTTACTGGCAGATTATGTGTACGTGAGTAAGCAAGTACAACAAACATACGGATACATGAATGGTCGCGAGGTGGTGTGGGCAGTGCGTGAGGGAATACAAGCTATTTACAAACTTAGGGAGTCAAAGCAACCTATTAAAACTCCAAACACAAATGAAATAGAACCCGATGAGGAAGTGCTGGCAGAGCTTAACAAAGATAACTGTGAAAAGAAACGCGAACGAGAGCCTATCATAGTGTTTGCACAATATGAAGAGGGCGCAAGTTGCTTAATGCCTGATGGTAAATATTTCAAAGTGGGTGGACACAAGCCAAAAAAGAAGGTGGACACAATTGGGGAGCATGAAACCTTTGTTGGTGCCATTATCTACGCCATACAAGATGTCAAGCTGAGCCTGCGCGACTCTATGGAGTACGCAACGCGAACGCAAGTCCATAAGATAGCTGGCCTGGGTTTCGATTGCTTGCGTTGTATGCCAAAAGACCTGAGAGCTTGCTACTATGCTTGAGATCTTCCTATCATGGTTAGAAACATTTTCTTATTACCTTTAAACTGTTTCGTGACACTGGTTTGTCATAAACTAAGCAATGTCTTCAACGATTAAACTGGTAGTAATTTATATCAATTAGCCAGACCTAAGAAGACCTAAACACCCACATACATACCTTGAAGGAAGCCGGGCAATATCGAACATGGTTTACTGTACGACAAAGAGTGACAATGCACTGCTGAAGAGGTTCGCTGGGGAAAATGGTGTATCCGATGACCAGTTCCAAGATGGTCAAGCATTGCAGGCCAATATCGTCGTCAGCAACGGTGCAACTCAAATCACAAGCGTTTCTGGAGAAAATACAAAATATAAATACATGCTGGAGAACAGATACAATACGAGAGACACATACTGTACTATCCCAACAAGTATATCCTTGTCCAAATGAGCTGCATTGAATTTGATAAGGTTAACCAACATGTCCAGGTATGGACAGAGGAGATTGGCATCTGTAATTGCTGGTATCCAAAGCAGCATGAACTTCCCTATCTGCTGGAGTGTGAATAAGTGAATTATATTATGTTTCAAATAAACGCACCTTCTCTTCAAAATTAGTAATATTTTTGCCGTTCTCTGTAAGTGTGTCGAGCAGCTCTAGCAGGTGTCTTAGGTCTTCTGGTGTTTCGTGGTTCTGTATAACCAGAAAGAACTTTTCTCGCATCAGCGTTAAGTTCTTGAACTGAGTGTGGATGAGTCGCTTGTAGAAACTCAGTGCAATTTGTCGGGTTTCAGCGGGTTTGTTGGGTACAATCAAATCGTTGGTTAGGTGCCACAGCTTGGTTATCGATGTCTGTTTCCATTAAAAGAGTTCTGTGAAGTGAATTGTAAGCAAACAAGTGCTGACTCTACTGACCTCATCCAATGTAATGTTGTGCAAGTGCATGTCTCCCAACTCCTTGAGCATCTTGCAACGTTGAGCGATGGGCAGCTCTGGCCGCAGCTCGTTCTCGAACTCAGGTTGCAATGTGCGTTCGCCCACATTTCCTGAGAGAAGGAATTTTAATTGATAAAGCAAATTGTTAATCTCTGCCAATGCATACCTGTCTTTGTGTTCTTTAAGAAGTTTTTAAACTTTGTTTTATCCTTGGAGGTCATTATTATTATTCAAGATCAACAATTGTCAGACAATTGAATAGATCAGTCAGTAAACTCTAGAACAACAAATTTAAGAATGTATTTGCTAGTTCTCTTTATTATATCTATTTCTTACCTTACAGCGGCGATATTAATCGTATCAACCAAATTGGATTTTCACAAAGCTGGTTACAATAAATAAATCTAAGATAAATATAATATTGTCTTTTGCAATTTTATGCATTGAACTTGTTTTGATTTAATATTATTAAATAAACAGCTGTTCTCAGCCGAGATATTGATCGATGCAACACCCCATAATTTTGACTGAACAACAACCAGGGAATCTGCAAGCTAATGCAAGATGTTCTTTTGAACACACTTTTAGTGAATTTGACTCAAATGTTAATCAATACGGTAAAATATTTTTACTGCACATATTTTTGTTTATTTTTTGCGTACAGAAGCCGATTGTATGTAAATGAACTAGTTCACTTACCGATTGGTGCAATTGAATTACTCTTCGCTGGAACTCCTAAGTGAGCATTCGATATTACGCTATCGATAACTACATAATATTATTTCGTAGCGTCTCCCAAAGTATACGGAATGTATTAAAAGAGGAAAGCAAAATTGTTTAAGCGGCATTCATTATAACGCTTTAAAATACAAATTAAAGAAAAAAAGCATTTTTCTGTTCTGCGTAATAATTGTGTAACCACCGACTTGAATTAGCTGCTGCCCCTATTGGAAGAAGGCGTACATGTGTTCTTAGCAGAAAAAAGAAGGAAAACAACAGTTATTTGTCATTTTCATCGCATCTTATAGGTAACGTTGATGCCTCCTTGCCTATTAATTTCGTGTTAATTGTAAACTGTAACAATATTTGCGTATTAGATTAATACATTTTTTTTAACGCTTAGTTGACAGACTATGTTTGTATGTATAGATGTACTTATATATTCTTAAATATATACGATACCTACATACTGATAAATGAATGTTAGCAAGTACATGTAAAACATGCATACATGTGTACATACAAGCACAGATGTCAGTGTGCGCCAGTGAAGTGCAATTTTATAAGGCCATTTTTAGTGGCAGTATTTAAAAAGATATCGCCATTTTAGTAATTCGCAGGGATACCAACACACGCACACTCACACATAATAAACAGTGGGCAACATTGGATTTTTTGCTTAATGAATAATTTTGCGTTTTAGTTTGCAGAACAACAGCGTCATGAGCTCTACCGAAGAGAATAGTAACAGTCCGGCGACCACGCCACAGGAGAACGAACCATCTGGTGAACAAGCCGATCCCAGGGACTTAGAGAAGATTGAAGAGGAAAAGCTTAAATCAAAGTATCCAAGTGGTATGCGAGTGCCTGGCGGTCATTCTGCGTTTCTACAGAAACGTTTGCAGAAGGGGGTAAGTTGGGGACACGAAAATCAATTCGAGGCGAGACAATCTAACACATTTTACTCTTTGCAGCAAAAGTTTTTCGATTCAGGTGATTATCAAATGGCCAAACAAAAAGGTGGTGGTGTCAAACAGGTTTTCGCCAATAAGGTGACCACTGGCGAGGCTATACCAACTCCAGAAACAGTGCCTGCACGCAAAACATCTATTATACAACCATGCAACAAGTTCCCAACGACAAGCTAAGCTGTCACATTTAATATCTATTAATTCCCGACGCCTCCCCCCCCAAAAAAATGCTCTTTACCTAATATTATATAGTCTACTGCTAGGTGTGGTCGGCAGATCTTTGTGCACTTTCTCGAGTGCCGGTGCGATGGCGTCTAATTTGCCCAATTGTTTAAATTTCATGCGATAATTCTTTGGCGATCCTCAATTTTCAAATAGGCGAATCGCCCAATTATAATGTAACACGATTTCGCAACGATACCTAGCTTGTTCCGTCAATCTCAAGAGAGTTAAATGTATTATAGTGTAACACTCAAGCAGAACTTTGCATGTGTTATCTGTAATCCTGATGATCGTATGTAGTTGTAAGTTATTGAAATCGTAATAAAAACAAGCTGGAATCAGTTTTTATTGTAAAATGTAATTACTTTTGCAGTGTTCGGAATAAAATCATAAAGTATCAAATCAAATTATTTTCATTCAGGAAACATTATTGGGTCTACATGGTGTGATCACCCATGATTACAAGGAATACCATTTGTGTTGCATATATTATGTTTAGAAAATATCACAGCACATCGGCAACCAATTTACCATAACAGATCGGAGCTGGAGCTGAAAGAAACAGCACCAGTTTGTGTCGGATTTATCAAGATGTTGTATAAAGAACCCTGCTCATAGCTCTGTAGACACCTTCACTTTTCCCATTGTCAGTTAAGTACTGTGGTTATTTCAACACAGACCTATTTCTATGGGTTTGCATTGTCATCCCGGCATGTCACCGGTACCGTCTTCAGCTATAGACGGCTCTCGAGGCAAGCGACGAAGACAGCTGTTTACGCAAAATGGAACGCAGCTTTTGGCGTAAGGTGGTTACTTATTTTTAAAGATCCTCATTTTTCTTTAGCCTGGTATTTTCCGATAATATGCTATGAATAATTTGGGATCTATGTATAAACACATTTGTGAAGCCATCTTATAAAGTAACGGCTTCCAGTCGGATGCTTTAAATTGAGTTTGGCATATTTTCCCATTTTGAGCAAGCCGGCAAGCCATTGCGTTTTCCCACAATTCTTTTTTTGATGCATTTTGTGGAACCTACGAATTTCGCGCTATCGGTTTTAATTACCTTTCGGCAATAACTTGAAATTAATGACAACATGATTTGTAAACAAGCACCAGTGTTAACAATTCCATACGACCTTACACTCATTCCACCATGGTTCAGTCCATGGTCGAGTACTATTTTGCACTTACTTAACACTTACATCCATCTTTACATTTATTTTTATGATTGGTAACAAGTATTTTTAAAAATACCCATCACTAGCACTCTTCCTCTTCGGGTATTTTTGTTTGTCGTTTTAACTTGTTCGAAATAATTTTATTGTACGTTATTTGCATATAAATTGTAATTTAAATGGATGCAACAAACAATTGCACTCATAGTCAATTTGAGATAATCACCAAGTTGGCTGAATTGGTGTTGCAGAATGAGTTGGCTCAAACACAACGCACAGCTGCAAATTTTGCTGCAGATACCCCTTTGCCTTCAGTATTAGTTGCTAAAAAGCGCACCCAAATCTTTGAATCTCTGCTGCTATCCACCGCTTCAGATAGTTCTGCACCATGCCCAAGCTTGGAGAGTTTACCCCAGTGTCAGAAGGTTTTGGAGTGCGGTTGCCTCGATGAGAAAATGGTTAACAAAATTGCCCACGCTCTTCTAAGATTATCTTCTACCCAAGATGAGAATAATTCTCGTAGTGCGAATGACGGTGATCAGGCAGCTTCAAAGGCGAACCTTCTACCGGCTGCACCGTTTGAAATGCCATTGCTTTGCAACAATCGAGGGAAACCTCTTTTAACCACTTCATTCCCGACTACAAAAAATGTCATTCCCTTTCAATCCATTGAGAACATGAGACGCTTGGTAAAACCTCTGCATATCTCTCGTCAATCGAACATAATGCTGAGCAATATCTACAAGCTGCGGAATTCATTTAATAGGCATAAGGAGAACTATTTCCACAGCTCTGCTTTCGAGGAATCATTGAATCGCATAAGAGAACCCAAGGGGAAGCAAAAGCGCGTAAAGATTCATTTGCCAGTCCAGATAAGGATTAGAGAAGTGAATAACTTAATAAATAATAACTCAGCTAAAGAATCGGTATATGACAAGAATTTCATATCTGATAAGAATGTAAGTAACGAACTTAAATGGTGCCAAGATCATAAAACCAAGCTAGATGTAATCCAACCAACGGAGCTCATTGAACATTTAAAAAAAGTTGCAGGTGGGTTTATATTATTTATTTAACAGTTAACTTTATTACATTAGTATTTCTTTCTTTTTAGCGGGCCTGCAATCTGAAACGTTTTTGTGCTCAGCCGATGGTGTCTTTTCTATGAGACCAAACACATCACTGAACAGCGTACTCCCAGAGGTCTTGGCTAACTATGCCCAACCATTCATGCTCTCTGGCAATGCCTTTCAACGCCTCTCAGCTCGAACTAAACGACCCAAACGTTTTGAACTTCCTATGACCAGAGTAAGAACATGTGCATTCTTCTCATTGATCTTCCTGATTAACAATCTTTCTTTGTTTGCAGACCTTGCGACAGGCAATTATCACCTTTCTGACCAACTCTCGACTGTTCCTGGTATCTCAGCCTGCCAGTAACTTTTCGGAACTTTTACGCAGCGCCACACCAACAATGCAGCTGCTGCGACGCCTGGAACAATTGAATATCAATGCCATTTGTAAGTGCAGATCGCATATCGCAGTTTGTAAAAGTCATATCTCATGTATTCATTATTGCAGCTGCACTCAGGGAAGGCGAGTGCGGCTCCAAACTGCTGAGCTATATCTGGTCAGCCATTGACCAGAGCGGGAACAGTGAATACCAACAACTTCTAATCTATCTACTTAATGCCTTGTGCCAGACATACTTTAACCAGCTGCAGCGTTGGCTCTATGAAGGAGAGATTGATGAACATCACAATGAACTCTTTGTTACCTGTTGCTCAGAGAAGACTTTGAATCACCGCAGTAAGGAGTTTTTTGACAGAGGCTTTCATGTGCGGTCTAGTATGGTGCCTGGTTTCTTAGATGGCTATGAGAAAGCTATACTACAGTGCGGCAAGTACAACCGCTTACTGAAGACCTACAGAGAAGATGTAAGAAAGACAATCACAGCAAATCTGGACATATTAAAACCAATCACTCTTTTCTAGCACTTGATATTTAGTTTAAAAGAACCTGAATTGGTTGTGTGTCTCTCCGATCAAGAGTTGGATAAAATGCAAGTTAAATTAAAGCTTCACTACAATCAAGTACTGCAGAACACGAAGCCCTTTACAATGATGGACATATTTGAGGAACGTACGGCCAGTAAGAAAAACTTTGCCAACCTCATGCAGGAATGCACTCAGCAACGCATTGTCGCCTGGGAACAGCATCAGCGTGAGTTGCAGTTAAAGGCAAATGCAGAAAAGAAGATTCGCAACAAGTTACTTCAGCAACAGTGGGAGAATGATCAGCAAGCTCGGCTAGAACAAAAGCGCATGAATATTGTGCATGAGCTGGAATTCAAACGAGAATGCGAGAAGATGGAGGAGGAAAGACTTCAGCGAGAGAAGCAGGCGCTAGAGAAGCAACTTGCTGATCTACCAAAGGTAAAGACTCCCGTCACCAGCAGTCCAGACGACAGCACATGCAGTTTTGTTTCTTGCTTGGAAGAATTAAACCCAGATGAAACGTTGACTGATAAGTCTGATGAGTTCATTGCACGCCAAAAGCAATGCGATGTGGAATCGGATAAACATAATCTGAATGATAAAGCCTCACAAAACCGCGAGCGTAATATGTCCTCGGAGCAATTTAAAAGCTGCCAAACAATGGTAGCGCTAAAACAGCAGTCAACAAACCTAACCAGTTCAGAAGCGATTTCTAATCGCCTACGTGTTCTCAATTGTACCGAGATGACGACTCAGTTACCTCCCGATATGAATATGAACGTTGAGGAATTAAGTGATCTACAAAGAAATCGGCTGCGCATGCATCATCATCATGAGTTCAGTTCGATCAATAGCAATGAGGACGACAGAGCTGGGCGTACAGGAGAGAAACACACAAGCAAGGATTTGCAGTTGCCATTGGATCAAGACAAGCTGCATGTGATGAGTCCAACAACATTGGATTCTCAGACTCCCATGTCAACCACATCAGATTTAGAATTCGATTTATTCAAAGACACCACACCTGCTGCAGCAGCAGTTGTTGATGCTGCCAACAATAATATCCAAGAGAACCAAGAGAGCTCTATGCAAGAGTCTTGCGACGCGGATGAGCCACTAGTATTAACTGAGATAGTCCCAGTGCCTGATAACTTGACAGAGGAGAATGTCTGTAAGAAACTGGAAGTGCGCCTGCCTCATCTACAATTGCCAAAGAAACCCGGAGAGCAGGAGTCGTTGCTAATGAAGTCAAGAATTGGACGAAGTTCCTTTATGACCAAGCACTATGTAAAGCAATCGATTGTGATTCCAGTGAGGATGCATTTGTCCTTTCTGCGCAACGAGGTGCTTCGCATATTCCATGACCAGAACATCTATGAACACTTCCTTCACCTACGTAATTATTTCTTCCTGCTGGACGGTGATTTTGGAACAGAACTTGTCTGCGGGTTCCTGAGACACATTGAAGATGGCATGGAGCCACGTGGCATTTGCCAGAAGGGTATAATGGACTCGGTTCTCAACAATGCACTCAACAGTAATGCTACAGATTGTTTTAGTTCTGTACGTACAGGAACGGATGCGGATGCGCTGTTTGCCGAGAATCTCACACTGAACTGCTCGAATATCCCCGAATCCTTTGATCTCATGAACATCGATATGTTATCCGTATTCTCATTGCAATGGAAGGTGGATTGGCCATTAAACTTGGTTATAAACACGGAGACTATAGCCAAGTACACACAGATCTTCTCACATCTGTTGAAACTTCGTCATGTCAGCTGTATGCTGGATCGGGCCTATCAATACTTGCAGCAGATAGGGAAGCAGCATGGCCGTCGACTGCTCTTATCCCCACAGTACCGACACCTTCAAGTTATGCGCTATAAGCTTTCCCACTTTTTGATCATGCTGCAAAACCATCTAGACACCAATGTGTTTCAGGTGGCATGGCAGGTGTTTGACCAGAAGTTGCGCAAGGTCGAGTCCGTTGAAGAACTTTATATGCGCCATGTTGAGTATTTAAAGCAGGTTGCATTCCTCTCGCTGCTTAATCGCCAAAGCGCCAAGTTTCATGACTCTGTCAATTCAGTACTTGTAATTGTACTACGATTTTGCAGGTAAGTGATTAATTAAGTTTAGAGGAAATTAAATAACCTATATGGGAACCCCCTTTCATTGTAGGAATCTACACGCCCAGACATTTGTGCTGGACAACGATCGACAGTTTGTTCATCCACGATACAGAAGTTTGTTGCATGATGAGGCTGAGTTTGAGAAGTTTGTGTGCTATGTTATTTATTTAGCGCAAAAGATCTTTGCTTCCGGTTATCAGGATCAAGTTCTGCAATTTGTACGCAATTTGAATTTTAATAACTATTATAATGTGTCATCCGAATTAGCTGCAGTTTCTCCGTAAATAAAATGTTACTAATTGATAAAATACTATTCTGATTTTAGTTTATACTGTATCTATAATTCGTATATTGTATTATGTATTGTGAACATGAATGTCTTTAATTTATTAACAATACAAATTGAGTAATGCTTAACAGTGTGCCCAGTTTTGCAACAGTACGTTTACATAGACAGTAACAGTCTGTTATAAGTCTGTTAACGATTCAGCTGGTATTTTTTGGAGTTCCCGAGTTTAGGATTTCTTGCAATGATTAAAGGCTGCCACACAGTAAAATTAGTCAGATAAGTTATATTTATATTTCCAAGTATTAAAAACACCTGGTATATTTAATCAAATTTAAATTAATTCCGGTTTATCTAAGTCAACTAAATAATTAACTAAAAATGCAGGTATGTATTTGCTATGGTGGCTAGCAATTTATTCCTTTCATTCATGTTTATTACTAAACATTTATTTACTCATGCATACAAACATGTGCATGTGTATATGTATCACCTCCCACATCCATATATGGTAAAAACTTGCACGATAAACATGATATGAATGAAAATTCTGTATTTGTAGGATCCCAATGAAGACACTGAGTGGAACGATGTTCTCCGCGCAAAGGGAATTATCGGACCAAAACAAAAGGAAGCTGAGGTCACAGAGGATCAAATTCAGGCCCTCATGAATGATGTTATCAAGCGACGCACAGATTTGCCGCTGCAGGAGGGCCAACGTGAAAAAGATATTGATGATATGAATCTAGACGAACTCGATGAACTTGAGGACTCTGAGGATGAAGCTGTGTTAGAGCAGTACAGACAACGACGCATCGCCGAGATGCGGGCAACAGCGGAAAAGGCCAGATTTGGTAGTGTGCGAGAAATTTCTGGCCAGGATTATATCAGTGAAGTGACGAAAGCCGGTGAAGGCATCTGGGTGGTGCTGCATCTGTATGCCAATGGTGTACCGCTCTGTGCCCTGATACACCATCACATGCAACAACTCGCTGTTCGTTTCCCCCAGACAAAGTTTCTGCGCTCCATAGCGACCACCTGCATACCAAACTTCCCAGAAAAGAACCTGCCCACTATTTTCATTTACCACGAGGGAGCGCTGCGTAAACAGTTCATTGGTCCCATCGAGCTGCGTGGCGAGAAGCTGACAGCGGAAGAACTGGAGTTTATGCTGGGTCAGGTGGGTGCAGTGCCAAGCGAAATCAAGGAAGACCCTCGGCCCCAAATCAGGGATAAAATGTTAGCAGATCTTGAGGATAAGAGTGCCGACTTTTATTGATACTGTTGAAGCGTCAGGATCATATTTATTCCTCAGATAAAAGATAACACTACTTCTGAGTTCACTTCACGTCACTTCACACGACAATTTAATGTGGTTTTACCATTACGTGCATTTGTTTTCTAAATAAAAACAGTTCATTTCTGTAACAAGTCCTACTTGAGCGCCTTACTACTGCTTGCCAGGCACTTGGACATAGTCTTGGGCTTGCCTCGGAAAACATTTGGATCGATTATGTTATAGGGGTGCTCGCATGCAGGATTAATAAGACGACCGCGTCGTATGCCCTGCTTTTCCAGCAGGTGTGGAGCTAGGAGTAGGAACAACTGTTCCGTCCACGAAGGTAGTCCAAAGCTGGAAAAGCAAAGCTCCCAATAAGGTAGCCCCAAGTGGGCAATTGCCATGCGTAGGTATTCACTAAATGTCTCAGCAAGGAACTGCCAGCTAAGCGTGTTCAGTTCCAGCAAATAAAATCGGGGATTGTTTGAATTTGTTGTCTCATATAGCATGCATACCTGCGGATGAGGGAGGTGAGGCAGGTTAGTTGGAGTAAGAAAGAAAGTTAGGTATTTATAGATTCATTGCTTACCTTCGCCACTTCATTGATGTTGTTTATTTCAAAGATCTTTGACTTTGCCATAATGATGGGCCCTGCATTATCCCCCTTTTCCTTGGCAGCAGAGCTTGTTCCGCCTGCATTTGCCGTGGAAGATCCGCTTGCAACGCTTGTTGACGAGTTATTGCACGCCACTTGCGTGCACTCTACGTTCTCCCGCAATAGTGTCACCTGCAGCAGGTGTGGGAAGTGTATGTATCCAACGCGACGAACATCGTTGGCTAAGGGGGGACGGAGAAGATACGCCAATTAGCCTGCTAACCTTTACTCTTTAACCCAATGGGGGTTTACTTACGAGCATATTGATAGCTCCAGTTAAGCACGAAACCGTCAGTGGATAGGTAAAACTTCTTCATGTCTTCCGGAAGGTAGACGCAGTGCCTTTGCTCCCAATTGACCACTTGGCAGGGATTGAGTGGCTGTCGGCACTCCAGGCTGATGTTGCAGACGCGTGGTACATTTGCTAGTAAAAGATTAACATACATTGCATAAGGTATCTAAGGAAACAATTGGCTGGCAACTCACATAGGGTTTTAATTAATCCTAACGTCAAATTTTCGTAGAATGCATCTTCGGGGGACTGTTTCTTATTCATTGTTATAAGTATTTTTATTCAATTTCTAAATTTTTCGAAAGAGTGCTGTGGCCTATGATAAAAGTCAATTTGACGCAGCAAACAACGTCTCCTAGCCGTGGTTGTTCTGGTAACGGAGCCCAGGGACCTACCCCAACTACAGTCCAACACATCGAATACAAATAACTTGCAAATACATATATCTTTTCTACTACTCTTTCTTTCATTCATGCGCATTGTTGTTTGGCATTTATACACGTCTAGTCGTTGACCTACCCACGTATGGTTCTAACAATAATTTACTTAATTACCATGCAACCCTCCCACATCATTCGTTCTTGCCGTACTCACTTGAGTATCCCTCAGAGTATTTAGACGTCTATAAACCTTTTGTATCTGCAACTACTTCATCAATACCTTCAACTGATCTCTGAAATTAAATTACTTTATCTGCGTTAGGTGTAAAGGTACCTTCTCTTTTCTACATTTACTGCATTCACACAAACAAACTGCATATTAACAAGCTTTAATTTTTACACATTTCAATTGAGAACAATTAAATATATACAAAGAAGAGTTTTGGGGAAACAATATTATAAAGGTGGATGTGGTTGGTGCTGGCGAGAAGGAGACCTGGATTTGCGCCATTTGCTTTTACTTCTTAGGATTACTGGGAGTGGCGCTCTCATCCTCCTCCTCGTGTCAGGAAACCTCCCATACGGTTGACTCCACCGATCGACGTGGACGTGCCGCAACCTCCACGTGGGCATCCAGTCCGTCACTTAAACGGCTGAAGCGCCGTGCCCAACTGCCGCGAGCAGTTGTCTGACTTCCAGTGATTGAGGGACGATTGCTGGCGTCTCGGAATAGGCTCATTAGATCTTGATTGTCACCCTGCGCTCGCTTGATGCCGTGGTTGTACTTAGCCTCCTTGGCCAGCAATTGTTCCCGCTGCATTTGTGTCTTAACTTCTGACGGAACATCCGGGATGATGAACTGCATGATGCCGGTTAGGACGAAAACAACATGCTGCAGTAAAGAAATATATTTAATTTATATATTTATAGTAAAGTAATTTTATATGAATCATGTTTCTATATCTTACTTCAAAGACCACAACAAAGGCCAGTCGTGCTGCGAAAACATGCCAATAGTGGGGACTCAGTCCATATGGTTCATAGTCCTTGGGACCATTGCTAAAAAAGAGAGCGATCAATCGAATATAGGAACTAACTAAAGATCTTTGCTTTACCGATAGCCTCGATATTGACAAGTGTCCGGGTCTCGCTCACTGCTGCTAGCTCCCCACTCCTCCTTGTAATCGGATGTATTGAATACGGACAGTGAGTGCTCTATATAGCCGGCCAAGGTATGCGATTCTGAGTATACAAACTTGTACACCACGCGTGGAATGAAGTCACTTGTGTAGGCAATGACAAAGGCGTTGGACACGACGGCCGTGTAGGTAATGATTCGCAATATGCCGTACCAGGCACCGATATCCTCGACTCGCTCCGCCAGCGGCCTTCTAGCCTGTGTGACCATTTTGTAGGCGTCCAAGCGAATCTCAGCAACGTTGTTCAGTAGTGCGAAAAGCGGAGCCAGCGGAAATGCGGCCACAAAGAGTGTTACAAAGCCATATTGGAGAACTTTTCAAAACGGGATTAATAGTTTCGGAAATAAATGAAGCTACTCTCAATAAGAGTTACTCACTCATTTCCAAGTACTCGTCGAATAGAGCCAAACGTCCCGGGTCCTGCATGTGATAGTCCTGTTCCCAAGCCATATGCAGATGCGATTCGTCCTTAGTGTCCTGAAAGCCGAAGCTATCAAGGCCAGAGCGCACTAACTAACTATTTGCTTACCGCTTTGTGTTTTCGCTGTCGCCACCAGTTCCAGAACTTTGGGAATAAGTACTCCATAAAGTTATTCCAGCACTGCTTGCCTACCATAATGATGGCCTACAAAGCCAGGGAAATCAGATTGGGTAACGAGGAAATGAGACATTTACTTACCAACTGTATACAGAGTTCAGATAAACACCCCGCTGGATCACAGATATCATTTTTAAGGCGAAAGAACTCACTGCGTCGCGCCTGATCGTCGCCGGGATAATCAAAGAAACGTCCCTTGAAGAATGCAATGTATATGAGCGACGAGTAAAAGTTCATAAACTCGAAGAAAAATATCTTAAAGGTATATGAGTCCTCGTATTCTGTGTGGGTGCGTGGATTCTCCAAGTTTGTTAACTTAATTGCCATGCGGTGGTAAATCTATTAAAAAGGTTATCTTTAAAATATGTCCTGAGTTCCATTTGTATTTTACATACTCGTGTTAATATCATGATGACAACCAAATTGATAAGCGCAGCAGTTACAGTGGTGAAAAGCTTAGCATGCTCCTTTACAAAGAACCCGCCGCCGCCATAGATGACTGAGACCAGCGAAATGCGGTATATTATAGTGCCCAGCACTGCCGATAGGACTACGGAGATCTACAAAAATATATAATTGACAAGTGAGGTTACAATGCATTTCATTAAAGTGGGACTGGAATTACCATAAACAAAACAGCACTACCGGTAATGACAAAACGAATAGCTCGACTCCATGTGGACATGTAGGGTTCCTTTTCCCGGGTAACTGGATTCATTCGGAATGTGGTTGCATTTGTTTCGAACTCTGGCCGATTTTCTTCATCCATATCAACGTTGTGGAGATCCCATTCCCATACGAGAACCGATTGTTTACGTTTCCAGAGCTCAAGAAATGTGGTAGCTAGAATAGAATGATATTAAGATTATCATAAAAACAATTGGCTTGGCTGCTTACCCCAAAATGACATAAATATAGCGAAGAAAACCGTGGATGGATTGTCAAAGAGGTATGTCAGTCGAGAGAAAAGACACGATTCAGCAAGCAATTGATAGCTGCAGGCTTTATCGCAAAGCGGACATAACGTAATGTTGCCGGTTCCATATTCATTGCATATCTCCTTGCTGGGGATATTATCTTCGGACTCCAAAGTGGCAATTCCATAAATGAAGCATAGAAAACCCACAACACTCGGGTAGACCAGCATTTCGGTGTAGAAGCCTAACCAACAAAAATAGAGCGCAATCTTATCGCCGAAGTACTTGCGAACTAGACAAAGTGGTTGCTTTTTGTACCACTGCGAGGGATGTGCCCAAGTCTGATATAGTACACGGCGATCTAGCGAAATACCGCTCGAGTGCGGTCGATCGTAGCGTCCCTCGTGCAGTGGAAAACAACCTAGATAGGTTCCGTCATTTAGCAGTCTTCGTATACCACTTCGATCACTTTCGTCATAGGGGGTTCTTATTAGCACCTGCATTACCATAAGAGAACGTTGTGCACTCGTGTATGCTGTCGCTCGGTCCTTTACGATAAACCTATCGAAGACAATACTCTGAATTACCGAATGTCGTTACTTGATTCTAGTCTAACTCACTGTTCTTCTGGATTGCCGTTAGCCGTTGCTGCCTTGAATGTCGTCTCGCCCTCGAGTAGACTGTGATCGAGCTGTATCTTCTTAGTAAGCCGTTGCCACACGTCTCTCCAGTATTGCACATTACGCATGACTACGCTCTCTTCATTCTGTGGTTAGGTCTTAGCTTATACTAACTAAATAGTGTGCTTTAGGATATGTTACTTACCCACGATGGCTTTACAGATATGGTAATGAAACGCTTGATTGGCAACTTTAGATTCATGACTTCAGCCAATCGGGTTTCCAGTCGCCAGGGCAGATGAATTTTCAAGAAAAAGGTCTTCTCGTTGAAAGACTGAGACTTGTCCTCCAGCTCAACTTCGAGGCCCTCCTTCGCTAGATTGTCCATAAAGCAGCGTCTTATATCTCGTCGACGAGCTTCGGCCTCCGTCATTACCCCCAAGTCTTCCTCCTCCCATGCCAGCACCATGTCTACCTTCCGGCGTCCATCACGAAACATAAGCGACTCTGGATCGAGACCTTCACGGTCCTGTTTGCTAATACGGCGTTCTCCACTGCTCTCGCCTGCCAGACTGTTACTTTTACTGGCCTTACGACTGCTGACATAACTACCGCCTATGCTGCTGTTGTCTCCCGTAGATGTCTTGCGCTCAGCCGGGACGAGTTGACGGTAGCCAAACTGATCGGGCAGTACATTTGAGTGTGACGAGTCGCCTTCAAAGGGCTGACTGGCTTTCTCGTCAACAATTGACTTGCGGCCAACCAAAACTGGACTCAGATTTAATCCAAGCGTACGCCGCATTGCAGTACCCGGAATATCCTCTTCATGGCTGCTCACTATCCTCGGCCCAAAAGCCTGTGTGGGACTGGGCTCAGCGGACTCTGTTTCCAAATGTGTAGGCAGTGGTACTGTCATCAGAGGTTGCTTCTGGAAAAGTGCACAATTGCTGCCGCGCACCATGGAGGAGTTAAGCCATTTTTCCGTGTAAGACGCATTGGTTCCATACGTCGAATTGGATTCGACTTGAGGACTTGGTGCCTCCAATTCAAGTTGACTATGTGACGAACGTTTTTCATTTTCTAGAAAGCTATAAATGTTGGCTGCGGTGACACTTGACTCCATTGGACGTGTGGTCATTTGAAGATCCAGCTCATTTAAAGGGCTCTCCTGTAGGACCATAGGAATATAAGTCAAGGGTTGCCTACTAGGGTTGCCAACTAACGACTTACCCCATAACCAACCAATCGACCTGCCACTATGCCACTATCTTGGCTAAGTCTTCTGGGTCGCACCTTAAGAGGATTACTGCGGCTCATGCGTTCGCTTTTAGCTGGACTTGAGGCCACGTCGCGACGGGCTGCGTTGTTGGAGCTGTTAGAATTACGCAATGTGGGCACCGAAAGAAATCCTATACGAAGATTTATTTAGTATAAATCGGAACTCACGTTTACTTGTTTTTACTCACTTGGAAACTGAAACACTGATTGCTCAATTACCCTCTCGCCCTCACACGCTGCACTTCCAATGAGATTTTCATGAGAATTTGACTCCGTAATGGGTGCAGTGCTCTCATCTTCAACACTGTCGATTCTGATTTGGAATATATCAGCTTTACTGCCGGACCGCTCTCTGGGACTGCTCATGTTATTTCAAATTGGTCGATAACGACGTCACGGAAATGTCCCCAAAGCGGAATTGAATGGTCTGTTAAGGAGAACTATTGATGAACTTTACTTTTACACTGAACTACTTTATAATTTGACCTACAATTCGTGAGAGATCTACAACACCTGACATCGTACCCATAATTATAAATGTATTCCATTTTATCATAACAAATTAAATACAAGTGTACGTATGTATTTGAGTGTATTCGTTCAATGAAAATAGATTGGATTCCAAAAATAAGAGAGTCGTGCACGCAGTGACTCCGTGTAATTCATGGCAATTGTAATTCATGGAGTGCTCTCGAATTATAGATACTTTGATAAGGTATAAACTGAATACTGAGAGGTCGCAAAAATGAAAATTTTAATTAATTTAAACCAGGGACTGCAAATAAAGATTATCTGTATTTTTAAATAATCATCCACTAAAAAATCATCCACCAAAAATATCGCATTAGACAAATTGAACTAGTGAGAACAGAAATATGAATACTTTGTCAATTAATAGATTAATAGAATAATATGTGCAAAGTTTAATAAAATGGCGATTATAGCGAAACTAAACTAATTACATCTTAGAATTGAGAAGGGTTCAGTTCATTTGAATACAGACCCTCAATCTTTCTGCTAACTTCCTTTATAATTAATTCAGAACAATTAAATTTTAAATACTTATTTAAATAGTTACCGTAGAAACAGCATTTAATATTTAAATAGCAGTCTGCTCTAAAATGTAAAGAACTTTGCTTATTCTATGTAGAACAATAAACCTCCAAGCAAGTTGGTATCCCTGGCTTATCTTGTTTTAATAAACTCTAGTACATGGCATATACATACATACTGGATTGAAGATACATATGTTTGTATTTGTGATTAGGATGAATATGCATATGTACACTTCGCTACACTGGTGTTTGTACATGAGTTCAAATGGCTTTGGCTCACGCATACGGAAAATAAGCCAATAACATATTGTGGTAGGGAAATTTGAGCTATAATGACCTCATATACCCATAAGATATGGTTCATTACGAACCCACTGGATCGATATGTGTTGAATAAATAAACTTGTTGCTTAACTACTTGCCTGCACTTAAATGGGGAAGAGATTTATTTGAGATAGTGCATTTTAAATAAATATTACATGATTATTTACTTGATAGAACTCATGTGGGACCGACTACATGTGTGTTCAATTAACATTTATAATGGGAACACACATTTCAATTATAATGGTCAGGGCTGTTTTGAAAATTTGTGCCAGACAATGCTTACCTAGCGACCCAATTATTTAATATGCATATACAAGTTTTTTTTTATTGGACTATATAAATACGTTTCCTTCGTAGGCGTTGTAGGCTTTTGACTTATAGCTAGTTGTGTGGTTGTATGGTGGTTGGTCAGTCAGTTGTGCAAAGTCCCATGCCATTGAAGTAATCACAGCAATAGAAGGCTTATTGATTCGACGGCGTCATTTCTCAAGTTTTATATAAATAATCGATTATTGATTTTAGGCGTCTTTTGATTTTAGTTTTTGATTTAAAACCCACTAAATGCCCGTTTTGAACACAACTGGATTATTTAACCGTTCACTTATACGGAATCAAATTAGTATTACTGTAGTTTCAATACACGAATCAAGTGTCTGTTTCGACTATCTCTCGAACATCTGAATGCCTAATGCTTATAAGCACAGTTCCGTCTCCAACTGAATGGATAGAACGGTTCGGCTTCGACCGATTTGTTGAACCACTCGCGAGCGAATGACTGTTGCAGGATTGGAGAATGGACAACGCCGCAACTGTCCCCGTGTGGTTGTCTCTGTGTTGTGTACGGTTGATAATGTATAGTGACCCCCACGCAAGCCCCATTCGCTCTCTGTATTCACATTTGTGAGTATCTACTGGAGACATTAATATCAAAGGTAGAATATTTTCATGTATTTCTCTTGCAGCAATTTTCGAGCGTTTAACGAGTTTGACATATGGAGGGCGGTGGGTCAAGTTAGACTAACATAATTGCCAAGGACTTGTGGATTTAAGGAATATTATTATTTCCTAGGGTATTCAGTCTGTACTGTAATTTAAAATGCTAGAAGGTTAACCATACAAAGACGGTTATTGGAGTTATGAGAAGTTGGTAAGTAGGAGTGAGTTCTGTACCCGTAAATCAAGGTCCCCTTTATAATATAATTATCATGGCCTTGTAGATTTTAGAAAATAATAATATTCCTAGGGTATGCAGCCCATAGTGATATTTAAAATACTAGAAGGTTACACATACAAAGACCCTTTTTAGAGTTATAGGAAGTTGGTCAATAGTGGAGAGGGTGCTAACGCATGCTGAGGTGTACCCGTAAATAAAGGCCCCCCTTCCGTGCATTGTTTTTATTTAGACACTGTTATTGCGTCTATTTTAATCGGCCATTGCTACGTCAAACGTTTGTGCCCTGGGTTGATGACGTTGACTGTGATTATGGAAAAAAACAAGGGATAGGTCAAACATACATATATAAATTTATTGAGCCCAACACCAAGAATAAAATTGAAATTATACTGGATTATAAATAATGTGACTGAAACGACCGATTGGTCGCTTACTCATCCGGCTTGGAATTGCCATTTTCGCTAACATTGTTGACGCACTGCTGGAGAATGTCCTCTTGGCAGGTGTTTGTTGTCTTGCTGAAGTAATGGCCAGGCTGGCACTCGGCCTCGATCTTCTGGCCGTGCACACAAATAAAGTATTTGACACAGTTGTCGACGTCACGTGCTAGTTGGCCGTGTTTCTTGTTGCACACTCCCACTCGCTCGCCATTCTCCATGAGGCAGGTGCCATCGTTCTGACGACATATGCCTAGAAGACTATCGTAGCTCTCCCCGTTACGGCAGCGCTGCGAAGTGGGTTCGTTGTCGTCGCAGCTGATGTAGCGCCGACAATCGCCAGGCACGGCGAGAGAAGCTCCCTCGCCAATGACCTCGCACAGACTGGAGAATTGAGTGGGTTCATCGGTGCATTTGCCTGCTGGTTGCAGTTGCAACACAGTCTCAGGTGAATCCTGGTCGACAGTTGTATTCACCTTTGTCTTTGCCTCCTGCAGAAGACCTTTAGGTTCTGTTTCTGTCGCATTAATAAACTGACATTGATTGAGTGTAGCATTGAAGAAGTGCCCGGAGTAGCAACGATCCGCACGGAGTTTGTTGGACACGCATATGTAGAAGTTATTACAGTTTGCAGTGTCCGCAGTTATGTAGCCGTGCTTTCCCTCACATATCGTTGGATTAGGTTGCATATTTCTATCGGGCGAGTCCGCGTTTGTTTCATTTCCACCTACCCTAATGGCAGTGGGACACACACCATCGTCTGGCAGACACAGCAGCTGTTCCGCATCAAAGTAGCTGCCCAGGGCACAGCGCTGTGCTAAAGCCACGCCCCCTGCGCATATGTAATACTTGGTGCAGTCACGATAGTCGGGAACATAGCTGCCATCCTGTAGACTGCTGCAGCTGGCAGCCACGCCACTGCCTGCCACACTCTCCTCCAACTGGCTACGTTTACATGCTTGTCCAGACTCAAGTTCCGCCACGCACTTTCCTGCTGAGACACTGAAGTATTGTTGGTCCCCGCACTGTGCCAAAATGGCTAAGGATCGCACACAAACGTAGTACAGATTGCAATATTGCTTGTGCGGCAGGTGCATGCCATGCGCCTGTCCAGTGCAGAGACTGAGACTCACCTCAGAGTGGGACAGTGGCTGCGCCGTCTGCGCTGTGCTACTGCACTGACCCTGGTCCAAGCGACACTGTCCTGTCAGATGGTCAAAGTATTGACCTTTGGGGCAGTAGAGCAGCTGTGCCGAAGTTGTATTCTGAATACTGACGGAGCAGTTGTAGTAGGCATGGCAATTACGGGCGTGTGGGATCAAACCTACTGTAGCATTGGCGCAGATCGAGTCAGCTTGCTGGCAAGTACCGTCGTTGGGGCGACAGTAGCCCAGGGCAGCATCAAAGAAGCTGCCGGGTGCACAGCTTTGCAGTAGAGCAGGTCGCTCCTGGAGGCATATATAGAAGCGGGCACAGTCGTCCGGATGGGCTACGCTTTGTCCATCAGGCTGAGCCAGGCAGCTGCTGGTGCCAGACTGCAGAGCCTGGCACTTCTCCAATGACTGACACTTTTTCAGATCTCGAACAAAGCTCTGACCACGCAGGCAGCTTCCCAGGTGCCACTCATCGGCCTCGCAGTAGTAGAAAGACTGTGTACAGTTGCCATCAGTCTGGGGCAGTGGGCGCAGATCAGCTGCGTTGCACGCACGACGTAGACCGTTGCCTTGGCAGCTGCCATCGTTGACCACACAGCCCAGGAGTGGATCAAACTGTTGCCATATGTTGCAGGTCCTCTTCAACCACTGTCCTTGTACACATTGCTCGTAGGATTGGCAGCTACTGGCCACAGTTCGCCTCTCTCCAGTGATACAGCTGGTGGAATTAGTAGTTGTAGGTACAGCCAATTGGCATTGATCCGCATCGTTATGGATGCAGTAGTTATGCTCCTTGCTAAAGTACATGCCAAGCGGACACTGGTGGGTCCACCAGCCTGTACCTGTACACATCAAGAAGAAGGCGCAGCCATTTGGAGAAGGACGCACAGAAAGTGGCTGACATTCGCTTGTGCTTTCAGTTCGATTAATCCAGCTACAGAAGTCATCACCCTCGTAGGCTGGCATGGGTAAGCAAGTGCCCACACTGGGCTTATAGTAATGGAGCTTAGGACAAGAGCGTAGTCGCCACTTTCCTGCCGAGCAGCGGAAGTACTGCAGGCAGTTGCCCCTCTCCCTCTTGCTGGCAATCGTTTCGGACTCGTTGTCCTTATCACACGTCGGCAGACCTGAGACTCGTGCATAGCCACAAACCATATCATCGCGTGGCTCTATGCAACGCTGAAGCTCTGGATTGTAGTACCTCTCCTCAGTGCATGTCCGTTTGCGCCAGTTGCCATCCAGGCACACTTCGTATTGGGAACAGTTCGCTGGTATCGAGCGCTTCTCATTCACTTCGCAGGCAAACTGTAATTTAAGAAGTATAAAATTGCGATTGTATAAATTACATTTCAAATAAACATATTGATGATGTTGTTTTGGATCGTGAGTATAGGTAAAAACTGCATGGACAAAGGCAAGATGATGTACCCAAGATATAAGATTTGTCATCAGTCAGTATTCAATTTAACCACTTCTGTCATTGTTCTCGTTCCCTTCCCTTCTTTTAGCTGTTATGACTTTTCTGAAATGTTAATGAAGGCTAACAACTTATTTTATGATTGAATATATATATTGTGGACCAATAAATATAGTTTTATGTTTGAAAGAATGACGTATAGCAATTTTAAAGTACATCTGAATGCATAATTAGGCAGACGGCCAATGGGCGCTTTTAAGTTTTATCATTGTTCAAAATATGAACGAAACTTTATGTATACAAAACTGTTAAATAAAGCTTTTTGAATAGTTTCTATTTGTAATATTAAAGATATGCATTGCATACCTTGAACTATAGCCGAAATTACACATAAAGCAGCCCCATTATATTGTATTTCTTTAGCAGAGTATCCATATAAAGGCCCGAAATAAAAGTATTGTTTTGTGCAAATTTAGTTAAGTAAAGATAGATATATTTGAATATATGTGAATCTTATGCGTTGAAATATAAAACTAGAGCAAGCGGAATTTCTGGTAATGTCATAACTCACAAATAACAAGCATAATTATATAAGTGGGATAAACGATAAATAGGTACGTGTGTTGCTAGTCATTGAAGCCGTACGTGTTGGATGAGTTTCTGTTTTACAGGGATTATGCAAGTTTCTGGAAGAACTTCTTTAAAAATGAGAGCGATCTTACTTTTTCTTCCGGTTCAACAGATCTCTTTTGTATGCTATGCTTATCGATGCACATGCCCAAGCTGCTGTCGAATGTCTTTTCACTGGAGCATTCATGGAAAATAGCAGCGCCGTCGACACCGTCACATGAACAGAATCCGTCGGCGTTTGTCTTGGATGCAAATGGCTCGAATAGAGCGCGCTTGTTGCACTCGAGAGGATCACAAACAGCAACCTGGACGCTCATCTCATCCACGCAGGCGCCGAGCACAGTATCGAACACGTGTCCCAATGTGCAATGGTTGAATGTTGGAATTACGTCGCAGGAGCAGAAACCTTTGCTGGTGTTTCTGGCTGCGAACGGTTCAAATTGAGTGCGGACACGACATTGCATAGCGTCGCAAGCATCCACCACACAGGACTTTAGACTGTCATCGTAGACATGCTCATCCAGACAGCTCAGGTATGTGGCAGTACCGTCAGATTCACATGTGCAGTACCCAATCGTCGTGTCCCTGGCTGCAAAGGTCTTCAGGTCCACTCGCTTGTAACACTGTGTGGCATCGCATTTAACTTCCTTGGTGACCTTCACGGCTGGTTCGAGGCATATATCATAATCAGTGTTAAAGATCTTGCCGTCCGGACATGTTTCGTAAACAGCAACGCCGTCAACGCAGGTACAATAGCCCGTGGAGTCATTCTTAGCTTGGAATACCGTATTTTCGGGAAGAGTTGCACATTGTCCAACTGTACAGACACAATCAGGGGCCTGTATAAAATTAAATCTGTTAAACTTATGCAATCTTTTCATCACTGCTTATCACTTACCTCCGGTATCATGCATATTCCTGCGGAGGCATTAAACACCTTTTTACCCTCGCAATTGTCGTAGACTGCAGTTCCGTTCAGGCAATAGCAGAAACTTGTATCGTCCTCCGTGTTCGATGAAGGGAAGCTCTCGAAGTCGTCCAAGCACGAGCATTTCTCAGAGTCGCAATAGATTGAATAGTCCTGCAGAGGTTGTTTACATTAATACACAGGCTCCCTAAGAAGGATCTTTAATTATGCCTTACCACTGTGGACAGGCACACTCCATCTGCTTCGCTGAACTCGTATTCTTCAGGACAAGTCTTGTAGATTGGTAGGTTGTCCACACAGTAGCAGAAACCATTAGTGCCGTTGTTTGGCAAATAAGGTTCGTACTCCGCAAGGCTGCTGCACATGGTTGAATTACAAACCTGTTATGTAATAAATGACTTAAGTGAATGATAGAATTGCGAATTCAGGACTGTACTTACCTCTGGTGCGAGACAAATTTCGTATTCGGCATCGAAGGTTGAACCACAGGGGCAACTTCCGTACAGCGGGCAAGAGTTTTGACAATAACAGAAATTGTTTGGGCTACCTTCTACTGGAAAGGCTTGATTCTCATCCGCGACAAGGCATAGATAGGGATCGCATTCGTTTACTTCACAGTACTGCGAATGAATTGATCATGAGTGAGGTTATATTTTATATATATAATATGTGATAGCTTACGTTTATCTCCAAGCAAAGTCCTACTGAATCATCATAGGTCTTATTGACGGGACAGTCGTGATACGTTGGCACCTCGTCCGAGCATAAACAGAATCCTGCGTCCGTATTCTTAGCCGGGAATGTCAGGTCCTCTGGCTTACCTTTGCAATAATTACGGCAGCACCTTGGCTATAATTGACATAGTTCATTAAGGTTAGGTAAGGTATTTCAGTAAGTATCTCAATGTCTACTTACGTCTGGCTGCGGTGCAAGCACGCAGAGCAGGGTTGCATTGTTGAACGTATAACCGATGGGGCATTCAACTGGCACTGGTTCACCTGCGCGACACAGACAGAAACCATTGGGATCGTCGTAGTTAATAGAGGGTGAGTATTCAGGTTCGTTGACGCAAACCAGCGGATCACAAGGGCCAGTCTAAAGGTAGAAGTCAGTCACTGTTAGCAGAGTTCATAAGTTAATCTTAAGACACTTACAAATGTGCATATTTCCTCAACATTATCGAAAATATAACCAGATGTGCAGAAGTCGAGGTAGGCGCCGTCGCTCTGGCAGAGGCAGAAGCTTGATTCGTCACTATCTAGAGATGGGTATGCTGAGTTCAGGTTCGCAGATGTGCACTTGGACTGATCGCATTGGCACTGAAAATTTGTGGGTTTCATTATTGAAAGCTAAAATCTAAAAGGACTTTTCCATTTGAACCTACACTTGGCTCAGCTAGACAGACTCCATAGGTTGTGTTGTAGATTTTGTATGCAGGACAGGACTGAATTTCCACAGTATTGTCAATGCACACGTAGAACTTGGTATTGTCGTCGATTACAGGGTATGTCTGTCCATTCACAGCTGTGGTGCAATTGGTTGCTGGACAGTCCGAGCTGCTTGAGCAGGCAAGTATTGAAGAGTCGAAGCCCTCGCCAGCTGGACAATCGGCAACCTTAGCCACGCCGTCAGTGCACTGATAGTACTTGGTACAAATGGGATTTGTAGCATTGCCAGTTCCACAGCTGCATGGGTTAATACACTTGGCAGTCACATCAATCTCACAGGCAGCTCCATTGTACCACTCGTCGCGACCGCAGTTGATTGCTGTGGCCAAGCCATTGGAGCAGGTGTAGTAGGAAGTGCAGTCTTCGAAATTGGGAATCTGGTAACCATTGGGCCTGCCTCGGCATATCCAGCAAGTGGCATCGATATCGGGCACACAGACTCCTTGGCTGCTGCTGAAGATGTTGCCCTGTGCACAGGTACCCTCGACCAGTTGTTGATTCTGGCATATCAGATACTTGGCACACTCAGTGGGATGCGATACAGTGGTGCCTTCGGCAATGTTGCCGGGGCAACAGTCGGACTGCGGTTCCTGGTTCTCCTGCTCAACACTGCGTCTGCTACGCACCACTTTCTGTTTCTTCTTGCTCTTGCTCTTGTTTTCGGGGCATTCATTGTCGCTATCCTGTCTGCAAATGTTAAATTCTGAATCGAAATAGGAGTTGACGGCACAGGATTCCTTTTGCCATTTGCCGCTGATGCAGGCGTAGTAAGTCCAACAGTTATCAGCCTTGTAGGGCAGGTCGGACTCTTTGCACTCGGTGGATTCGGTGGGTGTCTCTGGCCCGGCCGAAGTGGCTTCGGTAGTTGAGCCGTTGTCGCTGTCACATTGTGGGCACACATTGTCTGTGTCCTCCACACACTTCTCACATGTTGTGTCAAAGAATTCGCCTGCTGGGCAGGTCTTTGACTGCCATGTTCCATCCTCGCAAACGTAGTATTGGTTGCAGTTCTTTTCATCCTCCACCACTTTTCCATCGCAGTCGCAGTCGGGCGTGGAGCTGTCTGGACAGACATTATCGGTGTCCGTTTGGCAGACTTGTAATGTGCTGTTGAAGAAGTTGCCCTTCAGGCAATCGCCGGGCACCAGATCTCCGTTATCGCATATGTAATACTTTCGGCAGTTCTCCTTATCGGCCACCAGTTCTCCACTTTTCGAGCCATCAGCACAGTCGCAGCCTGTGGCAGGCGTAGTTGTGGTAGTGGAAGTAGAATCATCTGGACAATCTCCGGGAACGCAAGCAGACAGATCTTTATCAAAGTAGGTTTCGTTAGCACATTCCTGTTGCACTGCTTTGCTGTCCACGCACACGTAGTAGTTAACACAGCTATCATCATCGGGTATCATCGTTGCATCTTCCTTGCCAATGCAGAAGTTCTCCCAGCAGTGTGAGTTGTCCTCGTCGACGATGCAAGCTTCCGCAGTGGTGTTAAAGTAGGAACCACTTGAGCAACTCTGCGCGGTGGCTTCATCGTTCTGGCAAATGTAGAACTGGGCACAGTACTCACTGTTTGCTAGATTCTTTCCATTCTGCTGGCCTATGCACTGATTCTGCCAGCACTCCGACTCTGCATCCGGCAAGCACTGACTGGTCGTCGTGTTGAAGTAGCTACCGGCGGTACAGGTCTGTGGGTAAGCCAGCTGATTGTCGCAGATATAGAACTCGCCACAATAGCCAGATTTAGCCAGGAATGCGCCACTAACCTCGTCAGCGCATACGTTTGTTGACTACGAACAGATTGTTAGGTTATGTTAGTGAGAGTAAGTGGTGGACAGGACAGAATGGTGGACATACCTCAGCTAGGGGAGCTGCAAGGGTTAGTGTGCACAGTCCTCGTCCAGCGGTGGAGCATTTGCCATTTCTGGGATTGTATTCCTTGCCTGCGGGACATGTTATGCCTCGCACAGTATTCTTGGACGAGCATCTGTAATAGCTGTCGCAGCTTGTGGGATTCGGCCAATGTAAGGAGAGACCCCGAATCTTTCGATAGACACATTCGGGATCGGCCGCATCGCATAGGGATGACAACGCAGTGAGTATAACCGCGGTGAGTAGAGTAACTGTAAACGAGAGAAAAGGATAAGTATCTGCTCCTCTTCGCATCCAGGTGTCAATTAACCTTTCATCTCTGTGCACTAATATTCCACGGCTAATGCTATAGTTGTACTCCGCATGGTTAACGAAACTTTCAAGCCTTTATATACATAAACAAATGCTGCGAGAAATGTTGTTTCTGCTTATCAACGAGCATCGATCATTGCGTACTTATCAGTGCTGTTACATGTACTTCACACGCCCATCAGGTACTTTTAATTGAATTCTGAACTTTTGCAACAATTCCGGGAAGACAAGAGATCTAGTAGATTATGGCAAGCCACTCCCCACAATTTGGCATTCGCACAAGTTATGAATGATGCTTCAATTGTTCACTGTAGCTGCACCCCACAAAATACCATAACAACAAAGTTATAGATTTGCATTGCCATATACTCGTATAATATATTTTGCTAGGCACATGTTGTACCACAAGTGTTGGTCTTAGAATCCCAGAGCAGGTCTGATGGACATTCTTGAATAACACCAATTGAACCATTGCACTGTATATACTTATGACAGTTGTAGGGATGTGGCAGGAACTCAACATCAGGATGGTTTTTACACATGGTATTGGGATCGATTGGAATTTCGGTAGTCGTTGATGTTGGCGCAGAAGTTGGAGTAGTCTCCGATGGGATTATTGGCTCCTCAGTTGTAGTTGTGGTCAAGTGTGCTGTCGTCGGATCTGTTGGGGGCTTATCCGTTGGTGCATCTTCAGTAGTTCCAGGAGGTGTTCCAGTTCCATGTATGGTTGTCGATTTGGAAGGTACCTCTGTAGCTGAATCGGAAGTTGATTCGGTTGGCAACTCTGTTGGCGCATCATCTGTTGAGGAGCTTGTCTGTTCGGTCGGTAGTGCAGTAGTTGGTTCAGGTATCGCCGTTGAGGGTTCTTCAGTTGGAATTGGACCAGATGTCGTCGTTGACGGTCTGTCAGTTGGAATCGTTACAGGTGGCAACGCCGTCGTCGGGTTGGGCTTTACACATCGCCTTGCATTGAGTACTGTTACCAGAAGCAGTAACTTCAGGCATATAAAAAACCAGGAGAACACTATATAAAATGGATGACAAGAAATGTATTTAAGCATTGCTGGATTAAAGATTGCTCGTGTTCACTTACACTTCATTTTGTCCCTTGGTCAGCAGTTTTTCAGCACTGAAGTATTCCAAAGATATCTTCGTACTATTTATACGATTTAAAAATGCATCGTGCAGTATGAATATCTCATTAGTGCGTAACATGCTGTTATCTTATCGAACTTAAGACAAGATTTACATAAAATTACAGATTTTAATTATATTGTATGAATAATAGACAGAATGGAATACGCTGAGTATACGTTTTCTACTGTTTCTGCTCTTTCGAAGCTTTAATTAATTGTAACAAGTTTATACCCGAAAGTACATATAATTACACGTGTATCACCATCAGACGCACATACTTACTTACATACTTAGATACAGTTGTAATTATTAAATGAATTGTGTGGAGCATTTAATTATTAATCAGCCTGAAGGTATGCAACATATGTTCTGTGGGTGTCATCTGTCATGGCACATTTTTCCCGCTACATACATTAAATATAGAAAAAATACTTGATCCGTTGGAACTTTTACTGGACGAGCTATTGGATAAATATGGTTTACAGTACAAATATTTATCGGAAGTGTAGATTATGGAAACAAGCGAATCTGTCAATCACATAAAGTTAAACCTTGTATATTTAAATAGTACTTCAACTCTCTGTCAGACAAGATAAGCTGTAATTTAACAAGAAAAAGAGCAGCCCTTAGCATGTTACATTCCTCTTCGCAGTATAAGAGGTTTAATGCCCGCGGGTATAAAAAGCAGATGACAAAGCTAAGGACGTTAAGTCGTTTACAGAATTGTTGTGCTGAAACTCAAAAGTAAGTTACAGTAATTGGCCAAGAAGAAGATGTAAGATGTATTTCTTTGCAGTGTCAGGGCTTTCCTTAGTTTTCTATTTTCTTGTGGTTACTGTGGCATCGTCTTACAGTCAGAGCGATGTGGTAAGTCAACACGAATGAGAACTGTAACAAAATGAAACCGTACTATTTCTCCTATGCAGTCCACGATGCTTGAACCTCCCATTAAGAGTAATCAGTGCCCAGTTCAAGACGATCCCAATCATGTAGTATTGCTAGCCTACCCTAACAACTGCCGCAAGTATTACACCTGTCTCAACGGTCTTGCACACGCGCATGAGTGCCCCGATGGGTATTTTTGGAGTCAGCTGACCTATCGCTGTGATGCCATGAAATACTCGAATTGCAAAGATAATGGGAATTCAGATCCAAACTTACCTCTCGTTCAACCGTCTGTTCAGTATCAAGTTTATCCCAACGACTGTAATCGCTACATTGAAACCCGTGTTCAACGCTGCCCGGATAACTATCACTGGAATAGACGCTCTCAGCGCTGTGACCTTCCACAATTAGCAGGCTGCGCATTTCCACCTGCAGGGGACGTTTGGTACCCAAGTAACCCAATTTACCCAATTGTACCAACTGCAGCGACTCCACCTTCTATAGCTCAGCCGGAGTTGCCGACTGTGGTGCCGGACTTCAGTTTACCCATAGACCCTGCATTTCTTTGCAAAAATGCTGGCAACACAAAGTATCTGCCTTACCCAGGAGACTGTCACAAGTTTATTTACTGCGGTCCTATTGTAAGTGTCCTTACATGTCCAGTTGGCTTGTACTGGCACCAGAATGAGCAATCCTGTAGTGTTGTAGAAATTCCTTGCACATATTAGTTTTTCAGATGCATTCTTTATTAATATTATTAAAAGCAAGAATCGAAAATTCATTTACTAGACCATATTTCCTGGCTGACAATTGGCCAACTCGGGGTCCATGCAGCGTAAGTCAATTGGACTGAATTCTGTTCCGGCTGGACAGTCATAGCCCACAGGGATTGGGTCACGACACACTATGAATTTTTTACAATTGTGTGGATATGGAACGTAAGTGTTCTCAGGCTTTCCTATACAAAAGTAATCTGGGAATTCAGTTGTATCTGTTGCTTGTGTTGTTGTGAAAGGGTTTGCAGTTGTTGTTGTACCGTATGTACAGTTTGCAACCCATGGGGACATACAGCGTTCGAGTCGAGCACTGAATTCCTGCCCTTCGACACAATCGTATACAATAGGAGTAGGGTCTGCGCATTGTATAAACTTCGTACAGTCGTTGGGATAGGGAACTAGTCTGCCCTCGTCAACACCTTCACATGGGTCAGGTTCAGCTGTCGTTGAGTCGGGTGTAGTTGTTGCTGCTGTTGAAGATTCTGTTGTAGCTTGTGTTGTAGTTAATGTTGAGGTTTCCATTGTAGTTCCTGTTGTAGCTTCTGTTGTAGTTTCTGTTGTAGCTTCTGTTGTGGTAGACACGTAACCCTCGCGACAGGCATTGGAAGACACGTCGGGGCTACATTTTCCACTTGAGATATCGTAGTACTCCGCGTTATTGCAAGCACTCATCATATAGACGTTATCATTAACGCATCGTATGTATAACTGACAGTCTTCTGGATATGGCAATGTTCCACCTGTGTTACCTGTACAAATAGAAGGCGCCAGCGTGGGTGATGTATGCCCTGGAGGTAATGGAGTGGTGTTCATCGATACACAGTCACTATCCTCCCAATCCACACACAGCTGTGCACTCTCACTGAAGTAATACCCTGGAGTGCAATAAAATGCAATTGGCACGGGATCAGCACACACAATATATTTAGAACAGTTATCGGGGTAAGCGACATACTGCCCTTGCATTACGGGACAAAGATCTGAAACGTTTGGCAGCTCTGTAGTAGTCTCAAGTGTATTAGTACTTGTTGGAGTTTCTGTACTGGTTGTATAATCTTGACAAGCAGTTGGTGAAATGTTCGGGCCACAATTGCCCGAAATGGGATCATACCAAGCATTGTAAATGCAATTCACAACGACAGATTCCCCGTTTCCCATGCACAATATGTACTTTTGGCAGTCTGATTCAAGTGGATATGAGGTACCTTGTTCCTGGTCTGCACAGAGCTTATCTGCACTTGACTCAGCCCTCAGAACGGAGCTCCGCATATCTTTGTGCACGACGGTATCGGCAACGCTTGACATTACTGGTTCTGATTCAATGCAGCTTTCTGTATCACATATTTGTAGAACTTCATTGAAAATTTTGCCTTCTTTGCAATATTTCAGCTCAGCGAGTGAATTGTGACAAAGTATATATGCATTACACTCGTTGCGATATTTGTAATAGCCTGATGGCAACGTTTCGCAGTGAGTACCATCAAACAATGGCGTGAACAGTGTTTTGGTCGATGTTGTCGATATATTTTCGTCGTATGTGTTTCTCATGCAACTGACCCTGTTAACAATCAGTATCAATGAAATGCTAATTATCCATTGATATGCTGGAAGAGGAAACATATGTTGTTATTTAATTATAATGCGTCATAAATAATATAAGCTTAATGGAGGTAGCTAATTAAAACTTAACTAAAGCAAACAAAGAAATCTATTCAAATAAATCTACAGGCTACTAAGATTATTCTGTTTTCTAAAGTCGCCTTTTCTAGGCATTTGCATGGTTTATTTTGGTAATTAGTATAAATGTATAAGCTTTCGTCTGGAGTCTGTGTCGGGAGAAGGATGTGTCATTAATTTGGATTGTATCAGGATTCGTCGTTATTTAGGATTGTACACAGGCTGTGTTCTCGGGGAGATCGCAAATACCCTTAAGACCATTGAAGTATCTGTCACCACAGCTGACCTTAAGTGCTCGTTGATGCCGGCAGATATAGTAGTCATTACAGCGTTCTGGAGAAGCCATCAGAAAACCATCAGGCTTTCCCGCACATACGATTTGAATTTGAGAGTTTGTCACTATGCCCTTAGAATGTTGAACCGCTTCTTTGACTGGACGAAAACTGGGACGAACGCGAATGGGATGACGATTTTTTTGAGACAAGCTGGCGGCTGCAGACTGTTCACAGGGTGGAGTTGTTATTGGGCACGCTGTTGTAGTTATTGGGCACGCTGTTGTAGTTATTGGCGATTCGCTGGAGCATGTAGTTGGGATTGGCGTTGACGCTTCGATGCAGGTTGTTGTCGGGACCGGGGTCGATTCGGTGGAGCATGTTGTTGTCGGGACCGGGGTCGATTCAGTGGAGCATGTTGTTGTCGGGACCGGGGTCGATTCAGTGGAGCATGTTGTTGTCGGGACCGGGGTCGATTCGGTGGAGCATGTTGTTGTCGGGACCGGGGTCGATGAACTACATGTGGTTGTGGTTGTTGTCGTGGTTGAGGATGAGCTAGAACTACATGTTGTTGTCGTCGTGGTTGTGGTAGTTGTTGACGAGCTACAAGTTGTTGTTGAAGTGGTAGTTGTTGTTGTTGTTGTGGTAGTTGTTGTTGTCGTTGTGCTACAAGTTGTAGTTGAAGTGGTGGTTGATGTTGTAGTAGTTGTGGTCGTTGTTGTCGATGAACTACATGTGGTTGTGGTTGTTGTCGTGGTTGAGGATGAGCTAGAACTACATGTTGTTGTCGTCGTGGTTGTGGTAGTTGTTGACGAGCTACAAGTTGTTGTTGAAGTGGTAGTTGTTGTTGTTGTTGTGGTAGTTGTTGTTGTCGTTGTGCTACAAGTTGTAGTTGAAGTGGTGGTTGATGTTGTAGTAGTTGTGGTCGTTGTTGTCGATGAACTACATGTGGTTGTGGTTGTTGTCGTGGTTGAGGATGAGCTAGAACTACATGTTGTTGTCGTCGTGGTTGTGGTAGTTGTTGACGAGCTACAAGTTGTTGTTGAAGTGGTAGTTGTTGTTGTTGTTGTGGTAGTTGTTGTTGTCGTTGTGCTACAAGTTGTAGTTGAAGTGGTGGTTGATGTTGTAGTAGTTGTGGTCGTTGTTGTTGTCGTTGTGCTACAAGTTGTAGTTGAAGTGGTGGTTGATGTTGTAGTAGTTGTGGTCGTTGTTGTTGTCGTTGTGCTACAAGTTGTTGTTGAAGTGGTGGTTGATGTTGTAGTAGTTGTGGTCGTTGTTGTTGTCGTTGTGCTACAAGTTGTAGTTGAAGTGGTGGTTGATGTTGTAGTAGTTGTGGTTGTTGTTGTGGTTGTTGTTGTCGTTGTTGTTGTGGTAGTTGTGGTAGTTGTTGTTGTCGTTGTGGTAGTTGTTGTGGATGTTGACGTGCTACAAGTTGTAGTTGAAGTGGTGGTTGATGTTGTAGTAGTTGTTGTGGTTGTTGTTGTGGTTGTTGTTGTCGTTGTTGTTGTGGTAGTTGTGGTAGTTGTTGTTGTCGTTGTGGTAGTTGTTGTGGATGTTGACGTGCTACAAGTTGTAGTTGAAGTGGTGGTTGATGTTGTAGTAGTTGTTGTGGTTGTTGTTGTGGTTGTTGTTGTCGTTGTTGTTGTGGTAGTTGTGGTAGTTGTTGTTGTCGTTGTGGTAGTTGTTGTGGATGTTGACGTGCTACAAGTTGTAGTTGAAGTTGTTGTAGATGTTGTCGTTGTGGTTGTTGTTGTAGTTGTGGTTGTCGTGGTTGTTGTGGTAGTTGTTGTTGTCGTTGTGGTAGTTGTTGTTGTCGTTGTGGTAGTTGTTGTGGATGTTGACGTGCTACAAGTTGTAGTTGAAGTTGTTGTAGATGTTGTCGTTGTGGTTGTTGTTGTCGTTGTGGTTGTCGTGGTTGTTGTGGTAGTTGTTGTTGTGGTAGTTGTTGTTGTGGTAGTTGTTGTGGATGTTGACGTGCTACAAGTTGTAGTTGAAGTGGTGGTTGATGTTGTAGTAGTTGTTGTGGTTGTTGTTGTGGTTGTTGTTGTCGTTGTTGTTGTGGTAGTTGTGGTAGTTGTTGTTGTCGTTGTGGTAGTTGTTGTGGATGTTGACGTGCTACAAGTTGTAGTTGAAGTTGTTGTAGATGTCGTCGTTGTGGTTGTTGTTGTCGTTGTGGTTGTTGTTGTTGTGGTAGTCGTTGTTGTCGTTGTGGTAGTTGTTGTGGATGTTGACGTGCTACAAGTTGTAGTTGAAGTGGTTGTTGATGTTGTAGTAGTTGTTGTGGTTGTTGTTGTGGTTGTTGTTGTCGTTGTTGTTGTGGTAGTTGTGGTAGTTGTTGTTGTCGTTGTGGTAGTTGTTGTGGATGTTGACGTGCTACAAGTTGTAGTTGAAGTTGTTGTAGATGTTGTCGTTGTGGTTGTTGTTGTCGTTGTGGTTGTCGTGGTTGTTGTGGTAGTTGTTGTTGTGGTAGTTGTTGTTGTGGTAGTTGTTGTGGATGTTGACGTGCTACAAGTTGTAGTTGCAGTGGTGGTTGATGTTGTAGTAGTTGTTGTCGTCGTTGTGGTTGTTGTTGTCGTTGTGGTTGTTGTTGTCGTTGTTGTTGTGGTAGTCGTTGTTGTCGTTGTGGTAGTTGTTGTGGATGTTGACGTGCTACAAGTTGTAGTTGAAGTGGTGGTTGATGTTGTAGTAGTTGTTGTCGTCGTTGTGGTTGTTGTTGTCGTTGTTGTTGTGGTAGTCGTTGTTGTCGTTGTGGTAGTTGTTGTTGTCGTTGTGGTAGTTGTTGTGGATGTTGACGTGCTACAAGTTGTAGTTGAAGTTGTTGTAGATGTTGTCGTTGTGGTTGTTGTTGTCGTTGTGGTTGTCGTGGTTGTTGTGGTAGTTGTTGTTGTCGTTGTGGTAGTTGTTGTTGTGGTAGTTGTTGTGGATGTTGACGTGCTACAAGTTGTAGTTGAAGTGGTTGTTGATGTTGTAGTAGTTGTTGTCGTTGTTGTGGTTGTTGTTGTCGTCGATGTGGTTGTTGTTGTCGTTGTGGTAGTTGTTGTTGTCGTTGTAGAAGTTGTTGTGGATGATGTGGTAGTTGTTGTTGTCGTTGTGGAAGTTGTTGTGGATGTTGTGGTAGTTGTTGTGGTTGTTGTACTGCAAGGCGTGGTAGTTGATGTTGTAGTGGGTGTTGTTGTTGTCGTTGTTGTAGTGGGTGTTGTTGTTATGCTTGGAGAAGTTACTGTTGTAGTCTCATCTTTATCCGAACATGGTGGGCGTGTAGAAATGCAAGATGGAGTTGTAGTAGTAATGACATTTCCCGTACATGGTGGGCGAGTTGTCGTGGTGGTTTCGCACGGAACAGTCGGCGCTGAATCTGATAGTCCAGATATGGAGGTAACTTTTACAGTTTCTGTGCAGCCTGGGTTATAAGAAACACAGCTTCTTGCCCTAAAATCATAATATTTAGGGCAGGTATACTGCGTAGGCTGTCCGTTTTGACATTCAATGTATTTGGAACAGCTGCCTGGGACCAAGGTTCGAATTCCATTGGCATTTCCCCGACAAAATACCTGCCCGTATTGCTCGCTATCCAAGCTTTGACCAAGTATACTGTTAGCAGACAATGCTAAGAGCAGTATTGTTAAAGCTGTCAAGTAAGAAGTGTAAATTCAAGTGTTTTTGTTTTTTGGACAATGGCCGCTTACCATAGAAACTCGGCATTGCTCTGAGTTATTGCAGAAGTTATGGCTGGAAAAATGTTAATATTCCAGTTGCTGGGCAGCACTGAGTGAAGAGTCTGCTGCCAGCAGCACTATATATACTGTGCAAAAATTTGCCCAGTTTCCAAAAATAATATCAATAATATTAACAACCATCTGAGTTTCTCATTAGCAAAGTAGCTAACAGCTTTCTTCCTTATCAAATTGATATCTAGATGTTTATCAAACGTACTACTGAAACTGACACACTCTAATAGACACTCACATACAATTTGTATTATTCTAATCCTCAAAATGATTGTTTACTTTTATTAAATTCTGTGAAGCTTGCCGGACAGTATAATACATTGTTAGACTTACATATGATATTTACTTATCGCATTGACACAGTTAGAATACCGATAAAGACTGCCAAAGCGGGAAAAGGGACATAGAGTATTTTCTAAGTGGGTGCTTTCCTCCAATGGCTTCATTTTTTTATAATTATCACTTAGCATTTAAAAAATGCAATACATGTCTACCGTGATTTTTAGGAAATGCTTCTTGTTGTTCACTTATTAATTTGAAAATTGCATTGGTCGATTAGATATCAGGGAAGAGTGTTGACATGAGAATATTAATTTGCTGGAATACACATTCAGTCTTTGAAACAACCAATCATTTAAATATATGTATATATATTTCTCATGATTAAATTGTATATTATTAAATTGTATTAAAACTATTAGTTATTTAAACGCTCAGTTAAATTAACATTATTACCTTTCATTTCTGCAATAGGTCTCTCCCACTTGACCAACATTCTAGTTCTTTCTAATATAAATGTATTGAGTAGTTTTCTAGATTTATGAGCTATTTTTGCTTGTGAATCACGTTAAAGACAAACTAAAGTGATTACTGAAACCTCTTCAGTTTTATTCCTCGTATACAAGAAAAGTAAGATAAAAAGTTAATCTTCAGTAAATCGACGAATTTATACTCTTACAATGTATGACATTTTTTAAGCATTTACCGACTTTTCCTTATTCATTCAAGAAGATGTTTCTTATTAGCTTATCTATATATCAACACAAATTGAGTTTATTTAAATCTAATAAGTTTATATACGAACTCCTATACTCTAAAATCAGCTTAGAGTATTTAACAGTCAACACTGATTTCTTTGCCTAGTTACTTTACGTTTGAGGAAAACCTAAATTGACACGCTCTTGTCTGTAGATAAAGAAACGGATGCATTTCGATAAGAATTTGGAACTTTCTTAGAAACGCGTTTTTATACCCAATAGCTGAGAGAAAAGGGTGATATAAGTTTTCTCAATTAGAAAATGTGGAAACACGTTTAAAGAAAAACGCTCAATTTAATTTTGAATCATCAGTTGAGATTATATTTAATACCATATTGCTCTGTCAAGAAATGTCAACCTCCAGTGGTGCTAAATAACAAAGCAGATGTAGCTTATACATGCAGATTAAGTTTTTCTCCAGGTTGACAATATAAATGAACATCTAAAAACTTTCGTTTAGTTTCCAGAAAACGTTAGAATCTTCCCTTGTACGCCTATTACTGAGTATACCATCATAGAACTTGTAATTGTTTTTATTTGAGATTATGGTTTGTTAAGAAAAGACAACTAGTCTTTTTATTAATATTGCATGGGAAAGGGTATGTTTAAAAAAATTGGGTATGTTATATTTTTGTAAAGTTATGTCCGATCATGCATGAATATTATTTAATAGAATAAGTACCCTATTTATTTATTGTATTCATGTGAAGTTAGTCGATATATGAGTTAGAGACAATACATTGTATATACTAAAAATACTTATTTATGCGAAAAAAAAATGTAGGTTATACTTTTTGCGCTTGGTCGCGCAACTGTTGTCGAAGAATCTGAGCATACTTTTAGGCAGTACCGAAAAGTTCGATTTTTAAATGCATACCTTTTGGCGAATTGGAAAGTATGTTTTTATACCCTTGCAGAGGGTATATTTATTCGGCCGAAATCAAGGTTTTTGTAATAGTTCTGATTTTTATTTTTAGAAATAACTTGTCAGTGACAATCAATGTAAGAGACAATATTAAATATACGAAATACCATTCAATTCTGCACAATCATATATAACTAGTATTGAAACGATCGCAGGATATAAGAAAATGCAAAGGTATATAATGCTGAAAGTAGCTTTCGTTTTTGTAAAAAAAATGTTTTAGTTAAATAAGATAAGTTTGAATTTATTAATTTAAGAGAAATATATCGTATAAGCATACTTATCGCATTTAATCACAAAGTTGCAATTGTGAACTATTTTAAAAAAGTCAGATTTTCTACTGAAAGATAAATCATGCACCTACCTGATAAGTATTGTTTACATACAATGGGGTTTTTATCACCCTATTGTAGAAATACCGCTTGTTCCCTGGAGTTGTCTCGAGATACTTTCCGGTGATTTTATCAAGCCCTCTACATTTCACATAATGGTACTTCATGCAAATGTTTCAGCACATTTTAGTGTATAAAACACATGTATGAATACCAAACAGATACAGTTTATGTGAGAATTCGATTGAAGCAGGAGAAATGAAGCTGTTCTTGGTTTTGTGGATAATTCAGAGTCTAACTATAGCTTCTCTTGGACAACTTAAGGTAAATACTTAATAGACATCTCAGCTCACAGATCTTTTAACAAGAATTATCTTTTAAAGGGGGGTTCCATTTATAAAACTGCCATCTGTGATGGTAAGAATGGTAGCCTCTTCCCCATGTTTGGAACGTGTCGAGGATACTATATTTGCGATAACGGAAATGCTGTCGTTGGATCCTGCGATAAGAATAGTCGTTTCGATGCAAAAACTTTGCGATGTGAGAATGCTGACAAGGTAGAATGTACATACGATATACTTGCAGAGTATAATAAAGGCGAAACGGATAGTAGCGAAATTGATCAGTCGGAAGTTGATGTTGACGCTGCAGAGATCATTAAGATACCAAACACAACGATAGAACAAAGGCCGAATGAGGTTGTGCAATCATCCAGTTCTGTAAATACGTTCTGCCTAGGTAAAAAGAATGGTTTGGTTTTCTCTAAGCCAGGATCTTGTACTGAATATTACGAGTGTAAATCAAAGCGTCCTCAGTTACGTCAGTGCCAGGGCTCGCAACACTTCAGCCCCTCTCGTCATATCTGCATGAAGAAGACAGAGGCCAATTGCTCCATTGACCGGAATATTAAGCCCCTCGAAAGACCATCGGTAACTGCAGGTATTTGCTCAGATGAGAAACAGGACAGTCTTGTACCTCATCGAAATGACTGCGGAAAGTTTATGCTCTGCAGCAATATGATGTTTCTTGTTATGGATTGTCCCACAGGATTGCATTTCAATTCCGAAACCCGACGGTGTGACTATCCAAAGATCGCAAAGTGCAGTATCGGAAAAAAGATCAATAAGAAAACAAATAGAAGACGTTCATTGAAAAAAGGCCAACGAAATACTTTGTAACTTGTAATTATTCCTTTATAAACGCAATGAAAATTTAAAGCATAACATAAGCTCTATTTGAAAGACTTAGTTTGTCCTTCTACTACTGAAAATTAACAAAAAGGGTGCTCTAACTATTTTATAAATGTATCTAAAACACAAGTATAGGCGCAACAGACTCCATAAAGTGTACAAGAGTACGATATATATTCTTTAACTGGATCAACGTCTGTTCACAGAAATTGTTGCTTATCGCAATGCTGGACTAAAGATTTATTTTACAAGTTTCTGATCTTTTTAATCTATCTGACAATAAGCAATTTGTAAAGTAAACCACTTAATTAAATACAGCATAATGAAAACATTTTAAAATCGTTTTTTTAAAACAGACTAAAAATCTGGTTTTTCTAGGAATATTACGAATTTGCTGAATAAAAACATCATACATATTCTGCAGTTTTATAAAGGTTTCTTTATTTTAGCAATTAACATTTGCGGGCCAGTCGCAAGACCGTACTTTCTCGTTGAAAACAAGTCCATCCGAGCACTTGAAATTTATTTCACATTCACACTGGCATACGATATAATTACCACTACAGGAATCGGTAAGATCAGAAAGCATTGTACCGTCTGGTTTTCCCACACATTGTCCCTTGCTTTCGCAGTATGTTCCCGAGGGACCTGCGGTAGGACCACTGGGTGGTGCAGAACCATCATCACATTGAACGTTCTCGGGATAGTCACACTCCTTTGTATCATTATTAAATTGAAGGTTATTGGGGCAACGTTGCTGGAATTTATTGCCATACAGACAATGAATAAACGCAGAGCAGTTGTTGTCAACAGGACCTAACCAGTTGTTTGGAACATCACAGCATTCAGGGTCACAGACCTTTGGTATACATACGCCTTCCTCATCGATAACACAAGCCATCATTGTGGTATCAAAGTAAGTATCAGCAGCGCACTTTCGCTCTACAAACCTATTGTCCACGCATTGCAAGTATCCAGCGCAGTCAGCAGGGTTTACTTTAAGTTCTCCATCAGTACATGTTTGGTTACCTTTGCATTGGCCGTTGTCTACCTCACACTTGCTAGCTTCCGCATTCCAATAATCTCCAGTATTGCAGGAAACTGATTCGAACTTTCCATTGGAACACAACTGATATTTTGTACAATCAGTAGAATCAACCTGGGTCTCTCCGTCGGTACAGTTCTTTGGTATACATACGCCTTCCTCATCGATAACACAAGCCATCAATGTTGTATCGAAATAAGAGTCAGCAGCGCACTTTCGCTCTACAAACTTATTGTCCACGCATTGCAAGTATCCAGCGCAGTCGGCAGGGTTTACTTTAAGTTCTCCATCAGTACATGTTTGGTTACCTTTGCATTGGCCGTTGTCTACCTCACACTTGCTAGCTTCCGCATTCCAATAATCTCCAGTATTGCAGGAAACTGATTCAAACTTTCCATTGGAACACAACTGATATTTTGTACAATCAGTAGAATCAACCTGGGTCTCTCCGTCGGTACAGTTCTTTGGTATACATACGCCTTCCTCATCGATAACACAAGCCATCAATGTTGTATCGAAGTAAGAGTCAGCAGCGCACTTTCGCTCTATAAACTTATTGTCCACGCATTGGAAGTATCCAGCGCAGTCAGCAGGGTTTACTTTAAGTTCTCCATCAGTACATGTTTGGTTACCTTTGCATTGACCGTTGTCTACCTCACACTTGCTAGCTTCCGCATTCCAATAATCTCCAGTATTGCAGGAAACTGATTCGAACTTTCCATTGGAACACAACTGATATTTTGTACAATCAGTTGAATCAACCTGGGTCTCTCCGTCGGTACAGGTCTGGTTATTACCATTGCATTCACCATTGTCGCACTCACATCTAGATGTTTTCGAGTTCCAGTAGTCTCCAGTGGGACAGGGAACTGATTCGTACTTTCCATTAGCGCACAAAAGGTAATTGGCGCAGTTATCGGGGTCGGATTTAACATCTCCTTCTATGCAAGTGCCATTGCCATTGCATTCACCATTGTCTTTTTGGCACTCCTTGTCTTTTGAGCTCCAGTATTCTCCGCCAGGGCAAGACTTAAGGACAAATTGTCCAGTGCAGCAAACAAAATACTGTGAGCAATCATCTTCATTGGGCTTGGTGTCTCCACTCTCACAGCAATCCGTAGCTGCCGATTGTGTGAACAATGAGGCTGCGAGGAACAGGGTGTACGCTTCAAGTAAATTTAAATTAAAATATATTTTTGGTAAGGGTGAACTAATGGTTATTACCAAAACTGAATTTTCTCCATTGGGTCATTTTTCCAACTTTATCCTAGAGCATAGGCACTCTTACTGAAGTGTCAAACGCTATTTGGCTGCTTTTATATTTTTTGCCAATTATCATGATTGAATGTTTCTGCATAGGACCGGACGAACCAGTGATAAAAGGAAATCATTATTGATCATATCAGGCTTGTGCAAGTCAAACACGTGAATGATTTCCTATCATTTTATAGAAATAGAACATTTCAATGTGGAATGTGAAACAGAAAGATGAAAGTAGTGATCGCAATTGTTTTGCAACTATGCATATAAAACTGTAGCCCTGTAGATTCATATTTTTGCAAAGTTACTATGGTCAGCGGTAGATTAAAGTATTATATGACTAGGTACGTTTATCTATTCTTTTGAAGATTGACTTTTAATGATATGTTCAAGACAGCAAAGAATAGAGCTAATCCAATGTATCGAAATTATTACTATGTTTCAGTTCAATTCTTTAGGTTGTTAATACACAAAGCTACTGGACCTTAGCTCTTTTTTATTAAATTGAAAGTACTTAATAAATCATCAAATATGTTAAGCAATTCATACAGGTTTATTTCTCAAGTTCCACTCTAGTACGAAGGGCACACACCCTCGGTGTCGATCACACATGCCTTGAGTGTGGAGTCAAAGTAGGTGCCACTAGCACACTTCAGATTCACGAACTGACCACTACAGCACTGGTAGTATGCAGCACAATTCTGTGGATCAACCTTGATGTCGTTTTCTGTACATGTGTCTGTGCCAGGGCACTGACCACTGTTCACTTCGCACTTTTGGGTGGCAGAATTCCAATAGTCGCCAGAGTTGCAGGACTGCTGAACAAATTGTCCTCCACAGCAAAGAAGGTAGCTCAGACAACTGTCGGGATCTTCTTTGATATCACCGTCGGTACAGCAGTCCGAGGCCAGAGAACTGTTAATATGCCAGAGCAAAAGGCATACAAAGAGCACTAAATTGCAAAATGAATGTAAAGGATTACTGTTTTTCCAATTAGTAGTTTGCAATTGTATCTCTACCATTTTCATGCTTCTTTAATAATTGTGCGAGACCCATTTTTCTTGATATGCGTAAGTTTACTACATTGGATTGTGTTTTTTCTTCACCTTTTATATTTTTGTTGTCAATCACCAAATTATTTCCTTTCTGATAGGGAGCTCTGATAATAGACAATTACACGGTAATTTTATCAGTCATGTTACAAAAACATAAAGTTGTTCAATGTTAGAACTATTCACTTTATTTACCCTTCATTTGAAATGCAATTACACTGATTTAAAATGAGCAAGAAATTGCTAAGTTAGGGTGACGCTGCGTTTTCAAAGGGAACATCCAGCCTCAGAGGCATAGTTGCAAGTCTGCAGAGTTGTGTCCCAGTGCAGGCCGCTGCTACATCCCATTTCAACCTCGCACTCACACTGGCACACCACATAATTGCTACAGTTAGTGAGTGAGGGTAGCAAGGTACCCTCTTGGGCTCCCAAGCAGCGACCATTCGACTCGCAGGAGGTACCAGATGGGCCTGCATTGGGCCCCGATGGAGGAGTGTATTCCCATTCACACTTAAAGTTCTGTGGATAGTCACAGTATTCTCCATCAGAGTTGTAGATTAAATTGTTGGGACACACTTGCTCCACAGCGCACTCATAGTTGCATTTGTAGAACTTATTACAAGCACCCTCTACCGGGAACAGCACTCCTTCCGCTTGCCCTTGGCACACTGTGGAATTGTTGTTACATTGCACCTTGGGCACGTAGTCTTCGGCATAGTCGCACTGGTCCGAGGTGGCATTGTAGACAAGACCATCGGGACATATCACACTATTGGTAGAATCGGCGGTTCTGTCCCAGTCGCACACTTGGGCAGTCTCGTTGAATTTGGTATTGGCATCGCAGGGCATGGCGATGGGGCACTGACACTGGCACACAAAGTAACCGTTAGTGTCGGGGTTGGCAAACATGACGCCATCACGTTGTTTGGCGCATACTCCTTGATCACTGCAGGTGGTTCCCGATGGACCAGCAATCTCACCTGTCGCATCCCCTGTGTCGTCAGACGTGCACTCCACATTCCAGAAATAGTCACACTCATTTGTGTCGAAATTGAAATACAATCCACTGGGACAGATGAATTCCTGGCAGCAACCATGGTTGCACTGAATGTAATTTGTGCACACTCCCTCTACCGGTACCATGGCGCCGTCAGGTTCATTGACACACTGAGTGCGTTGGTCACTGCAGTAGGATGGAACGGAGACGGAAGGGGAACTGGTGGTTGTCTTGATGGTGGTATCGAAGTCATCCGTAATCAAGGTTTCATCAGAATCAGTGGTGTCGTCTATGGGTGACGTTTCTGTACTGTCCTCATCGTTTGGAGTTGAAGTCTCTGCGTTTGGGGGACAGGGCGTTGTTTCCTCAAGGAAGTCGTCTGCCTTGCATTCATCTGCACAACACGAACAACTGCAGGCGTCAGAGCTGTCATCAACAGAGAGATCGCTGCACTCAGCACGCCACTGATAATCACATTCGCCTAATTTTTGATTAAAGTGAAGGCCTCGTGGACATTGGCCGACTTTGGCCACTGCTCGATCTAGACATAACACGAAACGTTGGCAATCCTGGAAATAAGCTAGTCGAGTACCATCTTCTTCCTGTGAACAGATATCAGCAGCCTGGGAATGAATCTCAAACGGCACCAGTAAGAGTAGAAACCCAATAACAGCTAGAATAGTAATGACTTTAGTATAGAGCGTTGGGGTGAATTTCATAGCTTACATACCCACTTCTTTATTTCCAACCATTTCTGCACAACAATCCCAGCAAATTCTAACGCGGTTAAAATCCACAGACGACTATTAGGCAAACTAGGCGCTCCCGGAGCATTTATGGAAGTGGAAACCCTCGAAAAGTTCGCCATGTACACGGGTATTCATATGCATGATTGCCCCAAATCAGTTGTCAATCTATTGATAATACCAATTTATCTCTTGATTAATTCGCTTGGCTTCTTATCGCAGATGCCCGTGCTGCAACCAACCTGCCAAGTCTATGCGTAATTACTCGCTTGTTTTGGATTCGTGGTCCCTTATCTCTTTCTCTCTCTCTCTACTTCGGCAGCACACAACTTTAACAGTTCTTAATTTATGTTCTTCCTCTACTGATAAAGCATCGCCGAAATCGCAATTTTGATAATGGCTTTTATTCAAGCGCTATAAATAAGAAATTTTTACTTTTTAAAATTGTTTCGAACGTAAATACGAATTGGAGTTTAGCTGTACTTATTTAATACCCTTCGCTTATTTAAAAAAATATTAAAATAATGAAGAAATTGTTAATCCTTTAGCAAAAAAACTAAAAAAAATCAATCAATAAAGTGGAACAACTTCGGCAATACATTTTACTCCACTATTCATCCATCAGTATTGATTTTTGGTTAGGTAAGATCCGGTGGATGCCTATTACAATGTAACAATTTTAACGTAATAATTATGAACTATGTGATCCATTTAAAATAAATGTGTCTCCAAAATGCATTATTATTTTGACTTACTCTTTGCTTACTTTCAAAGCAAGACTTAATACATATTCAAAATGGTGTCAGATCCGATGTCAGTTGGCGAAGACACGCTTTTGTTCAACGTATCATCAAGACTATAATGAATGTACAATTACATCCAAAGAATAGACCGACTGCAGTAAGAGGCTTCCCATTTGAATGGTGTTAGATGGGATGCGCATGAAACTTAAGCCAAAACAGTTCTATTTATTTAACAGAAACTCGACGGAGTACGCTTGAATTAAATTACCAACGCAGAAAACAAGTTAAGAAAGTGGAGCAAGCTTGACTGTTTTATACTCTACTTTCAACGGAATACTATATGTAACAAATAAGACTCTTAACTTAAAGTACACTAAAGACTCTTTTACTTATTTTGACCACAAAAAGTATGCATGTATACGATGTACAACATATAACTACATGTATAAGTAGTATATAGTATAGTAGTATAGTACTATAGTATATGTATATATAACAGATAGATAGTATATACTATGTACATTCTTTATAGTTAAGGTTTATTATTGCAATAATACATTAGTGTGTAAATACACTGTGTACATATTGTATATATTTAAATGTGTATGTACACATAATACGTACGTACATACTCTTATGCACATGTGTTGGTTGTGAAGAAAACACTAAGTACAGCAGAAATATGAGTTGATCGACATTCTCTCACAACAAGAGAAGCACCCAAGAGTCTTTTGTAAAAATCTCCTCAAGTGTAACAGGTTTCTCAGATTTAAACAGTGGTAGTGCCTGAACATCACACAGTCGACTGTGACTCTCGCTTCGTTGTGATTCGTTATCGCGAATACCTTAACAGGAGTTAAACTTTATAACGGTTTACTGGACATCCTTTAGTTCGAATTGAAAAACTGGGATCGATTGGTGCATAGATATCGACCATTAATTTATATAAATTCTAGCACCATTCGAAATCAGTGCTTTTAATTGGAAACCTTCAACGTTGGATGTGATTTTAAATAGAAGCTAACTACTTCATTAATTACTTATCTGCATATGTTATGCTTAAACATTCTTACGTACACATGTGTGTACGTAAAGTACATCAATAAGTTATACCGGCTGAAACTGATTGACTGCGATCGTGACGGAAGCCTTCGAAGTGCATCAAAGGTTTCTCATTCATAATATGTGCCGTGCTTAATATGTATATATGTACATTATACATACACACACCTTGTTAATGAGAAACATTTTATACAACTTAAATGTGTAATAATTTATTTATAATTAATAACTTCTAAAGTATTCCCGCTAAATGAAGAAATAAGTAGAAAACATATTCGGAGCTGAGAACTTGTGTAAATAAAAACAGATTTAACATTATTGTGGATTTTTGAGTGTTGTCAAAAACTGAACTCCCTATCTCTATAAACATATAGGCAGTGGTATTTGCACACCTGTTTTGTGTAGAAGTATCACTTCTAAAATAACTTCCATGCTCTTATCACACAAATACGAACAAGAACATACAACAAACCTCAAAATAATACAGAAAGAAAGACTTAGCTAGAAAAGCAAAAATAAATTGAATTCCAAATATAGTATATATTTTGTATGCTGTAGAGCAGAGGTGATGGGGCGAAGTGTTCATGTTTTAGGGGAGCTATGTTTGTCTTTGGTTCTGCTGATAGCCTTATAATTTGACAGGCGAAATCTTATCTGGAATGAAGAGGTAACTGTTTTCTTAATTTATAGCCTTCATTGGGAATACCACTACACAACTTTAAACCTGTAGTATCTAAATGCTCAGTATAAATGTCTTATTTTCAAATGACGGCAGTTAGTTACTGTGTTCTCTTCAGGGTGTTTAAATGATGCAAGGTTCGCGTTGTGTTGTGCAGGATTAAATATTTTGAAAATACAAATTCATTTCTTTATCTTGCAGGGGCTCAAAACAAGCACGCACTTTTCTTTCGTCTGTTGGCATTAGCTGCCCTGCTAAAGACGAGCAGCCAAACAGAGCACTTCTCATCTGGAGAGGATATCTGCCGTCTGTTTCCGGATGGAACTGTTCTGCGGCAGCCAGGATACTGTGATCGGACGATAGTGTGCAAAAATCACATAAGTACTGATGGCACAACCTGTGCGGATGGCCAGTTATTCAATCTGAAAGATAAAAAATGCGCTAAGTCTCTCGAGAAGAGCGACACATATTGCAAATCGCCATGCACCAGCAAAACAACTGGATATGTTGGGGATACCACCAATTGTGCCAACTGGTATAAGTGCGATAAGGCTACAACAGTCAGCCAAGGGGTTTGCCCCAGTGCCCAATACTTCGATCAGACGTCAAAGGCGTGCGTGTATAAGAGCAGTACAACGTGTGATGCCACGTATGAGCTGTGCCAGGTTGTGCCTCAAGGTGTAAAAGTTAAGGACGAGCATAACTGCAATAGGTATATCACCTGTGCTGCTGCTAATGCGACATCGCACGCGTGCGATACAGGACTTTACTACGATGTGGTGTCAGGTGATTGTATAAAGAAGTCGTTGGTTTCGTGTGAAAAACATCCGCACCCTGAAGACGCGTGTGGCACTAAGAAATTGGCAATACGTGACAAGTTTGTGAGGGACGAGGCCACCTGTAGCGGCTACTTCTATTGCCGTGATCTTGGTTCTGGTCATCCCGATACGAGTCCAGTTTGGAAAAAATGCGCGGAAGGCTTATTCTTCAACCAGGAGCTCCAAGTTTGTCAGGATCGAAACTCTGTTTCTTGCTCTGAGGACCGCTGCGATGGACGCACAAGTGGTTACGAGTTGGTGGAGAAAGACGGTTGCCAGCATTACATAGAGTGTGAGAATAATGCAGAGAAGAAAGATGCGGAAGTTCTTCAATGCGACGATGGCATGTATTTCAATGTAGTTGCTCAGAAGTGTACCGCTGAGAAAACAGACTACCCTGTCTGCCGAGCTTGAAAGTATCTATGTCATGTAATAATGCCAAAGAAAATATTTTAACTTCTTTTGGGTACTACAAATAAATCATACGTGTATTAAATGCAGATTATTTAATAGATAACTTTGTACTCAAAATCCAGAAACTTAAATTTGCCAGCTAATAAATACATACATACATGTGTACATACATATAAATCTATGTACGTGCAGCTAAGTATGCAACAAAAATTTACAATGAAGACTCACGGATGCGTAGTTGTCTCATTTGATGGTCGATAAGGCAGTAGACGGTGTAAAGTCTTTGTATTTATTTTATCTTTTTATCTGAGTAAGCAGTGCACCAAGCAGTTTACAAATGCAGTGCTTTTTCAATGTAACTTAACAGGAAGACTGTCGTTAGTTTCCCACATTCACTTCTTTTCGTTTGTATTTGGCTTCCCGTACGCCTTTTTTTTGCTTTTTGTTGTACAGTTGCCCTGCCTAGTCTCCCAATTTAATTTGAAAAGAGGTGAACTGCCTTGTCGATGAAAACTGCGTCTTGGTTGTCTTTGGACTCGTCTGCCTAGCAAGCAGTTCACAAATGCAACAAGCAGTGCAACTGCTTGAATTAATGCTACTTGGCGCTGTAATTTAAACAGTCGTCATATGAGAATCAAATTAAAACTTTTATTATAATAATATTTAATATTTTAACATTAATTCTCAATAAATAAATATTACATATTACAATTATGTTAGAATTATTATATATAAATACTAGGTTGTATATTTGTTACAAGATAACAGAACTGTGAGTTTGTCTGTGATTTAAAAGTTAAGTACAGGCTATACACATTAATATCGAGTGTAGCTTAACTTGTTTTCCTGTCACAATACCAAATATTGGTATGGTCTACCTTCATTTTTTTTAACAAGTACTGAAATGTTTCAGGGCGACATCCACCCTTAATTGTTTGGATCCCTTGCTGCTGTGGCACTTTTGTCGTCCAGGGCACGGCGCCGTCCACCATCTGCCATTTTAGCTTTTCCTACAGGAAGCTTGCATATTTTACGTGCTCCATGTTCTTGTTATTGTTGTAGTCGTATTTGTCTGTGCTGCCTTGCTGCGCCAGTACCCCAACTCTTTATATTTATCGATTGAAATGTGTCTCAGGCTGTGAAATACAGGTCATTGATCTGCTCGTGCCTTTCTCGCAGCCATGGAACGACTAATTCCTGCTCGTGCTGTCTGTGCACAGGTCCGACAATGGGACGAGAACCTTCTTCGCTTGCAACTCATGAAAAAGCGTGAGTGCAGCTCTTTGTACAGTGAATTGAAAGGATAGATACAACTAGATATGGTTTTGGCCCGAGGAGGCTTAGTAACTCCGATGAACCCATGTTGTTTTGCAACATTCAGTCAATTATGATTGCAGTACACTTAAATATATATTGTTATAATAGATGTTGCTTATACATTGGTCCTGCGACACGAATATAACCACTGTCCGGAACTTGCCGGCGCTATTGAATCAGTCTTTGTTAGCTTTGGGGTAGTAGAGCACTCAGCGAGTGGAAAGCACTCTCCATTGTCACTTGCACGCTGGGGGAAAAACTGTACCAAAAGTATGCATGAAAATTTGGCAAGAAAACTGAGAATTGGGAAACGGGGAAAGGACTACACCATGCCAGGACCAGACAGTGGTAGAAATCAACTGCGACGCAGTACTCAGCATGTTTGTCAAGTTGTTTTACGGGGTTGTACTTGAGCTGTAAACAAGCAAAGGAAGCTACATATTTCATTAAAATTTAACTACTATATATGTATTGTACATAACATACATGAAGCTGCCTTAGTTACGATCGAGTTGAATGAAGGCGTTTCTATGAAAACTTGTATTGTAGATCAAGATAGTGCGATGAAGGTTTAACAAATTGGTTTGCATAGCAACCCATACGTATTGCTTCAATTTAATCTAAATTTAACTACCAAATTCATAGCATACGCACAATTAGATGTAACATTATATCATTGTGAACATTTCTGTCATCAACTTCCATAAGGCTATACATATATACCGAAGATAACCTTTCTTTCATGTTATACTGTATATTTATTTATGTTATTCACTCTTATGAGTTTCCAAATCGAATGCAGAGCAACTAAAAGTCGAGTGTAGCCTCAGTTTGGCATTTCACCTTCAGTTTTCTACTATTCATTTTTGCAAGAAAGATTTCGCGGTCAACACAGTTGCAATAATTTCGATTCAACGCGCATGCGCCGTCGGGAGAGTTCCCTAATGCCGACATAGGATAATGGCCTCGAGAACGGCTCGTTGATGTTATAATCGTTGTTGCTGTTGTTGCAACGCAGCCATTTTACAGAAGCGGCGGCATTGCTCTTTGCCTTTGGGTTCTCTGCACTACAAGGTGAAAATCCTGGGGTCGCCATTGCCAATGGACTTGACGAGGGCAATGGCAATGGCAGTGGCAGTGGCAACAGCAATGGCAATGGCAGTGGCATTGGCAATGATAATGAGAATCCACATTGCCTTCATAATACTATCAGATATGATTATTTGATATAACTGGGAATAAGCAGACAAATTAAAATTGCGCGACTCCCTTTTATTTCAAATAAATCATATGCAACATTTAACAATACTTAGTGCTTGCAACATCATGTTTAATTATATTTTCATCATTTACCGGACTTGATAAGTATCATGCTCTCCATGTCCAATCTTTAGTCTCGTGTAGGCAGTTATAAATGTCTTTAAGGCCGATCGACATGTCGTGCACAGGGGTTTGCGATTAGGGTGACCAATTTTGACTTTTGATTTGAGCTTTTTTGGTTTAACAAGAAGATTATGTTTTGAAGGTTTTGGCTTAGATAATGACTCATCAGACTTGACTTTCAACTGGGTTAAAAAAACTGGGTTAAAGATATATTAAGGAATATTCTATATTCTTAAGCGATGCTTCTGCTGCTTACCAGCTTGTGCACATAGGGCCCAGTTTTCCAAGGAATTGCACTTACGCCTGGGGTGAATTGTAGAGCCTGACGCAGTGCATAATCCGATGTCCCTGCGCTCACTACAACTCCCAGTTGATTTAGACTACACAGTGACTTCTGCACATAATCTTCTATGTTCTCGTATTTCTTAGTGTAACGCATCTGCGATTTCACCTGTTTAACGATACTCTCTATGGGGAAAAATAATAATGACTGTCCAGGTGCAGTGTGTAAAAATGAAAGTGCTTTTAGCACATGTCGATTAATTTTTTTAGGAACACAGAAATTGTCCATTTGTGTATTTTTTGTTTAAAATATGTATCTGTTCCAAAACTTGAATATGATTGAATGTGAGAACAGTGGCAATCTAGAATGACAATCTAGAATGGAAATCTAGAATGTCAAAGTCTACTGGGATTAAGAAAAAGGTACTGACATATTTTGAAAAGATAATGAATTTTTATAGTAAATAAATATATGATTATGTATTTTAAATCTTGCTGAAGACACATATATGAATATATATGTATTTAGGCACATTTATACACATATTTAATATTGAAAAGTATTGTCAGTCGAGTCGATTAGGTCGTCTCTATCCGTTAGATAACGCGCCAATCTACTGGTCTCTCAACAAAATTTTCTTATTGGTTTTATTGTCTACTGTATATTAGTCAAAAAGGATGGCACATCATATATTATATTATATATATTGTATATTATTATGTATATTGTGGATCATTTTCCATTTAATGTCTTAAAATTAAAATGGTTATAACAAAAATTAACGATCTACCAACATTAAAAAAATCAACAAAGATTAGAGAACACTCGGCTAAGTCGAAGTTGTGTGTACTTTCTATCTTAAGAGATCTGCGCTTTTGTCATCAGTTTCACTAAATGATAAAAAGCACTCCGCAATTAAAACGAAAAGCGAAAACCTTCTGCACTTGCACACACCAACATGGGCAGAGAAGCGTCTCACAGACACACAAGGGAGAATAGAACAATAACAGACTAACCTATTGTAAAGTGGGGAGTATCTATGTGTGTGTGTGCATGTGTGTGTGTTGCATATTTATACATATATTTTAAGTACAGACAACATTTCCCAACATGGCGTCTCAGCCCCACAGCGCCTGCCTCTTCCTCATTCCACAAGCTGCTTTTCCAAATGACGCATGCATCAATGCACACATTCGCATTGTACATACATACATACATGCATACATACATACATACATTCGCACATACTTCACACACACACATGCAAAATATGAATGTGCTAAGCATTTTCTCAAGCGGAGTAGCAGCGGCTTTGTCTGCCACAGAGAGCGACAGGGAGCGACAGCCACTGCCACAGTCTGTGGCACTGCGAGTGCAGAGCGGAGCAGGTCAATGATACCAAAAGTTAACCCACACCAGCAACGTCTGCGTCGCACTCGAGCAGTTTTCACGAAAAACAAAAACCAGCCCAGACTCTGGATGGCAAACTGCGTTCAGCCAGTTCGTTCCGTTCCCTGTGGATAAGGCCACCCACTCTCACTCCCGCTGCAGCTCCCTCATCTACGTTCCATACCCAAACCCAAACCCAACCCCATCCCTAGCTACATTCACATGCACATCCCCAATCCATTCCGACCGTCAGCCATGAGCCCAGAACCCACCTACATATTGTGCTGCAGTTGGCTCCAGGGGCACCGCCAGTGTCAAGTTTACGCCACATTCACACAGACACACACACACACAGATGCCGCCCTGGTCATGAACTCCATTTTCAATGGCAGCCATAACAGTCCCCTCAGAACCTTAGCGCAAAAGCTCTTTTATCTTTTTAACGTACAATTTGTGCAGTGAAAATTGAGACGAGGACAGAGAGAGAGAATAAGAGGGAGGCAGGAAAAGAGAGAAGGGAGAGCGAGAGAGAAAAGAAGAGGAAGAGAGAGAGAAGAGAATGGGAAGAGACATGTTGCACTGCCAGAGAGAGAGAGAGAGAGAAAAAAATAAAGAGTAAAAAGCGAATGCGAATGTGAATGTGGCATTCCACCGCTCACTGTTACCCCCCCTGCCCCACCAACACCCCCTGCTACGCCATGCCTCTCTCCCCCTCCTCACTCATGTAACTCTTCACTGTAGTCTGACTGCAGCGGCAAGCGAAGCCTCATGCATCATTTATTGCCTCCGACTCCGTATCTCTCTTTTTATACGCTGTGCTGCGCTGCGCTGCTTTTTCCTGTGCTCCAACAACAACAACAAGAACGACAACGACAACATGCCACGCCACAACTTGAACATCGCGGTGAAGGTCATTGCTACCAAAATTGTGTCTCCCTTTTGTCCTACTCTACTCCCGACTCGACTCGACTCGACTCTCGACTGTCGACTCGCCTCGATTCGTTTCGATTCAATTCGCATTCTCATTCGCAGTGCTGCAGCCCTGAGCAATAAAGCGTACACAAATAAGTGCATGAGTGTGTGCAGATATATATATATATAATATATATATATTACATATGAATTATATATAAATATATATATAAAATATAATTAGTTATAAGCCTGTCTGCAGTTAGTCCCTAGTTGTGATGAAACTGATCCAGCTCATTAGCATCTCCTTCAATATCTCAAGCATCTCTTTATATATCGTAGCTTTAGCGATATAGAGCTCTAGGTAGCTTCCATTAACTGATTAGCTGTGTCAGCAATAGGAATCCACTAGAAAATCTCCCAGAGAAAGAGAAAGAGAGAAAAGCAGAGCGAGAGAGTGAAAAACCCGTTTGCAGCCCGACTGTCCATTTCGACTCGTTCCATTCCCGTGCCAAAAGCAAACTGTGTCTGTGTCACTCAACCCACTAAACTTGCACACAATGCGCTGGCAACGACGACGACGACGACAGCGATGACGCCGAAGTCGAACTGTGGAACGTTCGTGCTGCCGGTCTGCTGCTGCTGCTGCTGCTTTGCTGTTGTTGCTCACTTGCATGCAACATTTTCTGGTCTGCCTCCGCCTGCGTCTCTCTGCCACTGCCTCTGCCTGTGCCTGTGCTTCGTGTACCTCTCTGTCTCTGTTCGTCCTGCTTCTCGCTCGGATGTCTGCGCTATTTTCAGCATGCTGTTGTTGTTGTTGCTGTTCTTGTCGACGCCGCTGTCGTTATGCTGGGTTCAATGTCTGGTGGTTGACCTACCCGAACCACATTTTCCAAAGGACGTGTTTGCCGCTGCTTGAATTTCGCGCTTGTTTGCTCACTCGTTGTTGATTGATTTTACGGCAACGACTGCAGCAGACTTGCAACTTCCTCCCACCAACTGCAGCACGCCCCCCTTCCTTGCCCACCACCCACACTGCCAGTAGAGAGTGAGAGAGTGTAGATTGTCAATTCGTCTGACAAGTGAAAACTAACGCAAGACCTGCCGCGGGGCCCAAGTAAAAGTTGTGTAACTAAGACAGTTATGAGGCGACTCCACTTGCATATCGAGTGGGAATGAGGCAAGCTCGCACACAACTCAACACGAAGCCATTAGCCAGCAGAGAACGCAATGCAATTTCCACCAGTATTCGATTCTATTAGAATGTGAATAGTATAACTAGTTTTCCTTGCCTTCCACTCAAGCCAGTTTCCACACAGAGCTAACCCAGCCCAGCCGCAGCCCACTTGCCTGATGCGAGAAAAGTCGAGAAACCCGAGAAACGAAACTATTAAGAGATTCAAGGCTAAGGCTGCTCGTCTCTAAGACTAAGGTCATTGCCATGCGCCGGCGCAGCTCGTGAGTTCTTCAGTTACCCTATGCTATTCGATTGGAGAGGGAATATGTATTGGACTAACGTTTTCTTCTTTATTGTCGTCAGATTCTACAGCTTTTTAAGTCTTTTTTTAAGTACTTACAGAGTTATAACAAAAGCGACACAAACGCTGTATTACATATGTAGCCTGGAAAACTTGTTTTACTTAGTTTACTTAGTTTACTGATTCTTATTATGCAAAGTGATAAAGTAAGAAAGACCTTCTGTATATGTTGTACTATAATTTCTCTTCCTCGTTCATTTCTTGCATTTCTCTCTTGAAGTAAGTTCAGCGAAACAATTAGGAATACTTTGGCATGTCAAACACTCTTTGTTTTACTAGTTTACCTCTGCAAATTGCACTTAATTGGCACCAACTACATAGTTAAAGTGAGTCACAGTTTTCGAAATTAAAAATTGTAACCCTGGTAGTCGAAATGGTGCGTCACCCTCGGGGCACTGAACAACAAAAGGAGTGGGCAGGTGTCGATGGCAATCAGAATTTTACTTGTACTACGACTAGGACTGTTTATTTCGGGACAACATTTGAACTCATTTTAGTTATTTAGGTATGACACCCTTACAATGGGTATACGTATTTTTCAGAATATCATCATGGAAATCAAATAATTATATTCTGCCAATTTTATGGCATTATTCAGTGAAGATTAGAAATTCGAGAGATAATACTGATGACAAGTGTTAGTGGATATTTATACTATTCTATCATAATAATTGGCATAGAAGAAATCAGGCAAAATTTTCTTGTTTTTTCGAATGTTACTGACTTTGTGTGGCAATAAAGACCTTAATTGTCCAGCTTGTTTTGTTAACCACAGTGAATATTGGGTCCCTCTTTAGCCAAGTTCGTTACCCTATGTTGTGATAGGGTCTAAACACACACACAATAAAATTGTATTACTCATCTATTCAGACTGGTCACTAGAGAAAGGACGGCAATTAGCTTGTGTACGTATTCTACAACACCAAATGAGTCACTGACCAGTAATCTGCATGGGTTTTGGGCAGGACTGGGTTGACTTATGTTCAATAGCAAGTAGATCCTAAAATAAACTCATTTATTGTCATTGTCATTCATTCATTTATTCCGCATAGTCTGAGTTTTTTTGCTGGTTTGTCTATAAAAAATCTGTGAACTATTATGAAAAAGGAAACCCCGAAACGCGCCCCTGATAACAAGGGCAACCCTGAAAATGGTGTCCAGCAGCCCAGCAGACAGACGCCAATCTGTTGCCCCCACAGTTGGCCTCGCTCTCGCAGCAACCGAGAGCCGGCGCATGGAGCACTCCATGCGGGCAGCCTTGGCAATGAGAGAGAGAGAGCAGCAATGGCAGCAGATGCAGGATGCAGGACTAGAAGAACGAGCAGACGGAGCAGGGAAGGGGCGGGGAGGTGAATCCCTACTGCATGCCCCTCGACGGCATGAGACCATGCGGAAATGCGCATGCTTACGTGTCCTTGCCCTTGGTAGTCCTCCATGGGTTGCAGGATTGTGTAGTTGTAGTAGGTGCCCCTGAAAATAGCTAACCTTCGTGCAGTCGGTGCGAAGGACATCGCAATGTGCAACGCAGAACATGCGCATTGCATCCGAAAGAGAGTTGCAGATCCAAGCCTGAATGTTACGCCCCGGGTGTCGTCTGGCAGCTCCTGCCAGAGTTTGGATGCCGTTGTCATTGGTAGAAGTCATGCGGCTTTGCTTATGACAAAGCAATGATTAAATCCAGGAAAAGCCTTAGTGTCTAAAAATACAGCTGAATCGGAAAAGTAAGAAGAAGAAGAGGAGCAGATAGTTTAGTTTATACAGCAAACAGATTGATAAACAAATAGTTACTACGACTACTGGGCAGGAGTGTGTCGCCTTCAGACATTGCTTGGGGGTTGCAACTCCAGACAGACAGTCCTCACCCGCCCACGTTTTATTTTGGCAGTAATGCAGACATGTTCTATATATATATGTATGTAATTTCTATGCGACGACAACTCCCAGAATTCTGCGGAAACTTAACAACCCTTAACAAGTAGAAAGTGCTATATTCGCAGCACAATCGGCTTAAAGATACCCTGTACCTTTATCGGAATGAAAAGCACAAGTAAACTCACTCAATCATAACCTTGTTTTATTTGTATGCCTATTACTTCATTGTATATCTGTTTTTATTACTTTATTTCTAATTTGTCATATCTGTTAGTATCTTTTTAGAAAATTCATTTATTATTATTGTTGACACCTTGTAAATTTATTGTATGCATTGCTGATCTAGCATTTCCCTATCCAGTTCAGTTATACCAACAAAATATGAGGGTTATATTAAGAAAATTATATTTTTTCGGCTCAATCACGAATTTTAAAATATCTTAAATTTTCACAAGTTTATAAGACTATACAGCAATTTATCTATACAACCTATTAATCCGCTTTCAATTAAAATAAATTTGTATATATTAGTATAAAGGAATACTATGAAAATAATACAATACTTATTTGTTTTAATTTCTATTTATTTTAAAAATTTATTTTTGAAGATTATTAAGATTATGAATATAATATTGACAATATCATCTATATTTTTCGTGTTACTAAAACTTCATATCCGTATTATTGTATATTCTATATGCAGTGCATGAACACACCTACCGAACTCAGCACGTCTTTTTATTCTAATCCAAATAAATTAATTTATTTGATTGAATTGATTCGTAATCTGAATCTGTATCGCAAATGTTAAAGTAATGTTAAAGTAAAGTAGGGTACTAACATGCACCTATTTATCAGCATTAGTCGGCATGCCCGTCTATGCTATAGGGTATCATAACAGCACAAATCTGCAAACGCAACATTTCCGCGCGCGTCGACGTCGTCATCGCTCGCTTGTTCATTGCACCCCCAACGTATTGTACATTGACTTCTCTGGGCTACGTTTTGTTTCCTGCATTCGCCGACGGCGGCGGCAGCAGCAGCAGCGACGGCAGTGGCAGTGGCAATGGCAATGGCAGCAGTGGCAGAGGCAGAGGCAGCGGCAACGCGCTCAACCACTCTTGCTCTCACGCTTCGGTTCTGGGTATTCTGGTTTCTCTTTCTCTCTCTTTCTGTTTTCGCAAAGCTGAGCAGCAGCATTCCCATACCACGACCTACCTTACCCACACCCACAGTGGGCCTTCCTTCTGCTTTCTGCTTTTTCGCCTGCTGTGGGCTTTGGGCTTTCGGCTTTGGACACTCTTCCGTGCACAACTCCCACCCAACTGGGCGAAGCGTCGCGTAGAGTCTGATGTTGTCTGCAGTCTCTGTCTCAGTCAGAGTCTCTGCCACCGTCGCAGTCGGCTTTGCTGCACCAATTCGCAGTTGGCAGTTCGTTTTCATATTGAAAGTAGAATTTTTCACTTTTGCAAATTTCTGTCTCGTTTCAGTCGCGTTACCGACGTCATGCCGCACGTTCGTTCTGTCGTCGTTTCTTTTCCGTCTCCAGTTGCCACATCTGTTCGGCAAATGTGAGCTCCAGAGATCCGTTGCGAATGCTCAGACTCATCCAGTTTCCTACAGTCTCCAACAGACAGAGAGACAGTGCAAACGAAACTAGGAAATCAACTTTGATTAGTCTAGTGTCAGTGACATTGTGGCAAATATGTTCATGTTGCATGCGATCCGCGTGATAACGATCGTTCTTGTGTCTAAGTGTGTGTGTGGCTGTGCAATTGGAATACATATTCACTAAACATGGAATACAATTAAAGCGATTGCAACTACGAGCTATAGAGATATAGATAGATTAACAGCAGGTATACAAGTATGATAAGTGAGACCTTTGTTTTAACTAAGTTTCGATCTTTGATCTAATATGCAGCTACCTTTCACTCTCAGAATGCTGAATAAAGATGTGAAATTCACCTTAATTTGTGTCTGCGTGTGTGTGTGTCTGCAGACAGTCATGTATGTGTATGTGCATGTAAATAGCTTTTCCCGTTCGGTGGTCGGTCTACCAAAATGTCTGACTCATTCCCAGTGCACACCCCCCACACAGTAGACGCCCACTTTTGCACTACTTCAAACTTCAGACATTGCAACCCTCATTGCACCCCCAAACCCCTAGTGTCTGGCCCAAGAGGGGGGAAGGGCGCAACTGCACAACTCCAATTACCCTCGCTCAGTTGTTGTTTACCAGCCCCATCAATCCGCTTTAACAGTGCGCTGCTCGCTCAACTGTAGCGCCGCTGTAGACGCGCTGTTAGGCAGCGACTGTGTCTGTTAACCTTGCCTTGGTGTTGGTGAACTTGACAATACACGCGCGCCTCACTGCTCTTTCGCTCTCTCGCGATGACGTTCACTCTCTCTCTCTCAGTTTTGCGTCTCTGTTTCAAGTTCTTCTTCACTGCACACACACACAAACACACATACACATGCAAGTGTGAATGTGTTTGTGGGGCGACGGCGTCAGCAATGAACATTCAGTGTTAAGGTCAATACATTTGTTGTGTTTTTGTTTCCACATGACGACGACGGCGAGAGTGCATCCAATGAGGTTGCATTTGTTTGCTGATTAGTTTGCTATTGAATTATTTCTCTGTTGCACTCACACACACGTATCACACGTATGTATGTATAACTGTGTGTTTGTGCACTTGTTTGGGGTCAAACAATGAGTGACTCGGGCTACCTGACGTTTGCGGAAGCTTTCATGCTGCTGGCCTTGCGTGGTGCGAATAGTGTGAAGTGAGTCACAAAGTGTGCATCATATTTCGGAAATACACTCTAATTACTTCTAAGAACAGCGCAGTGTGGTGAGGCGGGGGGCAATGATACTTCGCTTGTGCTTTGTTTCACTTGGCATGCAAGGCGAACCTACCTCAATGTAAAGTGTTGCTCTTGTTGTGCTTTCTTTATGTTCTTACGCACATTACACATACGCACAGTTGGCTCCACAACAACTCCAAGTCTGCCCGAAAACACCCTTAAGAAAACAGGCGTGGGGGGGGGCAACCCTTGTGTGAGTGAGCAACTCCACTGCAAGAGGACCCTAACCCTGCCATACCCTAAATTTGTTAGCCTCACACAGCAAACTGAAGCTTGCTTTGCTTTTGCCAGTCACTGCTTGTTGTCATTCGCCTTCTCTTTCGCGTTTATTTTTGTTTATTTATGTTTTGCTTTCTGTATTCTTTGCAGCTACATTTCCTTGTGCTCTCTCTCGCGTAAGCTCATGCGCATGCCAAAGCTCTCACGCTCTCTCACCTACTCTCTCTCTCTCTATGTTTCGTTCTCTCGCTCTCACACTCGCAGCACAGTCGGTTATCGGGGCTCCCTCGCTCTCAGCTCTCGGACGTGCCCACTTTGCCCACAACGACAGCGACGAACGGTTTTCACTTTCATTGTGCAGCTCATTCGCCTCCTCCTCCTCCTTCTACTCCACTTCTTCCTCCTTCTCACACAGACTGTGACTGCACGCTACACATGCACGCCACGCTCTCGGCAGGTTTTATTTCGGTTCGTTTCGTTTCGCTTCGTTCTCGGCTCTGCTCTTTGCTCTCTGGTTCTGTTCTCGGGCTGCCTAGAATTTGCGATTTTCAGTTTCAGTCAGAGAAAGTACGGTGCACGCAGCGGTTGCGAATCAAAGCGCGCCCACAAGCCAAAAGAAAACACACAGAGATAAAGCTTGAAAATCGTCTGATTATACATTTATTCAATATATATATATATTGTCTGTTAATTGCCAAATCTGGCTGAAATGTGCAACAATCGCAGGTCCACGGGGTGACCTCTCTCTCTCTCCCTCTCACTCTCTGGCATCCGAAACCCTTGCAAAAAGTCAACGAAAAAGGTGTTACAGTGTTCGTGGTTGTGCGTGTGTGCGAGTGTGTGTGCGTGTGTGTGTGCGTTCGTGTGCCTTGGTGTCCTTGTCCTTGTGCAGCGCCCGGCAGGGGAGTCAACTCAACCGAACAGCTGTTGGTTGGCATCGTCCTCCGCGTCCATGTCCGCGTCCGCGTCGGTGCCCGCGTCCACGTCCTTGTCCTTGCTGGCGTCCTCGTTCTCGTCCTCGTCGTCGTCGTCGTGGTATTCGTGCTCGACGTCCTCGTCGCTTTGCTTGTGTCTCTTCACCTTGCTCTTGAACGGCACTGGGTCCTCAATGCCAGTCGCATCGCTGTCATCATATTGAGTTTTCACAAACATTTTGCCCCGAAAACGCCTTGATAATATTCCAAGAAGAAGCCCTAACTAGTCCTGCAGCGTAGACACTGGCCAACTCTACCCCCCCTTTCCCTCTTTCAAGATGTTGCTGTCTAGAAAACTGACTAAACAAAATCACCACGAATCGCTATTTGCGATAAGAACGTAGTAAACCCTACGCAAATGTGTAAACTAATGCATCCCCTACTCGACAGGTGCAAAGGTCAAATACCAATAGAGCAAATGTGAAAATCAAAGGAACCAAACAACATCAACATCAAACAGATTCCTTAAAAGTGAGATAATCATAACCATATAAGGGATCTTAAGTGTATAAACACCACAAATAAAAACAATCAACTTTCTTCATAAGGAGATCAACGAGAAGAAGAAGCTCAACTTGGCTACCATTCGCAGGAATACAGTTATCAAATCAAATCTATATTTTTATAATGGTTTTACTTCTACAATCGTACAATAAAAGTTCGTATAAAATGCTCAGGTGAAAAGAAAACAAATACTAAATATACAAAGTAAAATATATAATCAAATTAACCCCCCAATGAAAATGCAACATCTGTGTGGTGTTCTCTGTGCAAGACATCGATATATGCCCTTTAGCAAATATATATTTTTGGAGAATATCAATTACAAATGACCTACATTAATCGTACAAGTTGAGATATGACGGAATTCTCCTAACTGCAAACTGCAATCTTACTCAACATTCTAAAAAGCAAAACGGAAATACTCGTACATAACATAACTGTTAACTCATCTTTTCGACAAAGCCCGATATTAGTCGGCATAAATCATATATACATTTATACAATATATATATATATATATTTAATCATACGTTGAAGGCGAACCACGGGTTTATTTAACTTCACATGTAAGTTGCTCATCAGCAAGATCAAATACTAAGTTCGATCTTAATTAAATTTACCTTCTCTCTTCCTCTTTAAGATACATTAGAAATACCTACGAAATACTCGTATATTGATAAGCTGCTGCGGGAAAAGGAGATGAAACGCTAACAAGTATTACCATAACCTCATTTACCGTATACATACTACAATACATAGCTCTGGAACAGGTTTAAGGATAAGAACTAAATTCTGGTAAACGAACTACAAATTAGATGAAAACATTTTGCAACTTGAAGGCTGATACCATTTTGATAACAAGAAACAATACAAAAATAATAATTTCTGGATAACTTTGCAACAAAAGCGTAAGAAGAAGAGACTGATTTTATAACGAGAACGGAAAGAAGAAGGCGTGCAGTAGGCGTGGCAACAGTGGCAAACCAAGTGATTAAGGATCCAATCCAACAAGCGAAACAAAGATTTATACACACACAAACACTCATTATATACATATATCCAGGCGAGGTCAAAGTTCGTCAACTCCTTTGAGAATGCTGAAGAAACTCAAGTGCATGGAGGCTGCAGCCGCAGCCGCTGCTGCAGCAGCAGGTGTCGCATCCACCACGAAGGTCATCAAAACGGAACCGATCGACTACGAGATGTTGCATTTGGAGGAGCAAGAACATCGCCAGACGGAGCCCACTAGCAGCAGCAGCAGCAGCAGCAGCAGTAGCAGCAGCAGCAACTGCAGTGCAACATCAGCAGCAGCAACAGTTGCTGCAACAACTCCACAGCGCTACACCCACGTGCAGGTGCAGACAGTGCCACCGCGGCAGCCCACTGGCCTGACCACGCCCGGGGGCACGCAGAAGGTGATACTGACGCCGCGCGTGGAGTATGTGCAGCAACATGCCGCGGCAGGTGGCAGCAGCAAACACATCTACGCACAGAACGTGGCCTGCTCCACTGAGAGCTCCACGGGACCACAGATCATCATTACACGAACGCTGCAGTCGCAGTCGCAGTCGCAGTCTCCATCGCACACGCACCTCGTGCGTCGCCACTCAGCGAGCCCCTCTTCCTCCCACTATCATCCCCTGCAACGGCTCAGCTCCAGCCATGCACAGTCGCCGCCGCCGTTGCATCACCAGAACGAACATCAGCAGCAGCAGCAGCAGCAGCAACACCAGAAACCACAGCAACTCGAGCAGCAGCAGCAGCAGCACAAGGCGAATCCTCAGCAACATGTGCGCGTCATACGCGATGGCCGCCTCTATGAGGAAGCCTCGTGTGGCAGCGCTTCCACTTCCAATGTGCGTCGCAACTCAGTCTCGCCACCGCCGCTGCATCATCATTCGCGCTCCGCGTCCGCGTCGCCGGTGATTACTAGGCGCGCCTATGTGGAGCAATCGAGTCATGCTCAATATCAGCGAGAGACGCCACCGCTAACAACAACGCCAACCCCTCCGCCACCACCACCAGCACTGCCTCCTCCTTCCTCCAAGCAGCAACATCAGCAACAGCAGCAGCAACACTTTATTGCCGGACCGCCACCCACAGCCGCCGCTCGCAAGTTTGTGGTCAGCACCAGCACGCGTCACGTTAACGTCATTGCAGCAAATCACTTCCAGCAACAACACGAGCAACAACAGCAGGAGCAGCAGCAACAGCAGCAGCAACATCAACCGCAACAACAACAGCAACATCATGTTATTGCCAACGTCAGCTCGAGCAGTGCAGCCAGCAATGCCACTGCCTCCTCCAGTTGCCCCACCACCTCGTCTGCATCTCATATCTTTCGCACTCCTCAAGTCTCCAGCAGCAGCAGCAGTGGTCAGCAACAGTTGTCTTCGCACCATCATCAGAGTAACAGCAGCAGCAGGAGTAGCAGCAACAACAACAACGTCGTCAACTCGGCTATGCGACCGCCACCACCTCCGCCCCCGCCCAAAGTCAAGCATTCCTCCAGCAATAGCAGCAGCAGCAGCAGCAGCAACTGCGCCAGCAGCGTCAGCTGTGCCAACACCAATGGCGAGGAGCCGTCCAGCTCGATTCCCGATCTAGGTAAGTGCAACAATCACTGCAATTTGCCGCCCTCACCTCAGAAATTATGGTATATACACAAGATCTATAACAGTATAGTAAGTATATATATCTACAGTAACCTGTTGACCCTGGACAACACTTGTTGGAACAGTCTCTAACTGTTTCTCGGTTGCATGTCGTCTGGTTCTTATATATATGATATATATTATGTCGGTTCCTAAGTTGAGGTATTAGACAATGCGTCTCATTTCTGTTTATTGTGAATTGCGAATGGGGCGTGTCACTAAGCCACAGACTCGTATATCATTCAGGGTCGCACTTTTACTCTACTCTACACAGTTTTGGGAATACTTTGTGAGGGAAGCTAATGGAATTTTGGATTTGTGTTTGATCATCACTGATATTTTTCTAGGAAAATTGGTTGATGTGCATATGGCCAACCATTTCTCCTTATTTGCCTGCTTTCCTAAATAGTCAATTCAGTCAAAATATATTAAACAATTTACTGATCTTTATAAAATTAGCCAAGTTTCTTTAGAAACAATTTATCAATTCTATCAACAAGAAGAGGCGAGTGCCCGTGAGTTGCATATTTAATGGCACTTTCGATTGTGCGCTTCCACACACATGAGAGTATGACGACTGCAGATGCATTTGTGTTGGTAACCGGATTGGTACTAGACAAGTAGTATGGCGGGTGTACTCGACTTGCTCATTCCCACTTGTTATATTTGAATACTTCCACCACAATAACCAATAACAATCTTGATCAGCGTTGATCTGTCTGTTAAAAAAGTTTATTTTCGAACTAGATATTTGACTTCCGATGCAATTGGTAACCTAAATAATAAAGATACAACGCTTTAATTCAGCATACACACAGCTTACTTCAATATGAACCTATCATCAAAATTTCAATCCCATCAGACTCACATAAGCACTGAAATAAATAAACTACCCGGCACTTTTGTTCTTGCATGCTAACCGCTTTTAAGCCACTGTTTTTGGTAATTGTTAGTGTTGGGTAACGCGGTATCTTATGTCGCATAGAAATTTATACTAGTTAAAAATAGAAAAGCTGTCATAACTGAACTGCGCCTTGAAGTTTATTAAAATTAACTAAAAGCATTCTCATGGGTTGGCTTGCTTGCACCTCCCAAATTGTATACTACGCAAAATACTCTTAGTTGACTTGACTTGTGTATATTTATGTAGGAGCATCCACTTCAAATAACAGGGTATATATCGTACATATGTAGATATTCAAATATGCTGAAGAGTAAGGAGGTAATACTTAAAACAAATGAGTTTATAAACCTCCAAATTATTATATACTCGTACATTACATTATTGATAAATAAATAGACAGTCCCAGTACGGTAAAATAAGAGAAATGTTGTGCAGGGTATATGTTAGTCGACTGCGCTTTACTGCATCTCTCCTTACTTATTTATTTATGTTTTGTTTTTCTTGGCGTTGGGTGTTATTGTCAAGGCTGCGTGTTTCTGTTTGTGTGCTAATTTTGTGTATACGATAATTCTTTGCGTGTCTGTTGTTTTTGTTTTGACTGTCGTTTTCACCTTGAACTTCAACTGGAATAAACTTGGGGCTGAGCTTTTAATTCTGAGTTCCCAGTGCCGAAAAAACATACAACTGAATGACTGCAAAATATCCTATATATAGGTCCAGTGGACTAACCAATGTTTCATAAGAACAACAGAAGACTAAATGGTATATATAGATATATAGTAACGGTGTTTGTGTGTAGTATATAACATTTGAATATGGCTTCTCACATTATATATGTATGTATATCGCACTTTAATAGTAAGCAAACTTTCATTAGGCAGCTGTGCACATTACCAGAATAAATAAAGTAAATTTTGAGTTCCTCACTTTGAGTCACAGATCAAATATGTTTCATTGAGCGAGGTTTTTAAAAGCATTGAATTTGATACCTTCCGCACTTGTATGCTTGAGTTTTAGTGCACAGGAAACAGTTTGCCACATACGGAAACCTGTTCCCCCAACAAACAGCTGACTGGGATACACCCAGTTCAAAGAGACAGTGAATTAGACAATCATTTCATTTTGAGCATTATCTCGAATATGTTCAGAGTTTATGTCAGTCGGGAAACTGATTTCAACAGAGTTATTTATAAACTGCTTTTATTACAAGTCATTGAAAGGGTATATGCATTTAATATACCATAAATATATAAGAGGTAGACAAATGTAACTATGTCAGACAATTTTCTTAGAGAACTCTGGTAGTCAGCATGTCTGCGTCTTTAGTGTTGGTAAGCGTAATCTGGATGTAGGGTATCCAAAGTCTAGTGTGCGGCAGCTACAGCTTTCTTTACTTGTTTGTTGTTCTCTCGATTCTCTAATAAATAAACCAGTCTGCTGCTACTGCTGGCCGTTATATAAAAAATACTTAAATTAAAGTCAAGGCCAACTGGGTTGCTGAGGATTGAATGCAGATTTATGAATCGTTTAAATGGGTCGCAACGAAAGTGACTATTACTATAGGAAACTATTATTATCTGCTCTACTCTATGTATAAAGTTTAACCCAATTTACTTGGGCAATTAGTCCAAGAAAGTAATATTCTAACTGAGTAGGGAATATATCCTTGTTTTATACTTCGCCCGTTCTCATTTACGTGATTCAAATGACATACTGAAAGGCCTTTGTCACTTCTGTCAACACCATCGTTAAGTGTTTATTTTACTATATTTAGTTTGAGAACTGTCTACATTTCATTTAGAGATTCAACATTTACGTTTGTCTAGAAAGTTGCTCAACTTGCTTTCGTATTGAGTCATTCGAAAGAGTCTCGGCGACCTTGCTGATGAAACTCATTCCATAACGGTTGGGTAATCGGATGCATGTATTTGTTTACCATTATATTAATTATTATTTATTATTTATTTGACAACCTAATATATTAATATATTAATTATTATTTATTATTTATTTGACAACCTAATATATTAAATACAATTTGCTATTTATTTGTATGAAATGTAAATAGTACTTAGTAATCACAGTGTCCGCAGGCCTTGGAGTTATGTAAAGCGAATGCACGTATTCTCTACAATATGAAACAGTTAATGAAAACCGATTCCGCTTAGCCCTCTACACCCCCTCGCCATGAAGAGCAATCAATATATTTACAGTGGTGTGTAATTTATTGATGTGATTCGTGTTTGATTTGTACTGCATAATACGTTAGTAAGCCAATGAAATGAGCAGAACTCAAAAATACAGTTACGACTGAAATGTAGCTACACAGTTGAGGCAGCCACTTGGCGTTGTTATTGTTGTTGTTGAACAACAAAAAACAACAGTTAACTAAATGCTAAAGGCTGCGAGTATCTGGCGAGAACACAGCCGGACACTAACCTGTTTAGAGAAGCAACAAAATTATATAATATAATGCCAAGTAGTATAAAATAAAATGCGAATTACAAGTGGGAGCGCAATACAAGTCATAACAACAGCAACAGCAACAACAACAGCAACAATATCAAGAGAATAATAATAAAAGAAAAGAAAAAAAAAAGCAAAAACAAAACGAAACACAAGGTCATTTGAAGTCTGAGGCGGCAAACGGCATTAGAGGCGGAAGAGAAATAGCAACAATAATATTACGAGCAATAATAAAAGCAAAAGGCGGCAACAAAAATGTGACACACCGAAAGCGATTCGAGCACTGGCTGTGCATGTAAATATTTCTATGTGTACGTGTGTGTGTGTGTGTGTATCTGTATCTGTAGACGTATCTGTGTCTGTGATAGATGGCAGAGAATGAGATTGAGCGGACGTTAGACGACAAGTGCAGGCGTAAGGTAGAGCGCAGTCCGCTTCCTACAAACACACACATACATACATACACACACACACACATACATACATAGACTCTAACGTATACGTACTTACATATATGGGAGCCGTGACAATTAGCGAAAATCGAATTTGATTACAGTTACATGATGCAGTTGTATTGTGACGCGATGAGCTTGACTTCCCCATGCGCTTCCCCGCTCCCTCTTTGTCTCACTCTCTCGCTCTGTCGCACTCTCCACCTCCCTGGCTGTTGATAACCTTTAGATACGCCACATTTTCCGACTGAGAAATACTACGTTTTCAATTACCGAGGTTGAGTAACGGATCTTGCGTCTAGGCCAGCCGATCGATGATTACGTGTCGAGGCCTTCTGTAATTCAAGTAGTTTCTAATTTTCAAAAATATGACTGATTAATATGATGATGAAGTATATAATATGATTATATCTTAAATACATATTGAATAGAAGTAATGAAAACTCTAAAAGAACATCTTATGCGTTACTCTTCAGTTGTTATATGCTTGAAGGGAGCTTGAAGATCGCCCGATATTGATAACTTATGATACTATGTTTGATATAGCAAAGCTAAAGCCAAAGACTACATAATCTGTAGAGTCGAAGTTAGTGTTAAAAGGATGCAGTCTATGCAACGAGTGCGAAAAACCTTTCGGCTCTACTTTCAGAAGGTCGTAAGCAAGAGAAAACTGGTTGGGAGAAGTGCATTTTGCTAGCGAGCGACTTGTGGCAAACAGGTGTCATTAACCCACAGAGCAAAGTCGTTGCCTTCTTCAAGCTTTGCATAGCTTGGTTCTTCAGCCTCTAACAGACCTAGTCTTTTAAAAATACTATACATTTTTCAGTATCCCACTGATCGCTTAAAGAATAAAGATGCACAAGGATCAATAACAGTACTGTAATAAGTGGAGTCTGTTCACTTCTTTAGTTAACTATAGTTATTCATTTATATAGTAACCCTTTAGTCAGATCAGTAATTCACAGCTGCTCCTAAATAGTTCACTCACCCACAAGTGACTCTTGAGAATCGGTACCCTCCAACTAGTTTTCCACTTATATCGTATGCGAGCTGGCAGCGGTAAAATGTCAAGTACTATGGCCCTGACCTGACCTCCAAATCGCACTGGCCAGCAGCAACGGCAATTACACAGTGCACACAGTCATAAAAGGCGACTCCCAATGTGAGGGACACACGCACACTGGCTTCCGGCCCGAGTATCCTTTAGAATGCTCTAGGTCGTCTGTAGGAAATTTTCATTGCCACTATTCAAGTTCAATGTCAGGGTCAACATCTTGAGGCCAGAGAGAGAGAGAGAGAAAGATGGGGGTCGGACAACTAAGTAGTCTTGGTCCGGCGCACTGGAAATTCATATAATTATACTTCCGATTTATTCGCTGAACTTTTAATTAACTAAATAAATAAAGATATATAGTTAAAACTTTACTGGTAATCGTCAACTCATTTCCTTGGCTGAGGTAAACGCGTCAATTTGCTTCAAAGAAGGGCTGACTATGATGGATGGGATGATGAGTTTGTTCAAAAATACCTTTTGACATGCACAAGTTTGCGTTGAGGGTCAAGGATGCGACATGACAATGAAGGGTGTACGCGTTGACAATGTCAACTGCCATAACAAAGTGATATAACCTATTCATATTCATATTAGGCACGTGTACTTGCTATTGAATAATCATCATAATCACAGTAACTCAACAAAGAGGGATAGTTGCACCTGTAGATGGCATTTATTGGCAAATTGATAAGCATATAGCAACACCGGCTGGGTCAACTTCAAACTGCAGGAAGTCACTCCTCAATCTTCGTTGAGCTGTTTATCAAATTTCTTGGTCGTTATACTCGTAATTGGTTGAGTATCGTATCAGGTCTGCTGCTACTTGCCCACTTCCGTGCATCAGGATTCTTGGCAAGTTGCCCACTGTGTTGCCAGCTGACGTAGTTGTGGCAACCCCCTTACCCCACACACCCCCTCCTTGCTGTCAACAATGGCCGCGTTGACCTCACCCACATTACTTGTTGTACAGTCGTGGGACATTGAAAATACATTTCTGTGTGTGCATAGAGGAAAGATCGAGCCACTTACATATGCCCGAATGCTTCCGCATTAAAAATTATACAAACAAATATAATAGTATAGTATAGTATGAATATATCAGTATATAAACAAGCACAGGTGCACACGATATTAATACTTTTATCGATGTTTTACATGTTTAATTGATTTCACCTAACACAGTTCAGTGTTTTATTACAGTACTTATTTTATATAAGCCTAAGCGGGGTTTATTGTCAATAATCTACCCCGATCTATAGTTAAGATTACACACAGTGTTGCTAAACTGCAAAATGTCATTTACATTTTCATAGTACGCCAATTTTTATTATAATTAGAAAGCTTAAACATTTGATGCCGTAGGTCTTGTGTAAGAAGCAACCTACCACATGGAAATTTCACCTAGACACCTTAAACACACACACACGTACACATATATACGAGTAGTACACACATGTGCAATATGTGGCACTTAGTGCTCATAGACAAACAGAAAGGTGAGAGAATGTCTGAGAGAGAGAGATAGAGAGAGAGTGAGGTTCAGGGAGAGAAAGCAAAAAGTAAAATGAAAATAAATTGTGATGGTCAAGGTCGTTGGCGTGCGCTTTGCGCAATAAAAGTACAATAACAGCAACAACAAAAACAACAGCAACAACAACTGTAAAGCAAAATGTGCTAAACAAATACGTAGATAAACCCAAGATGAAAATAAAATATGGGGCACTTTGTGTCGCCTCTTCCTGAACTCAATCTTTAAATGGCAAAATACATATTATAATACATATTGTTATACATATTATACAATAATATATAGTATTGTTGATATACAATGTATTCAATCTTTGACTCTCTATGCATGCATTCACAATATAACCCAACTATACCCTACAGATTAGAACATTGCAGAGAGCACAGTATTCAAATTTAACTAATCTTTAATGTGTTGGAATGGGAGGTCTCCACTCTGAACAGCTGTTCAGCTGTTGGAGCCTTGCGTTGCATCTGTTGCGTTCAACAACTTGTGGCTTGCTACTTCTGTCTCCCTCTCTAAGCTCGGCCAGGGTTGCCAACTGAACAAACTGCAACAGATAACAGTTGCAGTTGCAAGCTTGGCTGCGCTGGACTGTTAAGTGCAAGCTTCAATTGTTTTACCTCTTCCAGTTGCAACTTTTCACCATAGTTAGTCATGCAACCAACATGCACTTGTGAAAGCTTTCGGGCATTATGAAAGCTCTCCGATGCAGCTTTTGTCAAGCAAATATCTAATGCATTTCTGACCTCAACGACTTCAAATCATTCTATGCACTGGTTGCAGTACGTGAAAGCTTTTCAACGCAACCTAAAAGCTTTAACAGTCACTAACAAACAATTTCACATTACACAAAATATTTAAATAATGTGTAAAACTATAAAAATAATATTATAATTATAAATGAATATGTTAGACTTGAAAGAATCTATCTTAGAAATAGTAAATCATGGGTATGCCCAAGTTATTCAAGGGGAATTTTACTGCCTGCTTGACTGAAGCATTCTTTACTTGTTTTAATTGGTTTTATATTTTGATTGCCTGGCCTTGACTTTCAGTAACCTTACGGTCCAATCTAGGTTATTAATGAAACCCCGAGAATTCTCGGAACTTGCTCTTTTGCCGTTAATTTTCTTTCTTCTTTCCTTTCTTCTTTGACGCTGCCAACTTATTGTTGTGCAATTTAACCGTTAACCTTTGAACATAAGTGTGTACACATATATGAAACATTATATATAGATTATATGTAACATAATACGCACTGTATGTATCTAAATTATGAGTTATAAGACTTCTATATACTTTGTATATGTATGTATGTATGTAAATAAATACAAATGCGAAACATTCGTTACCCCCTCACCCACATCAATGTCGTTGTTCATATAGAACTAGGCCTAACCAAGTGCTACAATGGGTATGAAACGCAGAACCCAATTTCATGGTCATTGTGTCAAACCCCCGATTGCCTCTTAAAATGTTTATATATAAACACACACACACAGAAACGAAAAGAACGCCCCCTTTCCACCATTCCCAAGCTCAATATTCGCTCTGTTGTGCTAGGCCTAGCAAAAATATGGGGGCAGAGAGAGAGGGAGAGAGAGAGCCCTGTTTGCGAACGACTGTTTATCGTAGCTAAAAATAACATGACGAAATACACAACGAAGGAACTAACCCAACTCCCCCAATTCCAAACCAGCCTGTCAACATATTCCTGTCGTTAGCGCTATTTACTCTCACGACTTCTCTTTCCCTGTTGCTCTCATCTGTTGTTTTTGTTGTTTCTATTTTAACCTTTCCCTCTCTCTCGCTCGCTTGCTCTCAGTGATTTCCTTTTGGATCTCCACGACGCATCGATTTCTTTGCTATGAATGTTGTTTAGTTTCATGTACAAAACAATATAATATTTTGCATTAATTAAGGGTTTCATATGAAATTTGCTGTTGCAATTTGGTTTTAATATTATACATTCGTTTATTTATAACCTTTTATAAATATAAATGTAAATGTGAAAAGTAATTTTTAGATTGCGCTTTGTTTTCTGCTGGGGAATAACGTGTATTATGTAAATGACAAACACCTTGTACATATATAAGTATATAATTCATACCTATACACATAATATATAATTCCTTAATATTTCCGCGTCATCTTGTTGGTCTCCTTATGAACAAACAAACATTTTGCGCAGAAGAAAGTAAACCCGAGTTGAAAGAGAGACAAGAACTTGAAAGCAAAACCTGATGATTAAATACGCAGCTAATGCAATGACTGTCTTATGTACAGCCTGAATATATACACACATATGCAGATGTATATGTATGTATGTATGTATATATACTTTTATAGGCTCATGCGAAGCTAAGCACACACAGAGAGCTGAAAAAGGTGCCGACACAAAACGAATGTAGCCGAAGCAGAGCCGACGTCGTAGCTTCGTCGTCTTCAAATAAATAGGTGAACGACCGTCGATAAAACGCGACCTTCAAAATAATCTGGGCCAAGTGGAATATCATCATTATTGTTTTTGTTGTTTCTGTGTGTACATTCTCCCCTGCGTACACACTCGCTTTCTGTACTGTCAAGCCCATCTGGCACGCTCTCTCTCTCTTACGCACATACCATACATACGCATGTATTTACATACATATGCACAAATGTACAGCACACACAGGCACACGCGCACAATCCTTCTCACTCAGGCGCTTTGTTAGTTGGACCTGCCCCACCTATGAGGAGACAAACCTAGCACACTCTGTAGCTGTAATAATGTTTGTATACAATATCCATACAAGTTCTTTTCTCGCTTGATTTGTATGTATGTATGTGTTCTGCATATGTATTTATTACTTGTGAATGAGTATATTGCTCACACGCTTATTCACAATTTTATTTAAATTATTATATAAATAAATAAGCGTAGTATTATTGAAAGAGAAAGGAAAACCACAAAGACACTTAGATTCTGTTATTATAATAATATGTATATGTTCAGATTCTATAGTTGCATTGATGGTAAATGTCAGAAATAATCATAAGAAATTTGTATATTTAAAAACGGAACAATTTTGAACAAGCCAAGTAGCTATGTACAACAACAACAACAATCGCACAACTACCCAGACTACCCACGCCCCCAGCATGCAGCCCACTGTTCTGTGTTCACTGTTCACATCGGCTGACTGACCCTGAACTCGTACACTGACACAGAAACTAACACTTGCAACAGCGCAGCAAGGGCACTGTGAGTTTCTATAAAATGCGCTGCCAGCTGGGGCTTTCAGATGCTTTCAGATTGTAGTACGGTCAGTGGGGCTACTTGGTGGGTGGCATTCGAGTCAACCACGGAGTTTGGGTCTGTCTAGGTATGAGTTACGACACTGTGATAAGTTTTATTGGATTTATGTATGACATTTACCCGCCTCCAATCCAATGGCAAATGAATGGAAATGAGAACTTATCCACATTTTTTCTATTACCAAAAGTAGTGACCTATTCTTGAATATCTGTTGTCTTACTATTAAAAACAATTAGATATTATGAGCTCCTATTGTTTTAAAATATATGTTACTACTACTACACCCTGTTAAGAAAGCTCTCTGTTATTAGGAGGAATCCCTAAATTACCGGAACATTGCCGTTATATATTTTTAAAACATACAAGCTCTAACACTTGGTGCCATGTTTATAACAATTTATACAACTATTTATTATGTTTTTTGTATAATAAATTACCCATTTTTATAACAAATCGCATGTCAAATTTGAATTCATACCTACCGCCAGCAAAGCAATGAAAGCTAACAGAAAACTACATGCTATCGATAAAGTCATAACAGTACCATTTTGAGCATAACATAGCTAAAGCTCTGTTGCAAATAATAATCGGCATGAAATCGCACACTGTTAAATTGCCATTTGAGTATAACAGGGTGGGACAGAGCGCGTGTACGAAACGATAGACACCCCTGTGTGTAGTGTGCTTTCGTTGTTGTTCCGGCTTGGCGCTCAAAAACTTTTCGGCATTTTAGCGATAAAACAAACCTCTAACGATTCTATTCCCATTTAAAATACAAATTTCCTCAAATCTAAGAACGTATGTGTCATCAATCAAAAGACTTAACGGAAATAGATCAAATAAATTATAGACTTAATTAATTCAAATGAATCAATTTCTTCGCACACTCGACTTGCAGTTCAATAATTAATAATGTTTAAACTAATTATTGCATTTACCAGATGAAAATGCATAAAGACCTGTCCAAAAATAAAACTCGTAAAAAATTGTTGCTGTCCAACAAGCGTGCAAATTGTTTTATGTGATATTTTGCTCAATGCAAAACTAAATACAAACGAAAGTTAATATTTTAAAGACAAATATTGTCAATAAAACGGGTATCCTGATACAAATCAACATATATCGTAGTTAGCTAGAGTATTCAATTTAATATAAAGTCTTAAACTCGACGGTGCCATAAACTATTGCTGAGTTCTCGCCGTGCTTAAAGATTAGCAGGGATAAATAATAGCTAGATACGTTTAACAATAAGTAAATAAAGTGTTTGCCTTTGATTTTGGAAAAGAAAACCTGAAAATGACAGTGGGAAGTCGAGAGGATCTGTTCGCTCAAGCCAAGTACATTGATGATACTGAACGTTTGATTGGCCGTGTTTTAGCTGGTGAGTGGGAGGGAGTTACGAATAAGTATATCTAACTTATGGCCTACTTTATCAATCTTTGAACTATTTTACTATAAAAAGAATTGATCCCCATTATCTATATAAATATATTCTTATATGCATTCCTTATATAATCCACGGACAGAATTCATAAGTTCAACCGCATTTCTGATATTAAGTATACTTCATAACTTCTTTGCTGATTCTTTTGCTATTTTAATCAATAAATCGAAGATCTCCGATATCCTGAAACCTAATACTTCTCACTATAATTAATAGGTAATAGGTAAAAATTAGTTACAGTTATATGTCTTCTTTTATTTAACTTATTTGTTTGACAACTCATATCAATGCTACGTATACTTAATATTATTAAAGAGTCTCGAATGCAAAGAGAGTCTACTGCGTAGTCGATTCATTTGTTACAAACACAATTAATTTGTGAATAAAATTCAAAGAAATCTACTGAAATAACTAAAGCATAAACATGAGTGGGGACACGAGCAACAGCTCGGCAATTCTAAATACCGAGCCGAACGTCACGAAACTAACGCACGAAAGTGAGAGCAACCACTACATACTTGCATTTCTCACTGTGTGTGTGACAAATGTACATGTATGTGTGTATGTGTGTGAATATAAAGCGACGATACCAACGTATTTGTTGTAAAATCTAGGCCATGGACTTGTGCGGTCGTTGAACTTGGCGAACTCGGTTCGCTGCTGATAGATAAAGCTGATGGGGGAAACGGGGCAAGAGCTGGCGGGGCGTAAATTATCGCAAATTTTGCACTAGTGCCTTAGATAAAGAGCAGACAAATGTGAGCAGAAAGTTATTTCTCTTTATATTCATATTTGAAATGTGTTAGTTTTTGGAATTGGTTGATGAACCACAGGATACTTCTGTCGTCCTGTGAGGTGCTCAAATAGGTTTAAAATTGTTTCTTCTTGCCTATCCATCACTTACATCCCCCCTTTACCTTTCATTCGAATCGTTTCACTTTCTTTCTGCCATCCTGAATACCGCCACAGGGCACACTTGCTCTCTCTTCTCTCTTTCCCTCTCTCTCTCTCCTCAGTCTCCTCTCTCCTACACTTGCAAAAGCTCTCGTGCTTGGGGTTCTATGCGCCGTGGCTTTGGCCTTGGGATTGCTGTGAATAGCTACCTCGTTCATTGACCTGAGACTCGCACTGTTTTTCGCGCTGATATCAGCGTGTGTGTGTGTATGTGTGTGTTTGTGTGCGTGTGCTTGTGTTTATTTCTATTATCGCCATAGTCGATGTACGCCACGATATGAATCCTACGTTGTGCCAGTCCGCCTGTCTTATGACCCAATAAAATAGCTATGCTTGCTGATGTGACAGGGACGGGGGGAAGGGCGCTGCGCCACAGTGGGCTATCAATTTGGGAAAAGAAATAGATTTTCAGTCATCCCACAGGGCGTATACATAACAATGTATGTATTTTGTAACTAAATATTGAGATATGACTTGAAACTCACTTGACATTGCTAACAAATCAGAATTGGAAAGGATCAAGTGAACTATTAATGTTATTTAAATGAAATAATGTATATTTGTATTCATTATAGATAGGACAACACTTGTAATACCCTCAATGATAAACAAATTGATAGCCCACAGCTGCTTACCCTTATTGTTAATCTCCTTACTCCATTTAACATTCTTATTTGTTATTTATTGTTACTAATTGTCCGTTGTTCTATTTATTTGCAGGTAAGCTATTCAACATTTCAAGTCTAGAAACTTATCTAATCGTAAGTAGAAAATTAGAAGCAACTACAACATCGTGCACAAGGCACAATTCAGCAAAAAGCAGTCGAATGTCGTCAGAGGTTTTTCACCTCTCACAGCTGCAACCTTGCGATGCAAACTAATAGACTAAAGCATGTTATGGAAACTCGGTAAAAAACATTTACTATTAATGCACTCGACTGTTTCTGATCGCCCTCCCTCCAACGGTTCCCTTGGCCGCCTACTGTGCTCACATGTTGCATAGCCAGGCCCATGTCCCCATGCTGCTCGCGGCCTACGCAATTTTCATTTTGCAATTGAAATCTAAATACACAATTTAACCCAACAGCGAGAACAGAAGAGAACGCAGCATTCGCGACGCTTTGACGTTCTATGCAATAAATAAACTCAACATAATTTTTCTTAATGTCATTTTCGCGTCTAAACAAACGGCAAAACTGAGCCGAGAGTTGAATGCACGGGCAGCATTGTAAAGCAATAGCCTCGATCTAAATTTACACACAGATACGCGAGTACCCTCACATATACACACACACAGTCACTGTGACACTCTCGTGCATTGAGCGGAGCGAGGCAACTGCAACAAAGTTTTATAGTTGCTTTGTATGTCAACCTCTCAGTGTATGAGTTTTTCCCCTCTGTGTGTGTGAGTGTCTCGCTCTCAGTGTGTATGTGTGTGTGTGCGTCCGTGTTGAACTTGCACTCAATTTGTGCGCACACACAGCGCCTTAGTGAAACCAGTCTGCTCAGAGTGTTAGGGAAGCTTCCGAAAGCTTTAAGCTTTGCTTGGCGCGAACGGAAATGCCTGTGAGAGACTTAAGATCCTTAAGAACACGCATTAAATATAATAAAATAAATAAATTCGTGTATTTTATTATGGAATGAACTGTTAATATTGAATATAAAAGTATTATATTGTATATTATATATAACAGTTTTCAATTATATTATGTATATTACATGCGCCTTAAGTTTTGTACACATTATCCTTTGCCACAATAATTAATTTCCCAAGAGTCACTGACGAATAAAAGTCACTAGCAACAGATACAATGCATGTACATAAGTATGATAAATATGAATGTATGTACATATATATGCTATGTATGTATACATATGTATCTGTGATATGTGTATGTGCATTTTTAGAGGTTATTGCGAAGCGGGTCAATTCAGTTCATTCGCCTGCCTCGTCCAGCGCCATATTGTAATCTGCGCGTGACCTCGTTGCAGGCAGTCAAACCCATTTGTTGTTGCTGTTGTAGCTTTTGATTTTGCTCGGCGTCGTCAAATGTATTTTCTCTGTATGCACACACACTCACTCACATACATATGCATATTCACAATTTCAAAGGGTGTCTGTGTGTGTGTGTGTGCCCACGTTGCAGTTACATTTTTCTAGTCGCAGAGCAAATTGAAGTCGACAAACGTTCATGAACTCAATTCGGCTTTTCCTTGAAGCATGCAATGACTGTTCTACAATGTGCAATGACGTCAAAATGTAACTGTAAATTTCATGTACACACGAGTGTACACACTATTTTCATACATATTAATCGTTTCATATGCAACATAACCTAATGAGCTGGTCACAAGGCAGAGAACAGACTAGATTGACTAGATAGAGTATAACATTCTTAACATTTCAGTTTATTTTATTAATTTTATTTATTTATTCATGCAAAAGAAAACAGCAGTTGTTTGTAAACAAATGTATATTTCATGTACCATGTGTACAGTAAAAAGTAACCGGCAGAGCTCTATTCAAATGTGCAAAGAACTGAACTAAAGGTGGCGCTGCCTCACGTTGTGCGGCGCCACCTGTCGACTAATCTCCGTACTTCTGTTCGTATGCTGGCATAGTGAGCTTTTTTTCGTGTTGCTTTTATTATGCTTTCGTTGAAATGTTAAAAGTTCACGATCTCGAAAGTATGCAATAGATAGCCATAACAGACCGCTGTTAACAAGCATATCTGCAACAGTCCCACCTCAAGGACGTTTTACCATAAACAATTTAAAAAGTTTTTAGAATTGAAAAACCAGAAAAACTGCTTGTTTTTTCGCTACCAAAAGTAAGCAGTGAACTGCCTGAACTGCTTGAACAGTACTGCAATTCCATGACACGATCCCTAGTACAACAGCACAGCAACAAACCACAGAGGATAAAGGCTGACTTGGCAACACTAAGCTAAATACTTTTCGCTCAGTTTGGAATATCTGTAACAAACTTGTTACCCAACACTAGCAATTACAAATGCGCGGCGTCGTTTTGTCTTATTGAAATTAAATCAGTTTATCAGAGACTTTGATATAAATGTGATATGACAAAAATAAAAAAAACATCTAAATGGGAACCACAACAAACCAAATTTTATACCTTTACATTTTAGGTTAACAGACAAATATATCGTTATCGACTAGGTTATACCCCCTGACCTAGAATATATAAATGTATGGTGTCCATGCCTTCTTCCTCCATGTATACCCTTTTCTGACACCTTCAAAATATCGACGCCTCTAAACGCCGCAATTCGTGGCCAATAGAAATCGCGCCATACCAAATTTCACTATAGATATGGTATATAAACGGCAGGAAAGTTATTGCGCAATTGTATTCGGGCAGATGTACATTGTGGTGGCCCTTCGTTCTGCTCTGGCACCCGCTACATAATCAGAAATTTAAATTTGCTTCGATTTTGATAAAAATAATTAATACAGTCGACAAGCTTATGCGCATCTCGAATTTCGCAAGCCCTTCTTAATACACTCTCCCTCTCTCCCTACATGCGCGCTCTCTGTCTTTCCCTCTCTCTGTCTCTTTCGCTTTTCGGAGCTCTCGCTGTTTCTATCTTTGTTTGCCTTCCTCCCTTATGCTTTTTCGTTTGGTAGCTTTTCTCCTCTGGCAGCTTTCAAGGTTGTTCGGACATTGACATTTTCATTATTTTTTGGGCAACAGAGAAAAAAGTTTGCTTTATTTTGTGGTTCTTTTCTGGTGCGTAAGTGTGCGTTCCTCTCTGTCTGCGTTTCTTGATTTCGCATTGTTTCTTTTACCCCACAGCAAAGGTAGTACATGCGAAGAGTTCTTGGGTATCTTCAAATGGAATATGTATACTTTATATCTAAACTTCAGAACTGATCATGGGCTGCACACAGAAGTAGATTAAACCTTCTTGCCGAGTATTCTTCTTCCTGTTTGGGTTATAATAAAATACATATACATATACCATACAAACATACACCTCTGATTACAATGTTGGTTAGTTAAATATGTATTTATGCGTATTGTTGTAGCTCTGACTTGACTGAGCTGTGATTTCTCTTTCCTCTTTCGTGCCAGGTGCCACGTAAGCACCTCCCCCACTAAGCCTGGGCAATCAAATAATCAAAATGTCTAACACGTTCGTAGCCACCTCAGCGGGTAACCCTTGGCATTGAAAAGTAGCTGCGGGTAGGTCGTTCCAATGATAGCAATGCGCAGCGAAGTTCAAGTTCATTTTACGCATTTCGACTTCGCTGCTCGGAAATCATTTCAAAGTTAAGAGCACGTGTTGCTCATATAAGGTATGTTAATATTCATAATCTGTAGCCAATGTAGTTGTTTGTTTGGAGGCAGGTCAACTACTTATCGAGTGCCTGTGGCTCTGTTTTAGCAGCTCTAGGCCTAGTTTATTGTAGTTCACATATCCAACAATGGTCAAAAAGATTTTATCTGGACTTAAGCCAGACTTAATTCCACTGCTTGACAACTAGACAAGCCACAACACCAAAATTCGTTTGAATTTGTCTTAAATCAGCAGTCCAACAATTGTTCTATGACTGGCATAAAATAGCATAGAGCAGTAGCGACTGTTTTATACCCTCTAAACTCAAATTAAACTTAAAATGCTCAGTTATTCTTTAAATAGGTCTCAACACTAGACAGAATGTGTATAGAATATTTAACTGGCAATACAAAGTTCTCGGCGGTTTTGGCCTTTAATGAGTCTGGGTCTATTAGAGCTTGATCTCGACAATGACATCAACTACCTTGCCCGAGCCTACAGCAATTCAAATGTTAATAACATTAATCAGGCACCTTCAAATCTAACAGCCCTGGCATCATTATTAGCGTAATCGCAGCTGTTAAATACGCTGTGTACAGTCGGATCATGTGCGTGGATTTTAGAAGTTTTTATACTATTGAACTTCTAGGAGTTTTACTTTGCTGTTGTTGCTTTCGAATTTTGTGTTGAATAGGAAAGACTTCCTTGTTATGTTGTAAGCTAAAAGAGGCGTGTGAAAACCCAAATGAAATATATTTAATCAAGATCAGTAAGCAGTCCTTAAATTCATAAGAATAAGAATGAGGATTGGTGAATTTAAACTGAAATTAAATACATATACTCATACATACAATACATAAGTATACCATATAGTATAACAAAACTTATACACATACTACTTATGATTTGATCATAACCCTATACTTAACTTCAGGCACGTTTGTACATCGCTGACCTTCAGTGCGTGCTTTGACCCACCGATCTAAGTTTTGGCCATTGTTTTGATTAAAGTTTTGTAGACTCGGAAATGTACGTTGATTGTTTAAGGTGTTTAAACAAGTTTTCAACAGTTTGGCTAAGAACATCAAAATTTTGTGTGTTGATTAATGAAAGCCAAACATTGAACCGGTTTCCACTGACATAAGATCATTAAAATATAAGTGGAAAGTGCTTTCACTCCGCTAACCTATTGCTCACACCATGCGTATATGTATCTATTACCATATAACGTGTTTGTATACATATGTATGTATCTTTCTACGTACACTTGTCCGAGTCAGAACAATTCTAAGCCTTGCCTAACGTTCTAGGTTCTTCTTCCAGTTCGATGCCTGTCATTTCTTTTTTGCGTTTCACTTAGAAATAAATACATACATACATACATAGAAAACATAGATATACAAACCCGCTCTGCTTATTTGGGGATTCGTTCTAGTTTCATTAAAATGTATAAGAAGGTACAGAGAGAGAGAAGAGCGAGAGTAAGAGAGAGGGAGAGAGAGCGAGTGGTTTGTTTCTATTGCCCGTGTTTTTATCTCCCATTTGGATCTCCATCTGCCTCGGTTCGCTGCGTGTGTGTCACGTCGCCGTCATCGACGTCGTTCCCATTGTGCGTGTGCGTAGCAAGTTTACTGACCTTGAACTTCGAAATAATTGTTGTTTCTGTGTGTACCCAAAAATGAGACCAGCGACAGCATATACAAACACACACACACATACATGTATATACATATGTATACATATTTAATATGTATTTGTATGTGGCACGCATGTTTCATATACTTCCACGCAATCATTGTATAAATACACATTTATTTATATGTACACACTCTATAGGGCCCAACCCCCAAATGATCGAAGCTCTGCTTCTCTTGCCCATTGTCGACTTGTTAGAGATTATGTATGTGTGTTCGTAATCATGTCGATGTTCATTCTGATTATTCAGATTATTAGTTTCTTCCCCCAGCGCGATATGTGGGGTTCATGTTAGTTCGATCTCAATGTCGCATAGAAATAGATATGGTGCTATAGGGTGTCATATAATGCTGCGACTTTTTTGACGTTGCCTTGAATGATAAGATAACAGAAGTCGAGTGTTAACAGCTCTTCGATCTGAACTCGGACGAGGGCGATAATAATGGCAAAAGATTGCCAGAAGATAATACAATCAGGACAGTTTCCAATTGAGCCGTGGGAGTATCGATATCAGTGCGTAAGAGTGAAGGGTATCTAGAGTTTTACTGATCTACCTCTGTTCTTTCTGTTCACGATCAAAGATGATACAAATTATGAAATATCTGAATAAATTCGTGGGAGTATCGATGTGCGAGTGCGTAAGATTGCAGGGTATCTAGCGTGCTGGTGTTCAATTCTTCTTTCTTTTTCACGTTCGATATTGAAGTGATCTACCTCGCACAGTGGCCACATAACATACACATTCACATGCAACTCTCTGTTCGCACTCTCCGTCTGCTTTTGTAGCTCTGCCGCCTTGCACCGATCATTGCACTTTGCGTCTCGGCGTCGGCTTCGGCTTTGGCTTCGTTGTCGGTCTCGGTCTCGGTCTCGGACTCGGTCTCGGTCTCTCGCTATATGTACGTTGCAAATTTTTTTGCTGAAACCGGTTCAACACAGTCCCCCCTCCCTTTTGGCGAACCAAGTCGGGCTGCATTAATATTGCGTTGTTGCAAGTTGCACGATGGCAGAGGAGACTTCCCTCCGCTCGGTCAATGGTTCTCTGGTTCATTGCCATCGCACTGGAGGTAACTAACCTAGCGAGGAGTCAGCCAGCCAGCGGAATCAGAGGAAATGCCAGACCAATGCGAGTAATCGACCACATTTGCAGCGTCATTTTGGCTAAAGTTGTTGCTGTTGTTGTTGCTGCTGCTGCTGCTGGACCAAGGTCTTTGTTGTTATAGAGTTGGGCGTGTTTTTGCGCGCGATTTATTCCCTGGAGAAAGATCGATATGAGTGCCTCTTTTGCCTCATGTTGAGGCTTTGCTTGATCGGTTTGTTGACTTACAAACGGTTGCTCAGTAGAAAATCTCTTGTGAGAGCATTGGCAACTGGTAAGGAAAGCTGCTGTGCAATCGATCTTGGTTTATGTGGACTTATTCGTTTATTTCTATTAACGTTTAAGGATATATTAATACGATTTATATTAAATTTGAAGGGTGTGTAGGGAGAGAAATATAAAACTGTAGTTTGAATAGTTTACAACTTGACAAATAGTAAATCAGACAACGATTGATTCATCTGTTCAAGAATATATATCATGCATTATGATTATTATATCTTATGATGAGATAGAACTCCTCTACAACATGCATGTACTCCCAGCAAGAGTATATCAATAAAGAACAAGAGCAAAAGTGAGTTGCGGCACTCTGTTCTCATATTCATTGGCTCTGACTCCTCCCGATTGTATAATCGTTGCATTATATACACCTATACTCCGTACTCGTATACTCATGAAAATACACAGAAATACTTGCATTCGTCAGCGTTTCACACACTCTATGTAGAAGCAGCAAGACCTAAAAACAAAACAAACAATCGCTGAACAAAAAAAAAGAAAAAAAAGCAAATTTCACGAACGACAACAAAACCAGAAGACGACTGAGGCAATTGACCGCTTGGCAAATACAAATCCTGATGACATTCACCCCGTTACGACCACCGCGTAAGCGAAAAAAAAGTACAACAACAACTGCAACATGTGCAAAAATGAAAACTGTAAGGCAGAGCGAGGCAGCGAGAGCAAGAGAGAGAAAGAGAGAGAGAGATGGAAAGACAGTGAGAGGCTGGAAAATAAGAGCGGAAAGAGTGAAGTGCAGTGAGGTAACAGCGACAAGTTCTCTGCTCTTCCAGCAACTGCAAGAAGAGAATTTAGAATGCTATGGGGGCCTTTCATTTAGGCAGGTTGGGATTCTCTATGTCAGGCGTCTTGTGAAGTTAATTTACATTGATTGTACCTATGCTAAATATGTAGTTATATTATTATACTAGTCAAGTATTTTAAGTAGTATTTTAATACAAATGAGATTTGATGAAATTTAAACAGTTTGATAAAATATTTAGAGCGCACTGATTGATTCGGTATTCGTAAAAATACTACAAATCTACTGATACTCGTAAGTGTAGTGAACCCAAAGAAGAAACTTGCAATCATATATATATAATGTTCTGATATGAAAACTTGAATGAATAACAATGAGATGTTGGTGATTTATTGTTAAAATAGTAATGGGAAGATGAACTGATTACTTTAAGAACAACCTAAAGCAGTTAATAGCTATTATAACTATTCTATATATCTGTCCGATCTAAGTTTTTGCGATATTTCTACAAATTGTATAAATGAGAAACATATGAATGCATTAAAATTTACATAGCTTATTTAACTGTTAAGAACATGAACATATATACTATATAAAAGCCAAAGATGTCTCTTAGGCTTTCGCAAATATCTGGCCAGAATGAATATACCCTCTGCCCTCTTTTTTATGGTTGCGGGTATTAAAATAGAATTTCCTATGGCGCAATAAACAAGAAAGCAAGACGTGTACGTATTACATAAGCCAAAGCCCGTCTTGAGCTCCAGACCTTCTCTCTTTCTAGCCACAGGTATGACAGAAGAACGACGCATTAGTGGTTCAAAAGTAGAAAGTCATTAAATAAGCAACCGTCAAAAAAACAACAACCCAAAAACCGAAATACGACAAAAAAGAATAAAAACAAAAGTTGTAAACAAATATGAGCGTAAAAGAAAATGAAAATCAAGCCGCTAACTATTACAGCAGTAGATGGAACGAACGTCTGACAGTCATCATCCGACAGTCTTTCCATTTGACTGTCTGTCTGTCTGACTGCCGCCGAATCTTACCGTACACTCTGTTGAATCTTTTCAACCTGGCACTGCCAGTGAACTTGTCCCAAATAAACAAAATTCCATTGCCAAAGTCACTGAGGTAATACCGTTTTTCGTAAGGGGTATATTAAGTTTGTGCAAATTCTAGAAACTGCTGTAAGAAAGCTTGGTAGAGTCCACAAAGTGTGTATAGGTTGAGTATTGAACTAACCTAACCTAATTTCAACTTTTTTGATTTGGTTCTTCTCCAATACTTTTCAACTGAGTAAACATTATTTTTGAGTGGATACTGGGTATCTTGGAGTCTTTCGCTTTTGACTGTAGGTTTCTTTACTTGTTTTATTTGTTCTTTCATTTCTCCTCTTCACTCGACTCTATTCCCAGCGTTAGCCGCCATATTCTTCTAATGTTTTGTTATGGTTATTCGCCATTATTGTGTCAGATTGTATGTACATAACAGACATACATACATACATAACTTTTACATATGTACGTTTGTTTGTGTGTAATACATAATGCTCGGATGATTGTTTTGTTTACGGGCTTCATAGGTTGTTGAGTTTGGTCTTTTCACTTTATTTTCCTAGAATTTGAAGTCGCAGTTTTTTTATGGCAGTATCAGACATTAGTTGGTAGGAATTCTAACAAATATACCTGGAAAAGTGAAGTTAGAATGGCGAAACTATCGATAAATGTATCTTAAATAGGTCAAAGCAATTAAGAGGGAATGAAAAACAAACTATAATGTAAGTGTTAAGTTTGAGTAAGTTGAAGTTAAGTAAGCTTAAGTTTCTCTTCATCTTAGCCGATTGTTCCTATGCTTATACTAAGTATAATTGGCATAGCAATGCTTCTTACACTATAAGAATTTTTTTATGTTTAAGACACAGAAGTTTTGGTTTATAAATCTTAATTTGGTCAGATACTTAATGAAATTGTGAGTGATTTTATATTGATCTTTAAAACCTAGGATCAAGCAGATATATATTTGTATATATCGTATATCGATTATTGTATTGTGTTAAATTCATTCATGCATCTTTTATATAAATCCTTCAAACTGATCATTCTTTTCCTGAGCTGCTTCAAATCAAGATGGCATTTTCTTGTTGTTGTTGTTGTTGCTGTGGTTATTCCTTGACTTTCTCTGCCACCCACGGCATTTGCATGACCTCCAAACTTTGCTTTGATTCGAGCAAAAAAGCAACTATCCAATCAGATATCAATTCAAGCGGCTTTCCAGTCGTTGCACCCGCTCTATAAAGTTAATAAACTATAAATTACGCTGCACAAATGCCGAAAAAACTTTCACAAGAGACGACAACAAACAACAGCAACAGCAGCAGCAACAACAACAAAATGATTTTGCGCCAATTTTCCCATTGACTTTGCACCGCGCAACACGTGGAAATTCCCAATTCCCGAGCTCGAGCTCGAGCCGAGGCCGAGGCCCGAAAGTCTCTTTGCCAACAATTTCACTTTGCTTGGGTTAAAGTCCTGGCGTCTGGGTGTCAGTCAACTTTCCAAGTTGTTGCCATTGCAGTTGTTGTTGCTGTTGCAGCTGTTGCTGTTGTTGTTTTAGTTGCTGCCTAGTATCACTAGCATAGTTGCCCAGCAAACTTACTCGAATGCTCTACTGAATGCAACTGCAACGCTGCGAGTACAGCGACCTGCGATCAACACACCCGCTGCATACTGAATCACAACAGGGCAGAGGGGGGGACAGCTGGAGGCAAAGAGGCAGGCAAGCACGTTGCCATTGCCCACCCATTCCCCCTCCCCCTCTGCTGTAGTCGAGGGCAAATGCAGATGCAGTTGCAGTAGACGAGCTCATGCATTCCTGTTGTTGTTGTTGCACCATTTGCTATCTGCCACATGTGGCTGCAGATGCCGCTGATGTGCGAGTTAGTTAGCAGCTTAGGCCGGTGTTGACCTCTTCGCACGGGGCGACGAACTTGGCCAAATTTCGATTGAAAGCGCATTTCACATTAGCAGAAGCTGCTCTAGTTGAGAGGGAGAGACAGAGAGAGATGTGGATGCCACACATGGCAACAGTCCAGCTAGAGGAGTTCGCGTTTTGCTGTTGGGGGTCAGTTCCAGCTCCCCTGCCCCTGCCCTTTCCAACTGTCAGTCACCTTGCGTTTAAACGATCGACGATTGACTCTTGGCCCACACGTTCTACATCCGCGTGCAGTAAACTCAGGCGACTTCCTAGTGAGGAGGGCACTGGCGCTACGACTCGGCTCAGCTCAGCTCGGCTCGGCTCGCACTCATAAATTATGGCAACAACAAGAATCACACAAAATTATATTATTATGCTAGGCGCGCGCAAAGTTTTCTGCCGTCTTTCAAACAGGTTTCAAACATTCCTGCCCAGCTGGCCATAGAACCAACACACATACACACACATACACGCGCAATACATTTCGGGTCTCTCGGTCTCCAGATCGGGTCCGGGCCCAGTTTTGGCTTACAAATTATTATGCTTAGCTTGGTACAAGCCACAACAACAGCAAAGAACAACAACAAAGAACAGTGGAAAAGGTTCATGCGAATTCAAAGAGAAAGACAACGATAAAGAGCGCGGCAAGGCAAACGCATGTTTCGCTGATTCTTCTGTAGAAGAAGAAGCAGCAGTGCAAAGAGCTCAAGCTCAAATCGCGATCGGGGCCCTGACTGGGGCCGGTGCTGGCGCTGGGTTGAAGTCGAGGCTTTATTCTGAGCTCTGTCTCATTCTTCGCTCCTCAGTCTACAGTCTTCATTCTACAGTCTACAGTCCTCAGTCGCTGTCGCTTAATGGCGGTTAATGGAGGTCATTCACTTTCGCACGAATTATAATTTTTGTGCTTTAAGTCATTCGAGTTGCCAACTGAACGAAATGCCTCTCATGCTCCTCTTAACCTTCATCTCCTGCCCCTCCCCCTCCCCCTCCTCAGACTGTTTTCTCCTTCTTTATAAGTATCTTATTATGCTGTGACTGACTTTTGATTTGCTCTGTTTTCTTTTGGTTTCTTTGATTAGTTCTCTGTTGTTTTTAAGAGTTTTGCCTTCTTCTTTCCCAAATTGATATCAATCTTGTAGCCCCTATTCAATGTGTTCTTATTCCCTTTTTCCCTTTTCTTCAAAGCTGCGAAAGTTACGAGGTAGCAGCAAGTGAGAAGGAATTGGTGGAGCAGGTTTTTTATAAAGTTTTAACAGATCATAATTAAATATTTGATTGGGCTATAGCTGAACTTCCTCGCACATATACAATGATTATAAATGTCATTCAAGATTATTTATCTGTGCTCTATATAAGGTAGATCACAGCCAGATCAAAGCACAGAAAGAAGATCAAAGCAGAGATCACAAGAAGATCATAAAGAAATAGGCGAAGTTATATTTCATACAGAAAACATAAAATATATTAAAATTATTGCAACTAATCTATTCAAGTTTTTATCATGACACATTAATGACACCTTATCAATATACTGAACTTATTTTATATGAATTGCAGCACTATATCCTATTTAATATAAGAACTATAGGAAGATTTGCATATACATTTTATACATATATCAACTCTATTAAGACTAATAAAGACTAACTGATCGTTTTTATTAGTCTTAATAGAGTTGAGGTTAAAGTAAATAATATCACAATATTGATAACTAACGATCCTTTAAGACTCTTATTCCATAAGCTGTTTGAATATAGAACTTCTAGAATAAGTAGAGTATGAACTTCTGTTACCCTAACTCTATATATCTGCATATCTAGAACAAGTACCAATAGCAAATCGGCAATAAGGGTTTCAGTTCTCTGACTTTTTAGAGCGCATAGTCCTTAATAAGTTTCTTCCAGGACTCGGCTTCGAGTTCCTAGATTATGGCATAATCAATAGAAAGCACGTGCAGCTATTTGAAATTTCTGGGGCCAAGTGCATTCAACTTGGTCAACTGCACATGTTGCACATGCACATGCACATGCGTGACCGACGCCCAACACAGACAAATAAGTCAATAAACCCAGGCAGGCAGGCAGGCAGTGGCTCTGTGTCTCCCTCCCGTTGCACACACACGGGGCTTATCAGGCAAACTAAGCACGATCAGCGATCATTGCCACCAAATAGCTGCAACTACCAACTAGCTAACTTGCAACTTGCAACTCGCAGCTTGCAACTGGCAACTGGCAACTGGCAGAACCAACTGCAAATAGCCCTCAATAACAGTTACAAAACTGTATGTGGTGTATAGAGTGCGAGAGAGAGTGAGAGAGAGACGGCAACTGAGCAGCCAAGCGACGACGCAGTGCAATGTACTAGGCGTCAATGTACTCGGGCTACTCTATGGTAGACCTAGGCCAAGTCTACACTGAAAGACAAGTATGTGAACTTGATGAAACTTGTTTTGTTTGTGCAACTCAACTCGATCGGGCATTTCTCGCAGTGCATGCACACACTGTGTGTGTAGCGACGAACCACAGCAGCGAATGCAGAAGAATGTGCAGAAGAAAATTGCACAGTAAACTCCGCTGGGGTTGGATGAAGCGAGCTGAAGTGAAATGAAATGAAGTTGCGGCCGTCGTCGTCGTCGTCGTCATCAAGTGAGTGCATTGCACTGCGAAAGGGTGAAAGACCCTCGACGATCGCCGCATTTCAATGTGTGTGTGCCTGTGTGTGTGTGTGTGCGAAGAAATGTGAGTGGAAAAATCCAAGGCGCAGATGCAGATACAAAATAAAAATCTGAGCAGCGGAAAAGCAAAAGTGCAGCAGCCTCAGCCCCATTAGAAACGAAGACAGCCCGAACCTACGGCAACAACGGAGAGTGCAGTCAGCGATAGGCAAAGCCAGACGAGAGAGAGGAGAGAGTGGTGAGTGGAGAGCGGAGAACGAAGAGCGAGTGCAGCAGCAGCAGCAGCGACTGCAGCGAGAGCGATGCTCTCAAAGTCTGACTTTGCCTGGAGAAAATACAGAGTGCATTGGCTTTGAACTTCACACAGTTCGTAGTCGTGCTCGCTTGCTCTCTCCCCCCTCTCTTTCTTTTCCTCTCTCTACCCCTCCTTCCCTCTCTCTCTCTTAGTCTTGCTCGTTTTATGGTTGCTTCGCTTTTGTTGTTTTCAATGTCGAGTTCACTTTTAAAAACGGGGCATGTGCAAGAGATGGAGAAGATATCGGAGCAGATCATTAGGCGTTCAATGCGCCAGGGGTCTCTTCTGTGTGTGTGTGTGTGTGTCTGTATGTGCTATGTGTGTGGTGTGTATACATATGTGTATGTGTGTGCATTGCAGCAACTCAAGTGTAGGCGTCTGCTGCACTTTTGATTAATTTTTCACTGTGATGAGAACTCGCTTTATTACACCAAACTTCCTGCCCTCGCATGTGCACTGATAATAAAGGTGCCTGCATCAAAAGAGAGAAAATAACTTAGAAGACATGGAAAAGTTCTGGAAATTAGGTAAAGAAGGGGAGAAAGAGGTTGCAAGAGAGAGAGAGAATGAGTTCTATGACCTACAATGAGCAGCGCTAAGGAAAATAATTCCTTCTAGAACACTCCCAGCAGCGAAAGAAAGCAACAACACTGATAGCAATCCCTGGTACCAACAATATTATACTTAAACCATATAATACTTATGGCACTTACGCTATAATTCAACGCAGTCTTATGTACACAAGCATGAACTCGATCAACTGATCAAATTTCACCGACCTTGGCTAATAAAAAGCGAGGGAAAGAGACAGAGACAGACATTATGTCTATGTGTTCTTGTTTTTGTCTCTGTCTCCTGGAGAGAGAGACATTGTGTAATACGAAACTCTATCATTAATTGCACGCGCTTCTTATTTGGTTTGTTGTGGGAGGACCTTGAAAATTCTTATCGAATTTTCACCTTTTGCGCGAAAACTACAAAATTGATAAGGCAACTAAACAAGTTTGCACTGAAATTCCTGCTTGACTAGCAGATACGCTCTAAAAACGAGTTGATTAAGTAATCATGACTAGTTTATACAATACCAAAACTCACACAAAACATAAAAACCCGTAGCAAACCCTGAGTAACAATCGAACGACCCCACGCGTCTCTGTTCTCTGTTCCTACCAACCACATCCAGCTATTTTTATCGGTGTGACGCGCCTTGTGCTTGTGTTTGTGGGTAAAATAGATAAGCGACCATCAGGAATTTGTGCTGCTGACCTTCATTTTTCGCTGCTGTCCGCTGATAACACCGATAACCGATAAGCTTGTGTATAGAATATATGTATGAGTGTGTCTCTCTCTGTATGTGTGTGTGTGGGTTTTTATTATTATTTAAGTTTTGTAGTTACCGAACGTAAGGCGCATGTTATTTTCAATCGGCATTACGACACCATATAAACTATTACAGCGCGCAGTTCCTCGTACGCGATGCGGGTGTGTAAGCGAACAAAAGCTTTTTAGCACCCTATATCTAATATTATTACATGCTCAATGATAACATTGCGATTCGTGTGCGAAGTATCTTGTATAATTTGTACTATATATATGACTATTATATACAATATATTGTCATATTAAATGTTCACAGTAATTACCTTTATATATTGTCTGAGTCTTTAGAGGCTGTTGTCAACGCTTGAGGGATTCCGATGAGCCTTGAACAGCTTCATATTTGATTAACCCAAGAAGCAGTCTCTCTCTCTCTCTCTCTCTTTCTTTGTCTCTCTGGTATTCTCCGGCATGACATCATGAGAGCTCTGGACAGTCAGAAATTATGCGTAATCACCAACCCTGCAAAAAGCACACTTAACATTAAAATCTGGCAACATAAAAAAGCCACGCAAAATTAAATTACTCAAGTACTGAAAAACAAAGAACAACTTGCCGATGGATTAATGCTCTTTCCAAAAGTATCTACGCACTGATAATGCTGCCAAGTTTACACTGAACACTGATAGAGCTAAGGAAGTAAGAACATAAGTTGAAGGGCACACGTGCCACACGAACAATAAATATTACAATATATAGCCACAGGTGGTGACAATATCATAGCACCCTTCCAAGAGTGTAGAACAACGAACTCAACCGACAAAAGCATTTTTTATGCGTACGCCGCAAATTGTTGGCCTTCAAATTGACCGAGTTCATGAACACCAACAAACTGGCAGACTGTGGCAGAGATAGACGAAACACGCACCTTCTCATTGTGCGTTAATTATACTCTGTGTGTGTGTGAGGGAGAGCGAGAGCGAGACAGACACAGACAGACATATACAGATACGGATACAAACACATTGATAGATAGCACAAATAAGCCAACACACATAGAGCAGATGCTAGAGATGCCGTCCCCACAAGTTCAAAAGTTGCGCAATCGAAGGCAGAACTGGTTTTTGGGGTTCTAAACTCGGCAAAATGACTTGCCCAAATTGTTAACAAGTTATCAAGGAAGTTTAGTTTGTCTCTCGATCGCGATGCGAATCAAGAAAGAACAAGATCGTTGAGCTGCCAAGGAAAAGTCATCAAAAGTCATTCAACTTGCACGGATAAGTTGGCAGTATAAAGAGGAGTCTCTAAATTGGTGATCTTCAACACCAGAAGATTCAACATTTCCTTTGCCAGACTTTTCAAGTGATCTTGATTGGGAATAACCTTCAAGTCTGCGTATATAGGGCTAAGTGATCTGCATTTACAATTACAAACTGTTTGGATGAAAGAGTCGGGCCTATATGCCTGGGAGAATGTCCGTGCCGAAGCTGCAGTTCAAATCGAGAGAAGCCAATGACATTTTCCTGGAGTACATTCGCCTCTTTCAGCGATCGCGCACTCGCTGCGACTCGCTGTGAATGCAACGTCATGACGCAGTTGAGCGCAGTTGTATGCGCTGCTGATCATCATCATGATCATGATCAACAGCACGATCGTAATCGCCCACATTATGACGTTGGCCAAATGAAATTACTTGAAGTGAATCCTTAAATTGCCCGGTTGTGAAAATGACGCTGACGATCATCCGCACTGATCAATGGAGCTGAGGTTTCTGATATTTCTCTCTTTCGCACCACGTTCCACACCAATTGGAACTTAACCCCATTTGAACTGACCACCGATCTGCTTGTGTGTGGAGCACTTTCGTTTCGTGAGCTCATTTATTTAAATCCGAGTCGCTATTAAAAAGATATTGCATTAATAAGGAAGTACAATGTTTATTTTCGTTCGGTCTTTGGTTGTCTGAACTGAAAGCGTTCAAGTTAGGCTCGCATCTCGTATTTTGTGATCTGGTTCTGGTTCTGGATCGAGTTTGGGTTCTGCTTTATACGACAATCAAAATAAACATATACAGATACATACGTATACAGACATATCTGTGTATACACTGTGTCATATTACCAAAATTGGGACTTATTGAAGATATTCAATATTGATTGGTAGAGATAATATTTAGGGCGCTAGGTTGAGCAGTTATTATTGATGGGCTCCGAATCAACAGTCATGCCAATAAGTAAACAACACAGAAAATAAATCTCATGTTGGGTGTATATAGAAATGTAGAAATAGCGTCGAAAATATGTTCAGAATTTATCCTTGGCGTCGTTTCTTTTCACCCACTCAAACGCCAAATAGAACATAATAAAAAAAAAGAAGGAACAGAGAGAGAGAGAGAGGGAAAAAGAGAGAGTGAGTGAGTGAGAGCGCTAGAGACAGAGCGTGAAAAAGAGAACGAAACGAACCTAAACCTTTCACGCATTCGTTGGCCACACGTGGCACGTTGTGCGTGTGTGTGTTTGTGTGTTGCGTGAATGTAGCAGGAAACGATTCAACAATTCCACATTGACCTAGGCGAGCGCACCCGATCAACGGGTTGATCATCTCACCCGATCATGTAAATATTTATTTGAAAATGTCAACGGCAGCAAAGTCAATGACTGCAATACCCCCAGAGCAGAGCAGGCAATGCACCTCAGTCTCTGTCTGGCAGTCTGGCAGGCCTGCATTGTTGTGATATAATTTTCATTTTAATTATACTTATCACACACACACAGAGAGAGAGACAGAAAAAGAGAGAGAGACAGGCAACTAGTTGAATTAAGTGATTCAGGCATTTCAATCATGAACTTGCTGAAGTTTTATCGAACTTATCCAATGGCGCCATGAACTAGTGTGAACATGAAGCAAAGCGATTATGTGTTGCTGTTGTTGTTGCTGCTGCTGTTGTTGTCATGTTGGCAATGGGATTCGCAATCGGAGGAAAAAGTACAACAACCGGCAACGTCCGCAGTCGCCGCTTACCTTGGACGTTGCCGGCGAGCGAGCGCGACATGTGTTTGCACGACAGTGGGTAGAGCAGAGAGGGGAATGGAGGGGGGAGAGTGCTGCCTGTTGCCAGGGTGGTGTTGGTGGTGGTGGCTCTGACCAAGTGGCTTTGGGGTGGTTAACGGCACGTTTTTTTTATATATTTTGGCAATAGCAACACCCTCGACACCTTCTACCTCTCTGTGCAGAGCTCAGATCTCTGCCTCTCCCACACTCACACGCACACTCTCCCACAAGCCAACATACACACACACTCGCTCTTGTTGATGTTTTGATTCCATGCGCGCTGTCGTTAACTATTTTCAAGAGCACGCGAGAGCGCAAACATTGAGCTCTCGCTCTCGCTCTTACTCAGTCACTCGCACTCGCACTCGCTCGCTCACTCACTCACTCGCGCACTCAGTCAGTCGTTCGCTCACTCCCTCTCTTGCTCTCTGTCTGGCGTGCGCGCGCTCTCTCTCAGGGTCGCCTCGGCTGGCCGAAAACTGAACAAGATCCAACGCAAATGTTGATTTTCCTTTCATTCAGCGTTGAAACATCGCAACGAGCAGATCGTCGTTCCTCCGTCGCAGTCGCAGTCTCGCAGTCGCAGCGCTGTCGCCGTTGTCGTAGTCGCTTCGCTTTCGTATCGTCTCGTATCGTTTCGTATCGTATCGTTTCAACACTGTTCGCAATACGCAGCTCGGTTAAGATCTGAATTAAAGTTTCTTTTGAAAAAGGATATGCCGAGTGTAGAGTGAAATACAAATACAAATACAAATACAAATACAAATACATAACACACACACATACATATACATGTGTGTAGTATCTATAAGTGTACAACAACAATGCGTGTTAAGGCCGCAACACAGTAAAGTAAACTAGAATCAGTTCTCCCCCCCCACATTACAAAATGCTCATGTCCGCGGACAGTTCCGATTGCCAGCCCAGCAGCAGCGCCAGCCTCGACGGCGATAAGAGCTCTGTCATCTGCCAGGCACAGGCACAAGTCGCCCAAGTGGCGCCCTCAAGTACCACCAGCAATGCTCAGCTGCTGGTGGCAGGTCGCTCGCACCTGGAGAATGCATTGAAGCTGCCACCCAACACAAGTGTCTCCACATATTATCAGCACAGCAAGTTGATTGTGGCACCACAGCAACAGCAACAATCCCAGCAGCAACAGTTGCAACAGCAACACCAACAGCCACTGCAGCCTGTGGGAGGCAGCAGCAGCAACAGCAGCAGCAGCGCTGTCATCTTCCAGACCGAGTTCCACCAGCGCCAGGTCACACCTGTCACAGAAATGGATACTGTGCCACCCGCAGGTGTGTCCGTGGCCAGCAAAATGCCCCACAGCAATGTCATCTACGTGAACAAGTCTAGCGCCAGCCTGGTGGTCAGCACCAGCGACGCAGCCCGTCTGCCCCAGCTGCCCCAACAGGCACTGCAGGCACAGCCCGATTTCGAAGGAGCTGCAGCCGCTGCAGCGGCTCATGCTCATGCCCAACACATGGCAGCCATGTACCACCATCAGAAGGCCACAGAGGGAGCTGTAGCTCCCCTGGGATTCCCCGGCAGTGCACAGGTGCATCATCACCATCACCTGGCCGCTGGGCAACCCAATGGCTCCATTGTGGTCATGCCCGCCGATTCGCGTCCTCAGACTCCTGAATACATCAAGTCCTACCCAGTTATGGATACAACTGTCGCCAGTTCGGTCAAAGGCGAGCCCGAGCTAAATATCGGTAAGTTATCATCGGGTGCTTCCGCTGTGGCAGTCTTCACGTCTCACTGGTATCACCCTGTTATCGGTTAGCATCGCCGCGTGAGGCGCGGAAGTGTTTTCGAGGGCTAAGGCGAAGGCCTAACGGGTGTATTGACTTTTGGCGTCATGTTAATTAAGCAGCTTCTTGCAGCGCCAGTTGTCGAGTCATTCACTCACTCACTTACTCACTCATTCACGCATCCACTCACTCACTCACCCGCTCACTATCTGAGGCAACAAGGTCGTTCCGCATACGGCAAGCGTCGACTGAGGCTCGCAGTTCGAGCGAGTTCAATTAACTCGTTTCGTTAACGTTTTAAACATTTTTACACAAATAACTGTACCAATGTCATGCGCTGACGAAATGGAGTTATTGCACTTTATCGGAGCAACCGGTCGAGCGACAGTTCAAGCGATGAGTCAAGGTAGCCCCCCATATGACGTTGCCAATGCGGGAATACCGATGAAGAGCGCAACAGTTCTGACGTTGAAATTATTTGTCAGAGTTCGGTTAAGGGGCAAAATATTAATCGATCTTGTACCTAACTTAGTTTTACTCGGAATAAAGCAATCTTATCTGGTAAAAGATTACAGTGTCTAAAACAATAGATTGCCAGACTAAACGTATAAGAACCCCCACTGTAGTTTAACCCCCACTGATCTTGAAAAGATCCTCTCAGTTCTTTTTACTTTCTGTTCCTATTAAAACAAAGTTCAAACAATCACTGACTCTGACTCCTAGCCAACCCTATAGTCCTAGCTTTAGATATTGATGCATATGCCTATTGATTTATAAGGATGATCAGAGGTACGAACGATCAATCTCACTATTCCCACTAGTAGCTGGCTTCTTCCCCAGTTTTCTTGTGAATATCTCCAGCATTTAACTGTTGTATAAAATAATCTTACCCAGTTAGACGAATGTTAAAAGGCGTTAGGTTCGCTCTTAATAAATAAGAACCTTAACCAAAGCTTAACTTTGATATTCATTGTTCTTTGCACTTCTGTAATCCACTTATCTCTGACTCAATTCCAACTCCATAGTACCTGGTATTGATATTGATATAGCTATGCTATATGCAAATCCATTTCACGCCTTGTCGGGCGAAGTGAAATTTAGCGGATTTATGCCGAATAATACTTGAGTGCCAGCTAACATATATCGCGTTTGTTTGTGTTAGTTTTATTTATTTATATATCTGTCTTTCTCTCTCTCCCTCTCTATCTGTCCCTATCTTTGTGTCTCTTTCTCTGTCTGTGTCTGTTGGCGTTGCATTTCTCCAAACAAAATCTGGGCGACTGAACGCATTTGATACGCCAGTGAGTGATCCAAGTTCATTGCAACCCAGAGGAGAGTTGGCTGCACACTCACACTCACACACACATGAATGCGATAGGCATTTTGGCATCTTCGTTGCAACACTTGGCTCTTGGCATTTGTAAGTGCATCCGTTTGCCAAGTTTTTAATTTCAATTGCGAAAACGAAAGTGAAAAGCAAACGCAAACGCAATCGCAGTCGCAGTCGCAGCCGCAGTTGCAGTCGCAAAAGCAAAGCGAATGCAAAAGCAAAGCGAAGGCGAACTGCAGAAATTCACTTTTAGTTTTCACTGCGCATGTGCAGTCAATTTATGGCCAAAAGCGCCGCTGGCCCAGCAGCAGAGGCGTAAGCAGAGTGTGAGAGGGGGCTGCAACTGCAGAGGTTGCCTTGCCATGCCACGCTTAATTTAAATTCGCTGCCAAATAGTCTTTGACATTATACCCTCGCTGTGGGTATATACACTTTGAGTAGAGGTTTGGAATGATAATAAGAAGAGATCTTTGATGCTTTAAAATGTTTATGTGGAATATTACCAGAGGTATATGAAGGTAAAGGTTTAAAATAGGTGCCGTTTTAATTATTGTAAACGTTTTCTTAAAAAAATTAAAAAATAGTTTTAAATATATGCATTAATCAGTTATTATTAAGGCTACAGTTTCTTAAATTAACATGAAGATTCTCGTATAAAGTAGAAAGAATTTACTTTATGCAATTATCTCTGTCAAGCTCACTTGCTCTAAAAATATAGTTTAGTGGAAGGACTAAAACTCTGAATTACATGTCAATATACATACTTTATAAAGATTAAACCTATTTCAAGTTGTAAAATTTAAGAGACTCACAGATAGGTTGAATGAAATAGTTTGTATGTGTATGAGAATTTAAGATTTCTAAGGGCCAGTGTTGTAAAATTCTTTTTCGTAATTGTGCACAGGGTATCTACCTTTCGAGTCCGTTCGACAGTAGCTTTCTTTACTTGTTTTGACTTTGGCAGCGCCAATGACTTGTCTGTCCGTCCCTGGCCACGGGTACGGTCCGGTTCGCTACAGTCCGGTCGCCATCTCAGTCCCCAATGGCCTAAGCCGTGGCGAGGTGAGGCGAGGCAAGGAGAGGCGAGGCGAGTCCCTGCCGCTGAACCATTGCCCGCCCGTTTGCCTGTTTGGCTCCGTTGAATATCGGTGAAAGTCATTGCAGCGTCGCGGTGCGGCGCGTTGCCCCCGCGTCGACTCGCTACAATTGTGCAAAAGAAAAGTTATTTGCTTTTTGCAGTTTTGCGTTTCGTTTCGTTTATTTTGCTTAATCTTTTTACTTTTGTATCATTTTTCGTTTTTCAGTTTTCGTTTTTCAGTTTTCGTAGTTTCGTAGGCGGCGTTTGAACTCTCTTGCTTGGAAAGTTTTTCACTGTCGCTTGTTTGTTTTTATTGGCACAATTATTTGTGCATTTTAGAAATTTATCAACGGGTCAAAGACCCGTCACCCTCTCTCCCCCTCTCTCTCCCTCTCTCTTGCTGAGCTCCTGTTCAGACGCTGTTTGAAAAGTGAAAACCGGCGAAACGAAAGTAAAGCCCTTGACATAAGTAAAGCAGGTTTGGGGTTTGATTTTGTGACTCAGGACTCTCTGTAGTTGCCAACTGATCGTGGTGATCATGTAGATCATGCTAGCGCTTCTAAAAAGGGGCGTGATCAGTCAAACAGAAGTTGAGATCGCTCAGATTGCGCAATGTCAATGCCAAATGGAATCAAAGTGAACTTAAACCAACAAATGATTCAAATGATTCAGTTAACACACACGCACATTCATTTGCACATGGCCCTGTGTAAGCACTACGTGCCACGCCTACTTTACAAGGCGGCCACAACACTGAAATTGGCGTGACCTCAGCTGCGTTTTTTGAACCCGACGAAAACCGACAAAAATTGAATTTTATTGCACGATTCGTTGAACTGCGCCTCTGCCTCGAAACCTGTACGAACATTTCCGCATTGAGGCACTTGCCGAGAGAGCCAGCAATAGCGAGAGAGAGACAGCAAGCAAGAGCGAGAGAACGTACGCAGCAGTGAGAACGAGGCCGAGAAGCAGCATAGGCAGTGGCTAAGGGCAGAGGGGGGCTGAGAGAGGTAGAGCAAGAGCGAGAGGGGGGCACTCACAGAGTCTGCTCTCTACACGCGCAAAACTTTTATTTATTGATTTAGATTGGCGCGAGCGAGAGAGCAATAGCAAGAGAGAGGAAGAGCGAGAGAGATCGCGGCACGGAACGAAACAAAATTTCAATGTCAAATTTTAATTTAGTAGAGTTTTTGACTCAGAACATTACCAATATGGCAGGCATACACACACACACACACCTCTCTTTCTCTATGTATGCGTGCGTATGTAGACACACTCACACATAGATACACATTATTTCATATCAAGCGAGTCAGCCGAAATTTTCGTCGAGCTGTCGGAATTAATTTGTTTGTATTACACACACATAGACAAGTCAGTGTGCGTGTGTATTGTTTAGTTGTTGTTCTTTGTCGTATTTCTAGCTGATAGTGCCTGCCCCAGTATTCCACACAACTGACCCCCCTTTACCCCTGCTCCACACCACTGCCTGCCTGCCCACTCTCCCAGTCCGTTTGTGTGAAGTGAATGAAACTTTCAAGGTCGCCTGCGTGTCTATGTATGTGTGCCTGTGTGTTCTACGTATTAGATAATACCAGCAGACCATAGATTCCGATGTAGATTTGCCAAAAAACAAAGCTGCAAATCGTCCTTGGCTATAGATTTGCGTAGGTAACTGTCGAGACTGCGAGAGCGATCAGCTTCAGCTAACAGCTGTAGATATATTCATATATATTTCACACACACACACACGATCAGTACTATATATCATATAGGTAATGCGATAATCGTTGATTATTATAAACATATTCAGTTCAACAATTTCTGTTTAATTCAATTGATTCATTCCGCATTCATTTTTATCCCTTGGCCTGGCACACTTTCCACTTCTGTTCGGGACAGTTTACGTCATTGGAGAATGCCACAACGACGCACTGTGGGGTGTATAACATAGGGATGTGTGTGTGTTTGTATTTGTGTGCGTCTGTAGGTATTTTTGGAATACGCTTTGTAATAGATTCATGAGCAATCCTCAAAACAAAGCAATCGAGCGACGCGACGCAACAAGGTCTCTCGTAATCCCCGCCCGCGGAGCCCCCCCTTCTCCAATACGTCGACATTTGCTAATCGGCGACACGTGTAATAAACTGATAAATGAAGGCTCTGTGCGGTAATACTCAGTTGTAAAGGTGCTTCAAATGCGAGTGCAGTTGGAGATTATGGCATGGAAGGCCCTTTAGTTCATCGAGGAGGGAGACAGGAGAGAAGCATCTCCACAGTTGCTGACAAAACGAATTGAGATTGAAGTTCCTTTACTCAATTTCAATCACGCACACTCAGAATCACGCACGCAGACACGAAAACGAGCACGACACGCATACGTAGAGACACACGCGCCGTACAACGTGTTGCAGCAAAAGTGCAATGCTCCGCAGTGCGAAATGTCAGTGAACTTGCTCAGACGACAACAACGAACAGCAGCAACAACGGACAACAACAACAACGGACAACAACAACGAACAACAACAACGAACAACAACGACAAACAGCAGCAACAGCAACAACAAACTAGCAACTGCAGCAACAGGCGAGGAACATGTCTCGCGCAGTGTAAACTGTGTGTGTATGAGTGTGTGTGTGCTCAGACACTGCAGGCAGCTCGCAATGCCAACTATAATGATGTTGCGGCAATACACGATGATGATAATGATGAGCATGTCAGCGTGAAGATCGCAAGTAGCAACGGCAGCATTGCAATTCTGCGTGCTGCTGCCTTGCTGTCTCGCTTTCTCCACGACTGTCACAACAATATTAAAATACCCTGCAAAGGGTATATTTTATGCAATGAAAACTTCCTAAACGGACATCTCTCTTAAGCGGACAGTCCTCTTTTTGAGTGTACACTTTTATTATTTTACTTATTTGCAAACAATTGTATTTCTCTAGTGCGGACAACTGCCTTGGTAAATGTCCGCTCAAGAGAGGTTACTATAAAAATAAGTATAATTTATTATATTTATATATATACAAAATTATATATTATAAATCATCATATTTAGTGCAGTAATCTATTTCTATAAAGAGTTTACAACTTGCCATGCAGGGTATTTGGCAGTCGAGTGTTCTACTATGCAAGCCATGAATTATGTATGAATTATTTCAATGCTAGCAGGCCGTGAAAGAGGTTCTTTCTTTCTTCACGAGCCTAAACCCGTTTTGTTATGCGCTTCTAAAGAACGAAGAAAGAAAGTCTGCTCTCCCAAGTAGTTTGACTTGTTTTCTCTCCATCACAATCGCCCTCTCTCTCTGTCTCTCTCTTTCTTTTATTCTGTTGTGCTTCCTGATCTGCTGTTTACTTTCTTCTTGTTTGGCCCGATGCTTTCTTTTCCCACATTGCGGTGAAAGTTACGTAACACTTGCTTGCCTGCAATTGTGCGCCCCTCTCTCTCTCAATCCCGCTCTCCCTGCCTTTCTCTTTTGCCGTCTCTTTCTTTCTCTCACACTCTCTGCGCCGCTCGTCTGGCTTCGTGTTTGGTCAGAACGAGCTCAAGTTCAACAAGTTGCCCATTTTGCTTTGCAGCTTTCTTCGTATTTTCGTTGTTAGCATTGACATTGGCCACGATCTTCAGTCTTCGGTCTTGGTATGAGAGAAAAGTATTACGTCTTTTTTTACGTTTACTTTCTTCGCTTGTTGGCATTGGCTTTCTTCTGCCCGCAGAGAGTAAAAGTTTAGTGCGCGGATCTGCAGAGTGTGCAAGATTGAAGATTTACCTAATTTATAAACGATTCTTAATGTTCTTCTCTTTTGTTTTATTTCTTGCAGAATTCGATGGCACCACCGTGCTCTGTCGCGTCTGCGGGGATAAGGCCTCCGGTTTCCACTACGGCGTGCATTCCTGCGAGGGCTGCAAGGTGAGTTCTATATACAATATAAAATAAGAAGGGGGAAGGGGAAGGGGAAAGGGAACAAGGACTTGTGGCAGACACGTGCGGCTACTGCAACCACCAATTTGACATTGAACTCCGTTGACCTCGACAGAGACGTACTTATAGGGGTAGTTGTAGTTCCACAACCAGGAAGGGATTCCCAACTCGCCCTCGACCTTGTGTCCCCCCTCCCCGTCCTCCTACCCCACTGCCCCCTTAGGCAATTGCGTTGCAGACATGAAACCTGCAGCCTGAATCGCTTGCTTTGCTTTGTCCTTAAGCGAAACTGCGTCGCGAATAAAAATATATAAATCAAAAGCATCCTGAACCCACCACCAGAGTCAGACTCATGCTATCTCCCTCCCTCTCTCTCTCTGTCTCTGTTGCTCATTCTTCTCGCTTGGCCTGTGACATTGAAAATGTCGCAAGTTCATTCGCCTGCGAAGGCAACTCCGACTGCGTTGTTTCGTATCTCGAGGTCCAACGTCGACGCCGATCTTGCCATCCAGCCAACCCTCCCATTACCCCACTCACCTCCCCCCCTCCCCACTCACTCCCTGCTCCTGTTGTTCGCCTCTTTAATCAGTCTTTCTCTCGCTCCTTCTCTTTCTACTTAACCTTGGCAAAGTAGCTTGCCCTATTCCCTTATATTCCTTCTATTCCTCCGTCTCCTTCTCCGTCTCAGTAATGTCTCAATGACGTCCTTGAATTAGGTTAACAGCCAGTTCCAGTTCTACCTCCCTCTCCCTCGATCTCCACTCGATCCTTGCACAGACGAGTGTTTATTTATTTGCATTGGTAGTGGTATTGGCATTGGTTCACTTCAGTTGGGTTCGCTTTGGTTTCTTGTGGTCCCCGAGACTTCGACGTCGTCTGCACGTCTGAAATTTCAAACTTCCAGTTTTTTGCACATTTTCTTTTTGTTGTTTTTTTGGGTTTTTGGGTTTGGTTGCTTTTTGCCAGGGTCATTGACCAAAAGCTCTTGACCAAAGCGGCGAATTTCTGTGGATTGGATCGTTCTTCATGGGTGTTTGTTTCTTTTAAGATATGGGTAGGCATACACAATATGTGTGTGTGTGTTTATGATATTAGGCAGCTCATTGTCAATGTGTCAGTCACACACACGCGCTAATTTGAATACACACAAAGAGAGAACCGCAGAGACTATCGGAGAGGAGTATTGTGTATGGTATCGGGGCAGATACAGGTAGGTAGGCCTATTAACAAGCTGCTTACGCGCTTTTTTGAAGTTCAAGGTTAAGCAGAGAGGGGCCTCTCTTGCTGAAAAACCTGTCCTGTCTGCAGCATGCTCTCTCCCTCTCTCTCACGCGCGCTCTCTTTGGCTCATCTTCTGCTATAAAGAGAGTAGATCTCTATTTCTTGCTGATGATGAGAAATAGGAAGCCAGTTTTAGCGCTTTTTGCCATTTTTCATGTTTGCTGACGACGTCATCGCTCGAACTGATCCGAAATACTTCCGCCCAGGCCGAGAATTGCGCTTAAAGCTCGATTCTACAGCTGGCCAAATCTGAAATCCACAAAGCAACCTTCACTGGGTCTTTCAACTCGAACAAAACCACAAGTTAACTTACTAAATACTGAATAAATGTAGTTAAACCATTAATAACTCATTATGTAGATTTATTACTGAAATTCTTTGCTTATTTATTCTTATAAACCTAACCTAACCTCACTGCTAGCCACCCCACCTCCTGCCTAATGACCTAATTTAAGTTCGAACCTCCTATCCGGGAATGGTCTTTGTTTGGTCTGTTCTGTCTGGCATATTGCCCTGAAGAACATTAAAAACCAAAAAGTACGAAAGGCAGGAGGTAAACAGGTAACAAATACATGCACACACATACATAGATACATATGTATGTGTATGTATGTTTTGACTGCATGAATTCTGTTGTGTTTGCTCTTTCCTTTCTTTCTTTTTAGACCAGTTCATCTGTTGTGCTGTTGTCGCCTTTCGACTGTTATACAACATGTTTTGATTCTTCTCAAATATTTTAGAATATTTGTTTACTTTTATTTGTTATTCTTTTCCCTTCCTTTCCCCACATACACACACACGTACGCACACAGAGGCAGATAAGCAGCGCACACGGAGGCGTTTACTACTTCGCAGTTGCGTTTTTGCTTGGTCTCTTTCCATTTCTCTGCGTGGTCATTTGTTGTTTTTATGCTTCGTGTAGTTTCAGTAGGAGAGAGAGAGAGAGAGAGGAAGTATGTGTGCCCCTGTCTGTGTGTGTGTGTGCTAGTTTGTGCGCGTGTATTGCGCTTGTGTCGGTGTAAATGTGAATGAACTCGTTCAATGTCAGCTCTGCGGCGAAGCAGTTTACGCAGCATGGGCCGCAACAAGCAGCTGAGGCAGCAGCAGCAGCAACAACAATGCAGAGCATAACTGTGAGAGAGAGCCCCGCATGAGTTGCGCTCTCTTGCACTGCCACTGGCACACTCACGCTCTCCCGCGCGTTCTCTCTCTCTTTTACTTCTCTCTGAACTTCTGCGGGTGCAGCGATTGTGAGCTAATTGCTCATTTACATACATATGCATATGTTTATGCATGTGTGTGTATGCGTACATTCGTTCATAAAATGTGACTTACGCATGCAGCGACTTTGTATTAATTTAACAATGCAATTAATTGTGTTTGGAGTGCGATGAAAGGTGTCAATCGATAACTTTCGATATGTGGAGCACATTTGCATAGAGTTGCCACTCTCACAGTCCTAACCTGCATCAATTTTGAATTGAGATAATGACGATGACACAACACAAACATGCAATGTACAGACAGTTTACATACATATACATATATGTACATACTTATGTACATAGTATGTATGTATGTATTTACATTGCACTTATTGCAGCTGAGTTGAATTTGTTAGTTAGTTTTACCTTATCGCCTTTTTATTTACTTTACTTCAGCTCCCCCTTTCGCTCTTTGACTCATTTCCTTTTCTTTCCTTTTCCACTTGATTTCCCCCCGTTTCCTTTCTGTTTCTTTTTCTGTTGCTATCAGATTTTCCACTCGCCTGCACTTCAAATTGGAAATGTTACGAAAAGCGATAATAGTCTATAGAGAGACAATGCAACACAGAGAGAGAGAGAGAGAGAGAAAGCGCAAGAATAGCTCTACATGCATGTGCTGCATGTGTATTCGTGTTGTGCTAGGACCCGAACAGTCTCTCTCGCTGTCTCTCTCCCTCCCTCTCTCTCACTCTCTCTCGCTGTACACAATGAAAGGTTAATGCTCTGCGATGCACTTGAACGACTGACTTCGGCCGCTCTGTGTGTGGGAGTGTGTGGAGTGGACAACAACCTTAGATACAATTAAATGTGTGTGTGTGTGTGTATCTGTGTTGGAGTGTACATAACATATATGGTACATATGCACGTGTATATCCTCAACTGATTCCGTCAGCTTGCTGCATTTTGATCTGTTTATTTATAAACCTGCATACAAAACTATAACACGCATACACATACACACACACACACGCATTTACACTTGTATGCCACGTGCTTTTCGTCCTTCCATTTAACCAACAACAAGAAGCAGAAGTAGTTCAATGCACTTTGCAAATTAGGTCAACAACCTCAGCAGGTCCCCATGCAGTCCAGCAAACAACACGCCTTGAGACCGATATGAATTTCAGATAAAACAGAAACAATGTGGGTGCTGCAAATGAGAAATGTATCAGAAACATTCACAGTAGGCAGTTTTTAACAGAAAGAAATCGTTTGCAATTTGAAACTGTTCAAAAACATTCAATCTAAACATAAATTAATTTTTAATCGAAAGAAAACTCTTTCAGGCGGAATTCTTCTAGAAGATTCGTTTATGTTTCCCTTTTCTAACTATTTTAAAAACACTTTCCATTTGCAATTCAATCAATATGCAAGCCAACTGATGGCTTTATCAATTTAATAAGCATCTTAAACAAGTTTGTTAATAAACATTTGTAAATACAACATATATTGCAATTGTTTGCCTTGAGAATGTTAACAGAGCTCTGTTATCTTTATTAAAGTCAGCATTTGCCACTTAAGCTGCTTAAATTTAAAGTTATACATGTTACAACTATAACACAAAAAAAAATTAACTTCTTATTTATTAAAAAATAACAATCATTACAAAATATAAACAATAAACATTTTAAACTGAACGCGCTGCTGTTAGGTGTGGAGCACTGCTGTTAAATCAACAACAGCAAAGCACAAAACGCCACCTGGCGACATTGATTGTGTACCGAACGTGCAAGCACAAAAGTAGGCAACGAAAACTATACAACACGCTCTCGCAGTAACAGTGAGCTTTTGAGAGCGAGCACACAGCAAACAATTTCGAACATTTTCAAATTGAATAAAAAGGAAAAATAAACAAATTAGACACAGCAAAATAAACAAAATAATATTAAATAATATTTAAACATGCAATTTTGATGCCTGCCAGGGTCGACCTGCGTCAGCTGCAGTAGATCTGCCAAATTTGCTGCTCAAAATCTCAACAAATGCGCACCGTGACTAATTACAAAATGCGCTAAACAGAATTCAAAATACAAAGAAATACAATAACAATTATTGGAAAAATGCTCACAACACACACGCCCACAAAACATCCAAGGCGCTTATCTAACCACAGTTGTTGTTGTTGTGCCAAAGAGAACGTGCAGCTGCAACAGCAACTGCAACCAGCAATTGCAGGCAGGCAGCAGCAGCAGCAGCAGGCAGCACTGAGTACTACGCGAGCCTCGTAACTGGGGCGAGGGCATAGTGCAATGAACTGGCGAGTCAGCGCCAGCAGCAACAGCAGCAGCAGCAGCAGTTGCAGTTGCAGTTTTATTTGCTGCCTGCAACACACACGCGCAAAAACTACGAGTGATAGTAAAACGTGAACTGCCTGTGTATGTCTCTGTGTGTGTCTGTGTAGCCACCCCCAAAGGCAGGCAGCTGCAGCTGTGTTGGGGGTTGCTGGATAGAGGGGGGAGGAGTACAGGAGGTTGAGGGGTGGCTACTTTTGCTGACCCATTTAAGTGTCATTCGCTGCTGTTGCTTCGTCGCTTTCACTCGAGGTTACTTACCCCTTTCTGGGTTGCAGGGTGGCAAGGCAACATTGGGGGAGTGTGTGTGTGGGGGGAGGGGTGGGTTATTTGCCTTGTGGCTTAGTTGCTGCCGTTAGGTTTGTGGTTTGTTTAGCCTCCAATGAGGGCCATAAATTGCCAGCACTTTCGGCAGCAGCAGCAGCAGCTGCTGATTTGATTTTATTGCTAATTAGCAGCAGCAACTGCCTGTGTGTGTAGGTGTGTGTACAGCGCTTCCTTATGCGTAGGCACGCATTGCCTGCTGCCCTCCCCCCCTCTCCCTCTGCAACTGTTGGCAGTGCTTTCTCTTTCACATTGTCAGGCAACATTCTAGAAAAAGAGATCAGCAACAAGCACAGCAGCAACAGCATCCAGTACAACAGCAACTGCAAGCAGAAGAACCTCAACAACATGTAGCAGCACAACAACAACAACATCTTCTATCTTAGCAACAACAAACACGTCAACAAACTCTGCAAAACATTCAGCGAACTCTCTCGAACAATGCGAATCCATTGCAGTTGCAGTCGCCGTCGCTGTCGCAGTTGACGTTGCCGTTGAGCAATGAAAGTACCGCAACAAAACTGCAAACATCCACAGTGTGTATCCCCCCCTCCCCCCTTTACACACTGCTCTCTCTTTCTAGCGCTTCACAGACTGGAAGAGAGCCAAAGTGCATTGACTCTGCTGGCTTTGCTTTGCTTTCTTTGCTGTCGCTAGTGCTGCTGCTGTTGCTTCTGCTGCTGCTGCTGCTGTTGCTGCCTCTGCCACTGCTGCAGTCGTGAGTCGTGAGCTGTGTGACTCGTGAGTTGTTGTGATTTGCTTGTGTCGTTGTCGCTTGAGTTGAATGCACTCGCTGCATGCAAAGCGACTCTTCACATTGTTCACATTTGTTGCACAGAAGCAACTAGTTGTTGTTGTTGGTTCTAGTGTTGCTGTTGTTGTTGTTGTTGTTGCTGTTTTTGTTGTTGTTGTTGTTGTTGTTGCCACTTCTGTTGCACCTTGGCTCTGCGCCTATAATTGTCTGATGTCATAAGCCAAACAGCGCGCGGCATTTGCTGACAGTGTTGGGCAGCGACTTAATTAGTTGTCCCTCTCTCTCTGTCTATAAGCGATCAGTAATAGTGCGCACACTGCCCCCTCTTCTCCTGCCCCTTCTACGACCTCTGCCTCTCTCTCGCGGTTTGTGGCACAGTTTGTTGAACCTTGCAACGTCCTTTGCTACACGAGATCGCACAAAATGCCACCGCGCATTCGAGTGGCCCCAACTTAATTGATTTATGGGGCAAGCTGACGGGGGCGATAGGCAGCACTAAATACGCCCAAGGGGGCAGCGGCAACAACAACAACAACAACAACAGCAACATGAGCAACAATCACAGCAGCAGCAGCAACAACAACAGCAACAACAACGCAGCACGCGAGGCGAATGCGAACAAGCATTGAGCATGAGCAGCGGGCAATGTAGAAGGGGTAGAAGGGGGACTTGGGGGTAAGTGGACGGGGGTTAACGAGTGGGGGAGCAGGGGCAGGGGGCCTGCGAATTTGTTGGTTTCGCTTTGGATTTACTTGAATTGCACTTTGTGGCTTTGTGGAGAGTCCGACGGCGCGTTTAACTGATTTTTGTTTTGTATTTTCTTTTTTTGTGTTTTCGTTTCTTCTTTCCTCCTCGTCTTTGCTTGGCTGCCGCACACTAACCTCACTCAATGTGTGGCAAGTTAGGCCTCTCTGCCCGACGGGGGCTAACGGTTTACCTCGCTGTCTGCGTGTGCGCGTGTGTGTGTGTGCTGCAGCTGCACAGAAGCCACTGACTTCTGCTTAGGTCTGCGCAGCTTGTTGACCCCTTGCCAGCTTGGCCTGCTCTGGGTTCGGTTTGCAGGAAGCGCATCTGCTGCACTGTCAAATCTGGCGATCATCTTTGACTGCAGTCTGCTGCTGCCTGTGCAACATGAAGTGTTCTTGTTTCTATTACTGTTACCGTTACTGCTACTTGCGACTGTTCCTGCACCTTCTGCTGCTCTTAGTTCTGCTCTGACTTCTGTTACTGCTGCTGCTCTTCTGTCACTGCTGCTGCTCTTCTTCCTGCTCCTAATCCTGCCTCTATTTCATCTTATATTCCTTAGTTTATATCTCTTCTCTTATTCTGTTCCTTTTTTTGTTCCTTCTCCTGTTCATGCTCCTGTTTCTGCTCCTGTTTCTGCTCTTGTTCCTTCTCCTGTTTCTTCTGCTGTTTCTGTTCATTCTTCTGCTCCTGTTGATGTTCCTTATGTCTGTTTGTCTCCTTTTATTGGTCCATTTATATTGCTGTCTCTGCCTGTCTTTAGCTCTCTCCCTCTCCCTCTCTGCCTGTCTGCCCACTCCAACCTCAGCCTGCCACATGTGTTGCAATTATGCAAGCGCGGCAAAGTCAAATGCGGCAGTTGCCACTCGAACTCGGCCTCTCGAAGCTCTGCTGACTATTTTAGTAGGCAACGCACGCACGCGACTCTCTCCCTCTCTCTCTCTCTCTGCCTTACTTGCTTGCGCTGGTCTCCCTCTCTCTCTCTCTCTCTGTCTCTTGGTGCCTGGCTAACTCATTTCCGTCACAGATTCAATGAATGCGCTGCCTCAATTCCCTCCTTGGCTCGCCCTTTCTGCCATTCTCACTACATCTTTACCCACTCCACATTCTCCCTGCCCCTTTCTCTCTCCCCCTCCTGCCTTGCCTCTTTCTCCGCCTCTTGCTCTACTAATTTATGCGTGCCTGCCCAGTTGCACGTGGCGTATGCGTAATATGCAGCATTGCTTATTCGCCTTGCAGCTTAGACTGATCAATTCTCTTGCTAACGAGCCTCATTGGCTGCCACAGTTTGGCTCTGCCTGCGCTGATCTTTGGCATTTGGCAGGCGTGTGACAAACCCTGCACCCTCTGCTGCCCCTTCACCTACTTCTTCCCCTTGCCACTTCCCCTTTATCTCATGTCTCTGCCTGTCATAACCTCAAAGACAGCGTTGACAGCGCAAATGTCAGAGCAAAGTAGCCGCCACTTCATGATTCATATTGACTCTGAAAATCGAATCGAATTGAATTGAATTCGAATCCGAATTCGAGTCTCAATTAGAAACGAACTTTTTGGCTGCCCAGTTGCATGTTGCACGTTGCAGTTGCAGTTGCAGTCGCTGCAAGTTGCTCCCCAAACGACAAACTCGTTCTGCAGCCTTCACCAAACTGTACCCAGCACAATCACCTAGCCTCCCTCTTACCACCCCCCTCTTCCCCCCTCCCCCCTGTTGCAGTTCTTGCTGTGCTCTCAGCTCTGCTTGGACTGGAGCGAAAACAAAACGTGACTCGACCCAAGACAAACTGGGCGCTGCTCAAGCCTCGAATTCTCTGCGAGAGCTGCGAGTTGTTGAAGTTCCTATACTTGTTGTAGTTGTTGTTGCTATTCTTGTTGTTGTACCTATTCTTGTTGTTGTTGTTGCTTGTTGTTGTTATTGCAATCAAAGCGTTTACAATTCAAATTGCAATTGATTTTTCTTTGTGTTTCTGTTACGAACTCGAATTTAGGAGGCTGTTGCTGCTGCTGTTGTTGCTGTTGCTGCCGTGCTGCTGCTGCTGCTGTTGCCTGGCACCAATACATATTGATTTATTTCTTATTCTCAACGACAGCAACAATTGCCAATGCGTAGTAGATCAGCAACTTCAACAGATCAACAGCTTAACAAGTCGTTCAACTCGACAGAGAGAGAGCGAGAAAGGGAGAGGGGAATAGGGCATAGGGAGGGGGAAAGGGCCACGTTGCCACTTGTGTGTGGCAAGCAGAACTTCAGCAGTATTGCCCCAGTCAATCCCCAAAAATGTCTAACCCATTTCGGAGGCCAAAAATAAAGTGTGTGTGCAAAAAATAAAAAGAAAGAAAAACTAAAAGGAAAATTCTCATTTCATTTTTGTTGGACAACGCAAATTTTCTAATAATAAAAGAGCGAGACATGTCGCGACTCAAATTTAGTGTGTGCTTCCGTTGAGAAGTGGAAGAGAGAGGAAGGGGGGAGGAGAAGGGGCAGAGCAGAGGAAGGGAGAGAGGTGCAGAGAAGACGGGAGAGAATTGCAGGGAGGAAGGGACAGAGAAGAGCGCAGAAGGCAGAGGAGAGATATGAAAAGATGTACGAAAGAAAGGAAGACAGAAGAAAGGAGTAAGAGATAGGGAAGAAGGGAAGAGAGCAGAAGACAGCAGGGAAGAAGAAAGAGAGAGAGAAGGGAGCAAGGCAGAAGGGAAAAGCCTCTGCCTAAAAGAGAAGAAGGACACAATGGAGAAGACAGAGGAGAAGAAGAGTTCTCTGTTAGAGAAAAGAAGTGAAGAAGGTATAGGAAAGAAAGAAAGAGAGGAGAAGGGTAGACAGAAGAATAGAAAAGCAAAGGAGAAGGTATAGGTAAGGGGGGAAGAGAGTGAGCAGCGACGAGCCGAGAAGATTAAGAGGTAAGAAGATTCTGCTAGAAGGAATTCAGTCGAGAAGAACACGCGCTATTTGAAATTGCTTTCGATTAGAATGAATCTCAAAAATGCCACGTGGCATAGGCATAATTTGCTAAGCGCAGCAGGAAGAGCAGAGGCAGGAGCAGCAGAAGAGGTAGGGGCAGTAGCAGAGGCAGAAGAAAGAGGCAGAGTGAGGGGCAAAGCAAAGAGGGGTCTGTCTATTGAACAAAGGGGGCTACCAAAATTTGTGGGTCATTGCTCAGGCAGCTCAGCTACGCAGCTAAGTAAAAGGCAGCCACAAGTCGTGCCTAAAAGAGAGAGAGAGAAGGAGAGAGAGAGAGAGCACGCAAGATGAATGCAAAATGTGCCGCTACGCCAAGTGCAATGAACTCCACACTCGCACTTGGACAGGCGCAAGCGAAGAGGCAGCAGAGGGGGAGGGCGGGCAGGGGGAACCACAAGCAAGTCAAGCAAGTTCTAGTTGAGGCAGTCGCGCAGCCAGAGAGATAGACAGAGAAAGATAGAGAGAGAGAGACCGCCTGCTAGCATGCATGTCATTATAGCTGTGTGTGTGTGTGTGTGTCTCGCTTGCATTACGTATCCGCCATGTTAGCCGCGGCCCGCGCTGATTAGGCATAAGATTTACAGCTAATCTATATTTGAGAATTGTAATAACGCGTCGCCAGTTTACGTCTGTGTGTGTGTGTGTGTGTGTGTGTGCGTATGCATACAATTAAAAGTACTGTAGGTAAACCTCAGCACACCCCCCGCCCAACTCCCCCCCTCTGTCTTCCTCTGCTGCAGCTTGACTATCCAGAAAAATGACGATTGCCGTCGTCGCTCGTCATTGTCGTGTTGTTGTTGCTTGAGTTGTTGTTGTTGTTGCTTGGCGTTCGTCGTCGTCGTCGTCTCTAGGTGTGCTTCTTCGTCTCTCTCTCTCTCTCTGTCTCTCACTCTGTCGTGCTCTCTTCGTTTCATCGGTTCGTCGTCGCTTTGGGTTATTGAACCTCAGCGCGTTGGCTTCGAATTGGGTTAGCGTAGGCTTGGGCTAGGCTAGGCTAGGTTAAGTTAGGTTAGGTTAGGTTAGTTTTGGTTAGTTTAGTAACTGGCAAGTAGACTGAGGTTTACTGCTTTCTTCTGTGTCTATGTGTGGAGTGATAGAGTGAAGAGAGAGAAAGGGTAAGGGTCTTGAAGGGTTTAGACTCTCCTGAAGGGGTTAGACACTACTGAAGGGGTTAGACTTTCCTGAAGGGGTTAGGCTCTTTAGACTAGGTCTCTTTGATCACATCTCTATCTCTTCCTCTCCTTCTCACTCTATCTTTCTCCCTCTCCTTACTTAGTCTTCTTCCATTTCTCTGTTTCCCGCTCCAAACCTTATCATATTGCACTAAATATCCCTAACTATTTCACAAACGATACTCAAACAAGTTCTTCTCTACCTCTTCTCCCTCTATTTTCAGGTATGTGTGTCTCATTTTATTCATCAGGCTGCGCAGTTCGGTAGACTGAGTAAGTCAGGGCAATAGAATTCCATTCCGCAGTGGCCCAAAGCGCAAAGCGGACCGGGACAGGCCCACAGAGTGTATGCACCCCACCCCCGTCCCCCCTGTCTCCCTTTCTGTGCCAGGCCAAAGCAATGCTGCCCAATTACTAAGCAGCATTCAGATATGGCAGGGGCAGGAGGAGGGAAAAGGGAGGCGGGGCAGGGGTAGTGGCAAGAGGTGCAGGGGGAGGTGGAGCCACAGACGATTAGTGCGAGTTGGCGGCAGCGTTGCCAAGTGCCGCGTTGCCCCAGTCATAGGCTTTGTATTCGCACAAGCACACACTCACATACACACACACACACTCACACACACACAGACACATGCAGTGGCACACACGCACTCAGTTGTTGTTGCCATGCGCCGTTTTTGTTGCTGCTGCAATTGCGTAGCTAAACTCGGCGCTCGTCGCTCGAGGTTATTGAACGGCAGCGACCTCACTTTGCATGAGGCACAACAGCAGCAGCAACAACAACTGCAGCAACAACAGCAGCAGCAGCAGCGATTGCTGTGTGGCACTGTGCAATTTTCTCACTGCTCTCGTCATGCGAATGCAATTTTAAAATTAATAAAATAAATTATGATTGGACGAGAGGCAGCGAGAGCCGTCGCCGTCGCTGTTGTCGTTGTTGTTGCTGTTGTTGTTGTTGTTGCTGTTGTTGCTGTTGTCATTGCTGCTGTCAACATTTGATAAAGACTCGCAAGTTTATAAACATTTGCGCAAGTTGGGCAACATTTTAGACTCTTTGTCCGTCAGTCAACCTCTTTGTCAGTTTGTCTAATTGTCTGTCTAGCTCGCTGTCTGCTTGTCTGTCTGTCTGTCTGCCTGTCTCTCTGTCTGTTTGTCCTTCTGCCTGTCTGTCAACCTCTCTGTCGCTGCCTCTATCTCTATCTATATCTCTAGCTCTTTATATATCTTTTTCTATCTCTCTTCTACCTGCTCTGCTTTGTCTATCTGCTCATCTCTTTGTCTATATTTGTCTGCCTGTCTGCCTGTCTGTCTGTCTGCCTATCTTCCTCTCTTTCTGTATGCCTGCCTCTTTCTGCGTTCCTGTCTCTCTTTGTCCTTCTATCAAGCTGTCTCTATACTAATTACTATCTCTATCTCTATTCCTTCTTGTTTTCTCAATCTTATTCACCCTCTATGACTATTAGTCTGCCTATCTTCCTGTCTCTCTGTCTGTCTGCTTGTCTGCACTGTCTCTACTGCTTGTCTGTCCGTCTGTTTTGCTCCCTCTATATTTTCCTGTCTGTTAACCTGGACACTGCCCACACACTTAACACACTTTTGTCCAGGGCTGGCACGCAACAAGCTTCAATGCTGCCCACTGTAACCTACTGTAGTCCTCGCACACAGTCGAATCCCTCAGCTAACCCAGAATTGCACGCTGGGATCTGCAAAGAACAGTCAGCAAAGTATTCCAAGCAGGCACGTGAGGCCTTCTTTCTACAGAAGGAACTCAGGGAAACGAAGTTAATTGAGGGGGGAGGGTGGAGCACGGCCTCATACAGTGGGTGAGTCAATAACAGCGCGCGGCATTTCAGTTGGCAATTTATTTGACAGTTTTCGAGCTGGTATCTCCGTCTGTCGCTGCGGCGCTTTTCGGTTTGTTGGGGCGTCATTAAGAGCGACCAAGCGCCCAAATAAGGCGAGCGACAACAGCAGCAGCAACAACAAATACAGCAGCAACAACAACAACAGCAATTACAATCGCAATCACATTTGCGCTGGGCGAGCTGCGATTCGGGGCTGGGTTCGGGTACGATTCAAGGCTCGCAGCTGAGTAGGTTGGTAGTTGTAGTTGTTGTTGCCCGCAGAGTTCAGTGCACTCTAACGTCACCTGCCTTCCCTCTCGCTCACACACTCGCTCGCTCTCTGGCTGCCTCTCTCTCTCTCTTTGTCTCTCTCCGCTCGAGCTCACAAATGGCAAGGCAACGACCTGCGCAGAAACTGCAGTTAGATTCTCTGCTGCTGCTGCTGCTGCCGTTGCTGTTGCTGTTGCAGTTGCACGCAAAAGACCTTGCCTCATCTGCCACATCGAAGTCGAAGTCGCCACTTGCGCCTAGCCACATTCGCTTCTCTAGTCGACAGTGGAAACCTGTTTCTGCCTCTGCTGCTGTTCTTGCTCTAACATTTGCCTTCCCCCTACCCCCTCTTCCCCCTTACACGTGCATTGCATTTTCGGTTTGTGTTTCTGTTTCTGCTCGGATAAAGTGCAAACATTCTCCTTGTTTGAACGTGCCCAAATAACTAAGTATCAGTTTGGTATTTCCCCCCAATATTATTTGATTTGCCCTATAACTCTGGGAATGCAAACAGTATAAGCTGTTTAATTACGATGAAAGAGCCATGAACACTCTTTTAGAGTGACCATATTTAAGTTTATTTTGGTTATTCCTCATGTTTTACTAAGCTTAACGTTGTTTAATATAGTTTACTATGCAAGAATTGAAGGATATGAGAATATTTGTATCAACTCCCCTTAAGAGTGACCATATTTAAGTACTAATGGCTTAATGGCAATGTTTAATTTAGTTTCTAGTTACAAAGATATTTGTGTCAAATCCATTTTAGAGTGATCATATTTTAGATTTTTTTGCATATTTCTCAATTAATACTAATGTGTTTTAGACACTGTTCTTTCGCAAACAGTTTAATTATGATAACATTTTAATTTAGAGTGAACATATTAAATGTTCTTGTGCATATTTCTTTTTTTGAACTTAACACTTCTCACAGTCGAAGATTATTGTACAGTTGCTTGAATTTTATATTTAAGGTGACCATATTTTAGCTTTTTTTTTTCATATTTGCAATACTATCTAGTAGATATACATGACTGTAGTTAGATCGTGTTCAGGTTCAATGAGCCCAATGAGAAAAGTCGTAAGGACGCAAAGAGAAGTATGAGAAAGTAACTCTACCACTCACCAGGCAAGCTCTTCAGGCATACAATTATAATACATACACACCAATTTATATGTATTCTATATCTATAAGTATATCTAATCCAAAAGTGCGTTTAAACATAGAAGTAGACGTGGAAGAAGAACACAGAAATGTGATTGACCAATGGTCTCAGGCATCGACTACAACAGCGTGAGCTCTTATTTATTGGTCTCCCTGCCACCTGCCACCCCCACCTCCTACCACCCCCTGTCCTCTCTGGGGAGTCCTAATTGCGAGCTGCCTTTCGCTTGGATTATCCTTCAACTTTATCATGCTGCGGTCATTGCTCCAGCTGCAGAGCTTGCACACCTCGTATACGACATACGAATACGAATACGAGTGCGAGTACGAATGGCACTCACTGTGTCACATGAGCAACGCCAGCAGCAGCAGCAGAGGCGGCCTGCGATTTTTAAGGTTAACATGGCTGTGCAGCACCTCTCTCCCTTCTCTCCCTGCCTCATAATAGCCACCCCTCTCTATATGAAAACCCCATAACCCCCAAATAATTCACCTCCCCCTGTTCAGCACGACCTGCCAGCCGGGCACACTGGCAAGAGTTCAACGCACGCCAAGTGGGTCAAAGCAAAATGGACTAGCGGGTGCACACCCTCCTGCCTTCTACCTCCGTCCCTCCTCCTCTACTTTGCTTGCTCATCCTGCGAAGCAACAGCAGCTAAGGTGAAACGTCTTCCGAGTGGAGAAGGAGGGAGGAACGTCTTTGTGACATGGCACAGGTGTCTTCCATTGCGAGCGCGCCAATTTTAGCACTGACAAAACGCGAACTGCCTCAGCCAGCGACACTTTTCAGTTCGCTGTTCTCAGTTCGCAGTTCTACTCGGCACGGTTTGAGTTCATTGGACTGGTTTAAGGATAGTGGAGAGAGTGCTTAGCAGGAGGAACTGCATGTAAGGAATGCAGAGAACAATGATGAATTGCAGTTCTATAACTGAATTAATGAATGTATCACTGTAATAGTCGTATATGTTTTGGATAAGGTCCTTAGCTATGCTACCTATCATTTGAATTTAACCTAAGGTCCTTCAACTATAGTACAAATGTTGGATAAGGTCCTGAGTTAAACTAACTACGATTAAACTCATAGATAAGACTATAGAAGTCTTCAATCTTGAATGAATATTGGTAATTCTTTTAGTATTATGTATCTTGAAATAGAATACTGTTTAAAATGATTGCTCTCATGTTGTCTACATTCTTTACCTTCCTACTCATTTAAATTATTATTTAAACTTGCTATGATGTCTTTATAATCTTTCTTTCAAAGCTATTTATAATATTATATAATCACTATATTATCATTATATCATCATTAAAATATTATTACCTCTGCAACAAATGTGGGTAACTATAAAGGGTATTGAAAATTCGACATGTCGTTGGGTTAACAAGGTGTTGGAAGCTCCAATTGTTTCCCTCTTTGCTCCACTCAATTAGCACATGTGGTCTCTTTCTCTCTCTCTCTCTCTCTCTCTCTCTCTCTCTCTCTCTCTCTCTCTCTCTTCTCTCTCTCTGTCTCTCTACCAATGTTGAGTTCCTCCAAGTGAGGAAGTGAGTTATTACAGCAAAGGCAGATTCGATTTCGGGCCTTCAGTGCACGCTACTCAGGGACTGTTGGACTGTTTCCTGCCTCGACCACGCAAGCAGCCACCCTCACCTAGCCACGTACACACACACTCACACACACACACTGAAGCACAACGAGAATTCGACCATGAGGCCGCGCTGGGTTGAACGAACTGAGCGAAGTCAGAAGCAACTGCAAAAATGACGTCAATAAACGCGAGGCCAAAAGGGATTGGGGTTGGCGCAGGGGAGGTCGTGCGGGAGAGGGGGAGGGGTTTAGCTAGTTGCCTGTGCCTCTGTGTGCCCAAGTGCGACTGAGCTCGTGTTGCTTTTACTACAACTACACTGCGAAGAACACACACATACACACACACGTACACACGTACACACTCTGTGGTCAGGCAGGGGCAAACATCCTTGCCTGGGTGCGATGAACTCTGACCTGAATGTGGCCTGACGATGCCTGTACATCATTTATTTATTTATTTATTTACTGTCGACTCCTAAACTGATAACTGCTGTCTGCGCCTACTCCCCTTATGAGTGTCTCCCCCCCTCTGACCCTCTGCCTCCCACTCCCTTGGAAGATTCGTAATTCTTATGCGCCACAATTCACTCAGAACATCGACTAAAACTGTAAAGTGCCATAAAGTTCCGGCTTTTAATGTCTCTCTCTCTCTCCCTCTCACACTCTTAAGTCGTACCTGGGTTAGGCACGTGCTAATTGCTTACGCATCGAACAAACGACAAGGAATGAGTAATGGAAGAAGCTTAAGAACTGCAGAAGGCAATAAACCAAAGAGGCAGAGAGAGCTTGCATGACTCATATAGGCAGAAGAAGGACTATCCTTGGTTCATTGATCAATATAATGTTATATTATAGTAGATAGTCACTGATCACTGCCTCAACTACCTCAAGATTGAATATAATGCATATCTTATAATGACAGCTCGATGCCCCATCAATGTAATGACTGCTCCCAATTGATCACTGCCTCAAATTGTAGTGCTATTCTAGAGGCAAATCACATAATAGAAGATATAATGATTGTTCCTCCTACTGTGATCAGTGATCGATTACTGCCTGAACTACCTTAACTTTCCAACATAGTGTTACACTATAGTACCCCATAAGGTGCCCACTGTAACACTCATAATGTACATATAATGTTCCACTGTAGCACCTCATAATGTGCCCACTGTAAGAGCCCATAATGTGCCATGATTCAGGCGATGACGATGCTGAATGTCGCACCATTTAGAGGGAAGAGAAGGAACCACTTTGTGGCTCTGTATGTGTGTGTGCGCACAGCATAGCTAGACAGCAGTGTGTGTGTGTGTGCGAGTGAGTGAGTGTGTGTGTGCTTGTAGCGTGAAATGCTCTCACTTTCCTTTGAAACTTGTTATTCGCAATGCAGCTGGCAGCGGGTTCATTCACATTTCGTAGTTGGAGAGCGCGAGAGGCCGCAAGAGAGACACAGAAAAAGAGAGAGAGATTTAGAGTGGGGATAGCCGAGAGAGTAGCAGCATCAGTGGGCGAGCGCCCGCACAGGTAATAGAGCTAGAGCGAGAGAGAGATAGAGAACGGGATAGAGAGCGGGAGTGAGGGAGCAGCTGTTCCGGAAATTTCATCGAAGAAACCAAGCTCGATTTGCAGCAGGCGCTGCGAGGCATTGAAATGAGTGCAAATTGTCGTTGAACAAATGCTGAGAGTGCAATGAACTCAACTCAACTCGAGTCGAGTCGATTAAAGGATCAACTAATTTGTAGTTGTAAACGAAGCTCCTCTCTCTCTCATTTCTGCAGTTAGTGCGTCGCTCTATTCACTCTCCTTTCTCTCCTCTCCTCTCTTTAGTCTGCAGTCTTATGTAAGTTTTCCAAAAATTGTTTCCTTGAACGCATTTTTGGTTTGCATTGCAACTACTGCTCCCCCCCCCTTCCATGTACCCTCAGGCCTAGCCTAATAGTAGTCGCAGTCTCTGTTGCAGTTGCAGTCAGCGTCGCAGCCCGCCTGAAGTTTCTGTGTCGTTGACCGACCGCCAGCTAAAATGAACTCCAAAGCAAAGCGCAATGTCTTGTGCTGCAGACTGCAGGCCAAAAACAAATTCGCATGCAAATTTGCACTGATGCAGAGAGAGAGCAGCAGCAGATTGAGAGCGAACGTCAATGCAATGCAATGTGCGCTCGTTCGTTTAGCTGCTCTCTCAGTGGTTCGCTCTCTCGTTCGTTTGTTCGTTCGTTTGCTGGTGCTCGTGTTTGCTCACTCGTGTTCGACCATCGGCAATCGGCAGTCGGCCATCAGCGCTCGTTTCTAGCGCGCTCAACAGCTCCACATTTGGAGGTATTTGACCGAAAAGTGGGTCACGACAATGGCGGGGTTCGTTGAACTACGCTGCCGCTGCCAGCCGCACAACCACAGCCAACCTCTGCTGACGTCGTCGTGTTATTTTGACGTCGTCGTCGTTGACGGCGTTTGGGACTTTTTTTGGTTACGTAGCCCTTCAGCATGTGGCGTTGTGGGAGAGACAGAGAGGGAGATAGCAGAAGGCACTGCTGCTACTGTTGTTGCTACTGTTGCAGTTGTTATTGTTGCTCTTGTTTAATGTGGCCTTAAAAGACATACACACACACATACACTTAATGAAACAATTCCATAATTTCTATTCAATAATTGAACGTGTAATTAGGCAACAGTGGGGAAAATACTTGAAAATACTCTAGAAACTTCCTTGGGTTACAGTAAATGGATCAAGCATTCATTCCGTTAAGATCTAAGATCCTCTTATGCCTGTCATACTTATTGATAGCCCTTGCCCCACCTCCACTCACGCCCCCGCCCACTCTCTGTCGGTATCAATTAATCTTATTTGTCACTCATTTCTGGAAATAAGCAAAGGCAAATAGAGCCCCAAAAACTTCACCCACATACACAGACAAACACGGCGTATGAGTGTGTCTGTGTGTGTGTGTCATATGTAAGCATTGTTGCTGCTGTTATCAAACAGCGCTGATCAGGCAGGTGGCAGCAGTAGCAGAAGCTACGTTAAATCAGCGCCGCGTAGGTGTTCCAAGAATTGTTTACAACAAGAAAAGCGCCCCCACTGTATGCAGCAGCAGCAGCGACAGCGCCAGCGGCGTCTATTGTTAGCTGCTTGCGTCGACGTCGACGTCAACGTTGGAGTGAATGTCCTCAGTTGAACACAAAAAAAAACAAAAACAAAATATGTGGCGCGAGGTTGAGAGCGAACAAGAGAACGAACGAGCCGAGTGCGCCGCAAAGAGCGCAAGAGAGCAAGCCAAGTGAGCCGACTGTGTGCCGAACTGTGCCGAAGTGTGGCGAGCTTGAGCCGAAGCGCAGCGCGTAGCCATGAGTTGTTGGAGCTGTTGGCGCTGCTTTCATTCGCAAATTGCTCGTCGTAGCCAACGGTTGAGCAGAGCAAGAAAAGCGCGCGAAACGGAATAGAAAATATTACAAAAATATTTGAAAAATCTCAAAACTGCAACGGCAAAAGAGCGTTACAAAAATCAAATCAAATCAAATTATATTTATTTTATTGGTGCCAGTGAAGTGCAACAAAAGAGAGAGAGAGAAAGAAGAAGAGAGAGAGCGAGAAAGAGAGAGATCATTAAAGACTTTCGATATCGCCAAAACTTGTGGCGCTAAAATTGAATTGGTGATGTGAATACTGAAGTTGGAAATGAATACAACAACAAAAATGTTCCTTATTTGCAAATCGTAGAGCAAAATCAACAGAGAAAGAGAGAAAGAAAGAGAGTAAGAGAGGGAGAAAAGTTCAAGTGTCATTGTGGTACCAAAAAGAAAGAGAGAGAAATATAAGTTATAGCAAAATGGTTTGTGCAATGGAACTGCAACAACAGCAACAGCAGCAGCAGCAACAACAGTTGCCAGTGCAACAGCAGCAGCAACATGCGACAACAATCGTGTTGCTCACAGCCGGCAACAGCAATGTGCACATTGTCAGTGGCCCACAGCAGCAGCAGCAGCAACATCCCCCGCAGCAGCAGCAGCAGATGAAGAGTCAGCAACTGAAGCAGCAACACTCGGCGCTGGTAAAGTTGCTGGAGTCGGCACCACTCAACAAGCAGCAGCAGCAGCAGCCCAGACAAATTGTTTACGTGCAACAGCAACAACAAAAACAACAGCAACGAAAAAGACTGAAAAACGAAGAAGAGCAACAGCAACAAGAAACACCTGCAACATTAGTAAAGACAACCACCAAGCAGACAAAAACAAATAGTATTAGTCAGCAGCAGCAGCAGATTGTGTTGCTGCTACAACAGCAACAGCAGCAGACAGCAACAGCTGCAGCAGCAACAGCAGCAGCAACAACAATATCAAAGTCAAATGACAGCGAGTCTGGCATCGATGAGGATTGTGCGATCAGTGATGACGATATGCCAGTCAAAGTCAATGTTGCTGCTGCTGCTGTGGATGACGGCAGCAACAGCTACGAGCAATATCAGTGCCCTTGGAAGAAGATCAGATATGCGCGGGAGCTGAAGCAGCGTGAGCTGGAGGCGCGAGAGCAACCTGCAACAGAAGCAGTAGAAACAGAAAGCGAAACAGCAACAGCAACAAGACCCACCAGCAACAACAGCAACAAGCTCAATCAGCTGCATTGTGATAGTCCCTTCTCCGCGCAAACACACAAAGAAATTGCCAATCTGCTGCTGCAGCAAACGCAGCAACAGCAACAACAGCAGCAACAACAGCAGCAGCAGCAACACGAGCAACATCAACAACAGCAACAGCAGCAGCAGCAACGGCGCGACAGCTCCGACAGCAACTGCTCCTTGCTGAGCAACTCCAGCACACAATCGCTGAGCAACTATTGCACGTGTGGCAGCAGCAGCAGCGACGAGGAGCAGCAACTGCAGCAGCAACTCGAGGATGCTCAGGACTCGGGGTGCGATGATGAGCTCTGTGAGCAGCACCATCAGCGCCTGGAGGCCTCACAGCTCAACTATCTGTGCCAGAAGTTCGATGAGAAACTGGACACGGCACTGAGCAACACTTGCTGCAGTCCAACAGCAGCAACAGCAACAGCAGCGAAGGCGCCAACAGCAATTGAGGATGCCAGTGCCGATGTAGGTGGCAATTTACAGTTAACCCCCCTCTGCCTTATAGAGGGGGAATCTTGAGAACATATGCCCCAGATTTACAATTATTAAATTAACTATATAACTGATAATCCATCTATTTATCTGTATATCTCTGTCTACATCTCCTTCCTTGACTACAACTCATTACATTATTGTCTCTTTTCTATATTAAATTCCTCTTCTCACCTGTTATCCTTCTCTTCTCCTTTGCAGGGCTTCTTTCGCCGTTCCATTCAGCAGAAGATCCAGTACCGACCGTGCACCAAGAATCAACAGTGCAGCATTTTGCGTATCAATCGCAATCGCTGTCAGTATTGTCGCCTCAAGAAGTGTATTGCCGTTGGCATGAGCCGTGATGGTGAGTACCCTTACTTTTTATAAATATTATAATTCCCCCTAACCTCAATTCTTATCATTACTAATAATTATAAAGACAATGAAAGGATTCAGATATGCAAAATCACTTCTAAAAATCACTTCTATTATTTTGATCCATTCTTTCTATAATGATACATATCTTACATTATATCCCTTTATAATCGGTATAGTTGCAGTTTTCTGCTAACTACCTTAGTTTGCAATATGCATACCTTCTGAGCATAATACAGATAATTCTGAGGGTATACAGGGTATACAGGCAATTGAAACGAACGACAAGCGACGCGCGACGAGTTCATTGACCAGCCATGAGCGAAATTTGTATCTAGATAAAGCTGTATGAGTGCACCTACATACATACATATGTGTGAGTACATCTCTGTGTATGTGTGTGTGTGTGTGTGAGTACCTCCGTATGTGTGCCTCTGCCTGTGTATGTAGCAATCTTCGTGAAGCTGGCGCGATTTCACGGCAAAGTAAAAGTTTTCAGCTGCCTGTCGCAAACACACGCACACAGACACACCGACACACACACACGAACACACGCACACTTAGTCAGCTGTGCGCATGTAAATTTTGTTTAAACAAATTCCTACACCCGCATTATAAATGGGAGCAACAGCAGCAACAACAACCGCTGCGCGCCATTTCGAAATTGTGCCAGAGTTGAATGAACGCACTTAACCTCAATTCACCACGACGACGAGGCCAGCGAGGCCTTCCTCTGTGCTGCTCCCCTCGCTCTCCCACTCACTTACTCCCCTATATCTCTCTCTCTCTCTCTATCTCTCCCGCTCTCTCTGTTATGCTTTGCTGCTTTCGACTTGATTCAATTTTGTAATAATTAGTTTAAATTAAACGCAAGAACGGAAAGTTTGTGCAGGAAATGCGCCCGTCATACAAATCGATTATGAAAGCACACACACACACACAGAGACAGAGAGAGAGAGAGACACACACAACATACCCAACATACATAACACAAGCAGCCTCGTTCATTGACTTTTGTCTGCTGCGCTTCTGCCTCTGCCGCTGCTCCTCTCTCCCCACTCACTTCTCACTCTCTGCCTGTACAATGGCGGCCATGTTGCTGTCGAAAACGAAAGTGGTTCATGCTGCCTTGGCTTGTGTAGAAAGGGGGGACGAGCACAACAGAGAGAAAGAGCCAGAGCGAGAGATAGAGAGAGAGAGAGAGAGAGAGAAAGGATGAACACGACGTGCGACGCGTCGCGTTGCGTTGTCTGTTTTGTAGGCAGCACGCAGACGCAGCGTGTGTTAAGTAACAGACACACACATATATACATACATGCATATGTAACAGTGGTTCATAAGTGATGAATTAGGCGCGATGTTTTATGGGGCAAAGAAAAGAAGAAGAATGGGGAGACAATGAAGAGACAATATAGAGACACATCCAACAGGAGTAGCTGCACACACACACACACATTATATACATATGTATGTGTATATATATGTACATATGTATGTCTGCATGTTTGGCCAACCCTTGAACCCTTTCTCTGCGTCACCAGCCAAACAAAACTTGCACAAGCTCTAAATAAAAAAGCGCAATCAACGATCGCCAGCGAAGCGTAAAGTGGAAAAAGCAAAAAACATGGCAAAAAAAAGCAAAAATAAAATACAAATTCGGATTGTTTATAATAAAAATGGCCGTGTGCTATTTAAACAGTCGCTATCGCTGTTGCTGCCGGCCCCGACTTCGCTGCTGCTGCTGTTGCAGGCTTGCCTTATCTTTCAAGGAAAATACACACATACATATCTTTATGTGTGTGTGTGTGACCTAGAAAATTGTGCTGCCAAAATAAAAATGTTTAACTTATTTCATTTTGTGCACTACGCTGACGCTGACTGCGCTGCTCACTGACGCTGCCTGCACTACTCTCCTCTACCTTCCTCTGCTCTGCTTACCTCTCTCCCCTCTCCACCCCCTCTGCTGCTTTGCACACTTTCTTGCGCTTTCACTTTCCAATGCACAATGGGCATTTCGAAACACTTTCTTTTTACGGCTTTCATAATTTCTTTTCGTGTGTAGTAACATTATTAGGCGCCATTTTGTTTGCCTTCTCTACCGCTCTCCCGCTCCCATCTCTTTCTCTATGTGTTTGCCTATTGCAAAGACACCAAAATAAACGCAAGACACGCCGTCAAAATGAAAATGAAACCGAAATTTAGCGCGTACACTCACACACACACATGCAGGCATAGCATACACTCACTCACACACAGAGACAGCAACTCAGCGCTCGCCCCTCAAAAAAACAACAACTACAGCACACAAAGCAAAGGCACACGCTCTCTCCCGCTCTCCCACACCCAGCCTGCTCTCCCACCCGCCCGCTCTCTCTCTCTCTCCCTCCCCACATTCACATTCAGCCTCGACAGCAGCGTTCAGTTCATTGACCGACGAAACTAGGTCAACCAAAGCAGCGACGCCAGGCAGCAAGGCAGCGACGCAGCAGTGACACAGCGACGCAGCAGCAACAGCAGCCGCGAAGGTGTGTGTGTGTGTTAGTGAGCTTTGATAGTAAACAAGCTTTTTACTTATTTTATTCATTGTCGTCGTGCAGCTGCGCCTGTTTTGCATTTGTTTTTTGTTTTTTCATTTTCTTTTTTTTTGTTTTTCTTTTTCATGTTTCAATTTTAAGTTGTCGCGAAGGCATAGAAATGTTTGCAGTTATTTTTTCTTTTAGACACACACACACACAGAAAGAGACTGAGAGAGAGACGCAGCACATGCAATGCGTGTAGGAGCATTTATTTTAATTGAAATGAACTTAAATTAGCGCGAGGCTGAGCAAATTGAAAGTAAATTCTGCCAGACAGAGACTAAGCAGAGATATGCGAGAGAGAAGCAGTACATAGAGAACAGAGAGAGATAGAGAAGTAGAGAGAATAGAAGAGCAGAGAGTGGCTTAAGATTTTGTATGAAAGAAGTTTCATCAAAGGATCACAAAATAAAAATAAATTGGGAAATTAACAGATTAAGTTGAATATGAAGTATATTATAATAATATATACATATATTATAATAATGCATAATATACTGCATAATATAATACTACTTGTATAATATAAATAAGTCACATGACATTATAATAAAATACAAAATATTGTTATTTTGACTGATATCTGTTTACAATCACTTAATTGTCGTAGGTTCGACTTTTTTTTTTGTATTCTGTAGTGGCCCAACAAGTTCATAATATGTTTGTAGTTTTCTAGAACAGCATATTAATGAGTTTGGAGATTTCTAGAACAGTCCCTTATGTTCTTATGTATTTATAAATGCATAAATACATTCACAAGTATGTTGAAATAATCAAATTCCATTAACATTTGATTTTTTCAGCATTATTCAATGTGCACTTCTCTTATTTTAATTAGAACTGAACATATTGAGTATTATGCAATGTTTCAATTCGAAGTCTTTGCAAGAGGGTATCTAAGAGCAGAGCAGTCTCCACACTAGCTTTCTTTGCTTGTTTTCATTGCTACACACACACACACACATACATTTAATACATATAAATACATTACGTATGTGCGCATATGAACATCAACTACAAATAGTACCAATTTGTTGTTGTTGTTGCTTTGTTGTTGTCGCAATCATTATTTTTTGAGGCTACACAGACACATTGACAGCGACAACTTACGTGTGTATGTCTCTCTGTGTGCGTGTGTGTGTCTATGTAGATTTCGCCTTGCTGCTGCTGCGAGTGTTTTGAACTTTATTCAGGTCAATTACAAATACATTAAAATGCCAGTGCTACACACACACACACAGACACACAGAGAGACTGAGAAGGTGTTGGACTAAAATAACATGGGAGGCTGCAAAACAACAACGATTTAACGATTGCCCTGGGGTCGTATTGCATTTGGGTTTGGCTTTGTTTCTCGAAGGTGTCGAACTGAAGCTAAGAAGGGGAAGGCGTGAAGGGGGGGTGAGCGGGGTCAAAGCTTCAAGTGCAGTAGATGTGGGAGAGTTGCAGGCTGCAATTCTAGACTGTTGTATGCTAGCAAAGTGTGACCTCAATTGGAGAAGGTTAACCATATAGAGAGTGTGGTATAGGGTATATATTGCTAAGTATGTACATACATACATATGTATGTATATAGTATACCATATACTCTACACACATAGTTGAAGTACTCTAGCTCTTCTCTCTCCCTCCCTCCCTAACTCTTTGTGATTATACAATATGGTCTGTCAGTTAGCAGTGAAATCATTACACGCGTGACAATCATCGTCAAAACAGAAATGAAAACAGTCACAAAATAAAGAAACAAACAAGAAGAAAGACAACAAGTTTTCTCTCTCTCTTTCTCGCTCTTTCTCTGTCTCTGTCTGTCTTTGCGCGTTACATAAAGTTGTCGCTTCACCTGCCTCAAAATAATATTTTGCCTAACGGTGAAATTGCAAAGAGAAGCAAGAAGAGCAGCAGTAACAACAGCAGAGGCAGTGGCAGAGGCAGCGACAGCGTCAACGTAACAAACTTGTTTCACACTGGCAACGCTGACGTCGCTGCCAACAAGCGACGTCGACGCGCCTACTAGCAAGTTGAACCTTCAAAAGGTTCATTTACCCGAGAAACGAGCGCCAATCCCACGAACATGAACACGAACACAAACACGAGCTCCAACACGAGCACACGAATACAAATACAAAGCCGAACACAAAGCAGACAGCAGCAGCAGCAGAGTCAGAGGCAGCGACAGCGGCAGCAGCAGTAGAAAAATGTACTTTCGCTTTTTCAATGCCTCGGCAGCAAACTAGTTTCAAGCTCCAAGTGGAGCCGAACCACAGCCAACATTGCTGCAATGACTGCGACGTCGACGTTGCCGACTCCGCTGGCGTTTTGGGGCACAGTTAAATGACCGACACACGGCGCGAGTTCAACGACTCTTGTAAAATTTCTCGAAGGTTTCGCATTGCAACATCAGCGTCGCAACTTGTTCGACTGCAGCGCAGCGCAACGCAGCGCAGCGCCTCTCTTCGTCTCTCTCCCTCACCAGTCATAATTGTATGCGTATGCTTGTGTGTGTGAGTGTGTGTGTGCTGAATGCTGTTCATTGCACTCGGCCTCATTTCGAGTGCGCGCTGCGCTTTTTTGCTGCAATTTTGTTTTTGCACAATGACGACGACGACGTCAACGAGTGAGCGAATGAGAGAGTGAGTGAGTGAGAGAATGCGCGAGCGGACGAGTGAGTGAGAAGCCATTTGTCGCCTTTGTTGGCGAGTGCAGTGACTCTTATTTGGGTCATGCACGGTCATTCGCCTCAGTATCAATGCAGCGCAGCGCGGCGCAGCACACACACACATACGCAAACACAGTGGGCTCGAGAGCTCGCGTTGCAATTGCAATTGCAATTGCCGATTGCCTTGGCGCGCATTTATTTTCAAATAATTATGAACACTGAACAAAATAAAATGGAGAAATAACAATAAGGCAAGGTCTAATTGCAATATCTAAAGAGAGTAATACGTATGGTATTTATATCTATCCCTATAATATTTATTAAAACATAACTATAGCTGGTATATTATTAATACCTATTCATTTATATCCCTAACTGATATATCATGTATTATATCTTAAAAGTAAATCTTTTCTCTTGCTAACTCTACATAACCTCATTTACTTGTTGTCTTTGTCTTGCAACCTTTCTGCTGCTGCTGCCCTCGATAGTTTATCGATAAGCACAGCACACCTACATGCACATAAATAAGTACATACATGTGTCTCTGTGTATTCGCATTCACAATTTATGAGCATGACCTTTTTGTGCTGTGTGTGCGATCTGAAATTAATAATTGTAATATAGCACAGGGTCCTCATTGAACATTATTTTGTTATTGAGTTTCCCCCATTGAGTTTTGCTCGACCTTCTCCTTCTCGCGTTGCGTATCGCGCTTATTGCTCATTGCGGGGTTTCGTGACCCACAAATTAATTATTAACAAAAGAGAGAAACAATTTTGAATAGTATTCAAAAAGCCTGACGAGCTTTTCCAGTGAGTGAGAGACAAAGCTTTCTTTTGTTCAAAACTTCCGTCTGATTCCGCGAAATTTCAAGAAACTTCAAAACAAACGCATTATTTCTTTATTTCCCCCTTGTTATTTCTTTCGCTGTGTGTCTTTCCTCCTCATGTTCGCTTTTTTTTATAACTTTTTCGATAATTTTGTAAACAACTTACGCAAGCAACAACAGCAACCACAACAACAACAGCAACAGCAAGTGTGGCTTATGTGATTTTACGTAAAGCCGTGAATCACCCAACCACCAACAAACAAACCATCTCTCTCTCTCTCTTCCCTGCTTTCTCCCTCTCTTTTTCTGCAGGCCATTAAGTGAGTGCGTTGAACTCAACTTGCTACAAAGTAAAGAGAAAACATAAACAAATTTACTTCCCCTGAGCTGCTTCTGTTCCTTCCTGCCTAATGACAGTGGTAAAAGTAGCAACAACAATTACAATACTATTGATCATAATGAAGGGATTCTAGTATTACAATTTAATTATCACTATTAATCTCCAATTAATACAACTACATAAGTTCTTAGGCCATTAGTGATAGCCAGAATAAATCGCATTAATAGTAACAATCTTTATAAGCTGTAATCGATTATCGATATTTAACGGAACCCCCCCCATTGGAGAAAGTCTTTCACTGGCTGTCGCTGCTATCGAGTGAAAGTGAAATTGAGTGTTGAAATTTGTTAATTGTGTTTTAATTGTTAATAGCATTATTAGTTATAACGACACTCTCTAAGTGGCCTTAACTGTGATTGAATCTTCATAAATGAGCAAAAGATATCAGTCTATATAATATAGTGTAGTACACAATAAGTAAAGTAGTGTAGGTTGTCTCTCTACGTCTCTTCCTCAGCACCCTCTTCTTGCTCTGCCAACATAGTTTGTCTTCTTCTTTCTTTGCTCGTTGTTTTCCTCACCCGGAAATTTCTACCCGAAACTCAAAGCAACAACTTTCACTTTTACTTTTACGTGCGTACGCATGTGAAACAAACAACGTTACAGCAACAATAACAACAACAACACAAAACAACAAGAAGAGCTACTTGTATTATTAAATAGGTTCGCTTCGTCTCGGTTTGCTTTGCTGTTGTTTCTATTTCGTCGTCGTCGTCGTCATTGTTTGGCTATGTCCCAATTTGGAGCATTTCGGGTTCGTTGACCGTCGCCAGTTGTCGAAGGTTGGTTGCGAATGACGTTTTAAAGCTGTTTCTGCCTGGGGATTAGTTTACATATGATTTAAATGATCTGTTAAGCTACATTCGTGATAAAAACAAATGACTCAGAGGCGAAACAACACCTCAGACTTAACATATCTGTTAAATATTCATATATTGTGCAAATATATCGCTGATTTTCAATTACATATTTAAGTCAGAGAATCCATCTTCAAGTCCCACTGTAATATCATTTCCTTTTTACCACTTTCTTTCCCTGTTGCACTCGAAGGGTCAAGAGGAGGTCACAGAGTTCAAAAATGAAACATGCTAAAGTTCGCGCAAATATAACAAAGCTGCATCAGTTGAGGTGCCTGCAACCTCCAATCAGATGTCGCTGTGTTCAGTTCGCATACGTAACTGCAAAAAGCTCTCATGCAAAGCTTTCGTTTGGCGGCAAACTCAACACTGTCTAACGCGTGTGGTGTGTTCAAAAGCACACAAACAAGAAGAGAGAGCTTCTAAGAGAGCAACAATGCTTTGCTCTTAAGTTGCCGTTGCCTCTCTTTGTTTTACGCTCGGCGAGCATTGAACTTTCGCTGTGGTGAATATAACAAAGCAAGACAGAGAAAGAGAGAGAGCGCCAAACTGAAAGAGCTTCTCAGTGTGCGTAAATGATAAAGTAAATAAATAAATGGTTCATATTAAATATAATGGTTCTTAATTATAAATAAATAAATTAGATATATATTAAATATATGTGTAATAAAATAATAATTAAAACAGCTAAAATTGCAATATATTTCACCCAAGTTTGCTAATTAAATCTCTTCGTTCTTATCACAATGCTTGGCCCCCTTCAATTACTCATTGAGCTTTATCGTGCCGGCTCTCTTTGAGTGCTCTGTGTTCTCTCTCGCTGCCTCTCTGCGCTCTGCGCTCTTTACAACTTTTGCTGGTCGTTGGCTCTACCGCTTTTTGTGGCGGTTTCAGTATCAGTCTCTGTTTCGGTCTCAGTTGGGTATATTCGTAACGTGCTTTTGCTTTTACAGTTAGTTGCGTTCGAGACCTTGTCGAGTTTTGTCATGTTAGCGAAACATTTAAACAGAATTCAAGCTAAATTATTCCACGGTTTGTGTGTGTTGTTCCATGCCATCAACTAAAGCAAATAAATAAATTAAATATAATTAAAATACAAATATCAAATACAAATACATATACAAAATATATAAACTAAAGCAACTGAAAGCACTTTGTTAATGTGAAGATAAATCGACCAAGTCCCATCTCAAAGTCAAGCCCCACACACGTTTCTTGGATTACGCGGAAAACAAAAATAATCATAAAATTATAAAAATATATACATATATGAAATATATAAATGTTAATTGTTTATTGTTAATTGTCAATTCCAAAAATTATTTATAACAGTAACAGTAACCACAAAAATTACAACAAATGAAACGCAAACAAAGTTCCTGCATTGATAACAAAAAAAATACATGAAAATATAAATATATTTAGAAATTATTAAGTGAATATCCAAAAAAATCTGATAAATATTTTCGCAATTATTTGTGGATTATCTGAGTTACAACAGCAAATATTTACTACAGCAAGAGAAAATACCAAGAGAATACTCAACCAAAGTGAAACGCGAAGAATTGTGTGTGCCAAACAAAATAAAAAAGAAAGAAAAAGAAAGAAACCAAATGGAAAGAAATCAATGAATATTACTAAGATTCGATTCCAATTTCCATTGAGATTAAATGAGAATCGCCAAGAAGAATCTCTCACTCACTGAAGCAGTTACCATTCGTCCCACTGTGCGTGTGTGTCGTGCATGAATGAACCTGTTACAAAAATACCAAAATACAATTAAAACACAAAACAAAATCGCAAAAATGGGCGAAGAACTACCGATACTAAAGGGTATACTCAAAGGCAATGTCAACTACCACAATGCGCGTAAGTTGATCGACTTTTCGAATGGTTATCGATATCGAACTCCCGCCCCCCCAACGAGATGAGAACAAACACAAAAACTTTTTACAGCCTCGACTTGACTTTGATTCGCTGCCTCTGCCTCTGCCTCTGCTTCTTCACTTTGTTTACCATTTAACATTTTCTCTGCGTTTTCTCAGTCGCAGCTCTAAGCGCCATTGAGTTTTGTGTGTTGACCTCGTTTAACGCACACACAACAACAACAACGACTCTTTTGGCCGCGGAAGAGCTTTAAACTTGAAACGAAGCGACGTCGCAGGCAGCGCACCTCTGCCGATGCCTCTGCCCCTAACTCTGCCTGTCGCTCTGCATTTGCTTTTGCTTTTACTAATTTCTAAAAAGCAACAACAATACTGCACAGAAGAAGTGCCTGAGAGAGCGACGGCTGCTGCTGCTGTCCTCTCTCTGTGCTCTCTCTCTCTGCTGACGCTCTCTTCGTGTGTGCGCTGACCAACTTAACCAAACGACGAAAGTTGGCGCAGGCGTCACTCGCTCTAATTTCTACGCGCAGTCGCGCAGCCGCACAGTGGGGCAGGCAGGCAGCAGCAGCTGCGTCTGCGTTCATTTTCCATTTCGTTTGACCTGAATTTCGCTGCCAGGGCAAGTGGGTCATTTATTCAGTCACTCACACACACACTCAGTCAGTCATTCAGTCACTGAGACGATTTCTCGGCGGCTGCTGTGGAAAAAGTAGTGAAAAGTCTGCAAAGCATTCGCTGCTGTTGTTGCTGTTGTTGTTTCACTTTTGTTACTGAATTTGTTGCTGCTTGTTCCAGTTTTCCGTGGATGAGTGAAATCGGTAGAAACCGCTTTATGTGTGTGTGTGCGTGTGTTGCACTGACACTGAATAAAGTTGGCCACAATTCGAAAACGTCATTCACTTTGGGGGCACCTTTTAGATGGGGGGTAACCTCATAATTGTAACTAACCTATCAGTTATTGCCTTAGCATTTATCGATAACACTCATCTATTTTGAGGTTTTTCTCAAAACGTGACCCGAAACGTGTCTCGTGTCTCTGTTGAATGTGAAAGTTCACCCACATACACAAATTCGTTAGTGCAAAATAAAATTCACCAAAAAAAAAGCAACAGAAGAAGGAAAAGAGAAAGTGTTGGCCAAGAAGAGAGTTGAGAGACCTCAGCCAAAGAGTTGAGCAGTTGAGGAACTGTGCAGGCCTGTAAGCTGATTGCAGGCACTGACCCACTTTATAAGGCTGTCTGTCTGTCTGTCTCTCTGTTTCCCTGTCTTTCTGTCTCCCTGTCTTTTCCTCCATCCTAGCTAGCTCTCCCTGTCTGTCCCCCTCCTCTGTAAGGCAATAAATTACAATGCGAGGTCTCTTCCTGCATGACAACAGCTGTCGTTGTCGCTGTCCCTGCACCTGCAGCTGCTACTCTTATACATGTATTTACAAGGTCTATATCCGATATCTCTTAACCCTTCTCTCTCTCTTTGTATCTTTGCAGCTGTGCGCTTTGGTCGCGTGCCCAAGCGGGAGAAGGCGCGCATCTTGGCCGCCATGCAGCAGAGCACACAGAATCGTGGACAGCAACGTGCACTGGCCACCGAGCTGGACGATCAGCCACGCCTACTGGCGGCTGTGCTGCGTGCCCATCTGGAGACATGCGAGTTCACAAAGGAGAAGGTCTCCGCCATGCGACAACGTGCCCGAGAATGTCCATCGTACTCCATGCCAACATTGCTGGTAAGTAAACCTAAACAGCCACGCCCCCTAGTCTAGTCTAAGCTGCGTAGGTGCGAGTGTCAAGCACATTTCCGGGCACTACTACTAGTAGTATTACTACTACTACCTCAACTACCTACTACCTCTACCATCTCGACAACAACAACAACAACAACAACACGAGACTAGTCGCTTTAGCTTTGTCGTATTACTCATGCGCCAAGGTGAACTTGTTTGCATGATTCTAAACCAGGAAATCAGCATCGACTGCGACTGCGACAGCGGCACGTAGACGCGTCTATAATGTCAGTGTCTTTCTCGTTCTCTGTCAGAAATATATAGCCCTGGCTAGAGATACTACAAGAGAGGGGGTATGGTGGGCATTGAGACGCTTTGGGGTCAAGTTCTTGATGAATCCAAAACATTTATTTGGCTTTGGCTTTGGCCAACAAGTTGTCATGGTCAACGCAAACTTGACGGACCACTGGACAGACGGAGAGACAGAGAGAGAGGGGCAGAGAGAGACTGACAGACAGAAGGGCAAAGAGACAGACGGACACACAGAAAGTTAGAGAGATAATTAGTTTAAGAGATAGATGGACCGACTGACAAAGGGTTTCATACAGACTAGAAAAACAGACAGTCAAAGGGTTAGACAGACAGAGAGACAGACCTACAAAGGAATAGACAGAGAGACAACTAGTTAGACAGATTGACAGACAGATGAACAGACAGAGAGACAGTTAGTTAGAGAGAGAGAGAGACAAAGAGTTATGTTAGACACTGAGATAGACAGACAGATAGATCATCAGTCCAATTTAGCAATTGATAAATGTGCTGTAAGTTTTAATCGGAACTGAACTGACATCACACACGAATTCATTTTCCTATTCACATTTCCCTTTGCTTGATATAAAGAAAGAGATAGCGAGAGAGTTCTGGCAGAGAGAGAGCGGGAGAGAGAGCATGAATTATCAAATTGAACGATAAGGAAATCGAGTCGAGAAACGTGTTCCGACAACAACAAATGCTGCTCGAAAGCTCAAGGTCAGGCGTAGCGTCACTACAAATGAAAACAACTTCGTAGTACTTATCAAGAGGGATAGGGGAAAGGGGAGAAGGCAGGGAAAGGGAAAGGGAAAGAAAAAAGGATGAATAACAGTGTGTATGGCATGGAAATCAGTGAGGGGGGATGGGGAGTGGAGGGGGCTGCACATGTGGCGGCTGTTTAAATAAATTATAATTTCACAAATGTCACGGGGGGTGCTGATTTTGTTTCTCTCTCTCCCTGCCTTCCCTTTCCCCTTTTATTTGCCTTTCCATTTTCGGCTAATTGTCAAACAGTTGACTTAATGAGTGAGGGAGCGATAAGAAGAAGGCGGAGGCAGAAGAGGCAAGAGTAGACGAGCGATAGCAGTGTGTGTGGCTGTCTGTTTGTGTGCAAAGTCAAGTGCAAGGCTGTGAGAGAGACAAGACAGATAGAGAGTGAGTGGGAGAGAGCGCGCAGTGTAATGAGCTTTTACAGCTCCAAAAATGAAATCATGGCAAGTGAGAGAGAGCAAGACAGGGAGAGGGAGGTAGAGAGAGCGCGGCCAACGATCGCCTGAACAGGCGACGGCGACGTCGGCAAAAGAATAATTTGCACATGTCTGCAGCGTAGAATCACACACACATACACACATGCATACACACACACATGCTTAGAATGCTCGCATGCGAGTCGCGACTCGACTCGAGACGACCTTGTGGCGAGTTATTTTTTAACCTTGGAAAGAATAATGAATAAAACGACTGCTCACTGCGTGTGTGTGTGTGTGTGCTTTATATATAGAACTGCGAGTGAGCAATAATACAAACACACACTCAGCCGTTAATGTGTGTGTGTCCATAATAATACAAAATTACGCAAAAATTATTCAAACACACACACACATGCACATGCGCATGTGCATGTGAATGTGCGCATAGTTTCTGTGGGGGGCGTGGAAGGAGGGGGCGCAACAACAATCGCGCGCAAATGTCATCGGTATGAGGAAGCAGAACCCAAGCAGAGGCAGTGGCAGAGGCCAAGCAAAGCCAACGGAACCTTTACAACAACAAACGATAACGATCGCTGTGGGCAGAGGGAGACACTTGTAATGCGCCAGAGGTGAAATTGAGAGCGTGTCCGTGCAGCGAGAGTGAGAGCGGGACAACCAGTGAGGCGACTAAACTTAGCAACAGCAGAGACAGGCAGACACACACGCACACTCTCGCATGCAGGCACATGAGGAAGCGCCAGTTCTATGCAAAATTCTTTCGAGCTGTGACGGAAGCATTTGCAAGGTGAACAGCACCAGCGGCAGAGTGTGAGGCAGGGGGAAGGGGGTAAATAGTAATAACTAATAGTACAGTTATTACATGTGCATAATTACATATTTAATGTATGTACATGTATGCATGTGCTTGTTATCGATAGCAATCGATTATTGCGTATTGAAACAGACACCACATTTGAAACAGTGGGAAATAGTCAAATAGGGGGCAGGGATCAAAGGGAACAATTAAATGAACAGACACACACACATGTATTTGTGCAAAACTATTTCCGCATTGACGAAACGAAATGAAATGAAAACGCAAAAAAACAAAAACAGCAAGAAATCTTTCTATAAATTGACTGCAGAAGCGCCGACGCCGCCGTCGCCAACGGCAGAGATGATAAAAATAAGAAGAAAATAGAAAACTAAAAGAAATAGAGAAATTTTATCATCGCGTTGTTCTAGTTCTTTTGTTATTGTGCCGGTTTGCTGCCGGCGCATTAAGTTGTGCAAGGCGAAGAGCGAGACGAAGAAGAAGAGTAGGAGGAGGGGCAGAAGTCAGCCCGGCATTCTGGCCGGCATTCAAGGTTAATAATATTTGTAGTAGATTTCGAATATTAGCAGAACATGAGCTGGGAGGAAGAAGCAGAATGAGTAGAGAGGGGGCAGGGGGTCGCTGCTTGTCACGTTCAGCACTCAAGATGAAAAACCCGGAAAAACGTAATGACAAAATGACACGAACAATAAAAGGGCAGCACCCCCTCCTCTCACAGTGAGATAAGCTAAAACCCCCAACTGGCATAGTCAGCGAGCGAGACTGCAATACACGGCAACAAGAGGGTAGAAAGAGCGGGAGAAGGAGAGCAAGTGGGAACCTTGAACTCTGGTTCGTCGACCTTGGTGCTAATGCCAGGCAAAAGCACCCTGCACAGGACAGTTCAGGCAGTGCGAAAGAGATGGCATGAGAAACTACAAAAAAAAACTAACTAAGCTTTTGCGCTGCTGTTGTTGTAGTTGTGCAAAGCTTCCAGCAAAAGCAATGAGGAAATGAGCGAGAGAGGGAAATGCCAAGCAGGGTGACGCTGTCTGTGTGTGCGTGTGTGTGCGCGGGGGCGTATGCGGAAACACTCATTATTGATTGTAGGCTGGCGCAGGGGGGAAAGGGGACAAGGGTGGGGGAACAGGTGGCAGCGCAGGCGGGGTTCGGTGACCTTCGCGTGTACACGAATGCAACAGCTTGACAGCCGCTAAACATGAAACTAACTAGCTACAAACTAGCTACAAACTAACTACAAACTAGCTATAATTCTGCCCTATATCATGACTAACTGTAAATCTAATCTCCTCTCTCTCTTTCTCTCTTGCAGGCCTGCCCCCTGAATCCCGCGCCCGAGCTGCAATCCGAGCAGGAGTTCTCACAGCGCTTTGCGCATGTCATACGCGGCGTCATTGACTTTGCCGGCATGATACCCGGCTTTCAGTTGCTGACACAGGATGACAAGTTCACGCTGCTGAAGGCGGGTCTCTTCGACGCGCTCTTCGTGCGCCTGATCTGCATGTTTGACTCGTCGATCAACTCGATCATCTGCCTGAACGGGCAAGTGATGCGTCGCGATGCCATCCAGAATGGCGCCAACGCACGCTTCCTGGTGGACTCCACCTTCAACTTTGCCGAGCGCATGAACTCAATGAATCTGACAGACGCCGAGATCGGTCTGTTCTGCGCCATTGTGCTGATCACCCCGGACCGACCGGGACTGCGCAATCTGGAGTTGATTGAGAAGATGTACAGTCGCCTCAAGGGTTGCCTGCAGTGCATTGTGTCGCAGAACAGGCCTGATCAGCCAGACTTTCTGGCCAAGCTGCTCGACACGATGCCCGATCTGCGCACACTGAGCACGCTGCACACGGAGAAACTTGTTGTATTCCGCACCGAGCACAAGGAGCTGCTGCGCCAGCAGATGTGGAGCATGGAGGATGGTGAGTCCAACAAGAGTCCAGGCGGCGCCAGCTGGGATGCCATGGATGTGGAGACAGCGAAGAGTCCCTTGGGTTCAGTCTCCAGCACAGAGTCAGCTGATCTCGACTATGGCACACCCAGCAGCACTCAACTGCAGCAGCAGCAACAGCAGCAACAGCAGCAGCAACAGGCAACAACGACGCCGCCCTCCCACTCCCACGGCCACTCGCATTCGCCCTCAGCGCTGGCCAGCTCGGCGCCGCTGCTGGCGGCAACACTCTCCGGCGGCTGCCCGCTGCGCAATCGCGCCAACTCCGGCTCCAGTGGCGACTCCAATGCCGCCGAAATGGACATTGTGGGCTCCCATGCACATCTCACCCAGAACGGTCTGACAATCACGCCCATTGTGCGTCACCAGCAGCAGCACCCACACCAGCAACAACTGCAGCAACATCAGCAGCAGCACCAGCAGCAGCACCACCAGCAACAGCAGCAACAGTCGGTGAGCCACCATCAGCAGCATCCGCAGCTGCATCATCACTTGACCGCAGGCGCCACACGCTATCGCAAGCTGGACTCGCCCACCGATTCGGGCATCGAGTCTGGCAACGAGAAGAACGAGTGCAAGGCAGTGAGCAGCGGAGGCAGCAGCAGTTGCTCGAGTCCCCGTTCGAGTGTGGATGATGCGCTCGATTGCAGCGATGCTGCTGCAGTTGCTGCCGCCGTGGCGCAGGCCACAGGCGTCTCAGTCTCCCCCGTGCGCTCGCCACAGCCCTCGAGCAGTGCCAACCTGAAGCGCCAGATTGTGGATGACATGCCTGTGCTGAAGCGCGTGCTGCAGGCACCTCCACTGTACGACACCAACTCGCTGATGGACGAGGCCTACAAGCCGCACAAGAAGTTCCGCGCACTGCGACATCGCGAGTTCGAGACCGCTGAGGCGGATGCAAGCAGCTCCACCAGCATGCCGGCGCACAGTCCACGTCAGAGTCCGACGCCACATGCAGCTCACATCAGTGTGGTGCAGACTCCTCCTCCTCCCTCCTCGACTCCTTCAGCTGTAGCAGCAGCAGCACAAGCTGGCGCCGGCTCCAGCCAACTGCACATGCACCTGACGCGCACTAGTCCCAGCCAGCAGCAGCAACAGCAGCAGCAACATGGCTCCATGGCCAGCACTCACTCTGTGCTGGCCAAGTCCCTCATGGCTGAGCCGCGCATGACGCCCGAGCAGATGAAGCGCTCGGACATCATTCAGAACTACTTGATGCGGGAGCCGGCAACAGCTGCCAGCAGCACCACCGGTGGCGGTCGCAGTCCCAGCAATCATTGCCCCTCGCCCTCCACCAGCTCACCCCCGCCGCCGTCGCCAGCAGCACAGCAACAGCAGCAGCAGCAGTCGCAGTCGCGTTGGGCCACCACCAGCTGCCAGCAGAGGCAGCAGTCCATTTCGCCGCACAGCAACGGCAGCAGCAGTTCCAGCTCCAGCTCCAGCTCCAGTGCATCATCCAGCTCCTCCTCCAGCAACAGCAGCAGCAGTTGTCAGTATTTCCAGTCGCCGCACTCCACCAGCAACAGCAACAGCAGCAGCAATCCTGCCTCCACTTCCTCCCCAGCGGCAGCAAGCTCCACCTCCACCTGCATTGTGACACCTTCTCCGCGTCCCTCTCCCATGCTGGAGCTGCAGGTGGACATTGCCGATCCCGGACAGCCGCTGAATCTGTCCAAGAAGTCGCCAACGCCGCCGCCAAGTAAGTTGCATGCACTGGTTGCCGCTGCCAATGCTGTGCAGCGTTATCCAACACTGTCCGCCGATGTGACAGTCACAGCTGCCAGCAGTGCAGCTCCAGCCACGCCCAGCAGCGGCAGTGGCACGCCCCCAAGCAGCAGCAGCAGCAGTGCCTCCAGTGCTGGAGTGCCCGCTGTGCACAAAGTCATGTTGGAGGCGTAAGTGACGCCCCGTTCCAGAGCTGAGAGACTGAAGCTCCCCCACATCTGTCTGGGGGAAGAGGGGCAGCGCCAACTTTCCTTAACGCAGCCTGCAACACACACTGCAGCGTCTTCGCGGGGCAGCAACAAGTTGAGGTTGTGTGCCCCCCAAGAGAGAAAGAAAACAAAATCAATATTAGAATTATAAATTATTTTAACATAAACAAAAAACTTCACAAAACAGAAAAACAACAACAAAAACAAAACAAAAAAAAACAAAAACAAACAAAAAACAAAATGAGCAAGTGTACAAAGTTTCAAAATGCATGCAATTTAAATAATTAATCTACAAAAGTTATTAAACTAAACACACAGACAGCAAAGCAACACAAACAACAAATGAAAAAAAAACAAAAACAAAAAACAGTCCCCCATTTTGAGGTATTAAACGGGAAAGCAGGCAAGACCTAACCTAGTTCAGGAGAACTGCAAAACCATTTTTTAAGTTTCTGTTTCTGTTTCCGGTTAAGTTTCCCATTTTCCAATTTCCATTTCGCTCTTCTCTCTTTTCTATTTGCTATAATTCTGTTGTCGCGAATCTTTTGATTGTTTTTTAAGTTTAAGGCAAATTGTTGTAAATATTAATAGTTAAGTTGTAAGTTCTTAATTGTAATTGTAAATTTAAAGTTGAATTATTTTATTATTATTACGTAGAGCAAGCAAAGCGTTCATCTACTTCTGCTTCTGAAATGTTTTTTGAAAAAACTACACAGATCCAATGTTGTCTCTGAAAATGCCCAGAATTAGTAGTGTACTACATATCGATATATCGATATATTTTGACAAATTTGTATCAACTTTTTTGCGATCTCCGATAAAAGAAAGATAAAGTGGAAATTCTTAACGTTTTAGTTCAAAGATTCAGTTTTTATGAATTATACAGATTATGATTATTATATTGTTTTTTAATTTTAAAGAAAAAAGCTAAGCTGAGACAAAGCTAAAACACACATACACACACACACATATACTTATACAATTACGAAACAAAATGCTTAAGAGTTTTAGCGGCAAGGAACCCAACGTTAAAATATTTGTTGTGTACATAGGTAAATGTTAAATAAAAACAAAAAGAAAAAACAAACAAAAATGTATTTAAATATGAAATATGCTTAAATTAATGATCGATTGGCGACAAGAACAACATCAACAACAACAATGACTAAAGCAAAAAAAGAAAATACAAAAAAATATAAATATTGAATGAATGATGATGAATATATGAATGATGATGATGATGATGATATATGTATATTATAATATTATTTAAAAGCGTAACGTATACTTGCGGTAGCAAAGAACTATTACATTAATTCAAACTATGATTATGCAGTACTATTATGATTATTGTAATTCGTATGGTTAATTAATTAATACTATTTCTCGTGGTAAGCAACAAAAAACAACAAAAACAAAGAAAAAACTGGCGCAGAAATTTGTATGTCAACCCAATAAATGAAAAATTGTTCAAAAAATGCAAAATACCTCTTTAGTTTCTTTATTTTCCTTATTTTTCAGTATTTTTTTATTTCAGTTTTTTAGCATTTTTTGAAGCGTGAGAATTTGAGAATTTCAATTCAAAAACTTGGGCTACATACTTTTTATTTGTTATATCAATCAAACTTATAGATTAAAGTTGGAAATTTCTTGACTCATTGTACTGTGTGTGCTAGGATAGATCGTGTGAGAGTTTAAGAAGTTCGAAGATTGACAAACGAATACAATAAGAGCGAAAGAGATAGAGAGCGTAATATATAAGAAACACACACACACAGACAGACACACATATAAAGCGAGACATACATGAATATATTATAAGTATATTCTTTTAAAATTTATGCAAAACGTGCAGAGCAGCGTCGTCAAATATTCATAAAAATGAATAGACAGAGAGAGAGAGAGAGGAGGGAGGGAGGTTATAACAAAACCTCAACTTAAATATCACACTTCAATAATTATATATACACATATACAAAAATATATATATATATACATACATATACATATACATAGGCACCTGCAGAACATACTTCTGTGTGCAGGTGTGTACATTTTTTGCGTGTGTGTGTGTAAAATTGTCCGTAACTTTTAGCAAGCAAATAAAAAAATAAAAAAACTATTCTATATTGAAACTGAATATTTTATGAAGAAGAAAAACTCTCAGTGTAGAGCGAGTGCGATAGCAGGCAGTCTTTGTCTTTTAGACGTTTATAGAGTTTAGGATACTGAAACTGAAACAATGAAACAATGCGACAATTATGCAAATTGAACAACAATTTGCAGGTTAGGGGCGTTGTCCGATTAGAGAAGCTAACCTAACTGAGCAGGCGATATTGATCTAGATCAAGATATAGTTTCAGATCGAGATCGCGTAGGTTACATATGTATGTATGTATATAGAAATACGTGTAAGTATATATATATATGTCAGTACATACACACACACACAAACAGACAGACAGGCAGACAGACAGACATATATTTTCCACACACACTGTGAATTGAGGTAGCAGAAATTTTAGCAGGCAACGTGAGGGAAGGAAAAGGTACCGAAAATCGCAGGAAAATGAGTATTAAACGAAATTGAGAAACCAACGTACATACATATGTAATAAAGAGAGAAAGAGAGGGGGAGAGAAAGAGAAAGAGAGGGAGAGGAAGTCAGCGAGATGCACACAAAAGACAAAATTTGTATTTGTGAAATAAAATAATATTGCAGTTTGTTTTAAAAACCAAAAATGAAATATGTGAATAAAATATTGAAATAAGTATTTAAAATATATCAAGAACAATTAAAAACCAAAAACCAAATTCGAATTGTTGTTTTATTTCCATTCCTATTCCCATTTGTTCCCCACAACTGAATGTGTCACATTATACACACGTCTATAAAGCTTCGTCGGTGTCTTCTTCTTCTCCCACAGTTGAGAATGTTGTTGTTGTTGTTGTTGTTGTTGGCGACGTCGACGGCGTCGTTGGCGCTGGCCGGCGATAATTTTCAATGTCACCGCCTGTGTATTTTGGAATTTTGCCCGTGACCTTGAGCGATAAGTGTCGCGAAATGAATTTGCCGAAATAATCAAATAAGCGCTGCTTCGTTGGAACGAGGCGACTGTGGGGAAAAGGGGGGAATATGGGAACTGAGAGGAGGCCTGAGGGGAAGAGTACACTGCCTCGTGTTGTAGATAACAGTCAGATAACGTCAGAGGCAGCTGGCTGGCAGTGCGGGCGGTCAAAGGGAGGAAGTGTGTGGAAAGTAGGGGGAGGTAAAGAAGAGGGGGAAGGGGCATCTATTGCCAGGTTACCCGCAGACAAAGGCGCGTGTATCATATGAAATATATACGCTATATATAGAATGAAGAATGGAAAATATCTTTTATCTGAGCCAGACGAGGGATGCAATAAGAAATCTGTACTACGCGGCGTATGAGTAATGAGTAATGCAAAAGGGGTAAGCAGGAAATGCAGAGCATTAGCCGAAACGAAATACGCGCTAGATTTCAGTACACTTACCCCCACATGTGCGTGTGTGTGTGTGTGTAGTATCTACATAGTATGTATTTTTCGATTCTTACGTTATTTTTGCGTATTTCACCTTGAAACCATACAAGCCTCAAATAAATTAATACACACAACGCGCATAAATTCCGACAACAAATAAAACACACACACACACATGCACACAGTAAGCAGAGCAACAACAAGTTGTATATGTATTTGGAAACAAGAACAAATACCGGGAATAAACAACAAAGTTTCAAGGTTAACTGATTAGACGAAATTAGCAAAGTTCTAGGAGATGATTGAACAACCCGTGTACAGTGAACAGTGGATAGTGTGCGTGGTCAGGGTGCTAGAGAAGACGGGGTGTGTGCGTGTGTGTGTGTGTGAGGGGGGGCTGAGGTTGATGAAAGCACGCGCTAAAAAAAGGCCCACGCAACGCGCTACTCTGTCGGCGGTGCGTGTGCGTAGCTCGGGTTAACCGAAGCCAACCGAAGTATGGCAACGCCAGCACGAAGCTAAACAGCCGAAGCTCTCGCACATACGCATGTCAAGACTTGTCTTTGCCCCCCTCCCCCCTCTGCGCTTAGGCAGTTACGCACTACTGCCTCACCCAGCAACACTGTAGAGTTAACCTCACTAAAGGTCTTATGACAGACAGCAGTGCGTATACTTAATTATTATACATTATAGTGGAATTAATTCCCAAGAGGAAATACTTAGTTATAGTAAATATGTGCACTAGATAGTACTAGGCTTGGTAGATCTCATAAGGAAGAGAGATCACCAATGTAATGAAGGTTTGTATGTATCTAAAAAAGATCAAATGTATTTCAAGTTTGGTGTATTAAGGGAGATACTAGATATGTTCTTCAAAGTAAAAGAGATACCACGATTATATGGTAATATGAATTCAAATGCTAATATATCTTTTGAATTCTACTTATATTCTACTTATAACTATATTCAGAATACTTAGACAAGAAACTTTTATATACAAAAAGATTTCATTGATTCATTTGGCTGTTAGGAACTATTTTAGAATATTATTAGATTGTTTACCGAGCTTATAAAGGATATTAGGAATTGGACAAAGGTTATTTCTATATATAGTTCACATGTATTTGTTTGCAGGTTTTTCCATGCAATATTTTTACAACTTGATCGTGGGGCAAAGCAATAAATAAAATTGTAAATTGTACGATAAACAAATCTTTGTTCATTTTTGGAATAAGGTAAATATAATCAAATGAATCGCACTCATTCACCCAGTATACAAGCGAACACACACACCCATACACACACACAGCGACACCCACACAAAAGCACAGAATCAAATACAAACACAAATACAACTACAAATACAAAGGAAAATGCGCTTGACATTGAACTTGAACTTCGGTGCAGTCGACGACGCGTCGTTGTCGTCCCCAGTCGCGACGTCAGTGGCTGCGCAGCGCAGCGTCGAGCAGAGCAGAGCAGATAGCAGAATCAGCAACTAACGGCGTGTTGTTGGTGTTGTTGTTGTTGCTTACTTGCCGGGCCAGCTGCTTTGATGAGCAACTGAGCTGGAACGCGTCGTAGTATCTGCATGAGTGGAAGAGGAACAGAAACAGTGACAGTGACTGCAGCTGGGGCAGTGACTGCAGCGAAGGACTTTACACTGCACTCTGTTAACTGTACACTATTATACAGTTCAATTAACTTATATACAGTTGTGGTAAACAGAATAGAAACGGCATGTTTAATTGGTTTTCAAACTCTATGAGATTTATTTATACATAAGTTTTTCTTTCTGGTATTTTTATACTCATGGGCAGAAGATTGTAACTTATCTGTGGGATGTCTCCAACACCATTATGTATATACATACATACTCATATATGTATTGTACAATAAATCAGAATCTTTCTACTTATTATGAATGCATATGACTGACTGTATTGCCTAAATTGATAAATCCTCGTTGCATTAGGTTGAAATGCAGTAATGAATTTGCAAAGTTTAATCCGATTGTTCCTCTAGATGATATAGTATTCTATATCTCTATTCTATATAGAAGATGAAACGTATTAATGTCAAAATATATGCCTAACAAATTCTAGAACGTAATAACGTAGAACGTAGTTACATACACCGTAAGAACGTCCTGTTGCTTTCGCCCTATATCAAAAACAGGCGCCAACACCTTTTTGTTCACAATAAGATGGTACAATGCTCATAAAATATAATACCAAACAGGCAATTGGGAAGTGAAGGCACACCATGTTGATTAATATGCAATACGAATATTGAATACACTAATCAACCTGTTGAAATTCAATTAAATGAATTTTAATTTAGCAAATAAATTTGGTAATTTGATTCTGCTCTGAGGCTGTTGCAGTGAAGTAAGGAGCACCTACCAAGGAAGGGTCCCACTCCCGTCATGCGATACAAGCGCCTAAAAATATGTTAAGAGCGTATATTACGTGCGTCGGCGTGCTGCAGGAGTGGGCAGGTGGGGGGGAGGGGATGGGGCGTGTGCCTGGGCTGGGTATGTGGGCGGCAGACTTAGCTGGCATTGGCAGCTCCCAAGGTCACATTGACAAGTGTTGCACGCGCCTGCGATTAAAGGAATGCGGGGTGTAGTACCGCAAGGGCCTGGGCAATGAACGGTGAACATGGGATGCGTGGGGTGCCTTGGGTAGAGCGTGGGATGTGTGGGTAGCCTCGGTAACTTGGGGGTGTGGGGCTGACTGTGAGCTTTGCTTTTGGAAGTCGCCGTTTGTATTGCTCTCCTTCTTGTTTTGGCATTGCGAAAGCGAAAGCTTTTGCTTTTCACTTGATTAGTGACACGCGCCTGCCGCACAAGCAAATATTCTTCCCCCTCACTCTCCCCCCTACTCCGTATACTGATTAGAGCAAATCGAAGTTTGTTTATTTGTATTCCGATTGATTCCTAGCCCTCAAGGGATTCACTTATTGATTCATTTGCTTGGTTTGCAATCAAAACAAAGAGCTACTAAGAAATTGAATAAATTTAGATGATATATATTACACGTTATAGTGACCAAGTTCAGGAAGGATTTGAAGAATCCTTGCCTTAACTTAACTTTAATCTAATGACTCGACTGCCTTCGATTATATTCGCAGATACTTTGCCAACAAGTGCGACAGAAGTTCGCAGTTCAGAAGTCTCCTTCAGAAAGGTCAAAAGGGATTGAGATGGCAGCATCCCAACGAATTTCAAGACGACCAGAGAGTCTGTTAAGGTGCTGGGGAGGGAAGGAGGTTCAATGGAATGAGATGGTGGCAGCGCAGGCGCGGGCCCAAGCATCAGCGAGGGACAATGGCAAATGCGAAAGCGAGGGAGGATGACGCCTACGCGTGTGTTCTATGGAAATGCCCTTGACAATAACATTGCATGCCATCAGGTCGGCTCGTGTAACGGGGGAGTGCCAGGCCAGCCGTGGAGCATGCCTGATTGTTTATTTACACGTGGCATACATTCGGGAATAGCCTGAATCCTGAATCTCCTGTTGGCCGAGCTGCCCTCGACCACATTGCGATTGAAACCCACACAAAAGCTAATTGAATTGTGGAGAGGCAAGGAGACTTAGCTGACTGTGTTTACAAAATATTTGGCAATAAAGGTGCAGCATACAATACAAGGGGCGTAGAGGAATCCAACTACCTCCACTGCTGCTTACCCTTCGTTATGATTAGGGCACCGAACTGGGTCTGGGCCAGAGAGCCACAGAGAACCACACTCTCTATCCACGCAAGCCAATAACCTAGAGCCATTTTGCTTTTACACAATTATAACAACAAGTCAAGAAATCAGAGATGACCGTACATGACTGGTGTATACACTGCTCAGGAGCTAGGGGAAAGCATTACGTTATTACTTATATGAATACTGTTTAATTTGGTGTATAGTCAAAAAGCGATATAAGTATGGGCAACCTTTCTCTGAATGGATAATCTCAAATGAACTCGTATTGCATCAGACATCATTAATATACAATTCTTAAACTGTTCATGCTGTGTCACAAACTAAATCTACCCTACAATAGATGCAGTGTATAAAGCTTTAGCCGCCCTATTCTCTATTCCTCAATCGGAGCACCCAATCAAATAAAACCCAAACAGGACCGAAACGAAATTGCGCCGAAAATATTAGAAAACTTTGGAGAGAGAGAGAGAGAGGGAGGGAGAGAGAAAGCAGGTTTGTCGAAGTGGAGACACACTAAATTTATACAAAAGTTGTGTTGTATTTTGTACAACTTCGAAAGCTTTGTGCCCCCACTTCCAAAGTGTTATTTGGTAAAGCATTCAAGGTCAAAGTCGAACATGGTCGTAAGAACGCAAAAGCAAAAGCCTTATTAAAGAGAACAACGACTTGTGGGTACCCTAAAACAGTCAGAAAATGAAGAACTGCTAGCATGGGCTATCACAATGTCATTGTGGCTCTCTTCTGCGCTTCTCTACTGACTTCTACATGAAAGAGATTGCATACAAGGTTATTTCTCAATGTTCTCAACGAACGACATTAATGAAAATCACTCGAGGGAAGTGAATGAATAAATCTGCATATGAATGAATAAATCTATATATAGCTTAGATAAGCCTGGCACAGACGGACACTTTAAATAGACCAACTGCCTGAGGCACCCTTGTAAGTGATGACAACTCTATGAAGACCAGAGTAGAGAATAGGGTATTGGCATCTTCAGTTACAGCCAGGCCAAAGAGCCTCTCGTCTGCATATGGCATTGGGTAGGCATACAAACGTTCTGTACATTCTGCTGACAATGAAAATCGAGAGGAAAACTCTGTAGTAGTCCGTCAGTCAGTGCGCAATTCGATTTGCACTTTGCGTTGCTAGACCGAAGGTAATCGAATCTTAGAAATAACAAAATATACATACTTTGTAATCGATCGTTTCATTGAAATAAATAAATCAAGTTCCGCATAAAATTTCAGAATTCGCCTAGCAAACTATGCGGGGCCGAGAGCTGTGGCGAATTACGTTTCATTTATGTTATGTGTATTTAAATTTGTGCTCTCTGTGTGGATGTTTACGTCGTCGAGTCGAGGGCTCTTATTACGACTCAGCCTCGAGAACAAATGCTGATCATGTTGATCATGTGCGGAGGAGTATTGAGGGTGGTAGAGGGGGGTTTTTTGCTACTGAATCAGAAACAGTGCGCGGTCTCAATTTTAAATACCAGCAAGGCTGAATTGAATGAAAAGTCGATGTATAAATATCACTGAAACTGGCACGTTCATGAGAACGGGACTGCAGATCAGCGTAAAGCAGATGCAGCTGCAAGTGTAGGAGGCAGAAGAAGGCGTGGCAGTTTCTAAGAATAATACTTATATGTACGAACTTATTTTATTCATAAGGATCGATTTTTCAATGTCTTTCTGTCTGTGTGAACATGGTAAACTCATTGATTATAAACTTTAGAGAATTCTAAATCGTTATAATGGTTTCTGTATACCAGAGAGTAGACAACGTTGATGTCAATTGCTGATTGACACGCCTACAACCCATATAAATGTATTTATTCCATCACTACTAAGTTGACTTTATTGTGAAACTATCACATTGTTTTCAATCCTGACCAACTATAAGCGAGGATTATTACTATGAGCTTTATAAGATTCCACGGAGTTAAGAGTTTCTTTTTCATTGTTGTAACGGGTATGTTACTGTCAGCACTCTGGACTTTAACTACCCTTCATTGCTTGTGTATATAAACTTTGTTGAGTCCTTGACTCGCACAGCGACATCGCCTGACCTCTTTTATGGTATCCATGTGCGTGTCTGGAGACACTGGCAATCGTAACCAACTGTTGCCATCGATAAATAGCAGAAATGACTGCCATAGGGGCGGAGCTAGGAACTGGGGCTGAGGAGACTGTCTAATAGCGGCGCCGACAGTCTCCATTTGCCGCCTTTCAAGGACACCGTTCGTATTACAGGCCTCAAAGAAATGCGCATAAAATTTGTCGAGGCGCGGAGGCCTCTTTCTTCCAGTTCGTCCCCCTCTGCCCCTCTGCTTATTGAATGTTTGAGCGCGTTTAGCAATGCAAAACTATAGCAAACATTTTGCTCTGCTCAATGTCACAGTCAACAGCAGCAGTTGTCAGCGTCAGCATCAGCATCAGAAGGTTCTTCAATTTTTAAAATTCAGGAAGTGAATAAATGAATACACGAAACCGAATAAGTTGCCAACTGCCTCAAGCAGTTGATCAGCACTTGATCAGCCCCAGAAATGGCTCAATTGATCTGCGAGTGTTTAATTTCATTCAGTTGGGGACGTTTGAGGACAATCCAGCTTCCTGTCTGTGACGAGAATCGAGTTTAATGTATTCTACATACGACAGCCATGAAAGCAGCTGCAAATGTATTATGAATATTTTCGATGATGAGTATTCATACTCTCGCTGGGGTGTGCACGATAACCTTGTGGGTGAGGCATACTTAGGAGACTTTCGAGGCAATAATCTCAGTTATTAGCAGAGCTAGAGACACTGAAGAAAGAACGAAAGAGACACCTAGAATGGCAGCTTAACTTATATTTTCTTGTATGTCTAGATACGTGTGTTTCCTGTACTTGACATCGCTTAGCTCACACAGTACAAATTGTTTCCATAGTTTCGAGCACAAATAGGATGTTTTGAGTTGTGAGCGAGAAGGCAATAGCAGTGTTAAGTATTGTACGCGTCGCATAAAAGGCCAAAAATGGTGTCAAGGATTCAGCAGGCTGAGACGCATAAAAGAACGTGTCACGTATACGCCGCATAAGCCGCAAATTAGATTGGCTTAGGGCGGCTTTGCTTTAGATTGAAGTGGAGTAGTACAGAACTTAACCAAAGCAAAAACAATATACTATATATAGAAAATGTCAGATTATGAATATGTTTACCATTTCTTAACCACTTCAGTTCAAGAAGAGTAACAATCAACCAAGTCATTTAGGTCTTTCCTAAATACTCATTCAAATATTTTCACTTTTCTTTAGCCTCAAAAAGCAGCTGAAACTAATAACTGCAACACACACAGCAACAACAGCAGCTGGGTTGCCTTAGCCATGTTTAACAACCTCAACTAAAACACGTCGAGCAATAACAACAACAGCAACAGCAACAATTGCGATAACAAGAGCAACAACCGGCGCAGAGGCAAAAAAAAAGCGGAGCTATTGAGCGACCCAATTTTGAAATTCACTTTCTTTTCTCTAAATTTTGGAGTTTCTTTTCTCTCTCTCTGTGTAAAGCTTTTTGGGGAGTCGTCTTTAATAATTAGAGGGTCAAATTCAAATGAATAAACTTGTGTTCTGCATTGCGCTAAGGTAGCAGGGGCAATGTGTGCCACGCGGGGGGGAGGAGAGCAGTGCAACTTACAAGGGGGGGCAGGCAGTGGCGCGACAAGAAACACTTTCCACACAGACTATTCGTTGACCCAGAAATCCAAGTGAAAAACCCGTTTCTGGCGTTGACGGGTTAAGAAATGCCACAAAACTACCAGAAAGAAAGACTGAAAGAAAGAAGAAAGAAAGAAAAAACTTTAAATTTAAAATAAATGGAGTACACTTTCGCTTATGAAAACGAAAGTCAGTGGACTTTTGCAGTGCCATTGGACACGGCAACAACAACAGTAACAACAGCAGCAGCAACAGCAACAATAGCAACAGCAACAGCGACAACAATCCAAGAAACAAAACAAAGAAATGCCGCGCGCGATTGTGTTGTCGCGGTGAAATGGCGGAGAAATTTGTCAGCCCAATGGGAGCCACAGACAGAGCCAAAGCCAGAGCCCGAGCAAGGCCAAGGGGGGCTGTTCAAGGCGCCAAATCAGCATTCAAATCGGCATTAAACTCACTGCACAATTTGTAATGTGTAAAAAAACGCACAAAGTTCAAAGTTGCAAACGGACAAAGTTGCGCGCGCTTTCGATGCGACACTGAGGCGTTTATTCACGCCCCTGAAAATCGCAGTGGCGACTTTAAGCACGCGACTTTTGCGACTGACCCAATTCCAATAGCGCCGCAAACATTGAAAATGAAATAAAAATAAAACTGAAACTGCAAACTGAAAACAATTTCAATATTATCACAGTCTGCCAGACAGACGACAATAAATTATTTGGAGGCTCCAACCCTCAATCTGCAATAGTTTTTTTTTCGTTTTTACATGTTAAAGTTTTTAAAAATAATTACATATACTCGTATGTGCACTCGTGTAAACTTGACTGTAAAATACCTTACAGTAGTGACTATAGAATAAAATATTACATTTGCAGCTCTGTTTATTATTTTCAAATTTATGAAATTTTTAAATTTGCACATTGATTAAAGATTGAAAAAGAGGGGTTTCTTTCGACAGGATGTCAGTTCAACGATTTTGCAGTCCTTACCGATTATTTTAAGATCATTATACAGATAATCTTAAAATTATTAAATTCATATAAAGATTATTCCAAACAATTAGCTAAGAATTCAGAAATGTTTCATCAATCGTTTTTAATTTGAATAATTATTTTTACAAAGGCTATAAAGAATATGGTGGTCCGATTTCACTGAAATTTCAAGAGTTTTAGTATTCTATTCTAGTATTCTTTTATCCTATATCATATATAAGCATATTCATCTATATATGATATTAAAATATAATGATAGCTAGAAAGCTTATCTTAAGGGGGCTTGACTTAGTTTCCATATAAAATCAGAGGAAATCATTACACATATCGTATGACAATATATGTTGGTATAAACTTGACATATGACGATATGGAGAAGATATATGTCCACATATAGAATATATTTGGCGATATTTAGTAGATATCCGACCATGTATAACGATATATAGAATACATATGACAATATATTTATTGTAACTGTGCAGTCTCTTTCTATCTGAATTGTAACCTCTTCGTCAAATAAAAACACCCTATTATAGGGTACTCACAATCTCTCTCTGAACCGAAGTGAATCTTTAACAAGTGCCATTATCGTAGCAGCAAATTGTTTAATTAGCTGAATATGGCAAACAAATTACAGTATTGTGCAGAGGGAGTACGTCAATAATAGTAAAACTCATTTACAATGATCTCTCTCGCTCATCTGACATACGTAGGGTGCAGAAAACAAAATTGAAAATATGAATAACAATCCGAAACGAAGTCAATACCCTAGCTATGGGACTTGAAAGTACGCACCACTATAGGCTGAATGGGGTCTGTCTGTGTGTGTGGCTACCTATACATGTGCAACTTTAGTATATAAACCGTATGAAATTTCACTTGGCTAGTTGCGCATGCGCAGCTGCCGACAGCGAAAGTGAAACTCGAAGAGGTTTTTGAACTCAGCTCAAGCCGGTGCGACAGACAGAAGGGAGGAGAGCAGAGGGGAGGGAGGGAGGTAGGAGCAGCAACTGGCCTCGACGAGTGTAACTGGAGCGAAGATAATGGCAGCAGCAGAGGAGGCAGCAGTGAATTTAACAATTTTACTTTCTTTTCCACATCGAGACTCTGCAGCGGGACGAGGTTGTCGCTGGGATGGGGGTGGGGATGGGCCTGTGAGGGACTGTGGTTAGTTTGGCTCGGCTTGGCTTGGATGGAACTGTAACCGAAGACAGTTTGCTGCAATGTCAATGAACCGAAAACAGACAACACGGCGGCGTCGAAATGAAAGCGCCGGCGTGTAACCCAATTAAATACCAATGTCGATGGTCTCCAAAAACTGGATCTGTTCATATTTTAAGTTTTCAGCATTCAGTTTTAAGTATTCAGTGTTCAGTATTCAGTTTACCCCTTACGGTATTAAGTTAGTTATTCATTGATTCGTTTTTGCGCTCTACGTGCACGGCTGCTACCAAGAAGCGTCGCCACTAAGCTGCTGCTCAAAATGTGCCAGAAAAGGTCACAGACAATTAGCAAGTGTCGTTTTTTATTGTTGTTGTTGTTGCTGTTGCTGATGCGAACACCCGCACCTGTCCCTGCCCAATGCTGCTGCTCCAGTGCCAAGCTCAAGCCGAGCTCAATGCTGCGTTCGTTGTTGTAGTAGTTCAACGAGCGCGAAATAAAAAAAATATATATGGCAGCGGAAACAACAACAACAACAGAGCAACTCTGTCCCGCAACGGCAGCAGTAAACACAACAAGCACGTGGAGTGAGACAGCGGAGGAGGCCGGCGACGCCTAAGTAACCTCATAATTGCCGTTGAGGGTCTTTGCAATGAATTATGCGAGTTAACCTCAAAGTCGCTTGGAACGCTCTTTTCATGATCAGGTAGCAACTTCGACAAGTTTAACAAACCCAAACAGAGAGCTCAGCTCAGTTCTCTTCAGTTCAGGGATTCACTGTTTGAGATTTGAATTTTGTGTAGTCACAAGAAGAGAAAGAAAGGCAAGATAGAGTAAACGAATCAGAGGTTACTCCTACACATCTCCTAAGTGGAGATTATTGACGGCGATATGTGACTGTGCACTGGAAGAATGTTCTACTGTAGGAGAAGCGGAAGAAGTAATTAAAAGAGAAGCAGATCCAAGAGTCGCTCTACGACCAAGCTTAACAAAATTGGAATTGTATTCCCATCTTTTCATTTATAATAACTCTTTTAATATTCGTATTGCCTTTTAACTTATCTTATCTGTCATTTCACTACTAGAAACGAGCTCTGAATTGATTAAGTCACCTACAAAATGTATCTGTTATATGGTAACTTTATAAATAAACGATCTTTCATTGCTAAGAGGATCACTAGTGAAGTGATCACTGCTGTGTGACATTATGGAAATAATGATACCATCGACAAAAGGAATTGGTGACTTTCTTGTCTGACTGTAGACCTGATTGGCACGATTAATCTGAGCAGTATATTTATAATTTTATGATCCCCATACATTTGTTTGCATATGCAGGGTGCTCCAGTTCCCGAGTTCCTGAGAGAGTTCAGTTTCTTGCATGGGACACACCCTGAAACCGCAGCTTATGTTTAAGATGCGGTTCCCTTTCCACTTCCGAGTGTCATTGCTCTGAATTGAGTTCAGACAAGTCTGTTGACCCCCAAGCATGCATGAATTTAAATTGTTTTCACTGCGAATTCAAGACGAGGCACCACACAGCGCCAGCCCCAGCTCCAGCTCAGTTCAGCTCAGCTCGCAGCCAAAAGTGAGAGTTGAAAGCAGAGAAAAAGATTTTGAAGTTTTTGGAGTTTGGCGTAAATGATCATATCGAGCATTCGGCCTGCTGCTCACGGCTTACTTACTTATAAACATACCTATACAAACGTATACATACAACATGTGTGAGTGTACATTTTCTATGAACACTTTTACAGTTTCAGCTGTTTTGCTTATGATTCATGCTGCAAATGAAACTTTCATTGGGTGCAGCTCTTTTCTTTTCATTATCTTAAGGAGAGCAACAGTGAAATTTCATTGTGACCTTTAAAGTTGAGGTTTACAACGTTTACATATTCTTGATAAGCGATCAACTTTAACAGAAGATTTGACTTAATTGATGTCTGTCTGTCTTAGATAAGTATTTAAATGTGTTGTTAAAATATATGTAGGAATATACATCTGTAGGTTTCTTTTTGTCTTCCTCTTCATTAATGAAGAATCAATGATTGATTTGTAATTGTTGTAGTGCAGCACCCTCACATGCAATAACTAAGTGACTGCACATTCATTCAGAGTTTTTTCCTCTTCCGTGTAGGGTGCACTTTGAATTTGCCTTGATCTCCCTTACACTGTTACACTGCCCACGGGTCATTCACGCTGACATGGAGTGTCTGCGGGTCTCAGCTCTTTTGAGCTCGTCATCAACGTCGCAAATAGCATTGGTCATTGGCCGCACTGCCCAAAAAGCCACACACCCCACCAAACCCGACACCATCATTGACCAATCGCCCCATTTAGTTGAACTTGAAACGTTGCGCGTCATCATGCAATGAAAGCGTGAAAAATAGTATACTATATAGGAATATACACATTCTGGCATATGTACATAATATGGTATGTTTGTGTGTATTGTATATCTGTCTCTTACACACTGGCACATACACATGCACGTGTACTTTGTGTGTGGCATGTATGTATGTATTTATTTCTGTTTACTTTCAAGCTGGGGCAGTTCCAAGAAGAACAACGACACCAAAACCCATTGACGTTGGCAAATTTTGCGCGATAAGCGTCTAGCCTCCCTTCCCCTTATAGGAATGACGGCAGGACAGCTGGAACAGAGAGTAGTAAATGCTGAGACCTCGAATTTGCACCATAACAATAAGAACTTGCAACCGCTGCGAACTAACAAAATAAAGGAGTGAAGATATTACATAACAACAATTATGAACAGCAAAAAAGTGTAGTATTTAATGTAATGCAAGAGCAATGGGCGTGGCTTCCAATAGTTCATATGAACTTTGGCTGCGTACAGTATAAAGAAATCTTCTCTCCAAATTTGTTATCTCTAGCTCTCATAGTTTCTGAGATCATTGCGTTCATACTGACAAACACGACTATTTATACTTAATAAGAATATATTAAATATACTAACTTTACATATATGTACTTAGTATACATAAGTGAAATTTAAAACAAGTAACATATTTACACTCTTATTACAAGTTTATTCACTTCAACTCTGGTGTGTATTCCTCATAGTTCATGGATGCTATAATAAAAAACTAAAAATATAATTTTTGAGCATGCACGTCGCATATGTGGCGATTTTCTAGGAACTTGTCTGAGTCGAGAGCTGAAAAAAATGTACCCAGTGGACATTTAATATAAACCGTGAGAAATCCTAATGTGTTATGCTGACTGTGGTCAAAGTGGGTTACTCTAGATTTAAATTTCGATAGAATTAGGCAGAATTGAAGGGAAAGGGAAACCGCTGGTGCTCAGCGCTCGACTGTAGTTTTATTTACGTGTTTAAACTGCCTTAACTTCAAAAACAATTTAACTATTTACCCCAAAACTAAAATTTCGACATATTGGAGTATTATGGGGGTTTGGCATTTATGAAATTAAGTATAAGTAATATACTTACTCTTAATAAACTTTAAAGTAAATCCAAAGAAATAAATCTAGAGCAATACTAAAAGAAATATAACGTAGAGGGGAAATAAGAACAAAGTCGACGCGTTAAAACTGAATCAATAAGCAATAAATTGTGCTTGGCGCATGAGTCGCAACTGACGAATGAACCCAAAAGACATTGACCTCGCGCATATCACGCAATCTGCGGGCTGTCCAAAAGCCACGATATATGCTCATGATGTGATCTGGGAAGGGCATAGGGCATTTCCATTGAGTGAGTTAGTGACATAATTTAAAACGACAGTGAGTTTAACGAACTCTCACAAAACACAAAACTCCTTACATAATAACCACAAATCAGCAGAGATAGAACTTAGAATGGCCGCACAAGCTCGCCATCGTTGTGCAAGGGCGTCAAATGACAAACGGAAGTTAACCTTGAAGTTTTTGCAGGCGATATAAACAACACAGCAGCCGAAGCAGATGGAACGGAGCTAAGGAGCCATCCCCAGCCAATTCCCGGCTCAAATTATTCTTCCATGCCACCCCACAGTGCCTGAGGACACGTGTTGGAAGTTGTTCGGCTTTTTGTGGGGGTGAAGCTTTCACATTTGTTGTTGTTGATGTTGTTGCTATTGGTAGCGGAAGCTGGCAAGGAAATTCAGAGGAAAATGCTACCCCACATACAGATTACAGGGGTGACTTTAGCTCTGCCCAGAAACAGCAACAGTAACCAGGCTAGAAGCAAGAAGGAGTCCAGCTAAGATATCTCTATATACTTGACACCGAATCGATAATGAGTTAACGTTTACAAAATGATGTGTGTTCTTCCCAAATGTGCACAGTAATGTGTATTTGGTACGACTGACCCGACTGCGACTACCTCTAATATAGTAAATATAAATGATAACTAATTACTAGATAACCATAACTAGAGATATGCCTTGTGGTTAATTGTTTTTTCTATACATTTCGTATTTGTAATTCCAGGAATTACTTTTATGATATCATAAATGGCTTTACCACACACAGAAAGTTTAACTTTTTTAACTTTGACCTAGGGCGTATAAATTGTACCCTCAGCATTACCTTAAACTGGGAAACACCTTACACCTCCTGTCGCATACGATAAACAGTACCTAAGTTTCATTCATAAAACCACTTACTCTTAAGTAGAAAAGAAGGATTGGAAAGAATTAACGAGAGACGAGCAATTGTAGAGTTTGTGGAAAATACTTAGCCCTTTTCACTCAGTACAAAGGAGGCCGCGCCTTTATGTGGATTTCCTGGAAAATTGCTTGGTTATTTCAAATGCAAATTGAATTTGCGTAGTTCGTGTAGGCGACAAAGCAAAGGTAAAGCTGAAGGGAATGACGTGTGGGTTGTGGACTGTGCGTGAGGTTTGCCAAGTGATAGCGACAACAATAGAGATGACGCACTTGGGGTTGCTAGTATAACTCTGGTGGAACTACCTAGCAAGGGCTCAATATGCCAAAGGAAATGCGCAACAGCGAGTAAAGCCACGACCCCAAAAAGGCAACAAACTTGCGGCTTTTGCGACCTTCAGCGCGAATGGGCAGGAGAGTGGTAAAGAAAGAGATAGAGAGAGAAAGAGAGAGAGAGAGAGGGAATGTGGGAGCTAAGCTTGGAGAGAGCAAAGTTGAAGCGCGTGCAATGCCAAGGCGAAAGTTCGAGCAATGCCACAAAAGTACAGTCAACCGTGCGTCAGGCGGAGCTTTGCACCCCTACACGCGAGAGCTTTATCAGATAAGGCGAGCTTTCAGGGGAACTTGGTAATGCTGTGGAAAATGCCGTTATTATTCAGCGTCAATCAACATTAAATGTCCTTCAACCTTCTAGAGCGAGAAAGCAAACAAGAGAAAAGAGATAGCAACACAGCAGGCACACTCAGCCCAGGCTCATACACAGGGCCCAGGCGCACATGTGTTCAAGGACTCTCGGGTACTACGACTACGACAAGGTGAATGTGAACGAGAAAGCACAACGCGAACAAAAAATACCACCACTCTGAGTAGGCGGAGGAGCTTTCAGCCCTCCTCGTGCCTTAGCAACCGGTGAAGTTCAAGGTTAAAGCTGAAGGCTTTCTTGCTTTGACATTGGCAATGCCAGGCGCATTGCCTCCATCTTCCTCTCTCCTCTGCTCTCTCCACGCCCAACTCTGGGATGGCACACGTGGCCATAGAGTGTGACTGAAACGAAGTTTTCTGCGCTCTATCTCTCTCTCTCTCCCTCTCTCTCTCGCCCCTCCCCCTTTCCACTTTCGCCTTTCACACTTAGCGGCGCATGAAGCTGCTTATTGTTCGACTGGACCTGGACACCAACGACGGCATTCTAACCTTGAGCTTCAGCGAGCATCAGCCTCCGTTGGCCTCTGCCTCCTTGCCGACTGTTGATTACATTGCGGCGCATGGCTTTGATTTGATTTTATGCCCTCAAAGCTGGGTATGTTAGCTGTAGGTTTGGATGGGTTTAGTTGCGATAGGTTCACTTAGAATAGGTTTAATTTTGATAGGTTTCATTTGAATAGGTTTAGTTTAGATAGGTTTCATTTGAATAGGTTTATGTTGGAAATCTAAAAAGAGAAGCTACCATATATAAACGTTAATATCTTTTGTCTTCAGCTGCCAGGGTATAAGGACTTCAACTTGACTAAGCTGTCACAGCTTACTGCTTTTAAATGATTCCTTCGGCAGAATTTGTGTTCCTTAGAAGTTTTTATCCAACGTTGGGGATGGCCAAAGCGGTAAAGGTCAACAAAAGGACACGGAGCAAATCACAACGCCAGCAAAGTTGCATTTTGCCACGTGCCATCGTTCAACTTTGTTTTATTAACTTATTGTCTTACACCCGAGGGGGAGCAGCAGAGGCATAGGTCGAATACAGAGGGGGCGTTATACATTTATACATTCATGAGTATATATCTGGTACATACTATATACACTCCCGATCTGTGCACACAGTTGGCGGACCGGCCGGCTGAAGACCTCTTAATTGTATTAGAGCACTTCACCCTGGTCCCTTGCAGGCTTCCTCGGGGTGGCCAAGGCCATTACGTCATACGATTGCAGCATTGTCACGGCCAGACTGGCCGGGTGCATTGGCAAGCAAGCCTTGCACTTGAACTTGCGCACGCAGCAGTTGCATGTGCCACATGAGTGGCAACCGGGTGGGTTTTTCGACCTTCACTGCGAGCTTTTCCTCCGAGCTTATTTATAGTAGCAACTGAAACAGGGGGAACGTTGCAAAGAAAGGTCAATCTTGTGTGTGTATGTGTGGGTGTGTGTCGTATCTGAACGTGTGGAAGTGCAACGGTCAAGGCTATTGCCACACAAGCGACAACTGTCGCAATGCCACCATCAATGGGAGCAACAACTTGCCTTCCAATACTGTCAACCCTAACCAAGCCTGGGTATCACATACCCCATTGCGGGTGCTTCGAGAGCTCGAGTAACTAAGCATAAATCACATTATATGCATAGTTTTCCTCCCCTCCCTTGCAGTGGTTAGTTAGGTGGAATCTAGAAACATTCCAGAAGACTCGTCCCATCCTAAAAAGGATTTACTTTCAGTAGAAAGTTTGGAAGAATCCAGAAACATTCTAGGCGATTCATGCGCGGGATTTTCCACTCAGATTCAAAAAGTAGAGAAGGAGTACTTTCACTAGAAGGTTTGGAAGCATCTAGAATCATTCTAGGTGGGATTTTTTTCCCATATCCAAAAAGAAAAGAAGCAGTACTTTCACTAGAATGTTAGGAAGCATATAGAATCATTCTACAAGACTCGTGCCTCACCCAATATCCTGAAAATAGACAAAGATTACCACCTTAGGCAATATGATATAACATAACATTATAGTTTTTGGTTCTCTGCAAACCATATGATAAACTAGTCCGGCTTTAATTAAAGTTTAACAGCATATTGATAATACTTAACTACTCCCAACCAAATTAGCTTTCCTTGTATCCCTTTGTTCGCACACTTTATCTATCACATTAAAAATGATCTTTCACGCTTAAGTTCAAGCAATTTGTAGCTCCAATGCTTCTGGTTCTGAACCTCGTCCGAATTAAGGTCAAGGTGTCTGCAGTGAAGGTTTTTCCGCGCAACACTCAGGGCTCTCTGGGGGCTATTTAGAGCGTCAGTTTAAATATTTGGACCTGGGCGTCGTCGTCAAATAGTCGAAACAATTTCAACGCCGCAGACTGACCTTAGCTAACAATATTCGACTATTTAGTCGGCGAAGGCGAAGATAAACTAAGCTAAGCTGGCTGAGCTGAGCTGATCTTTGGGTTGGGCTTTGAACTTGAACAGAAGACAAGCAGCCAGAGAGACGGACAGACAGACCGACGGCCAGTGAGATATACAAAGAGATAAATAATTATCAAGACAGTTCAAGAAACCAAACTGAAAAGCAGCAATTAGAAGCTTGACAGTCGCCCACACTGTTACAGATACAGATACAAATGCAGATGTAGATACATGTATAACTACACCCGTATAAGGCTACAAGATTGATATACCAAATCACGGTCCACAAACCAGTTTTCTATCGTACGCAGCTCGCACTTACCGTTATATGTGAATAAACTAATTCCACTTCCGATATTCGAATAGAGTCATCTCGCTCGCACAATTTTTTATTGACTTTGTTTTTATATCGTACGCATAGAAACAACTGTGAACAGAGCCCAGTGTTGGCCATCTCGTCTATAACTTCCTTGAAGACTTGTTTAGAAATGCTTTATAATGCAAGTGTTGCTTTCATTTTCAATGCACAAACACTCTAGTACTTTATAATGGAAGCTTTACTTTCATTTTCAATGCCAAACAGACAAATTTATAGCTTTATTCATTAGATAGACTCGAAGATCTTTCTTAACAATTATAAAAGATTTATTTAAGTAAAAGCTGTTTTAATTATACGAATTTTGGAAATAATCATAATTCTTCTAAGCCAGTTTCAAAGTCTTGGCACGTTCCGATATTGTTTGATGATCTGTCTGACACAGAGAGCCAGACAGTCAAGCATTCACAGGCCCCCACACAATCGCAACTGCAGATATATGAATGCACACACACACACTCACATATGCATGTACACCCATACACATATATAACTCTGACTGATAATTGTCTGTCTCTCCACAACAACTCAACAACTGCTTTAGTCGTTCAGCCTTGATCTTGGCAATATGATAACCCTAACCTTGAGCAACGTGTTGTGTTTGCCTTTTGTGTGTGTGCCTCAAATTTGAATTTGTTTTTCTACATATGTATGTATGTGTGAGCTCGCGCATGTGTGTACGTGTGTTTTAGTGTTTTTTACTTTGCACTCATTAGAATATGCTTTCAATATACAAATCAAGAAAGCTACCGACGATCGCACTCAACTGTTGGACACCCGCTCTTTAGATAGAAGGAACAGCATATAGGATATACATGATCTTCAGAACTACCCGTTTATGCAGGCAAAAAGAAGAAATGCTTAATCGATCAGTTGTGGATATTAATCAAGAATATATATGTACGTGTTATGCTATAAAATGAAATAAAAGTATCTCTTCTTTCAGCTTCCCATCAAGGACTCACGCGATGGCAGCGTGTTTATTAGCTGAAGATAATGTTAAAGAGGCTAAACAGAAGGCAAACTTCAGACTCAGCAACGTGATCAGTTTCACACTTCCGGTTTGCTATGTTTCTTTGCCAACTGACAAGTGACTAGTCATTCACGCCCAGTGTGGCCCCAGTTTAGTGCGTTAATTTGAGGCATGAGGCCCACTGTGAATTATTACACCCTTCAAATTAAGATACATAGATATAACGGTATACTTAATTTATGTTAATAGGAGGCAAATACTCATACAATCTTGATCATTATTAACAGTTGAGCTCAATTAACTACTTAAGTATACCAAGTTTAGGAGATTGAAAACATAAGAGATTTAGATACTATATACGATTTAGAATATAGGAGATATTAAGCCTTTCAATTCGTAATATACACATATAATTTATAGAGCGGTCACAAACCCCATGCACCATTGCAGACGGAATGTACTGAGTCCCATATAATACCTACAATGCTTGGTTTTGATATAATGCCATATTTATATTTTATACTCGTAAGCAAAATGATCCACCAACAAAGAAAGAAGAGAGCATGAGAGAGAAAGAGAGAGAGTGTCGAAATTAACAACAACAGCAAAAAGTCCAGACAATAACGAAACAAAGCGACGCGTCCTTGAATCACAATGGGCCGCTAAACCCAAGCTGCGACGTCGACGCAAATAACTCACAACTTAGTGGACGATAACAGTGGGGCAGAGTGGAGAAAGAAGAGCACAGGCGACGACATGACGTATCATTTCCAATATGTGAGTAAACTGTTATTTTTGTATTCCAATGAACACAGTATAGAGTATAATACAAAGATACATCGGTGCATATATGAGTGCTCGAGCTAGTCGACCATAGAACATTGACTCAGATACTCCCCATGCATGTAGTATTCATATATCTCTTAAAACAAATACATGTCTTATCTTGAAAAGAGTATCTATAAATAGAAAGAAAGGTTCAGCATACTGAAGGTTGAAAGCTATTTCAGTCTACGTCGTAAGTCAACAGCGATTACTCGTATGAAAGTAAATATATATTATAGTATCCAGTTTTGATAAATCTTATTAAAAATATGTATTAAAAAGTTCCATTTGGAATTAATATTTATTCTTCACTATGTGTGAATTTAAATCTTATAAAGAAAGAAAAAAAACTGGGGATTGCTTTCAATATACCGGACAGATCTATCCGGAAATAGACTAAGTTGGCAACACTAGAACATACATACAAACATTTCCAGATTTGTATATTCCGCAACAAAACAAAAACAAATTATTAATTAGCAATAATTATTCAAGGTCAAGACTCAAATTTCACTTAGAGCAAAACAAATATAAAATACGCACAACCACAGCAACAACAAACAACAACTGCACCAATAACACAATAAGGCAACTGTTGTGTAGATGGAGGAAGTCGATGGGCCCGAGGGAGGGGAGGGGACCTCTATTTTGTGTGAAAGTTGCTTTCCCGTGAAAGTGAAAATGAAAATGCCTTGTACGTTGAAAATCCGCTGACATCAATTTGGGTAATTGGTGGAGACATGGAGGAGGAGAGGAATAACTTGTGGTTTGTGAGATCGATGCTGCAGTGCACAAAAATCGGACAAGTTAGTTGTAAAATAAGGCAGAGATAATGCTTCTAAATAACTGATGATATTCTACTTATAAAACTAAAGAAAGGAATCTTGTATGATCATAAAAAAATGAATATACTTAGATACATACTTATGTACATATGTTTGTATCTGTGTGAATGTACATTCTATATATATACTTCTTGTCATACTGATGAACAGGCATTAATAACAGATACACAATACTAATATATACTATACTACTACCATATTAGCATATTATATACATATAAAATTTATTATACTATCAAATGTGCATCAAATAAAAGGCGCCTAAATTTCAAACAAATTAATGAATTATTATTATGACCAATTATAAATGATATTTCCCTTAAGTCTCCAGTCAAAGTATCAACAATCGCAACAGTTTCAGGTCATGAATACAATAAGTGTAGCTGACGCATTCAAACACGACTTCGAACATGCGATTCCGAAGTGCTCAGTGTGTTCAACACCCGCGTTCAGGTTTTGGCAATGTGATAAAACTCACCGGTAGCAAGCGCCAAGATTTATTGAAGAGAGTCAAAGAGAAAGCAAACATGCTTACAACTGCTAAAAGCTTAAAGTTAAGAGAGTACATTAAGAGTAAACAAATAAAAGCTCTTTGTGTCTGCTCAAAGTGAGGTGACTTAAGGCTTATACCCAGTACCATACTAGATGAAAAGGTATATTGAAAATAACTATATACATACATATGTACCGTAGAAGAGGTGAGGTAGAAGCTTATTGTAACTGAATAAATAACAGATAATCGTCTGGTAATTACTTGTTAATAAGTCATTCGATATATCGATTTAATTCGGCACATTGTGACTAAGGTAAGGAATTGCTTAGTATCCTGTCTAATCCAATTGAGTGTGCTGCTAGTGAGAATTAAATTAGAATTAAGGAATTTACCCATAAATGTATGTACCTTCATATGTATCTATATGTATCTTATAGATTCCATTCTTATCATAGTATCAACTGTACTGCTCTGAGAACTTTGAGCACGCCTCGTCAAATGGCAATGACGTTGACGTTGTCAGCGGGTGCACTCGCTACCTTGACCGTAAAAATTAAATTTAAAAGCGACCGGCTACGACGTAAAAAAAATGCAAAAGCTATTTGCATTTGCTGTGTGAATGTGTAGTGTATACATACGAAAATTGATATGTATGTAAAATACATACATACATACATTAGTATGTGCACATTGGCATTATTTATGGGCTTGTAAAACAAGCCGGCGTCAGGTCAAAAACGTGACCGAAAGGTATCTGAAGACAGAACCACGCAGAACTTGCCTGTACAAATGTACATATGTACATATACATATATTTTATGTACATTTATTTATATGCACTTACATCACCATCCACATGTATGTATTTATATGTACATAAGTAGTTATTAATGTATGTTTGCTGTGTACATCATTGTAAACAAGCATGTAAGTAAACATACATATATTCTATGTATGTATGTATGTAGACTTATATTGTCTGTATGTACACATATATTTTTTATGTACCCACGCATGTGAAATGTGGAATACATATGCATTACATATGTGTGCATTCGTATATCGACATACTGTAAAATGAAAATTACCAGCAAACATCATAATTCAAATAAATAGAATTTCCCAAAAAACCGCCAAAATACCGATATTTAAATTTCCCAAATGAATTGAATCGACCTGCCTCCACATATTATCGAAAGTGATATCGCTGAGTTTTATTATAAACTGAAAGAATTTCATTTGTGTTGCTCTTTATTATTTTATATATTCCATTATTTTTGCGTTGGAGCAATAAATAAAGTCTCGCGTTCTTTTTATTTTTAATTGTATTGCCATAGTCGTTTTATTGTTATTGTTGATTCAACAGCAGTATATTTAAAGCCCTACTCAACTCGCACGTGGAACTCTATTTCAGTTGTGTATAAAAATGATTGAGGAAACGTTTAGTGAATATTTTGTATGCAATTTCAACGATGCAGTGCAAATCGAAGGCAAGAAGAGTTTCAAATTATACGATATAAAATATTAAATTCAGACTGTCCTGTAGATTTACCCATTGATGAGAGACTGCGCAAACTGTGGACCAGTGAGGAGCTATGGACAGTGAAAGATCTGGAAACAATCATAAAACGCTGGAAAGATAACGCTGGGAAGCCGCAGTTATCAGATACAGAAAGCACGTTAGAATTGCTAAACGATTTCCTGCAAATAGTCATTGCATTTGTGCAAAATAATTTCACTGGACCCTTTGAGAGAGTGACACCTTGCAGTGAACTGCTAAGTAATCTGCAGCTGGATGACTTACATGCCTTGGATCAGTTAAAAGCCAGTGGTGAAGAACTGAATCCAAACGTAAAGACTGCACAATTATTTCTAATAGCCAAGCAAATGCTCGAGGCTTTAACTACAGCCAATCCGACATCAAAGGTAACTTGTGGAAGAACTTTTGTGTTTGACATCCACTAACTGACTTATACTCCAAAGGTACTGAGATGGTGGCAGCTACGTGTTGTGTGCCTACACCAACATCTGTTGGATGACCTGGCACAGTCTCTATACGAGGAGTTTAAAGTGCTGGCCACAGACCTGCGGACAAGCTTATCAGTATTTGCCTCAAAGGAGCTACAAGCTTTACTGCTGCTCGAAGTGTCAAACGGATATTTGCAGTTCCATCGCACCGATTTATCAAATCAGATACTGGATGAGATGTGCGATTATCTACAGGTTAAGCTACAGGTTGAGGGTCTCCTTGGTCTGCGAACCAAATTCCAACAGAAGGCACTGCCTCAACTGTGCCTCAAGGTAGAACAATCCATTGAAATATCGTTGCCCCCTGCAACATTGAGCAATGCTCAGACCAAGTTGCCTCAATTGCTCCTGCTGGAAGATGATACTCGCCTCGAACGTATTCGCTTTATTGAGCCCAAGGACAATGAAGTGATGACACTGCCGAGTGTGTTGCAAGCACTTGTGCTCGCCAAGGTGTAAGTAAATGACTGACTTTGTGGTTTATTTATCTAAATACTTCTTTTACAGCAAACAGCTAAAGCGTTCACAACCCAAGGATCGCCTGGCGGATGAGCAACTGGAGCCGTATACTCAAACGCTGCTCTACCAGGAACACGGACCATTCCAAGTGAGGCAAGCAGCACTGCTGTTGAACTGCCAACAGGAGTCCGGTCAACGTCGTACCGTGGAGCGTAGCTGGAAGCAGTGCGAAGAGTGTATCAAATTTTTGGACAACTTTGAAGGGCTCACCCTAAGAGGACGATTCTCCTATGGTTTTGCCAGCTGTCTTCTACCCAAGTGGCAGGTGCAATTGCAGCTGGTGGATCTCCTGCGATCACTAGGCATGACCAAGACTGCACTTGACATTTGCTTACAGATTCATGCCTGGCAACAAGTGATAGAGTGTTATACCAGCCTGGAGCTGCGTCATAAGGCTGCAGAAATTATACGGCAGGAGTTGGAAAAGCAACCCACTGCACTGCTTTATTGTCTCCTGGGCGATGCCATCGATGATCCTCAGTGTTACGAGCAGGCCTGGCTCCATTCCAAACAGACAAGTGGCAAGGCGCAGGCTTACTGGGGCAACTACTTCTACAGACGGGCGGACTACACACAGGCCATTAGTCACTACGAGCTGTCCCTGGAGATTAATTCACTACAGGAGTCCATTCTGCTGCGTTGCGGCTATTGTGCTATACAGCTGGAGCGTTGGGAGGCAGCGGTAAAGAGCTATCTAGCCTACACGCATCTGGAACCAAATGGGTTTGAGTCTTGGAATAATCTTGCCAAGGCACTAATTAAACTGGGTGACAAGCAACGTGCACATCGTATATTGGGCGAATCCCTCAAATGCAACTACAGCAACTGGAAGGTGTGGGAGAACTTTATGCTTGTCTCAGTGGACACAGCCCATTGGGAGGATGCGATGCGAGCCTATCAGCGTCTCGGTGAACTCAAGCAGCACTATCTAGACGAGGAGGTGCTGACGCGTATTGTCTACGGCATTGCTCGCCAAATGCAGTCTGATGCCAAGTCAGACACTTTAATTAGTTCCTTGAAGCGTCGTATAACTCAACTATTAGGACAACAGTGCGTTCAACATGGCAACGAGCCTGCGGTGTGGGAACTTGCTGCACTGATAGCTGACACACCACTAAAAAAGGCAGAACGTTTGGTTAAATCATATCGCGCTTATACAGCTAAAGAGATTGCTTGGGAAACAAAGTCAGCACATGCTAAGAAGGCATTGTCCCTTTGCTTAGAAGTTGCCGAGCTATCACAGGCTGCTATCAAGGAACATGCTACGGATGAGAGTGAGGTTATGATAACATCCCAGCTCAATTCAAGTCGACTGGCAGCCACTTCATGTCTAAATGCCCTCAAGCGAGCTAGTCTGGTGGAAGTTCCTAAGGAGCAGCAGAGTCAAATGGACCAGCTGGAACAACAGCTCACTGACCTCACGAAGATTGTACAGGAGCGAATGCAACGCCCTTAGTGTTAATATCCCTAATAATTAAGAATTGGCTATTATATATATATATATATTATATTGTATAAATATATATGTATATGTAACGATTTATAAATATCTTATAGGGTATTTAACTTGGTTGTGATCAGAACGCGCACACTCTGATCAAAGGCACCGGCGACAGCCAGGCCCAGCTTATCCGGATGCCAATCAAAGCTGTGCACTGGCTGAGAGCTTAAAGTGACTGCACTGACCATTTGTAGTTTACCGGCCACACCCTCCTTGTTGCCATCTGCATCATCTTTTACTCGTTTGTCAGGATAGTCGTATTTCCAGAGGCGTATGGAGCCGGTACCACTGCCAGTTAGGAATACATCACGATTTTGGGGCAAATGACGCACAGTCCAGACCGTGGCCTTGGGACCACTAATAACTCCGTTACTTCCCACGCTGCGACCGGCATTACGCTCCTCCACATAACTAAAGCCCTTAGAGGGATGCTGTGTACGCATGTCGTAGACTAAGAGGCCTCCTTCCAGAGTTGTCACTGCGAGCTTGTTCATCTGTATGTCACGACGATCAAACTCCAAGCCACAAACTCCGTTTCTAATGGTAGCCTCCCAGCGTACAGCCATTGCCCGTAGATCGAACAGCTTCAAATCTCCATTGTCGTAACCTGCAGCGACCAGGCGTTCTTCCCCATTGTAACTATTGCCAAAGGCAACGGCCCAACAGTCGCGTCGCATATTAGACTTGTTAATACCATCGCCCATTTGAGGTGGCGGCGATATGTCTACCACCGGTGCCTGTCCCTGCCGTATGTCCCAGACTTTTACGGAGCCATCACGACTGCCTGTTGCGATCTCTGGCGCTCCACACTCAATCTGCGTTCCGCCAATAGCGTCGATACAGTTGACAATGCTGCTATGCGCCTTGACATTATACACTGCCAGATCAGGAGATTCCAAATCGCTGTTGAAAAACATGAGGATCATTAAACCAACCAGGGTAGAGAAGAGAGTCCTCACACTTACAGTACTTGTAGACGTCCCTCGAAGTCGCCAATAGCCATGTGGCGATTGCGCAGAGATGTTGCGCCGAAGGTGCCACATTTAAATGCTGCCTTCTTCTCTATACTCTTAATCTTTTCCAACTTAGCTTCGTTTAGTTCATAGATGTCCATAATTCCATGACTGTTCGGCTTGGAACCAAGCACCACAAATTTAGCCGATAGTGGGATCCACTTTGTATCGTACACCGTGTAATTAACGGGTTCATGTAAATGTTCTATCATTTGAGGTTTGTCCATGTTGTCAGCTTGTTTTAACAATTAGTTTCTGAAAACGATTAGTTTAAGACTGAGTTACTTTTCAAACATCTTCGTTTAAAAAGTTGCCATGGTTATCAATGGAGATGGAAGCGGCATCGATACAAAGAATTCATCGATAAATGATTCACAAAGTATCCGTTGTTTTCCGCTGTGCGATGTTTTTACTTTATTTAACAAAACAAGAGAAACGAAAAACAATTGGATAAACGAATTTATTTTATTTTAAGGAATCTAACAAATTATTGCCTGGTTTCATTCAGTATTAAAAGTTAATTGTTATTATCTTACACTCAAAACATCGATATATTTTTGCAACATCGATATTTGTTCATGTTATGGGATGCCGTAACAACGTAAAATAAGTATTTACATTAAATAGCGAAAAATGTTGCGTTTAAGTAGTCAACTGTTGAATGCAACCGCCTTGGGAGCAACGAAAACAGGCAACAACAACTTGGCATTAGAATTTGTGCGATGGCGTAGGAAACCGCGTTGGTTGCCGGTGGCCAAAAGCAAAGTGTTCCGCGTGCCCGAGAGGAAGCAGCAGACCGAGGAGGAGCGTGTGGAACTAATGAGACTTCACAATCAATACAAGTGAGAATCCTGAATGAAACCTTAACTCAAATTTATAAATTGTTTGTTTGTTTAGAACACAGCTTCGTTCCGTGCGACAATTCCTGAGAGAGGAAGTGTTGCGTCAACAGGAAACATCTACCGCGGATCATATTGTGCTTACCCCCGAGAAGGAAGAGGAAGAATTTCAACGGTGCCTGAATGAGAATGCAGCATGGAATGCAAAAATTGCTAGCGAGAGGGACGTACGTCTGGCCAAGGAACGAGAGGAAAAGGTGGCCTATGTCCAGGAACGTCTGGATGCCCACAAATTAATTGAGGAGGAACGACTTGAGCAGGCGGATAAACGTATTCAGTACGAAATTCAGCAATCCAAGACATTTATTACCCATGAAAATCTGGATCAGGCCATTGAAGTCGCATTAGCTAATCCCGTGGATTATAACTATGCAATCGATATGGCTGGAAATATTTATCAGGGACGTGTCACTCAAAGTTTAAAAAATTAATATGGAATTCTTCTATAAATACACGTTATTGATGTTTGAAAGAGCCTTACTTTAATACTTAACTATCCTAAACAAAGTTAAATGATTTGGGGTATGCTAACAGGTGTATGTTATTTCGAATCTAATGCTGACGTTGATTGTGCTGCTGTGGATCGTTGCTGCCTCGTCGCGGCTTCCTGCTGCTCAAAGAGATGTACCCAGTCGGGAGTCGCCTTCAGTTTTGCTTGAATCGGGCCCAAATTGATCATGTCACCACTCCGCTGCTCACGATTGCACTCAATGGACATAAGTTCCTGTGGAAAGAGAGTTTTGTTCAGAGACTGAAAGATTAAACAGTAAGTATATGAGGCTACCTGCAGGAAACCAGATTCGAGGCCCATATCCAAGTCAAATCTTGTGTCGCCCAGCAACAACTTGACGCGTCCCGACCGGTAGCGAATGATCTTGCCAATTTGACCCTCTTCCAACTGCTGTAGTACACTGGCCTTGGAGGTGCCAATGGTAGCACTTGATGCTCCACTGGTGTTGTTCACTTGATCAGCCTGTGTTTGAGGTTGCTCTGCTAAAGCTGCTGGTTTCTCGTCTGCGTCATCTGTCACGCAGGGCAGCACGTTGGGAAGTTGCATGATGAAGAGCTGCGATTTTGTGTTTTCTAAGAAGGAACCTATGCTACGCGGATATCGTCCGTACTGCGGAGGTGGTTGTTCCAATTCAGTCTGGATACTCATTTGTTCCAGGTGCTGCACAACGCCCGAATCTAAGGAAGGAGGATGTTTTACCAATGGAATAAGTCAGGAGTAGAAAAATTCAACTAACCTTCCTGTTTTGTTATGTCTGCCGCTTCCGGCTTAGTCGTTAACTTCTGACTATGCCAAAGACCTACATGGGAGGATAGGAAGTTGTTTACCATATGGAGTTGAAAGGGTGCTCCTTCTCGCTTACCTTCGCTCAACATAACTGGCTTAAAGGCCAAGTCAGTCTTATCGTTGTCAATTTCATTTTCACTGCTGGGATAATCATCATTGTCACTATCACCAAGCAGCTCGCGCACCTTGGAGTCATTTGATTTATCATTTCGATCATTTCGCTTTCGCGTCGCCACCGCTTCCTCTCCAGCTCGCGTATATATTGAGCCACTGTTGGATAATTTGCGTATATTTGCCGCTCCAGCTCCTTCAGAGAAAACGCCAGTTGTTTGAATAAGAGTAGAATTTGCTGAACCTCCAGGTGCGCGTCCACGAGTTGCTCCGCCTGCGCCACGACCACCACGTCCACGACCACTACGCGGCTGAGTAAAATCCTTAGATGTCTTGACATTGCTGTAAATCAAAAGTTCTTAGCTTCTGCTATATTCTTTTAAGTTCCAATACTCACGTATTTTTATTCCGAACCGCATTTAGGTTTGGAGCAAAAACCTTCTTCGTAGCTGCGCCAGCGCCTCGTCCACCCAACGTTAAGTCCCGCGCTGGCGTCAGTCGACTCATCCCATTTGATGCACTGTTTGCGGGAGGAACTGTTGCAAGTGGTGTGGTCGTGGTTGCATTGTTATTGTTTTTAGTGTTCGAATTTACGTTGGGAACAGGCTGTGCCGTCGTCGTTGATGCTCGTTTGGCCGGCATCGCTGGCTGCTTTAAATTACATACTCTATTATTCTGTTGCTGTCAGTGACCATGTGCAGTATAGGTGCAGAAACATCGTTGGCAATATCGATGAATCGATGTTTTTAAAATTCAGCATGCTGTCGATAATTCATCAACTATCGCCATTGTGCGACAACAGTATCGATATTGTATCAGTATTCTATTAATCTAGGGAAATAAAAAACTATTACAGGTGCTTAATTTATTTTTTTCATTCAAGATATACCGGTATATGATCTTTTAATAATTATTCTTTTCACATATTGTGTATTGTCATATTGAGTATACATTACAGCCGACCTATTGCAATGTAAAGACTTTTCTACATTGGTAAATAAAAGTTAAAAATTTAATCATATAATTATTATTATTATTTAAATATGTGTGTTAAAAAAATTTATTAATTAGTACTTTATAAGTACATTGATGCCTTCAAAATAAAATCAGCTTTAAAGCCGTCTATTGTTAATAAGCCGAAATGGACCGATACATCGCTAAGCTATCTTAGAAACTATCGGAAGATCAGTAAAATTTGTTTAATCACTGTGTAATACACCTGGAAGTTAAATCGATTCTCGAATCGATGTTTACCCTTTTTTTTTGGATTTAATTTTTGAGAATTATTTAAATCGAAAATTTGAAAATAGTACTAAATTACTACAACTAAACAAGCAAACATGTCTAGTGGTGGTATAAAATTTAGTAAAGGTTAAATGTCTGCCCTCATCACGGATTTGTGGCTATATTTATGATGAATTTAGGTGAAAGAATTAAGTCTCGGACCCTTCTAGTTTTTTTTATTTTTTTAATTTTTTAACAGCTGAGACATTTCAATAACGCTTTGGCAACCCGTGCGCCAAGGCAACAATTTTATTCAAAAAGCTTAAAAAAGCCTAAAAAGCTTAACGACATCATTTGAAAGTGCCTGCGAAACACACATTTGTCTGTTGAACAACTATTTGAGTGGAATTCCCATTCCCCATCGTACATACATATATAATGTATGCAGTAAATAATTATTAAGAAGCCGAAAAGTATACAGCATGTTTTGCTGGGCTGCTTGAGATTTTGCAAAGATTTTCGGTGCGAAGTCAATTTAGACCAGGCGAACGAACAGCAACAGCGCAGACAAAACATAATTGAGAGTAAGTAAATCAAAGAGAGCGCAAGGAGAGTGGATTAGAAAATGCGCAATTCTGCTCTCTTTGTTTGATCGAGTTTGACACGTGACACCTGCGCCCTCTCTGCGCTCGTTCTCTCTCACTCCCTCTCACTTTCGTCTGTTCACTTAGTGCTGCCAGTCTGCTGTTTTCTCTGTTCGCCTGGTGGAATTTGTTGTCACTGTAAGCCTAGCAAAACATGTTGCATACTTTTCGGCTTCTTAATAATTATTTACTGCATACATTATTATGTATGTACGATAGGGAATGGGAATTCCACTCAAATAGTTGTTCAACAGACAAATGTGTGTTTCGCAGGCACTTTCTAATGAAACGATGTCGTTAAGCTTTTTGATTAAAATTGTTGCCTTGGCGCACGGCATGCCAAAGCGTTATTAAAATGTCTCAGTTGTTAAAAACTTAAAAAATAAAAATAAACTAGAAGAGTCCGAGACTTAATTCTTTCACCTAAATTCTTTCACCTTACCTGTAAAAAAAATTTTAAAAAATTCGTGATGAGGGCACATATTGAACCTTTACCAAATTTTATACCACCACTAGACATGTTTACTTGTTTAGTTGTAGTAATTTAGTACTATTTTCAAATTTTCGATTTAATTGGTTCTCAAAAACTAAATCGATGCATCGGAGAAAATGGAAAACATCGATTATTCGATTCGAGAATCGATTTAACTTCCAGCTCTACTGTGTAATGAAAATAGACGGAATGAATAAGTGTACAATTATACCAACACTTTCAATATCATTGCTTAACCTGCTGAAAGTTCACCAACTTTCACCGACGGTCATAGCTGAGTTCTCCTGTAATTTGTTTTTGTTTTGTTTCCTATCTTTTAAATCTTCGTTGCTTTAAATATGTATGTATGTATGTACATGTTGTACATACTATGATTGTGATAACGAAGCTCATCTAGCAATAAATTCACTGCTATCTACTACATTACAAAATAGCGTAATGTGTGCGAAAGTTTTAAACGATTTAATTCAATTTAAAATTCAGAGCCCCCGAGCTTTTCATAACTATTACGATTAGTATGTCGAGAGATCTCATTGAGAACGGACGCGCCAAGGAGGAAACAGAACGCTAAAGCATGGATCAAAGGGAAGAGCAATCACTACAATCGTCGTGTTCAAACTACGATGTCAACTATATAGAAAATGCTTTATCGCAGGCATATAACAGCCCAAGCTTACGTGTTACAAGTTTGCATAGTGAAGTCATTACAAAGCATGGTGAGAATTTTTGTAGCTCCATCTACCGGCTTAAAGTTTTGTATAGAAAAAGCGAGTCTGATGCGATGGAGACTGGCAATTTTATTATAAAAGATCTTATACCATTTATGGCGGAGCTGGGCTCTAATGAAAAGGTAATGTTTGAGGATGTTCTTCCTGTCATGGCTTCAATTTTGGAAAAAGCATCTTCGACGCTAAAGGAAAGAAAGTTGAATGCGAAGTTAGTATAAATGTTTATTAAATATAATTTATTTACAATAACAACAATTGTTAAAAATCACATTCTGCCAAGCAATTGAAATTTATTCATATGATGATCATATATTATTTATATGATGATCATCCTTCTGGCATGGGATTTACTCCGCCACGCTCAAATTAATATAATGGCCAAAGCTAACTCATTTTGTTTTCTCAAGAAAGTGTTGAACAAACAGATCTTATCGGATTCACGAGAAACATATTAAAGCTATTACTGATAAGCTCCAATTGTATATAGCATAATTCATTTTCCATGTCTTTATAAGTTTGACCAAGAATAATTAAAAATTTTTTTTTCCTTTTTGATGTATCATAATTTCAGCTGCCTATTTGCAGAGCGTGCTAAGTCCAAGGAAATCTATTTGCTAGAGGACCTCGGCGCTTTGGGATATGAATCAGTTAACCGGTGTACCGGTGTATCCCTAGAGACAGCTCGCCTATGCCTCAGCAAGGTGGCTCAGTTCCACGCTGCTTCCATGGTTCTATTGCTTGAACAACCACAATTAGTATCGAAATTGGGGCCATCGGCTTATGCTAACGGACTAAATGAACAGTTCTGTCAGGTGCTTGCGATAGACGGAACGGCATATGCAGCAGATGTGGTGGCGCATATGCCGGGAATGGAGAGGATTGCCGAAAAAATGAAAACTCAATTGAAGACTGATTATGTTGAGCGTATGCGAGCTGTCGTCAGTTCACAGAACTGTTCATATCAAGTCATCACCCATGGCGATCTTTGGATTAACAATATGTTAATCAATTCCGAAGAGAAGAAAGCCATTCTTGTACGTAATGATGTTATAAAATAGCATATATGTAGATTCAAACATTTAACTTTCCTATATTGTAATATTTTAGATTGATTTTCAAAATTCTTTTCTTGGAAGCCCAGCAATCGATCTGTACTTCTTCTTCTACACTAGTTTAAAACTTGACGTTCTGTTGCATCAACAGGAGAATCTGTTACAGCATTATCACCAATCTCTTTGCGAAACCTTAAGAGCCTGCAAATACAATGGGAGCATACCAACCTTTGCACAACTCAAAAGTGAAATGCAACGTTGTCTTTTCTACGGATATTATGCTGTTGTTTGCGAGTTGCCCCTCTGTAGCGCTTCTAAAGAGGCAGCGGAGGATTTTACAGCGTACACTTTTATGAACAGCAATGCAATAATGGAAAAACGCCACGAACTTTTTAAAAATAAAAGAGTTATTTCGGCCTTACAGGCCACCTTAAAACAATTTGAGGAACAAGGCATACTAAATTAGTTTAATAGATTACTTGTAATTAATTCAATTTTTATTAATTTTGTCAATGCCAGTAAACAAAATGAATTATGTTTTAACCTGTGCCTGCTCACATTGACATTGCAAATGTGGTAACGTTGACTTATTATAGAAAATCAATAAAATCTTTACAATGCTGATCAGTTTTGGTTATTATTATTATTTGATGTTATTGAGTTTTACAAACGTTTAGTCCTAAGAGTGGACACTGTAATATAAATCAGTTGAAATCTCAAATGTGTTTTGTTTTGTTTTGTTTAAAAATTGCATTACATACATTTCACTGCAGACAACATTATTATTAAAAATATTACAAAATCGTTGTTTTTTTAACTAATTTAGTATGCCTTGTTCATCAAAATGCTTTAAGGTGGCCTGCAAGGTCAGAGGAACTCGTTCATTTGAAAAAAGTTGGTGGCGTTTCGCCAGTATAGCCTTGGAGTCCAAAAAAGTGTACGCTGTAAAGTCCTCTGCCGCCTCTTTAGAAGAACAAGAAAGGGGTAACTCGCAGACTAGGGTATAATATCCGAAGAATAGACAGCGTTGCATTTCACTTTTGAGCTGTACAAAGGTTGGTATGGTTCTAGTGTATTTGCAGGCTCGTAGGGTTTCGCAAAGAGTTTGGTGATAATACTGTAACAAGTTTTCTTGTTGATGCAACAGAACATCCAGTTGCAAACTAGTATAGAAGAAGTAATAAATATCGATTGCTGGGCTTCCAAGAAAACTGTCTTGAAAGTCTACCTAAAATATGGGAAATAAAATGAATTTTGAAATCTATACAATTTTAAGACATTACAACTTACAAGGACGGCTTTGTTCTCTTCGGAATTGATTAACACATTGTTAATCCAAAGGTCGCCATGGGTTATGACTTGAAATGAACAGTTCTGTGAACTCACTACAGTTTGCATACGCTCAACAAACTCAGTAGGCAACTGAGCTTTCATTTTTTCTGAAATTTTCTCCATTCCCGGCATATGCGCGACGACATCTGCTGCATATGCAGTGCCGTCTATTGCAAGCGCCCGAGAAAATTCGGTTAAACCTCCTACCCAATGTGAAGGCCCCAATTTCGATACTAATTGTGGTTGTTCAAGCAGTAGAATCATGGAAGCAGCGTGGAACTGAGCCACCTTGCTGAGACATAGGCGAGCTCTCTCCAGGGATACACCAGTATACCGGTTAACTGAAGCATATCCCGAAGCGCCGAGGTCCTCTAACAAATATATTTCCTTGGACTTAGCACGCTCTGCAAATAGGCAGCTAGAATAAGATACATCAAATAGAAAATAAAGAAAATGTAAATAGTCTCCATAACTTTTCTATACGAATATGGTTGTTCACAATTGTTGTTATTGTAAATAAAGTATATTTAATAAACATTTATACTTACTTCGCATTTAGCTTTCTTTCCTTTAGCGTTGACGATGCTTTTTCCAAAATTAAAGCCATGACAGGAAGAACATCCTCAAACATTACCTTCTCATTGGAGCCCAGCTCCGCCATAAAGGGTATAAGATCTTTTATAATGAAATTGCCAGTCTCCATCGCATCAGACTCGTTTTTTCTATACAATATTTTAAGCCGGTAGATGGAGCTACAAAAATTCTCACCACGCTTTGTTATAACTTCACTATGCAAACTTGTAACACGCAAGCTTGGGCTGTTGTAGGCCTGCGATAAAGCCTTTTCTATATAGTTGACATCGTAGTTTGGAGACAATGATTCATCCATGCTTACAAGTTTTGCTTCCATTACTCCGGGTCTGTCCTCAGCAAGATCTCTTGGAATACTAATTGTATCAGTAAGAAGGTATTATCAAAAGCTCGGGGTATTGACTATTAATTGACATCAAACTTTTCCAGATATTACGCTATTTTTTGTAATGTATTGTAGTAAGAGAAAAAGCTTCGTTATCGTAAACAAGGGCATGTACATTTGTATGTACTGTATGTATTAGAATTAGAAGAACTTAACCAGAAGATCAGTGAACTTTCAGCAAGTTAAATTTAAAAATATGTATGTATGAATATTCATATTACATTTTACATTTAATACTGGTGCTTCCAGTTATCGATTCCACTATATTAAGCGTCCCAAAGCTCGTTGCAGTGTTGCCAATATACGCTAACTTTAAAAAGCTATAATTAAAAAATGACCAACACATTTTTATATCGTTTTACTTTAAAATTAAAATTAACTTGCAGAAGATCAAGTAGTGCTGTTGCATTATAATTTTTTTATTGATAAGGTTTCCCTGCACAAAATTGTTTTACAAATTTGTTGTGTTTTATCTGCTCATTGCTCTTTAGAATACTGAATGGTCTGAGGTGGTATTTCATCTTGTTCCCAATTGAATTCATTGGCATACTCAGAATACACAATCTTTTGACTGATCTCAATATTATTTTCAGCTTTGGTTTTCGGCAGGTGCTTGTTTAATACCACTTGTAGATCACCGCTGGTTGTGGAAGTTGATAAGGGCTTGTTATTATAGCCCATCAAGTGGTTCTTGAAACGCTGTACGCGCTGTATTTGCATGTCAATAAATGATTTCTGACAGACATATATCTTGGGCAGCGTGAACATCAGTATAAAGGCTTGGTGAAAAGAGTTACAGAGTTCCACAATAACTATGATAAAAAAGTACACTTACCCACTACGAAGACAGTTATACCGTTGGTATAGTCTCCCACAATGTTAAAGACACAAAGCAACACCAAGAGCTTTAGGGAGTCTAGAAAATCCTCCACAAGGAAGAGTGTACGTACGCGTTTTATGATGGGGTTTAGTTTAACTACAAACAAACGGGCCAGTTGAACGGCAGCCTCCTCGGAAATGTTGAAATCAATTTCGAGATAATTTTGATAGGGATGTTCTATAATGTTGCTTTTACGCAGCTTTCGTATTCCCCATACAAAGGACCAATAAGAGATACTTGCCAGTAACATCAGGATGCCGACAACGCTCATCACACTAATTATGGAGTTAGCTGCAATGTCCAGGAGCAGCATTAGCATGACAAAGAAGACTAGAGCTGTCTTGCGCCAGTTGTGCCACAGGAGCAGCCCTTTTATCCCGCAATGCGGCCAAGCCTGCATAGAATCTAGAATGTTATTACTTTTATTCATTTCTCAAAAATAAACAAGGTATAAATCTATTTTCGATTTGACAGCAAAGCTACAACTCTTATCAAACAGAGGCAAACTTAGTGTGACTTTTTTCACCCAGTACTATAGATATTTAGTTAAGCACTTTGACCGCTCTAAACAAAATGTTTAAATATCAAAAATATACAAAATGTGCCGATAGCTTCAATATATGTAGTGCTGAGTTATCACTCACGATTGTATCGATATATTGCATGTTTTTGTCAGTTTATAGTAGCGTGATTAAGCGCCGATAACGATAAGTAAATACTAAAATATACCATTTAAGTTTTAAAAATAAACAGTGTAATATTGATCATTTTTAATGAATAATAATTGAATTAGCTGATTATCTGTTTATAAGTTTACAAAAGCTGACTTAACCATCGGAGGTAAATATTTTCGCATGGCGAAACTGTTTATCGAGAAGAATAAAACGATAGTTTCATTACATTGCCATTAACATAAACACAATTCATACCTTGCAATCAACATGTGTTTGTTGTTTACCTTTTTATATTAATAATAACAACTGTGATAAATGTTTGCATTACAAGTTCTCATTATCAATGCAATTATTGCTCTACTGTTTAATGAACATAGTCTTGCAGATGCAAAGTTTTCACCCCAAAATAAAGTCAAATTTATGGTAAAGAACATCTCCAATGAGTTTATAATAAAATTTCACTTCAAATACTCAACCAAAGTCCGAGAATCTTATATACAAAAAAGGCTTAGCAAAGCAAATGTGAGTATTTACATCTATTTATATAGTATACTCAATTATTGATTATCTTTACATTACATATATTCTTTTCAGGCGTCAAACTGGTCTATTGTCCCCCGGCATAATTTAGCTAGTAAATATCCGAGTGATTTTGACATTTTAAGAATTACTGATGCAAATAATATATTGATTGAAAGTATTATAAAATCGTTAAATGAACATCCGGCAGTTAAAGCAGTTACAGCACAGCAAAGAATCACTCGCTTCTTACCAAAGAGCCTTAACGAGACTTTCGGTAGTAATAATCGTCGCATCCAGGGCGTCCCACGAAGGAAAGGTGTGGAATCAAAACATGTTTCTGTTGCGCTTCATGCTGAAGCGCTTTGGAAACTTGGCATTACGGGAAAAGGTGTAAAAGTCGGCATTTTTGATACTGGCCTAACACATAATCACCCGCATTTTCGCAATGTTAAAGAACGAACAAATTGGACTAATGAAAAATCGTTAGATGACGGTGTTAGTCATGGAACCTTTGTTGCAGGAGTAATAGCTTCCTCCAAAGAATGTCTTGGGTTGGCTCCCGACGCTGAGTTGCACATATATAAGGTTTTTACAAACTCCCAGGTAATACACTATTAACACAGGTCAACAAAGAGTTTAGTAATAATAGCAGCAATAAAATCTTTTCATTGTTGGCCTGTGCAATTCTTTTTATAATGAATAATTAATAATGTTTTATACTTATAAAATAGGTTTCCTATACTTCTTGGTTCCTGGATGCTTTCAATTATGCTATTTATAGAAAAGTCCATATCATTAATTTAAGTATTGGTGGCCCAGATTTTATGGATTTACCATTTGTGGACAAGGTGCTTGAATTGTCAGCAAATAATATAATAATGGTATCTGCTGCTGGGAACGATGGTCCAATATACGGTACTCTGAACAATCCCGGTGATCAAAGTGATGTTATTGGCGTAGGCAGCATCAATTTTGATGATAAAATCGCCAGATTCAGCTCTAGAGGTATGACAACATGGGAGCTTCCTTTTGGTTATGGAAGGGCAGGATTGGATATTGTAACATATGGAAGTCAAGTAGAAGGAAGTGATGTACGTACGGGGTGCAGACGTCTATCAGGAACTTCAGTTTCATCGCCAGTTGTTGCTGGAGTAGTTACTTTACTCATAAGTGGTGTCTTGGATAAAATTGATATAATTAATCCAGCATCTTTAAAACAAGTTCTTGTCGAGGGAGCGGAAAAGTTACAAAATTACAATATATTCGAGCAAGGACAAGGAAAACTTAATTTATTGAAGAGTATGCAGTTGTTACTATCATACAAACCTAAAACTACTCTTATTCCATCCTCCCTTGATTTCACATCAAACTATATGTGGCCTTACAGTAGCCAGCCCTTATTTTATGGAAGTATGCCGGCAATTGTAAATGTTACGATTCTTAATGGGATATCTGTATCGGGAAAAGTTGTCGAGTTGCCTAAATGGATTCCTGATCCAAATAGCTTTGGCCGTTATCTGAATATTTCAACAAAATATTCTACAATTATTTGGCCCTGGACTGGATGGATAGCAGTGTATATCGGTAAAACTAGTATATTAATCAGCGTCAATATATTTTTCAACGATCATTATTTTGAATTTACAGCTGTAAATAAAGATGGAGAGGATTTTGAAGGCATAGCTAAAGGATATTTAAGTTTAACAATCGATAGTATTCCAAATGGTGCAAATGAAACGCATAACAGCGAAGTACATTTGCCCCTCATAATCAAAATTACCCCCATGCCTCCCCGGCATAAAAGAATTTTATGGGATCAATATCATAACTTAAGGTACCCACCAGGTTATATACCCCGCGACAATTTAAAAATAAAAACGGATCCTTTGGACTGGAGGGGAGATCACATTCACACTAACTTCCGAGACACTTATATTCATTTAAGAAACGCAGGATACTATATTGATGTCTTAAGAGAACCGTATACATGCTTCAATCCCATTGATTACGGAGTTCTATTAATTGTTGATCCGGAGGAGGAGTTTTCAAACGACGAGATAAAGAAACTAGAAGAATATGTATATGAGCAGGGACTAAGTGTTATACTATTTGCAGATTGGTATAACACAACAGTAATGAGACACATTAAATTTTTTGATGAGAATAGTAGGCAGTGGTGGATTCCTGATACCGGTGGAGCTAACATTCCAGCTATAAATGATCTTCTGTGGCCTTTTGGTATATCGCTTGGAGATTTTGTTGGAGAGGGATATTTTAAACTGGGCGATCATTCAATGTATTATGCCAGTGGAACAACACTTGTCAAATTTCCCAACAACAATGATGCTATTGTTATAGGAACCAATCTAAATGATCAAGGAGAATCGGTAAACATTTAAAAATCTATTGTATATGCCATTCTGAAACTTATATCAATTTATTTTAGGTTATTACAAGTGGGAAATTGTCTAATGTGGAGTCAAAACACTTTGTACCTATAATGGGTTTATTTCAAACAAGTCTCAAATCTCGTCAATTAGAAAAGATACCTATTCTTAAAAACTCTTCAAATAATGCGGAATTTAATGAGCCTCTTCATGAGTCTGTTAATTATCCTATTTTAAAAAATCGTATTTTACTTCAAGACAAAATGAGAAAATTTGCAGAGGGTCGTGTTGCTGTTTATGGAGACTCAAATTGTTTAGATTCTTCTCACATTGAAAAGGCTTGCTACTGGCTCCTAATAACTTTTTTAGATTTCGCAATGAATTCGCATAAATCAATGTTATTAGATAATTTAAATCGCATTACGGAATTTCATGATGTCAAGAATAAATCGTTCCCTATGAGAATACCTAGTAGTAACTTAAAAAACTTTTCAAAAGTATTGACGAATGACGAAAAATCAAAATGTGAAAAGATTGAATGGTTATCTAAATCATACGCGGAAAGCAAAACAATGGAACCTGTTATTGATTCTAATGAAGGTAGGAAAATATCTAAATACTTTCAACCTTTTTAAACCTTGTGTTTCTATTACAGGAAATATGAAACAAATAATTGATTTGAATGCTGACATGGATAAATTATCATCAAAAATAACTAAATATCCAGCAAAAGAAATTGACTTCAATATAAAAACAGCAGTTTTTGTAATGATAACGCTTAGCATATCTGTTTGCATAATATTTGTACTATTTTTAAAAGCCAAAATAATGTTTCGTTCCTATAAATAAAAACCCATATGCAAAGTTGTCTTTTGATTGTTTTTATAGCTATAATGACCGTCCACCCAATGGGTAAATTATCACAGTGATTGTGTGTTATAAAATATAAACGCATTTATCTGTGTAAACTTTATTTCATATAAAAATCAGTAAAAATCAGAGTTATGGCAAAAGTTAAAATCTATACTTTCATATTATTAATATGTCATTCATTACAATATTTCTCCCCATTCTGCAGAAATTCTTCCAGTTCTGAATCTTCGATTTCACAAAGTCGTACAGAAATATTGCTATCTGACCCGTGTTCACATGTCGGAAACAAATACATTTCTTCAGGGTTTCCTGTAAATGGATAATTTTTTCGATACATTTTTAATAAATTAACGTAAAATGTAGTTTAATTATAAAACTTACCACTGGTCGTTTTCCTTTTAGAATATACTTTTTTCAATACTAATGGTTCGGCATTCGAGCTCTCTGCCTCTGTGTCACTTAAAGTATGTATCGTTGGTAAATATGAATCAGGATGTCGTAAATATATTTTGCCTGTAAAAATAAATAATATAAATTAGTTGGTTATACTTCAAATTGAGAACAGTAACAGTTTTACATTACTTATTAAAATAAATAAATTACAAAGATATACAAAAACCTAGTTTATCCGATCGTACTTTATATAACCTTGCCTTAGCTTTATATCAAACTCTTATATTATAAGAACTATAGACAACAGAATTAATATAGAGGTTCCTATAGAATGCGTAGAGCAAGTTGATTTAAAATATTGGGTACAATCTGTTTTTATACAATATCTCTACTTGAATTATTGAACATATTTATCAACTTACGCGATTGGTTAGATTTTGATTGGAAAGGCACTGAATGCATGAAAGTAGTTTGTGTTATTTCATAACTATGTTGACAAAAAAAAACTTATCATACCTGTATTAAGTTTGTAGTCTTCATTCTCGCTTTGATTAAATGAACTTAATCTTGATCGTGATCCACTATTTGATGTCGGCAGCATAAATTGTTGAATACAGTTTTCGACCTCGGACTCCACATACTCAAAAACCATATCTTCATTAAGAGCATCTATATCTCTAGTTGGATCCACTTCTCTTACTAAAAAATACAAAAATAAGTTTTAATATTACATTGTGACTATCGCAATATTGAAATTGGTTACTTACCATGAACTAAACCTTTTCTTTTGAGTTTAGATTCATTACTGTCATTACTATGGAAGCTTGATGAGTCTGCGACCTCTGCACCAGGAACTTCTGTTATGTCTGGTAATGGATTATGGCTTTTCCGAACCCAATCCGAACAATCCCAATGATATTGACCATTACCAATTGCAGAATCAACGAAATTTGAATTCGATGCAGAATGACATACATTGGGCATTGCAACCTGTATAAGTTTTCCATTTGAATAACGGTTGAAAGGCATTCCGTAGTCCACTCTTCGATCTAAAAATGATCAGAAATGTTAATATATATATATTATATATATTTTAAAACTGTTATACTAACCATTATTCAATTTGTTTTCACTAAATGTTTTTAAATGCATCTGTTCGCACCACTCCTGTTTGTGGGCATTATCTCCATCGTTCAAGTTACTAGTATTCATATTAATATGTTGATTATTCCGATTTACCTTTTGATATTCAAATGGGATATTTTCTAATTCATCACCAGCAGATCCATAACTCCGCAATATATCCAAATTATTTACAAAGCTCGTATTGCTAATGAATAAGCTATCGTTAGTTGGTGGCGAATAGCTTATTGGTCGTTGGTTTATTTCTAAATTGGTTATTTTAGAGCTGTTTTTACAAAGATTATCCTTATCGAGAAGTGAGTTCAATGTTGCGGGCTTCTGTTTACTTCTATGTTTTTCAATACTATTTTTAACTCTAGGCGAAGAATTTCTCTTGAAAGCAAGGCAGCAAAGTATTGTGATAATAAGAAACACAATAGCTATGCCTGATATAATGCCACTTAAGTGTGCGATTGAAAAGTTCTTAAGCTTTGTAGAAATTGAATTTGAATAAAGCGGATCGCCGCAGCTGGCACCGGTAAGAAACGAAGGACAAATGCACCGAAAGCTCCCAGCCTCATTAATACATGTTGCACCATTACCACATGGTTGATTTTCACATTCATTAACGTCGATTTCGCAATTGGAGCCAGTAAAGCCACGACACATGCAGTGCGATATTCCATCGCCTTCTTCACAAATTCCTCCGTTCTTGCAGGGATTCGGCGTACAGAATTTTCCATATTCACATCGTTTTCCAGATAAATGCATTGGACACACACATGTATAGTTATTTGGTTCATGATTTTCACACCGACCTCCAAACAAACACGGCGCTGATGAGCATGGATCTAAGTCTATTTCACACAGCTCTCCAGTAAACTGAGCATGACACATGCATTTGAACATATCATTTCCCAGATCAGTGCAAATGCCGCTATTTAAACAAGGCTGAGTACCACAGACTCCCAAGCTGATCAATACATTAGCTGGATCACATTTGAACTCAACATTTGTAAATCGTTTCAGAGCAGCAATTGTGCTACCTCCTGAGATATACAAAGGTAAGGGCTCTTCAGATATTTTTATGTTTGCCATACAACCAATGAAGCCACGTTGAATATCTTCATAACCTATTATCGATGGATGCGGTCGAACCTCTGCGCCGACAAAAATATCATTGGATTGAATGTTCAATATGCCATTTACTCCAGGAGCACTTCCTTGCGAAACATGTTTATTGTCTACAGTGACCTTTGCGCTGTTCAGAGTGCGTTCCAGACTGATAGAATGCCACGCACCGTCGGAGATATAAACGCTGGACACGATCACTACACCTTCTCCGGAACCCAAATCGAATTTGTATTTTACAGCGCCGTTTACAATTTCCAAAACATTATAATCTATTTTTCCGCTTGCGTACAATAGGGTTCCACTTTGCTGAACTGTCCTCAATTGAAGAGAATATGTAAATTGATTTTCTAAAATATTTTTGGCCTTTGCTTTATTAACTTTGTAATGAGCGTAGCTTTTACCGCCAAATGAAACAGATGTGGAAGAGTTTTTATCACAAGTTCCGTTAATACAATTTGCAGATTTGATTTCACAAAATTTTCCCAAATATCCCTTTGGACATACGCATTGATAGCCCTCTTCAGATTCGGATGGTAAACAATTCCTTTGTGTAGGACAAGGTTCTGATGAACAAGCATTTACTGATTCGTTACAGTATTTTCCACCATATCCTGCTTTACAAACACATTTTTTAGTTAAGCTATAGGAAGGCGATGCAAAGCTAATAACGTCTGTATAAGTTGTTGTTATGTTATTTTTGTCGAGATTAATTAATTCTTTGCAAATTCCATGAACACAAATATTCTCTTTGTTCAGACAAAAACTTGGAATGATTTCTTCAATAATAAGGTTTGTTTCATTTTCAATTTCAATTTCCTTACTCATTATGGACAGTCGTATTTCGTCGCTGCTGAAGAATTCATCGGAAGTTGGTATTATCTGTTGCTTTCGTACGGCGAATACTACGTTCAAATTTAAATCAGAAGAATATGTGTCGCGTTTAACCATCGGTTTTTGATTAACGTCTTGCAGTGAAATCAAAATTACGTCTTTTTGTCGACATCTCATGACATTTCGAATGGAGCGAATAAATCCTTTTCTATGACTCAATAAAAATTCTGTTGCAGATATTTTACTAAATCTTATTATTGCTGCATCTTTTATCATATCCGTTGTTATGAGTTCAACATTTATTTTCACTGTTGAGAATACTTCAAATTTGCCGTCACTAACTGACACGTTCAACTTATACAGACCAATGTCAAGATTGGAAATTGAATATATTTCGCCAGACTTATTGGAAATTTTGAATAGTTTTGAAGTTTGATATGTTTCTTCATTGCCAGGCATTATTTGATACGACAACTCGTCATACTGATCTTGATCAGAGGCATAAATCCTTCCAAGGTATGCAGAAGAAAATTCATCCTCAAAAGAGTTCACTGTTATCTCCAAAGGTGTAACGATAGGCGGATATTGGCTTTCTTCTATGATTTTGATAACCACCCAAGTGTCCGAATACAGTGGCGGTGTTCCATTATCAAATACGCGTATGTGCAATTGAATTTCATCCTGTAATTTGTGATTGAATTTTGATGCGGTACTTAGGGATCCATCTTGTTCAAGTCTAAATATACCTCCCTCATTTCCTGATCGTATGTCGAAAGTAAATGGTGTAGAATTAGGAGGCTCATCAGCGTCAGATACTTGAAAGGTGTAAAAGATATAGCCCAGTGGTCGATTTTCTTGTAAAATTATGCTATAATTCATCTGCGAGAATAGAGGTGCATTATCATTTGAATCTAGAACTGAAATAATCAGCTCCACATTATTGCATCTTTCGGGTGTGCCAAAATCGCATGCTTCAATATCCAAGGTGTAATTTGATATAGTTTCTCGATCTAGTGGCCTGGCAAGAGTTATACTTCCATTCGATTTATTTATGGCAAACTGGTTTAAGCTATCACCTTTTACAATACTGTATTTAATGATTCCATTCAGGTTCGAGTCCTCATCTTCGGCTTTAACATTGATGATTGGAGAATCCACTAAGACATCTTCTTTCACACTAACTCGATAACTATTCTGAGTAAATATCGGTGTGTTATCATTTACATCGTCTATAGATATATTTACATATGCAACATTACTCAGAGGCGGACTACCTCCATCGATCGCTTGAACCGTGAGTAAGTAATACTTGGTATTTTCATAATCCAATGTGCCATTAACGGATAGCACACCGGTGCTGGAATTAATATTGAATTTCCGTTGCTCGTTGCCACTTATGATGTAGTATAAGATTTCGGCATTTACTCCAATATCTTTTGATGTGGCATAAACAGAACAAACTTCAAATCCTTGCGTGACATTTTCATATACATGACTTGAATATTGTCGCAAGCTAAACTCGGGAGGATTATCGTTAATATCCAAAATATTTATTAATAAATTGGCAGTTGAGAACAACGGCGGATTCCCAAAATCTTCAGCTTTGACTGTCAAGTTATATATTGAAATAGTTTCACGATCAAGATTCTTTTCCAATTTTATGATTCCAGTTGACTTGGAAATTTTAAAGTAATTACTTCTCATGCCACTTAATGAGTACTTTATTTTTCTGTTCATTCCGAAATCTTTATCTGTTGCATGAACTTTGGTAATCAGTGTTTGTAACTGTGCGTCCTCTTGTATGCTCACCATATAATTGTCCATTGAAAATATTGGAATGTTGTCGTTAACATCAGTGACTGTAATTATTATTTCAGAGACACACTCTCGTATAGACTCCTTACCGTCCTGAACGTGCGCAAGAAATTTATACTTAGGTATTTGTTCTCTATCAATGATTTTTGCTACTTTGATAACGCCAGTCTCTTTGCCAATAATGAAATCTTCTGAACCGTTTCCTGATAAGTAATAGCGTAATTTGAAGTCATTGTTACTATCGAAGTCGATGGCTTTAACTTCCACTAATGGTGTTCCAACATGAATAGATTCATTTATGACAATGTTGTAACGTGGCTTCAAGCAGTACGGCATGTTATCATTTATATCTTTTACATGAACAGGAACTTGAGCTTTCGCAGTGAATTTCCCATCTGTTGCTAATATGCTTAAGTTGTAGAAAGCTGTTTTTTCTCTATCCAAAGGTCTTGATATGAACAACTCTCCTGTTTTGCCAATTTGAAATTGTGATTGACTATCTCCAGATGTTATGTAATAGTCTATGGGTTGGTTTTCAATATCCGCATCGATGAGTATGAAATTCGTGAGCACAGTACCAGGAAGGGCATTTTCAGCAACATGAATATTATCAATTGGTAACTTAAACTCAGGCCCATTGTCATTGTAATCTATGATTTTAATAGATACTGGTACTTTTGACTCATGTTTCGGATGGCCATTATCAGTAACAATAACTTTTAGATTGAATTCTGATTGTACTTCTCTATCCAAGGAAGATAAGAGGGTAATCCATCCGGTATATATGTCAATGTCAAACGTATTTTGAATATTCTTTGACTCATCGTCGAAGTAATATCGCACATCACCATTGGATCCAGTGTCATCATCAGTTGCCGTTATTTTAAGTAAAGACACTACTTTATCGGTATTTTCCGCCACTTCAGCAACATAAATTGTATTATCGAACTTGGGATAATTATCATTTTCGTCGGTAACATGAATATAAACATCACAGTAGGCAAAGAGTGCTGGAAGAGTTGCTGTTTCGGCCACAATAACTATGTAATGTGAATCGTTCTGTTCACGGTCCAATGTTTGCATTAATATTAGTTCTCCAATTTCTGATATTGCAAATATGGGTGTTTCTTCGGATGTTGAATATTTTAATGAATAATTTCCAGATACTTGCAATTTGGTTATGATCGTTCCTGGTGATGTAGATTCAATTATCTTAAGGCTGATGGTTTTCTTTTCAAATTTCGGAATAACAACATTTGAATCCACTAACTCAAAAGACACCGGAATATCATTATGTAAAGATGGTACTCCACAATCGAAAGCGCGAACAAAGAATTGAATAACTCCTTTTTCGAAATTTGTTGAAAGGTTCTTGACAACGATATTGCCATTATTTTCATCGATATAGATTTTATCCTCAAAATTACTTTCGATTGAGTTCGGAACAATTCTATATTTTACATAGCCGTTCTCATTTATATCTTTATCGACAGCCTTTACCTAGAAAGCGTAGGGAATAATGAATATTGGTGGTATTAATAATTCAGTAAAATAGATACTTACTGTCATTATTGTTTCGTTAGAGGTATGTGAAGCACTCAACACAAGTTTATATTCTTTTATAACGAAAAGGGGACTGTTGTCATTGACGTCTTCAATCAATACTCGGAGTGATGCGAACCCAAATTTACTTCCACCATCAATAGCCTTGAGCTGTACTAAATACTCATCTCTCACTTCCCGATCGAATGTAATTTTCGATGTAATGGCTCCTGTATTACGGTCGATTTCAAAATACTGCTTCATTTCCTCAGATGCTATTTCATAGTAAACATTAGCATATTGACCGAAATCATTATCTATTGCTTTAACCTGTTAGATAAATTAAGATGATAATGTTATATTATCTTTGAATATATTAAGTGTGATACATACAGTGATAATTTGATGCCCATGGGGTAAGTTTTCCAAAATGGTTGCCTTATAGATCGTTTGCTCAAATTGTGGACTATGTAAGTTTTCCGGAACCAATGTAATTTTCAAACGAGCAAAAGACGTGTGAATACCATCAGAAACTGATATGTTTAAAACTATGTTGGGTTTGTCGGTAAAGTTTAACATATTTTGCAGATAAATAATTCCACTTCGTTCATCGATAATATACGTTTGCAGTTCATTTCCATCTACAATTTTATACTGCAGTGCATCAGTATCGGATATATCAACGTCATAAGCTTTTGGCAAGGCAACAAATTGGCCACGTGTTGCTGCTTCTGATAACTTGGTATTGAACGAAGGCTCAACAAACTTTGGAGAGTTGTCATTGAGGTCTTTTACTGCAATAAAACAAACAAAATATATTATTAAATTTAGTATACTTACATATCTACATATATAGACTCAGTTACCTGTAATAAAAACATTGCATTTGGAGATCAACGGTGGTAAGCCATGATCTTTGACAGATACAATAATATGATGGTGCCTTTCCTGCTCATAATCTAAAGGTGTTTTTAAGTATAAGCTTCCATCAGTAATGTCAATGTAAAACATATCAGAATCCTTTAATCCATTAATAGATTCAATGAAATATGATAAATTTCCGTTTGCATTCGAGTCTCTGTCAGTTGCGTTTATTTGTAGTATTTGAGATCCGAATGGAATGTTTTCTGCTAAAGTGATATTGTAGTTATCTTTTTCAATTTCTGGATAACAATCGTTGACGTCAATGACTGTTATGGATACCACAACTTCAGCATACACTCCTGATATGCTGTCCGTAGCTCTGACTAACAGTTCGTATGTTTGCTGTTTTTCAAAGTCCAACTCGTTAACCACATACAAGGAACCTAAAATATTAAATGCTTTAATTTTTGATTTGTCATTAGCTATACCTTGTTCGTTATTACCAGTTCTATAATCAATCTCAAAATATTGATCTGTGTTATCCGATGACGCTGTGTAAATAAGTTTTCTTTTTAATGGACTCTCTGCTTGAATAGCCACAAACAATGCCGAATACATTTCAACGTCCTCCTTCACAGAAACAGAATAGAACTGTTTTTCGAAAATAGGCATGGATCTGTCAATCACCTATTAAACGAAACAAATGTATTTAATTTGAAAATCAATACTCTATTTCATTGTACATACCTTCACTTGAATGGGAGCCTCTGTACTGCATGAAACTACCGCACCATCATAAGCTGCAACTGTCAATTCGTATTTGCGATTGTGACCTTCAATACTTTGTTTGATTGATAATTCTCCGGTTTTTCTGTCAATTTTAAAGAGTTCACCAGATCCCTTTCTAAGCTCATAACGAACTTCTCCATTTTCACCACTATCGAGATCAATTGCCTTTACTTGCATTATTACTGTGCCTTTTGTATAACCAACTGATACAGAAGCATAATAAGGCATGTTCACAAATACGGGGCAGTTATCGTTGATGTCTAGTATTGAGATGTATACTAGAGTGATTGCTCTATGAATGATAGCATTTTCTTTGTTGAATTTTAACGACTTCGCTTCGATAAAGAGCTTATACATGTCCTGTGCTTCCCGGTCGAACATCAATCCTGTTGTTTTGATAGCTCCTGATGTTATGCCAATTTGAAACAGTTCCGATGGATTAAGAATTCTATATTCAACGTTCTCATTCAATTTATTCCCAATGACATTGACCATTCCTACAGTCGTTATTTTTGTAGAGTTTTCAAAAGTTGAGAATTCATATATTTTCTTTTGAAACACGAGATTTCCATCTACTATTCTCTTTATTTTTATGTGAACCACAAGAAGTGTTGAGTACAAACCATCAGAAGCACGAATTTGTAAATCATATTCGACGTTATCATATTCAGAGTTTCTAAAATGCGACAAATAAAATAAAGTTACATTTATACATTTGTTTAAAAACATACAATAAATACCTTGTTGTTAACACTCCTGTAATTGGATGAAGTAGAAAGTATTCTTGTGAGTTCCCATCAATGATATCATAACGAATCACGTCATTGTCGGCGTCAGATGCAACAATTTGCGTAACGAAAACATTTTTAAATGTTGGTAAAAACAAGGTTACATTTTCTTCTCTATCCTTAAATACTGGCGGACAATCATTAACATTAGTTACATGAATTAAAACATGTGCCCTAGTATCCGAATATAGTTTTGGTTTACCCATATCGTTAACCTGAAGAAATCATTTATTAGTACATAATTGTATTAACATATTTATTGATTATAAAATTGCACTTACCGTAACATAAAAGGAATAATTTGACTTCTTTTCATAATCCAAGCTCTGTAGTATTTGAATACCTCCGGTAGTTGAATCAATTTTGAACATGTTTCCGGCTACATCATCAACAATAGCGTATTCCAACATTCCATTAAATCCTACATCTGAGTCGAATGCATTTAAAGCCAATCGACTAAAAACAAGTATGATTATTAATAAATATATATATTTATCTGAATTTTTTAAGACTTTTTACCTTTTGCTATCGTTACTTTTGTGTACATATGACCCTAACTTGGCGGACTCTGATATCGTGCCAACGTATTCAGTTTGAAGGAACTTTGGAATATTATCATTCATGTCTAAGACATGCACTAATAGGTTTTGGTATGAAGACGCAGAAGCCATATTAGTTCCCTTTATAGTTAGGTTAAAAGTCCTGGAAATATATATGACCTTTTCAGTTTTTAAATTCGGAAATAATTTAATTGTTAACTCACCGATATTGTTCGTAGTCTACATTAGAGTTGATGACAATGACTCCAGTGGAAGGGTTAATTCGAAAACTTTCGTTGATATTACCATCGATGATATCAAAAAACACTGATGAAGATGAACGTGCTTCCACTTGCAGTAAAAAGGTTCCAATACTTAAATTTTCAAACATTTCCAATGAAATGGAGTTCTCAAAAAACTTGGGAGGATCATTATCAGACATGGTTACGATAACATGTACTGGCAACTGTGATGACAACGGCGGTACACCAAAGTCTACACATTTTATTTGCAGCATATATTCTCGCATTTTATTAATGTCTAAGCTTTCAGTCAACGATATAACTCCGAACACAGGATCAATTTGAAAAACACTTCCTACGTTGCCGTTTATAATTGAATATCGTAGTTCAGCATTCTTTCCGCTATCTCTATCAAGGGCTGTAACTTGAACAAGTTTGGAGCCTATCGCAGCACTTTCGGGAACTTTACTTTGGATTATTTTCGTTGTGAATTCGGGATAGTGGTCATTATGATCGTGTACATTTACTATTATCTTAGCATAATTTCTTTTCCCTGGAGTTCCTTGATCTTTAACAAAAGCAATTAATATGTGCTGTGAAGTTTTCTCAAAATCCAGTTTCTGTGTGACTACAACGTTGCCGCTGATTGAATCAATACGAAACAATGTGAGCGATGATGGGTCTTGAGTAGCATGCAGGTGATAAAATAACTTTTTATCTTCATCCTTATCGGTTGCATGGAGTTGCATTATAACAGATTCCTCCTCAATGTTCTCAGAAATATTTACATGGTATATTTCCTTCGTAAATTGTGGAACATTGTCGTTTGTGTCAACAACTTTGATAAATAAGTTTGTATGCACTAAATTTGAGCCATCAGTCACAGTAATTGATAGATTGTAAAATGTTTGAATCTCATAATCCAGATACTTTGATAGCAGCACGTTGCCAGTCTCTCTGCCAATATAAAAACGGTTGGCTTCATTTCCTCCTAAAACCAAACGAAATGAGTCTTAGAAATTGTTTAAATACCCATTAATTCAATAGTTCATAATTACCACTAATGTTAAACCACAACTGATCATCATCTTCATCTGTTGCCATAATTTGAGTGACCAAAAAGCCTGGTTTATCATTTTCTGTCAAATCTACTAAGGTATTTATAGATTTCTCTAGTATTGTTGGAGCATTTGGCGAGTTTGGGGATACGGGAATAACAACTATATTGACAAGTGTAGTTTGGCTCTTTTTAGGTACTCCATTGTCCTCAGCTTTCACACTTATTTCGAATTCGGAGTCAGGCTCAGAAAGCTTGGTAAAGAATATGTGCCCACTGACTGAATCGATGCGAAACTTATTTTTCTTCTTTCCAGACTTAATTGAATACGTTATTCGTCCATTTTCCCCCTCATCGTTGTCAATTGCGTGCACCTTAAAGATGAAATAATGTTAAGAAAATACATATGTACATGTATATTTATATACGTGTTACAATTTACATACCTGAAATATTGATTCGTTTATATTTGATGTTGAAGGAACTTGCACTTTGTAAACTCGTTGATCGAACACTGGAGCATTATCGTTAATATCTAAAACCGATATTACTATGCGTGTAGTAGATGTCAATATAGGAAATCCGCTATCCGATACAGATATCTCCAAAATATGCTCAGATTGATTTTCTCGGTCAAGCCTGCGTTCAGTTGTTTTTAGAACTCCTACAAAAAAAAAATTTAATTTAAAATCATCAATGAACAGATCATCAGATTAATGAATATGTGTATATTTACCTGTCGATGGGTGAATATCGAAGTATCCAACAAGGTTTCCAGAAATAATGTTGTAAGTTATTGTTTGTAACGGATCTCTATCAGGATCTACAACCTTAAGCTGCATAATCTCTTTATTTCCGATGCTGCCTTCGGTTATATTAACGTAATAAACTGGTTTCTCTGTTAATGGTATATTATCATTTTCATTTTCAACTTCGATGTAAACCTTTAAAGAGAAAAAAGAGATTAGACAATGTTTAATACATTCTTATTATTCGTATTATTCTCACCTTGACACAATTAGTAAGAGGCACCATTGCATTATCACGAGCACATAACGTAAGCCAGTAAAAGTCCTTGGATTCAGCATCAAGCTGGGTTAAGGTATGAATAGATCCTAAAAAGAAACATTATTGAAGACGTATAATAAAATTAAAACTATGAAATGACTTACCTTGATCAGAGACGGAAAATATTCCAAGCCCATCGCCACTAGTGATGAAATATGAGATTTTAGCATTCAGATCGGTTCCATCTAAATCGCGAGCAGTGATGTTCATAACTAACGCTCCTTTTGGCATATTCTCTTTGATCTTTCCCTCAAAAATAAAGTCTTCGAACTCTGGTGAGAACCGATTTTCATTAACATCAATGATTTCTATTACTATTGGAATGTCGGAAGTTAACGATGGATTTCCACAGTCGATGGCACTTATCACAAGATTATGAACTTGAAGATTTTCATAATTCAAATAGCCTTCAGTTCGAATAGCCCCAGAGGTTTTACCAATGCTGAATAGACCGTCTCCCTGTGCATCTTCGTTGAGGGAATAAAGGATTTCAGCGTTTTGTCCAATATCCATATCAAGTGCCTCAATGACAGCTACCACAGTTCCTCGGGGCACATCTTCTCGTACTTTGAATATATACTCATTAACGCCGAAAATCGGTGCATTATCATTCACGTCATCGACTAAGATGTAAAGAACAGCCTCTGCGGATAAAACAGGGATACCACCATCTTTTGCAAAGATATGCAGTTCATATTTATCCTGTTTCTCTCGATCTAATGACTGAGTTAATGTTATGCATCCAGTTGTTTTATTAATAGTAAATTCATCATATTCAACAGATAGACTATATGTTATTTCAGAATTGATTCCCAAGTCTGCATCAGATGCATGCGTACAGTATATTATGCTTCCCGTTACACCATTTTCCGTTAGACGAAGAGTGGATAAAGATTTTTGAAATACTGGGGAATTATCATTTGCATCAGTTATTGTTATAGGAAGTAGCTTCGAGTCTGATTTCGTGGGTTGACCAAGGTCACAGACTGTTATGTTTAAGATATATTCGCTTTGACGCTCTCTATCCAAGTATCCAATAATCTGTAATTCGCCACTGTCAGGATCAATACGGAACACGGAATCGTAATCACCATCAGTTATAGCGAAAACTAACTTTCCATTATAACCAAGATCACGGTCTCGGGCCTTGATTAAAGTTACAGATGTCCCTAATTGAATACTTTCATTGATTATCAGTTCTTGTGGAAAGTTTTTAAACTCAGGTCTGTGTATATTTTGCCCATATCTACTTGGTGTTAATGCCACATCGTTCATTTCAAACTGAGATGTACTCTTTATGTTGTTTTTCTCGGCTAGTGCTAATGTTTCCGCCAGTCTCCTTGCTACTCCAGTTTCTCGGCATTCGAATGTACCGTAGTTAAGGGTACTCTGCGTGTATTCCATAACTAAGTTAACATTTATACTCAACTCATCTGAAAAGTGTGTCCCATCAGTGGCAGTTACTTTTATAACGCGCTCAGGAACTGCAACGTCCATTAAGTTGCAGCCTATTGAAAATGTTCCAGAGTTGGGATCCAAATTAAAGCATCCATCTTCATTTCCCGATATTAATCGATATATTATTTGATCTCCAACATCAAGATCAATAGCGGAAACATTGAAAACTTCAGCCCCAATTGGTGCGGATCTTATAACATTACCATAACAATTAATGCGTTCGAACTGTGGCCTATTATCGTTAATATTCTTTATAATAATATCTATTGCGATTTCAGTCTGTCTTCTGTATGGTAATCCCCAGTCAGACGCACGTATAAGGAGTGTATAGTTTCTTCGCATTGTCTCATAATCAATTAAGCTAGTTGTTTTAACAACACCAGAAAAGTGGTCAATCTCAAATGGGACGTCGTTAAGGTTCGCTATACTATAAGATATGTAAGCATTTTCGCCGGAATCTTTGTCTTTGGCAGTAAGTTTTGTTACAAAGGCGCCAGCTAGTTCGTTTTCGTTAAGGTTTACAATTCTATTTATGTTTTCGAATATTGGATCATTATCATTCATATCTTCGATTGTGATTTTAACCTTAGCAGATGATTGTTTTCTCGATCCTAGGTCAGCTTGATCGACAGCAGATACAGTCAGTGTGTAAATTGATTTTACTTCAGCATCTAGTCGCTTTTGGGTATACAGCATTCCAGAATCTGGATTAATACGAAATTCGCCTCCCTCATTTCCGCCTACAATTTCCAAATACACTAATGCAGATTTTCCCAAGTCAGGATCGCTCACTTTTAGCCTTATTATTGGCATATTAATTGGAGCTGTTTCTGGAATCGAAACATAGTAAATTTCCTGTGTAAAAATGGGCACATTTTTCTTTTCTGGGTGTATTCGAATTGTGACAGTTTTGAAAGTATATCTGGGTGGTGTTCCATTGTCTTCTGCGCGCAGGGTTAGGTTATAGACATGATCTTGTTCAGATAACTTTGAAAATTTGTTTAATTCTATAAAATACTCATTTGTTGCTTCAGCTGCAATTAATTGGAATGTATTTTCTTGGTTACCGTCTATTATTATTACGTTCTTGATTTCGCCATTTTTCCCTATGTCTTTGTCATTTACTCTAACGATTCCATAAATTAAAGTGCCTGAATTTGGAATTACACTTGAAAAAGTCTTTACATAGATCTCAGGTGCATTTAGGTTGACCTGAAAGTGAATTTCATAACCATGGATAAATATATATATGTATACCTTAAACTAACTTATAACTCACCTGTTTCACTGTTATTGAAATTCTAGCTTTGCTAGCTTGGTGACTTTGTTGGGAAATAGCTGCGGCTCTGTCGTTTGCCAAAACTGTAAGATCATGTTGTGAACTTTCAGCATAATTCAAGGACTTTAGAATGGTTATAACTCCAGTCGTAGGATGAATGCCGAAATATTCACTGTTCATCAAGAAACTGTAATAGATTTCACCATTTACTCCCAGATCCGCATCGTCGGCAGTAACTTTAAGAATACTGTGATGTTTTTGAGCATCCTCAGGAACCGTTACCGCATACTCCGTTGGATAAAAGAGCGGACTTAAGTCGTTTCGATCCAATACTTGGATATGAATTGTCGTGTCTGTTTCGTAACTGAAGATGTCATTTTTACCATAAGAATATGTAATGTGCGCTCGCACTTTAAGATTATATTCTTCTGTCTTTTCTCGATTTAAAACAACATTACTAGTTCTCGTTCGAATGGCTAAAAATGCAAAGTTGCCAACAACTCGTTCTTCTACTTTAAATAGTTTATCCTTATCGCCACTTAATATTCTATATTTAATGTCGTAGTGTGTATTTGTTGGAATTCCGGCCAGATCCTCATGCAGTACTCCCTTGGCGTATGTTTTTCCAAGACTGTTCTCTGGTATTGTGACATTATAAAGATGATGGCCAAAATCAGCTTTATTACGCCAGAATGTGTTTTGATGATTGAACGAACTGTCAACCTCGTCGTCATTTGCAAGTGCTGGCAGAATTAAGCAAATACTGCTTAAAAGGTAAATCCATAGTATAAAGACTTTATTTCTTTTAACAGCTTTGGCATATTTTTTAAAATTCATATTAGACATTGGCAATTTTTGTCCTCATGGTATCCAGTCCCTTTAAAATTATAAACAAAAACAATTTAATTAACAAAATATCAATAGAAAACTGTATCTAACAGCACGGAATTGTTATTTAGACTAAATATGGTTGTTGTTAGTCAACCCTTATTTTAAATTATTTACAGAAATTTAGAAGCCAGAATGCCGAGTGCTTATTGAGGTAGCTTTAAAAGTGAGTTTGAATTGCAGCAAACAGACCGACAGAGATTGGCATACGTACAGCAGCATAAGTCCCACACGCCTGCTAACGGGTTTCATTTACAAAAAAGTATACAATATACCAAAAAAAAATCTAGCACAAATAAAACCATTACAACAGCAAGACTTCTTATAGTTGAAGCACATATGTATGTAGATAAGTTGCCAAAGAATTAATGGATGCATATACTATATGTACTTATTTTGAAAGAAACTCTGTGTAATAAAATAAAACGACTCCAATTTTTCCGAAAATATCAACATAAGGCAAAGCAAGATGTTGTAAGTGAGAACATTTATCCGCAAAGTTCTAAGTAGCGTCGAAGTTTCTTTGAAGAAAATCATTCATTTGAATCAATAAAACATTAAAAAAAAGTAGCAGCCATAAGTAGATCAAGTGTCACACAATATAGAATGGCTTTATAGATTATCTCTTTGAGAAGAAACTAATGAGTACAGCTTTTTTCGTTCTATTGAATGTAGTGACGGAGTTAGATTTATCGCTGCCAGGGGACGTAAAGCATTATGAATCAAACTAAATTTGCGCGCACTAACTTAATCAGGCACTAACATCTTTTCAAGCAGTATGTGCTCTCCAGCGGTGCCAGTACAACTCTCCCATATGGATAGTTCTGCACTTTTAACTTGCTAAGCACTGTAGACCACACACACTAGACACTGCAGAGCACCACACTTGAAAAGCAACTGAGGCGTACCATCAGCTGGCAGCTCTATTTATGTATACTCCTCCGACGCTCTTCTTCTTTCAATCGAGAGAAAAGACTCTGAGAGAGAAAGGCTTATGCTTTTCTTCCTCTTTCAATCGTGAGCGCAACAGGCTACGCTGTTCTTCCTCTTTCAATCGTGAGAATAGGATTTTGAGCTGCTCTTTTTCTTTCAATCGTGAGAGAAAGATTCTGAGCTGCTCTTCTTCTTTCAATCGTGAGAGAAGAGCTAAGCTTCGATTTCTGTCTCAATCGTGTGCGCAACAGGCTGAGCTTCGAGAAGTGCTCTCAGCTGCTCTTTCTCTTTAAATTGCCACTCTTCTTTAAATCCTAATACATATTAACACCAAATTAAGTATTTCTATATATTTATAAAGCTGGATATCTAGGTTATCATAAAAAGGACACGATAGACAAAGAACAAAAAGGATATGGCTATATGAACTACACTGTTGACGGATATATGTAGCTCCTTCTGCAACTTCTAGTATTATAAAGCAAAACACAGCACACGAACTTATACACACAGGCCTTTGTAAGGAATTGAAATCCAATAATATATTTGCACACACAGTGATTTGGTAACAATGAAGTATTTTTTGTCATTCATTTACTTTTTCAAAGAATATATTTATTTGATTTTCACTTATGGAAATTTATTAGCAGTGGTGTCCAATTAGTTCCAGGTTGTACCACCTTTATCTTTATAACACAATTTGTACAGTTAAATATTTGCTTTTGGTGCTTTTTATAAGTTAAATTTATTTTAAAGCCAATTCCAAAAGCCAAAGCTTATAATTTCTTTACCATTTTAACATTTATCAATTTAATACTAACAAAGGCATTTTACCCTAACTTTTTATTACGAATGCAAAAACAATTAGCAAGAAACAGGCACCATTTTCAACAAACATAACGACCAGAGTAAACATTCTGATCTATCGGAATTAAATTTATCCCGCGGATTTTCTATGCAACAGAATACTCTTGGATCCACAAATTCCAATAGCGGCAAATAAACAAAATTTGACAGGGGAGCTCCTTTTATTTTGTCAACAACATATTTCATACGAGCTCGCAAATCCATTTTTTATAAATTTAGTTTCTGTATTTTACTTTAAAACGTTAACGACAGTCATGGGTGATTAATGGAATATGCGTCAACAAATGTTTGTTTGTTTTGTTAATCGAATTGGGTTTTTAAAGTTATCGATATATATTGTAAACACCGGTGATCGTAACTGTTAACGTCACGGTTAACACTGTGACTGGGAACCTGCTACTGGTAACATTCAACTACTCTACCCATCACTAAACGATCTCAATACCGTCCACGGCCACTAAGTCGTCTTTAAATGTTGACACATACATATGTACGTATGTACATACAACCATTCATGAATGCACACACTTTTTAGTTTTTTTCTGACAGATCATATTGTTATTTAGTTATTGAATGAAACACAGATTTGCACTTTGTGGGCTATGATAATTTTACAATTATTTGTATGCAACATTTGTTATTATAAGCAGGTTGTTGGAGCATACGTGAGTGTATGTGTGTTTGTGCTTGTGAAATCTGTGAATCCAGCAAAAGTACAAAAATATATCCGTAAGCATGGGTTTATATTTCATTAAATTGCTTGCATATGTATTGTATAAACATACATCGAAGAATGTGCACGTTCCCAGTGGAATCCGAAATTTGCCGCATATGTATGTAAATATCTTCTCTGATGTATTATGTTTACATTTTGTGTTGTAATTCACTTGAACATGGAGTGCATTATGCACTTATGATTTAATAAACTTAATCAATTCTTTGTTTACACTGGGGTACTTGTAATTATTATTTGTGCTTCACAAATTTATACACTTTGTTTGGCATACTTCATAAATTGCTCTCGAACATTGCACTTATTTGTAATAATTTCTCAAAAACACTGAGCAGCCAACAATGCCTTCTTTTATGGATTAGCAGTATGAACGAACACATACAAACACACATATGTACATACGTAGGTGCGTATGTCACACACGTTAAATTATCTGCTTTGCGAGCGTCCGCGACACACGACCGTTCTGATGAGCAGCGACACAGAGACTTTGGAGTTGTTCAGCCCGGCAATCAAACACGAACGAACATTTTGTTACCTTTCTCTCTCCCATTAACAGTGACGCAACATTAACTGCGACAGAACATTAACAGCGGTCAAACATGCTGGCATGGGTATCTCACCAAGGTGCAACCGATTTACAGGGGTATCTCACAGTAGGGGCTCCCTTTTTAATCGTGGCTCATTTAGCTAATACAAAAACCACTATTGGATCGTGTCATAAGATTTCCTTGACACACAAATAGTGCACGCAGATCATTTTCTTTTAGTTTTCAATTCAAAATAGCGGAAAACTATGAAAGAATGCGATGTATGTTTGTTTTTAGTTTGTTCTCATATTCTTCTTCTAACAGTATTCATAAGTTTCCTTTATTAAATTAAAAACTGTTTGAAATATCCTCTTTTGTGGCAGGGGCTGATACTTCTTATACATGACTTGTTAAGGTTGGGGACTAAGGTGGGAAATTTTTAATATAAGTCTTATAAAGGTTCATGAATTAGCTCGCATTAAGTTGGGAAATTTGCAATAGGTGTGGATATTGAAATTTTGGTAGAGTGAATCTTATAAGAAAGTAGCAAGCCTGTTACAAGTCCTATAAGGGTTCGTAACTTAGACCGCATTAAGTCGGGAAATGTTCACCATAAACATTAATATTCAGATTTCTTCAAACGTAAAGTATACAAGCTTCAAATTCTTTTGCAAAACGAATCCCGCTATTTACACATAACTCGTATACATTTGGTTTTACCCCTCGCCGATGTATTTCTACTTATAAACCTTTGCATTACCCAAACTCGAAAAACACCAGTATATTTTACCACTTTGGCGTGTTGATTCGATCACTTACATATACGGCTTTATTGATATCGCCCTGCCGCCACTTTTGATAAATCATTGATCAAGTCTATCAATAAGTGTTGAATAAGTTATTATTACAAATTTCTGTTACAATTGAATATTATATGCGAACAAGATGCAGGTTGAGCCTATTTTTTGCGTATTATTAGAAATATATATTTTGAAAATTCAGTTTATAATTTATTCATATATTTAATTTTGTTATTTAGCCTAAAAATATTTTTGGTTGTTTATAAATAGATAGTAAGTTACCGTTAAGTCACAAGGTCGAACCCTTATTGTGTTAACAGCTGTTGTAACCGTGGGTTTACATCTGTAAGGGAGTAACTTCCCCTGCAACACGGACATTTGGGATACAACAAGCTGGTGCTGTAATTCAGATCTGTTTAAAAGGACATGCCGGGACAAAACAAAGCGGGATGCGAATATTAAGCGAATGTGAAGAAATTTTCAACGCCTTTCCGTAGGTAAACGATTGTTGTAGTTGGTGCCCCATCGGGTTGCTTTATGGCTTCTTTAGTAGTTCAAGCATATTTAAGGCCTTTGCGTGCGTTTGTGTGGTTCGTCCTTCACACGCACACATACACACACACACATACGTACATTGTCGTTCCATATATGCATATGGAATGTATATAAATACGTATATTGTATTTTGTTGTTGTTCTTGCTGTGAAACCTCACGTGTGTCATCGTCATCGTTGTCGGTGCTAGCCACCTACCCCCCCCCCCCTTATTCACCCTCTATCTCCCTTCTGCTCCTTATCCTGCTGCCAGCCCTCCTCGCCAAGAGCTTATGGTGAAGAAAAACTGCTGCCTGGCATCTTTTACGTTTTTCGGTTGTTGATTTTTGCTATTTTAACGTGTTGGGTTTTCCTTTTTCCTTTCCTTTACTTTCCTTTCCTTTGCTCTGCTTTGCTTGGCATTGCGTTGCGTTCATATCTTTTCCCTTTGCCTTCTGCCAGAATTATGAAAACGTCGTCAACGAAAGTTGTTTGGGTTATCCTTCTTGCTGCGTCTCCTGTTTCACTGTTCGGCTGTTTGGTCAAAATGAAAGGCATTTCTCTGTTATTTTTTGTAACGCCTTATTTCTCTGTGTTTTTGCATTTCGTCGGGTATTCCATTTTTGGCTAAGTGTGTCTGTGTGCGTGTTTTTTTGCCGTCGCCTTTTGTTCTGGTCTGATTAAATTTCGAGGGTTCGGACTGCGGGAGCGTGAGCAATTCAACTTTAATTTATAATCAGCAACACAGCAACCTTGCAGCAACCTTAATTTTTGGCCTTGGCTCAATTTATTTAAGTATTTACACAGCCAGCCCCCGCTGAAATCCGCGACTATTAGCGTTTAGAGTATGCCTCGAGGGCTTCATGCTACGATAACTTTTGAGGGTATTTTAAGCTAATTAGGTAGGCGAATTTGCGAATTTAAATTCCAGTGTTGGGTAAAAACGACAATTGAGCAATCGAACGGTGATCATGTATCGGCCGATAGAAGGAGCTAATTAGATAAGCGAATTTTAATTCCAGTGTTTGCTAACAACGTCAATTGGGCAATCGAACCTTGATCAGCTGGTATCTGCCGATATAAGGTCAACACTGGCATGGAGAGGACGCAGACAGCAATTGTCATACGAGCTTTTAGTGTGGTTGAAATGAGTAATTACAACTAATGCTAACTTAACAATTATACAGTACTTAAATATGCAATGGCAGCGCGTTATTTTAATGCTGACGTCAAATTCGCGTAATTATTAATGTGCTTCAAATGTACCGTGTCAAATTGCACACACACACACGCACATGCCTTTATATTTGTGTGTGTTTGCGTAGCTTGTGTAAAAAGAAAAACAAATTTTGTGCGTACCTAATTGTTATTAAAATATTGTTCAAGTAATTATATATTAATTTGGGTTACGGTTAGGTTGGCTTCGTCAAATGAGCCTAAAAGTCAATTAAGCAAAGCATATGCGGCACGCGTTATGACGTAGATACAAACAAACATTGATAAACAAGCACACATACATGCATAGACTTTTGTAATTTGTTGTAGCCTAACTTTGTGGGTCTTAAAATAACTGTGCAACCTTTTTGCAACTTTTCTTTGCCTTTTCTCAGTTCCCTTCTGTTCACACCCGTCAGTGCTTTATCTATTGCGCGCTGCTCCGTTGCTGCCCTCTGTAATTAACACTTTGTTAAGCTCATAAATCTTTAAACATTGATTTTTAATGATGGCATTTTAACGCCTCACCGAGCAGCACCGTCCACCTGAGCATCTTATTCGCGGGCACGTGCAAATTGTCACTTGAGCGACGCGACGCGCTGTACCGAACTTTCAGTGATTAATTTTTTTTCTCGCCCAGCGAACGGGGAGGGGGGCTTGGGGGTAGCTGGAAAATTGATTGCACCCAAGAGAATTGTAGCGGGACGTGGGGCGAGGCTTTTAAAATGTCACTAGTTGTGTGTGTGTGTATAGCGTGGAGAGCTTTGTCGCTGTTTCCTGTTTCTATATCCCTCTCTCTCTCTCTGTCTCCCTCTGTGGCATTTATAAAAACCTAATGCACATTTGACATAAATATTAACATAAACAAAACGCAGAGAATGGCGAGTAAAGTAACAGCGAAATCTGTTGGGATCCACAAAACAAGATATATGTACATAATGTATACATAACTGTTGTCTGTGTCAACGAATTATGTTGCCCAGATGTCAGTGCAATACAACGGAAAAACATGACAATGCCAGACCCTCCTCTGCTTGTCTCCGTTCGTGCCTGCCCGGGTACGGCAGCCCACTTTCACCCCAAAAGGACACACGGCCCCACGCCGCACACAGTTTGAGATGCACTGGCTGGCAAGCCATAAGTATTCATGCATTTATGCGGGTCCCCTCACACCCCCCCGCACGTCTTGTACTCGCCGCTTGGATGTCCGTTCTTTCTTATATAAATCTCAGCGTCGGTTTGTTTGCGCTGTTTTGGGTGTAGCCAAATGTGTTCCATTTGTCAACAGCAGCAGCAGCAGCCGCAGCACCAGCAGCAGAGCAGCATCAGCAGTGGCAGGGATAGTCCCGCAGCTCATCCAAAGTCCTGACAGAGGCAGCTAAAAGACCACTGCAAAGACATGACTCTGCCTCTCCTCCTCCTGCTGCTGTTGATGTGCCAGCATCAGCAGCTTTATTATTATGCAAATACAACAAAATATGAATTATGTTAATGCCAAGTGTACACACCGATACACGCACACAAACACACACACTATTATCTGTGCTAGGACACATGTGTGCATGTCCTGATGTCCTGTCTGTCTACATGCAGGCGGCGCTTTAAACTGCCTGCAAAGCCGACAAGTTCGAGTCCCCAAGGCGCTTCTTAATATGTCTGCAGAAGTTTTTGTCTTTGACTTGAGCTAGAAAGGCCTTAAGACTAGCATTGAACATGGAAAAAATAAGAGAATAAATGTAGTAAGAGAGGGAGAGCGTGAAGAACAAAGCGGCTTAGCACATGCCGAGACATGTCTTGAGGCAGGCGTGAGGATTCAAGAATTTAAATGTGCCCAGTAAGCTGCGTTTTCTGAGGATATTGTGAGAGAGAGAGGATTGAGAGCGATTTCCATAAGCTGTGCATAACAAGAATTGACCAGAAGCGCCCACAAGGGTCACCACAAAATCCTTGCAGAAGTCTTCAATTATTTGTATGTTGACCCACAAAGTACGATAAGTGAGTTTAAGTCTCTTGCCTTTTATTAATTGCACAAATATTAAATTTCTACAAAATTCCATCATAATTTGTTCTTGAATGTTGACTGCATAGTAAATATTTGTCTGCCACTGACTGGAAAGTTAAATTGGAACGTCGGAATATTTTAATTTCAATTACTTTTGCCGTCCTTGACCTAAGCTAACAAACAAGATTCGCAGAAAATGCAAATGATGAATTCCAGGAAAGTTATTGTATAAAAGGCTGTCGAAGGCGTCTTTGAGAAGAAGATGGAATCAGCGTGCTGTATGCGAGATTTGTCTAAGCTGTCCAAGCTGCGAGTTCTTAATCATAACGTGGCATAGCCTGTACTCGCATGTCCTTTCAACGGATACTCTCTCTGCAGGCGCAATCAATCTTTGATGATAAAGGCATGTGAATGAAATGCAATATTTTAAGCGTATCTCACACGCAATCGCACACATCTTCATCGTTCCGGGCATGCCAGACTGCATCTCAGAGGAGCTGCTGCTGCTCCTATGCTCCTATGGCAACCACGGGGCATAAGGCGATAAGTGCGGAAGAACTAGAAGTTGCCACAGTGTTCGTGCTACAATGCGCTCTGGATGCGCATCCCTGGCAAAAGTGTAATAAATTGTTTTTGCATAAAATTCTAAAAAAAAAACAAGAAGAATAAGGAAGGGACACACGGTTGCACACGGCACGGCAAGGCGAATGGAGGGGGAGGAGGGGGCGTGGCTAGCGGTAAAACGACAGCTGAGGCAACTGAGAAATGCATATAAAAATCGTGCACCTTTGGCCCGATTGCATATTTATCATTTCAAGCTGCCAGCAGCTGAGGCTCTGCCAGTAGTAGCTGCTGGGCTTTGTGGTACTACACACACACACACAATTGTACTCAACACAATTGCTTAGATTCTCAAACAAAAGCCACGCATGGATTGTCAACATTTCAACTTGCGCCTTGGGAACCAACGAGAGGCAGCTCCAGCTGCAGTTCCTGCTGCTCTCATCGAGGCACTTCATGCCAATATACATGAACAGTTACATCAAGTGTGTCTTCAATAGAACATATATTTCTGCATATATGTATGTATGTGTATGTATCTGGCAGATACAGGTCTATCTGCAGATACTTCTGCATCCGTATCTGTGCTCAAATCATTGCTCACACTTGTGCGCAACGTTTGCTCTTGCAATTTTACGAATTTAGCATTTTGCACATTTTCTATGTGTCACCAGCCTTTTGTTGTTGTTGATATAGTGGGGAACTAAGCAGGGATAATGCACAATTGGGTATTTTAAGTTTTAGAAGGAAGTTCTTCCCAGAGAACTGAATGATAAGAGATGACAAGGAAAGAAAGAAAACAGTAGGTTTAAAAGAAGAGAGAAAGAGAAGGATAAAGAGAGTCTGGTTAGAAGCCAAAACAATTATTTAATTTAATAATACATCTGTATTTTAACTCTTATTATTTAGTAAGAAGTTTTGCAGTTGAATTAATAATTGTAGTAGACAACTATATAAACTTCAGTGAGAGTACCCACACTTCGGCGTGTCTGTGATTGCGCCTGTTTGCCCGTATCCAATATTTGTGTTGTCATGACGAGTAACAATAGCACGCTCTATAGAACAATTGCAATTTGCAATTTGTTTGCACAAGATTCTCTGTATTGTCGCTATGCTGCTCTCAGCATTCTTCATCCTGCATTTGTATTTGCCGTCTGCACTCTGCTTAATAGTTTATTATGTGATATAATTATTATCATCATTATCATTATTATTATTATTATTATTTGTAGTGTGTGTGTGTGATTGCTTATTATTCTGCTGAGTTTGAGTATTCCACTCTGCTGCGGGCTGCGCCTTTGTTTCTGCATTGCTTGAAATTGTCTTTAATTATAATTGTAATTGCCATTGCCATTACTATTTATCAACTGCACATTTGTTTTCAATTACAATGACATTACACTAACAAGAACATTGGCTACTCAGCACTAAATGAGCGAACTGGACAATTTGTCGATTACAAGGCAAATATACGTAAACATGCACTGGCTAGTAAAGCATTGTTAAATACATTTATCTTAATTATAATTGTCCCCTTTCGTTGAAACAACAATAACAATGCACGAGCTAGTTTGTTACGCCTTTCAACACTAATTTAATGTTGTATTTATATTGCCAAATGAGAGAAGCAATTTCAAGTTAGAGGGGGAGAGAAGCAGTCGAGGTCCTTTCTTCAAAAAACAGTTATTCCATAAGTCATTTCTCAATACTAACAATAACAATTTATCAAGCACGTTTCGATTATATTTTATTTAATCGTTAAAAGAATTTTACTCTTCATATCATTATAACGAAAGAGTATTACTTATCGTGCTTTTAAGTAGTATTGACATCAAAATTTCTATATATGCACATATGTACATAAGTAAATGCATGTGTGTAATTTAACATTTTATTTAACTTAAATTGAAATATAATTGTAAAATATTCAGCGTGTTTTGCAGTTTACGCATTCTTTCACTTTTCAATTATAAAATGAATTCAGTTTAAATCGCGTGTGGTTCAAACTTGTTGCGCATTCCTCAGGAGTTAACACACATCTCTCTCACACACACACGCTTGCACGCACACACACACATTTAGAAGAGAGAAACAGGTGAATTGAAGTTCTATTAAAGCTGAACTATGTGCAGAGGTTAGAGTTACAGTGCGGCACGTACCATGTGCCACAGTTGCCAGTTGAATGGGGCGCCTAATACGCCATCAATGCGAACGCAATTTGCAATACAATGTGCTGACTGCCGGGGCAGCTGACGAGCCACCTGACCTTAACCAACACTACCCAACAACTACGACTATACATACACACAGTCATACGTAAGTGTTTGTGTGTGTTTATAGTATGCACAAAAGAAGCAGCTCCAGCAATATCCTTCCTCCCTTCCCCTTCAATGCCTTTTGCGCTTGCAATTTGGTATATTGCCGTTGTTGTTGTTGCCTTTTCCGAATGCAATTTTACGGGCACATAAGCAATGCACACCTTGCACTCCACTTTCCCTTCCGCCTACCCCCTCTCCCGGCCACAGCACCCTCCACCCCGCCCCTTCCTCATCACCAACTATGCAACACGCGCATTTTGTTTGGCAAAATTTTACATTTTGCATTTCGAAATTGATTTGGTCAGCAATTCTGCCGGCATTTGCGTTGGGTTCCGTTTTGGGGGATTGATCTGGTCATCATTTTAATTACAATGGGCATTTTCATCCTGGCTCGGGCAGGGCTTGGCTTTTATTGCATTCGCATCAACAATTGTATTGGCCACAAGTGCGGTGGGCGTGGCTGGGATAGTTCAATAGCAATTATTTACATTAGTTTTGGCCAACAACAAAAAGCCACACAGCATTGCTCTTAATAACTGGCAAAACTTTCAATGTGTTTGCTCTTCTTCATGAGTGTGTGTTGCTGCCTAAGTGAGGGTGTCTGTGTGTGTCTGTGAGTGCGTGTGTGTTTTGCATTGTGTGCAATAAATTTGCTGACATTGGACAATTTTATTATTTATTTGATTTGGCAATTCTGACAGTTTGCGGCTTACGGGATTCTTTGAGATATTTGCACAGATTCCAAAAATGTAGCTTCCTCAGCAACGTCTGCCTTGCTGCTGCTTCTCTTCCACATTCTCAGCTGCTTCCTCTGTTGCTTTGTGTACGTTGGCCACGCCCATTTGCTCAAATAACATGGCCATTATTTAAGTGCAGGTGTTTTGATTTGTACCTCGATGCATTTCTAAAGCATTTTCATATTTCAACGCTGCGAGGGTGGCTCAAAAAGTAAACAGACTTCATAGATGCAATAAATATATCAAACTTAATTTAATTACTCAAATTAATTTCACAATATAAATATTTTTGCGAGGTAGTTAATTTATTTGTAAACAAACAAGAGATGCAAATAGGATCGAAACACATATCGATATTCGTGAAATTGTGAAATTAAACAACACTTGCTATAAATTTGCTTAATCGATATTTTTTTTAAACCTAATCAACGTTTTGCAACACAAATCTTTAATCAATTCGATATTTTTTTGAAATAACTCCTTTGATCACTTCGCTTGCAAAAATTGGTGTGTTATTTTAATAGAAACTTAAAAATAATAAAACTATGTGTTTTTCATATCAAGACAGAATGAGTAGGACCTGTGTGTAAGGTAATTACATCAAAACACATACAACAAAAATAATAAAACCATTTTCATTAATCTGCTAGTTTAATCTGTCGATTTATAAATATTAAAAAAGGAGGTAATTTCAGTTTACAAAAAAAAAAACACCAGCAATTTCATTCAAAATCACAGGCAAATCAAACAGGAAAGACAAAACAAAACAAACGAAGTTCGTTTAAATGAAATTGAAATTATAATAAAATCAATTTGGGCAATTTAGCGGATGCTCCAATCTCGTATATTTTAATCTATTTATTTATTTGATGGCATTCCATTTGGACACAGATTTCGTACTCCATTTTCCTACATTGTGCCCTCGCAATAAAATATTTTGATACCTGCAAATATTTTGCATAGATATTTTTAGTCCAAAAACGCATGTGATTTGTGCGGCATGTGTTTGGCATTTTGTTTTTAAGTGCTCAGCAGCAGCAACAACAACAGCAACAATAAGAAAAACAAAAGCAGCAGAAGCAGCAACAACTCTGTTTTCTGTTGGTGTTCAACAAGCGTGCAATATAAATGGTTATATCGATCATAGCATAAACAATTTTTCCATTCTCCACTTTAAAATTCTGCATTGCATTTCCCCCTTCTTTATTGCCGTTGTGCGCTGTGTCTGTGTGTCTGTCTGTCTGTCCTTATGCTGTGCTAGAAATCCTTTTTCAGCTGTGCCGCTTTTTCCAATCAATAAACAAACAAATCGGCGGCCCATCTATATATACTATATATAGGGAGACTAGCTACACACATGCCTATACCATATATCGGATAGGGCTGAGCTGGGCTGGTTAGGCTAGTGTGGGTTGGTCTGGAGCTTGTTTTGCATTTTGTTTGCATTTTACCTTGTCGTTTGTCGCATTAGATAAACAAAAAGAATACAATTTGTTTGCCAGGTTAGGAGCCAGTTGAAAAGGGGATTTGCGATACCCTGTAAACCTGTAAACTGAGTCAACAGGGTAGATGTGACAGGCAAGTTGGCAAAGGCAAACTGAAACGGGATGCAGTTATGGATAAACAAAGATATTTCTATATTGCGCATGCAGGGTATCTACTAGTGAAGTACTCTCTCTCCCTCTTCTCCCTGCTTCTGCTGCACATTGCATAAAATCCCAAACGTTTACATATTTTTGTTGAACTGCCAGTTTTTTGGGGTTTTTCTCAACATTCTCTGCCTGCTCTCTCTCTCTCTCTCCCTCTCTCACGATGCTTCTCCGTGTGTTCGCTGTGTTTGCCTTTTTGTGCTTTTGTTTTGCGCTTGTTTCTCTCCTTTTTGTTTGTGTTTCTCTTTGGTTTTCGTTATTGTATCCATTTATTTGCTTACGGGGTTCTAATTTTGCTAGTCATACGAAAAGTTTCTCTTTTTTTTGCCAATTTGTTGCATTTTGTTGACAATTTAGTGACATGGATGCAAATCTGCTCCCTGCACGAGGCACCTCCCTCTACCCCACACGCTCTTCTACTGCCCCGCATCCCTGTGCAGCTGTTGGCACAGTTTCTGGCTTGTTTTCACTTTTTATTTTCGAGAAAGAGTAGGAGGAGGAGGAGGAGGAGAGGAGACTCCCCTCAGTTGTTGACTTTGAGTAGCTGGCAAAAGTTCAGTTTGAAGTTTGTTAAACAGTTGGGCGTGTGAGTGTGCTGTGTATGCTGTGTGTGTGTGAGTGTGGGAGTCCATCTCAGTGGGATTGGGGAATTCTGTTGTTGTCGTTGGTCCTGTTCCTGCTGCTGCTGCTGCTGCTGTCCCTGTTGCAGTGGTCGCCCTTGTCGGCAGCTTGTTCTTTGATGGTTCCCTTCTGGTTGACTTGTAAATGTCACCAGAGGAATAGAGTTGAGTTTGACTCCTGTTCGGCAAATGGGGTCACTTACACACCTGCATAGATTCATCAGCAATATTAAGTATACGTCACATGGCACGTGAAAAAGAGTTAGAAGCAAATAGAAGCACATGGAATTTCAGCGTATTTTATTAGCTGAAAATATTTGCAATAAATCACCTGCAGGGCTCCATATCCGGCGAGGTGCTCTACAAGTAATATAAAACTTTGCAGACTGCATGCGCTCCAAACTTTTCAATATTTCCATTTCAATTAATTTTTATTAAAGGGAAACCTTTGTTTTTTTATCCGCTCTGGCATTTGCTCACCTCGATCAGGGGAATCAATAGCTGGCTTTGTTAACTGAGGCGTGTAATAAAACTTTTCCCAGCACCAGCAACAAGATGAAGATGAAAAGGATGAGAAGTGAAAGGAAGACGAACAAAAACGCACAGAAAGTTGGCTAGCAAAAATTGGCATATTAATTTCTCAGCTGAACTTCTTTTTTTTCAGCTCCTTCTGCTTTAATAAACTTTGCTGGCGACGCTTTGTTTTAATTATGCAGCGACGACAACAGACTCCGCGAAGCTGCTTGCAGTTTTAAGTTTTGTAAATTAAATTAATTACATGGCCAAGCAATTAGGGAAACTGTCCCCGCCAGAGTGGGCCCAGGTCCAGCCAGCCTTATCCGATGATAATAGTTAATAGTGCCAGACGGAGAGAGAGAGAGGAGGGAGAGGACTGTGTGATAATGAATAACGAAGCTAAAGCTGAAAGAATTCCAAGAGAAATGGCAGAAGAGAGAACTTACAATGGACTCCCTGGAACTGCTTCGAGTTGAAAGGACATTGGGGTTCACTTGGCTGGCAATAAGAAAACATCCTCTGTACCGTGTCCTTTATGTCTGCAATATTTCTTATGGCTTATTCAATAAGCTGCCTTTAGAAAGCGGATAAAGCTTCACTTTCTAAATGAAAATATTGTAAAATAAAAATCAAATTTTCACTTTGTCAATTCCTTGCGAATATTTCAAAACTATTGACAGAGTGAAAACTTGATGGAAAATGTTGTGTTTGCACGCGGTGGGGGACGTGTTTCGTGTCCTTCGCTTACTGATTTTTAATTCATCAACTTTTGAGAGCTTGTTTCGAAGTGGGACAGGATGGGGATAGAGGGGAACCCGCCGAGGGGAGGAGGTAAGGAAGGAAACACGCTACAAGCCGATACATCTTCGTCACAATGGCGTCGCCATGGAGGCAGCCCATTTGGGGCTACCTTTGTGCCCAGGCAAATGAACAGCGCGAGACAAAAGCGAAGAAGAAAACAAAGCCAGCGAAGAAGAACAACATCGTGTAGTAAAAGAAAAGGGACACAGCAATTCGGCGAAGGACATGTCAATTTTCATTACAAACAAAAGCTAAAAGGTTCGCGCCGCATGCCGTATGGGCACAAATTGCCACGCCCCACACCTCCCTTCTCCCCCTCCTGCTGCCCACATTGGGCAACTGAACTAGGCATCTGTGTCAGGGCGAAAGTTTTTACCCATGATTAAGGTGACTTAAAAGATGTGCCAAGCCAATCCCTTCGTGCGGCCCATAAGTCATCCCCAAAACTGCCAAAGTAAAGTGGCAAAGCCAAAAGGTGACGCAGGTCTGAGCCTCCTTCTCCACATCCGACTCGACATTTGCCCGGGATCATCGGCAGTGCGACAAACTGGCGCCAGCTGCCAGTTTTGCAAACTTGTCTGCGAATTTGCATGCTGCTAGTTTTCGATTATAATTAGTAGCCGGGATTAGGGTTGGCAGAGGGAATCACACTGCGTATGAGTTATATTTGTGTGCTGACTCTCGATAGAGCCCGTAGGCATTTGCTGCTTTATTAATCGCAAAATGTTTCCCTGTTTGCTACTCGAGATGATTCTCTATACTCTTTGCCCGTTAGCTAGTGAAGACTCCTCCTCATCTCTCGGCAATTTCTACTCCCCCAGCTCACCCCTTGTCGCAGTTCTTTGTCCTGAGTTGCTACTTGCTTTTCTAAGTGATTGCAGCTCATAAATTTAGCACTTCGTGTCGCGCTTTGCCTTCTTTCTTCTCTTGTTGTTGTTGTTTGTCAATATACAGCGACATCCTTTGACGTCTAAGTAGACAATATAGCTAGCACAGTGTATGTGTGCGTGTTTTTATACTCTAGCAACAGGTTAGTTTCATTTCTGTTATGGTTTGCAACATTTAAAGAGAAAATGCTACAAAATTAGAGGTGTATCATATATTTACAATATGTCTGAATAAACTATTCCAGTTTTATCGTTCCCTTTTTCATTGTTGTTGCCTAATAATATTACCCTAAGCTTTCATTAGAACAATCAATCATTAAATTCTTATAACTAGCTAAGTCTTAACATAACTGAATAATATAAGAATATTATAATATTATAATTAATTAGTAATATATCGCATATAAGGAATTAGTAATGAATACTGCCATAAGCTGCAAGGGTAATGCAACTTCGTGGCATCAAAGTTAACGTTTCTTTCTCGTTATGTCTATATTAGAATGACAAACTACTCAGACAAAGACGGCGGCTGCAGCTGCCTTTGACATCCAACAACCCCTTGGCCCCCTACTCGCGCAACTCCAAAGCGAACAAGACTGCGGATTTTTGTCGCCTTTCGCTGTGCATTCATCAGGAGAAGGTCATGGGAGGGGGAGGTGGTATAGTTGTCAGTGGGGCTAGACATTCATTTATGGCGTGCAAGTTTCATGCCTCAAACAATTCCACATATTCATTAAGTCGCTGTGAACGCCGGCGTAATGAAGCGATAAGCTGCTGACATATTTGCCAGGCGCAACCTCAATTCCACAATGCCACGACACGCCCCGCTCCCTCCCCATTGGTTGCCTGCCAGCAATTACCAGCAGTGCAATAACAGCAACAACAACAAGTGCTACACATTCACACTCACCCACACACCCATACACATATGACATGCTCGAAATCAACGTCAAAGTTCAACTGTTTGCAAATAATTTGGCAAAAATCGCTTGAACTGCAAAACACGGAATATGCAAATCGTCTCTATATATACTATGAATGCAGCCCTAGATCTGTGTGTATGTGTGTGTGCGGGTGTTTGTGTGTATTTGTTTGTGTGCGCATAGTTCATCTGCAGCTGCATTGTTTGGCATACAAAATATGCACCACGAAGTGGGTGAGACAGAGAGAGAGAAAGAGCAAGAGGGAGAGGCATAGATAACACACACACAGACGTACACACACACAGCGTCACATTCTTATCGGGCGGCCATGCTATTCGCGTTTCTGTGCTTTCTTGTCGCTCGTCGTAACGGTACGCTGAGCATTTTGACTATGGCATATTTCACAATCGTACCAAATACATGAGCGCAAAAGGCAATGTCTCTGCCAGAAGCCGAGCGGCATTGCAGCATTGCAAAAAAATCAAGTAGGAGTAGCAATAGTCGAGTGTGCTCGACTGTAATATACCCGCTATACAAATCATTATCTTCTGTAACTCTAAAGTATTGCATACTTACAGGAGGTGTCTTGGATCTGTACGCGCACTTAAAGTGTTTATTGACTAACAACTCTGATCTTCAAGAAATCATTCGGATGGTGATAATTATTGTACCCAACGTTGAACAATAAACGTTTTAGCTTTAAAATTATATTTGTAATTGTTTCTTCTTTATTTACGTGGGCGGACGAAGGCGTGGCTACATTCTAATACAAAGTTTATGTGCGTGTGATACTAAGACATGCCATCTCAAAGTTGGGTAGCCCAAACTCTTATAGTCTCTGTAAATGCTGATCAATAATATCAATGTATATATGCTTTGTGGGAAGATATATATTCTACCCTTCTAACCTATGTGTAACGGGTATAAAAACATGAATAATTTGCATGCATAGGGTCGACTATGGCATGTCCTTTGTACGCTGCATAAAGTAAAGAAATATAAGATTCATTCATTTAATTATTTACATAAGTTATAAAATTATTATTGGCTAATAAGTATCAAATATAATACACTAATTTAGAGATATATATTGTGCCTAGGCTTCTTATATAACATATTATATTAGTCTTTAAATTGATTGATACCTTGAGAGTTAAATTCTCTTTGCTCCAATTTGCCTATCAAGTCTGCTATGCCGCAGTTGTGTGAGTGTATTGCATGCTGAACGGAATGAATTTCATCTAAACCCAACTCGACTCAACATGCCCGACTCGCATCAAAATTCGGCTTGACGCTGACGCTGATGCCGAAGCTGGCGCGATGAGGGGCAGAGAGAGGTTAAGAGTGCAATGGAGACGACGAGCAGCAGCAGCGGCGACGGCCGATGGAAATATTTCTGCAGCTTGTTTATGACATTGGTATGTATGACAGTTGCATTGCATTCAATCAATATGCGCAAAGGGAACAACGGAGAGAGGGGGAAGGGAGCGAGGGGGAGTGACTGCAAAGGATTCCAATCATACGCCAACAGCCACGCCGGTTATGCACAGGAACTTCGAGCTGCTGTTCCCGCTGCTTCCCCTTCAGTGACTGATCTACAACTCCTACTCTTTCTGCTCCTGCTCCTCCTTCTCCTCCTGCTACTTCTCTTGTTCCTGCTGCTCCTTCTTCTTCTCCTGCTCCCTCTCCTGCTGCTGTTTCATCTTTTTTGCAGCTGCCGCTTTCTATGCATTTTCTGTCTACTGCATACTTTTGTGCGCCTGCTGCGGCAATTCTCTACCAGCTCCATTTGCCCCCTTCTTGACTCCCTCCCCTCGACGTGCTGCATTGGCATGCACATTTCAAGGCATTGTTCGACTCGTTCGTCGTGTCAGTCGCGTTGTCAGCTAACAATTTATCAATATGCAATGCGTATGCCTTGCGATTTTGCATACTTATGACATTCCCCCATCACCATCGCCATCTCCAGCATTCGTGCCTGCTCCGTTCCAATCCAGCGTTATTAATTTCTAATATTTTGCGCTCTTTTTGCACTGCTTCGTTGCTGGCTTTGTACTCCGCTCGTGTCTGCTCTCAGCATCATCCTCTTTTGTGTTTGAGGGCGTTAACATTGGTCATGTTTTTCAGTGTTTTTTATCTTTTTGTGTGCCTCTTTGGCCCGCTGGACCCGCCTGCGTATGCGTAATGCACGCGTGCCTCGTTGCTCGGTGGGCGTGGCGCGGTGACCGAGAAAACAGCTGCCTAAATGTCGCAGCAGGCGGGACAGGAGGAGAAAGAGGAGCATAAGGAGGAGGGACGCACTCGAAACATTTCGTGGAACTTAAGAATGAAGAGAAGAGTAGGAGGCAAAGTACTCATGCTACTGTCCGTCTGCCTCCTTGTTGTGGTTGTTCTTGTTGCTGTTGCTGTTATGCTGGCAGCCTGCCACTTGACATTGTGTTCGCATTACATTTGTCACCATGCCACAAGTCGTGGCAAGTCGATTCAAGTCGAGTCTGTGTTCTGGGAAATAACTTGAATAAAAATAACACTCGAAATGCCTCAGCACTCTCAGGGTCAAGGTGAAGCATTGGACGACGCTTGTGGCATGCCGCAGGGGCATAAAGTTCTCAGTCTTCTATCTCTGCTTTTATTTGAAAGGTTCTTAAATGTTGGCAACTGTTAGGAGAGACTTAAACAGAGAAAAAACTTTATATATATTCAATTTAAGTGCAACATTTACTCACCAAATTTATAAAAGAATTAAGTTCCATCTAGTACACCCCTTCTATGTGGGATTAGCCTCTAAATCACTCAGTATTTCTGTCTCGTAATACTTCAATCTTTTCAACTGAACCCAAACATGTTATGGGTCTGTAATTATATTGTATGTGGCTCCCGTCACCCCTAAGCCACTTTCTCATTATCCAACGCCAACCTCAGCTAGTTGTTTCGCACCTTTGCCACGCCTACTTCTTTTCGACTCTTGCACGCCTCGTTAAGCGCTCTTTTTGAAAGGCTGTTCGTTCCCTCATACGTCTCCCTTCCCCTTCCTACCTGCTCTTTATTTTATTGTGCTCTGCCGTTGGGCTACAACTCTTTTGTTTACTTAGCCTTTTAGGCCCGCCAGCCGCCGCTTTGTGCGCACATGTCATCCCTCTGCATTACACACACACACATACACACACATGTGGCACATCCGGAACTGGCTTGTGCTGCTGGCAGCCATTTGATGTCTATAAATAAAGCCACAATAGCCGCACTCAAAACACAAACTCAAACTGAAACTCAAACTGAGCTTGCTCCCCTCACCGCACGTCCTGCCCCACTGCCATCATCTGCCTCTTTGGCGGCACGCGTTAACGTAAAAGATTAAATTCGTTAGAGCCGAAATCGGTAAACATGCGGAATGGTTCTTGGAAACGTTGTTGCTGTTGCTGCTGCTGCCTTGACACGCCCCCAAGGAGACTTCGCCCGCACTTTCACTTTCGCAGTTTCACTTGCCGCTTTGGTGGCAACTTTTCCCGTTCATATTTTTCTTTTTTGGCGCGTCAATTTCCTATTTGTATTTTGACAATTTCTTTTTCGCATTGCGTCGTTTCCTTCTCTTTATTGCTTTTTGTTTTGTTGTGTTTCGGCTTTTTGCCGCAATGAGCTTTTGTTTGACTTTGTGACTTCAGTTCGGCTTGCTGCGTCTCAGTTCTTGCTCGCATTGGTTTCGTTACGTTTTTGAAACAAAAGGTAAAAGTTCGTCTTGAGCCTCTACTGCCTCTCGCTCTCCCTCTCTCCCTTTTTCGGTATTTGTGTTGAGTCTTTGATTGGCATTAAAAGTGTTATATGAGCTACGCATAAGTTTTAATAGCTTTGCCAAGAACTGCAGGCAGTCATCAGTTGCTGGTTGCCAGTCTTCTCGTCTACAGTTTACCAGTCTCCAGTCATCAGTCTCCCGCCCTCTCTACTCCGCCCCGACACAAACTTGAATGGGCATTTCGTTCATTTATATGGCCCACGAGCCGTTGATGTCTCTGTCGTGTGTAGTTTTTTGCCGCCGCTGCCATTGAGCGTGTGTGTGCTTGATACCCTGTAAGTTTAGATCCATGAGGCATATACCCTCAACTACATGTAAAAACAAGATATTGTAGATATAAAGACAGAAACTATAGCATACCTTTCAGCGTGTTTAGTTGTCTCTCATTTCCCAATTTTAGCAGGGTATACTAGACTGACAAGCTACCCTAGCTAGCTTGGCACTTGTTTGTGATGCTTTTGTTCCTCTTGTAATTGCGCTGTGTGACAAAGTTTCATTTGATGCCCGGGCTGGTCTTGGGCTTTAGTGGCGCCCATAAAATACTTAGTCTCTGCGAGGGAAAACTCTCTCTCAACTGCAGGCACTGAGCGCTTGTTTTTACACGCTTTTCATGTTTATTGTTATGCCATCGCCATAGCCATTGCTATAGCCATCCCCGTCGCCATCGCCATCGCCATCAGCGTCAGCTTAAGCTTCAAGTATCCGAATCAGAAACCAAATCGCCATCAGCGTCAGCAGCAAGTGTTGTAGCAAATGCCGTAGTTAGTATTCAATCAGAGCGCAAGAGTTCAGATTATTATGGGAGTTTTCTTAGTGCGAGATGCTTGGGTAGAGGAAAGGGTAATGGGAGGCGTGGGTTATGTGCCATTGTGTATTTTATGCGCTTTTAATTTCCTCAGAATTACTGTAATAATTACAACTTTAAGATCAGCATTCTGATTGAAAGAGGTAGTTAAACTGATAGATAAAGTGAAAGAGGCAGAGGAGAGTGAGCAGTGAGGAAAGGGTATCAGCTAACATTTGACTTTGGTAACTATTCATTAACTTTGTTTTTAATTTTATTTAATATGTTATTTACTTTCACTATGTTAATCATCGATATACGTAACTGGCGAATGAACTTATTCAACACATATTGCTAGAATTGTTCAAAGTGGCGGGAGGACGATATTAATTAAATCGATATAAGACAATCGGGGATAAACACTAAGGCGGACCGATATTCGCAAATACCATTTAAGCTTATTCAACACTTATTGTTAGACTTGATCAATGTCTTATCGAAAGTGGCGGTAAGACGATATAAGTCCAAATACAACAACCGCAGCTAGACGTCAAAGCGTAAAAAAAGTGAGAAGAAGAAATGGGATTCAAAAAAATAATATATTTATTTTATTTGCCTAACAACTTAAATATTTAAAACAATTACTAAAGCTTCAACCTTTTACGACGTGGCAGAGTGGGAGGAAGCTGTCACAAGGCAGACATAACAAAAACATATTGCAATCGCATAAAATAGAAAATAAAAAGTGAATAAAGAATATGGAAACAGAAGAAAAAATCAAAATTGGCAAAGGCAGCTGGCAAAGGAGTCGTCCAAGTCGCAGCTTCAGCTTGCAGTTTTGTTGGAGTTTGTTGCGCATTGAAGACATGCACGTACGTGTCTGCAGTGGCAAAACAAACAATAAAACGTGCAGGCACAGAGTGCGAAAGAGACAGAGAAAAGAGAGAGAAAGTGTGAGTGAGGGAGTGTGCTTTAAACTGCAGCAAATTGCATCGAAAATTGGCGTAATATTCTCGAGGCTGGCAATCTTCGTGGAGTACCCGGAGATAACCACAGAGTGGATTGCGGAATTTAAATTTAACTCATGAAATATTCAAAGGGAATTCACTTCACTTTCACTTCGCATGCTGCCCCTGTCTGTGCTTTAAATGGGAGTTTATAGAGAAAGCATGCTGTGTTTAGTCTAGCAAACTGCTTGCTTAGAGCTTGTTATTATTGCTCGCCTCAACGGAAACTAGCTACCAAATATTAACATGGCAAAATAAATAGCGCTTGGCATGTTGTAAGAAAACGAGTGAAGGATGCTAAGCAGAGCGCATCACACATGGTGCCTGCTTCCAAAAATAGTTGAATATGTTTGCTTTAAGTTGAGCTTGAGATCAAATGGAGATGCTGAGATTGATGTGAAACTGGGGCAGATGCAGAGTTGATGTAACCCTAGTTTACTGCTCCAGAATCTGTTTACACAAAATCTCCATTTACTTAAAGCGTTTCAGATCTGAGATGTTGCGTTCGGCTAAGCTTAAGTTCCTTTTGACAGGCTACACTCTTCGAGAATAATTCACATTCTCTTGTATTTCTAGGGCAAATTATTTTCCTGTTTTCTTTCCCCTTTCTGTCTCTAAACTATTTTCAATTTAAATAACTCGAACCCTTTTCATTTGCACTTTTCTTTTCGTGCGCTTATGCAGTTTTCCTCATTTCCCATTGAACATAATAAACGCTTCCGCTTACATGGCGCATATCCTCTGCAGTTCTTTCCTCTCTCTCTCTCTCTCTCCCTCTCTCTGCCTTGTGCTGCTCTTACCGAAAATGCATCTGGAGTCCATTTGTGTCATTCGTTAGCTTTGACCACAAGCAACAAATCAACTTAATTGTGTATGCATGTGTTTGTGTGCATGCATGTGTATGTGTGTGCAACGACAGGTCCTTGTGACACTTCCTGGTTTGCAAAGTTTTGGCCTCATCTGCATTTGAGTGCGTAAGCGTATGTTTCTGTTTCCCTCCCTCCCTGTCTGTCTTTGCAATATATTTGATTTAAGTGTGTCTGTGGTCTCTGCCTGCCCCTTCCCTTTCCCCCCGCCCCCTTCTGCAATATATTTCGACTCGTCTTTAGCTGTGTCTGTCATACATACATCCGCATAGAGTTTTAATTAGTGTCTCTTCTCCGTCAGCCGCAGGCTGCGACTTGAGAGCGAGCAACAAGTAAAATTAATTACACACAACAAGTTGTTCTGCCTCCCCCCTCCCCCTTTGGCCCACTCCCCCGCCCTTCTTGTGTTTGTCTTTTTTGTGTGTGCCCACACATGTTTGTTATGTGCGTGTTGCATGTTTTTATTTGATATTTTCTTTGACATGCTCAGTCAACTTTTATGCGCTGTTTCTCTTTGCATCTAAAAAATTTTATTCACCAATTTGTTGCTGTTGTTTTATTTGGCAATTGCCAGAGCACTTGACATGGCGCAGTCGAAATGGCGAACTCATATGGGCCGAGGCATATTTAATTTGACGGCACGGCGGTGGAGTAGCGCGCATTACGCATACGCCCTGTGTGGCAATGAGTTGCTGCTCCCCCGGCCCAGACTCAATGAGTGGCAGCTGCTGGGGCAACTGTTGCCGCGTCAATGCAGCAGCTGCGTAAAGCAGCAAATGGAGGGCAAAAGCAACAGCAACAATCAACATTGATAAGAAGCAACAAGATGAGAGAGAACTATGCAATACCCTGCAAAGAGTAATTGTTATTTTATAGGCTATGCATGCCCTATTGCACACTGATACTGTTTACAGGGTATAACAATAACAATATTATGACTCAGCTGGCTGCGCTTGTGTCGCGCCTCTTGAAATTTTAATGACAAAGTGTCACATTAACAGAGGCCGTGCCACGCCTTGCCTTGCCACGGATTTGCAGGTGGCATAAGGCAACAGCAGCCTGCCATTGTTGTGCTCCTTGTTGTTTTTGTTGTTGTTGTTACTGTTATGAGCATTGTTGTTGCTTCGTGACATGGCACTCAGCTGCCAAGCCAGAGGTAGCAGCAGCAGCAGCAGCAGTGGCAGTGGCAGACGGCATCAGTTCATTTACCTGAGTCCATCAGGCAGCTTATTTCGCGCTTCGCTGCCGCAGTCCTTCGTTTTTTCGCTCGTCATTCTTCTCTTTCTCTCCTTTTCCCTCTCTGTCGCACACATCAGGGCAATCAAATTGTATTCTGCATGCATGTGTGGCAGTCCTTGTGTGTGTGTATTTTATTCTCTCATGGTTTGTTACACTGTGCAACATTTGATTTTATTTTGATTGATATTATTGTTGCTGATATTTTAAGCAGATTATATGCTTATAGAACGACCTCTTGAGCACACACAGGCACACACACACCTTGCATGTGTGGATGTGTATATGTGCTGTGGCATCTGCAATTGAATTCTATTTTCAATCAGTCAATCGGAGCTTTTTCCAATTGGCATGAGGTCTTAATTATGGTTACAAAATATGTTTAAAACAGGCGAAAAGCTTCTTTTAACTAAAGGTTGTGGGAAGGAAGAACTTCTCCTTGTTCAGTTAATGATGACTTTAATTAAACAGAGCTTCTGCTTCCATCTGCATCCAAGAGTAAGTATCGTCTCCATTTGGAAGTTTTCTTTGCTGAAGATCTTCGTTTTATTTACTTATGGTCACAGGACACTTGCTCCCCCAGTCTCCAAGGCGCACTTCATTAGGTTTGTGTGACTGCGATTCCTTTATATTATTGGCAATTCGTATGCCAATCTCAAGCTGAAGCTCCCTTCTGCTCCGCTTCCTTTCGCTTTGCTTATCCTGTGGAGCTATTAACTGCACTCCCAGCTAAATGTCAAGCGGTGTCCTTGTGCTTGTGGCTTGCTTTTCTCAGCATATATTTGGTGAAAGGATTGCTTGGACACCTGCTTCGTCTTCGTCTTCTTCTCCTTCTCTCTCTCCTGTTCCTGCCCAGGGCAATTGCATAAATTGTGTAAGTTGTGCAGCTTGTGTAAATATGTATATACGCATGCAATGATTTACAACTGATTTAATATGATAATTGCAATGCGCAGCAAAGAGATAAAAGGCAAACCCCCTCTCTCTCTACCCCTTACTCCCTTCTCTGTGGCTGCTGGCAAAGATGTTGGTTTAAATGCATTGACTTTTGTGGCGTTCTGCAAAGGGAAAGGGCTGCATGAATAACTCATGCCCAGACAACTGCACCTACTCCTGCCCCAATCATATTACTACTGCACCTTCTACCCTTTACTCTACCCTAACTCCCTCTCCTACTCTTACCCCCATTCCTACACCAGTCTGTGCTCTACCTTAACCTCTCCAGTCGTTCTTGTAGTCTTACCCACTGCTCACCGTGCTCCATTCAGACCCTTGAATGGGTCCGTCTTGCTGTGCACCACAGTCCTCACCATCAGCCTCCCTTTCTACGCTTCGCATCTGTGGCCCACCCTACCGAATTCTAGGCTCTAAAATGTCGTAACCACTTTGCGGTGCCACAAAGTGCGCGCTGGCGTGTGCCGTTTTTTCAATTTTCCACCGCGTCAATTAGGCGGCTTCCCAACACACACACACACACACAGTTACACTTTTGCATACATAGTATTTCCCTGAGCATACCCGTTCCTCCTGGGCACCCCCACCTACGCCTAATGGCGCCCTACCCCCACTCTCCTGCGCGGGTAGCTACACCGTCTAGGCACAGGCAAAAAATACATAAAATGCTTGTTATAAAATTTAATGAAACCGCACACGACGCGAACATCGCACATTCCGTTTGCCTGCATTTTTTCTTGGAGATTTTGATAGGGATAGCGCAGGGTATTGCGTATTGCTTGAGACCTTTGCCACACAATTGGAAGATGTTTTTGTTTAGGGCAAATTCTGGGTATAGTTTTTAAATATTTATTATGATAAATATTTATTATGAATACTTGAAAGTTTACACCTTGAAGATTGTTATTTAGTAGGAACTTATATAAATATTATTAAGATTTAGTTTATCAGACCTTTACTATAGTTTATCAGACCTTTATCATACAATCTGTATACAAGTACATGAAATTCTACTGCATTATTTAATCATCCTTTCTTAGTTTGTTCCTTCTGTTCCTGCATGATAATCTTTTCTCCTTTCGCAGTATTCAAATCCAATTTATTATTTAAAATATAATATATGCACACACAATATATCCAATATAATAAAATATGTCCAATTTCAGTTGACTTTGAAGGGCTTTTGCCACGTCGACTCAACTGTAGGAAGAGTTTCCGAAATTCGCTGACGTTTGTGCCGAGGCGCAACCTTCTTAATGGTTTATGAATTTGCTTATCACGTATTTTTCTGGCAGGCCCTACACTGGCTCGGTTGCCCCTCGCCAAATTAAATGGGACGTACGTGTTTGCATAAAGGCAGCGAGTGTCGAGTAATACATACTCCCTGTCCCACATACCCCTAGAATATATGTAATACATACACTTTTTATGCTGCCCCTGGCCACCCACTGGCTCTACTTGCTATTCCCTACCAAGGGGCAGCTTCATTAGCCCTCGTCCAGCTGGCAAAATTGCTTAAGCTGCTCGCGTCGTAGAAAAGGACCGTCCGGACAGAAGGGGAAGGGGAAAGTACTGCCGACAACTGGGCTGCTCCATTTGTTTTAATATTCTTCAAGTGTTTTCCTTAGTCGCCATGTAAAATTTATTGCAGCTTAACAATTGTGAAAAGCGCGCGACGCTTTTCTTCCTCAAAAAGTTCGCATAACTCCAAAGTTTCGGCCTAAGAACAACAGAAGAAAAAAAACCTTAAAAAACTTAGAATCCACTGTGAAAATTCGCCAAGTTTTCCATTTCGTGCACGCTTGCCCCCAAGAGCTCTCGAATTCTCGAATTCACTTTCATTTGCAGTCGATATGCGGGTCAGGAATAGAAACCATAAGTGCTCTGAATATACTTTCATATTTATCCTTGAAAAGATTGACAATTGAAATGCGATTAAAGTGTAGCAACCTTCTGATTGGTGGAAAAAGAAAAGGGCAGAAGAATAAAGGAAGCATTACAGTTCTGTTCTTGAAAATAATATTTTTGTAATCAATGCACAAGCAGTTGATAGTGCATGGCGATATTTAACGGAAATATTTTAACTTGAAAGAAACAATCTTAGCCTATTCCTTTCAATATCGACTAAGCATTGCCAAACTCAAGAAAGTTGGCCGAGTAATTTGTAACAGTTTCTCGATTAGTAAATCATTTGACTATCAAACAAAACAAAGCGGCTAAGGAACTTTTTATTCGACAATCTACTAGGGTATTATGCATATTGAGAAAGCGGCTGTTTAAAACACTCTTAGATATGGACAAAGCGGATACAAACAAACCATCACTGGAGGTGGAGCTAGCAACGGGGGCAATTGGCGTAGGATTATGGCTAATTATCTGTCTGACCTGTTGCTGTGCGGTATTTTGGCCCGTTTTCGGTCTCTTTCTGGCTCGACTGACATGCAACAAGTACTGCATTTACGAGCCCGCAAAGCAAAAAGTTAATAAAAATTAAAAGGGGAACGTTCTAAATATAAGTAAGATCATTATTATAATAAAGCTCATGAGATAAGGCTTGTAATCAAATTAATCATGCCTGGCTGAGGCCATTTTAAGCCCCTTTTGGGTTAACTTGCCTGCATTCGTCGTCGGCTCGTGGGTCCGGGTCCATATGTCGCCTGACTGAGCAATCAGAAGGAGCCCGAGACCCTAATAGAGTTAGCATAGATTCGCATCTCTCCTAATTTGCCGGCCAAGTGCTTGTTGGGCAGCTCATTAAAAAGTCAACCCGACCGCCAGCAAATCGCGTACTTAAGTTTAGTTTGGAGGAAGGAACAATGCAAGAGAGCTGGAGAGGGGAGTAGACGAGGAAGGAGGTTAGCAAGTTGAGAAAGCACCGCAGCAGCCGCAGCACGTGCGCTGCGAAACGAGTGCAAAATTCTCAAATAGTTGCGAGTACTCTCAACTTAACTCAACTCTCAAGTCGGGTACACACACGGGTAACACGGAACTCTTCCTCGACAGTTGCTAAGCCAGTCGTCTGTCTGTTTGTCTGACTGACAGTTGTTATTGTTGTTGTCTTGTGACTTTTACACAGACAATTTGCCAGGGCTAATAATCAGTGGCAGCTGGCAGGCGCAGAATTTGGTGTCCTAAGTCAACACGAAAAGAGGCAGAAGCCGCTGCATGTTTAACTGATTTAAACGGGCTGCCAAAAAGTGTGCTTACCCCTTTTTGGGAGGGTCTTGAAAATACTAACATACATATTGAATATTTGCAGGGACAGCTTTTACTTTTCCATTAGTGCAAAAATGTTGCTGAATGCATCCCCAAGGTAACCTTCGCCTTGGTACTTCTCAATGCGGCTTCCTGTGGCCAACTCGACTCGATTTTCAAATCCATTTCGAAGATACTCGCATCAGGAAGGAGGCGGCGAGTGGATGCAGTGAGCCAAATAAGAATATACTATATAAATCCAGAGCGTCGCATTATGAAAGGACAAAAATTGAAAACTTAAGTGCACTTGTGCGCGTTCGTTCGAGGGACACACGAAAAGACGACGAGGACGAAAGGACACGCTGTCTGGCTTGGCACACGCTGCTTCCTTTCGACTTCTTTCGGACAAAATCTAAAATTGTAGGTGGGAACCGAGCAAAAAGGCCACCGGAAGTACTGCACCTCGTTAGCTTTGGTTTCCATTCTCGAGCTGGCGCTGCAAATATGTTTAGGGATATGAATTTCTCGAAAGGCCTTTTCACTTTTTAGTTCATTAAATGAAAGTGGCACCGCTGCTACAGTGGTCGCACAAGTCGCTGAAAGGGTGTTCAATTTACTTAAGAATATGTTTATATATTTATTTATTATTAAAGTTTTTATATCCGTTACTGAAATTGTATGTAAGAAGCAGGACAAGACATCTCTGAACTAACAAAATCAGCGTCAACTGTCACTTTGATATAAGAATGTCCGTATGAGCACTTATATCTCAGAAACTTTAAGAGCTAGAGCTACCAAACTTGGTGACACTATTTCTTATTAATGCGCGCAGAAGAACTTTGGTTTATAATTTTTCCACGCCCCCTACTGCCCCCAAATATCGTAAGAAACGAAAGAATATTAGTCGACTGCTGCTTTTTTACTTAATTAATTCATTTACCATCTATTTTATTAGATATAATTTTAATAAACATTAAATTAGTTAAGACTACATTCCTTTTGCTTTTCCTAATTTCTAATTATTCCTGTTTATTTTTGTTCTATTTGTGTTCCTTAAATGATTATTATTTGACCATCTTTGCTGTGTATTTACTTTTCTACTTATTATGTAGATTTGTTTGTTTCTCTCTTTTATCTCTGGCAATGATCCATGCTTGACGCATTAAATCTGATTAACAACAGTTGCGCATAATTTTAATGGCTGGAAAGAGCATTTGCGTGTTGTATTTGCATAACGGGATCATAGACAGTTAATGGGGCCCCGTTTCGGCGTGCCATTTGCTCCAATGGAGCCCATTGTGCGGGCCATTAGTGTGTTCAATTTGAGCACGAAGCGATTTGGCAGCGTGGGTGGAGTACGAACGCAGACTGTAGGTAAGTGAAGTGAGAGGCAGAGGGGACGTGAGGGGTATGTGTGCATATATTTAGGAGTAGTTGTTTATTTTCCGCATTCGGTTTGCTGCCACATGAGTGCCACTTGTGGCACGCGCCATTTTTTAGAGCGCAAACCATTTTGCAAACGCAAATAACGAGGCAAATTTCGCATGGCGGCTGCAACTGGCGGTTGAGGGTGAGAGAGAGAGAGAGACGGGGTGAAGGAAGCAGTAAGCTGGCGCACTTGAGAGCAACGTCAAAACCGATTGAACAAAATAACCTTGTGTTGTTTCTAGCGGCACCTGGAGGGATTTCACTTGACTGATTGATTGACAATATGCATAAGCAGCTACAGACTCGAGAATGTCCCTTCCGCCTCCCTTCTCATAGGAGGATGAGACAAATGCCTGCTGCGTGCGGCCGTTGACATATTCGATTTGGGGAAATCCAGCCGGAGAGAGCAGACACGGCAGCAGCAGCATGTAAACCCGGCGACATAATGGCCAAATCATTTGCGCTTCACGTGAGATTCGGGGCAAGCGACGCGTTGTGGCAATTGATTAATTAATGCAAACAACGAGTTTGCAGATACCCTTCGGCAATCTCGGAACTCTCTTGATAAATGAAACACACGACGCTGTCTAAAGTTGCCAGCAGAGCGGAGAATAACAGCCACGGCTCCTCACGACGTCGTGGCCAATTGTCATTGGCCAAAAGTCATTTTGCGTGCGGCAAAATGATGCGTAAACCATTTGAAGTTGAATTAAATTGTTTGCTGGTGCATGGAGTGGGGCTAAATTTAATTTGGAGAAAATTCCGAAAATTGCCATTGCTTTCTCTGTGGTTGAAACTTTTCTTTTCTTTGTTGTTCAGCAAGGGGGGTACATTAGCTATCCTAAAAGGTTTGTGTTTATACTTTAAATCAGCATCAACAAGGTACGCAATATTGCCTAGAACTGTATACATAATATGTATATAATATCGTCAAATACCTTTGTCTAGCGTAGGGTATACAGCCTTCGGTATGTCAAAGCTAAGCTTTCCTTTCTCTTTTCAATTAACTTAATAATGGCATTCAAAGTCCGATTTGGCTGTCACCCGAGCTGAGGAAACGAGCAGGAAACCTCTCATTGATTTTCAATTTTCGTTAAATAATCAAACATGAAATTAAAGTGCGCCCTGAGGCTTCAACTTTATTAAATTTCGCAGATTTTAAGTAACATGTTTTTTATTGTTTACAATCAGTTTAAGGGGTGCCGTTAAACTGTTAAATAATTAGCTCAACCAGCTCGACTGTTGATTGCTCATTTTGGTTGGCCAACTCTTTTGCAGCTCACGTGTCGTATACACAACGTGGGCATGTCAGCTGTGCCACGTTGCGTATGCGTTACTTTCTATGCTGCGCTCGCGGTGCGCCGCGCTAATTGTTTAAAGCACATAATTATGCAGCCAGCTCATACACACAAGCGCACACACACACACGAGCACGCATAATATGCTAATTTATCATACTTTTTATGCTTCTACTGTTTTCTCCTTTTTTTGGCTTGCTGCGGGAGAGGGGGGAGGGAGAGAAACGTGAAGCAACTTCATGGCAGGGCAGACATGAAAGATGCAAAAATGTAAAACAGCCACGCCTCCGCGAGAGCAGAGTGTATGTGTAGGTGTGTGTGTGTGTATGGTATGTGTGTGTGAGTGTGCGTGCTGCCATAAATTTTAGCTACTCCCACTGTCCGTCTCTCCCCTGGCCCACTGTCTCTCTCTATCTGTCGGTCTGTCTGTCTGTCTGTTGCTCGGTCTCTCGTTCGTCTCACTTTGTTACACTAAAACAAAAGGCGCTGCAAAAAGCTCGTTTTGGACTCTTGAGTTGAAAATTTGAAAATTAAATGAACTCAGTGACTGTGTCAGTGACGGAAATGAGTTTGCCATTTTGGATGATAACCCCCCGCCCCCAACCCCTACGTGGCACCCTCTTCTAACTGCCGCCCATACCTCGCTCACACATTACAGTTAACGTTGCATGACGCTGTGGCTGCTGTAGTATTTATGACTTCTGAAGTTGTATATGTATATGTATGTGAATTCATTAGCATTTGCCAACTGAGCAGCAGGGAGAGAGACAGAGGGAGAAGAGAGAGAGAGAGAAGGAGAGGGAGAAGCAACACGCATCAATCATAAACTAAATGTTGTGCGATAAATTCATCGTGTTCAATAGGCAAAACAGCAAAAGCTACAAGTGTGGGAAGGGTGGGCAAAACAGAAAGACAGAGAGAGAGGTGAGGGAAAGACAACGACAACACATACAGGACATGTGGAACTGGCAGACAGGACATGGGGCAGTTAACTTGGCACTCAAGTGTTGCAGTTGATTGACCGAATTGAATTGTCTTTTCGGCTTTGGCATCTTAACTCCGCAATCTACTTAAGGATAACCAAAACTGATGAAGCTATAAATTGACAGATGCAGCAGGGGAGGTGCAGGGGAGTATACTTCACCTGTGAGGTTAAGAGGTTGTCATTATTTCTCTCTCTTTCTCTCTCTTAGTCGTGCTCGGTTAACAACTTTCAATTCAATAAATTGCAGCAAAAACCCCACACATGATTATATTACAAATCCCTTACATATACTTGCATTTATATGCTATATATACTCGATCACACGCGTCGTACTATGCGACATCAACGATGTTTTAAACTGATTAAAAAGCGTATCAAAGCCATTGAACCCGTTAGTCGTTGCCCGCTTTTCCGTTTCCCATTTCCCGTTAAGCAAATAATAATAATAAAAACCAAATAATTTCATTTCGAACCAAACAGAATCGCCAACAAACCAAGCGCGAGAACCGAACCCATATCCGAACCCGACCGAAGGGAACCGAGGCAATTGACTGGCTGAATGAATGACTGACTGAATGACTGACTGTAAATTAAATTGCGAAATATTCAACAAATATTTGCACTCAATAAAGGCAAATTGCGTTTGGCATGAAAGCAAATAAGGCAAACAAAGTAGAGACAGACAAAAATGGCAACGGGCAACTGGCAAATCTGGCAAATCAGAATCAAGCGCAAATAGCATCAAACAATTTGCAAGATTTCGACTTATTTTATATGTTTTTTATTTTATTTCATTTTCCATCTTGCTTATTACACGCTTTATGCTTGCCAACGGGGTGCGGGGGACTAATAATTGTTAAGAGTGCTGCGCATTTTACAACTGCAAGAGAATTTCCAAGCGAGTTTTCCTTCTCCTCCTCTATTCATTAGCTGCGCATTCAGGCCGAGCAAGTTAATTGAAGCCTTGCTCCGCCTTTGACTCTTTGCTTGAGTTGTCAAATGTCCTCGAAACTGTTCGAGAAGTCGCTCAGAACTTTGCGCAAATCACATGCAAACATCTTTTGATCATTTTAATTAAATGGAATCTAGATTTCTGTTTGATATTCAATATTATATATTAAGTGTATATATAACATATAATATGTGCAGGTATTCTCTTCATTGATTTGCTTTCTTTTGTTCTGAGGCCTCCTTCGGGCCGTGTACAACACTGTCTTATCGATAGGTTATCGGAAATTTAATGTAATTAGCTTTCGATAGTGTATTGACTATGGTCACATTTAAATACCATAACATAAATTAAAAACTAACTATTTTTTTTAAATATTCTTATCGATTAATATTTTCTTGATATGAGCATATTTAAAGCTCACAACATTTTGTTATATTTGCTTCCATCACAGAGTTTGACTTCAACTGACTAAAGCTACTTTACTTCATCACATCCCAGTTGCCCAACTACCGTCAACAACAACAACAACTTGAACAAGGCCACGACAAGTTGGCAGTGTGTCTGACCGTCAATCCTCAGCTGCCTTCATTTTGCTCTCGCTTTTGACTAATGAAATCATAACGCAGTTGCCCTGCGCCACGTGGATCTGCAGGTGATGCTGCGCCAACAATTTAGTTGCTAATTTCTTGTAATTCAGCCGCGACTCACTTCCTCGACTCCTGCTGCCCGCTGCCAGCATCCTCGCTGATTGCTGCGCGTGAGGGGTGCATATTTTTAAATTCCATTAGCCAAGTTGCTGGGCAAAGCTCGCGTTGCGCAGTGCGCCTAATTCAATTTGCCTTAGAGCCAGTTCAAATTTAGCCAACTTGAGCTGGGCTAAATTCGACTTGGCTTAGAAGGACCTGCCACGAGGCGGCTGCAGCACGTGGAGTGAGAGTTCACTGCACGCTGTAGCGTCGACAACAAAGGCAGCGACTTTGGGGGCACATGGACAGCGGGCGGCAGCTGTCAGGAACAGAAAGGGGAGGATTCCTGCTATTGTTCTCTACTTGATCAGCAGCCAAACAAATACGAGATAGAAGGGAACAGCTATTGATGAAACGTTGGAATCCTGTTGAAACACCTAGAATCACTTTAGCTTGAAATTTCAATTTTCTGCATGGTGCGCCTACGGATTAGAGTTGATATGGCAACGCTGCAATGTATCAAAGGAGCCACAAGGACTGTGGTATATTCTAAAAGATACTCGGTATATAGCCAGGAAAGGGTATTTATATAAACTTGTACTATAAAGCTCTTTCCACCTTATGAAATTGTGCTATACAATCAGCTGAAGAATGCACAACAGATTTAATTGAAGCTTTATCCATTAATTTAACATGAATTCCTTGATTAAGTTTGGGATTATTTTTAGGAAATAAGTCTTGCTTTGATAATTTAAGCTTCAGAATTTATTAGTTTTAATTTATAGTTGTTTCGTAAATTGCCACCATTTTATTATGACGTACCCTTGATTGATTTGAATATACTCGTACAATAGAATCAAGTTTTTTACACATTTTATTGTAAATTTATCAAGCATTAAGGAATACAAGTATTTTAACTACTGGTATTGTACTTAATCAAACAAGATTATTATGAAGCTTAAATGAATCTACTATGATTTAATTTTGTAGTATAATGAACTTCTGCTGTTTTTCTGCCTTGATGAATTTCTCGAGCTATGCAGTTGAATCCACTACCCCCTCCAGTCCCCCTACAGTCTCTATTTGCCTGCTGTGTTTTTCCTGGTGGCTGTAGGCAAATTGAACAGCTTTAACTGTGAGGTACACTTGGTCGTGTGAAGTCACACGCCATATGCTCACAAGCACTGCAACGCACCCTGTTGCAGTTCTCCTCACTGACGTCGACCGTCAGGCGCCAGCAACCGCCACTCGATTAAGCACAGTTCCCGGTCTCTTTCTCTCTCCCCCACTCTACTTCCTGCCCTTCCATCCTCCCCTTGCCGCGTAGTCGACACAAATCTAACTAACTAATTGCCAAGTTTGCTTGACGCTATAATTGCTTATTACACGGCAAACTAGCTCACAATCCCAGGCAACCATGAAGGGCACTCTACACCCGCGCAGCCCACCATTTCTAGCCCTCCTCACCTTCTACTTCCTCCGTTGTGTCATTGCCAATTTGCTGCAGCGTGCCATGGCCTGGAAAGCCGTTGCAGGCAGCAGCTGTGACCCTTCGCATCTTCCCTTTTCCCCTACTTAACTAGCTGCCAGTTTTATATTTCTCCATATAACTTCGACGAGGGGTCAAGAGAGAGAGAGAGAGAGGGAGAGAAACCTTAATGAAATTACTATGAGAAATACAAGAAAATAATAGAATTCACAGCTGAAACAATTGCAAAATGTTTTCATTACTACCTTGTCCCGGAATATGTTTAAACTTTCAAGGAATTGTAATAAATCTAAGTAAATTAAAATGAAAAGTAGGCTCGCCTTTAAACAAATTTAATTTAAAGTTTGGACTGCCCACTGTGAGAGGGCGAGAAAGTATAAAAATATAACGTATACGCCCTGCTGCACACACGCATGGCAAGCGCAGTAGGCAAAAAGCAGTTAATTAATTAAGTATTTACACACAGCAAATACAAAGGCAGAATGAAAGCATGAATGGGGGCGTAGTTGAGCGAGGCGTTGCGTAGCGTGGGGAGGTGAGGTGAGGTAAACCAAACCGGCAGCCATTGGCATTGCCTTTTACACTTCTTCCCGTTGGGAAGCAACAATTGAGGTTAAGTGATTGTTGAGCGTGTAAGTGGCGCTCGTTAGCCCGCTGACAAGACGTGTTCATCAGCATGTGGCACAGTCAGGCAGGCAGTCAGACAGTCAGTCAGACAGTCAGTCGTCAGTCAGTCGAGCAGAAGTTCAGTCTGTTGGGCAGTCTGTCAGACAGGTAAGCCCTGAGTCCAGACAAACGACCGGCAGTTAGAGACGCCGTTGAAGACGAAGCAAAAGCTATTTGACTGGTAGTCGTTTATTTAAATCTACACCTTTTCATTTGACAACTGCAAGGAGAGACGAACGTGGAGGGGGGAGGGCATCCATCAGCAATCAATGCGAACGATCGACCAAATGTTGTGCAGTTAATTAGCAATACGTTGCAGCCGCAAAAAGAAGCCACAAGCTAACAGCATTGCCCTGAAGCGCTGATTAATCCGAAAGCAGCCTCGAAAGTTCTCTGGCATTCTTAAATTCAAAAAGTACATTAAAATTTGTATCGCATAAGGGCGCAGCAGTTGGCTCGCATTCAGCACATGTAGTTGGGCAGAGTTTGGCCCGGCGAGTGGCAGATAATTCATCATGTGAATTACTCAAACCATTTCACAAACTGTCAATCTCTGTTACACCCACACACAGGCACACAGACTCGCAGTCACACACACGTGGGCTGAGTTCTTTTCCACAGCATTGCGCACGTTTTTATGGCTTACTATGGGGGCAAGTTCGTTGGCGTTGTCATCGTTGTTGTTGCCGCCGCCTCCTTTGCTGCCCTCCGTACAGCTGCGACTCTGCAGCTATGTCTACTTGTATTTGTGTGTGGGCATGTATGTGTGTGCTGTTTTTTATTTCACATTTTCTTTGTACATTCTCAACTGTAATCACATCATTTTACATCATATTTCATACTCCTGAAGAAGAGGAAGGCACACATCAGACAACCCGACGTCGTTCTCGTCCTCGTTGCCGTCCTGCAGCGCCTCCGGCACATTTCTAACTCGTTTTGTCCACGGTGACGCAGCTGTGTTTGTGTTCCTTGTTCCTGTTTTTTACGGCAGCGGTAATCGCAATACGAGCCCCAAGACCAAGACTAACACGAATGCGGACACGGCCACGCATACTGCTGCAATTTATAAACATGGCAGACAGGAAATTACATTAAGCAGCACAGGCTGAGCGCAGATTTGACAGCTTGACTAACGGCTCAAGGGGGCAGAGCACAATTAAGTTGTGAATAATCAAAGCCAGAGTGCATTAATTGATGTATTAACTACAACTTGAATTCTGCTCAACATTCCACACTTGCTTTCTCATGCTTTGTTATCCAAATTATGAATAACAGAAACTGGAATTTGAATTTAAATTCGTTAACTGTATAACGAGGTGTGCGTCGACCATTAATGCATTCGCAGTTTGCCCAAGTTGCAGGCCAGAATGAGGTCAACGCTGCGTATACATAACATTTAATAATGCAAATCAATGCAGGCGCCACTTGTTGTTGTTGTTGATGTTGTTGCTATTGTTGTTGTTGTACTTATCCTGCATAAATGCAAACTATGCAAATTATTTTAATGGCAAACAAAATGCAACCGCAAGGCCTCAAAAGCCACCGACTAATAACCGGGCTAAACCCCCCAACAGGAGTCAGTGTAGGAGTCGCAGGAGGTGGAGACGCAGTCGTAGCACAGACCAAATAGCCAAACAAAGCACTCCCCTCCCACTTTTCGACTACCTTGCGGACAGCCCAGTTGCTGCTATCAACCTTAGTTCCTCACTGTATGGAGGTTCTACGGCCACAAGTCAGTCATAAAGTTAACTCTGAGCATTTATGCAAATAGCTCACACACAGGGCCTTTGTCTGTGTGCGTGTGTGTGTGAGGGAGAGTGTGTATGCTACGCACTAACGCAGTTGGAAATGTGTCAAGCCAGACAGCAGCAGCAACAGCAGCAGCGAGAGCTGAAAATAATTACTAGTTGCAAGGTGTTGACCATAAGATACCCTAGAAAATCGATTGTGTTTACCAAACAATACAAATAATAAATATGTTGCCCACTTTTGAGCGTGCTCTGGTATTTATTTTCTGCATGCGCTAGTAAGTATGCTACATTTTTTCAAATTCAATGCAGGACATCATAAATATTGATAAAAAGTACTAAAAATGATTTTACAGCTCTACTGTGCACTGGGTATACCCATTCGGAGTCTATAACATGAACAGCAGTGGCAACGGGGGCTGGCAGCAACAACATAGGCACATGGGCAACCACAACGAACAACAGAGCAGCAGAGCAGAGCAGCCAGTGAACAGTGTCCTAATTTAGTTTCATTGCGAGCATTATTCTTATTTTTGCACACTGCCTGAAATTGCCTACTTACAAATTCAATTTCCACAATGATTGCAATCACTAGCGAAAAAGGGGAGCACATATGTCAGCCTGCTGACGAGCAATGGCTTTCTAGAGGCGTGAGGCCGTAGGGAAGGGGACGGCGAGCAGCGGAAAGTAGGTGGTCCTCAACAAGTTGTAGATAAGGGCAACATACGTGCAACATTTACCGTTGCTTACGTGATGCTGCCACATCGGTTGAACGCCGAGCTCATCCCACTTGGTTATCCTGCCGAGCAAGGCTGCTCCTTCTAGGAGGCAGGCGTCTCTGCCTAGTTGGCAGCTGGTTAAAACTACGGGAGCACCCTGCCTGCCCTCATACGAGTGCAAAACGTGCTGGCATTTAGCGCAACTTTCGTTCAGGCTTGGCGCCTTCATCGTCACCAACGTACACAACTCCCCCACATCTCCTCTTTCCCAGGCTGCTGTCAAGTTGGCCAAATTAATGTTCATTAGTCACGTCGCGGGTGTAATCAATTTATAATGTGACAGCGACCGGCTGCGGTTGATGTTAGTTATGCAGCAAACCGGCAACAGAACAGTTAATAACTTCGACCAGGAGGGTCTGCTTGGAAACGAGGCAGGAGGAAACACGGAACTGCGAAACACGATCAAGATTAAAGCGCAGCACCAGTTTGTTGCAATGGGCTGTGCCGCTAGGGCTGAACAAATTGATTTTATACTTATCGATATTTCATATGAAGTCTGTGTCTTAATATAAAGGTATCGAAAACATCTTGAATTCAATTTTTGCTTATATCGATATTTTATATGAAGTCGATAACTCAACGCGAAGGTATCGCAGCGCTGCATGCGAGAGTGAGAAAGCAATAGACGGCAAAAGACTTTGATATTGGGAATTGTTAGTGTTTATAACGGGTTTGATCGAAGGGTATTTAAACTTTTCTTATAGTTATTGGTACAAAGAAACTTCTAAAATTATCGAGAAAATACCAAACGATGATACGCTCCGTCTAAAATTTAAGTGACAATTCGGATACCCAAATTAAGCCGCAACTGTTCGTACATTAAGTACAACAAAACTGTTGCAGGCGCTTTGCGTACGATAGCCGGCATTAAGCCTCGATACAGTCCCGTGTACCCGAAGCGCATCATATGTTTAGTAGCGTGTAATATGGTTGGATATTGGCCTGGTCGACCGTTCATCATCAGCGTCTTGAGCACGTCAAAGGGCTGCGTAATGATGCAGTCAATAACGGAGGTAACGAGGGAGCTTTTAAAATGTAGTCCTATGTTGTCATCCATATTATAATGTGTTGCAAGCTCGGACTTCACCTGGAGGGAGATCAACTATGTTAGTAGTACTACTCACTAGCCGAAAACATAATACCTGATCATAGACGGCTATTTGTCCGATTGTCCCGATGGCCGCCTTAACTACCGCAGCGTGGCCTCCATTGTACAATGCTCTCCAGCCCTCCTCCCTGGGAATGCGATTGAGTGCATTAATGAGGTTTTTATATCTGTGAACGAGTCAGAGAAATAGTACGGGAATAAACATGCTGACTCAATGGCAATACTTTCGCTTCGATTCCTCATCGCTCTTCATATCGTTTTGCATGCGAATATTGATAACGTCCAGGGGGATGCCAATTATAGAGCTGCAGACTCCAGCTATACTTGCCAAGACGACCTTGCTTCCCAAATTATCGCGCATCAATTCAAGATGTTTGCCAAACTCGTAAATGGTGAATCGCATGCTAGTGCAGATCATTTGACGCGCAGCTGCCGCCGCGAAACCATCGTAGAACCCGACGAGGCCTGCAATACAATGTCAGTGGATACAATGGAAAAAGAGGAGGAAGTTCTAGTGGCCTTCTACCTCTCAGATTGATTACTTTTTGCGCTGTTTCAATCATTCCCTTTTTAACCACCTGTGTCTGCATATGTGTCTTGACCAGATCGAACGGCGCAACAAAGCAGGCCACGCCAGTGGAGGCGACACCGCCAAACCACCAGCGTGGCCGCATCTCTTCTCGCTCGTCTGACTCAGCCAGTACAGTGGTAAATTATATAGATTCCGCATCCGCATAACTATTTAAGATTGTTTCTTACTGACAAAAACACTGACTAATTTTGATTCATTTTGAGCTCCCAAACTGTCAGTTGCTTTGTTACTAAGGTGACTGATACTGTCGGCTTTTGAATCGAATTTTGATTATAAAACTGGTAAAAGTTTTCGGCCACGTATCGTCTGCTTGTGCGCAGAGCTTAACTGGGTTCCGGCTGCGCTCGCCACGTAGTCAACCTAAGGTTCAGAATTCCCTTTTCCTCCTCAACTGCCTGCTTCGGCAACACGATGACATAATAAACGAGGTTAGCCCTTCGAGCTGCACTGTGTAGCAGGCAGCAAACTGCACTACCTGCCACCTGCCACGTACCACCTACAGCATCTGCTTCTTTCCACTGTTTCTCTATTTGGTTTTTTTCACGCCAGCTAATGTCCAACATTTGTCGCTGTCGCTGTCATCGTCTCTATGCTGCACTGAAGTGCCCTGCACAGTGGGAGGGGATGTTGCAAGGCAACTCTATATACATATCATATATATATTTGAGTGTGTCACAGTTAGGTAATTAATGTGTTATAATATAACAAGTAGTTGGTTATTTCTAGCTATTTCTACTGCACTCTGACTGCGTATTTGCCCCACTGTGCCGCTCATCTGCAGCCCGCATCTGCACCTATTTTGCATACTCGACACGCCTCGCTGCTCTCTCAACTTTCAACTCAGTTTCGCGTACACAGACTCGCACTCACATACACTGAGGCACACACTCACACACACACACTGAGGCACACACACTGGCTGTGAAGTTTTTGTCACGTTTCGAGTGTTGAAATTTGCAACTTTTGCCGGCACACGCACTTATCAAAAGTGCTTCGACTTCGGCCGCTCGGCTGTCAAAGTAAATGCACATCTTTGGACACCTGACCACGCCCATTGCCCATTGCACACACAGCACAGTAGAGCAGTTAACAAGTTTTCTAATTAAATTTTGCACACTGGCACGCATGCTCGCACACACACACTCGCACACACACGACCGCTCGCTTTACAGAGTCATAAAAAAAAGTGTTGGCAACTTGACAGTCGCTTATCACTTCCGTTTCCGGCAGACACCGCATGACGCTGTCAGCACTGGACAAAAAAAGAGTGAGACAGAGGGGGATGAAGAGCAGAAGAACCGCGCAACATTTTAATTGTCAACGGCTGACAGTCAGTTAAGTGGCCGAGACAATGGGACTGTAAATGTTAATTGGCAACGATTTGGTAAGGGGTGTCGTCAGAGAGAGGAAGAGCATCAGTTTTACACACATACTTGATGAAATCAGCTTAATTGCAATTCATTTGATATTGACACTTTGGAGTACCTTTGACCCTCCTTCCTCTTCCCCCCGTATCCTCCTTCTGCGCCTTTTCGGCCTGCTTTCGGCACTTGAAGACGAGTCTGGCCAAATTGTCATTGATTAATGGCAAACAGAGCGTTAAGTTGTGCATCAAATTACGAATGCGAATACAAATACGAATGCTATCACGAATGAGAACACGAATGAGAACACGAATAGTCAAGCAGCGAGCAATTAATTCAGTGTATGCACTTGAGTCGGAAATTGAAGAGCATGTAGAGCTCTTCATTTAGTACACCCCCCCTCCGGACACACCTACCTACAAGCTACCTCCTCAGTAATCACTGTTTGGCATGAGTGTTGGCGACTTGATGAGGTTCTGGCGTGCCTAAATATTTGTTCTGTTAAGGACATAATGCAATGTTTGTTAACCGAATGCATGCAGACCTAATCGGAGCAGTCATTGCACAGTTATATAAAGAATTGTAAAAGATAAAGACCCTCCTTTTTATGGCGACCCAAAGTTTTATGTTGGGATTTGCAATGAGTAAACTAAGTTTTGGTACTCAAAACAATTTAAAAAAATGATTTCTCTATCGATCGAAAGGTCATAAAACAATGAAACAGCTCGAAATGTTTTCTAATTTTACGAACACAAAAGCCGAGGACAAAGTTTTTGCATAATTTGCAGTTGAATAGTCAGAAAACTGAGTGTAAAACGAGCTCAAGAGCTCTGTGCTTCAGCTTCTCTCGGTTGCCTTTCCAGCTCAAGGCCCAATTACAACTCCAGCTCCAACTCGAACTCCAACTTCCAATCAAAGCAACTGTGACAAAAATTTAACGATGCATAAAATGTACAAATAAGTAGGGGACGAACTGGGCGATTCTTTCGAAGTTGCTTTCATCAAGAGCAAGTAAAAATATCCATGTAATTTTGTATAATTTATGTAGATTTCAAGGTATATTGGATTATTTGATTGACATTTGTTTAGTAGTATTGCACTTGCTTAAACAATTTTATAATGACAATTCGAAAAAGAGTAATAAAACAAACAACATAATTCGAAATCGTCACTTCTTATTGTTAAAGTGCCTATAAACACAGTATAAGTTAAAAGAAGTACAGTACGAGGCCTTTCAGATATTTTAAATAATTTATTTGGTATCAATACTGACAGAATGAAAACTAATAAAAATGATTAAAGCTGAATGTTGTTGTGTTTTGGATCAATTGAATTGAACGCCAAATGATTTAACAAAGCGCCAAACTGAACGCTAACGGTGTAAAAGGGGCCTAAGGAGAACAACAACAACTGCGGAAAGGGCGTATGGTGGGGGAAGGGAAACATTGATTTTGCACTCCTGTGGCACAACTGCCAGCCGGAAGCTGTCGAGCCCGGAAACATTCCGGCAACAGTTTGGCATGCACCGTTGCCGCTACTGCAAAGCCGGGGAAAACAAGTTTCGAAATTGGGCCGCCATATCTGACAAGCTGACAGCTGTGAAAGCTGCGTGCCAGTTCAGCAGTCAGTCGGCACTTCAGAGTTCCTCGGTTCTTCTTCCTAAACACAGCTCGGGCGACAGTTGGGCACAGAAAGCAGCATTAAAAACTCATCATTCCCGGCAAGCTGAAGCCGGAGAGTGTGCACTTTCGAAGTCTGAATACCCTAAAATGGGTTTCTCTGGGGTTTCCCCAATCCTCGGCAACGAATGTTGAATGGGCTTATTCTTGTGCATCCAAGTTTAAAAATAATTTCTTTCATTAATGTTTTACTTGCTCCTATAAGGTTTTTTTATACCCGTTAGTTAGTTTTTGGTAATTACAATAAATATTAATGCCTAAATGATAATATAGAATCGGATAATTAATATAGAAGTTGTTAAAGAAATAATTTAAAGAGTTACTGATTTATAGACTGCTCCCTCAAACACAACACAAACTAATAATAGGTGGGTATCACATTCGAATACACTCGACTGTGCTTGTTTCACTTTTTAGTTATAATCTACAATTAGTAAGAATTTAGTTTTTTTAAATTTTAATCTGTCGACTAGCCGACTATAAAATAAAATTATAAATAATACTTTATTTTTTGGCATTATAAAGCGATTGTGGTAGCAGATTATTTACTGATCTGCATCTATTTATTCTCCAACCTATTTAAATCTCTGGTATTAATCATAACCGAATCGCTGGCGTATCTGCTCGTACAATATAAAGATGATAATCGTATTTGGTATGATGCGGCACATACTCGCTGTAAGTCCACGAAAAAATCCCTTCGGACCGGACCGCAGAATGAATCGAATTTTATCAGTCATGCTCGGCAGAAAGTTGGCCCCTGCAAGCATATGGACCGTTTTTATCACCTCTAGGGGCTGCACGAGAGGTGCACATATAACCCCGGCCGTCGAGGCACTTATCAAATGCAAAAACCATCCGTCGTCCAAATTATAATAATTCACGTAGAGCATCTTTGCCTGATCATAAACCGCATTCTGACCGACTCCCATTAGTGCTCCACGTCCTATCGAATAAAATCCGCCTCGGTACAAGCCGATGATGCCCTCTTCCTTCCACACGCGATACAGGGCGTGGAAAACATTGCGGTAGTTGTATTTGTGATGCTCTTTAACAACGCGGTCGATCTGCATGCGTGTGTTGACCAGTTCCATAGGAATCCCGATGCTCGATGACAATATACCAGAAAAGGTTGCCACGAATACCCTTTCTTTGAAATTCCAATCTTGTCCCGCGTACCGCCTGCCTTCCGAGTACAAATAAAACCGAAGGGTGGTGTAGGTTAGTTGACGCAAAATTTGAGCATTTAAACCGTCGAACAAGGAAATAAAGCCTGTGCTTCGTGAAAGGAGAGGGTGTTAACAGTTTTCAAGGAAAAGGTATATAGTTTATAAAGATCTATAGTAAAAGAATATATATATAAAGTACTTACCATGGTTGCGAATGGCATCAGATGCTAACTGTATCATACCCTTATGTTTTTGGTATACCATGCGGCTCTCCAACAGATCGAAGGGGGCCACTACAGTTGTAGATACGGCTCCCGCCAATCCACCGGCCCACCACGGTGCATAACTTCTGAAAAAATAATTTCTGAAGTTCTATCATAACGTGATAAAATTAATATTGACTTTTCGCTTACTTTGTGTCCGCGGAATAGTAGACGTCGTAAATAGGTGCCAGCTTGACGTACTATCGTTTTGGGCACTGAACAAGTATCAGATCCCAGAATGATGTGGCGAAAAATTAAACACGATACTAATATTTAAAGGTTGTTCTAGCTTGCACGCAGTTGCATAGCTTCCAGCCATTAGCAATAAAATATTATAAATTTTTGGTACAATTGAAAAATTAGTATCGAAAATTTGAGAGTTTCGCTAAAAACTAACAAGCATTTTTCTAAAAATTCAATTTAAATTTATTTTGAGTATAAAAATCTAGATTACTATTAAGGTGAATGCCTGTACATATAACTCTAGTACCCAACCAAGCTCAAGCTAACTAACACACAAGCAAACAATCGCAGTCTCAATCAATCAAGTTAAAAGTTTTGCTTTTAGTTTAGTTTTACGCTGCCTTGTTTCAATTTCAATCTCACTGCGACTGTTGAATAAAAACGGAGTGAAGACAAATAATATATAGTACAGTAAAATGTGAAAGTATGTTTACCATCGACACAAAGATGCTCTTATTTTTTGAAAAAAAGGAAAATGTAAACTAAATAGACGTATTTTCAGAATTGTATTAACAAATATATAAGTTTATGAATGTTTAATATATATATAAATATACGTTTTATGATAATAAATATACTTTGTAAAGGTGTTTAAAAATATCGAATAATACTTTATAGTCTTAAAATTCTTATTTATTTTTTTCAATCACAATTTCAAGTGTGTTAAACAGTCTGCAAGTGGAATTTTTACGAATAAACGTATCCCCCTTGCATATCAATCACTCTTCGTTTTCTATTCTTCATCCATCTTCAATCGAATATCGAACTGGGATTGGGACTCCAACTGCGATTGAGTTTGAAATTGACGATGCGTAAGCAGTTAAATTTCCGCGTGCTTCAATTTATTCACATTTGTCGGGTAAACGAATTTGCCACTTGTTGTTCTTGTTTTTGTTGGTACATTCTTTGGTTACATTTTTATTTTTCTGTTTTTGTTTTTCTTTATTATTCTCTATTCAATTTCAACGCTGTCTGCACTCACATAGTTTTTCAATCTGCCCGTAATTTAAAATAATATATCACGTATGCAACTTGCAGTAGTTCGGTTTCTCTCTCGCGTTCCTTTTATACCCTTGAAAATAGTGAAAAAGGTATCTAAATTTGTACAAATATATGTAACAGACAGAAAGAGGCGTGGCAATCCCCATAAAGTATATATTCTTTATCAGGAACCAAATTTTGCATACCCAGATTAGGTCTATATTTAAGTCAGATTTTTTGAGTCACAGCTAACATTTTGTATTGTAACAGGTTTTCAGAACTGGGTGTAGGGTATCTTACTGTGGGGTGCGGTCCACTGTAACTTTTCTCTGGTTTTCCCATTACTATCTCTCTCTCTCTTTTTCTCTCTGTTTGCTTTGGAAGTTTGCGGAGCGAGTAACATATCAAATTGATATGCAAGTGTATCGAGTATCAACAACAACATATTTTTTGTTCACGAAGGGACAGGGGGCTTGGTAAACAGGCAGGGGGGGTGGGTTCTAAAAGTCTCTCCGATTGTTTGAAAGCATCTTGGGTTATTAGAAAAGTTTGTAGCACTCTCACAGGGCTGGAGAAACTCGGTAGGGCATTTTGATTCCGTCGCGCTGTTGGAAAACTGAAACGAGGACGATTTTATATTTTACAAAACTAATACAGTCTGATATAATAACAATCTTTGGACATTAATTTTTGTGAATTTAATTGATTCTAAATCGATTGCTTTTTGATTTATGATTGCGTTGATTTCACACGTTGCAGCGCGTGCAACAGTCTGTGTGAGCTCCATTTCCGGTCAACTTTCAGGTCACGTGCAACAACAACTGGGCAAGAAAACAAGCCATAAACGCCGCATACCCCCCAGCCTGCTGCCTCATGACTGTCGATGTCTTCGCTGTAACCACATGTAATGCAGCTGCAAGTCGACAAACTTGCCAAAAAGTTGCGGCGAGGGGAGCCTGAGAAGTTCTTACAACTTTTTTCTGCTTGTCTTGCGGCTTGTCGCCAACTGCTACCTACTCTACCCCCTCCCTCTCGATCTACCCCCCTGTGTGTAAGGGCAATTTTTGTATGCTGAACTTTTTGGCAAATGTTTGGTCAAAACATCAACAGCTGCACTCGGGGCGTATACGGGATCGGGTGACACAGGTGCAAAACTCGCTGCAAAACTGTCGCTGGCAAAAAAGTCATTTGAAAGCGGCGCGAAAAACTGTCGGAAAGTGCTCGAAAATTGCATTTTATTATACTGCAAGTTGGCAGGGCGCCAGCAAACGAGCTCCAACTTGGCCCCAATGACAGCGACATGTGCCGTAAGGGTAAATCCAGTAATAATAATATAAATAATAATAATACTAATAGTAGTGGTTATGGCAAAACAAATGCCACGAGAAACAACAAGCGTTTACAAGCCTCTCTGCTGCAGCGCCTTGCAGTTGCAAACCGAAGCTGGCATACCCTAACAAAAAGTTTAGAACCCGGCAAGAACTGCTGAGCAAATCGCAGGCAGGACGCAGAACAGGCTGACATGGAAAGACTGGTGTGCAAGTCTCAGCTGTTGCTGACTTGTCATGCGACCCCAACACGTTGTAGGGCATACAAAATAAGCAGAGGCCCGACTTGGCGTAAGTTTTGCTGCTTGGTTTATCCAAAGTTCGCGTTATTAATGAATACCTTGGTAAGGGCAGGGGTTGATGAGCGCCTGGCGGTATGCAACGCTTGATTAGTGCAGCACCTGACTTATGCACGTGAGTTGTGTTGAAGGGGGCGTGGTTGCTCGTGGTAGCTGCAAATTGCAGCAAAGCACTGCTGGGCGCAAACTTCGGCGCGTTATCGTCAAACTTTAATGGAACTATGTCGTGCAGTGTCGCAACAACGAAGTTATGAAAGTTAAAAGGTGAAAAACCAGACGAATGTTAATGTCGGCCGCAAGGATACCCTTCGCACAGTTTTAAAAACACAGCAACTGCACTCTGAGCATAAAAAAAAGATGTTGTACCTCGCAACAGTTTAACGTATTTTGGGAGGGGGCGGGGGAGATACATACCATTTACATGCAAGTACTTTAGTGCAGTACATACACACATATGTATGTAGTGCATACTATGTATGTATGTACCTATTTGCTTGGTTACGAACAATTGAGTCACGCCGGCAGGCAACGAAATTAGAGGCAAGTTAATTAGCTTGAACGTTGCAACCTGAGAGATAATCATCCTTGCGGTGGTCAAAATCATCGCGCACATTGGCGACTGTCAATCACTAATCGAAGTGGGCAACGACAGCTGATGGCACAACTAAGCAGTGGCGGAGGAGGCGTGGTAGATGGACAAATAGAGAAGTTTAACATATATTAATTGCAAGTCATGTAAATTGATTAATAGTTAAGTAAGGATGGATAAGCCCATTTACTAAGATGGAAAAGATTCCCCCTCTGCTGCGCCCATGCTTGTCAAGGATACTTGACTGCAGCAGCCCGAGGGTGTTTGAAATTTCAAGGCAGTACCAGCAAATTGCGACCACAGCGCGCACATAAACCTGGCAGGCAATGAGCCTTCGCTTCCCCCATTCCCCCCAAGAAAGGCCAATACGAAACCTGGTGAAACGAGTATGTTGAATGTCATTTGATACTGATCGGATTTCTGGGAGTAACTTACTCGCATGAGTGTCTTATCCATTCTCACTCGTTTGATGTGAGCCATTTTAGCTCTTAGCCTGTAATAGACCTCGCAACAATCCATTGCTGCAACTGCAACTGCTGCAACTTAGTTGCCAAGTCACTTGCACACTCAGTCAGGAACAAACACCCTCTGCTGCTGCCACTGCCACTGCCCCTGCCCCGGTCAGGTGCCTGTTCGCCCTTTGCGCATATCGCATGGCACGTTAAATTGATTGACATTTATCCGTTTTTTGTGTGCCGTCCAAACTCAAGGCACACCCACCTGGGCTGGTCCGCACAGCCCGGGGGCCTTGACTGGGTATATCGATGGACTTGCCACGCCGTGGCCGCAGTCCTTAGTCGGGTCTCCCCCCCCCCCCTGCCCTCTGCCCCCTGCTCGTATCTCTATCTCTGTCTGTCGCCAGTTGGCTCGCTCGGCTACACTTGACACAGTGTTTGCACTTTACGCTGATTTAATCTTTTGCTTGCCGTGAGCACAGTGTCTGCTTGGGTTCGTGTTCGGATCGAGGTTGGGGTTGGCGCTTAGCCCGGCTAGAAGTGTTACGTGGCGTCAGGTTTGGCGCGTGATAAAGAGCCAAAAAGTACACAAAGAGGAAGGCAGGAGGAACTGAAATGATTACTGCTTGCATTTTGGTTTCTGGGCGTCAACTCTCAGTCAAGTGCCACAGCATAAGGAGACAGAGAGCCTGATGCATTTACGATAATGTCTGGCGAATTATGCTGATTGCAACTGCAACTGCAGCCAGTTTCGATTATGACAGACAAATGCACGAGTTATTGGAAATTAATGCAAATTTCAACTGTCAAACTGGCAAAGGAATCGAATCGAATCAATTTGAATTGGATTGCATTGGACTGGGCTAAGTTTTGCAGTTATGAAAGCTGTTACTGAACATGTCAATATGCTGTTCAGTTATAATAGAATATGGTTAATTCCTATATTTCAATAGTATCGAAATGCCAAAGAATAAGCTAAATTTCATGATTCCTTCTGTAGAAGTTTTTAAAATTCCCCAAGAATTTACGCAAGCACTTTTCGTCTATTCTTATTTATATTTCTTTCTATTTTGTATTTGCTAATATATCAACGACTTTGCGTTTTGTTGGTACACTCACAAACTTAGCCCAACGAATATTAATAATAATTTACGAAATTTATGTAGAAACTTTGGCGTACATCGCCGAGTCTGAGTTAATTGGCCAAAGTTTTGGGGCTTGTTTGGCGGTCAATTGTGTCATTTGAGTGTGGTCTCGAGTAAAGTAGAGCAGAGCAGAGTAGAAGGAGAAGAAGGAGGAACAGCGGGTCAAGTGTGGAGGGCGGGGTATTGCAATCTAGCGAAATAACCAAAATGCACCCACTTGACTGCCAATAAGTGGGCAAATTGGCTGTGAAAGCAGAACCCAATCGGAGCTGGTTTCCATACCCTAAACACAGTGGGGTGTATTGGTTATCAGGCTTATATACAGTATATTCTTATCTACTGCGCAGTATCTATTAGTCACGCCGGTAAAAGCGCTGCTGGAAATCCGTGCAGTCCCGCAGTCGGCGCATCTTCCGGGGCCCTCTTTGCATGAATTATTATCTGTGGGCGTGGCCGTGGCCACAGTCATTATTTAAGCCTAAACATGTTATCAGCCATAATATGTAATACATACATTCGCCTGCCCAGCTTATACCCCATTGGAACCTCATCTCGGCTCCAAACTGGGCCAAACAATGCAAATTTCCCTTTGCTGTTTAATGGTTTCGATTTTTGGGCCTGCATTCTGTGCAACTCAAGTCCATTGTTAGCCAAATACGTGTGTGTGTGAGTGACTATCCACTGCCCCCTCGATTTGGTCTATTGTTTTGTTTTATTGTTTGTTGAAATGCACATAAAATGTATTTTGTGCTCTTTGCGCCCTGTGTCCGCGAATGTTTTTAGCTCGTATTTTATTGACGGTATTTCCAGATAAGGGAACTCAAAGCATAGTGTAGCGTAATGGCTCTATATCGACCCCATCAACGATCTTGACTTCCATGGCTGGAAAATCTACTCAATGAAAAGCTTTTGCTGAACTTAATTTGAGTGCTCATAAGATCACAAGAATACATATTTCTCATTATGAAATTCCGACAAAAAAGCTCTAAATAACTCAAAAGCATTCTCAGTAAAAGCTCTGCAATACATTTTCACCACATACGAAATCAATCTAAGCTAATCAGTTAAAAGTGCAGAGAAGCAATCAGTCGTAGCTAAGTTGGAGGTGTAATCACAACAGAGAATCGCCGTAGATCAGTCGAAAATGTTGCGAACAATACGAAGCTTAAGGCACGACGTCATTCGAGGCAGATGGCGTTCAAGTGTCGCCACCCTTGATACTGATACGGTAGACAACTCCTATATGCAACAGTTGCAGGTGGAATGGAAGGGTGGCAAACCTTTCAAGCAACTACCAGGCCCGACACGCTGGCAAATACTGTGGGGCTTTAGGAAGGGCGGCGAATATGCCATGATGGACATGCAGGAACTGATGCTGATGTTTCGTCAACGCTATGGCAATACCTTTTTCATGCCTGGCCTCTTCGGTATGCCCTCAAATGTGGTGACCTTCAATGTGGACAACTTTGAAAAAGTATATCGCACCGAGGGCAAATGGCCGATACGCCCTGGAGCCGATGCAATTGTGCATTATCGCAAGAATCGAGCTGATGGTTTCTTCAAGGATTGCATGGGATTGATGGACGGGTGAGGAGAGTGAGGTTGATTAGTAGAGTGTATTTATATTGTCTATCTATTTTGAAGTGGCGAGCAGTGGGCACGGAACAGGAGTATTACGAATCCGGTGTTAATGCAACATCGCAACTCCGTATCTTATCTGCAGCCCATGCAGTCTGTTAACCAGCAGTTTGTTCAACGAATACGAGAGATTCGCGATAAGAAGACCAATGAAGTACCAAGCGAATTTCTGAGTGAACTAAACCATCTGACATTTGAATCCATTGCCGTTGTCGCTTTAAATCGTGAGCTTGGACTCATCAGAAACCCCGAAAAGTCACCAGAAGCCGTTAAGCTGTTCAGCAACTTGCAAATCTTCATGCAGTCGTTTTATGAGCTCAATATTGTGCCATCGATGTACAAGTATGTGCCTACGCCAACATATCGCCGCTTTACTCGTGCCATGGATGAAATATTCGAAGTGTGCAGATTCTACGTAAACGAAGCTCTGGAAAAAATTGAGAAGAGACCGGACAATTTCACAGGCAGCAGCAGTGTTCTCGAGCAACTGGCTCGAAAGGATCGCAAGCTCGCCATTGTGATGGCTATGGATTTGTTGATGGGTGGTGTAGATACCACAAGTGCCGCTCTGGTTGGCATATTGCTGAATATGGCCAAGCATCCAGAGAAGCAGTCGAGGCTGCGGGCGGAGATTATATCCAAACTGAAAGAGCCTACTCAGGAATTTACATTTGATGATATGAAATCATTGCCATATCTACGTGCATTTATACGGGAATCACTGCGTGTTTATCCCGTCTTCTTTGGAAATTTTCGCGCTACTGGTGCTGATTTGGTACTAGATGGATTTTGCGTACCCAAGGGCACACGTGTCATGATGAACTCAAATTTATTGTCAAAGGACGAGTGCTACTATACCAGGGCCACGGAGTTCTTGCCGGAACGTTGGTTACGCCAGCGGCATAACGAGAACTGTGCAGAGAAACTGATAGATGAAAACCAAAGTCCATTTGTATACTTGCCCTTTGGTTTTGGGCCGAGGATGTGTGCGGGAAAGAGGATTGTTGACATGGAACTGGAGCTGACTGTGTCAAATTTGGTTAGGAACTTCCAAGTTGAGTACAACTACCCCACAGATAACGCGTTTAAGAGTGGTTTCGCTTACAGACCTGTTATTCCACTCAACTTTACATTTTCTGACATAAAATGAACAATAAATATTTTTGATAAAGAAATATATATAAATAAACAAACGCGTTTAAAGCAATTCTAAGAGCTGTCAATTTCTTTCAATAAAACTGATAGAAAAACGTATACAAACTAGAAATGTCAAAAGATTTAAAATTTTAAAATGTATAAATAAAAATTGAATCCCAAATTTTTCTGGAGCCAAAATGCTAACTAAATTTAGTGCGACTTTACAACACTAGAAATAAATGTAATAATCGCATAACTTATCGATATACATCGCAGAACAGCTGTGCGGACAGAACGCAAAAGTGATTCATACAGGAAAGAAAAAGTCGTAAATTGATATAAAAGCTAAACTAATATTACAGTCCAACTGCCAAACATTTCGCTTCATTTAATTCAAAAGTAAAAGCTTCAAACTGGGTAACGATATGTCTACATCTTCAATGGAAAGTGAGTAAACACGATGACGCCATCTCTTTGTTAACCATCTAATACAATAACACAACCCCACCCCCTTAGAGCACCTCTTCAATTTGAAGTTTGCTGTAAAAGAATTGGAACGTAACTCGAAGAAATGTGAAAAGGAGGAGAAACTGGAGAAGGCTAAGGCCAAAAAGGCCATACAAAAGGGCAACATGGATGTGGCTCGCATACATGCAGAGAACGCTATTCGTCAAAAGAATCAGGCTGTAAATTACTTGCGTATGAGTGCCCGTGTGGATGCGGTTGCCAGTCGCGTGCAATCCGCCCTGACTACTCGCAAAGTAACAGGATCGATGGCCGGTGTTGTCAAGGCAATGGATGCTGCTATGAAGGGAATGAATTTGGAGAAAATCTCATCGTTAATGGAAAAATTCGAATCACAGTTCGAGGATTTGGATGTTCAGAGCTCAGTTATGGAAGGTACCATGTCTGACACAGTCACCACATCGGTGCCCCAGGGCGATGTTGACAACCTTTTGCAACAGGTAGCCGACGAGGCTGGCCTCGAGCTCAATATGGAACTGCCCAGTGGTGTTCAAAGCACCACAATTGGCGCCTCCACACAAGTCTCACAGGAGCAGGATGAGTTGACTCAGCGACTGGCACGTCTGCGTCAGGCCGAATAGACGCAGACGATCTTCACTGCAATTACAGTTCTATGTCCAAGATAACATGATGCCGTTGAATTTCTTTGTTTTAGATTTATATAAGTAAAATGCTATAAAATATACATATGTAATTAATCCTACACTCATTCATACAGAGAGTATTTGTTGTGGCGTCGTTGAAGCTGCACTAGCATCTGCCTGTTGCTTCTTCACCCGCTGTTTTCTTTGTTTTCGGACGTCTGTTTGCGGGGGCTCAGTTGTGGTTTCTGTTGAAGCCTGTTTGTTCTTTGGTTTTGGTCCGCGTCGTTTTTGTTCGGGCTTTCCCTTTGGTTGTGGCGCCACCATTGGTACAGCGCGCCAATTATCCCCGTGCTTATCAAGGCGTCTTTTTAATAGTTCAACATCAAAGGTGCGTCGCCGTAATAGTTTCTTAATGCCATTTACTCTGAAATCGTTAAGATAGTGTTGAACGACTAAAACCTTTATCTCATTGGATCATACCTCATGACACTTCTTTCGTTTTCCGCCTGTATTTGCTGACATTTGTTGTGCATTTTCTCCGCAAGAAGTTTATAAATCTGCGCTTTTTTAACAAGCGTCATGTTTTGTGATAAAAAGGTAAACAGTTGTAAAAGACAGAGTGACCGAATTTGTTTTATATACACATGAATTACTCAAAATGGACCAGTGGTTATTTATCGAAGTATCGATAACTACTTAAATGGCTCGATACTTTAAAAAAATTTATTAATCGATACATTAATCTACCCTTGCAAGTTGCAACCCTGGTAACCGGCTGAAACTTTGCAAAATACAGAAACAAGGAAAAATATTTCACTCCAATATTGTCAACTTTAAATACCATGAGTGGGTCGTCAACCACTTCGCCTCAGACGCCGTCAACGGCGCTGAACCATATAACAAACGCATCAACGATTTCAGTCAAGTTTCGCGAACTTATCAAGGAACCAAAAGGCCTAGACGAAGCGGCCAATTATCTGTATCAGACTCTTTTGGACGATGCCGTTGCTGGAATATTTATTGAAACACATCATTTGCGGAAGACTGGCAACTTAGCGGCACTGGATGGCGTTGGCGAAGAAAATGCTGAGTCATCTTATCGTATTTGCGAAATGCCCAATTTGGATATATTTGGCATATCGACAGCCAAAAAGCCAATGGATTGCACCTGTCCGAATTGTGATAGATTAGTGGCAGCAGCAAGATTTGCGCCACATTTGGAAAAATGCATGGGTATGGGACGCATTTCGTCACGCATTGCCAGTCGACGGTTGGCCACCAAAGAAGGGACCAGCGCCAGCTCCAGCTCATCCGCAGCTTACTTGCAATCTGGGGGTAATACTGGCGGTACCGATGACGAAGACGATGTCGACTGGTCTTCCGATAAGCGTAGAAAGAAATCAAACCAGAATTCTCGTAACAACGGTTCCAAAAAAAATAACGGAAAATCATTTTAATTTTGCTGTTGCTGAACGTAATTAGACGATTTGTTTATCTTTAATAATCCAAGTATATATATACATATAAAAAAGAAATATATATACATACATACATACTAAAAAGAAATATAAAAATGGTGAAATTAAAATTGCTTCAAAAACCAGGCAGACTTATATCAAATGCTCATCAAGAACATTTACTTATTAACTGCAAATTGAGGATCGTGTTCACCTACCGAATAAACATTTATCCAATCAATCAAAAGACTGGGTTGTTTCCAAGTACGATAATGTTTTTTTGGTGATTCAATAAATAGATCCAAAGTTTTAATTTGATCAAAAATTGGATCGTCTGGAAAATTATGTTTTCCGCCAGCGGTCAACCCCAAAACTAGGTAACACTGCAAGAATATGTACAAATTTAATAGATTTTTTATCAAATATAAAAAAGTAACATACCTCTTTATTGAAATTGTTAAGGATATTCTTGTCAGTGATAGTTCCATATGCAATATCGTCGACTAAGAAAATTATAATTTTCTCACGCCAAATAATCGAATAAGTGTGAAAGTGTTCAGAAAATGTTCGGCCTTCTTCTTTGGCGAGCCCAATAATATGTTCCGTAAGTTCAGTGTTGTTATTTATATAAGCACCACCGTAGACCACATTCCCGCCAATCTCAATTGAATTAGAATCCACCAATTTCTTGTCTCCACGAGAAAAGGCAATACGCAGATGAGATACATTTGAATCTTCAGTGTCTTTATCAGAGGGAATTAGCATTAGATCTGAAACTCTCGCAATTAGTACAGTGCGACAATTAGAACCGAAAGCTTAATTGTACTTACGTGGAATGAGATAGTTTCCCCTGGGCATTTGTGCTCGTATATCTACACGTCCAAACCTAAATTTAAACTTGCTTCTTAGATTTGCAGAAAATATTGGAGGAAAAGACAACCGTACTCCTTGCATTAATTTGCATTCAATTTTGGGATTTGTTTTTGATGTGCAATTATCCAGCAATAACATTCCTCTGTACATTCCATGAACCCATTGGGCCTTTATATGTAAATAGTCATTTTCTACAAAACAAGTTGTATTGTTATCTACAAAAGCCACAAATTCATTTTCTATTGCTCCTACTCGCGAGCGTATCTCTTTTGAGAATGCATCTTTAGGAAATGTTTTAAATTGTTCTGTATATATAAGTTCATTGCTGCGATTACGTTGAACATAATTCACAAAAGTCACCGATTCTTCGAAGTTATGTGAATTCTGTGGCTGAGAACCTGTACAAGTCTTCGGGGCGGGCAAAGTTTTCTGTTTCTCAGCATACCCCTTGGCGTTAATCTTATAATCGTATACTTTTCTCAACACTGTGCCATTAGTCTCGAAGATCCCAAGGATCCGAAGATTATCGGTGGCCTTTAGTTCCTTGCCCAAATCTTGTTTATATTCCAATTTGCTGTCATTCTTCGAGAACGTATAGCCCAACGAGCACTCGTCGGGGAGTTCCGTGTAAAAGAAAGCGGATCCCAATTGAGGATTATCTGCGAAAGTTGAATGCCAATTAATTTATTATTAATATTAACACTAGTAGTGGTACTATAAAAAAAAATATATGGTAAAAGTTTAATAGCTGCCTGCGTCACCGATTTTGTTTAAATTTTTTTACTGATAGGGCTATATTTATCATGATTTTAGGTCAAAGAACTATTAAGCGGTCGCTTCTAGTTTTTTTTTTAATTGAATTCTGAAAATAATTAAATTAACATGTATTTTGTTGTTGGTCAATTCTGAGTAAAACGTCACAATGATGCGCACAGTGGCCTACAAGCGATTTATTTCAAACGAAATGTTATTTAGACACAATAATGTTTTATTTTATGAGTTGCATATTGGGTGAGAGTTTCGGCGCCTGCAACTATAACTCGTTAGTCGGCAGACTGGCCCCAACGAAGATGTTTAATAGCTTAATATGCTTTCAGAATATCATATGTGTGCGGCAAACAATGAATTTTTCATGTTGAGAAAAAAATTTTGTGCTGATGTGTCACTCATAAAATCAAGTAGAAAGCGACACAAATGTGCCTACCGATTTTCTATAGAGATGCTTAGGTATTTAAACATCCGTGGGCCTCTCGAGATAAATCTACAACTTTGTATCACTAAGCATCCATTTATAGTATTTTCTATGCTTTGCGCTAGTTTAAAATAAGTTTTTCATATAATTTGATTTTGTTTTTTTATTTACCCGACATCACAATCTTCACTTGCTTTGAATGAATTTCGATTGGTAAATTGTCAAAATCGAAAGCACTTATGCAGACAACAGAGACAAGGAGTATAAAATGTATTTGCTTTAATATCATTTCTGTGCTTCGTTTGTATTCACCCTAAGGTTATCTCGGAAAGAAATATGTATGTACGAGTATTTCGAACAAAAATTCAGCGACTAGTACGTTCGAAAGCGCAAATCTAAATGATCTGAGTGTCTGTACTGTCTACATATCAATAATGGCAAAATGTACCAGCGATCGATTACACAGGATTGCATTTTATTATTGAAGAATTATACATAATCAATGAAAAATAGCAAATAAAGTAATAAGTATTCGGTAGGGAGGTTCGTATGACAGTTACCAATTGAATGATTTGATTTATGTATGTCATAAGGATATAGGATATGAAAAAGCATAATTATTAATTTATTTTAGTAACGTAATCATTCCCTTCTCTGACTAGTTCAACATTACATTTAGTTTAATTTTTAATTTGCGGTCCAATTACTAATTGTTTCTTTAACTAAATAACTTATTGAGAGTGTTTTCTGCCCGTTTTGCTGAAAACATCCCAGCTTTGCTAAAAGTTATAAAATATTTCTTCCAATAATATTAAAAAATTCATCGATTTTTTAAATTTGTATTTAAAAGATCGGTATCGACGGTTTGCAACCCTAACGTGAAGCTCAGTATGAAGCTTAAGTCAGTTCGTATGCGTCGTTTAGTAGAAGCAGGAGGAAATTCGTCCGAGAAGATATCTTTAGCTGAAAGGTTATCAGTTAGAGTTGACTCTCTGAAATGCATATTAATAGAAACATAATGAAATTGATATCATTTCTACTTTTATTTGGCTACTTTGTTGGCTGTCTGGCTAACTTTAATGTTGACACGGCACGCGTAAGCGTTCAGATAAATGGAAACGAACTAAACGTAACAGTCGATGCTGGTGAGTATGGACATCTATTCATTAGACGATAGATAACATGACGCAGAAAAACAACAAGCAAAAAGGAGAATTATCTGTGGCTGAATCAATACATATAAAATTGAAATTATAATTAATGATTTGCTGCTTATATATTGCATTATTTTCAGAACTCTAATTAATATTCTTCTTTATGCGTCTAAACTTTGCAGATATGTCAAAAGTTGTCTCCGTTTTCTTTTCTGCGGAACTGAGCAATGAATGCAGTACAGGGTATACCTTTGGTGTAACCAGTCTCACTGGAAAATTGCTCCTAAGCAAAACCCTAAAAACTAATGATAAGCTACGTATTTTCGGCGTGTTCCAAACCAATTCTTCAGTCCATACGAAATCATATGAATATATTATTAGCGAAAATGGAAAAGGTATTTTACAACCAGAGAACAAAATATCAGCGGGTGAAACCACCTGTGCAAACCGACACCTGTCCGAACCACAGGATGACAAAGGGGACATCGTATTTGAAGAAAATTTCGATGATCGCTCTAGGTGGGAAAATTACGTGTTTATAGGTCGTTCTGGCAAACAAAAGGATCAGGCAATATTTGTAAAAAACACCACAGCATTAAAAAACGGCAATATGCTTATAACAGCGCATTTAACACAATATATGACCATATTGAACTTAACGGATTGCACACACGACGCACGGGCTTTCTGTTATCAAAAATATCGTCCACCACAAGTGCCTCCACCTATACATTCGGGAGCAGTATTTACTAAACAACTATTTGAACATGGACATTTCGAAGTTCGCGCTAAGTTTCCAAAGGGTGACTTTTTGAGACCATGTTCGTATATCAAAACTTATCTTAAAAAAGACAGTTTAGTTGTTCTATTATATTTTTATTTATCAATAGATATAATGCTTCAACAAGCTGAAAAGAAGTTCGGTGCGGATTTTGCTAAGCAGATTCACATTGCATACGCGAACGGCAATGAACGGCTTATGGACAGAACTCATAATGAAATGGGAGGAAGTACAGTTGCGGGAAGTGTGGTTATAAGTCCCTACTGGAGAGGTGACTTCATAGAACACAAGAGGTTTAAGCGGCACAAAGAAAATAAGCATTATGGAGATGAGTTTCATAATTATACCATGATATGGAAACCAGATTCTATAACCTATAAGGTTGATGGTGAGTTTTTTGGTGCCATAAAGGATAAACAAGTTTTGGACGAATTACAGAATCAAAAGGTATATTATGTTGCATATGTTGCTTAAATCTACAATGTAATTATTTGTTCTTCTTATTGCAGTTCAATTTGGTACTAGGTTTAACTGCTGGAGGAAAGTTAAATTTTAATTTTCAAAATTTAAAGCTGGACCGTTCAACCATAAAAAAAGTTGCCTCAACTCCAACTGCATTTAGTGATTGGGTAAGGAATAATTCAAATTGGAAACAACCCCAGCTGGAGGTCGAGAGCATCCGTGTACATAAATTAAAACAATAACAATAGTTGCATACAAATGTTCTGATTTTTAGACGAAATAAAATATATGTTGCACAGTACTTTTAAAGATTTATAACATTTTTCTAACATAAGCTTTATGACACAATTAAAAAGATTAAATGCTAACATAAATGCTGGGAGTCTTGTAAGCTATGGAAATTAAACTGCATACACACGCACATAGTCGACTAACAGCTTTGGCTGTGTCCACGTAGGTAACCATTGATCTTGACTTTGCCAGAACTGAAGCTTTGCCTGGGGATGCTTATTAATCCACGGCTTTTCATAGTTGGATGTACGCAAGTTATCGACAAAATCTCCAAAGCCACCTACCGAAACACCCAGCGTGATGTAAAACTGTGAATTTAAATGCATATTTAGATTCAATATATAACGGATCGGTATAAGTCCATGTTACCATGCGATCAAATGGTGCCATTGGTCCGCCGCGACGCCAACTGGGATTCAAGTCTGCATCTACAAAGCCTGGCAGTAACTCACCAAAGTCTTGTCCATCAATGGAGAAGCGCAAATTTTGGCTACTCCATTCCAAAGCATAAACATGATAATCGTCCCCAAAGTGGACACTTCTTCGCTGTTGCACCATGAAATCTTCACGTTGAGACGCCTCAGTGGACAGCACAGGACCGGCAAAAAGGGTGCGCCCATCTATAAGCTTTCCATGAGGGAGACGTAGCTGATCATTGCCACGTGCCATTGCCACGCGTAGTTGACCTATAAAAGTCAAACATTTTAGTGATTGTAGAACTCACGTGTAGGTAAACTAACCAGACTCATAACCCGTTTGGCCATAGGACTCCATTAGCGGCTCCAACAGCAACAACGGGACCAGCCAATCACCTTTGCAAAGCTTGGCTCGAATTTCTATACGTCCATATTTGAAGGCAAATGACTCCTTGGTGCTGAGGCGGGGAGCCACCACGGGTGGCATTATCTGGGGTCCACTTGTCAGGAGAACACACTCCCTTTGCCTGTTGTGGGTGGCAGTACAATGCTCAGAGAGGTCCAGATGTGCCTGGGTTATATCTAGATCAGGTCTATAATTGGACCATAGCTTGGGTTCGATGATGAGCTGCCCTGCACGGACACTTGCTCGTCCATCGTAAAGCACAAACTCGGCGTCCATGAGGTCAAGTGGCGCGCGTACCTCATGTAGCCAACGGGTCTCGTTGAGCTGATCGAAATTCTCTTCAAATATCAATTGACCCTTGCACAGAGGCTTTTGTGGGGCTGGTGACACCAATGTTTCAGTACTCGCCTCTTTGCAGGCTGGTGATGCTGATAAAGTGCTCGAAGATGCTGTTGTTTTCTTGTTGCCATTTTCTTGAGCATTCTCTGTTGTTATGTCAAGCGTTCGAATCGATTCAGCGTTATCTCCACAGTCGTCAATCAAATGACTTCCATGTAACTGGCAGACTTTTTGCGGCTGACCCTGATCGCGGTAGATGGCACTGCCGTGTTGCACATTGGTCCAAATGTACAGTGTGTCCTGTGCCCGCAGCTCTCCTCTCGCAAAATCGAATTGCCAGCGTCCATGTTGTGGCGCACGAACTTGTCCACTGAACTCACCCTGTTCAAATCCGGAAAAGATGCGATTACGATTTACATTGAATGCTACGCTCTTGACTCCACTCTCGTCTGTAAAAGGTAAGAGAGGGAGAGAGAATGTGTTTCAGCAATGTGTAAATTGGTTGAGCTAACTCTTACCTGGGATGGATACACGAAAGCCTTTAGCCAAAGGCTCCACTGTGGCAGCGGGTACTTTGTAGCCAGAAGCTTCGCTACTCAAGAAGAGCAGAAAAAGGAAAACAGAAAAGTTCAATTTTGTTTGCATTGTCGCGTATTAGAAGCTTATTCCCTCGAACGCTGACTTACTCACTGAGTGGTATTGTTCCTATAGCAAGTGATTTGAGACCGGTTCTAGTTTTTTTTTTCCTCTCTCATTCTGTTGTGCTCTAGTCCAGTTCAAGCTGTTTGTCGTTATCAGTTTATAGTAAGTACACATCGCGCAATATTTAGCTGAGTCTGATTTCTTGGCACGTTTTATAAATGAAAACAACCCCTAACTAATACTTGTTTATTTACTCAAATTTGTTAGCACTATTAGTAAGCTTTTAATCGGATTTTAACGGCTCCAAACAACCCTGTTTTATAGACCTGTCTATCAACTTATCGATATTTTCGCAATGGCGGTAAGAAAGTTAATTTGAAAAAGTAATTCCACTGGCTTTGTTGCTTTTGTGTGCTTTGTTCATTTTACCATTTTCAACGTTTGTGAATTATTTGCGTAAATAAAATTCGTTATCGTCTCAAGTGGAATTTTTATTTACCTATACTACTAAGAAATTCTAAGAAATTTTTTACATTAAATTATATTGAACTGATAATTAAAATTGAATGTTCTTATTATTTTTGATAATAAGATGGGCGATACCCCAAATAAAGTCAAATTGAAGAGATAAGAACTCAAATTCATATTCGTTGGCATCAATTAATGAAATATAAGTATAAAACTAAAATTCCTTTTAAGTTATTATAAATTTAATTATATTCATTATTTATTTTCTATTAAATTTATACGTTTGTAGATGTAATTACTGGTTACTTTTAGATATTTTAGAACATGCACACGTGTAATATATTTTAAGCTTTGAGATAAGCTTTAAGATTTAAAGCTTTTGAGCTTCTAATGAATGCAACTTGACAAGTTTACTTTAGACAAGTCAACGAGTTTCTAAGAACACTATTGAGATATGAGATCGGGCTATTAATTAAATGCAACTGCGCCATGAACTGGATAACTTTTCTATATTCCTGCAACTTGTGGTTAATGCTTTGTCCACTTAACAGAGCTTATAATGTACCAAACGTGGATTTATTATTATTAGACGAGAACGGTTTTGAGGTCTCCATTCCAGGTAGGTGAGCGTACTTGAGTGCAAGGCCAAGAATGCTGATTGAATCTCTTGATTAGATGAGCCGGGTGTGCAACGTGTTTTCTATATGCTGCAAGTGGATGACACCTGCCCGGCAATTATGGACTATATAACCCGCGCAAACAATGGTACCTGGAGCAGTAGGCAGCGCAGCAGCCTGAAAAACAATGATAAATTGCAAATCTCTATTCTGGTGCAGTACAATGACGTAGTCTATGAGAAAAGCGAGACACGGGTAATACTAAACACTCGTCTGCTAACCACAAGAAACTCGATATCACACAGCATCGACTATCCTAGTAGTCAGGAAGTGTGCCAGGCATATCTGGAGCCAGAGGAGCCATCCATGCAATGCAAGCCTTCCGATAGTATTGCCAGCAACAACAAAGAAACCTGTCGAGGAGAGCTGCTCTTTGAGGATAACTTCAACGTGGCTCAGTTGAATGTCAGCGTCTGGACTTATGATATACGACAGCGCATGTATCATGCGGATGAGGAACTCGTGGCATTCGATAATGCACCCCAAAATTCGTATCTGAGAGAGGGTCAGTTGCACATTGTGCCCACTGTGGCCACTGAAGTGGACAAGGGAGCCTTCAGTCTGGGGGATCGCTGTACAGCCGTAGATGATCGCCAGCTGGAATGTAACATTGCCCGAGGTATTTTCCACAACATTAAGCCTCCTGTATATTCGGCACAGTTGCATACGCGTAAATCCTTTAGCTTCAAATATGGAAAAATTATTGTGCGAGCTAAGCTTCCTAAAGGAGATTGGATTTTCCCTTGTGAATATACGAAATCGCTTAATTAGATTGAAAGATTAATATTTCTATTTTAAAGATTTAATGTTGCAACCTGTTTCGACGCATGCGGAAACTCATAACAGCAAACAGATGCGTAAGTAACGGAATCGGATCAGATTATATTGTATATTATTAACGTTATATTTATTATAATATTAATACTCAATCTAAATATAATAATAATTGTTTATATTCTTTCCCGTTAATACTAAATTAGGCATTGCTTTTGCCAGAGGCAACGCCCACTTGCGCAGTATTCAAAAGGAGGACATCTCAGGGAATCGTTTATATGGCGGCATGGTATTCTGGCATCGCGGACAAGCTGTGCAAGTCCTAAAGAATCGATTGAGTAAAAGTCATTATGGCGATGATTTTCATAATTATACTATGATCTGGCAGAGAAACAAATTGACGTTAATGGTGGACGAAGAAGTCTATGGGGAGCTCTACAAATATGTTCCCCTCTTTGACGAGAAGTGCTTTATTATATTTGGAGTTACTGTTGGAGGATTCCAGAATTTCAACGATAATATTTTACCCAAGGGTGCGAAACCATATCAAAATTACGATCCACGTGCCGCCCTTTCATTTTGGCGAGAACGGGAAACCTGGGCGTCGACTTGGAGTGAGGACAGTGCCATGGTTATAGATTTTGTACGTGTATATGCCGTGTAATAATGTGTTATATATGTATAAGGCATTTATTTTTATGATGGTGTGTGTTGCCTAATATAATTCATAACGATTAAAACAATGTTTTCTACATTTGGGATTTTAAACCATATAAATAAATATGTTATTCTTTAAAATGAAAATTAAAACTAATTTGCCCATGCAGGGGTTTATTAAATGTTTAATTTCTTATTCAAAGGGAATAAGTATTTAATGTCTTTCAACGAAAACATTAAAAATATAAAAACATTCTCATATTAATCATCGGTTAACATTAAAGACAATAGATTAAAGAGTGTAGAACCTTCGACATGGCGAATTCCGTCTTGTTTAAATTATGTGTTTAAGTAATTTTAAATTTGTTTATAAAACGAACAGATAATTGGAACTAGTAGTTCAAGTGAACAACACAAGATATGCATGCCTTTGCAGCCCTGGCTTTTTATCGCTGAGTTTGTCTTTGTGGCTCTTTCGTTAAAGAATGCCCGTGTGCGCTGTGTGGCTGTCTTATTTATTTAAAAACACGGTGAATAATATAATGCCAACGAAGAGTATTTAGTAATCGAACTAAAATACCCCATTGCATAATAATGTGATAATGTACTTTATACATTGTTTACAATACTAAAACAAAACAATGCGCGATTGCTGGTGTGCGTAGCAAAACCGAAAAAATGCAGAGGAATTTTCTCTATGTGTCTCAAAAATATGTAAATAGGAAGTGAATATTATTTCTGTTTCAACTCTTTCAGGGCCCACAGTGAAGCGAGTTGATTAATTTTAGACTAAAAGTTATTACCGTGCTAGCTAACTGGACATGGATATACTGGACATTGATGAAGCACTAAAGGATGATTCATACATGTAAGTTTCGATAGGGTTTGCATTCATTTTGCAGTTGCCTTATGCGCTATGCCAATTGCTGCGGCATCTAAAAATACTCATGCACCATATGTGTGCGTCTCCCTGATTTTGTTGTTAAACTGCAGATTTCTGGCAGACAAAACGCACGATGATATATCAAACATACTTCAGCAGTGGAAAACAAATAATCAACAGCAGGCACAGCTGCAGCCGCAAGCGTTGCACTACAATAATGAGCAAGGTATGTAGCTACAGAAATGCATATTTACATGTGCGTACATTCGTACATGATGTATGGACATACACAAACAGACATGTCAATCATGGGTCACACAACACAAATCTATACATGCACATGTGTATGTGAGTGCACTTGGCGCTTTCTAAAAACAAATTCGTAAGTGGGACAACGTTGACAATGCTATTGTGAATATGTGTGGGGGCTGCAGAGCCGCTTACTTACTTACGGTACTTATTTGCCAATTAACTACAACGTACGGTCAAAACTTGTTGTAGCTGCAGTTGTTTTTACCATATTTGGACAACTACAAATAATCATAAACAACTCGGAAAGTTGTGCGTGGGCATCATGGCTTCATGGTCACCCGACAATACGGAACTGATTAAAAAGGCTTAGGCAATTCACACTGATGTAAATTTAATACAATTGCAAATGGTATTTAAATCCCATCGATAAGATAATCGATAATAATATGAAACTAGCTAAACACCAGTCTATGCAGTCTAGTTATCAAAATGACCGATTTGTCATGCACGCATCTCTAGCTTTTTTTGCAGTGCGCAATTAACCAACACTTTGTGAATGTCTCCTTTGAATAACTGTAAACTGCGTTCAATGTGCTTTATTTTTTGCCGTGAATTGAATTTCAAATAATATGAATAAATTACAAAAAGGCAAGATTAATGGCATTGCAAAAGGGCATCGTCAGTATATGAAGGCCCGCATGCCGACAAATATCTTGAAAAAGAAACAGCAAATCTTTGGACTTGATAAATTCAAAGAGCAAGTTGGCATTTGCATTGGCGATGTGACACCCCTCGATTTGGGACGAATGCTGGATAAATATGTGCAAGAACATGAGGCAGGACCCAAGTTAATAAAGATCACCGGCTGGTTCACAGTAAAAATATCCAATTGCCAAGGAGTGGCGAATAGTTCCATTATGCTGGCACTGAAGTATGCCATGATGCCACTGCCAGTGAAAGTTTACAATTTCCAGCGTTACGACGGACCAAGCGGGGCAGCTGGACAATTTTTGGTGGACAATAAGTTATTAGCGAATCGCATGACACGACTCAATGGCAAAGTGTGCGTTCTGTATAGTGATCAAAATATTGATATACAAGTGGAATCGGGTTTGCCCGAGAGCTTGACAACTGTGGAACAGTTCGACTCGCAGACGGACCTCCTGGATGCTATAAAGGCAGCATTGCATGCACGATTTGATCGCCAGAATCAGACGCTCTATTTGTCTCGTTTCCATGCTGCACCGCAGTTGGAGCCACATTTCTGTGCCCTGCATTCGCTGCCTGCTATGCGGTGTCTGTTGCAACTAATTGCACGAGAGTTTACTCAGTTGCGTGTGCTACAATTGCAGGATAATTTTCTATGTACATTGCGCGCCTTTCGTGGACTCTCACGTTCAAATTTTCCTGCGTTGCAAGTGTTGGATGTGGGTGCAAATCATTTGGTAGATCCATGTGAGCTTGAGCATCTTAAAGATTTGAATCTATTGACTCTGCATATCAAAAACAATCCGTTGGCCAAGTGCCAGCTGGGAATGCTGCGTAACGTATTGCCGCAAGTTGCAATTATTCGCAACAACTGCAATGATCCGAACAAAGAACGAGACTCGCAGCAGCTGGATGAACTCCCAGAATATACAGATTTTTGCATCAGATTTGCTCAACGCTATTATAAGTTTTTCAACGATGTGGATCGTCGTCAACAGCTGGAAATGTTCTATGCTGATGGTGCCACGTTCCTGCAGAAGATGCAGAGCACCAACGATCAGAGTTGTTCTAGATTTGGCTTGGCCGCTGTTATGAAAGCTATTTGCCAGCTGCCGGAAATACATACAGATGTTAATGATGCTAAGGTAGAAATTCAAACTTTTAACACCAAATTGCGGATCTTCACACTAAATGGCAGCTGCAAGGAACTCCATGGAGACAGTCCAACGAGCTGGAAGCGATGTAAATATGTTCGCCAGTTTGTTATGCGATCGGAGGAAGCATCACGTTGGTTTATTACCAACGAGACGCTGACGCTTCTCCCCTCTGAGAACGAAGAAACAAGCATGCGTAGTGTAAACGTCAATTACCAATCCAAACTGGATGTTCAACTGGAGGATCTCAATAACAAATTACCCAAATTGAGCATAGAGCCTAAAACAACGTCTCCCATTCAGCTGCCAAGTTTTGAGGAGATGCCAGCTCTAGTGCCGCTATCTTCAATTGAAACCCATACGAACCTTGAACAGGAGGTAGATGAGACATTTGTAGAGTCTGATGATGAGGTGTTTCTGGTCATTAATGAGGAGGATCTTATTGATTCAGTGGAGCTTTAAAAACTAGGATTACAAATTACACTTTGCCACACGAATTAATTCTAAGATGAAATCATTTTTTATTTTTTTTGCAAATATTAATATTTGAACTTAAGACTGATCAATACATTTCCATATATTGATCCAATATCAAGCTTACAAACTCAATTCGATGACCTTCACACGACCCAAACGCAGATCACAGGCGGCAATAAATCTAGAGAAGCATTTCGTAAGTTATTGTTGATTATTTATCAGTTTGACTCTTGAATAACTTTCGTTTCTTCTGCAGTCACCCTTGGCGCATGGTCAAAATGTCAACCAAACATCGCATGCGCCACAGGGCGGAGGAGGAGGACCGGCATTGCTTAGTCTGGAAATCGGAGGACTGGTTACCAATATGCACACTTCGTTTCTGCAGGACACCTCGCCACCATCTTCCATCTGCTCATCGATGAACAATGAAAGGATGAGCAATTCACTGATTAGCTCCGCTGACTTTACAAATCTCAATTTTCTGCAAGCCACAAACAGTTTGGAAGATGCCTCGAATCTAACTGAAATGAATACGACAGCAATATTAGCAACAGGAGCAGCACCGGCGGGCAATGAAATACAATATACATTGAGTGATATGATACGAGATCGCAAGGCACTGGAATCGTTGACTATGTCAGGGGATGGCACATTGATTAAGGATTCGCAAATTGGCCAGATCGATGACATATCGTTGGCAACGCTGAGTAAAACTGCCTCTGGCTGCAGCACCATGGACAACAGCACTGACAGCGTTTCCACGTGTCCCAACGAACAGCAACCAATGCAGGAGCTGCGGGGATTGCGTACCACAATGTTGCTGGGCGAGGAAATGATAGGCGATACCATAATCAGCTTGGTGGACAGTCTGACATCGCCCACAGCAGCAACAGCAGGAGGAGCTGCAACACCGACAGCTGAATCGACACATAATGCAACATTTAAGCGTCCTCCAGTGCCGATTCACAACGAGACGCTGCTGCTGTCGGGACGGCAGGCAAACACCACCTACACAGAGGGCTGTGATACGCCCGAGGAGGCGACACGTTGCGAGACTCCAGAGAATATCGAGCGAAGTTTGTCCATCTTGCAGATGGAATCCACACCGTTAACAACAGCAAGTGCACGATTTCAACATCATACTAACAACAATAACAACGCCAATATGACCAATAACAATAACAAGCCATGGAGCTACACGCCCACCTTAAAAGGGCGGGGCGAAATAAACATATCGCCTATTGTGAATGGCGGCGGTGGCAGCATTGGTGCAACAACAACACCACTTCGAAGTCGGACAAGTCGCCTGAATCAAACGTACGATCAATCCCCAGCCATGTTGAAGGATGTGCAGGCGGAGGTGGCGCCAACTGCGGCAACAGCATCGAATACTTTTATAGCAGACACCTTGGAGCTGTTGGAGCAAATCGAACAGCCGCAAATGGATCTTACCTACGACATGTCAGAGGAGCAAAAGCAGATGCAGTGCATCTTGGATTTGGCCGAGGCGGAAGTGGAGCTGCTGGCACAGCAGGAGGGAGATGAAGAGCAGTTCGAGCAGATGCTGACCGAGCTGGGTAAGGTTAATTCACTGAATGCAGAACAGTTGAAGATGCAGAAATCCCTAGACAGCATCAAGCGCCGTTTTCACAAAGAAGATGAGCATCATGTCGACCAAAATCAACAGCAGCAACACCAGCAGCAGCAAGAAATTGAGCATGTGCAACATGTGACACCAACTTCTGGTCATCAGACAATGCTGCTGGGCAGTCACAGTCAGAGCACGTCAAGTGGAAGCGGCAGTGGAGAGCGTTTGTTGAGCCGGCGGAGTCGCCTCTACGACGATGTCAATCTGAGCGCCATGCATGACAGCAATATCAGTGGATTGAGCAACATCAGCTGCAATTCAAAATCGTTTATAGTGCATCGTCGCGAGGAAGAGCCACCGGCACATGGAGACTCCTGCACACCATTGCAGGAGGAGGAGCAAGGGCAGGAGCAGCAGACTGAACCAGCAGCGACTAGCTATAAGCTGGCCGAGCGTCGTGAGCGAGATCGTGAGCGTTTTAAGACCATTAAAATAACAAAGGAGATGCGCGCACGTGATGACAAGTTGGATAATATTGTAGTGCCTTGTATTGATGATGAAATTGGAACTGAAGTGGAGCCACAGATTGCAGAGCGGCAGCAATCCCCGCCTGGACGGCTTTCTCGGCGTGATCAAACTGAAAGCAGCAACGTGGGGCCCAGCAACAACTATTTGACTTACAAAAAGCCGAAGGAGAAGTCCTTGCTTATGCGACATCAACAGCAACAGCAGCAACAACCTCAAGAAGCAGATCTGACGGCAGTCGAATCCAATCATGGGCTGAGTCAAATTGCGCGTTCGCTTTCGCGGCCACGTTACATCAGTGGATTACAAAAATTCACCACCGTGAGCAAAGCAACATCTGCTGGCGCTGGTCTCAATGCCACAACAACGGCATCATCAGCAGCAACGGCGACTGCGGCGGCAACTGTGGAACTTAAGAGTCCTATGGGCATTAAATCCAAGTCCTTCCATAATTTGTCATCCAACATAAGCGGCATTGCTGGTCCATCCTCATCCATGGCTCCACGTCCAAGTTTGGGTGGTGGCGGTTTGCGTCGACCAAGCGTCCAGACAGCGTCCAACAGGGTAGCGCAACAGCAGGAGGTACGTAGTGTGTTTGAAATCGAAGGTAAACACTAATAAATCTTCTTCTTGACACAGCAGCTAAATGACACTTCAACATTCAAAGTGCCCAAGTTGATCAGTGGTTTGCGTGCGCCTAATACAATGACGAGCGTCAAGAGAGCAATGGGCAATGGACTTGCGCGTCCGTCTTCCGGTTATTATAGTATGAAAGCAGCCGGAGAATCAGAAACACCCGAGGTGTGTAACAGTTAAGAATATTAATTTACAAAAATAATTGATTACCTTCTTTACAGAGTCTGTCATCGGCATCTTCGCGTGGCAGTCTGTACGGCAAGGATTCAAAACCGAAGGAACAATTCGACACGCTTACTCTCAACTCAAAGCTGACACTGGTGACAACCGGTGCAACAGGCATACCAAAGCCTTCGGGCTTGCGACAACCAACACAGACAAAACGCAGCGGCCTGCCGCGACCCTCCAGCATTGTGAGGCGTTGATCGGATCCGCGTGGATAAGTTAAATATGTATAGACAAATGCCCGCCCGCCCAGAAACCGAAAATAGATCATACTTTATACTGTTCCAATACCGAATTCATTGTGTTTAGACATGTACTTTATTTCTGTGCTCTCTCACTGTTTTGTCAGTCTCTTATTCTTTGTTGTTTTCATTAAAAATAGATTTGTTGTCGCCTCTGTTCATTAAATTTCATAATAGCATTTATGTCTTACGTTGATGGTAAACACGAATTTTGCATTTAGTTAAAACACAAACAACAAACAAAACACACACTTTGCCTTAAACGAATAAAAGTAAAGCATTAACACAAAGTCGACTCCATGTTAATCGCAAAATTAATATTAATAATTAAACGATATGACTATTGGTGTATATTTTTGTATAAGGAGATTAAGGTAACGAAACTCTATAGACGTTATTTGTTGTAGATGAAGCGAATCGAATAAATATGATATAATAGTACCATACATAACATGCATATACCCATTAACTATAACCGTAAGCTCTGCTCAGTGGGTCGACCCACAAGAAACCAAACTATTATTCATAAGCCAATTAAGCATAAAACGAAACAAAGTTGAAAAATCGAAATAATATACATAACATATGTTATTGAAAGAAAGAATATGACGAACAGTGACTGCAATAATTATTCTTTGTATTACAAAAACAATTTGCTAGCGAATCAAGCTATGAAACATCAGCAATATTAATTCTCTCTTCAAATTTGTTATACTCATTTTTGCTATAAAGTTATTACTTTTTATATAAATTGTATTTTTGTGCTATACGATACATATGAGCTTTTCCACATCTGTATTTTAGTTTTAAGTTGCCAAACAAAAGGATGAACGAATTTTCCAAATAAATATAATTGGTTATACGCAAATTTTGATCAACCTGCTTTATTAGGATCTACTACGTAAGGCCTTCACCCACAGGGAATACCCCGTGCTACCCGCAAGTATAAATTAATCATCATGCATATCCTAAATTAAGTTCATTGAAATATTATTTAAAAATTATAAACCTATAACCATACATACATTTAACTAATACTTAAAACTAAAGTGCTCATAATTATCCAAGTTGCTTTAACCCAAGTAGAAATTAATTTAAACATCACTTGAGAATTCTTTAGAGTTTGCTAATCGAATTGAGGCGAATACTAAGCTAATTTTAAGTTGCTTCCTCGAAACTTTGATACAACAAATAATATTTTATATGTTAACACACTATATAAGACTTGTCCGGCGTAAATTAATCATCTTAATTCAGTGAATACCATAATGCAAACTCTAACCGTTCCAGATAATCTCAGACTTGTCTAATATTAAATTCAGCTATATATATTTTCCAAAAATAAGTATTCTTTTGGATTAAATTTTGAACAAATAAAAACACTATAATAATGCTGATAATTCTTTTCGTTTTATTTATAAGCAATATTGATAATAATGGTAATATCTAATACTCCCAATTTGAGGAATTGGTATGTTCATTTAATTTTCAAACAAACCCGTTTTAATGGGGTGTCCAGTTAACCGGCATAGTTAAATTCGGCCACATACACAGTCGCTAAAAGTAAAATAAATATGAGAAAACTCCACCTTACTTCCTGCTTTATTTATATATGTATGTGTTTAATTAGTATAACTTTTACCCAATTTTAAACTGATATCGATTTTGCTTTTGACATTTCATACACCATTTTTATTTTGAAAATAAATTGTGTGGTAATTAATTTGTATTAATTACGATTTATATACAGAAAATATGAGTATAAAATATGGAAAAATATAAAAAAGAACGATATATCAAAAATGCTGCAATGGAAAGACAATACGACAATCACCGACAGCCAATTCGGGTTCAGTTTCTAGATGATTCTCTAAAGTTAATCAATTTATATTTATAGAATTGAGATTAGATAGATGTAATAAGTTTTCCCTTTTTGTTTTCTTTGCTATTTCAGTCGACAAGAATTTTGATGATCATTTATTTAGATAGCACGAAATGCGACAGCCATGGAATGTTGCGTTTAGACTTTCTGCTGGTGCACCTGAGCCACAGGTGGTTGCTGTTGTTGTTGCTGCTGTTGAACGGGCAATTGTTGGGGTTGAGCAGGTGGCGGCGCTTGATTGTTCAGAGTTTGCACAGGTTGCTGAGGTTGCACGGGTTGCTGCTGCTGAACGGGTTGCTGTGGTTGCGCGGGTTGCTGTTGCACAGGCTGTTGCTGCTGCTGCACAGGCTGCTGTTGCTGTTGTACAGGCTGTTGTTGCTGCTGCACGGGCTGCTGTTGCTGCTGTACAGGCTGTTGTTGCTGCTGCACAGGCTGCTGTTGCTGTTGGACAGGCGGCTGAGCTTGTTGCACAGGTTGGGGTTGCTGATAGGCGGCCTGTGGTGCCTGCTGCGGTTGAGGCGGAACTTGTCCGGCATATTGATAAACCTGATTGGGATTCAACTGAACGGGCTGTGGCTGTCCATACTGCGGCTGTTGTTGATACTGCTGCTGAGCGTATTGCTGCTGCTGTTGCGCATACTGCTGCTGCTGATGTGCGTACTGTTGCTGCTGTTGTAGATGCAATTGATCCGGTTGTTGGTAGTGCAGTTGGCCACCAGGGGCAGGTTGCGGCGGGTAGGCAACACCACTTGGCGGAGGCACAGCGTAGTAGCCTTGTGGCATATTGGGGTGTGGCGGCAATTGCCCCTGAGCAATCATGCGCTGGACTTCCTCTTGGCGACGTCGCTCAAACTCCAGATATTCGTCATGGGTGTATTGCTGCTGTTGATCGATGGTTTCCCATTCGGGATCCTTCTGGAATTCTTCCTTGGTGGTCTGCTGCATGAACTCTTCAATGCTGATGAGGCCATCGTGGTTTGTGTCCGTTTCCTGTGAGTAAACAAGACTTATACATATAAATATACGATTATAAGTCATTTTGGTTAGTTCCTACCTGGAAGTAGTGTTCGCGCATGCGTTCCATTTCCTCCGCACGCTCACGCATATCATCCTCTGGCAGATTACTTTGATATACCTTATCGAGCTCCTTGACAAACAGTGCCTTTACCTCAGTCTCATCCCAGTAACCGTTGCTGTCCACATCGTGAATAGAGAAAAATGTTTTCGGGTTGAAATCATCTTTCTCCATGTGATCCTGTTTTTCCCACACCTCTTCCAACTGTGCCTTATTGCCCGGATGATGAATCTTCTCGTGCTGCTTGTGTTTTTTCTCCTTTTCCTTTAGTTCTTCCTCAAACTTCTTCCGCGACGCCTCATCCATTTCCTTCTTCTGAGACTCTCGTTCGAATTCCTTTTGCATTTCGTATTCCTTGAATTCGCCGCGTCGCTTTTTATCCGCCTCAGCCAGATCGTCGGAGGTCTTTTGGATAAGTTTTCGTAAATCTTCTATTTCGAAAGTGTGCTCATTGCCATGGTCCAAATGCTGGGGGATTTTCATATGCTTGCGATCGATGCCGTTGCTCAACTCGTAAGCCTTGCTGGCCAACTCGCGCAAACGTTCGACTTCGCGTCGTTTTATTTCGTCCAACTTGGTGCGCACATGATGATTGACATAGTCGAGCTCTTGTGCGATTTTGCCACTCTATATAAAGTTTATTTAGCGTATTAATCACTTTCGGAATGGGGAATACCCCGAGGGGAAAATAAAACTTACCCGTATGTCGGCATCGGGTGCCTTGTCAAGTTTCTTGCGAAATTCCGGGTCAGCTTCTAGAGCTTCGACTACTTCGCGCAAATATCTCTCATATTCCAACGCAGTTTCCACATCTGCTGCAGCGGGGGTGCTGCTTGGATCCTTCTCCTTCTCATCTTTTTTGTTTTGCGTCACAGGCAGGGTGGCCACCAGACTTACACATAAGGTAAGCGCCAGCACGACATTTGCCACCGAACGTTTCATTTCCGTGTGTGTTACGTACTCGAAGATCTGATTGATATTACGGGTATATTGACAATGGAACAATTGTGTAAATAAATTCTTAAAAAATTAAACGTATTCTGACGTGTCCGCCACTGACTGTGCTTTGGTGTTGTTTTGTCTTTGAGCGCTGCCAGACTGGTAAGCTCCAATCGACGAATACTCCCGAAACATATGTTCTGTAGGCATCGATATTAGAAAGTACTATCGATACTTAGTATTATAACAGCTCAGTATAATCGATATTTAGTATTATTGCATCTCAGTGTTAAGTCATTTGAAAATACTGAACCAGTTCAATAAAACCGGCAAAAATATGGTTGTTTTGTTTACGTTGTCTAGTGAATGAATATAAAAAAGTTATTTACAAACAATCAATGTGATATTCTGCCAAACAAGCAGCCTGCCAGCGGTCCATTTAAATACTCCAATAATGGCCGAAAATACAATTGTTACAGCTAAGAAAAAGATTCTGAGCAGCGTTGAATATGCGCGCATTTGTCGATTCATCAATGGTTACCACGGTGGACTGCCCATTGACTGTGAGCTGGAAATGATCCACCGTGCCTTTGTGGACGTGAATCCAATGGCTCTTAACTGTATACTGCAATCGGAGCTGTATAACAAGACACGTGGCTCGCATTGGCGCCACGAAGGACGTGCCAAAAAGCTATTGCAAACGTATGTAAACATGACTAATACAAATTGTTTCCTCTAAGATTTCTAACTTGTTTACACTTTTACTTAGCTATGAGGATCAGTGTGCAATATACAATGACAATGGTCTGCTTATCCGCATGGCCTGCTTGGAGGGTATGAGTCCCATTGCCCTGTGCCGCCTTATACTGCAGGAGAAATACGAGTTAAAACAGAGACAACAGATTTCTCGACTTCTTAAGCAGCCACAGCTTATCACCGATTCTCGGCTCGCTGACAATGTACAGCAGTGCCTGTACAGTGACAACCAGGAGGGACCCATTACGGATTTACGGCGACGTATAGTCGGGGAAGAGTACGAACTCAAGCTGAAGCAACTAGCCCAGAACGCAGGCATACATTTCTACGACGAGCAAGATTTGCGACGAATGGGCTACGACAAGACACCGGATATAAAAATGATATTACCCTTTCTGTACAAGGGATCCGTGGTCAACTGGATAGAGAGTAAAGCCAACTTCGGAGACCCCAAGAGTCACAAATGGAACATCCAACAACAGCTGCACAGCTATTGCAATCGGTTCATATCATATCAATAATAATATACTAAGAATAGCCGCGATAAACTCTTTAATAACTTTCTACTTTCAGTTTTGGCCCTGGCATTATAATCTATTGGTTTGGCTATCACGAGGAAACGCCTCAGTTGCCCGATAATAATATTGGCATAACGGTGCTAACTGATTTCCCAGCGCGCGATGACTTGGTCTTTGTGGAGCTGTCTGTGCCGACGACCTCCTCGAATAGCTCTACGAAGAAGTAGCCTATTTTTATTAAGTTAATTTTACTACTTGACATACTTATTTAACAATTTTTCACTTTTTATTGTATTTATAAATTCCCATTTACATTAATTTTTATTATAGTACAAAAACGCATTTTTTTTTCTCATTTCTCTCGTTTCTTGCATTAAATGTAAAAAACTATAAAATATTTGAATTGTTTGTAAACGCAAACTAGTATAATAATAATAATTATTGTGGCGGCAGAGAAAGTAAAATTACCAAATTAGTTATAAATGTATTTGTTATTGTGGTTTGATGCATCATTATATTATTATGTATGCCAGTTATAAACATATTCCATAAGCAATATAGAAACAATGCACAAATTTTAAAAATCAATTCAAATCGTAAGCAGTTTATAAAAATTCAGCATGCGTTCAAAATGTTGATTGTTTAAATTTTGTTTTGCATTGTTTTAGCTTGTTTTGTTGTTGTTTTTTCGTACTGGTAGGCAACTCGTCATTTATCTGATATCTTCTTTATTATTGTAGTATTGGTGTGTTTCATTTGCCCGCACAATATCATTACAAGTCTTTAAGCTCCTCCGGCATATCATTTTTCGGATGCTTGTTCTCGAAATGCTGCTTATAAGTCTTGGGGTCCGGCATTTGTGACTGTGTGGAATGAACAAATATTAAAATAAAGTTCGAAATATTGTTTCGCACGGGTTTACAGTTACCTTGCATAGCACACACACATGCACGAGCGCCTTCTGTGCGGCCTTCTTCTGGTCGTTGGCGCTGTGGCCCTGCTGCTTCTTCATCTTGGCCTGCTTCTCGGCTGCCTTAGCCTGTGATTGTATTTTCTGGTGACCGCGTGCCATTCTTTTTCGCTATATATGAGTGTGTTTGAAGTCAAGACTGAAAAGTTAGTAATTATTATTTATTGTTAAGCACTTGAAACTCTTCACTTATCAAAAGCAAAGAAATAATCTAGTCATTTGCTTGTGCTTCGATTTTGGTTGTTGTTGCTGCTGCTGGTGCTTAAGCGGTATTTACTAAAAAATCAACACCAACAACAACAGTAACGTTGTTTGACAGCTGCAGCAGCCATTTGCGATGTTACTTTCTCTTTCGCCCTCGCAAAAAGCAGATGCATACATACACACACACATTGGTAGACTAGTAGCAGCACCAGGAAGCATTTTTTGTCTATAATCAATGATAACATCCATCGGACGGACACGAAGACGACATACAGATATTGCCGCGCACACACAATTGATTGCTACCCCCGCACACACCTCCGGCCAAAATCGCATTCAGCACGTTTTTGCTGCTTACAATTTGAGCGGCCACGTTCTTGTGTCCAGAAGAGCCTTACCTAATTTTGCTATACACCAACAGAATTAATGTATAATTTGTAGATTTGTATAATTTGAGGCTGAACAAACTGTATTTTTTTCTTGATACCCGAAATTATTGAAGCCTTTTTTGAGTGAAACTGCCGTGTCGTAGTTTTTGGATTTTCTATTATGACAAATTGTGTGTGGCCTTTTGCCTTTGTTGTGTTGAGTTTTGTAGGGTTGTAAAGACATCGATGACTTCTATTGATGCCAGTCTATATCGATATTTTTTGCACACGATGGTTGAATATCGAACAACGAACGAGAGAAAAACATCGATAATTAATCGCTTGGCGGGCAAATTGAAAATATCAACTATCGTGAACACACAAACAGAGTCAATCACACAAGAACAACCAAATACAAACGAAATTTACTCCAAATTATATAATTAGAAATTGAATAAAAATTACTTTCATTATGTAAAAAATGTATAAAATTTATTGATTTAAACTTAACAACTGTATTATATCTAAACTAACATGCTTGCGTTATTGTCACAAAACTCATAAATATTATCAACGAATTGCATTTCTTTCGGGTTGTTAGCCACATTAGTGACTTTCTCCGACTTCGGCTTAGCGGGAAAGACAATCTTTTCTGGTGGACTTGTCTTGGTTTCTTTTTCCATGGTCATGCGCTTAAGATTGTTGATCAGCGATATATCCTGTTTGATTTCTTTCTTCAGCTCGAGCAGCTCGTGCTCGGTTTTAATAATATCCTCGGCATAGGCCTCGATGTTTCGCTGCAGTTGTCCCACCGAAAGTTCCATTTCGGGCGATGTGTATAGTTCATTCTGAAGCTTATATTGCTTGCACTTCTCCGTTAGCTGCCTGGTCAGATTGTATTCCTTCTCGTATCTTACATTCATTTCAACGAGTAGCGTTGCTAGCTTGTTTCGCACACTGTTACGTAGCGGTGCCTCTTTGCGGCGTCTCCTTATGTAATTGTTGTTGTTGTAGTTATTATTGACACTAGCAGTCCTCTCGACCGTATCAAGGTGGCGGCTGCGACGCCGGTGTTTCCTCTGAGTTGTACGCGTCTCTGCCAGCTTGTACAGCTTGGCCTTAGTCTTCTTTTGGTGATCAGCCTCTATTGGCAACTCGTAGTGTTGATCGGGCAATATAACAAGCACCAGTTCATCGCGCATTTCATCATTTCTTGGCACTTTATCCTTACTTCCTCTGCTCTTTTCTTTCTTCTTACTGAGATGCAGCAGCTTTTTCAGCCATTTGAGCATAGAAAATGGCTTGCAGACAGGTGGGGCAACTGGCAACAGTTTAAGCTGCTGCTGCGGCAAAGGAGTCGGCTCACTAAGCAGGCGACGCTGCTTGAGGGAGAGGCGCAACTGCAAGTGAAAGAGATAGAAACATTTGAAAACTATTGATATTGATTATAAAGAAATGTATTTTAATAATTTGTATTCTTTGGGTCAGACCCGCAGAGATCACTGATATATACGACACTATTTACGCTACCCATACCCCCAATATTATCGGCAGCAGGACAATTAAAAGTTCATTAAGACAAGGAAAAGAAATTAATGATCCTAGGGGAACTAAGATAAAAATAGTGCACGCACATTGGAATTAAGCCGAACAGCAAAAGGGAAAACAAAACATTAAGTTTAATATAAAAATCAATAGGCAAATTGATTTCATTTCGTGCGTCATGAAGTCGGAATGAGGTACAATACTGGAATATGCGATGCATAATCAAAAGCCAAATACGAGGTATAGTGGAGCAAACAAACAAACATACACACATGTATGCACCCCCAACCACATAGATATACAAACATACATATCCAGTATATATGGAGGCGTGACCTATGTGGAGTTGGGGCAGTCAATGGATGGGGTTGGATGGGGGAGGAACAAACATGAATTTCACATTTCTAGTCTTGCGTGCGGCGCCAGACGGACGAACAGGACACGTCGACGGCGACGACGACGACGACGACGAAAAAACGCTTATTATGCAATCAGTGTCGACTTTTGTTGTTGCCTTGGGCCCAGTTTTTGCACGGCAGGTGGGCTGAGTTAAAGTCCGAGAGAGGAAGGGGAATGTAGGTGGGGTGTTACTCGCATATTACCTCATTGTGCACACGGCTCCAAGCGCGCCAAACAGGTAAAATGGCCATGTTGCCGTCGTAGCTGCGCTCGATACCGCGCCAACGTTCCGTTATAACGTAATCGCTGTAGTCACGCGATGCTGCTGCTGCTACTCCATGGCCGCCATCTTGTTTTATTTTCGGCAACGTAACGTAACAAAACAGAACGAACGAAACGAAATGAAACGAAAAGAAAAGAAACAATAATTATAAAAACATAAATAAATAAAAGTTAAGGTCTATAAAAAGGTGCCAGGCAGAATTCCTACATATTGTTATATACCATGCACATATGTATTATTTCCCCCTATTACTGTTTACTCACCTTGCCGATTGCAGTAGAACGCATTGCCATTGCTCAGTTCATCATCGATCAGTGCTTTGATTATGTCATTGCATGTGGTTTTATTTGTTACGCCCGACACATAACGTGGCTCATCATCGTCCAGCCAAATGGGTATTTCCTTATGACCCTGTTCCTGTTCGAGGCGGAAATGGAAGAAGGTTCATAAATGCGTTGGTTTATTGCTCGTTATGTTGCTAACAATGGGTCATAACTACTCTCTGTATGGATCAGGTGCTTAAATCAAGCTAACCAATTTTAGATGTGGTATACATAGTATACATACATTCTGTTATATAATCTATCTATATAAGTGTATTTCTACTGGCGTTGTTGCCAAACTTCATGCTTTCAATACTATTGCTCCTTTTCAGTCTTTATATTTATTTATCAAATGCTTTTATGTAAATTTCAATATGTGTGCGCTACACAGTGTTGCTAAACTTCACACTCTAGTCATTCGACAGGTATATTATTAGCCAAACATTTTGATTTACAGCTTAAATGATTATTGGCTGCTTTTTAACACTGGTCAACTGTACAGGCGCCCCTATCCTCACTGCTTTGCCAATCCAAGTGGATGACTAACCAAACTAACCAGAGCCAGACATGCCAGGGTCTTAAGAAAAACACACAATATTTTGCTTTAGCCACCCAATTAGATGATTTGTTTGATTTCACTGGAAGCCTGCAATGGCCCAAATGCCCCTCAATTACCCAAGAACCCCTCCACCTGGATGGGGGTGAGATTGAGGGTGGGGGTAGCTGGTCTGTAACGTGTGAGGCACTTACCACGGTGCTATTAACGCCGTACAGGGAAATGGAGCGATGGCGTTGCCGTCGACTCGTGTGCTGGCCATTTCCGTTAGCCTTTGCTTTTGCCCTGTTCTGGTTGTTGTTGTTGTTTGTGTTCATGGTGTTGGTGTTTTGTTGTTGATTTTGGTTGTTGGCTGCGTTGTTGTTGTTGTTATTGTTGTTGTCTTCTTGATTTTGGTGGCGTTGGCAATGTTGATGTTTGGTCGGCAGTATGGGGCTCTCAGGCAAATTCAATAGCGTTGGACAGGTGTCAAGATTATCATCGATGAATGTTGAGTTCTGCTGCGGTTGCGGCGCCATATTGGGTCCGGGAATCGAGACACTAATTGGCACTGCAATGAGAAGGCGGGCAATATGCGATTGTTACCATAGAGCAGCTAGATACATATGTATATCGGTGGTTGGTATAGTATAGTATAGAGAGTACATTTCTTTGGAACACGCAAAAAGGTTGTTAGACCTATAGCTATATAGCTGTTGTTGTTGCTGTTGTTGCCACATTGGCAGGGTGGTTGCTTTGGTCGCCTACGCGAAGCGATCAATTTAGATTTGCTGCCGACGATTAAATAAATTATGCATGAGGCATACACGCGGTGGCCGCTTGGTGGTGCAACAGACACCTTGCACCACCTTGGACCACTGCCCGCAACCCACCCTAGCCTCGGTGTCCGGCACGGCAATTGCGCCGCGCTGATTCCCAGAAAATTGCCCACAAAACTTTGTTTCTATCATTATTTTCGACCGTGTAGTTTGGTCTGCTCCTGCTCCGTTTTCAAGCACTTTTCCTGCAATGCACATGCAAATTTACAGGTCGAAAAACGGAGAAGCAGAAGAAGAGTGCGAAAAGCGGTGTGTTCTGACTTTATGAATTAATGCAAATTTATGCACAGGAAAATGCAGCCCGAATTATAAATTGCAGTTGAGGGCATTACTGCCTGAGAGTTCCGGCAGTTCAAAGTAATAGCAAGAAATATATAAGGAATATAAAGAATATATATTATATGTATGTATATACACATACGTGTCTTGAATACCCGCAACTGCGACTTTAGATATACCCTTAATGAACCTTAAATCTACCCTAAATATCACAGTTCTTTTTTTAGTACACCCAGCTGAGGTTGGCGCCTCATTGTCTAGCGATCTTTGCTGCGAAATGTGCCTAATTGTTAATAAATAAATATTGAAAAACGTTAAATATTTAGAGAGAACACGCCCCAACCACTCGCATATTGACGGACGGACGCACAACAATGCACGCCCCTCGATCGCTCCTCGAGGCTATTAGCCAAATGAGTTGCCCTGCAAGCGATTTCATATGCACGGCGACACGCCCACGGGCAGCACGGCCATTTGCCCGTCGTCAGTTAGCCCCCTTTCTTCCTTTGCCAAGTGGGGTACATGTCAATGCAGCCTTTGATTACCAGGGCAGAGCTGGACATGCAAACATTCATTGAAAAATGCAATTTCCAATCAAGATAAGTTCAAAGTGAACATTTCTGGGCCATCAGCGGTGTGTGGGGAGGGAAGGGAGTGGAGATATGAATGTGGAGGAGAAAGGGTGTTGGATCTTGTACCTTTGGGCAGAACAATTAACTGAGCGCACGGTGCTGACGTTTTAAGTGCAACTAATTGTCGCACTACGTCGCAGGTTGTCGCTCGATGATTAATTAATGCCTCCTACCCCCGCTAACTTGCTTTCCCCTGCACAGACATTGCGGTTCAGTTTGTGGTTTAGTTTAGCCTCAGGGTTTCAAAGTTCAATGTCTTTGGGCCCAGGTTTATTATTACAATGTTCATTTGTGACGTTTACGCTTTATTTTTAAACCTAGTTCTTATTTCTATATTTTGAGGGGCGGGTGAGTGAAGTTAGTTTTAGTTCTTTACAGGTTCTAAAGCTTTTGAAGTCAGTTTCTATTGCGTGCTACAGGGTAATTCGAATTCTGAGAATTGCTAGGGGAGGTTTACAGTTTGATAACAATTTGGAACCTCGGGGGTATTTCCAGGTAGTAATAATTATATTTAATTGGAGATATATTGCACTCAGCTAAGGTTGGGTGTAGATGGAATTTTGTGGTTTCTATAACGTATGTACCTTGTATTTTAAGCTGGACAATATATTTTTATTATTTGTATTTGTAATAAAACACTTTCTTTTCGACTTTAAGATATCTCTTTAGAAAGACCCTGTGGAGTTATAACTCTGCAATGGGAGCTTCCTATTGAAATATTATGAATTTTTAGGTATTTTATCTCTTCAGGACCCTTTGATGTTTTATCTCCGCAACTGAGACCTCCCCAGTGGTATTTAATTAATTTCTACGTATTTTAAATGCTTTCTTTTGTCATTTCAAGGTATCGTTCGGACTCTTTACAGTTGATTTCTAGGCTGCACACTCGATTTTGGCACCCGCAGAACCACAGAGTATTTGAAAATCGACTGTGAATTCTCCCAGTGCCAAGATCCAATGGCAGCAGCTGCAGCTACATCACAATACGATTTTCCAACATGGTTCTTGATCATCTAGACATACCTGTTCTTCTCAAGTACTCGTTTCTGCGAGGATCTTGAAGCTGAAGTTTGTCTTGAAGTTGTCTTTCGGTTTTGGCAATTTGGATTTTCTTTATGTGTGTAGTGTTTGTGTTTTTCTTGGGTTCTTTTTGTTTGTTGGTAATTGAGATCAGCACTTGAACTGTTGTTGGTTGTAGACCAGGACTGGGGCCAGTCTGCAGCCGCAGGACATGTTAATCCTTTGAGCTTTGACACTTGACTGAAGTTCGAATTTGAATTTGCAGCTATGTAACGTGCCGCGGCTACGTCGGCATCGAGAGTCGTCGGCGTTGACGTCGACGTTGGCTGCGCTGCCGGAAACTGCTAATAACTTTTTTCTGTTTTTTTTTCTTTTTCAGTTGAGTTTTTTCCACTTCTCCAGATCTAGACAGGTGCCAGGACAGGCTAAGCTGTCGTCCTTGTTCAGCGCGTGCGAATGTTCCGCGAGTCTATTCAAATTGCGCCTAGCTCTAGAACGGCGAGCGAGTGTGAGCGCGCGTGTGTGTAAGTGTGCGTGTGTGTGTGTGTGGGAGAGTGGCTTGGCACTCTATGGTAGTAGTTCCCTTTTTCGGTTGCCAGTGACAACTTGGCTAAGCTCGGTCGCTCGGTGCACACAACAAACAGGACTCGGCGACGGCGTATCCTTGGCGACGGCATGTGACTAACTGAAATTTTACTTGCTACCACACAAAACTTTAAAGCAAAACCGGCAGCTACCAACGCACTAACACACAGACACGAACACACACGCACACCTGGCAAGTGAAAGAGCGTCATGCACTAGAGGTAGAGGGAGCGGGAGAGAACGAGAGCCTAGGGGTGGTTAGCTGCCGCTGCTGCTGCTGCTGCCGTCATCAGCGACTGTTGTTGTTGCTGTTTCTGCTGTTGGTAGTAGCTGCTAACAACAACTGGCCTTTTGGCCAACCAGCAGCAACCACCAACTGTGTGTGTGTGTGTGTGCGTGTAAGTGTGTGTCTGTGTGTGCCTGCTACCAATTTCCAACTCGGCCGATCGACCGAGTGAGCGACCACTCCCTCGTCCACATCCACTTCCACATTCACAGTGCAGTTTTTGCCTCATAGCGTGCCTTAGCTCTAACTCCTCGCCTGACCTGCCCTCTCCCTTCCTCTCCCTCCTCTCCCTTCTCACCAACCAATACCAATGGCAGCGCGCACTTTGTGTTATTTGGTAAAACGAGATTGTTGATAACGTGCCACAGCAACAGCAACAACAATAATAAAAAAGAGAACTCGCAGTACATACAAAAGTACATACATATAGTAATTCTTTTTGCCAGCAGGACCTGTACCCACTCTCGTTCCCCTACTCCCGCTCCCTCACCTCCACCTCCTCTGCCCCACACCCCTCTATATATTTTATTGTTAATGGGCAGCATTCACCTTTCGATTCGATTTTTTCTGTATGTTTTCTTTTGTTGCTGTTGTTGTTGTCTTAGAGTATTCACGACACGAAATTGTTGTACTTTTGTTGCTAACGGCATTTCAGCCTGGCTGGAAAACGCTTTGATAGATGGCTATAAAGCGCTAGAAAGGGGAGCACGCTCAAAAAGGAAAAATTCAACTCTTTTTCAATTAATTTGTTCGTTTATTTATAGATTCAACTACGAATATAATCAAGTTTAATTGTAACTAGTGCTGAAGACATTAATAACAGGCTAATGGAAGACCTCAAGTGATTGTGGTTCTTAGGAAAATGTAATGTGCTCGATTTTGGGAAATTATTATTATTGGTTTCGGTTTTGAATTCACATTGAAAGTAATTTAAGTAATTAAGACTTCTATCATTAACATAAAATAGTAAACATATACTTATTCTTATTTTAATATTGATTGCAAAGACAAACAAGATTCGATTGAAGCTTTAATAGCCAGAGCATGCCATACTAATTGACGATCTCAGTTTGAAGAGCTAAAAAATATAGACCTGATATCTGTTTTTTATTCTGAAAAACAAGTTGATGTTTACAATATATGTAACTAACTTACTGTACCTATATACAATATATACATGTATTTGGATCACCTTCAGCTCCCTCGCTAACCAAATACTGTCAAGAAACAATTAAAAACACGCGACTTGTCAATTTTCCAGAGGGTGGTGAAAATTTCGCCAGAGCGCGTGAAGTTCTGACGCTTTCCGAGCTGCGATTATGTAAATGATTGATTCGGGAGCAGGTTGCAGGGCAGTCTGTACTAATTTGCAGCAACTGCCGCCTGTACACCTGTACAGGGGGTGCACTACCAACGGGGTGCTATACTAGTAGTACTGTGGAACCGTATGGTACCCCCGTTGCGGTTCAGCGATTTCACGATATGGCACCAACGCGTCGCGGCCGGCGACGTCGGCTCGTAATAAACAAACATTATGTTTTGGTAATAATGCAAACAGGACTCCTACTCCCTATACCAGTATATAGACTCGAATTCCTGCCTCACAATTGCAGTCGTAGTGTGGGAAAATGCTGGTGCGGGTGGTTGCGTTATTAGTTCTTTTAAGCCCTTGCAGAGGGTATATTAATTATGTCCAGGAGTTGGCAACGCACCTGAAGAAACATCTCCTATCCTATAAGGTATATATATTCTGAATCAAAATCAACAGAGCAGTCGAACTAGCCATGTTTATTTGACCATCCGTCTGCAAGGGTATAAAACCTTCGGCATGCCGAAGCCGTTGTTCTGTTCTGGATTAAGGACTGAGAAGCAATTAATGCGCATACATGAACAAGTAATTGGCACGCCCACCAAAGTAAAAGCAGCCGTACTAACCGAAAGTTCATTTTCGTGTATTATTCAGCTCTGAATTCTTGCTTTAAATTATATTTTTCTAGTAAACGGGAAATGGAACAGAATTTCTTTTGCGTTAATATCTTTTGTTATTTAGATTGGGTAGCGCATTACTACAGGTATATATTTTTATATATCTATGCACATAGGCATAATATATTGTATACTCCATAATATACATGTTTAGGATGTCCCTTTCTATTTGAACTCTTTCTCTCTCTCTCTCTCTCACTCTCTCTCTCCCTTCCTTTTGAGTGTGGCGCCAGTTGAATTCAGTTCGCATGTGTCGCATATGGAAATTCTCTAATGATAGGGGAGTTGCCTGCACAGCTTAATTGGTCTGGTCTGGTTGGGCTGGAATCGCTTTCTGTGTGTTCGGGTAGCGCTTGAGTTTTATTGCGCACTCAGATTGTTAAGCTGCGATTACCGTTATATAGTAGGGGTACTAAGTCAAGATATGGTGCAATGATACCTTTGACGGGCGGACTCAATTATTCTGCCCACTACCTGCTGGCAGATCCTCCTCCTCACATGCACTTGATCGACAAGTTGCGAGGAACACATGTGCAGGTTTGCGCTGACCCTGACACACAATTTCGTCAGATCATCATCTACATGTCCGCTTGTCCGGCGATCTTCTGTCCGAATGTAACGTATTTTCGCTGGCAGAACCCTCCCTATTAAACAGCGACAGTCTGTTAACTCTGATCATTATAAAGGCAGTAAATAATTACACGAACCGGGGTCACCGCACTGCATAGCCAGAGGCAGAGTCGCCAGAGGGTTGTCGCCTTCATTGCGGAGCGGTGCGATCGGGGCTGCTGTCTGTATTTTACCGCGTGCCAACTGCGACGCTGCAGCTGCAGGTGCAGAAATCAACGAGCGCAACGGAGCGCGACGCAGACGCAGTCGCAGACCCCGAACCGAGAAGGTTCCGAGCGGAAGGAAGCTGTTGCACGCGGGCCGAGACACTTGTTAGCCTAAGAACCTGTTTTGGGCGCGCGCAGATCTTGCAAGCTGTTCGGCTGCACATTGCGTCGGCTGTGTTTGTTTCTAGGGGTTGTGCCCCGTTAAGATGCCGGTTGATGCCGGCTGTGTCACGTGTGCATTGACCTGAAAACCCGCGCGCCCTTTTATAAGAAGAAAGAATGGCAATGCGAAGAGCGCACACTCTTCTTGGAAGAATGAAAAACTCAATTGTTTTCCGTGTGCACTATTAATGCAATAAAGTATTAACATTGTGCAAAAATGTATAACAGGCGTCAGAAGGCCTGGCAAACCTCACTACAACAAATTACTCTCATTATTCCATACCCCCCACACACAAAAGATGTTTATTTTTTAATTTTTAATTTTTTCTTCATTTTCTGTTTGGGACGATCTTTATTAATGCGAAGCTGTTTTTATTTTTCGTATATATATATTTATATGTTGTTTCTTGTTTTCTCATTGTATTTCTTTGTTAATAACTATTTTTATGCCCTTGTCATTTCATGTATTTACATTGTGTTACATAATTCTCTCAAGTTGTGTGATTAGTTTAGATCTTTTAAAAAATTCATTTTGCTTGCATTGCGCCAATCTTAAAGGTGTCGGATTTGAAATTGATCTATAAGAAATTTATTCTATTGTGAAATGATGTGAGAAACCTAAAATCTCTAATGCTCTCCGTAACAATTTTTCTAGAAATAAGCGATAAACTATTTTAGTTTCTTAAAATTATCAAATGGTTTCTTGTTTCATTTTCTTTTTGTGTTTTTTATTATTTTATTTGTATGAATACTTAATAAATTATTTCAGAGATGCTAATAAATTAATTAACGAATATCATTTTTAATAGAATTGATTTATTTACATATTTCAGCTGTTTTCTTTTCTATGTGATCTCTTTTCTCTGGTTTTTACAACTTATAAAGCTTTTTATTTAGTTCCATTACTTGAATAATAATGTATTCCTAAGCAAAACATCTGTTCATGATGTTTACTTTGCATTTTTAAATGTTGTTTCAGTTTTGTTTTAATTTTTTATGTACAATTATATTGCAGGAAAAGAGTTGAAAACGTGCCTCGGAACATTTTTGTTATAATAAGTTAGTTATTTATTTATTAGCAGGATTACTGTATTACTTGTTTGATAAACAAATATTAAATCATGTCATTTATATTCATTATAGTATTTCTTCACATTAAACATAAGCAAACGTTATGTTTTATTAATACAATATTTATTGATTTATTTTAATTTCATTCACTTAAGAACATAGGCTCATCCTGACTTTGGTATACCCTGTGACCAACGATAATGATATCGGAAAAGTTTTAAATCATATAAGTTTTATTTTTCAATTTATTTGTATACCTTTCACACGTAAAATTTTTAATGGATATATGGAAAGACAGACAGTCGAATAATATCTATCTAACAAATTGCAATTGGATCAAACAATAAACATTTATGTCAAGTCGTAAGTGAATGCATAGAATGCATTTATTCATTTTATTATTGTTATATGAACAGAATTTGTAATTGCAATACCGGTACAAGTACCTAGCATATAATCTGAATGGATCATTGATAATTTTAATATGAGTATCAATTGTGCTTTAAACTAAAAAATTAATTTCAAATTAAAATAATTTAAATTACATATTGCTTTTATACGTTTATCAGCCAGTGTTATGTGAAGTCTTATGTAATGTTTCCGTTTACGGGTTTTAAATATTTTAATTTAATATATTTTCTTTATTTTAATATATATTTTTATTAGATTTATTTTAGTGTTTAATTTAAGTGGTCTTTTAATTTTTGTTCAACTGTTTTCTTGAAATTTAACAAAGCATAACATCAAATTAATATGCCTTTGGGTTTAAACAAAATTGCTTCTGATATACATATTATGAAACCAGTTAAGCCAGTGCGAAACTTTAACAATCATTAACAATATCGTTTAAAAAAGGCACCTTTATGTTGTTAAATAACATATTTAATAATTCCACAAATCATATTCATATATATTTTGCTTAGATTTAAGATAATATCATTCCAATCTTTCGTATGTTTTGTACACTTTTTAATTTCCATTGGCACTACATTCCATAAAATTAGGAGGAAATAATATCAAAGAAAGCCTACTGTTTGTTTTATATTCTTGCAGTGATTAGATGTTAAGCTTTTGTGAATTAATTGTTAAATTGAATTTTGCTCATTTGCATTTAATTTATTATTAGCTTTGACGTTTGTATTTTTCCTTTTAAATTGCAAAAAGATTGTCCATGTCTTTGTTTTCATTAATTTGGTTTTATTAATTATTTATCTCGTCTTTTTTTAAAACTATGAAAGAGTCCGCGTAGCTTGAAATCGTTTACTTTGTTCTTGCAAAATGATATAATTAAACAAATCTACGACTCTAGAAATATAAAAATTGCAAAAAGCTTTTTATATGCATTTACGCTATATATAATAAATGTTATTCAAATAATTCTTAACGGTGGCCCTCAATAACCTGCTCAATTAATTAAGTTGAATAAATTTGTATGCAATATTTTTTTTTATAATATTTTCCTTTCTTTTTGTAGTTTTTTTTTACTTTTTAGTTGTGTGTATCACAAGACTTTAAGGTTTGATTTGGTTTAGTTTAAATATATATGACTATATTATTTTTGGTATATTTTATTTAATAGTTTTGGTCTTCTATATGCAAAGTTCGCAGGGCGTTTTGACATAAATTGTATCTAAAATACTTGGGCGTTTTTTTAGTTGGGTTGGCATAGCTTTTTGAGTTCTTTTATAATCAAAGATTTTATTTTACAAAGTTTTCCTATTAGCTGTGATATGTTTTTCAATTAAAGTATTTAATCCAATTCCTGCTGCTACAAAAGTGTAATAGATGTTGGCAAATCAAATAAAACAATCCGTTCGGTTTTCAATTTCACCTTCGAGTTCTTTGAAATCTGAAGTCTTTTCTAAACGAAAGTGTAATTTTAAACAGAACACTCAATAACATTTAAATAAAGGCTAAGTATATTAAAATTTTGAAAAACTTAATAAAACCTAGAAGTTAAGCTTTAACCATAATTTAGCAGGTATAAATATTTTTAAGATATATTTAAACATTTGAGCAACTCAAAAGTAGTTCGATAACAATTTGACATATTCGGAGGCATTTGAACTAAATGAAATAAATGAATCTTATATTCATTTGCAATATTTGACTAGAGTTGTTGTAAATATATGTTTATGTATAACGCCTATATAAATATGACTCGACTTGTTGTTTTGTTTTTTATTGTAACTAGGCATAGATAAAGCGTTAAAGCTGTTTTGGGTTAGCGTTTCTCGTGTTTTGGATTTATAGGCTAGGTCTTTTTAGGTTTTGTGTGTTTAGATGGTGTTTCGTATTTGGTACATACTTTCAGCATAACTTGTTAATAAATTTGTTGAGTATTATTAATGCTAAACATTGGTTTTGTTTCTCATTTGTAGTTTAATTAAATATTTAATGCATTTCTCGAGCAATTTGCAATAATCGTAATTTTTGCGTTGTTTTTCAACACTTCAAAAAAAGGCAGTCGAAAATCTTTTCGTATATTTTCTCAATTTTGCATTAATTTAATGTAAATATTAACAACTTAATTTTAAACAATGTCGTGTATAGCTGTATGTGCAAATGTGTGTATGTGTGTGATTCGTTATAAACAACACATATTTAGCTAATTATCTTGTTTTTATCACTTTTTTTGCCATTTGCGATTTAAATAGATTACTTTGTGTTTCCCTTTGTTACATTAAAGTTAAATGACTCTTGAAAGGCTTTAAGAACTTAGAGAATATATATTTTTTGTTTTCTCATTTGCATCATTTGCATCGTTCCTGTCTACAGTTTATGTTTTCTTAATAATTGCATGCCTCTTCTTAGAGCATACTGCTGCTTCTAAGATATTTTCTGCTGGTGTGGCTGTTCGCTTGTTGTCGGCTTAGTTTTACGAAAATCCTTTATAGTGTACAAAAAAGAATATCAGAAATATGGCATAAGCTGTTGGAAATGTTATTCTCGCAATGACATCGATGGTCTTTGCCACACGAATGGGATGCGGCGGTTCCTTTTTGCGCACTTGAACGAAGCAGGTCTGAAAGTGATAGGAGAGTAAACAATTATTAGAAGTTATAGTTTCAATAATGTCTGTTGGGAATTCCAATTCTCAAAAGTTCTTAACTGAGATCTGTTGGGAATGTTGAGTGAGAGTGGACTTAGCAACAGAACTGTTGTAATTCTACTTGGAAGGGTATTTCCGATTGTATAGATGAATCTGCAATGATGCCTTACCTCCGTGGCGCAGCCGTTGTTGGCCGAATGGGTGCACGGGCTGTTGCTGCCGCCGCACGTGGTGCACGCCACAATCTCGTTCGGAGCGCCGGCGTCGCGTCGCTTCTCGCCCTGATAGACGGCGGTAAATTTAAAAAACTATTGCGTTAATTTTTTGTCCAGTCGAAAGGTAAATTACAAACGACAAAAATCGAAATTCGAAATACAAGTACATGTGGTACATGTGACATTGTGAAGAGAGACCACAACGGCATAACATATACACATACATATGTACACATGTATTGACACACAAATAACGCACACACGCGGTTGCACAACAAAAAGTCGGAAACGAAAATGTTGCAGTTTTGGTTGCATTTGGTTGTTTGCATTTCGTTTGAGTAAAAACACAGCAAAAAGCATTGTTAATTAAAGTACGAGTTGTATAAGTTGTTTTAAGTATATACATATATAAAAAAGGTAGAAAAAACATATATATTTATTAACGTTTATCGAACATGTGAAAAAATGGAGTTAAACAAATTAAACAGTAACTACAAAATTTGTAAAAAGCGTTGCCAAATTGATTTTTAACTTTAAGCTTTTATTTTTTCAACTACAAATTATAGGAATACTATGTAAAGAGTGGCGTATGAATCTGCTGCATACTTACGGGCTGTTTTAGGTTAATTAGTTTGATTTTTGTATATATGTATGTTAGTATTTGGCAGCAGTTGAAGAAGTGGAAAAAGTAGAGAAATATTCATTAGGTCTGGACTTGATTCTCGATTTCAGTTAGTCTCATTTTGCTCGTACAACTTTATTATCATAGTTATTATTTTTTCTTATAAAAGCATTGGCATCCTTTGTTATGGAATAATGGCATGAGAATTTGGCTGTGTGTTTAGTTAATGAAAAGTGTCAAATCAAAGTTTCTGTTTAATTTCTTAAATAACATAAGTTCATTACTTTCAGTTGCATATTGGTAAATTTAAATAGGAAATATCGAATGTATTTGTTTATCTGTGTAATGTGTTTCTTTTGCTATTTATGTTATGGATATATGATTAGGGTATTATCTTAGTTTCGGTACTCAGGAAGTGTGCTGTTTAGTCTAAGCAATGGAGTTCGACATACCAAGCGTGCTCAACACATTTACATAGATAGATACAAGTACAGTACATAAAGCTAGATATGGTGTGGCCCAGGGCACAAAATATACATATAGACAAAGCCACATAATACCACATACATAGATCAGATTGCAAACAAAGCACTTGTGGGTACAGTGTGGAGGTACAGGAACATATTATCATATTATAACTATAAAGTAAACTTATAGTGTAGACTGGTAAAACCCAATAACAATAATATTTTAAGACTCCAACATCCATCAGGTAATATAATTATAATTTTTTAAAGGTATTTTTTGAATTATGGCGAAGTTTTTTCGAAATCGTTTTTTGGAACATAACAGCTCAAATACATGTTTAACATGTGTGCGAACCACTCATAACGCAACCAAATGGTTGTTTAGTTTAAATTATTTGTTTGCCTCGCTGCAGTTGCATAATAATGAACTGTTTACCGTGTGCATAATTAACTGTTATAATTTGTATTTTAACAAGTTAGCTAGTAGTTCGTTGGTGTACGCCCCAGCGTCTGTGTGTGTGTTATGTCCGATGTTATACAGATTAACTGCCGCGCTTGAAAGTATGCTACAAATTTATAGCAGCTGCTGCGGCACGTACCGTGCCAGGACACGATTGTAAATGGAGAAACGTTGCAATTTTCGGTGGAAAAAAGTTTGGCAACCACGACAGAGGAGGAGGTGACCAAGCGAGTAAAAGAGAGAGAGAGTGAAAGTGGTAGGAAGAGGATATAAGCTTTACTGAATGCACCCACTGCAATTTAACTGAATTTCTTAGTCGCCGTCTTCCACTTTTGGCAGATTTGTCTTTGTTGTGGGGGGTTGGGAACGTAACTCTAAATGTAACTGTGCTTGACCTCATTAGCCTGAACGTGCTGCCGAAAATCCGCAGTCAGCATTTGCCGAAAGCTACTTAAATTTAAATGATTCATTCTCGCAATAAACTGGGTTCACAGAGCATGGCTCGAATGTTTAATCTTGGTCACCAGATAGATAACGGGGGAGGGGACGGAGACGGGGACTAAGGAATGAAAAGAAGGGGAATGAGAAAGAGAGACAACCAAATGTACACATAGAGAACGTATAGTTTCAATAAAACCCATGGTCTTATGGAAAACCTATCCCTCTAGGAGTCCCGTGTACAAAAAACCGGACCCCATCAGCTTCGGTACAACAATTTAATTTTATTAACACAATGGCTCGCAACACTTGAAAAATGTATGCCAAGTGGAGAGTTTTTGCCCAGCGCAATTAGCACTGACAACTTTACAACGAGAGGCTCAACGACAGAAGGGAGGGGTGAAGGGCGAGAGAGAGAACAAGTTACAGTTGTAGAGTCTACAAGAAGGTTTGCTGTCAGCTCAACTCCCCATGGATTTTCTGTTCACAAGTTGCGCCAACACATTTCACGAAGTTGAACGCAGCATCATGCTTTAATCTTTCCTCTAAAAATCCTGCGCATCCTGCATCCTTTTTCCTCCGCATTTCTTCATTTGTTCTTTTGGCATCTTTTAGCAATTGCCGGAGAGAGCTCTGCGCTCTCGTAGTTTCAGCTTTTCCGCAACTTGTCGCAGTTAAAGCTTTGCTTTCGTTTTCTCGCTGCTTTTCATCATCTTCCTGCAGCTGCTTCATTTTCTGATTGTTGTTGTTGTTGATGCTGCTGCAGCTCTCGGGCTCATTACGGTATTTTCCACTTTGGGTACTCATGAATAATTATGTTGCCCTGTTTCGAAGCTGCGCTGCCACGCTGCCACCTGCCGCCTGCCACCTTCCGCCAGCCATTTTCCTACCTCGGCGGCTGCCCAGCGCCAATTTAAAGGCATGAAGCATTTTTAATTTACATGTTAATGGTCGAAAAACATTTCGCCAGTCGCCAGTGCGGTTGTTGTTGCCGTTGTCGTTGTTGTCTCTTCATTCGTGTAATTATTGTTGTGTTTTCCCCCGTGCGGAACTCATTGCGTCGCACTCCCTAAAGCTACCACACGTTGCTAAATGTTCCTTCATCATGCACACGGTAATTTTTGTTGTTTTTTCTATTCACCTTTTACTTTTTGTTATTTCGCATTATTTTCTTATTAATCTTGTTTTCTTTCTAACCCACTACAGGCATAGCCCCATTCCATTTCACCCCACGAACCTCTGCAATTTCCCAGCCCTAATGCACTTTCTTATTGTTGGCTTTTCATTTAAAGTTCAATTGTAAGTTGGAAAAACTTTTCTGCATGTGGGTGTGTGTGTGTCTGTGTGTGTGAACAAATTGCAATCGAAAATAACCGCAAGCAATAAAGCTTAATGGGCAAAATCGTTTTAGCGTCCGACTTCGACTTTTGCGACCAAGGCAAACTAACTGAAAACTGTTAGTGAGGTTTTTTGTCCGTCGTTCTTGCCACAGATTTTTCCTGACTTTGGCCAACTTGTTAACAATGTTATGTTATGTTCAATTATGGCTTATTAGTTGTGCGGGCAATAGGCAACAATACAAGACGAGAGCAAGAGAAAGAGAGAGACAGAGTTGGCTAGGTTAGTTGGTTAGTTCGGTTAGGACAGTGCGGAACGGTTGTCAATTTCGGGTCTGCCGGCTCGAGCAAGTACTCACAGTTTCCCTGGCCCTCAGCATGGATTCCTCGTCTGCTGGCGCGTAGACGATGCTGGGCGAATTGGAGCGCGAAGATTTCCGTCGCGGCGGCTTTAATGGCAATGCCAATTGACGTTGATGCTCGGCCATTTCGATGGATGGCAGTGGTTGCTGCACTTCACCCACCGCCGGCTGCTGCTCCTCATCTGGCTCGCGCTCGATGCGCACGACCAGCGCAGGCGTGCTTGTTGCAACTGAGCGACGCAGCGTCACAGAGCACTCATCCTCCTGCTGCTCCTGCTTCTCTTGTTCCCTCTTCTCCTTGTGCTCCTTCTCGTACTCCGTCTCTTGCTCATCCTTAAACTTAACACGCGTGGCTGCCACGGTAGCTGCCGCCGAAGTGGGCTCCTCATAGATGTGTTCGGCGACGGCGGCGGCGGCGATGGGGGCAGTGGCTCTGGCACCTGGCGACGATGGGCTCTTCGTGGCTTCACGTCCACTTTTACGCTTAATCGAACGTGCCCGCAAATTCTGCACTGCAGCCCCAATGATGCCTCCGTGCGCTTCTTGCCAGCGCATGCCGCCGCCAAAGAACTCCTCCGCCGCCTCCGCTCCACGCGGTGTGCCCGGCGTCGCTGTCGATGCGGCCGTGCCCATGGAGAGCGGCGTGTTAGCCATCGTGGCGACGGGGCTGGCGACAGCACTTGCCTTTTCGGAGTAGGACGGACAAATCAGCGTAAAATTCACGTTCGATTACTCCCTATATGTGGAATGTTTGGATGGGACAGTTGGAATGGTCTATTTTTGTACCTTGTTGGTTCTGTTTTTTGTTTCTTGATGGATATATTGTTTTGTTTGAGAGATTGAGAGAGACATAGAGATATACATATAGGTTGATGTTGAGTTTGGAGAGAGAGAGAGATATGCAGTTTGTTTTCTGGGTCTTAGTAAGGTTTGCTTGCGATGAGGTGTGTCAATTAATTTGTTTGGTTTCTATGCATCTTCTGCTGCTCTATCTTATGCCTAAGGTTATACAGCACTGGGCTTCAGATGGGTGGTTTATCAATTTTTAGAGATGCAAGATCATTGAACAGTTAACATGGATTACTAACGAAAAACACACGGGTTAAAATAACGATTCAGAGGTATCTTATTTAAAGCTATTTCTCAAAACAAACATATCACTTGCATTCGAAATATTATAATTAGCTTTGGTATCTTGAAAAACAACTCTGTATTTCAATTAATAATGGAGAGTTTTTGCAGTATTCAAACTTACTATACACAGAATTGAATACCTAACGAGCTTTACTTAATTACTATGAATATCGATTATCGTTTACAGAACTAAATCAGTTTTCGCACTCATAATCAACCAGTGATTAATATATATGCTTAATTGTTTTCCATATGCGCTGCATAATTGTCAGAAGACCTCAACAACAATCCAAAGTATGTTTAATTTAAAGCAAATCGCCCTAAGAAATTTATTCCACTTCTCATGGCATAAAATAACAGTTTATACTACACACACACAAACACACACACACACAGAGCTTAAATAAAATTACAGTTATGCATACAAGTATCAGTATTTGTTTGGTGTTGGGGTTGTTACTTTCGAGTAGATATATATAGAGGAAAACATTTTGATGCACAAAATGCACTAACTAGTTTCTAAAATATATGACTAGTAAATTGCCTAAGCAAAAAGCTTTCAAGCATTTGCGACGCAACTAAACCGAAATAATAAAATGCTTTGTACCATTTGGTTTCAGTACTATATAGTAACCTTAAAATATAAACGTTTAATACGAAATTCATAGCTTCACTTTCAAAAACAAACTCAAGCAAATAAAATACCCTTGCAGAGGAAACCAGTTACCCTAAAACAATAGGTTAACCGTGTTTATTTGAAGCACAGCTCAAAAGTATGCAACGTTTTTGTAAATGATTATATCCCGTACTGCAAGGATACTTGACATAACTTCGGCAACCCGAGGTCACAAAAACAAACCAATGCGTTGTTGTTGGTTATTGTATAAGGCGTGTTGGCTTGTCATTAACAAATAAACGAAACAAAGAGGTTAACTTAATTTACGCAAATATCTTTAAAAAATAAGAAAATAACTCATAGGCTGAATTAAAAATTGATTTATTGCTCATTTCAGTTGTTTTTTTTTTGTTTTTTTTGATAAGTACTATATAACAAAGCATAATTTTCCATATTTTCGCATTTGTTCGAGTTTCGCTCGCAACATTTTTCCCAATTGTAAGTGATCTTAAAGTGTGTTTTATTCAATTTTCATTTTATTCATATACTTTCATACGCAATTTCAATATAAATGTGGTGGCTGTTGTTGTTGTTATTGCTGTTTTAGCTGCAGATGTTGTTGGTTGTTGTAGTTGTTGTTGTTGTCATTAAAATGTAATTCACATTTATATCAATTACTTGTTCGGGCTGCTGTGTGTTTCATTAATTACTAGTTATTACAAGTTTCAGTTATGGTTAAATAAAAAGCAGAAATCCAAAAAAGTCGAAAGGAAGAAGTAAAACCAAAACAAAGAAACACTGAAAGCGTGCGTCTACGTTATGTAAATTGAATTTCAATATTATTATTAATTGTTTCAGCACATCTCCTTCTTGTTTTGTTTATTCGAAACCAAACCAAATGTTTCAAAACACAAATAAGTCGAAAACCAAAAAATCAAAATATATTTCAATGCAGTTAAAAGCGAAATTCACATGCCATTTGATAGAATTGTATTTCTTTGTTTTCTTTTTGTGTTTTCGAGTTTTTTTTTGATTTTAGCTTTAGTTTCGAGTGATCTTTGAGAAAGGGATGAGAGAGAGAGAGGCTTGGGTGGGTAAGGGGTTCGATCAAGACAGATAGAGAGAGAGAGGGAGGAAGAGGGGGTGCGTGTGTACTGTGTGTCTTATTTGTTGTAGTTTTTGTTACACAGAAGGAAAGATGGATCAGCGGGTTGGACGAGGGGGAAGTAGTGTCAAGGGGGCTGGTGCACGAGTTGTGGTTGATAGCTTACCAAAGGACTTGCAAGAATTACTCCGATCCTGCTTAGTACCGCTGGAAGACGCTGCAAAAATGTACACAAAATAATGTTCATACTCAAAACACACTTTAAGTTTCGTTTGTTGTTGTTGTTGTAGTTATCAAAGTTTTTTTTCGGTTCGACTTGGCTTTATAATTGCGACTTATTTGCTACTAAGTAAAAAATGAATTTTGCTTGAATTTAAAGTTATTTTCTCGAATATGGAATACTTATGTATGTATATATATCACATATCACAAAAATTGGGAACAATGTTCGATTTTTTTTGGCTTACGCACTTTTTGGTAGAACTTTATCAATTGGTTCTTGGCTATAACATTTTCAAATTAAATCAAATAAAAAACGAACAACATCTATGGATAAGTAAAGTTTATAAAGTGGCATATGGCAGTCGAGCAATGGTTTCATAATGAATACTATCTTTCTCTATTCTAGTATTTCAAGCATGCTTTGTATATATTTTCTTTGCCTTATTTCTTGTTTATCACTTTCTTTAAAGCAATATGCCACTTTTCTTGTCACCACATACATATGTTAAATATTTTCTCAATGCCTTCGCACAACATCAAGGAAAATGCTTAACATGCAACGAAATTTATATTTAAGTTTTCGGTTTAAACAAAACAGTCAAAGAAATAAATATACCTACCTAATGGCATGTATAATGCATCAATTTACAACTAATTATTATTAGAATATATATATATTTTAAAAAATACGTTTACTAATTTAAGAGGAATAAAACGCACTTGTTCGACATTGTCAACCATTGTATTATACAACATTTATGAAAATCAAAAACGAAAACTAAAAATCAGGAGTAAGAAACCAGGGAAACAAACAAAGCAACCCATTTGCGTGTAAAATAAGAGTTTACACCTCTTCAGACGAACGTAAATGCAAACAAATAGGAAGAAGGGAACTGAGCATCAGCACAAGAAATACACATACATCAACAGATTACCCTATTTACATTATAGTTGGATTGTCGGGTTCGGTTCAACAAAACTCAAAATGGTAAACATTTTCGGTTACTGGAGGACGTATTTGACAAAAAAACGTTGAGTATATATTTAAAAACTTGTTATACAAAATGCTTAGTTTGGGGGTGGGGCAGGGGCTTGAGGTAGGTGGGTGGGAAAGAAGAGGAGCATTAACATAAGGTGAAGTTTATGTTTTATGATAAAATTTAAGTGGTCAGTACAGATAAGGAGCAGAAAGAGAGAAGGAGACATATAAATATATGGTTGTTACTTAGAGAGATAGAGAAAGAGAGAGATAGAGAGAGATATAGATATATAGAGATAGAGATAGAGAGACACAGAGACGCAACACAATGACTGGAGTTGTTGTTGTTTTTATTTTCTAGATGACTTTTGCTCGGATGTTTTGATATCGTTTCGTTTTGTTGGGTTGGTAAGTGTGAAGGAAAAAAACAAAGGCATCAAATGTTGTTCGCTTGTTGTTGTTTCTGTGTGTGAGTTGTTGTTGTTGTAGTTGTTTTTGGTTGTACGCTTATGTAAAATTCATATTTAATTGCTTGAGATGCATAACAAATTTGGGGCACACGGCACAGGGCACGCCCCTGGAGAGTGGCCCATGTTTCTTATTTGTTTTCGCATTTTCCGTACTTTTCGCTTTCTTTGTAATTGAATTTACCTGTGTTACGGGATTTTCGCCAGGCCTATAGACGACGTTGTGCAGCGGCCGCTTGCGGCCCACATAATTGACGCACACGAACTCCAGCAGAGAGGCGTATATGAAGCACATGCAGACGCCATCCCAGACATTCATCGCCGTCAGGTTGGAGACGACGGGCAGCGTGCTGCGGAAACCGTTCGAGGTAGTGAAGAAATTCAACATTGTTGTCACGCCTAATTGTTACCAACCAAGTTACCCAGTTACCAAGTTACCGAAGAGAGCGTCGAGTAGAGAAAGACAGGGAGAGAGAGACAGAGAAACTTGCATTAGCCATTTGACACGTAATTTCAGGAAGTTTTCGTTATTCTTAAGGGGCAGGGCTCGGTCGTGAGTGGTGACGTGGACGTGGGCGTGGCAGATTGTTGGGGGAAGTATGTGGATTTTGTTTGATTGTTGCATTTCGTTCGGTTTAGTTTGTAATTAGTTTTTCATAGAAGCATCTTGATAATATATACACAAGTTTGTAATTTCAGTTTTATTGCCAGCTTCGTTTGCCGGTTTGGTATTTTAAGTGGAGATGGGGAGAAGAAAGGGGGCAGGGGGCTTGATTGTGTGCAAAGGTAAAAGTAAACAGCTACAGCTACAAAATTGACAGGCATGATTAACCTTTAGGAGAGTAAAAGGTAGTTTAATAAAATGAATAGTCTGCTCTTATAAAAGAAATAGTTTTCCATGTTAGACGGTAAGTATTCTATTCTAATTAGTATTTAGTTGTATCAGCAGATAGTTAAGTATAACCTTATTATTATTTTTAATGATAAAAGTAAAATAACTTAAAGAGAAAACACCATAAGAAGCGTTAGTTGTTTTGTTTATCTGCCCAAAATAATATCCGGATCACAGCGGATGCATAGTAAATCTCTTGTCTGTCTAATTAGTGGCTCAAACATCGTGCCAACGTGCTGCGAACTTTGCTATTTGGCAGGAGACGAGCAGAATTCAGTCGGGATTCAGAGCACTCAGTCGGTGGACTCATCGATTTTCAATTTGCAAAGCGCCGTGAGTAGAGTCGAACGTAATCTCAGCATTGCACTCTAGCGAGTGCTGCTGACGAGTTGAGCATCTCCCAAATGAGACACAAAGCAGACGAAGCTGAAGAATCAAAAGCCAGCAAGGCATCACGATAGAAGTTAAGGAAAATCTACTTGGGGTTGCGCTTACATAATAAGGTTAAAACGGTTTTCCGCTTCTGCTTAAATCAGATTTTCAATCGCGATTCTTTAGTCGGTTCTCGGGACACTCGAATTAAATATTCATAACCCATCAGCTGATTCAACTGTCGTTGGCAATCCAAGCACGCGGAAGTAAGGCAGAGTGTAGAGGGAGAACTCGCGAGTGCTTTGCTATTTGCCCATATGTCTGCTTATGCATAAATCATAGTCTGCTTTGTGTGTGTTGGTTTGTTCTTATGTCCGACTTGCCCATTATCATCGCCATCACTATTGCATCAGCAAAGGGACGCCAGACAAGTCAAAGCAAATACTTGGCTACAGTCGCGTCCATGTCTAACTGTTCTACTCCCTCTTATTGTCAACTACCCTTTCCCGTCTTGTCTATCCAATATCATTTCCCCATTGCTTAAATCGTCATCATCATTTTCTGCACATGCATATTCATAAACTGTCATCATCATCGTTGCCAAAGGTAAGCAGACCGGGCACAGTCGTGACCACGTTGAAGTGTTCCAGTTTCTCTTGCATGTCCCACAGCTCTTCGTGTTTCCTAGTACTAGTCGCATGTTGCTGTGTATGTATGTGTATATCATCATCATCGTCAACATCGCTTTCAAAGCAAATCCAACCCACAGTCGTGTCCATGTCCAAGTGTTGCTATCCCTCCTTTAGTTCCTCAACCTTATCCATGTGCTTAGTAAGAGTGTGTGTATGGTGTGTGTGACAGCTGCAGTGGCGACTGCCACTGACGCCTGATGATTTGGGACTGACATTCGGTTGTCGTTGTGGTGCTTTTTCGGTATCCGTTTCCTTTTCCTTTGCCTTTCAGTGCTCAAGTGGCACATAATCCATAATTGCATCGGCCCTTATTCTCTTTTCGTTACTCAGTTTATAATCTATATGTGTTGTATGGTTTTTGGCCAGTTATGATAGGAACTATTAATCTATTAAAGTATACTACTTGCGATTTTATTGTAACATACTTTATATATATCGATTTTGTTAGTATTTTTTTAAATAAAAGAATCATTAATATAATTAGTTCTTTAAGCAGAATAATATTTAATATATTTAATATATTTTAAATTCTAGAAAATAGTGCTAAAGTTTTGTAAATTCTTGGCATTTTAAACTAATTTCTAATTAGCTTACAAGAAGAGAAAGTAAAGTCAAGTTGAATAGAAACATGCAGTGTAAGGAAAAAGATTTGATGGGAGCTATTACAGAAAAATGGAACAAATTTATGAAATAACTGTTAAATAAAGTATTTTATAGGTCGAGCTATGGACGGAAAGTAGAAGAAATAACGGAAATTAGTAGTTATTTTATTTAGTTCTATGTAAGTCAAGCACCTAGTTTTCTATAGTGGATAGGTATAGTATGAATGGACCTTGGTTAGTCTATACAAACTCTAGATGGTAACTGTTTGCCAATTTTCGATAGCTCCTTGGTGGTTTAGAAAGAAATTTAGACTAGGACTCATTAAGCTGCGTCTAGAATATGCCCCTATATTAGTATTTGGAAGACTACGATCTCATTGATTTTTTTAAGGGAGGATTCTGTTGTTAAATAGTTTTTTTCAAATTTTTTTTTTTTTGGTTTTTTTTTTTTGGATTTTGTTTTACGTACCGATCATAACACGGGCTGGCACTGCATTCCATTCCAGCCAAAATGTGATAAACGACGAGGTGACCAATATAATGCCAGGTATGAAAACGGTTGTAAAATAATACGCACGATCACGGGTAAATGTCAACTCGACCTGTAGGCAACTGTAATTACCTTAAAGTACAAGGCCAAAATGTTTCAAAGTGGCCACAAATTAAAAATCTTAACACACACACACAGACTTTTATTCTATACGGCAAGGACGCAGCACAGTTCTTATAAAGTTAAGGGACAGAGACAGAACCACACATACAATAGATTTGTAGACCTTACCTAGTCTAGCCTAGTCTAAGACCTAGTGTCTTCACTAACTAGCTCTGTAGCTGTATTTTAAAACAGAAAACGAAAATCATAAGGTGAAACTAAAGGTATCACTTTGTGTTTCTAGGTTTCTATTGATGTCGACTTGGTTCGGGCATACAATAATGGAAACGCAAATTGAACCCATGCAGATAACGATAATTGGGTTTGAAGAGAGCTGCTTGGTGTTGCATACTTTTGCCAAGTAGTGTTCGGCAAATGCAGTTTGCATTGTGTATATGTCAAGCTACTGGAGATGGCGAGAGAGCTTTTAAAAATAAAGGTTATTACGCAATCGAAAACGAAATAAGATTACAAATTGCATACGAAAGAGGGCAATCAAAAAGGCAGTTGCTACAGAGGCGATGGAAATCAATAACAAAATTGATTTAAGATTCTGGTGTGAGAGGTTAAGTTATATATATATATATATAGCATATATATGTACGTATTAATGTATATATCTTGGGTTAATGGTAACGTTTGGTTTTTTGTTTTGATTTATATATATTTTTGGTTTTGGTTGTTTGTTTGGTTTGGTATTTATATTTTGGGTTTTGTTACCTATCATTGATCTAGCTGGCACGGCATTCCATTCTAGCCAAAATGTAATAAAGGATGACGTCACCAATATAATGCCAGGTATAAAAACGGTGGTGAAATAGAATGCACGATCTCTGGTAAAGATTAAATCGACCCTAAGACAGCTGTAGTTCCCTATGGATTTTGGCATTTAATATATTCGATAGGAAGCAGGAGTTGGCCAAGTTGTTGTTGTAGCATTAATTGTATTTTAGTCGTTGTTTTGTGGATTTGGGGGGTAGACAAAGATTATACACCATTAGAGAGGTATTTGCATAGTTTTAACTGTTCATTAAACAAGGTAATAACCAAGCTACGCTCCAGAATACAAGTTATACTAAAAATACCGCAAATAGTACTAGAAATATACGTAAAAAACAAAATTTGTAATTTGTTACTGATTACTAAAAAAACTAAAACAGTAGCTGCAATAATTTTTCATAGGGTTGTTCTCAATTTTGTTGCCATCCGTTTGAAAAATAAATTATATACTGTAAAAATACTAGCACTTCAAATACTATCAAAATTCAAAGGAAACTCTGCATTACACAAAAATCATATTGAACATAACATAGAACAAACAGTACACAGTAAAAGTAAAAGTCTGTTCGTTAACTTACCTCTCCAACTGTTCTGATCGCAGGCTGTGGTTTGATTCTTGATCAAATATGCGTTTAATGTGGTCAGCGAGGGGCTTTTACGCAGGGTATCCTCATCGTTCTTCCAAACATATTTGATTTGTGCTTCCTCGTATGAAACTGAAAAAAAACAAGAGAAGAATGGGATTTTATATATAGTTATATTTTATTAAACATGAAGATTAAGAGTAAACGTGTCAAAATACAATATCTGCTGACTAAGCAAACCAATATGAATATTTGATTAGCCTATACAGCTTCAATTAAATTAAAATGAATATGAAGTTTGTGACATCAATAAAATGTTTATCATTTCAGACAAATAGTTTGTCTTTAATATTTAAAGTTGCATTCTTTTTACTTGTTTTTTCAAACCAATTAGCTTAATCACAATGCAAGGTTCTATTTTATGACATTTTCAAAGTCTCATAAATCACACGATGTGCTGACAATTCTCGCTGTTATTCACACACTCTAAATAAGTCAATTTGGTTAATTAATAAAATTTATGTTGTCGGGAAGTTGATGGAGGATAGCAGAAAAGCCCATTTGTCTCCCCACATAATTACGCTGACGTACGAAGCGACGTATACGTAATTTTCGCTATCTGTCACTTTGACGACCTTATTTGTTCAAAATTAGAAAACAAATGCGGCATTTGACGGGGAAATTGAATTAAATCATATTCTGATAAGAGCAGCACAGACACGCGGGCAAAGGCTTTGAGGCCCCCCATTCATAGATGAAAATCTCAACGACAGCCATGTCACATAACGGTGACTTTCCCTCCATTACACCAAAGTAATTTATGATGTTGCGCCGGCATTGTTGTTATTCTTATTGTTGTTTTTCTACCGCCTGAGTTGGCTGGGTTAATAGACGCGAGGCGTCTCTGTACGGGTGGGCTGGCATGTGGCGGAGGCAACTTTTCGAAAACAATGCCAAAGACAATGCCTAGGATAGCATGCACAGTGGTTCGCTTCATGGTAGCAATTGGAAAAGTCTCATATTTGGTATTATCCTCATTCCATTTTCTTCTTCGGGATGAATGTTTTTGAACACTTTGAACCACTGTGCAACAATAAACAAGCCAGCCCCCTGTTTGCCTGCCAGGCAGTCAGCCTTGTTAGTCACTTTGTCAGCTTTGCCGGTTCAGCTACACACCACACACACACCAACTCACACTCACAGTTACAGTTACACATTACTCGCACATACAACTCAACAGGAATTTCCCTCGAGTGTCAGTCAACACGGTCGTGCCTCGTCCTCGTCATCGTCATTATCATCAGCAACATTTCTCATTTCTTCTTCTACTTCTCACACAGTTTCAACACTTCAGCATAATTTGTATATTACTTACACTTTTCTACTGACATTATTCTCTGTTATCTGCATTTTAGCATTTATTTGTCTGGCAGATTTTATAATTTATTTAAACAAGTAAAGTACAAATGGTGATCACTAGACCGAACTTTCTTATAGTAGTACTTACTGCTTTCCATTGAGAACGAACATTTTGGGTCATCAAATGGAAATATGTGCAGACTGCCCTGGCAGGACAATATCAAGTGACGTCTGTAATAAAGAAAGGTTATGAAAATTGAATTAGTATTGGTATACTTAAATTTTATGCTATTTAACAACTCACATAAAATCAGTTATTTCTGTTTATTTAAATATTGTTTTCATAAATAATATGATTGAAGCTCCTGTTTCCTAAGTTCTCTAATCCAACCACTCTATGTCAGTAGCAATGCCACTTAATAATAAACCATGCTGTTTCTGCGTCATCTCGTAAACACAGAGCTTCCCCTACGCTGTTTCCATACCCTAATTTCGCTTCTGGCCTCGAACAAGTTTAGATGCGCTGTGACAGTTTTCTCGAGTTTTGCTCGCTCCGTTCTGTTTGGCTATGCAAACAGTAAACGTCAAAAGGGAACACAGAGTGAGCACTGTGAGAGGGAGCGCAGAGAGAAGCGAGAGTAAGTAAATGGCAACTGCAACTTATTTTAATTGCTGGACGACACTTTTGCGCTATGCAGTCAATTGGAAAAGTTCTGTTGAATTAAAAAGCAGACAAGCAGAGCACAAGCTCTCTCTCTCCCACTCTGTCATCTCTCCATCTCTATCTCTCGCTCTCTCTGCCTCTTTAATGGGGAAAACGGGTAAGAAATGGGAACGGAAATTATTCAAAGAGAAGCGCAACCCGTTGCCGTATTGTTATATGAGCAAACTTTAAGTCCGAGTCTTTCTTTGTGTTCCTGTGTGTGAGTGTTTGCATACATATGTGTATGTATGAGCATGTGTGTATGTGCGAGAGTAAACAGTGGACGAGTTTTAGTTTTACCTGGCTAGAAGTTGAGTGCATACATGGATCGTTGATAGCCCCGCCAGCTTGCCCAAATATTTGCATCCATTTTTACAATGTTTTTTCTTCTTGCTATATTCCTGATACTCTTATATGGAGAATATTACCAACCTAACCTAAATATATACATATACACTAATATATTTATATAACATAAACTTTTTTTTTTATTATTATGGTAAACTCATCTACATAAACAGATTATTAATTTGGTTCTTACATCACATTATAGAGTATTCACTATTTGGCTTACTGTTCTTTTTGGTCTGCTCCTCCTTTTGTCTTACTTTTCATTACAGACTCATGTTTGCTCTTCGGCTGGTTCACATTTCTCATTTTGTCGACTTTTTAATATTTCTCCACCAAAAAAAAAAAAGATAACTTGTGAAACGTTTTTCGGCTGTCGCAGAGCTGCCCTAGAGCACATCTAATGAATATGAACTTTTATATCATTTGCATTTCTGGCGACATTAAAGTGCGCCTTTTCCCTCGCCCCTGAATATGTTATAATGTGGATTTTCATTCGTATTCAAATCAGCGATAGGAACGTAGCGAAAGAGCGGGAAAGAGATTGCGATATACAACACACACCTCATTGCGTACGTAATGGTCCCGTTCCGAAATATTCTTAAAGCGAAATGCATTGGTATGATGGGGTCCTTGAAATCGCCATGCATAATGAAGTACGTGTCGGGCGTCCAGATGCTGTCGTGATGATGCAAGGCGTTTAAGAAATCATAGTGCGACTTATTGCCATATTGCAGGCGTGGATCGTTCCATTGTTGATTCAACAGGAATTCCACTTCGTATTTCTGAAATTAAAATCAAACTATAATCAGCTGTAAATACATAATTCATAAATATGGAACTTACTAGGCTGCTCTCATCGGGCGATGCTAAGCTCAAAAGCAACACGTTAACATTTACCGTCAGTGTGCCTGCAAAACAATTCAAACTTAACTACGAGAAACAACAAGAGTTGAAAACGAAAATCATCTGTAGGTGCTTTGATCGAAGAAATCAAGTATACGCAACTGTTAAGCTAAATATATTTATATGTAGGTAAAGGGCTACAACAGAAATCAATTCAACTGATCGGTAATTGTGCTAGCTAGTAAAATATACAGTATATTAAAAAAGAAAGAAACAACTATTGCAGATCAAGCTGATCCGTTAAAAACTGATAGTCATGTGATTTGTTTAGGACATTTCACCAACCGCGATTATGTGGTCTCCGCGCATTTTGATTTGTAGCCATATCGGGCGATTGTAAGCCACAGCAAAAGTCTTCATCTGTAAGATTTAATTGAGAGTGGCTATACAAGTGGGCTAAGAGAGACACAAAACAAGTTATTCATTGCTAATGTTCCTTAGGTAGTTTTACTTTGAAGAAACAAATTGGTGCAAACGGGGACTTAAGTTTTATATATATGTTAATTTAAAAGTAAAGATCAGGTTTAATCGCTAAAATCATTTTATTCATCGCATCTACTTGTTGCCTTATCCTAAACTATAGAGATATACTTTCGCTGTTCTGCAAATATTTAATTTATTTTCTTTGTCATCCATCAATAGGTCAATGTCAGCTTAAAGCTGATCGCTGTCAGAGTTTCTACTCTTCCATCTCTGTCCTATTAAACTATAATGAGTGTTTAAGCTTGATAGCCCAGACACACTAGATGTGGTATATAATTATTTGGAAGCATATAAACACTGAGACCGAAATGCAATTACATTACACTTATGGTGGGTACGTACATAAAAACACTCGACTCATTTTCTTGGCTACTTCCCTGCCCTCCCACAGTTGCCCTTTATCTTATGCAGCTCCCTCGAAAAATGTTCTAAGAAATTACAAGCAGTCTTTGTGTATCCCGGGCAGACTGGCCATTAAGTTTAATTGATTTTATAGTGGCTATGCATCGTCTTTGTCATCGTGGATGTTTGGCTGTACTGAAAGTGTCGTGCAACGTTACCATCCCCTACACCCCTCCACCCCTTGCTTGTTCCACTCTCTGCCTGCAGTGCCATTCTTAATGACGCCTGAGACAGAAAATAAAGTTATAAGTAAGTAGAACGGTACAAAAACAATTCAAGTTATTCTTCTTGTAGTTTCTAATACCCGAACACTTAGTTAGATTGAAAATTTAAAGTTAAGAAAGTTCAAAGAGAAATGCAACAAGAAAAACTGTTAGAAATTTCTTACCATTTACAGGCGGCAGTAATCGTTTATCATAGCGTTTCTTCTCGAGTAATAAATCTAATATTTCCTTATCAGAACTGGATTCATCGAATCTGTGTGTGAAGAGAAGAGATTCATTTGTAAATAATGACCTGACAGTTACTTGAACAATATTATTTTATCTGAACACGATAATTAATGTTTCTCTCAGGACCATCACTGATTTCTGTGTGTGTTAAGAGGTATTGCAATTGTTACTAAGAAATTAAATTAATTGAAAGTGGAAACTTGAAACTCAAAGAAGAACTGGGAAATGGATTAGTTTTTGTTGCGTATTTGGTACCGGTTATTTGGTGATAGAAGATAAATAGTGCTGCATAAAATAGAGACAGAGATTTACTTAGATAGTGTTAGATTTAAGACTAGTTTCTATTAATAAAATAAATATTTAATGCACATGTAGAACTTTCAAAATGCAAAATGTTAAAATGTTAAATATGCAAAAGAAAAGAACATCTTAAAGAGTTTGATAGTTCCTTTCTTATTAGAATGGTGTAGCATGCTTCTAGCTGGCAAAAGTAACATGAAACAAAGTAACAAATTAATCGTATTTTGTGCCTTGTAAACATTCGCTTTTCTTGTATGTTCTGGTGTGGGTGCAATAACTTACTTCGACCAATCGATGCCATGACTGAAAGAATTTCAAAAGAAAATAAATAGAAAATTTCGTGTATAAGGGTTACAGGCGATATAGAGTACAGTTAGGAAGAATAGTATACAGTTTGAGACAAAAAGAGAAATCGTAGATACACAAGAGTAGATAGATAGATAGATTACACGGTGTACAGTGACTGATATAGATAAAGAACTGTTTAATATGTTTTATTTGGGCGTGACTCGCCTCATGAACGCCTCACTTACATGGGATGCTTGTCCAGGGCACCCGTCTCCGACTGTGTGGCAGCGGCCGTAGATAAGGTGGTCAGATAGCAGAGCATCAGTATGACACTGGAGGCCGCGTAGAAGCTGAACGATTGGCTATAGTGCTTATAGTGCTGGCCCAGATACTGATAAGCGGCAGCCGATGTCGCGCTCAGATTGGCTAGAATGGCAGCTGACATGGTGGCGGGTACGACGGCAATGGCGCTGGCGACATTGTCGGACAGACGCCAGGGCCGATGAGCGAGCGGTTGCGGCTGCACAAATATTCTCTGTTGCTCGTCCTGCACTTGCTGCTGCTGCTGTTGCTGCTCCTCCCCATTCCCTGACAGCTGCTGCTGGTTGGTTGCCATACCCCGTCGCGTCGCTAGGGCAGCTCGCGCCTGCAGCAGCATCTCGTGCAGTCGTTGACAGGGTATGCCAGCGATTGTTGCGCCTGCAACCATTCTGCTGCTGCTCCTACTTCGCCCCCTGGTAGCACGAGCATCTGGACGCCAATGTCTGCGTCGGCGTCGGCGCTGCTGCTGCGGCTGCTGTTGCTGCTGCTGGTTCTCATCTCTGTTAATCTCTGCGCTACGACTGTAGCAATTGGAGCAGGGTATTTGCAAGTCGTTTGGCAGCGTTGTGGTTGTTGTTGTTGCTGTTGTCGTAGCTTGAATATCGATTGTTGTTTCGATTGTAGTTTCGTGTGTCGCCAACGCGTCCTTGTTATCCTGCGCCACTTGACAAAATTGCTGCTGCTGCTGTGAATTTTGCTGTTGTTGTTGCTTTTGTGTGTACTGTGTCGCTAAAAGCACTTGAGCTGTCGCTTTTAGATGTTTGCCGTTTGCTGTTTGCGTTTTATGATTTTGTTGATAGTTATCCTTGATTTGTATTTCGTCTGCACTGCTTAAAGCTACTATTGTTGTTGCTGTTGTTGTTCTTGTTATGGCACCACATTGATTTCGGCTTTGTTGTTTTGTTTTCTGTTGGGGCTGCTCTCTGGCTGCTTCAAAGATGCAGCCCATGTTACGATAACTGCAAGAGACGGGCAAGAAAATACAAAGACAAATATAGTATAACAAATACTGATAATATATATAAAAGGATTTCTTAAGTTCTTTCTAATAATAAAAGGATTTTTTAAATAAATACATGTGTAGTATTTTATGTTGCATACCATCCGGCTGAAAGAATACTTTTTATCCACCAATATTATATCTTAAATAACTTCCATGTTTATTTTCCTATCGTAGCTAAACAGCATTTTTTCGTTTCTTCTGTGACGATTTAGGAGTTTCTAGAGTTTTGTTTTTGGTAAAATTTAGTATGATTTGCTTTTCATGCCATAATTGAGAAATAAATGCGTCCAATTTACGTAGAAGTTTCGCAGAGACGACTAAAACTATTTGCATATCTATTCAAAAGATTACAGTTGTACTAAGCCGATTAATTTCGTAGAGAAACAAGCATAAAGCGTTTCATTTTATTGTATTGCATGTCTGTATGTATGTTTGTGTGCTTAGGAAATTGAATTTTTGCGGTGAAAATTTTGTGGTTTGTCCGGAACGGTTTCCTTTTCGTGTTTTTTTGCATGTCAAAAGAGGAAATTCTATTTTCAATGCGGGGCATGAAAATTGCATTGTCTATGAACGTTTTGTATTTGCCATGGCCGCAAATGACAACCCACTACTACTGCAACAAAAACAACAAGTGACAGACATACTGCCACAACATGCGATCGAAGAATAGCTAAAGCAACAACAACAGCGACTACAACAGCAACAAATACAACAATCATTATAAAAATGTTTTGGCACATTGACGTACTGACGACAATTTGGTTTAAGCTGCAGCATATTGACTCCTTTATACTACATACATATTCACATACAATTGTACTCATATATATTTACAATAATATATATTTGTATATCTCGTCGACAACTTGGCACTTGACTGCATATGGCCTGTTTGGGCTCAGAGTTCAAGTGTCTTGCGTGGATTTTACATTTATTATACCCAGTAAATAAATATTTTATTCGATTTTATAAGTTAATATCAGATTTCAGTCATTTATTATTAAACAATCAATCAATAAAGCAATAAATGTTGAATGATATAAGTATATTGCCTACAATTTAATGTGCCTGAAAGTGCCACGACATATAATTTGGTAAAAGTTTCAAGAATTCGTATCAACCCTTTTACATTCTCAGTTCCCTTCAGTTCTATTCAGTTCAATTCCTTTTGACTGGGGCTGTCTGTTGAGCTTTGAGCTGATTGCTCAGCCAATGTTAGAATGGAATACTTGTTGTTTCTTGCTAACAACTTTGGCATGTCTGTTGCAGTCGGCTGTACGGACAGGCAGACGGAGAGAGACAGACGCATTTCAGGATAACAAGCGTACACATATCGTGTGTAAAACTTATCCGAAGCAGACAAGGCAGACACACATAAACACGCACACGCACATACACACACAAGATACGCTGCTTCATTATACATTTATTCGATTCTTACGTGACTTTGGCTATAAAGCACGAAAATAGCTAAAAGAAGCCAACAAATTTTAATATGCCAGCGTACGCCGTGTATTAGGCAGACCTGAATGGGCTTGTGTATATGAATTGGTATACTAGATAGGGCTCAACTATATCTGCCATATGTGCACCCCTGTCCCCTGTCGACACCCCCTCCTGCCCTCTTCCTGACAATTATTGACCTCAATCTATTTTAAGCGCTTTTACAAGCAGGCGAAAAAAACTCGTTTCTATGTTCATTTTTTTCCCGTGTTGTTTGCACCGTAAATGTCAATTCACTTGGCTGTCACGCCCATTGCGCCCACTTTGCCCCTACCGTTGCGCTTGGAAAGTTTGAAAACTTTTAGGCCGGCTTATTGAACGGGTCAAAAGAGAGAGAGAAAAGGGAATGCAGAGACAAGTCGAGCCAGAGATCGGCTCGTGCTTTTTATGCCGTGCATCCTTCCTCCCCCCTCAGCCTCCACGCCATACAGCTGATATCCTTTATGCCTTCCGGGCCTGTTTCTGGTTGAGGCGCATAAATTTGCACAAACCACGCGCCACTCGGCTGCAACTTGGTCAAAGCTAATCCGTCGCCTGGCGGCAGGAAACGGCGCCCACTGACAGTCGACCAACAAAACTAACCGAAAAGCCAGCACAATGTCCTTGTCCTCTGTCCTGTGTCCCATGTACTCTGTCCCTCTTCTCCCCCATGTTACTTTTCCATACTTTGCTTGTTGTTGTTGTTGTCGGACTTGTCTAGTTCGTTGTGCATTTCATTTCCCGCCTGGGGCAACTTTTCATATTTTATTGTGGCAACTTTATCAGCTCTCCGCTTTTTTTTTCTTTCTATTTTTCATTCTTGCTGTAGTGCAGTCAATTTAATAATTTGCTGCAAGTTTCTGCTACAGCTCTCAGTTTTGACGGGTAAATTGTGGCTGTGCAAGTTGGCAACAGCTAGCGGCATCACTGCGTATACTTAACACGGGCCAGGCAGAGTTAATGACAAAATTACCTAATTCCTAATTCCTAATTTTGGCCAGCAGCCAATCCAATTAGTTTTGCAGTTGCAACTAATTGAAAATTCCATTAAATTTCCCAGAGGTCTTCGACCATTTGTGTAGTGTGCTGTTGCTGGCGTAGTTATGGTTGGAATTCTGTGGTTCAGCGAGGTGTTAAATGGATAATTTAGATGAAGAGAGGATAAGTTTGGAGAGCCGAGAGAACAGTGGCAAGGAAACAGACCGAAAGGGGGATTTAATGGGACGTGTTATGGATTAAGATCATTAGGGATATGATTTTGATACACGGTAATACAAGTAAGGATATAACCTTTATCATAGTGTTTGCATAATACTTAACCAGCTTATGTATCATGAATCTCGCTCACCTTGACTCGATTCTAAAAACAAGTTTGGATACTAATCAAGGCCAGTAGCCGAGCATCAAATAACAAGAATCCGGCAGCTTTGCCTATTAGTTGGTTTGTAATTAAATATGCAGATTCATTATAAACACTGGCACGATGAGGCGAGGCTAACCTTAGGAAAGTCGTATTGATTTCATGGTCAAAGGGAAAACTTTTTAAATATTTTAATTGCCATTAAATTGTCGGACTTGTTTCAGAGGAGTAGCAATAATAATGAATGCCTTATTGATTTTCCTATCACGCAAAACAAAGAAAAATAAAACAAATCAGAAACAACTACAACAACAGGCAGAGGGAATGCTGATTAAGCTCACTTAGGAGCTGAAATTTCGGTATCAATTATTGAAACGTATTATGAGGTTTTCTTTTTCTCATGTTTTTGGTCGATCAACTTCAACTTGTCGCCACAGAATGCATTATAGATGAGGGTCCTTGTCATCATAATCGCACGGCAAATGGGGCTTATGGGAAAAATGTGGGATTGTAGTCACAGTTGAACGAGCCGAATGCCACGTAATGCCGCGGGATAATTGGGCGAAGCACTTGACCCAAATTCGATAACGATATACACATACAGCCTGTATATGTGTACAGACGTGGGAATGTTACGTATACGAAGCGTTGACGCACAGCTGCATTGAATTTGCTATGCCTAATTGAATATATGTAGATAGGTTGATAGGTATAAATAGTTCGATACCGACATCGACATCGAGTTCGAGTTCGAGTTCGAGTTCGAGTTCATTCGCATTGCGAAAACAGAGCACTGCACTCCCGTTAATAACCAAGTTAAACCCTTTAAGTGAGCTTAGTTGGCGCGGAGGGGGAGAATGCGAATGGACTTCACTCTGCAGTAATTGAAATACCGAGAATGGAGAACTGACAAAGCAAAACTATTTCAGCTTGTGCGACAAAAGTGCGAGAATCGAATGCAAATGACAATTAAACGAGCAGTGCAACAGACAAAAGGGGGAAAGGGGGCTGGCAGGGCGGAGCTTGTCGGGCTAATTGCACGTAAATTAAACGGCACTCCATACACATTTGACAGTTTGCGGTGCAAACATTTGCATCGACTTGAAAGTACACTGAGCAAAAACAATGGTCCACTTGAAATTGATTAGAGTCTATGGTTAATATGCTTCTATAATCAAAAGTTATTATTTCAATATTGCAATTATTCTATTACATTTTCTATGTTCCTTGCAGATTTTCTCTCAGTGTGCGTGGGTGCTGCACTGTTTGCACTTAATTGGCCCAGTCATTGAGCTGGTGACGTTGTTGCAGCTTGCTGCCGTTCTCACTTAGCCAATGACCAAACAAAAAGTCACACCCCTCCGCCCCATACACCACCTGCTGCTGCTGCTGTTGCTGCTGCACCGTGTTGACCCGCATGAGGCACGTTCGTTGGGTAAGTATGTGAGTGCAGCTGTTTACCGTTAGCCTTACATGCTTCAGTTCCAGGCAACATGCAATCGGAAGCCGCTCGCTCCCGTCGTCTCACCTACATCGTCGTGCTGTTGAGGTATTTAAGAAATGTAAGCACAGCTGCAACTGCAACTGCAACTGCAGCAGCAACTGTGCAACATCAGCAAAGTCAATTGGTGTCCATGTTTCTGGTTTGGTTTGGTCGTGTTTTGTGCTGAGGAGAAAGTGTGACGAGGCAGACGAGGGACTGGCAAGACGAGCAGACCAGCAGGAGGCGCCTCTGTGGCATGCAACACTTTTTGCAAAAGCTGCTGCTGCGGTCGTTGCAAGTACAGTAAAGTATCAACAGCAAGCACGTTCGAAGTTGGTGTTTCTAGAAAAGGTGATAGGAGCTTGCTTTGCTTATAGATTTAATAAACTTTCGATAAATCTTAATCATCATTAATGAATTTATTCATTGTGCTTTATAGCGTGTATATACTGTAATGTATATACCATATTCTGGTTCTTTTCCCAGCTTGGGTTATAATTGCATTAAATAATTAAACTGCGGTTGTGGTTAAGCCACAACTGAAAGTAAATTGGAAAATCTCGCATTTATTTTTAATATTCCATTTTTTACGGCCTCATAAAATACATCAAAACCTTTCATAGTCGCATTTTTCGATTCGTTTATCGATTAGTTAAGTAATTAAAACCGACTCTAAGAGTAAGCCTGCCCCCCAAAAAAAGGCACTGATTTCTGTGCACCGATAACGTTTTAATCGCTTTTACATGCCGTTACTTAAATCACTTCGGTGTGTTTCGTCCCTTTTTTTTGGGGGCTCTCCATTTTCGGCGTTTTGTGTTGTCATTTTTGACAGTTTTGTGGGAGAAAGGGCCGCCCACTTCGCTGTCAGAGCCACTTAAATTGCATGCATCATGGAAATTTATGTGAATAAATTACAATGAAAACCTGGCACACTGTAATAATTCAGATTAAAAAGTATTTATACACACGACAGCGGAGTGGAATGGGGCATATGCTGTTGGTCACGCACGAGTGCCTGTCTCTTCTCTCTCTGTGTATGTGTGCGTGTGTCTGTCTGTCCATGAATTTCAGTCCGATGTGGCCTGCTCTGATTTCGCTATAATAAATTGACATTTTTTGGACATTGTTTCACGAAGTTGTTCGCCGTCGGGAACTGAAAGTGTCTGTCCGTCTGTCCCTCCCTCAGTCGATTTGTCAGTCTGTTATTTCAGTTTGTTTTTACTGCTGTTTGTTTTGTTGAGATTTGTTTGGGGAACAGTTCGCAAGTTCATAGTAGAGAGAGACGACCTACTGTAACAAGCGAAAAAGAAAAGAAACCGTGACTAACCATTGAGTCGCGACTGAAAATGTGTCGTAAACTAACTACCAAAAAAAGGAATAACTCATAGATACTGTAGATAATGTTATGATTTTTAGAATACTTTAAATTATATTACTTCTCACTTTAGGTATTTATTTATCAGCAAAATATTTCCGAGTGCTATTTCTTCAAGAGAAATAAAATAATTCGTGATACTTATCGCACCCACCTTAACCTATAACCTAACCTAACATTTGGCAGAAGCTACAGTGAGACAGCAATGCAAACTGACAGTGAAAGAGATGGATAGATGAGCGACAGGGATAGAGGAAGAGAGAGAAACTGAAGTGAGAGAGAGAGAGAGAGGGGCGCAGCTACGACAAATAATTTGGCACAAAAGCAAATAAACAAGATAAGCAAACAAACACTCGGCAACGACAAGACAAAAATGAAAGAATACTACACAAAACAACAACAACGACAACAACGACAACAATAAGGATGACGACGACAACCAAAACTCGGGGCAACAACAACAAACAGAAGACGACGACAAGAGCAGAAGACGACAAAACGAGCCGAGAGCCGAGCACATAATGAGCATAATAGCTAGGGTGGTGATAAAGTAAGACAGATAGAAGGAGGCAGGGGAAGGGCAAAGACATAGTGTGTGCAAGGGTGGGAGGAAGAGGAGGAGCAGGAACGGGTTAGGACCTCATGTTCTACATGTGAGTGCCAAAGAGCTTTTGTACGTTGTGCGAGGGAGGGCGTGTGCGAGAGAGTGTGTTAAAATAGGCGCCACTTTACATGCACACAGACACACAGACACACTCACCTCACCCTCTGCCCCCTTTGATCCTGCTGCGTGTCTGAGTATGTAAGGCGACCCTCGCTGCAACTTGCTGGCGTTAGCCTCAAACAAGTTGCAGCTGCTTTTTCTTCTCGCTCGCAAAACGAGGGCACGCGTCGCACGTCGCCAACCATTTAAACTAATCTTGAGGCGGTTTATTTATATATCTCAAGGGTCGCTCCATCTAACAATGCCATCCTTGGATAGATAAGCACACACACACAGCCACACACGCCCCAGCTAAGCGCAGGTAAACTGCAGAATTAGGGTACCCAAAGCGAGGGAATTTGCAGGCTGAGCCTGGCAGAAAGAGAGAGAGAGAGGGATAGAGAGAGATCTCGGCTACGAAAGCAGGCCAAGCTATTAATTATGAAAACATATTTCTTGTCTTAGGGGAAAGTAAAGTTAAATAAAGTACAGTTTAAACTATTGACCTGTAAAGAAGAAACAGCAAATTTTGGTTGAATTTCTTAGTTTGTTATCATAGTGATTGCTGATAGACGTGGCCAATACCCTGTAATATTTGTTGATTCCTTTCCTGTGTTTGCTCATAAGTTTGTAAAGTTTATGGCACAACGAATAACAAGGAATAGCTTTTGTTAATGCATCAACTTGAGCGTCTTCCTCTTCCTTTGCCCTGCCCTTTCTTTGCGCAATACGCTTCACTTGGCTTTGGGCAAGTAACTCGCATTGGAGGCTATTTAATTTCTGTATAAACATTCTGCCATTGGCCGCAATCTGCGGGTCTGCCTGCAGGCCGCAAGGACGCCTCGGGCTGGCCGCAAGGTGCTCGGCCTCAGACTGCACGCCTCACTGAATGTGCACTAAGGCAACCGGAAATTAAACACACAAAAGTTCACTAAGACTCTGCACACGCGCGCAAACACACATACGCACACGTACAGCCGCACACACATACACATACGCAAGTGCTTGTTAGTGTTTGGCATTTTTGTGGTTCCTTTTAGGTGAGGGGAAGGGGATGTGGGGACTTTATCAATGCTTCGTCCGTTTTTCAATGCATCTCAAGTGCCCGCTTTCAAAATTCGTGGAATGCGCGCTCCTGTATGAATATGTGTGTGTGAGAATGTGTGTGTGTGAGAGGCTTTTGTGAAATGAAATTTGCATGTCAATTGAAAAAAGCAGAAGAATGCTCAAAGGATCAGTCGAGTAGTGCGAAACAAGAGCAAAAGTTTAACAATTTATTTATAATACACGGCAAACATTGCCAGTGTGTGTGTAAGGTTGGTGTACATTCTGCAGGGATATGCATACATAGAATATACTGTCTATATCACTAACATTCAACTTTGTGTTTGTAGTTCCGTATTCAAAATGATCGACACAGTCGATATACCAGCAATGTTGGGAATTCTCTATGTGTCATCTACCTCTGTTCATTCTCAATATGTTTGTATTCAATTTTCTACATTTGGCTAATAATTCACTCAATGCTCAGCCTAAATCTGCAGCAGCAGAGAAGCAGAAGTAGAGCACAACTAATTAAGAAACGAAATAAAATTGGATTCAGACAAGTTTCAAGCGTGCTGAGTGCCAGCATCAACCCTATTAATCCCTTGGTGCATAGGGGGATAACAGACAGACGGCACTCACACACACACCAACACGCACAGAGAAGTCACTTGGGGGCATCACGTGAAACGAAATATACGAGTCGAGAGGCAGCTCGATGATGTGGCTGTGCCGGAGGCTGGGTCTAGCCTGGGGATCGGGTATTCCCCGGCATGCGCCTATCTGCGGACTGGCAAAAGGCGCAAATGATGGGAATCACTTAACAAAGCGGAGATATGACGACAATGTGGTTCATGTGTTCAGTGTCCCCACCACTAAATAGTCCCAGCCTCCCTCAGACTGTCTGCCCGCCTGCTCGTCTGTCCCTCTGTCTGTCTGCCTGTCTGTCTGTCTGTCACCATGTCTGCCTGTCAGTCTGTGTATGTGTCTGGTTTCTTAATGAGGTTTTTCGGTCTCCGAGGGGAGATGGATGCTTTGTCACAAAACTAGACAAGCTGCTGTGATTCAGCGTTCAAGCAAAAGACAACAAAGTCATCTAATCAGTATTACAACAAAGCTTTATTGGGCTCATTTGTCTTTCAACGCATGTGTGCAAAACTTAATTGGATAATTCTTTCAAAATTTGTATAATAATTTAATAACTGGCTTCTTTAATTTAGCTTTTGTTGATTAGTGTTTAAGCCATGATATTTAGGATGAATACGCAATATTTACTCTTATTCTATTTACAAATACGAAACATTTTGTCTTACGTATACGCAATATTTATACCTTGAATCTCTCTATGAACTATGAACTTATACTTCAAAGGCTGACTGATTTATAGGCATTCCCCTACTTTCTCACCTTCTCCCTCTCTCACACACGCACACACACTTCTAAAGGTCCGCTTAGGGCAGCATCCACAAATCACTTTAACACGAACTTCTGCAGTTGCCGCCCCCTTGGCAGTCGCTTCCTCAAAGTTCAATCAAACGAGTTAATAACTTCCGCAATGTGGCCCAAAATTAACCATAATTTCACTGGCCTGCACAGTAAACTGACCTCCATTAACCCTCGCCAACCCCCTTGGCCACCTTTCAACCCATGCTCGACCAGTAACCTCACACACATGCCACGTTCCCGTCCCCATTTCTGTTGCTGCTGACCCGAGTGCACCCCTGGCGATTGGACTTGTGCGCTTCAATGGGCCACGGCCCGGGCAAGACTAAGCGGCGCTACGAGCTGAGCTGAGCAGAGCAGAGCGGAGCTGGCTGGGTAATATGGTAATTTTAGCGCTTATCTCTCTGGGGTCTACATGACAGCAGCAACAACAACAGCAACAAGAATAACAAGAACAACAGTAAGCTGGACGCACAACAATCAGCACACACACGAAAAATGCCCGCAGCACATGTCACATTTGCCACATGAGTTGGCGTACCTCATTTATCATGAGGCGCCTCCTGGCGACATCGGGCACTCGGCAACTGTGTGTGACTGACTGCCTGACTATGCTGGGCCAGCTACGCCAGCTACTGTGGGGCTGGTTCAAGGCTCCACCGGTCGGCTGTTTCACCTTGTCCAGGATCTAATTGTGGCCGCCGGGCGACGTCGTAGAACTTTAATTATACGTTCAACTTGCGATGGGCATTTTCTGTATCACAATGCAATATTAATTCGTCGTTGAGGGTGGTGGAGTGTGAGAGGGGAGGGGGGTAGCAATGCGTTTCCCATGTGACCTGCGCATATGTAAATAGACGAGGCGATTCCCGCTCCCCGTTTATCCGTTTGTTTCCACGTTTGTCGCCCCAACTAAATTTAGATATGCGAATCGATAAAAACCCTGGCACGCACATGATTTTAGTGCCTGCTCGCGGAGTCTTCCCCTCGAAAAGGTCACCTGAAAGAGCTAGAGGGGGAAGCGGGTGTCCTTCCATCTCCCTAGCATAGTGACAAAGGGTTCAAATCGTAAAAGGAGTTCAGAAATCCTGCTCTGAGTTGGGAAATCAAGTCAAAGGAAAGAATCCTTTGTGTTACTATTCAGTGGGGTGTTCCCTTTGTGTGGGAACCTCAACTGTTGTTACACTCTGCGAGGCCTTTGCAATATTTACGAGCGTGTATTGATTAAATAATTAGTCAGCCATGGTAGCCAGGCCAGGCTATATGGCTCCTTTAACTGTTTTCATTACGGCTCCAATTAATTTCGAATGCAGCCCACATTCGTTTTGCTTTGCCATTCAATTTGCCCGCATTTGTTACAATTTGCAGCCCTTTTATTGCATTTAATAAAGCAAATTGCAAGGGAGATCTATAGAGGCAGTGAAAAAGATAACGAGAAAACCGACTGTCATACAATTCATTTTAATTATTCACGAAACACTTTTCAACAGTTTTTTCCATTAAAAAATCGAGTGAGAGGAAAAGAAGGAAAAGAGGACGGCGAAACAATTAAGGTAACTCTTCTATTTGTGCTGGATGTACCAATGTTATTCTATTTTAGCTTTAACTTCATGCCAAAACCCACATGACTTTGCATTTGTTTTGCTCTTCTCAAAATTCTATTTTTCGGTATTTGCCAAAATAAACAAAAGTTGGTTTGCAAAATCTCATTTTGGAAATTGCCTTTAAGCCGTTTTTATTGCTGCTACTGATGCATTAAAAAGTACAAAATATAAATTGAGTGCAGACAAATCAGATAAATGGATAAAATTGTCAAATAGAAAACGTAATTCAATTCGCGCAGAAAAGTGTGTATAAAATTTAAGTTGAACCAATTGCAAATATGGCCACAGTTTGCTCCTCGGGTGTTAATGTGAGCGCCGCGAGCCGGAAACGCGCGCGATAAAGTACAAACAAGCGCGCACACACACATGCGCACTTGCACGCAGACACACATAAATAAATAGTCGGACATGAAGGGATATGGCTTGCGGATATGGTTCAATCAAGCAATACAAACAGCTGTGGTAGAGTGGGGCGGCGAGGGGAGGTAGCTAATGCCGTCATATATAGTTAATTTATTTAAGCATATGTATTTTATATGTTTAGATATGTTTTTTAGTTGTTATAGGGTATGTATATGTAGGGTATCCTTCTAAATGTTATACTGACTATCACAATAGTTTTGACTCATTTCCCGCTACAATTATCAACTTTTTATTAATCTCGCCTCAAATTGTGAACCGTTTTCAATGTGTCATTGCAGTTTCGAGCCAAGTTTTCAATATATCATTGCAATTAGTGTCCCAAGAGAAGGGAAAAATGTTGTCAATTAGATTCACGAAACTGCTTTCCATGTTCGCAGATTTAGTTTATTATCTATATCTAGTTAGCTTGTGGTAATTGAAAAATGAATTTAATTGAAACTCTGACAACTCTGACAATAAAACGGAGTCCATTAGCGTGCCTATTGCTTGCGATCGAGCTTTATGAGGGGACATATGTCTGACCCACTTTATGGTTACTTAACACTAACAACGCCTGCTCGTTCTCATGCTCGCTCGCTTCCTCTTTCACTCAAATGGTGCGTCATTTAGCAATTAAAGTTAATCCGAGCGCACGCAAGGCTAATCGGCAGGATGACACGTGCAGGTCACTCTAAAATAGAGAGAGAAACAGGCGAAGCGCGTTTGTGGTCATTACGTATACGTAACGTTGGTCTAGTGTATGTGTTAACTTTTACGGCAGTTCGACTGCAGTGCCAATTTCAATTTAAATTTTTGTAAGCCGACTAATTATAGTTTTTTATCACTCTTTATGAATAATAATGTGAAAGTAAAAGTGAAATTATTTTCGGCAGTGAGGACAACCTTCGAACAGGTACGAGGAAAGCGGGCGCATAAAAATGCTAATCATAGCTTGTCCTTTGTGCTCCTTTTGCATTGTAATTCAAGCAAATTTCAGTTGTGTTTTTTTGACTCGAGTGCGAAAGAGACCCAAAGGCGACGACGTCACGCATGTCCTTGCACGAACTGTACAAAGTTTTCTTCTCCATTTTTCGTGATTTTATTTGGTTGTTTTTCTTCCACTCGTGTGTGGCACATTTTCTATTTTCCCATTAGCTTTTGTTGTGCATAAAACTAATTAACTTGACTATTTGCACGCACCTAAAAAAGCTGCCATGATGCCAGCTCCGAGAGGTTTTCTGACCTAATGAAATGTTCGCTATGCGTGGATATGAATTATATATTAAAAAATTCCAGTGAATGGGAGAAACAATTGCTTGAGTAATCTAGATTAAAAATTCTCTGTTATTAAGGTCTACCCTTAATAAAGAAATAACATATCCCTTTTATATTCATACTGTTACTGATTGAATTGAAATCACGAACTCACGCACAAATCGGCCCAATGGAAAAACCACCGGGCAGTTGGTAATAAAGTCAAACGGTTGATTGCCATGAAAACGTCGAAACAATTAAAACACAATACAATGTGAGTGAGACGACGTGTTTGCGCTTTACGTATTAAGCGAAATAATTAAAAATAATTGTGTTAAATTAAATGACAGACATTGTGCTATGAGTAAATTGATATGTGCGCGGCAACATTCGAAATTGGGCTATTGATTTTTATATTCCACGTTCTTTATTGCATAATGAGATGAAGACTGGAAAGTTCCAAGGGAATCTCTTTGTTTGTTTGTAATTGAGAGGTTTGTGTGTTAGATACTTCATTCTGATTATGTTAGCACCATCAATTAAGAAACTTATGTGGTAGAAAACAAGAAGCTCTTTTGGCTATAGCTTTCCCCAAAGAAACTACCCGACTAAGCAACCTTAAAGCTGAGGCACTCTTCTTTACTTTATCTATCTCTATATAGCCTTAGTAAAAACATTAAATAAAGGAATAATTTTACACGAGTTCCGGCGGAACCCTAAGCAATTCCCTAGTATCTAGCCTCTGCTTCGCCCTCCCCTGCCCTATGCCAACATACTCGTGCTTGCACTAACTTATTTTCATATAATTTATCTGCAGCTCGTGGAGAATGTTTTGTTGCACAGCAGGTGTCCTGTACAGGACTCGACTCCATGCAGAGTGGAAGCAGCGAGCATATTTGAGCTGCTTGGTGTAGGGGGGCAGCACAAACTGGAAACTGCTGAATAATCTAATGCACACACACATTTAGACTCCCACGCACACACACATACACCCTCGCATTATGCAGATGAATCTGTGTGCTTCCAAAGGGTGTCAGCGGAAAAAACCAAATTTGTTGTATTGAGAGCATCGCGTGAATTTCCATATTTTTCCTGTTGAAGGGGAAAAACTGAGCTGAGCTGTTGCTTTGCATCTGCAATGAGTCGACGATATCGGGCGATATCACACAGCATCGTAAATGAGACTGCAATATTTCAATAAACGCCACGTCGCACCCGCACCACATCCGATTTCAAACTTTCACCTCACAAAGTGGCCATAAAATGATCTCAATCCCTCCTCAACCACCACCCTCCCCCTTCAGGCACGTCTCTCAACAAAATCCAAACAACGCCATCCAACATATTTTTCTGTGGGTTCCCTTTGATGGCTGACAGGACTCGCACGGGATGAGGGCAGGTTCAACTCATTTAACTTCCGACATGAGATGTCGCTGCTGCAGTTGACGCCGGCAGCGCTGCATCAAATATGTCTGCCTTGTTACAGGGTGGTCCGGGTGAAAGTTTTGCATAATTTACGATGCGCGCAAAATGTGAGAAAGTTTTTCCGTTTTTTTCCCACGTCTTTATTAATATACCCTGGCAGAGGGTGTATTAGTTTGGCAAAGCGCAGAACATTACTTTAACATTTGATAAACCTTGATAAGCTCTACAATGTTAACTAATTTAAAGAATTTTCATCATCTTTAACGAAACCCATTAAGCACTCTACAAATATATAATATATATGTACATATAGAGTATACCGAAATTAGCATAGGTACAATCGTTAAAGACTTATACCATAAACTGCAGGGGTATATAGCTTTCGGCGTGCCAAAGTTAACAATTCTCTTTTGTTTTATTTTGTGTTGGTCTCGTTCGGGGTGGACTTCCCTTTGCGGAGTGTAAAACACCTCCCTGATGTAGTATCTGTGGTGTTAGAGCACGACTTTGAGCCACTGTTGGAGTACTGCTTATATTGCACTTGTTTATTGTTGTTGTTTCTCTAGTTGTTATGGCATTAATTAAAGTTATTACGACAAACACTTGGCGTTGTCTGCCTGCCTTGAATGATTTGTGAGCTTCTTTTTGCCGACACGTAAGTTGCAGCATTTTTAATTTGTCTATTTTAAGCTCTTAAACTTAAAGAGCAGTTGAGTTGAGAAGTCTTAGAAAGAAGGAATTTAATCTTAAGGGTGAACACATTTAAAATATTATAATATTTTTAAATCTTCTTACATTCCTGCCAGTATTCTTTCGGCTATCAATCCCTATCTCCCACGCTTTCCATTCCATTTCCCCAACGTATTTTCACTGCTCTTCTGACAACCCGTCAAGTTTCTGATACATCAACATATCGCACACATCGCACATAGTTGAATATGATTTCCATCCAACGTCAATCCAGCGTAACTGACGTGAGTTCGGCAGGGGTAATGGGAAGAGAGACTGTTGCTGAGGTTACTGTAATCGTAATGCTGCTTGTTGGGCTCTGGCTAAATTGGATAAATATATGCAGCAGATTGGGAGCAGAAGAAATCAATTTCTGTTTGACCTAACGCTTCAGTGAAGCGCACCGTGAGCTAAATGCAAGTGGCAGTCAACTAAGGCATTCCCACTACAGTGGGCAAAGAGGAGCTAAATAAAAATTTGCCGAAAATTGAAAAAAACGTAAGCCAGCGTGAGATGGTTTTGCTTGTGGTTTATTATCAAGTTAGAGCTTTGCAAATTAAGCTACATGGCCCACTGTGCTTGGACTTCTGTATCTGTTTATGCTTTTTTGCTACCTGCAAATAAGGTTTGGTTTTCATGTGCTGCCCCTGGCACTGACACTGATTGCTTGTGAGCCGACAAGCTGTCCGAAGGAACTCTCTGACTCTCCCTCTATCTTCTTTCTAGTCCCTCTCTGCCTCAGCTGACTGCACTGACCAGGGTCATTATTCAAGTGCATTCTCTTGGCTTGACTTCGACTTGGTTAGGTCTAGTCGGTTTGAGGCACAGCACCGGATGTTCTGGTATTTCCGGTAGCTAATATGGCGTCATGATTCACCCGCCATGGTCATTCTGCTGTTATTGTTGTTGTTCTTTCGGAGTTGCGGCCAGTTTTTCATTAGCATTTTCTTTGTGTTGTTTCTGTCGTTGTTGCCCCCATTGGGCAATAATGTCGTCAATTATGTTACATAACCCAGTCGAGTTCCTAAAGGCCTCCCCCTCCCCCCTCCCCATGGAGCAGTTCAAGCAATTGGGAAACTTTGTTTTGGCATTTCTTAGGCTTTTCCATTGTTCCGCATATAATGCCCTCAAGTCACATTTGCCTTTCTCTGCAGCGCAAGTAATTCTTGCAGATTTCCTTGCCCCTCTCCCTCCACCGTTGCTCACTAATGATGTCGACTTTCCACGTGCCTGTTGGCCATTTGGAAGCTAATCTATTAGAGCAAAACTCCTAGTTTTGGGAAAAAAGCCAAATCAGGTTAAGCTTGTATCGAGGTTAATTTCTTCTGAACTTCGAAACCGGCAAATATCGGATACAACGCGAGCAAGCAACTAACTCGATTTGGGCAGGGCTTATCGCAACAGACGCTAAGTATAATTGATTATTTTAGCGGCGGAAACGCAAAGAAACACAAGAAAATAGGACAACTTAGACGAAGACGAATTACAGACCAAGCTCAAAATACAATAATGAAATGCAAATTCAATTCAAATTCAAATTCATATCAGAAAACAGTTAAATGTCTTGACAACTATATCAAGTTTTATATATATAAGTTAACAGAATATAATTATATTAATTATTATGCTTAATTATTTAACCTTCACTTAAAACTGAAAGGTTTTCCTTGCGAAGACTTCAGCTGAGTCAACTCGATCAGCTGCGACAATTTCATGCAAGCTTATTTCATAATTCCCACAATTTGCAGCTCATAATTCTAATCTCAGCTCACGTAGTCGCACTTCACGCTGACAAATCCGTTCTAAAAGCATTTGCCTAGGCATTTTGTGGTTCTGTTGTTAAACAGATTGCGTATACGCCGAGTGAGCTGCCTGCTGCTGTTTTTGCCGACGACAAAGTGTGGCAAAATTCGCATTAAGAGCGGCGGCTTAACGACTCGAAAATACCGAAATATGTCTCAATTTGATGCAGAGCGAGGAGCAGCAGCAACAGCAACAACAATATCCATCAAAAACATATTCAAAAGCAATTTTCACACTTTATCTAAAAGTCATTTTAATGCAGGCTGGCACAGGGCAAACAAAATCCTTTGCTAGATACAAGAAAAGAGTAGGAGAGAGAGAGAGAGAGAGAGAGACAGAGAGAGGGATAGAGAGAGCTGTACTCAAATGGCTACCCAAGCGAACACTCACACTCATTCATACTCAGACAGCCACTTGGCCAAAATATTACAAACTTTTTGGCATGTGCAGAGTAAGACATATGCCCCAACTCTCTATCTGTCTCTCTCTCTCTCTCTCTCTCTCTCTCTCCCACTCTGTCTCTTCAGCTGTCTTTGTCTATGTTGTTACATTTGCATACATTAGTCTAGCGTCGTCACAGCCAACATTGTTGTTGCTGTTGCCATAAAATGGGTATGTGCGAACTGTGTTTATGTTCATAATGTTATGGCAATAAATTCAGCTTCATTAACTACGAAAAATGCGCCAAACGACGCTGCACAAACAGTCAATGGCAACAAGGAGACAAAGAGAGAGAGAGAGAGAGGAAGGAGAGAGAGAAATAACACTACGAAAACAACAGACTTCATAACTTGGTTAAGCCATTAGTTCTGTGCTTCATACAGAGCAAAGAGCTTTTTTAGTCAACCAAAAAGTTTGAATTATCTTTAAAATCTTTATATCTTTTTATATTAAAAATGTATTATAATGTAGCGTTTTAATTGTTATTCTGAGTGGCAAGTTTGCAGATCTTTTTGTTAGTTAGTCAGGCTTTATCGGATGTGAAGTGGAAAGAACAAATTTGCATTAACATCATGGCAACAATCTGATTCAAGAGCATCGACAAATTCATCGTCGTCTTTACGTCTCGCCTAGCAACCTTGAAGATACTGTCGTCGTCTAGGAATTCTCTGGTTGTTTTTGTTCTTTGTTTGCTACGCAGCTATTTACAGAGTGTGTTTTCCTTTTCCTTTTGCCTTTTGTATTTTGTATTTTTTGCCATCCTTTTGGCCATCGTCAACAAATTGGCCAATGTCACAGTCAATTCGTGAGCCGAAAATAGAAACGAGACACTTTTTGTTGCTATTCCGATTTTTGTTCTAGTGCACAAAAGTTTTGCATGCTGAAATAGTTTCAGACTGGTGCAGGCAGTGTCACATATGACGAATCGTCGCACTATTTCTATTATTTATAGTACTTTTTTTTTGCATAAAACAGGGCAATAAATCACGACACTAGGAATGGTGATCAAACGCGAGAGGGAGGGAAAGAGGAAGGGCGAATTTATGAGCGAAAGTTTTGTCTAATTTAACTTTAAGCTCAAAAATAAAACGGAAATCGGAAGTGCACGTTCCGTTGTTGTACAATCCAAATACATGTATGCATAAACACATACACATACTTACATATATATGTATATGTATACATATTCAGATATTTTTATTCCATTCAGGTTTCACACACGGAAACCAATTTGTATTTTGCTTTTGTAATGCAAATTGTGCAGACGTTGTGGGCTTTTTGTAAACAGTCATTAAAAAGTATTGATTTTACAAGATTTTAAAGTATCTTTCATTGATCCAATTGTAAAATTTGGGATTGAGCTAAACCAAATGATGCAAGTGTTGGCATATCTTTGGTATTACCATAAATTTATGGGAGTTTTATTATAATGTGGGTGGAAAGTTGAGACGCAGCCAAGAACTTAACAGAAACTACGATAAAAGATAATAAACATACGACTTTTGGCTGCGAGTGCTGCGAAGTCGAAATCTGAATTTCCAAGCACGCACTTGGCATGTTGAAAGACTTTAGCAAGAGTTCGGAATACTCTGTAGTCAATGGAGTTGGATAAAACTAAGTAAATTTAACAAGTCGAGCATTTAAAAAGAGTTTGAATCAACGAGAATACAAATTATGTTGAATTATTCTATGTTGGAGTTGGTTTTCAATCCAAACGAGCGAGATGGATGTTGATGATGATGGTACAGAGTATTCTGCTCTCTCCATGAACCCTTTTGGCTTCACAGCTCGTTTGCAGCTTATTCGACTAATAACCATGAAGCTGAAAGCCAAATGCGCTGCAATCAAACCACGCAGTTGCCAAGGCCATCACACAATAAATAAAATAAAACTGAAACTCAGCGCCAAATCACCCACAGAGAAAGGGAGAAAGAGAGGGTGGGCGTGAGAGAGAGTGAGCGAGACTGAGAAGTGCCCGAATGGAGTGACCATCAGCTTGGCTTGAAATAAATTTCTATTTATCAAGCATGTGCGCGCATCTTGCAGATACTTTTGAATCCCTGACCTAAAACCGAAACTTATGAATTGTGGCATGGCTGCCGTAAGCAGCTTAAAGCGTTCCGCAAACAGAAATCGACCGAAATGAAATCACAAAAATTGTGTGCGTGTTTTCCTCTTCTTATCATTCGCAATGAATGTCGCTTGACCTTGACTCGGCGAAGCCCAAAAGCAGCCAAAAGGAGCCAAAGCTGGCCGCACTGGGCTGGCCACTGCACGGCTATTTTGCACAATCACACACACAGACAGATACACAAGAACACACACACACACATACATACATAGACATAAATAATTAAAATGACCTCATAATGTTTCGATTTTATATCCAACCCGAGCTGGGCGAAGTGCTCTTTATTTTATTCCCGCTTCGCTTTGCTTCTCTTTTATTTCCGTAGCTTAGACCTTTTGCCGCAGTCATTAATGTAATGGTCTGTATTATTTGTGAACATCAGCGAGTGTCCAGCTCAGAGTGTCTCGCTCACGCTCCTTCCTTGCCCAAATTTGGCCGAGACACGCAAAGCACAACGGTTAGAATAATATGCAGAATATAATACAAACATATAAAGGAATGTGTATTGAAAAAAACTGTTGAAGCAAACTAAATTTCAGTCTTTATCTCGACAAACTTTGCAGATTACTCCGCACTTTATGTGGACTTAATCTTTGAGTCGACTTCTTGTCAGGCATACTCGATTTCTGTTTTCGTCAGCACCTTTCTCTCTACTTTGCTTTCGTCTTTGCCATTATTATTCGTTTACAGTTATTCGTTTATTTTTCAGATGCTTTGCTCAGCAAAATTTGGTTTTTTGCGCTTTCTCTCTCTCTCTCGTTCTTTGCTTGTGGTTCGCCCGAGCCATCAAATTAAATGACAACTAAATTGGCGCACATTTTGCGCTACTTGGCAGGCTTTGTCTGGCCATAAGCAGGCAGGCAGGCGGAAAAGCCAGCGGAAGAGCAGCGGAAAGCAGTGCTAACAATGCGAACAGCTGACGTTTGATACGCGGCGTATACGCAATCTAATAAGAATCACCATGAACAGCAGCTGATTGACGCTAAGCTGCTCAAAAGCAGCTTAATCAACTTGCCCATAATAAGCCAAAATTATGTGCTTATAGCGAAGCCAAGACAGGTGTTGCACACAGGTCGTATGCGTGATTTAGTTGTCAGCAGAAGTTTCTTGCAACTAGCGCACAACTGTTGCGGTCACAGCTAACAGCACAACTTTGTCCCAGCTGTCAGCAGGTGTTGAGTGAGGCAAGCTCTCGAAAATTTCCCAAACACACATAACCACACACACAACGAGCTTAATTAGTTCACACCCCCAAGCAACATAGAAGAACACTCAACTCGCGGAACTGCTTTAAATTTCTTCAATTGAAGTGCAAAGAAAACTCCAAATTGCCAAAAGAAAAGACCAAATCGAGTGCAAACACTGCGACTTGGCTGCACTTTTCCAGCCGAGGGCAAACAAAGTGCTTGCCGGCATATGCTAAGCCATGTCCTGGCCAGCAATACGATATTTTTTGAGCTCTACCGGAGGTGGAGCTGAAGCTGAAGCTGAAGCTAGACAGCTGCAGTTATGACAACAAAGGCGTGCACAAGCAAACGGAGCTCGGCTCTCTGCCGGAGGCTGCGAAACGGAAAAATTGCCTTGTGGACAGCTAACCCAACGGTCATTCAATTGTTCGTTTGATCCCGGGCCTCAGCGCCAGCTGCTAATGTTGCCTCCCTTCCCTCTGCCTTCTCGTCCCCCTCTCTCTCTTTTTCTCTGTTTTTTTTCTTTTCGCTTTATAGAGCCAGTGACAGCCGTAGTATTTGCCCTGCCCGTTGGTCATTTAGGTGCTTGTTGTTGCCCTGCTGCTCGCTCTTGTTGCTCTTCCTGCTTTTTGTGCTGCACCTTTGTTGGCATTTGCAGCTATCCTGTGGCCGTATGCCTAGAATTTAATATTGGCTAACCTTTTGGGCTTCAGGTATCTGGGTCACGAATGCACATTAAAGTTGCAGCTGCAAAGGGAATTTCGTACTCGGAATATAACGCATACGTCGAGTTGTACATTGCTGCATTCCATGTACATGTTTGAGATAATAAAATGCAAGACAAAGGGAATAATTGGGAGTTGAGTATTTATGAAATACTAAATCTTTGTACAGTACATTCCGATTAGGAAGGCTTACACATGCAATGAGAACTATCTGTTCCAGATCTCTGGTCGCAATGCAATTTTATTAAAATGAATAAATGTGAATTCTGGATCACAGTTGTATAAAGAAAATTAATCAGAATCCTTATTGCAACTCTAAATATATGTATACTTTGCATATTATTCATATCAACAGTTAACATATGACACGATTTTTTGAATTTTTCATTTTATGGAATTCAATTAAAAAGCCTTTAGCAGCAAAGTGAATCTATTCAGTTGACCAGTTCGCTTAAAAGCCTGCGCAATCGAGCCCGAACTGATTGCCGTCAATCAATCAACCATAAATTATGCAAATGTTTTTAAAATAATCCCCCATTTTGAGGGAAATTAAGGGGACCAAAAAAGAAAACGCCAATAGAAAAATCGACAATCATTGAGCATAATTTATGTGGCAGTTCGGCCGAAAAACCAAATTGATATGCGGACCTGGTAAACTTGCCATGTCACTCTCCATTCAACGTGTATGTGAGCATGCGTGAGTATGTGTGTGTTCGGGCTTTGGGAAATTCAATTTTCATAGCGCTGCATTGGTTTTGCCAATGAAGAGAAATCGCCTGCAGCTGTCGGTCGCAAGCTGCAACATTGATTAGCCGCTGACAACTCGAAGGGGTAACTGCATTCCGTTTCTCATGCAAAAAAGTGTATAAAAACGAGTAGACCTGTTTATAAAGTACCCTGTTTTTAAGTTGGGTATCTGTTAGACGAAAGCATATTAGTTAAGCAAGACTAGTTTATTTCTAAAATGGGAAATATTTAATGTGTCCTTTTAGTGACCTTATCAAGACCAGCCTAATATCCCCGCTTTTGGGTATTAATACGACCAAGCTCAGCTATAGTTTTTGTTGGCTAACGCGCACATGTGCTGCAGAGCAGACCAAAAACCTGCCACAGTTTTTGTGGCCAATAATGCTATACGTACAGCGTGACGTATGCGCAATATTTGCAATTTGCTTACTTTTTTTGTTGACTGCAAAGTGGCAAATTGGCATAATTAAAAACCAAAAATGAAATAATGTGTAGAGCACGCACACAAAGCCAAGAGGGGAAAAGAAAGAGAAAGTGAGAGAGAGAGAGAGAGAGAGAGAGCGAAGGGGGCAGCACTAACATGAACTAGGACTTACCTAATTAGCGACAGGATTTCCAGCGGCACGAACTCTACGGCTTTTCTAACTGTAGTTGTAGTTGTAATTGTTGTGGCGTTTTTTGTAGCTGTTGTCGTTGTTGTTGTTGTGGCTGTGCATGCCAGCGCAACAACAGCGCCACCTGGCGTCTTGCCCCGCTTCTTTTTGGCCGCTTTTGGCCTGTTCTCGCTGGCAATCTGGCAACACTCGCACTCAGAATGTCTTCAACTTGTATGCCCCGCCGAAATTGTTGCAACTTGCCGTGCACTTGCCGCTAGCTAACTGCCAGTGTGAAAGGTGGAGAGAGTGACAGAGACGGAGAGAGATAGATAGAGAAAGAGAGAGAGCAAGTGAGGGAGAGAGCAAGGACACGCGATGGACACACACACACACACGCACGCACACACATAGGACACTTTACGTTGTGCGACACTTTGAAATGTTTTTCGTGCTGTCGCTGTTGTTGTTGTTGCCGCTGTTGCTGTTGCCCTCGCAATTGCCACACACGTAGCGCAACAGCAACAACAGCGATTGGGCGTCAAGCCGTGGCAGGCATTTGACGCGCACGGCGCCGCCCGGGGCGCAACACGGCTGCCTTCCATTTTCCATTTTTTGTTTGCAGCGTTTTCAACGTTTTTTATGCGCCCAACTTTTGGTGTTTTATGTTTCGTCATTTTTGCTTTTGTGCTGTGCGTTTTGTTTGTGTTTTGTTTCATTATTATTATTTTTATTTATATTCGCTTTTTGCTCGTTTCATGCTCTTCGCTTTGCTTTTACTTTTTGTGCGCTTTTCAGGCTTGTATTATTTTTATGGTTTGCTTTGAAGTTTTCACAGCGCTGTGTTGTATGCTATAGTTATGGGATTGCGAGTGTGTGTATGTGTTTGTTTGTGTGTGTGTGAGTATTGCGATCATTTGGCGCCCTTTTTGTGAGCCCATTTGGGGTTCGAGCAACTTTCGCTTAGCCGTTTCCCCTACACGCCTCATCTTGGGGCAGACCCCAAAACTTATGTAAGTGCCAACAATTTTGGCAACTCTTGAGAAGCAGGTGGCCAAAGCGAAGTGCACGAAAACTTGTGCCAACACAGCCTTATGTAAGTTGACAGAAGTTGAAGCAACAATTAGCAAAGCGACGGAAAACTGTAAAATAATAAAATAATAATTAAAATGCTTCTAAAGCGAGAACTTTATAATCGGAAATGGAAACAGGAACGAAGAAAAGAGCATCAAGATTAATTAAGAAACTCAATTTCTTATTAAGAATGCCTAGAATATTTTGTTCTTATTTATAGAAAGCACCCTAATGAAATTACAATTAGTTTATTAAAGAAAAAGTATTTCTTTTATATTTTGCATATAATTTTACTTAGTTCCGCTTCATATCAACAAACCAATGTAATTCCCATTGTCATTCTGAAGATCTCGACAAGTTTCCACTCAAAGAAAATTACAACCGACATGTGGACAGACAGACACTTGTTCGGGACCTGGGTGAGACACATTCATTCATCGAATCGCTGTGCAACCGCAACCGCATTCGCACTCGCCTCAATGAACTGTTTCTCTTCATTTCTCTCTTTCTGCTCGCCCTGTTCACGTTGCCAAATCATCAAAAATAGCTCGGCTGCAGTTGGCGCGATGCGTTCTAAGTAATTAACAAAATTTACAAATCGCCAATGATATAAAAACATTTTAGCGCTTTGCTGTTTATGGCGCAATATCGAATATTTATTGACTGCATTACGCCAATCGTAATGAAAACGAGAAAGTAAAAATAAAACTACGAGTAGAATAAGTTATATTTTTTATCAATATAGAAAATATCTAGTAAAACTTTTTAAGTTCCCTTTATATTGATCAAGAAGATATAAATTTTATAGAAACAGAGATGTCTCCTTCTGAACATTGCAAACTTCTTGCCAAATGAACTATAATAAGAAGAATACACTTTGAAAAGTACTATGTATCAAGATACTACAACGATCAAGATAAACAAATAACAAACGCGCTGCTTGGCAACTACAAATCAAAAGAAAAAGGCGAAGGCAAAGAAGAACGAACAGAAGAAAAGTCAACAATGTAAAGCATAAAATATTCGCACGCTTTTCAAATGTGTAAAACTGTTTAAAAATAGCCGAAAGCAAAATGCGAAACTAGCGAGCAAAGCAAAGAAAAATAAGAAACGGAAATGCAAGTTTGTTAAGAGCGCTAGACTGACAGATACTCTTTACTTGGTTGATCAATATTAAAAGTTGCAATTGAGGTGAAATGAGGAAGTGCACTTCAGACAAAAGTATAAACTATTGCCAAATATTCTTCATTTTGATCTCAAGTTCTTCTGTAGACAAACAATAAAAAAGATGAAGTTCAATTTCTATCGAGCCCTACTCAATTTCAGAATACCTTCTTGCCGTACTGAGCACTGAGCACAAAAGAAAAACAAAACAGGAAAGTGGAACCCCGCGAAAAAGTGTCTTTGCTTTGGCTGGTGGTCAAAATAAAGTGGCCACATCGGGGCGTGGCTGGGCCGTACTAAATTTAATTTAATGCTGAACAAGCTCACTAACTATCTACTATATAGACTCTTCTATAGCATTCGCACATTTATTTTATTGTCTGTTTAACATTTTATTACTTGTGGCAACGTGAAGTGCCTTGTCTATCCTTCACATTGAGCCTGGCGGATCATTGGAATGCAGCGCATTCTTGTTCGCCCGCCAACAACCCGAAAATATGCAACATAACTCGCGTGTGTGTGGCCTACGAGCCCCCGTCACACTCGGCTACCTTGCACCTCCCGCTGCCCTACACTACTCGGGGCTTTCTATTTGCCAGTCGGTAGGCTCCACCCAACTCGACACGCAATGCGAGGCGACATGAGGCGGCGCTGACTCATAAGGCTGTCCATCAGACACAGCCTTTGCCGAATGATTGACTGACTGACTGACGGATGAACCAAGTGACTGACTGACTGACTGAATGACTGGCGCCTGGTCGGACCCGGTCGTGTGTGGCTTTCATTGGGGTTCGCATTCGCCTTTGCCTTTGCGTGTAGTTCGTAATTTAAGTAATATGGGTCGACTGTAAGCTGAGCCTTGTGCGCTGCGTATCCTTGCACTGTGCTTACCGTTTACCCTGTCGCACATGCCCTATATAATTTACTGCCCTGTGAGGGCTGCCCCATTATACAGAACAACTTAACTATTCAAATGTTTTCTGTAAAGGAGGAAGTATTTTAGAGCTGTATTAATCTTATTTACAGGGTATCTGCAAGTCGTAGCCAGTTCAGCTTTGGGCTGTTACTTTGCCATGTTTCTTGCTGCCGCTGTTGTTGCTAACGCGATTTACTTTTAAGTAAAACACGTGCGAGCACCTATTCCAACTTGGCTCCTATTCCGTGGCAGCTATTCCCACTACCCTAGTCCCTATCGCTGTGGTTGTATACGCCTAATTGTCATTGAGCTGGCCCCAAACACATAAATTCAATTTCTTTTTGTTCGATGTGACAAGTCGTCTGCTTCTGCTTCTGCCTGGTCTTTCTTTTGTTGTTGTTATTAGTTTTGATTGCCACCTTTTGGCTTGCTTCGGTTTCGGTGTTGGTTTTGGTTTTGGTTTCGTTTTCCCTGCGTTGCTGTGCCACATTATTCGCTTTACTATTTTTATGTCGTTTTCGCGGCTGCCGCGCGATGTCTTCGTTGTTGTTGTTGCCTCAGTGTGTCGTGTACTGTTATAGTTGTTGCTGTTGTACATATGTCGTTGTTGTTCTTTGCCTTTGGTCTCCGTCTGCCTCTCGGTGCACAGGCTGCACCTTGACACTAATATTGAAAGAAAAGTGCAACTAAAAATAAAAATACTGAGACCGCAAAAAGCAAATTGATTCGTATGTGTTGTGGCAACTCCCCTCCCCGCACGCAGCCGCGGGCTACCTCACCTCACCACAGTTTCGCACCTCCCCCTTTACCTCATCGTGTCTCATCGCCTTACCCCAACAGCCACTTGGCGTTTTTATAGTCATTTGTCTAATAAGTATTCGAGCGCCGCTTAAATGTTATTCATATTGATTGAGTGAGTGTGTGTGAATTGAGTGCTCAAAGCAAGGGCTTCTGCTTCTGCTTCTGCTGATTCCAGACATTGATATATGGCGGCGCTAGAGTATTTACGCAATTCAGGTCAGAGCTGATGATAGGATTTGCGTAGATTGAGATGTTGCCAAAGAAGAAGAAGAGGGCAATCGAGTTGAAGCGTAAGCTAATTACTTTTATGGATTATAGTCTTGTATTAATTTGCTTGACTTTATCTCATTTGTATAGTGTTTATTTTAAACAAAGTTATTAGTTTAATTTAAGAAAATGGTTTCTTCTTTGAGTTTTTTATGACATTATTTATCATTTTGTTTTGGTTATAAAGATGTTTAAATCTTCAATTCATTGTATTTAAATCACAGTCTTTTCAGATTGTTCTCTTTGTTTTATTATAACATTTTTTCCAATAACTTGTTACTCTTCACTTTAATAAACTCAATAAATTGTTTCTCAAAAGTCACATTTAATCATATATTATATCGGTAGTTCTAGCCAATTGTTATTTCGCACGCACATCAAAGTAACTCTCGTTCTTGTTGTTCTCGATTTCGCCCAATGCACTACACCACGCTTACTCACACACACACACTGGAACACACAGAACCAGCTATACACGCTTTACATAACTCACTGCACTCTCACGGCAGGCTACGTGAAGTTCCCAGAGAAAGGAAAGTAATCAAAAAAAACAATAAGAAAGCACGTTAGAGATTCAAAACACAAATGTCGTTTAACTTGCGATGCGTTTTTCAATAATTTCTCAAAACACTTTGCAGAACTGAGTTTCGTTGTTGCGAACGCACTTCGTGATGATATGTAGGTATATAACATATATATTATATATTTTATTTGAAATTATATTGGGTACTATATGTCAAGTATTATAAGTGCTTTCATTATTAATTTCTGGCTACCGTTTTGTTAGTCGTTGCTTTCGTTGCTCTCCTTTCATCCGATTCGCCTATAGCAGCGCATATATTATACTATACGCATGGAGAGAGAATGCTATAGTCGATACAACTCCGCTGGCCTATTGCTGCTGCTTTGCCTCAGTGTGACTACTGTGTGAACTCTTTGCTCGCTCGAATATATTTTGATCCGTTTTCGCTGTGCTGTTGAATTGCAAACCCGACCCGAACTGAACACTGAACTGACCAAGTTTTCCTTTTCATGCAGCTGGCACGCATTTTCGCGGCAGAGAACCCGAAGACGACAGAACAACTCTGGTGCGCCGCCTGCTTTTCGGACTTGCATTCGCTGAGCTTATTCGTACTAAAAGCTTAGCAGCAGGTCCTCTCACTCGAAAAGCTCGGAGCGTGAAAGCTCTGCCATCTGATTGAGTGCGACTCTCTTCCTCGCTCTCTCCAGCTGTCCCACTGTCCGATGTCTGTGTTCAAAACAGCTGATTTGCCTCCCTTGTTGTTTGGCGATGACATGTGGCGGCAAATGACGTAATTTTCTTAGACAGTGGGGCAAGAGTAAGCAAACTGCTTAGAAAATCAAAAGGATAAAATATATTTGAGTTACTCTGAAACCTATTCATGTTGTTGTTGTTCGCATAGTCAAGAGATTTAAAGTCATATTTTCATTACTTGAAATATTTATAATTTTATTTTTAAATTGCAAGTACAATTGTTGTTCTTGTTTATTCTTGTATGCTTTGTTTTATTCTAGATTTTTTTATAATTATTTATATATACTTCACACATTTTGTTGCAAACAATATCAATAATTCTTTTAACCTAATAACAGATGCACTTTTTTGGTATTTATTATTATTCTTTTTTGTTTGTTTAGTTTTTGTATGTGTTTCACGTTTATGTTCTTTGTCTTTATCATTTATTTGTTGGTTGGTTTTTATGTGGTTCTTCTGCCTGCCTCATCAGACACTTCGTTCAGACACGTTATCTCAAGCTTAAATTAAGTTACACTCAAGTTTCAACTTATTCGAATACGAAACAAAGCGCACAAGGCATTGAACTTAGGGGTTAAAACACTCGCAAAAAATAATCATTAGTCGATAAAGTAGTTCAGATATCTGAAAAAATAGAACAAAAGATCATATGAAGCGTAGTACAATACACAACATTACAGTCTAGATTTATGTTTGTTTTCGCTCTTAGTTTTTAGCGTTTTTGTTTTATAAATATTCAATGTCTTTATGTATAATATAAATGTTAACGTTTGCATTGTAAGCAAGCGCCGTCGCAGATTTGTATATAAGTTTCTCCATACTGTATATAATTGTATATAAATATGTATACGTTGCATATCAAATAATCGAATTTCGGCTCTTGGGCGAAACTTAGCGTGTGAGTTACAAATAGCTGGTAAAATTAGTTAGGTAGGTTCGTGGATGATTATGTTTTTAAGAAATTAACTTTGATCTTCAGAACCCCGTACCCGTAAGAAAATGGTTGGACATTCTGCTGATCAATGCAATCAAAATACTCCAATTTAAACACACGAATTTGTAAATCTTGGTAATTCAAATATTATTTTGAAAATTATGAATTTATGTGAACGGGGTACAGGGTATTCTGGCTAGTTGAGCATACTCGACTGCCACGTTCTTAAAAGCTTTCAATTAAATGTAAGTTAGCGCAAAAATGTAAGTTATTTGGTTTAGGCTTCAGATAAGGTAGAAGGTAGGCGTGGCATTATGTAGCATCGAGTAATAGATTGTATTTATTTATATATACTTATAAAGCGTTTATTATTTTTGGTATTTTTGTTAGTATGCAGAGCAATTAGTATTTTTCTTGTCATGTATGTCATGTCAAAAATATGATCTTATTTCTTTTAGATTTTCAACAATTTTTTGTTTCTACATATTCTTTTGCCGAAGAATTTTAGTTATACGATTTTCCTTTTGTAAATATATGTATATATGTATGTATATATTTGTTTGTTGGTATGGGTGTGAATATGTGATGTATATGGATATATGAAAATGATGTATGTATATAGTTGCAGTACGAATGGTATGAACGTTTGCTTGAGTCTCGGGCATTCTTGTATATGAAAGTAAATGCATAATAATATGTACATATAAGTACAGAATATAGAATGTATATAAAGATTCAGATTTAATGTACGTTTATGTATATGATATAAATACGTATATGTGTATAATAAATATATGTATATGCAATGCTATTTATTTAATTCGGTGAGCTGAATTTTGAATGTATTTCTGCTTGAATGAGACAGTTGGTGATGATCCGATCGATTATCGCACGATATATGAATGTTGTATATAGTTTATGTTAAAAAGTAATTTCATTTCAACATTATTGCATGAGTTCTTTGTGGTATTCGAATACTTATTTAAGTCAGTTTAATTTTTAAACTATACAAATTTGATTTGAGTATTTCTATGCAGTATGCATTTTAAGTTTATCAATAATATTATTATTTGCTTCTTTTGTCAATTTTATTCGTCACAAAATTTTGTGTGCTTCGTTAACTTGTTGAATATTGTATTTTGCATATCATATTTAAACTAATCACGTTCGAAGTGTTTTCTCTTGTATTTAAATTTATGTGTATTGCTGTCTTACAGTTGTTCTTTATAGTACATTATACATACCTATATTCAGTATTTAGTTAAGTTTTCTTTTTGTATTTACTTCTCACATCCCCAAAATTGTTCAAGTTGTTGAGCTGCCTTCGTTATAAGTTTAATCTGGATAAATGGACGGTTTTTGTTTGGATTTGCTTTATGTTCTCGTTTTTCGTTTAAGTCTTTTAGTTGCAAAATATCATATAACGTATGATAGAAGAACGAAAAACAAAGACACCAAAATAAAGGAATAATTTCGAAACTGGAAAATGATTATCGGATTGCAGTATGAAATTTTATCGATAATTAACATACTTTGATTATTTTACTGAGTTTTGTGCATTTTTGGACAGCCGACTTGAACTGATTCAAGTGTGTGCTCTAGAAGATTTTTGTTTCTCGATAATTGAAAAATTTCAAGATAATTTCTTATTGGGTTTCCCTCGCATCTCGCACAACTCAACAACTTGGACAATTTTCATGTCCAACCCTCTTATTTTACAGTTAATCCCTTATCGTAACCTGCTATTTAACTCGGTCGACGATTAGATAGATTCCTCTTTAACCTGTACATTTCACACGAGTTCTCACTGCACCACACAACACCCTTATGATCGTCCCTTTGAAGCCTGAATGATGTCGCTATTCGTTTAGTGTTTGCGTTCTTTAGTTTAGTTTTTGTTTTAGCTTTTAGTTTAGGAAAAATAGTTTTGTGTCGAATATTTTCTGAGGCTAGCAAAATAGTGTCGTTTTTTTTTTTTACGCTAAGGGTTCTATATCGGTTTCTCTTATTTTGTTATTTTTTTTTTTTGTATTTTCTCTATTTGATTAGTCAATGTTCAGTGCATTTGTGAAACTTTATTTATACACAATATACAAATTGCTGGCGTTTACTCGATTAGCGTTTAATTTGCAATAGCTAATATGAAGCCTAGACTAGATTATGAAAAACTCTATAATAACATTGTGGCTTAAGCTAGAGCGTATTCAAAAACTAATTGGAAACGTCTCAATCCAATTCAGTATAATCTAATTTTCATTTTAATTTGCTTTTTGGTATTTTTACACAGTGTTTAAATAATGTTTTCTTAAGCTTTTCACGCGCGGCGGCAACAATGTCCATAAAAAAGAACATATCGTAATAAAAATCAAACAATATTTTTCGAAAGAACCTCAAAAATGAAAAGCTTTCGCGGCTAGCAAAAGTTTTCTTGTTACTTTCAAGCGTATTTCGCTTTTTGCAGGCAGCAGCTATCAAAAAATTGAATACATTTTGGGTCATTTTTCTTTGAAGTATTTGTTTCTGTTTCTGTTTTAAAGTTATTGTTAATTCCTCTATTATTGCTTTTGAATAGGCTTTCTGTAATATTCTGACTGGAAAAATACTGTTTCAGTTTGTTTGCTTGAGAATCGGAATTCGCTGGATTAGTTTAAATAGTATTTGGTTGCGATTCGTGTTAGTTGAAAATAAATATCCTTGGGAAAACTGTAACTAAATCAGAGAAATAATTCTCATGCGATTGCACTACCGGACATCGTTGTCGCCTGTCGCTCACTCTGCAGCTCGCGGTTGCGTTCGTGCTCAGCTGTCTCGGAGCTGTCGATAGAGAATATATTAGGATAAGTATACTTTCGTCTATATAATGTAAGCTGCTCACTCACTTTGAACGCACTGCAATGGGACTGCCTGGTACTATGTCCACGGGGTTCGCATTGTTATTGTTCGTCGTCGAAGCGCGGCGCCCATTGCCGGATTTGTACGAGAATATTGAATCGTTTTCCAAATCGTTTTCAATCTGCAAGTGATATGGCAACTTTATAATTGTAACTAACTTCAGAGACAATAAGTATACTTACCACTTGTCGCTTGTAGGACAACCTTTCGCTGGACACTGAACCGCACGAGGAGCTCTCGGATACCGCTTGGGTGACAGAAGTTACGGTCGGCGGACTGCTGGGACCCGGAAAGCGTTTCGAACACACCTGCGACTGTATATGCTCGCAAATGCGACGGAAACGACGAATGTTCCCTACAGATTACAGTACAAGGTGCATTATAAAATATGTATACAATACGATAGTATAAAGCGTATCCCACCTGATAGCAGTGTAAACGTTAAAGCGAATAGCTGATCCGCAACATCAGCTTGTTTGCAAATGGAGCTTATATCGACCTTTGATAAAGAGAGTTTTATGATAAGCTTACAGTTAGAAACAGAATGCTGGCTACACAAAACTCACCTGAAATTTGATATGACGCTGAAACATGACGGGTCCGGTGCCATTTCGTTTGTATTCCACACGGAATGAGGTGGGCGAGACTACACTATGCGATAGTTCGGCCATCTGCAAAGGAAGATTTTGACAGTTTAGCTTATAATGAGCTTGCTCTATCTGTAGTTCTGCCTTACAGATAAAAATGCATGTATCAAATGCGCCTTGACTGTGGAAATGGGCTTTCCCTTGACCAAAATGGTGAAAGTCTCGTCCTTCTCCGTTGTTATCAAGTTTCCAAACCAGGATCGTTTGGTCAACTCAGGCGATGATTCGGGCGTCAAATGCACCTCATCAGCGGAGACTGAAGTGGACAGCAAAGAGAGGTTTAGCTTAAGCTTGGTTACAGGGAAAAGCAGTTACGTACCCTGCATTTTTCTGCGATGGAATCGCGGACTTCCCAAAAAGCTGTTCTTGATGTTCGTGAGTCGAGTCTTCCAGAGCTGCCCGCCCGGCGTGTTGCAGGGTGAGCCGGGCATTCCGGGACTGCTGTTGTTCATCATGGGCGACCCATTGGGATTCACAACTGCAAGAAGAGAGAAGGCCGATATTAGTAGCTGTCACCTGCGCGGGGTAGGGGGATACCACAATGGGTCTACGGGGCATGCACACACCACTATTCGAGTCTGGATCGTGGAACATACTAATGGCAATTGTCGGACCTGAGTTGGCGCGATGATGAACCGAAGGCGAGGCAGCCGATGAATTGCCAATCGAATTGCCACCCGGACTGCCTGGCGGTGGACCAATACAATCTCCACGCTCACGATCCCGTTCCCGTTCGCGCTCTCGTTCTCGCTCCCTCTCCCTTGCCGAGCCACCTCCGCTACGTTCGGGTGCCTGACGCGACGAGTCACGCCGCTCGAGACGAGGCTCCCGCACCAGCACCACATCTCCCTCGATGCTCTTCTGTGAGCTGTGTGAGGGTGTTCGGCTGACCGATTGATGGTGCACCGAACCAGAGCGCTCCCGATCTCCATAGGTTGAATGGCGGGTGCCCGCCGCCGGGGACGAAGGCCGCGAAATGGCATTGGCCTGTTGCTGGGCCGAGCTCATGGGAGAGTTGCAACGCGTCGGGCTGTGATATGAGGAGCTTCGCACTGAAGAAGAGACCGTGGTGGGCGAGCGTCGCTGATGGTTTCGTGTGCTGCTGTACGAGCGGAAGCTGCGGAAAGAGTTTAGATTAGTTAGGGTACTCAATTACGGTATTCAATAAGTTACTCCACCCACTTGAAGGCTTGTCGACGCGGCGTTAGCGGGGAACCCTCAGATATCTGACCATAACTGGGCGCATTGGTGCCATTGATGCGACACTTGTCCAGCCTTTTTCTGGGCGGATCAACCGCGTCCAGTTCGCTGCGGGATTTCTGTGCAATTTCCTCATCATCTTCCAGTGCAGGTCGGCGCCGTTTGCGCTCCAAGAGCAGAAAATATATGACCTTTTCGGTATTGTGACTGTATGTGTGGGGGGGGAGGGGGAAGATACAATTAGTGTGACTCCATAACATATTGTGGTAAGCTTACCTTGAACTTAGCAGCTCCTGAATGAGTTTCTCCTTCTCCTTGAAGCAGCCCAGCGAACAGATTGCGTTCAGCACATCGGGATCCACCGCACTCGCCGTGGGTATGACATGTGTCTGTACCACCTCCATCATTGGCAGTTCCAGCTCCAGCTCACCTTTGCCCCCGGCCGTGACCCAGGGATGGCGGTTTATTTCGGCCAGCTGAAAGGCACCAAACATAACAACAAAACATTAACCGGGGTTGACCCAAAAAACACAACAAACAAATGGGGAATTGGGCTCATTTTTCCGGATACTGCCCGAGGGGTTGTTGCATGTCACAAACAACCACCCACACACACGCACGCACACACACACACAGACACAGAGAGACAGTCATACTGAAACACATATTTGTACTTATACTTTTGTTTGCTGTTGCAACTATGACTCACCGTTAGACGCCTGTCCGGATTCACTTCAATCATGCCACGCAGCAGACTCTGGCAGTCGGGCGGCACAAAGTGCGGTATGTGAAATACGCCCCGCTTGACTTTCTCCAGCAGCTGCCGCAAGTTGTCATCGTCGAAGGGCAACGCACCCACCAGCAGCGCATACAGAATGACGCCACATGACCACACATCCGCCTTGCGTCCATCGTACTTCTCTCCCTGTTTTTTAGGGTTTTGGGTTATTTTTGGCGGCAATCGTTAAGGCCGTTTCGCAGAGAGAGATGGGGGAGGATGCAGCACCGCAGCAGCAGAGCGAAAAGGAAATAGCAAAACAAGCAAATCAGAAATTGAGACATTTCAAATACTCAGCGTGGGCCACACAGTGGGGTATATTTATTCCTGCTATCTAGAATTTGAAATCAAATGTTTTTTGGTAACACTAATCTATTACAGAGTTAATATTATGTCTGTTCCTTTAAACTATTATCAAGTTGCAAGTTCCTTCGTTTTGTCTTATGTTATTGAGACATCAATCGATACACTGTCCTAAGTTAATTTAGTTAACGATAACCCTTTCGATATCACTATCGATAGAAGAGTGTTGAATAATGCTGAAGAAGCGGGAAAGCGTCAATATTATTTGAGAAAGCCAAGGGACAAGATTGAAGCTTGGCAAATACAATTAAAAATTGAAATTAAACACTAAAGTATTATCTCCGCAGTCTAAATTTATAATTTATATATTAAATAATTAAATTTTTTAAATTTAATTTAAATTTTAATTTTTTTATATTTTTTTTTTTTTTTTTTTTTTTTTTATTTTTTAAAAAAAATTTTTTTTTTTTTTTTTTTTTTTTTTTTTTTTTTTTTTTTTTTTTTTTTTTTTTTTTTTTTTTTTTTTTTTTTTGTGTATATAAATAATTTTTTTTTTTTTTTTTAAAAAATTTTTTTTTGGGGGGGAAAGGGGGGGGAAAAAAAAAAAATTTTTTTTTTATTTTTTTTTTTTTTTTTCTTCCCCCTTAAACCTTTATTTTTTTTTTTTTTTTTTTTTTTTTTTGGGCCCCCCCCCCCCAAAAAAAAAACCCCCCCCCCCGGCCGCCCCGGGGGGGGGGAAAAAAAAAAAAAAAAAAAAATTTTTTGTTGTTTTTTTCAAAAAAAAAAAAAAAAATTTTTTTGGGTTAGGAGATGTCACAAGGATCAATATTAAACTCACAAACCATATTTTGAACGGGATTTTATATATAATATTTACTTGCCGAAAGGTGCCAAAGAAAACGAAAAACTTGGCCAAAATTTTTTTTTTTTTTTTTTTTTTTTTTTTTTTTTTTTTTTTTTTTTTTTTTTTTTTTTTTTTTTTTTTTTTTTTTTTTAAATTTTAAAAATTTTTTTTTAATTTTTTTTTTTTTTTTTTTGTTTTTTTTTTTTTTTTTTTTATTTTGGGGGGGGTTTTTTTTTTTTTTTTTTTTTTTTTTTTTTTTTTTGGTGGGTTTTGGTTTTTTTTTTTTTTTTTTTTTTTTTTTTTTTAATTAAAAATTTTTTTTTTTTTTTTTTTTATTTTTTTTTTAAAATTTTTTTTTTTTTTTTTTTAGGTGTTTTTTTTCCCCCCCCCTTTTTTTTTTTTTTTTTGGGGGCCTTTTTTTTTTTTTTTTTTGGGGGGTGGGTGGGGCGAGATAATATAATTTATATATATATTCTTATTGTACTCGTTAATTAAATCAAGCATAACTTAATATGGAAACCTATACATTGTTGGGGTTTCTTATCAAACCAGAAGATATCATCTATTTACATATAGTTTGTATATCATCTACATATGATATATACCTAGCTATCATCTACATATGTATATATACCTAGCTCAATTGGCTACAGGTCATCTCAAAGTCGTGCCCTCCTTGTTTATTTAATGTTATTAGTTTTCGTTTCCTTTTCCATTTGCTCGAGTGTGATTTAGTTTTATTGTTTTTCGCATCGATTTTCTCCATATGCGAAACTCGATTAGGAAAATTGGCTATTGTGTGTTGTCGTAGGGGAGAGGAGAGGAGTGTGAACAACAGGGTGTTACATATCAGACATATGCCAAGTTGAAGCAGTAGCCTTTACCCTTTAGTTTGATGCATATTTATGCACTAATTTATTTGCCACAACTTGGGGCAGGTTACAGCTGGACAGACGGACAGGCAGCATAGGGCAGAGGGAGGACGGCAGACAGTCATTCAACCCGATTACAAACACAACAATAATTGCAACTACAACTGCAACAGAACACAACAACCTGCTGTGGTTCATTCCATGCCGACGTCCATTGACGTGTCCGTCAAACGACGCGGCACTCGGCTACGAGGCCCGGCTCTAGCTCGGTTATTGACTTGCCGCACTAAGTGGCACAACGACTTCGAGTTGCACGGCGCAATAATTGCGGCAACATTTAACCAAGTGTAATTTCCATTGAATTCCCATGGGAAAGCATTTCGGGGTATTGAAGTGAATACACTGATGATGACTGGGATCGATAAGGGTGTATTACAAAATTATAAAGTAGAAATATATAAATTTACTTGAACTATGTATATTTGGTATGCCTAACTAGCATTTATTGATCTGCTTATTAATCTTTCAATTCAATCTATTATCTTTACACGAAAAGTACATTTATAAATGTCTTTTTCTGTGGAAAATCCCTCTCAGTTTGCCAAGCTCCTTAGAGATAAATGTAAGCTTGCTACGTACATACTTTAACGAGCTGTCGGGTGATTGATTATCCTGAGGTTGCGTAAGGTTACCTGCAAAACTGATTGAACAATTCAGCAGCAGACGAGCTGCGAGAGAAGCAGACCGAATCAATTACAACTGGTATTGGGAATGTATCCCTTTCCTGCCTGAATGTCCTTGCCTCGGGCACGGCTCGGCTCTGCTCAGCAGCAGCCTGAACATCAATTATGGCAAAGAAGAAACTATACGCAAGAGATGTATACGGCACTTTGACTTTTGAATATTTATAAAAAATACGTATACGCAACTTGGCAAAACATCACGTAATGGTGCCTGGATTTATGGTTGCCTGGCAGGAGAGGATCTTTTAGAATTCCGCTTATGAATTTATTACACGCAGCAACGCCACAGCAGCAGCAGCAGCTTCTGCCTGTCTGCCTGCAGGCTGCGTGAGTGAAATGAAGCATGCAAGTCGCTTTGGGACAACCCAAACTGACGCTTCCCTCTGCCAGTCTGCCTGTCTGGCAGGTCTGGCACCTCCCAATGGCTCAGCCAAATCATATGCGCACATGACAACAACTACAGCGACAACGTCGCCTGCAAGGGATACCGAAATTTGCATATCGGGCGACATTTGCATGGAACACCGCATGCGACAGACGCTGCAGAAGCTGAGGAGGAGCAGCAGCAGCAGCTGAAAATGCGCTAAAACTTTGACTTGATTGAGAGTGGCAGCAGCTGAAATGATGACAGCTGAAGAAGCTGCCACTATAATGATACCCTGCACAACATTTGAGAGATTCAATGCGGTAAAATGAGATATAAACATGTTATACTGATTGTGGAACTCTATTCTAATGTTGATTATGACTGAACAAGTTTTAATTTAAATGCAATATCTACTTTAGTGTATACCCCGTTTAAGTACCAAGGCTAGTCAGTTATTTCTTTCAAGCTGCACACTTCCTTCACTCACCCGTATAACTTCTGGACAAGCATAATGTGGCGAGCCGCAAGAGGTTTCCAGCATGCTGCCAGCTGGTTGCAGAGACGCCATGCCAAAGTCTGCAATCTTAATGTTGTTCTTCTCATCCAGCAGCAGATTCTCTGGCTTTAAGTCACGATGGCTGCAGAGAGACGATATTAAAGTGATATATATTAACTATTATTGTAATATATTGTTCATACTATATGCACTTCATATGAATACCCTGTCTGTACTCACCATATCGAGTGTGAGTGACAAAAGTCCAGTGCGGAGATGATTTGTCTGAAGAATTTGCGTGCCTCCTTGGGCGTGAGGCGTCCCTTCTTCACCAGATAATCGAACAGTTCGCCGCCAGATACGTGCTCCAATATTAAATACAAATATTTCTTATTCTCGTACACATCGCTCAGACCGAGCACGTGCGGATGATCGATTAGTTTCATGATGGCAATTTCACGTTCAACCTTGAATGACAATGACAATGGCGAACTTGAGCACTTGTTAAGCACACACATGGCTAACAACGCGGGTCTGCGGGTTCGCATCTCCCTCCATTCCCCTTCACCTACCCTCTCATGCAACCGATTTCAATATCATCCTCTTCCCATCGCCATCTTCCGTCTGACCAACTAGCAGCTCTCCAAACAATAATTATCCTCAAAATGTTTGCAAGTGATTGTCGATAATGTTGCTTACTTGCTCGCTCTCTCTCTCTCTGTCTCTCTCTCTCTCTCTTTTCTTCTCCAACTATCTATCGTTCTTTTTAACATTCCCGATGGTATCTCACATTTACAATGCACTCAGCGTGTTTATGTTTTCAAAATGTAAATGCCCCGACATTGTCCGTGTGATTGCGTGTCTCAACCAGCTGCTGACCTGGCCAGGACACGCAATCGCCCCCAAAGCTATTTATAGCAAGGCGCTTTCACCTTGCACTCGATTGTCCCATATAAACGTATATACATATGTACATATGCCAGACTGTACAGATACAGTAACATATAGCAAGCTGTCTATTGTCATATGGCACGACGCCATCGCCATCGCCATTGCCATCGCCCTCGTCGAGCTTCTGTCACCTCTCGCTCTACTTCCCCCCTTCCAGCACTCATTGCGGCACTCCCCCTCCCCTGCTGCTCTGCTGTCGCTTCTACTTTGGTGATTTTCCTTTGTGTTTCGGCTTACTTTGTTGGGGCACGCACTAATTTGTCGCATGTCCTTTCAATGTCCTACAAAAGTGCACCAATTTCGGGGTAATAATTTAGCTGCTCTCTCATTGGGTTGGGGTGCGTCTATTTTGACAGAATCTGATTAGACAATGACGGGGAACTCCCCATTGGGTAAGGCAGCAAATGGGGGGTTACTTTAATTTACTGCGATTAAAGTTTAATTAAGAAATTACGGACATAATAGTTTGATATACTGTGAAACTGTTTAAGTCGGATACAAATACACGTTCGATATAATAACCTCAATATTGTTATCTGAACTTTACCATATGGCATAATAATTATCCTTGCTTTTACTAGTTCTCATATTTAATTTTATTTTCAGCATATTTCTTTATATTTTGCACTTTTCACTCGCACTCTAATACATATGTACAGTGTCAGTCATAAAGCATGTCACACACACAACTATAAACTAATCCCTCGCCGCTTCAACTTTAATTACAACTTGACCCCCTTAGACTTGTTTCGCCAGAAACTTTTGATAGATATCCCCCGGAAAAGTTTTTAAAATCCCATAAAAGGCGAAAAACGAGAAAAACAAGAAACTCATTTTCAGTTTTATTCTTCGTTCATCACTCAAAAAACATGCGAGACCCCATTCCAGAGTTGCCCAACACTGGTTTTGTGGGCAACTCTATACAGAGTTGTCTTGTGGCTGCACGAACAATTTTATTGTTGCTTTTTTCTTTCTCGCTTTTTATGACTCGCGCCAAAAGGCAAACAACAAAACAATAAAAATGAAGAAAAATTGTCAAATAACTTTCGTCAAGGACTGACTGACAAGTGTGGGGGTGTGGCCCTGCTGCTTACCTTCATTAGCACCGATTCGCTGAGCTTCTCGCGATTGATTATTTTAATGGCAACCTTTTTGCCAATCACACAATGCACGCCCAACTTGACGAGTCCTGCGACAGGAGAATGCAAACGAGTTTCGATTAGTTTCTCCACATCCATATAGTGACTATAGCTTACCCGTCTGGCCCTTGCCCAGGGTCTTCTCGAGGCGATAGGGGCCCACAAATTGGCAGTTCTCTGCCGTCACATTGTTCTCCTTTTGCATCTTGTGGCCGCCTCGCTCTCTCGCTCTCGCTCCACCTCTCTCCCTTTCTCTTTCTGGCTGTGTGTGTGTGTTTTGGCTGTAAGCTTGTCAGCTGTTAGCTGTTTCTGGCCATTCACTCGAGGTGCTGCCGGCCCTCGTCCTCAGCAATTGAGTTGTCGCATAGCGCCAGAAATGAAGTTTCCGCTTCGCTTGGCTTTTAATTACTTTTGTTCAAAGTTTTATTGCATTTATTGTTGTTGCCGCGCCTTGCCGCACTTTGTTGCACTTGCACAATTGCTGCAACATTAATTAACCTTCGACCGCAAACAACAATGGCACCTGCAGGCGAGAGAAAGAGACAACAATAGCATAAGTGTAAAGTACGAGACGGCAGATAGACTCGGTCCTATATGAGCTGTGATTACCAATGAATATTTATGCCCTCCCAACTGAAATGAATATTTAATTGATACAAATGCAAATATCCATATTAACAGGCACACTCCCCTCCCTCTTCATCACCCTCTTTCTCTCTCTTACTTTCCCGCTCCGCACTCTAATTAAAAACACCTCAGGCACTGCAAGAGAGGAGACAGAGAGAGAGAGAGTCCTCTTTAAAATTCAGTCGAGAATTTATGACCCACACAAGGAGTGCAGGTCTGCAACGGTCCATATACACCATATATGTATACCTTTACGTGTGCGTGTGTATGTGTGTGTGTGTGTTTTAGTGTCTGCTTATTGAAATAGAAAATAATCAATTGACTTGGGAAAGTGCTTGGCATTTAATTGCTTTTCCCGTTAAATAAACTAGCAATTTCCTCAAGTTGAACGCTTTATAATGGTTCAGTTTATAAATGGAAGATATAAAGTCTTAAGAAAGTCGATAAAAATGGGTGATAATAAGGAAAGAGCTTCAGGAGTTGCATTTAAAGGAATTCCCGAGTCTAGAACCCAACTCAACTGCGAGCTGTTTATTATATCAACGGGGATATGAAGGCTGTCAACTCAATTAACTTGACATAGAAATCAGAAACGAAAGAGAAAGGAGGAGAAGGAGCTCCTTCCCAACCCCCTCCCCCATTCTCAATCTGCCTGTAAAAATTAGGCTCAAAATGGACTTGAAATTTCATCAGTAGCGCACTAAAAACGTAAAACCTAACAATGCTTGAAGGAATAAAAGACGACGCTAATAAAACTTGTAGGAGTGGGAACTGGACCTCAAACTTTCTGTGGGGGTAGCAGGTAGAGCCCCAACACGCTCTCTCCGCCTAATAAGAAAAGCGGCAACGCCTGTCGCTGATGACAATGAAAATTTGAGGGAAGTTCCTGGCAGGGGGGTTGGTAGTTTGGGGTTAAGGGCGACTCACGCACACAAATTGAAAAATAAATGCGCATCAAAATGTAACAGTACCTCCCGAAATTGTAAGCCATGGGTGACGAAGGGGAGAGGGGAAGGGAGAGGAAGAGGGGGAGGTGGCAAACACGAGCATCAGCTGGCAGCTGTTGAGCTGTTGAGAATGCAAAACAGGACTTGGCAGGAAGGAAGCGAGTTGGTTTACAAGAAAACAATGCCGAGCGTAATAACAAAACTTTCAACAGTCAACAGTTTTCCGGCCAGCTCACCCCCGCCCCTCCCTCTCCCTCTCTGATCCCGCACTCCCGCTTTGCGCCCTGTTAACCTAATTTGAAAAATGCGCTTAAAGTGAAAAACTGACACGAAAAATGTAAATTTACAGACTGAAAAATTGCTCATCAAAAGAAGGCAAAGGAAATTAAGTGCACACATGTGAACCCTGTGTGTGTGTGTGTGCGTGTGTGTGCGTGGCGAGCACAAATAAGAGGCGTGGCCATAAACAATTCATGCTCATTCATGTCATAGTTGGCATTTCCGTTGCTGCGGCGCACTTAACGCTGCGGCAAAATGTCTAAAAATATGCCAAGTGAAGAAAGCGCTGCACACACACACATATACAGATGCTACACACACATGTATATATACATATATATGCATACTCACATATACTTATATGTATGCATATGTTATACATATAGCAATAAAAATCATAAGCAAAACGTTTAGCACTTGGCGTTGATTTGGTCGCGACTCTATAGAAATTTATGTTTTTGGGTCGTGCCACAAAGAAAAGCCGACGCAGTCGCAGCCACAGTCGGAAAAATAAGAAAAGTCCTTGCAAGGACCCTGTGCGCCATAAAGGAGGCCGATTCCTTTGGCAATTGTGCTGCATACAAAAGCACAGCGGGAATTGCTCAGCGATTTCCATGAAGAAAGCAATGCACATAAAAATCATCTTTGATTAGCGACAAGATATCGAAAATAAATATGAACAAAGCTGTTAATATACATATGTATAGTCGTAATTAAGATAGATACAATTAATGACAAAACTATCGTGCTGAGCGAGATAACTTGAATGTGATTTACAAATAGAAATAAGGAACGAACTTTATTAGAAATAACTATTTTGTATAACTTAATAGGGTATTAAAATATACATTAGTGTGTTTATATATGATAAAGAGACTACAATGAAATCTATAAATATTTAAGTTGTCTATTTTGGTACTTCTAACAAATATTCTAAATTCTTTGCAGGATGAGTGCATAAGGCAATATATCCTTAATATACTCATCATTACTAATCATTACTTCCTTGTTCATTCGAGATTTCTTGAAAGAAATTATACAAACTAAAGTACCAGAATTTGTTTGCCTAAAGGCTGCAACTCTTCTATTTTATTTTGTGATTTTACTTAACTTTTTTATCATAAAGTACTTTTTATCTATTTATGTTCTTCTTTTATTCTCCTATAGAATCTATAAAATTGTAGATTATGAAACCTTGACAGACTTTCTCCCATCTTTAATCACATGATATTTTATAATTATTCAGCTGCCTTTCATGCAGATTTAACGCACTTTCCAGTAGATTAATTACCCTCAAGATTCATTCTGAAACTTTGTTGAATAATTTGAATTCGTTGGCCTAATCAAAGTGGAAATTTCATGGAATTCTCACATTTATTCATCAAGTGGAAATTAGCATTAGCACTTGAGAAAAATAATTAACAGGGTATCCGGGAAAGTGGCTGCCACTGCTTGCGGCACTCGCCTCATCTTGTCTCATCCTCATTAGGCGACTCATCACATTACCCTTGGGACATGAACTTCATGTCCTCATAGACGGGGAGACAGTGTGACGTACACAATGTTCTATCTAAAGAAAAGCGTAAGTTACTTTGATTTTTCCGTTGTGCCAAGAACTCTGTCAGTCTGCCAGGCTCTGCCTGCCCCTGCCCTGCTGACATCTTTACTTCCCCCAGCACTCCATCAAGTCGAGTCGAGGCAGCTACACAAATTTACATGTGCCCCGAACTTCGGCACAAAATTGGCTTTGCCCAAAAAAAGGAAAAGGCAAACAAAGGAGCAGAAAGTTGAGCACTAAGTGGCTGCAGGGCAGCAAACAGAGCACGAAGCAGCAGCAGAGGGAAAAGTGAACAGTAACGAGGCGGGGCAGGCAGCAGGGCAGGGGTGCTCTGTGTAAAATGCCTGAAAAAAACTCAATTTTAAAAAAGGTGGCAGTCAATAAGCGCACACCACAAGACGACAACGACGACGATGACGATGACGACGTTGCCGGCAGGGAAATGTGTGCCAGCCGCCGCCTGGTTCCAAGAGATATCCAGCCCGGGCCTATGCGGCGTATGAGTGTTTTTTGGTTTGTTGCCCTGGCAGCTGGCAACCGGCTTTTAAAGTGCAATCAATAAATGCCTTTTGAGTTGTGAAAATTGTGCGTAAGTGCCATAACACAGCCAACCAACACACTTGCACACACCCACACACACACACCTACACAAACACAGACGCACATGTACTGCAGAAATATAATTGACTTGGTCCTCATTCTCTCGCCTCGAATGAGCTACAGCAAATGGGCGTTATAGCTGGCAACCCTATCAAAATGTGATAGAGAGAGGGTGGGGAGGGGGGGGAAGGGAGAGCAAGCAAGAGCTTCGGCTTTCATAACAAGCATTGATGGCTGCTCACTGAGCTCGTTATGCCCTGTAAATTAGCCAAGGTGCAGGGTATATAGACACTACGAACTGCAAACTTAGTGGCAAATTTATAGAATATTTATAATAATAATATAAAAATGAATCAAATTCAGTTTTCCCTTTTGCCTGCCAAATTACAGGGTAACTGTGTTGTGATCACATCCAAATCAGAAGCATTCGTGCTTGTCGTTTGGATTTGTTGTTGCTGTAGGCGTTGTTGTTGCTTTTGATTAAACACGCGTCAGCAACAGCAGCAGCAACGACAACGACAACAGCAACAACGACAGCAACAACGACAGCATTGGCAGCGACAACAGCAACAACGGCAACAACAATGGCAGCAACATTCGAACGCAGCTGCTGACAGTTCATCAACTAATTGCAATTATGTGGAAAATTTAAATCAATATTTAACTGGCATTTTGCCGGGTGTTGTTCTTGTTGTTGTTGTTGTTTTAGTTACCATTGTTGTTGCTCTGCAGTTGTTGCCATTTGCAATTAAGTTTTGATTTCAATTTCAATTGGATTTAAATGCATTTGTCAGCTTCGTGTTGCACTGTATTTGTCTATGTCCCCTCTCTCTCTCTCTCTCTCTCTTTCTGTCTTACTGATTCTGTTTACACTCTCTGTCTCTCACTCTCACTTCCCGCAGGGACATTGAAATGTTAAATATTTATAGCATACTTCAGGGGGCAAATAGCATTTGCCTTGAATGTACAAGGGGAACTGTCTAAGAAAGAAAAGAGAATTATTTATGAATAGAAATGAAGAGCGCAATGGCCTAAGGCGCTGTAGATTGTTATGGAAAGTGAAGAGAATGATATATGACAGGAGAAAGGTTATTTGCAGTAAGAACAAATGAAGAATGGCAAATAGAAAGAGATGGAACTGCCTACAAATGGGAACAGTTGGGAAGATAATGGCCTTAAATTAAGATACTCCTACTAAACAACTTCTTCAAGCAGCAAACATTCTTAATCATTGCCAGAACTGCCGAAAGTTGTTAACTAAATTGTCAATTAGCATAAACTAATTATCGTATGCAAATACTCTAAGCCTTAATTCGTCACAGCCTCACAGAACAACAACACGAACTACAACAATTAGTTGGCTATTGACCACGTGCCTAGGCAGCAAATGAAGCTTGGCTGAGGGCTTTCAGTAGCGCCGCATCACCAACCAGCCCAGCAACGAGTCCCAGTCGAGGCAACCTCAGCTCATTATTAAATAAGGATCCCTCGAATGGGCAACTCTCTAAGCGCGTTAGTTGCCATGGAAGCCAAGTTTGAAATCGGCTAATAAACCGCTTAAGCCAACACGCAAAATGCAAAACCTCAAAACCTCCGCCTCGCCGTGTTCCCTTCTTTACACCCCCTCTTCTGTAGACACCTCTGCCGAAGGGGCCAGCTGGCTGGCGAAAAATTCGATTAAAAGCAACCGAACTAACAAGCCAGAAAGAAGCGAGTGAGGAGCGCAGGCAGTAGAAGAAGAAAATGAGACTGGATTCACTGGCTTCGCTTCTGTTTGGCTGCTGTGCCAACCCCACTAACCACTCCGCCCACTTTCCTTTCCTTTCTCGCTCTGCTAGAAAATTGGCTTCACTCGAGCGGGAGCAAAAGGCCGACAGCAGCTGCTGTCTGTAAGCGAACTCTTGTAGGTTCAGCCATGTAAAGACCACACTTCCCTCCTACCCATGCTCCCCTCCAATTGCCTTTCAGTTTTGCCAACGGAAGCATTTGAATGTTATTTGCCTGATCCCTCGGAACGGATGACGAGGCGAGTGACGAGTGTCGGCAAATGACTAACGTGACCGGAAGCTAAAAAGATGAAATGATTTGGGTCGCAATTAGACGCCAAAACGCAATGGCAGAGGTCTCCCTCCATCCTCCTGCCTCCCTCAACTAGTAGGCGTGGCATGCGCGGCGCAAATTCAATTAGGGCAGCCAAATGGGCAGAAAAAATAAGGGTGGCGAAGGGCTGAGGGGGAGAAGAGAGCAAAATGTGCAAAAGTCGAGGAGGGAAAGCCCGCGCCTGGTTCGATAGTTATGAAAATGGCAACGAGGGAACGAAAGAAAAGCTGACTGGGGGAAAGTCAAACAATAGAGCAACAGTTACAGCAAGGAACAGGTATCTGGGGGGTCCTAAATGGGGTCTATACTCGTAGATGAAATAAGGATAATTGTTGTGATGGAAATATGAGAAGGTTTTTGCGGCAACATCGCCTTTTAGGAGGTAATCTCATTATGCTTAAGTATCAAATGGTTTACCAAGCAAAAGATTGGGGGATTGACTGAGAAGTATGCATGGATGAATATCTATACTTACATATATATAGAGGAATATATATATATCGAACTTAAATTGTTGATCTTTAACTACAGAATGAAACCAAAACAAAGTGACAGCGAATTCTGCAATGTTTTCGCCATTGCAATTGTTTATAAAAGGAATTCAGTCGATCCATTCCGGTTGCCAAGCTTTCTGGCGAGTTTCCTCTGCATTTCCCTTGTATTTCCACCCATTTCCCCCTCACATTTCCCCATTTCGAGCAGAACGAAATTGAAGTTTAGCTGCACAAATAATACGCTGTGCATAGTTGAAAAAAACTCAGTTGGAAAACAAAGCGCCAAGATAAACAACACTGGAATACACAACAGCAGCACCACCACCAACAACAACAACAACAGCAATAACAACAAACAGTGGTAGGGGGAGAGGAGGGCATAAAAAATAGCGAGTTTATTTTCTCTACTTCTGTTTTTGTATTCAATTTTGCGCGTAGGTTTTGTGTACCTGTCCCATGGCCAAGAGCCGCAGCCAATGCGGGCAGAGCGGGTTGCCCCCAAACTGGGCTCGATGCCAGGGCCATCTCCCTCGCCCTTCTCCTCTTTACGTTTGTTTGCCAAAGGAAAGCGTGCTCCATTTTCTCGTTTTCCATCTCAACGTTTCGTGTATTTGCCTTTGAATTCAATTAAGCGAGGTGTGCGGGGTGTGGCTCAGGGACGTCGCCGTCACTGTCAAGGGGAGCAAGCAGGAAGGGGGTAACGGCAATGACAGGGACAGGAGGGAGAGTGCAAGGGGTCATTTTGCGGAATTACAGAGCGCGCTTAATTCAATTTTCATCTAGCTAGCTAACTGGCACACATGTGTTCCTCTAATAGTGGCCACTTTACTAGTGTGCAAATCCTCATTCCTCCCTGCACCCCCTTCTGGCCTTATTCCTGATGCTGCTGCCGATGTTACCTTGACACTGTCTGTCTGCCTGCAATTCACTTCGCATTGGCATTTCAATTTATTTCCTCCATTTTTACGACTAATGCAATCGACCTACCCCCTTTCCCTTCCCCCCTCCCAGCACTATACCGACTGCAGAAATGTTTAATTGGCAGCGGGCACAACTTTTCAATTAGAATTAATTATGTTAGACGGCAAAGGAAAATGCAGCAAGTGCAACCGGGAGACGTTGCCGACAAATGCGATTTTCAAAGTTCACCCGTTTCCCCTCCCCTCACAAGCACTTAGCCCGAAGCTCTAACGGGACTTGCAATTATTACGCCAATTATAACTGCAATTTTTTATGCACTTCCTGGTGTGGTGAAGGGGGGGGGGGTGAAGAAGAGACAGAAAATGGGAAAATATGCGAATTTAATTTATGGCTGCATTGCCACGAGCAAAATTGAGTGAGAGCTTGTCTCTCTCACTCTGCTGTCTCACCGAACCCTCACCCCGGGCCAACAAGTGCAATAAATAATTCGTTGCATACTTTCGGGTGCTGACACAAAAAACAGTCTGCAACTTGCAACGCCCTGTGGTCAACACAAATCCTCAATTAAATTTCAGCTGCAAAAAAATGAAAATTTATGAAGATAACTTTCCCAACAGTTCTCTACATTTTATGAGAATTTAAATAACCTGTGCGACGATGTCAAAGACAATAATTTCCGCCTGGAATTTTCGCAATTTCAACAAACGAAATTGAAATATTTGCAATGCAAAGCGCATGCAAATATTCCGAATTCGCATCAAAATTCATTGCATACAAATTTGACACATTTTTTTTAAATAAGAACACAATATTCAAAAGAGCAAAGGGTGTATTCATTATGGGCAGTTGATTATAATATACAGATGGCAAAATTTTCCTTCGAATTATCTTTCTCATAACTGCTTTAAAACATTATAATATTTTGCAAAATATTAAAATTTAATCCTGGTAGGTTCTAAAGTGTGTTTTATAAATTTATTTATATTATTATATTTATTTGAAATAGTAAAAAATGTATAAGGGTTGCTTGCGTTTGCTTTACTTGATTTACTTAATTTGCCAACATACTTAACATTTATATTGTACTTTAATGTTGTGTTAACTCTAACAACAAAAGAAGTAACTGCTTAATCAGTTTTCTATATCCCATTGGATTTCCTTAAATAAATCTTGTATTCTTATTTGCCTTAGTAAACCTTTGGCTAAGTTCATGTTCTCTTTCTTTCTATCTCATTTACCACAAGTCTTTATAATGCCTGTGAAATTTCCCGGTAATCCCTTTAAGTCTCATCTTACAGTCGGGGAATCCGACATAGGATATGCGGCAAAGCAATTCTTCTCGCAAGGAAACAAGCTAAAAGAATTCGGGACAGCAGTAAACAGTTTGAAAGTATTTTCGCAAGTTGAAAGGAAACACACACCCACAAACTATAAGGCGTATCTCGTGTAGCCGCATGTCTAAGGACATTCCAAGGCGCAAGGACAAATTCCATATGCAAAATTAATGCGGTCGCATAACCAAATTGGACTTTAAGCCGAAAGTGCAAGAAGTGCAGAGAGAAGGGAAACGCAGAGGCGGCGAAGGCGGACAGGATACAGGAAACAGGATACACAGGACACAGCTGGCGCTGTAGGGAGACAGGGATCAGGAAAATGTATCATAAGCAATTCGATTCGCATGTGCTGCGCAAATCCCCCCAAGGATTGCAGCCAAAACTATGAAAGCTGTAAAAAACAAAAAAAAAACGAAAATGGAAAATGGGAAAAAACTTTGCATACGCTTTAATCAAAGAACGTGTCATACGGGAATGTGACGAACATATAATTTCATTCTTAAAAACGCAGAGAGCAAAAACGGCCAAGAGAGCGGGTATGCAAGGGCAGGAGGGTGGTGGGGATTGTGTGAAGGGGGGGAAGAGTGGAGGAGTAACGGAAGCGCACGCAAAACTGTTGACAAAGCCACGCGGGTGCCAACGCACACGTTGACAAAAGTTGAGGCGCAGGCGCAAGGGTTGACGCGGCAAGAGGAAGAGCAGCGAAAGAGAAAGAGCTGCAGAGAGGCATGCAGAGAGACACAAGAAGAGTGAGTGGCGAAGTGAGTGAGGGTGTGAGGGAGAGGGGAAGGGCTCTTGCGCTCTCTGCCGCACACACCCAATGGGTGGTTGTTGTTTGACAGCGCTGTCCGGTGTACGTGAGTGTGTACATGTGTGTGTGCATGTGTGTGTGTGTGAATGTGATTGTGTGTGTGCCTGCGACTGTGCATGTGTGCATGTGTGGGGTTGCTTTTGACATTTGTGAAACCATGTGCCCCACTGCCCAACCTGCCTGCCCGGCAAACTCAAACCAGCTCCCTCCGACTCCCTCCCCTTCCTCACCCTGCCAGCCCTGTGCTGCTTATTAGTCAAATAGTTGCCGCTTATTGCCTTTTAATTGCAACATTTTCGCTGCCGTTGTTGTTGTTTATTAAACTAATTGGCTAAAAGGCAACGCAATGACAGTTTTTCAGCTGGCAAAGTTCGCACACGGTTATCAACGCTCAGCTGGATGCGCCTGCCTGCCAGTCTGCCTGAGGTAGGTGCTGCAGCGGTGCCTCTGCCACACACTCTCTCTGCATGCCGCGTCGCACAGCGTCTACCGGTAATCCCTGGGGTCATTAAGGCGTCTACGTGTCTGCTGCAGTCGCTGGATGAAGACGATGTCGTCTCCTGATTGTCGCATATTTTATTCAGTTTGACATTACGCTCCTGCTCACCCCTTCCCGCCCTCCTCCGCGACCTGCTCATCGTCATCCTTGTCGTCCTTCGTCTGCAACCAGCTTGTAAATATTGAACAACAACAACGAAAGTCGCAAAAAGAAGCAGAAGATAAAGAGGAAGTTGGAGAAGGAAAGTGTTGTAAAGTTGCCCCTGACGGAAGTTAGAAAACGCTCATATTTTTCTTTTATACTGCTGTTTTTATATGTGCTGCATTTTGATGTGACGCGACACATTCCCCAATTGCCCAAGGACCCCGCGAGCTTAACTGTTCTCTTTTTCCTACTTCCCCTCTCTCCCCTTCGAGCACCAACGTCTACGCTGATGGCCAACTTAATTGCTTCGGGGGTCCCTCTGTAAATTGACGTGGGATAACTGTATTTGGGGGTAAGACTTTGATAGATAAGCCAAGTTAAGCCAAGAGGGTTATCGATAAGTTTGGCATGGCAAGATCTAAAGTCAAATAGCTATGGAAGGGCAGATGAATATGTCAAAAACTTTACTTAAAAACGTCAACTAATACTCAGGGACTTGTAACTTGTATGGGCACTTCAAAGAAAACAGTTTCTAACTTTAATCTATATGAAATAAAATGAATGTAAGAATAAAAGGATTTCCTAGTGCCATTAACTATATATAAACTCTTTTAACATTTAAAAATAGAACAAAGTATAATTATAATTGTTATATAATTATTATAAGAATTGTCATTCTTTTTTAAGTTTCTCAAAAATATTCTTGATATTTCTATATTTCTTAAAGTTTCCCTAAACTGCATATTACTTTATTTTGTATTCTATATTTGCAATTTAGTTTCATACAAAAGACACTTATCTTTACTAAACAAAGTCTATAAATAATTAACACAAAAACTATAGAATTATAATCAATCAACAAGGCTTTCACGTCAACATGTCGTCAAGAGAAGAGAACTTTGTGATGGGAAATGTGTGTCCTGAAATAGCTTCAACTCCTCTCGGGGGTTGTCAATGTTAGCACTGAGTACACTACATTATTGAATACCATAGGCTGTCAATAGTCCAAACAATGACGTCATGCCATCACTCCACTCCCAAGTTGAGAGTTTCTTCAAGTTGAGTGCACTCTGCGATACTAGTCTGAGGACTGTGTGCATAGGAAAGGAAGGGAAAGGAGTCTAGAGCGGCTGCATACCGTGAAATTCACAGGTGTCTGCGAGTTGATTAATAGTTCTACCTGTCGGGTTTTAGTTAGTTTTTTGTTGGCTGCTCATTCTTATACTTTTTCTTTTTTTTTGTTTTTGTTATTCATTGCTCGTAAAGCTCAAAAGCCACATCCGCCATATTAAATTCAGGCGTTGAACTTCCTTTCGTAGCATAAAACTGTCTATAAATACAGTTGAATTTTGTGTGCGCGCAACTCTACATGTGTGTGAGTGTGTGTGTGTGACTGTATGTGTGTGTATGTGCCTTTACGTTTGTGTTTGCACCTCGCTGCGAATTTCTGTGGCTGCGGTTTATACGTGTGTCGTCCACAGTCCTCAGTCAACCGTCCCCCCTTCAACCATCCACCCTCCTTTCTCCTTCAGCCACAAACGTAGCTTGAGCACATAACGTGCCATGGTATTTTTTTGTTGTTTTTTGTTATTTTTTTATTGTTGCACGTAATTTTGACTGCTCGAAAATCGATAGAAACAAAAATCCATAAACCAGACAAACACAACAACAACAATAAGAAATAGTTTAAGAAGAATAAGACGAGGAGGAGACATTGCTACTTACCCAAGTGGCAACAATTTCCGCCTGATGGAGGGCAGTCGTGGCCAGGGGGGAGGGGGTTGGCAGTCGGTGAGGTTTACGGTGTGAAATTTCAGCGACTTTTGCCTTATACAAATCACTTCCGGGTGAATGTTGCCGTTGCACCCACACAATGCAGCTGCCCAATAAATAAAACACGCTACACACACACACACAGGAGTAGACACGCACACACACTCACAGACACAACACTACTACACCTATGCAGCTTTGAATTTCTGCTTTGTATTGCCTACTTTCTGGCACACGTACACACACTCACACAAAATGTTGTGGTTGCTGTTGTTGTTGTCGTTGCTGTCGCTCCTGTTATTGCTGTTGTTGTTGCTGTTGTGCTTAGTGCATGCGGTGGTACAAAGCACGTTTAATTTATTATATAATTATTATATTTGCAATTTGCAATGCATTCATTTACGCAATTTACGCGCACAATTCTCGCAGCATTTGCATAAACATTTTACCGATTTTTTTCACATGGAATAATACGCACACACAGACACACACGGAGGCACACACAGACACAAGCGCGTAAAGAGCGACAGAGAGAGCGCGCGAGCGAAGAGTAACACTTTGCGGAGAGTGGCAACACTTTCTAGCCTATTAAAATGCTGGCTGCTCATTCGCGATACCGTTTTGCTGCTGCTGCTGCTAAAAGCCGTTACGCTATGTCCCGTTACAAGCTGTATACCGTTACGCTGCTACTCGTCCGCCTGCCAAATGACGCACACACGACTAAGGCGAACGTCGTCGACTAACTAACTTGAGTGGCGCCCACTGTGCACTGTCTACACGGTCTACGCAGCCCAAGAGAGAGCGCCAGTGAGAGCGTAGGCTGCGAGGAGTGCAGAATGAGAGAGAGAGAGCGTAAGACTGAGAGAGCGGTCGCTCTCGCTCTCTTTTGCTCTTCGCATTGACATTTAATTATTTGCCTTGTGTAGTGGTTGTAGTTGTAGTTGCGACTGTTGTTGGAGTGAGAGCAGTTGAAGAGGGGCTGCCTGTAAGGTGGTGCGCGTCTTATCAATTGCCAATTTTGGGGGTTGTTTACAGGGTGGTGCAGGCGTGCTGACACCCGGTGTTTTGATGACTCACTGCGCATGTGTTGAAAGCACAAGTTTAAAGGTTATGCCGAAAAGTTAGCTGTTGTTTCTCTCAGCTGATCTGGAATTACTAACAGCTGTTGCAAAGTATGCAATGCGTATTTACCGTTAAAGCTCGCGCGCAAAAGCTTAAGGTATTTGAACTTGCTTGTCTTTATACATTTTGGGTACAAACAAATTAGATTTCTGTTCGATGATTCCTGGTTTTCAGTTTTTAAATCCATGCAGAAGATTTATTCCAAATAATAATTACCTCTATTTTTCTATCCTGACAGGGCAACCTCAAATTGTAACGTAATGATTCGATCATAAATATTAAATAAAAGAGGAACATAAATTGTATTATATATAGCCGATATGCGCATGAATGATTCTCTATAGTATAAAGAGGAAAACAAGAGGAAAACGCAAAACAAACTGACAAGAATGGATCACATAAAACAAACGACCGTCAGCACAGCGGCTCGTGTCCATTACCTGACACATTTTGGACCGACTAATCCCCACCTCAAACAATGAAAGAAAAATGGAAGAAACTGAGCGAAAGGTTGTATATGTATGTATATGTGGTATATCTCTATGCATGTGTAGAGCTATCAAGAGATAAATAAAGAGAAACAGACGCAGATATATTGAATTTCTATCACTTTATTCAACGTTTTACGTTCCTTTTCTGGATGCTTCCTTGTTGTTTCGGTTTTGTTTTGTAGTTGTTTAACAATAATTCTCGGTGTTTATAAACAATTTAACATAATAATAATATGTAATAATAGAGTAGACATAACATTATGGGCATAAACTTAAACTTATTATAAATAGAATCGTATATTAGGCATATATGATATATGAATATATTTATGAGTACCTTTTAGATTTCATTGCTCTTGTGTGTGCACTTTAACAAAACTAATTGCAGGCATAAATCATGAATAATCATACACATTACAGATGTATAACATACATATATATATTTATATATATTATATAAGTATTTAAGTGTATCCATTACAATTATCTGTAGCTGTTTAATTCATTCGTATGTGTTATTAAATTTATTTGCTTAGAAATCAATAAAAAATTGCAAATCTCTTTGGTCTACTGCCTTGGCGGGTTTGTAATCCTGTTCGGGATAGTCATCGAAATTTTTCGTATCCCCATCGTGATGTACATCGGGCAAAATTGGCGGCTACAATGAAAAAGAAAAGAAAATTCGTAAATCGATTAGATACGTAACTATAAAACTCAAAACTACCATAAAATTATTTGTGGGCGTAGTACGCGAGAAAGGACGCGCAAAGGGCAAGGTGGGGTGGAGGCTATTAACGCTTCTAGAGCGTGCAGAGATTTATGTGCCCCACCCACCAGAATAGACACGCTGCGGTCATTAATTAACAACATTTGCTAATTTCTAAAATTGATTTGTTTATTTGCTTTTAATTACGTCCATGTATAAAAATACATTGAACTCAGAAACAATCCCAACACGGCCCAGCACCCGTCGTGTGACGTCCAATCTATATCTGAGTACTAGGAGTACTCATCCGATTAATTTACTCACCTTTAGCTTCTTATTGTAGACGTCATTCCAATTTAAGTGCTTGAACCAGCGATGCCTCTTAACGTCATCGGCGCCGTTCTGAAATGGATGAAAAATTAACTCAGTTGATTTCTGCATTTGTTGGCTCGTGTTGCAAAATGCGCGACATGCTATAAAAATATTTAAATATTAAAATCTCTGTACCCTATATGAATATACAATGCCAAAGAACAGAGAGAACATAAACTATGCAGACTCAAACCCAAAGGAAAGGATAGAACTGTATCTTCTTTTAATTATACAAAGGATTTGTCAAATAACTTAGTTCATAATAAAATATTTAAGTGTTTTATAGTAATATTAATAATTCCTAAGAATCCAATATAAAACGATATAACTAGAAGATGTTACCCGTTTACAGGGTACCTTTTAGTACAAGCCTCTTTGCTTTTGTAGCTGTTTTTTCTATTTTGAAAAATATGTTTTTGCATTCGCCGCTGTCGCTAGAGAAACTGACAGCGACCATGTGCATAAGGCTAGCCAGAATTTCCTCGACGCGGGGTTTCGACAATTAATTTTTGATATATGTGTAGCACAATTTTTAATACCCAAATAAAACTCGCGCGATACGCTGTCATGACAAGTGTAAACAATTGTCTATAAATACACTTTATATACATTATTGCCATAAAAAGTTTGCCAAATTAAATGCACACTTTGCGAAAATTTAACAGGTGCTTAGTAGATTGTAGAAAGACAAGTGAAGGATATTAAAATAGGAAGCAATTAGAAAATACTTGATAAATTTCTGAAGAATTCTCAATCTATTCCATATTTATAGTCTTTTAATTGGTGATATTATTCTCTAAGCTAATAAATAAGCATTCTTTTATATATTTAATATAAGATCTCGCAACTCACCTTCATATTGCCCAGTCGCTTGGTTCTATCATTCACCAACAACTTTTTAATTAAGTCTTTCGCAATGGGATCCATGTGTCGCTCCCATTCGATTTTGCCGCTCAATATTTTCTCATAGATGCCGAAAGGTTGTTCATCGTAGAAGGGGGGATAGCCAACAAGCATTTCGTATATAAGCACCCCTAGAAGAAGAAACACATACATATGTTAACTCTGATATTATGTAAGCACTTCAAAGTGCTTGCTTACCCAACGCCCACCAATCAACGGCTTTGTTGTGCCCCTTTGACTGAATTATCTCGGGTGCAATATACTCAGGTGTTCCGCACAATGTCCAGGTGCGGTCACGCAATTTTTTGGCAAATCCGAAATCGGTTATTTTCAAATGACCATCACGATTAATAAGTAAGTTCTCTGGCTTGAGATCCCTGTAGACAATTTGCAGGGAGTGTAGATATTCCAGAGCACTGACTATTTCGGCCGCATAGAAATTGGCTAAAGAAAGGAATGAGATGATATAAGCTGAGGTTTGTGATGGGAATTCAAGCTGAGAAGTACTTACAAGTTTGACTAGTAAATTTGCCCGAATTGCGCAGATATGTGAACAACTCGCCACCACACACATAATCGAAGATCATATAGAGATTAGATTCATCCTTTGTCGACCATTCTCTGTGGGGTAGAAGATTAGATTTGAGTTTAGATTTCATTAAGATTTTAGATTAGTTATATACTACAGGTATAGTTACGTATGTACTGTATATACTTACAAGCTGATCACAAACGGATGTCGTATTTCACGCAATATATTGCGCTCGTTCTTGACATGTTCAATCTGCTTGAGGCGGATGACTTCGGTCATGGCCAAGATTTTCATGGCACAGTATTTTTCGGCAACACGATCGCGACAGAGACAAACACGTCCAAAGGTGCCGGTTCCTGCAATAGAGGGAGGGTGAAATTTAAGTAAATATCATAATTATGGCATGACTCGATTACAGATACATTAAATATGGTCGGGTTATGACTGCGACCGCAAACGTCTTGTGTGTCCGAAGCACGCCCCATTTAAGTGCTGTAAGTGATACTATGACAGGCGACTAAATGGGGGCGTCGCAAACACAATGTGGGCATCCCCAGTTACGCCCTCCCACAACCCCCTCGAGAGTCGAACATGCATAATTACATTTCGTTGGTTTGGTTTGGTTTCTGTTTTTGCACTTTTGAACACGTTTTGAGGTTAGTTGGCTGTGTGTAAGTCGACACCCATAAGATTTTCTCAACCTTGAGGTTTTTTAATTGGGCTAACGGCCAGCTTGGCCAGCAGAGCAAACGAGACAGGGACAGACAGAAAGGCAGAGAGAGAGAGAGAGAGGAAGGGAGGGAGAGAGCGCCCGCGCAAGTGGATTGGAACGTGTGAGCAGCTCAGATTACCCACAACAACAACAACGAGTACTCGAAGCCGAAACGAAAGTCAAAGCAGGCGGCAAAGTGTTCGATTCGTTGTCGCACAGTGGAGTCGGTGAATGAAATGAGTAACAAAATTGCAGGAGAATATTGTCTATAAAGTGTAAAGTAATTGAGCAAAATTGAAAGTGTACTGTGAAATTTGCTATAAATTTTCCGCTATTTGTTCCACTGTGCGCATGATTTGTTCGCTGTTGCTAACGTGCTGCGGGCCATTTTGTTTGGATTTAGCCATAACAAAACTGCTTACAAATTGATTTGTCTTATAAATCAAGAGGATTCGCCGCATCGCATATCGTTTTAGGGAGGGAGGGAAGAGGAAGCAGAGGAGGACGGGGGAAGAAAAGAAAAGTTTTCTCGCTCAGCTGCGCCTGCTGCTGCATGTTTTCAATTTTTCAGCACGTTTTTGGCTTTTCATTTGGGCCACAATTATAATTAGCCGCAATGATGATGGGGAATGTAATAAAGCAAAAGTGCGAGATTATTGAACCGTATTTACAACAACAACAGCAGCAACAATAATGACTACAATTATAGTAGCAACAACAACAACAATTGGTTATGAAAATGACTCGACACGTGCGTTGAAAATGAAGGAAAACCTAAATAAGAAATGCCTTGCAACAATGGGCAGCTAAGTGGGCGTAGATCAAGTGCCACCCCATCCGCATATGTTAACACCTGTCGCGGCAAATAGACAGGGACAGAGGCAGAGGGGGGCGTGGCATTACACGTGCAAATAAAACAATCTCAACTCGCATCTAATGACCAGACATTGTAATTAATGAATCGCAATTTCTATTTTGATTACACTGCGAAATGACTCAGCTAACACATAGGAATAGCGAGAACTTCTTGAATAACAGCACCCCAAGGGAAACTAAGGGAAGTTGCAGATAAAGTTACAAGGTAGGAATGACCCAGAAAAACAAATGAAAGCAGAGCTATCAGAACGTTTTGTAATTAAACTTTGAGAAACAAATTCAACGTAATTAACAACTATTTCAAATACTAAAACTATTTAAAGAATAAAGAAATAATGTTTCTGACAAAGAAAATTATGTTTCCTATTACCATAACTCCCTATTTGATTAATAGATACTGTTCTAAAAATACTAGAAAATATTTAAAAATATACAAAATTGTACAATCCTTTCGAATGCAGCAACCTAGTTCCTATGGCGAGTACAAACAAACGAAGAGTTATTTGCCATAAATTATGAGTTATACAAACATAAATACACGTAATAATCGTAGGCAGCTAATAAAATATCCGGCCGAAATTTCCCCTTGCTGTCTGCAGGGTATCTGGCTTTCAAGATTGGCAAATAATAAATAAATAATCGAGGGATGCCAAGCGAAATAAATCAGACTGAGAAATCGCGACTTTCCTTCTACTCCCACTGCCCAAAGAATGCTTTTAAATATTTTTATTATTCTATTTTCTTTTTTTTTTATTGTGCAAAATTTATTATCAAAACAGAAGAGAGCGTGGTTCGTGGATTGACAGAAGGCAGAGGAGAAGGAGAAGGAGGAGGGAAATCAACACGAATCGAAAGTATTCCGTGTGGAGGCATCAAAAAATGTGTAGCCAAGCGGCAAATGGTTAACAAACCTCAAACAAATCGCCAACATTCTTCGACAGGCTGCAAAAACAATAACAACAATAACACAACTGTAGGTGTGCAAAGAAAATACATTAACAATATATAGTATGTGTGTGTGTGCATCTGAGAGATTTTAGGGAAATTTAGAATATTTCAACAATTTTGATTCAGATATTCAGTTAATGGACAAGGCCAAACAGTGTTGGAAATATCAGAACATATGTTAAAATATATTTATGGAGTACAAATATATATTGTAAATGTCAAAGACATAGAAATGTGGCAGATAACTATGACAGAAAAAAGCTAGAAATATTTTGATGGAGACCAAAGAAAAGAGAAGAATTTGAGGACAAACACGAACAGAAAGATAGATCCGCATTGAAAAAGTTTGCAGTTACAAAACTGAAGATGAAATAAGATACAACAATTAAAAAACCAGCAGGATATGTAATTAAAACCAGCAACCAATCAATTCTCGCTTATTTAGTTATTTGAGCTTAATTTAACTGCAAATTGTTCCATAAAATATGTTCATTAAATGTTCGTTTTCATTGCATTTTCAGCTGGTGTAAAAACAACAACAACAACAACGATTAGCACCTGTGTTAGCTGGCGAAATTGGAAAGTGCTTTGAGTGCTGTTTAAACTACAATCGACGCGTCATTTTCCTGTCTGTCTTCTGTCCGCGCAGACAGGTAACCTCTCGTCTTGGCCAAGTGAAATTGTGACAGCTTTGGAGCAGACGGCAAACAAAAGCGACGCGTTAAACGGCGCATACGCAAACGCAGCAGCAACGTCGGCAGCTGTGGCAGCAGCTGAGATAGCAGACACCAAGGCAGCAGCCGACGCAGACGCAGTCGCAGTCGCAGTTGGGCAAATGCCGCCGCAAGCAATTAAAGCCGGCTAAAAGAGATGCGAGTGAAAACCAGTTAACAGCTCCTGCGTAGCCGTAAAAGTTGCAGTCGAAGAAGCAACAAAATGCAGACAAGTTAGAGAGCCAGAGTGGGTAAGAAGCAGAGCCAAGGGATACCACTTGAAATAGGGAGATACCACAGGGTATACCACTTGAAAGAGATATATTTTCAAGTCAAGAAACCACCATTTCAAATGTTCCATTAAGCAAACCTGCCTTCTTCTTGCAGTTGCAGATTACAGGGTATGCTGCAAAAACTTTACATCATACACGGAGCAACTTTCTATTTAATGATGCGACAGTTTCGTGCGCCTCTCTGCAGCTGAGGCTGCCCTGAACAGGTTCAGTTCCCGCTGCCAATACGCAGAGCAGCCAATACCTGTTCCCCATACCGCATCCCTCATCTCTTACCCTTCCAAGATCATATCTTGCCTGAATGCGTCTGTCTCGCGTCGGATCGGCTGATTGATACTGTTTATTTGCTTAAGCGAAATGCAATGCAATTCTTTGTGCAGTTTTATTGTCAGTTGCAGGTTCCCCATAAATTATGTGTGCCAAAAGTCAAAATACTGTAAAAACCACAAGAGCAAGAAGAAGAAAATTTTGTGAATCTCGCAATGTAAATGCAAATAAACGACGCCGCCAGACGCTGCTTATAAACTTGGCACAATTCGCACAGTGTTGGCAGCTGCTTGGCCGCCTTTTTGGCTAAATAAAGTTAATTGCGTTTTATACAGTTCCACGACATGAAAAAGTTTGTTTAAAATCGCATAAATAAGTCGAAAGCAATAATAAAAAGTCGAAGTTCCAGCAAATGATAATGATCACAAGAATCTCTGATCTTTACGCTCTTTTGCAATAAATTTCAGTTAATTTGAGGCTCGAAATGGGCGCGTTTAATTAGGTTGTATACATTACAGACCTGATAGATTAAAAAAAGTAAGAGAAAAGAATAAAAAAAAGGAATCGATTTGCACTGATTTATCTTCTTCTTTAGCCTTTATTAGTTTTAGGAAATATTTAAAGTAGTTTAAGGTTTACTTTTTAGAGTAAGAGAATATCTATATAATATAATTATAGAGTAAAGGAAACGTTCGACCCAGTGGTTTATATTGATGACATTCGGTTCATAATTTTCTGGGATTTACGACATGTGGAAACACATGTTTATCATCATCTCGGCAGCTCTCGGCGAATGAAACTAACGTAACATATATAATAAGTCAGTTGTTCGTCGCACGGCTCACACAATTTCGATCGTTTTGACAAGTTTTTACAACGCAAACACCGCCCTCCTCCCCTCCACGCTCTCTCTCATGTTGTGTGTAATTTACACATCAGATAAAACAGAAAAACATCATAAATCTAATGACGAACATGAGAGACAATTATCGAGAAAGTGTAGACTGTTAGACACCCTCACTTGACTAAAGATTGTTCAAGAGTTTGTCGACTAATAGACTCCTTTCAACTGCAATTTACAGGGTATGCCATGTCGCGTGGGTGGTCGCTTCGCTTTTGATTTCTATGCTATTTTTGTCATATGCAAAATGCAATTTTAGGTCATTTTTAAAAATAATAACAGCAAAGCAACCCCAAGACGCACGGCGAATGTTGTTTATAACGCAGTTTTAATATGCCCATTCAATGTTTGAGCCAAAGCGACGAGACAAGCATGCAAATGTGCCATGTCTCCACAGCAAAGCATCTACTCCTGCCCCTTCCCCTCTTCCCCGCATCAGCTCCTGCCACCTCTGCTCACCCCCGTCCCTCTGGCCGGACTCAATGGCCAGTCAATGCGGCATCGTGGCCAACTCGCGGGCAATTTGCCAAATAATAATTTCTATAAAATTTGCTTATACAATTTCTTGATTTTGTTGAAATAAAAAGCATATTTGAATTTGAATTTTCTGGTTTTCGAGATTTTCGCATTTCTAGCTCAAAGTTTACACCGCCACGACGAGACGAGACTCAAATTTTCCATACGATCATTAATTTCTCGTTGAATGACTTTGTCTCTTACTCTGGCCAACAATATTATTGGACTGAGAGAGAGAGAGTCGTATATAGTATATATACTCGGAATATGTCTATAAAGTGCGACCACCACAAACAGGAGTGTATAAAAAAAGCCAAATGTTCTGATTCGAAAATAAAATTGAACTATGAAACATAATTTGCAGACACCACGACGACACACGGTCTTCGCTTTCTTCTGCTCTTCTCATCTCTGCTGTTCTTCGTTCTTGGAACTGGCTACATGTGTTGCCGCTTGAAATCTAATTGATTTCTCTTATTTTAAAAATCCATTTATGCTAAAAGCGCCAAAAAGATTTCATTTCAAGGGTCTGCCAGACTTTTGCCTATCCATTTCTCTGTCTGTGCATTTGGACACTTTTATGCCCCCCCGAAAATGAATTGTATTTCCCAGAACTGTGCGTAAATATTTATCTCCCACACACATCTATCAATCAGTGCCCCATGAGCAGTAAAAGGATTGCGTTCTACATTAAAAGGTCTTTGCGCTCTTGCATTCAAGATCAGCGTGGGAATTCGCACAGTGGGGGCAATGGAAATTTGTCAATTTGATATATTAGCCGTTAAAATGCTATGGCATGACACCGCTTCGCCCCGGCCCGCCCATCATCTACATATGTCTGTGTTGTCACAGATTTCCGCATGCCGCTGTCAAGTTGTCGCTCCCAAGTCGCAGGCAATGGCACAAAAGTAGAGCAACGTTAGTTTTAATGGGTATTATTTTTGACATCTTGGGCAATTATAAAGAACTAAGTACGCTTTAAAGTCTTGTTACAACATCAATTTGCACTGCTATGACGAATAACATGAGTGCAACTATGTTTAATGTTCTGTTTGAAAACACTTAGAACATATCGTAGCCTTATCAAATGGGACTGCCTCTCAATTTCGGTTCTTTCCCAATTAATATGGCAATTTTATTGCCATGTTTTGTTAAAAGACTCTCCCCGACGATCCATCAAATGCTCACGCGTCGCGCAGATGTACAAACAACAACATGTTTGTTATTCGCACGGCAACAGGCCAATGCAATGCAGGCAAAAACAAAAAAATGTTTATCCAAACTCGGAAAAACAATTCTAGCGAAATTTCCGGAAAAATCACCGACAACATTTTATCACCTGCTGCACAATTCACAATAGACTCGTAAAAGCATCAACGACTAACGATCAGACCATGTTTCGTTGGTGAATTGGGGTCTGGGCTGGGATACCAGTTCTGCGGCCAGAGCTAATCAATGAAATTTTAAACAAACATGAACTTCAAATATTTATAAAGAATTCGCAAACAAAAATCATCAAGTGAAAAGCGCAGTGCGGCGTAGTTTTCATTCCTTGGCTTCCCCTCTACTCTATTTCTCCTTCTTTGGCATCATCTGACCCGACCCTACCTAGAGTATTACTAAGAGACCCTAATAGGATGCGTGAGTCAGGGGCATTTACCAGTCTGGGGCACGCCGAACATCCGTTTCGAGTTTATTCAGATTTTACGAGCTTTTCTGCGCATTTCTTGTACCCAATAGATATTTAGATTATCTGGCAATTGTTTCAATATTAATGTTAGATTACTCATGCCGTGTCGTCTTGGGGTGCGAAACTTGAAGATGGAATAGATTACTCATACGCCATGGGATACCGATAGCTGATTGAATCCGCTAACGAATGGTTTTGCACCGGAAAAACAGCTGAGGCATTTGATGCGGTCAGTTCTTTGATGGGGTATTGAAAGAATACAGCCAGATAATGAGCATGAAAGGTATACCAAATGAAATATAAATCTTTTGTAATTGCACTAAACAAATAAAGTTGTTTTAGATTTATAGGTAAAACCCATTCGTAATCACTTCTACTAATAATTATATTCCGTAAGGATAGGACAGATATAAAAGGGGTTTCTTTTAAAACTATATATTCCCTACTGATTATGAATCTTTCCACCAATAACATGCTATTTAAAACGATGAAATATTCTTGATTGTTAACTATCCACTAATAACAAGTTTCTTTAATTGCTGTATTCCTCTTTTATCCACTACACGTGATTCTCTGCTTATTAACAATATTTTCATTAGTCTTTTCATGTACTTTGCCTCGTTTGTTCATCTCTTTTTCACATGCAAACACTGTGAGTGCTATTTCAAATATTTATTAGATCATTTTTTATGCATTTCATAGGTAGATAAAAGATCCTGCTTCTCTTTTTCCAGCGTTTATACGTTCGGACTGTGGCTTCTATTAGTTTTTATTGTTTTTATACGCAAATAAATTCTTATTGATTACGCAAATTGAAGGCGTTGGTACTGCCAAATGCGCCCCTCTTATGATTATTATGAGAATCTCACACCGCAGTCTTTTGAAATAATCGTTTTCATTGTTTTATGAAGCTGCTTGCGTATTTTCGCAAAGCGTTTAATTTAGTTTGAGCATCGATTTAAATATATATATCGTATATACACGGAGATCTATTTTTGGTTTTGTCTGGGATCATGAATGGGAGCTTACGTAGATGATCGTAATTAGTATACAGTATTTAAGTATTGTTTTTCATTTGTTTTTCATTATCTTGACGTGCCAAAATGTGGTGGTATTATACTAATTTTAGTACACATTTTAATGCTGATATTACGGGATCACCTGGGGTATAAATATTTACTCAATGTGTGGCTAGTTGGGTGATAAACCATTTTTATTACTACTTATTTTCTGACCATAATTCATCTAGCTATTTCTTTCGTTGGTCTTCCCCTTCCCAAAGGTAATATGTAGATTGATTTCAAGTTCAAATGCCGCCCAAACTCTGGAACATCTCAAGTATATATACGATGTATACATATCATTCCTATTCATTAGTTTACATTGGCAAAATATCAATTTCGCACATGGCATCCCTGCTCTCGTTCGATGCCTTTTGTTTTCTTATCAGCCCAGACTCAGATTCTGACCTAGAAAAACAGATATTTGTTTTGATAGCTCTACTCTAAACAAGCCCCACGCAGCACGCGCAAATAAACAGAAGGAACATCGCAGCATAATGCTGTCTGTCCGTTAATCGAACTGAAAACACAACCATAACTCAAGTTGAAGGTCTCAGATATCACAGAAACTAACACAAGCAGGTTGAAGGTTACCTCAGGTTCTCATAACAATCATTTGGCAGCGTCCATTAACTATACAAACATGGCGTTTGACAGAAGACTGAATAATATTGCATTCAAGTGAAAATCGAACTAAAAAGCAAGGGGGTAATGAATATTTACCTTACATATCATATAAATCGACTATTATCCTATATATGTAAGTATACAGTTCCTATACCAACATTACAAATGTCATTTTTTATGGTATGTTGAATAGGAATTTAGACGGAATTTCAATTGAATTATAAACTTGAAGAGTGATTTTACGATCAGCCAGTAAAACAAATAGTTTAATATCTATGCAAATAAGTAATTTAAATAAAGCTGTGATCGACAAGTTCGCTGTATTGCTGCATCTTTATAAGGGTATTTATTACTGTTTTACTGCTTATTAAATTTGTATTAATTTGTTTGTCGTAACGTCTTTCGTGTACTATCGTGTCGATTTGTTTATCTTAAATTTATAAAAACGTAAATACTAAATGGTTTAAGTCACTTTATAGTAGTCATTATATCTTAATTGGCATATTGTACTCACCGACTGTCTTGATGATCTGATAATCATCCAGATGATACTTTCGCACACCCTTTGCTGTCTGTACACTGCTGCTCTCCTCGGACTCTTCGTCTGTTTCCTCATCGTCCGTCTCATTGCCATCATCCTGTTCGCTCTCCTCGGAGTCATCGTTGTTGGTCACAACGTCATCCGTTTCATGACCACCATCCTCGTCGGCATCCTCCTCATCGTCCACCTCGTCCCCGTCGTTGTCCACAGACGCTGTTGTGGCGCTGCTGCTGCTGCGACTGCTGACACTGACGCTGACGTGTTTGGATTGTGTTGTTGCTGTTTTCTTCTGTTGGGGCTGCTCATCTTCTTCGGTCTCCTCGCTGTAGTCCGACTCCAAGGGATCCGATGATTCACTCGAGGCACTCACATGGCTGTCGGCTGTGGCACGGCCCAATTTGAATGTGAATGTTGCCTCTGTGTTGTTGTCATTTGTTGTTGCTGTTGTTGGAATCTGTTTCTTGTGCTGCAATGCCGATGACGTCATGTTGCTTCCGGTTCCTGCTGTCAATTTTGATGAGGAGCCGCCTTTCGACGGCGCTGACGTTTTGTTGGCGCCTGTCAACGGGCCACAGAAGCGTGCGCAAGTTGCCGTTGACATAGCTGCAATTGTTGCCGTTAGTCTCTCTGTTGCTTTTGCCTTTGCTGTTTTCCTTTTTCTTTTTACAGCTGTTGTTGTTGTTATTGTTGTTCTAGCTGTAAAGAGAGAATTGACAGTGTTTAGTGCGATTGAAACAGGCTAGTTTCATGTCAACAACTAACTATGTATATATCTGCTCTTTGAATGGGGTAAATAAAAAAATAAATTCAGTTTGCCATTTACTAACGCCTTTATTAAGGGTTTTTGGATGATGCAGGATAGAATCTAAATTTAGAAAAACAATATATAACGTAAAACAGCAAAGTTGTGCAGGCTAGAGTTAAAGGCGATAGGGATTATTTACACTTCTTTTTAGCTCTCTTCTTTGCAATAATAGTCAGTATAGTTAAAGATTTATTTTTCCTCCCTTACATTAAGGTTGCAAATCTAGAAGTCTTTTCGCAAGTATCCTGATGAGGAAAGGGTAATGTTGTTCGGCATTGTCTGCCGAGTCTTTTGGTGCTATTTTGGTGCCACTTTGCTTGGTCGTCGTTTAATTAACCAAACGTTGGAAGGGGCGAAACGCCTTTTGTGCATCTGCCTGACAGCTTGGGACGTGAGCGTAAATTGAAAGCGAAATGAAATTGCCGCGAGGTAAACACTGGTGTGTAAAAGGGACGGCAGACAGAAAGAAGGGGACACTGAGAGAAGAATATAACCTAAGGCAGCAATCAACAAGTGTCGCATGACCCTATTCCAAGTAGAAGAGACGCAGACAAAAGAGTCCACGCGAGTGTTGAGGGTGTGTTCGATATCGTGACACGAGCAAGCACAACCATGTATATTAAATACGGTATTGATATTAGGGATAGACATGAAAACATATGCATAGAATTAAACATCAGACATGTAGGACTAAGTACCCATGTCTTTTTATTCATTTCATTCCAATTTCCCCTTCGGTGTGAGCGAATAAGAAATATCTCTAACCCACTCTGTGCCACCTCTTTCACTCTATTTCTTCCCCTTTGTTTATCCTTCTCATTGTGGGCACGTGTTCATCTTCCTTTCAACCCAAGATGGACAGAGCCATAGCGAACTTCTTTGGCCTCACAGTCTTCATAGCAAAATTGACTTATGCGCCAAGGGGTAGACAACAATAGGCTAACCAGACCACACACATACACATACATGCACGCATACTCTAATACACTAATACAACCGCATAAGTGCACTTCTACACATGCTTCTATTATGATAATAATTTTATTAATAACAATAAACGCAGCTCTGATTCAATTTGATGGCTGCGCACACAAAGGCGAAGAAGAGCAACGAGAAAGACGTTGAGTTTATTGACTGGGTCATCCTCCTTTCCCACTTATACCACACTCCCACTCCCCCTGGCCGTCTTGTCTAGCAGTGCTTTTAATTGAAAAGTTTGCTCAGGTCCAAGTCATCAAACGGCAATTGTTCACACAAATGCAGCACATACGAGTATGCAGAACATTGATAAACCACAAGCTAAGTAAATGTGGTCGACTCTTACTCTACTCTTTTCATTAGACTATAAAACTAGTTGTAAAACTATCCGAATATGCAACTGCTTTGATACACTTTAATTAGTTTGAAAAACAAATTCATATTTATGAATCAAAGCTTGAGAGCTGCTTATGTCCTTTGATAATTTGTGATTATTAAGCGAAGTATTTATGTCTTGTATAAATCTTATCGACAATAAATTTAAGGAAGAAGCGATAGAGAAATGATCTTTCCCTCAACCCGAGTGCCTTTCTGCTTTTCACACTTTTATTGCTCTCATTTTCCTGGCGATTCTATTAGCCCCATAGTATAAAAATCAATAGCCATGGCTATAGACAAGCCTGAGTGGCTTTTATTGTTTCATCACTTCGTTCACGTATCTGGGCCATATTCTATCGCCATGTAATGGCAGAAGCATTCAATTGTTTCGACCGCAATAATATATCGTATATTGTACTGCACGAATTCTATAGAGAGTAATCTTCCTACTGCAGGGACTGAATGCAAGCTGTGCTCAATGATTTGAACTCACATACATACATACACAGTCGATGTGCAGTTCTCAAATTAGTCATCATTCTGACAAAGGTACTTTGTACAATTTTAAGGAAATGCAACCAACTGAGCTGCAACTCAAAGTTGATAATGATTCTTGGTTAAAAGTAGGTAAAATTAATCGAGATTTTCGTGAACACATTCATATATAAGTATAAGAATTTTAATTCTTTTTTTTAACTGAATGCCAAATGGAATATTACAAAAAATCGGACAAAGGAATTTTATTGATTCCTCAAAACAAAGAAAATGAAATTCATCAACGAAATTTATTTTTATGACAATTGAGCTTTCCATTTGGTCTCCAGACAGTCTGTGAGTTTTCAAAATATAAATAAAATATACATACGTATAATATATATATATATATTTTGTTGTGTTCTTTACAAACAATAACAAAATCTCAAAGGCATGCAAAATATTTGTGTTTTCGCCATTAGAAAACAAAGAACAGAACGTTTGGTTATTTCGCGTGTTTACGATGGATGTCAAAATGTAGTTGCTAAACATTTAATTACATACTTCAAGGTACATATACATAAAGATCTATATAAGAGTATATATTAATGTGCGCCCCCTGTCAGTCAAAATTATTTATCTACGAGCTCGAAAACGCAACTAAGAGTGCGGAAATATAACTTAAAGTTGAGTGTTTGTACATATATGTGATTGTTATTGTTATTATTGTTGGTGTAGTAAGAGGCAAAGTGCAAAGTTTTGGGAGCAATTTTTCAAAATTATTGTAGACAATCACTCGGGCTGTAAATTAGCACAGTCGAAGAAAAAGAAAAAAGAAATATATGCCCACACTTGTGAGACGGAAGAACCAACGTCAGTCAATCTCGTAGATCCCGCCGCACTATACTATATTTATATATTCTTTATACAGTATATCGTATATCGTATACAGTAATGCGTCTCCCCACCCCACCCGTAATCACCTTGGGCTCTTGCTGCCAAAATGGAAATGGAAATCGAAATGAAAATTGAAATTGGGGTCGTCTCTGGCTGTTGGCAAGCGAAATGCTGAATGTTGCTTAATCTTCCGGTGGCTCGCACTTTGTTTTTTTGTGAATGGAAAAACAGCATAAAAATTAAGAGCAATAAATATAAAGACGAAAGTATTGAAGACATAAAAACAGAAGACAAGAGGTGAAAAAAAGACGCGAGCGTGCCAAGTGGAAAGGTGGGAAACCCAGAAGATGTCAGACTGATGTTCGACAGATCCGAAGTGAAGATTTCCAAATTGAAAATAAAAGACATGTCCATATGTATTTCAGTCAGTTAAACGATTGGAAATCTTCCGAAAAAACTGTTAGAAATCTTCCCAAAGCCAGACAGAACAGATAAAGAACATAACACTTTTATCAAAGAAACTCTTTCTATATATTTTCTCTTTCATTTTCAACTGATGTGTCTGTTTTCCCATTTAAATCTTATTTATTGCTACATTTTGTTTATACTTTTTTATTTATTTGAAAAATTTCCTAACGGATTATGAAACTGTCCCCGTGCGACTTGTGCCAGAGGCCCCAATGCGAATAAACTCGCCTAGGAACTGATTTATATAGAATATTATCAGATAACTTGTGAATTAAATCCAAAATAAGAGAGCAAGAATTATTGCCTAATTAACTTGAACTTTGCATCGAATTTAAGCCCAATTAATTTGATGCCAACACTTGCAACATTTATATAAATTTGTTGCACCCCCTTTCCCACCCAACGAGCCAGCCTGCATAATTGATGTTATTTATTAATTAAGCACAATGTGATGCGATTTGTTATAACGCGTGCTGCACCCCTGGCAGCAGAGTCGACAGCATCGCATTATCATCGTCACATCTGTAGAATTCTACAGAATTTCCAAAATTTTGATGTAGGCGAATATTAATGGTTCCCGTTTTCGTTCGCTTTCCCGTTTATCATGGGAAAAAACAGAACAAGCGGAGCAGGAGAAGTAAGAAATATGTAATAAAACGAAATATGAATAAGTGTGGCCATCTCAATTAATGACGCCGCATTAAATTATATATCATATAATTGCACATTCGGCTTGGGTGACAAAAACAGATTTCTCGCTTCCCCACAAGGCGACTTTGCCTTCTCTCTCTCTCTCTCTCATAATCGTAAACGCACTCGCGCCATTATAATCAAAAATAATGCCACCAAATATAATCGTAAAACTCGCCGCCCGGCTACGTTTTTCCCATTTGTTCCCTCTTGTATTATTTTTCGGGTACCTCCGTCTCGTATGTGGGTGTGTGTGTGGGTGTCGGAAAGGGCAAAAGATTTACGAGTTTCTGGTATTTTTATAGTGCAAATATTTCCGGTGTCCTTGCGCCAGTTTATGTGTATATAAATGAAGTTTCTTAAATGACCTGATTCTGAAGAGATTTTCCTTGGGAAAGGCCAGAAAAATGGTAGAAACCAATTTCAAGCTAAGTTGCCAAGTTAATTGTGAGGGAGAAAAGGTGCTTAAATCATGTTGCAAATTTGATGAAAACATGGCAATTATGAAATCGCGTCTAACTCGGAAGATTTGCAACGTTTTTGACAACAACTTAGGCTAATTAAGCTGCCTAATTAACTACGAGCACAGGGCTAATTATACGATTAGTGAGCAAGTTTTTGGAAAGCAAACATTTGCATACATAGTATGCATGTACATTTGTATACACATGTACACACATGTTGTATGTCTATGGTCTTTCGGTTTTCTTGGGAGTATTATTATTATCAACGATTACTCACCGAACTAATTTCAAGAGCCCGTCGCGAGCTCCCGATCTACGACGACTGCGGCTGCTGTATCTGCTTTTATTGTTGTTGTTTTGGTTTTGCTAACGATCGTATTTGTCTGTCTGTTCAGTTTTTTATATATATATATGTATATAGATATACAAATATATATACGCGGTTTTTTTTCTCTTCTGCTGGAGCAAATTTTGAACGCTTGCGAAATTGTTAAAAATAAATATGTTACTTTGGTGTGCACGATATTTCTTAGCGCTTTTCCGCCGACTTTTCTTTGCCCGCAAACAGAAATAAACTTAACACTCAGCGCCAGACAGAGGTGCTGTACGATATACCTGTGTATATACTGTATGTATGTATGAGGTGTATATAGTTGCTTGGTGGTAATAATTGCTACAGTTTGAAGACAATCCAACGGAGTTTCGAGTGTTTTTCTCTGTTGCTCTTTGATTTTTTGCGGCTTTTAATTGTGTCACTTTTTGTTCGTTTTGTTATTGTTTTTTGTTATTTGTTTTCTTTTCTTTCAGCTTTACCGCAACTCTTTCGCTTTGTTTTGCCTACATATATCGACGACGATCTGTGCAGATCTAGAATATCCGGTTTATTGCCAAATGCACTTAGCCCGCGCTTTGCCGTAAACTGCGAGAGCTGCAGCAAAAACAATTGCAATATGCAAATTATCTCAACAATTTACCGATTTTGTTGTGGTTTGTGTGTCTAACTAAAATAAATCACCAGTTATTAAGCTAGACATTCGCGGTTGTTTTGGGTTTATCGGGTTAATTTGTTTTGCGATTTTTCTAGTTTGAATTTTATTTTGAGAATTTTTGACTCTGTTGGTTTTGGTTTCTTTTGACTTTGCTGTTTGCCGCTTGGCGCTTGGAGCTGACCAGCCGCTTCCACGTTTTGCACGAAACTGAAACGTAAAATCTGCGAATCGCCCGACGCTGGCAGAGCGGCAGCCAACGACGTCGACGCCGAAGCCGACGTCGTGACGCGTCGCTGTTGCACACACAGGCTACGTTGAGTGTGACTGCCGTGTGGACGATAATGATGTGGATGCTGATAATGTGGATGTGGAAGATGATGAGCGTCTTCTTGTATGTTTGTGTTTGCGATTAGCCACATTTACGACGCACAGTGGGGCATAAACCCGATCTAGCGGTATTTGTAGTAGATGGATCATCCAGAATAAGCGTAAAAGGGTTCAACAAAAGTAAAACTGTCTGTAAATATTCACTCAAAACAGATGAAATAATTTTTGTTTATACTTAGTATATTAAATAAAAAAGTCAGAAACAAACTTTGAATTTAATCACGCTAATTCAGTCCACTGTACCATTCCAGCTGTGCGTGGAAGCAGTGTGCGTATGTGTGTGTGTGTGTGCGCGAGCAAGCAAGTGCTTGTTGAGTGTCTGCATGACGTAGGCGCCTTGTTTGATTTAAATGCTGCCTGTCTAAGGATCACTCAAACTACAGTGAGAGAGAGAAAGAGAGAGAGAGAGAGCGGGCACTCTGCTGCCTGCCTCCCCTGCACTAACATCAATTTTAGCATCCACCACTTGGCTAATTTACAACACTCACCTGACTTGGTCTGTGGTCTGTTTGTTTTTGGAGCAGACATTGCGGCAGCACAGATTTTAGCGCCTGTCGCTGCTGTGGCTATTAACAATATTTTTCGGTTCTTGTTGAAATTTTGATTTGGCTTTGTTTGTTTGCATTACACACTCACACACACACGGCCGCCTCTTTAACTACAAGTGCAGCAGTGTGCGTGCCTCGCAAGCACTTTGCATGTTTATATGCTGATTCTGTTGCCAGTTGTAATCAAGCGTGACAAGGTCAGGCGACTGCGTGTAAGAGCCTCATTTGGCCAGGCCACAACGCGCAACAACCGTTAATTCTGTACTGTGCAACCAAAGCGCGACATGCAAGCAGTTGCTCAAGTGGCAGCTGCAACACTTGTCAAGGGCAAGGACAAGATGAACTTACCGTTTAACGCCGGCCGCACAGACCACATGGTGAAGCTTCTTTGACTGTGAGTTGCTGTTGCTGCTGCTGCAATTAACTGATATTTTATTTACGATAAGGAACGTTAACTAACCACGGGACAACTCAACTTACTGTTCGATTCTTTTGTTTGCCTTAGATATAATAAATAAGCCGTACTTCCAAATATTACAACAATTGCCGCAACTCTTTAACATTCTAATCAGCGTTATTTCACGTTCAAAGCTGTACAGCGTTACCAGATCGCGTAATGTGCTTTTGCGCCAGACTAATGCAGGCGTAGAGTTGCCAAACAAAAACTGAACATTAATGTGACCAAAAGTTGAAACTCATGAAATACAACATGATGAAAAAACGTTTTAAAAGTTGTAAAATTAGAAAGTCTACCTGGCCTACCTGATCTTATAATACGTTTCAAATAATGAATTTAAAAACATAAAATGCAATGATATGTTGGATAATTTCATATGAATTCTTTTAAAAAATTTGTATACCTTTTGTATATAGACCTTAAGGAAACTGATGAATGATTGATTTCATATTAAAAGTACATAATTCATAAGATGTATTACATAAAAACATATTCATATATTAAACAATGTATTTGCAGGCTAGTTTAGGAAGAGTCAAGGGCAGATGGCAGAAGCAATAAGATCTATCACCCAGATTTTTCTGTAACGATAAGATTTTCAACAAAATCGAAACACACCAGAAACCACTGTGCCAAGAACTCAGCTGTTTCAGTAGTCGTTGCCAGCTTGTCAAGTATCGTCGGGTGGCAACGCTAGTTGGTCAGCCCAGCTGCTACGCAAATACATAGACGTATTGGATAAATATTAAATGAGAGAGGCCCTGAAGTCTGCACATATTTACGAAAATAAACAAAACAAACAGTGTTAAACAATTGAAAACAATTAAAATGTGTAAAATGCAATTGCAAATCAACAAACACTGCAACATGCAAGGCAGCAAAGAGACAACAGCAACAACAAATAGACAGCTGCAGCGGCGTGGGCAATAAAACAGCGAGCTTTGAAGAAAGCTCACATCGGTTCTCGCAAAGTTGTTTTTTTTTCGGCGGTGCTTTCAGTTTCAGTGGGTCACTCGAAGACAACGTTCAACGTTGTTCCCATTATCGCTGTCGGTGTGTCCGTGTGTCTCGCTTAGCAGCTGCTGCGTTCTGTGCGTGTGTGTGTTGCTTTTGGCGCGAGCGTTTTTTGGCAGCAGCAAACGGTTTACGTAGCATGTCGCAAGCGTCGTATTGAACAACAGCAACAATAACAAGACGAGGCGGGCACGGCAAACGAATCGGTTGAATAACAAAGCCAACAACAACTAACAAAATTGTTTTTACTCAAAATCAAACGTAAAAAAATATGAAAAATATTAACATTGATTTGCGAGTTGAGCGGTTCTAATTGATGAAACACAAATAAAATAAATATATAGAATATATTGCAATATTTTAAGTTCACGCGCACAATAAGTGTTAATCACAATTTTATTGGCAACAAGTGTGATAGCAACAACAACAATAACAACAACAACAACAATATCAGCAAGGCGGGCGCTATCAGACGCTGAAGGTGACTACAACAACAACAACGATAATACCAAATAAAACCAACAACAACAAGTGCTGTTGGTTAGCAACTAAGCAACAACAACAATAAATACACGATTTTGTGTTTGGTTGTTAGGTAAAGTGAGAGAGAAAGACACATAGACTTAATTGTTTTTGTGTTGTATTTTCAACTATTCTCACCATTGTCACGAGACGCAGTTGAATTCCTTCGATTTCGAATTACTTTTGTCAATTTGTGGCAATCAAATTAATTGTCAAATTTCGTTGGACTTTATTTGCCGTTATTTGGCTTGCCTACACATCCCTCCCTCTCTCTTTCTTCTCTTTGTCGCTCTCTTGCTCGCTTTGTTTTCGCCTTGACCATCGCCATTAGCTAAGTGCAACTGCACTTGATTTACACTGCGCTTATGTTGAGTCTCTGTGTGTGTGCGTGTGTGCTTGTTTTCTTCTTTCTTTGCCGCCTTTGTTTTCAACCTGTCGCATCACCCAAACGTACGCTAATTATACCCTGCAGTTACACGAACTAATTGGGAATATAAGTGCATAATAGATTTGTTTGGGTAATTTAAGAAATTTTAATGTAGTGGTTAGAATTCAAGAAACCCAAATTTTAATAATAAACAGTCTTTCTCTTCATTATACACACCCTTTACAGGGTATCAAAATGCCAATACATCCATGCTTGCATTCACTTTGATTCCGCTTTGTGCTCGAACACAATTTGTCTGGTCAATTACCTTGCGTGTTGACAACCCAAATCTCCAGAGCGGCTTTTTCGGTGCAACTTTAGCCGTATCCCAGCCAAAGTCAGCTGTTTGTCATGCCATTTAGCAGCAAAACGGCTTTAAAACCCACGTTAATCTGGCTATAAAACTCTCAGTAGTGCTATCGGGAATTTCACTTAGCACCTGCTCGTACGACAACTTCCATGCTTGCTTTCGTAAAAATTTACAGTCATACAATGAAGTGCAAAATTGAAAAGATTTCAAGGCAAAAAGAAAAGAAAATATAACAAAAACAAATGTTTTCGTTACTTTAACCAGCTTGTGAATGAAAATTTCGGCAATTAGTCATCGGAATGATATAAGCCTTGTATACGATAAGAAATAAAGAAATGAAAATGCGAATTTATTTAAAAATTGAATAAAAAGGCAAACATATGACTCGTGCTCGTTATTCTCTTTCTTTATGCTTTTCTCTTATTCACCTCTCTCTCTCTGTCATTCTTTCGTTCAAATTGAAAACAGATAAGAGAATTTTTAGAATTTACATACAAATTTCACATGTTTGTACTTTAATTAATACGAGATAAGCTCGGGGAGAATGTAAGTAAGAAAACGGAGGTGTAAGCTTGAAGTTCTCCAGTTAAAGTTTATAATAAATATGAATAAATATTGGCTTACCTAAGTATTTTACAAGATAGAGATAGCAGCACTTGATTATTGTATTGAAGTAATATACTGTATTGAAGTAAAGCTGCAGCCAACTTAACTAGCCATGCTGAATAAGCAAAAAGTCGATGGGGGAGTACAAAGAAAGGGAGCGGGAATGGCGGAGAACTGAAGGGAAAGTGATGGAGTGTGTGAGATAGAGAGAAAGAGAGAGAGAGCAAGCGTGGGGAAGCAAGTATGTCAATTGAATGATGCCCCAATTGATTTATTTACTTCGGTTTCCATGAGTTTCTCAAATGCTCAGAGTTTGATGCGTGCTCAAGTGGAAACAGGTTTTGTTTGAGGGCAAATATAATAGTAATAATAGTAATAATCATTTTGTTGGCCACTCGAAACAAAAAATGCGATAAAAAATCGACAAATCTGCGAGCACAGCATATTGTACAAAAATACACACACACATACGCACACTAATATGTATGATTGTCCAACTTATCATATCGCACAGATAAATTTACATAGCTTATATTCGAAATCGATGAGTCGCACACTTGCAATTGTTGCAAGTGCAGGCAAATAGCAAATAGTTGATAGCAGATAAGCCGGCAAAGTACAGTTGCAAGTTCCCAAGTTCCCCCCTACCCCTTCCCCTGCCCTGTCCAGTTCAAGTTCCAGTCTCAACCCAATAAAGCTATTCGCAACACACCCGGCAGCTACTGTGTTTGTTTTTCTCTTTCTCAGTGTTTTTTAATGGGTTCAACATTATCAGGTTCAGTTATGGTTCCTGTTATTGTTGTTGTTCTCTGCTTACTTTTTTTTGATGTTGTCATTACTGTTGTTACCCAGCCAGCTGATTAGTCATATACATACATACATATATGCGTGTATGTATTTGGAAAGCGACCTTAAACAGCCTGCGTTATGAGCAATTGTTTTTAACTAGGCTAACCAAACTGGTCGAGAGATAGTAGTTAAGGTTCGAAGGTTGTTGTCAGCCTATCAATACACCCCCGCATGCCTAAAGCAGTTGTGTATGTAATTGATAACAATATGGGAATTTAATCTAGCAGTATTATTTATTTACTAAGCAATTGTTTATCAAGGATCGCATGGATTCTTTCTCTTTCCTTTCACTATTAAATATCAAATATCCATCCTGGAAATTTCATTTTGCTGGCACTTTGAAAAGACCGAATTAATGAAACATTACCTCTCTGAACTTTGCCCATTGCAAATATCATAAATAGAGGGTATTTAATTGCTTTTTAACTTAAACACATTTATCATTCGTTTTATTGTTAACTGATATTCGTGCACATATATTTTATACATATGGAATACAGCAAGCTTCCTTTTACTTTGAAACTCAAAATAAATCTTATATGCAGTGTACATACGGATGAAATTGAATGCTTTAATCTGCGAATCTTCCGCTAGACTCTACCCAAACATTCCTGTACATTTTTATGTTAGATTATAAAGAGCTTATGTCATTGTATATGTGCAATAAATTTCAAAGACCGGAGGCAAATATTTAACTCGAAAATCTTTTATATACTTTAGATCTCACTGCTTATCAGCATCGTTCTGATCATTATTAAGTTTTCTAAGGGAAATACTTATTTAAGTAGCTGCAGTGAATAGAATAGATTTCACTTCTAGTTAGTTCTTTTAAATAGTGCAACAGGTTGTGTGCAAAGTATCTGGAGAAAAACTTCGTAAAAATGTTCGAAGTACGTAAGAAAAACATTAGAACACGTTTTAAATTACCTCCATTGTTATCGCTCTACTATCGTTTGTTAACTATCGTATGCATATGATTGAGTGGTAAAAAAACCGTATCACAGCGCCCTCTCAAAGCTGATAGGAACTATCTGACATGTGGACAATCTACAATGGAAAATTCTGCCATATGTTCAGATTTGAGATTTCGCTTGATTCTTCTCTAAAATTTTGTCGAATGAGTGCGATGTACTTAAGCTGATTATGAAGGGGCAAAAAATATGATGATTAGGAATTTTTGAGAGGGAATTTGTATACATCAAATTCGGCTCTAACGTTTTGTGTTACACAATCTCTTCCAACTTCCCCACTGCTATCGCTGTGTTTCCATTTAAACTGAGCTTTTATTTGTTTACTGTGCACAAAAACAGAAACCGGTTGCACAGTTTTGGCTAATAGAACTAATTGGGAATCGTAGAGTGGCATTGAAAGCGGCCCAGGGGCATCTCAATTAAGCCGGTTACAGTACAGTGCATAAACACGGGGATTACCCTGTACTCACGTGAGAAGGTTGGTATTAAATTTTTAATATGAAAGCTGTTAATGGTCTCAAAGAGCTTGAATATACCCTATACTCTAGTGTGTGCAACGGGCCTCCTCTCTTGTTCTTCCCTTTCGAAGTGCTGTTATTGCATATATCAATTTTGATTTTATTTAGTATATTCTGTAATGTTAAAGCAACTGACTTGAATTGTATAATAGGTATTCAAATAGTCGCCTATCTTCTACCCCCATTTCCCCATTGTTTTTATGTCTTTATTACTCATTAATTTTGCGTTAACAAATATGGAATTATTATCAGAGTTTGTTGCTTATAAAGCTGTTTATAACTGTTTGCATGTGGAACGTGAGTTGATTAACGGTTTTGTCATATAGAATTACGGCACATATACATACGTACACGTTATACACAAATGTGGGAAGGAATACGGCCATGTGGAGCCAAGTAAAGATGCAGCGGAAGTAATTACAATTGTTTACATAGAAATAAAACTAAATAGCCACAACATTTGCTATAAAAAAAGAAGTCAAATATCGCACATTGAAAATATTTTAAGCCAGTTCTATTCAGCTTGCAATGCTTTGCTTGTATTTCTGTTTTATGTATTCTGTTTTAAGTTCTAGCAGTTTCTTATTTCTCAAGAATTTATTCAGTTAACATATGTTTATATTGCTGCAAGATAAAACTCATTAGAAGTCTCAGATGAATACCTTTTTCAGCACATTTTGTTGTCATATTTGATTCGGAATTAATTCACAGCATAATTGAGAAAACGCAATCAATTGAAACATTTGATCTCTGACGACAGACGAATAAGATCTGAGCTCAATCAGCTCCCACGAGTGCTGCTTATACAAATACATATACGGATGTACATATATGTGTGCTATATACCGTAATACGAATATATGCAACCTGTGTGACCCATTGAAGGCGTTGAACTTGACATTGCACCCACTGTGCACAGTGCACATTTCGCTTGAGACGGATCATTTGTGATGCAAGTGTTGTTGGGATTCACTGTAAATGGTGACGCTTTAAACCTCAGAATTTAATGAGGTCTCGCTTAGTCAGCTTCGTGTCGAACCGGTTTATATTTCTTAGATTTGCTTTATGTGACTTTAATTGTCACTTAGCACAAGCTGTGTCTCTTGGTAACATAGTACGACAAACAGCCAAATGATTACTACTACATTTCCTCTATAACGGTTAGAGTTGATACACAGCTGAGAATAGTAACACGTTTGCTAAATAAGTACAATAATTACATATTCAATTGTGACTGATTTACTTCCAAGCTACTGGTTTTTTCTAAATTTACTCAAATATATTTCTAAGCTACTGCGAAAATATTGTTACATGGAATATCTCTCATGTATATGCCAACTTAAAGTCAAGCAGGTGTTTATAAGCTAAGTACACAACAGTAAACGATGCCTTCTCTCCAGTATTATTCAAAAATTAGCGAGTACTGATTCTCTTTTAAGAGTTATTCATCAATTTCGCTTGAAATATTGACCAAACGAAAAAGATTCAATTGATTGAAATCAAATGGTTGTTAAACATGTATATAGCCTGCCATATAGTTGTGCTTGAGACTGTATGCACAATTGATAATCGAAAATTTCGCTAGACGTCAATAGAGAGCAAAGTTTGAGCAGAAAAGGAACTACATTGCGTATGCGTAATCAGTAAATAACGTTGTTCATGACGTATCACATGTGAATATGATTTTCTATACTGTTTTTGTCGTCAGTCAGCAGCTCAACGCATGCTAATACCCTGACTTAACCAATTAGATATTGGTGTTAATTTGAACAGAGCTTTGGGATGTCATGGAACAATCGGTTGTATTTATAGACTGGACTATGGCGACTCGTGTCCAGTGTGTGGAGTGCCTGCTGTCGCTCAAGAGGCTCGAGTGGTGCTCAATAGTTGGAAAAGTGGTGGTAATTCCACTACGCCAAAGTTTAAGTTAGATAACTTTATCATTTCTTAAGTTGTTCCTCTCATTTAGTCAGAAAGGTTACCATCTGAAAATGCAACTGACTGTTGAACTGTAATTAAAGTAATAATTTCTGTATTTCTTTGCAGAAACGGAAATATTTTTTGAAAAATACGAGTAAATGTGCCTGGAATCATTTGAAAGACTTAAGCAATCGTCCGCAACAACAGGAGGAAGATACCGAGACTTATAACGAAGCTGGAACTTTGTTAATCCCTCTCCCAAGGAAGCAGAAACGCGGAACTGAAAAAGATACGACATCAGATCGTATAGCACGGCTACGCGAGGAGCAATATCTGCGTGATCTACAGACCCATCGTTATACCGACATCCATGTGGAATATAGTCAAGCAATATTAGAAGTAGAAGAAGAAGAAGAAGAAGAACTACCAGCGGCATCTTTAGAAGCCGGAGTAGACCAACACACAATGCCCAACGATAAGGAGAATCCAGAGTGAGTGCCCATTATAACGAACTGAAGTTCCTTATAGTGTAGGTAAACTGTTAACAATTGGTGTCCAACTCTTTCTGACTGTTTCTTTTCATTCTTTGTCTCTCTAGAACCAAACCGCTTAACAACAACAATAACAATGGCAACGGAAAGAGCGCACAAAGTAAACCAAAAATACAACCAAAGTACAGCATACATCGCGATGTTCTCACACACGAACTGGTCATAAAGGACACAGGGTATGATGCCAGGGATAAGAGTATTCCCTCGTCGTTGCGCAATTGCTGGCAAGGCTGGAGTTTCTTCTCGCTTTTTACCGGCGTCATACCTATCCTGCAATGGCTGCCCCAGTATTCGATACGACGCGATTTGATCGGTGATGTTATAGCCGGTTTCACTGTGGCCATTATGAACATACCCCATGGCATGGCCTATGGTATTTTGGCCGGCGTGTCCGCCGGAAATGGTCTCTATATGGCTGTCTTCCCGGTGCTTGTCTACATGTTGCTGGGCACATCCAAGCACATTTCCATCGGCACTTTCGCTGTGGCCAGCATGATGACACATAAAGTGGTGATGACCTATGCCAATGATCCGGGTGCTGTCGCTAATATAACAACAACAACTATTGCACCTGCGTCAACTGTTGATTCCACAACAACAACTACAACAACAGTAGATCCCCTGTCAACAATTCTGCCCTTTGCCAATGCAACATTGAGTCCACCTTGTGGTCAATCCGATCCAAATATTATCACAAATCTTGAGGTGGTCACGTCACTGGCTTTGACAGTGGGCATTGTGAATGTAAGTAGAAGGTAATGAGATCAAATTGGATAAATTATAACCTGTATTTCTTTCCTGCAGCTACTCATGTCATTCTTCCGCCTGGGCACACTGGCTTCACTTCTCAGCGAGCCACTGGTGAATGGTTTCACCACAGCTGCTGCCTGTCATGTAGTAACCGCACAGCTGAAGGATGTGTTTGGCATAAATGTGGCTAAACATAAGGGTGCTTTCAAAATCCTGTACACTCTCAAGGATGTGATCACAGGTGTGCCGGACACAAACCTGGTCAATTTCGGCATTTGCATTGCCATCATAATCTTCATGACCGTTTGCAACCAAGTGTTGAAGCCTTGTCTGAGCAAACGTTGCCGATTTCCTCTGCCTGCCGAACTGATCGCTGTCATTGGCGGCACATTGATCTCCAAATTGTGTCACCTGCACGAAAACTTCCATGTCAATCTTGTCGGAGATATTCCTAACGGGTTACCACGCCCTGCGTTGCCGCGCCTTGATTTGGTTCCTCTCGTGGCAGTTGATTCCATAGCCATTGCAATTGTCACCTATTCGATTATAATGTCCATGGGCTTGACCTTTGCCAAGAAACATGGCTACGAGGTACGCGCCAATCAGGAACTCTTTGCCATGGGTATTGGCAACATTGTGGGTGGATGTTTCTCTTGCATACCCATGGCATGCTCGCTGTCTCGTTCCGTCATACAGGATCAGACGGGAGGGGTCTCGCAAATTGCATCACTTGTGTCTGCCAGTTTAGTTGTGATTACAATCATGTGGACTGGACCTTTCTTCAGTAATTTGCCCAAGGTAAGAATTGTCATTGCACATACTAAAAGAGATTCAAGATAATTTTCATTATTTCTTCCTCTAGTGCGTCTTGGCTGGTGTCATTATTGTGGCACTGAAACCCATGTTCATGCAGGTCTTTGAACTGAAGAAATTCGCCAAGCAAGGCAAACTGGAAATGTTCACCTGGATATCTACCTTCCTCTGCGTGGTGATCATTGACATTGACATTGGGTAGCTACAAAGACTTCTATATAATATTTTCTCTATTAACACTTTGTTTGGCTTGCAGTCTCCTCATCGGTGTTTGCGTGTCCCTGCTGGCATTGTATATTAAGGGATTGAAGCCCTACTCCTGCCTGCTGGGCTATATGCCAGAGGCACCTGGCATCTATATGGACATGAGTCAGCATAGCAATGTGATTCCTGTGCCGGCAACACGCATCTTCCGCTATTGCGGCTCACTTAACTTTGCCACAAGCCTCTTCTTCCGTCGAGCCCTGAACGAGGCATTGGGGCCAGACAGCGGCAAAAAGCCCAACAAAGCGAAATCCAGTTATGCTGTGGTGGCACAAAATGGCAGCAAACCTGGCAAAGGGAAATTTCTACAGGCTTCAGACTGCTATCAGTTCCTCATCCTTGATTTCACAATGCTGGGCCACATAGACGTTGCCGGTTGCAGCACGCTGAGTGATATCAGCAAGGACCTGAAGGCACGAGGTGCTCGCCTACTGCTGGCCAGTCCTGTAGATCGCGTGTACGACACGCTGGTGCACAGCATGGCCCTCAGCGAGGGCCCGTTCGAGATCTTTCCAACACTGCACGATGCCGTGGAATATGCGAATGCGTTTCGCACTGCGTGAGACACGCCTTGTGATAGCCTAATTGTGGATTGTAGCACACCAAAACTTATACCAATTATCCCCATTAGACAATAAGTTTTACTTTCTCTTTTTAAACTTTTGTTGCCGTCTTACAATCGTTGAGATTTAGACTAAGTTCGCGTAAGTGCCCTCTGCTGATAGCTACTACCAAAATGCCAGATACAATATTCATTTTGTACTTAAAACAACAAGAACAACAACTGGTGGCGTTTAGTACCTAGAACTGTGCACCGCCGAAAAACTATATGAAACTACATATATATTTAATATTTAACTGAAAAACAGAAGCAGAAACAGAAACTGTATATCGTATTTTGTGCAATTTGTACCGAAAATGATCAATTCAATAATTAGATAATAAGCCGATGTAAAGCCAATTGTGAACTGTACATAAATATGAAACTGAAGCGTTGTATTTACATATATTTATATTGAGAAATATTGTGGAACACTACTACTGCAGTTCGTACCTCGAAATAGACAAAAGAACTGAACGTATTCTGAGTTATATTATCAAACAAATGGAAACACTCTGTGCGTATTTTTATCTTACAAAACAAGGAACCATTAAGTAGTGAACATACAAATAGAGATCTCAAATGGCGAATTTACTCTTCAAAGTTGAATTTTTACAGTACCTAGTGATGGAACTTTGGATTTGCTGAATTAATGACGCGGCCCAAAAGTATGTTATAATAAATTAACGTTCCACTTGCGTTCCACATTGCTAACTTGACAGCCAAAGATTTTTAGATCCCCCGAATCACAAAGTTTCAAATGAATGAGTTTTGAATTGAAAAATGCTAAACTAAATTCTGTACTGCTTGTTTTTGATAAGAGCAGTGCTTGTTGATATTGTTCATGTACCAACCAGAAAGAGGCTAGGTTTCCTGCTGTCCACTATGTATTAAACAGAAATACCGACTCTTCGTATAGAGAACATGCAAACGTCAATTTCAGTCTGAGGAATCATCACGTACAATCGCCGAGCTGACACCGAGCAATTAGCAGCGCAAAATGACTAAGTAATGCTTGTTTTTAACTTTTTTTGGGTATTTGCGTTAATTTATTTATCTGGAAACTGAGTCAAACTTGTGGGAGGAAGTCGCAATACAAGTAAATAGATGTAAGTACATAGTACATACATATATAACAATATAGCTGATTAACTGATAAAAAGGTTGACACACAGTTAACAAGAGTAAGGTCATGCGGTGCCCTTGGGAATTTGTCGCATTAAATAGATTTTAGTTAGATTGAACTTTAGATTGGCTTCGCATGGGATTTTATTGCGTCTTGCGGTTGTCCAGCTCAAGTTTGTTCTGAAGGTAAAAGCGATGTGACAATTTACGTGGGTTATACAGCCAAGGACATTGTTTTATCATATCAACAGTGCCCACACATACAGAGGTATAGCTTATGCCATAAAATATGAAGCTTAGCTTAATTAATATTTAAAGTTTAATTTCTCTTGAAATTAAGTTATTAATTTTGTGACCGTTTTTCGAAGGTCTGAAAAATGGGAAACTTTTTTCATTACTTTCAAATAAACAAAAAAATGCCTTCGATTTAAACATCCATAACTGGAATAAAAACATTCCAACAAATATTATTCACAATTTTTAAAGATTACCCCTGGATGATTAGGGGGCATCGTTTAAATATTTTAAGATTACTCAACAGTTTATACTATATAGTATTTGTGATAACGTTGTCGCTGGCGCTGACGGAACAGCTTGGCTACAAAAATTTTATACATTTGTGTATTTTTGTACATTCTAAATCGTTTTCATTATAGTTGCCTTCCGACTCTGAGTTCAGTTTGTGATTAAGCACAGTACGACATAGTTAAGTCTCTCTGCGAATTTATTTCGCGTGTTTATCAAAAGAATGTGGAGCCTTCGGCGCACTGTCGCCGAGGGTGTGTGGACGTGGCTTCTGATTTAGTATTTGGTTATTGCTGAGAATTCTAGGGTTTTAATTTGACTGTCTCTTTGTTCATGTCAAATCTACTTTTTTTTTCTTTTAATTTCAATTGAGAAATTGAAATAATTTGAGTATCTCTACTTTTGGTTCCAAGTTAGATTTTTTGATATTAATTTCATTTAATTCCGAAATTAGTATTTTTATTTAATTATCCCTAACTCTAACTGTGTTCTTATATTTTTCCAGTTTAATATTTAGTTTTGCCAGTTGGTAATAGATGATATTTTGTGCCGAGTTAAATCGGATTATGATTCTCATTAAATTTTTTTATTTCAATTCTACAATAACTGGCTTAAGAGTTTGTAACAAAAAACCCCGCACTGATTGTCCAATTCATTGGACCCGCAATTCTGTTAAAAATAGAATTCAATAAGCTAACCAAGTACAGATAAGAAAACAGTTATGAGTGCCATAACTAATTTAATCTGGAAAATTATTTGATGGAATTACACATGACATTCAGTGTGAATGTCAACTATTGGCGAGATGGCGCACTTGGTTATTTCATGCTTATACTGGAACTACAAAACATGGCTTAGGGTAGCATGTGCGAATGGGACCTGCACCGTTGTATCTGGCCACCCAGCTATATTCAGCTGTATGCTTAGGGTTTGAAACCCTAAATGTTACGAAACAAGGTGCGTAAATAATATACATTTCGTTTGAAAAAACTGTTAAAGCTTCTTTTATTATTTTTACCTTAGAAATTTGAACGCAGTTTTTCATCAAGCACCCGACTGGATGGATAACGAATCAAATCTGTTTCACTGATTCTTTGAGATAGACGCAAAAGTTGATCTAACAATGGAATTTGTTAATTCAACCAATGGACGAATGGTTAAAATAAAATGCTCAATGTTGTTGTTTAAAAATTAATAAAACTTAACAAATATATTCATTATAATTTGAAACATATCACAATCCAAGTATAAATCTTTTTAATTATTTATTAGATCAATGAAGACGTTCAAAATATTGACTGATTGGAGTAGTAGTAGAGTCCAAATCCCAAAGCCCTGGAGCCTAAGACTTTGTCAACGTAAATATGATTATTCAGGGCATAATATGCCTATAACATCTAGCCACCAAGGACTGTGTCCTCAGTCTGCAGATGGAAAACCTTCAACAATTAGCGCCTTAATTTGATAAAGCAAACAAATTGGTTGCCCGAAATAAACTCCACTTGTGGCAGTTTTGTAAACATTTTCCATGCTAAGGTCAAAGTTAGATAGATAACAAAATAACCCGGAGCCGGAGCTCTTCTCCCTCTGTGTCCGTTAACCTCCAGTTACAATCGCAATTTGTTCATTTCTAACTTCACGACATTGTTGGCTTGTTTAGCACTTTTATGGCTGTGTTAACACCAAGTGGCCCGGCTCATCGCAGTGCTCGCGGAACGGTTCGGCCTGCAAATGGAAAAACAATTACGCTGCCTGTTAATAATATTGTTATTGTTGCTGTTGTTGTACAATATTTGTTGTAGTTTTAGTTGTTGTTGCCAAACATTTTGCATCTGACACACGCTGTGGGAACCTTTTTGCGTTTTATAGTTGCTATAAACTTGAATACATACATATGTAGGTATGAGATTATTTTTTTCACCTAGACACTGGAAGTTAAAATCGCTGTTAAAAGCTGAAACTGTGATTAATATATTCATAGGATCTTTAGAACATTTCGAACAAGTCAATTTACCGTATACCGCATACATTATAACTATTTATATGATTAATGTGTGCAGTTGCCAGCCTCGTTGAGTGCGCCGAAGGTGACAGGCGTCAGAGGCGTTAAATTGCTGTACTTAATTTAAATAATTGTTACGAAAATAACTCGTCAGCATAGAAGAATCAAGCCAAATGCTGATTACGATGGAAATAAGGAATATATTCTTATATTTTAATACAATTCTTGCAATATTTGCAACTTTTAAGGGATCAGCATTTAAAGTTCATGTATTTCTTTAGCATTTCAAGTGCGAGCTGTGCAAAAACTGCATGAAACGAGACAAAGGCAACGGCTGTGGAAAAAAAGCCAAAATGAGCAAACATGTTTTGTTTACTCAATACATTTTCACATGCCCAGCCGAGTCGACGGAGTGACACAACAACAGCAACGATGAGAGACGTTTGCGGTTTGTAAGCCGAAGTGGTAGTGCAGAGCCGAAGTTATAGCAGAAGCACGAAGCAGCCTCTCTTCGGCGATCGAGTCGGTTGTAATTGAGCACCCAGAGACAAGACATCGCACGATAACAACGAAGCGCTTTGTGAGCGAAACTAATAAAAAACCGAGCTTACAAACTGTTCCCACAACCAGTTCGAAGCGGACGCTCGTGCGGTGGAGACGACGCTGGAAGACAATTCGTTGGAAAGAAAAATTTCAATAATTCCCAAAGAAAATAAATAAAACAAATAATAGAAAAAAGAGTGAGTTAGTGTTAAATACCTTATACAAAACCAGGATATACTCAGCTAATTGTAAGAGTCAGTGAGGATTAGCCGATAAGGTCGAATAAAAGCAACAAACAACTTAATAAAAGCAAATTGAAAAAGTTGTTTGCCATGGCTATGACAACAACAACATGTAACTCATACACCAACAATAATAACAACAACCACACATGCAGAAACTAAATGCATAAAACTCATTAACAATTATCAACTGGAAGAGGCCGACAGAATGAATGTAACAATAAAAGAAAAACGCGAATAAAGAAACGTGCATAAAAACTAAGCACAAGTTTTCCCTTTTAAAAGAAATAATGAAGTATACAATCAATTGAATTTTAATAACAAATAAATTGAACAATAACAAAACGTATTATAACTTTGCGTGAGGTGCGGTCTTACGTAAACCTGGGTATGCACCGAAATTACAGCTTCAGCAATGAACTCAATAAAAACAGCAAAAGAGACTTGCGAAAAGTGTCATAAGTAATGACGAAAGAGTGCGATTAAGCGTAAAAACACCCTGCAAAAATATTTGTATTAAAAGAGAAAAAGTTGAACGGGTTTTTCCTATAAAACACAATTGTTAGTAAAGAAAAGTTAAATAGAAATTATTTTCAATGAAGTTAATATGCGACTTACATTAGTAACTTAGTGCGATCGGCCTTGAACATACTCTCTTGATCTTTGCTATGACAGGGTATTTTATATTTATTGGCATATTTGTCACGAGACTAAAAGCCGATTGTAAAAAGTATGATAAGTAAACAAGACAACAGCAAATTATTTGAGTATTTCAAGAGGAACAAAAGCAGTCAACAGGAAATAAATAAAAGGAATTAGTTAATCCATAAACATTGAAACTGAAATATGCATAATGAAAATAAATTAATATATAATTGAATATTTTAAAAACAGTTTCCACTTTTGAATATTTCTTTGTAGTTTCCGCCGTCTACACTGTTCACCAGTCGAGTGCTTTGTGCAGCCAAGTGCAACTGAACAAAAAAACCTATTTTTTTGATAATTGACTGGTAAACTACAAGAAAAACCGTCAAAATTGGTTACCTAACGAAAACCTCGTTTGTGCTAAACGAAGGCAACAGAGTAAGTTATAAAATAATATAAATACCAACTTCCTTATGAAATTGTGGGATTATCATAAAGACTTATTTAAGTTAGGAAAAACGTTCAGTTAGGCATGCAGAAAATCCTTTACTTTGCAGATAACGATTGTTGTCAATCATTTGTTCCTATGGGAAATATATTTAATGCATTTATAGGTACATTTATTGTGTTTGTGTAGAACATGGTAAAAGATGTATTAGATGCGGACATAAAATACTCTTATCCTTGAATGGGTCTTGACCTTAATTTGATAGACATCTTTGACCCCAGCGTAAGGCGAGTCTAAACAGCCTATTCATTCTTTTTCTTTTTTCACAAAATATTTCATTTGATTTCATTTAACACAAAACAGCCTCCACCTAAGAATATTTTAAATAAGGTTACTTGATGGTGCTCACAAAGTTTTACACATTATCATGTCAAATATGGAAGTGCACTCGTTAAGTACTTACTACTTAGTAGCGATTTTAAAGCTCAACAAAATTAGATCACTATTATGTGTAGCACTCAATCGTAATTATCATGAGATCAGATCAGATAATGCTGCTAATTGGTTTGCGTTTGCATAAATGCCAAAACAAGCTCAGACTCATAGATACATCGTCGCCTGACAACGCCCCACAATTAATGACGACTTTCAGATGACTTACTGTCAACTTATACACGATTTTCACTACAGTATATATGAAGTACTTAACTACTACTACAAATATGTTGTTGTTGTAGATAAGTACAAAAAATACAACCAAACTGTGTGAGAAAATGGATTTAATAACCGCAATTAACTGACGAACTTCAAGGGGTTCATTTGAATTTCAGAAAAAATCAAGCTCAAACTGAGATGTCGTTTAGATAGTACTAGAGAAGCTTTACGATTACTCATCTCATGTAATTATCTATATATATAGTATAAATTGAACAGAGCAGTTAGCGGTTACTGGAAGTGTATTTCGGATTGTTTTTAAGTGCAAAAGCGAACACATAAAAGTTATTTTAATGGGGTATTTTCAAACTCGTGTTGAATTGATCAAAACATAACAAAAAACATATTCCCTTCCCGTCGAAAAGCTCAATGCACGCAATAAGCTTTGACTAAGTAAGCTCCAAAGCAAATACATCAAGTTGCGCTTTGCCTCGGTTACGTTGGCGTCGCTGCCGACGTCGACGTTGCTGTCACTGCCGCAGTCTCTAAGTGGGTCATGGTTAAGTGTACTTCAGTCTCAGCTGCGAGCAAAGCGTCGCAGCGCCGCGCATGCGCTGTTTATTCATCGACTACGCATTGCTCGCACAGCTGCCGTTTGAACAGTGTCTACTTGCACGCACACACACACGTACATAGAGTCCACAATAGACACACTCTCACGCATCTCTTTCTCTCTCTCACTCCTTAACCGCAGGACGACATGGGGTTCAGTTCCCGCATGGACTGCTGCGGGCAGTTCGTCAAGTACAGTCTGTTCATTGCGAACTTTGTGATGTTTGTAAGTATTGTATTTTAATTAACTTCATCTCTCGTGTAATTAACATTTTCAATTTGCATATGTATGAATCAAGGTGGGCGGCGCAATTGTATTCTGTCTGACGCTGTGGACTCTAGTGGATCGTAGCTTCGTCAATGAGTTGCTGGGCACGAATCTCTTCTCGGGTGCCGTCTATGTGCTGCTGGTCACATCGATCATCATTTGCCTGGTCTCATTTCTGGGCTGTGTGGGGGCCGGCAAGGAAGTCAAATGTTTGCTGCTAACGGTAAGTGGACGGTGCTGGTATAACAAATTAAAGTAAATCAAATTAAAACTGTCTATACAACGTTTGTCGTCTCTGGGTTGGCTCATGATAGACCTAGAAAACTCTATGTCATGGTATAGGCTTTTGCCACCAGTTGTTTTGAAGCCCCTAAAAATTTAACATCTATTTATCTATTTACGTGTTATCCGCAGTATTTCATCATCGTGGCGCTGGTTTTCGTGACCATGTTAATTGGCGGTGTCTTGGGCTATGTGTTCCGCGAGCGAGTGCAGCAGACAATGCGACAGGTGAGCGAGCTTTGAATGAGTAGAGTCTTTGACCAGTCTTTATTAACGGAGCTTTCGACACTTTCACTAGGAAATGCGCTCCACAATGGCCTTGTATGGCAGTCGACGAGAGATAACCCAGGCCTGGGATCTAACCCAGGAGCGGCTTCAGTGCTGCGGGGTGGATACTTGGCACGACTGGAATCGCTATGGACCTGTGCCGGAGTCGTGTTGCCAGGAACTGTTCGGCGGACAGCGCAAAGAGTGTACGATCTTCCCAACAGTCACAAATCTGTATAATCAGGGCTGCCTCTATGTGACGACGAATTTTATCAGGGACCACGCGGCAGTCATTGGCGGCACATCAATTGCGGTGGCTATACTCATGGCAAGTACATCAATTTATGAAGCACCTTAACGTTACTAATTAAATTCCCACTGCTCTACAGATATTTGGCATGATATTCTCCTGTTTGCTATTCAATATGATTGAATAGCGCCACATCGGAGGGACTGGCGTCGCAAAAGAGTCCGCTCCGAGGGAAACCCATTTGTAATATTAACTTAAGAGTATTATTTAGATCCGTTGCGTATTATGTATGTATGTGTACTTATATATGTATTTGCCCATATACGTATGCCTAATCGTGTATGTATGTGTACCATTATTGTATACCTAGTGTATAATCATATTGGCATCGCACCCTGTTATCATCTCTTGCGTATTATATTTTGTATTAACTTTTTTATACGTTTTTGTTACGAGTGTCTAAGTACCTAATCCGAATCCAAATCCAAAACGATATACATATATATTATTTGTTATATTTTAAGTTTTCTTTTCTATTCTTAAGCCTCTATATATCGTTTCAAATAATGCAATTTTTATGTAATTAGCCTCTAAGTCAAATTCCTAAAAATACCAGAGATTGGCTACGAATTCTGAACTGTTTTTTTCATTTTAAAAGGATCGCTCTTGGGGTATACACAAAAATATTAATAACATATGTTGATCTGATTTAAAATTGTATTATTTTGCTTGCTAATAAGAAGTCTTACTCATTGTTATCTTGTCAAGTTCAATCGGTTATTGTTGAATCAGAACTTACTTTCCTTTATGTGTGATTTCACGGACTACAACAATTCATTTTTATCAATCATTGTATTAATGACCTTAAAACACTATACACACATATAGAACTGATTGGGAATTCGAAAAGTTTATTAAACTAATGCTAAAAAATATTCAACATTTTCTAAAATCTATAAATAATTTTAAGTTATGATATAGTAAGGTATTTAAAAAGTTAATTCTAGAAACGTAAGCAGGATCGACAATGCTGCCATAGCCAATTGAATACATTCCACTTGGAGCTACTGGATCCACTTGTGCTAGGCTCGATGGCCGTTGCATTCCACCATTCCCAATAGCCACCATGGAACGCGGGATTGCATCGTTCATCGGCAATGGGCACCCGAGCACTCTCGACGGCATTCAGACGGAACTGATGCACCTCCTGTTCGAGCAGCTGCAGTTGCAGTGGATACAGCTTGGCCAGATTGTATCGCTCACACGGATCTTTGGCCAGGTTGAAGAAACAGGGTGCCTCGAGAGGTTCGCAGAGATAGATAGTCTGTGTGTGATTCTGCTCCTTGGCAGGGCAACGATGGGTCGCTTCGATCCGCAGCTGCTGTATGCGATCGTTGGTCAATGAACTGTTGCCCAGCACGTGATGCACCTCCGAGGAGAGAACCTGCTGCACATAATACGCACTGAGCGGATCATCCTCCCCCGCCGGTAACTCACCCAGCCAACTGTCAAAGCGCCCCTCGAAGCGACTGCCATTCACATACTTCAGATTGTCGCGCATGTACGACGAGTATCCGAAGACATCGTCGAGCACGTGCAGCAGACGCCTTGACTGCGGCTCCAGATTGCCGCTAAGAGAGGGCCACATGTTAACCCCATCTAACTTGAGATCTGCAGGCAGGTGCACGCCTGCAGCTGATGCTAGAGTGGGCAGCCAGTCAATCGAGTGGATAACTTGATTCGATACGTAGCCAGTGTGTTGCAGCAGTGGACTCCAGATAGCGCCAGCAGACCGTATGCCACCCTCCCAAGGAGACTCTTTTTGCTGTGAGCGAAAAAGAGACGATACACAACCTGTGCTAACACAGTATACTGGAAGGGTTTACTTACACCTCGGTATGGGAAATTTGACCCAGCGTTGGAGTGAATTCCCACTGTGGGTGCTCCATTGTCCGAGTAGAGCAGCACGATACTGTTATTCAACATGCCTCGGTCTGCCAGGGCACGCATAGTCTGACCAACGCTCTGGTCCAGACTGGAGACCATGCCTGTGAAGAATTCAAATGATTAATGAACAGAAGGAGACATTTAATCCTACTTCGAACTCACCCGCGTAGGTACGTCGCTTGGGGTCGGAGATGTGTGAGAATTTGGCCACTTCCTCGGGTGGTGCCTGCATAGGATCGTCCTCGTTGCCCGTGTGCACTGCCAAATGGCTAAGTACCATGAAGAGAGGACGACTCCTATCGTGTTGATTGATCACACGACGCGCCTCAGCCGTAAAAGCTTCTGTCGCATAAGTACCATTATCTGCGTGCCAACGCCTACGATCGCGTCTGAAGTCAACGCCCTCGGCATACGGTTTGTTCAGCATGTGGTGGGTGTGATCATAGTAATCGATATACCCATTATAGTAGCCATAGTGATGATCAAAACCACGCATCGTGGGCGTCAGCTCCTCGCGCCAGAAGCCTAAGTGCCACTTGCCGATCAGCTGTGTGGAGTAACCCGCCTCGCGGAAGAACTGCGGCATGAGGCGTTCATGAATAGGCAGACCCCAAGGCTCGTCGGGTAACTGCACAAAGTGTTGCATGCCTTAGAGGATGTACAAAATGCATTCTCAGTTTGAAACTAACTAGTAGTAGTCTAATCGCAGACTTACCCGTGTGTATTGGATACTTTCCAGTCAGCAGGGAAGCGCGCGAGGGTGTGCATAAGTTCGGCACATAATGTCGGTTCAATATAATCCCATTGTAGGCAAAAGCATCGATGTTCGGCGTAAGAATCTGATTGGAGCCGTGAAAGCTCACATCATTGAAGCCCTTAGTAAAAGAATCCTCTTAATGACTGCTATAATCAATAAATTTGCAAAGTTAACTTTTCTTACCATATCATCAATTAGAATTATAATAATGTTGGGTTTCGTCCCATGGCACAGGACAAAACTGACCAGTAAAACCAGTTGTGGTAACAGCTTCATTTTCAGGAAGTCACTTCAATTATGCTTTGTGTTTATATTTCTTTTATTTGTAAAGCTTTGTTTATACTTCAGTTGCAATCTTCACAGATCTTGAAACACTTTAACAGCCGTTTTAAAAGGCCTCAATCATCTTGATAAAATGTCATTACTCTTTGCACACCTGACAAGAGGCAGATAATGGCCCAATTTTGGTTGCAAGGTGTGTCTCTTTTATGGCCAAAGAGTATTTTGTCTGAAATAGAACATATTCAAATTAAGATCGAGATAACAGCTGAGATAGTCTGTGTAAAGCGGAAATAAAACCGAATATTATAACGCAATCTTGGAAACTAAACCGGTTGCAAATGTTATTCGAAAAATTATACTGCATAGGCTTCTACGGATACGATTTAATGAACAAGTTTCGCAAATTATGCTGAACTACAACCTTAACTAACAATTGCCAAAGCTGTGAATGATATAGCCATCAGTTGCCCACTTAATGGGCCACTTTATTACGATGAAAATTGCGCTGGAAATGTCTTTAAAACTAGTTCATTTTTATGACTTTCCATAAAGTCAAAAAATGAGTTATGCTTTAGCAATAATCTATTAGCAATGCTTGGAATACTCTTTTTTATTTGTGAGCTGGAGTTGAATGAATTCATATGCAAGAAATGAATCGTGTTCCTCTCCAGACACAACACGTTCGACCTTGAGAAACAGGGTCTGCAGCTATCAAGGTCAAAGATCTTTACTCGATGGAGGAGTTTCATTCAAAGCGATATGGCATATCGAGTTTCGGCCACGTTCTTTTGATTTCAGCTTAGTTAAGTGATAATTAGCGACACGACACTCCCCTCACAGTGGCGATCGAGACTGGTTTAACTAATTCGTGTACTTAATAATGCAACGAGGCGTTTCAGCACGCGTCGCCGGATTTGTAAATCTGAGCTTGACGAACCGGCGAGGACTTGTGTAAGTCGTGTAAGTAGACGAGGCCAACAAAGTGAGCAATATTGAATGGAGTAAGAGCACGTGTTATCCATGGAGCGATCGCTCTACTTTGATAAGGCCTTTTAGACTTCTAAGCTGATTCTTTTATACCTATCACTTGGATCTACAATAAACAATATAGTCTGTCCAGAATTTAATTTTTCTTATCTCTTTTAAGTAATAAGCTCAATGAGGGCTTTGTAAATATTTGATACATCTTCAAAGATATTCTGCAGGTTTCAATTTGAAAGACCTTTTAACAACATCTTTTATAGTCTAAAAACGTTATCGTGCAAAAGCTAATAAATCTTATGCACAGTACTTCGCAAATTTTACTTTGACAATCTTTTTGATCATTTGTTTTTTCTTCTTTGATTATTTTGCAATAGTCTTAGGGTTTGGACACTTGCTTCGTTTAGCATGATTGGCTAACAAATCTTAACTATCCAATTTTTCACTTCACTTCTCATTGCATCACCTCATGGTGTTACCACTTTTGTTTTCTTTAGCTTTTTAACTCCATCGCAATTTGTGAACTTTGCAAAAAACAATCAAAACTGAAAAACTCCACCTACAATACAAACACACGTAAACTGGAAAAGACACGCTACTTAACCCTATTGAACTCTCTTTGGAAGACGACTGATCCTTTCAGCTGGATAGACTCCACGCGACTGAGCCCTCTAGACGCGGCACAGCGTCGTTTTAATGGTAAACGTTTATGGCTGTGACGTCACGCGACGAGTGCCAATTCAAACGGTTAATACGAATCGTGTGATTCGTGCACGACGAATAAAGCACACTGAGAGAAAAAACGACATGTGAGGGCAGAAGATAGAGAGCGAGAAAACTAGAGAGCGAATGATTCGACGAGCGAACCGTTGCCTCTATCTTTATCACGTATACGCCAATTGTTTTAATTTTGTCTATGGTCAGGGGACGCTTTACCGGAAGCGATTTGATAAGAATAAAGGTTGATTGTCTTATCTATTCTTTCATATGTATTCAGTCTTGTGAAATAAAATTGTAGTAAATTTTGCGTATTAATAAATCACATTACCGTTAACTACTCTCCTTAAATTTATATTATTGGTATTTTATGTATTATTGATCTTGGTAATTAAGAAAGATTTGTTTGGGTAATGAGCCACATTCTCTCCGTCCCAAAAAAGGGAACGATTTTTTTAATCGGTTGGTGTAGATGTAACCAGATTTTTAAAATTATAGTTGTCGCTGCCATAGTGATGGACAATACATAATTTAAAAATTTTATATTATAAGGTCAGATCTATGTGTCGTGCAATTGAACAGCAAAGTATACTTTTAGGATGTTTTAAAATGTAGAAACCTGCATTAAAATAACTGCAGTCAGTCAATGATCTCCATTGGACTCTGAAATCACCTAAAATTAGCGTATTTTTTCAATATTTTCCACAATTTCTATCGCAAACTCTTTTGGTGGGACTTTTTATAATAATTATGAATAGTTTTACAAAGTAGAGTTAAAAAATAAAAATACTAAGTTTTTGTAAACTTTTGAAAATTTTGTAAGGGGGTACCATGGAATTTTGTCGAAAAAATTTAATTTTCAAAATTGTTCAAATTTGATTGCAGAATGAATCTAGCAGAAAAACCATGAATAAAATGACTTTCCTGACGAAAATTGGATGGTTATTAACGAAGCTATAGATTTTTAAAGTTCAGAAATAGTTTCCATTGAAGATCACCTAAAATTAGAGTATTTTTTCGATATTTTCCACAACATCTATTGCATTCTTTTAGGATGACTTATTATACTTATTACGACTAGATTTATCAATTAAAGTAGAAATATCAAAATTCTGTATGCAATTTTTCTAAACTTTGTACTTATTGGTAGAGTGCAGACAAACACATGAGCACACACAGACACATACACACTCACGAACATATATAGAGGGCCGCTTAAAATCTAAAATGCGAAAATCGTTTATTTGCTCAAGAGCCGTTAAAATGTACAAACTGCAGGACGATGGCGAGTGAACTAAAGTGTTCTTCGGAAGGGGAAGGGTTTGGGGCGATTCAGCCGGTTCGGCCGCTGCAAAAAGTCAAACATGGCCATTTGTTGCAGTTTCAATTTCAGTTGATTGCATACATACTGAGCGAAAGAGTCGGTGGTGAGTGCGGGAGAGGCTACAGAAAGAGACAGAGATAGACCTAGAGCGGGGCAGCAACAACAAGCAACTTGCTACCTTCATTGCCATTGACAAAGAAATTGTTGTAGATATTTGGACGTGCAGTCGAGCGCAAAAAAGCAACACACAGACAGCGACGACAGATGGACGGGACGGACGCAACGACTGCACGACCTCTATAAGGAGAGTGACAGGGAAACAGAGAGAGGGAGAGAGATATAGAGAGCGAGCCATATGTAGAACTCTTTCTCACACACGGACATGTGCACATACTGTAAGACATACAAAAATTATAAGGATATACGCTACGTGCAGTCAATAAATAAAACAGTTCTGTGTAGTCCTTGCAGCAGCAGCAGCAGCAGTGGCAAAGTAACACACAAGTCTTGGCACAAGCCATACGAAAGGAACACGTTCGATTTAATACAAATGCGCTTAGGTGTAGGCCAAGAGGCTCAAGAAGGAAGTGGGAGCTGCAGCAGGAGGAGACTAAGCAGGCACTCTCTGCTGCTGTAGCTGGGTGGGATTTATGCCGAGCGACGTTTTAAGTCTTCGTCGCAGCAACAGCTGCTGGTGTTTCTTCTTCTTTTTGCTCGACGACGATTTCTTGTGATGCTGTTACTGCCACAGCTGCAACAGCGCTGCATGAAGTCATTGCATTCGCCTGGTTAGCAATTTGTAATAATATTCCACTCCTCCTTTCTGCCTTCTCTGCCTGCTATCTAATTTTGTATGTTAAAATAAATATGTTTCGTATTTTATAGATTTTCTTCCTTTTCCATTTTGGAACTCTGTGCAAAATAGCATGATGAATTGCCAAGATTTGAGTTGAGTAGGGTGGAAAATTGGAACATGAGAAATTGGCAAATTGCAGTAGGATAAATAAAACGAGAGCAACAGTCGAGCGACACGCGGCAGTAGAATACCCTGCAACCTATGTTCCGCTATAGTTAAATTTGTTAAATTCATACACATATGCACATGCGTTCACATTATTCACGACAGATGGCGCCTGTCTCTCTTATTAGCTGACATAATATTATGTAAGTGTTATGCGCAAACTTTCTTTCTTTCTTCTGTGTTTATTGTTCGATCTGATTAAGATTTGAAGGAAAGATAGATATTATAATTAGCTAACTAACTGTGTCCAAGTCAGAAAGTTATATCTTTTATACGAAGCTTACACATCGACTTGACAAATTTAAAAATTGATTTGCAGGGGCAGTGGGCGTGGCACCCAACATTTGATTGGATAGATCACATCCACTTTTCTATCAAATTTGCAGTTTCTAGCTGTTAGAATAGCTGAGCTCTAGACGTTCAAACATACAGACAAACATGGCTTAATCAACACGTCTAGTGATCTTGAGCAAGAATATATATACTTTATAGGGTCTCCCATGCCCTAGTATACCCTTTTTGAACATTTTCAATGGTCGAAGGGTATAATTATATTATTATTAGCATGATTACGATATTTCACTTAAATTGAATAAGCTTCAAGCTTACTTATCGCAAGTAAAAATTGATTCTAAAAATTCCTTCTTAAATACCGAGTGTAAACCATTCTTTTTTTGTGGTATTTGAATATTTGCACTTTATGGATTTAAGTTTCATAGCATAAATTCCATTCTGGAATATGACACTGAAATCCTTTGGCTAAGAGATAAAGCTATGCCCCATTTCCAGTAAATTTAATTCATTTTCCTTTGCATTCCTTTGCGTGTTTGTATGTGTGTGTGAGTGTGTGTGGTCTATAAATTTTGATTTTGCATTCCATTCGACGAGAGTCGAGAGTAAAGTTGCATGTGCTACTAAATGGTTACAGTTAAGTTGATAACCATTGCATACTTTAAGGCGCACCTTGCGAACATCCCAACAATGCGAACCGAATTGCTTGCCGACTTTGCTGACTGCCGCCTCGGTTGCTATTTTTGAACTCAAGGAACTTACACACAGACACACAGAAAACCTGCAAGGAACACAGGGTGCAGTGTGGTGCGGGGTGCGTTAAGTTTGGCATTAAATTCAAAATACGTGGAAAATGCGTATGGGAAATGCAACAGCTGCATATTGTTTGATAAATAAATAGGAAAAATACATACGTACACATACCCGAGTGTGGCAATATAAAGTGGTTCACTCACACAGGCAAATAGTACATGCAGACACACACACACATATACAAACAAACAAACACACAAACACTTAAACAGAATGGCCGTTACCCAACGCAATGATTTTTCGGCACAAGCTGTTCACAGTGAAATATGCGAGACTGTGTGCGTGCGTGGATGTGTGGGGTAGAGAGAGAGAGTGGGTGTAGATTTCTCACTATTTCCTCTTCCCCCCACCACATTGCGTTGTTGCATTTGCACTTTAACATTTAAAGTTTACTATTCGTGAGCTGCGATGCGGCTGATTAGAGAGAAAAGGATGCAAAATTTATGGCAACTGTCTGCAAAAGATAATTTAACTAACAAACTCCAAAGCACGCACACACACACACTCGCAGACACCATCAACTAGTCACATACAGACACACAATGGCCACAAATTGTTACGACAGTGATAAATAAATGTTAACAATGTGCAAATTGTTTAAATTTGCCGCAGCAACAACAGCAAACGGCAACTGCAGCAGCGACAGCAACAACAACTGTGTGCGAAGTGTTTGTAACAAATGCAAATGCACATTTACAACCACAATTACAATTGCATTATCACACACGCACACACACACACAGGCACTTGTCTGACAGCATGCGGCTTTTGTAATACGCAAGCACACACATATGCACACGCATTACTCGTATCTGTGTGTGTGTGCGTAGCAAAAAGTTGCACGTTAAGTTTTACAGGCGGCTTTTTCTCATTGTTGTTGCTGCTGCTGCTGCGAGAATTATTATTCTGCTGGTTATTGTTGTTGCAGGCACAGTTGCAGTTGTTGCTATTTAAGGCTATTTGTTGCTGCTGCTGCAACGTTGGGTGATAGTTTTGTAGGTGCAAATTCGAAAATAACCAAAAACTTTTGCTGGGCAATTTGCTTAAAGCAGTTATTGTTTTAAATATTCAAATTACTAAAACTAAATTAAGCAAAAGTTGAAGAACTAGTGAATGCACTACTGCTGATTTAATTTGTTGAATAGATAACAATTTAATCAGGCAGCTAAGTGTTAAATTACCCCGCAGAGCATTGCCTTAATATAATTTCAATTTAAACAGTTAATATTCTGTAAGTTTCAAACGTTCGATTGAATCGCAGACAACTTAAACATTTAATTTACATTGAATATGCAGGATCTGGTTGTTAGCGTAATATAATAAGTACCCCACAAGTGTTCTTTTAACATAATGTCAACTTCAACAGTTAACATTCGTTTATATTCAAACTATCGATTGTATCGAGTCCAGTATTAATATAAAATTAATGGTATACATCGATTAATCATTATCCACGATCTTTTGAATTAAAGTGAACGTAACAGAAATCATTTTTTCTTTATTTCCTTTAAATTTTAAAACTTCTTAAAGGCGTAATTACTTTTGTACACATTTTATTTAATATTCATTTTATTTCTCCTCAACAATGGCCGTGTCTTTTCTTCGCTGCGTACCAGGCTTATATTATGTATATTTCTTTGAAAAATCCTAAGCGGCTTTTCTTGCTCATAATTATTTCTTTTGGATTCTTGAGCTTGGCCACTGCAAATTTATTGTTTGGCTACTGATTCTCTTCTTTTTAGTTTGCTTTGCAAGGCCTTGTAATTGCATGTTGAGCTTTCCGGCAGCTTTGGTCCTTGGCATGCATTTGTTGCTTGTATCCTTGTCCGCCATTCGACTAATCCTTGACAAAATGTGCACAAAATAATTACAGCGCATTTTTTGGTTGTGCTGTTGTGCATTTAAATGGCGGCCGCACTTTTGGTGACGCTAATGCGGCGCTCATTTGTCGCCTCTGCGGAGAGCCAGTAGTCACTATCCCGAGACCCCCCGCATCCGGTTCACACATGCCACTTGGGCAGGGCTCAGCGGGACTTTTTGGCAGCTTACTTGACACAGCTGGAGAGCTGAGAAGCCTGTGTTTATTTTCGACAAACTTTTTGTTTGGTGCCAACTACAATAATTTCGTTGCATAATATCCTTTGACAGGATACACTTTCGCTAAGCCTCAAGGAGTACACAGCACGCTCGAAACGTCATCAAACAATATAAAATTGTTTTTGGCACACGCTCCATAGTCGTCGCTCCATTCGTTCCATGCCCAAACTGCCTGCCAAGTAGTCGAAATCGAGTTGCCTCGAGTGGAGTTCTCGTTGCCACATATTATTCGCCCATTTGTACGCTGTGAATTTTCAAATTGCAAACGGGTAGATCAATTTTTTATTAATTTCTGGAGTATTCATTATTTATGCCACCTGAAGATTCATTAGATATTCTTGTAGTACATTGGAAGTGATAGAAAGTTGATATTGACATTCGAACTTCGACTGTTAACTTAACATAGTTTTAACATAACAATAAGTAAACATAAACAGGCGATTGGAAGTTGATCTCGATATTCAAGCCTCGCCTGTTAACATTACATAGCTTTAACATAACAATAAGTTAACACAAAGATATTTGACATAAAAAGAAAGTTGAAGATTCGATAAGGCCGCCCTCTTTTATCGATAATGCCAACGATTGCTGTTAAGCTTTAAGTACAGGGTACCTTTGCGATGTGCATCTCTGTTACAATGCTTCTTTGTTGTTTCGCTATTGTTTTGTTTGGTTTTCACGCTGCCCAATAAACAACATTTATGCATGTTTACAATTTAATATGTTGCGCGCACATGTGTAAAAAACAATTTGTGCCTGCTTGCTGCTGCTGCCCGTTGCCTGCTGCCTGAGTCCTGGCTGGCTGCTTGCTTGGCTGGTTCAGCTGTTTGGGCTGCGCTTGCTTGTTTGGCTGGTTGCCTGACTGCCTGCCACTTCCATGCTTGCTCCCCGGCCTGCTTCCCTGCCTGCCCTGCCCGGCAGGCATAGCAAAAAGCAGCGATGAGGTCCTGGCGCTGGATAATAGCTTTGGCGGCTGCTAAAATTGTTGCTTATTGTTGGAAGTGCGCCAGGCGCGTTTCTTACTTGGTGCCGTTGCTATTGTTCCGATTGTTGTTGGATTGGCCGCAATTGCAAGCCGCTTGCGGCAAGGACATGCGGCGACCAGGCCATTGGCATCGCGTGCGTGTTTATCATTTTAATGAAGCAGCTGCCGCTTCGCAAATTTACCCCCACCAGTGGGGATGCTTATAATGCGTGCGTTACGTTTCTTTATCATTTAATGAGGCGTAATTGCTTTTAATTACTTCCATTGCATGCAAAGCAAAGTGTGTCCTTAAAGGATGCAATGTCCTTAAAGTGCCTGCATCCTCGCTCAGCACTTCTCTCTGTCGCTATGTTCATCTCTTTCGTCTTCTCTCTGTGCCGCCTTTGTGTGCAAACGTGCGTTTATAATGGATTTATCTGTGTTTGTCTTTGTTTGCACTCCCAAAAAGGGATATTCAGCGGCTTTCAGAGTCCTCAGTCCTGCTGGCTGCCGCTTCATAGGCCAGCGTGCTTTGCATAATAAAATAAAAACCAAACTTTCCTGACGCCGTTGCCTCTCTTTTTGGCTAGACCTATTGCATCTTGCCACAAACTTAATATGCATTATACTCCGTCCTGTATCTCTTTCTCTCACGTTTTCTGTCTTTCTTCGCTGCGTCATCAATAGGCGTTGTCTTTAAAGCAGTTGCCCAACTCTAATCCATTCAGTCTGCAAAAGTTTTGCGACAAAAAGCATAATTCAAGCAGCTTAATTTGCCACTGTCAATTATTTGGCTTTTAATTACGTTAATTGCAATTTAGACATTTCCAATTGATTAACGTGTCCACGCGTGTCCACACACATACACACACAAAGCAGCGAAGAAACAATTTTCAATAATGCATTTGTTTCGGAAATTCCCAACGGGTCATTCGCATCGGCGCGCAAGCAAATTGATTTAAAGTGCTTAAATTATGGCAAAATAATTACAAGTTAAATGTTCTTTTATGCAACTAGCATTAAAAACAGATTACATATTGAAAGAGCAATGACGTAAAGGTTTTAACAGTTCATTTAATATACAATTTTGATAAACTATTTATTCTGTTGCGATGAAATATTTTTACAATGGTTTCCATGATTTATTCAGCTAATTAGAAATATTTCACATGACATTTTTTGTTTGATTAGTTTTACTTAGAGCTTCAAAATATTACAAATTTAATTTTGATTATTGATTATTATTATTAAATATGATTTCTAATTAGAGCTTTTAATAAGCGACCGCGAAATAATTTATTTACCTAAATTCTTCATAAACATAGCAATATCTGTAAAAAAAAATTGACAGCTGAGGAATGCATAATTTCGAAAACGGCTATGCCTAAATATTTCTACTTTATTCTTCAATTCGTAAGCATCTTCATTTAAAGCCAACAAATCATTTGATCTGACAGTTTGACAAGTTTCAAATTGTTCGCCCACCTCGCACAAATAAATCAAAATAGCTTAACAAAAAGAGGATGCAGAGATAGAGAAAAATTAGCACTTTAAACGCCCTGAGGTATAGCAGAAATTTTACGAAATTTGATGGCAATTTACAAGAAGCGCAGATAATATTGACAAATGTCTTGCGCTAATTAATTACCAGGTAGCAGCAGCTAAAGGTCTCTGCTCTCGTCTCCAGAGACGTGGCCTAGGCATTTAACTTGGGCATAACTTTTGACATTCAGAGTAAGCTGCGGGTTGTGCAGAAGTGCCCCCTTGTTGTCATTGTAAGTAAGGAGAAGGAGCAGGGCGGGACATGGGCGTGGTCGTGGGCGTGGGCATTTGCGCTTAACTAAGCTGCTGGTAAATAATTCATTAATTTTCGCTTATGATTGTAATCCGCTTGTGGACGGACAACGATGAAGGAGAAGCTGACGGCGACGACGTTGAAATCCTTTTGCTATTTGCACAAGCGCACGAAACTTTAGTTAAACATAGCGGCAACGCCCTCGGCTTTTCAGCGGGGAATTCGTGCATGTATGAGGTTGCTCCACAGACATGGGAAAGGGGGTGAAGTTGGCTGACTGGCGGTTCTGTGATTTGGGCTCCTGAAACTGTGCAAACATTTACAATTTCAAATTTCAAGTATTGTTTACTTTACTCCTTCTCACCCTCTCTCACGCTCCATGATATCTGCGGGTGTGCGTCGGTGCGGGAGGGAGACAACTTTTGTTTAAAGTCGAAAAGTCTAAGCTGCATAATACAAGTCAGTGGGAACGCGGGGAATACCAGTGGCCGAAAACTAGGCAACTCCAGCGAAATGATAGACAGAACCAGCATGCTGTAGTAGCCCCTTGCTCTTCTTTATGTACACATGCAGTTGTGTATGTGTGTGGCAGGGTGGCTTTCAAGGTCAAAACTTTGGCTCAACTTTTAAGCCTAAGCGGCTAAGCAAATATGTCTAACACATACACACGTACGCACACTTATACACAGCGGCGCACCCGTGACAAACATGATGCAGGCCAACAAAATGCTGTCCAATCCGGGTGGCATACATACAACACACGTGTCGACATGTGGAGTACTACGTGTATTGGATTATCTGTTCAAGTACATGAAGTATTTGTAAGGGCGTAAATAAACTGCTTCATCTTTAATTATTCTTTTAGTTTGCGTAATGGGAAATATCATAGAAAGAAGCATAAAAACCATAACTGCAGCTTATTATTTTACTCAGTTTATAGTTATAAACTTGTTACGATCAGTGCATACTGTACGTGTTTGGTAGTGAGTTTGAAACGGAGTCTTATATTGTCGAAATATGTATATAAAGATCAATCAACAGTTAACAGATTTTTGATTGGATGAAATCCTTCTTGTAAGGAATTTTTCGTCAGCCTTGGAAGCTTAAATCTCCTCTTCTACTGAATATAAAGTGTACTTATTTAAATACATATCTATATTCGTATATTCCGATTACAGTCTCACACGTCAAGTGAACTTCATTTACATTTCATATCAAAAAAGTTCTCCGGTAGCGGCTTTTCTTTTCATGGCATCACTTTTATGGATTTTAATTATTCATTTGGTCGTTTTTAATTTTCCGCATGAATGCATTTGTCTGTAACTGAAAATATCGTTCAATAAGAAAAGCGCATTAAGATTTTTCCCTCTTTCCCACCCGCTGCTGCGTCCTGCTGCCTGCCATTAATTGAAAATTTTGCAGTGCAACGCGCGTTAAGTTGTCAATTTTGTTTGTTCGTTTTGTTCTGATTCTGGGTTGGGCTCCTGTTACCAACACATGAGTTTCCTCCCACCTGCCCACGCTGCATCCTTTTTTGGAGTAAGCGTTGAGCCGCAAATATTTTTGGCAGCCACGCCTACCCTACAGCCCGCCAAGTGCAAAGAGAGAGAGAGAGAGAGGAAGAGAGAGAAAAAATGAAAATCGCCAAACAAAAGCGCAGACGATCTGACGGTCTGCTTCGTGTGGTTGTTGTTGCTGTTGCTGTGGTGTACGGCATATTTGCATTTGTTTTAATGCCGCTTAGGTTGGACCCGGAGACCGGGGCCAGAACTCGCATGAGGACAAGTTGAACTCGCTGCCTGTTAAGCCTAAAATCGACATGCAACCTACAGGCCTCCGGGTGTGGTCTTCGCCCACATAGACATCTACCTCCCCATACTACCTTGCAACTCCCCCAGCATTTACGTGGCTGATGCTGATGCTCCATTGCTCTGACGCTGCGATGGCGGCTGTGCATCGGCGTAAAACTTGGCACTTGGCCAACGGAATTTGCTGGCATAAAGTACAAAATATTCCAACTGCCTGCCTACTCCCTGCTCCACTTGCTACCTAACTGCCCGTCCGACTGCCAGCCTGCCTGCCATCTGCATGTCCTCCTACGTTTTCTGTGCTCGGGCAAAATTTGAGGCTTATTTCAGTTTGGTTGACACTAGGCGCTAAAATTTGTCGTAAGTGCAATTCGTTGTGGCGTCAACGTCGGCATCAGCGCTGGCGTCGACGTTTGGTATAAACTCAATTGCAATTGTTTTGCGCCTTGAGTTATGCTGTAGGTTTTTGTTTTCAAAGCATAGACTCAGTCAATGACACATAAGCGCAATTCGACTGTTCTCATTAATAGATTCTCCATGAATTCGCTAAATTTCTAATATACATTTTTGGATCATAGATAAGATTATCATGATCTCTTTTAATGCACTCATATCTTTTTATTTATCTATTTCGCCTTGGCAATTGTTTTCTGGAACTGCTCATTGCAACGTTATAATATGCAAAATAATGTCATAATTAAGGATTTATATGAAAAAGTTGCACCATAACACACTCTAAGCACTTGCAACTTGAACTCTGGCAATTTTGAACTTGTCTCCCTCGCGCGGGCACATCCCCAGCCAGACTCACTCTCCCACACTCACACAAACTTGGCAAGTACGTGAGTGGAAGGGAGGAGTGCAGAAGACTGCGAAGCACTTCATAATCAGCCATATTGCTGGCAGTTTCTTGTAGTACGCATATCAATCTCTTCTCGGTGCTGCATACAAAGGCTTGTTGGAGGAAGAAAAAGTTTTGCCAACTGCTCGCGCATTCGCGGAAATGACACTGTGGGGCATGAATACTAATTTCTAATTTCGCAGCTGGCGTCGACAACACATTAAGTTGAGTTGCCAACGTCGACGTCGACGTCAACTGCGACTGCAACAGCGACAGCGACGACTTGCAGTAAACTATACCAAAAATTTGCGCTGCGTTGAGCATATTTTGCGGTTGGTAAATGGGTCTAGGGAGCAAGAGATTTGGGTACAGCATCTGGACACTAGAGATGTAGTTGGGGGTCGTCGTGCCTGATGCTGGGGTGGGCAACACTTGACTCTGGCGTTAAAGTTATGCGTTTGCATTTCCGTCACCCAAATGGCGCTGAAATCCACATGCAGAACAGAAGGAAAGAGTGCACTTGATGCTGGAATAGAGCAGTCTACTAAATACTCGGAATGTTACAAGTTCATTTCTTTTTGAGGAAGTTTTTCGACTATCTAAATAGTTTGAGCGTTCATAACTATTAAATTTCTGTTAACTTTAACATTCAATAAATTTTGATATTATTTTTTATGTTCTATCAATGTTTCTTTATGATTAACAAGTTTACTTTAACAGTTAAATATTGACTAGCTAGTAAACAGTTCTCGTGTTTATAGACGTATGTTAGAATCTTATTTACAATCAACAAACCATGCAGAAATCAAAGTCGAAATTATTCAGAGAATTCTTATAAAATGTGCATAATTGATTGCAATTCGAAAATACCTTTTGTTTGGGAATTTCAAGCGTTTTGCTCCCAGTCTTCCACTCTGTATTCATTTTACTATCTATTCCGGTTTGCTGTACAATCTTAGCTATCGTCAGTTGCATCTAAAGCACTTTGGGCCACATTGTTGTTGTGGTTTTTCTAGGCGACATCAGCAGCAGCATGTAGTCCAGAAACTTTCAGTGCACGTTGTGGTGTATGTTGATGATGATGTTGACGACGCTCTTGATATCCCTCATCACGATGATGAGTACAACGATTATTATTACGATGATGATGATGCAGATGGGGAGACAAATGCATGGCATGACCAAAGTAACTTTCGCGACTCGAGCTAGCGCTCATTAGGCTTTAATTGCGCCGACACTGCGCGTCGAGTTAATAAACAAATTAAATGACGCAAAGGCTGCCAATTGGGCAGTGTTGCAGCTGGATTTGGAATTGCAGCCGGAGTTGGTGCTAAAGCCAAAGCCAAAGACATTTGGCATGTGAATATTCACTCTTGACATTTTTCTATTTCTATATATATGTATTTGTACATATACTTGTCGGAATTCCAACGAGTTGACATTTGCACACTGTCTGCCAGTTAGATGTGCAATCCCTGCCACGCCCCACTTTCCCACTAGTCTAACATGCAACCCTCCATGTATTGTTTGCACAGCAACAAAAAAAGAGGAACGGAGAATACAGTTTTGTCTGCGTCGCTGGTTTGTGTCTGTCTGTATGTACGTCTGTCTGTATGCCTGCTTGCCTGTCCAGCGTCCGGAGTTCTCTGTCATGACATTTGTCCTTTCGTCTGTCTGGTTCGGGTGCCCATCCATGTTTAGCTTAAATAACTCAGCGCAACGACTGTTGCGGCATAGAAATGAAAAGTTCGCATTTGTCACTGCCATAACGGATACTGGGGACTCCCCCTCTGGTAATTGTTGTTGCTGTTGTTGGTTGTTGTCGTTGTTTATGCATTTCATAAATATAAAAGTGCCCAAAATCCAGTGACGAGCCTTTGCTACAGATAACATGCCCAGCACATTTCACACAGTCACTTTGTGGGGCATAGTTTATAATGAGGATCATTTTAGAAAGTTGAATTGAAAGCATTTAGCATTGAACTTTTTGATGTTTGAAAAACGGAACTAGAATAACTAAAATAAAATAATAATCAGCGGACAGATAATACAAGAGACAAACAAGAGAAATTAAATATATTTTTTTAAATTTGCAACAACTTATAAATTGTAAATCATAAAGTTACTGATATGTATTATTTGTATCGATAGCTCATTGATTCTTTAGCATTATATTTAACATATACATATTATTATAAGATATGTTTATTTTTTGCCCTGTGTTGTTAAATTTGTATTTTACATCTGACATTTATTTAGTTTTGTTGAATTACGCACTAATTGAATTATAATATTTATTAGTAAAAAGCACAATTTATTCAATTAGTTTTTCACATTGTCAAAGTGAAATTGCTTGCACGGTTCCGAATGAGCAAGCTTATTGGCAGTTTGAGATTTGCTTTTACATTATTGTGAATAATCTGCAATATGTATCAATGTTAATTCCTTGCATTCACCTTCAGCTGCTTAATTTGCCAGCTCTTGATGGTCCGTTGAAGCCTGGCAGCCCGAAATCGGCTTGCCGAGGCATTACAATCAATTATGCATTAGCTTAAATCGTCACATATGTGTTTGTGTGTAGCCGGTCCTTGGTTGACTCGTACCAACCCGTACCACACTCTCACATACACATACACACTTGAGCCAGAGCCAGAGCCACAGTCAACGAGGCATTCAGGCCTGAAGTTATCCTTGCTGCCCTTGCCATGGCTCAGTCCCTCAGTTCTCAGTTCTCCAGCTCAGCCTCAAAATCAGACTCAGTCTCTGTTTCTGTCAGACTGGCTTTCATGTGAATTGAATTGATTTTCAAGTGGTCTGTGCTATTAGTTGTAATTGATTCTTGAAATAATTTATTTCATGGCTTTTTGTCGCCGCCATCGTCGTCTTTTAGTCTGGATTTATCCTCGACAAGAGGTTACGTGTAAGTTTTGCAAATTGCATATCCAAAGGCCTTTCCAATGTTAATGGCTTAAATTAATTAGAGACACTTTTCCACACTTGCCATGTGACTCAATTTAAAGCTTTGACAGCTGCCACAGCTTTCTGACTGTCGAATACAAATAATTCACGACTGCACTTTGCAGTTGGCATGATGTACTTCTACTATGACCGTGTATAGCGTAATCCCACCCACTCCCACCGTCACTCCACTGCCCCCTCTCTCTCTAGGTGATATTAAAAACTCGCTTGCTGACGGAAAATAAATATCGAGCAGAAGAGCTGACGAGCTCAAACTAGAAATGCGTGCGTGATTCATTTTAGAGCACGAAGGAGAAAGATAAGATAAGAAATATATTAAATTGTTTGCTAATTGAATTGATTTATGCACAAATGGAGTAATTATAATTAAATTATTTGCATCTTTTTGCCACATGACAGATAACATATTTATTTATATTTATCATATTTATGTAAAAAGATAAATCATTGCGCTCTTGACACGACACGCTTCCATCTCTAGCTGCAGCTTCTTTTCGCTGCTGCTGGTGTTGCTGTTGCCACGTTCGCTCATTGCTAATTCCACGAAATCGAAGCATCATAAAACCTTGATGCTGCTTTTGCCCTCCATCTGCAGCTACATCGCCATTGCCATCTCCATCTCTATCTGTATCATCGGGCTCATCCTTCGTTCAGTCTATCGCACGGTTGCATTATGTTAGCATATTTTCAAGTTTTTCACGCCACTCGCAGCCACTTTGTGCCCATTTTGGTGGCACAACCGGCACCCGAGCAGCTGCATCAGCAGACGACAACGCAGAATGCTGAACGCCAAACGCCGCCGAACGCCGAACGCTCCATTCCGTTCCGTTTGGGCTGCAATTTATTTATGAGCCTGTTGTGTTCATGAATATTTTGTATGCTACTGCTGCCTGCTGCTGCTGCTGTTGCTGCCGCTGCCTCTGCTGGTTGATGCCACCTACACGGGCTTTGGTCGCCTCGGCGCACTTAAAACTTGTTTGATTTACAAAATGACGGCATCGTTGCCATTGCCGTTGTTTAGGCGCACCTCCCATCTCGACTGGGTTCGGGGCCAGAGTGCAGGTGTAGTCAAGAGTGCGATCCACTGTCGTTGCATTGTTGGTGCGAACTTTTTACTTCCTTTTTTTTCTCTAGAGCGGCAAATTTATTAGAAGTTGACAAAATGGCGTTAGAGAAGAATGTACGTGATTTGGGGCATTGATGCAGAGGTGTACGCTGAGTGTGAAAAATGTAGGAGGCCAAATACAACCATAAGATTGACGATGCTCTGGATATTTGCAATAATATCAGTTTATATATTGGCAGTACTTTTAATAATCCTTTTATAATCTGTAATATATTAAAAGTGTTTTTAATTTTTTAATTAACAGAAATATTTACAGCTTCAGCTTTTCTTCTGTTTAAAATCAAGAGTGATCAAAGCGTAATTTGCATATATCTCTAACCAATTAAATATATGCCAACTTAATTTCCAGCTAATTATAAATAAGAACAAGTAAAATTCTTGCAAGAAAAATAAAACACAGAAATACTGAAAACAAACAGATAATAAAATGGCAAATGGCAAAAGGCAAAGGGCAAAAGGGAATGGAAGAAAAAGTCAGTATTAAATATTGTAGGCCTGTCAGGACACATTAACTTTGCAACAGAAACGGACTGGACAAGCGGGCAAGTCGAGTTGAATCGAGTTGCGCTGAGCAGGCAAGAAAATTATCTGGCTAAATGCCAAAAAATTATGCACACGCATACACATACACAGTCCGAGACACAAAACAGGACAGACAAACGTGGCAGGACATGCTCTATGCACGTTTCGCGTGAGCGGCTCACGAAGGACACTCTCTTACTCTCTCTCTCAGACACACACACACACACAAAATAACCACAATTAGGATAAGCGCCGCTAAAGTGCTGCAAAGTGCTGGCGGCGTTTAGAAAAAATAAGGCGAAAAAACACATTCAAGCTGAAAACAGTTCGCGCTGCAGGGCAGCCCCAAAATTTTGCAGCCTACTTTTGTGGGTGGGCGAGAGCAACTTGCATAGCCAACCATACAGAAAAAAAGGACAAAATTAACAGTAAGCTACAACACTAAACGTGCAAACGCCAACAGATTTTGAAACAGGGATGCATAAACACCATAGAAATTAAGCGGTTAATTAATAGATGATTGTTTAACATATCAAATCTAAACTAGTTTTGGTATGTTAACATAACATATAACATATATAAGTTAACAAAATACTTAACATATGTAAGTTAACATAATAGCTAAGACATTGTTAATGTTACATAACATAACAGGGGAAAAAAATAACATGTAATCGATGTATCAGTTATTATCGAGTTAGAATACTCGTTATAATGTTAAAGTCTTTAGAAAGTTATGTTTCTTAACATGAGCTGCCATCCCTGGTAGTTGGGGCAGGCTACTACTAACTGCAACTAACTCAACCAACTCATGGACTGACTAACTGTCTCTGTCTAGGGCTGTCTCTCTGTTGGTCCTTTTGGGCCTATTAGCCTTAATGGGACTTTTGCATGCTTCACTACAACAACTCGGCTTGGCTGCTGCCTGCCTCTTGCAACGAGTGCTCCGTTTCATTTCTCTGCTTGGTTTCTTTTTTTTTTGGTTTGGTTTGGTTTCTTTTTTTAGAAGCCCGCCCATGCCTCGGCATTTTTTGCACGTCTTTGCAGTTTTCAATTATTTATGGTTTGTGGACGCTTTTGCATTAAAACTGCCTAAATATTGCCAAGCCAAAAGGCTTCAGCTGCCGTATTCCGCTAGTGCTTGCCTGGGCAGACAACCAAATTGCCATGGAAAATATGGCAACAGCCAAAGCTGCAGTTGACCCAGCATATGAGTCAATCTGCCGCTCGTCTCCACTTCAGCCATGAGCCCCTAACTGGGGCTTCTGTTTATGTAAAACAGTTTAACACGCGCTCAAAATTGCTTTATTTGTCGAGCAGGTGAAAACGCTTGAGCGTCGGCTCTGCTTTTTGGGTTGTGTTTGGCCAATGTCCGGCCAGCTGAAAGCAGCACAGGCACGTGAACGTTGGACATAATGACTAAATTACAATGTAAATATTGGTTAAGTGTTGGTTAATGTTTATTTATTAGGCTCAGAAGTTTTGAACCTGAACAAATGCTGAGCCTTGCTCCAAAGTAAAGAAGAAAATAGAAAAGAATTTATGGCGAAACCCGAAAGCGCAAAATGTAATCGAAAAAGGGTTTCTAAAAATGGTTATAAGCAAGAAAGGCACAGTATAAACCTTAAACATTTTTCTTTTCAAGAAATATATGTATATATTAAAACATTAAAATATGGAAAAGTATGCTGACATAGAGTCTCAATCTTTTATCATGTTATCGACAATTTTTTTGTTGTTTAGTAGTTCATTTATATTTGTTAGGAACGTATGAAATACTTTGTCATGTCATTATTGTGATGTTATGTGTGGTTGCGTATAGAGCTACATCTGATATTTATGGTAATAATATTTTAAAAATTAAATCGTATCAAAAACAAATTCAACTCTTTGTTGTATATGCTCTACGCTTTTCTGTTCAATTTTCTTGCTGGCTTACATTATAAATTATTTCATCTATTTTATTATTAATGACGTTAAGTAGAAATATTTAGTTTTCTCACACTTCTCGTAAAGTTCATTCGATAAGCCACAAAAAAAAAAAACAATATTTCCTGTTTATCGGTGGTTAGTCGTACTGTGCTATGATAATCATTTATGTATTTGCACTGTTGTCATTTATTGCCATTGTGTAGTTGATGTTATTGTTGCGGTTCATTGTTGTTGATGTTTATCAGCTACGAGTGCCACACACAAAGCACAGACATTGCCGGACCCCAATATCAGCTATCAGTTGTTGCACAATCGACCGACAACCGACCGGTAAACGACCCACCGACCACCTTTGTGTTGTTTTTTTGTGAAACATACTCGAATATGGCGGGTATATTTTGCACAATTGGTTATTTTATTAAATTTTGTTCAACTATAAAAATCGCACAGAGAATATGACAGCTTTTTTCTGTAGTATTTTTTATCGGAGATGTCTTCACAAGCTGTAATCTGAGAGCGGACTGTCTGGCAGGTGGGTTGGTTGGCTGACTGGCAATATGGCGCCAGGTCCTGCTTCCCCTATGGGGGACACGCTGTCTTCAGCATAAATTGTAAACGCGTTTTGCATGCACTCGCTATTGCCTGCCAAGTGACATGGAAGTTTTGTCGGGTTTATTAAAGTGCAGACGTGCGTATGAGTAATATTTCATGTGCATGCGTTCAGGATGTAAAGTATACCTTGGGTTAGCTTGAAATTAAACTTGCAATGAGCTTGCATGAGATTGCATAATATTGAATGAAATCGAATGGATTGAAGTATGTTTATATTGCACGGCTTATCGACACAGATCAAGTGGAATGGAATTGGATGATGGTGGCGTATGATTGAGGATGATTTAATTTACAATATAATTAAATTGCTTCGTTTTAAACAGATAGACGTGTTTCAGAAATTCAACATATATTTTCCACCGGTATGACTTTTAAAACTCCTAATATTCACAATGTAAACTTACATACGTGTCACATCAATTTCAAGTAATATGAAACAATGCTAAAAACAATTTCTTCCTTTAATTAATAAGTAATCGATATATTAACTTATATACGAATACTTTTTGATTTACCTTAATAAATCATTAGTTGCCATAACGCACATAAGTAAAAGTGGTTTAATACGAACATATATTTATATGCAGAACGATTGTCTACTTGCATTTTGACTCTCGAGACAAAATGGCGCCTCAACATTTTTACTTTCCTTTGGATATTGTATTTCTTGCACTACTGTTGCACATCCGTAAGAGGCGCACGCCGCGTATACTTAAAGAAAAATTATTAACATTATGTTTTCTGTTGCAAGTATTTGCATAGCACAAGATCTTAGAGCGAGAAAAAGAACCAACTGTGAATTGGAAGGCTAAAAGAGCAGCACGTAAGATGGCGGAAGTGCCGAACACTTTATGCGCGTTTTGTCTTTTGTAATCCTTTGCAGTAACTTTTCATTTTTATGTGTGCTGACGAAGAATTTTTGTTCTTTTCTGGTTTTTGTTTTGCACTCTGTGCGCTTTCGCTGTTTCTATTTTACGCTGTGCGCTTGTCAAGCGACGAGACGACGCGCCGGCGAAAATTAAGTCATGAAAAGTAAAAGTCGAGCTGTGGAAAGGTTGTAAAATGTTGAAGGGGTCGCGGGGAACCCGAGCGAGATGTCGGGTTAGGAGGAGGGGTGGAGGTACAACCCGTTTTCTGGCCTGACATTTGCGTTATCAGCGGCATTTAGAACTTGTTCGCTCTCTCTCTCTCTCTCTCTCTCCCTCTGGCTCTCGTTCTTTATATATGTATGTGTATTTTATTTTTAATGTTTTGCTTTTTGACACTTGCTGTCATTTGCTCTGCGTGTGTGTATGAGTGCTGTGTGAGAGCGTGTGCGAGTAGTAGTTTGTCGGCTGTGCCTGGCATTGTTTATAACACAACCCAACGACGAGTTTATATTTTTGTGTTTTGTGTTTTTTTCACATGCTCGTCACGTTCAACTTGTTATCCTGTGCGCTTATCACAGAATGTCTTATTTTGCCTGGCTGCCTCAACGTCGGCGTCGGCGTCAGCCTGCCTTGGCTTGCTTGTTGTCATTACCCGTGTTATTTGTGTTTTTTTCCCCCTTCTGGCAGGCCAGCAAAAAAGCAAAATGATGTGTTATGGCGTCACGTGACATGTGTCATATATGTTACTCCTACGCCGTGTTGTCGGTCTTGGTGGCTTTTGTTTTTTTACCTGTAATGTTTTGCAAGCTAAGAAAAAATGGGTTTTAGCTGCTGTTCAAAATTGCCACACAACAAGAGTACTGTCGACTAATCAGATACTGCACATAGTATATTTTTGTATAGTCAACCAATTTACATTGCTTCTCTATTTATTAATCGATGTACCGCTTTTAATTATAACGTAGTGAAAGAGGAAAAATATCATATTAACATACACATAACATAGATAGCTATCGATGGCAAAGCGAAAAGGTTATAGCTATACTAAAAGTTAAAATAAAAGCTAAATTAATGACATTTAATAATGTCATATGTTCATACAATTTATTTTGAATTAATCCACTCTTGTTTTCAAATGAAACAGGGTATCCAACATGCAGCCAAGTCAAATTTTTATCAACGAAATCAAAGGGAATTTTGTTTTAAATATTTGATTGATAAGAAAAAGGATGTGTGGATAAGTGGCAAAGTAAATCATGTAACGAACACAATATGCACTTAAAATATAGAATATTAAAAACTTATATATTATTTATAAAACGTGTATAACAAGTTATTTTTTGATTATGTTATTTGTTTTATTTAATAAAAGTATTTGGTTAAATAAATAAAGCTATTTCTACCCATAAATTTGGTAAGGTACTTTCTCACCTTGTCATTACGCATTATAAGCGAAATTAAATTCATTAATCTTGATAGCCATTAAGGTCGTCAACTTTTCCGCTTAATTTGTATATAATACAAACACCATCGAGAATAATTTTCCGGCTTCTAAAAGGGCACTCAATTGTCGGGGTAATTTTTCATATTTCTTTTTCGGTACTCGTATTTCTGTCTTAATTTTGTCGCGTGTGCAAATGAGTTAGTTACACATTACTAGGGATGGTTGAGAGGGGAGGGTATTTTCATTTCGTTTGCGTGACAGTAGCCTGAATGAAACTTATCGTTTTGGTAAATATTTCGCTTGTTTATTTCTTACTTTTCAACTTTAATGTTAATTTTTTTGCATAGTTTCTTGTTGTTGCTATTGTTGTTTGCTTTTGTTAGCGTGCAGTTCACGCCTTGCCATTTCATTGTGAGCTTTGAGTGCTGTTTAATGGTGCCTCTCACCGTGGAACATACAGTATAATAATAGTTAATGAGTGAGAGAAAAGTAATTAATTAATCAGGCATTCGGCGTCCTTTCTCTGACATTGACAGCCAAATTTAATTGAATTAAACTCTTAAATGGGGTCCTAAGAGTACATATATTAACGATGAACAAATGAATAAGTAGGTGAATATTATTATTATTATAATAAATAGAAAGGAAGTAAGAATAAATATTTGTAGTATAATTTTATATTTATTTTTATTTTAAAACAAACATATGTAAATATATATATGTTTTTTTCATTTTATTTAACTTTTAAAATATGTTGTATTATTAAGTTATTTTATTTGTTAATTACGGAGAAGTACTTTCGCAATTTAAGTGAACTTTAAATTTACTTAATTTTCCAAACTTTCTTTGCATTGAATTCGTCGTGACAAATTCATAAGCAGCACAACCAGCATCCAACACACTCGCCCACACACAAATTGTGACAGACATACAAACTTATAAACACACACAAACACACCGCTTTTACACACTCACACACACTGATATGAAGTCAGCATGCCGGCAAGTGCGCCACGTGCTTTTGCTTTCATTTGTTTTTGTTTCGCATATTCCGTTTTGTGCGCCAAATTCTTGTCCCTTTCAAACGCTTGCTGCGTCAGCTTTCTATTGCCTTCCTTGTTCTCGTCTCGTCCTCGTCCTCGACTTTCGTCTCGTCTCGTGTTTTTGGCAATGGTTCAAAAATTCAGTTGGCAATTTTCGTTGCACTTTTGCTTAATGTTGATTCGCCTAGGCCTATTTTGGCTTGGCTTAGGCATTTTTACCTCATTCCGGCGCAGGCGCCATTTTGTTCAGAAGCAGCAGCAGCAGAAGTAGTGGCAGCAATCACCAAACATTTAATTTCTTAATGTTTTAAATTCCTCAAGGCAGTCGGACTGTTTCGTTTTATTGTTTTGATTAACCGAATTTCATTTATTTATTTAAACCGAATCACATAATCTATTTAATTTCTTTAGCCACCGACTGCAAGTCCTTTGCGGTAGGTTAGTTAGCCCGCAGTGTTTCAAACGAAGCTTGTTTTCTCTCTCTTTCTCAGTTGGCGCCCCTCCCTCTCCCACGTATCATGTGTCTCTTTCGCTCCTTAGCGTCATGCCGATTGTGGCCTCTCGCTTGCGAACAGATGTTTTTGCTGGCACTTCGTGAAAGCGCGCGCTCGTGTTTCGTTATCGTTGTCTGTTCCATTTCCATTTCGTTTCGCAGCCGCCTCGCTGGGCCAGCAAATGCATCCTGTCGCCTCAGTTGTGTGGCAGTAGCCGCTTTGTAAACATTTTCCCGTTGTTTGCAGTACGCGTCGTTCTCCCGTCGTTCGCCTGTCGTCGTTACGTCTCTACGTCTTTTGTCGCCGTTTTTCGTCTTTGTGCCGTGTTCGTGTTACGTTACGTTACAAGAAAGCGTTGCATACTTTGCGTTGCGACTGTCATTTGTGTCTTTTACCCTGGATTGAATGTCCATCAAATTAAAATATTAATATATATAAATACATCTTTATGTATATTTAATTATATATCCGTAAAGTTGAATTTTTCAGTTGATCGGTGCGTGTCTTTAATTTTAGTGCATCGATAATATGAAATTTCTCATCAATCTTAAGCATTAAAGTAATTTTTAAACTGTTCACTTAATCGAGATAATATTTCTATTAAATATTCCTTACCAATTTCTGAGCTAATACATTTTTTGTTTGTAATATTGCATTTTTTTTATTGCTTTATTGTTTATATTTTCCCAACTTTTGAAAAATTGAATTGTCCATCCAATTGTGTTTCTTATAACATAAATATTTGATTCACCTATCTCTTGTGCAGTCGGCTTTATGGACTATGTTTAATGTTTTTTGTTTTATCCTCATAGTGTTGAAAATTTCTCAATTTGTGCTTCAGTCTCAGCACCTCCGATAGCATTCCAATATGTATGTATGTGCAATTTTAATATATCCCCGATCAAAGAAATTTGCGGTTTTCGAACTTTTCTCCCATTTGTGGTCAATGTGGTTTCTCTGTGGCAGCTGCCACCCGTTGCATGTGTCCAGCTTGCTGTGTGTTAGTCTTAAGTGGCCTCAGTTTTATGGATGCAATGCATCAAGAGCTATAGAGCTATTGATGAACATTTTATTGGTCTCACTCCGAATGTTCGAGCACAATTGACAGTCAAATATCCTAATATGTTTTTATTTTTATGAGACGGTTTTGAAAGAAGTTGGTGAACATTTAGATGTGAACGGACATAAAATATTTACAATGTTTCATTTGAATGTGCACTTTGAGGAATATAGAGAAAGAATATAAAAGTATAGAAGAATTAACAAGTAATAAAAATGATGTGAGTTTTAAAAATTTAAAATAAACAATATATATAAAAACTAATTAATTCAAAGAAATGATAAAAATAATATTTATTTATTTAACGTGGAGAACTAATAAAATATATAAATAAATAAATCTTGAATTAGAAGCAGTTTTGTACCATTAAAGATCTGTTCAAATATAACACATTCAAAAGTAGTGCTAAATTTGTAAACTTTTGCCACTATATTATACACAGTTCTTCTTCAAAACTTTTTGTTAAAATTTATAAAATATTCAGCAAAAACCTTATTAAAGTTCGTTGCAAACGAACAGCTGTTGTCGCTTCTGTGCTGAACTTATTCGCATTAGTCTTGCTGCACTTTCGCACAGTCAACCAGCCAGCCAGCGGGGCATTTATCAATGCAGCCACTTGTTAGATATATAACACATACGCACTGTGCGCTCTTTTCAACAAGTCATGTTTATCGATTCGTGGCGCAGCTTAGGCAAAAACTCCAAAGTGCTGAGCATATATAAATTTCATATAGTAAATCTAGAAACTTGCAAAAACTTTATTACATTTTAAGATTCGTTTGCCCTCATGTTGACATTTTTCACAACTGCAACAGAAGAAGAAGCGGGCAATTTTTAAAGTTGTCCAGCTGCAATTTTATTTTTTGCTCTTTCTCTCCTTCTTTCTCTCTGTGCTATGTGTGGGTGTGTGTGTGTGTGCAGGTTCTACTGTTTCTTTTAGCTGTTACGACTGTTATTCCTTCTACTTGCGCTGTGTGTGTGTGTGCCCAGCTGTGCAATTGTTGACACCCACTGCTGAGAGGCGAAGCAGCCAGCGCGCGCTCCATTTGCCCTGCTGCTGCTGGCGGCTGTTTTCCTCTGTTAGCCGCCGCTGGGCATCTCTTGGCCCGCACACTGAGTTCATTAACCCTTGTGGTTATGTCTATAGGCTGCTCAGCTGGTTTTTTTTTTGTTGAATATAGTAGCATTCTTAACACAGAGACGAATATAATATTTTTGTGCGACACTGAGTTCACTGAAAAATTTAAAGTGTCGACCAACTTTCTAAACTTTTTGAACTTGCGGCTTCGTTGCGTCCAATAATTTGCTATAATAAAAATAATCCAAGTGAAGTTGCCGAGCTTGGAGAGCCAACTCGACCACTTCATTGTCCAACTTGGGGGTGGGCTCTCTTTTCTTTTTCGTTGTATTCGCTATTGATTTTCTTAAACTTTTTGGCTACAGTCGTCGAGAGTGCTTTAAGAATTCATCGGCATGCGTTAATTTTTCTTAATTTTCCATCGTCTACTATTGAAGAAAGTTGAAATATGCCCGCGCGTCGAAAAAGTTTGGTAATTGCATTCATAGTTTGGCAGTTTTTTGAACATTGTTGTAGTTGTTTCTGTTGTTGTTTTGGTCGCTGCTCGGCGAATACAAAAATGTAAATTAAAAACTTTGAGATTAATTGGCAAGTTAAACAATGCAAAGAATGCAAAGGGGTGGCGGCTCAAATAATAACTGTCGAAAAATTACCGCAATATAAAGTATATATTTGCTTAATTATTCATAAAATAGAAGGAAAACTTATTCAAAAGGGGTCTACTTTATGCTTATTTCCTATGCTTATGCTACAAAGTTGTTTAAATTAGCAAAGTGCCGGGAATAAACTTTATAAAATACATACAAACTTTTATAAATTAACATAAATAAAGAAATAATGAATTTATTAAATTTATGTTTTTAGTTTATGTTGAAAATCACTAAAAAATCGTTAAGCCTTTTTTGTTACTGCTTTCGAACGTTTACATGATCTTACAACTTTGCTTATCGATAATTTAATTAACAGAGCACTTTAGAGAGCACGTGTGTCTGCTCACTGTTGATCAGTCAGTAATGAGAAAAGATATTTATTTATATTTATATATTTAATGGGCAATGACATTCCCTTTTAATATGTTACATATAATATAAACATTGTTTAAATATAATATTCCATACGTCACTCATTTTCTCAGGAATGATTTAATGGTTCAAGTTACTTCTGCATAGGCTGCACAAGGATTTTATAAAATCTTTAATACTACCAGCACTTGTTATTATGCTGAGCATCTGAGATCCCCTATAGCCACTAAACTAGTTTAGATTTTAAATTTATGACATGTAGCGCTTACAGAGGCAAAGAAAGAGAGAGAGAGGAAGAGAGAGACATTCTCTCAAAACGCCACAACTTATTTGAGTAACACTAACGCAGCAACAATAGCAACAACAACAACAACAAAAGCAGACGCCTGGCGAACTGCCTTGACTAGTAGGACGACTCTCTGTGCAAGATTCGTGTTGTCTCGAGCTGCCACTGGCATTGCCCGTCCTCCTTTTTGTTTTGCTCTTCTTCGCAAGTTTTATGTTATGCTGCTGTTTTCCTCCCCCCTTTTTTGTATTTATCTCGCTTGCGCTTTTTTGCATTCGCAACGAGGGCAAACCACACACAGACAAACCCATATGTAAATAATCTCACATATGCACACACACATACACACACTGAGAGAGGGAAGACAACGTGTGACAAGTGCAGGCGGCCCTCAGCCAAAAACAACAACAAGAACATCAGAAAAAGAAAGAAAAATAAGTAGAACTTTAAATAGATGCAAACATAAATTGCGCTCTATATATTTATGCGCAAGAATATATGCAAATAAGTTCGCCCTGGCACATCACTGCCAGAATATGGGTAGAAGAAGACAGCCTACGGGGCAGCTACAGGACAGGGGGACAGGGGACTGCATCAGCATCTTTGTAATTTGCTTATTATTGTTGCTGTCGTTTGCCTTTGCTACCACTTGTCATGCATTGTTGTCGTCTATCACACCATAGAGGAAATAACAAAAAATATAAATAAATATATATATAGACTGGTGAAGCTTTTTGATTGAAAATAATTTCCTGTTATGCCTTACGGATTCATGCTGCAGTCTAGAGCTTATCTTAAGGCAGCAGAATTCATATTTGGTCTTCTCACTGACTTATTGTATAATCTGCAAACGTATAAAAGAGATTGGCGTACTTTACTATATCTATCAATACATTGTTAGACATACAAACGAACTCAAGTGTAAAATTAAAATTTTCCATTGATCTTAAAGTTGAAAACTCTTTAAGGACATTCGTAGCTCAAGCAGAAATATATTTGTCCATTTCTTTGCCCACCAGCTGTTTCCCAGCCCAGTTGCAGGCCACCTAATAATCCTGCACTTTACTCTATATAATACACAACGCTCACTTTATGACTCGTTGCACGCCTCACTGCGCTTTGCTATTTACACGCCCACACTCAAGGCGGGTCTCGTGGCTAAATCAACCCTCCAGCCTGGTGTAGAGTGAGAGTTAAAGAAAAAGGGAATAGGAATAGGTTTCGTCTGTTTTATAATTTTCACAGACGTCGCCCGTCGCGCCGCACACACTCACACACACAAACAGAGGGACATTCACACACTTTATAAAAAAGGGCAGCGCATGTGGCCATTATTTATGTATATTTTCACCTACATTTATTTTATTTATACGTAGAGGGCAAGCTGCGAATATCAGAGAATAACAGAGACACAAGGCAAAGGGATGCTGTGACGAGGCAATGCCTTTGAGACGCCGCCACAGTGCCTCCCTATATACTACAAGATGATATGGCACAGAAATAAAACAACAAAAAAAACATACATATATATCAAATATATATAGAAAGTCAACTTTGTATTGGTAGTTAGCAATGAGGGCGGCATTAAGCGGCCTCCAATTCAGTGCTTCATTGCTTGTGTTCCTCTGTGTGTGTGTGTGGGTGTGATTATGAGGTTGTGCTGTATCTCTAGGCGTTCTCGGTCGCCGTCTTGTGCGACTCAATAAAGCGTAAAAGTTAAAACAACATAAAAGACAACATGTTGACGCTACAGCAGAGCAAATAAATACAAGCTAAAGTGCTGTCATATTGCCTGTGCTGGGCTAGAAAATACCCTAATAAAATGGGCGAGATAAAATTCAAATACAGTTAAGAACAAAATTGATTTATTTATATATTTATATAATTTATAAGTGTCAAGGAAAATAAATTTCAGCTTATCGCTTTCACTTTCAAACTTTACTCACACTTTTATTGGCGTTTTGTTAGGTGCAGGGTATAAAAAAGCGGGAGAAACACAACTAAACAAGAATAAAAAGCACATAAAAACAGCATAAATGTTGAGCTGCCTGTGAAAAGAATTACAGTGGGATGGGGCAGAGGGAAAGCGACAAAAATTGAAGCGTCGACAGCCGCGTAGGCTCTTAAAACTTTTTTTGCCTCTGACCCATGTGGCGTATGAGCAATTTCTCGAACGTTTGCTTATTGAGAGTGAGTGCTGGAGCGTGTGTTATATAAAATTAAGTGTGTTTTTATTCAGGTTTTTGCATTTGAAGGCACATTTTAAGTTGATTGTAAAGAGTTTGAGCTTTCACTTTAGTTTTTAAGCTATACTCAATTTATTAAGATTTTAAAATTGTAACTGCGTTCAAAGTTATACGTAGATGTTCTTTTTAATCTTATATTTCAACTCTTTTTGAAATAACAAATTTTGTTAGTCAACTTTAAGCAGCTTTCTTTTGCAATTGCTGCTCTTTAACCCGTCTACATTGACACTTTTTCCACCGGTTAAGCGCATTTATGTAGCGCCTTTGGCCCAGTCAAGTCGCATCATCGTCGTCATAATCATCATCGTCATGATCATCTGAAACTTGGGCAGCTAACTCTGTCGTTACCTTTTTTTGTGACTCGTATTCTCACCCACAATTCACACAGCTGACTTTTTGTTTTGTCGCCTCTGCGCGCATTTACAAGACACTCAGGTGTACATATATCCTATATAAACATATGTACACAGAGATACACATGTATGTATATATTGTGTACAAGAGCCGAAAGTCTGCGCTCTGTAGCTTGTGTTTTGTTTTTGTGCTTTCGTCAGTTGCGCCAGCTATTGACAGGCAGCTGCTCTTGCTGCCATCTTCCTCTTTTTCTTTTGCTTTTCCACTTTTGGCTTGTTCACTGTTCTTTTCCGCATTTTCGTCCCATGGCTGCTTTTTGCCGCCATTTCGCCTTTAACTGGAAGTTTAAAATTTTCGGTACTGCGTGTTTAAAGCTCATAATTATCACGCGTTGCACACGGCGTATACGTGTTGTGCTTCGCTCTGATTTTAATGAGAATTAATGCCTTTGCTGCTGCTAATTGCACATTTGCTCTTGCCTTTGTTGTTGTTGATATGAGAATTTATTGTTTTTATGCATGTTTATTATCATCGTATATATTTTTATATTTATAATTTACGTTTTGCGTTTTTATTTTCATGCTGCACAACAACAGCCCCAACAACAAACTCAAATCGTAATAAATTCTCTGCTTACAGCGCTTTAAAATAAGAAACTACAAAACATTAATACAGTCACCATAAAAAATACGAATGTGCTTTAAGCAACATCATCATTTATTTATCAAATTAAAACAACACCAACTACAACAACAACGTCAGTTAGTGCCCAAAAAATTGTCGGGCATTTACATAAAATCCGCAAATGACGCATGAACTTTCGAATACTATACAAAAAAATCAGGAATTAATGTAGTGCCTAATGCTGTGTGTTAAAATATATCATGTGCAACAATAGTAGTATAAAAAGTAACATAAAAAGCATAACGAATTCGCGAAATTAACGGTATTAAATACAAGTATAAAACACATTAATTTGATTATTAATTAAATACCAACAAAATAGAATTCCAAAGTGAACAAAGTAAACATAATCCTAGCTCGCCAGCTCCTCACGAAAAAAAAATTTGTAATAGCTTTATTAAAACTACAAATATCGCATAAACGCATACAACTTAATGGGTAGCAAATATTTGTCCCTAACAAAATGTTAACTTAAAAAAAATATCAGTGTATTAAAAAAATACAAAAATAAATTGAAAACAAATTTATTCGTATTTGGGTAAGTTTGTTTTTTAAATTGCACATCAAATATTTGCATGTTACGGGATTATTGTTGCGACTGAGCAATTTCTGGAAAATGTAAATTTGATTTGATTTAAAAAATCAGTTAAAGATATTCACGGTATTTAATTCGATGCACATATATGCATTTTTATTGGATAACTGTAAGCTCTGTTGAGTTTCGTCATGAATGCATCTAGACATATGCGAGATTTAGGTTATTTATTATTAATGATATATAGTATATATTGAATATGATTATATTTTATGCGATTCTTAAGCGAATCTTTAAAATATAGTATTTAACTTTTACGTGACTCTGTAATTTATTTCTTCGAAATATCGTATATGATATAATATAATTTTAGAATAAAGAACGAAGAGTAATATCATAATATCTTAGTAAATCCTGTAATTGACTTACTTTTGTTGTTTCTTCTGTCTCTTCATCAAAATATAAAAACATATTTTATGGGAAAATTATTTATATCAATATATATGACTTTTCAATAAGTTTCTTCTATTTCTTATACTTAATCTCAGTTCCTTGCAGTAGTTACATTTAATTTTAACCCACTCAGCTCATTTAGTTTTAGCTAAAAAAGTTTTTTCTTTTTCGCTTTAACTCTCACGTAGCTGAAGCCGACGGCAACTGCAGCGTGGCTGCTGCTGTTGCCGCTGCTGTTTCCCTTCTTTGGTACCGTTTCCGTTTCGTCTGCTCAACCTACAAAACGCAACCGCAAATGTCACATGCAAATTCAGTTTTCCTTGTAACGGAAATGCAAGCGAAAAAGTAGCAGCAGCAGCGAAGATTTTTATACATAACTTTTTATGTTGCTCATTGTTGGGACTTTGAGGCGGAAAAGAATAAAATACGCCCCATAGGCAATGAGTCTGTGTCAGTAGCTCCCCCTTTTCTTTCCATCTCACTCTTTCTCCATCTCCCTCTATCTTTGTCGCTTTCTCTTTCTGATGTGTATGTATGTATTTACATTTACGCCGTTTTATTTCATTTTCATTTGCAATTTTCTTTTGCGTGTGCACATTTCCTGTGCGACGACGACGACGACGAGTCGTGACTCTTGCACTGCAAGCGAGCGACTGAATGAGTGGGCGACTGTAACTCGCTTTCCGACTGGGTTGACTGGCTCCGCCCGACACTGAAGCTGTGGCTGAAGTCAGCTAGAGCTGACTGTGACTCGCAGGTCTCTCGGTCTCCTCTTTACATTTCTAATTACACGCTCATTTTCAACTTGAAGCTGAGCGGCAAACGGAAGTAGCAGGTCTGGTAATGATGCTGCGGGGTGTAGAATGAGGAGCACCAACAACAACAACATCGCCCACAACTCATCCCAGTCCCAAGTCAACCCAGTCAACCGACCGAGTCAGTCATCATTTTCTTCTTGTAAACATGGTCGCTTATGCCGTTTAGTTTTATGCGTGTCCCCAGTGGCCCAAGCAGTGCGCGGGATGACTTTATGCCTTTAGTTTTATGCGTATCACTCAATTGCTTTCCCCCTCTTGCTTTCTCTCTCTCTCTTGCTCTCTCTATGTGTGTGTGTGTGCACTATTCTGATAAGCACAAATTTCTTGGCAAATTATTTCACATGTTGCTGTCGTTTCTTTGCTTTTATTTTTTTATGATTGCGCTCTAATTAGCAGTGCCTTCCGCCACGGACGGACACTGAGTTTTATGGCAGTCGTAGGTGGAGCTGTCGTAGAATTGGGGGCAAGTTTTCTGCTTTCGGCAATTAAGCTTTACTTTCTTATGTCATTTTGTTTATTGTTGCACCATGTGGAATATAACGTAAACAGGGTAAGCTAGTTTTCTATTACGACTTTAAAATAAAATATTGTAAAGTTAAGCAAAGCCTAAGTAGAAACTATTGAAGGGGGACATTTGAAAGGGAACAATATTATAAAAGCAGTATGAATTTTTCTTTTAGACAACACAGATTACAACTTAAAAGTTCTCAAGTCTATAAAATACTCAAGTCTTTCAGTTCAAATTAAAAAAGCAATTTTAGCTGCTGTTAACGTTACTGGAAGCCTTGTTAGCTTCATGAAGGTGTTATTTTACGTTAAATAAATTAGTAGCGAGTCAACACTCGTTCTATCGTCGGCTCAAAATCATTTCATTTACACTAGTTCCCTAGTCGGTGCTTTGATATGGCCTTCCCTAAATGTTTGACCAGCGACCTGTGTGACGTTTTAAATATTTTGTTTCACCAACGTTGGAGTTGTTGTATAAGTTGTTGTTGCTGTTGTTCGTATTGTTGTATTGCCGCGCTGCGTTGCTCGGGGCAAAGTAATTAAATCAATGTGCACGCTGCTCGCTGTATGGAGCAGGCCACGCGCTGCACTTTGCCGGTTGTAAAAGACGTGGGTGTTGCAAGAGTTGGAGAAGGGAGTGTAGGGACTGTTGCTGCGTTTTAATTTCCATATTACGTGCGGCCATAGAATTTATCATCGGGTGGCACATATACACAAAGCATTTACACACATACACTCACGCAGACATTTGGGCCATGCAAAGTTAAACTAAATAAATTGCATAATCCACAAAACAAATTGGAAAATGCAAACCAAACCCAAACAATGAGCACACAATGTGCACAAGAACCAACACCAAGGCACACACACATATACAAACACACACCAATACAACAACGAATACAAACACAAATAACACAGGGCGGTCATTATTGCGACCAATGGATTTACAGTTGTTATTATTAGTACCGCTGTTGTTGTTGTTGTTGTTGCTGTATCGTTGCTGTCCACAAATATTTATGCCAAATAACTCAACTTTTGCTAATTGCATATTTGGTGTTCATTAGGGTCATCCTATAGGGTCGTAGCCTCAATAGCAACCACGTGCGTGTGTCTCTGTGTGTGTGATCGCAATCCTAATGTGCCATTTGAGGCATGAATTGTACTACACGTGAGTGTGTAATCCCTGCAAGTTCAAATACATATGCAAGCGTATTGTAAATATAATGAAAAGTAAATACATAAAGCAAATTAATGTTTTTTCCCTTCTGCTTGCTTTCCTCTTTTTTTATTCAACAATTTTTCTTCATTCGTCTGGCAAATGAAACCGAAAACTGCTGCTGCAGAATAAGAGATGAAAAATAAGTAAAATCATAACATACGTTACGGTTATACGGTTGTTGGATACCCTTTTCACTTTTATATCTAAAGAGAATTGGTGGGAAGTAGGTTATTTTTGACTATTTTTGCTTTAATTAAATTGTATTAAAAAATGCCTGAATTATTTGTTTTGTTATCGATAACAATGATGGATTGATACATTTTTAAAATTTTTCAATGTACATTTATGTTTAAACACTGAAACATGAATTCACATATAGACTGTATATTTTTTCTGTCTTGATATATTAGTTACGTTGATGTATTGGTTAATTGATATTTTGACATATCTCGATATATTTTTATATATTTTTTTTATGATGTATTGCAAACGCCTTTCCAAGCGTTTGTAGAAAATGTTAAATTAATTGATACCCAGCAAACCTCATAATCCAATTAGCATACCCTTTGACATTGGTAAATATACTTCTACCCTTACAGGTAAGGGCATAAAAACAGGAGAAAGGCAAGCTAAAAAAATGGATACTCCGGCTACCCTGAGCCCAACAACAATCACTCTTAAATACTTGCACTGACGTAGCGCGCATATTGAAAATTCGTTACAATGATATCCTCGGGCGGCTTAAAAAACAATAACAAATTACTTTTTTAATGCCTGCTGAATACACCCAGCATTGCACGCCACAGTTCGTATTTATTTGTGTGTGTGTGTGTGTTTGACAAAAGATTTTGCTTGTTGCGGGCTGGGAAAACATTTTTCCATATTAAACCAGGCGCTGCCCTGCGGATGATGTTACCTGCTGAAAATCGATTAAGCTTTTGGGTATAACTGATTGTTTGCCTGTTTGGCTGTGTGCGACTCCCTTCCGACGCATCCCTTTCCATGCCTGCGCTGTTGATTGAAAAGTTGGCAAATTGAGAGAATGAAGTGGAGAAAAAGCAACCGAGGTAGCACAGGCAGCTAAAGCTGAAGCTGAACCCGTCGCGGATGCTGCTGCTGTTGCCGCTTTAACGTGCAGACAATAACCAACATGTTTATGTTTATACGCTGGGGAATTCAGTCTGTCTCCGCAGTCGGGTCCAACTCCATTTTCATTGCCACACTTGACTCCAACTCCATCTCCAACTTGAAGCTGCAGCTTCCAGTTCCAGTTCCAGTTTCAACTTCATCTGTATCCTGTGTTTTCTTTGCCTGTTGCCAACAACTTTTTGCCAGCATTTTCGCTCTGCTTGGCCTTTTAAGTATTCCTCATTCGCATTCACAATCGCTTTCGTATTCGCATTCCCATTCGCATTTCTGTTTAGCATTTTCAAGGACGCTCTGCTTTGATGAGTTACCCAGACACTTGTACATATAAACACACTCACACAGCCACATACCAGAGGCACACTTAGCATTTGGGGGTTCATTCCGCAGCTGTAAGTTATTCAATATTTTGGGCGTGTATAAAATTACTAAAAGGGTTTCGCTATCTTACGCCCTCTATGCTGCCACGCAGCGTTGATGGTTGCGTGGGCTATACGAGCAGCTGTAAAAACATGATGGCTGAAAGTTAATGTGCATAACATTCCCACTAAATACATATCAAGCAACAACAACAACTGGAGATGGTAATAGTTAACAGGAATTTCATTTGCTGAGGATAGAGTGTAAGGAATACAATATTCTCCTTAAACTCAGTAGAAAAAACTAAAGGAAATTCATAATTCTAAACTATTTCAGATAATTCTGTTAAAAAAAATAGAATCGTATTAGCATCGGGCTCACCAGAGATGCCATATTAACGTAGACGCTCCGATTCAATCATGTTGTCCCGCTGAGTGCATTCAAATCGCCTTAGAGTATTCATGCATTATGCAGCATGAAGCAGTTTACTGCAAATTGCAGCCAATTGCGACCAATGCATTCAGCAGCTAATGCGGCACCGGCAGGTTGCACGTTGCCTTTGAGGCATGGCAGAAACAGCTGCAGCTGTTACCGCAGCCGTAAGCCAATTTATGAATATTCCTCCATGGAATTTTCAGGCTTATTGCCTGTTTATTCGTAAGTTGCATTATTGTTAGACCAACTAATACCGTATTCCTTAAGACGAATAAACAATTTTTGTTAGTTGGGATGGGGTAATGATAGGGCAATAAAAATTCATTTAAAGATAAAGAAAAAATATCCTTAAAATGTACATACAAAGTAAAAGAAAATCCCAGAATAGAGGATGAGAAGCCGTATGTAAATTTCATGTTACTTATTCAATTCAAAATTTATTTTTTGCCGGATTATTGTGAGATTTATGAGGCATTCTGATTGGCTGCGGAATAAAACCCATATTGGCTCACGTCACATCGTAAGCAAGTTTGCTAGTGTGTCTCATGGATGATAAACAAAAAAGAAGGCACGAAACGTTGCTCATACGCCGTGTTGCTAGTGTGCGAAGTACATAGATATCTGTGTGTGAGTGTGTGTGCACTAGAAGAATAGCGACTAACGTCGCATTCGTGTTTATCGCTTAAATTGCCCAAGCATCTTACAGATACAAAAGCTTTCTCTCTCTCTCTTTCTCAGTGTGTACGTGTGCGATGCAAGGAAAATCAATAGAATGTGTTTAATAAGCTGAAACTGTGCTTAGATAACACGTCTATGGGCGACGGTTTTATTGCCACAGACGGGCCTGGAGTGAGAGAGACAGAAGGAGATAGAGAAGCAAGCACTTGTCTCCCGTATCGGGTAACACGTGCCTTGAATTTTAATATAATTTAGCTGTTTGCCGTTTAATCAGCTTTCGACCTCACCTCTTACAGGTGCTGCTCGCATCCAATTTGAGTATCACTTTAGTCGTTGCCACTGATAATATTAGGCTAATGCCTCAAATCTGCCAACGGCACTCAAAAATACTCCATATATATACAGTATATATACGAATCTCTTTCTTTTTTCTGGCCTTTTCATGGCTTTCATTGACTCAACCAAATTCGGTTCACCTTTTCTCAACTTTGGTCACTAACCCAGACAGAGGGACAGAGGATAGCGGACAGCAAAAGGCAGACAGCAGACGACGGATAACATTGCTCCGAGCGGGAACTGACCGAGAACAACTCCCTCGGACCTTGCCATGGCCTCTATTAGTAGCCTGTCATTCTTGTCTTTGTTACTGTCCCTGTTGTTGTTGTTGTCTTTTTATTATAATATGTACAGAGAGCGTTCGCTCTGGCTGCGCTTTTTTCATTGCCTTTTTTGATATAGTTCTTCTTGCTCCTTTTTATTTTTATTTATTTTTAGTGGCTCCACTCTCGGTTAGTTTTTATACCCGCTTGTGGGAGTGTGTGTCTGTGCTGCTGTACATGTGACAGGCGTTGACCTTCCATTGTCATTTGACATTTTGTGGATACTTTTTGAAGCGAAGACTTTGTTTTGCTGGGCTACAAATTGCAGACTATTAAAGCGTTTATATTTCGCTGAATATCATTGATAAAAAGTTTAAAGTTTTCTTTATTGAATAAATAAGTAAAATTTTTTAATTATTTAAGCAGCTGTGCAGGAATATTGAAATACAGATTCTTAAAAAATTAGGATGTTACTGATACTTCCATTTTCCATTTGCCTTTTTCGCTGTATGTGCATGTATAAAAAAAACTATATTTTTTTGCATTTCCATCTACATTTCTCACACCATCTTGGGCAACTCTCATAATTCTTGTCATTGCATTAAAGCAATTTGTGGACGACACACACAAATTTTTCACTTAACGTATAAGTGGCACTTTTTCTCCTCACTCTTCCCAGTTCCTCTTATCCATGTGCATGGATGCCGCACTTAGTCCTCTTTCATCATTCTTAAAAACGAAAATATTTATAGAAAAATGTTGATGCCCGACGGCGGATTTTATGCGAGCTGTGTCTGAATTTATGCGATATCTTCTTCTGCTTTTTTTCTCGTTTGCCTATTTTTTTATATATATATTCGAGGATATTTATGTATATGCAGGCCTGGTGCGTGGCAGAGCAATTTAAGCATGTGTGTGTGTGTTTGTATGTGTGTGGTGTGGCAATATTTGTAGCCACAGCTCGGCGAGCATATCAAGATCATAATCTTTATGGCTATTGCCGAACCGGCCCAAAAGCGTAACCGACCAACGAGAGCGAACAGGCGAACGGGGCGAAAATAACTCGAGCGACAAACAAGCAATGAAATCAAATAAGCTGAGGGTACAAGCAACAACAACAACAGCAACAATACCAGTAGCAATAACAGCAACAATAACAACAGCAACAATAGCAACAACAAATTGTGTGTGTCACATAAATTATTTGCTGCTGAATTGGCAATTATTTGTTGTAATTTATTGTGTGATAAATTGTGTGTACGAAAGTATGTGTGTGTGCGTGTGTGTGCATATGCATGGCTGTGTATGTGTAAATGCTGGGCTATGTGTTTTTTATTTAATTTAAAAATAATTAATTTCCGAGCAAAACGAAGCTGAGGATTTGCTGCTGCTGCAGCATTCAAACAAATTAAGCGTCTTGCATTGTTTGCACTTGCTGCACGCACATGCACGCACACATACGCTCAAGGAGACAGAGACACGTACATACATTCACACGCAAATAAATACGTATGCAAATGCTCGCATTATGTGCAGCTGCTGCTGCTGGGGCTGGTGCTGCTGCTACTGATGATGATGCTGCTGCAACAACAGCTTGCATACAATATGTAATGACTTAAGTCAACGATGTCAATCATTGTTGTCATCTTCATTTAATCAATATATACATACAGTGCGGACGTGTGTGTGCCTCTGTGTCTGTCTCAGACGGACATTCGCTTTACTGCCCGCAGCAGCAGTTGCTGTTATAGTTACTGTGTTGCTGCTGTTGCTACAGTTGCTGGTGTTACTACAGTTGCTACTGCTGTTGCCAGTCAACTCGACTCGAGTCGGCTCAATTCGAATCAATGCATACAAGGTCCTTGCACAGCCAGTGCATGTCATCAAGTCGACTGTCTCCTGCTGACTGCACTCATTGGTAACTGTTTTATATGTACTTAATATTGAGCTGTTCCTGAAATGGAAAACGTTGTAAGGATTTTAAGCTTACGTGGAAATTTCGGTTTGTAATTTAAAATAAAATTATATAAATATAAAAAAACAAACAACATTTTAAAAAATTATAATTAAATAAAATTAAATTAAACGAAGTTAAAAATTTTAATTATGTGAATATAGAGACAATTTTATTTTTTTTTATTTGATTGTTGGATAAAAGATTTATTATTAAAGCTAAAAATAAAACAATTGTATTTTAAAAGTTATAAATTTTTCGTTTCTTTTTTTAATATTTTTTTTTATAATTATATATATTTTAATACATATTCGAACCCATAGCTGTTAATAAATATTCTCTCTCTTTGGGGCCACCCTAATGAGTGCTCTGGCGCTGTGCGGCGTCAAAATATCAAAAGTCTTAATGGATTAAAAATGCAAGCAGCGGCAACGTGTGGACTGGCACCCACACACTGATATAGTGGAGCTCATTACGCCCGCACACACACTCACACACTGGCAGACCACGCGGAGAAGCAGCTCTGCAGCTCAATAAGTTAACTCGTCGCTTGGGGGAGGCGCTGAAAAGTATGCAACGAAAAATGAATGTGAAGCAGTGCAAAAGTCGTTTACGCTTTGAACTCAATTTCGCCAGCTTACTCACTGCACTGCTTGGCAGCATATTAAGGACATGTGTGAGTGGGTGTGTGTGTGTGTGTGTGGGTGAGTCAGTGCGCCAATTTTTCAATTGCTTGCATAATTAAAATATTGCGCATACGCAGCGTGCAACTACATTTATTGATGCTGCACCGCGCCGCACTGCACTGAGCACTGCAAAGCACAGCGAAAGACATAAATCTTTTTGCACTCGCAGACAAAGGCGCGCACGGCACAATGGGCACACACCAGTCACAGCAGTCAGGAGCCGCTCTCGATTGCCTTGGCTATAATTTACGATCTGTAGACCTCGCAGAAGCTGAAACTGAGACTGTGGATGCCTTGCCCTGTTCTGGCAGTGCCTGGGTCGGGTGCATCGTAATGCTTTTAATAGCATTTGCATTGCCGCTTATGAAATATGAGTGCAAATTGATGTCATTTTAGTGTATGGCTTTGCATTTGCAATTTCGGTTATGGTGTGTGTGTGTGTGTGTGGTACATTAATTGGTTTGCTTGGCTGTCGCCAAAGCTTTAGCTTAAATTAATTTATCTACTTTGGGTCTGTATATGCGTGTGTGTGTGTGTGCGTAAATTGGTATATTATGCGCCTTTGTCGCTTTGCTTTTGTCCATTTCATGGGCCATTTAATTTATGCATTTTCAATTGCATTTTACATTTGAGGTTTGGCTCGTTGGCCGCCATTTAAAATTAGTCGCCGGCTATTTTGCCTAAACATTTATTTATGGCAAATTATTTTTGCATATTGATATGGAAATTTGTGCATGAAAATTTAATTTATTGCTTTTAGACAACGTTTGGTATCAGCATTTTTTTCATATGGTTTTCCATATTAGGCAGCTGAGATTCAGAGATGCGAATCAGAGATTTTATATTTATGGGCTTTGGGATTAGTTGATGAATGTGGCTGCATTTGAATATTTTTGGAGTTGATGGAGTTCAAATTGGTTTGGTGCCTCAATTTACTCAAATTAAGTCTAAACTATTTCAAGTATTTTATTCAATATTCATTTGCATTCTTCGATCTCATTAAGTTAAAAATCTGCTCACACGCTCTTTGGGAAATTGAAAGCTTTTAAGCAAACTATGCAAACGGCTGGCACCACAAACGGCCAGGAATTGCGACCAAATTGAGTCTGACCACCGACCAACACAATGAGCGAACCAAAAAACAACAACGAACAAAAAGAAAAACAAAGTCGTGCAGCTGCTGCTGATGTTGCTGGTACTGCTGCTGCTGCTCGGACAGTTGCTGTTGTTGTTGGCATTGCCAATTTAAGCGCAAATGCAATTGGAATTTGCAATGAATATTTAAACAAACGCACAAACACACAATCGCACAGCGAGGCAACAGGAGCAAAAGGAGTAGCATAACATTAACAGAAGTGTTAAGCAAAGTGCATGCGTAATGCGTGTTGCCGCTGCTGCTGCAGACCGTGCTCTGCCGTGATGTCCGTCACGTTGTTGTTTTCACTGTATGCGGTTTGTACTCATTTCGCTTTGCGCTGTCAGTCAGCAAAATGAGCGTAAAAATTGTAAATAAATTACCACACACCAGACCAGACCAGACGAGAGCAGAGCAGGCAGCAGGCACCACCAGACACACTGGGCCAATTAAAATATAGTTAATTGTGCAAGTTGCTGGCGGAAAGCTGAAGTTGCAGCAGCAGCAGCTCGAGCCGAGCACAAGACAAAGTCAGGCGGCACAAGTTTGCGCTTAAATCATACAGGCAGCCTGCCTGGAGAGCAGTCTGTGCCAGATAAGGCCACAAAAGTTAGCTGCGACTGCTACAACACAGCACAGGCAGCTGCGCAGCACACTCTATGTGCGATGCATATGTGCGATGGCGGGCGATGGCATATAACTCATACGACGTGTGTGACAGCAGTTGCCCGAGGAGTGAGAAAGCAGCAGACCGACACGGAGACGGAGAATGTAGAGCTGGCGACATTTGAAAGTTCTACGGGTTGTGCAGGGCTGTTTTAGATAGTGGAATACTTCACAGCTTCCTCAGCTCCTCTTTAAATGGCTTCGAGATATGAAAGTTTTTCTAAATGTAGTGCAATGCACTGATAATGAAATGAAATACTCGAAGCGTCTTGATAAATACGCAAAGCGACGTGCCAAGAATTTCGGTCTGCTTCCTTCAGGGGATTCAAGCAAATTAAAATAATTGAGCTTATTTTATAATTGACAGCTTAATTTGGTAATTTATTTCCCTATTAAGTAAACTCAGGTAAAATTGCTTTAAAATTAGAAATATACTAATGAACTAAGTCGTGTTTCTAGATTTACTTAAGAAATTCCACACTGCGCTGACCTCAAACAGCGTTTGCTTTGCCATGCCTCGTACTCGCTTCGTTCTTAAGTACTAAGACCTCGGCCTAAGCCTTTTTAATTGCCATTGTAAATGCCAAATGACTTTACAGCTCGCAGCTGGCCAGCTGCTTGCCCTTTGGTCGTCTCTCTTGCCTTCTTTCTCTCCTCCTTTTGCTTGCTTGCTTCACTCACTCACAGACTGCGCCTTACACTTTGATTTATGCACGAACAAGCTGCCAAAACGTCTTTTGCTGTCCCCGGCTACAACGATTTCAATTTGCGTTAACTAGTCGGCCTGGTTCACAGACTCTACTGCCTGCCTGCCTGCCAGTCGGTCTGGCCTGGCCTGCTCGGCAGTCTGCCTGCTTGGGCCCATTACTTCTGCTCCCTGCCTGCCTCCACAGTCTTCCTCTGCTTTTGGGGCAAACCCTTTTGTTGTCGTTCGGCGACAAGCGCAGGGAGCTCGCATCCGGTGTTGCCATTGTCACGGCCTTCCATTGCGGCACGCCATTCTGTTGATTTGATTTTGCTCGCCCTGTTTGTGGGCGTGGCTTCTGCACAATTTCGCATGTGAAATTTGCTGGCTGACATTTTGTCCTCTACGTCGTCATTGTCGTCCTCGTCGTCGCTGTTGTTTTTATTTTCGGCAAGTTTGCTAGGTAATTTTTTAATGCATTTAAACGGCTGTCAAGTGGCCCAGGCAACATTATGTTGCCTACTTTTGTGCGTTGGCCGCGAGCTGCTGAAAAATGTATCCATACGCAACACTCCGTTCTCCCTCTCTTACACACTTGTGTGTTCTGCACTCCTCTCGACCTGCACGAAATTTAGACGTTTTCAGTTTCTGTTTTTGCAGCCAAAACAAAAAAAGTTTTGTACAGTACTTGTAGGCCTAACATTGCATGCTCTGAAACTGAGTTGGGGAGCAATAAAAGTAGAGTTGATTTTTCATGTAAGTTTAAATTTAGTAAGCGAGCAGTTTGAATTTAAATTTTATAAACTAATCAAGTTTATTTTGAGTATCCCTGGTGTGCTTAAAGTACAATTGGGCTAGAAAATATTCTGAAATAATAATGTACTGACCAGGGCCGCAGCGACACTCTTGGGGGTCTTAGTAAACACTTCTCGAGGCCTTTCGTTTAATAACTATACTTTCGATACAAATCTGAAGCTTTAAATTGAATGTAAATATTTATTTGATTTTACTATTTAAAATATTTTTTGAGTTAAATGTAGTAAGTATCACCAATATAATCTGAAGATTCTTTAAGTCTCACATGCAATAATTGCCAGTATAGATTGCGCAGTATAAGTATTAGTTTATGTAAAGCAAATACTCAATACTTTACAAAATTATTTTATGGCATTTATTTGAATATATTTATTTATATTTGAATTTACTATTAACTCATCTTCATAATATTCCCTCGAATATTCAGCTGCTTAGGGTATATTCGCCAGCGACTTGTTGATCCCCAATTTAGTTTGCTGTTGTTGCTGCTGTTGTTTCTACACTTCTCCGCGATGCTCGTTCGTCGAGTACATAAAAAATTGAAATAGAATACAAACATGTTGGCAACTTTTCGTCCAACAACAACGTCGACTCTGTTGGGGGTCTGTCCGTCTATCTGTCCGTGAGTCTGTCTGTCTGTCTGACTGCTGGCTGGTTGGTTGGTTCTGGCATGCCTAGAGCAGCAAAAAAGTTTTAACTGATTACGTTTGCCGTTGATAATGTTGAGTGACATTTGGTTTGCGTATTAACTTAAGTGAGCGACAGGCCCTGCTCAACCCTTGCTTACCCACTCACGTGCTCTCTTTGTCTATGTAACAACATGTGTGGGGGTGTGTATGTGTGTGAGTGGTTTGTGGCTGAGACCGCCCTCTGCCCGCCCTTGGGTCGCATTGCGAGTTAGTGCGGCATTTGCGTGCACACTGATTGCCAGGGGGCTTGTGTTTCAATTAAAACGATTTTTTAATGTGTGTGCGAGCTGTGCTGTGCAGCTGCAGGGGCTGTGCTGGGATGAGGGGGAGCTGGGAGTATGGAAACATTTTTAGAAATGCAAGAAATTAATTTCGTGAGAAATATTCTGCGCATTTTATTGCTCGCTGGCAGGTGAGTGAGGGAGAGAAACAGTCACACAAACTGGAGTTGGGGCAAGTTAGAGTACAGATATAAAGGATATATTTAGGTACACTCTGCTAAGTTAACCATAATACAAGCTACAAACGAGTTAAGAAAGTTTTAGTTAACTAAGTTTCCATTCCATGCCTATCTTTGTCGTATCTTGAGAAAATTACAGTCAACAATCGGGCAAGAATCGTGTACTTCGCTTGTTCCACCTGCAGGCGAGTGGTCAGTAACCCTACATGCAACATTACATGTATGTGCATGTTTAACAAGTTTGTACAATTCAATAAAACGACGGGGGAAGTACCAAAAAATACGCCTTAACAATTGCCAAAATAACTGGAAAAAAAGAAACTCCTGCCCTTAACCTTCAGTCGGTTTAGCCAGCCCGTTCCGTCTGCCGTTAAAATGCATATATCTTTTAAGCCCTTTTGCCAAACCAATAAACCAGCACTTAACCACAATTACCCCCTTTGCAAACAAGAACGAGCTTGCACGGCCACCAGCAGCAGCAGCCCTTGCCACGTTTTTTAAGCCTCCACCTCAAGCCCGGCCAGCTTGGGTGAGTGTGTTTGTGTATCTGCCGCTTTTTCTGTGTGCCCCTCTCTCTATGGGTGTGTGTGTGTGTGCTCGAGAGAGTGTTGGGCTTGTGTGTCGACAAAATCATGTGCACTGCAATCAGTCTTCATTTACACTTTGCACCTGCGGCGCTGCTCTTGCTGCCAGCTTCGGTGCCGGCAACACGAACACCGAGAGCAGTTGAGAACAGTTAGCAGGGGTCAAGGGTGGAGTGGGGATGGGGAGAAGAGAAGAGATGGGGCAACGAGGGATAACACAAGGGGAGTTTTTTAGTGTTGGGCCAACAACTTTGAACCTGCATGCAAGCCGAGCCCGAGCTACCCCAAGCCAAAGCCAAAAGCGGAGCCAAGTGTGAGTTACACAGAGAAACAAACAAACATTTTATGGTGGCAAATGTCGAGGGGAACACCCAGTGTGAGGGGAAGGAGTTGGGCTTTCTGAACTTTGGTACCTCGAACATCGTTGGAAAGTGAAACAAGCTGATTTTTATTATAACTATGTGTATTACAATTGTTGTTACTGCCACTGCTGCTGCTGCTGTTGTACAAAAGTTGCACTTTCATGTAACGCTAACGAGTGGCAGCAACAACAACAACTACAGCAGTAACAACACCCAGCCCTACCCTAATAATAGGGGTAGTCGTATTTCCGCTATTCAGCGAGCAGCAGTTTTCATGTTCGGTTTTTAGCTATTGTATTAACTTGACTTTTATTTCATCATTACAAATGTCATTGTTGTTTCTCTACCCAGCATGGTAGTGGGTATTATAAGGTATTTTAGTTATCTGATGGTATACTGACAGCTGTGCATTATTAGTTGATCAAATGACTATCCAATCAGCCTTTATCTTGTAGCATGAACATTCACTTGGTTACTCATTTCTAGTACTTAGTTTATTCCATTTCCAGGTTAATAATAGATTTCGAAATGAAAATAAACATATTTCATGTTTATGTTGAATATATTTCAATGGCTAATAATGAAGTTATTGTAGAATACCAAATTAATTAAGCTATACTACATTAACTGTCTCTTTATAGGATATGCCCCAGTCGAGTCTTTTTAACGACTGAAATCCTTTTTTACTTGTTGTTATAACCGTGTTTCATTGTTAATGTTAACATTCCGCATAGTCAAGATTGATATTTAGCAGGCAGGGGCTGCCCACTTTCCCCTACTTCGCTTCCCCTTACCCTCCTTGAAAAGCAGCTGGGCCCATGTATATAGCTGACTTGTCATTGTTGTTGTTTTTGCATTAAGCGCCCACAGCAGTGTGCTGTTTTATTTCTAGGCCTGTCTCTCCCTTTCCCTGTCTCTTTCTCTCTATATTCCCCTTTCCCTTTTGGTTTTTATAAATATGAAATATTTTGCTGTCGAGTGAGATTTCAATAGTCTTTGGATTTGCTTTGGCTTGCTCGACATTATGTATACGCCGTGCTGTAGCTTGCGGGCAACGTCGCTTTCCATTTGCATTGTGATTACGGTTCCCAGGCAGAAATATGAGGGAACATAGGGGTGTAAAACGAATGAAAGACTAGATTCGTAGGCAACTTGTACAAGCAAATGCAACCGCCACAACAAATGCCTAATGGCGTCTTATTTAATACCCTTCACAATGCATTCAGGGTGAGCAGGTTTATGTCAATGAATAGAATAGTTTGGAAACACCAGAAACTCTAGAGATAAGTTTAAAATTTAAAAGAAGTCAGAAGAATAACTATGTTAAGTACCAGCAATCAATTAGTTGGACACACTCTCTCCTAAAGAGTATTTTCTGTTCGATTGCATTGCAGAATTGCACTCCTACTTGTTACATATGTTGCCTGTCAATGCGGTTGTAGCAAAGCTCTTGACAATACACAGTACGCCAAACATTTGCGCTGAGTCACAAGAAATGAGTGCACTCACGCCGAGTGAGGGTTGTGCAATGAGTCAGCTCGACGGGCTGTATGAGTGCAAAATTTGGTTTACAAAGTTTCTAAAGTACATTAACGATGGGGGGGAAAGAAACCGAACTCAACTGGCAATTTGCATACGGAACTACTTTATTGAGTTGAGCTAGATTTCTCAAGAACCAAAACTTATATCGAAGAAGTGTATGAATATGCATGATACGTAATTGGTCTTAAGATCTAGATAGAGTTAATGATATAATAACATTCATATTCATTTTGAATCTAGCTTATAACTAAGGCCAGCTATATTTACTGTCCAAGCAATTGAACTGTTCATTCTCAGAGCTTAACATTTTGATTTGTAATTTCCGTTGAGCCCTAACCAGGCGTCAACAATTGACACTGGCAGACCTGTACTGGTCAGCTAGTCAACCACATTTGGTCGGAGGCAGACACAAATATGAAGCCAAGGCACATTGCACAGCTATCTACTCGGACTTGGTCCTTTGTTTTGTCATTACAATATGTCAAAATCATTTACACGCCCTGCCACAGACGTGGCACAAACACAGCCCAGGCCCAGACCGGGAGTGTGCACTCGTAGCTCATACTCACTGTGTCTGCTCGGATTGCATATCATGGCTCAAGGCATGTCAACAAAATTTTGCATTTGCGAGCTGCTCGCCAAAACTGGGCAACCGCAAATAAGTTTTTGGCTCTTTGTGCCCTGACTTTGTTGTAGGTGTGGAATGTGTGTAGCTCTCTTGACTGGCTTTTGTCTACAGGTATTTATTTGTGTGCGTGTGTGTCTGTGAACTATTTGTCTGCTTATAATTTGGAGCGCAAATGACCGAAACGACGTCTGCTGGGCCAAAAGCAAATTACAGCTTTATGAATTAATGATTGCCAACTGGCCAAGGAATGTTAGTTGAATTTCCAGTGTATTTTGTTTACCAGCTATTTGCCTTTGTGTCGGCAACAGACTACACTAACTGAAGCTACTTCAGCTATAAGCTGAACGAGATCGGTACAAAACAGAAATAATAATAATAATAATAAAACAAGTGATTAAAAAATTCAACTAATTGTGAAAATATTATATAAGGATAATATTAAATTAAAGTTTTAAATTCAAAAATAATTTATATTATATTTGTTCTTTAAAGTAAATTAACTTTCTGGCCGCATTCATTGCACTTTGTTCAGCTTTGATTGCACATTGCTCATACGCCCTATAGTCAAACATTCTTTGGCATCGCTGTTGTCCGAGCTGACCCCAAGCAGCGTGCATTGTCTGCCCGGCCATTGCTCATTATCGTGGTTAGATTAAAAGCCATTCTGTTTGCTTTGTGGCTAACCAAGTTGTTAATATGCACAATCATTTACTCGAGACGTTTCGAGTGAAAGACAAAGCACTTTATGGTCAATATTTGTGGAGTGCAAACTTTTAGCAGCCACTGTCCGCTTTGGTACGGTTCGGTTTCAGCACACAGACATTGAAAACACATTATATTTAATTGCGTGTGCATGTGCTTGTGTGTGTGTGTGTTTGCGCATTCATAGTTCTGTGTAATCGTAATCCACTGGCCAATAATGTTAATTGCATTTTCATGCTCAATTTTACACACAGTTTCAAAAATTAATTTACGAATTTTATTGAGCCAGCTCGCATATACAGTTATATAGTAATAAATGCATACATAGATAACTGTAATATGCAGCGTATTGTTTAATTAGTTATGGAGTGTGTGCGTGTGTGTGTGTTTTTGATTGAGTCGTTACGAGCCCACAAACAAAAATTAATGTTATTGAGGCAGACTGAAACGCCTGACAGGCATTTTGGTGGCGACAAAGTCGCAAGCAACTAGAATCAAAGTTAATATAATGCCAGAGCGAGATGCAGACAGAGCGAGAGAGGGAATGGAAGCGAAAGAAAGAGCGAGCAAGCTAGCACAATGTGCCGCAGGCTGTGCAAATTCTGAGCACGAGCTCAGCCACAAACTTGTGGACGAACAATTTTTAATGAAAGTGTTTTGGTGATAAACATCTTCCAGAAAAATGCACAGCTTAGTAGGATTGTATATAAATGATCAAGCTAAAATACTAGAAAGTTAAATAAATTTCTTATAGCTGATCTAGTAAAGAAAGTCAATTAAAAGTTAAAGAAAACTCTGCCCAATTGAAATTATTGGCACAATTAGTGGGAAACTCAAAGCGTTATCTATTATAGCTCTGGCTCAATTAAACGGCCATTTAACGCCTAGCGGAGGGATGAAAGTAAATTTAACTGGTGACAACTTTAAAATTGGCTTCAGACCTTGCCTTGGCGTCGACTAAGCCACTGAAACGCGACTCCGGGCGGAATTTACGGCCTTGGCTGGGTCGGATTAAGCGCCTGAGTTATGTGTAGAAATATAGGAGCACACACGAAAGTCGGCAGCAGAATAGAGCTGTCTGACTGTCGCTCTCTCTGTCTGTGAGCCGGTTTAAGCTAGTCTGTGAGACTAGACGCGGTGCAATTCCTCGTTTTTTTTTGGAGGGGTTTAACATTTATTTGAAAGTTATTAGCACATTTTTTTCGCCTTTCGGCTATAGCAAATCCGCGAGCTCTGCTCTTGCTCACCATCTCGCCCTCTCTCTCTCTCTCTCTCTCCTGCTCTCTGTGAAGCTCTGTCGCTCTCTGTTTGGCATTGGTTAGTTGACTTTCATTGGGAAAATGTCGGCGTTTCCGGTATTTTCATTTCCTATATGTGCCAGTTGACGCTCTTCCGCGCTGACGTCGTCGCCAGCGTCGACGATGCCGCTTTTGAAAATGAGATTCTTGGCACCAATTCAACACTAAATTGATTTCGAACAATAGAGTTGGAAGGGTAGGCGTGGGAGGAGGAGTAGCAGAAAGAGGCAGCACAACTCCATCCATTGCTATCTTTGGCAATTTATCTCGCCATGATTTTCGACTATGCCATCGAGCGACGTTTCCGCCTGTTCCATATATAGCCGAACGAACGGCCCAAAACAACAGTTAAATTTATAAGGCCAACTCAGATTTAATGGAACGAACTTTGCATGCACTTGCCTGACATATCGAACTGATAATCTAGCTGTAGAGACAGATTCTTTATAGAAATTTCAATTAGTTTTTGACAGCAGAAGACTGAACAAGATATCTGGATATTTATCTATAATTTGTATGAATTTGGAAACAATACGTAGTATATTATACTAAAGAATAACTACAGAAATATCAACTACTCCGTTGCATATACCCGACAATACTTATTTCAGTGCAAAGCGTCGCGTCGCTGGCAATTAAAGTTGCAAATAAAAAGGACATTCAATTCAATTTGAAGCTCACCCGTTCCAGCAATGCAAATTTATATGTGCCGAGGCCGTTAGATCGCAATGGGTATGCCATGCTTGGTCTGGGCACTGGCTCTGTCTCTGTCTCTGTTTCTGGCTGTGGGTCTGCATCGGACCGGGTGCTATCATAATTTTTCCGCTGCTTGCACACACAAAGCCATTTTTAGTTTGTGCCGCTGACGCCGCCGACATAATCAATAGTTGTGACTTCCTTTAATGGTTTTCCGGTGATTCAGCACTTCCGTATGCCCAGGCAGCCCACCCAGCCTGGCAGCCAGCCCTGCCATCGGCGTGCCATCGTTCTAGCCGCGCTTTCTCTATTATTTTATTTTGCAAATTTTTGCCTCTTTTGTCACTTGTTGGACCTGCTTGGCTGGGCGCGACCGCGACTGCACTTTAATTTTAGCTGCTTTGCCAGAAATTTATGATCCGCACACATACAGCACATTCTTATTGGTTTTACCCAAGCAGACAACAACAACAAGAGCAACAACAATAAGAATTGGTAATAAAATGTGAACGAGAATGAAAAATGTGCAAATTATGTGCGCGATTTGTGTAGAGAGCGGCTTATGCCACCTTTGGCTCGACTCAGCTTTTTATGGCCTTTTAAAAAGTTATTAATTTTTCGGTGTGAAATTCATCTTATTTTGCGGTTGCCAACTATCCACACACACACACACACACGCTTGTGAAAAACTGTTATGTCAGCGTTGGGCAGCAGTGCAAAAAACCAAAAATTACAGAGGGGGAGGGATAGAAAGAGGGAGAGAGAGAGTGGAAGCGGGCTGATGCATGAAGGGGCTCAAATTGCCACAGGGGCTCATAAGCTTTTATAACATTTTTTCACGCGCCGTAGATTTTTGTCAATTTAGTGGGTGTATTTTTATTTTACGCTTCTTTTTGGCTTGTTCGGGTTAGATTACATGTGTGAGCCAATGCGGCTCTGATATTTCGCTATATGCGCTGCAAAGGTTGGCTATTAAAATGCAGCGACATGGACTCAACCATACAAATTTGGTAAATTGAGACTTTTATATGAAAACTTGAATTTCAAAAGTGTACCTATAAATTCGAGGAGTATATAAAATATTTAAAAGGTGAAGTCCTTGAACATTCAACTTGAAAAAACACACCTTATAAAAATTGTGATTTGTTTTTATTATTATTACATTCTTTAAAACTACATTATTAACTTAATTGTTTTAAATGTCTTTTTTGCACAATTTTGATTTGTTCTCGTGACTTTCTCAAACGACGCTGATAACAACTCTGTTTTATCGATAGGGCTAACGAATAAGGTCACACTTAAACAACCTAAAACTTAACATTACATATAACTTAACATTACATACATATATTATTCGTTAGTTTCAGATTCCCTTCTGTTTGAAATGCAGCGCAACGTGTGTTTTACTCAGCGAAATTTAATATCAAATATTTCTCCCCAACATTTTTATGTGCTCGTAATTTTTTATATATTTTTTCTGGCCCGTTGTTATAAACTAAAACACATGTTACGTGTTGTGTTTGTCGGTTGGCTAAAAACCAAAAGTGAAAAATAAAAAAAAAAGGAAGAGAAATACGGTAGCTGGCAACTGTGGAAAATATGTGCGCAAATTCCACCATTATCATATGGCAGGGCGAGCATCAAAGGCGCCATAGGCATGGCCCATCAGTTAGTTGTGGCTGCGGCTTCATGTGGTGTTACATTTAATTTTTGGTGCACACGGCCATTAATCAATGTGCATGCTATAAAAAAGAAGGCTTTATGCATGTTGAGTATTTTTTACATTCACAATATGAATATTTTATTTTTTTTTGCCATATAGACTTTTTCATTGCACACAATGGAAGTTCGTTAGAGTTGTGGCTATTCTAAATTTCAGATTTTACAGATTAGATCTGCTGAACTTTTATGTTAACACTTGAGGTCACATGTTGTGGCGGTCGCGCCGTGACCAACTTAATGCATTTTAATTAAGAGTCGAGCTGCAACAACTGCAGGCAGAGCAAACTTTATGCTTTTGAATTTTCGCATAATTTTTCGCTGTGCGCTGCCCAAAAAGTTATATTACTACACCCCGACCCCGCCCTTAAGGTGGATCCTGCGACACGTGATAAAAATGAACTATTTAGAATTGTCTAAGATAACGACTATTGAATGCTCTTAACAGAAGAAAGTAGATACTAAAAGGAATACCTTATATATATTGAAGATAATTTTCAATTAAAAAATAAACTAATATAAAACTTTTGAAATCTATTCAATATAATGTCTTTATAATAAGTCTGATAAAACAATAAAATGGACTTTATTTAATTAAAATAAATTCTTAATGCCTCAACACGTAGTACACGTAGTAATCTCTTCAACCGAGAGCCATGGCGTTGATAGTTGTCTCTGCAAGGGTATTTCACAAATATATATAATTTTTAATCTGATAAAAACGCGACGGTCGCACTGGGCAACACCTTCAGTCAACTTGGGCCGCTTCAGTTCAGTTCGGGCTGTGGTCCGTGGCCAGGCGTTGCCGCGAATTCATTAAGGAATTCAATTTAAATGCACATTTTACATTTTGTGCGGACAACGCGGCGTATGAGCAGCGCGCCGTTGACTCTGTCACTTGGCTGCCAACGTTGATGCTCTATATGTATGTACGTATATTTGTAAAAATCTGCTGTTATTAATATTCATGAAAGTTGAAAAGTTTTTCGGTTATTTATTTAATGTGGCACTCGCAAAGCCGTTCCCCACACCGCACCCGATGCCATAGTTGGAGCTGACGCTAGAGTTGAAGCTGAAGCTAAAGTCGGTAAGGTGTCCTCTGGAGCAAGTGAGTGTGCATAAATTTTGATCATCACGTGCGAATTTTTATAAATAATGCAGATAATCAGTGACATTAACCTCGGGCTTTCGCACGCAAACACAAACACACACAGACACACACAAGATATGCGTACCACACTTGTGTACATACGGCAGCTCTGTCAAGAGGAGTGAAAAAGTTTTAATCGAATTGAATTTAAGTTTTAAATCAAATATGTTGTTAATACTTTTTAATGTCCCCTCCAACTGATGCCTCAATCCAGGGCATATCTCACAAAGCTCTATGACATTAAATTGTAATTTGAGGGCTTTATTTATGCATTGTCTTCTGTTCTCCCTCTCTCTCTTTTGCACTCCCTTTGGGGCGTGCTCATAAATGGCAGCGGAATGCGAAAAATTCATTGCTTTAGGGAATTTCGACTCCGCCTTCTGCAATTCTCAGTGCGTTTTATGCGAGCTCTTTTTTTTGCTCTGCCTATGAATAGCGATTGTGTTGGTATTAAAGTGCGTTTCTATTGTTTCTGTTGTTATTGTGTTTCATTTTCTTGTCCTTTGCTGTACTGTGTGCTTTGCAGTCCTTTGCTTTGCAAAAGAAAAATGAAAAATGCAAGGAAAAAGTATCAGAAGTCATGGGTTCTGCTTCGGTGCTCTTTTCATTAAAGACTTACAAGACTGTAGAGGATTAGTATAGAGGATGTCAATCGACTGATCTGTGTGTACGGTTTCTACTTTACAAATAGCCACAAGGAATAAGAAAAATTTTTTCGTAGTTTGATTAGGTTAAATATGTAAAGACTTCTTACTTTATATTTTATTTCGATTGGTAAGGAATCCAAAGCCATTTTTTGCATTTACTCACAGTCTCATTTACTTAACGGAAACCACGGACTAAACTCCTTTCGATAATTTTACTAAAGTGGCACCTCTAGGTATTTCTTTCCAAGTTGCATTATTTTAATCTGTTTTTTGACGTGTCTTCTTTTGGATTTTAGTAGTCGCAGTTTGATAGACCGATCAGTCCAGGCGGCTTTGTTTGGTGACTCCATTCCCTAGGAGACTTCCTGTAGATGCCTTAACACAGACACTCTATGTATAAAACACACCGCCCTGTCCATAACGATCTAATGTCGATACATTTTCTGTTCATTTGTTTTCCTTTGTTTCTGTTTTATTACATAGGGTCTGCCACGCCCTTGTCTGCCTACATAAATTTGCCATTCTCAACGATATCTCAAACGGTTTCGCAAAGACTGATTCGTCTGCTGAGATATTGCATATAATCAATATTAAAGATAACAAAGCAAATGCCAAAGCAAAGCTAAGTTTTTTTTTGAGGGCAGAAAACAAATACAACATTATTACGACCAAAGTCAACTGAGGCTTGACTGAGGCTGAGACGGCGGCTGCGACTGCGGCGGCTGTTATTGAAGTGCAGGCGGCTAAAAAAACGAGAAGAGAACGACAAAAAAAAAAGCAGAATTTCCATCAACTCAACCAGCAAGGCATAAAAAATCGATGAAGCATGACAACAGCGCGAAGAAAACCATAAAAGAGAAGAAAACTCAGCTAAGCAGCCAACAGCCAAACAGCTTAGCAAAAGCAAAATCAGAAGCAAAGGCGAAAGCAGAGCGGAGCGAAGGCGAGCATTGAATAAGAAATCATTTCCACTAATGATGGTGGCTAAGAAAATAAGAGGAAGAAGCAGCAGAGGCGCCAAGGCGTATTCGAGATTGTAGTGAGGCGACACGCGCTGATGATGTGTTTAGTCTTCCTCCTCGTTTGGCTTTAAACTTTGCCTACATGTGCGGCCTCTGCCAATTTCCTGCCTGTGACAATGATGTAGCTACCCAACGGGGAAACCCATTAAAAGGCAGCCCCATTTTTTGCTGCGCCTCTTGCTTTTAAGTGCTCGAGATGGGCGTGGCAGAAATAAATTTGTTACACGAAACAATGCAATCAATCAAAATATCTAACACACTCAAAACAACAAAAAAACAACAACGAGACCAAAAAATATTGCCTGGCTACGGGCTGCACTTTGTCGCTGTCTCTGGGAGAAAAAAACCCCCTCTTCCCGAAAAAATAGCAATGTGAAGCTACTGCAAAAAGCTGAAAACGCTTCGCTCTACAAAACAAACAGCTGATGGATGGCCCCAACAATTTTCACTAGGGCCAAGGACATTCCGGTTGCTCTTTTTCAGAGTTTGCCTGAGTTTCTTCTTTTTTTTTTTTGGTCTGGCTTAATGCCAAAAAGCGTGGGAATCAAGCTGCAGAATTCGCCAGCGTCCAAAGTGGGTCACTGAACGCAGAGAGGGCGATCGACTGCAATTAGTTAGTTAGGCATTTCGCAAATATTTATGCATATTCATTCATCGTCCATATAAATCAGTCGATGCTCACAGGGCAACTCCAGAGTGGTACACCAGGAAATCTTCTTTTTTTTGTTTTCCTTTATTTGCAATCAATTTCCTCCACACTTTTTCCATTTTCCATTTCTTTTTGGTTCGCCTTCTTTTGAATTTCTTTGCTTTCCATGTGTCCCTTTGCATTGCGGCATACGAATTGACTTATATTTAAATAAAATTAGTTACATAAACAATAATTGACTTCAATTGGCTTTTGTGTTTGCATAAAATTCAATTTTCATTTCCGCCATTGACTCGAATGCCATCACAATGGTTGGGCCTTTGGGGCGTTGCAAGTGCTACCACAATGGGATATGGCATAGCCTGGCATGGAACTGTCTGCTTTATTGTTGGCTCAACTAGTGGCACTTATTGTTGTAGAACCACCTCTTGCTGAGGGCGACAGAAGTCTGTGTAAAGTGGCTGAAACTAAAACGTAAAAAAGTAAATTAAAAGATTTTAAAAGTTGCAAAGACGTTCAAACTGAAGTGACCTCGACAGTCGAAAGTCCTTTGGATTTATTTAGTTAACTCAGAAAACTAAAATTCTTTGTGACAGCATTTTTAAAAGATCTTTGAATACTTAGGAGGAGTATTTATTCAACTGGAATTACCACTATTTATAAATAAAAAGCTTCTATAGTTTATAGTTTATCTATACTACAACTAATATTATGTTTAAACAACTTCTTATCCGTTTGTATTTAAATATCAGGATATAATTTTTCAATCTTGACTACTAACTTTAACTTTAATTATTTTCTATGCGAAGAATGCAATGAGTTATCTTGCTTATTCTATTACACTTTGCATTCGTCGCTGAAGTTTAATTAAATATGTATATTCGCAATAATCACATAAATGATTAAAAAGTAATACAAAAATCAAAACGAGTCTCATTATTATTCAGCACATACAAATCTTAATATGATTTCAATCAATACGAGCTGCGCAGTTATTAAATCCTGTTTTCAATTGTAACATGTCGACTTTTTCCACTTCATTACGAATTATTTAAGCAGCTGTCAGGCTAATGTCAGTTGCTGCTGATGCTGCTGCTGTTGTTGTTGTTGCTGTTGCCGGTGCTGCAGCTGGCGCTATTGTTTGACCAATGCTGTTGACATTTGGCGATTCTCATTAAGGGCGAACAATGCATTTATAATTAAAATTGCATAAATGTTTACCCATAGACAAAGAGCCACTGTCAAAGCGTTTCTGAGCGAATGGACAGAGGTGTGTGTGTGTGCACCCAACTCCATCACTTCCACTTTTTTAGTGGCTTTGTAAACGCACAGTAACAGCAAACAAAATGGCAGCGGCTGCGGTGACTTTTCAACATAATTGTTATAGTAATTGTTTTTATTGAAATGTGTCAAATGCAACGCGATGAAAATTAAATTTTGAATATTTTATTAACACAACGTCGGCAGTGGCTGCGACGGCAACGACGACGTCTGCGGCGTCCGACAACAAAACAAGAGAAGCAAATAAAAGGGCCCCTGTCACACGTCGTTGCGTTTGTCAGTCGACATGTCAATAATTAATTGATGAGCATAAATATTTTCCCGGAAATCAACTGCAAAAAAATTAATAAGTACAACATGTTGATGTAACATTAGAAAGCATAAAAACCAATTTACGAGACAAGTTTAAAAAAACTGAAAATATGTTGGCAAATGTTTTTAGTTTATATCGAAATACTCCACTTAGTTGTTTTCGAATATATTGCACTTCAGCATGTTTTAAAAACTATTTGGCATAAAATTTTAATATAGTGGCAGACTCGTTTTTCATTAATTGTTTTACAAAATTCATCACATGACAAATAAACTGAATTTTGAACAAATTGGTTTTTTTATTATGAAATTATGCACTGTTCTTATTTTAACAAATTATAAATAATTGATCCATGGCGGAGTTGTATTTATTATTTCCATTTTCTATGTGCTCGCCATGTTCGCCATGTCGGGGAACATTATTTATTTAAGGACAGGTTGGCTGGCCAACTTTGCGTGTCACAAAAATGTTTAAATATTAAAAATTATATTCTCTGAGAGTAGACAGAAAGAGAGAAACGGAGAGAATGAGAGAGAACTTCTTTGCTGCCGTAGCCACATTAAAGCGAAAGTTGAAGTGAAAAGTTGCAAGTTGCAAGTTCAATGGGAACCGCTCACCTACCACATTAAATGCGAAAGTTGATTTTTTATTTTTCCAGGAGGCAAAGGCAACAGGGATCAGTAGCAACAAGAAATGCAACAATAGCTGCAAATAGTTGCTTGGCAATGTCATACTACTTTTCTCTTCCTCTCTTTTCGTACTTTTTTTTGCTGCTGCACTTTTATTTCGTTTGCTACGTGGCGCAGAAAACCCAAACGAAAATTTCCAATTGTTGCAATTTTCAATTATTGTTTTGAAATTGATGTGTGCTTAAGGACGAGACATTCATGCTCGAGTTGCTAGCACACACACTCAGTCACACATACACACACACACATGCAGTCGTTGTCTGCTACTTGGCCGCAATTGAACTTGGTGTGTTGTGGCATGCGCGGATAATATGTGCACAGCAAAATTGGAGTGTGTGTTGAACGTGTATTGAGTGTTTGTCTGAGGGAACAGTTCAGTGGAAGGAATACTGAAAGTATTTCAGAGTTGCAGAGTTAAGGCATTTCAGCACCGGGCCCAGGTCAATTCAAACAATTTCAATGCTCGATAGGCAAATAAATTAACGAAACGATTTGATTGCAACACTTTTTGCGGAAATACCCAAACTGAAAAGTAATTGAGATTGCAGAAAGTTCCATTTAAATTATAGTAAATTAAATATAATGATTATTATACTTTACTTCATATATATTACTTTACAAGCTCTATAGACCTATTAGTAATAATAATAGGTACAAGATAAGATCAATTATAAATGCTGTAATTCTATATGTTAATCTACTAAATTGAAAAACTTATTAATGGGATATTGAATCCAGAAATAAAATAACAAAATATAAAAAAATGTTAAACTTAAATAATGTGCATCTTTTTTAGAGTTTATATTATTGTTAAAAATATGTGTATAATTTCATACAACCTTTCTCTAAATTATTCCGTTACTTTTCATTCATATTTCGATGGAGTACTGAAAAGTCCCAATGGTGCCCCGCGAACTTTGCGAAAATGGGTCTGCACATTACAATAATATAATGAAATAAATTTAATTACACGAGGGGCAATCCACTTATAAATGGCTGCAACTCAACTTTCAGCATAAATGCATATGGGTAAATATGCGCAGAGATAGCAGACCAAACACACACACGCACACGCAGCTGTGCATGAGCAATGTTTATATGAATGCACCTACTTAGTCTTCAGTTTCAAGAGCGCACAACTCTCTCATCTGCCGTCGAAGAAGGCGCCCGAACCGAGACCGAGCCGTGCCTCTGCGAGCCACAGCATAAGTGCTCGCACAGGTGCTCAAGCGAAGCCACACACCCATCGTGTGTGTGTGTGCTGTATGTGCATAAGTTCATTTAGTTTTGGTCGCTGCGCATGTGAGTGCACTTGAGCCAACGTCGACTGGGTTCAGGTCCTGCTACGGGTCTGGGTACGGGTCCACGTCCGCGCACAGGTCCGGGTACATAGGTCCTTGTGCTGATACTGCTTGGGGTCTGGGTCTGGGTCCAGCTTCCACAAAAGTCCACAGACTCTGTGTGTGTGTGTGTGGCTGACTGACTTGCTGGCAATGTTGAGCGTCGAGTAATTATGAAAATTTTCAAAATGAGCTCGCCCCATGCTTCAGTTTTCGAAAGTTGAGCACGAGTAATTAAAAATTTCGTAGTGTCGCCCGTTGCCCGACTGTAGTTGCACTTCGTATTCCTAATGAAAGCCGCCGAATTGCCTTGCTTATGTTTGTTGTTTCTGTTCAAGGAATTTTCACATACAACACACACACACACGCACACACGTAGATACAGCTATACATACGTGCATTCATATGCACATAAATTTTAATTAAATTCGTTTTTCTATTTGTCGGTAAATACTCGCACAGTACCTACTATTTAGTACTAGTAGCTCTTGCCAACCTACCTAGTTTGTGTAATTTTAATTAGAAAGCGCCAAGCATTAAGCAATAAAGCACTGCGCCGCACAAAAGCGGCCCAGCAATTAGTTGCTTCTGTTGCACGGTACGTATACGTAATGTGAGCCAAGTGCCTGGCCATAATAAAGCAGTAGCAACGCTTAGCGCCTCTAGAGCTCAATCACAACATAAAGCGGCTTAACAGGAAGTATATGTCTAAAAGAAATGAAAGTATATGCTGGAAAGTCAGGAAGGCAGTATTATTATATGTTAAGTAGACTATTTTTAGTTCAGTGTAACACAAACAATTATTAAGGAAACTGCAACTTCAGCATAAGTATTAAGAATTCTATGCAATTTTCTATTCTATCATAATGACTATGAATATGAAAAGGGCTTTATTAAAATTACGTTTATTTTAAGGCTTGAATCTCTAACGTGCTGCCTAATTGAACCTAAATTATTCGTCGAATCCTGTGCAAACGATAGAAAAACAAACGCTTCTATGCCAGTGATGCAGAATAGGATAAACGGTGTGTTATCTTTATTAGATAGCAATACCAGCTAAACAAAGGACCGCAAATTTATGTGTTAATTGATGAAGTAGAAATTCCAGACTCCCTCTTTACAGTATTGTGTGTATGTGTTTGCATGTGTGTGTGCTTGTGTTTGTGTGTTGTATGTTGAAAACATGCAAATTGTTTACATGAAAATTCCATTATGTTTGCCCAGCCAAAAGGAGGCTGTAAATCGGTGCGGAGGTGCAGCTCATCGAGGCTAGACAACAAACCCAAACAATGCATTATCTCTGGCTTTGGCCCCAACTACACCCACGCAAACACACACCCACACATACACTCACGAACACATACATGTGTGAGCAATGAAAACTTCATGTAATATAAGTCAACAACAGTTAGCCAATAACAACGAGCAGGAAAAACAAGAACAAAGCGCATTGTTGACGCCACCAACAGCACACGATACCTTTAACAGCATCATCATCGCAGTCATCATCATCATTAAGGGTTTAAAATCTTTTAACTCCTGCTAGACACACTCAAAAAAGAAGCAAGCACACACACACATACACACAGACACATGGCTACACCCACACGCACACAGACAGTGCTTGGTCTGGTCTATAAAACTTGCCTGGAGCAGGAGCCGGCGGCAGACTTGCAAATGCAAAACTAAAACTGACTACGTTTGACGTTTGTGTCTACAAAAACTGTGAGAGAGAGAGAGAGACAGAGAGCGAAAAAGAGTAGCAGAGAAAGAAAGAGAGCAACAAGAAATGAAGAAAAATAAAAATAAAAGAAAGACGGACTGATGATGGCAGAGGAATGAGAGAGAACTCAGCAAGTCAGTCAGCCAGGAACGTTCGGAGGCCTCTTTGTTTTTGTTACAATGTGCCGACTATTTTCCTTGAATGGTCAGAAAGTTGTAGCAGCAAAAATGTAGCTGAAAAACCTCACATGAGGCAGGAGGCAGGTTAAAGGGGGGGTCGTGAGGCCAGGCAAAAACACAAAACTAAAGGTTCGTCTGGCCGACCTCGGCTCCCTGCTCAGCACACACGTGTCTATGGAGTCTACCTCGCTTTGTGTGTGTGTCTGCGAGTGCGAGTGTGTGTGTATATCAATAACAACAGCACAATGTGGCAAGCGCCTCAGCCGAAACATCAGTAACAACAACAACAACTTCTGAAATAACAACAATAACGAGCTGCAAATTAGCAAACAACAAAATCGATACTTTCGTCCAATGTGTTTTGAGCCTCATTAAAGTTTCAATGCTCTTCTATGAGAATATGTGTTTCATTAAAGCTGTCTGCCGCATGTGGCAACATGTCTGTGTGTGTGCCAAGGGAATTACAAGGTGATAATACTCAGATTTTGCGTCACCTACGTGAATAGTACTAATAACGTGGCTGCAGTTTTCTATATTAACTTACAATTTTAAAGACTGCTGAGCACTTTCTGCCTGTCTAGGGCACAATAAAATTGTCAATTATCTGCGATTCCTAATTTGCCGCAATCCATTAATGTTATCGATGATTTGGGCACTCAAATCGATACACCCTCAAAGTCGTTAATCGTCGCTTTTAATTGACTTTTGTCTTGCGCTTTCCACGCAGTACTTCAAATTTATTCTTCGTTTTTATACCCGCTAGTCATAGAGTAGAAAGGTATTAAAGGTTGTGCCAACCGAACATGTGTGTAACAGGCAGAAGTCGGTATTGCAGATCCCACAAACTAAATGTATTCTTATCCCAGAGACTAAAAAGCTAGGCCTACGAATAACCTATGTAAAAATACCTAAGTATTAAACGCTTATTAGGTTTATTTTTATTATTTTTTCCACGCCTTTTCCACCTCCACATATAGATAAATACTTAATTCAGGACACATCAACTAGCCACGCCGTAAAGATTTCTAAAAATTTGGTAACGATCAGATTACGTTTAAGAAATCATTTTAAAAGGAGATTTCCAAGCTGCCACCTGCAATGTATGCAACATCAAAAACGCTAAACATTGAAGAAACTTAATTGTTTTAGTCAGATGGGTGCTGGGTATATCACAGTCGATCTCATTCGACTGTAGTTTCGTGCTTGTTTTTTCTTGCGTTTTATTACCTTACTTTGGACATATTTGAAGACATATTGCAGGCTATTGTTAGGTCGAGCAGGTAACGCTCGGTTTTCTCGCTGCTTTTCACTCAACGTCACGCTGTCAATTTGCTAATTAAGCCAAAAGCCGCAAAGTAAAGAAACTTGTTTTATCCAGGGTGCTGTTATACAAAGGGAGCGGAGGGAAGCTTTACCAGTGGCTGTTGTGGCCTTACCTCCATGTTCATATTCCAATTGAGGTCAGTCGAATGGCGCATCGGACAGATAACAACAAATTGCGCTCAAGCATACACAAAAGCAATCAAAAAGCTCGTCAAGCCAAATTATAATTGAAAAGCGAAAGCGTTACAAATTTCATTTCTCAACTTTAATTTGTGCCAGTCAGCGTGGAACTTAAAGTCACCCACTGAGGGCTCGACTACATCTTCTTCTTGATGATGCTGCTGCTGATGATGATGATGATGCTTTTGCTTGAGGGTCGTTGGTACTTTGCACTCTCTCGCGGTTTTTGGCTGACTTCTTGCCAGCACGGCGGATCGTGCCAGCCAAAATTGTTGGCATATTTCAGTTATGAAGAGCGCGTGGCAAGCGGCAACCTTGCAACATGCTTCCAGTCTCTAAAATTGTATTAGCGCACGCTCCGAAGCCAACCAAAGTTATTTAAATTAAAGTCACATAAATGCCGACGCCGGTGCCGATGCCGATGCCGATGTCGTTCGCCTTGTTGCAAACAAGCCATGAGAAGGGAGTAAGTTGCAACAATTTTCGGTAAGGTGGCACTGGTGGGCGGTGGTGGCACGTTGAAAGTTTTTCCGCTCTACGCCGCGGCTGCTCCTCTATTATTAATTTAACATTTGCCTGGCATTTTCTTAGAGTCGCTGCCATTTCGTTCGCGTCGCTGCTACGTTCATTAGCTTCCGTTACGGAAGCGGAAGTGCTACACAGTCGCGCAGTCAGACATACTCAGTGAGCTGCACACACTCTCACACACACGCACACACTCTCTGTTGTTGCTGGCTGCTTCGATTGCAGCCACGTTGACTTCCAATTGGACTTTGTCGAGTGAGTTGCTTATTTGTGTAATACCAAAGTATTTTTATGGCATTTTTATGTTGTTTATAGACTTGCGCTGGGTCTGCTAAGTTTGTGACAAAGTTGGGCAACTCTAACTACATGTTTCGTGTGCAAATTGGAAAAAGAATTAAGCAAAGTGGAATTCTGGTTAAATTTTGTGGAATTTTATGAAACTAAGAATTGATATGGGCGTATCTGGCCAAATGTCTGTCAAATGTTTAATTGAAAGCAAACCTGCATTTTTGGCCTTAGTCGTTGTTACGTCAAATCAACCTGCAGTTCGACAGCTTTGATTGGTAAACTAACTAACCAACTCGTCCGCCTGACTGGCTGTCCGAATGCTTCGACTGGCTGTCAAGAGTTTTTTCGTGTATGTACTATTTTTGACATCTAGTTTTGATTGTTGCACGCCTGCGCTTAACTATGTGCAGTCTGCTACTCGCAATCGTGGAATGGCGCTAAAACGGAAGCGAAGAAATTCACTTCCGCAGCATGTGCTTCCGTTTGGTGTGTGCGCGCTTCGCTGAGCCTCCGCCTGCCGCCGCCTGGAGTACCCAACTGGGTCTCGGCTAAGAGCTTGGGCCATTTACAATGCAATTTTTGTATATTCTGTTTACAATTTCGTTCGCCGCTTAAAGTTATTCGCTAAATAATGACCGTGCTCTTAACTTTTCGGCGGCAGCGTTGCATCTCTTCTGCTGCTGCGCTGTAAATCATCTTCCATTGAAGGGAATGCAGGCTTGGGCAAAAGTTCTATATATATGGCCAGCACAATAAATCTGTGGCTTATGGGCGTATAGCGACTTTGGTAAACAAGCAAAACAACGAAAAAGTCAACTATAAAGGAAAGAAAATTAATTGGAAAATTTAAGAAAGAAGAAGAAATTTAGCAGAGAAGAAAAGAAATCCCTGTGGTTTTAAAACAGAAGAAAAGACATGGAACCTGATTTTTCATGGCTACAAACTTTATGAGATTCCTATTCATGAGAAATTCTAGCACATTCTTATTTATCTTGTTCCCAGATCAACTATGCAATCTTTCTGCCCCCAATTCTTGTTGTTGACAGACTGAAGCAAACAATATCGAATTTATTTTGCAATTCTAAAAAAATAATTCTTTTAAACTCACTGGAGATTCCAGTGATTATTCTTTACGATGTCTGAACCATATATAATAATAGGCTTAACTTTTTTTTTGTACTCTTTGCAGGCGATTGCAACGACAAATTGTTGCGGCTTTTTGTACCGACGCGATTATAACGGGAATCAAAGTGTGAAATTCGCCACAGCCACAAAACACGCGATTCCGACTGTCATCGGGACAGTGGCAATAACTACAAGAACAACAACAACAACAAGCACAAGAACAACAACAACAACAGTCAGAGCTGCAGACATCGGTTGCAGCAGCAGCCGCTGGTCTAGAGCTTTTTCGAACGCGGCGTTAACCCCATAAAAAGGACATTAAAACAAAAACAAACGCACAATACTACCATACAATACATATTGGGAAAAGCTGTTAAAACTCCCCCTCGAGCAAACATGTTGGCCTTTCACAACGAGCACATCGCCAGTGAGTACAACTATCGCATATCCCACTCTTTTTCGACCCCCTTTTTTTGGTTTGGACTTTAATCTTTAAGGCCCTGCCTAGGCAAGGCATATTTACAAATATAGTAATAATTTTAAAAGCACAGACGGCTCCACAAATGGAGTCCGGTCTGGTAGGGTAGAGATGCAGGGGGAAGGGAAACGTGTACTGTAGTAAGACGCTTGCTTGGTGGATTCTTTGGTGCCGGCAGGAAAAATTGTAGAAATTTGTACACATTACAAACACTTGGGACACGGCAATTACACTTAAAAGGCAACTAGCGCCATTAAGCAATGTGCTTCGGGAACCAGCTGCTCATATGGGACGCCAGCGAGGCAGAACACCCAAGCAGATGAAGAGGGAGAGGGGCATAAAGGAAGCCGCCGACTTGTGCCGTTTTGCAAGCTAAAAAAACAAACCAGGCAAAGGCAGCACAAGCAGCGAGCACAGCCGCCGCCTGGCAACACTTGCAATCCATTAACTGTAATGCTGCCCCATTATGTTATGATTAAAAAAAAAAAAAAAGCTGCACAAAATTTCCAGACTGCTTTTTGCACTGGAGGCTACAAAGACATTACACATACGCAGCGTTGACTTTTGTTTTTTAACGCGATTGCTCACTTTTCAATGAATTTCAGATGAAATCATCGGGGCAAATGGGAAGTGAATTGAATCTCATTGATCCGATTGCAGCCGGAAGAAGTTGAAAATTGGATTTTCAACACAGAAGTTATTAAAGCTCAAGTTCTCAGATTAGCTGACCATATATAATTTATAATATATATATAAGATATAACCTATAATAAATAATAGATAAAACATAGCCTACATTGTCTTGGGTGTTCTCAGCTTAAAGATTGGCTTAGTTAAGTACGGCACAATATCTAAAGAGTTCGCTCATTAAAGACGCACTTGAAATGTATTTAAATCCTTACTGCACTCTCTGTATTCAGCATCCTGTATAGCGAATCGATGGTTGGAATAAAGTAGACAGTTCAAAAGAGCACAAAATGACAAACAGACTGGCAGCCGGACAAACGGACAGGCAGATAGAGGGACAGGCGTGGCAGGGCGACCAGTCATCATTGGTTTGAACTCGCTTTGCACTTTGCTGTGAACTCAGCTTAGTCAGTCAGTCGGTCGTGTACATTAAATTCAATTGAATATTTCATAAGCTGCCAAACAACAAAGTACAACAATAACAGAGGCAGCAGCCGTGGCAGAGGCAGTGGCAGAGGCATTGGCAGTGCGAGCGGAGGAGAAAACGGTGCACAAACACGAAAAACGGCTGCCAAAACAGAAGTCAGTGCCAAATACAGAAGCAACAACAATAACAGCAGCAACACTGACAGCAACAACAATGGTTGCAACAACAACAACAATAACAATAGCTACAACAACAGCCATTTACAGTCAGCAAAAGTAAAAGCATACTTTTCGGCGCTACTGCAATTGTCTGTGCTGGTGTGAGCCTCTGTGTGTGTATGTGTGTGTGTGTCTAGTGCTGTCTATACGTCCGCTATGTCTGGCTCGATTGTGCTCGCTGATAATGGCCGCTGAACTTTGCTTTATTACATGCAAAAAAAGAAGAAGAAACCCCCGAAAAAAAGGCCAAAAAGTCATAGCCAAACCACAGACACGCTGCCAGAAGTGGCAAAAGGAGCAAAAACAACAAAAGCAAAACGAAAACGAAAAGTAAAAGAAGGAGGCCGAGGCAATTGCAGGGCGTGCCACTCAACTTTTAAAGTGGCACTCAAACAAAGCAGCAGTTGGGCAAACGAAATACCAAACGAACAGCAGAAAAAAAAATACTGGGCTCAGTGAAATTATGAAATGTGCCGCAGAAACGTGCAAAGAGGGCGCGTCTAAATGCCGCCTTATTAGTGAACTATGAATAATGCACAACGCTCGTATTATCTAATATGCCACTGGCGTCTAGTTAAATAATTGACTGCACAGTGTACACCACGCTGCCAGCAGTACTGGCACTGCCGGCCTACTCTCTGTCTGTCTGGCTGTGTCTGCTCTCACGTAATTTGCCAGGTATTATGGGTTACATAAGTTATTCATTAAGTTATTATGTGTTTAAAGCTCACACAATGCCTGCCTGCCTGCCTGCCTGCCTCGTGAAGGGCTCGAGAAGAGGTGCTCAGCTTTTATTGTTTATTGGCAGTGGCTCGGGATACGTTTCATGTTGCCCACACACCACTCACATACACTTACCCTCTGAGAGTGCGCTGGTCTGCCCGGCTTGGCCGTTTCTCCTGTTCGGATCTGACTTTACCTTTTGTTAAACGTCTTAAGTGCAGCTTCGCTTGTTGCACACCTCTCGAGCAGCCTTTCTTCCTTTTATTTTTATTTTTCCCTCTCCGGAAATTGTTATGCTTAATGGCTTTTCAGTTTCAGTAGTTGCTGCTGCTGCCGCTGGGCACCTTTAGCACTTACCCGTGGCTACTTTATAATTTATTAGTTGTGGGCCCCCGCATATATTCTAAATACCTCTTTGAGTTTTTTCCAACAGCTTTTCCAATTAAAGTCAAAGGATTTAAAACGTTCCTTTTCGTTTTGCCTCGCTTTGATTAGACATTTTTTCAATGGATTTCACGTGTCTCAGTGTCTTAAGGCGGCTTAGAGCCGAGCTACTTACTACCTTAGATCAATATCTAAAACCGTCGAGTTAAATTGAGTTTGCTAAACTTTTATTGCATGTTTTTTAGCAAAGTTCCATTTGTGTTGGCCTCCAGTGAGTTAATACGGGGATTAGGCAAGGTATAAAACTTATGGGGGACACAGTAAAGGAACACAAAGAACACAATCAGATAGCAAAATAAATTGAAGTTCTAGCTAGAAAGTTTTCTACTTAGACTATAATGTGTTCTCGGCTTAAAGTAATCACATTAGAACATCGACGTGAAATACATTATATTTATTTAATATTATATTATACTTTCACTCTTCACAATCCAATGTCATAGCTGAGTTGGTTGCGCTCAATTTTGTCTGCCATAAATATAGCATACGCCCTGTGGTTGCGCTGTGCAAAACTTTTCACTTTCAGTGAATGGCTGTGGTGCAAAAGTAAGTGGGCGGAGGGTGGTGCTCCGACTCATTCATATCTCTTTGTGGCTGACCACAAAATGACATTTAGCAAGGATATTAACATGAACGCACACGTTAATGAATCACTCTGGTCGCAAGCAGCGCCGGCTACCACTCAAAACTTGATGGGTGCGGCAAAATTTATGCTCTCTCTCTGTGGTTCGCAAAAAACTGAAACTGAAAGGGGAATAAAAGGTATGAACAGATGAGGAGGGAGTAGGTAGTGGGAGGGGGGAGAGGAAGCTAACCAACAAATGCAAAAGTGAAAAGCGAAAAATGCCAAGCGACTTGCAAGAATTTAATTAGCATAAGTTTTGTGAGCAACGTGAAACAAAAATTGAAATATCAAAGAGCCCTCCGCAGGACGACAACGACAACGAAGCCGACGTTGACGTCGACAGCGACGTTGACGATGGCGGCGCATGTTTTATGTATGTATTTATATTGTGCAAATAAGTTTATTTTATTAAAAGTTGCAAAACATTTCGCCAAACGCAATGGCAATGTAAGTAGGAAAATGTGAAATAAAAATAAAGAAAGCCAAGGAAAAACAGCTAAAAAGCCACTACCAGTGCCCTTCTCTTTCTTGCCCCTCTCCCTGCCCAAAAGAGCGAGATGGCCACTTGTGTACTTTGCTGTCAAAGTCATTCAAATTCAGTGCATGCATAAAAAATTAACTTGCAAGAGCCAACCACCAGCCTATGCACTGCCAAACGAAGAGAGAGAGGGAGTGAGTGCCTACCTATCCATCGTGCCCCTCTCCCCTACATTCACTAAACAACGATCCGCAGCAGCGAATTAAAGTCGCACTTTTGTGGTATCCAAAAGTTCCTCTCGAGTGGCCTCTTCACTTGCCTCTCCGCAGCTCAGCTTTGATGAGTTGCAATTAAAATTGGCGGCCTTGTCGTTAGTTAGTTAGAAGAGGAGAGCGCGAGAGCAGGAGAGCAGAGGTAGAAAGGGATAAAGCAATTGAGCTGCACTGCCTGCAATGAGGCCAGCCATTGAGTTTGCCTTTGATAGTCAGTTTGATTATTTGATTTGTATGCCAAATGTAAGGCAAATTTAATGCCTGAAAACTGCTATAAAAGCCAAATGGACCATTGAATGAAGAACGTCCAGCGCGAACTTAATACAATTTGAAAGTTTTTGGATACGTTTTAAATATAAATTAAAATAAGCAAAACGAAGTAAAGTTATTTTATTAGTTTACACAATCAGTTTTCCAACTTAAACCTCCATCAATTAAAAAGTAACTTTAACATATATATGTTATGTTTATATATTAATATACTGTCCACACAGGTTATTCAACATTTTTTTTATATATTCTCTTGCTTCAATTTAAGTGGCACTCAAAAACAATTGACAATAACGAGTGAGCCATGCCGTGGACAATTGCAGCAATTTGCTACGCTTAGTTTGCCTAAAAGTTTTGTCATTTTGTTAATTTGTTTCTGCTGCTTTTCCCGTGCTTTTTATTTTCTAGTTGACATTGTCAAGCGGACTAACGCGGCGTATGCGTAACTAATTGCTTTGACCACACTCACTCATGGTAACCACTGCAAAGGGGGAGGGCAATTTAAACGATGCCAATTTGAAGGCCACTCAACAATGGCAAGCGTCGCTGAAAGTCGTGGCAGGAGCAGGAACAGAAGTCGAGGGCAGCGGCACACGGCTAGAGTTTCGCTTTAGCCTTTAAGTGTCTGACGAGGACGCATGTGTTGCAAATTGTCGCCAAATGGCAAAGGCAAAGGCAGCTCCCAGTGAGAATGTAGTCAAAGCCAGTTGGCAGTTGCCAGTCCGCAGTTGCCAGTTGCCTAGACCCACCCGAGCATGTTATAAAAATTGTATTTTAAAAGTCATTAGCAGCTTTGCTGCCTGTCATTGCGAGCTGCGCACAGTTGACAAGCGATTCGCTCGCCATTTTGTTTTGTTGTTGCTGTTATCGTCGGCGATTTTGTTGTCGTTGTTGTTGTTAACGTGCCAAATGCGACACACACGCGCTACAGCACGCATACTGCTCAATTGTTGTCCTCTTTATTATACCCTGTATGCAATGATTGCTTAAGTGGGTAGAAATGAGCCGCGAGGTAACGTATTCCTGCTTGGGGATCAGCTTATTGTGTAAGTCAGGTTCAATGAAACGGGACCTCTAATGCTTGACGCAGTCGAAAGCAATCAAAGAAAATGTACCATAAGAAAGAGCACAAAATGAACTATTATTCCGTTTAATAAAGAATTTAGGTATTTTTTCCTAGACTTCTTTGGGTTTTATAACAAATTTAAATACATTTTATTTATTAATATACAATATATTCTAACACTTTTAAAAATGTTTTAAACTTTCACTAATATATTATTAAACTAATTTCTATGACTTGAATAAATACCTTAAATTTAAGTTGTTGTTTTATTTAATAAATAATTTATAGTTAATTTTAATGGGCTGCACCCTTTTAAAAAAGGTATCAGACAAGCTGCGCATACCCAACATATTTTTTCTAACTAATTTTTGTATACTTTTTCGTGTGTTTCGTGTTTAGAATATATTTTGTAGCAAATTTCTTTGCCGAGACTGGTTGCAATTAGTAAGCGTTGAACGGAGCGTGCCCCAACAGTGACCACACAGACGCCCACACACACACACACATGTGTGTATATTTGAGTGATTTTTAATTAATAAACTCATTAGGCCTTGCCTGGTCTTAGTTATTGTTGGTATTGTTGCTGTTGCTGCTGTTGTTGTTGTTCCCGTGTTTTACTCATTTTAATTACTGGCAGCTGCCGTGCGAGGCTAGTGTTGGCGAGTTGACCCCTTGCTGCCACATAATTTCCTGGCATTTCAACAATGTGCCGACAATTTTTATGTTTTTAGACATTTCTGCCAGTTGCCAGCGACGGCAACAGCAGCAACATCAGCGTGGCTGCAGCAACGGCAGCAGCAGCAGCAGTGGCAGCTGACGTCGCGTCGCCGGTTCGTTGGCAGCTTTTGTTGCCGCTGTCGTTCAACTTTTGACGTGTTGCATGGGGCGCGTCAGACAAAAAGCACCAGCGAGGCAAGCGACCAGTTAAACCTGCATAGGCGAGTCTAAACGTGCAAGAGTTTGCCTAAAAATTATATAGTATAATTGTTGTTGTTGCTGTGGTTAGCTGGTTAACACTGAGGACAGACGGTGCCACACACTCGACACACACACTTGCATACACAGGCGACGACAGCAGACAGTTGAGGTTTGGTTTGGCTTGGGGTTTGCATTCGTGTGTGACGTTGAGAACCACATATTATATCATACTAGTTGGTAGCAAAGTTGGTGTTGGCCATTGTTGGGCGTTGGTCCTGTTATTGCCTGACATATGCTGTTTTGCTCTCACTTGTGCGATGTTTGCAGCACAGTGGCAGCAGGTACTGAAAACTCATAGGGGCTTATCATTAAACGGGTATTTAATAATGTAGAACTGCATTAATTTCGTGTATGAACAATTCTGAAACTTTTGTTAATAAATATATCCATAGAATAATAATAAAAATGTAATAATATATAGAATTTAATTTAAAGAGTTTTACTTTCGGATAATGATCTTAGAATTGTTCATTTGTTAGTTTCTTTGTTTGCCTTAAAATATACTGTAAATGAGCGTATCCAATCAACTTCCCACCCCTGATGTTGTCTGACTACTCATTTTAACAAAAGAAAAATAAAAAAAAAGAAAGAATGTCAAAGAAATTACACGGATTTATGAAACGGCCACAAAACGGTGCTAAACACGTTGACGCGCTTAACACGCAAAGGCAACACAGAATTATGTGCAGTTCTGCCCTGGAATGGGTAGGACAAGCTGCCGACTGCCTCTACTTAGCACCCGGCAAAACCAAACCACACCACACAGAAGTCCTAATTGAGCGACAAAACGAACTGTTTACCATGTTCAACATGAAAATGGTCGAGCTAAATAGACAGACGGAAATCAGTGGAATTTATAGGAAAAAGGGTAATGTTCATATAAATAGAAGGCATGGGAATTATTTTTATGAGTATGGATGGTATAATGAATAGCTGTTTTTCATTGAAATCACATTAAGATTTATTCACTACATTCTTGTTTTATATTAAAATATATTCAAAACTTAAAAAAATAACCTTTTTTACAGGTTGCGCCTTCCTAACCTACTTCAGTCCAGAGAGCTCAACGACAGCTGAAAACTCGCCCACAGCTGGAACACAGGGAACGCTTTACAATGACAAACAGTCCATAACAGGGGTAAGTGAACATCTCTACAACCACACATACTCTTACATATATAGACTACATTAGCTATCTCTATACACTCTCTGATACTCACACACATACATACAAAAACACACAGAATTGTATGCAACAGAATTGTATATGTTTATGCACTTTTGAAATTTATCTAAAATGAAAACACTATTTTTTTGTGCTGTTTGTTTATTCAATTTGCATTCGGCATTTGCAATAAATCAAAAACCAAAAAACTAAAGTCAACAAATTAGTTATGCAAAAAGTTCTTTTATTTATCTATGGTTTGTTTTTTTTTTTGTTGCTACGCACAATTAGTCCTAGGGGTTTAGATTCTCTCAGCCAATTTCGTTAGTTCGTTTGCAGTTCTCATAATTTTTGGTTTTTATCCTTACGCCAGTGTTGGCCAACATTTTTTTATAGAAAAAAGTGTAACACCTTGAGAAATTTTAAATAATGACTATGAATTTGAAATACAAAAACTAGGGACAAAACAATAAAGGTATTAACAAAGGTATTCCTTTTTCCTTTTCAACATGTGCAAGTTTATTTAGCATCATAAATTTGTAGAGAGTCTGGGGTAGATGCTAGTTTGAAAATCGAAAAAATACCCTTAATTTGGGTGTTTATTTTGTCCATAGGGCCCCTCTTACAACATTTTTAGAATTTTTCAAAACTTAGAATTGTGATATTTTGACTTTAATTGATAAAGCTAGTCAAACGTAGTATAAAAAGTCCATCAAAAGTGTTTGCGATGAAAATTGTGGAAAATATCGAAGAAGTACCCTTAATTTAGGTGTTAATTTTGACCAAAGGGTCCCCCTACAACATTTTTAGAATTTTTCAAAATTTACAATTGTGATATTTTGACTTTAATTGATAAAGCTAGTCATAAGTAGTATAAAAGTCCCGCAAAAGTGTTTACGATGAAAATTGTGGAAAATATCGAAGAAATACCCTTAATTTAGGTGTTAATTTTGACCAAAGGGTCCCCCCTTACAACATTTTTAGAATTTTTCAATATGTAGAATTGTGATATTTTGACTTTAATTGATAAAGTTAGTCATAAGTAGTATAAAAAGTCCCGGCAAAAGTGTTTGCGATGAAAATTGTGGAAAATATCGAAGAAATACCCTTAATTTAGGTGTTAATTTTGACCAAAGGGTCCCCCCTTACAACATTTTTAGAATTTTCAAAATTTAGAATTGTGATATTTTGACTAAATTGATAAAGCTAGTCAAACGTAGTATAAAAAGTCCACCCGAAAGTATTTGCGATGAAAATTGTGGAAAATATTTAAGAAATACCCTTAATTTGGGTGTTTATTTTGACCAAAGGGTCCCCCCTTACAACATTTTTAGAATTTTTCTAAACTTAGATTTGTGATCTTTTGACTTTAATTGATAAAGCTAGTCAAACGTAGTATAAAAAGTCCATCCAAAAGTGTTTGCGATGAAAATTGTGGAAAATATCGAAGAAATACCCTTAATTTAGGTGTTTATTTTGACCAAAGGGTCCCCCCTTACAACATTTTTAGAATTTTTCAAAATGTAGAATTGTGATATTTTGACTTTAATTGATAAAGCTAGTCATAAGTAGTATAAAAAGTCCCGGCAAAAGTGTTTGCGATGAAAATTGTGGAAAATATCGAAGAAGTACCCTTAATTTAGGTGTTAATTTTGACCAAAGGGTCCCCCCCTTACAACATTTTTAGAATTTTTCAAAATTTAGAATTGTGATATTTTGACTTCAATTGATAAAGCTAGTCATAATTAGTATAAAAAGTCCCGCCAAAAGTGTTTGCGATGAAAATTGTAGAAAATATCGAAGAAATACCCTTAATTTAGGTGTTAATTTTGACCAAAGGGTCCCCCCTTACAACATTTTTAGAATTTTTCAATATGTAGAATTGTGATATTTTGACTTTAATTGATAAAGTTAGTCATAAGTAGTATAAAAAGTCCCGGCAAAAGTGTTTGCGATGAAAATTGTGGAAAATTTCGAAGAAGTACCCTTAATTTAGGTGTTAATTTTGACCAAAGGGTCCCCCCTTACAACATTTTTAGAATTTTTCAAAATTTAGAATTGTGATATTTTGACTAAATTGATAAAGCTAGTCAAACGTAGTATAAAAAGTCCACCCGAAAGTATTTGCGATGAAAATTGTGGAAAATATTTAAGAAATACCCTTAATTTGGGTGTTTATTTTGACCAAAGAGTCCCCCCTTACAACATTTTTAGAATTTTCTAAACTTAGATTTGTGATCTTTTGACTTTAATTGATAAAGCTAGTCAAACGTAGTATAAAAAGTCCATCCAAAAGTGTTTGCGATGAAAATTGTGGAAAATATCGAAGAAATACCCTTAATTTAGGTGTTTATTTTGACCAAAGGGTCCCCCCCTTACAACATTTTTAGAATTTTTCAAAATGTAGAATTGTGATATTTTGACTTTAATTGATAAAGCTAGTCATAAGTAGTATAAAAAGTCCCGCCAAAAGTGTTTGAGATGAAAATTGTGGAAAATATCGAAGAATTACCCTTAATTTAGGTGTTTATTTTGACCAAAGGGTCCCCCCTTACAACATTTTTAGAATTTTTCAAAATTTAGAATTGTGATATTTTGACTTTAATTGATAAAGCTAGTCATAAGTAGTATAAAAAGTCCCGCCAAAAGTGTTTGCGATGAAAATTGTGGAAAATATCGAAGAATTACCCTTAATTTAGGTGTTTATTTTGACCAAAGGGTCCCCCCTTACAACATTTTTAGAATTTTTCAAAATTTAGAATTGTGATATTTTGACTTCAATTGATAAAGCTAGTCATAAGTAGTATAAAAAGTCCCGCCAAAAGTGTTTGCGATAAAAATTGCAGAAAATATCGAAGAAATACCCTTAATTTAGGTGTTTATTTTGACCAAAGGGTCCCCCCCTTACAACATTTTTAGAATTTTTCAAAATTTAGAATTGTGATATTTTGACTTTAATTGATAAAGCTAGTCATAAGTAGTATAAAAAGTCCCGCCAAAAGTGTTTGAGATGAAAATTGTGGAAAATATCGAAGAAGTACCCTTAATTTAGGTGTTCATTTTGACCAAAGGGTCCCCCCTTACAACATTTTTAGAATTTTTCAAAATTTAGAATTGTGATATTTTGACTTCAATTGATAAAGCTAGTCATAAGTAGTATAAAAAGTCCCGCCAAAAGTGTTTGCGATAAAAATTGTAGAAAATATCGAAGAAATACCCTTAATTTAGGTGTTAATTTTGACTAAAGGGTCCCCCCTTACAACATTTTTAGAATTTTTCAAAATTTAGAATTGTGATATTTTGACTTTAATTGATAAAGCTAGTCATAAGTAGTATAAAAAGTCCCGGCAAAAGTGTTTGCGATGAAAATTGTGGAAAATATCGAAGAAGTACCCTTAATTTAGGTGTTAATTTTGACCAAAGGGTCCCCCCTTACAACATTTTTAGAATTTTTCAAAATTTACAATTGTGATATTTTGACTTTAATTGATAAAGCTAGTCATAAGTAGTATAAAAAGTCCCGGCAAAAGTGTTTGCGATGAAAATTGTGGAAAATATCGAAGAAATACCCTTAATTTAGGTGTTAATTTTGACCAAAGGGTCCCCCCTTACAACATTTTTAGAATTTTTCAAAATTTAGAATTGTGATATTTTGACTTCAATTGATAAAGCTAGTCATAAGTAGTATAAAAAGTCCCGCCAAAAGTGTTTGCGATGAAAATTGTGGAAAATATCGAAGAAATACCCTTAATTTAGGTGTTAATTTTGACCAAAGGGTCCCCCCTTACAACATTTTTAGAATTTTTCAAAATGTAGAATTGTGATATTTTGACTTTAATTGATAAAGTTAGTCATAAGTAGTATAAAAAGTCCCGGCAAAAGTGTTTGCGATGAAAATTGTGGAAAATATCGAAGAAATACCCTTAATTTAGGTGTTAATTTTGACCAAAGGGTCCCCCCTTACAACATTTTTAGAATTTTTCAAAATTTAGAATTGTGATATTTTGACTAAATTGATAAAGCTAGTCAAACGTAGTATAAAAAGTCCACCCGAAAGTATTTGCGATGAAAATTGTGGAAAATATTTAAGAAATACCCTTAATTTGGGTGTTTATTTTGACCAAAGAGTCCCCCCTTACAACATTTTTAGAATTTTTCTAAACTTAGATTTGTGATCTTTTGACTTTAATTGATAAAGCTAGTCAAACGTAGTATAAAAAGTCCATCCAAAAGTGTTTGCGATGAAAATTGTGGAAAATATCGAAGAAATACCCTTAATTTAGGTGTTTATTTTGACCAAAGGGTCCCCCCTTACAACATTTTTAGAATTTTTCAAAATGTAGAATTGTGATATTTTGACTTTAATTGATAAAGCTAGTCATAAGTAGTATAAAAAGTCCCGCCAAAAGTGTTTGAGATGAAAATTGTGGAAAATATCGAAGAATTACCCTTAATTTAGGTGTTTATTTTGACCAAAGGGTCCCCCCTTACAACATTTTTAGAATTTTTCAAAATTTAGAATTGTGATATTTTGACTTTAATTGATAAAGCTAGTCATAAGTAGTATAAAAAGTCCCGCCAAAAGTGTTTGAGATGAAAATTGTGGAAAATATCGAAGAATTACCCTTAATTTAGGTGTTTATTTTGACCAAAGGGTCCCCCCTTACAACATTTTTAGAATTTTTCAAAATTTAGAATTGTGATATTTTGACTTCAATTGATAAAGCTAGTCATAAGTAGTATAAAAAGTCCCGCCAAAAGTGTTTGCGATAAAAATTGTAGAAAATATCGAAGAAATACCCTTAATTTAGGTGTTTATTTTGACCAAAGGGTCCCCCCTTAAAACATTTTTAGAATTTTTCAAAATTTAGAATTGTGATATTTTGACTTTAATTGATAAAGCTAGTCATAAGTAGTATAAAAAGTCCCGCCAAAAGTGTTTGAGATGAAAATTGTGGAAAATATCGAAGAAGTACCCTTAATTTAGGTGTTCATTTTGACCAAAGGGTCCCCCCCTTACAACATTTTTAGAATTTTTCAAAATTTAGAATTGTGATATTTTGACTTCAATTGATAAAGCTAGTCATAAGTAGTATAAAAAGTCCCGCCAAAAGTGTTTGCGATGAAAATTGTAGAAAATATCGAAGAAATACCCTTAATTTAGGTGTTAATTTTGACCAAAGGGTCCCCCCTTACAACATTTTTAGAATTTTTCAAAATTTAGAATTGTGATATTTTGACTTTAATTGATAAAGCTAGTCATAAGTAGTATAAAAAGTCCCGGCAAAAGTGTTTGCGATGAAAATTGTGGAAAATATCGAAGAAGTACCCTTAATTTAGGTGTTAATTTTGACCAAAGGGTCCCCCCTTACAACATTTTTAGAATTTTTCAAAATTTACAATTGTGATATTTTGACTTTAATTGATAAAGCTAGTCATAAGTAGTATAAAAAGTCCCGGCAAAAGTGTTTGCGATGAAAATTGTGGAAAATATCGAAGAAATACCCTTAATTTAGGTGTTAATTTTGACCAAAGGGTCCCCCCCTTACAACATTTTTAGAATTTTTCAAAATTTAGAATTGTGATATTTTGACTTTAATTGATAAAGTTAGTCATAAGTAGTATAAAAAGTCCCGGCAAAAGTGTTTGCGATGAAAATTGTGGAAAATATCGAAGAAATACCCTTAATTTAGGTGTTAATTTTGACCAAAGGGTCCCCCTTACAACATTTTTAGAATTTTTCAAAATTTTGAATTGTGATATTTTGACTTTAATTGATAAAGCTAGTCATAAGTAGTATAAAAAGTCCCGCCAAAAGTGTTTGCGATGAAAATTGTGGAAAATATCGAAGAATTACCCTTAATTTAGGTGTTTATTTTGACCAAAGGGTCCCCCCTTACAATATTTTTAGAATTTTTCAAAATTTAGAATTGTGATATTTTGATTTTAATTGATAAAGCTAGTCATAAGTAGTATAAAAAGTCCCGCCAAAAGTGTTTGCGATGAAAATTGTGGAAAATATCGATGAAATACCCTTAATTTAGGTGTTTTATTTAGTGTTTGCGATGAATATTGTGGAAAATATCGAACAAATACCCTTTATACCCTTAATATCGACCAAAGGGTCCCCCCCTACAACATTTTTAGAATTTTTCAAAATTTAGAATTGTGATATTTTGACTTTAATTGATAAAGCTAGTCATAAGTAGTATAAAAAGTCCCGCCAAAAGTGTTTGCGATGAAAATTGTGGAAAATATCGAAGAAATACCCTTAATTTAGGTGTTAATTTTGTCCAAAGGGTCCCCCCTTACAACATTTTTAGAATTTTTCAAAATTTAGAATTGTGATATTTTGACTTTAATTGATAAAGCTAGTCATAAGTAGTATAAAAAGTCCCGCCAAAAGTGTTTGCGATGAAAATTGTGGAAAATATCGAAGAAGTACCCTTAATTTAGGTGTTAATTTTGACCAAAGGGTCCCCCCTTACAACATTTTTAGAATTTTCCCAAATTTACAATTGTGATATTTTGACTTTAATTGATAAAGCTAGTCATAAGTAGTATAAAAAGTCCCGCCAAAAGTGTTTGCGATGAAAATTGTGGAAAATATCGATGAAATACCCTTAATTTAGGTGTTTATTTTGACTAAAGGGTCCCCCCTTACAACATTTTTAGAATTTTTCAAAATTTAGAATTGTGATATTTTGACTTTAATTGATAAAGCTAGTCATAAGTAGTATAAAAAGTCCCGGCAAAAGTGTTTGCGATGAAAATTGTGGAAAATATCGAAGAAATACCCTTAATTTAGGTGTTAATTTTGACCAAAGGGTCCCCCCTTACAACATTTTTAGAATTTTTCAAAATTTACAATTGTGATATTTTGACTTTAATTGATAAAGCTAGTCATAAGTAGTATAAAAAGTCCCGGCAAAAGTGTTTGCGATGAAAATTGTGGAAAATATCGAAGAAATACCCTTAATTTAGGTGTTAATTTTGACCAAAGGGTCCCCCCTTACAACATTTTTAGAATTTTTCAAAAATTTAGAATTGTGATATTTTGACTTTAATTGATAAAGCTAGTCATAAGTAGTATAAAAAGTCCCGCCAAAAGTGTTTGCGATGAAAATTGTGGAAAATATCGAAGAAATACCCTTAATTTAGGTGTTAATTTTGACCAAAGGGTCCCCCCTTACAACATTTTTAGAATTTTTCAAAATTTAGAATTGTGATATTTTGACTTTAATTGATAAAGCTAGTCATAAGTAGTATAAAAAGTCCCGGCAAAAGTGTTTGCGATGAAAATTGTGGAAAATATCGAAGAAATACCCTTAATTTAGGTGTTAATTTTGACCAAAGGGTCCCCCCTTACAACATTTTTAGAATTTTTCAAAATTTAGAATTGTGATACTTTGACTTTAATTGATAAAGCTAGTCATAAGTAGTATAAAAAGTCCCGCCAAAAGTGTTTGCGATGAAAATTGTGGAAAATATCGAAGAAATACCCTTTATTTAGGTGTTTTATTTAGTGTTTGCGATGAATATTGTGGAAAATATCGAACAAATACCCTTTATATCGATCAAATACAATTTTTATATGTATATATTATCTTCAAAGTTTCTGTGCTAACGATATGTTGAGTATTTGGGTCACAAATAAATGTTCTCAAAAACGAAATTAGAAGCAGTAAGTTATTTTTTAAGCAAAGTCCAAAAGAAAGAGCCAGGTGAAAAGTATTCTGAGAAATTTCTACAAAATGAAACTTATAAAAAATGACCAGCTTAAATAGTAATTACAATTTTAATGTCTTTAACATTTTTTATAACTGAAAACTTACCTTCAATTAGATAAATACCTTTATTATAGATTTACAAAATATTAAATTAATTATTTTATAGAGCATACAATTTTCAGTGTTTGCAATTAAGTTTTTTTCTCGCACAAAGTTTATCTTTCGCTATCAGCTTTATTAATTTCCATGCATTTTAATTTGCTTGCCATTTCGGTATTTAGCTAGATTATTGTTTTTACTCGAATTTCATGCGAATTTTATATTTATTTTAAATGCTAACATTCACAGCATGAAAATTGCGTTGCGAGTTGTTGCTAGTTTTGCCTGTTATTGTTTTTATTGTTTTTGCTATTGGTGTTGCAGCTTGTTGCAATTGTGATTAATTATTTTTGTAAAATGTGCTCTCTCTCTCTCAGTCAATTTCCCACTTCACACCTCTCTTTGTCTCGTTCTCTGCTAATTGTGTTGATTTCGGCAATTAGCAGCAGGCGTGTGTGGGCGTGGCAAATGGCTGCCAAATGTAAATGAAATATTATTTTCACAGTCAATAAATTAAGGACCTGCACACAAAATGTACAGTAAATGTTGTTATTGTTCTTGTAGTTGTTGTTGTTGCTGCAGAACGAACACGTGTAAATGTGTAAATATGTTGGAGCTGACGTATGTTTTCGGTTTTCTATTTGATTGCTGCTGCCGGGCAGACCGAGTTACAAAACGAATTTTAAATGCATTAGCTGAAACAGGGCGATAATTGAAATTGTGTGCAATGACTCGATGGTAAAATAAATACCCGAGTACCCCCTTGCAAGCCTCGAGGCTTGAAACTGAGTTTTTGCGCGGAATTTGATGACATTTTAAAGTTGATGATTGTTGAAATGATTTCAATGAATTAAGCACGCCGAGTCTGACTACCCATTTCCCATTCCGGCATAGGCTTTGTTTGTATTTTCTCAGGTTTCATCTTTGATCAATCACAAAAACCACCTCCATAAATTCATAACTGATTTTATATAAAATATTAAACGACAAACACACAAAACATGGCCACAAATGCAACGACAAACAACAAGGAACAAGTTTATTGAATATGCAAAATACGAGTATGCATTCTAGAAACAAAAAATTGAAAATGTTTCCCTCTCTCTCTCTCTTTTCCCACAAAGATAGATGGATAGATAGCCGCAGCCTAGCTAAAATGAATAAATGCAGGCTTTTTTGGCTTGAATTACTTTTGCTCTTGTTTTCATATTTTCTTTGTCTACAGCCCGCACACACCAAGATACACACACACACATACACACACAACGATTTTGTGGTCGTTTTGTATAGAAATTTATTACATTTTCTCTGCGTGAAAGGGAGACGGCGCAGAGACTTTTTACCTCATTCAGAACTTTGTTTGTGCCACTTGTGCGGCAGCAGTTTTGCAACAACTTTGCTGCCAACTCTTTGCCTTTGTTGCTCTTGTTGTTGTTGTACTTGTAGCTCCCACTGTTGCTGTTGCTGTTGTTGTGCTACTTATTAAAATTTTCTTAGAGAGACAACAAGAAGTGCAGCCGAGTGCTGTTTTTCTTGCTTGTTTTCCTTTTGTGTTGTTCTCGTTGTTGTTGTTTAGTTTCTCCTTCTTTTTTGTTCTGACCCAAGTGCGTTCTTTGTTATTTTAATATTGAATAGACACAGACGGGGGAACGCAAGTGGCAAGTGGAGAAGGAAGGCATGCCAGGCAGACAGACAGGAAGTGCAAGTACTTTTGCATAATCAATTGTGTAATGTAATAGCTCATTCATTGAGGCAATTTTTAATTAACTTGCCAAGAGAGGGAAAAGAGGAGAAAATGAGTGTAGAGAGATCTCTCTCGAGTGCTGCCAGGAGTCGCACACAGAGTGCTCGTACTATTGCTTGGGTTTTCGGTCAAAATTGCAATCTACAACTTATCAGCGGAGTATAACTTCCGCTTCCGCTTCAACATACTTTGGCAAAGTTTGTGCAAATGAAATGCGCCTGTCCGCAAAAGGAAACAGTTTAGCATAAAAATGAAAAGTCAAGTTGCACCGAAAAAAGAAAGCAAAACGAAGCAAAGAAAAATAATAGCAGAGAAAATCCTCGGACAGCTCTGGCAACTGGCAGGCAGTCAGACTAGTCAGACCAGTCAGCCAGTCAAGCGGCAGGCTGGCATTATCTGAATCTTATACGCTGCTTTGTCGTATTCAAATTTCTATTTAAAAAGTCGAACAGAAATGTGAGCTCTGCAAGTGTGTGTGTCTGTCTCTGTATGTATGTGTGTGTGTGTGGGGGCGAAAACTTACGCCATGGCAAAATGCAATGCAAGGAAATCATAACGGAAATTTTTTTGAAAATGAAAAATATCTGCAGCTGAGAGCCGGAGTGCACAGGATGTGGGCAGTAACTTTGCACACATGCCAGCGAGGCAGCCAGTCTACCAATCCGACTCAGGCACAGGCCCAGGAAGTGTCTGCAAAGAAATGCAAGCGGAAAACACCAAACGGTGTCTCCTCCTTCTGCTGCCCACTGCCCCCACTGCTCCCGCCACTCTCTGCCTCCCTCCACACTTAGAAACTCGCGTTATATGCAGTAAATAATAAAGCGCATGCTTTAAGAATGCGAAACTCGGCCCACAGCTGCAACCGCCGCAAGCAGCATTGATTAATGGCCGCCAGCTTTGCTAATTCTCCGCTGCGGCCATAAAGAAGACACCACTCGCAAATGTATCTCTCTTTCTACATGTGTGTGTGTGTGTGGACTTCGAGTGCGGTTCACTCGTTCTGCTTGGCCTCTTACTCTCCTTTCTTCTTTTCTTTTTATCTGTCTCTCTCTCTCACTGTGTCCAGCTGTAAAATATTTTTGCTTACGTGGCTCATGTAAACACACACAATGAAGCAATGAAACCTTTGCGGACAGAAAAAAACTGGAGAAAACCAAATGAAATCTGTAGAAAAAACTGCCGAAATCAGCAGAAAAAATTTAACCACAGTCCGCAATTAATCAAGCAGTTCCCATAGATGGAGTAGTTGCTGTAATTGATGGATGTGCGCGACCTTCAAATGCTCTTTTAATTGAGCTTTAACTGAAATGGAAAGATTACTGTTGAAACTTTCACTGCTTCTTTTTAAAGGGAGATCTTAAAGTGATGTTGTATGAAGAATTGAGGAAAAATATGAGAAAATTGTTTTAACTCCAAATGATGAGACTTTCTTTACGATACAGGCAACCACTTAAAATAGTTTTAAGTCCTTTAGCAGAAGTTTTGAACCTTTGTTTTCACTCGCCTGTATGTCTCTCTCTCTACGTCTCTTTCCTCTCTCTCTCTGGCCCCCTTATGTTTACCTGTATCCTGGTCAAATCTCCGATCTGAAGCTTATAATTTTTTCTCAATACAAAAAAGAATCACAACAACAATTTGCCAAGCTCAGCAATTCGCTCAAGTCTCGCTTCAGTCCCTGACTTCAGCTGGTCCGGCATGGCCGTTTTCCGGGTTGGGCCGGAACGATGACGCCGCTTCAATTTGGCAATTTATCTGGCCCATCTGCATTTGTTGATTTTGTACCGGCGCGCCGGCGACTATGCCGCAATGTATGCTATTGTCCGCTTTGCATAAGAGCTAACGAACTAGATTTTTTCTTCGTACTTGCGAGGCTGCCTACCCCGTTTCCCACTGCACCCTTTCGCTGCTCCGCGAGGCGGCAATGTCTGCACTCGGCGCGCTTCATTGGCATATCAATCAACGGGCAAAAGCGGGAAATGAATTCGCTTACTCACACGGACCGCAGACGAGATAGAGACAGGGAGAAGGAGAGAGAGAGAGATAGCGAGTGAGTGAACCAGAACGAGCACGAGATGCCTACGATATTTTTTGTTGTTCTCGCTGTGTTGTTGCCACGGCCGGATGCCATTTTAATTAAGTGTTGGAGCCTGTAACCAAAGCCAGGACTACGATGGAGGTGGTGGTGGCTCTGGCGCCTGGCCAAAGCCTTTTTGGCGTGTCTTCTGTCGTTCTGACCGTGAGGAATTTAACATTTAGAACGGAAGTAAGCGAAATAGAAGCAAAACAAGCTGGGCAGTGACAGTTGTTGTTGCTGCTGCTGCTGCTGCTGCTGCTCTTCCTGACGATGATTGCGACTGACAGTTTAATTATTATTTTTGCAAATCAGTTAATTAATTAAGATGACTGAGATTGCTTGCCGCGCCAGCCATGTGAGGCCAAGCACGCTATGAAAAGCATGAAATGAAGAATTCGTTAGAGATGTATATGATATATAGAGCTTTAAGATTTTCTATTCCATTTGAAGGTAAATACTGGTTAGTTTTGCTAGCTAAATTGTGAAAGGCACAACATACTTTTCTAGCAGGATATAATGCTCTAATGAGTTTTATATATGTATATAGCAGTGTCTGGTCGAGCCTACCGGTATGCCAGTCTTTCAACAGCACCCTGTTCCCTTCTTCTACCCCCGGCAAGGACAAGAGATTGCACTTTGCTGGCAGAGCCGTTGCTGGGCTTGCAATTAAATCCGCTTTGCAAATTTATGACCAACGAATTGCTCTTTGCGGTTTTTACCAGCCCAACACAAAAAGACACAAAATATGCCAGCTATGCGACTCGGTACCCCTCTTAGTCTGCTGCCTCTCTCTCACTCGCACCTTATCTCGTTCTCTCCATTGCTCTTGCTGTCTTTTTCAATGGTTAAGTGAGTTTTTCTATGTGCCGTTGCATGCTGTGTGTATGCAAAGAGCATAGCATGCCAGGGAGATGGGATTTGCTACCTTATGTTCGATTTCAAAGTGCCTGTTCTCCCCCCTCCCCCTGTCCCCCTTGACAGTCGAGAGAGTGAAAAAGTGCAACAGTAGCAAAAGAAGCAATTAAGCATAAAGCGTGCAGATAAAAAGTCAAAGAGTCGAGCCGAGCGAGCCAAAAAAGCACAAAGATTAAAGAGAAAGACAGGCAGAGAAACAGAGAGAGAGAGAGAGAGGGTCAGGGAGAGACTGAGAGAACAAAAAACTGTTGGTAATGAGGCAAGCGTAGAGCGGCTTGATTAATGTGAGTAGCTTTTGCCAGGCGCCGCGCACTTTAAACCGCAGCGGGCCATAAAAATTGTCTGCCTTGTGTGATTGTCTGTGTGTGAGTGTGCCTGTCTCTCTCTCTCCCTCTGTGGGTGTGTGTGTATGTGTGTGTGGGTAAAAGCAATTTTCAACTTTGGCAAATCCATGAAATGTGGTCGTTTCGACTACAAAGAGAATATTTTATGCAAGCGCATGTGTAAAAATATATTTTATTAGGAGCTGCGAGGCTGCCGCCGTTGCCGCCGCCATTGCAATGTCAAGGCGCGTCGTGAAGGGGGAGCAAGGGGTTGGGGGAGGGGCTGCTCAGTGAATCCTGAGTTGCTTTTGCATTTCAAAAATACCCGCGCGAGTCGACATTTTTATTGAGGCCCACACAGAACCCAAGCCAGCCAGACAGACAGACAGGGCAGACGGGCCTGGGTTCTTCTCTTCGCTGTGTCCCGACACTGTAATAAAAATGTTAAAATCCTTGCGACGTCTGGGCGCCTAAAAGGATGCCTGACAAGGTGCTTGTGACATATTTATCACGCCATTGTCGACAACAACAACAGCAAAAGCAGAAAAGAAGTTGCAACATCAGCAACAACAACTGCAGAAGTGCATCAAGTGGCAACTGTTGCTGCTGCAGGCTTTAAAAAGTTTCACTTTAAGTTGGCCAACTAACTAGAGACAAAGCATGGCCATAAATGGCTAACAATAACCAAAAAATACTACAAATGAAATACAGTCAAACTATCGTATAAAAATTGTAAAAATGCCGACACAAAGGCAACCAGCAAACCAAACACCAAACAGATGGCCAATGTACTGTGCCTGAGTCTGGTCAGTTATATATATACTAACTACATACATATATACATATGTGTATGCGCATTTGTATATACATGTGTAGAATTCATGTACGTAGAATTTATTTAGTAATTTATTGAATTTTAAACTCCGTTTTTTCACGTCTGTCGCAGGCGAAAGAGCAACTCGGCCGCCCTTTATGGGCGTTCCACTTTGTAGTTATACCCTACCTTTTTTGGAGTTTATGTTAGAACACACTTTTGAATTAGACCGAGCAGGTTTTCAAATAATTAAACTTCAAGTTTTAAAAAATGTTGGGATCAATTATAAGGATTTCTTTTAAATTCAAACAACATTTAGTTTAATTAACAAACGTTTTGTAGAGTATGCAGACTTTGTTGTACTTCAACACGCTTTATTATTTGTTATTTTTATATTCACACATATTTTTACTATTTTTAGTATTCTGTTCAATTTTACCCAACGCCAAACGCCATTTTAATTTGAATTATTTGCGTGCAGTTTCTGGTTAAATATTCGTTTTGTTTTTTCCCCGGCGTGTTTTTAGTGAGCGTCGACCGGAAATGTTCGTTTGCCTTTGACCCGCTGTTCTTTTGCATAGAGGAAAAGCAGAAGCAGAAAGCACATGCTTGTTGTCGCTGGCTCTTTTATGCGTTAACATATTTGTATAAATTTAAATGTATAAATTATGATGCCGCCACATTGGGAGTGACATATTTTTCATACCCAGTAAGCAGTTGAACAATCGGATACCGTTGACTTGAGAGGCCCCTATATTAAGATAAAGAGAAGCTAAAATAATATAAAGTTTGTTTAATTTTTTGATCTGACTCTCTTGTGTTTTGTGAAATTTAATCACTTTGATTATACAGAGAATTCAATCAATTAATCCATCGTGTCAAGTTCAAATTACTTACTACCTAAAAGTTGTTTAAACAAGTTTGTTTAATGCAGGGTATAATACAGTTGAGTTTCCCAAGTTGTATATACTTTGCCAAGTTTTTATTTAGGAAGATATGATACATATGCCGGGAAAATTATTATACCACGCATTTTGAGTAATTGAAAATGTCTGAGTTGGCGCTGTGTGTTGAGTGCGTGGGCACTGTCGGCTCTTTATGGTGCATAAATTACACGACATTTGAGTAATTTACGTAACATTATAATAAATAGCAGGTGGCTTTCTTGGCTCAGCTTTGTAATCTTGAGCATCTTAAAAATCCCTATTAGAGAATTTAACGAAAAATGTGGAAATATATTTAATTTAATTTGAGTAGTACATGAAAATAGAGTATAAGTAAATGGCTTTTAGCAGACACATGCATATTAATTTACTTTAAAATTATTTGTTTTGCTTCAGTAAAGTGAAATTGATAAATTATCTATTATTATGCTTATGACTTATTGGAGTATCAAGCTAAGAGACATTTAAAACAATTTAGGCTTAGACTGATTGAGTTTGCACACTTTTCGCATGTTTTTAAGTTTTTAAAAAAATTCTTTAAGCAGCTCTGCATGGTTCGCAAGTGTTTGTACTATTATAAGATTTTTGTAAATACACAAACTATTCTTGTTCTTAAAATTTCAAACTATATCATGACTATTAACTATGTCTGTTTTCTAAATATGGTAAGTATGATGTTATTGTATGTGTGTGTCAGTTTTTTGAATGTTTCTAAGCCTGAACGAAACTTTAACTGTCAAATACTTAATATTATCACATAAGATAGGATTTTCAGACATCCCAATACAAACTATAGTATTCCGATGATAATTTTATTTGAATTGCCTCTGAATGGTTAATACCAAGTTAATTACCTCTGATCAGGTAATTGCAATTCAAAAATACACATAAATAATATATGCATAATATAAATTGATGTTGTTATTGACTTCATATATTGATGTTGTTCTATAATTGATGTTGTTGTTGTTGATGTTGTTCTACTACTACTCTACTACTTAACTAAACTGTAACTCCTTCAAAAAATACAAATACAAAAAATATGTATAACAAATATACTTCTATATATATTACCTATATATACGATATACAATACATATTTATTGATTTATGTTGATTGATCAGTCTATAAACCAATACCTTTTCGATGTTGTTGTTGTTGTTACTTTTGGTGTTTGTTTTTCACCTCCTTTTTTTTGTTTTCGTTTCTCTCTATCTCTCTATTCCTATTCGATGTTGTGAAATGTTGTGATTAAATGGCAGTCCAACCAGTTCCACCATTTGTCTCTTTCTCTCTTTGCAAAAACTCTTATCAATCTAATTGCAGGTTGCATATCCGTGCGGCGCGTTGAGTGTGCGACGCATGCGCTGGCAGCAACAACAGCAGCACCAGCAGCATCACCACAATCACCGTCAGCTCTACGGCGGTCCCTATGTACGCCTGGGGCTTTCCCACCGACTGCATCAGCAACATCAGCAGCACCTGCAACAGCACCAGCAACAACAGCAACCTCAACAGTTGCAGCTACAGCGACAGCAGCAATCAGCGAGCCATGGTCTTATCCATAGAAGTCGCAGCAATTTGCGTGAAATTTGCAAAACGCATGCAATTTGCTAACAGCAATTGACTGGCTCAAGCGAAGCAGCAAAGGCAACAACAACAGAAACAGAAGCAGCAACAATTACTGCGGCCACAACAATAAGTAGTAATGCGTCGCTTAACAGCTCAGCGCCAGCTGCAGAAGCAACAACAACATTATCAACAACAACAGCAGCAACAACAACAGCTACTGCAACAACCACAACAACAACAACAACATCAACAACAACAACAACAACAACAACAAGGACGCAGCAATGGCAAAAACTGCAAGTGCAGCCGCAGCAGCAGCAACAACAGCAGCAGCAGCAGCAGCTGCAGCAGCAACAATTGCCATTGCCGTGTACTACGCAAATTAGTCAAAACAAATTGGTAGGTGGCCATTATATAGTTTGGTCTATATAAGTATGCGCATATGTGTGCGTGAGTGCGTGTGTGTGCTGTATGGATTTGCGTGTGTGTATATGTGTAAGTGTGTGCCTGCTGTTCCTAATTTAAATAATAATTTTTAAGGGTGCGAACAATCCTTTTCATAAAGTTTAAAATTAGAATTAAATGCAAATGCAATTTTATGAATTTTAAATTTGTTCATGCCGTACGAATCATGTAATTTGCCTTAAGTGGTTCTGCAATTAAGTTGATTCATGCTATTTTTAAAATGTTTCTTATTCAGGGCTTAAAACAATTCTTGAAATAAATCCATATATTTTTTGGTATATTAAATAAACATATTATTAACATAAGGTTTTACTACATAAGTAAATATTGTCTAGTAGCTTAAAAGTACAAATTTTCAATTTCATTATAATTTAATATATCTAAATACTTTTTTTTATTGGTCATCAACAACTGCGTTGACTTTCTACACTCCCGCCTCTTTATTCCCATTATAACAAACTGACATATTTCGCTCACATATTTGGCGTAGTAGCGTCGCACCTTATGCACACTTTGTGGATCATTCGACAGTTTTATGCTTTCACCGTGTGTGGTGCAAACATTTAATGGCTTTATACAAACTGAGAACGAGATGCGGATGAGGCCCTCCTCGGAGTACGTTCTGCTCAGCTCAGTTGAGTTCACCAGAGCTCTTCATCATCGTCGTTGGCGACGTCATCATTTCCATCAGGCTGAATAGCTTTTCAAATGCCAAATTTATGCAAATTTGGCTTCAATCGTAGTCAGAGAGAGTGAGAGAAAGGAGTGAAGCCGCCTCAGTTAGGACGGCATTTTGCACATGAATATTTGTGCCCGGATATCGGTAGGAGAAGGCCAAGTGGCGGAGGCACAACAGGCCTGGCACATATGCGAAATTGCTCCTTTTGCCGAGTTTTTGAATTGCCATTTTCCGTTTGCCCAACGTTTGATGTGGGCGGCAGGCCTAGAAAGAGACAGATGGATGAAAAAAGAGTGCGCGAAAGACGAAGCGAGAGGTTAAAATACACTTGATAAAAATCCAACAAAGTATATAAGAGAAGTGGAAAAATATACAATTTTTCCTTCAATTGACTGCGTAAAAAGTATTGAACATTTCTAAAAAGTACTTATATTCTTACTGAAATTATAATAAAAATTGTTTCAGTAAGAAGAATTAATTCTACAGGAAATATACTTATGATGGTCTCAAGTTATTTTATAAATTACTCATAATATTTCATAATATTAACTTATTCAAAACCTAGTAACCTTGGTCGCCGTTCATTCAGCCCATTAAGACAGCCTGGCTTAACATTAGTAGCTGTAGCAACATATTAAATTGATAAGGTATTTTTTGCAGTGTAGAATTTGAGTAGACGGCTGTGGGAGTGCATATTTCGCCTGCCTGTGTCATGGCGTGCGGCACACGTCGTTTTTTGTATTGCCTTCAATCATCAATCAATTTTTTCAGCACGTGCTTTCGGTTCGCGCCCACTGTAGTTACTGTGGATGCCATCGCACGCCCCCTGTCGATGCCACACCCCCCACATTTGCCGTTGCCGTTGCTGTTGCCTACTTTTAGGCTCGCGAAATGCACGTAACGGTTGCCTTGCAGTTTGGCTTGGCAATTTAGGCAAAGTTCTCAACTGGAAGCATAATTCATGTTGCAAGTCGGACGGACGCGTTTAAATGTGCATCACGTAAATGCCAAACAAGACGCTGTCCAGGCCTGCCACGTTCTCGTGATTTGTAGTCGCTGCACACGTGTGTGCACAGGTAAATGCCCCGTGTCCAGTCAGATACTCAGAGAGTCAGCGAGTAGTTGAGCAGGCTTAAAGCTTAAAGCCAGCGCGTCTCTGCATCGCATACTTTCGCTTAATTGAGAGCAGCCAAGGAGAGACAGACCGAGGGAGAGAGAGCGCGACAAAGCGAGATAGAGAGAGAGATAGAGAGAGAGAGGGAAAAATGCTGCAGACCACACAACGGAATGCAAGGATAATTACACTCGATGCCATGGCTGACTCTGGCTGCAATCGTCGGCAAGGTGTTGACTTGAAATTAAAATTAATTGAGAATTCCTTGCGCATACCAAAACGAGAGTGTCGCCAACAGGCACAGCATGACCAGCAATTGCAGCTCCCTCTCACTTCCACACCTTCTTCATCTCTCTCTCTCTCTCTCTCTCTCTACTCTTTCTGATTCTATGGTGCCAACTTTCCGCTCTTTTTTCGAGTTAGCCTTCTAACCTTTGGCGCTGAACTTTGCCCGCTGCCGTAGCGCAAATCAAGTCCAGGTTTTTTGGGAACGCACACTAACTGCCCCTGGTAATAAGCTTAATTATGCTTAAATTGGTTTACGTGACGTCAGTACCGGCAACAAGTTCAACCGCTCAAATGTGAAGCAGTTACCTTTAATTTCATGGATCAAAATAAAGGAAAGAAAAAAAGTTCCCGCCGCAAATGACTCATTTAGTAGGTTGCCTTTGATTGTGTGTGGCGTTTGTTTTGTCTCAATTAATAGTGACCTGAAATGGTATATTATGAACAAATAAACCAGTAGACATATTTTCCTTTGTGTAGATTTCTTGTCGTATTCACTCCATTGCTCACTGTCCTGGTAAATATTTGAAATATCAGAAGCAGAAGAATAATTTGAAATACTTATGGAAATAAATTTCATTTCAACATTGATCTTAGAATCTTTAAATTATAAATAATAAAAATAATAATAGTTTTATTGGAATTTATTAAGTATTCCTCTGCGAACATTTCGTTGCAGAATTTAACCATTTTTTAATGACAATGCAGAAATATTTTTCTTAACGCTTGTCTGCATTTCGTTGCATTTTATTCGCATTCCTTTTCTGCTGCTGTCGCTGCTGTTGTTGTAATATTAAACAATTTAATTATATTCATATGCAAAAAATATGAGGCTGCTGTCGCAGCAAGGTAAACAAACGTCGCCTACGACAAGTGGCACAGCGTGCTCGGCTCCGTGGCAAGTGGCAAGCGGCAAGTGGCAAGTGGCGGCGACAATTGCAATTAATTGCATATTTTAAGCGATTCCAGATTAAAACCGCAGACAACGTAAATAACAACAACAATAATAACAACAGCACGCTACGTTTAATGCCTATAGAAAACATTAAAAACGAACAAAGGCAGCACAAAAGAGTTGGGTGGTAAATATTAATTGCTCTTTATGACAAAAATTTAACAATTATGACAATAAAAAATTTAAAAATCATATTGCGACAAAAATAATTAAGCACATGATACGCATAATGCGCAATGCCAATTCAATTCGAGTTGTATACTGAACATTTTTATGCCGATATATTACAAAATAAGTGCAGAGACATGTCTGGGCACAGTTGGCTGAAATGGGGAAACAGGAGAAGGCAACAGATTAAGGATGAGGCAGCTATAGATAGAAATATGGTATTTATTGTTAAGGTTACTGACCAGCACGATAATATTCTAACTCAAATTACTCAAATTAACCTCAAATTATAGTTGCCCACATATCATTATAATAGTGATTATAATTTGTACAATTTGCATTTTAATTATATAACTGCAAACTAAAAGCTATGCCCGCTAGTTGCCCATTAAAGCTGCCTTACCTAATCCACCAACTACCCCACTGTACTGCACTTGCCACCGCCCACATTTCAACACTTGTCGTGGGTGGTTGATGTAGAGGGAGGGGGAGAGGGAGGGGACCGTTGTCGGGTCTAACTTGCTGCTTGAAGTTTTGATTCATTTGCTGCACGTACATATGAAACTCGTGTGATTTGCTTAGCAACTTAGTCGAAAGCGCTGGTCGTCCCACGTAAGTTCGTCAGTCATGGCGACTCCTTGTGTCCGTTCGTCGGAACGTTGCGAAATGCGTGCAACAGCAGCAGCAGCAACACGCGGCTGCTTAGTTTGTTGTGCATGACACACCCCCATTCCCAACACACACACACCCGTTTGTCTAGCTGTGCAACATGCAACAAACTCTACACACGCACACAGAGACAAGTTGCATGTGTGCGCCAAGGGTCCTTCATGTCGTTGTCGCTCCCCGTTTGTGCCTCAGCTGCGTCTTGCTGCCACATTTTGCTGCTGCATTCTGCTGCTGCTTTTTGCTAGCTGCTTATCACGCATGCTAAACAAACAGACGACGCTGGCGACGGCCAGAGAAAATACCATTTGAATTTTGATAAAATGCAGTTTGACTTTTTGTGGGCGGACATCCCTTTCGCTATAGTGAGAACCTCTGCTCCACTGTGCCCCTCATCCTGATTTTCGCCCCTTCCAGTATGTTTTCTTTTCTCCTACTCCTGCTGCTGTTTTCTATTTTTTGTTTGTTTCGCTTGCAGCGCTGTTGCTACATGACATTCATTGATATTTTGTGCAAGCGTAGCGTAAATTCAATTTAATTTTGTGTAAATTGGCTGCAAATGCAATTTACAAGTCTTGCTCGGCAGCTGCCGCTGCTGCAAGGATGCGTGCACTGGATTTGCGCTTCATGTCGCCGGGCATCTTGCACTCGCACTTGCATATAAAGTGGACAGCTGAAAGCGAAGAGACAGAGACTAGACACCCACACACATACACACAAATAGTTTTTGACAGTAGATTTTTATTTTTGAGAGCTCTTTGAAGTCTGTCACAGTCATTTGGGAGTTTTTTGGCATAGATTAAATTATGCGCTGATTGGCATAATTAAATTTGTCTATTTTTGATTAAAAGTTTCTCAGTCATTTTAAATAAAAAGCAAATAAATAAAGTATACAAAATGCAAATACATATATATATACAAGTATATTAGTATTGTTTAATATGATTTTTTTTATTAATTTAATGTTAGACTGTAAAGATAATACATAATCAACTTTCTTACATTTTTTTAATGTTATGTCTTTTTTGCACACTTTCTAATTCTCCTTTTGGCTTTCTCAAACGATATTGACGCTGTCATGTTCTTTTCTTTTCCAACACTATCTTATCGATAGACAGGGTTATCGTTAACTAAGTTGACTTACGATAGTGTATCAACTTAGGTTGCAGTTAAAAAACAGAAGACTTAACCTACAATAATAACTTAATAACTTAAAAAGATTAAGTCTTTAATATAAATAAACTTATTTATATACGAATTAGTACAATTAATGTTGAGTTTTTGTACAGACAGTATTTATTATTTATTAATAGTTAAATTATTATCAGTATTTACGTTCATTAATCTATAATAAGCTCACCCATTACGTATCGTTAATTAGTTTAACTGTGTGTTAACCAACTGTTCTGCTGTATACATTTTTAAAATGATCAATTTCGCGATTCAAATCAGAATAACATTTTATTGTGATGAAAAGAGACTTAATTTGATTTTAGATTGATTTACTCGTATCGATTTTTATTTACTTCAGGTGCAATTATTTATTTTGCAAAAGCCGATGTCACTGTGCGCGTGAATGGCTTTTAATTATAGACTAGTTTTGCCATTTTGCTGGAGTGTGCAGCTGTATGCGGATGCGTGTGTGTGAGGTGTATGTGTGTGTATAGAAATTGCATTTGACAAAACTGAGTGCACGTTCGTGCGTGCATATTTAATCAAGTTTTTATTCAACTTTGCTCAGTAGGGTTTGGGGGGCGACGGTGACTTTTGGGGCGCGGTCCGAGGCCACCAACTTTGTAGCCGAACAACTGGTTTAGTCATAGTCAAAGTCCAACATACATACATATGTACGTTTGTTGTGCTGGCATTTAAAACTTTGAACCCTCTTCGCACTCGCATAAATCACCGGGGCGCCGCGGCGTATGCAACATTATTTTTGTTGCAAGCGCCGTAAATGTTAGGCGAAGCTTTATGGCTGTAAAAACTGAAGCGATTCCGAGGTGCTCTTGCTGTCTCGCTCTCTCTTTTCAGTATTTTCTGTTACTCGTTTACGCATTCACCTGCGCAAAGTTCGGGCCTGGCTGGCAGAGCAGAAGTTGAGGTCAAGTTGACACCGAGTCTGAAAACCTTTGGCTGCGTTTTATTAACCCCCTGTGATCGATTGCCATGCGACGCACACTGTGTGCAGGTCTGGGGCTAAGCTAGTTCTATGTCGGCGCCCAAAAGTTGTCGCTATCGCGAGCTTTGCGTGGTAAGCCAGACAAAGCTCAGTTTTATGAAGTAATAACTGGTGGAAATTTTAGAAACTTGTTAGTTTCTTGGGCTAAAGTTTGCGTTGCGTTTGCTCTTCTCTATTTTATATACCATTTATCTCTGTAGTATCAGTAACATGCGTGGCTTCAGCAGAAAGATTATTAATACTTATATATATATATATATATATTATTTTGTTCTGCCATCGTTACTTTCTTCAAATCAGTTTTAATGTGTAACATCTTAACTTGCACATCAATTTATCTTTAATCATTGTGCTCTCTATAGATGCGCAGACCTTGAGAGCAAAGTTCAATGCTTATTTATACAATATCTTACTTGAGATTTCCTTTCAAGGCGCTAAGAGCCAGCAAGTTTGCACAATTTTGTTAATGACAACAGTAAACAGCCAAAGGCAACGTCGGCGACGACGACGACAGCGTCTGCGTCGGCCACGGCTGCAATGTCGTCATCGTGCCTGCTCCTTGTCTGCGTGTCCTGCACATCAGCTTGCTCTCTGCTCGCTTCTCGTTGCACTAAATTATGCAGAGTTCAATCAACTTACGCTGATTGGAGCACCACAAAGCGGCGAGTGTCAAGTGGAGCTAACCCAAAGCCACCAGAGTTGTGCGGGTGTGGTGTGGCCGGGCAATAAATCAAACCTCTACGACGTCTACGGCGCAGCCGATGACGGCGAATCATCGACGATCTGCCCACTTTGCCTCTCTCCTTCTCTCTCCTCCACTTACTATCCCTCTTCCTCTCTGTTCCCTGCGGTGTTCCTTATGGGCTATTAGAAGTGTTGCTACACGATTTGCTTGGTTGCACTCGCTGCTTGCATGCGGTTTAGCGGGAAAATTGATTGAAATTTTGCTTATAGCATTTTTTTTTCGTTCTTTGGCCTTAAAGACGATTACCTTAAATTCATGAATAGCCAAAGAGGCGAAATAAGATGCTAAGGAAAAAGTAACACACATATGCCTGAGCCCACAGTCTCTGTGGGCTCTCGGGTCTCTCACTCACATGCTCCTCCTCATCAATATCATATTTATGCTTGGCTGCCAACAAACAATTGAAAACAATACAAAATACTTAGTAATTCCTTGGGTTTTTGTTTTTGTTTTCAGCCTCTCGTTCGGTACCGGAATATTTTATACCATGCCTCCTGTTTTCGATATTCCGCTTTCTTGTTTCCCTCTTTCTATCTTCGACTTCGACTTGGCCTTGTGCCAGAAATTCTTTGTATTTTTATTATTGTTTTGTTATCGCTTTTTCGGGTTTTTGTTTTCTTCCTCCTTGCCAGAGACTTCGAGTAGCTGCTGGCCTGTGTGTGAAGAGTGAGAGGAGAAGGCGTTAAGGGACCCTGAGACGTGGGCATAGTTTCGGTTCAGGCCGTTATGCATATTTGCCATTTGTGTGCGTCCGGGTTGCTCCTTCGCTGTGTATGCCGAAAATGCGGCTCATGTGTTGTCAATTGTTGATGACGTGGGAATTAGGTATCAATTGGGTTCATGCAGGTGTACACACTGTACTGGGAACAGGGAATAATCAATAGCTTTAAGGTACTACGAGTCTATCAAACAGCTCAATAAACTCAATTTAATTGTACAACTATGTCTGAAGTATGAGAAAGTTGTGTCTGTCTGCATGATTTGATTGCCATAAATTGGAAAACTAAAATAAATACACTAATAACTTTTCTATTTCTTTCTCTTTTGCAGGTAAGTTGAACACTGAAAATACATTTAGGCATTGAGTAAGTAGAACTTAATAACTAATTTAACTTAATAAATAATTTACTATATTTATAAATAGTTTACTTTATATAAAACTGTCTTTGCCTTAGCTCATGCAAATTGTATCTTTGCAGTTTTCTTTTAGTTTATTATTTTCTTCTTTCTTACTTAATCTCAATTCTGAAAGTTCTCTGTTGTACATTGTTAATGGTTCTGCTGTCTTACATTCGTTACTCGAGCAACATTGATTTCCTCATGTGAAACACTTTTTCTACTGAACTGAAATGGCTTTTCTGCAGAGTGCAAGCATTTCCATTTTTTCGGTTTGTTTACTTTTGCTGTCCAGGCTCGCATTCATTACATTTGACATTTGATTTAAAACGCACTCAGGACGCAGAACAGAAGAGCGTCAATGCAAGCTCAGGCACAATAATATCCTGTCTGAGCACTTGCAAGTGAGATAACAAGCCGAAAAGGACATGGGGCAATCAGAGGCACAAGCAGAAGCCGAATCCGAAGCTAACCGCTGGCCACAAATAAAAAGCTCACAGGCTGCAAACATTGCGGTAAACAAAAGACAACTGCAAAGTTCATGGGGACACATGTTTATCAATGTCTTTAGCAAAAGGACAAGAGAAATATCACATAGAAAAAAAAGGGACCTCAACAAAGCAAAAATTGCCAGCTAAATAACGAAGAGGCAGGCGGGGCTTACTCACAGGCACAGACGTTAGACATTTTTGGGCTTAAAGTCGCCGTAGACTCGCAGACAGCGTGGCAGACGGAGGTGCCGACGGAGGGACGGACAAAATGCTGCAGACTGGCAGGAGTCGAGCCATACATTTAGGAAGGATATTGATTGATTTATTGCGTGCAGGAGGCCCGCCTAGGCGTCGTTTGCCACACAATGAATGTCACACAGTGCCGGCAGGAGGTGAAAGGCGGCAGGAAAGAGGCCTGCGGGCTGCGGTATTTGCTGGCGTTCCAAGCATTTTGCAGTTATTAAATGGAGCTTGCCACATTTCAAGAGACTTTGTAAGGCAGTGTGTGTAGGCGACTTGCGGTTTTCTAAGGGATTACCTAACACCAAGGTGGAATTCTTTTTAATTTGCGCACTTATCTAATAAAATTAAATAAAATATCTGTAGCAGGTGCAAGTAAAGAGTTAATAGAAGAATTTTGAAATTATTTAAGTGGAATATACAGACAAAAGTATTTTAAACTAATTCACTCGAGTTCTAAAATTTCCCTTCTTCTCTTACAATTATGTAAAAAATAAATATCTACTTTGGTCGTTTGGATTTATTATGATAATAATTAAGTACCTTTTAGCAATTATTATACGTTGAATAAAATATAACCAGCATGTCCAAGTAGAATATAAAGTCACACAAATCTTTAAACTAAGCACAAATTTCAGCAAAATTGGAAATATTTTTTTCTTTTCTATGTTTATCATTGAATTGAACATCTGTATTTTTATTTGCAGTGGATTTTGAAATTTCCTCAACAAGTATTTGCTTTTAGTTGCTATCGTAAATCAAAATGCACTTTTTATACGATTATTTTTTGCACTTGGACTTTAAGTTGGCTGGCAACTCTGGCGCTGGCTCTCTGCACAATAAACAACAATAAAGTTGATAGTGTTTTTAGCCGCACTTTGCGTTGTAGTTGCATTTTTTGCAGCAAGCGCAGCGATCGAACCGATGGCAACTTGTTAGAAAATTATCTGCCCCATCTGCTGACCACAACGACCCGCCCGAATGGGGGATGACAATTTGCGGCTCACACAAGTGTATGTGTATGTGTGTGTGTCTGCGAGTGTGGAAATAAAATGTTTATCGTGTCGTTGTGGCTGTGCAACATATATCGAACGACTGGCGACCACTCCAAACTCAATTCGCAGCGCAACTCGCAACTTGCTGTTTGCTTCGGCGTGTCAATAATTTCGCCAACTTTGTGTTTATTTGCTGCAAAGTTTCGGCCTCCGCTATCTACTCACTTCGTATACAACTAAATCAATTGACAATTGTTAAAAGCGGACAGAGTTGGCTAGTGCAATTTAAAAGGCTTTAAAAGCGACTGCAGTGCTGGCGACTCGGTGGCAACTCTTACAAATAGCTTGGCCATTTGCTGTGACTGCAATTGATTGGTGCCGGCCAATGAGGAGGCTACGTAAGCTACGCTCATTTATTTATTTATAAACAAAGCACAAAGACAGAGGCAGACAGTGAGAGAGACAGTCAGACAGGCGACACTGGGCTGACTGGGCCGCATTAAGTCGCACAAATTTGCAGGAAAATGCGAGAAACAAGGCTGCCTCTACAGCTGCGAATAGTTGTGGAAGGTGAAGAGAGGAAGAGGGGAAGACTGGGGTAGGCAGTGACTAATTAATTTTACACCGTTTATCGTGAGTTTCACGCGCGTATAGCTTAAGCCAAACAAATCAATCACAGCTGGAGGTGGGGCTGGGAAGGTAGTCGACTGGGTCGAACGACCTATAAGGGCGAGGAGGAACTGGAGGGGGCCAATTAGCAAAGCACACAATACACATGCACTTTGCATGGCGCCACAACGACGGCACAGTCGGGCTACGTATGTACACACACGCACACGCACACATACATGTAGAAGCACTTAAGACAGATGAATGAAGTGGCAAACATGGCGGACAGTTTGGATTTCAGTTACAGTTACAGTTACCGTAACACAGCAACCTTGCCAAGGTTCCCAGTCCGATCCTGTCCGTCGACATTTACAAATCAACAGTAATTATTTATGGGCCATATCGAAGTCGCAGTCGGAGCAGAGCCTTAATTAATTTCAGCACAAACACACACACGCGCAAGCATGTATCGGATGAGTCGGCTATGGCCCGCGCGGGTGTCGTCAGCACATCAGCTTGGTCACTTAATAAGCGCAAGAAGACCAAGTTCGAAACTCAACTGAGACATTTATAATATGCAAAGTTCGGCAGTTAAAAATGAAATGTTGCAAAAAATTCAAATGGAAATTGGTATGATAAACTCTGGAAGTCGGCCTGGCCGTGGTGGGTTGGTCAACCCACTGTGGTTATGACGACGCGAGAGGCTGTAAAAGTGGCTCGCAAAGTTCCACCAGGTTGAGGTCGAAAACTCCTGGCTAAAGTCGCGGGGAGGCAAGTTGAGGCAGTCAAGACGAGTCGAGTCAAGTTGCGTCGCGTTGAGTGGGCTGCTGCCTGTTTAATGGCATTCTAGCTCCAGCTCAGACAGTCACTCAGCATAAATAGAGGACCAACCAGCCCCCCTCTTCCCTTATTCGCCTTCTCTTTCTACTGCCGACAAGGCGTTTAAAATGTGTCTGTGGTGGCTGGCGCAAAGGCGTAGCAAGCACAGGAAAAAAAGTTCGAAAATTACGAAGAACAGAGGGAAAAAATGCAATAGCCAGAGATACCGTTAGCTGGGGTGCCGGGGACCAAGAGAGAGAGAGAGAGAGAGAGTGAGTAAGAGACGGGCCAAGAGGTGAAAGCGAGAGCGAGTGCAAATAAAATAGAAAACCAAGGCAATTTTTCAGCTTCATTAAGTAACCGCAAAGTTTGTTTTATGTGCGGTCAGCTACAGCTACAAGCCAAGTCCGTTGCAGCCTCTTCTCCTGTTATCCAGCACTGGCACCCGCATCAGTCCCATGCCCAGCAGAAGCGAGTAAAAAGATTAAATAAATCCGATAAACATATGAGCATAAAAAGTTACAAGGGGAAAAAAAGTTCATTTCGCAGCCGTCGGCCAAAAAGTTTTCTGAAATATTAAGTATAAAGTAGTAAATTAGCTTAATGCAAATTAAACGCACGTACTTTAAGTATTTCATTCACAAGATTAATGCATAATTATGCAGCTTACGAGCTTATATTCAATTTAACTGGACTAAGTCTATAAAGATGTTTTTTTTGCGTTTTTGTTTTTAAGAAATTGATTTAAAAAATATTCATTGACTTTTGTGTGACTTACAGAAAGAAGACGCCTCTTTTTTATAATTATTATTATCTAATTTGCATTATTTTATTAGTCCAGAAACGAACTTTATTAACTTTATTTTTTTAAACTTTATATTTTCAAAGAGTATTAATTATACTTCAACTGCCGTCTAGTTACTTACGTAGACCGATATTAAGTATACTCTAAGTTATTTCTCACATAAATTATGCATCGAATCATTGCAGAGAGCAGTGCCAAATGTAGACTGCACTAATAAACCCATAAGCACGTACACACACACATACATACTTATGCCAACGCCAAAATAGTTTGCCATAGACATTGACAAATATCCAAAGCGGCAGCCGAGCACTCCCCAATCGGGACAGCAGCAGCAGATTGGCTGCATTTTGTGTTAAATCAGCAACAATTGTTGCCCAAGCCAGCAGCAGCAGCAGTGGCAGCAGCTATCACTTTGGGGTTTCCCTATTGCAATCGCTGTTTGAGTTTTACTTACTTTGGCTTTGGCATGGGCTTTGGATGTGGCTTTGGCCAGCCGCCAGGCAAGGAGGAAATTAAAATTTATATAGCATACAAAGCGGGGCAGCTGCTGCTGGCTCGCCAAGGCATTTTGCTATTTAGCATGTTTCTTAACCTCGCTTCGTTCACTTCGATTCGTTCGATTCGCCCGTTCGTTCGTTTTTCTTTGCAGCTTCCTTTCTTTGCCTGGCTTTCATCTTAAGTTGGCTGCTGCCAAAGCGGAAAGCGTGGCTGCCATTAAGCTGCCAATCGACCATTTGTCAGCTTCGATTGCGGCAAAAGAAGCGCAAGAAAAAATCTACGATTGCTGCCAAGTTGTTGCCAATGGCTTTGAATTGGGTTAAGTGATTTGGCGTTCAATCAATCCGCAGCATTCCCTTACCCTTCCCCCGTCCTTACTGTGGGGTATAATTATAGACTGCGACGGCTCTATTTGTATATGCCACATAACACATACGCCATGTGGTCGCTCGAATTTCTATTTGCCAGCAATGGGTGAGTGCCACCATTATGCCGTTCATTATCTTTTTGTGATAAGCGAATGGATTTCACCACTGGGAATTTCTCTGGCTGTTATTTTTGCGGTTCTTGTCGTTGTTGTTGTTATTGTTTTCGCACTGCATGTGCCATTTAAATCAATTATGCGTTTTTCAGGCAAAACACGCCATTATCTCGCCGCGCGTTTGTGCATTGTGGCCAGACAATTTAATGAACTGCGCAAATAATTTGACCGCTCTGAAGTGATTTGAGCAAAATTGTTAAATAGAAACCAGAAAACTATTGCTCTATATATTAATATGAAAAGTATTCCTTGTTGAAATAAAACTATAATTAAAATCCAATAACATTATAAGATTACAAATTGTGATTATAATTAAGTAATAAAGCACCAAATTAGCTTGTTACTAACACTATTATTGATCCGAATTCCATTGCTTAGTTTCTTCTGGTAAATGTTCAATTCAGGGAATGTAATCATCCCATTGCCTCATAGACTTCCAATCGGCGACTCGCATCTGCAAAGATATCAATCGATCATTCAATTCGGCCGTCATCTTAGCCATCTCCTCCGATCTGGTTGGCCTCTGCGGCATGACATATTGTTTTTTTAAGATTTGAAGTCTTCTGATTGGACTTGGCCTCTCAATGTTGGCTACGTGAGGCTTGCGTGATTGTCTCTCTGGAAATTTAAGCATGTTGTGCGCTTTTTTTGAGTTGTTTCTCAATTCATACAGCAGTTACTTAGAAAGCACAGTTCGTTGAAGTTTTAGTTCATTTTTATATATTTTGAATTTTGCATTACGCTAGAACTGTAAAGTTTGTTTCTAATAGAAACTTTCCATGTTTATGTAAGGAAAAGCCATTGAATTGAGCAGTTGATACTGGAAGCAAAGCAACTGAGATGGAAAATTTCGATTGGAATGTAATGAGATTTTAGAGATTTTTATTGTCAAAAGAAAACAATAGAGAGGGGATAAAATTATAAGAGTCTAATAAATGTTCTAGGTTAATGTTAACTAAGACAGTTGATCTTATATGTTAATACATGTTGGTGTATTTAAGATTTTCCTCTTCAACAATAATCTGCTGCAACACTGAGTTAGGCATCTTCTGTTTTAAAGGGATTCTCTTGTCTTTCTCTGAAATTCAAAATGTTCTCATTAAATTCTCATTTTGAACTCACATCAATTCGTCTGATGATTAGGTCTTCCATGATATCTCATTACCTTACCCATTTTCTATGATTTAATTTGCCGTAGCCTCTGGCAGAACAAAAGCAACCCCTCCACCGACGCACTGCTGGCCATTTCATTAACCACACAAAGACTCAACACACACGTACATACATCTAAAGACACACACACACAGTCTACAGCTTTTAACCCAAGGTCTACGTGTAATTTGCTCATGTGAAATGCTTTAAACACCACAAATGGAATTTTTAATTGTCTGGCAAGCAAACGAACTCATCCACACTCACTTGCACGCACACACACACATACTCACACTGGGAAGCACACAGACTCGCCTCATAAACGTGACCAGGCTCGTCGACATATTTATAATTTCTTTAATGTTTTGCTCAGCTCACAGCCCCAGTTAGACCCAATCCGGACAGTGACAACCCGTTACAAAAGCTTTCACTGCTTAGCGCACTTGAGTTACTTTATTATGTAAGCGTCGGAAATCCCCGGACAGGGAAGTCCCCTCCCTACCTCTCTACACTCTTGCCACTCTCTCAGCCTCCAGAACGACCCTCTTGGCATAAAAAGGTGAACTTCAGTGTCATTTGTTTGCAGCCGCCGCTGTCGGTTTTCGCAACTGAACTTTGCTCTGTGTTCGCCACAGCCCGAGAGTTCCAGCTCCAGTGGGGACAACTTAAGTTATCTTTATGCTTCAAAAGGCCTACACTGAGTGGGGCCTCGCTGACGACGACTGTCTGGCAGACAGTCAGACAAGCTGTTGAACAACGCCCCAGCCAAGGATGAACTGAGATCAGGCAGAGAGTAGAGCAGAGTAGAGCAGAGCGATGGGTAGTCAGTGAGAATGCCTCTGGCTGTCTGTCCTGACTCTGCTCTCTCCCTCTCTATGTCTTTTTCTCTCTCTCTCTCTCGCCTACGCCTGTGTGGTCCCGCTGGGTCTCTGTTTGCCTTTTTCCATATTTCAATTGAAATGCACAGCAGCACAATTAAAAATCAAGCCAAGTGATGCGTGCCACTGCCGTGGCAAGTGTTTGCCGAGTGTTTGTTGTTTTCCTTCTCCTTCTCTTTATTGTTGCCGTTGTTGTTCAAAATGAAGCGCTATAAATGGACAAGTTGTTGTTCTTGTTGCTGTTGTTGTTGCCTCTGTAGAGTCTCTTCATCGGTCGCAGCTAGCCTTGAGGCAGCACATGGCCCAGTCAACATTCTGTCCGTTGTTCTGTCGTGTCGTCTCGTGTCGTGTTGTGTCTTGTCGCTCTAGGCCAGACTTCTGTTGGTTTTTATGTGTTGCTGTCCCTCTCGTTACTCTCGGCCGTCGGACATTCAGCATAAAGAAGCGCTTAGCCGGGCAATATTTTGGCTTTTGTCTTCCCTATGTGTTTGGTTTGCTTGGCCACGCCTATGGGCACCTTTTTTTTCCTGGGGAGTGCATAATTTATCATTCACAGAGCTGTTGAGTTGCACAATGGGAAGAAATATTATAAAGAGCTGACAATTAAGAGAATTTATTAAAAGGGTATGGCGAAAGATGATGATGACGGCCTGGTGACGTGAATAAAGCTTATAAATGGTCAAAGGAATTCCAGAGGATTAGAAAAGGGATAACTATCAAAGACTAAGCTAAGTAAAGAGTTTATTTAAGGCGATTGGATACAATTTTAATAAATTATTGGGATGAGCTTTAGTGACAATTTTATGTATTATATTAAAAGAAAAATAAAACATTTTAGAATATTATAAAGTTGTATTTTTTATATCAGAAATATAAGTAATGAAATACTTTGTATTTAACAAATGTTATCAGATGTGATAGATTTATTGTTTTTATTTGTTTATACTTTATCTCTAAGCAACAAATGTTATCAGATGTGATAGATTTATTGTTTATATTTGTTCACACTATATCTCTTAGCAAAGAATTTCAATAGCATGTTTATACCTTCATTTGCAGTTATTTCAAAACAAAATCCCATTGTTCACGCATTAGAGATTTCATTGGTGTTTGGCATATTTCATGACATCAAACTAAATTAAATATGCCCAATGTCCGTTCTAGGAAATCTCGTTCCAAGCCTTGACAGCATCCACAGAGCCTTGTCATGGGCACACAGTAAATGAAAATGAATGAATGCGAATGCGGCATGTTTTTACTATGTTCGACTCGCCTGTTCTCTCTCTTAACTATGCTCAGGAAACTGAGAAAATAGCACACAAAATATGGGAAGAACAAAAAAAAACAATCGAATTTTTGCCAGATGAATTTTTGCAGATGCCTACTCTTTTTGCCTACTGCTCCCCCCTCCAGCCATGCCTCGCTCGGCTTGTCACCCCTCCCCAGTTTTGTCAAATCAGTGAGGCGTGTTTTTGACATTTAACAAGCCATGCGGCCAGTTGGCTCGAGCGAGGCTTGTGCAAATGCTTTTAATTAAAAAATATTTGCAGCCAAACTTTGCATAATTTCGACTCAATAGTTTTTAGGCAGGCAACTGTTTTTGGCAGACAAACAGACAGCAGACAGCAGGACAGCTGGAAAACAGACGGACAGATGAACAGACGAAGAGCTTAGTAGCCTGGGCACTTAGGCAGGGAGAGCGCACTGGGAGTTGCGGCAGCTGCTGCTGGCGACGAGTTGTGACGACGTGTGACAACTCATCAGGCACACAACGCACCAAAGGGAACTGGAACTAGAACTACATAGATCTGCATCTACAGTTGGATGTGGATTTGCATTGCGCCCGCCCCTCAACACCCTCTTTCTCTGTGTGCTGCGAATTAATGTCCAGTTGGACGAGTGTGCCGTGCACTGTGCAGGTGTCGTCGCTATTGTCATATTTTGCACAGGCCAAAACGACTCGATTCGTGTCCGTCTGTGCGTGTGTGTGTGCTAATGGCTTTGGAAAATCAAAAGCGAGATTAGTCAATTGTGCCGCAATTGAGTGGCAGGACAGCTCGGACCAAAGCGTAGCCCAGGCCAGAGACAGAGTGTAGACCGGACAACAGGCCCAATAGCTTCTGAGTAGACTGAGGATGCCTGCTGCAATTGTTTTCATTGTTCCCAATGCACTTCTTGTATTTGTAGTTGTTCTTGCTAGTCTGATTTTAAATTTTATGAAAATTCCTGCAACGTGGCGTATGCTTAATATAATTTGGCAGCCGGCGAAAATCCGAATTTAAGCTCAGGCAAAAATGGAAATAGTCAAAAAACCTACGAAGGGAAGGGGGAGAGAAAAAACGAACTGGAAGAGGAATAAAAACTAACAACTGCTGCACAATTGCAGCGGCATGCGAAGGCGAAGAGGGGCGGGACGGGGCAAGTGGGGCATACATATTTTTGATGCTGAAAAATATTTGCAAATAAATTGCCACAGCCGACAGAGAGGGAGAGAGAGAGGAGGGGGAATAGAGAGACAGCGGCAGCGAGTCAGGACCCAAAAATGGCTAACAAACGTAGTTGGCCCGGCTGCGAGTGACGTAAATCTATTTCAGTTGAGGGATTTCTACATCAAACATGCCGGACAGTTTTGCATTGCTGCAAAGCTGCTGCAGCATGTTGTCCGAGTGTTGGAAGGGGGACAGAGTGGCAGCACTGACTGTGTGGCTATGCACACAGTGCGTATGAGTAATCTTTTGCTGGGCGTAACAATATTTCGCTTTACGGGCTGCCGTTTTGTTTTCTTTGATTAAAAATCGCTACCGAAAATTGTATTTCATTTAATTTTGTTTGCATTCCATTTGTTGTTGTTTCTTTTGTATTTCAATTTTTGTTTTGCCGGCAAACATGCAAAAAAGTATTGGAATTTTAATTTGCTTTGGCAATACTCGTAGATTTTGGTTCCGCAAAAACAAACCCCAAAACAAGGTCGCTGATCGAAGTGCTGCCCCGTTTTGTTTTGAGCATTTCGGGCGCGGCACGCTCGTATATCAAATTCAATTGTATATTTTGTTGTTCTGCATTTGAGTTACAGCGGTTAGTTGTAGTTGTTGTTGTTGTTGTTGTTGCTGGGCACTGGCTCTGGTTGTGTGTTTTTAAGTGAACGCCTTTTATTTAGTTATGCGGCGTTAGCCAGAAAAATCCAATAACCGGCGCACAACTAAATGCGTCTGGGAATTCCCTCGATTCCCCCCCCCACCACTTGGAGTAGCACTCTGAGCGATGAGCTGGTTAAGGTTTGTTGTTGTCCAGAGAAAAGAAAAAAAAAAAACAAATACTGCATACAGCAAATGAATTGAGAGTGTGTGTGTGTGCGAGTGTTTTTTTAGTGGGTTGAGTTGTAGTCTTTGGGGTGCTATTGTATGTGGAATTTGAAAAGATACATGACAGCGTATTAGATATAGAAATGGGCTGAGCTGGGCAGGCCAGGGCAATAAAATAGATAAATGTGAACAAAGTGTTGGCCATAAATAAAAACGAAATACTTGCAAATTGCAGAAATTAAAATGTGCCTTAAAAAAGAGTTGCAAAAAAAGCTAAATTTGATGAAATTTGTTATACTTCTTTTGTCGTTTTGTGCCACGACTTTTCCTTTAGATATTTATGGATTATTCAATTATTCAGCCAAGGAACTTGTTGCCCCTCAACAAATACCGCCTTGTTAAGCGCTATTTCCCACTAGGCTCAGTTGGCCATCAAATTGAGCATTTTGTTGGCGCATTTGCGAGTGTGGGCACGGTACTGGGCAGGCCTAAACATGGCGTCGCCTCGCTGATTTGCATGCGAGCCAAAGGAGCAGCAGCGGCAGCGAATTGACATAAAGGGGTGAGGGGCGTGAAGCGCCGGGGGCGTGGCAGGCTAAACCTCAAAGTCGTCTGGCAGCAGTGCCAGTCGTCGTCGTCGTCATCGTCGTCGTGTTATGTGTGACATTTGTTTGTTTAGACGGCACTCCTGGCGACAAATATAAATGTTAGTTACGCTTTGCGAGTTCTGCTTGCCAAATTGCCTGTCAAGTCGCTCTCGCTCGCTCCCTCAACGACTGGCGACTGGGCGTATGCGGCGGCCTCTGGACTGGTTATAAATATCTCAAACTCGGCTCACCCCCCTCTGCCACTGCATGCAATTTGTCTGCCGCTGCGACTCACTTCACATGAAAATTCTGCTGGCCGCATTTTTGCCAGTCATTTTTGCACTTCATTTGCCGCTTCACAGTGTCGTCCGGCGATTCATTGAGTGACGTCATGGCTCAAACTGTGGCACTGTAGATGTTAGCCGGCTGGCAGCTTTAACTGCTTAACGCTTGGGGCTCTAATCGAATTGCTCAGTCCAAGCCCAGCCCCAACGGCCCCCCTTGTGACTCAATGCCAAATAGTTGGCCATTTTTCTCTTGTGTCTTTTGTCTTTGCCTCATTTACACACACACACACACACATGGAACAGCGCCCACACCGTTCGCTGGACTGAGACTGGGGTGAAAATTGCGTGTCTGGCCATAAAATTGGCAGCGTTTGGGCCCAAGGCCACCCCATGTCCATTTGAGGTTCTCTACTCTCCTCTGCTCCGGTCCGGTCTGGTCCCGTTTCTCGGTTTGCTTGTTTTGTGGGCATCCTTTGGGCATTGGCACTGATTTCTTCGCATTTATTTTGTACATTGGTTTACTTGTATTCCTTTTTTTCGTATATTTTATTTCGTTTTTATCTTGCCCTTTTGTGGTTTAGTAAAACTAATTTATTTTAAGTAAGTTTGAGTTGAAAAAAAAAAAACAAAAAACGAAAGCCAAAACCAAAACGAAACCGAAACCGAAACTAAAAAAACGTCCAAAAATATTCGACCATGTAACCCAAATTTCTGCATTTACAGACGGCAGCTCTGTTTGTTGCATATCCCTCCCTCCTTTTTTCCACCGCTCGCCACAATCGCATACAATTTGCTCATTTCAACCGCACCGACACACACACAAAGAGTACTGGAGGGAGTGGAAGGGGGGGCTTCTATGGGTACTCGGAATGGGCAGTCTGGCACTCACATAAATAGTAATTTGCCTAGTGCGTTTTGTGGGCCCAGGTAGGCGTGCACCGTTTTAGCTAAATTGCCGCCGTCCGGAGCACAAAAAGCAGCGGCAACAGCAGCAGCAGCAAAGCCGCTTAAGTCGCACCCAGATGGAAGAGCGGCTGGCGAGTTGTAGCTGTGTTATGCAGAGAAGAGAGAGGAAGGAAGCCGAGCAGTGGACAGGGGACACGGGGACTGCAATGTACAAAATCGAAAATGTAATGAAAACCACAGTCGCCTACAACCGCCAGAACTGGTCAAATCTATGTAGTAGTTTGAATTGAAAAACAGACGCTGCACAGTGGAATAAATTTACTTTATATGTATTAAAATATTTTATAATTATTTACTGAAATTGGAAGACAGGAATTTATAAATTTTTATAGTTGTTGACTTTTCTAATTTAAAGTTGCGCTTTAATTTGATTATAATGAACGTTTGTTTATGGTTTAATAAGCCTAAACACAAATTTTTGTCACACTCAAAATTAAAATAAATTAAATACATTTATTAACAACTTATTTTATTTAAAATATGCAATAAAGTACTTCTTACATTATTAATATTTCTATAAAAGTGTTTTTAAGCCTTATAATTTTGCATTTATTTATACGAATAAATAAACATTCAACTTAAATTAATTTTCAATATTTCCAATTCTAAATTTCCTAAAATTATTTTATTTTTCCACTCAATTAATATGAAATGACAACTTATATTATTATTGTATGTGCCTTAAACACATTATTTAAATTTAATAAACACGAACAGATGTATTAATTTATTACATTTTAAAATTTCTATATCATCATTTTTTCTTGCAAAGTCTCCTAATACTCCCACTGTTCATTGTTGGCTCGCTGATTTGCAAACGTAGAAAAAGCCGGGCAGAGTTTTGACAGGTTGGCCAGCCGACTGAAACCGTTGGCGCGCGTGAGTCCGGGCGGCCACAATTGGTTCGGCCGTAGTGCCAAAAATTTGCGCAAATTAATGCCGGCCAGAAAATTGATAGTAAAATGTTTCATCATCTCTCGTTTGCGAGCGTAGTTATTTTTTTTTCGTGTTTGTGGCTTGCCTACTTTTTGGCGGTAATAAAGTTGCCGCTCAAACCACAAATGGAATTTTAGCGCTTGCGGTCGATTTGTGTGAGAATTCTAGTGAGTGTGTATGAGTGTTTACGCGTGTGTGTGCGTGTCTAAATTGCACTCGTTTCATGGCATCATTACATATTCAAAAAGGCAGCGCACGTAGCGCATTTTTATGAAATTTTACTCGCTTCTAATGTAATCGTTATGCGAAGCATTTTGGCTACTTGCTGCGGGCTGCTGGTTGATGCTGCCACTGATGTTGTTGCTGCTGCTGCTGGTAGGGAGCTTTGCTGTCATTTAAGAATACATAAAGTAAATGCCCTGTGTTTAAGCTCATACCCAGACAGACTAACGAGTGCAGCACGGGAAATGGGGACAGACGGGAGACTCACGCACAATTTGGCAGCAAGACAGGACTGAAGACAGGCAACATGTGATATGCGCTAATCGCTGTTAACTGACAGACAGACATTGGTGATGTTAGTAAACAGACAGCCATACACTACCGCTGTTAGTTAACAGAGGGAAGGAAAGCTTTCTATCTGTTATACAGGAGTGAAACTTACCTAAAGCTTAACCATTCACATATAACAGTTCTAGGACCTTTTTATGCCTTGGTAAAGCTTTCAGTAATTTAACTTACAAGCACATAACAGGCATTTTAAGCTATTTCAAAGCTTAACGTATTTTACCAAAAAGTTAATTTAACAGATGTATAAGCTTTTTCACCACCTCTCATGTTATCTTTACATTTCTCGTGTTTCGGAGTAAAGCTCTTGATATGCTTTTTATTTACAAATAGTTCAAACATGGCCCTAAATCGATGAGTTGTTTCACCAAAGCTTTTTATCCTTGAGGATATTGCTTAAGTTCCTTATAATTCCACTAGGTGTCGCTCTAAATTATTAACTTATATATTGATATCGTTTAAACATAAAATATGTTTTATTCAATTATAAAAGGTCATAACTAAGCAACAATAAATTTTACGACTCTTATGCCCAAATACTTTTCCATATATTTAAATTTTTTTATACATTCCCATATATTCAAATTAGTTTGCTCTTCAATTAGTTTATTTAATAAATGAAACCTTAGTTTTTCCAATGCACATATTTCATTCAATATATATTTTCAAGTTGACAATCAAAAGAATCTAGAATAATTTTCTTGAAAATGCACTTGTCAAAATCAACAATGGCAACAATTACTGAGCAACTTGTAAGTAGTTTTTTGCCATTTCCCATTGAACAGAACTGAATTTCATAAAATACTCTGCTTGCAAATCAAATAAGCAATAAATTAAATCAAGCGTATACAAGTTGACACCCTTTGAGCCGGAATGCTTTCTGCCGAGCTTAGTTTGAGACCCGCACCCCATGTACACGCACACTCACAGTCACTACTCACACTCACACTCACATGCATACTCACGCACACTCGTCCACACTAAAGTCGACATTCATGAGCCATGGCTCTTGACACACGTGCCATCGCACACACACACATATAGTATAGTACATATACATTGGCGACCCACGTCCGCCTTACCCGTTTCCTGTTGCTGCCACAACAACAAAAGCAACAGCAACAATAAATAAATAAATATAAAATCCCTACTAATTGAGTGCGATTTTCGAGCATCAATTTCATAAAGCATACAAAATACGAAAAGGAGAAAAAGCAGCACATGCCGGGAGAAAGAGAGCGTAAAAAGCAGCAGCAAAATAGAATATGATGAAGTTGATTTTTTTTCTCCTTTAGCTTGCGCCTCCTCCTCCTCCTCTGCTGTTTTGTTGGGAGCAAAAAGGCAGTTGAAAAACATGAAATAAATATTAAAAATAAAAAAAAAGAAATCGACAAAATGTTGATGGGGGCCACAAGCAAACAGAAATAAAAAAGGGACGCGAGACACACTAAAAAGCTGCTGTTGCCAATCATATAGACATCTTTTTTTGCCTCCTTTTTTGTCAGGCTCGAACCCAACCCAACCGCCAACAAGGATAATGGCACTACAACAAACGCACTTATGACAGCCTCAGACCCCAGACTCCAGACCTGCCGACCCTCAATTCCTTAGACCCTTAGATATGTCCTTGTCTTGCTGTTGATGTTGTTTGATCAGGGTATTATAAATTATACATACGATTTGTATAATTCATTTAAAATAAATTATACATACAAAAATATTTCAATTATAAATGAATACCTTTTTCAACTATTTCCTTAAAAAATAAAATAAGTTCCATAATTAATATTTTTGAATATCTTTTAAGAGTCTTCGCTTTTCGGCTTACAGAAAAATGTTGTACTTTTTCTCTTTGCTTTTTTTTTCGTGTTCGTAAATTTTTGTTTACTTTTTTCCATGTTTTTTGCTCGGTCTTCTTCAACGTTCTCCTGCATTTTTGCAGCTGCTCTGTGCAAAACTCAATAACAAATTATAACGTATTATAGCCATGGCAAACTGTTGCGTTGCTAAGCAATCGCACCGAACTCAAGCGCGCCCAACCCCCGCTAGCAAATTTACCCATCCACCCACACAACCCCAGCATCACCCGGCTGCCCCTCCCCATGCCACTCAGAATGCCCCTTACCACGGTAACTTTTTCCAAACTATGATGCCAGCAACAAAGTTGCCATGGGTGATGATGCTGCCGCCGCTCTCTTTCTCTCCTCTGTTGCTATCTCTCTCACTCCCAGTCTTTCTTGCTGTCTCCCTTTCTCTCTTCTACTTTTGATATTTTTGCTCTTGAGCTGAGTTGTTGACGAGGTCGTTTTGTGTTGATTGCCCGCACCCCCGTCGCCGGGCTTTGGTTTGAGTTTGTTCTCTTGTTCTGGCAAACGGCAATATGAAGTGCTTCATAATTTTTACCTTTATTTACCTTGTTGTTTTTGCCATCTTTTTTCTCGCTGCTACTGTTGACGTTGTTGTTGTTGTTGCTGTTGTAGTTGTAGTTGTTTAGCTCGGTGTTAGCCATGTTTTGCACTGCCAATTCGCTTTTTTATGCGATTTTTGTTGTTTATCTACCGATAAAGTTGAGTTTTTAATTATGTGGCGGCCGTCCAACTACGCAACCATAAATACCGAATCTCTCTCAGCTGAAACCATACGAAATTCCTCCCATTTAAATTAGTTTCAGAAATGTGAGAAATATGCAGATAATTCCAGGAGAACTTCTAACTCGTTGCAAAACAAAAGCAATTAACTAGTTTTTCTGAACATTTTTGAGTTCGTTGCTTGGCTTCAGTGGCTCAATTAGCCGACACTGGAGAGCAGTGTAAGATACGCAGATTAAATTGATGTTTAAATTTAAGCTTGTCCATTGATTACGCCTTGTTGCAAGACAGTCGCATCAATGATTTGCAACAGGCAAGTGCAAAAATGCTGAATCCAAATTCAAATGGGCAAACAAGCGCGCTCAATAAATCTGTTGGCCACTGAGCCGTAAAACTGCGATCTCTCTATGTTGCCTTCTCTCTATTGCTCTCTCCTTTTGACTCTTTTGCTTATTCCGTTTTACTGATGAATTTATGAGTTTTTTGTGCCTCAAAGTTCTCGCATACACTGCAAATGGAAAATATGAAAGATGCCAATAGAAATTGGCAGGCGCATTGGACTTCAACTATGCAGTTTGCTAAATACGTGAATGATTGGCGACCACCCTGAATACTGATACGAAGCCATGGCTAAATCTATTCCTCTCCCTCTGCCTTCGACCCCCTATTGAATGCTGCATGCAACACTGAGCCAATTTGTTCATGCTGCTTTGGCTGCTGATGCAGTTGTGCGTAAAATATGAAAGAAATATTTGATTTGTTTATGGCACAAGTGGCAGCAACAACAACAACACAACAACAATAAAGGAATGGAATACCGGATACATTTATGTTCAGGAATTTCTGCCATTCCAGGTAAGTTTTTCATCGCATCATTTTTGATTTTGTGATTTTTCAAATCAATAAGGCAAACCGTGCGCAATTTGGCGTGTAATTTAGCGTGTAACGATGATGGTCCACAGCGAGCTGAACGAGTCAAGTGCTCCGTAGCCGACTCAAGCCCAGACTGAGAGGCATGTAGTACGTGCCAGCAGCAGCTGTTCAGCTCTACAGCTGCCCAACTGTCCGTCCGGCTGCTGCAACGGCTCAACATTTATTAGTTAGACTTGCCTTTGGCATAATGCATTCATGCTTCATTGATGCGCGTTCTCCTTGAATGATGTTTTCAACGTATTTCTCTTTCTCTCTTTCGCCCCTCCCTCTCACTCTCTTTTGCATATTTCTCTTTGCATTTTGCATTCTGCATTCGGGGGATTCTTTGCATTTTTTAGTTACTTGACTCACTCAGCGAACTTAAATTGTCAATTTATGGGCATCGTCGGTTGCTTTGGCAAAAGTATTTCATAGTAATTCTATGCTCGACTGCCTCTTGCCAACTTTTCAGCTGAGCGCAAAATTTTAATAAAGTTAACAACTTTATTGAAATCATAAAAAAAGTTACCCCTCCTCCCTTTTCTCGCTCTCTCTCTTCGTTCTACATGGGGGGGGGGCTCAATTTTTTTTGCAATTGCCGGGCAACTTTTCGTTTTCGTTTGCGAGCTTCTTGGCGCTTTTAGGTTGTCTACGCGTTTGGCTTAAATTTTTATTGCCTCTCTCTCTCTCTCTTTCTTCTTTTCTCTGCCTTACCCTTCCCCTTTCTTTTTCCCACTCTTCCCTTCCCGCTCCTGTTTCACTCATTTCGAGAAACCAACGAACTACGCTCGTTGTTCAACCATTTTGCACATTTGATGAGAAAATTCTTTGGCTAATTATGTCTGGTTGGTTGTGCACACACACACACACACACAGTGGCACACAACCATACCCATACAAGCTCTGACAGAGAAAGATTTAAATAGAGTCACAAGTTTTGCTTCATATTTTGCCGCTTGCCTCTCAATGAAATTGCAATTTGTAAAATTTCAAACATTTTTGCGGCTTGTTGCCCTTTGTGTCCGTGTGTACAGATGCCGAGTGTGTGTCTGTGTGTGTGTGTGCGTGTGGTCTCGAGTGGCACGCATGTAGACTGACGACTGACTGCCTCTAAAAACTTTTTAAGTTGCCATCCTCAATCGACAAGTGCTGTAGTTGACTGAGAATATTCTTGCAAACAAGTTACTAAGAAGAATGTCTGCTTTCCCGTTTAGTTTCCATTTAGTAAATCGCAGAAAGGGTTTAAAGACATGACTCTTCAGTTTAAAGACATGACTCTAGAAAATATACACAGATATACATATATAGTGTGTACGAAAATTAACGCAGCATTTAAATTAAATAAATTAAACAGAGAAAGAACAGTTTTTAATTTTACGATTGTAATAATTAATTTAATTTATTAAATATCACATACAATAAACTCTCTTCGCTCTGCATGGTTAGTATTCTTCAGTTGCTCTGTTCATTTTGTTGAGTATAAGCTGTAGAGAGCTTCTAAAATTTTCAATTCTTGTCCACTACGCAGAATTGAGGTTCCTGTATTGTCAGCGATACTTTTACTGATCGATAAAATGGTCAAATCAAAATAGTAAGATGAAGCTAAATTCGTTACCTTACTTACGTAGTTTCTGAGAAACCTTCAGTAGATGTTTACATAGCGTCTTATTAGTATTAGCTGGATAATGTCTTATGCTTCTGCGAAGTTCTTCTACTTCCAGATTGTCAGAAGGTTGGCGCAATTAAAGGCAGATCGTCAGCGATTTACATTTATTGAGTAGCACGGCTGAAATGTGCCACAAAAATTTAAATTCGATCAATCAGAGTTGGCAGCTGAAGGCGCTGAGGCCACAGAGCAGCGCAGGAGCGAAGGAGACGGCGAATAAAGCAGTGGGAAAGGCAACGTCAAAGTCAGGCGATGCGCTGCCTGTAGCTGTCGCTAAGGCTGTGGCTGTGGCTTTGCCTGGTAAGGAACTGCTACAGAGAGGGATGAAGAAGGAGGAAGACAGGAAAGGGGTGGGGGGGGGCTGGCAGTGACTGCCAAGTAACATTTGAGAAAATTGATTTGATTTGATTTTAGATTTGCCACTCGCCCTATATACTGAGCGTACAAATACTTGGTATATACATTAGTAATACGCATTTTCAATCAAATGCGCCGGACGGGGAACGGGTAAGGGGCTCAGTTGTGGGCAGAGAAGAGACTCGAAGTCGTCACTTGGGTTTTTGAAAATAAATTGCTGCATATTTTTGTGCGCCGAGGAGGGGCAAATGAGTGAAAGAGTCCTGCCTGGCCAAGGAATTGCAAATAAATTGATTTAATTTACAAGTATATTCGAGAATTGTTTGACTAGTCAATGTGTGTATGTGTTTGTGTGTGTGTGTGTGAGCGTGTGTGTCAAAAGAAATTAAAGTAATGATTGCCTTGAAGAAAACACTTGATGACTTTGTCTGTCGAGGCACGTGCGTATACATTTAATATATCGTATATCGTATTGAATATATTGATATGTAATTTCCAGGCAAGGCTAAATAAATTTAATTAATTTGCAGTCATTCCTTCTGCTTCTTCTTCTTCTTCTTGTTTTGTATACCACAAAAATAGATGCAAGTTTATTTAAATTATTTTCCAAGGCAGAATCGGGAATCGAGTTTCCTTTTCGTACAGGTGCTGACAACTCTGCGGAATAAACTATGCAAATTTGAATTTCTTATGCAAATGTTTGCCTTAAAAAGGTAACAACTCAGCTCAGACAGCTAATGCTCACAAATACTATACGAAGAGGGGAAGATTTAGAGAAAATGTTGAGGTAACCTTTTCTAAAATTATTAACATTATGCTGCAATTTTATTGCACCTTTAGTGTAAAGGTAGCTAAGGTAACTGATATCTATCTGAGTCTCTTACTTGCTGATTACTGTTTCTACTTTCATCTTAATTTTGAAATTGATTTGCCCGTGGCAAGCTTGCAGATCTTCTCTAGAGAATTACCTGGAATGTCTGCAAACCATAAAGTATATTTTTTTCCAGTTACAAATCTGTGTTGGAGTTTTCTCATCTTTTCTTTCGTTCCTTTTTGTGGTAGGTCGAGAATGCGATTCGAAGTCCCTTTTCGCTCTCTAAGCCTTTTCATTCCGTGCAACGCCTTGCAATTTCTAGCTGCCTTTGCCTGCCCTCCCCCAGTCCCCCCTCTGCATTTGCATCTGCTGCTACTGCTGCTGCTTCTGTTGCTTTATGCATGACATTTAATCAAGTTGACGACTGCATTTGATGCCACAAATATTTCAAAATGACGCAAGACACGAAGGCGCTGCGCCTCGACTTGCCTGTGTTGTGGGATATGTCTTAGTGTGCCTGTCTGTGTGTGTGTGTGTGAAAAGTTGCATATTAAACGCAGACAGTCACAGCGCCAGCAACAGTGTTGGCAAAGCGGGCGAGGGGCGGCAGCGACTTTTGCACAGTTAATGCAATTTCCCGAGGCCACCCGCCTGCTGCGCGATAATTCAAGCGGAAACGGAAGTGCCAACGTCAAAGCCGCAGCGCGCTGAAATTCAACAAAATGCGAGCTATTAAACGCACTGCCACCAGCTCGACCTGATGCCGCCCCCACCTCTCGTTCTGCCCATTTTTGGTTGCTATTATGCTTGCTGCAGGGTTCCCTCCCCACTCTGCTCCCAACTTGCTTCTTTCTTCTTATAATTTTTGACAAGATGCATCAAAAAAGACGCAGGTTTATTCAAATGTAAACTAAAGACAGGCACAGCTGCAGCTGCTCTGATCCAGGACCTTCTGCTGCTGCTGCATTTAATGACAGCTGTCCTGGCATGCCGCCTGGCAAGTTATTTCATATAATAAACTCACCGAGCGCGTGTTACAAACGGCGTCTAAAAAAACCAAGAGAAGAAGAAGTTGACTTAATGAAAACCGCAAATTGTTTGAGTTGCTGCTTCCGTGCGCCAAGGCAGGCAAATTAAAAAATACCATAGCTCAGGTAGCAACAAGAACACCAACAACAGCAGAAGAAGCAGCAGCAGCAGCAGCAGCAATAACAATCACTGCGGCTGCGGCTGGTTATTAATATTTATCTTTGGTAATTTTAGGTATTTTTTAATAACAACAGGAAAAGCGAAATGTTTTGCGGTGCACTTGCCACAGCATTAACTTTGCAGCCACGCCCCTTTACTCCTCTAGAGAGAAATATGTGCCTGCGGTATTGGGTGAGCAATTGTGCCTGCTGCCTGTTGCCAAGAACTTGGCCAGGACTTTGGCTCTGCCGCTGCCGCTGGCCAGACACTGCTGCTGCTGCTGCTAAGCTCGAAGGCCAAATATTTGCCTAGTGCAGCTGCATTGGGCAAAGTTTTCCACTGACTGGCAAACTTACTTTTCTGCGGTTTAACAATTGAAATGCTGCGGCTACCAGCAATGCGAGTAAATTGAAGTGAGATTTTAGTAGGAAAACCTTGTGAAGCCGACCTCCTCCATGAGTGATGACCTCCTGCAGAAGGTGAGCTCGGTAACATGCATTATGAATGGGAAGGGGGATGAAGGGAAATAAAGAGAGAATATGGAGTGAGAGAAAAGAGTTTATACAGTTTGGAAGGGAAAGCAAAGAGATAATCTCTCAATTTACTGAAATTTAGAGAATTTCTAATTTAATTGAACGAGGTAAATTTAAGAATTGGCATAAGGAAATAATAATTATATGGCAGATCGGTTGGATGAGTTCGCTGAAGCCTTCTTCTTGCGCTCAAGCCCTGTTTAAGTCTTCATTCGGGTTGCATCCAAACTTATCCACATAAGTTTTTTTTTTTAATTTATTTTTTTTTTCTTTTTTTTTTTTTTTTTTTTTATAAAAATTTTTTTTTTTTATAGACCAAAGAAAATTTTTTTTTGGGGGGTTTTTTCGGGGTTTCCTTTATCCTTGTCGTTTTTCCCTATTTGGGGCCAAGATGATTGATAAAGTTTAAAAACAAACTACAGCAAATTTTATATAAATTATAAAAACAAGAAATATAATATAGTACGATATAATAATATAATCAAAAAAATACAGAATAAATAAAATAAATCAGTTTAATGAACTCCAAACTTCCTTCTTGCAGTGTACAAAATACGTAAAATTCTTTCATTCTGCAAATTATATTATTCCTGGAACATTTACATTAGCTACATATCAGCAGCACTTGATCCCTGCTGCTGGACTCGCAAACTAAATGCTAGGAAACCACACGCACACAAACACAACTACACAGACACTTGTGCACACACACACGTGCACACTTGATTTAGCCACAGAGCAGGCAAGCAGAAAGCTGCTTAACTATTTTGCCAACTCATTTTGCATATTATTTTTAACAAAAGTTGAATCATTTCCAACATATTAACATGATATGAAACGCTATTTGCTCACAGCTGGCCCCCTCGGCATAATCTCCCTTTTGCATTCTCTCCCCTCCCTCTCTCTCTCTCTCTTTCTGCCTTTAGCCATCTTTCATATTTGCCACTTGTGTCTGGCTGAGTTGTTGAACACTCGAGCAAGAGCTGCTTCAGAATGTTGGAATATTTTTCAGGCAATAATTTGTAAATTTTATGAAATGCCTCTTGATCTTTCAGCACATAAACTTGCAGCTTGCAAGCATTGTTAGCATGCGTGTGCCTGTCTGTGTGTGTGTGGTTGAGTTTAAATGCGAAAATAATTGCCGCAAATAGTTTCGCTAAGCGGTTTAGCAGTCGAGTTGAGTTGAGCCCAAGCAGAGGGAAGTCGAGCTGGGCTGAAAAATACAATTATTTCGGCAGCAAAAATAAGTGAATTACGGCAAGCACAAGCAGCGGCATATAGTGCTCCGATATCTGGCTGGCATCACTTAATTAATTAGCTGCGGCCTGCAGAACAATGTGAATAATTGATCAGTGTTGGCAGCCTTCGCTTGTCTATGAAACAAAAGTCAAGTGCACTTGCGCGTGCCTGGCATTAAAATCAACCCGAAACAGTTGGAGAAAAAGCGCGAGCAAGTCAGCGCAGAGGGGGGGGGGGGGAGTCTGTAGTCTGGCAATGGAGTGCAATCAATGCTGCTTATTGTTTTTCACCAGCAGGACAGGCTGCCTGGGTGCACTGCCATTGTTATTATGGATTATTGCACTGGTCAGGCGATCTCACATTGCGTATACGTAATGCGGCGCGTGCATCGCTGCGTATTTTCAATTTGTGTGGCCCAAAAATTCAACGCACAAGATAAACAGCTCGCCCGGTCGGTTGTGCAGAGTGGCAGAGTCCATGGAAATTAAGCCAATGCCAATGGTTGCCACTGCGGTTGCTGCTCGGCTGAGCTGCAGCAACGTTAATTGCAACGCTTTGTGCAGCCGCCATTGCCGTCGCCTACGACTACCCTTTGCCTGCCTCCAGTTGTTGCAGTTGTCTGTCGATACATGCATGCAAAACACGCACAGCAGCATCAGGTTGACTGCGGGCACGGCGCGGGGGCAACAACATTTTTTCGCACTGTGGTTTTTGCACTGTGCGGAAAATTTACTGCATGGCACATTAAGCAGGCAAGTGGTGATATGATTGGGTTTATGAGTGCCTGCCGCTTCCTTGCACCACGCACCGCATAACCCAAAAATAACTGCAACTTTTTATTTTGTCTACTCGCACATATGTGTGTGTGTGCCTGTTTGGCTCTGCTCAATGCAGCGTGTAATTCGCACAAGTTTAGTTCACTTTTTTTAGTCAGTCGCTCTGGCACATTAGTTGCCAACTCAATGAGCTAAGCCAAAGCAATTTATTGATAATTTGCACTCTCTCGGGTTGAGTTTAATATACTCGCAAGTGAAGTTATAGGGTTGGAGGCAGCACAAGAAATAATAATAATCATATAATTTGTGCTAAGTACATGCCGAGATATCGAGCAACTGAAGTCGAAACAGGTTTTGAATAATTGCAAATTTGAACTTAAATGCATTATTAATACTTACACAAGCAAGCCTTGAAGTGAGACTATCTTTAAGACGATTAAAACTGTAGACTAATATTGTTTAATCCATTTTTGTTGATTAATTCTAGGTAGCAATCTTATGGATTTATGAATTCAATTAAACTGATAGAGTGTATATAACTTATTTAATTTATTTGATTAATTTTGATTGATGATTTGAAATTGATCTACTTATTTTTAGATTTCTTATTCAAGTTATACCATACATGTTATGTTTTGAGTTATATTAACTTTATTGTTTGATGGCAGTATAATTATTTTACTGTCTTAATTTAACTTATTCAATGTCTTTTTACAATTTGAATCCGTTCACTTAGCTTACTGACGTTCTTCCGTGACTTAAGACTGCTCTCGTTCTCCACAAAGTCGGCTTCTTTTGATATGCTGTTAATAAGCGTTGCCACTACGACACTACACTCTCTTGGTCTCTGTATTGTCATTCTTCCTATTTCCTTGATCCGGTTTATGTCTCACTTACGTCTATTCACATTTAATTGCTCTCAACTCTTCTGCCTCTTCCCTCGATCGTTTTTATTATAAGCTACTTCCCGTATTATTATCAAACTTTGTCGCAAATTTATGTGTATTTTATGCAGAAACACAGAAAGTTTAATTCCCTCTTTCTGCGTTGCTCTCATTCTCATTACAGGTAAGTGCCAGGTGCCTATTCATTAACAATTTGTAATTAGTAGAGCGAAGCTGGTCGCTTATTGTTATTGTTGTTGTTGTAGGTAAGCCTCAACGAAACTTAAGTCTATGCAAATTAAAAAGCAATTGAAATTTTATTACCCAAAGTCGCGGAGGAGCACAAATTGATGGCCACGGCAGAGCGACAATTAAAAAAGGTGAATGCCACATGAGACTTGGACGTGGCAAGAGATGTGGCAAGGAATGCTCTGAGCATGCACTGTGGGACCGGTAATTGCCAATGGCGTTCACATTGCCAACTTCGACTGACTGCCAATTGGCACGCGCGGTGGCAGCGGGAAGCGAATTAATAAAATATTGAATATGCCACACGTTTGGCTTGTGGATATTTATGAGCCCAGCCAGTTGAGCGACGTGTCTTTCGACTACACCCACATGCCACGAGAGTCTGTCTGCATGTGTGAGTCTGTGTGTGTTTTAGTAAATTAATTACTTCACTTAAGCGCTCTACACACGGCATGCTGGCTGTCTGCCTTGCTGGCGCTGGCTCTGCCTTCACCTTGATTTTGTTTACGCAAAAAAACATTTTGTGAAAATTGGAAAATTCCTTTTGTTTGCCCAGCCCAGACCAGGCGCAAGCCCAACATCCAAGAGCCATTGCTATTAACTTGTTTTTCAATCTCGGGGCACGCCTTGTTTCTATTTGCTCAGTTGCTGTTGGTGTTGCTGTTGGTGCTGCTGCTGCTGCCATGCTGCTCTTGTCGTGGCTGCTTTCTTGCCTTGGTCATTGTTTTACAGGTGCTTTTGGCTTATTCTTGCCATTGTTTGTCGGAGCAGGCAGCAGCAACAACAATACGAACAGCAGCAGAAATCTACAAAAATAATTGCCACGGCTGGCAGCCATTTGGTGCGCTTTTAAGCTTCACTTAAATGAAATTGTAATGAAATAGAAATGAAAATGAATTTCTATGGCTTGATGTTTGTTTCGCCCGCAACCCGCTCTCCCTTCGCACTCAACTTGCCCTCACTCGCTGCTCGTACCTGTACTCGCTTACTTACTTACTGCAAGTTCTGGCTTCGTACTACTTGCCCGTAATTGCTTAGGATAAAAGTTGCATTTACTTTTAATTCAATTAGTTCATCGTGTGCTCGTTCCCGCTTTGCATTGTTTTCCCAGGACTTTGTGCCCCTTCCCCTCTCTTCCTGTTGCAATGCAGTTTGCCTAAGCTAGCCGAAAAAGGCTCAAGTTAATGCAAAACATAAGCATTGGCCCCGGCAGCCGACTTCCTACACGCTACACAGCGAGAACAAGTGGTGCAATAAAATTCATAGCCTACTTATTGGGGCGCATGCTTAGTGCCTGTTACGAGTTGGTCTACTGCTGCTTCTGGGCAACGCCTACCAAATCCAACTGCTGCTGACCTGGCAGGCAGCCAAAAGAGGCGTTGTAGGTTTTACGACAGCGGGCAATGCAACTGGTTGGCAGTCGGAGTCCTTTTTCCTAACCACTGTGTGAGTGCGTGTGCAAGTCCGTGTATTTGTGTGGCAAGCTGGGTTGGCTGATTTGTCTTGGGGTTGGAGTTGCTGAAGTGATAGCTGGCAAATAAGCTCAGGGCTCACCAGCAGCAGCGGCAATGAGGTGGAAAACCAAATATGATAATAAAGTCGAATTAATAATCACAGCATTGAGCAATTGGACTTACATTCTATATGGTAATTTTCTCTGGAGATATTTATGTTCTTTGTATTTCATTAAATTGTATACCAAGGTGAATCATTTCACTAATCTGCATCGATATTCTACATAGAGTATTATCAGCGCTTTAGAGTTTGGCTTAAAGTGCCACTGTGCAACAACAACCATTTGCTACGTGCACAGTTATTAAATACGCGCAAACACACACGCACAGCAGATGAACCCATACAAATGCACATCATTAGCATAGCCATTGTTTTCGCACAACAATATGCTTATTATCTCCAATTTCCGGGCAAAATGCATAACAAATAAAAACAACAACAGCCGTCGTAGCTTGACTAAGGCAGAGCAAAGGCTGGAGAGAGACGGCGCAGAGCGGGCGCAGTAGCGGGAAGTGGCTTTGGTTTATGGTTTCTGGCTGACAGTCGAAATGTAAAGTTTGCATTTCGTGGCAGGCGCCTAACTTTAGGTGCTTAAGCCTAAGCCGGCTGCCAATTGCAAGCGCAGAGACAGAGCCAAATATAGAGAGACGGCAACAGAGACAGCGACATAATTGGACACATAGACTCCACACACACACAGACACACACGCTCGTCGTGCAGAGCAATGAAAAGTGGCTCTCAGTCATGCAGGCAAACAATAAGCACGCTAATTGAGGATAATATGCAATGCTTCGCGGCAGAAGCATCCTCCCACACATAACCAAACAACAAGATGGCAAACATGTTAGAGTAAGCCCGAATCTGTGATGCCCTTAAGTGAGCTATTTGAAAAGGATTTGCCCGCGAGGCAGAGATCATGAACTGTTTCTACAGCAATTTAAGCTTTGTCGTTCGACCTGCTTTATCATTTCAATGGATAAGACAGACAGCAATGCATAATGCTGTTCCCAAGTCACTCTGTTACACATTGAGAGGCATAGTCAAAACACCTCGCAGTGCTGTTCTCAGCTATCTGCACAAGTGCTTATATAGACTCGCGTATGCGTTATGAGATGCCTTAGTAGTTTCGGAATCCCCGACATAATCCAGCTTAATTTGCTGCGCATGTATTGCAAAATTCTTTGATGTTTCCACATGCGACGAAAAAAAATGCTTATTAATTTGTTGTTAAATAACGAAAAAAAAAACATAAGCAAAAAATATGTTTTTCTGTGTGCAGAGCAGAAAAATTGTTTAACGCGCTAAGCAAATTATTTACTTATACACTCAGCCTGTTTTCGAGGCCAGCGACACGCTACTTAATGCGCACACATACACACACAGTCCGCTCATAGCAACCGTGCTGTGGGGCGTGAAAATAAAACCCTTTTTGACTGAGATTTGCCTCTTTGAAATGTACCCAGCAATCTAGAATGGAGCAGTGCCCCGGCTTTGACTTTGCCAACAGCAGGCAACATGTGGCAAGGTTCCCTTGAAATTAAATGCTTTGAAAGCGCAAGCAGTAAGGTAAAAGAAATGTATATGTATGTAATGTATGTAAATGCGGAAATGTAGAATAAAAGCTGTGAGAGAAAATTAACCAATGCAGTTGCTTGGATACATCTAAATGAATTCGCAAGGAGTAAAAATATGAGTAACTTGTGTGCGCTTTTACGGTATATTATGTCATACAATTGATAAGAAACTCTTTTGAATAAATCAAAGATTTTCTTTGACATCCATGTGGAAGATATAATCTCTTTCGGGTTCATTGCAAAAGGAGTAAAAGGCGAAGGCAATTCTTCAATCTACTTAGACACAACAAATTTGTTATGATCTCTTTTAGCCATACGCAGATCAGCTTTAATTACTGCTGCCCTCAGTTTGCCCAATGCAAACTCATCAAATTGTTAAGCATCCATTTTGACATTTTGATTGAAACCAACAGTACAAATTGGCTGCAGCTTTTTATGTGGAAAGAGCAAAGCGTGGTGTGTTCCGGCTTGTTTATTAATATAACGAATACGCAGTGCTGTCCCAGACCCTCAACATATGCATTTATTTCCGTCGACCCTGACTTCGCAACTTTTAGTATTGGTTGAACGCTTGATATTATTGCGCCCGGCCACATAAATCATCAATGGCAGTTGCCACACCAACATCAACAGCAACAGCAACGGTAGCAGTAGCAGCAGCAACATGGGCTCGTCAACATGGTTCACATCATTTTATTGAAAATTTCACCTGATTTATAGGCCGCCCACAGACTGAAACTTAATCATATGGCAAAACGAGGCTCGACTGACTGGGCTCGGCTCGAAATCTGACCATGACTGCTGCTGCTGTTGCTCCTGTTTGCCACGCCCCCACGGCTATGTATATGTCATGCGGATGAGATATTGAATGATGGCGTTACTGCTGGAGATGATGTTGGGACGAAACACGGTGCAAAATCCTTGCGTGTAATGACAACATAAGCAATTACTTACGCATGTCATTTGAATATCAAAAGTCGACGCATCGCTGGGGCCAATAAACAACTAACCATAACAAGCTGGAAAACGGGCGAGCTTAACACACATTCAACCTGATTAGGCTCAAGAGAGTCGTTACAATAACCTCAGAAGAAATAATTATTAATATGATTACGACGGTGGAGAGAGAAAGAGAGAGAGAGAGCAGCTCTGATAAAGGGCAGGAGATAGAGAGAGAGAGAGAGAGAGAGATGTGGCTTGCTTCGTTGGCAGTCATGGCACTCCAGGCTGCACTTATCGTAAGGTAAATAAGCCACTTGTAACTCAAGTAGACAGCGCCAGGCCTCGCTTTCGATTCGCCTTCAAACCTCCTTCCTTTCCAGTTGCCCCTTCTCAGGCGCACTCTCTCAAGTCCTGTGCATGCTCATGTATTTTTAATATCTTACCTCAAGTGTCTTCCTCAACAGCCACACACGTATTGAGAACTGTTCACACACACATACACACATGCACATGTAAAAACTCGTGTATTCTTTTCTTTTTGCCCCTTTTTACTCGACTTTTATCGGCCTTAAAGTGTTGGCAGTTACCCACACACACTCACATTCACACTCGCATGCTACTGCCTGGGCTTGGTTTTCGGGCATCTGGCGATGCTGTGCCCACGGGACACATAACCGTAAATGCTTCATGTGTGCATGTGTGTGTGTGTATTGTCTTGTGGTCTGATGTGATCTGCTTCTTTCTGTCCGAAATTGGTGCATTTAAAGACCCGTTGAAGCTGGCTTAAACTGTGCTTAGGCCTGGCCAATTTTAGCTTATTGCTCGACCCAACAAATTGCCAATTGGCAACTGCGAAACATATGAGGAATGCCATCAACTTGATATCATAATAAATACTACATTAGTTTTCCTTGGCACGCTGATATTGCTTAGTGTTTGCTCTCTCGTTAAGGGAGTTTTACACTTAATGTTTATAACCGATATATTTATTATTTAAGCCATTAATTTCAATGGATTTGTTTAATTTATATGTTGACGTATCACTTTTTTTATATACCGCATTTGGAACTTACTCAACACTAATCTTTCGATTTAATGAATAGGTTATCGAAAGTATGGCGGTAAGCCGATAGATAAGATCGAGATAATCGAAGGCGCAAACACAATTATCAAGACAAATAAAAAAAGAAAAGTGGAAACGGAAAATTGAAATTTGTCGAGTCAAAACTGTTTTCGTTTCGATAATCATACAGATGTTATCATAATGTCTATTGGCAAAGTAGTTGACCCTCTTGGCAGGGGACTCTGCAATTCTCTAACCCAGTTCTCAGTTCACCTGAGGGACTTGACTTGGCTTGGCTTTTCAACTCCTCCCATTGGCAACAATTGAAATAGTTCTCTCTGCCTCTGCCTCTCTCTATATCAGTTGTACGATATCTCTTTCTCAATCTCTCGCTGCTGTTTTCAATGGGTAAATGATGATGACGCCCCGTCCCCCTACTCTCTTTCACCCATTTGGCAGTCAACAAAGGCAAGTGGCAAGTGAGCTGCAACTGCAACGTCTCTTTCTTCTGCATAGTTAAGCTCCTTCTCCTCCTCCCTCCTTGAGTTCTTTCTCGAAAAATTAAAAGCAGGCAGTCACCGCGTTATGCCAACGATAACGTGGCAGCTGATGAAGGCAATGGTAATGATAATGATAAGAATAATGATAATAAGGCAGCTCCTCCTGCTGCTGCAGTTGAAGCCGAGCTGCAGCTGCGATGATGATGATGATGGCAATTGAAAATCTTTTCAGCGGTTATTCTTTGCAGGGCTTTTCATGAAATTTCCAAGGGGTTGTGCAGCAGCTCAATTATGAAAAACGCTTATTTGAAAATTGCTAGTTAATTGTTGCGGACTGACGGGGGGTGCGACTTCGTCTCCAACTCCGTTTTCAACTGCAAGTTGAGAGCACAAAAAATAAGGGAAGACTCGCAAGTGGAAGTGCCATTATGACCGCAGGCTGACAGTCAGCCAAGTTGCCTGCTTTGGTTACTGGTTACTGCTTACTTTGCTTCATTGTGTTGGCTCAATTAAATTAGGGAAGAAGCCGCCGCTCTTGTGTTTGATTTAAATTTTAATTGTAGACACTCATCGCTTGGGGCTATCATTTTTGGAGCGTACCGAAAATTTACATAATAAGCGCAAAATTTGTTGCCCTCGGCACAAAGAGGAGGAAGATGAGGATTGAGTTCGAAGGCAGGAGTCCTTGCAAAATCGCAAATGGCAACTGGTAAATGGGGATGGGGCCACGGAGGCGAAGGCGACACATGCCGAGACAGGTTTATAAGCTGTCTGACAGGTAGCAACAAAATTCCAGTGCTCCAAGTGCTTCGATTATGCCAGCCAGTCAGGCAGGCAGGCAGTCACCCAGTGAAGCGACTAGCGACTTCATGTGCGTTAATTTTCCAGCGGAGTGAGCAGCAGCAGCAACTGCAGGGGATGAGCGTTTCGTTATAGCCGACGACTGGTTGCCGCTGACAACAAGTGGCTGGCAGCAGCAAATTCATTATAATTTATAATAAGCAACAATGCTGACAAGAACGACAACAACGACGCCGACGACGACAAAAAGGACATGAGCTGAAGTTCCTCTCAAAATCTAACGTACGCACGCATACATATACTCACATGCACACACGCATGCAGTGCAATAAGAATTTCTGACTGATCGACTGGGAAAATACCTGACAGCATAAAGACAATTAATATGGTACAGGATATATGTTTATATGTACAAATACAACTAATTGTATGATTCCATTGGACCTTGCTTGATTTGATTAATTCGATTACTTTCTTTTGCACTTAATAGTTATCGGCTTGCCGCCACTCTAATTCAGGTTTTTTATTTTAACTTGTTCAACACTGTTTGTTAGGTTTTTGCATTTAATAATAATCGGCTCACCGCCACTTTGATCGAGTCTTATTTTTTGAACTTCATCAACACTAAACTACTTCTATTGCTCAAATGCATCAACTTATCTACCCACTGTAAATAAGTACATGACATACAGGGTATCAAAACTGCGCAACGCAACACAACCAATAATGAAGCTCATCATTATCCTGTGCACAAATCCAATTTGATTATGTTAATACACGTGGAAAGGAAATGCTTTTGCAATTGCAATTGCCAATTGGCACATCCTTGCGTGTCCGCTTCGCCAACCCCCCACCCCGTGCCTCATTCGCTCTTCCCCTTGCCATTGTGCCCCTTCCGTTTGCCACTGTCGCCCCCGGCTGGGCGCATAAGCCGTGAAGCGACAGCAGCAGCCACCTCTGGCATCAATGATATCTACCCCTCTGCAACCGAAACACACCTTCCCCCACTCCAACCGTTTGTGAAGCTCACTTCAATCGCTTTGCTGATGTGTTTTGTGTTGTAGCTTTGATTTTTGATTGAAGTTGCGTTGAGTCGCTTTGCGGGTTATGAATTCCCAATTATGACGCTGCTATCGATGATATCGTCTAATTTTCCAATGCTTGAATAACAAGATAATTGCCAGTGCTTTGTGTGCATTCAAACGAAAGGTTGCACAATAAATTCAAATTTAAAAGGCTGAAGAGTTTGCAAAATAATATTTTAAATAATTGACAAAAATCTTAAATAATTAAAATACTAATTGAATTATTTACTACATTCGAAATCAAGCCGCACTTTATTGATTTGCATGAAAGTCTTTTCTCAGTCCACTTCGTGCCCCTTATTGCGATACAATATCAAGTGGGCTCTGCATATACTGTGGCAATGTGGTTCATTTGACCGCACTCAGAGCTGACTGACATTCTGCTCTTTGGCCAGGGTTTTTGGGCATTTTGAGACAGCTCCGAAACTGGTCGCATTCTAATTAAACGTTCCGGCTCTGCCTGCCACAGTGCGGCTATTTTTAAAGCCTTAACTGTCACGCCTACGCAGCAGCAGACACAGTAGGCTGCATGTGTGAGACATGTGTGTGTGCGTGTGTGTGTGTTAGGCTTATGTAATCAGGGCGGCCTGCGCATTGTTAGAGAGGGCGCCAGACTCAGAGCTGAGTCGGAGCGATGTCCGTGCTAGTGCGTAAATAAATTATATTTACGCAAATTCGCACTCAAATCATGGCAAAAGGGAAGCGGGCAGACGTTCGGCGGGGGCGGGAGGCGGGGTTCAACGCTTGCTGGCAACGACGACTGCGAGTGACATGATAACATTTTGGCCTAAAATTGGCAACAACAACAACAGCAGCAGCAGCAGCAGCTTAGACAATGGTCAACGCCACCAGAATCGCAGTCAGGCGAAACAAAAAGGGAGCAAGAGACGGAAAAGGGAGGTGTGGGAGTGGAGGGGAGGAGAACCGAGCGGGAGGTGCGTCCATTGTTAGTGCTCGTAATTGGGTAGCAACAATTTATGCGTCAGTTACCGGGGAGACAGGCGTTGTCTGGGGGGGAGTGCGGTCGCAGGGCCCGGCATGAATTACAATGGCCAGAGTGTGCCACATGTGGCAGACACTCGACTCGACTCGCCACTGACGAATGATCACAAATGCAATTCCAGCTGCGCGTTGCAACATTATTTCTACGTTTGCATTTAAATGACCACAGCCAAAAAATGAAATAGAATTGCATTTTCAAATCTTTAGCGATGCACACACGCACTCGCACACACACACACACACAAGAGTATGAATAAATTTTGTGCTGAATCCAGTTTTGAGTTTTGTTTGTGACACCATTTCCATTTAATCGCTTCTTTGGCGCCACATTTGCAGCAAAAACAGAAGCAGCAACTTGCAGCAGCCGCCACAGGAAACAGCCGAGAGCCAGAGACAGTAATCGGAATAATAATGAATGCCTTCATTATCATAGTGCCTGGTGCTGCTGTTGTTGTTGTTGCTGTTGCTGCTGTTGGGAGTTGTTTACCCCTTTTTGTGGAGTCTCCGGGACTCGCCTTGACTGTCTGGCTCCGCCGTGACTCGTGTACGGCTCATCCATAGCTGAGGAACTCTTAAGGCCGTCTTAGTTCCGGTCAATGTGCCGCTTCTCTGGCGCCTGTCAAACCAACTTCTTATTGAGAATGTAGTGATCCAAATGCAATGACCTGCACAATTATTTATACTGTATTTTGGTCAACATGCGTAAAGATTTCTCCGATTACTTTATTTTGCACTTAATAACTATCGGCTTACAGCCACTTTAATCAAGGCTTATGATTTGAACTTAACCAGCACTGTTTGTAAGTTATCTTACGTTTAATAATTATCGATTCGCCGCCACTTTGATCGAGTCTTGTTATTTGAACTTGATCAACACTCTTGATAAACTTTAAATAATAAAAACAGATATCACTTATAAACGAATTGAAAAATATGAACCATTTAATTTATTTTATTGTCATTAATTTTTTTATTATACTTTTCAAATAATATGAGTCCTTATCAATTTTACACAATTTTACGTCATCGATAATTTAAAAAGAGTGTTGATAAAGTTCAATAATAATTTCTCAAAGTAAAATTTGTAAGTTGTGAAATGAGTTTGATAAAGTTAAATAATAATAAATACAGAATGTGGAATAAATTGAAATATAAATATATTTTTTTTTTATGTGTGACCATTTTTTTTATGTGATCATGTTTAATAGATATGTATTATCATTTGATAATCGTTGTGATTGTGAAACAAACGAGATGTGCTATTGGATATACTTACATACGGTAAGCGTGTAAGCTCTTATGATTTATTGCTGGATTTTTAATCCTTATGTTGCAACAGGTTTTTCTTTGCGAAATAATTAATTGATCTGCTACTCGGTTGCGGCCGATAAGTGATCTGACCACCCTCGTTATCTTAAACGGCGTATATCTCTTGTTGCAAGTTACCATTGCCCTTGGTGTGTGGAGTTGCTGGTGTGGTGGTGGTGCTGCTGCATTGCTCATTTGGCTGCCCCATCGCTTCGGCACTTGGTCTAATGCGCCGGGTGCGTCAGGCGTGCTGGGCGCCAGCTCCTTGGGGGCCCACTTCCTTCGGACTTGGGCAATGCATTTAATTATAACTCAGCTATGTGTTGCTCCAGCGGCATTTAATATATGCACAGAGTGTTGCAACACTCTCTCTCTATCTCTTCTTCCCTCTTTGGCAGCGGTTGCCGCTCTCAAAACAAATGACCGACGCACCGCCAAAGCGGATGCCGCCGGAAACGGATGTTTGGGTGTTACACATTGTGTGCGACTGCAGCCAGTGTGGCAGAGTGTGTGTGCGGCTTAGTTCTGTACATTGCTTACTAGGTGTTAAATTTATGCATTTCGGATGGCTGACAACAACTGACAACTACAACAATGTGGCATGAATATGTTGAATGGTCGCGCGAGCATTTAAAACTTTAATAGACTGAAAGCTGTTGCTGTCTGTCTGTTGCTGCTGCTGCTGCCGAAGTTGGTAAGTGATATTGCTGGTGGCGACGAAACGTGTGCTTTCAATCATCAAAGAGATAAAAAGCAGAGAAGGCGCCGTCGCCAAATTGCAAATAAATTGCAGAAATTGAATCAAATACGCATGCAATTGCAAACAAATAGAGCGAGTACCCGAGCTCCGGACTGGGGGACTCAGTCAGTACTCAGGACTACTCATAGACAAACATGCCATGAGTATTCGAGCAGCAGCGCTAGACAGCTAGCAAGACAGGCATAGACCTCGCAATCGGCTGCGACTCCATCTCCGACTCTGACTCCGACTCCGACTTGACTGGATGCTGCCTGCCCAGGATATTTGTTGCAAAAAAGCAATTTTATGCTTGCAAAGGCATGAAAAGCCTTTGTTCGTGTCTATTTCACGTTAGTTTGGCGTCTGCGGCAGCGACCGCTTGCTCACTCTCTCTCTCTCTCTCTCATTCCTTGCTTTTTCTGGCTGCCTGCTGCATATGTTGCGCATACGCCACATCAGTATGGCATGAAAAAAAGCAATGGGAGCAGCAAGCTAGAATAGGAGGCTGGCTGGCTGGTTGAAGTTAGCGTAGCAGGCGGGAAATTAATTATTTATGAAGTGGTTGCCTCGCAGATCGTTGTTGTTTCTATTTGCCGTTGCTGTTGTTGTTGTTGCTGGTTTCAACACTCGACACACACTCATCGGCCTTTGTTACTTGCGCTGCGGCTGCAGTTTCAAGTGTTTTTTACTTTATCAATTGGTTGCTTTGCACTTATTTGCTTTTTGTTCCTGCTCATACACAAACTCACACGCACAGACACATGCACACACACACACACAGCTAGACGAGTGTGTGCTGCATTTCCGCATCCGTTTCGTTAGGCAACTGTTGCGCTCCCGGGAAGTTATTTATTTTATTTGCCATTGCCGCTGTGGCTGCCGCTGCTGCTTTTGCCGTTGCTGCTGCTGTTTCTGCTGTCGACATTGCTGCCCCGGCAGCTGCTGTTGCTGTTGCTATTCCTATTGCTGCTGCTCGTTTGCTAAAATCAAAGAGGAAATTGAATTTGTTGCGAAAATTTATGTGTTCGAATGGAAATGTTGTTTGCCGTTGTTGCGCCAATTTCCTGAGGGCCCTGCGAGAGCCCCATCTGACAACTGTTTGAGCCTTTGATTAGTTTTGATTTTTCGTCGGCAGCCACATGAACTGACCCAAGGCAACAGCAACAACATTGGCAGCAGCAGCAGCCACAGCATCATAGGCAACAACAACAACAACAGCAACTTTTCTAGCCTGAGCTTGTTGTCAATTTTTCATATGAACGCGCCCAAACTGACAGCCTCAAGATGCTACAAAATTTATGCATGTCAACTGACAAGTGCGTGTGGCACGACCAGGACGACCAGGAGGGGAGCTCCAGGGCGAGGCGAGCGTGAAAAGTTAATGGCTTGTGCCTTGTTAAGTGTCATGTGCGCAGCGTGGCGTTATCTTTAAGCGCCTCAATGACTGCGGCCTGCAGGGCTCAAGGTGCTTGCGAGAACTTAAAGAAGTAATAAATATATGAAAATTAACATATTTGTTTAAAGTTTACTTTAATCAGATCATTTAATATCATCGGAACGCACTGAAATTTCATTTCATTCACCTTTGCAATCCACTTGAATGCGATTTCATTCATAAAGTTCAGCACTTGGACAATGCCAATCCCCAGCACGGAGCAACACGTCCGTAATAAACTGAAATTGAGTGTAAATTTCAGCAGGGTTGCTGCCTTACGGGGCTGGCAAACTCTTTAGCTGGCCAACGTTGCGAAAACGCAACGCGAGACATGGCCATGTGCGTGTAAAGCTGTTATTTTTTATACCGTTGATAAGTACTCCAGCAAATGCAAATGATATTGGTATTGGCTGGAAAAAAGAAACACTCCGAGAAGGAAAATGTCATAAATAACGAACAAAATAGCTTGAAAAGCGCGAACGCGCGTGTGCCTGTGTGTGTAGGGCACACGGTCATGGGGCATCAGCTGTCGCTTCATTAAATGCAAAGTTATTAAATTACCGCAACAACAGTCGTTTGCAATTTGTACAATGTGAAATATGTAATTGTCAAGGCGGTGGCCAGATTCGGTTCCATTTTTAATCACAAACGAGCGGGAATTCACAGTCATAAGAGGCGAGAAGGCAGCGGGAAAATGGACGAAACCAGTAAAACCACACTGGGCAAAAGGCAGGCAGGCAGGCAGGCAGTCGGGTCTCTCTGAAAATCGATGCCCAAATGACAGTGACAATTTTATTTAATTGGTTTTAATTAAATTAATGAGTAAATTTTACAAATTGATGCAAAATGATAAATAAGTAATTTAATATATATTTTTTGCGCAGTTGTTCGCATCTCTTTCTCTCGCACATGTTGTTAATTCAATTTAATATCGTAAAGTTGGTCGACTCATTTGCTGTTTTTGCATTTTATTATATATATTATTTTTATTTTGCAAATGCTGTCAAATTTAATTTAGCATAATTAATTTTACAAATAAGCTGAAACTGCGGAGACTGCTGAAAAATTGTGCATAATTAGTTTGATATTATTTTGCAATGGCAGAAAAGTTAACAAATATCTCAATATAAGAACTACGCCAGCGAGCATTGTCACATATCTGGTTTGTCTTTGTAGCATTCTGCACTCGCCGAGAAAATTATTCAACTTCTCAAAGTGAATCTTATTTAATTCTGCACATATTCTGCATCCATCGGTTGCCCACAACATTTTGTTACTTAATTTAATTGCGAAACTTTTAACAATTTGCCGTTGCATTTTGTAGTATGTCATGTATGTGGGGAATATGACATATTTCTCTATTTCGTTTTGGCCAGCAAACTTTATTTATTTGTCTGCCGGGCGATGTGTTGCAATTCATATGCGAAAAAGGTTTTTCCATTTTGTGATATAATTAATTTGATTTAGCATATTTTTCATGCAACACACTTCACGGCATGCTGTGGTGCCATCGTCGCAGCTGCGCTGCCTTTGTGCATTTTTCATCAAGCTTGACGCAGACGGAAAGGATGCGAGGCCAGGCAAGGGCTTCCTGTTTTTCATAAGCACATTAAACGCAGCATGGGCCGATGCCATGATGCAGTGCGACGGCAAACACAAAGGCCAAAGGAACCCCATACGCAAAGCGCAGAAAAAAATAGAGTATTACCAGAATAAAAAAAACACACACAAGAAGTAGAAGAAGAAAGAAAAAACGTTGTTTACCTAGTTGGAGGATGCATGGCATGCATTTGATGCAGTCTTCCTGTGCTCTCTGCCATTCGGGGAGGATTAGCTGTCTGAAAAAGAGAGTTCAGGTGAAGAAGCGAATTTGGATTGAGTAAAACTAACGGAAACTAATTTAATTCATTATATTTCACTAGGATATTTATAGGTTTCACCTTATGTTCTTTATATACTAACACGAAATGACTACTTCCTTGCCTGCAGCGTATTGCAAATTCGTTTCGTTGGCACTGTACACCTTTTTTTTGCTGTTTTCTAAATAAATTTCGAGATCAACCTGTTGTTTATTTGCGCTGCTGTCAAGCGCATAGAGTCGGCAGTGGGCAGGAGCGAGTGGTAGAGGGATGGGGCTGTAGTCAAAGCTAAGGTGTGGGCCGTAGGGGGGGATTGGGTAAAGGGAAAGCTTGCGTGCACACAAAGCGCTGCGCGCGTTGGTTGACACCAACGGGGCGTCTTGTTTGTTTGTTTACCCCCAGTTGGTTGTGCATGCATTTTTTATGCTGACAAGACATAAAAGAAAATGTACATAAAAGTCGGTAGAGGTGTTTACTGATGCGTTTCGCCCAGCTGCTTAAAGGAGTGGGAGGCAGCTAGCATCCACCTGGTGCAAGCTAAGAGTTTTGGTGAGTTTGACTGGTGTGGGAGAGGGTGACAAGACCTTTGCTTTTAGCATATCAAAAAGTCGCATATGGCGCATCGGCGAAATGGCCGTTCACTTGCACACTTCCGGCAGCGGAAGTTGTATATGTTATTAGCTCTCTCTCTCTCATACTCATATGTGGACTCGCTTAAGACAGCTGGACAGGCGGAAGCGTGAAACTGAAATTATTGTAAGCGAACTCGTGTGTTATTAAGATCAAAAGCCCGCAAAGCTTTTGTCAAGTTTTTGCGCCTCGCTGCCGTCTGCTATAAAATTAATATCCGGTGTAAATAAAAAAGACAGCATAAGCACACATACATACATACATTTATACATATATATATGGTATATAAAATATAAAATCTCTGCTGGGTTTTGCTTCATTTTTAAACAAGCAGCAGCAGCAACTTCCGCTGCCTGATCTCAGCAGAACGCAGAGACGGGGGTCGACTGAAGCCACCATTTGCTCCGCTGCCGGTTCGTACTACATTTGTTTGTCTTAAGCCGGAAATTGAAAAAAACAAAAATTGTTATTCTTTGCCTTGGCTAAAAAGTTTCTGTGCCAACTTTACGCCAAAGATGCTCGCGCTACGTTGACTTTAAGCAACAGCAACAACAGCAGCAACAGGGGAAACAGCGACAGCGAGTCCAACATGCATTGCCTATAATTATAAAAACCGCTTTATTGTATTTTTCAATTACCTTTAAAATTGACAACAAAAGTGGCGGACAGCGTATAATAAATGCATGCAGGCGCTTTCCCATTCGCCCATTTCACATCGAGCGTTGCGTTCGCATGCAAATTACAAGGAATATTTAATTACAAAAAATGTGCATAATTATGTGAGGCGACCACCCTTAAACTCTACTCAGCCCCAAACTGCAACGCCGTCAGCTGCTTCGCCCACACGACCAGACTGCCTACTATATTATATGGCCACATAAATAAAGCGATGCGGCGACCGATGGCCATCCTTTTGTCTCTCTCAATTGAGCACTCTGTTTGTCTCTGCCTCTCTTTCTCTCTCTCTCTGTCTTTCTGTATGCCATAAAAAGAAGAAAACAGACAATTGAAATGACCTAAGAGTCGAAAAGCAACTGCCAGCCAACAAACTGCACATAAAGATTGCCTTATGAAGCAGAAACATATGCTCGTTCCATGGGGCGGATGCTCTTAAATAAATAATAAAATAAATAAAATTATAAATAAATAAAATAAAATATAAAAAATAAAATATAAAATATATTATAATAATTTTTATATAAGTATATTTATTATAATTCTTAATATTAAAACGTTTATATTTTCTCATTTTTCTCTGTTAATGTTCCATTATTTCTTTGGGACCACCCTAACAGCTGAACGCTGCTCTTCAGCCACTTCACATTGCCACGCTTTACTTCTCGCCAAGCCGGCAAGCTGAACCGCAAAGCCGAGGTCACCACTTGACTTGCCCTAGCTGACGTTGCAGGTTACGGCTCAGGCGTCGTATGCGTAATATTTTATATTATTCGATTGCGCTGGTTTTTTCGGTTGCTCTCTCTCTCTCTCTCTGCTATCCCCCCTCATTTCAGTTGCCGCAGCTCATTATGATAATTTCGTGGCTGTGTCGAGACATTTTCTGGGCTGGCAATTAAAAATCTGCCATTATGCAGTCGAGTTACAATCTCATGCCACGTTTTTTCGCCCCTTGCAAGCTCCGTTTTTTTTTAATGCAATTTTAATTTACGTACACATTGTCATATAACTCAAAAAGGACATGCAACGATAAAGAAGCGATAAAAAATTATTTTAAAATTTAATTAAAGCAGGCAACAGCGGCAGTAGCAGCACCGACAACAACAGCAACAACTACAAAAACAATTACTTTGCTGTTGACGAGACGTAAACAACGTTGTCGATGTACACGTCAACTCTATTAAAATGTTGCTTGATCAACGAGACAACGTGCAAGGCTGCATAGTGTTGTTGTTGCTGGTGTTGTTGTCTGTGTTGTTGTTGATGTCGGTGTTGGCGTTGGACTGCAAACGACGCCATTTCACAGTTGTTTGCTTTGCACATTGTTTACGCAGACGAGGACAGATGGATAATTATGAAATTCCTTTTGACTTAAGATGTTCAAGGCTGAAGGCTTTGTCCCCACTGCGTAGTGATTGTTTGCGTTGCTAAGCTGCGTCTAAGAATGTGCTAGAAGAAATTTACAAATATATATTTAACCAACATTTTAATCTCTCTCTCTCTCTCATGCTCACTGTCTGCTGACCTGTCGCCACAACTGTTTACTCCCTTGTCCATCTGCAAATACAAGTTTAAGATTACTCAATAGTCCCCCTCAGCAAAATATGTTGTAGCACCTGCCAAAAAATTGAAAGCAAGTTAAAACTTATCAAAACTTCTACCACAACCGCTTGACAGCAAATTGTTTGTGCACTTTTCCATTCGAATTTCACATATTCGGCAAGCTTACTAAACGCCCGAACGAAATTCCTATTCCCATTACCGATTGGCCATGCACATTTCTCGAGCAAAGTTGTGCCAGAACAACCAGAAGCAACTACTACACCGACTCCTTGACTCCTTGGCCAATAAGTAAGCGAAACTTTTTCCTTATGTTTTGCTCAAACAAATGCAGGTAGCAAAAAGTTGCCCAAAAGCAAATTGATTTGCAACTTTGCATGGGCAAAGCAAGGGAAGCGATCGGGCTGGGAGATCCCATATAATATTTCTTCATTTCGACTGTCTTTGACGTGCCAGGCAACCAATTAAATGGCTGCCATAAGTCAGGCAATCAAAGCTAAGGCAGACGTTACCGTTACTTCAGAGTGGCGCACGAGCAATTAAATGAAATTGCAAATGCAAACAAAAACAGTTAAAGAAAGATGGCTTGTTGAGACGCGACGAAGCTTAAATACTCTATAAGAGTTACAAGTATATTTAATTGCTGCTTAAAATACAGAAAGTTGAGTTAAGAATTAGCAAAGCACAAGAATACGCTTTCTACAGTGACAGAAAGAATGGTAAATTAATGCAACTTTATTCTTCTTTTTTTCCCTTTTCTTTTCGTGCTCTCGATTTCTCTATTTTTCTCGCCGCACTTAGTGCAGTCTTATTAGCCTGGCTGTGACAGTTGTCGGCTGTGCGTTGCAATCAATTTAATTAATTTTTAATGTCATTTTCTGCAATTTCAATTCAATTTGAAAACACACTTGCAGACACACACACACATACACACCTGGAAACCCATTAAATTGTCGCCTCGGCAAATTGAGAATTACGACGGCCGCCATTTCCGTTGACTTGGCTCAAACTCGAGTCGACTCGAGTCGACTGCAAGCTCAAGACAAAAGCCAAAGTGCCATAAAAGCTGCCAGCCAAGCTATATAAATGTGGCAACAAAGTAAACTGTGTCAACTTTGGGTTGTGTCACTGCGACTGGAGGTGAGCTCTGCAGAGGTGTGGAGTGTTAGGGGGGTGTGAGGCGCTTAAGACGTTTGGGGTCTATGCCACAAAATGTCGCTGGGCAAGTGAAGTAAGGACGACGACGAGGACGACAATTTTGCAATCGCCATTTTGTTGACTAAGAAATATCGAAGCCATCTTGAAGTGCGAATATGCTGCCATGTCACAAGCACACACACACGCACACACAAATACGCACAGGATATACACACTTACACTGACACTCCCACTCACCCACTCACACTTATCCACACGCCGAGACCCTCCTCACACGCAGTGTTGGCTTTAGCTTCGCCTTCTGCGTTTGCTTGCTTGGCCTGCGGTTTTCGCTTGTAGTGGCAGCGGTTTGCGGACTGCGCTACCAAGTTACAAGCTCCCAGTTCCGCCCCCACCTCCCCCCACTCATGCTCTAACTTGGCCATGTCCACCCAACTGCCATTGGCATACATTTCCTTAGCTCTTCCTCTGCCGTTGTTGCTTCCGCCATGCGCATGTCCTTTTGGTTACAAATTAAACTTCCGTATTTGTTTAGAAATCCATTTGTTAAATTACTTTGCAACCCGCACACAACTTTTCCCGTCCCCCCGCTGCCCGCTGCCCGTTGCCCTCATTCTTTACTCTCTGGTCGCCTCCATCAGCTTCGCTTTTCAATTTTTTCATTCTCGCCCCTTGCAAATATGAAAAATGAATTGCATTTGACTGTTGGTGCACTGACAGTGCCACATTTGTTGCTAAATGCTGGGCGTGCCACGCCCATACTACTCCTGCCCCTGCCCACAGCCATTATATAAGCCGATTTCTTTAGCTATTTGCCAAACAACAATAATTTATTGCCAGCCATAATGCCTAAAATGCATTTGATAACTGCGCGGCACGTTCTCCGAACAAAAGCCCTGCAATTTATTTCACAGCCTATGCTCTCCTCTCTCTCTCTATGACTCCCCCCTCTTGTACGCTGGCAGTGTGTGAAAATTGAAAATTTTTCATACGACCGAATGAAAAAGTTATAAAGCACAACAGTAAATAATAAATACTCAAATAAACAAAAGGCAAACCAATAAAACAAATCCAACAACTGCAAAAATGTTCTCTGTTTAGGCGTCGATAAGCAAACGGCCTGAACACAGGGGGGAGGGAAATGCACTCTACTGTGGACCAAAGTCACAACAAGTCCTAAAAAGAATCTTGAAAAGGATTAGTTATTATGAAATTGAAAATGTTATTGGAATTGTAATTTCTAAAAAGAAATTTATGATTTGCATTTAGTAGAAACCTCTTTACCTTTGTAAATATGAGATACAGTGGAGAATAGAAGTATATAATAACATACGATACACTATCTAGAAAAAATTGTACCTTAAATTTCCTATTCATATATTATTACTTAGGAGAGACACAGTAGAGAATCTGAGACACAGAGAAGAGTAGGAGAAGCCTCTCTTTATATATACAGATAACTTTACAGATCTTTGCGCTGCTGACCATAACATACCTAATTATACCTTCAATTTCCTATTCATACTTTATGCTTTGGCACCTTTAAAACTGTGCGATATTTTCTATTTAACAGTTTCCATCCATATAAACCCTCTTGTGCATTGAACTTTCGCCCACTCTGCACTCATTCCATCAAGTTTAGCATGTACTTTGTCACTTTTATGTTGCACGAATCTTCATGTAGTTGCAGCCCATTTCGCACAGCAAATGCTGCGATGCATTTTTATATGCCCGTCTTTCTAATGGTAGAGACAAACACGATTTAACACACCCAACACAGCCAAACACACACACATACATTGCATGGCAATGGACAGCAGACAGGCAAATATATGAATACCGTAGTCTGTATTCATTGTTTTTGGCTGGGAAGGGGTTTTATTTCTCAAAACGACTGCAACAAATGTCCAAACATTGACACCGCCAGCCCACGAGCAGAGCGGAGTGAAGCCGAGCACAGCACGCCGGGTGTCAAGAGACTTATGGCGCTTTGACCTCTCTCAGTTTCGTGTGCGTGTGTGTGTGTGAATGTCGCTTGCTATTTTATTTAGAAATAAATACCATTATTACTCTTACTCCCTCCCTCTCTCTCTCTGTATATCTTTCCTTTTTTGGTATTTGGTTATTTTGTAACGAATTTTTCTAAAATACCCCAAACATTTGTTGACCGTCAGCACATGGCGGTGTCCCATTGTGAATGCGATTGTGAATACGAATGCGATTGCGACCTCCAATAGACCTCCCATGGCGTTGCCGCCTGCCCTGGGAGACTGGGGATACTCTGCGCGGTGGCTTCATCAAATTCACTTGTCTGCACAACGGTATTATTGATGAAAATTATATGTTTGTGTTCGTATCATTGCCGTCGCCATAGACCGACCAAACTACCGACTAACCGACAGACAATCAGCGAGCCGGCCGACGAACACTGACGAAAACCAAAAAACTATGCCCTTTGTCCCGACTGCACGGCCCGATTGTTCTCTCTGTAAAGTAACAATTTTTATTCTGCCTCTGTTTGTGTTTTATATATCATTTTTCGTGTGTTTGCACATTTGGCACGTGACTAGCGTGAGATTTGTAAAATTGTGTGTGCTCTGTAGGCATTATGAAATGCATATGTCACACGCACGGGCAAAACAAAGGAGCGACAACTCGATTGTGATTCGAAAATCAAAATTTTATTTAATAAATGCAATGAACAATATCAAATGTTTGCAGTTGAATAAGGTGCGCACAAAACGATGGTGAGAAAATAGCAAAACTAAAGGGTGCTGTGCATGGTAGACAGATGATACGGCTGTGATTAATTCACACAAAAAACATAAACAAAATACATAATAAAAACTATAGGGGAAATAATAAAAAAGTCTATTTAAATTGTGAAATCAGACAAATCTGTTGAGGTCTTCGATATCTCTATAAATCCATAGAATTCCTTGTTGCATTTTGTGCAAAAGGTGCAGATATTGAGAAGCTTGTATACAGTTTGTATTTCACAATAATAAAATATTATTTTGCATTGTCTTTTTCTGCAGTCTAATTGAAATTTCTAGAAAACATATTAATTTCGAAAAAAATTCCAATAATTTCGTTTGCTTTTTTATGGAAAATATTTGTCGGAACCCGATTTATGCAGAAAATGTAATTGCAGTTGATATTCAATTCGTATTTCGATAGATAAACACGAGTGCAGCAGTTGCATTGTGCTGCATATTGTGTTGAAGAGAGCAAATAATAAACACGCAGTGGGAAACTGAACTTTCGATTCAAAATTAATATTTCAATATTCCGTACGCAATGCAACAACGAACGAAAAAACAGCCACAAAGCTGAGATGTGTGTGTACACACATGCGTGTCTGCCTCTGTCTGTGTGTGTGTGGGCGGGGACCATACACGTATGCAGAGGTATGTGTGAGTTGTCATGTTATTGGCAGCACTCTGATAGCCCGAGGTGATTGTCACCAACATATTGAAGACAAATATGATATGCTTGTCAAGGTAACCTGCGTCTGTCCGTCCGACTGTGTCTGCCGGTCTTGTATTTGCATTGATTGCTTTGCGCAAAATTTTAATAAAATGCATGCATGCTTGCACAAACAAAGGCAATGCCTTTTGGCCCGATGATGAAATGACAGACAACATATTTGCTCTCCGCAAATATTTGTCATGCCAATTTTATGAGTTTTCTAATTAAAGCACACTAGTATATTAAATGTATTATTTCTGTTTAAAGCAACGATTTAAGTTTAAAGCTTAAACGAGTGCAATGCGATTGTTTGGGGTTCTCCGTATGCCGAACATGCCCCAAGTAGATTAATCTATTATCGATAAGTGCAAGCTTCGAAAATTTATAACCGTAAAAAAGCAGCCTGCGGGCGAGCAAATCGAAATCCAGCTAGCAAATCCCAAGAGCATGTCCGACTGGACCTCACATACGACGACAACATCCACAGAAAAAGCAGGATGAAAAGGAGGACGGGGAGGAGGAGAAGGAGAACGACCTCCAGACTGCACTTAAGTGCTTGAAAATTGTTTTCGATATTATTTGGCTGCGCTTTTTCTGCCTCTATCCCTGTATTTCTTTCTTGCGAGTAAGTCCTGTGTGTGTTGTGTTGCCTTTCAACACATTCGGCCATTTGGCCGTTTTAGCCGTTTACTTGGCCGTTGGCATTTGTCTTGTCTGGAGGGAGTCCAGAAAAAAAAACCATTTGTTGCTCTGCCGCCGACGACGACGTTGAGCTCAGCTGCAGTGAATTTAATTTATTTTAACGGACCGAGAGTTGTTCAGCCGTGTATCTGTGTGTGTGTGCGTATGTGTGTGGGTGTGCTTATATGCGTTGTCAGATTTAAGTGTTATTTATGTTGATATTTTTGACTTTGGTTTACTTTGCAGTGCATTAGCTGCGGCTTTTGTCATCGTTGTTTGCTATAATTAGGCAGCTTTTCGCCTGTAAATCTCATTGTAAGCCCTTTATTGGCCAGCTTCGGGGCCAAATTGATGACACAAGGGGTTCACAGTCTGTGTTGATGCAGTTCTGTGCGTAATCACTCGTCTCATATTGATGCATTATCCTGCTGAAGTGTAGCTTATAGATCGGCTGATTGCCTAAGCTGCCGCAATCGTTTTCCCAATAAATTATGTGTAACACAAACAAAAGGGTACTTAATCTGATAACTGTTATGATTTATTAAACTTATAAGCTTATGTGACCTTAGTAATCTGCTAATGTCTTAGGCGTTTATTTATAATAATTTAATTCTGTTTTTTTTATATTTTAAAGTTCTCTTGACAATTATGTTTGCGCATTTGCGTCTTAGCTTTGATAACTTCGATCATATCTATCGGCTTACCGCCACACTTTCGATAACTTATTCATTAAATTTAGTGTTGAGTAAGTTGCACATTTTGTATTTATGTTCAAATTGAGACGCTAACTCAAAAAATAAACAAACCAGTTACAATTATCCACTTAAAAAATAAATAAATCAATTATAAAAAAAATAAATCAATGACTTACAGATGTAATATGAGGAGTCTATTGTTGGTAGTCTGCGTTCTTCATTAAGAAATACTATAGAGCTCTATTTCAACAGAGATCCAGTTAATTTTATCAGCTTTACACTATTGTTATTCTTTCTTTTTTTAAGAGTAATTATACCTCTTCTATGCATGCTGAATACTCAGTCAACTCTCAATGCATTGTAAACCATTTGAGAACTTTAAGTTGGATATGCTGGCAGATATTTCCTTTACAAATGTGACTAATGCTCTGCATTTTAAATATGACAACAATTACAGTTGTACAATTTGTCCTCTTTTGGCATTGCTGCACCAGACCCGATCAAACCACCCAACGAGCCAACCGAACCATCCAACCAACTGTCCAACCAGCCAACCAAGCGACCAAGCTCTTAACCATTTACCACACTCTCGCACACACATATGCAGACTCACACTCGGCGACACAGACACACTCACACACACTCATGCAGTCCAACAAGCAATTTGTCAGTTTATCGATTTCTACCAAACATTTGTGCCAGACACTCAACTGTATTAAATGCTAAAAAACAGCAACAACCAACAAAAAAAAAAAAAAAAACGAACAAGAAAAACAGGAAAAAAGTAGAATAAGAAAGCCCGATAGCCAAAGTGAAAAACCTTACACACAATGAAAAGCTGCGAGTAAAACGTTGAGCAGAGAGGGAGGGGGCTGGGGGAGGCCATTGGCCAATGGCATATGCTAAAAAGCGTGCAATACGAAAAATCGCATTGAGTGAGTGCAAAGCAAGAAAAAAATAGAAAATAATAAAAAAGAAGCGATAAAAATAGAAAGAGAAAATAAAGAAATTGAGGCAACGGCGCAGGCAACGACAGCGACAACGGAACACGGCAACCAGCACAGAGAAACAAACACATGTGTTGTACATGAAATGGGTATTTCAAAGCGAAAAATCGAAAACTGAAAAATAATTTTCAAACACAGTGTGATAGAGAGAGAGAGGGGAAAAGGGAATCAAGGACATTGGGAAAAGGGAGGTAGGCGACAGTCACATATGCAGGCAGCTGCACATAGTACACACATCAGAACACCATAAATAATGGTTGCATGATTTATCGATAACAAGCGCAATTTACAGTCGTACAACAACTACAAAAACAATGCGACAAAATGGCGTGCAAGGCAGGCAACAGAACCGTTACAACTGCAATGAATTTGCTCGCGACAGAAACGAAATAAAATAAAAGACTGCAAAAAATTACAATGAGAATACTTAGGAGAGAATTTAAATTACTAGTGCATACCCTTAGAAAGTAGATTATCAAATATAATCTTAATAATGTTGTAATACTAAAATATTTTAGCTAAAGCAACAGAAGAAATATTCATAAACTTTTCCTTTATCTACTTGAACTTTATGAAAGAATTTATTGATTATGCAAACTTCTCATAAAATGCAAGATAGCTTCCTCAAAAACACGATTGTAAACATGATATTGAGTTTTATGTGCACAGGGTATTAAAAAGATCGAAGTGAAAAAGGAATCTCCACACAACACAAAATAAAAAACTGCATTGACATTTTGTTGTTGTTCTCGTGGGGTGGAGGCGGGGAAAGACACTCATAAAATTTGCATGCAAGCAAAATTCTCATAAAATTTTATTGAAAGCGCATTAAAGTCAAAGGCAGGAAAACCAATGAAAGCGAGCCAAGAAAAGAACTTTATTAGCAAATGGGGAACCATCGAGACAAGCAGCGACTTGTCGAGGTAGTTTTGCGCGATACCAGTTACCAGGATACTCCAGTTGTTGGTCTTAAGTCAGCTGCCATTGCCGTAAAAACCGGAGAGCATAAAAAAGTCAAAGCATAATAAAAAATGCTGCTGCGTGGCATTGACTGGCCAAGAGCAGAGCTGGCATTGGCTGAAGGTGTTGGCACAGGCTAAGTGAAATGCCAGCAACCAGTACTGGTTGCACAGCGGAGCCATCGCGCAGCATCGTGTCAACAGAACAAACAACAAACAAAGCACGCAATTTTCACGCCGCGATGGCAAAGCTGGCAGTGCTGCCAAACAGCTGGGGTCGCCCTGAGAAAGAAGGGTTCTCAACTAACTGCAAAGACGGTGTGTGCTGACTGCATGAAGACAGGGTGTTGGGAGCAAGTCGACGCAATGCTTTTTTGATGACTTCGCACGTAGAATAGCAGAGGCAAAAGTAGAGTAGGTTCTGAACACGTGACAGCTCTGTTGCTTATTACCTTTAAGTGATTGTCGATCAATGCTGAATTTGATTTAGATATTGTTCAATGCCTTAACTACTTCTTGTCTGATTTTGATTCATAATTAAATGTCTCACTGCTTTTAGCTATTGAAAAGCTTTGGGACCAAAGGGTCCCCCCTTACAACATTTTTAGAATTTTTCAAAATTTAGAATTGTGATATTTTGACTTTAATTGATAAAGCTAGTCATAAGTAGTATAAAAAGTCCCGCCAAAAGTGTTTGCGATGAAAATTGTGGAAAATATCGAAGAAATACCCTTAATTTAGGTGTTTATTTTGACCAAAGGGTCCCCCCTTACAACATTTTTTAGAATTTTTCAAAATTTAGAATTGTGATATTTTGACTTTAATTGATAAAGCTAGTCATAAGTAGTATAAAAAGTCCCGCCAAAAGTGTTTGCGATGAAAATTGTGCAAAATATCGAAGAATTACCCTTAATTTATGTGTTTATTTTGACCAAAGGGTCCCCCCTTACAACATTTTTAGAATTTTTCAAAATTTAGAATTGTGATATTTTGACTTTAATTGATAAAGCTAGTCATAAGTAGTATAAAAAGTCCCGCCAAAAGTGTTTGCGATGGAAATTGTGGAAAATATCGAAGAAATACCTTTAATTTCGATGTTTATTTTGACCAAAGGGTCCCCCCTTACAACATTTTTAGAATTTTTCAAAATTTAGAATTGTGATATTTTGACTTCAGTTGATAAAGTTAGTCATAAGTAGTATAAAAAGTCCCGGCAAAAGTGTTTGCGATGAAAATTGTGGAAAATATCGAAGAATTACCCTTAATTTAGGTGTTAATTTTGACCAAAGGGTCCCCCCTTACAACATTTTTAGAATTTTTCAAAATTTAGAATTGTGATATTTTGACTTTAATTGATAAAGTTAGTCATAAGTAGTATAAAAAGTCCCGGCAAAAGTGTTTGCGATGAAAATTGTGGAAAATATCGAAGAATTACCCTTAATTTAGGTGTTAATTTTGACCAAAGGGTCCCCCCTTACAACATTTTTAGAATTTTTCAAAATTTAGAATTGTGATATTTTGACTTTAATTGATAAAGCTAGTCATAAGTAGTATAAAAAGTCCCGCCAAAAGTGTTTGCGATGAAAATTGTGGAAAATATCGAAGAATTACCCTTAATTTAGGTATTTACTTTGACCAAAGGGTCCCCCCTTACAACATTTTTAGAATTTTCCAAAATTTAGAATTGTGATATTTTGACTTCAATTGATAAAGCTAGTCATAAGTAGTATAAAAAGTCCCGGCAAAAGTGTTTGCGATGAAAATTGTGGAAAATATCGAAGAAATACCCTTAATTTAGGTGTTAATTTTGACCAAAGGGTCCCCCCTTACAACATTTTTAGAATTTTTCAAAATTTAGAATTGTGATATTTTGACTTTAATTGATAAAGCTAGTCATAAGTAGTATAAAAAGTCCCGCCAAAAGTGTTTGCGATGAAAATTGTGGAAAATATCGAAGAATTACCCTTAATTTATGTGTTTATTTTGACCAAAGGGTCCCCCTTACAACATTTTTAGAATTTTTCAAAATTTAGAATTGTGATATTTTGACTTTAATTGATAAAGCTAGTCATAAGTAGTATAAAAAGTACCGCCAAAAGTGTTTGCGATGAAAATTGTGGAAAATATCGAAGAAATACCCTTAAATTAGGAGTTAATTTTGACCAAAGGGTCCCCCCCTTACAACATTTTTAGAATTTTTCAAAATTTAGAATTGTGATATTTTGACTTTAATTGATAAAGCTAGTCATAAGTAGTATAAAAAGTCCCGCCAAAAGTGTTTGCGATGAAAATTGTGGAAAATATCGAAGAAATACCCTTAATTTAGGTGTTAATTTTGACCAAAGGGTCCCCCCTTACAACATTTTTAGAATTTTTCAAAATTTAGAATTGTGATATTTTGATTTTAATTGATAAAGCTAGTCATAAGTAGTATAAAAAGTCCCGGCAAAAGTGTTTGCGATGAAAATTGTGGAAAATATCGAATAAATACCCTTAATTTAGGTGTTAATTTTGACCAAAGGGTCCCCCCTTACAACATTTTTAGAATTTTCCAAAATTTAGTATTGTGATATTTTGACTTTAATTGATAAAGCTAGTCATAAGTAGTATAAAAAGTCCCGCCAAAAGTGTTTGCGATGAAAATTGTGGAAAATATCGAAGAAGTACCCTTAATTTAGGTGTTAATTTTGACCAAAGGGTCCCCCCCTTACAACATTTTTAGAATTTTTCAAAATTTAGAATTGTGATATTTTGACTTTAATTGATAAAGCTAGTCATAAGTAGTATAAAAAGTCCCGCCAAAAGTGTTTGCGATGAAAATTGTGGAAAATATCGAAGAATTACCCTTAATTTAGGTATTTACTTTGACCAAAGGGTCCCCCCTTACAACATTTTTAGAATTTTCCAAAATTTAGAATTGTGATATTTTGACTTCAATTGATAAAGCTAGTCATAAGTAGTATAAAAAGTCCCGGCAAAAGTGTTTGCGATGAAAATTGTGGAAAATTTCGAAGAATTACCCTTAATTTAGGTGTTAATTTTGACCAAAGGGTCCCCCCTTACAACATTTTTAGAATTTTTCAAAATTTAGAATTGTGATATTTTGATTTTAATTGATAAAGCTAGTCATAAGTAGTATAAAAAGTCCCGCCAAAAGTGTTTGCGATGAAAATTGGAAAATATCGAAGAAATACCCTTAATTTAGGTGTTTATTTTGACCAAAGGGTCCCCCCTTACAACATTTTTAGAATTTTTCAAAATTTAGAATTGTGATATTTTGACTTTAATTGATAAAGCTAGTCATAAGTAGTATAAAAAGTCCCGCCAAAAGTGTTTGCGATGAAAATTGTGGAAAATATCGAAGAATTACCCTTAATTTAGGTATTTACTTTGACCAAAGGGTCCCCCCTTACAACATTTTTAGAATTTTCCAAAATTTAGAATTGTGATATTTTGACTTCAATTGATAAAGCTAGTCATAAGTAGTATAAAAAGTCCCGGCAAAAGTGTTTGCGATGAAAATTGTGGAAAATATCGAAGAAATACCCTTAATTTAGGTGTTAATTTTGACCAAAGGGTCCCCCCTTACAACATTTTTAGAATTTTTCAAAATTTAGAATTGTGATATTTTGACTTTAATTGATAAAGCTAGTCATAAGTAGTATAAAAAGTCCCGCCAAAAGTGTTTGCGATGAAAATTGTGGAAAATATCGAAGAATTACCCTTAATTTATGTGTTTATTTTGACCAAAGGGTCCCCCCTTACAACATTTTTAGAATTTTTCAAAATTTAGAATTGTGATATTTTGACTTTAATTGATAAAGCTAGTCATAAGTAGTATAAAAAGTCCCGCCAAAAGTGTTTGCGATGAAAATTGTGGAAAATATCGAAGAAATACCCTTAAATTAGGTGTTAATTTTGACCAAAGGGTCCCCCCTTACAACATTTTTAGAATTTTTCAAAATTTAGAATTGTGATATTTTGACTTTAATTGATAAAGCTAGTCATAAGTAGTATAAAAAGTCCCGCCAAAAGTGTTTGCGATGAAAATTGTGGAAAATATCGAAGAAATACCCTTAATTTAGGTGTTAATTTTGACCAAAGGGTCCCCCCTTACAACATTTTTAGAATTTTTCAAAATTTAGAATTGTGATATTTTGATTTTAATTGATAAAGCTAGTCATAAGTAGTATAAAAAGTCCCGGCAAAAGTGTTTGCGATGAAAATTGTGGAAAATATCGAATAAATACCCTTAATTTAGGTGTTAATTTTGACCAAAGGGTCCCCCCTTACAACATTTTTAGAATTTTCCAAAATTTAGTATTGTGATATTTTGACTTTAATTGATAAAGCTAGTCATAAGTAGTATAAAAAGTCCCGCCAAAAGTGTTTGCGATGAAAATTGTGGAAAATATCGAAGAAATACCCTTAATTTAGGTGTTAATTTTGACCAAAGGGTCCCCCCTTACAACATTTTTAGAATTTTTCAAAATTTAGAATTGTGATATTTTGACTTCAATTGATAAAGCTAGTCATAAGTAGTATAAAAAGTCCCGCCAAAAGTGTTTGCGATGAAAATTGGAAAATATCGAAGAAATACCCTTAATTTAGGTGTTTATTTTGACCAAAGGGTCCCCCTTATAAAGCTAGTCATAAGTAGTATAAAAAGTCCCTCCAAAAAAAAGATAGAGAGAGAATACATTCTCTTCTACTCTTAAGCATTCGCTAACTTGACTATGCGAAAATCAAAATGAAATTAAAATCACAGAAATTACAAAAAAATATGATATACAGTAAATGGAAATTTTCAACAACGCCGACGAAAAATCGCCGAGAAATCGTTAAAAACAATAAAAACGAGGAAGGAAAAAAAGAATTTGGAGCAAGTGCCACGCGACTGCTGTAAAAACCACAGCAGTCATGGAGAAGTGCGACAAGTAGTGAGGGAAAGAGGGAGTCGGCGAGGGAGAGTAATAGAGATGGAGATGGAGCTGGGTATGAGTGGCAGCGAGAAAGAGAAATAAGAATTTCAAATAAATCCGATTAAATGGAAATTTATTGTCATCCAGTGGCGAACGGCACTTACTACTTCAGTGGGGCGTGCTCATCGACTGGTTCCCTGAATTCCCGACTCCTGCTCGGGCTCTTCCATCTCTCGATTCTCGATGCTCACTCCCTTGGCTGTGATTCGACTTCAACACTTCAATATGCTCGCTGCCTCGCGTTGCCTCTGCCACATATAACATTCATTTTATTTTGTGTCGGCCCCGCTTGACACCCTCTCGTGTCCACCCTGCGTCCCATCGTCATGCCACCCCGCTGCATGTGTTCTGTGCATGTTCTCCCAGCGCTGGTCGCTAAAAGCCTGTAATGTCCCTTTGCCACACTCGACTGCATTTTTCTTTAACACTTCAATATACTCGTCCTTCGGGCAGTTACCCAAAAGAAAAAAAAAGAAAAGAATTACCACAAAAAGTGAAAAAAACTGCAGAGAAATGTGTGTAAAAAAGTGCCCATTCACAGCTCCACAACGAAACTGCAGCCCACAACTCGCATCCGAAATCCGGGCCAATACTCGTTACCAATATCTATGCAACTTCCTCTGGCTCAGTCTCCTGAATCTCCCATCTCCCCCCTACTGCTTTTGTGGTTGTCAGCGACAACTGCTTTTTGGTCCCGAGTCCCGAGTCCGTGCGCTAAAGTCCCCTGCATATTGGCAAGGAATTAAGTAGACTTAATGCAGAAAAAAAGGACTTCCGAAGTTAAGCCTGTCCAAAGGGCTGGCAAAGGTATTGCCCAGCATGGAAAAACAGCTTAAAAATATTTCTAAATTAATGCATTGCTCTGGCGTTGGGCAGCTGGTGTTAGTGCTCCGATAATTGTGGTCCTTCAATGGAAAAAAATGGCAGAAAAACCACTGAAGGGATCTAATGAACTCCGATGGGGGAATAACTTAATAACTGTAAGAGAGCTGGACAGGCAAGGCAAATAAAATAGAAGAGTGCAAAGAGATATTGAATTTAGACAGTTCGAATTGAGAATGAGTTGATAATCTAAGCGAATACACTTTCTATATACAAATAAATTAACTTATAGCAACTTCAGATATATTTCAAAAGTACAAAGTACAATAATCAAAAGTTTTCCAACACTTCTTAGTGATTTTTCTCTGTGTTTCTCATTTCAGGTAAGTGGCCAGCAATTTGTCAATGAACTTTTATTTAATTCGGTAAGTAGACAATGCAAATGACAAACAATCGGGCAACTCATTCCTTTGGCCAATTACAAAACCATTAACTGCGACTATTAACAGCATGCGACGCGGCCAACGAGTACGGCTAATGCCAAGCTCAAACGACAGTCTGCAATCCATCAAATTTGTAAATGAAAAACAAGAAAAGCTATGTAGTTTATATTGATAGATGTGCGAACATCCTGTAAATGCAAGGCAATCAAACTTAATATGGTATAATATAAAAATATGTGTTGATAGCTACAGTTTTGATTTGATAAGGGTTTAGTAAATGAATGACAAGTGATGGTGATGTTACTTAGTAATGATCTGGCAATCAATTAACGACGATCAAATTATAGATTAACTAAACGATGATTGAAAGATCTAACTAAAGAACGAACTTATTACCTACAAAAGTTTACACCCAAATTCTACAGTAATATTTGTTAAAAGTTTATATTAGAAGACCCCTAAAGAGATCGCACAATTCCTTGCACTGCTCTTATTTATTCCTTTCCACTTACCCTTAAAGTACAGAGTATTTTTATAGCACAGCAGAATTTGTGCTATTCCACGCGAATACATAATCAACTTGAGTTGCATGTCAGGCCAAAGACAAATGACGAGAGACGCCGCGCAGGCAGGCAGCGCTGCAATGAGCTAAAAACTTGGATGAGCTGCACAGCGCCGCCAAGCCAACAAGGACATGAGGGACAGTAGGGACGTTAGGGACAGCAAGGACAACGACAAGTATGTCAACGCGCTGTCCATGAAAGTTAGCGGCTCCAGCTATTTTATGCAGTGGTTGCACATTTTTGCTTTTAGATTAATTAAAATAGCTGTTGTTGTTGCTGCTACTACTGTTGCTGTTGCTGCTGTTTGCATTAATTGCAGAGTTGTCCATTCATTTGGCAAATGATGCAGCTGGCAAAGTTTTTAATTAAAATATAATGTAACATTTGATCGGAGCCAACCTACGCATATTTCATGCCTAACAAACAGCAGCAGCAGCAGCAGCAGCTACTGAAAACCTATCAGCTTGATGGACACACTGGACATGGCCATATACAGTAATTAAGTCTAATCAGAATTTCCAACAAGCAAAAATCATGCGTGTCCAGTGCACACGGCAGGAGTGGACGGGACAGGGATGGGTGGCTCCAGGGCTGGTGCTCTGGATATCAGATGTTCTTTCTCTTCTTCTCTCACTCTCTCTCTCTCTCTGTCGCTCTATCAATGCCCTGCTCTGTTCGGCTTGGAAACATGAGCTTCATTAGTGTATGCAATAATGGCAAACATTTTTTGCCTGCCAGGCCTGAGCGACGACTGGCTGACATGGCCAACAGGACGTATGCGTAACAAAACTGCTGCCGAGCATGAGTGAGCATAGAAATCAGCTCACTGCCACTGTGTGTGTGCCTGTGTGTGTAAGTGTGAGTGAGTGAGTGTGCATGCGTTATTTGATAGCAAAATAGTCGCTTGCAGCGTGCTAAACTGCATTGGATTGCAGTACATGCAGCCGAGCCAGTGTTACTGCAACTCGGCTACGTTCGGGCCGACAAACACAAGCGTGATTTGAATTTCGAGTTTCAAATTTGAATTTCGATATATGAAGTTTGCCTGTCATAGGTTTTTAATTATTTTGTTTGGTTTTGCCCTCTCATTGTTCGAATGCCTCATCAGTCCGACTCTGTGTCTGGCTGTGTGTGTGCGTGTGTGGTTTTCTAATATGCACATAATTGATGTCCTGGCAACCGTAGAATGAAGGCTATGCACGTGTCATCCCGTCATCCACCCCCGCATTCCCCCCAGCTTGGACAACTGATCTATTATTATTCGCACAAAGCAGGATTTTGGTTACGTTTGTACGAAATTATTATTTCTTTTGCTTGCATTGTGAATTACAAAATGCATGCAGAACTTTTAGAGAGTCGCTTTTCGAAATCATTCGCCCAGTTGGGTAGTTTGACAACTTGTGAGTTAGAAACGAGGCTCATCTGTAATTACAGAACCTCAACTTATTGGTTTCACGTGATACACATGATTTTCAGCAAAATAAAGTTCACTTTGACCTTTCTGAAACTTCCCTCACTTCACCAATTTGTAATCATCTTTCATTTCCATAGCACACCCATTTACACCGATTCCAGCTTCGATTTCTTCTCTCTCTCATATTTCAATTGGAAGTTACCTTGTGGTTTTGGCAGCCTGACGACCCATTCTCCTCTCCTTTCTCTACCTTCCTTGTGCCTTTGCCTTGTGTCTATTGGCCAAGGCAGCTTTTCTTTCATGCTTATGATTGCTCATCTGGTTGGGGCTTCTGCTGCATCTGCATCTGCACCTGCACCTGTTTTTAATTAAGTTCTGGCTCAGTGACTCACACACAGACAAACGCAGACACACTCCCACTCACAACACACACACAATTACTCAGACATTTGTAGCTATGCAGGGAACTGCTTAACGCTCGACTAGCTACAGAGTTTTCAAGGTTTTTCGTAGTTTGATAATAGCGATCAGTTGCTGCCAAAGTCTAATTGCTTGGAACGAAACAAACGACTTGGACAAGAAGTGTCGATAGGGCAATGGGGCGGGACTTAGGGCGGGTTGGGGGCGAGGGCTAAGGCAACGCATAAGCATAAAAAGCGCAGCACAGCGAGCGAATACTACTTTGCATCTGTGTGTGTGTGTGTGAGGGATAGCCCACTTGGCATGTCACATGCACACGCTGCCGTAGGATATCAACGACAACTTTGGCTGTAAAAAAAATAATATTCTAGCCTGTGCACAGTGGCTTAGAGAGAGAGAGACAGAGAGAGAGAGAGAGAGAGAGATGTGAAAGAACTGCAAGAAGTGCTCGTAGCATATCTTGTCGTCGTCGTTCGCATGCGAATTGTTGCATAAAAGTCAAAAATCTTCAACTTCAGCATCAACTACACTCACACACACACACACGTTTACACGCGTACACACAAGCGCACACAGACACGCATATAAATGCGTCGCGTCGCTGCCGCAGCGCAGCTCAAGTCGTCAATGGCAACGGCACTTGAGCGTGCACACTCACATACACTCTCACACCCACACACACACACACACTTGGATATCATGCTGCCTCTCATGCCTCTCTCCCCCTCCTTCCTCGTTCTCCCCTTGCTGTCGTCTATCATGCCAAAGTGCTCATATTTGCGCAACGAACGTCGCATCGCATTGCATCGCATCGCATGTCCTTTTTTTGTCCTTCGACTTACGTTTGCCTGCTGACTGACTGGTTATGGATATGGATATGCCTTTGAGCGTTTTAAATTTCATATTGCAACTGCACTGCCTCCCCCTCCCCCCATGCCCATCTCATTGCTGCCTTGCGCATCTCTCGACCCTTTCTGAACTCAATAACTTGTCACAAGTCTCCTTCCCCAAAATGGCCACATGCAATTATGTTGCCATACCCAGTACCCAATGTAATCACAAATTCACCAAGAAACACACACACACAAAGACTGCTTTTTATTTTGGATTTAGTAGGACATCATTTAGGCCTGATTTCATATGTTTTCCCTTGGGATACTTGAAAGTCAAAATAGTTTTGTGTGCTTTTCTAAAAGTAAACCCATTTTGCAATGTGATGTCCTTTTTGTGGCCTTAGCTTGTGATCATATTTGTGTGATAGGAATTTTAATTCGCTCGGTACCATTCAAGCGTATTGTAATAAAACCTCTGAAGCCATCTTTACTTTGCCTGGCATATGCATATTGTGTCAATAAAGCGCACATCTATCGAAGTTATCAGTCTGCAGTCCAGCTGCACACTGTGAAAACAAAGAGAAATAGAAAAGATAACATCCTCATAAGAGACAGAATGATGAACTCTCTTCTAAGACTTATAAAAAATGTTTAATAAAATGTTTAAAATATTTAAATAATACCAAGTAATTATAATATTACTTAATTTTCAAACATTACCTAATTCTTTCCCCTAATTACTTCTCATTTCTCTCAGTGCTTGTTTGATTTGTGTCTGTGTATGCTTCCATATTCTCCCTGCAATATTCAATTTTCCAATATCTGTTACCCTGATCGAGCTCGTCGCCCCTAGGCTGAGCACACCAGACAGCACAACATCAGCCACAACAGCATTGGCAAAAATCAGCAGCCAGTTGAGGTTATGTGTGCTGCCACCACCTTCTGTCTCTGTTGCTGCTACTGATGCCGATGATGCTGCTAGCTTTGGAGACTTTGTACTGGCTCTGGTAGTGACTGTTCTTGGGCCTGTCTGTGCATCACAGTGATTAATGTCTGTGGCAAATGCATTAAATTCTGTAAAATGTATTACAATTTTGCCATGCTGTAGCAGCAGCAACTGCTTTGGCTTCAACTACAGTTGCAATTGAGCCCACTGGCTTGCCCGTTATCCTATCTATCTATTACTCTTCCTCTCTCTTTCTGTCTCTTTCTCTCTGCTCTCTCTTCAAGCAAACCATCGAAACAGTTTCACACCAATAGCTGCGCTTGCCTGCGTCTGACTGATTGATGGTCGCTTCGTCTGTAGTTTTCCTTTTATGCTGTTGTTGTTTTTATTGTAACTGCTGGTACTGTTTGTGTGTTGTATATGTGAGTGTGTGTGTGTAGCAAGTTGCTTGTCTCTTGCCCGTTGCTGGTTATGAATTTGAACAGTTTGAGTTTCCAATTTTGACTAGCTTGTGTCGAGAGAGACTGAGAGAGATTGTCAGTGATTGTCATGGCTGAGAAAGAGAAAAAATTATAGAGTTTATGCTAATAAAAAGCCCAATTTGACAACGCCAATCAGTGAAGGTAGAAGAAGTGATGTAGTCTCGCTTAATAACTCGACTTATTCCCCGCAATTGGCACTTAATGCTAAACTCTTTGAGAATCAAATCCCAAGCACGCACTTCAAATGCCAAACGGCACAACAAACTCAGTCTTAAGTCACACACACACATCTGGGCTGGCTTGTCTTTTTATAGCATACTTAGCAGCGCTGCCATCTGCTTAATGCCAATTCAATTTATAAAGTGTGTGCGAGAAAGAGTCCGAGAGAGTGGGAGAGTGTGAAAGGATACTCACAGCTACAGCTGGAGATTTAGATACGCACCGCAGCATTTTGGCAAACAAGTTTTGCACACTTGAAATTTTTGTGATTGATGTGTCTTGGCTACATTTGCCAAAGCTGCCGCCGCCGTTGCCCTCACTGCTTGCCGCTATTTGACTTTGATGTCTCTAACAGTCTCCCCTTGATATGCATGTGTGTGTGTGTGTACGCGTGTGTGTGTGTGTGCATCTTGAGCCAGCAAAAGTTTTAATTGCTTTTTGCAATTAGAACTATTAGTGAGTGCGCCAGCTTACAACTGCCTCACTGCATCAGTTGACTGCACAGCCGCAGCTTCGCAGTTGAACCTTCCTCAAGTTACCTCCTCACCTTCTTCTGCGCCTCTCTATAACCCATTTATCTGCCACATCTCTTCCCTTAGCATTTGCAATACGCTGCTTGCGTTTATCTAAGCAATTCATTTAATTGCTTTGCAATTTTCATATTGATATGATAGATATGGATAGATTGAGTTGAGCACTCTCTGTGAGAGTTCTTTATAGTCTGTTCAAATATTTCTTGTTATTGCTCTTGACATTGGAAAATATTTACGGAATTGTGTTTTATATTGTTGTATTTTACAATTTCTTGCATGTTTCTGACTGACCTGACTAAAATGGAAATGGAAATGGTGTTTTCTCGCCACCTTTGACTGTTTTCTGTGTCGCAAATGATTTGCTTTGCTTTGCTTGTGTTTTGTGTTGTTGTTGCAATCCTTTTGCATGTTGCAAAACAAATCAACGTTGCTGTTTGCTGCTGTGGGGCACTGGGAGCGAGTTACAGAATCGAACGATGAGTTGCATTCAATGGCAATCACAGCGAAAATGGAACTGCAAAAAGTCGAACAGCCAGAAAGCAGTGACGGTGGCAGAAAACTGTAGGAGGGGGGGTAGAATACAAAGTACTTATTTTATTAAATTTCTAAACATATTCACAACTTTGTAAATTTTAAAGTATCATCTAAAATTATTCTTATTAACTCAGTTCTACCTTTTCATTTCACCTGCAGCTCTACTCAATTCTCGCCACGCCTCTGTCTTCTGTATATATGTTTTTACTTGTACATTTTTGCCCGGCTTGTGACTGTATGCGCCACCTCTCTTCCCCGTTTTAAGCCCCTTGGCAATTGCTGGGTTTTTTTCTAAATCACCCTTCAGGTGGACTCTTTGACTACGTTTGTATTAAAAAATTAAACTAGATTTCCCTTTAGTTTTGCATGTTGCCAACACAGCCGCCGCGAGCGAATCGCTTACTTTGTGCTTTGACTTGGCCAGGTATACCTAGCTGCCACTGCTGCCTCCCTCATCCCATGCCGCAGTGCCGTGTCCAGTGCCAATTTCGATTGCATTTCGAGAAGCAATTTCAATACGCCTCAGAGCCTCACAGGGCACAGAGGGAGAGAGAGAGAGAGAGGGAGACGGATACGGAAAACAGAAACGCGCAACGGTTTTTTAATTGCCATGTGCTCAGGGTCGTTGCAGGGGCATGCGGAGTCGCCTCGCCTTGCCTTGCCGCAAAATGCGGAATCATAACTCAGCCGAGGGACCGGCGCGTCAGGACGCTAGGACAACGGGACGCCGCCAATGCCAATGACTAATTATGAAATGTTTGATTTCCCCGGGGACACAAAGCGCGACGAATATTTTCAGCGGCAGTGTGCAGGCTGAGGCAGATACCTGTCACCACGTGGCAATTCACGTTGATTCTCCTTTTTTTTTTGGGTAAGCGAACTTCTTGCTGACAGACAATCTACAAGAAGAACGGGAAGAATCCTAGAGAAAGGAGTGGAGAAGTGAAGAAGTTCTTGGGGCGAAATTTTAGTCGTGAAATGAAATGAAAAATCAAAAACAAATTGCACAGAAATGTAATGAATTTTAAGCATTCCACACACACACACATGCATAACATATTCCAATTGCTGAGGTGTGTGTGGGAGGTGTCTCTTGAGGTCTTGGGTGTGTGCTTGTGTGTGCACTTGACAACTGTCTAGTAAGGCCATGTCACTAGTCGGCCATGTCTCTTTGCGGTTGGCCACAGGGTGTCTGTGACAACGATGATGATCACGACGACGACGACGACTCACTCCTTGGTGTCCTTTCTCTGTGTGTGTGTGTGTGTTTGCGTGTGTCCGTGCCAGGCATGACAAATATTTTGCAACTTCTCAGTGGCTACAAGTGTCTGCCTGACTGTGTGTATGTGTGTGTGTGCGGTTAAACTTTAAAATATTTGTGTTGAAATTGCACTTGATTTAATTGTTGTTGTTGCTGTTGCTGCTGCTGCGGTTGTTGTTGTTGCCGCTGCCAATGACTGTGTGTTGTTTGTGTCGTATCATTTACAGGCAACTTTTCCGCTTTGTCTGCTGACTTCAACAAAAGTCACTTGCAGGCACAAAAGCGAAAAACCAAACTGGTAAACAGCCCGCTATGCTCGACTAGCAGATGTCCTGTACTCACTTGGCACCATACGATTGTATTTGTTATTTTTGTTGTGCAAGCTATTTCATTTCTTACAGGGTAAATGCACAACTCATTCTTTTGTTCTCTGTCCCTCCCACTCTTCTTCTCTGTCGCTTTCTTTATCGTGTCGCAGTCTGACCGCTTTAAGCTGCAAATCTATAGCAAATCAAAGTAACAAAGAACCGCAACAAATTTGCCTTAGGCGCAGGCGAGAGCGAAGGCGGGGGCGGATTGACTGATGGGGTTGGGGGGGGCCTGGGACTAGGACTGGGACTGACCAAATGGTCGACTGTTGATTTGACCAAGCTGTGATTGAATTGTTGTAACCCCAACTTGTCTACCGAACATTCAAACTCGATCTCTCTCCTTCTCCTACTCGTTCTTTCTGCTTCTGTTTTTCTCTTTCCATTCTTTAGCTTGCCATCTATCTCTCTCGCATCGCCGTGATGACATTTTCCACTGACTGAATTTTATGTTGATTACAGATTAAGATTGCAACATTTTCCTCTGATATTGACAATAATGCCTTTGAGCATTATCTACTCTGCTGCTGCCCTTTGGCCCCCAATTCCCACTTCCACTCTCTCACTCCCCTATTCCTTTCTCTCTCTCTCTTACTCAATCTGTGCATCTCGTTCACTCGCTGCCAAAGTGTTAATTTGGTTGAGTGGGTTTTTGACTCGATTTGAATACATACAAATAGCTACGTATATATATGCATAGTTGTGTGTGTGTGTGTAGACATCGTACTTATTCATAGACGACCCTCAGTTGCCTCGGCCGAACGACAATGGCCGCACTGTGTTGATAATAATGAGCTGACAGCTCCGCATTAGTTGCATGGATTGTGTAGATTGTGTTCGTTGGTTCGTCTCTCTCTCTCTCTCTCTCTCTGTGTTTGTGTCTGGGGCTTAGTAAGAAGGTTGTCAACATTTTCATGTTGTCTGCACACTACACTACACAGCTACAGCTGGTAATTAATTTTAAAAAACGCCTCGGGCCAGTCAAACAAAGTGTAACAGGATATTAATTACATTTGACGACTGCCAGGGCGGAAGTGTTAAAGTGTGTAGACCCGATAGAGTGACAAGCATCACCAGCAGCAGCTGGAGAAAGTGTCAAGCGAGGCACTCGGCCAGCAACTGCTCCGGGACTGAGGCAACATCTCATTAAACATGGCCATAAAGTTAAAATCACATGTTGCTCGGCAAAGTTGTTTTGTGCCTTAAATGTTGCACATTTTGCTCAGACACTTTAGTTCTATTCCATTAGCATTGGGTAGAGGAAAATACAAAAAAAGTTTGTAGAATGACATCTTTACCTACAGTGTGGTCTATTGATAGTATTAACTTAAATTACCTTTCTCTATACATCCAGTAAATTATTCCTTTTTGTTCCATATCTATCTCAGCCATCACTTTAACAAACTTGGACAGGTGCACGCGTACATCACTTAAATATACTGTCTGAACAACATACAAACAGCCGCGTACACATACACACCCAGACACACACACACATTCGTTTAAAATTCGATTATGTAAACAACAAAAGCAACAATAATTACAAAGCAAAATGACAGCAAATGGAAGCAACAACAACAACAATATCGACGGAGAAAAAAAATAAAAATTTTGCCCTCAACATGACTGTAGCTTTTATAGAACATTTTTTCCTTAGTACTCCACGACCAACAACGTAATGAAAATTCAGTTTTCATGTACTCAACTGCTAATGACAGTTTTTTAATGATGTTGGACGCACACACACACACACAGACTAGCACGCACACGTTTGCAAACAAGAAAAAAAATGTTACAAAATTAAATGGATGAAAGTTGCGACAACAACTCGCATAACAAAACGCCAAATGGACATTTAATAGGATATACGTCGATGCTGGTGTCGGCAGCGCTGCTGTTGCACAGTGCTCTCTGCTTAATGCCATTTTATTTAATTTCTGTATTTTTTCTATAAATTATTTCAAACATAAATCTGTGGGTGGGGGTGGCAGGTGCGCTGCTGCTATAAAGTACGTGGCGAAAGCGCCAGATGAAAAAAGTGTTGCCTACTTACGTGGGTTGCATGCGCTACAGCAATGAGGGGCTGGCAATAATAGAACAGATAATTCTAAATGTGAATAAAAAAATCATAAACAAATAAAAAATTGAATAATGTTCAAAAGTAAATAAATATAATAATCAAAACTTAAAATATAAATAAAATAATAATATAAATAATTTAAATTAATTTTAAATATTCATATACGAATAAGCAACCCAAATTAATTAACATAATATGTTAAAAAAAAAAAAATGCCAAATCGATGTATTTTCAGGAAATGATAACTTAAATTAATAACAAGTACTAAAAAATAATAATAATATTCAAATAATAAGTACACAAATTATTTTAATTACATAAAAGAATGAAACATATATGTAATTTTAAATTATTTTTTTTTACTCCCCTGCCTTTAATTGATATTGAATAAATAAATAAATATGTAAATATGAACAACAATAATAATTTAAATAATATAAATATTTCAAATACGCATCCATATTCTTATCACCTACACATCTATTGTCTGCCACATCTGACCACATTTAGCTGGGCATGGGTTATGAGTTCGCTTGCTCTCTCTCTCTCTCTTTTGCTCTGTCCCACTCTTTTCTCTCGCTTGCCCTCCCGCTTTTATTCTTAGCACCTGAGCCGGTGCTGTTGCTGGTGCTGCTGCTACCGCTGCTGCTGCTGCTGCTGCTGTGAGACGCAGTCAACCTCAACGCAACTAAGCTGCGGTCCGCAGCAGCACTTACCAAAGCAGACCTCAAAAAGTTTGCTCCCACACGACGACGCCCGCTGCCAAAGCGTTCGCCACGACTGTAAAAAGGTGCAAACAGCAGGACGGCGGGCTTCATCAGGGTTGCCAAGCGGCGTGGGTGATCAGGGAAGGTGGAAAAAAGGAGGGGGGGGGGGTTGGCGGGAATGATGAGAACGTCGCCGTCGACCGACACTAAGCCTGAGTGCATTTTCTTGTTGTTGTGTACGCGCGCGTAGTTTGTTTGCCGTGCGTAAAATCCGCAACGTTTCGCCATTTTGTGTGTGCTTTCTTTGTGTGCGGCAGGCAGCACACGGCCCTCTCTGCCCTGCTCTGCTCTGCTTTATTCTCCTGCTCGTTTTTTATAACGCGCCGCCTCCGCACGTTGCCTGTAAAATGCAAAAAAGGTGCGAAAAGTGTGGCCAGCGTTGTTGGCATTGTTGTTGTTGTTGCTGTTGCTGTTGTACGTAGTTTGTCGATGCTCGCGCTTTGATAGTGTCAGACAGAGTGCGATAGAAGAGAGATAGAGAGCGTGGGAGAGAGCGGGCAAATCTTTTCTGCTTGGTTTTAATATACAAGGCAACCTTTGGTTGTTGCTCTTTTACTCATCTTGCCACCCTTGTTGTTGCTGTTGTTGTAGTTGTAGCACAGCCCGTAAAAATAAAAGCCACGTTATTAAGTTGAAAGCACGTGCAACTTGTTGTTGCCACCAAGCTGAGCCAAGCCAAGCCAAGTCACACCAAGAGAGCCAGAAGAGTCTTCTTGCTCCCCATTCGAGACCGAGGCCTGCCTGGCAGTTGCTTTTATTGTTATTACTAACAATACATTTGGCACTCGGCACTATTTTTGCCTGCCACTTTTTGGCTGCATATTTTCTCACCTTTCCACTACGTGTGTGTGTGTGTTGCTGTTTTTGCTGTGTGTTTACGCTTGTGAATGGAGTCGGTTTTTAATGGCCCCGCCTGGGTCCTTCTGCTAGTTGTTTATCATGATTTCCCTGGCACCAACGCTGCATTCATTTGGCGATCTTAAATCAAAATGTTTGTAGCACTTGCACAACCAGTCCCTGTCCTTGCTGTGCTGTGTAGCTGAAGCACATTGGCTGCCAGTGCGAATGGGCAACACATTTGCTTGCTGCCAAAATATGAGTTATCCTTGGAGTATCTCTTGTTTCTCCCCTGCTGTTCCCAACTTGGGAAATTTTCAACAGTTTATTAATCAAACAAATTGCAGGGTATTGCATAGTCGAGGAATTGCACATTAATTGCCCTGTTCTTGCTTAATGCCATCTCTCTAATAATCAACATAAAAACTGAAACAACAACTGGAACGGACAATGAAATTGTTTTTCACTTAATGGCATTTTAAATAAACTACACGAGGCTGTAAAAAAGCGAATGTGCCCATTGTGCCGAGGCCACTTTTAGCCACTTTAATGGGGACGTGCCATAGCAGATTATTGCCGCGCCAAATGTGTAAATAAAATGCCCAAATGTTGCCCATGATGTCGACAGGGCACAGAGGTAGAGAGAGAGAGAAAGGGAGAGAACAATACTAATAAAAACTGACGTTCTCTAGGCCAACTAGAATGATGGCTAATTCATTCATATGCATGCGTGGGAACTCTTAATGGCCACCTAAAGTGGCTTAAACTTTAAGGAATAATATTTTGGGGCTTTAAAGCGAGATTGTTAACAATAAGGAGATTTTTAATTGGATGGGAAGTTAATGAATTTAACGATTACTTCAGAATTTCAGAGCTAACACTTAAAATAGCAGGGAAATGTTTAAAAAGTTGAGCAATTGGAGTGGAATAATTGGTGAATCAATACTGTCTTAAACGATTAGGAATAAGGCTTGCATAGTCCCTTCTGTCCAGCCTTGGATAGCACTGCTGACTCCTCGACGAAAGATCTACTCTGTTTCATTAGGGAAAAAGTCAAAAACTTTTGTCAAACTAGAGAGGGACTTTTAGGTAGAAAAGATCGACACTGGAGACTACCTTTCACTTATAATAGTAATTAATAAGACTTTCCTAATATATATCTATCTCTATAATCCTCATGTCTTTATATGGGATTTGGCCTAAAAATAATGTTCACTTTCCAAGCGATGTTAACTTTACTTTAGTTAACTTACTTTATGGAATCATCAAGCAAGCAGAGTTGTTTTGTCTATGCAATTACCAAAATGAAACTGTTTTACTTGAACAATATCTTTCTAAATTCCGACAATTCCCATGATTATATACCCTATATGATTTCCATTTATTCCCAATCAATACAAAATTTCCACAACAATATTTAGAAAATGTAGGCTGCTGCCGAAATTGTAATCCCCTGTAAATGAACAGAGTTTTACATAATAATTACACGCTCACATTGTGATGCAAAGCAAGTTTAAACATCTAATTTAATTAAAATTTCGCAACATTGGCCATAATAAGGATTGAGTGTCGCAGACCCCCCTCCCTCCCAGCAAGTGGGCTGAATAACTGCATAAACAACTGCACGAGCTGATTGTATTGACAGCAGCAGCAACAACAACAACAATAACAAGGGTAGTACAGTTTGAGCAAAATACAATGATAATGAGCAATACAATTGGAGAGAGACAGAGTGAGAGAGAGAGCCCCAATTCGAGCAGCCTGCAATTGTCCCTCAGTCCTTGCCTTGCCTATAGCTGTAGCTATTTGCCCGATAGCCATCAATGCCATGAACAAAACACGTACCAGGGGCCTCAGGGAGATTGACTGAGCGCATGAAATGGGTACGGCATGCACAGCAATGGGATGGAGAGAGACAGAGAGAATGAGTGAGTGAGGGGGGCCTTTCATTCGTGTTGATGTTGCCGATGATGAAGTGATAATAATTAAATTTGCATAATGCTAAGTGATTAAGTTGTTGTCAACTGTTGTCGTCCTGTTGCCGATGTTGTCAATGTTGTCGAGCAGCAGCAGCAGTTGCTATTGTCAGGCTTGTGTTCAATTTGATGTATATTCAAGGCAAACGATTGCAAAATCGCAAGCAGAGTCCGATCTCTTTGGGGAAATAGCTCAGCCTGGCGCGGGTCAAGTGCATTGAGAGCATTTCTCGCATTGCGTGTTCCGGCCCAAGTGTCGTGGGATTAATTCTATTATACAATGCGAGTGTGTTTTATGTAGTTTTTTTTTGAGTCCACTTTACGTTTAATTTGGCCCCTTGCGTCGTGCTTGTTAAACTAATTGAAATGGCGCCGACGACGGCGCGTCATAATGTCGTGCAACAGGCAACTGGTCAACAGGGCAACTGACCTGGAGCTGGTGCCGCTGCTGGAGTTGGCTCGGTTGAGGTCCTCTAATTACACAGCGCTTATTTATAATTGATTTGTGGCAATTTAATTAATTTGAATTTAACTATTTAATGAGGATTACCAGGCCTCGCCTGCCCTGACCCAACCGAATTCGCGTGTGTTTCCCGGCCAAAGCCGCATTTAGTTGTCCAGCGCACTAATTAGCTGTTGCATTTTAGATTAGCCCAAAAACAGTAGGAAAAAAAAAACACGCTGTTACTCGGCGGTTAATTGAGGCCTGACATCGTGCAGAGCGTCAGATGAATGCGTACAGTGGAGACTGGCTAATGACAACGAGCAGAGCTTAATATGACAACCGAGAGATGGTGCAGAGAAGTAAGTTACGAAGCAATGAGCAATATTAAACTTTTAACATGAGCATGTTCTAAAGAATATATGAATCATTATGAGTCTGAATAGTTTAAGTAAACTGTATCTTCCTTTTTTTGAACTCTGCTCTCATCTTGTCTTGTTTTGATCTACTGCAGTTTTGTCTGTAGTAAACCTTTCATTAAATGAACTGATTACTCTACAACTCTTGTACGACTTGATTTGACGTTGTTTTTTCCTCTATTATCTGTGGTTAGCGCTTAGTGGACATTAATGCTAATGCATTTTGGCTGTTTGACTAACAATTTTCCACTTGATTGGCAACAAATTAATTGTCATTTAATATGTTTACCGTACGCGGCGCTAATTGCATTTGAAAAGTGCATTAAACACCTAATGCAATACGAGTTTTTCTTCACTTTCTTATCTATTGAAAATAATGTTGAAATAAAAGCTAAATTAGTTTCCTTTATATGCGAATGAGCCTAGAGAGCTTGATAATGTTTGCTATCATATGATTTAATAGTGAATAAGGAATTTACACTTTCATGTATGAATATGCAAGTATTTAATAGTAAATATCATGTTCCTTGAACAGTTCTCAGTTTATTACGAGTGCACTCAAACTATCTACCTATAAAGCGGGAAGGGGTTATGGTACCTTAACCCTTGCCTAATCCCTGCCTGCTCGGTCTGCTTCTCTTTTCAGTTCATCAGCATCTTTAATTACCGCAGGCGAATGGAAAACTTAAAGCGCGTGTTCGCTGCGACTGACAGTCCAGTCACCCATTCAGGCAGGCAGGCTGCAGGCAGGGAAGGGTATTTCAGTAGAGTGGGCGTATATAGTTTGTGGGGGAAGGAGACCAAATGGGGGGCGTGCTAGGACAGTTCGCGCGCACTTCATAAAGTCACATCAATTTATTTCATTTCCTTAGTTAATTTCAAAGTGTCAACATAATAAATGAACTGCACGTAGCAGCAGCAGCACCAACTACAGCAACAATAACAACAACACGAGCTACTAGTACAACAACAACAACAATAAGAACAGTGTTTGGTAGCTGTGCAAAAAGTTGTCGCATTTCAAATGGCTGCACGCAACAAATGAGCGCAGGACTCGCGCAGGACTTGCACAGGACTTTTTGAAATACGCATAAAAATGCAAGACAAATGACAGCCGGGGGACAGACAAGGACAGAGGGAGGTGCAGGGGCGTAAGGAGCGTGCACAAATGCACCAAAAACAATGCAAAAGCGAAAAACGCAAAGACAGAAATGATTAAAAAGGACATGCGAACACCTAAACGTCCGCGTCCGTCCGTCCGTCTCGAACGTCCGCGTCCGCTCGGAAAAATGCCACAAATGCAGCGACCGTGCAAATTTTCTTCATTTCCATTTTGACAAAACGCAAACAGAGACCAAGACGCAGCAGCAGCGACAGCAGCAGTGCCAGCAAGTGGAAGTGGAAGGCAAAGCTGACGGACTGACTCCAACTCTGACATTGACAAATAATGAATGGGCCAAAGCAGAAGGAAAGAACCATAACGCATTGGCTCCTAGACGTTGTCGGTGGCGTAGAGATGAAGAGGGGGGGAACCACCTCGAGCTGGGCAAAATAATGACGAGACGGCATGCAGGCAGGAACGAATCGTAATGGCGCAGGACGACGCTGGTCTCGGCGTCGCCGCTTGAATGTGTCAAAATTGGAGCCACATTGTCCGAAACACAAAACGTACGGCACACGTTGCTGAAGGGGTGGGGGGGAGAGGGTATCAGAGAAGAGAAGGGTGACAGCTAGCCAACGGTAACCGCAAGGACATGAGCATGAGCAGGAGCAGGAGCAGGCAGGCAGCATGACGACGCGCGCTCGTCTTGGACTTGGGCAAACAAAACGCCAGGACAAGGAAATTAAGACAATTGAACCGTTGAGGCGTGCGAGAACGTTGCCAGCGACATGGGCAAGGATCTCTCTGCAAGTGTGTGTGTGTGGGCGTTGTCATGTTGACATTGCAGGTGCGCCCAGGACTCGCCAGGCTCGCTCGACTTGCGGTCGTACATTGTCAATGGCGCAGAAAGGATAACACAGCACAGCAGGGCAAAGGACAACAACAGCTCAAACCAGTAAGGGGTGGGGGGGGGGTTGAAAGCGACGTGTTAGCTTAAGTTATTAAAAAAGAAATGGAACAAGGAGTAAGGCAGGTGGAAAAGGGGCAAGAGGGAGAGAGGGAGACATGCATAAAAAGACAGCAAAGGGAGAAGTTGCCACTTTGACTGCGTGTTTGGGGGGGTACGACGCAGGTCGCGGAAATAGAAAACAAATAATTGCCATGCAGAAAGTATTAGTTGCCTTATGGAGCGTAGCGTATCTTACATTCCATGGCACTCCACTTCCCCCCCACTCCACCAACACGATTGCAGTTTGAGAAAATAATTTGTTTAATGGAATGTAAATTTCATACTTAAGCAAATAAATGCGTTCGGGTGTGAAAACTCCCCCCTTTTTGCCATTGGCAAGTTTATTCTGGAGTTTTTGTTTTCGCACACACACACACAGACAGCTCGACAATAGTTTTTGTGTTTGCCTTCCATATTGATGAGCGACAGTAAAACTATTTGTTGGCTATTTGCTCTAGGGATTTTGGCTTAAACGTAACCAAAAGGGTTGCTGACGCATTCACTGAGCTTGCAAGAGGGAGGAAGGCGCAACTGCGATTACATTTAGCAAGAGTGGACGGTAAATCGGATGGAGAGAGAGGGCTCAGACATTTGCAAAATGAAATTTAATAGGAATAGAGCGATGTGAGTTTTCTTGACATGCTTAATTTATTTCCATCAAATCTTGAATATTTTCTTTGTTTTATTTTAGAAATTCCCTTAGTTCTCACGCGCTTAGCTAGCTTTAAGTGCAGCTCTGCTAACCATAAAGTTTTCGACATTTCGTTCATAATTTCGGCTAACTGCGACACAATTCTATTATATTCTGTCAGCCAAAGAGGGCGAGCAGACCGAAAGACCGAAAAATAAAGAGAAGTTATAATGAAAATGTCACATGCATTAATGACACTCAAGGTGACAACCCTGTTTGCTGTGTTGCAACATTGCATCGCCTCTCGCTTTCATTCTCTCTCTCTCTCTCTCTCTCTCCCTCGCTTATATCGTACACACATGCAGTGAGCGAACTCAGTTGGCATGTAACCATGTCTGACAATATTGCTGCCAAAAAGAGCTTTTTGTGATAGCCCTGCCACGCCCCGTGCCCATTTATGTTTGCCAGCATTAAACCTAAAAGATAAAAGGATTTCATAAATGCAACATGCTGATGTTGCTGCTGACAACAATGTTGCATTGCCCCTGCCTCTTTCCACTCATATAAATAAATAAAAGCAGCAGCTCACAAAATGTCCAACCAACTCAACGCCTGTCGTCTGCTACACATACACACACACACTCACACACACACATACATCCTTGTTGTGTTACGTCTCACACCGCCCATCAGGTTACGTACGTCTGTTTGTTAGCTGCATTTGACTTGAGGGTAGAAAGAGACATTCAACAAAAATATTGCTTAATGCAGACAGCAGCAGACCTCGTTGCACGAGGAAGGGGGAGGGGGACTGCAATAGCAATGGGCTACAAAATATTGGCAACTTCTTTTAATTAATTTATTAAAGGGCATGTGACATGAGTTTTAGTAACAGTTAATGGGAGAGATTGGTGAAATTTATCATTAATTTTATGAAATAAATCAAACAAATTTAATGAAGAATTTAAAGATCTAATTAATTAATTATATTATTTCATCTAAATGTTAAGTATTAAGTAATTGTATATTTTTATGAATTATATTTACAGTTAATCAATTAAATTTATTAGTTATAACCTTCGACCATTGAAAAAGGTAAAAAAGAGTTAACTTTGGGATAACTTTGTGCAAATATATGTAACAGGCAGAAGGAGGCGTGGGAGACCCCATCAAGTATATTTACTCTTGTTCACGATTACTAGCCGAATCAATTGAGTCCTGTCTGTCTGTCTGTCCGTCTGTTTAAACGTCAAGATCTTAGTCATTAAATAAAATTGCCATGAAGGTTAATGTGAACTGTCCACAGATCAAGTTTATTTTAAATATTGGCTGCATGCTATTATTTAAATAATGAAGTCTAATGAAGTCATTATTTGAATAATAGTATAATAATAATAATAGTAAATAATAATGATAAAGAAATTTAATATTTAAATAAAAGTAAATCCAATTTGTTATTTTTTTGTTGCAATATGGAAACTTCATCTCAATGAATTATAATTTAGTAATTATTTCCATAACATACATTTATTATTGTTTGTTTTATTTAAGTATTTCTGTTCACAGCTCACATTTGTTTCCCTTTTAGTTGCCACATCGTAAGGCAAAGAAGCCAATCGCCTGGCAACAGTTACTAACTTACCTCCCACCCGCCACTGTCCACCTCTTCATTCTTTGGCCTTTTTCACGCAAATCAAAATGCCTCCGGAAGCCAAGGCAAATTATTGCAAAAATGTATTGCGCTGCCAGAGAGTGCATGCCCACACCACGACCCCATCCCCGCCCCCGTCACCACGGGCAAGCGTTGACAATAATGTCGGCAGGGCCAGCAGGGCACGAGTAGCGCCTTATTCGCACTCATCGTTCCATCGTTGACGGCTCGCTGCGCTCTAATGCAGCACACACAGTTCAAAATGGCTGCAAATGCTTGGCCAGTGTTGGAGAGTGTGCGGTGTTGTGTTATCGCTGCCATGCAGCCAGGCTGGTCAAGCCAGGCCTGACTGAGCCTGGCCACGCCACCAGCTACTAGCCGGGCACAAATTGGCCTAGATGGCCAAAAGCATTTGAAAATTGTATTAAATCCTGAACGCTTTGCAAGCCTGCCTGGCTAGCTTGCTTTGTCGCGTCCTTTGTATTCCCAGGGAAGTAAAGGTGTGTGTGTGTGTATGTGATTGTTTGTGTATGTGTGTGTGTGTGCTTAAAATTCAGTACTTTTTTTGTTCTACTTCCTGCAAATTTCATTTCCGCTTTGATTGCGCTTTTTGCGCATTTCCCTTTGGCAAAGTAAAACAAATGAACGGAAATGCCACACACGCAGCACTAGCAACAGCAGCAACAACAGCAGCAGCAACAACAACAGGCAAACAGCACAGCAACAGTGAATGCACCTTTGACACCTTTTGGCCAAAGTGTGACAAAAACGAAAGGCGCAACAAGAAGTGCGAGCAGAGGCAGCAGGAGTTGAACGATGTCCTGTTGCCTGCTGCATGCAAAGTATCTAGTGGCCTTTCCCCCGCCTCCACCCCTCTCTGCCTCTCAGCTGCTGCAGTTGTTGTTTAGGTTTTGTTGTGCCTTTTTGCTGGCTGACAACGCTTTTGTGCCGCACTCGAGGCAACGCAACTCTATTGCCTGCTGCCGGCGCTGTTTCTGCCGTTGCTGCTGCCGTTGCTGCTGCTGCTGTTGCTGCTGCCAAGTGTGAAAAATGTCGAAAATGCAATTTCCTTCAAGTAAAATGCCTGCCATGCGCTTTTGACCCCCCACCCAGCCCAGCTACGTGGCCGTATTACAAACGACTTCACGCCGAATCCTGGCTGGCTGCCAGCTCTGTCCTCGTCTCGCCTCCAGCTCCGCCCACGCCTGTGACCCGCCTGCGTCTCTGCAGCTTAAATAAAGCACTTCCGCTAATAAAGTCGCACTCCTGGAGTGTGCGTGTGTGTGTGTTAGTGCAGGACTAGGACTGCCAACAGGACTAGAACTGGCAATAGGTCTACGCAGTCACAACGTGCTGGGCACGTACACATACACACACACGCACAGCTCGCTTGCAGTTTAGGCACAGACTGCAACATGCGTGTCAATGCACATTCTGCCTATGCGTGCTAGTGTGTGTGCGTGTGTGTGTGCGAGCGTGTGTTTGCTTTCGTGGCGAAAACACATTTGGAAAATTTGTGTAGGCGACATTGTTGTAAATCACCGACACATTTGAACTGTGCAAACGGCTGAGCAGCACTGCAAAAAAAAGGAGCATAGTCAGAGACAGTCGCTAACTAATTAAGTAATTAGTTAGAATAACTAAAGGAGGATTAGGGTATATATTACAGTCAACCAACTATCAATACAATAATAAGATTTTATCTTAACATAAACAAAACATGTTGGGGGCGAGGAACCTTCATGCTTCTATCTAACATAGAATGGACAAGCAGACAGTTAACATAGACTTGGCTATAACAAATAGAAAATAATATGATTTTCCTTCTGTTATATACATAATATATCGGAATAAAATTTAAAAGTTTACCCTTTCTTGAGCATGTTAAATAGTTTTAACAAGTTATGTATTTATCGAATGTCAATTGAAACCAGTCGTTTCGAAAGGTATAATTAAATTTAAATTAAAAGTACAATTAAATGAATTTATTGCAAAAAATAATTAAAAATTAAAGTGAGAAAAAAAATAATTTATATTTATTTTATTATTTTATTGTTTATTGTTTTTATTGTATTTAAGTTAGCATAGTTTTCTTTTAACTGAATAATCTCTCCCATTTTTGGTCAGTGCACAGTGCACTGTCCAGTCAAAGTCCAATTGTGAGCTGTCCCTTCGCTTAACCGTCTCCGCTGATGTTGCGGCTGTCCGTGTCTCCTCTACTCTCCTCATTCCCTGCTATTTATGCCGCTCTTTCACGGTATTCGCTGGTGTGCACAACTCAAAATTACTGCCAAGTTCTGCAAGTGACGATGACGACGAAGGCGACATCTGAATGAAATGTTGCGTACGCTGCCAGGACAATGACGCCATGACTCCACGCACGCATACACGTGTAGACACACAGACAGACGCACATTCATCACAGCGCATAATGATGCCAGGCAGGAGAAGGTAGATGAGGGCGAGGAAAAGGGAGATGAAGCGCCTCCTGTCGCAGTTGCACAGATTTTTGTTGACAATGGGTGTGAAAATTGAAGGCGAGTGATTGCAGTTGGCCTCGCCCCACTGTGATTTACATGCAGGCGAAGAGGGGTAGGAGGTGCAGCACAAGAACAGGAGGGGAACAGGACTTTGTCTTGGTCTACTGCGAGTTGAGTCGAGTCGACTAGGTAATTAATAGACTTGAAATGGTCGCTTGCACAAAATTTTAATTAGGTGACACATGCAAAGTGTTCTGTGGCAGGGTAAAGTTTTTCCCTACCCCCCCAATCCTGCTTACACTCTTGTCCCTAACACACTTTTTGGCTAGAAGCCAACTGCTCTGTCTTTAATTGATAGTCAAAAACAGTTTTGGTGCCTCACGTGAGGCGACGTCATCATCACCATCGTCGTCGCTTGCAGTTGAAGTGAGGAAATTACAAGTCGTGAATTAATGGCGCTACCTCGGCCGCCCCTCCGCCCACACTCGGCCACTCCTCGTTCCCCTTGCCGCCACTCCACTCAGTTCGGCGCGGAGACAATCACTTAGAGAGCTAGCAGCACGTTGCCAGGATATCCGACGTCGTGGTCTACGCGTCTGACGCGTCTCTGCCGACGCCGTTGCCTACGCTACTGCCGCTGCAATTGCAATGCTTTGTCAGCTCAAAAACTTAACCTCAAACGGTGGCACTGACACAGGATGCGACAGGCAAGAGGCACATACGCACCACGTCCTTGCCAGGCTCATACGTGTGGGTGCCACAACCAGAATAGTCACCATTGTTTGCGCTACGCTTTCCTCCTCATCCCGTTCTGTCCTTACCCCCTTACTCCCCTCCTTTTTCCTATCATCTTGGGCTATGCTGAGCTTAATTTAAATTTCAAACATTTTCCTTGATCCCAAACGATTCATTCGAATTTAATTAGTAACGCGTGTTTCATGGGTTTCCTGTGTTTTTTGACTCTGCTCGCAACGGGAAATTGCGTTAGAATTTTTGTAGCCCCCTCCATTATTTTGCCCTGGACTACTGAAGCATCTTGAGCTGCTTTGAAGCTTTGTTTTATTAGAAAATATATTGATGCGCTTATATTCTGTACAGCTGGAAGACATGAAAGCAGGCTTAGTTTCATTAATTAGAAGCTTCATTATAAAATACAAAGCAAGCAATTATAAAACTGAGCAGTTTCAAAATATATATATATAAGATATTAATTTAATTTTTTGAGTATTTAAAAAGGATTTCAATAATTAAATATTAAAAGTTAATTATTTATTATTATTTATCTCTTTAGGTAAGTGAAAACTGCATCGATTTACCTGGAACATATCCCGCTTGTACGTACAATATTAAACCATCATTATCACCAGTTAAAGCAGCAAGTTGGGCCTTAGTTATAGCATAAGTTCCTTTCAGTCGTGCAGCTAATTCAGCGTTCAAAATCCTTGGAAACGACGTCATAAATAATGCTTAGCGTTCTCGATAATAATTCCATGCAGCGAATGTGAAGTGAAATAAACCGCTGGCCAATCACTCAGCTAACTTCAGCAAGGGAGCGCGGAGTGGACTGTGAATAGGTAAAAGGAGATTTCAATGGGGCTGCAGCAGCATTATGATTGAGTGGGAGCGGGTGGGTAGAAGTAGGGGAGAGGCAGCATACAAAAGGCATTTAGCCGCTGTTTGGTATTGGCCCATTGAACTATGCATTGAATAGGCTTACAATGCCAGCGCAGCCAAATGAATGGCCTGGCTGGAACAGCAGCCACTGCCCGATGCCTAATACCCTGCACACACACACACACAGACACACAGAGACACATGCACATGATTTCCGACTAACGATGGGGAATCGCGCTGACTTCGCTGCTGAATGGTTGTTATCGTTACCCATTTCGTTTATACTTTATGATTAAACTATTGACGGCAATGGTCGAACGGTTTATAGATTGACAGACGTCCATTATGTATGCCGTGCACGTGGAAAGGGGGGGGAAGGGAGTGCTGGAGCTGGAGCAAGAGGGTCCCAGGAGGTCAAAGGATTCAGCGATACGCTAATTAAAATGCATTGACCGGACTGCGTAAATGAATTGAATGTCCTTACAGTCAGAGTTGGAGTTGGAGTTCTATACGGTATTGATGTTGCTGTAGTTCCCTCCCTCTCTCCTCCTCTCGTGATTCTTGTCTATTTAAAGTTCGTGTTATCAACACAACAAGGCAAAAAACATTTGGTTTCTTTCAGTGCATTTTTTTAAAGCACTTTGCCATTGACATTTGTAAGTGCTCGCTGCCCCACACCCCTTTTCCCATGTGTGTGTGTGTGTTTGGCACATTTGTTGATTATTTCGCTTTGATGCGCACAAAAGTATGCAACACAGCGGGCAACGGATAAAGGAGAACACGCAAAACACAGAGTGAGACAGAGAGAGAGAGAGAGAGAGAAGTGGAAGAAAAAATATCGTCATTTGAAAGGACACACAAACTGTTTTTGCTGTTAATCAGAGTCGCAGCTTAATTAGTTTCTTTGGCATGTAGTATGTGCATGAAATTAATTAGCGTTTTTCTCTTTCTGTTCTTTTTCCTCCTTTCACCAGTCACATTTCACACGACACACGCGGCAAGCGATGCGATGCGATGCTGCGAGTGATGTGCGTGGTTGACAACTCACGACATTCACACACACACACATACAAGCACATGAATATGTTTATAGATTGAAACTTGTGCGAAACTTATGTCATTATTATTGAGAAGTTCAATTTCTTTTAATGGGAAAATGCTAGTTATAAAAGTATTAATTAATAGTGCGTAATAAATTAAGTATACGCAATGTATTTGCTCTGAGAATACTTGTAATATTTTCTATATAACTTCGAAAATATTATATATAGTCATTACTCCAGTCCAGGGTATTCTTCTCGCTGCAATTGGCCGTCTTACTTTCGTTTTCTCTCTTTCTATTGCGCTGCTTCCCTCACACCACATGCTGCATTCCATTGTCCTTCTCATACCATTTTCTTTCGTTGCCCTCTCTTTGTGGCCTTTCCTCATCGCCTTTTTTTGTTATTGTGTTTTGTCACCTTTTATCTTTGGGTCTTGCTGGGGACTTTTGTGTGTGCGTGTTGTTGCCCGGCAACCGTTTCCCATTTTGCATTCATTCGCTTCATCCGCCTGCAATCTCCGACGGCTTCCCACATGGCTCAAGGCCCATTCCCGCTGCCCCCTGCCACTCTGTGTGAACCTTTGGCTTTTTGGTAAACAGCAAACAATAAGCGCCTTGATTTTGCAAAATGAAATTTAATTATGTCTCGCTTTGTGTCTCTCTGGATGTGTGTGAGACCCGCTTGATAAATTTGTGTATTCAATAAAAATGTCTCTCACTGGGGGAGATTTTAAATGTTGTTGCTGTCCTTGACGACGTCGACGGAGCTGCTGCTGCTGCTGCTGCTGTCAACCGCAGAAAAGAAAAAGTCGACTAAAAGAAAAGTTTCGCATGGACATTACGAATGCCAAGAGGGGACAAGGAGGAGGGAGTGAGGAGAGACAGAAGGGGACGCATGTCATACGCCATTTCTTCTCTCTGTGAATTTTCATGCGGCGCCTTTTGTTTTTATTTCTATAAAACGAACGGAGTAGGCGGCCTGCGGCGGCACTCGCAGCTGCATCATCAAATGGGCGTGGCCAGCGAAAAATCAAGACAACACAAGCCAACAGAGCAGCTTTTTAATAAAAATACTGCTGTTAAAATACTGTGGTCACTTGGCACACCTCCATCCACCCATGCCCGTCCATCTGCCTCATCGCAGAAACCCCTGCAAAGCCGCATGTCCCCCCCGCACCTCCTCTCCGCTCTCTTCGCTCTTGTGCAAATTAATATTTTTATTTTTATTGTTTCTGCCTGGACAGTGCTGGACAGGCGCAGTCAGCGAGCCGTTATAACGCGTAACTGTTGCTGACGCATATATGCCAGACATTTTTATTTCATTTTACCGTTATGTGCGATATTTACATACACTGCAATTGAGCAGGGTTGATTGAAGATAAAGGGAAGGAAGTTATGTAGTTTCTAGCTTAGAAATACGTGTACTTTAATTAATATAAAATAAATTCATTGGAATATAAAAAAGTTTGAGAAGATGAAAATTGAAAAGTAGAAACGAATAGCAAAGCTAAATAGCTAAGAATATTCTAGAGATATGAATTAATAATCTAACAATTTTAATGTATTTTCTATAAGCGAAACTTATAAACTCAAGTAAATAAATTACAGTCAAATCTATTGACAAACTAGTAAGATCTGGTATTGTTAAACATCCACACGAAGAGTTTCAAGTGTTGTTTAGCAACAAAAAAAGGAAATGTCAGTGTTGATTAGTGCTGCACAATTCAATTGTGTGTTTAATAATCATTTCATACTACAAATTCCAGTGTAATCAAGTGCCGACTACTTTTATTTGCGACCAATCTCTTATTCTTTTTATTATTTTCTTTGGACACTCATACGCCATGTTGTCATCGCTGTTTTCGCCGTTTTGCTGTCCTCATTGTTGTTGTCCTGCTCCTTTTGCCGCTTGCGCTCGTGTTGCCTTGGGTTTTTATTGAAAAATAATTACATGTTACAGTCATGTCGTGCGTGTGTCTCTCTGTCAGTCTGGTCTCACTTGGTGCGGTCTATTTGTGCCGCTTCGCTCTGTCTGTCCGTCTGTCTGTTTGTCCCTTCATGGACGCTCCACCCATACTATTCCTCCACATACACACACACACACTGTTCCCCAGTTGCCTGTCAAGCACAGTGTGCGTATGTGTATGTGTGTCTCTGCTGACAAAGGGATATCATAAAATAAAACACGTTTATTTATTTTAACAGCAATATTTTACTTTTTTTCCCAGCTGCTACTGCTCCCTTTCCCCATTGTCAACGCTGCCAGTTGTTGTTGTTGTTGTTGCTGTTGCCGTTGCATAGTTTGTGACAATTTTTATTTAATTTTAATTGCTTGTTGCATATTAAGTTATATGGTCAGCAAAAAGAGAGAAGAGGAGTCGTCTCTGTCAGTTTTGTCTGGGACAGTTATGAAAGGAGGAATCTCTGGCTCTAATCTGATAAACATTTATGGAGATAGACGGCCAAGGCATATGGCAGTTATTACTTTAAATTCATTTCGGATGCTTTTTCAGTTATTGAGATGTGCCCTCTATGATTGCCCAGCCACGTCTCATTTCTCAAAATGCCGAAACAATTAACACAGCAATTCGGTTCAAAAAGTCAACCCTCGAGTGTTTGCTGTGTGGATATGTTTATAAGCCTTTGCCATGGCCAGGCGAATGCAAACAGTTCAGCAAAAACGAATTGCGTACCTGATCTCTCATTTTGGGCTACCTCCCTCTCGTTCCACAAACAGCAGAGGTACTCTAGTGTTGTTGTTGTTGTCATTTAAATGTGTTGAAATGACCAAAAAAGATAAACAGACATAAAAACCTAGCCGAAAATGTTGGCAGGTTTCTCAGTTTCACTCGGTTGTGAGTGTGTGCGTCACAAAGTGAGCAATAATGAACGTGCACATGTGTGTGTGTGGGGCTCGCATGTTTGTTTGAGTGTAGCAAGAGATAAAAACGTAAGGGCAAACAAGGCGAGGGCGGACAGGACAACACGTAGCAAACAGTAATAAGCATGCAGCATACAAAACCAGATCCAGAACCAGTAACAGCACCAGAGCCGAGTCAGAGTCAGAGTCAGAGCTACAGCCTTTTTATGGCCAATGCTCTTCCTGTGAAACCACAGAGAGCGAGAAAGAGACAGAGAGAAGGGAGTGAGTGGGGGCTGGGTAGATAGAGAGACCATCACATCACCATCACTGGCCGCCTGTGATGAATGACTCTTTTAATTAGTTGCCGCAGGAAATGCATGAATTGCAAAATGACTCTGTTTGTTTACCCAGCGCCGACGCCGTCGACGACGACGACGACTCATCTCTCACAGAGGGCGGCAGTCCGGCATAGCAACACCCACACACACAAACACACACGCACACACACATGTATTTCTCTATGTGCTCATTTATTAAATAGTAGTTTTCAAGTGTCCTTCAGTGACATGTTGTTTGTTGTTTGTTCTCGTTGTTTTCGCTGTAGTTTTCCCCAGCTAGGGTCGTGTCTTCTGCACCATAGTCCTGTTGCGTGTGTGCCATTTCTTTTTCGCACACACACACTAGAGTGGACACAGCAACAAGCCCTACAGCTTACTTCATTATTGTGCATACACGAAGGACTCGCCCGATCTGCCACTCTTTCCCACCCCACTCTGCTCATTGAAGTCTTCTCCCTTGCGCCACCTACTGTGCTCCTTGGTGAGTCTTCTGTCCCAGTCTTGCAATGCTTGGCCATTTATTTGCCCAGACTAGTGGGCAAGCTTATTAATAATTTTGTCAAGTTCTGCACAGCAGCAGCAGCAGCAACAGCAGCTTCAGCGTAGAAACAATCAAAATAACAAGATAAATAAGTATGTGAAATAACTATTGCAAGCCGCCTTCGAGTAGTTTCTACAAGTATTGGACTTGAGTAGCTCTTGAGTTGATTGGTAACTGCAAAATATCATTGCAACTAGAGTTCTGTAATACTCAATATTTTGTATAAGCTGATTCCAAAATATGCGAGCAAATTGACAGAGTTCTTGACAAAAAGAATATACATTTTTATGTGAGCTTTGCAGCATAAGTGTTGAACTGTATTGGAAAGAGTGTTGTATAACTAAAGCATAAATCTAGGAAGTAATGCAAATCTTGCCTAAATATAAGTAAGACCTATCGAACTATCACATATCTGAGACAGTTTCATTTTCAGGTACTTGCTTCCCCACTAAATAAAATATAACAAAATCAACCGTTTAATCTTATTTCACTATATTTTTTTTTTTTTTTGTAAAAAGAAACCTTAAAGATCTAACATGTTACTAAATATTAATTATATAATTATTTTTATATATAACATATTCAAACGTTTAATCTTATTTCATCTATATAGGATTTACTTTTAAATCTAATTCTTGCAGTTACCAATTTCGCTTGGCTTAAAGTTGAATACATATCTGCGCTCGATGCTTATTCCAAAATTGATTTTGCTGCACTATGCACGATTCACTTGGCCATTGCGAGACTGCAGCGAGCAGTTGCTATAAATTTTTATGCATTTTTCGAGCCGAGCCAAGCAAACAGCTAAAACGAATGGGTAACGACAGCTGAGAGTCTTTTTAGCCATGTCACATGAGGGACCTGATGGCCGTTTGCCTCTTTCCGTGTGTGAGTGTATGTGTGCATGTTGTATTAAAAGTTTCTAATCCAAATCAATTTGCATCAAGAGCCTCATTTCATTCTATTATTTCGCAGCCAATTTGCGCCAACTGGACTGCTGCGGCTGCATCCTTGTGGACACATCATTTTCGATTACTGCTGCAACAGCAGCGGCGACTATAAAAAGTTACCCAGCATTGTAGTTGCTGCTAGCGCTGTTGCGATTGCTATAAAAGTTTATAACGCGCTTGTTGACAATCCTAATATCACTGTGGGAGCTCAGGATCCACGTTTCATGTCTTTCTTTCTATTCGCTGGCTGTCAGCAATTGTTTCCTGTGTTCTCTGATGCAATTTTATTGCTCTGTATTTCTCAATCTTCTTCCCCTCTCTGTCTCTCTCTCTCTCTCTGTCTCTTTCTCCCTCTTGCTCGCTGGCTGTGTGCAGATTTGTTTTGTGCTTTGGTCGTGTCAACTTTTCAAAACTATTTCAAAACTGTAAATGACAAAATGTTAAATGGACTTTCAATGCCAAAAGAAGCAGACACTGATGTAGTCGCCATCGCCGTCGCCGTCGCCGTCTTTGTGCTGTTGTTGTCTCTTTAGCATATCCGTTTACACTTCTGCAGCATGCACAATAAATCAGCGCCTAGTTGGAATTCCTGCTGCCCTTCTTTCTCTCACTGCTCACCAATTCTCGCTCTCTTAGCCAGTTATCTCTGGCTCTGGCCGTGGCTGTTTGTTTGCCTTGTTTATGCCACTTTTCTTGCATTTCTTGCTGCGGCCGGCACAAAGTTTTGTTAATTGAGTTTGTTGAAAGTTTTATTAAACAGTGCAACGACAGCCGTGCTCAACTTTGTTTTTTACTCCCATTTTTGTTTTGCTTTCTGTCCGCTTATTTTTTTTTCTTTCTTTTAATTTAAAGCCGCAAATTCGCATTGCTTCTGTCTCCGTCTCTGCCTCCGTTTGTGCCTTTGCCACTGCAGCAGGTGCATGCATCGGTGAGCTGCCTGTCTGCTGGGGGCGTGGCTCTGTGGCTTGATTGTCACATAGCGTTTGTTTGTTTCATACGAAGGCCTCGCCGGGCACATGAGGTCAAACTGTGGGCGTGGCAGCGGCGTGCGTTAGTGAAGCGTTAAGCGTCAACACGGCGTATACGCGATATGAACTTATCACTCACTGAGGCAGAAGGCAAATGTGTAATCTCAGTGGCAGTCTATGGCGTTTTATCCAATATGCGTTAAGTAAACATTTGCGCGGACAGCAATATTGGTGTCTTGTAATATGCAAAGTTTTCATATTGCGCTGTCAAAGGGTCGAGTAAAACAAGTTGTTGGATTGCGAGTTGAACACGAAAACTACCGCCGAATGGCGCTAATTAAAAGTAGAGAAAGAGTAAAATTGCTTTATAGAATGAAACTCTTAAAGAAGGGAAAGCTTGCTGAAGTGCTAAAATACTCTTTAGTAGACTTATAAACGTTGTAAGTTATTGTAGCCATTTATTCTTTTCCCTCATTCATTTGCTTTAAACAAGTAAATAATATAAAAGTTAGCAAAGCAATATTAAAATATTTTTTAAGACTATGAATTTTCAAAATAAACTAAAATTGATTTCTCTACCTTCATACCTTCCTTCTTGTAATTAAAATTCAATATTCCAAATAAAGAACATTTCGAATTAATGGAGATTTATCAACACATTGTTTCCACATTGATTTCAGCTTACGGTTAATTTATCGACGTGCTCTCGCTCAGTGAGCGTATATAAGCCTTTGTAATTACCTTGCGTACTCGGTAAAATCTCTTTAAAATGCAACTATAAATTCTTGCCAATTAAACTAATTGCAAGCCATCATTCTGTGGCCAAATAGTAGATCAGCAGAGCACAGACAGCATGCAGAGATATATTGAGCAGTATGCGCTGTCTCTCGGGCACTTAATTGCACTTTATTTCGACTACAATTAATTTGCATGCTGCACTTTTTGGTTAATAATAATAATAATACACATGTTGTTTATAAATCAACAATTGCGTAAATCACTGCAACGAGAATTGGCTGGCAAAATGTAATTTTGCGTGTACGCTTCAATTGCCTTGAGCATTGTAAAGCCTTTGCTAGGGTTGGTATCCTTTCACCCCTTTTCACCCCTCCCTGCCACATTCAATGCAAACAAGCAGATATTGCTACTGATTGTCTGACTGTAGGTCTGCCTGTCAGTCTCTCTGTCTGTCTGTTTGTCTGTTTGTGTGCGCTGGCCATCAATATAAATAAATAAATCTTTGCTGGCAAAACAACAAAATCAGTTGCGATGGCACGCACGCAATGAGAAAATGCGCACTGAAAAATAATAATAACAATTTAATTAAAATATTCAGCAAAAACAAATTGCACACACAAATGGACAGGAGTTGCTGTTGCCACTGCCGTTGCAATTGCATTTGCTGCTGCTGCTGCTGCTGCAAGTTGCCCACTGTCAGCTTATGAAAATGCATTTCTTATTTTATTTTTTAATTGATTTCATATTTGACTATATTTGTACAGCGTGCGCGCTCTCTCTCTTTTTTTATAATGTCTCTTTGCATTTTATTAAATCCTCTTTTTACTGATTATTTACCCAAGCGTTATAAATTATTGGCCAATAATGCGGCAGCTGACTATCTGTAACGACAGCCTGACAGTTAATAGAAAGTGTCGAGATCTTACAGAATTTTATGACTGAATTATACTCCATAATATTTGCAATATATTCAGTTAGTTAAGCAACTCGCAGTGGCTGCACATTTACGTATACGTAATATTAAACAGTGGCTCTTTCTATCTGCTTCCATCTCACTCTCGCTCTCTCTCTCTCTCCTGAGCTGACCACCTCGTGCTCATGGATGCATAAAATGTCATTCAATGGAATGACATTATTTTGGTGTTTTATGAATTTTGTGGTTTTCACATTGAATGCAATCCATGCATGCAACATGCTAGTGTAGGGAATTGACAGGGTCGTGTAGGTGATTGCGGGAGGTGGTGGGTGGAGGAATATGGATAGTGCGCACTGTTGTTACTTTTGCTCCCTTTCCATTTGCCTGCAGCCACACCTATTTGTGTTTTAATGTTTTGGCCTTGATGAGGCTGACTGTGTGTTGACCGCAATATGAAAGCGTTGGACAGGCAGGCAGCATGATAACAGCAGCAGCAACAACAACAATCGTTGGGTAATGATGACAACCAAAAACCGCAGTGCCCGTAAATGTTGTGCGTGTGTGTGTGAGAGAGAGAGAGGAGGAGATATTATAATTATATTAGTGTGCCCAGTGCGCCGTTTGAAATGTAAGCAATCAATTCAAAATTAATGCAAATGCAGCAACATTTTACACACAGCAACAGACGACAGTCACACACACACGCGCGCACACTCACACACACACATACAGTCATTGCTGGGGCAAACAAAACATGGCGCACGGAAGTCGTCGGTTGCGGTTTGCAGAGTTGTCGAGTTGCCAAAGCGTTTCGTGCTGTCCCCTCTTGGCCGTTGCAGCTCCCGTTACCGTTAGCGTTACCATTGCTGTTCCCGTTACCGTTAGCTTTAGCCTTACCGTTGCCATGCCAATGCACAGCAGCTGTCAGCGCAAACGCCCACAACTGTCAAATTCATCAAAATCGCACGAATGCACACACCTACGCACACACACACACACACGCACGCACAGCTAGATGGATAGATAGATAGTTGGACAGTTGTCGACTGTCAGCCACCTGGAAACGTTGCTGTTGCTGTTGCTGCTGCTGCTGCTGCTGCTGTTGCTGTTGCTGATACTGTTGTTGCTTTGTTCCCCGTTGTTCATGTTGTTTGTTGCTGTTAGCTGAAGCGTTTTAGTTAGTTGAAGTGATTAGCATCGTTAGTGGCTTTTTCGTTTGCAGCAAAGCGGAAATACAGTTTCAAAGGCATTGGTCAACCCGATCTGCCGTCATTTATGAACAGTTTGTTTGCACTGCCCCTGCACCATCCTTCCCCACTCTTCCTCTGCGGCTTAAACGCACTAGTAAAATGTAATTAAATGCTAGCAGCAAGTTTTACTTTGATTGAGTTAAATGAACTGCTCGACTGGCCAATTTTGAATGGCAGCCAAACAATATTTTATTACATTCGATTATTAAATTGCCGGCCATTTTATTTGCCTTCGCTTTGCGAAAAGTAATTAATATGTCACATATGTGTACGCACACACTCTCCCTCTCTAGCCCCCTCCCTTGTCCTCCTCATCCGCTCAAAGGGCAGCAAAATGCTGCCTGCCCTCGGGCTGAAAACGCTTTTACTGCCAACATCAAAAGCCATATAAATACAGAACGTTTACATAATGGACAACAAATAAAGAAGTGCCCAGATTTATATACAAATTTATTACGTATGTTGTGAAAGTTGCGTTGCTTCTGTTGCCCTGTTGCACTCGAATGGTTTCTGCTAAATATAGTTATAATAAATGGCCGAGGTATGGGATATTTTTAAAAGCAGCCCGAAGCGAATAATCGGTAATGCGAGATGGTTGTTTTGGCATAAGCTAGAATGTCCAAGCACAAGTGAAAAAAATAGTTAAAGCGCTGAAAGATGAGACAAAGTTGAGGATACTGTTACTAGAGAATCATTAAGAGACTGTCAGTTTGAAGGGAAGTGCTATGAATATCATGTTATATTTATAATAATTGATATTCTACATGTTGATTGCCTTTATGGATATATAGAATTACGAATTAATTAAATAGACATTACGCTTCTTTTGGTGAGAGAAAATAAAATGTTAAGGATACAATTAAAATCAAAACATTGGTAGACTGTGTGATAGTCGCTGCACTGGTTATCCCCACAAGTTCAACAAATATCGTTTTGCAATCATTGTATTTGCTTGCATTAGCTTCCTGGGACTTCTGGTTATACAGCATACTCCGGAGACACCGTTTTGACTCAATTGAGGAGACATAGTAAAAGTCGCAGAGTTCACTTTTAGTAAAACAAAGCGTAACTTAAACACATCTGAGTATTTTCCTGTGAAATTTGACACAGATATAACTTATAGTACTTTACAGTTTCCGTTTCGAAAATTGTGTAATTTTTTTAATTAAATCAGAGTAGTATAACATAGAAATGTAATATAATATTTATATAATATTTACATTCATTCAATGCTTTTAATAAAATTAACCTAATAATCCAATTCGCTCCCTGCTTATTTTAAATGCGCCTTAAATTCATGATATTTTTTACCGGCAACATTCTCTTTCTCTGTTGTTGCCGCCATTGTGATATTGTTGTGTTTCCTGGGTTTTTGCCCCATCACACACATATTCCCCGAAGAAATTTCCTTTTGATTTCACGCCGTAATTGGGTGTCAAACGTTACTTTTGTTACTTCGTTCTCAGTGCTTCTCTCTTTGTGCCTGGCACTTATTGACATCTGCCACCTTTCCCCATCTCACACAGCGATGTCTCTGTGTGTGTGCGTATATGTATATTAATGTATTTATATGTGTGTGTTCGAGGCGCTATTTGCACAGATATTCCCGGCAATGCTCTGGCGTATAACTTTAGATGGAAATCAGCTGCGCAGCAAATGATTGTCATGACGATATCGCACAAATTGACACCAAAGCTAGCGAAAAGGACACAAGCCGTAAGTCGTACTAGATCAATATTATGCGATTCGATTGACGGACAGTCAGACAGAGTGACAGACAGACAGAAAGCCAAACAAATTGACAGGCAACTGGAAACCCAAATGTAATTGGCATAAAATCAAAGCGAATACACTGAGAGAGCTTCCAAGATCACATGCTAATTTCCAGGCGCAGGATGCGTATAATACAGACATCTGCAAGGAGCAACAGCTTCAGCTTCAGCTAAACCCGAAACCGGAAGTAATAAATCATATATGCCATGCATAGAGTGTAGCAGAGTGGTCTGTGTGTGTGTGGTTGGGCGTGTGCTACGAAGCGCAGTAACCACAGGTGTTGGTCGGGTCAGTCTGCTTTGGCCAAGCCCCCGAAAAAGATTGCCAACAAAAATGTTGTGCGAAAACGTTTGTTGTTTCCCTTCCTGTCTCCCTTCCCCATACTTTCCCCCTCAGTCCCTCAGTCAACCGGGCTTTTGCGTATGGAGTGATTTTTGAGTGTGGCGCAGTTAGTTTTGAATTTTATTTTCGTTAGTATATTTTTAATGCCGCCAGTGTTTGTCGTTTGGGGTTGGCAACTCTGGCAACCAGAGCTAGCTGGTTTCATTCCGCTCATCGTTCCTTCTCTCTGGGCGTTGTCACCACAAACGGAAGCACTTTAAAATTATATGAGGCTCGCGTCGAGCCCGCCTGCGCGGGGCACCCAGTCCGGTCTTCTCTATGCATCCTTCTTGTCCTCCTTGTCCTCCTTGTCCTCATCGTGTGTCGTCAGCCACAAGCCGGTAACCAACGAAAACTCAACTCGAAAACTTTTTCAGCTGCTGCGAGTAGCACTCGTATTTGTCTCTCTGTGAGTTGAGGCGACACTTCACACACACACACACACATGGGGACACACACATAGCTGTATCCAACGAGACGTGCAGCCATCAGAAAATCGTGTTTCTTTTCTGTGACAACTATTTTTCGGTTAGTGCCACTTTTTGATGCAACTAAGCGTATTTATTACTTATTCATACACCCAAGTGCCATCTAAATCTGCCCGCCTCACAAGCTGCGAAACGCACTTGGCCGGCCATACTGCAATAAATAATTGAGTAGCATTGGGAGCTAACAATAGTCACAATTTCGCTGCACTTAGGTGTAGTCAGAGGTTACCATTTTTACAGAACATAAACAACAAAAAAGAAAGCAGCCCTTGCAGCCTATCAATACTAATCGCAAATATATATATAATATATAATATTATAAAGTTTAGATAATGCTGGCTTATTATTCTGGTATTCTATTTGGCAGAACAGTGACGGAAATGTGTGCCAAGTTGTATTGAGAAAGCTAAATTTAATAAATAAACAAACGAAAAGAAATAAAATTGCTTAAGTTATTCTAATTCTAACTATAAACCTCTACAACACAATAATCATTAATGGAATCCCTTTAAGCATACCCACTTATTTTTACAGACTCTTTCCATAATACATATCTTTCACCAAATTTATCACTCATCCTTCCAGCTTGCTGCGATTTGACTTAGATATATTTTAAAAATACCTTCGTATCCCGAGTCAATTAATAAGTTGCTCTGCACAAAGGCATCTTCCATAAATAGCCCAAATTGTAAACAAATCCTGTAGCTTTTCTGCAATTATTTTCTGGGCATTTGTACATCGTCTGTCGAGCCTTCCACCAAAATTTTAGGCCTGTTTAAGCTTACCTTCAACGCAAGTTGGCTGAATACCAAGTTCTATGAGCCAGTTATAACTCATCCATGGTATGCCAGCTATGTTCCGAAGATAATTAATTAACCAGTCTTTGGCTACTGTTCAGCTAACTAACTAACTAACGACGACTCATGCTTTTTATTGTGTAAACTCGCAAATAACTGGATTAAATAGCATTAAATGCTTTTAGTGGAGTCTTAAACAGGTGCAGCTTTATACCATGGCAGAGCGATGAGCACAGCGCTGGTCAGCGCCATAAATACACTGTGCAATGTATCTGTTTAATGCTGCAGCTGTTGTTATTCGTTTGGCCAGTGCTGTATGGCCGTCAGAGCATTTACAAGCCAGCGAGCAACAGTGTTAAGCTGCTTAAAATTTATTACCTTTTGCTTGAAATAACTTGCCAGCAGGCACAGGCAACCAACTAGGCAACACAGATACACACACACACACATACAGACACCAATACAAGTGCAAGTAGAACAATGCGCAATGGTAATACAATAAAATACCAAAGACAAAAAGCATTTCAGCAAAGGGCAGCAGCAATAACAAGTGGCATTGTAATAATGCACAAAAAACAATAAATATAATAACCTGAAAGGTCTGCAGTTCCAAGGAGACACACGTAGGATTCTATGGTATTTGCCTCGCATATTTGCACAAGCAGAGGGATAGTGAGGAGAGAGTGAAGAGAGTGAGGAGAGTTTACAGTATGCAGTCCTTGGCTTGCTTGTTGTTTTCCCTATTAATTCTTAAGCTGATGGAAAATTTCAATTAGATTTCAATTTACAAAATTAAAAGCGAGCAATCGACTCGGCTTAGGCACTTTGTCGTTGTTTTTTTTTACAATAATACTACAGAACTAATGAATTATTTAGGAATTAAAGTAAAGTTTCCTACAGCAACTCAAATCTTATTGCTTTTAATGATGACTTAATTGAGTTCCAAGTTAAACCTTCCTGAAACTCATCCGTCATAAATTATAAATTTACCCATCACATAACATTAGCTTTAAGGAGAGCAAAAAAAAACTTCCATGGAAAAGTTTTTAATATCTTATTATTATCTATACAATAAATTTCTTTCTCTTTTTTGGGGGGGCGAGGGGACGCACGCTTCCGCCTGAAAGCCCCTCAACTCCCAAGCTGAACTGTCAAATACGTTAAGCAACTTGCAATGCATTTCCTGTCTGCCCTCATCCCTGTCTGCCTCCCCCATCCACGGCTTAAATAATAAATTTCAATTTTTAAAGATTTTTACGTGTTATTGAAAATCTTCGCTTGCTATTTTTGTTGGTATTTTATGCGAATGGTATTTTTTTTTTGCGCATTCGCCTGTCCCTCAGCAGGCTACCCTTGAGGGACATGACTTTCGCTTTATTATGTGCTCTGTGTTCTCTGAGTTCTAAACACCTCCCCCCCGTCTCAGGTCTTAGCAAGGGAGGGGGTGGTGTGGCGGCTCATGTGCATTATGTTTGCTTTCTGTTCATATCAACATAAATAACTTATATAATGCTACACTTTGCTGAATTCGCTGCCTTTATTTATTTTGTTGTTGTTCATTTTTCGCATTTTCTTTTAATACACTTTACAAAAAGTACGCGTCGGGGAAACGGAAATGGGTAGCAAGAAGTGGGAAGCGGGAAGTGGCGTCGCATGAGCAGCAAATTGTTGACACCTCGTTGTAGTATTTTCGTATATTTCTTAATTTCGTTACTTTTTCTTTTCTTTTGATGCCCCTTGTGGGTACCGCCGCACCAGAGATGATAAGTTTGTTTTCTCGCTTCTTTTTCGTATTGTATTTTGTAAATTACATTTCACTGTTCTCAGGATGTTGCGGGACATGCCCCAGTGACCTGACAAACAGACAGGCGAGTGGGACAAGCGACAGGCTGTGATTAAGTGATTATAATGAGAACGAAAGTTTTGACTGAGTTGAAGATTGTGTGAGTTATATTGGGGAAAAGACTGTATAAGGAAAGTTCATTAAAAAAGATCAGTGGGAAGTAACCTATTTAACCTTATTCAAAGTAACCTCTTCAAGGCAGCTTCTATATTTTAATCTAATGTTACTTATGGTTTCCATAGCAGTCTATAATAATCTTGTTTAAAACTAACTATTTAAAAACAACCTATTTGTAAGTAAAATAATAAAATAAAATTCCATAACGACCTATTTTAAAGTAACCTATTCAAGGCAGCTTCTTTATAAGATCTAATGTTACCTATGGTTCCCATAATTTAGATTATGTTTTAACAACGTAGAATGCACATGGTACGCAACACTCTATGAAATAACCTAAAGGTTTTTGTCCTGAAAATATCATAGTCAATTTTGTTTTATGCTGAAAAATGTGAGTTGGTAACTCGTTTGTTGGGCTTGCATTGGATAGAGATTTTAGCTTTTATTTGTCATCATATCTTAGGTTCGCTTGAACTTCTGATACTTCTTCAGCTTTTTCTTAAGTTGTTCAGGGCCAAAAAATAAGGATAAAGCCGGCAGTAGAAAGCTTACCACTGGCAATTGTTGTTGCCATCGCTGTTGTTGTTGTTTTGGATGTTGTTGTTAACTTATGCCAACTGAAGATAATTTGCCATGGTTACCAACAGCAGCTACGAAAGCAAAGAATGGCGAAAGTCGAGTGGGGAATAGGGTTGTGTGAGAGGGGGTAGGGGGGTGAGCAGGTGACTGCAGCATCAGGTAACTCTTAAGCTGCTGCCGGCTGGCTGCTGCTGCTGCTGTGGTTTTTACGTTTGTTGCTGACGCTAGTTGGTTGCGGTGGAAGGGGGCAATTCGTGGCTGCTTGAAGTGGGGGCGGGGGGAAGAACGCTTTTGGTAACGCTTATCCACTTGTCTTGTGATTTTAATGCAGTGGGCGAGGCCTTTTGAACATGGCAAAAGATTGCCAGGGGCAACCAGCAACAGAAGCTGAAGGAGCAGCAGCAACAACAGCAACAGAAGCTGCAGATACTCGTGGATACTTAGCCCCATCGTAGGTTTTGGCTTCAGCCTTTGTGCTGTGGCTGTGCTGCGACTTTGGCTACACGCGCTAGCGCCTGAAATTGGCAAGGCAACCCTAAACTCAGTTTGGTTGCCAGCGACAGCTGCAGTTGACATTTGTTTGCTTTTATATGTGTGTATATGTTGTGTCGCCAGATCTATTCCAGTTGCTAATTTTGGTGGCCATAATAAAGTGCAGCTTCCGCAGACGGACGCGGAGTTGCGTTTGTCATGCAATGGAGGCCAGTTGCGATACAAAAGTATTGTCCATAAATCGCCTTAAGAGCAACACAACAGACACACATACCCTGCATTCACACATGTCCTTTGCCAGGATCAGCTTTCATGGTCAGTTCTGGCCATTTGTATGAAATTGGCTTGGAAGCTGCCTCTTTAGTATGTTGTTGCTGTTGCTTGCAGCACGTAAGTTGAATTGAAATTGAAGTTCGCTTATGGAATTGGAAAAACTGCTGCTGCTGCTGCGACTTTTGCAATTTTCTTCACACACTTCATGTTCAGAATTAATTTAATATTAATTTTATTTTTATATATACCATATCTAACATGCCGTACGCTTGTGTGTGTGTCTCTCTATTTGCTGTTGCTCTTTTTCTACTCGCTGACTGCGTCTCACTCTAACACACTGCTTGGCATGGTCACCCCGAAGTTGTAAGCGCCTTCGAGCTGTGTTTGTGCGCTGCCACTTGAGTGCTCATTTTAAGATTTCTCTCCGCTTGCTTCCGGTACGGTAAGCTCCATGCGTTGTCCGATTTGGCAAAGGAAACAGGGCAGCAGGGAAAGGCCACCATCAACGACGAGGACTACGATGAGGACGTTGTGGACACCAGTGGAATTTTAAATTATATTACAAGGGCATAATTTCGAATTAAATGTAGTTTTCGGGTAAACAGTGAGTGGAATGACCTGCAATAGAATACCCTGTAAATAGTGCAGTGCTTAAAAGTTAAGACATATTAGGCTGTTTAATACACTTAAATATGATGTTATAGAAAACTGAAATATAAGAAGTTAGCATTGTTAAATTAAGAATAAATTTGTAATATATTTCCCTTTCAAAAGTTTAATACAAATGCAGAGTTTAATTAATTTTTTGTACTTTAAAATCAACTTCTAACACAAACCTCTCTTGGTATATGTATTAAAGCTCATCTTAAGGTCTCCCAGTTGGAGTTCATTTTTTGCCATATGTAACTCATCATGCTTGCACCCATTCCAGTGTACCTGTAATCCTGATGGTATTTCTCCCCTTCCTCCTTCCTATAGATGTTGCTTTTTTTCCTGCTTGTATTTTCGTTTCGTGTAAGCCAAAAACCACACCACACGCAATCAACGTCAGAGTTTTGTATATTTTGGTCACGTGTGGGTGAGCGTTCAGTCGTTCCCTTTCTTGGTTGGGTCGTTGCTTGGGTTGGTCTGGTCTGGTTTGGTTTTGTAGGTAAAAGTGTCATTTGATAGTTTGCTCAACTTGAGAACTTAAGTTCATTGGCAGACAAGGCAACCGAAACTTAAAGCTGTTCCACTTCTCGTGCGATGTCCTTCGAGTTCAGTGAAGCCAATTAATTAAGCCGGCTTCGAGGTCCGAAGACATGTCAAGCGACGCGTTGCGCCTGTTGCATATCTGGGCGGGCAGCGGAGGCTAAATAAAATTAGCACAAAGCCAAAGAGACAAAATGCGAGACTAAATAAATCAAGAGAGGACTCACCCTTCCCCTTCCCCTTCCCCTCGCTTCCCTGCTGCCTACTGGCACAAATTAAACCCAATGAACTTGCATAATGGTCGAGGCCAAAACGGTTTCGTCGCGGCTGAGGCAATATGGCGGCATTAATTAAAGTAATTTATCATTAGGGTCAAACTGAAGCCAACTGCCGACGAACGACAGAGTAGCGACGGCGGCAACCTTTGATTCGGCCAGGAAGCTGTATAAATATTTTGCCTTCTCTCGACTTTTGGTGATAGTGAAACTTAAGAAGAGAAACTTCCTTACCTCATCTCTACTTCTGCTACCACTTCTTCTAGTGCTGTTTGCCATATGGATATCTGCTGCACAGTTTCAGTTCATTTCGTGCCAAGCTTTAATCTCTTAGCACGCATCTTTGGCATTTTTATAGTAATTCGTTTCGATTGCCTTTGCGTGCGTGTGTGTGTGTTGGGAGAACCCAGTTTCAAGGCAAGAAAAATCTACGAATAATGCACGAAGTCGGCACAAAAACAAAAAGCAGCGAAACTGGGGGAGAGGGAGATAGAGGAGGGCAGCAGGAGCTGCGTTGCCTGCCAGCGAATAAATTATGCGTGTAATTCAACATTTTATTTAATGAAAACCTAATGAAATGCAAAATGCTAACACAAATGAAATAAATTCGTTGTCGAGCAGTCGTCGAATCGCTTGGACGGCTTCCTTTTCTTCTCTTTCTTCACTTGCCTTGCCTTTCCAGCGTAACGGTTCCTTTTTTTTACTCCTGCCTTCTCTCCTTCCTCTTCTACGCATTTTCATTTCGTTGCTTGGTTTTGTCCTGTGACGTTTGCCAAATTGATTAGGCGCAAAAATCGCTGTTGTAATGAATGAATCAAGGGGATGGGTAACTGAGCGAATACAGGGTGCTGCTGCTGCAGGGTGTGTGTGTGTTGTTGCTCTGACTTTGATTAATAATGTGCGCTCCGGGCAGGTACAAGTTATTAGTTCTGCCGCAGAGAGGAATGCGACGTGTCGGCCAAAGCGTTCGCCCTGTGTTAATGTGCTGCATAAACGACATCACAATGAGGTTGCTTAGGTGATTGGAGAGATAGTTAGATAAATGACTTATAGAGTACTCAGCACTATTGAGTGTGTTTGAAGTAGACTAAAAATATATTCTTAAGTCTAAAAATAGTTGTGAATAAATTACTTGTCAGTATGATTCAGCAGATCCCTGACTCCATTTATTGAATATTTAAGAGTACTTTCAGTTGAAAATATCGAAAATTACGCTACCCATACTGTCAGAAGGTATCATAACTTTGTGCCAATTGTCTGTTTATTCGTATGAAAATATAGATCTCAGAGACTTAAATAGAGCTACCAAATTTGGTATCAATATTGCACGCATATCAATTTTGTTTCGTAAATCAATAAAAACCGAATTCCAAGTGTTGTTTTAATGCCAGACTATTCATAATACCTATCAACATCTAAATGATTTTTCAAATTTTAATTGCAATCGAATAATTAGCATAGAAGTTATTTAAGAATTAATTTTATGAGTTACTGATTTCCAAACTGCGCCCTAAAGTATGCACCACAAAATAGAGTACCTGGTATACGAGTATAATAGTCAATCACACTCGACCGTAGCTTTCATGCTTGTTTTTGTAGAAATTAAAGTTTTATGTTTATAGAAACTTGTACAAATAAATTTTAAAATTTGTTTTAAAGAGTTTGTTAGAAAGAATTAACTATTATTTCTATCTATGCTCCCAATATGCTGTGCCTTGGGTAAATTCTTCACGCATTGACAAAGCGTTAGCCAAGCAACAAGAACAAGTGCAATAATAGAGCAAAAAGTGCAGAATACGACGGCGAGTGGTGCCGAGTCCCAAGTCAATTAGAATTAGCAACGTTTTTGCACAAGCGGCAACAAGCGCCAAAATACCAAAAAGCCAAAAGCCCAAGAGCTGCCAAATATGCTGCTGCTGCTGCTGCCATAATGCTGCTTCCGACAGCAAGACAGAGAGAGAGAGGGAGAAAGAGAGAGTGTGACGTGCGGCGGAGTGTGCTGTGTGTGTTTGTGTGAGTGGCCGGGCGTGTGGCAATCACATTCGTTTCATTTCGCACAGAAATTTATTTACATGGGCCACTGTACGCCGCTACAGCAGCGGCCAGGGGCGGCGTCAAGGGGAAACGCTGCTGCGGCAGCAGCCACTTCCGCCGGAAACTAGCTTTTAACCCCATGAACGGTTCTAGGCGTTAATATGGCGCTTGCTGTGGACCAGCCACTTCTCTGCTCCCGCTCCCCCTCCTCTATAGTACTCTTGTATTCCAACTGCCAGCCTGCCTGGCTGCGTAATGAAAAATGCAAATTCCCAGCGGCTAAATTCAAGCAAACAAGCAAAGCGACGCGCTGAGTGCTGTGCGCGTTTTGTATGAGTAGACAAATAGACTCGGCACTGACTTGTCGGAGAGGAGGAGACCCCAACCTCCCCCCCTGCTTACCATCCCCATCCCACTGCCACAGAAGACGACGCAGTGCAGCGGCGACGGTGGCCAACAATTGCTGCAACGATGCCGCCGCTCTCCAGCGTATTGTGTGGCAAATGACAGGAAATTTAAAAGGATGCCTTTGTAGTCGTCCTCCTGCTGTTGCTGCTGCTGTTTGCTGCTCGCTGCTTGCCGCACAGCAACAACAAGGAGACAACAAGAGGAACAACAGCAACAACAAGACTGGCAACCGGCCCCGGCATAACAAAGTGCTGCGCTCTGTTCGCTCTTCGGTGCTTGTGTCTAGCTGGCGGCTATAATTTCAATGCTCAACTTGATAAGCAGCTTAACCCACGCACAGCAGCAGCAGCAGCAGCAACAGCGGAGGCAGCACAAACCGAATGCTACACTTGACCCGCCTTCCCTACCGCGCTTCCCTCTCTTTGGCCCATCGCGAACCCTTTTTGCTATTTGTATGTTTTTTGTGTGCTGAGGCATTGCTTCAAATTTCACGCATTTAAATTAATTAGCCGATTGCGGAGGCGGTGTTCTGCCGCAGAACGTGGCACAAAAACACAAATACGAGTATATATATGTGTGTGTCTATGTGCAGGAGTGGGAGTAGGAAATAGTCTCGCATTTGACAGGCACTCATTATGAAATGTTCTACTCAGTGAATTTCTGCAAACCAATTAATGTCGTTACTTGTTTTGCTTAGAAACTTTTGCCTGTTACTGAACCAAATCACTTGATGATGATTTCCTTAACAAAAACACTCGTGTAATATACAAAGCGAAATACTTAGCAGAGCAGACAAGTGATTGTATTGTAAATGATTGCGATTTGCGAACTGCTTAGCAGGTCCATAGAAACGGTTTTGAAAAATATGCTGAGAAATTTCTTAACGTTATAAATAGACTTATAAAGTATGTATTGTAAACAGATATTCAAGAAGTTATTATTGTTCTACTTTGACTTATATTTGGGATGTTATTGTGATTTCTTTGAATTCATTTCCATGTTACATTTTGTCGAGTTATTTCGAGTGGTTTATCATCAGGTTAGGTTGTTCGCAGTTATTTTGAGTTGTTTAACACAGATTTAGTTATTTGGGAATAATAACACCGCAAGATTTTCAAGCAGATAATTCCTATTTGAATACCGATACTAGCAGAGTTATTTTTAAATAGTTTGTTAGATTGTTTTTTATAGTTTAAATATTTAACTTTTCTAAAAAACATTGTAAATTGTTTAATTAACAAAGAACACTTGCTGGTATTTTTTTTTTTTAAAAAAAATATTAACATCAAACTGGAATTATGATTGTTGAATTCCAATAAGCCTCTACGCAGTTCACCGTAATATTAAATTATAAATTTCAACTAATTGAGTTTACTTACGATAACTTCCTGTAAAAATTCAAATAATTTCTGCCTGCTAATAATAAAAATTGTTGCCTACACAAAGATCCGTATTATGTACTATATGTTAAGGTGCGCCTTGGGGGCAAACACAGCGCATTAGCATTACCTTTAAATATTTATAAATTTGCAAAGAGTTTTATGCGAAAATCTTTAGCTCAGCTGATGAAAGTCTGCTGCCTCATTTTGCACATTTTGTGAGTCGTCGGTCACTTGGAAAGTTCGACGACGACGTCGACGGCGGCGCAGCTATTAAATTGAACAACGGGCAGAGCACAGTGGACAGAACTGATAAGTGGGAGTGGTGTAGAGGAGGCAAGGGGTGTGGGCGGGTGGTAGACTGGCAACTACGCGCCGACACAATAGTTTATAAGCGTAGCTTATGAAAATCCTTTTGTTACACAATTTTACAGTTATTTTAAGTTGGCCGGCGACTGAGCTAATTTCGCCTGCTGCTCGGACGTGCCTTGGCAAAAAGAGAGCCAGTGAGAGAAAGGGAAAGAAAGAGAGAGAGAGAGAGAAAGAGATAGATAGGGCAGACAATGTTGAAGCTGCTGGATCTGGTTGTGCTGTCCTGTCAGGCAATTAAAAACAGTTGACATTTTGCAAACAGTGACAAGGAGAGCGAGGCTGCGACGCTTCTGTCGGCGCTGTCGTCGACGTCGGCGTTGACGTCGCTGCCTATAAACTAAGCAACGTGCGTTTGCCTAAAATTATGCTAAGCTCTTGCAGCCATCGCTAAGAAAATCGCAGCCAGACAAAGTATACACCAAGGCGAAGAGCAGTGTTCTTCTCCTGCCCCGCTGCTGCCACTGCTGTCTTCATCTTGGCTCTGCTTGGCCTGGCGTGGCATGGCTTGGCTGCCGCGTCCTGCTTGCGTCGGCATAAGTACTTAAGGCAACAAAGTAGACTTTTGCATGCAAGCGCATGCTGTCCCACAACTTTGTGTATGCACTGTGGGTGGCTTGTTGAGTCGCTGATCGGTGGGGTTCGGTCTCTGGGTGGCGCTCTGCATCTTGGCGCAAGGCTATTGACAGCTCCAACAAACCGGGCATGCAGCATAAATAATTTTAGTTTTTAGCTTCGTTTATTTTTTTGCTATTTCTTTTCAATTTTTCCAAGCCATTTTGCACGAGAGCGCAAAAAAAGTAACTTACACAAAGTTGTCGCGCTCACGCTAGTCAGCTCTTTTCGGAGTCAGCGGCTTTAAATGAGTTGTACATAATGTGCTGCATGCTTTCAGCTGTTCGCGCCGCAGATAAGCTTTGCTTGCAGCGGAGATGGAGCCGGAGACGGAGACGGAGACGGAGACGGAGACGGAGTGGAAGACGAAGCTGCTCGCTCAACAAGTTTTCTCACTCATGTTGTCAGCTTAAAAAGGCAGATGATATCTACAACCGGCTGGCCGCACAGTGGTGTAGACTGTTGATATTTATACCTGCTGCACATAAGTTTTAAAACTATGTTACCTATAACATTCAAAACAATATATTAATTATCCGTATGAACACAAATTTATTAGTAATAAAAATATTCTTATATAATTTTTTAAATTCTTCTAATATTTCAAAATAAATTTTTACCTTTTATAATCATTAAAAAATCTGCTAAAATTCTGCAGAGTCTGTGCAAATACAACTTGCTCCACTGTACTGGGCAATTGCATTGAGATTTGTTGTGTCACCAGGCAACGCGTAGTAGAAAGGGGCCGAGTCTTCGGGGAGCAAGGGGCAGCAGACACAGCTGCTAATGTGTCTTGGGTAATTGACTCGGCAAGTTTTGCATTGTTGTCACGTGTTCGCTGTGTGCAGCAAGGACATCAACCCAGGGAGCCGGCGAAAGACTAAGCCCTAAGTCCTGTGTGTGCGTGTTAGTGTGTGTGTGTCAAGTACTCAGTCCTCAATTCCAAGTTTCCTGAGCCTGAGCTTGAGCAATATGCAAATCAAAGCGAACGTCGTCAACGTCTTCGCCGAGCGTTGCAGGCGACAAAACTAGCGCGCAACTAGGCAAACACTTCCGCCGGCCGGAAGCATAAAACAAGTCGACAGCGGAAGTTGCCCCACTCTCGCTCTGGCTTTGTACAACTCAACCCACCACCACCACCACACTCCCTGTCTCCCTTTCTCTCTGTTGTATAGCAGGCTCTACTTTTTGATATAGTTTTGTGATTAAAGTCGGCTCGACTCACATCGCATCGACTCGACTCGGCTTGGCTCGGCTCACTTAATATAATTATTATTTTATGTTCGCGTGCCTCTCGCCTCGTTCTGGCGACATTTGCACGTGAGCTGTTTAGCCAAAAGTGTTAAAACGGCATAAAAACATGGCGAGCAACGTGTTTGGTAATATGCACGCGATATGCAGCTGCTGCTTCTGCTGCTCCTCGGAGAGAAGGTGTTTACGAGGCGCGCAATTAATTTAACTGCTGCTCGCGCGGCCATAACAAAATTTATGGCCAAGAACAGTTTTGTCAATAACTTTTCCACCACACTCTCTGTCTCCCTCACTCTCTGGCGTCACATCTCCCATGCCACAGTGCGCTGGCTAATCTCGAGGGCACTTCATTAATCCACAGCGCCAGTTAATGCCATGCATGCCAGAGAAGCAGACAAATGTTCCCAGGCGGTTGGCTGCTGTGCTGCTCTGCCATATAGACCTTCAACCCCCTGCTCCCCTCCAGCCACGATGTGGGAATTTATGAGCAACAGCAAATGCAACTGCCAGCCAGCATATCAAATTATATGGCGGCCACAAAAAGAAATAACATCATGGCAGCGCCAGGAGGAGAAACAGCCAGGTGAGAGACGCTAGACGCGCGACGCTTCGCTGCCGCTGCTCCTTCCTGCATAAATTCTGATGAATCACTGCAGCAGCAGCAACACCTACATAGCACCTGCAACACCAACAGCAGCAGCAGCATGAAAACTTTTCCATCGTTCGCTATGCCACGTAATGCGGCAGCTCCTCTAATAATAAATTTAGTTGGCAACGCGAAACGAAATTTCGAAATGCATAATTCAAAATAATTCAAAACACAACGTCGCCTGATTTCTCGCCTGCTCCTGGCTCTGGTTCGGGAACAACAACAACAACTACAGCAATAAGAAAAACCTTCTTCATGCTGTTGGTTTTCTGGCCAATAAGGATTTCCAGGAAGCTCTACCGATATCAATTGCAAATTTCTCTATTGTTCAGTTCAGCGAATTGTTGTTCGACTGAAGTTTATCAAAACAACATAGTGTACGAGAAAGCCAATTAAGGTGATTGATACTGCATATAGAGTAGCGCATGTTAAAGTGAATTAGAGGATGGAAAACTTTAAGAATGCCAAAATAAACGTCATGCATTTCCTAAATATTTGTAACATATTCTCATATACATATTTTAGAACTAAATTTGATCATTAACTCTATATATTGTATGATTGCATTACAATGATTTCACCTCTCTTTCCTTCTCTTTCTCTCTCTTTGCAGGTAAGTCCAGCAAATTATGCATTTTATCATATGTATGCCAGCCATACTTGAACTACCTTTTACACGCCACTTTGGTAAGTTCTCTCAACCCCGTCTCGTTTGTCTGGCCCCATTCGACTGACCATCCATCATGGCTGGGACCGTAGCACACTCTCAATCACGCACGGCCCCAATTACCAATGTTTACTCTGGCATCCGGCCGGAGTTCTGATTGGGCGATACACTTAATAAAAATTTTCAACAATTCAATATCATTTTTATTTGCGTAGGCATAATATTGAATCTGCCCGCGCTCAGTGCTCTCGTGTAATCACACAAACATATACTTTTCACTCAATTATACACAACAATAAATATTGAATACAAACAAACATGATGCACGCACTGTTCGCACAGTGGGCAGGCACTTTATTTAATAATAAACTGCCGCAGCCGCACCTCGTCCCTCTCTCTGCATGCTCTCCTCATTCCAGCACGTTCCTGTTCGCCATTCGCTTAATATGCATTAAAGTGCAATTCATATTTATTTGTGCAAATTTTTCACATTCGTAAACTGCTCCTCATCATACTTCCCTTCACTTCCCAGCACTGGCAACGGATTCCCTACGAATCGCCTGCCACCCCAAAATGATATGCCACGAAAGCAGTGGAAAACTATTTAGGGTACAGTCGAAAGTCAGATACTCTGGGAAATTGTAATAAATTATATGTAAAATTATATGGAGACATGGAAATATAATAAGATTGTTATACTTAGTAAATACAACAGATGATAAATACAACGATATGTATATATTGATCGTTCCTTTAGAGTAGATTACTACTTGTTGTTCAGTTCTCTGATTATTATATATAAAATACTTCAACCCATTTGCCACCTTAATTTTTCCATTTTGCAAAACTGCATTAAGCTTATATCGTAATAAGTCTCATCTTGGTATAATTGATTACGCACTTGAACAATTTAAGCAGCATTTCCTTTTGCCCTTCCCCCTGCTAATAACCTTGTTGATCCGGACATAAGTGTTTTCCACGTTTCGCTACAAAATGATGGGACTCTGCTGGAGACGCATATAAAAGTTACATAACAGCAGTAGAGAAAGAGAGAGGGAGCGTAAGAGAGAGAGAGAAAGGCAGAGCATAGCGTTTCATTCGCTCCATGAGCTATGCTCACGCATAAACAATAAATAAGGCTTCATAATTTTCCTTCATTGAACTTGCGCCGCCCACCAACTTCATCATGGGGCGCACGGGCATTCCGCCCGCATTGTTGTCATTGGCAACACGGACTCGAACTCAGACCCGGCAGAGAGCAGGCACGGTCTCGAACCCGAACCCGACGCTGAGCCTGAGCCCAGACCCGGACCCGGACCAGGACCCAGACCCGGACCTGGGCCGTGCTCGATCCATGGCCGTGCTTGCCATGCAGTGCAGCAGTTGTTGCTGCTGCTGCTGTTGCCATTGCTGCTGGTGTTGCTGCTGCTGCTGAATCCTGTGAACGTGCTTTTGTCGTAATCCTTTGAATTTCGTTGCAGTAATTCCACTTGAATGTTTATTTGTGTATACAGCGCGCACACTCACACACACACACACAGCAAGTTGGATAGAGGGTGGCAAAATCGGCCTTACAGTTTATAAGGTTATTGTTTGCGTCATGGGCGCCATTTTAAAACGCAGCAGACCCCGACGCCGCTGTTACCTTTATAGGCCATAGAAAATATACTACAACAAGCAGCAGCACTATTCGAATTGGTCTTAGCCATTTGTTTGCCTTTTTCTACGGGGGTTTTCAGCACTTGCTCGGCAAATACAAATCTGCAAATACCCAGTGCGACAGGTGCTCTCTGGGTGTGTGCTGAGTGTGTGTGTGTGTAAAATCCATAAATTTTTGTCGCCATTCGCCTTTCATTTATAAGCCATTGATGCTTTTTCCATTAGTGCCTCATCCTCAAGCACAGCTCCATCATCTATAGCATCATCCACATCCGCATCCTTCACATTTCTCTCATCTTTAGCATTCTCGGTGTTCCCATTGTTGTCGTTGTGGCTTCAAGAGGCTTATGCACTGGCTCACGTTGCCTAGTTCCATTTCTGGATCTCATATTCAATTAGCTTTACATTCTTTTTTTTTTCGTTGTCGTGCGACAAATGTGTTGTTGATCCCTTTGCCTGCCCCTGCCATTATCTCTCCTCTTTTCTTTTGGCAGAGCTTTGAATGCATTCAAAGCAATCGCCATGCATGTAATTAAAATTGGTTTAAGTATGCCCCAAGGGCGGTAACTGCCCCAGCCTCGTTGAGTGCCCCCATGTAGGGCTTAGAGCTCTATGGGCTCTATGCAATGTCCTAATGCCCAGACACATCGATTGTTCGACTGCAAGTGCAAAATGCATTTAGGGGCAGTTTGAAGTTTATGTTTTTGAGGCAGTGTGATGTGAATATCATTATATATTATTAAGTTATAAAGTCAAATCGAAAAAAACAGTCTGTATGAGCATATATATCTTGGAGATTATTGAAGCTAGAGCTTTCAAATTTGTTAAGAGTATGTGATATTATTGCACGAAGAATAACTTTACATTAATAAGTGGCCACGCCCCTTATTAATGCCCCCTTTATTTAAAGAAAAAAACATTTGCAAGCTTTATTTTAATAATAAATTGCTGATTATTGGAATTATAATCAGATAAATAACATAAGAGTTATTTAGAAACAACTTTAATGGGCAAACAAGTAAAGCTGTGCATAAGCTTGACTTGACTTAACTCAATTTCTTATTAATATTTTAATTAGAACTAAAGATTTTCAAAATAATAAAATATGTTTATAAACCTATGTACATATATCTTAAAGTAAATCTTTATTCGAATTTCTTGTTTAACCAAATCGGTCAATCCATTGAACCACCCTCGCATTTGCATTTCGTACACGCTAATTGAAGCTATCTTCATATACCACGCTCAACTTTAAGCTGGCTCTGCCCCTCCCCCGCTGCCTGCCACTCTCTCAAGCGGGGCAGTAATATCATCACTGGCCATTTTTCGATAGTAGCTTGAAAGTAGCTTAGTTATGGAGCATCAGCGTGTGCTGCAACGAAAACGAAGCTAGGCCGGCAATGGGCAATCCAGTTGGCAAGTTTACCCAGCCGACTGACTGGTCTAGAGTGCAAATTAACAGAACAAAAGCTGTAGCCTAACAATAGGCGGACGGACTGGCAATAGACGAAACATGACCAGAGCAATGCAAACGGACAGAGAGAGAGACGGAACTGAGCTCTAACCAAATACCAAGAGTGGGCTTAGAGTAGGTTGGCAATGCAGAACGCGTTGCCAATTCCCGATTTTGAATTTATGCAGTGTTTGGTTTGTTATTACGATGGGGGCGTGGCAGGCAACAGCAACAGCAACTGCAGCAGCAGCTCATTTCCGTTTTCGGGGTAGGCTGGAAATCAAAAAAGTCTCTTTCGCACACAAAGTCTCCGTAGCCGTGTGAAGGCCATGCCAAGCACAGCAATAGAGGCAGTTCTTGGTTAGCAGGAGCCAAGGACTCGCTGCAACAGCGCCCCCAGCCTGTTTGTATGCACTGCAATGCGGTTGCCTTCCTGCCGTGCCTGGGACGAGCCTGCTTGCAATCTCAGTTTGTGGTTAATATTATGCTGCATTTCTCATTTCGCGTTGCTTGTTGTTGTTGTTGCTGTTGTTGGTTTATTATCGCTAGCAATGCTGGCAGCGCAAACACCGCATCGAGCATCCTGCATCCTCATCCAGCTGCAGTTGCTGCTGTCTCCCTTGTCCCTTGACTGGTTGTCGGTCGGTTTATCTGTTGTTGGTTTTTGGTTGCCGTCGGTGGCCTTCGTTGTTATTGCAATGTTTTTGACAAATAGTCAGGGAAATGCACACGGATGTCTGTTTATTGTGCCGTGCATGCGGTTTACGTTTATCTTCAACTTATGCAGACAGTTGTTGTCCCACTCCAGCACTGCTGCACCCGACACCCAGCACCCGATGCACCTGAATCCCCCCCCCCCTCGTTCCTCTCTAGTGCACTCCCACCACGACTCACTCGGACATGCTGTGGTCTGAGACATTTTCGGCCATTGTGTTTGCACCAGACACATTTTGTTGTGGTCCAGCGCTGCAGCTTCTACTCCTGCTCCAACAACGGCTTCTACTGCTACTACTGCTCCTGTTGTGGTCAGCCAACTTCTGGATAACTGTTTGGCTTTTGGTGTATCTATTGTGTCTAGCTCAGGTTTGTTTGCCATTCCCTTCTCGGTGAGGACGTGTGTGTGTGTGTGTGTGTGTTTGAACTGAGTGAATGGCTGTGTTTTCAATAATAATCTAATTAAGTGCAGTTTATGAATGTAGACAGGCCAGAAGATACGACGTCCCCGGGCCAATAGACTAAGCCTGTCCCAGTGATAGTGGTAAAAGTGCAGGGATTTGAAAAATAACACAATGTTTTACAGAATGTGCAGGATAAAAAAAACATATTAAATGTTATATACTTGAAAATGTTTACTATGTTAAACAACTCCTCGTTTAATAATTTTACAATGTACATAGTCGACTTTAGATAAATAAATAATACAACAAATAAACCAATAAATATTATTATATATTTTATAACATATAAAATTAAATAACACTTTTAAAAATTCTAAAATTTATAATAATAATATTTAATCTATGGTATGTTTCTGTATGTTGTCCATACTTTCTCACTGACTAATAAGCACATTTCCTTTTAATTTTCCATTCTCTGCGCTCAAGTCAACTGTGCATAAACGAAGCTAATTGATTTTTGACCCAGCATCATGGCCAAATTTCGATAGAATACTCGTATGCATACATATGTATGCACATAGCGACACATGCAATTTCTTTTGTCTTGTCCAGAAAGACATATGCATGGGCTGAAGCTGAAACAAAGCAAAATAATGAGATTGCAGTTTGTAAAGGCCAATTGAGCAGGCAGGCAGGCAGGAAGCCAGAAGTATTCGAGCTGGGTTGAAATTGTCTGCTATTGTCTATTGTTAGCCGATGATATTGGTATTCAATAGCTTAATTAGCCAGCAGACATGCCAGAATTAATCAGTGAGCAGCCAAAAGGTATAACCAGAGCAGAGCACGGAGCACAGAGCACGTACAACTGCAGATTGCGCCGAACAGTGCCGAGAAGTGAAGGCACGGCGAAAGGCTTAAGTGGGAAAATCCCGAAATGCAGCTTATATTAATAAACTTTCAATGGCCGACAGCGAAAGCGGCTTAAATTAGTTGGCAGCTTAAGAAAGTGTAGAAACACCAAAGTTTGTATATAGATTTTGCGGCGGCATCAATCATTAATGCCAACTAATTGCAACGCCGCAGAGCGTACACAGCACTTGCTGCTCGTTCTTAATGCAATTATAGTCGAAAGAGACGAGAGCGAACTATCAAATTACGCACTGAAAGTATGCAAAACAAAGACAATTATTCGATGAAATTATGCGAAATTTGACATTCGATTAAATGTCATGACAAGCTGCAAACAAAAGGCTCAACTTTCACATAACGATGCGGAGGTGCACTCAGAGGGGGAGTGAGAGTTTCGGGCCCACCGTGCTGTGCGAAAGGCAACTTACACTGTCTCGTTCGCAGTGTGTGTGTGTTGGTGTGTGTCTGTGTGTTTATGCACGTTGTGTGCTAAATGCCTAACTCAATTATGCCTGGGTAAATGTTTGGCGCAAAAAGCTCAAAAGCCACAGCAACACAACCAGCACGAAAGGTCTCTTCTATCTCCCCCCCCCGCTCCCCTCCCTGCTCGCTTGCTCTCTATTTTGTGTGTCTCGCTCGCACAGTCCCTGGCAACCTGAAACGAGCGGCAGCTGCGCCTAATTGCAGGCAACGTAAACGCAACGCTCACAAATTCATTTATACATGCAATAATTCGGTTTATTATTGGTTGCTGCGCTCGGACCCAAGCTGCGCCCAACTACTTTCGTGCCCCCCCCCCCTCTCCCCCCTTGTGCCGTGTCCCTTCTCGCTGCCACCACCCTTTTGGTACATTTGCCATAACTTTTAATTAAATTAAAATGCACAGCCAAATTCGACGTACGATATACGCACACACACACACACATACGCACGCACGCACAACCTGTGCACCCAAAAACTTAATAACCAATTCGCTTTGTATGCGATATGTCCGGCCTTTCATTTATATTTATAAATATTTGAGCAAAGGCCCCGAAATTGCACTCTCCGTTGCTGGGCAAGTCAAAGGCGCCTTTGTATGCCCCCCCCGCCCCCCTCACGCGCATTTAACAGCAACGGTAACGGTTACGGATAATTAAGTTAAACGTGCTGTGCACGCACTCAGATCACATATTGCACAGTTACATGGTGTATTCACAGAAAGACAGAGACAGAGAGAGAGAGAGAGAGAGAAGAAGCGAGAGAGCTGAATGTGACCCACTGAAAATGCATAATTGATCCCCGCAGCCCTTGAAGCTCTTGCCAATTATGTAACTCTCAAGTTCCTTTTCTTTTTAACTCTATTTTATTTATGTCTCTGCTCCTTTTTCGCATTGTCTTCTTCGATCAACTTCTGCTACTTCTGCTTATTTTTCTTATCTTTGTGTTGCTCTCTTCCTTTCTCTTCTTTCACCTGTTATTCTTTCTTTCTTCCCTCTCTATATTCTTCTTTACTTGCCTTTTCCCCTGAATTCTTGCAGCACAATGAGACCTCAACCTTCAGCCACCCTTCAGCAAAACACTTAGCAGTGAACACCTTCACTGTTCTCCCATTCGTGTCCTCTCTTTCCGCTCTCCCCTCTGCCCATGCTCCATCTCAACTCTACCCCAAACAATTCTCTACTCTTTTTTGCCTAATGTGCTTGCTCGCCATATGCCACACGGTTGGCGCTTCATAAAAATGCAAACTTATGCTTTTCACAACTTTTGGCATTGGCCACACGCCTCGTGCATGATGTCCACGCCACACACACACACACATACACATGCCCACACACACACACAAACACACTTGTAATCCAATTAAAGGTAGCACTGTAGTTGGCTTTTAGCGTGCGGTGGCCCAACTGTCCGGCAGTTTTTCCGCTTTTCCACCTACCTTCCTCCTCTGCAGTTCGACATCTCTTTCCCAACGTTGCCACTCCCCTCTTGCCACTACCTCCCCTGGCCATCACCATCAGCTGGTCACCTTAAAAGCTTTTACCAATCGACAACTCGCCTTGATTTTCAGCATCAGCTACGTTGTCCTGGCTGGGGTCCTGGCCGCTGTTCGCGTTTTACGTATACTTAATTTGATTTTTCACACAGCCAGCCCCCTACCCAACACACACACACCGAAACTCCCAACCCCACACACAACCTCCAACCCCACACACACACACTCTCATAGAGCTGCTAGCAGTGGTCATGCTCTGATTTTCATGGCGCTCGTACTTGGGCGTCGAGCAAAGAAAAAATCTAATTTCTGTGCAATTTAACGAGACATTTACGTTTTTTCATTTGATTATCTCACAGTCAGTTTGGTAACGGGCGCATATCGACCACGCCCCCACTCAATGCAGGCCAACCACCCCCCAACCCCCACTTGAGTTGCGCGCGTCGAGTCCACACTCGAAAAAAGCGTTGATTGTAAAGATTTGCAGCGTTTTCGCTGTTCAAATCCAAAATGCTTGCGACTTACCTTGTCATTGCACTTTTGCAGTAATCTGTGCGGGGTAAAAGCAGACAATGGAGGGTATACTATGTTGGCTATGCAGATAAAAGTTGAACACTGCATAGAAACTTGGAATTTTTACGTTAATAATTTGCAAAATTTCAGGAAGGATTCTTCATGCATCGATCTTCACAGACATCTCAGTTCGTTTCATCAAAATCTCTTCACTGAATCAATAACTAATTTATTTTCTAATTTACAGGGTATGCAGTAGTCACGCAATGCAGCAAGAGCACTGCCAAATTGTTGAGTGCTGCATGCAGTTGCATTTTGTAGCATACTTTTCTGGGCTTTGGTTGAAGTTTTCGTGTAATTTGTTTTATGTGATTGTCCATTGGCTTCATTTTGGATTCACATTAGCCGAACGCGATGCTGCAACCACAGCAGCACACACACATACACACACACACAGTCGACTGCATATGTATTAGTAATGGGGGAACAGAGCGCACACCTTTTGTGTACGTGATGTCATTATGGCCAAAAGGTAAATTTCAACTGTCGCCCGCTAAACGACTCTCTGGACCCCCTAAACTCACTAGCAGAATCTCTCGCTCTCGCCTCGTTCTGCCCTGTTCACCCTCTCTCTTCCTCATCCATCCGGTGAACAACAACAACCCTTCCGCTTGTCTCTCTATCAGCTGGTGTATCTCTTTGTGACTCGTTGCCCACCAAATCGCAACAACTAAACTTGCCTCCCCTTTTGTCGTGCGCTGCCCTGCCCCTGCCCCCTGCCCCTTTCAAATGAACGTTTAATGTATTTGACATTCTGAAAGTCAAACCAAACGGCAACAGTACAGCGAACAGCTAAACATATGGAGCATGTTGTTGGTACAAGCAGCACACACACCTACACATGCCCACATGCACATATGCACAATCTAGTTCACCTCTCACTCCATCTCTCTTTTATTCCCTCTCTCTCTATCTACCCATTTGCCATTCAGCCGCGCGCTCGTTGCACATTTGTCATTCGAGATGACCCGATTTTTGTGGTACCCTTGTCTGTGTTTTGCGCCTGTTTAGAGTTTAAATTTTTCTGTGCCTGCGGCATATGCTCGGCCACTTATGCTCCACTTGCATACCCCAGTGGTTGCTGTTGCTGTTGTTACTGTTGTTGTTGCCAAATTTGTAATTTAAATAAGGTGTAATTACAGATTGCTCATTGGTAGTGATTCGACTGGCAACACGATCCGTTTGGCTTGTTTTGCCTGCATTTTACAACTCAACTCGACTGTGTGTGTGTGTATTTATAGGAGGGAGGAAGAGGGGGCAACAATGCTTGCAGTGCTTTTGGCTTGCCTAGAAATAAATCAGACACCACGACGAACTGATGTGACCGCGATTAAGCAGGACAGGTTGGTCGATGAATTACAGACAGGGACAGCAGAGATGGTTAGGTGGACAGGAAAGAAGAGAGTGGAATTGGTATTGTACTTGAAACTTACTACAAGTCTTTAAATTATAGAGGAAGTGTAGTATATATTAAGTGTAAACTATAATTTGTATATATTGTATATATTTAGATATATGCTTCATAAATTGTGAAGAATGTAATACAATAACTGCTGAACATATCTAAGTAATAAAATCAATATAAATAAAACACAACTAGAATAAATTATACATGCAATATTCCTACAATATTATAAACAACAGGTATAAATGAGTGCAATAAATGTCTCAATACTGGCTCAGTTAGCTAAATGTCCATAAACCTATTGGCGTCTACTTGACGTACTGTGAATAGCTAATTTCTAATCCAAGGCCGATCGGAACAGTTTCTCAAATACTCAGAATACTTCTCCCTCAACTCAATTCCCAATCATTTTCGTGGTTTGTCATGGCGCTAATTGGTTTTCATGGGCTTTCTTAATACGCGTTTGCCTCTGTCTGTGAATGTCAGTGAATGTGTGTGTGTGTGTGTGACACTCGTTAGTTAGTATACAGAATACCGCCCACAACATTTAGTCTTAATTAGTGCGAGTAGACGAAATTCGAAATGCTAACGACAATTAATAAGGCGCACAAATTTGACATTCATTGGATAGCGCGGGCTGTAGAACTTTGTATTCCCCACACTCTATAATTCCCCTCTACCCCCCAAAGTTTCACTAAGTTGCCCACGTTCTTCGGCGCGGAATTCACTTCTTTTTTTTACATGCTGTCATTTATTTGCTTTTATTTATGCATTATTTTTATGGTCGCCAGTTCTCTTTTTTTTTTGTTTATGGGCCAAGAGTCATTACGCTACTCAGTTGTTTTCGTTGTTGTTGTTGTTGTTTGCTTTGACTAAACAAATATTATGACCATTAAGTAAATTGGTCAAAAAGTGTGCGCTGTACGGGGCGCCGCTTGTTATTGTTATTCCTTGGCTAGCCGAAGTTGCTGCCCAAAATGTACGCAATAAATGTCAGCTATTAAATTGGGATACAGCGAAAAAAATGGACAAGTTTCATAGTTTTGTCTATTTAATGAACCTACTAAGTTGGGGTCTTACTTGGTTCGGGTCTAATTGAACTTGGTGTGCGGTCAAAGCAATTAATCAACAATTTTCTCAACGCGTTGACAGGGGGGAATACAAAAAAAGGAGTGTACAATATAAATTTGGAATCAGTGCAATTATGCAAATTAGGAAGTCTTGAAAAGAATTTCTAGATGCTTTTAGAAGAGGTTGTAAAGGGTGTATTGGGTGGAAATTGCAAAGCAAAGTACAAAAATTAAGCATAACAGGAAATCTTGTGCTAATTTGAATTGATATATTTTATATTTAGATTATATTATACCATATTGTATGCATATCATAAATTATAACACAATAATTGCAGGGTATCTTCCCTATATTTATTCACATTTTTCAAAGCTACGCAACCCTTTTTCGACAGTATCCTGACCTTGCTTTGTTGTCTCATTAGACGCATAATTACGTTGCTCAATGCTGAAAACCCGGGGATCTTAAGACGAAATTAAAAATAAATTACAAGGAAATCCGCGCGACAAATCGAAGGCAAAGCAACCCTCTTGGCCCCCCTCCTCTCTTTTGTGCCCTTAGCCGGCAACCTCTGACAAACCTGTCAAAATTAGCGAAATTAATGCGCAAACGAAGCGAAACTGCCGAAACACAAAGGAAACACAACACAAAATGGCGGCGTATGTGTCAAATGCTGGAAAAACGTGAGAAGAAAAAGGTAAAAAAAAAAGGCAAAAGAGAAAAGAAAATGAGGCGAGGCCCAATGAAATTGAAACATTTGCCGACTCGTTGAAATTTCCTTTACTCATTATGCATGGCGACAACCCTAACCGATCCCTCCTCCCATGCCCTCTCCATGCAGATTGAAATCCAATTAATGCCGCTGATGGTGGAGAAACAAAAAAGAAGCGTAGAAAGCGAAGGAAAAATTTGCAAAGCTTTCAACTGATTTTTCACCCTTTCCCTTCATATTGCCACTTCCTGTGCGGCTGAGCCGAGCTGCTGCGTTGCTGTCAAGCTGCCTGCTCTGCCTTTGATGAGCAAACGACTTGGAAAAAGGGCAAGTGTTGGAGGGGGCGTGGCTTGGCTAGGTGTGGAGAAGAGAAAGAGAGTGAGAGAGAGAGAAAGAGAGGTAGAAATCCTTTTTTAAAATGCCAAACGCGTTGCGGCGTTAATATGTCAAATTAAAGACTGAGAAGGCAGTGAAGTCACCCTCCAACTGCCCCTCACGCCATGGCGAGGATCAAAAACTTGCCGACGGCTACGAAACCCCATGGCCTCGTGATGCCAGCAGCAACGTCAGGGTCCACAAACTGTCAACACAATAAATGTGACCGCGTATCGAAAATGAAGTTTGATGAAAGTTGCACGGCAAACGCCGTAATCAACCCCCTCCCCCCTCTCTCTCTCTCTTGGCCAACGAGCCGAAAATCCAATTGAAGTATCGCTGGCTTAATTAAAGACGGTTGCGTGGCGAATTTCTCGGAAAACCCGCCAGGAGTGGGCAATGAAAATGCTCACACAGAGCAGAGACTAAGTTAGTTAACAAGGTGAAGAAGAAATGGAAAAAAATATTCCTTATAATACTTTCGATAATTTCAAAAGGTATTTCATAAATTTATCTATACTTCCCTTTAGTATACTTCACGCTAATTGCATTAATCACAATCAAGTGAAACGATTTCTTTCGGATATCATTTGAACTAATTGCAAACAGTACGTAAATTGTATTCAGTCATATTTGTCGTGCTTTTTATGGATCTGACTAATTACTCAGCTGCCTGTTAATATTTATACAAGACTAACATAAACTACTCCATTAACGTTGGCCACGCGTACCAACTAATTACCACACTCCCCTCATGCTGATGAATCGAGCACCTGGTTCTGGTTTTGGTTATGGTTTAGTGGTGGCAGGGGGAGGTTCTGGTTCTACTAGTTAGTTAGTTATTCGTTCTATCCCCATCACTGGTGACCAACAAAAAACAGTTTTGTTTATATAGTCAGCGCTCATAATACGAATTTATGTGTGTGCTTAATAAATAAACATTTTGTGCGCTACACAAACTCAAATATGCACTAAGAGAATTAATAACAGTACAAAAAACACAACAAACAGCAACAGTAACAACAGGACGAGTGCAATAACAAATAGAGTACTCACTAGAACTGACTGCAATGTTTTGTATAATTTTGCCACTTGACAACAAAAATATGCGAACAATCAACAGCGAAAGACAACAAAAATAGAAACAACAATTAGCATGGAATGTTTACACTGTGTGTATGGAACTTAACTTAATTATTGACAAATACATTAGGCAACAAATAGAGAGAGAGAGAGAGAGAGACAGAGTTGGTTCTAGAATTAAATTTCGCTTGGAATTCGTTGATATGATTTGGTTGGGAAATTTTAGCTTGATTAAGCTGGAATGATGTAGTTTGTTTGAGGTTGAACTGTTTCAGTTCAGGTTGGAATTGACGAGAATTTACTTTAATAAATACATCCAAAAATATTTGAATAATTTCTTCATATTTTCAAATAAGTTCTAAATATTTCTTTACACATTTTCTGCTGTTGTCAAGAATTTTTCACTTATAAGCAGCAAGAAGCATTGACTTTTGACTCTATCTCCCTCTCTCTCGCTGTCCCTTTTGCTCTCTTTGCTCTTGCTCTTTCACTTTAGGTCTGTAGGGGGTCTCTCGGCCCGAACATGTACGTGTTATTGTCTGCACATGTGTGTGTGTGTGTAAATTTGTGAGTGGTTGTGTATGTTCCCAATTAGATTTTATTGTTTTGGTGCGATTGCAGTTGCCATTGTTTGTTGCCTGCTGCTGCTGCTGCTGCTGTTCCTCGCCAGCTGTTGTTGTTGTTATTGTTGTTTTCTACTTTCTAATTGTTGTTGTTGTTGTTGTTGTAATTAGTGAAGCGCAAACAAATGTCGCCTAATGATTCGACGACGCCGCCGCCGCCGACGCCATTTTGTGCCGACTCACACACACACATTAATCTTTATATGTGTGTGTATGCATATATAATTGTTGTTGTTGTTTGGTTTATTGGGTGTAATTACATATGTCGCGCTCCCATATTTACATGGCAATTGGGTACAGACATTGTAAATATGATTTACAATGAGCGAGCAAGTTTTAAGCGAGCTTGCTCGCTCTAAGCTCGACTTCAACCTTGACAAAACTCATTAATACCATGGCCAAAATACCCGCTAGCTACGGCAAGCACACAGGGATATACAGAGAGACGATAGAGAGATACAAAGAGAGAGAGAGAGAGATATATTGAGGCAGAGACAGAGAGATAGTGAGAAATAGAGACTAGAGATCACATCCAAGTTCAATAATAATTAGTTTGAGATTTAATTTTAATTACATCCAGTTGTCAGCTTGTCCCTCCCCCTTCTTGTCCTGCTGCTGCTGTGGTGTCCATCTCCGTGTTGCCTGCGGCGGAAACTGCCTGCCAAGACTGTAATTAATATGGGACCCGGCCACGAGACGTTGCTGACGTGCATCGAAATATATCCACCAAGGATAAATATACATGCATACGTGACGAGTATGTGTGTGTGTCTGGGATGGTTGGCTAGAGATGTTTATTTACTTACTATGCGCAAAAGGGTTCTGGTTTCGTTTCATTAAATTTCGGCAGCAGCAGAACATAAACAACATGACAACCGTGACGAGTGGACGTGGACAGTGAAGCTAGAATTCAGCTCTGAAGAGCAGACAGACAGAGCTGAAACCTTTACAAAATCCTGCTTAAAACAAACAGTATACAGAGCTTAGCTGTGGAGATTAAATGATTTGATGGAGCGTATCATACAATGCACAATTCATTAAGAAATTCATTCAAATATCTCTTTAAAACATGCAAGTTATAAGTTTATAGTGGATTTATAAGAAAGTAATATGTTGCATCCACGAGTTTTGTGCTTTCTGAAGTGTTTTCAAAAGTCAGAACAGAACTTGCCGAGCTGTTCTTCATGCTACTTCTTGTGCTTCCATCTCAATTCATGCACATGCCATTTGGAGCTAATGCCTTGGCATTTGATTAGCCCAACAACTTGTAAAGATTTCCAAGTGAATATTTCGAACGAGCTTTCATCATCATCGGCAGCTGCACAGTCCATTTTCTCCATTATAGTTCTGCCAAGCTCATGTGTGCCGACAGCCAGCCAAAGTGTGAGCAGCTGAAAGGGAGAGAGAGAGAGAGAGAGAGAGGGAGAGAGAGAGCAGGAGAACCTGTGCTACATCATCAACAATATTTCACTTGATTTAATTTTTGCCTTAGCCAGAGAATTTGTTGCAATTTGCACTCGCCTCGGCTGCCTTCTTCTTTCTTTCCTTTTTTTTTTATTTTGATGAATTATTATGCGTTACATAATTTTCGCCAGCTCATGACACTCAGCTCGGGTCGCTTCATCTATCTCCCTGCCTCTTTCTCTCTTTGTCTGCTGTCATGTATTGGGGGAAAAGGAAGAAAAAAGAGAAAGTTTTGGTCTTTCGCCTGTCCTGGCTTGGCCGAAGCTTTGCCTCACTTTATTTATGCATGCCTAATTTATGAAAATTTGATGTACTTGTAAGCTATTTCGGTGGGATACTTTTATATTTGTTTGCACATAACCGCAACACATGCCCAACTCAAGCAGAACTGAGCCCCGGCGTGGCTGCTGTCGATGCTCGATGTTGGCGCCTTTTTTCACGCTCTGACCGCGCTTCAAAACTTGCGCCTAAATAAATTACTTGTAAAACTTTTCAAATACTCGTAATTCTACATGATGTTGTTGAGGTCGTCAACGGCAACGCATCCCAAGGCAAGGCAAGGGGCAACGGGCAGCGAGAACGTTCATTGCAGCCCCCCCTTTTTCGATATTACTCGCAGCTCTGACTACGGCGCAGGCAGCTCCATGTTATCGTCAAACTTTACTAAACCAACATAAATACCATTTACTGCAGAAAGTTGCCAAACACAGCAACAACAACGACAACAAGCAGAGCAACAGCTACAACAGACATTCGGAGCGCACACACAGGACGCAGCTTTCATAAAAATGAGTGGATCGTCTGGAAGTTGCACTGTTGCTAGGCACAATCAATTGAATACCCTGTTTAAAATGTTTGAAACATTACATTAATTATGCCTACCAGTGTACATTGTTAATATAATAATAATCTTTAGTAATTTTCATCAATTTCTAACAATTCTAAGTGGGTGTTTCCTTTAGCTAATATACATTCTCTCTTCATTATCCTTCATATAATATTTGTAAGATATTTCTACATTCTAGCTAATCTATCCTAAGGTACCCTAACCTCAGGCATACCACAAAAAACTTTGATATGTATGCATAATGTGTTGCCTACTTTTCTGTCTGGTGCTACAAAACCTTCCCTTCACCATCACTTTCTTGCTCTTCTCCTCTCTCTCTCCCACCTTCACCCACTCACATTCAAAGCAGCTCTTACTGTTTGGAATTTTCCTACTTCGATTTTCTTTTACTTTTACTGACTACCTTCACTCTGCACTTCAAGGGAACTGCCTCTTCGGCACCCCCCTCCCTGCCACGACACTGCCAAACACTCTCTCAAACATAGAACGCTTATTTTATTGACTTTGCCCACACATTGCATATGCTTCTTAGGAGTGTATGTGTGCGTGTGTGTGTGTGTGAGGACTTTCTAATAAGTTGCCGCCATTCCAATCGACAACAAGCGAACAACAAACAACTGTTCATCAATACTTTCGTTCGGCAAAACGGGAGACCAATCCGAAGTGGGTAAGGACAACTCCCGAAAGTAGCAACAAAGTTGTAAATTTCTATGTCAAAGTGTCTGTCTGTATAACTGGATGTGTTTGTGTGTGTGAGTGAGTGTGCTTGTGTATCTAGCTAGGTTTTCATATTTTTTCCCTTGTCTACCTTACGTCAGCTTCAGTGTTTTGTAGATAGGCGGGCCTTCTCCCTATATTTAGTATCAATATTTCGCATTGTACTCGTATCTTGTTGTGAAGAGAACGAAACTTTTTTTCTGTTGCGTATAAATAAAGTTTGCACGCACCCAAAAATTGTGGGTAAGGCAACAGAAGCAGAAACAGCTTCCTCCTCAATGCATCCTTAAAAGGGCCGCTGAGCACACTTAAGCCGCTGTCGCTACAGACAGAGATGGCAAAAAAGACTTTGCTTTGGCAATGGAACACAAGTCCTTTGAGCCGAGTAGTAGCAGCAGCAGGCAAGGGTTGCCAAGTAGAGGAAAGGAAGGGCGGACGAGGCTACTACTCGATTTGTGGACCACGTAAAGTTAATTTGAATTTAAGTCTGTTTGATTTCTTGATCAAAATTGATGGGCTACGGAAAATGTAAATCATTTGATTGAAATTCGTTAATAGATGCGGGCGGAAAATACCCGTAGAGCTGCCCAAGATTTGCAGTAGTATTTGCTCAGTTTTAAATATATTTCGCCGTGAATTCACATTGTTTTATGCCTTTCTCATAAGGTATTTATACCGAGCACTTCCGAGCACGTCACATATTTCCACCCTACGTAATACACTTTGAATGGCTTACGCACTGGCAGAGCCATGTGCTGAGCTGTGCGCATACTTTCAATAGTCACTGTTGTGTTTCAGCCTGTTGCGCAACCCTTTCACATACGCGCTCAGCTCTCTCATGCTGTGAGAAGGGGCTTATAAATAAAATTCAATAAAACTGAACTGTCACCAGCAGCAGCAGCCTGAGGCCTGAGACGGATTTTCCTCTTCAGGTCCGCCCGCTCTCATGCCTCTTTCCCTGCTGCCAATAATAACATTAAAACATTTTCTACATCAATGATGCATGACGTACATCAATACGTCATTGCTGCTGGTGGGGAGTGAGTATGTTGGATGTGGGCAGGATATACGTTGCATACGTTAAGGCGCGCGTTTTGTAAACTCCTTTCATAAGAATGCGATGTGTGTGGCAAGGGCGGGGTCGGGCAGGCAGGCAGGCCGAACTGATTGATTTACATGCTTTGCCACGCGCGACTAGCACGACGACATTCGCATTGACATGGAATGCCAATGGACAGGTTCAGTTTAAAGGCCTCAGTAGCATATCGAATTGCCAGCGTTGCCAGCGAGGCGCATAATGAAGCAAGGAGAAGCTGACGTGGGGGCGTTACAGTTCAGGACCTGGGCGGAGACGAATCTCGCATTAAATATCAATTTCGTTTATCTGTGCGCCTGTTCCGGTGCCCACTTAGTTTTATTAGACAACCACAGCGCAGCCACCAAATTGCCAACAATTTCCTTTATTATAAGACAGCCTATATGCGTCATTGTGTGTGCGTGTGTGTGTGTGCCTGTGATACGTGTTACAGCTGCCAGCTGCTGCTTACGTAGTAGCTTACGAAAATGTGTTGCGTAGCCCATAGGCGCACATTACTATAAATTTTTAAACATTTTACAAGAGCATGAGGTAGCTAAAGAACGGAAGGAAGAATGGTGGGGCAGAGGCAGAGGGTCGTACAGGTGTGTGGCAAGGGCTCAGCTTTAACTTTTATGCCGGCCCGGACCGAACAATGTATGTAATAATCTTGTTGCCTTTTGGAAATCACAATTTTATTGACAACTCAAGTTGTTGTTAATTACTTGTGTGTGTATCTGACAGATAACACACGCACATGCACACGCACATACACCCCCCCGACATGTATAGCAACACGAACACCCTTTTAAGTTTATTAAATTTGGCAATTTCTTAGACCTGCCTACCAGCTACGAGCTTAGTCCGACTGTGTCCAGTGGAGCATCGCCTGCCACTGCTGACTCTTCTTCGATCCACTCAAATCCCTGGCGAGTGCGTGCCTAATGCTCCTGTCCATTTTCTTGTAGTTGTTGTTACAAGCATGTTTCCTGCTTTTTATACACTAAAGTGAGGTTAGATTTGTTTTAATATGAAGTTTGATATGAAACTGCACAGTTTAGATTTTGAAAAACAATATTTAAATAGAATAGAGATCAAATAGATTATAATTATGTAATAATTATATTTTCAGTGTTTTTTTCTTGTTGCATACTTTGCGTCAGCAAAATATGTACATACGTCCACAATTTCTTCTGTCTACATTTATTTACCGATCTAAACCAAATTTCCGTAATCATTTGAGTGTTGATAAATATTGAACACAATAAATATATTATGCTTGGAATTCGATTTTCATAAATTACTTACCTTGTTCATTCTTCACAGCGCCCTCTTCAATATTTCTAGAGTACTATTCGATTCGCTGTGGCCCTCAATAGTTTCCTATCTTGTTCTCTACATTATATTTTTAGCTCACACTCTGACAAGCCGTTTTGAGTGAGCGAACAAGGGTCGAGGGTGGACGCCGCCGTTGCCGCATACTGTCTGAAAGGGGGCGGGGACTGCGAAAATATTATTAAAAAGGTTTTTTCGGGTGGGCTGTCATACGTTCCTCTGAGCTGAGCTGCTGTTTGATTGATTAGCACTTGTCAGACAGTACCGTCTACATATGCATTTTTTGTCAAAACTTTCTGCAATTTGAAGTGTTGACAAAGTCATTTTTCCGCACTCCACTCGAAATGCATTTGCAACACTTTTCAGATGCTAATCAAATATTGTTGACACTCAGTCGGGTCAGAGTCAATCAGTCAGTCAGTGAGGCAGTCGGGCGGTCACTTTGTCAGCCAAGTGGCAGCTGCAAATGTGGCGACGTTTATCAAAGTCATTGAACTGAGTGGGGGGGCAGATGGGGAGGTGATGAGGGGCTGGGGGCAAGTGGAAGAAGTATTCCCTTAGTCACTCGTATTTATCTTCCTGTTTTCACACGCAACTTTTCGGCTATTTGCTGGGCAATTTGCAAGCTTGCAGAAAATGCCTGAAAATTCTGTTTTGTATTTTCCGCACTGACACATCATACAAACATACATACATACATAGTTGTATTCGGTGTGAAAATAAGTTCAGTTCTCTGACACATTGGCAGTTGGCCCTAAATCTTCAAATAACTTGTGTTTACCTTAGTCGACCATTGTTGTTGATGACTGCGCCGGAACTGTTTAAAGATTTAAAAGATTTTAAACTAAAGAAAGTTTAAATTCATTTTGAAGTTGTTAAAATATTGTAATAACAATTGGGAATTTAATAAACATGATGAAGTTAAGAAAATGTATGTTATTTAAAATTTTAATATTTTATTTAAATGAACTCTTCTATAATATTATTTAAATATCAATTATCCCCAACAAACCTCTGATAAATCTCAGCTTATAACCTCGTCTGTCACATACAACTTTATCAAATCGTAACTTTTCCCACATTTTCATTCCTTGTTCAATTCCTCGAGATTGTCAAACATGTTTCATGCTTTAAATGTTTGCTCAACGATTTTATAGGCTGTTTACTATATCTGTTGGACAGTAACTGATATACTATAAGTTCTGTTTTTATTTGGATTTATTACTGTTTCCGTTTCATTTGGTCGCCTTTTAGGCAGAGGCAGAGCGAGAGCAATTCATATATTTCTATAGTTCAAGGCTGGACACTTCATCACATTGTCAGGTCATTTCTTTACCTGGTTAGTTGCCAGGCAGAGGAAGTAGTGGAGAGGGTGTGGGGCAGCCATAAAACTATTGGGCCAACCGCAGGGGGCTCTACTCAGACTCAGGCCCTTTAACCATTTGGCACTGTGGCCAAAATTTATAAGCGCCTTGCGTCGGTTGTTGTTGTTGCTCTTGTTATTTAATACGAACCCCAACGCAATTGTTGTAGTTGCTATAAATAAAACAAGCTACACACAGTACCAGAGAGGGTGGGTGTGTGTGTGTGTGTGTGTGTGGGGCGCACTTTATATAAACTTAGATAACAAACAGCTTGGTTATTTATTTTTCTTAATATTAACGTCAACATTCAGCGCACATGTTGCACGCACAGTCGAACCCGAAGCCCCCCACAGACAGCGAGACAGACGAACAGACACAGACGTAGATAAAGTCATTTACACACAGACAACACACACAGCAAGCACACGCGGGGTATTTGTTGCCATCTTACAGGCGATGCGAGGTGTGCAACTAAATCACATCAACAGCGCAAGAATTTATAACTGTCTGTGTGAGCGTGTTTGGCAGTGTGTGTTTGTATTTGTGTTTGTACATGTGTGTGTGTGTTTGGGTATTTATGCTGGCGTCTATCTACTTAGCGTTGCTTATTTTGACTTTATTAAGCCAAAACACGTTGCATAGCAGCTAAACACGCGCGTCCAAATACAACTTAAATGCCCTCGCCTTGCCTTGCCTTTCTAGGGTATGTTCAGTGGGTATATTGTTAAGTGTGTTGTTGTCTCTTGTGCGTGTGTGTGTGTGCAATGGTTTCTAGTGCCGCGTACAGATCTGTTTGTGTGTTTATTCAGTGTCGAGCTGCGGTATTGGCCAAGTTGCAATTTGGCATGCAATTCAGTTGGCAAAACAAGGTGTGTACTTACACTGCACTACAAGGCATATTTGCATGGTGTAAGTAGAGCTATATCAACTGAAACTACAAGAGATTTCCGGTAGGGGTTGAGTGCAAAAGAACGATTCAATATGCTGCGCAATCTCAAAACAAAATCTTCTCTGAAATATTAACTCAATCAGCAATCGAGCTGGGCAAAAAATTATAAATATTGAATATAACTAGCTTTAGTCGCTGTTTTTAATAAATTTCCTATACTATAAGGTTGTTCAAAACATACTAAATAGTGAGTTCTCATTGGTTCTCTAGTTAAACAATATCAGAAAAGTAAAAACATCGTCAAGGAATTATCACATAATTGAACATACTCAATCAGTTAACCAGGATTTATTAATCCTTAAAAAGATGTTCTCCTTCTGTTTTTAATAATATATAAACCATGAGCATTCCCAGTCTCTAAATATCATTTAATTGCACACCTTTCTTCAGCATGATTCCTTGCTCTGCTTCTTTGCTTATTCTTTCCACATCATTTGCAGACAATTTGCAATTTCCTTGTTCCCTTCATGCCGCAGTCAATCCTTTTGCCACATAGTTGTTTCAGCTTAAGCCACTCGAACCAAGTGAGCAGGCAACCCACACCTGCTGGTTGCAGTCTGAAGGACAATTTCATTAATCTTGCTCAGTTTTCTGAGGTTCTCTCTCTCTCCCTCTCTCGGTGCCCCCTTGCCAGTGCCTATCCCCGAAATCTTGCAGTGCGGAAGAGTTTCACACGCATCGCTTGGCAGTCCACGCACGCTAATTTTTCATCATCAGCGTCGAGCGGCGACAATGGCCATGTTGACGATGTTGCACGAGATCTGGCCTGGCTCTGGCTCTGGCTCTGGCTCCGGCTCTACTGCTGGTTCAGGTTCGGAACTGCAGCAGCTAGTTCCGTGCGTAAGGGGGGCCGGTTTTCCATTTCGTTGCCATGTGCAATTCATCAATATCATTTTATCAATTTTCACCGCTGTCCAACAAGGACATTCTCCCTACCCTTCCCTCGCACCCTCGCACCTCAGTTCAACTCAACTGTATATCACATTGCAATTTGTTGTCTATTTGCTGAAGGATATGCAGATTTGCCTGCGCCTCCTTCCCCATTCCCCCACGCCCCCCCCCCTTTCCCTTACCCCTTTCTGCTGTCGTTTTTCATATGCATCGGCACGAAGGTTTTTTTCGCTCAGTCTATCTGCCTGACTGACACATGAGTGTGCATGTGTGTGTGTGTGTGCTTGGGTGTGGGTGTCCCTACTGTTATGGGCGTGGCTGTTTGCGCTGCCAACGGCGACGTCGCAGCTGCAATCGCCGTCGCGTTTTGCAACTGTAATTCAATTTTAACAATTTTTCAACTGTGTTATTGACGTGACTGACGCTTCGACTGGTGATTTGTTGCTGCCTCTGCCGGCTCAGCCAGCTCTGCCAGCTCTGGCCATGGACTGCACTGTTCCATAGGCCTTGCTCTGCATCGGCTGCGACTGCCTGTTTGTGGGTGTTTTCAGATCTGTGTTTGGTCATTTGTTATTTGCGTTGATTTTCGCTTTGCTTCGTTTTTATTTAATTTTTTACGGGTCGTCCGCACCCCCACACCCCCACCCCTACTGCCAGGTATCACATTGCCATATCACATATCGCATATCGTTTTCTATAATCAAATATTGAAATGCAACTTTTGGGGCGCAGTTAATTTGTGCTCTGCATGTTTGCTTTATGGACTCCATTTGTGATCGTGACCGAAAAAAACCCTTGAATGAGACTTTTTATGTTTTACAAACGGGTGACACATTGTGAAAATGTTAAAAAATGTTGCATCAAATTTTAGCAATGTTATCAAGCAAAAATCTGGCAATTTGATACAGTTCTTGGGAAATTTATTATTACATTTTATTGCAACAGTTCGATGCATTTTCTGATTTTTAAAAAATTAATATCGAAAATAATTTAAAGCATTACAAACTTTCCCTTCTTTACTATCAGAGATAAACGAGTAATACCATCATCATGATACAATACTATCATATAACTTATTTTATTATATTATTACTTCCATCATTATTTATAATTTGAAAGTATTTCCGCTTTCTTACAAATAATTTCATTTGAATAAAAATACTAAAAGTATTTATCAAATTAAAATAAAACATCTGCGCATATATATGTTATATTTATTATTAATATTAACTTTTTATAATTATTAAATAATTATAATATTTCTATACAATATTTAAACAAAACCCCTTTAGCTGTATAAATTTCACTTGGTCCCCCTTATATTATATAGAAGCAATCGAACTGTGTAAATACGATTTGAAATATTAGTGACCCACAATAATATTATGCGGTGTTTAACTGTTCACGCTTTTCGCATTTAAGCTAAATACCTCACACACACACAGCAGTACACACATTGAGCTGAAAAACAAAACAGGCGAACACACGACATGCCTCATTGCATATTTTGTTCAGTCAAATTTCACGCGTCGCTGCTGGGCTACCTGACAGAGCGTGTTCCCATGCTGGGGACAGAGAGAAAGAGAGAGAGAGGGAGAAGAAGAGAGGAACACATTTAACTTCAAATTCAAATTCGAAAACCAAAAAAAAGAAAGAGAAACAACAACCAAACGGCAGCCACAACTTTGTTTTACAAAATAGTCGCAATTTATTTGATGCTGTTTGTTGTTGTTGTTGTTTGTGCGTTGGCAACGCACTCGCAACAGCAGCAACAACAACAGTACTTTTTTGTGTGCAGTGCAACCGCAAAAGCAGCATGCCACATGTGCCGCTGTTGCCACCCCGAGTCGAGTTCAATTGCCGCTGCCTGGTGCTGCTGCTGCTGTTGCTGATTAGAATAATTAGCTGCGTGCTTGGTTGCCTGCCTGACTCTGTTTTGTATCTGCCACGCAGTGTGGCACGTTCCCAGTTCCTCACACCATTGCCGGTGACTTCGATGCCGCACTCAATGCCAATCATTAGGCAGCCCGTGCTGTAAACAACGCGAGTCTATTAATAGACGCACAGCAGCATCGACAGATCGGCGGCTCTCGAAATATTTCTGAATGCTGCCGCAGGCTCATTTCAAATTTCGACTCAACTTGCCACAATATGCACACATTTTTCATAACATGCCGCATGCCAACTGTGGCGTAGGGGAAAATATTCTGTGTGGCAAGGTGTTCCAGTTATAAGGGGTAGCTACTTGCCTATTCTACAGAAAACATACAAACATCCCAGTGGGGAAATGCTGGAAGAGTCTTGTGCAGGGGCAAAGGTCTCTCAGTGTCTTGAGGCGCAGGCACAGTGGAACAAAAGACTGGAAAGCATTGGCAGCTAGGGGAATTTATTAGTTGCAGATTCCCCAAATTATTCAAAATAGACTCAAGATAAGTGGCAACATTTTAAGTTAATATTATATTTATTAAATATTAAATTTTTTTGTATATATTTTATTATTATAATAAATCTAAAGCCTTTAGCTTTAAATGTAGCTTATTTAATATTTATTTGTTTTACTTTATACAAATATATATTAAAAAATTTTATTATTATCTCGCTTATAGTTTTTTTAATGCTGCAAATAATTTAAAAATAATATATTAATAAAAACAATTTGTTTGTAGTAATTAATTATAACTTAACTTTATAAATTATAAAATATTAACAATAAAAAAAACAAAATTTATTACTAATTCTAGAGAATACATAAAAAAAATGCAATCAATTGATAAAATATTGACTGAAATTGAAGTTGATTTATAATTTCCCTGCAGCCAATGTGTTTGTTCCCTTTTGATATGATTCCCCGCCATTGAATTCGCCGCAGTTGACAGCGAATTCACATCAGCTGGACTTCAACACATGCGCACTTTCCAGGCAACGATTGTCTGGCTCAGCATTCCAAGCGAATTAAGAGCGCCGCCTCAGAAGCCGCTTCAGGAGCGGGTTTGTTGTTGTTTGTGTGCATGGCATGAGGGGTACGAAAGGGGAGAAAGGGGCGGATAACAGGGGCAAGCAGCCCCAAAAAAGAGAATTATATTCAAAAGCAAACCCAAAAAAAGAAGGCAAAACGTGGCACAAACTTTTTGTGCGAAATCAGCGAAAACATGAAACGACATAAGTATGTCAAAATGCATGGAGAGATAGCAGAAGACACACACATACACAAGCAAACACACACACACACACACACATGCAAACTCACACACACTGGCACAGAGATTGAAAGACGAGGGCACGTACTTATATAAAAGGGCCTAGAGTACTTTATACTATATGTACGTATATAGTATATATGGGCATAGCCTGTCTGTCTGTGTGTGTGCTCCCTACACACACACACACACACATACAGACTTACGCGTACTTTGTATTTGCGGCGCACATAAAGCAGACGGCAGAAGAGGCAAAATGAAATGTGAAATGTTTGGATGTTTGGTCTGTCGCTGCTGCTGATGCTGCTGGGTGCCGCCCAGATGATTTGCGCCAGTGTAGGTGCCCCAACAACAACAGCAATGAGGATTCTTAAGGGGCGCCTTGTGGAGCCTTATGTAGGAGCCTTTGGCTGATGTAGCTACGGCAACGTCAATCACAGCGATGAGCGCAAAAGTGGAAAACAAAAATAGAAGTGTGTGTGTGTGCGAAAAGCAAAACAAAACACATACACAGAAAGAGAAGACAAATAAAAAAAAATACGGAAATGTTTGGGTCAGGGTGGCACCCAAAATATATATGAGTGTGTGTGTGTGCACACATATTTATATATGTATTTTATTCTGGCAAAAATCCATATAATTCAATGGATTGGCTGAGAGAGCAGCCAACAACGCAAAATGAACACAACAAAAAGCAACCGCAGATTATGCGACGATGACGATGTGAGCAGAGCAACTGATGAGCGAGAGAGATAGATGGGGAGAAAGAGAGGGCAGTTTGGGTGATGTGTGGCCAGTCAGACATATTAATGACAAAATGATTATGATGACACTAACTGACTATAGAAGACGACATAATATTGGAGACAGAGAGACAGAAAGAGTGAGGCAGGGGGGGAGATAGACGGGAACAACCTGACAGACCGCAGCGCACAGTGCAGAACATGTAAAACAAGTTAACAAACAAAGTGAAAAGCTTTAAATGAGGATTAAAGTGAAGCGAGAAGAGACGCAACTGTTCGAGTGGAAGTTGAATTGAGTTTGGAACAGGTGAAAACAGGAAAAACATAGGAATAAGGTGAGATATAATAGCAACTTTAGGAGCAATTTTAGAGATCTGTCATTCTGTCTATTTAATTTTGTATTACAATGCATTACCAATTCGTAGACGAATAAGAATTCGATTTATTTTAAACTTAAATAAATTTATACCTCCAAATTACAACCTTAATATTTAGTCTGTAGTTTTCTAGAGGTTCTAGAGACTTTTAAGAGGTATGTAAGCTTCGTGGCTTAATTGTTTTGAACGGCATCAAGTATGGAAATATATAGTGCAATATCATAGGAACAATAAAAAATATAACAAACATATATATATTTTATAGTATATTATACCTTTTCTATAAATTCCTTTTTCATTTGTATAAATTCATCAATTAATATTACTTAATCAAATATTTACTGCACTTCTTTGAGCTGCTGCATATTATTAAATAGTTTCCCTTTCGTCTTTGTAAACATTTCAATAGTTAAGCTGCAAAGTACCTAAGAAACTTCTGCATTTTAAACGCAGACTGCAAAATTATTTAATATGCTTTTCGATTTTTGCACCACGAATGATTTTGACACCTGCTGCAAGCTGCTTTCCACACTAAGGTCAGGCTCCTCTCTCTCTCGCTTTCCCCTCCTTTGCCGCCCTTGTCTTAGCTTTTCTTAAACGCTTTTTACCGGCTAAAATAAAAGAGAAGGCAGCGTAAGGAAACCGCTTGCACTTCCCTGAAGCTCAGAACGCCAAGAGCAGAAGCCGAAGAATCTGAGCTGAGGCTGAAGCTGAAGCTGAAGCTGAGCACGTTAACCGCGCCCACAGAAACCCTTTTCTGCTGCCCCACTCCCTCTCCCGCCTCCTGGGGAGACCAAGAGCTGGCGCCACGTTAATTAGATTTTGTGGTTTTTGTGTTGTGCAAACTTCAAAAGCAAAACCGTACAAGGGGGGACAAGGGGTGAAGCTAACCAAGTCGAGGCCGAAGCCGAAGCCAGGCTACCAAACGCCAAAATTTGCTTTAAAAATGTTCTTGTGATACAACATCAAATTGGAATTGAAATGGCTGCGGGTCCCCCACAACAACAACAACAACAACAAAATCGATAAATACAAACTTTTTACAATGCGGCAACACTTTCACGCACTTTGCGCTTGCTGCCACGCCCCGCCGCTGTCCCAGCCTCCTGCCTGCTGCTCGTGGAGTGTCTCTGGTGGCATTGAAAAACCGCCTGAAAGTATGCAGCAGCAAGTTTTTTACGCAATTAGTGTACAATTTCTTAATTTATACCCTGTCGCCAATTTATCAACACACTCTGGCAGGAGGAAGGGGGCGTGGTGACAGCAGAGCAAGCTTAGGCAAAGGCAAAGGCAGTTGAGGCGTACTGGGACCAGTTGGTTAAGCGGGTAGCAGTAGAAGGGGCTGTGCAAGAAGGAAGGAACAGGAGGCAAAGAGCGAGCGATAGAGCGAAAGCCAAGTGAAATATTATTATGAGTACGTGTTGGGCAGCCACCGCCTGTCAAGGCTAAGGGAAACTACCCAAAGCCGGGCGCAAAAGGGTTAAAGGGTTGCCACACAGCCTCAGCCAAAGTCGGGAGTCGGAGTAGCTTAACATATGCTCGTTTTGGCATAGTTTTTGGGCCTCGCATGAAATATGAATTACTATTTATAACTTTATCACAGCGAGACGAAGATGCTTCTCACTCATACATATGCATGGCCCTGTCTATCTGTGTGTGTGAGTGCTTATCAAAGCATTGAATGAGAGCCTTGGCTTGTGGCTGTTAATTAAGTTATGATGGCAACCCACACACACATACATACATACTTGTAGATGCTACATAGCGTTGACTCTATCTCACCCTGTTTTTGGGGGGCCGTCAGTTTATGAAATTTTCATTAATTTTCGACCACAAGAGAGTTGCCTACGAGGACGATGATGTTGATGTTGATGGGCCCTTCGGGCTGACAGCGGCACGCAAAACTTGACGACACAGCACAGTTCTAATGAAATTTGCGACATATATGACAGGCTCGAGAGTAGGAGAGTAGGAGAAGACAGCCCAGAGTTCAACCCGGATTCGGGTTTGGCTACAGTAACCCATCAAAGAGCAACAACTTGTGACAACGTCAAAAAGTATGCTATGATTTGTCGCACATTAGTTGTTCCCCCCCATGAACTTTCAATCTTTACCGTGATGGATGATGACAAATGTAGCCCAGAAACTAATTATATGATAATCAGAATGCAAGAATATATAAGAAGATATACAGACAGATACACACAGATACTTTTACTTATCGAGTAGAGTGCGAGAGTTATAAAAGACGACTGTCATTTTGATTTTAATTAGCTGACGCTTGCCCTCCTAAGTGGGCCATATCAGCTGCCATATAGTATATATACTTGGGCTGTGCGTAATCATCATAACAATGGCCTGACCCCAACACACATTTACAGTTCATTTTGGGGGCAGCCTCGGTAGCTAAGCCTGCCTGGCAGAGCCTGCTCGCTTTGCTTCTCTTTCGGCTTTAGCACTCGAATATAATTTAGATTTATCGCTTGATTCTCGCATAAATATCGACCATGTCATCTGTCGAGTGGAGGGGGGGCGGGGAGTAGGGGGCCTGGCATCGTCTATTACTCGTGTGATTTTGTATGCTCGTTGATGCATAAAAGCAATGGGCTTTGAGTGCCCTCTACACGGCCTAACGACTTGTAGGTACGCGCCTAAGTAAGCACACATACATATATAATACGCACACAAACACATACACACTCACACGTATATTAAAATATATAACATGTAAAATCCTGGGTAAAAAAGAAAGCTGGTCGTCAGATAATGCGAAACTGTCACAAGGCAAGACATAATGATAAATTTTGTCATTGATTTGCACAATTTAAAGGTTTTTTAATGTGCTGTATACCGATTTATATAGATCTCTGGCTTAATCGGTTCATAAACATACATTTATTACAGGCTCAATAAAAAAGAAGGTTTATTTTTAAGCCACAATTTATTACAATTTATTTATGAAATGTATTAAATAAATGAAACTGTTTAGGCAAGCACCTTCTTCAAGAACTTTCTGTTTATATAAATATGAATTATTTTTTAACATTTCTAAGCCTTGTTAGCCCCATCAAAATTAATTTAGCACTCGCAATGCGTTTGTCCCTTGGGAGTAACCTTTGCATTGTTATGCTCATCCAATATGTATCTATAAAATTGATTACATATCATCTTCACCATCTTGACACTGATTATGTGCCTTAACACTTGACTGCCCCAGCATATTTCGCTGGCCGCGATACAGAACAACAGACAAAGAACAACAGAAAAAGCGACAACAAACTCAACGTGGCATTTAGCGTTAAACACACTCACACACCGACAAACACACACAGAGAGAGATACGCACACTTAGCACGATAGACAAGAAAAACAAGCTTGGACAGGAGACATTTTTGTGGCCCCCAACGCGGCTGCTGTCCGAAAAATTAACGCAAAATCAAAGTAAAAATGCGATAAATTGGCGACGACAAGCGCAACGCGTAAGGACAACAACATTAACAATAACAACAACAGCAAAGAAAGCAGGACAAATACAAATACAAATACAGACACACTCACACACCCGCACGCACATACACTGAGCAACATAAAAAACAATAACAAAAACACGTTTTAAATGAGCGAAAATCGGTCGAGCATATCAAATTGAAAAACTCCAAGACAACGGAAACTGGAAATGGGAATGGGATGGAAAAGGGAGAATGGGAATGGAGAGACTGAGACGGAGATTGAGACTGCAAATGGGTGAGACTAGAGGGTGTTCCCCCATAGCTGATGCGATTGTGGCGCGTGATGCTTTTTGCGTATCCTAGTGACACACAAATACAATGACAAAGCAGCGCACAGACAACAAGCCAAGAGCAAAAAGCGCGTAGACAGAGACAGAGAGAGAGAGAGAGGGAGAGGGAGAGTGAGAGTGAGTGAGAGGGAACTAGAATATAGAATAGAAGGCAACTGTAATAACACTGGGAAACTCGCTGTGCTGTATTAGCAACCTCCTGAGCCGGCATTGATTGCTGCCCTGGCAGGTTGTTAGGTTACGCTGTCCACGTGAATGGGAGACTTTGGCAACCCTGCTCTGCGTTGAACTGAACAGAACTGACGCTTCCACGCAATTATCGTGCCTGACTGTGTCAATCTATCGACAGTTGATGGATCGAGCATATTATCTGACGGATTAAGCGCCTGGCAACATAATAGAGCTTAATTTCAAGCATATTCGAGTTCGAATTCCTCAAGCGAGCATCTTTGATGCTGATATGGCTTATTAACACGAGCCTCCGTACAATAAAACTGCTTGTTTTCGAGTGTTTCGAATCAATTGGTTTAAAATTATAAGAATAAATATCTTTAATCTGTTTACGATGTCTGGAATAGCGTTATTAAATTGGAAGCAATATATTGATTCTCTATAATATAGATTTCTTATCTTTAAACGCCTTTTCTTTAAAGTAGAAGGCTTATAAACTATTCCAATTGCTTTCATATTACTAGAAATTACATATTTAATCTATATTAATCCTTGTATGTATTGCCTTTATAAACTTCCTCAAAGTGATCTCAGATTACTATTTTATTTGTACTTAACAAGTAATATTTCATCATTAACGTAATTCATATAAACTCTATATGTTGCTGTTCTAGAGATAGTTTAACTTAAGCATTAACATCATAACAGTTTCCAAATTATTGTAAATTAAACAAATAGAAATAACATCATAAATTCATTTAAATCATACTCAGGATCTTGAAGCTTTAAGAGCACTTACATATTACTATAAAACACCTTATTCAAGTGATTCCTGCAGTATCCCTGCCTGCTCTCTGCCCTTAACTATTCCCAGAACACTCCCATTAAAGCAGCTTCTCGCAGCCATTACATTTGACTGACTGAGGCTGCCTAGAGAACTCGCTTTAAAGAACTCCAAAGAAAGCGAAACAGATAGAGAGAGAGGGAGAAAGAAAGAGAGAGGTGGCAATACGCTCAACTGCTCTAACCCAAACCGCGCCCCAAAACATTCAGCACATTATTCAATAGCTTCTTTCCCATATGTTTTTGTTATTCTTGGAACAGTTTTTTTTTCTTGTTTTGTTTTTTTTCTTGTTGCTCTTCTTCTTTTTTTACCGGCTTTAAGCGACATTGTCGACGCACTTTTTGTGTGCCGCACGCCTGCAGTTGTTGTTGTTCCTGTAGTTGGCAAAATTGTTGCGTTTCGCATATTAATTTCTTCCTGTCTTCGTCATCATCGTCATGATGATAAGTTCTTGCCACATTTGCCCCTGCGTGCGCTCTTACAGCGCTCTCTTTAGCGCTCTCTTAGGCGCTCTTATTGGCGCAACCTTCCAGGGGCAAACACAATAAAAAAAGAGGAAAAACAACACATTACTTATGTGTGTGTGCGGGTGTGTGTGTGTCATCGCATTAATCACACAGTTTGAGTCATGTGTTTAATAAATATTTTGTCTGTGGCAACTTGCGAGGCAAATTTCGTGGCAATTTCCAGTCACAACACACAGCAAGGCAACAGAGAATGCAAAGCAAAACAAAGGCAAGTGCAAAATCAGGCAGAGCACATGTTTTTGGCCAATTTCTTGCAACCCACTCAGGCTTTGGCTGCTTCATCATAACATCCCCTACACCCTGCCCCCATCCCTACGGGTACTCCCTACTGCTCCTCTCTTGCCTCTCTCTCACAGTCGCATGCTCGCACGCTAGCTCGCTCTCTCATGCCTCTCACTCGCTCTCTCTCTCTTTCTCTCTTCTGACATCACGTAGCCAGCCAGCCAGTAAGCCCGGCACATGACAGCCGCACGTTCGCTCTCGCGCTCTCCCACTCAGATGCACTACGCTCAACTATACAAAGCACCTTACATAGCTAAGGCGAAACTAAACTATAGCCGACTCGCTTGCACCTATGGCTGGGCCTGCCTGGGCCCCCATTGCCTGTGGAGGCTCTTGGCAGAGAGAGCGGAGAGCGGCAACGGCAGAGAGAGAGACAGAGAGCACGTTGCGCGTGCTTCGGCTACCGCCGCTACTGCCTCTGCATGTGTGTGCGACTCGTACTCGTGCCTGCACTCGTGCACTCGTGTCCCGTCGTCATCGTCGGCGTCGTCGTGTTTGATTTTCCCTTTAGGCCTCTTGTTGTAGTTTCCAGCCGCCCGCCGTTTTCGGTTTCGGTTTCGGCTTTGACCAGCCCATGTGCAATGTGCCGCTATTCGTATCGTCGTCTCGTCTCCTCCTCGGTTGTGTTTTTATAGATGCTCTATAGAAGGTATGGGTGTATTACGATTGCTTTGCCTGCAATATGTGATTGATGGGCAGTCCAGGAAATTCATTCAATTTAAATATGATCTAATTCGATTATATTGGGGGAAAGAATATAAATTGAAGGAGAAAACTATATGTATTATTAATGATTTAAAACATATCATTAATAATTTATACTTATGTACAAAATATATTATTAAATTCACTAATTTTCTAACTTAATTTATAATTCCCATTTTACCTGCATAAATCAGATTACTCTACTTATGTTGTCCCACTCTTCATCTCTCTGTCTCTCATTCTCTTGCTGGTTACTTAAATCGCAATTAGATTTGATTTATTTCCTATATGTAGATCAATGTTTATTTGATTCGTAGAGCATACGTGTCTTCGTGTGTCCTTCGCTTCGGTTTGTTGGGGTTTTTGCTTGTTTTGGTTTGACATCGAACCATACACAAGCGCACACACATGTTCGATGCTCTCCTCGCCAATGGCCAACGCGTTGTGAGCCGAACACCGAACAACGAACCGAACGACCGAACACATACATGCACGCAGGCAGGCAGCACATCCATCCCCCCAAAACGAACACAGGCAACCACCCAACACCCACACATACTCATGCTTGTGACTCTCACTGACAGGCAACGTGTATTTTGTTTACCGCTACTCGTTCGTTGCCGGCTGTTGCGTTGCGTTCGCTTCGAGTTCGCTTCGAATTGGTCGTGCAATCTCAATGTTCGTTTGTTGTAAGTTCGTTCGCGTCACGTTCGGCCGCTCGTTCGTGCCTGCTGTGTTGTTGCTTGTTGGCTGTTGGCTGTTGGCTCGTCTTCTTGGGCACTTCTCGCCATTGTAAGCGCCGTCCTTTTTCAGTATGATATTGAGTTTTGTGTAGTTAAGTCGGAATATTTCGTATAGTTCTCGTCGACTGTCGTGTGACATTTGTTCTTCAAACATAAATATAAATACAAAAATAAATATATTCAACAACAGCAAAATAAATTTAATAAAACAGAAAAACACAAATCAAAAAAAGAAAATTAATTATTATAAAATTCGCTTAAATATTATAAATTAAACCAAAAAATATATATAAATTTAAATGTATATCAAACTAAAACCTTATAATCAAATTCGCAAGCCACCCAAACCAAATGAAACCAAATAACACAAATGAAATTTATAAAATTCGTTTATCCAAGCAACAATTAAAACACAAAAGAAAATAAATAAAGTTTATTATTGTTGAATTTGTAAGCATGGACAGAATATGTTTTAAAACTCGAAACTAAACGATCTCAGTTTAAGCGACTTGGCTTACGCTGCAATCGTTTTGTTTTCGAATATTCCCAACTTCACCAATTATTTACATAGTTTGAAATATCGAAATCAGATTCAATCGAAAGGCTTCCAGCACTTCAACGTTTTCCATTCTTTGCTTCTTAAAATAGACAAAAACTCTCTGATAAACAATCCGAAAATAATTAGAAACATTTTGTAAACAAAAATTAATTGAGAAACGCAGTTAGATTTCGTTCTCACAGTTCGTTCATTCGGTTCTACAGAGTTTTTATTTTTAATTTTTTTTGTAGTTCTAGTTTCCTGTGTGTGTTTAATTTGCCTACGTAAACAAACACAAAAATTGTTTCACGCTCGCAGCACACGAAAATATTTTCAATTTAAATTTACCGACAATAAAAAGGCACAACTAAAATCAAACCAAATCGAATTAAACCGAACTGAACTGAACTGAACAGAAAACTCACTGAGACCGTTTTTCTCATTGAATTTGAATATTTTTGGAGCATTCCATAATTTCATTTCCAGCACTCGAAATATTTTTGCTCTGTGTTTGCTCTCAATTCGTTTGGGGTCGCACACCACTAGATCGTGCTGGAGCGGGTCTGGACCCGGCCACATGAGCATTTTGGCTACGTTAATTGAATGAATGCATTGACCGCTTCATGATTTTTCACCAAAAATCTATTGCCTTTTGCTCTTCTCTTCTTCTCTGTTTTCTCTTTCCATACTGGGCCACGGGCCGTTGCTCACTTAAAATGTTGTTCTAGTTCTTGTTTTTTTTTTGTATTTCTATTTTGTGATTAATTTATTTGCAGTTTGCCAATGTTTTTATGAACACTTTGATGTGCTGCCTGTCGATTGGCACATATTGTAAATAAGTTTGAACACCAGACCAGAAAATAGTTGCAATTTTCGTGAGTGTGAAATGCTTTGAAAATTCTTTTCAATTTTATCGACAACGTGTGCAAAGTGCAGAGCTCAAAGTGCAAGTTTAAGTTGAAGTTCAGAGAGATTTTCTTTGATATTCAGTATTATTGAGGTTTAGATTCAGAAAGTGGAAGTTTTTTATATATTTTCAAGTTGAATTTTCATACAATAAAGTTTGTAGATATTCTTGTATATCAAGCACATTTCCTCTTTAAATTTTTAAAGTGAATTATAAAACAAAACCGAATTTGAGGATTGCCAAAGTTCTTTGCCAATTTCTTTGTGATTTATGCATTCTTAAAGTGCTTTTATATAGTGAACAAAATTTTCAATTGATCAGTAATGAAGACAGCATTTCAAAGATTATTCAAAGCAGTTGTAGAAATTAATTTATTAGACTTTCAATAAAAATTCCAATAAGAAAGAAGTTAGGAAGTCGCTTTGATACAAGCCACCTTTGTTTTGTGGGAATAATTCTGATTGGCCATAGATAGCAAATCAAAATTTGATTTTTCCAGACAATTAAGTATCAGAGAAAGTATTTTTGAAAGCACTCGCTACTCAACTGTACCCTCAAGTACCACACACAAGCCAACAAAATATCAAATTCTAAATTACCCATGCTTATAAAATGTGAAAACAACAATAATAAAAAATAATCATATTCATTTTTAGAATACGCAACCAGAGAACAAAACGCGTGTGTGTTTAAATACTGGAAAACAGAGATAAGATAAATTATATACACACACCACGCACACACAATTCCAAATCAATTTATACAGACAATTGATGATAAACCGAATCAATGCAGCGAGAATAGAAAACAAAGTCAAAAAAAAAATTATATATATATATATACAGAATTCTATATATGCCCCAAGCAAATCGCAAGCAACTCAACTGCGAAAGTGTAAAACAAAAATTTCAACAAATTGAAAAACAAACAAAATAAAGAAAACAAAACCAAAAAAAAAGAAAAACAATAAGAATTAAATTGAGAAAAACTTAAGCCAAAGAAAATACCAATAGGCAGGTCGAAGATAACCAGAAATTGTGAATTTTCTCGCAAAGGCGCAACGTTCCAGAGCAAATCGTTCCATATGGTTCATATTATTGAATTGGTCGGCCAGCCGAAGGTTGAGTTTGCTCAACAAGTTACTGTGAGTATAGTCATGCCATATTCCGAGTGTATTCCGAAAAATTGAGAGCAAATGAATTTTTATACTGAGTGCGGCACACACACACACACACACAGGCACTCACGTACACAAGGCACACAGCCAGACTGGGCGACAAATGATAATAAATCTTGTGTCTGTAGTCACGTAATGACAACTTAATACAAATACATGTGTTGTAAGTGAGCGTGTGTGTGTGTCTGTGAGTGTGTGATGAGGAGCCGCAAAAAAATTCATTTGCACACACACAAACGCACTTTTTATTATGTTGTTGGTGCTGGTTTTGTGTTTTCTTTTTTTTTTGCTCTCCGTGTTTGCCTTTGCCCAACATATTTTGACAATTAATCATTCGGGACTTTGTCGAGTGGCGCCGGGACGGGGGAGTGACACGGGGTATTCCGAAAATCAGCGCCATGTCTTGTATGTGTTGCTGTGTGTAGGTCAATGTGACTTGTTTTACAATTCGTGTGTGTGTGTGTGTTTTTTGGCCATTAATGGCTCCAAAATTTTGCACAGGCAACAGCTGCGTTTTCTGCTCAGCAAAATTGTTGTAATTGTAATTGTGATTGCTTTCGTTAACGCTGTTGTTGTTGTTGCTACTGGCATCAAGTGCATTGACTTGCCTTGTGTCCTTGCGCACGAAAAACTTGCCCCACTCATCGCAAAAGTATGCTATGACTTTGCATAAAGTCACTTTAAGATGTGAATAATATAGCTTGTGTCTTGTTTAAAGGGAGCTGAATATCCCAGAGAAAATCCCTTTAACAATATTGCCGGCTTAAGAAATTATTTTTACACTTAACTTTGTATTGAGTTTAGGTTGCTTTTTAATATGTTATATATTACATATATATTGGAGAGAATAAAGGAGCCTTATTAAGTTCTTGGGATGTAAGTAATTCCCCATTTTAAAGCAGCTTTATAAAGTGTTTAGATTAAGTCATTAATTAATGTCTCTTCACTAAAGAGTTTTCATCAAAATTTAAGAAGTATGCAATTTTGAATTGAGTTCTTCAGATTTCATTAATATCCCAATTTAAAAACGCCTCATAAGATATTTAAATGAGAAATTAACTTTTTAATGATATCGTAGCTCATTAAAAAATTTATATTCTCATTCAAAAGTTCCCAGA